>JALAZF010000037.1:5952500-8452500 GCA_022829125.1 Lathyrus tuberosus
AATTAATATTGCCGTCTCCGAAAGAACACCCTCTCAAAGATAATGCAAACTTCGAAGGAATTATTTTCAAAAAACTAGTCCAGGCAAAACCTCTCACCTTCATTGGAACAATCATCCTCCAAATTAAACTGAAAGCTTCATCATAATTATTAACCAGACCGAAAGGTATCGAAAAATCCTTCGTAATGGAACAGAAACTTGAAACCGTGAAACCTTTCATCAAGTCCGGCTGCCACCGAATCCTGTCGCGACCTGCGCCACACGGACCAGCCCCCAGCAGCATCGCCTCGAGCTGCTGCAGCTCCTGAACAACAGTTGGGCGAACCGCAGACCGCACCCCTGTAGACAGTAGACCACCAACAACATGTCGGATAACTGCAGTAACCGCAGGCTGCTCCACCTCTCCTAAAATCGTCGCCACATCGAAGCTTCCCCACTTCCACTCACAACCATCCCACCCTCCCATACAAGCAATGGATACTTCCTTAAGTAAAGAAGCATTGAAAAGATTAGGGAATTTTTCCCTAAGACAAAAATCACCAATCCAAAAAGAATGCCAAAAAGAAGTGGAAAAACCGTCACCAACCTCAACCTTACAATTAGAAACGAATAAATCCTCCGGATAAAAATAAGCTAATTTAGTAATATCCCTCCACCACGAAGAATAACTCCTATCTTTAGGAATACCACCATTAGGCCTCACTATTTGCAAAGAAATATCACCATACCGCGCCTTCAAAATTCCCAACCAAATAGAATTCGACTCCGATAAAATCCTCCACTTCCATTTGTGGAGAAGAGCAATATTGAAATCATCAATCCTCCGAAGGCCCAAACCACCTCTCTCAATAGGAAGGCACACGTCATTCCAACTCACCCAATGAATGCATCTCTTATCAACCGAACCACCCCAAAGAAAGTTGCTTTGTAACGAAGTAATTTTCTTGATCACCTTCCTCAGACCTTTATAAAACGATAACAAGAAAATAGAAAGACTAGACAACACCAATTTCAAAAGAGTTAATCTACCTCCAAAGCTAAGCATTCTATTACTCCAACAAGATAACCTCCTTTCCATCTTAGAAACCAACCCCGACCATATCGTTTCCTTGTTAGAATAGCACCCAATAGGAATCCCAAGGAAAGTAAACTTACTTTCTTCCTTTTTACAAGAAAGAAAGAAAGAAGCCACTTCCAAGAAATTCGGATTAATATTCACCTCGATTAACTTACTTTTAAGAAAGTTAATGCCCAATCCCGATACCAATTCAAAGCCCCTTAGCACCGCCTTAATCGCCCAAATATGCTTCCAACTACCATCCCCTACCAACAAAGTGTCGTCCGCGAATTGTAAAATGTCCACCAAACAATCTCCCTTAAAATTAAACCCCTTGAAATTCCCAAGATCAACGGATTTGCTCACCAGGCCTCTCAATCCCTCCCCCACAATAACAAAAAGGAAAGGCGATAAATTTGAATGATAGCATGCGCATATAAATTTGTACAAGAATAAAATAGAAAAAGAAGGGGTGAGACATGTCTTACATCATGTAAATGATATAATAACAATAATGGGCAACAAATACCATGTGGAGATATAATCCAAATACCAAGCAAAATTATACAATTCAAATCTAAGTAAAATGAATGTTAATGCAACACACCTTCGCCTGTACTCCATGCATGTAAAAGATATAATAACAATAATGGGCAACAAATACCATGTGGAGATATAATGCAAATAACAAACAAAATTATACAATACAAATCTAAGTAAAATGAATGTTAATGCAATACACCTTCACATCTACTCCATGCAAATGTGGTGTTAGAAATATATATCTCTTGTGATATAATACTAATGTATTTTGATTGGTTAATCTTTTCCTTTACTGTTAACTAATTCTGTTACATTCTAGTTTGTTGATTGGGCAGTTATAGTTAGAAGTTAACTTAAACTGTAACAGTTAGTTAGGTTAGTTCATCAGTTGTATATATATTCTCAGTCACCTATTATATGGATAATAAATGAATATTATTCACTTCTGCATTTTCTAGTTCTGCATCAATTCTTTTCACAAAGATGAATGTCAAAGAGATTTCACTGTAACATGGTATCATTAGCTGGTTTCGATCTTCCGCTATCTCAGATCTCTCTTCCTTGCTGAAAATTTTCTACTCTACTTTGGTGAATCTTGCCATGATTCAGAAGAATTTCAAGATTCAGGCATTAATAATCCTTCTCAATCGCAAGGGTTCTCAAATGCTTTTTCCAGTTTCAAATCCAACAACACCTTTGGACCAAAGCTTTCGATCAAACTGCAAGATATTAACTATCTTTTATGGAATTAACAAGTTGAAGGTGTTATTCTGACACAAAAGATGCACAAAGTGGCAGTGTATCCACGAATTCCTCAGAAAATCAATTCTGTTCAATATCGAGTTTCAGGTACGTTTTTTGACGAATATGAAGCATGGTTAGTCCAAGACCAAGCTTTGTTCATCTGGTTGTTATCTACGATCTCTGAATCCGTCCTACCTAGAGTACTTTTGTGACACCCCCAATCTATTCCCCCAAGCTATTAAAGCGATAAATAAAATACAAAATTTAATCAGAGTATATTTAAACATGCACGGAATAGACCGAGGGGTCACATCAATTTGAAACAAAACATACAACACCTGCTCATACAGATATGCAACAATCTTAGGTAGTAATACACCCACAATCCAATTACAGAATATAAGCGGAAAATCCGTAACTGAATATCAACATATATATATATATATATATATATATATATATATATATATATATATATATATATATATCATGAAAGTTTGTTTGTCATATACAACATCATACATGTATAATCCAAAAGATACATATACATGATACAAAATAATCACAAACGGCCTCCCTAACTACCCGGTGTCACATATCAGAGCCGACCGACAAAAGAATGAAGACGCAAAGCTTCACAAAAAGACCTCCAGCAACTCTAATCTGCAATGCCTCATAGAGCATTATAAAACAGCAGAAGGGTGAGAAAAACAATCATATTACAGTTGCATATAATTATATATTAACACAGAAATGCACAAGTAAAATATTCTCACCACAATCAAATACAACATAACACAGTACAATTCTCAAGTATCAAATACCACTACACATCAATCATACACAATACACTCATCATCAATACAATTACACATATTCCATCTCATCACTCACATTCACAATTCCATGCACAATTAATCCATGATTTATGCAAATGCACAGAGACCGACACAACGACTCTATGCACATGCCATGCAGTACCGACTTCCAATATTTCTCATCACTAGTTCACTCAGGAACTCTGCTGGAATCATCGCTTGTTACTGAGGATCACTCAAGTAACACCCTGTCGGGCCCACGATGTTCCCCGTCGCTTTAGGTCCTCTTGGTATAAGGCGCACGACGTTTATGGATTGCTTTAGGTCATCTCGGTATAAGGCGCACAATCCGATCGCTCACACCCCACATGGGCACACGATCGTCTACGACCATCGCTTTAGGTCCTCTTATTTTTAAGGCGCACGATATATCAAATCGCTTTAGGTCCTCTTATTTTTAAGGCGCACGATGTTATAGCAGATTCCCTCTAGAATCAATCCGTCACTCAGGACGTCACAACAATGCATATCATGATGCTTGGCATACAATGACTCATGACATTTAATATGCACACATATACACATCCATAATCATGCATATATCAACAATTACCATACATCGCATTTTCTTGCCGTAAGGCCACCAACCATCATCACAATATGTATTTCATGCAATTTCATCACTCAACAGTACACAAGTCATACAATATCCACACCAACAGCATATTGCACATACACATCAAGTTCACACAATTAAACGGCAAAAGTCGACAACAAAACAACACATTCTCTAATTCTCGACATAATTTAATCGACCAACAATTCTCAAAACCATCATCATAAAAAAGTACATTTTATAAGCTTTCTAACGCATCAAACCACGCCTCAAACCGAACCACAGATCAAAAGTTATGAATTTTCAAAGAAAATAATATATTGAGATACAGCCAAATTCGCCTGGCGACTTAGGAATTTGCCTGACGGATCCCCATTCGCCAGCCCTTCGTCATGGATTTCGCCTGGCGAATCCCATTCGCCAGCACTTTGCCTGGCGAACTAGTGGCGAGTCACCAATTTAGAAAAACCCCAAGAGTTATAGAAGCTACCCCCTTTCTGTAATTCCGATTTCGCCTGGCGACTTACGAATTCGTCTGGCGAATCTCCCTTCGCCAGCACTTCGCCTGGCGAACTAGTGGCGAGACTCAATTCGCCTGGCGAATCCCAAATTCGCCTGGCGAATCACACCAGAACCAGAAAAATTCTGTTACGGGTTACACGATCCAAAACTCCCAAAAACCTCATTTTTCATTCCAAATCAATTCCAACACCAAAACAATTATCAACAATGACTCATAAACACATGGTGATCATACAACGCAAATTATATCGATTTTCGACCGCGAAAACATCGATTCCTAATCATGTTATCATTTTTGACCTAGAACTCAAAAGCCATGGAAAGACAAGAAACATCCAAGCAAACACATACATAATCATACACAAACATAGTATAATCGAGTTTTGCACCCTTACCCGATTTAATCGTGTTCTAGAAAGTCGGTTGATTGATTTCCAAGTTTTCCCAAATTCTCTCTTTTCTTCTCTTCTCCTTTTCTTTTCTTCTTCTCTTCTTTTTCTTTGTCTTCCTATTATTCTCTCTTTCTATTCTATTATATTCTAACTTAACAAAATAAATCAAAATGCCCAAAATACCCCTACACTCAAATATCTCACAAATGTTCCCAAAACGTGACAAAATATATTCACGACGAAAAATAACATATTTTCACATAAAAGTCAGAAATAAGGTAATATAAAAATAAAATACCCAAAACGACTCAATTAAATAAAAAGACAAAACTGACCAGGGCGTTACAACTCTCCCCCACTTAGAAATTTTCTTCTTCGAAAATCTTACCCGAGACGAACAACTCTGGATACGACTCCCGCGTCCGACTCTCCAACTCCCAAGTCAAATTGCCCTCAGCAGCGCCTCCCCACGCTACCTTCACAAGTGCAATATCCTTGCCCCGCAACCTCTTTAACTCGCGATCCAAAATACTCACCGGCAAAGCCTAAACCGTCAGGTTCTCCCTTACCTCAACCTCATCCATCGAAATCACATGCGACGGATCCGGAATATACTTCCGAAGCTGTGAAACATGGAAAACATCATGCAAATTCGACAGATATGGCGGCAACGCCACCCGATAAGCCATAGCACCTACTCTCTCAGATATCTGGTAAGGACCAATAAATCAAGAAGTAAGTTTCTTCGATTTCAATGCACGACCAACACCCGTTACCGGCGTAACCCTCAGAAATACATGATCGCCCTCTTGAAACTCAAGATCCTTCCGTCTCCGATCATGATAACTCTTTTGTCTGCTCTGAGAAGCCTTCATTTTCTCACGAATGAACTTCACTTTTTCCGTAGTCTGCTGTACCAACTCTGGTCCAATCACCGTTCTCTCACCAGATTCATGCCAACACAACGGCGTCCGACATCTTCATCCATATAACGCTTCAAACGGTGCCATCCCAATACTAGAATGGAAACTGTTATTATACGTGAATTCAACCAACTCAAGATAACTATCCCACGCACCACCTTGCTCCAAAACACATGCTCTCAACAAATCTTCCAAAGACAGAATTGTTTTCTCTGATTGCCCATCTGTCTGCGGATGATAAGCCGAACTCAGCCTCAATTTAGAACCCAATGCCTTCTGTAAACTTTCCCAAAATCTCGAGGTAAACCTTGGATCTCAATCCGAAACAATACTTAACGGAACCCCATGCAACTTCACAATCACACTGATATAAATCTCAGCTAACCGTTCCAAAGAAAAACTGATGTCAATCGGAATGAAATGAGCCGATTTAGTTAATCTGTCCACAACTACCCAAATAGCATTATGCCCTCGCTGAGTATTCGGCAACCCCGTTACAAAATCCATAGAAATGCTATCCCATTTCCATTCCGGAATATCCAATGGTTGCAACAAACCACTCGGCCTCTGATGTTCCACTTTCGACTTCTGGCACGTCAAACAAGCATACACAAACTGAGCCACATCTCTTTTCAATCCAGACCACCAGAAAATCTTTTTCAAATCTTGTTCGCTTCCGGATGTATACTCAAATTACTCCGGTGTCCTTCTTCCAAAATCATTCGTTTCAAATCTGAATCGTCCGGAATACAAATTCGGCCACGGAATTTCAACACACCATTAATATCTACTTGAAAATCACCACTCGCCTCTTTTCCGTCAACCAACATCAAATCCACTAATTTCACGTCCAACTTCTGTTTCTCCCTCACCGTCATCAGAAAATCATTAGTAACCTTCAACATACCCAGCCTCACACTATCCGACGACACTTCACATACCAAACTTAAATCTCTAAACGATTCCAAAAGCTCCCACTCCTTAACCATTAAAGCGGACATATGCAAAGATTTTCGGCTCAATGCATCGGCTACCATATTAGCTTTACCAGGATGGTAATTCAAGCTAAAGTCGTAGTCCTTCGAAAATTCCAACCATCTTCGTTGCCTCATATTCAATTCCTTCTGATCAAACAGATATTTCAAACTCTCGTGATCACTAAAGACTTCAAACCTCGCACCAAAAAGATAATGCCTCCAAATTTTCAACACAAACACCACAGCCGCTAACTCCAAGTCATGCGTAGGGTAATTCTTCTCATGCACTCTCAACTGCCTCGAGGCATACGCCATAACCTTACCGTCTTGCATTAGTACACCACCTAGACCAATCAAAGACGCATCACAATACACCACAAACGGTTCATGAGGATTCGGCAAAATCAAAATCGGAGCTGTCGTCAATCTTCTCTTCAGCTCATTAAAACTTTCCTCACACCGAATATCCCAAATGAACTCTTGCCCTTTACAAGTCAACTGGGTCAAAGGAAGTGCTAGCTTAGAAAAACCTTCAATAAACCTTCGATAATAACCGTCCAAACCCAAAAAGCTTTGAATTTCAGTAACAGATCTCAGAGCCTCCCATTGTAGAACTGCTTCTACTTTAGATGGATCCACAACAATACCATTACCTGAAATTACGTGTCCAAGAAAACTCACTTCCGACAACCAAAATTCACACTTAGACAATTTGGCAAAAAGCTTCTTTTCCTTCAAAACCTGCAAAACAATACGCAAATGCTCCGCGTGCTCCTCCCGAGACTTAGAATAAATCAATATGTCATCAATAAACACAACAACAAATCGATCCAAATGCTCGTGAAAAATACGATTCATGTACTCCATAAACACACCTGGCGCATTAGAAACCCCGAACGACATCACAGAATATTCATAATGACCGTAACGTGTCCTAAAAGCCATCTTCTGAATATCTTCCTCTTTCACCCTAATCTGATGATACCCCGACCTTAAGTCAATCTTACTGAACACACAAGCACCAACCAACTGATCCATCAAATCATCAATTCTCGGAAGAGGATACTTATTCTTAATCGTCACCTTATTCAACTGGCGATAATCAATACACAATCGCATACTTCCATCTTTCTTTTTCACCAATAAAACTGGAGCACCCCAAGGAGAAACACTTGGTCTCACAAACCTCTTCTCCAACAACTCATTTAATTGCTTCTTCAACTCTACCAACTCAGATGCCGACATACGATAAGGTGCCATAGAAACAGGTCTAGTACCAGGAACTAGATCTATCGAAAACTCCACCTCTCTCTCTGGCGGCACATCTAAAATATCCTCAGGAAACACTTCAGGAAAATCACACACAACCGGAAACACATCAAGTGAAACTTGGCTATCCACAGTTAACGACGCAAATAATCCAAACAACTGAGCTTCCTCCGCCAAAAGTCTCTTCAACTCTTTGGTAGATAAGAAACTCGAGTCTTCGTCTTCCTCAAGAGAAGGAAACCTTATTAGCTTATGATAACAATCAATATGAACCCGATTGAATTGCAACCAATTCATTCCCAGAACCACATCTAACCCTTCCAACGACAAACACACGAAATCCATTTTAAAGTCTTTACCATAAATAGTCAAAGGACAACTCAAACAAACCAAAGAAGTAGTTACTAACCCCATTGCTGGAGTATCAATGACCATCTCACCATCCATCAAAGACAACACAAGATTCAAACACTTCGCGCACTCAGACGAAATAAATGAATGAGTCGCTCCAGTATCGGTAATAGCAACTAAACGCGTACTATTAATAAAACAAGTACCTCTGATCAGATGATCTGCACTTGAAGTCTGAGTCCCCGCCAATGAAAATACCTTCCCACTAGTTGGAGCTTGCTTCGGTTTCTGACACTTTGTGCTAATATGACCAGGTTCACCACAGTTGAAACACTTCACCACATTCTTCCGTTTATAATCAACTACGACATGTCCGACACCTCCATAATTAGAACACTTTCTCACATCTTTCCTGCACTCAAACTGACGATGCCCCAACTCACCATATTTAAAACATCTTGGAGAATTGGACATACCTCCTCCACTTGACCTTCGATCAAAAGTACCTCTTTGTTTACCTTTATCAGCTGGTGTTACATACAGACCACTACGAAACTGTTGCTTCCCTTTTCTGTCACTCACACTCTTGTAGTGAGTAGAACGAGCCTTACTATCCTCTTCATAAATCCTACAACATTCCACCAAATCAGAAAACCTTCTAATCCTCTGATAACCGATTTCCTGCTTAATCTCAGGACGCAATCTACTCTCATACTTCACACACTTAGAAAACTCTGCAGTCGCTTCAGCATAATGAGGATAAAACTGCACAAGCTCCACAAACTTAGCAGTATAATCAACAACAGACATACTACCTTGTTTCAGTTCCAAGAACTGAATTTCCTTCTTTCCTCTAACATCCTCGGGAAAAGACTTCCTCAGAAACTCCTGGCTAAACAATTCCCAAGTAACTTCTTCATCCCCAGCTTCCAAAACCTGACGAGTACTAACCCACCAGTCATCAGCTTCTTCCTGTAACATGTGAGTTCCCAGTCTCACCTTACTGTCCTCCGCACAATCCATAACTCGGAAAATCCTTTCAATCTCTTTCAATCAAATCTGTGCACCATTATGATCATGTATCCCTTTGAAGACAGGCGGTCTGTTCTTCCTGAACTCATCATTACCCGCAGCATTAGGTGCACCCTGCACATCATGAGCCATAGCTTGCATCGCGGCAGCCAAAGCAGCATCATTCCTACCAGCCATATTCTGTTCATTTCCAATAACAGAAACTATGGTTAAACAAACAGCCCACTCCAAACGCCAACACCGACAAAGACCAACACAACCAGAAACAAACTGACACGGTCTGGCTCTGATACTACATAATGTGACACCCCCAATCTATACCCCAAAGCTATTAAAGCGATAAATAAAATACAAAATTTCATCAGAGTATATTTAAACATGCACGGCATAGACCAAGGGGTCACATCAATTTGAAACAAAACATACAACACCTGCTCATACAGATATGCAACAATCTTAGGTAGTAATACACCCACAATCCAATTACAGAATATAAGCCGAAAATCCGTAAGTGAATATCAACATATATATATATATATATATATATATATATATATATATCATGAAAGTTTGTTTGTCATATACAACATCATACATGTACAATCCAAAAGATACATATACATGATACAAAATAATCACAAACGGCCTCCCTAACTACCTGGTGTCACATATCAGAGCCGACCGACAAAAGAATGAAGATGCAAGGCTTCACAAAAAGACCTCCAGCAACTCTAATCTGCAATGCCTCATAGAGCATTATAAAATACCAGAAGGGTGAGAAAAACAATCATATTACAGTTGCATATAATTATATATTAACACAGAAATGCACAAGTAAAATATTCTCACCACAATCAAATACAACACAACACAATATAATTCTCAATTATCAAATACCACTACACATCAATCATACACAATACACTCATCATCAATACAATTACACATATTCCATCTCATCACTCACATTCATAATTCCATGCACAATTAATCCATGATTTATGCAAATGCACAGAGACCGACACAACGACTCTATGCACATGCCATGCGGTACCGAATTCCAATATTTCTCATCACTAGTTCACTCAGGAACTCTGCTGGAATCATCACTCGTTACTGAGGATCACTCAAGTAACACCCCGTCGGGCCCACGATGTTCCCCGTCGCTTTAAGTCCTCTTGGTATAAGGCGCACGACGTTTATGGATTGCTTTAGGTCATCTCGGTATAAGGCGCACAATCCGATCGCTCACACCCCACATGAGCACACGATCGTCTATAACCATCGCTTTAGGTCCTCTTATTTTTAAGGCGTACGATATATCAAATCGCTTTAGGTCCTCTTATTTTTTAAGGCGCGCGATGTTATAGCTGATTCCCTCTGGAATCAATCCGTCACTCAGGACATCACAACAATGTATATCATGATGCTTGGCATACAATGACTCATGACATTTAATATGCACACATATACACATCCATAATCATGCATATATCAACAATTACCATACATCGCATTTTCTTGCCGTAAGGCCACCAACCATCATCACAATATGTATTTCATACAATTTCATCACTCAACAGTACACAAGTCATACAATATCCACACCAACAGCATATTGCACATACACATCAAGTTCACACAATTAAACGGCAAAAGTCGACAAGAAAACAACACATTCTCTAATTCTTGACATAATTTAATCGGCCAACAATTCTCAAAACCATCATCATAAAAAAGTACACTTTATAAGCTTTCTAACGCATCAAACCACGCCTCAAACCGAACCACAGATCAAAAGTTATGGATTTTCAAAGAAAACAATTTATTGAGATACAGCCAAATTCGCTTGGCGACTTAGGAATTCGCCTGGCGGATCCCCATTCGCCAGCCCTTCGCCATGGATTTTGCCTGGCGAATCCCATTCGCCAGCACTTCGCCTGGCGAACTAGTGGCGAGTCACCAATTTAGAAAAACCCCAAGAGTTACAAAAGCTACCCCCTTTCTGTAATTCCGATTTCGCCTGGCGACTTACGAATTCCCCTGGCGAATCTCCCTTCGCCAGCACTTCGCTTGGCGAACTAGTGGCGAGACTCAATTCGCCTGGCGAATCACACCAGAACCAGAAAAATTCTGTTACGGGTTACACGATCCAAAACCCCCAAAAACCTCATTTCTCATTCCAAATCAATTCCAACACCAAAACAATTATCAACAATGACTCATAAACACATGGTGATCATACAACGCAAATTATATCGATTTTCGACCGCGAAAACATCGATTCCTAATCATGTTATCATTTTCGACCTAGAACTCAAAAGCCATGGAAAGACAAGAAACATCCAAGCAAACACATACATAATCATACACAAACATAGTATAATCGAGTTTCGCACCCTTACCCGATTTAATCCTGTTCTAGAAAGTCGGTTGATTGATTTCCAAGTTTTCCCAAATTCTCTCTTTTCTTCTCTTCTCCTTTTCTTTTCTTCTTCTCTTCTTTTTCTTTCTCTTCCTATTTTTGTCTTTTTCTATTCTATTATATTCTAACTTAACAAAATAAATCAAAATGCCCAAAATACCCCTACACTCAAATATCTCACAAATGTTCCCAAAACGCGACAAAATATATTCACGACGAAAAATAACATATTTTCACATAAAAGTCAGAAATAAGGTAATATAAAAATAAAATACCCAAAACGACTCAATTAAATAAAAATACAAAACTGACCGTGGCGTTACAACTTTCGTGTAAACATGCTTATGAGGTTTGGGACAAAATTCATCAATATTTCAATGCTCAAATGAAAGCTAGGGTTCGTCAGCTTTGAGTTGAATTGAAATCCATAAATAAAGGGAACAAATTGATTACTGAATTTGTGTAACGCGTCAAAGCTATCGCTAATTCTCTTCTAGTTGTTAGTGATTCGATTTGTGAACAAGATGAGATCCATTATATTCTCGATGGACTCCCGAAAGAATACAATCCCTTTGTAATGCAAATGTTTGGGAGAACTGAATCACCTTTACTATGTGATGTAGAGGCACTGATGTACGTGCAAGAAGCTCAATTGGAGAAGTTTCTCCAAGAGTTAGTTGTGTCCATGGTTGCTGCTAATATAGTTCATACAAGTCAAGAAACCAACTGCTCGAGAGGAACGTTTTCTAACAATTGTGGCAGAGGAAATCACTTCACCCGGGGTAGAGGCCGTGGCAGAAGTCGTGCTACGGTACGACTAGAAATCTCCCTACCTATCAACCGTGTGGGAAGTATGGAGATTTTGTGGTTGATTGTTGGCACAGGTATGATGAATCCTTCACATGGCATAACAAATTCTCAATCCAATAATGCAGGCTTCTCTGGCACTACACAAGAACAAACATAAGAAGCTTCTCAAAATTCTTAAGTTATGGCAATGGTAGCTACTACAAATCAGCCTTATGCCTTCACTTCGGAGTATTCACTTCCTTCACAGCTAGATTCTCAAGCCTGGTTTGCTACTTCATGTGCTTCTCACCACCTTACTCCTTTTGATACTCACTTACATAACCTCAAGCCCTATCTAGGTTCTAGTAAAGCATGTGTTCGTAATGGTCAATTTCTTGTTATCAAGTCCACTAGATCTCTTACCTTTTTCTCTAATTTTAACTCTCAACATAAGTTAATGCTTGACAATGTTCTTCATGGGCCTTCTATCAGTAGGAACCTGCTATCTGTCTCTAAATTTTCTATTGATAACAATGTAGTTTTTGAGTTTATGGATGATAAATGTTATGTGAAATATCATGTTTCTGAACAAGTTCTTGTTGAGGGCTTCCTTGATATTAGTGGCTGGTACTGTCTTCCCAAGCTCTCAGGGTTAAAATCTTTAAATAAAGACCTGCCTACATAGCTTGATGCTCAAGGCTACACTGTTGTCAAACCTATATTAGATGAGGTCTCCTATTGTAATTCTTTGGCTTTAGCATCATAGATTAGGCCATGCCAATTTCAATTTTTTCAAACAAATTCTCAGAAAGTGTAATGTTTCTCTACCAAATAAACATGATTCTTTGTTGTGTAAATCCTGCAATCTAGGAAAAGCTCATAGATTAGATGCTCCAACTTCAACTACTGTCTATGATAATGCTTTTGATATTATTTATTCTGACTTGTGGGGCCCCTCTCCTAATCCCTCCTATCCTGTCTATAGATATTACATTGCCTTTGTAGATGTTCACACTAGGTATACTAATTGGTTGTATTTTCTAAAACAAAAGCCAGAAGCTCTACAAGCTTTTAAGCTATTTCATGTGTTTGTTCAAACTCAATTTAAGACAACCATCAAGTCAGTCCAATCAGGCTATGTAGGTGAATTTAGACCCTTCTCCAAGTTCTTAGCAGACCTAGGCATAAGTCATAAGCTTACCTGCTGATGATGAGTATTCAAAAGTAAGTATTTTATTTTTATTGTATCCACAGGGACTAGTGCGATATCAATGTCGTTCAATAGTTAATATAATTTTAAGCGGAAGTTTTGCAAGATATTTGATTTGTAAGTTACCAAATGTAAAAACATATAATTAATAAGGATAGTTTTCAGAGGAACAAGATTACTGGGATTGGATTTCATCCACCGATTAAATATGTAAACCACTAATCAGTTATACAAAATCTAAGCATGTATCAATATCATCACGTATTGCTTACAAACAGAGTTTATGTCTAAACATCTTATGAGGATTCTACCTTATTGTTTAATCGACGATTTCTCAACCTATTAAACAATACAACATCATTAAGAATCGATACTTACGGTGAATATTAAACCTAAATCTATGTCTAGCATTTAAAGTTTAATAGATGATTATCTTGGATCGAGATTAGAATTGTATTTCTCAATATAAATTCAAATCCATGGAGTTAAACAATAAAACCAAGATAACATCGATGATGATTCATAAATACATTGCATATAATGCCATGATCAATGAAAATACATACTATTTCGGTGAACTACCAATCCCAACAAGAAAGGGATTTAGCTACTCATGGCTGTATGATACAAAACGGAGGAATTGAGATGAATCAGCCTCAACGACGATTTCCCGACTCTTGATGCGTATCCAGCTCCTATCCTCACCTTCCCTCTTTTACTATCTATTATAAACTATCTATTACAATATTGTTCTGTATTTCTTTTCCAGATGATTCTCAAAATGTTTCTGTTGCACCCCTTTTATACTGGTTGAGTTGAGGCACTCTCGCTATGTGAAGTTCTCCTCGCTATGCAAAGTGAGCTTGCTTAACCATGAACAACTTTTAAACCGCCTCTGGGAACCGCCATACTTTGCTATGTAAAGTGACGGTCGCATCACAAATTTTCCTCTCTACTCCTCGCATTTGTTGTTGCAAGAGAACTTTGAGGATTTGATTATGTCTCTTCTACTTCGTGTAGCGAAGTATTGCTCGTGATGCGAAAGTCGCATAACGAAGTATTGCTCGCGATGCAAAGTTTGCAGGGCATGATTTTTATTTTTGCTTTAGCTGATGTGTTCCTTAGTCTTTTCCTCCACATACATAACCATATTTAAGAGTAATACATTTTGGATCATGGTTCGTAAAATCTCATCATTTTTAAGTAATGGATGTGACAAATTGTTAAGTTTTGATCAAAGATTTATTAGCATTTGAATCTCTATTAAATTTTCCCCAACATGAATATTTGTTTGTCCTCAATCAAAGCTTTAAAAGCAATAGTGTAGTTGAAAGCAAGAGTTTCTATACCCCTGCTCACATGACCAAACAATTTTTGCAAAGAAGTAATTAAGGTACATGGGTCAAATGTCAAATTGCACATCTAAGTTTTTTATGCTTATCACTTTCCTAGCACTTAGACATAATTATGAAATAAGTCTTCCACACAAAATTCATGTCAATCAATCCAAAGTAATAAACATGTCTATCATGAATCACACCTATCACACTTTTTGTATAAGTGAAAATCGTGTGGGATTTTGAACTCTCATTTGATAAATTTGCTAACATCTATATTAAATCATGCATTCATCTTAGAAACTCATGTTGATATGAAGAAACATATATCACTAAGGTCTTTACCTGGTTGTAATGTGGCTTGGGTAGCAAGGAAGGGTCATTTCTATGGATAATGGAAACAAAATGGGTTCTTGAATTTTCTTTCTTTTTAGAAGAGCATTCAAACGTTTTTGCTTTTCTTCAACCTGTTACTCATCCTACATCTCATTGTTCCCACATTGAACACATCATTTTTTTTGGAATTTATTTCCTCTCCCCCCCCCTGGTTTTTTTTTCTATTCTCTTATTTCTATTTTTCTATTTTTGAAAAAGAGATTTTTCCTTCTCCCTAACTTGAACAAAACCTTACTTTTTCTTTGAATGTTCTTCAAAATTTTGCAAAGGACATTAATTTATTGTCAAGGTTTGAATCCAATCAAACTTTTTTAGAATCTATCATACATGAACTTTTATGATTTTTAATGATAGAGAACAATATTCACTAAGTGGTTTACTTAATGAATTTGTTTAGCTCATAGATGATAGATTCATGCTATGTGGCTCAAAAGGGTTTTCAAATTCTCACTCACTTACAAGGGAAAATGAGGCTACATTAGGTTTGATGGTTATGCTCAATTTTAAAGAAGTGCCTTGATCCTTTCTATGTTTCCACAAATATCAAAACGAATGCAAGATTAAGCATGAATCAAATGAGTTAAAACAAGAATTTATCGGTCTCCTAGGCATATGGTAAACAATAGAAAGCTACCTTACATTTTATGGTTTTAGAACTAAGTGACTCACATTTGAGACATGCTATTGCATAAGAGTGCACAAACTGATTTTATGCAGACTACTTGTTTCACATTTGATCGTACCTAGATCAGAAAGTATGACAGTGGCCAACAACGCCGTGAGATCTTCAACTTCGGTAGTGATGGAATGGCACGGGGGGGGGGGGGGGGGGGGTTACCTGCAAGGTACTTCGATGCCAAAGTCAGGAAACGGGAGTAAGCAAGTACAAAATATAGGTGTAAGAGTAAGAATGAATGTAACCTGACCCTCTCAAATGAGAGAGTATTTATAGAATGCCCCCAGCGCGGGGTCAACGGTCTCCTGCACTGGGCTGGATTACCAGGCCCAATCCAAGTAACTGCCAGGGCTTACATGGCGTAGGGAAAACTAGCACGTTGTCTTCGCCCTGGGGTAAAGGTCCCGAGATCTTCGGAATATGGGCAGACCGATTCCTTCAGAAGTGGGAGGTTACAAGGTGACGTGTCCCCGCGGGGAGGAGAATGTGGAGGTCAAGGAGATAGGTACCTTCCTAGACTCAAGGACTCTTCTCGACGACACCTGTCTGATACGTGCCCGATGAGAGTAGTGTCTTGGTCATGCTCGACACTGGATAGTTATGGGCCTTACTGGGCCTTCTTAGTCTATTGGGTTGGGCCTACCCGACCAATGGGCAGGCGCTGGCCTAGTCTAGAACAGGAGCCCCCCAAGTCGTTGCTTCGGGGTGTCGGAGTAATGACTTAAGGGTCAGTCGCCAGTCAAGGATCTGCTCGACAAGTCGGGCTGAAGGTAGTTCAGGCGTCTAAAGGTGATTTTCTGTCGGGGAGATGTTGCAGGGAGAAATTTCGAGTCTGATTACGGAAGGACCACAAGCGAGGGATGCTAGGCGGGCATTAATTTTGAGTTTCGCTCGCAGGCGAGCAGAAATTTCGAGTTTTGCTCGCCTGTCGCTGATGGCCGGCATTGCGGGGAGATGAGAGGTTGCGGATTCGAGCGTCAAAGCAGGCGAAAGGACTAGCGTGGGAACCCGTGTGCCACGTGTCACGCGTCATCATTACCTAAGGTGGCTAGGCTAGGGTCAGGGCACTCGAATGCCTAGTGGCACCTTGAGTTCTGTGAAGGCTCTATAAATAAGACCCAGCCCGTGTCATTTGCACGTTTTTGCTCTCCTTCACCCGTAGTTGCTCTCTTTCTTTCTCTGCTCTTTCCACTGTTTCGCCGCCACACGCCGCCGTACCAGACTTTTGCAACAGCCGTTTTCAAGTAATTTTCTTAATATTTTTCTTTCCTACTGCGTTTCCTACGGTGGTCCTCCGGTAAACTGATGAAGTTCACGGGGAAGCCACGAAATTTTTGGCGAAAACGGCGGAGTTTTTCTAGATTTTTGATGGATTTTTATGAATCTCGCGGGGAGATGGGATGAATGTCCCGGGGACCTGAGGAAGGTCCCTAGGACGTGGGGTAAATCTCCCGGGGACATAGGACGAGGCACCTGAGACCCGAGGAGAGTCCCGGGGATGCTCGCCTGATGTCCTGGGGAATGGGGTAGACGTGCGACCCCGACATCCCTGGACGGGGGCGTTGCCCACGCAGTTCCCCGCGTCCCTTCTTCGCCCTTTCACTTGATCAGCGGTGGATGGGTGAATTTGATATGGACCATCGAATTCACTATTTCCTTCTGCTTTTCAGGTAGATGGAAGTCATGGCCGTGGGATCTATAGATATCAACTACCAACCTGACTCCCTGATGGCGCCGATCAACAGTGTCGAGGGACGGCCACCCGAGGATTGGGTTAGCGATGAGCCTCTGAACTTCGAATCCCAGTTTGTCGCTGGTGACCAGGATGATATCTTCGCCACTAACGAACATCGCCTTGAGGGCTCCTTCAAAACCTGGATGGAGTACAGGCCTCTGCAGCACCATCGCATCTGCTCGACATACAGAGGAATGAGATTTCCCTTGTACGAGTTCATGTTCGATGAGGCAGGGTGGCGCCTGCCCTTCACCGATTTTCAGTGAGAGGTGTTCGTTTGGCTGTGCCTAGCATCGTCGCAACTCCACCCCAACGCCCTCGCTTTCATTCGCGCCTTCGAGCTCGTCTGTCAGTATCTCTGCATCGGGGCGACTCTACCTCTGTTCTTCTGTATATTCCACTTGCAGAGGCAGACAATTGATGGAAGACATGGTTGGGTGTCCTTCAAGTAGGTGAGCAGGTTGTTCCAGACTTACATGGACTCTGTTTGCCACTTCAAGTCCCGGTTCTACATTGTGAAACCCATCTCGTTCGAGGCCGTGGAGTCGGTGTACAGACGGGTGCACCGAGAGGTAGAAGGGCAATAAGAAGAGGTCCTCAAAGCGAAGTTTCCCCTATTCTGGACAGAGGAGCATTTCAAGAGGGGCACAAATAGTTATATATTCAGTCCCAGCAGACTGTATGAAGGGGATCGTCTGGCTCACGAGGAGATAGCTAAATTCTTCGCCAGTTTCTCCCCGTCATAGCTCGTGACACAGGACGGGAAACCCATCCGCGACGATGATGAGAGGCCTCTAGAGAAAGCCTGATTGATTAATACGAGGGCCCTCCTCGAGCTGTTTTCTAACGAGGACGCCCTTAAGCTGTTAGGTGGTGGATGCCTCCTCGACTTGATCTTTCCTTGCATTTTGGTCTTCGATTTACTAATGTATTTCTTTTTCTTTTGCATATAACATGTCGAGCGCGGAAGAGCGTATCAAGAAGCTGGCGGCCACCCGAACTTCGAAGAAGAGTGGAAAGGGTCAGGTCGAGCAAATTCGGTCATAGCACCCAGGCCCCACTCCGGCAACCGGGGATTCTTCCGGCTCTCCCCAGGGTAGCCAGTCTCCCAGCACCCAGGGGTCCCCAAAGAGACAGCGACTCGGCGAGCACGTGGACGTCGATCTTACCGAGAGCGAAATCCCTCCCGCTGTGAAGTTCGTGCTCTCGACTTGTCACTCGAGGCCGAATTTCTTTACGGAGAATAATTCCCTGTGTGTTGGTGCACCTGAGGCTCAGACCATCTTGGGTGTAGATCGGGCTTCTCGGAGAAAGGCTTTGGTGGAAGACGTGTCCATGGTGAAGCGCGTTTGTGCTGCTGCCCTGGTCCTGAATGATGAGACATGCCCAACGGACGAGCTGACCAGGCTGTAGGAGAGCTTCAGGTCTATCTCAGCTGAGATGGAGAAGGTGGGCAAGGAGCTGACCGACTCCAAAAATCAGAACAAGGCCTAGGTCGAGCTTCAGGGGAAGTTGGAGGAGAAGCTGAAGAAAGCCGACGAGGAGAGGAAGGTTCTCTTGGCGAGGGCCGTCGAGCTAGAGGAATCTGTTCGCCCTGCTGAGGAGGAAACCGAGGAAGACAAGCTGTTGACATCTCGGGCAGCGCTGATCACAAAGCTTAGGCATACGGAGCAGGATGTCCTCGTGGCGGCTGACGTGGGTTTCAACAATACCGTGCAGCAGCTTCGGATTGTGAACCCCGACCTCATCACTGAAGGGACTGACCCTGACTATGAGGTGATCGAGGGTCAGATCGTGCAGCCGATGCAGGAGGATGAGGTCGACGAAGGGGCTCCCGGGAACGAGCGGCTAGAGGAGAATGTAGTCGACTAGGTTTTCACTTGTTCGTTATGCTTGGCCTGCGAGCCATTTTTCTTTTGATGATTCTTTCCCGGCCTGCGTGCCAGGGGCTTTTTGATATATTTGTAATATCTATACAATGGGCTTCTGCCCGATTAATGTTTTGACTCTTGCTTATTTGTGTGTGTGATGCTTGTATGCTTGATGTACTCATTGTTTTTGTCTAAGTAATCTATCTAAGTTGTTTGGGGTTTTGCTCGACTTTGTTGGTCCTCTACTGTGTGGGGAACTGGTCGAGTGGTCAGAGATGTAGTCCGACCCTTGACGAGGCTAAGAGCTCGGTCGAAGTCTTAGCTTCGTGGCGTGAACTTCCTATCGCGAGCTGGGTGTTCTGCCTGATTGGTATGATGACGACAGAGCTCGATCAAGGTATCCTCGTCGGATCAAAGGTCCTCGCGCATACACAACGCGACCCTTGATCTTCGTGTGTCGTGGAGGGGAGTCACGCTTGTACCTTAGTACGCCCCCGTAATCGCGACGTTGCTATGTCGCGGGCAGTGTTTAACTGTAGTATTGCTTAAGCTTCCCAGCATACCATGGTCGAGCAAGTTCCTCCCCGTGTAGATTTTCAAGGTAGTAGGCTCCTGTCCCCGTTTTCGCGAGGACGCGGTAGGGGCCCTCCCAGTTCGCGGCGAGCTTGCCTTCTCGCAAATATTTCTGGTTCCTTTGTAGGAAGAGGGTGCCTACTTGAAAATCACGTTTAATGACTTTGTTGTTATAACGTAAAGTTATTTTCTGTTTAAGTGAGGCCTCTCGGACGGACGCGCCGGACCTTATCTCCTCGACAAAGTCAAGCTCCTTCCTTAGGGCCTCATCGTTTATCCCCCTGTCGAGGGGAGATTCCGTTATCCTCGAGGGTTCCCTTATTTCCACGGGGATCACCGCTTTTGTTCCGTAGGTTAAGCGAAAAGGGGTCTCCCGGTCGTGGAATGTGGGGTTGTCCTGTAGGCCCAGAGGACGCTGTGTAGTTCCTTGACCCACCTTTACTTGGCGTTGCCTAGTCGGCATTTCAGTCCTTGCAGGATCACTCTTTTCGCCACTTCAGCTTGCCCGTTTATTTGAGGATGCTCGACCGACGTGAAGTGCTGCTTCGTGCCCAGCTTGGTGACGAAGTCTCGGAAATTCTTGTCGGTGAACTGTGTCCCATTGTCGGTGACAATCGCCTGGGGCACGCCAAACCGGGCGAGTATGTTCCTCTTGTAGAAACATAGTATGTTATGAGCGGTGATTTTGGCCAGGGCTTCTGCCTCGATCCACTTTGTGAAATAATCCACGCCGACGATCAGATACTTGTTTTGGTACGAACCCACGACGAAGGGCCCGAGGATATCCATTCCCCACCATGCAAACGGCCACGGGGACGACAATATTTTAAGCTCGTTGGGCGGGGCCAGGTGCATGTCCCCGTGTCGTTGGCATCTGTCGCACTTCTTGACGTGCTCCTTGGCGTCTTGTTGCATGGTGGGCCAGTAGTATCCTGCTTGCAACGCCTTGCGAGCTAAGGACCGTCTGCCAAGATGTTGTGCATTGATCCCCTCGTGGATTTCCTGGAGTATACCGGGGACCTTGGTCTCTTCGACGCACCTAAGGAGGGGAATCGAAAAGCCACGTCGGTATAGTTTGTCCTCGACAATTGTGTATGAGCACGCTCGACGTTTGACCACTCCGGCTTCCTTGGGATCGTCGGGGAGCTTGCCAGTGGTGAGATACTCGTATACCGGGGTCATCCAGTAGTTGTTGTCCCCAATGGCATTCACGTCCGTTGTAGAGATAGGTTTGTCAATGCTCGGGCGGGAAAGTACTTCTTGAATGACAGATTTGTTCCCGCCTTTCTTTTTTGTGCTCGCCAGTTTGGACAATACATCTTCTCGGGTGTTATGCTCCCGCGGGATGTGTGTTACTTCCACGGAGGTGAAGTTTTTCATCTTTTCCTTCACCAGGACCAAGTATTCGATGAGGCTGTCGTTCTTGGCTTGGTACTCGCCTCGGACCTGAGAGGCTATGAGCTGAGAGTCGGTGAAAATTTTGACTTCTTTGGCGCCGAGGTCCTTGGCCAACCGTAGCCCGGCGAGGAAAGCCTCGTACTCTGCCTGGTTGTTCAACGTCGGGAAGGGTAATTCGAGGGAGACTTCGATCAGGATGCCTTCCTCGTTTTCGAGGATGATGCCTGCCCCGTTACCTTTCGTGTTGGATGCCCCGTCGACGTAGATTGTCCACTTTTGGGATCCGTTGGTCGAAGGTTCCGGGAGGGTCATTTCTGCCACAAAGTCGGCCAGCGCCTGAGCCTTTAGGGTCTTTCTTCCCTCATATTGAATGTCGAACTCAGCAAGTTCGAGTGACCACCTGAGCATCCTTCCTGCCATGTCTGGTCGACCGAGGAGCTGCCTTATGGCCTGTTCGGTCCTCACCACGACCGTGTGGGCCAAGAAGTAATGACGCAACCTCCTGGCCGCGGTGACGAGGGCCAGGGCGACTTTCTCGATCTGCTGATACGTGAGCTCGGGGCCTTGGAGGGCCTTGCTGATGAAGTAAATCGATTTCTGCCTGTCGGGGGTTTCCCGGATGAGAACGGCGCTGACTGCTTCACTCGTGATGGCGAGGTACAAGAACAACGTCTCCCGTTTTCTGGGTTTGAGAGAACTGGGGGTTGTGATAGGACTTGTTTAAGGTGAAGGAGCACTTGCTCGCACTCTTCGGTCCATTTGAACGTTGCTTTCTGTCGTAGAAGCTTGAAAAATGGGAGTACATATTGTGCAAATTTGGCGACGAAGCGGGAAAGCGCGGTTAGCATCCCATTTAGAAATTGTATCGAGTTCGGGGTCGGGATCTCGGAGAAAGCCCTATATTTGTCGGGGTTCGCCTTGATTCCTCGCTCTGTGAGATAGAAGTCAAGGAACTTGTCCGCCCGAACGCCGAAGGTGCATTTGTCGGGGTTGAACCTCATCCTGCATCTCCTCGCCGTGTCGAAGACTTTCTTGAGATGGGCAGCATGGTCGACTTCTTTTGCGGATTTGATGATCATGTCGTCCATGTAGACCTCGAGCATGTCGCCGATCTCTCCCTAGAAAACTTTATTCATCATCCGTTGGTAGGTCGCGCCGGTGTTCTTAAGGCCGAAGGGTATGACGTTGTAGTAGTAATTGCTCGACTCGGTCATGAAGTTAGTGTGCTGCTTGTCGGTCTTAGCCATGGGGATTTGGTTGTACCCCGAGTAGGCGTCTATGAAGGACAGTAGTTTGAAACCTGCAGAATTATCGACCAGCTGGTCGATGTTAGGCAAAGGATAAGACTCTTTCGGGCATGCCCGGTTAAGGTCGGTATAGTCAACACACATCCTCTATTTTCCATTATTCTTTTTGACAAGTACAATGTTGGACAGCCAGGTTGTGTACCTGGCCTCCGAAATAAAATTTGCCTCTAGGAGGTCTTTTACAGCTTTTTCAGCAGCCTCCGTTTTTTCGGGAGACTGTCTATGCCTACGTTGAACTACGACCCTAACGACCGAATCTACGGTGAGCTGATGGCAAGCCACCTCTGGGTCGAGGCCAAGCATCTCGGAGGCGCTCCATGCGAACAGATCATCGTTCTACTGGAGACATGCCTTCAGCTGCTTCTTCGCCAGGTCGGGGAGTTCGGTGCCAATCTTCACGCTCCGGTCTGGATCGTCTTTGAGGGCGACGAGCTCGAAGTCTCCATCTGGGATGGGGCGTGTTGGGTGGAGAGGCTGCCCGTTGTTTTCTGCTTGGAGGTCATGGTCAGCTGCTCCGCCTTCCTCCTGCTTTTTGGGGAACCTGCTGTAGAGGTCGATCGCGTTGACGCACGGAAGTGGTTTCTGCACTGCGTCCAGGGATGGCTTTGCTCCGGTCTTGAGCTTGGTGCTGATGGAACCCAGACATTTAGCTGCGGCGTCGAAGCACCTCCTGGCCGCTTCAATGTCCCCGTGCATGGTGACGATCGGGCCCCTGACCGTGTAGTACTTCATCTTCAGATGGACTGTTGATGGTACCGCTGTGAGTTCGACCAGAGTGGTCCTCCCCAGGATGCAATTGTAGAGGGACGGACATTCGACCACCAAGAAGCGGGTCTTGACCTGTCGCGCAGTATCCTCGCCCCCGAAAGTGACCATCAGTTCAATATAACCTCATGGTCTGGTGGTGGTGCCGTTGAACCCTTGTATATCAGAGCCCACGTAAGGGGTCAAATTCTTCTCGTCGAGCTAGAGGGTCTCAAAGAGGTGGACGTACATGATGTCCACCGAGCTCCCCTGGTCGACCAGGATCCTGCGGACGTTAAAATTAGCCATCTATGCCCGAATCAAGAGGGGAATAGTGGCGTTGGGCGCTCCGTCTGGCAGCTCCTCGAGGTAGAAAGTGATTGGGTTTGAATTCCCTCGCACCTTCTCGAGCGTGGTGGTCTTCGCTGAGGCCGCGGATTCCAGCTTGTCAAATTTCTGCTTAATTGACCCGACAGAGACCTTCTCGAAGCCTCTGCCGGATATGAACATTGCCTTGGGGAAGACCTCCCACGTGCTGTGGGCAGTGACAGGGTCTTCATGGGGGAAGTTCGTCCATATGCTATGAACTACTTCTTCGTTCTCGATCCCCTCGGGGACGAAAAAGTCCTCGGGTCAAGTGACGCTGAGGGCGACTTGCAGTATGTTTTCCCCAGTGGGAGGCGTCGTCTCCTCGACGCTTTGAGCATCTTGGGTATCTGACTGAGGAGCGTAGTTCCTCTTGGCGTACCGCTTTAGATGCCCTTCTTTGATTAGGATCTCAATTGTGTCCTTGAGGTGGATGTAATCTTCCGTGACATGTCCATGACTCTGGTGGAACCTGCAGTACTTGGACTTGTCCGTGTTTAATTTGGGGGGTGTCGGCTTTGGAAAGCGGACACCCCCTTTTTGAAACTCCGAGTTGGCGCATTCATTGATAATTCACTCGCGGGGAGTGTTGAGCGGAGTGTATTCTGTGAACAGGCCAACTGGTTCCATCGGTTCACGAGAGTCCCTGGGATGACTTTTGCGTCTTTTCTCTCCCCCACGTCGAGGGGGAGGGGAGCCTTCGTCTCTTTGGCCGCGGGGACCATCCCGGCGTCTCGAGTCGAGGGCGATTTGGGCAGCCTCCGACTCTTCGAACTAGATGTATGATTGAGCTTGGTGGAGGAGGTCTTCCAAGTTACGGGGTCTATAAATGCCCACAGACTTAGCGAACTCGGTCCCGATACGTAGTCCCCGTACGATCAGGAACTTCTTCATGTCATCGGTCGTGTGGACCTCGACAGCTTCTCAATTGAATCTCTCAATGTAGTCTCTGAGAGATTCGCTCTTCCCCTGGAAGATGCCTTCCAACGAGGCTACCGTCTTCAGATGTCGGCGAGACGTAGTGAAATGTTTGGAGAAACGTCCCTTCAGTTGCCTCCAGGACGTGATTGATTCAGGTTGGAGACTTTTGTACCAAGTCATGGCGCCTTTCTGAAGAGTGGTCGGGAAGAGCCTGCACTTGATAGCTCCCCCGACGTTCCTATAGTCGAGCATGGATTTAAAGCTCTCGACATGATCGTCGAGGTCAGCTGTTTCGTCATAGGTCCCCAGTGGTGGAGGCTTTTCCATGCCTACCGGGATAGGGGTGTCCATGATCTCCCTGGATAGAGGGGTCCTCTTGTCGTCCTCATCACTTCTGACAGGCGACCGTGATGGGGAGCGATGGCCTCAACCAGGTCCATGTCGTCGAGGAGAGTTTCTGGGGCGGTCCTTCGGCTCTTCCCCGTCAGCCTTGCTCCTCTTCCTGGTCGGGGAGTGCCTTGGCTCCTGCTGAGGAGGGGAGCGATAGCGCTTCTGGATGGCCAGAGGCTGGGGTCGCTAAAAGCGTGGTCAGCTGCCCTCACGTTGCGGGGAAGGGCTGTGAGAGTCCTCGGGGGGAGTCCTTCGCGGGGAAGGAGGACGGTTGGGAGATGATGGGTGACGATGTCTTCGCGGGGAAGAGCGTCGTGGTCGTCCTCTCTCGAGCGCTTCGATCCTGAGATTCTGCTGGGAAATCAATTGGTTGGTCTGGTTGACCAAGGTAAACAGGGCCACCGTGTCCGGATCCACGTTTGGTGGTGGAGAGATCGGCTGGTAGTCAACTGGCGGGATGTCCTGTTGGGCGGCGTCATACGTCGCGTCTTCAGAAAAAGGGGAGGCTATCAGCTCATCCCTTACGTCGACTTCCTCGACGTGATGGTAGTGTTATCCTCACGGTGGTCTCCGTTGTCAGGCTGCGTGAAAACGGTGTCTGGAGCTTTCTTTCCAGGTTGGGTGCTGACCATGGTTATCAGAAAAGGTAGAAATTGCTTTGATTTAACAATGAGGAAAACGGGGAAGCAAGCAGTTTTCCCACAGACGGTGCCACTAATCGTACCTAGATCAGAAAGTATTATAGTGGTATCTTCAACTCTGGTAGTGATGGAACGGCGGGGGGAAGGGGGTGTACCTGCAAGGTACTCTGATGCCAAAGTCAGGAAACAGGGGTAAGGAAGTACAGAATATAGGTGTAAGAGTAAGAATGAGTGCAACCTGACCCTCTCAAATGAGAGGATATTTATAGAATGCCCCCAGCGCGGGGCTGTAGCGAGCGATTTTGGACGTGGTTCTTAAGCGCTGGTCGCTCTCTGCGGTTTGAGCTTTGAACTACAAGTCGATTAATTTTTTATCCTATTGTGAGCTGAATAAGGAAGGGAAATAGATGTCTCCAATTAACCCTGCTTGCATACTGAGTTTAAACAGCGGTCTGTTAGGTTACGAATGCTATCAATGTGGGGGGCCTTTGTACTGGTTATTTGTATTTTCGCCAATACGGTTTTCTTTCTTTTTACCTGGGAAGAAGGTTTCTGGCGGGGAACAAGGATTAGGATGTTAGGACTGATGCTTTTGAAATACCGCTTTTGATTGATGGAGATATGGGATTTGGGTTCTTTGTTGATTGCGCTCTCTAAGATCTTTTCTTTCAATCTTATGCCTACGTATTCCCGTTTACCGAAACAGGGAAATCAGAGCGTTCGTAGTTCCTCCTATTCTATGGGAGGAAATGGGTGTTTTTGGTGTCTTGTTCAAAGCCCAAGATGTGAAGCAAAAGTTGGTTTGTATCTTGTTCAAAGCCCAAGATGTGAAGCTGAAAGGTCTATTTGTGTCTTGTTCAAAGCCCAAGATGTGAAGCTGAAGGACCTCGACTTTAGAGAGAATTTGTCATCTCTAAAGAGGGGAGAAAGAGAATTACTTTAACTGGGATACGCGGATCCGAGCAATGCCATAATTTCTGAAGAAAGGGTTTTAACCTGAAGGAGAAGACTTTAACTCAGTGTAGAGCAATGCCATCTTTCCTTAGGAATTTCTCATGCTAAAAGAGGGACAGTGGCGTGGATATAGATGATCCAGAGGCTTGCCGCTTATAGCGATTAGATGAAGGGGAAAAGAGTTGTTGATGTTTGTGTACTGTGAACGAGGCACAGCTTTGATGCTAAAAGGTTAATTGGATTAACCAGTGGTTTTCTTATACAAAGCCTAAGAGGAGGCTAATTTTCGCTAGGAAAATCATTATACAAAGCCTAAGAGGAGGCTATTTTGTGTCTCGTACAAAGCCCGAGAGAGAGGCTAAAAGGGTTGACTCAACAGGAGAATCTTTTAGACTCAATAAGAGAGTGTTTTTGTATCTCGTACGAAGCCCGAGATGGAGGCTATGTCAGTTAAGTGACAGGTCCAGTATACTGATTTTGAAAGAGAAAATCAGTTCTTATATGAGCATCACTGTACTCATGGGTTAGATCTGAGGATCGGGGTGGTCTCCTTTTCTTTGAGGAAACTGGAAATCCAAAGGGTGTTGAGACTGTCCGAGTTTGCGGGTTTCCTTCCTTTTTAATGAAGGGGTCACTTAAGAATGTCTTTTGAGACTCAAGGAAGTTAGACTGTCTGTGTCTAGAGTTTTATCTTTTGTACTATGCTTTGAGAAATAGTAGTAGACTCTATGAAAGGACTGTTCTATGAGGATGACTAAGTTCTGTTCCTATACCTCTAGGAGGTCGTCGGGACAATTTGTACGAAGCCCAAGAGGAGGCTAGAAACTTTTAAGAAGCCGACGGGTCCTTGTACGAAGCCCAAGAGGAGGCTATCATTCCCGGAGGAAGAGATCATTATACGAAGCCTAAGAGGAGGCTGTGAATACTTCTAAGAAGCCGTAGGGTCCTTGAATAATGCCCAAGAGGAGGCCGATGCTTTTAAGAAGCCCGTGGGTCTATCATCTCCTTTCCATTAGGAGAGATAACTCTTTTAAAGATAAAAACCACTGGTAAACGTGCGAGGTTTACTATCCAGCGACTTTTAGCTTTTGAAGAGGGTTCCTTAGTTAAGGTCCAAGATTATGACCGTAGTGGGTACCCAAACCCCGAGACATTCAAGGCAAGCTATCCACAAGGAATAGATCAAGTCAGGAAAGTTCGAGAATTTGGAAGAAACTCAAAGATGCCATTCACGGAGAATACATTCATCTTGGGGAGTAGAGCTTCTTGACGATTCCTAAGGAGGACAGCCGAAGAGAAGACTGTATCTGGTGCTCCTATTAGGGATCTAGGCGTCTATTTCTACGAATAAATGAAACGGCGTCACCTAGTTCTAGACGTAGTAGCCGGGGAAACTCGAAATATCTATAATATTATTACACAGTAGATATGAGTTTATGAAAGGAGACTTACAGTGAGCAGCCCCACAATACAGTTTATAATATGAAAGCAGTAAATGAAAGCAATAACCACTTACTTGGTTGGAGTGCTTCCATGCTGTTTGGTTAGTTGTTCAACAAAGAAAGATTGAAAACAACAGTATATTCAAAATCAAAGGAGAAAGTGCCTTGAAAAAGAAAGATTTGGGGCTTACAGCTCAAGGAGAGGCCCAGGGTTTTATCAGTGAGCGCACTGTTTGACTGTGTACAGCGGGACTTATACAAGTGACTGGGGCCCAAAAAGGTTTTCTGTACAAAGGGATGGGTCTTACACTCTCTCAAGAGGCCCAAAAAGGTTTAAAGAAAAAAGAGTGGGGCTTATAACACGAGGGTAGGCCCAAATGATTTCTCGTTTAAAAATGGCGATCGCGCCGAGGTTTTCTTTTAACGCAGAGGGACTTATACAATAAGTGAGGCCCAAAATGTTTTGGTTAAAAGGGGGATTGGGTCTTACACTCTAATAGAGGCCCAAAGTGTTTTGAATGGGTCTTATAGCTCAAGGAGAGGCCCAGATGATTTTTATTTTTAAACGGGCGACGATCGTGCCGTTTACTTGTACAGAGGGACTTATACAATAAGTGAGGCCCAAAAAGTTTTTGTACAAGGGGGGATGGGTCTTACACTCTCTCAAGAGGCCCAAAGTGTTTTGAAAATGACTTATGAGGGTTGAATTAATCCAAAACCCTAATTTGTTTTCAAAATGTATTTAATTGAATAAAAATTCAATTAAAATGATCAAAAATTGTTTAACACATGGAAAACAAATTGTGATCTTGGATTAATGCTTCAAAAATTAAGTATTGACCTACAAAATAATTAGAAAGCATTAAAAGTTGTAAAATCAATGTAGAAAAAATATTTAAAATGCCAAAAACAATCAAAATATTAATTCTTTACAAAAATATCAATTATATGAAATAAATAATATTTTTGGGATTTTTTGGGAAAATAAAATATTTTAACATTTTTGTGAATTATTAAAAAAAAGAATCAACTCAAAATCATTAAAACTCAGAGAGAAATTAATTTTTGAATCAATTAAACAAAATCACAAAATTCAAATATTTGAATTTCTAAAAATGGCGCCAAGAACAAGCTGAAGAACACGCGCGTGTTCTTGGTTTCTCAGATTTGCGTTTTCTATCCAATCTCCATGAATACGTAATCATATCATGCAATCCACATATCATTATGCTCGTCTCAACCTCACGATCATGTCTATGTACTTTAATTTCATTTAAATTAAACATACAACAAGAAATCACGAAGAAACCTCAAGAACCCTAATTTCTGCATGAAGGCTAGGATTTTTGATACACGATTCAAACAATGCAATTAATTGAGGGAAAACATTCCATGCATGATTATGAACATATGGCCAACTTATTGTGCGAGGAAATATGCATAGATTGAGAGATGACCAAGTATGTGCTTACCTCTAGGCCGTGACAACAAGTTCAAAGTGATTTTTGATTTGGAGGTGTTACAGATGAGTGGTGATGATCTGAACAGCTTCCCTACACCCTATGGATCGTGTTTGGATGGTTGGACTTGATTGAAATTGGCTGGATCATTTTGTGGTACCTCAGCTGCACTTTAGTTGAAAATTTGAGCAACCAGCTGGTGATTTTGTGAAATTGATGTTTCAGAAGTAATCCAAGTGTTTGATCAGCTCATATGTGATGTATGTGAGGTGTGTGAGTGATTGGTTTGATTGGAATTGCTCTCAAACTCAAAACCCGATAGCTACCTTGCTAAGAAAGGCATTTTTGCCAAGAGAAAGAGATTTTGAGGAAAGCATCTGTTAGATGGATTTGGTGTACTCAAACTGACCACAATTGAGCTCTATTTATAGTAGAGCAAGTTTGTTTTGCAAGGAATAGTGCATGGCAGCTGGTAAGTAGGTTTGGCCAATGTTGGCAAATGAAAATCCAAGTCTCCTCTAGCCATTGACTAGAGGTTAGGGCACAGAGCTTTGGTCCCCTTGGTCTTGGATAAGTCTTGACTAATTTCAGATGAGAATGGCTCAGTCCATGCCACCTTGATGGTTCCATTGAATGCCTCATTCCAAATTTGAAGTCTTGTCCCTATTTTGGCCATTCTAGGTTCAACATGCTATTTCTTGTTCCATGGACTTTGGAGGCTTGGCTCAGTGATTGTCCCCTTTAGATTCAATCCTCTGAGGTGTACAAGTGGATAGGAGCAATTGAATTTGGCTGATTTTGGCAAATCGACCAAAGTTGCAAATTCTGCCTTGCCTTGACAGATTTCAGCAAGGCAACTTGGCAATGTTGTATCTCATGGTGTAGGTTGAATTTGGCAATGTTCTTGGCCATTTTGGAAAGCTCTTACATGATACAACAACTGTTTGAACAAGTTTGGTTTTGATCTCTTTTGATTCCAAGTGAAAAATCCCCCTACATTTGGCAAAAAGTGAGGCAGAATCTGACTTAGTGAAAATTTCACTAAGTGTTGGAAAAAGTGACATTTTCACTTTTCAGCCACTTTGATCACTCCATAACTCAAAATCCTTAATGAATTGGAATGACTTGTAGTTGAAGTTTTTGTAGGTGATAATGAGGGCTACAAATCCATCTTTGGATGAGAAAAAATGGCCTTGTGGTTTAGGAGTTATGGTCCTTCAAAGTTGGTACCTTTGCCACTTTATTTTTAACTTAGAAAAATTTCTAAGTTTTATGGTTACCCCTTTTACAAGTTATCTCACTTTTCTTGATTTTTCTTGATGAATGATGATTCAAATCATACATTAACATCATTTTAGGGTTAAAAATTCATTTTGGTGAAAAATCTCAAAAAGTCAAAGTTGACTTTTGTGCACAGTTGACTTTTTATCAAATGAATTTCAAACTGTGCAATTCTTCAGGAAATCATGTCCTTGACCTAAATCAAACTTGATGGACATGTTCCATGGGTGTCATAGGGTATATTCAATCATGTATTAGGGTTTGGGAGCATGTCCTGGTCAAAAGTCAAAGTTACAGTTGACTTTTCCCTTAAAACCCTAATTGTGGTGCAGATGAAATTGAGACTTGTTGCTCAAGCTTCTTGGACTAATCCATTGTTCCAAATGGATCAATATAGTTCATTAGAGACCCTCAAATCATGTCTTGAGGTCTTGGCTCATGATTTGCCCTAAAAGTCAACTTAGGGGTGAATTAGGTCAAGAAACCCTAATTCCTGATTTTTGATGAATGCATCCCCTGAGGCAAAATTGACTTGATGCATGGGTTCATGAGGTTCCATGAAGTATATTAGGTTATGTTTTGGATCATTGCCTTGTGCCCAGATGAAAATTTCCATCTGGAGGCCCTGGTCGACCAAAACCCTAATTTGGTGACACTGTCGATCTTGAGACTTGATCCACCTAGAAGGGAGCAGCCTTGTGCTTAATCCTTGAAGTGGGAGTCCTTTTTGATCCATTGTGGATGTTTAAGAGATTAGACAAGTTGAATATCATGTCATTTCTAGATTGATCCTTTGTCTAAGCACTCAGAGAGGGCTTGAAACCCTAATTTTGATTGTAGTGGATGCTCACCCATCTTTGGGGAAACTAATGAAGCATAAAGGTACATCCATATTGTGATGATGATTTTCACAATGATGGGAAATCTAAGTGGTCAAAATTTGGGGTATTACAGATGCCCCTATTTAATCTTCTTGGACCCGAAGGTGTGAATGACGAAGGTATTCGGGCATTCGGGGTGCAAGAGGATTAAATATCGGAATACCCGAAATTTTGATGGTGGTTATGAATGGTAGCTTACGCATTCATCTTCTTTAGCTAAGCAATGATGCTTAGAAAAGGTAAACTTCCCCTCGATCCTGGTTTCCTACCAAGAACTGGTCTCAGTCTCTTTTGAAATAAACTTCCCCTCGATCCTGGTTTCCTACCAAGGAACTGGTCTTAGTTTCTTTTGTCAACTTCCCCTCGATCCTGGTTTCCTACCAAGGAACTGGTCTTAGTTTCTTTTGAAATAAACTTCCCCTCGATCCTGGTTTCCTACCAAGGAACTGGTCTTAGTTTCTTTTGTGAATAAACTTTATTGACAAGGGACGCTATGCGTAGCAGTTTTCCTTCAAACTTCTCGCCGAATTTTCCTGGGGAGATGCCATTTGAGTGGAAAAAGTTTTGTTGTCAGACTTGCTGGGGACCCCAGTCGTCTGAGTTGTAGAGTTGTACAAACTTCTCCGTTGGAGACGCCATTTGTTTCTACTGGGGAAAGCGAGTCTCTTGAGAGACTGTTTTCATTTGGGATCTTTCATCATACTTTTCTCGGGATCTTCCCGTAGAAACGCCATATGATGGGGTCCAATTTTGAGGTGCCAATGACCTTCTCATCAGTAGTTTTTCGGAGCAAAACTGGCGTGCTGCTGAATCTCTGATCACGAGGCTTTCTCTGTGGATTTTCCTTAATCCTGGAAAGCAAGGATATCATCTTCAATGGCGAAGAGTGACATCTGTTGAAGGTTCTTTGATCTTTCAGAGGTTCAAATTATCAAAGTGGCTACGTGCCGACTCTGATCTAAAGATACACTGGTGGCGAGATTGTGCAGACGCAACACTTCCTGACGAGGAAAGAACTGACAAACTCGATTGAGAAAACTGTTTATCACTAGGGGGCAAGATCGGCTAGAGTGATAACAATGCAATATGAAATGTAAATGCAAATCAAAAATGCATGAAGTACGTATGTATATGCTGACAAAACAGACGCGACATACAGACTAATGGATGAACACAATTGGATACTCGGCCATCGCGGGGCGAAGAAGTACCGTTGGTTCAAAATAGCAATTCCACCTTGCTTAGGAGAGATAGTCCCGTTGGGAGCTATGTTGATCAGGCTTAGGAGATGAGAACTCGGCCGAGGTGTGTCAGACAAAACAAGGTCTCTGACACAGTTGATCCCTTCATTCAGGCATACTGGCTTAGAAGGAGTACTTTGATTCTGCACTTTGAAGTCCGCTTACTTCGGGAGAAGCGATCGATGTTCTTCTGATGTTCAACAGTCAAAAGAAATGCCATCTTTAATTTAAAAGCAGAAAAAGTTTAACAAGTAAATTTATTTTTGTTTTATTTCAAGAATCGCTGATTAAGTTTAAACAACGTCGTTCTGTAAAGCAAAAACAAGTAAAGAATTACAAACAAAAGCACAAGGGCTCAAATTTTATTGATAAGATGGAGATCAGCCAAACGCGTGATTCCAAAGAGTATATACAAAGTTAGAAAATGGTAATTTACAGGGAAAAGGGCTACGTTGAAACATAACGACCACTATCCTTCTACCAACTTTAAGTTCGGGACATCCTGAGCTTCCGTCGAAGATGACCTTGACTGGAGTTTTCCTGACGGATGATGATGCAACTGCTGCTGAGGGACTTGCCTCTGTTGAACATAGTTACTTGCCATTATCCCTAACTTTTTCCTGGATTGTACTATGAGATTTCCAATCCATCGGGATGAATCTTTTCATGTCTCTAACTTTTGCCTGGACCGCCCTTTCGGGTTTTCAATCCACCAAGACATTTTTTTTTAGGCGAAGTATTTCTTGACTACATCAACATTCGTGGGGTAGGCAAATTCCTCTCCGTCCATGGTTGCAAGTCTCAAGGCGCCGCCTGAGAAAGCTTTCGTGACCACATAGGGGCCATCATAATTTGGGGTCCATTTGCCCCGAGAATCAGTGAGAAATGATTGTATCTTCTTGAGCACAAGGTCTCCTTTCCTGAAGACACGAGGTCGGACCTTTTTGTCGAACGCCCTCTTCATTCTCTGTTGATACAACTGACCGTGGCATAGTGCCGTGATTCGCTTCTCTTCGATCAGGTTCAGGTCGTCGTGTCGACTTTGACACCATTCAGCTTCGGTGAGCTTCACTTCCATCAATACCCGGATTGATGGGATCTCTACTTCTATGGGGAGCACTGCCTCCATGCCATATACTAGAGAGAAAGGGGTTGCCCCCGTTGAAGTACGGACAGATGTGCGATAACCATGAAGAGCAAAGGGTAGCATTTCGTGCCAATATTTATAGGTTACAACCATCTTTTGAACAATCTTCTTGATGTTCTTGTTAGCCGCTTCTACCACTCCGTTCATCTTGGGTCGGTAGGGAGATGAGTTATGGTGTTCGATCTTGAACTCTGCACACAACTCTTTCATCATCTTATTCTTCAAGTTAGATCCATTATCAGTAATGATCTCGCTTGGAACACCATAACGGCAGATGATATTGTTTTTGATAAATCGGACCACCACTTGTCGGGTTACATTGGCGAATGATGTTGCTTCGACCCACTTGGTGAAATAGTCAATGGCTACCAGGATGAACCGATGTCCGTTTGAAGCCTTGGGCTTAATCATACCAATCATGTCGATTCCCCATATGGAAAAAGGCCACAGGGAAGAAAGAACTTTGAGATGTGATGGCGGTACATGAATTTTGTCGGAGTATATCTGACGCTTGTGACACCTCCTCATGTACTTGTAGCAGTCAGATTCCATTGTCAACCAATAGTACCCGGCCCTGAGAATTTTTCTTGCCATTGTGTGTCCGTTGGCATGAGTGCCAAAGAATCCTTCATGAATTTCTTTCATGAGCATGTCTGCTTCTGGTCTGTTGACGCATCGGAGCAAGACCATGTCAAAATTTCTCTTATAAAGAGTGTCACCGCTCAGGAAGAAGTTTCCAGCCAATCTTCTGAGGGTTTTCCTATCTTTTCTGAGTGCCCCAGATGGGTACTCTTGTTTCTGAAGGAAGCATTTGATATCATGATACCAAGGTCTGTCGTCTATGACTGCTTCAATCGCGAAGATGTAAGCGGGCCGTTCAAGGCACATTATGTCAATCTTAGGTAAGTCATTCCATCGACCTACACTAATCATGGAAGAGAGAGTGGCTAATGCATCAGCCATGTGATTCTCATCACGAGGGATGTGATGAAAGTCGACTCTGTTGAAGAAGGGTAACAACCTTCTTGCATAGTCTTTGTAAGGAATCAATCCTGATTGGTATGTGTTCCAATCTCCTTTTATCTGGTTAATAACCAGGGCTGAATCGCCGTATACGTACAAGTTTTTGATCCTTAAATCAATAGCTTCTTCGAGACCCATGATACATGCTTCGTATTCGGCCTCGTTGTTCGTACATTTGAACGTAAGTCGAGCGGTGAAAGGAATGTGGGAACCCTGAGGGGTAACAATGATTGCCCCAATTCCGTTTCCATAATGATTGACTGCTCCGTCAAAGATAAGTCCCCACTAGGAACCTGGTTCTGGCCCTTCACTGGGTAGCGGTTCATCGCAATCTTTCTACTTTAGATACATGACATCTTCGTCTAGGAAGTCAAACCCGATTGATTCTTGATCGTCAATCGGTTGATGAGCCAAATGATCGGCTAAAATACTTCCTTTAACGGCTTTCTGAGCATGGTACTCTATGTCATATTCTGATAGTAACATCTGCCAACGGGCAATCCTTCCCGTAAGAGCAGGTTTTTCGAAAACGTACTTGATTGGATCCATTTCGGAGACCAACCAAGTAGTATGATGAATCATGTACTGGCGAAGACGTTTGGCTGCCCAAGCCAAAGCGCAACAAGTTTTCTCAAGCATCGTGTACCGAGTCTCGCAGTCGGTGAATTTCTTGCTTAGATAGTAAATGGCAGACTCTTTCCTTTTGGTTTCGTCTTGTTGGCCAAGTACACATCCCATTGAGTCCTCTAGGACTGTGAAGTAAATGATCAGTGGTCTTTCTTCCACTGGAGGTGATAGAATCGGAGGATTCAATAGATATTCCTTGATACTGTCGAAGGCGGTTTGGCAATCTTCTGACCAAACGCAATCCTGGTTTTTTTTAGTAATTTGAAAATCGGCGCACACGTCGCGATCATAAGGAATTTGAATCTGGAGATGTAGTTCAAACGTCCCAGGAATCCTCTGACTTGTTTTTCAGTTTTCGGAGAAGGCATTTCTTGAATGGCCTTGACCTTGTCAGGATCAACTTCAATTCCTTTCTGGCTGACGATGAACCCTAGTAATTTCCCTGAACGGACACCGAAGGTGCACTTATTGGGATTCAAGCGGAGCTTGAATTTTCTTAGACGTTCGAACAATTTTGACAGATGTTCAACGTGCTCATCCTCTGTTCTTGATTTTGCAATCAAATCATCGACATATACCTTGATTTCTTTGTGTATCATGTCATGAAACAGAGTAGTCATGGCCCTTTGATAGGTTGCCCCGGCGTTCTTCAAACCGAACGGCATTACCTTGTAATAAAAGGTACCCCATGGGGTAATGAACGAAGTTTTCTCCATGCCTTTCGGCGCCATTTTGATCTGGTTATAGCCCGAGAATCCATCCATGAAGGAGAATACTTTGAACTTTGCTGTGCTGTCAACCAGCATGTCAATGTGTGGTAAAGGAAAGTCGTCCTTTGGACTTGCCTTGTTCAGATCTCTGTAATCAACACACATTCTGACCCTTCCATCCTTTTTGGGAACGGGTACGATGTTGGCTAACCATTGAGGATATTCAGATGTAGCGAGGAAACCCGCGTCGATCTGTTTCTGTACCTCCTCCTTGATTTTGATGGCCATGTCCGGGTGAGTGCGTCTCAACCTTTGCTTTACTGGCGGATATTCTAATCGCAACGGTAAGTGATGTTCCACGATGCTGGTATCCAACCCTGGCATATCCTGATAGGACCAAGCGAATACATCGGGAAATTCTTGGAGAAGCTTTATCAAACCCTCTCTGGCAGTTGGACTGAGCAGTGCTCCGATCCTAATTTCTTTTCTCTCTTTTTCTGAACCCAAGTTTACCGTTTCCAACGGCTCTTTGTGAGGTTTGATGGACCTTTCCTCTTGTCTGAGTAGTCGGGAGATCTCTTCTGGAATTTGGTCGTCATTTTCTTCTTCAGCCTCGAATACCGGGAACTCAAAGTTGGAAGAAGGCATCGGATCGCATGTTTCAACGGGGTATAAAACAAGCAATCTGCATGACGTGATGATTCGTGTTTAGAAGAGATAGAGAAAATGCAAGTGTGTGCAGTGTTTTGATTTTACTGCTTGTTTTTATTTTTGAATGTTTTTTAGGATTACCATTTTCTGAAAAAGCAAAAAGAGAAAACAGTAATTAATGCGGAAATTACAGAACGACGTTATTTTATTAATGAACAAGTCGAATCTTGAAACTACAACCCTATAAAACAAAACTCTATCGCTTCGGGCAAAGCAAAGAGGGAAATTTACAGAAAACGAGCCCTATCAAAATATCTGTTTCACCTGGGCAGGGTGAAAGGTTAAAGATGGCAATTACTTTGACTGATGAGCGACCTTCGGAACCTCGACGGCAACCCATTGGCGGCGAACTCCTCGGTGAATCACAAAGTCTGGCACCTTCCTTGATTTGTCTTCAGAAATAACGCTGATTTCTGGTGGAGCAGGATCATTGGAATCTATCTCCCAGGCAGAATTGTCGTAGGAGAATTCCTCAGTTGTATTTTGCATAGCATTTGTGCTCTCAGCTGTATCTCCCCATCCAGTTGGTTGGATATCTTCGAGCCTGATACGAGAGCTTTCGGGAGCGGTGTACATGACCATGAAGTCGAATTTTCCACTCGGTTGTCCCAAGGTGTCCCACACTTCTCTGGAACTGGAGGAATCATTCCTCTCGATGACGTTGACCTCGGGAAAAGCAAAGTTGATGAATTCAAGTCCTGCAAATGTTGCGAATTCATCTTCATGTTGAGTAGTTTCAGAATGACCCGAGTGTTGATCCCATGACATGGTGGGGACACAGGTATTCTGTTCAATGATGCTCAGCTGAGTTTCATTGTTCGGCTGACTTTCTTGCCCCAAGTCTCCTGGGTAAGGCTGCCACATTGGCAGGCCATCCATCGGGCCATAGTAGTTGTAGTCAAAATTGTCTTTCATCAGAGTGTCCTCCTCTAATGAATTCGGGGAGCGCGGCATCCTTCCGGATCATAATCCCCGTAGATCATTTCGACATCTGATCTTGGTATAAATCTTGGACTTTCCGTAGGAAAGAAAAAAGGCATAGGCACCTCTTCCTGAGACATATAACCGTCCTTATTAAGATAGGACTTCCATTCTTCATTTGCGTCAGAGGGATCTTCCTCATTGATAGCATGAACTGTCTGAGACACTGGGTGAAGAAAACCTCCACTGTGGAAGAAGTTTTGAAGGGGATGAAGACTTTCATCGTTGGCGACTGTCTGGGTACAGGTCGCAGAAAAACCAAGACCCTTCTTTGTTTTATTGTCAATAGGAATGACAAGCCGTCCCCATCCTGTTGTATCGGTACTCTCAACCACTTTAATAGCATCTTTGTATGAGGAAATCGAAGTTCCTTCTTTGAACTGATTGTCCTTGCTCACCGATAGTGCTTGGAACTGAGTTCCAATAACCTCCTCGGGTTCAACATAAGTAGATGATGATAAGTTGCTCACAAGCAAGGCTTGTTCCCCACAAACCGTGACAAGTTGATCGTTCTTGACGAACTTTAGCTTTTGGTGGAGGGTTGAAGTAACCGCTCCAGCCTGATGTATCCAAGATCTTCCTAATAAACAACTGTATGTTGCCCGGATGTCCATGACCTGGAAAGTGATTTGGAAAGTGTGAGGACCAATAGTTATGGGAAGATCAACTTCGCCGATAACTGTTTTTCTGGATCCGTCGAATGCTTTGACGACGACCTCGCTGACTCTCATCGGAGGGCCCTTGAATGATAATTACATCAAGGTGGACTTCGGCATAACATTCAGGGCTGACCCTGTGTCTACCAGTACGTTGGCTAAAGCATCGCCCTGGCAGTTAACTGTGATATTGAGCGCCATGTTATGACGGCGACCCTCTTCAGGTAATTCCTCATCACTAAATCCCAAATTGTTGCAGGAAGTGATGTTAGAGACAATGCTATCGAATTGTCTGATTGTTACATCCTGTTCCACAAAGGCTTGCTCCAAGACTTTCTATAGAGCCTCTCTGTGTGCTTCTGAACTGAGTAACAGTGATAATACTGAGATCTTTGAAGGAGTCTGTAACAGTTGATCGACAATGTTATATTCACTCCTTTGGATGAGCTTCAGCATCTCATCATTATTTTTCGAAAGGTCAGGATTACTGGATTGACCGACTGGTGGATCAGGAATTTCTGCCTGAAGTTCCTTTTCTTTGTTGGATTCTCCAACCCCTCGGTTGAAGATTCGACTGCTCCGTGTTACACGACTGATGTCTTTAATATTCACGACGGAGGGTAATGGAATTTCCTTTCCATTCTCGATTATTGTTGCACCGTATTTGTAAGGGATTGCCTTAGCTGATTCATACGGTAGTGGCCCCGGTAGATAGATGACTATGGGAACCTTCTGATTTTTCTGACCATCATAAGTAACCTTGATCCGTTCCTGGTTGGGAACTCTAGATTTGTCAAGTAGAGGGATGATGGCAAAAACATCCCTGGTCCTGTGATGACCAGAGATCGTGACAACATCCTCAACTTGCTCGGCAAGGTAGTTCGGCGACCAAATGATGGGTCCTGAACCTGGATATGGATGAATTTCTCCATGATCGATCTGACCCTGAAGATCTGCTCTCACAAGGTAACACCCTTGGTTATTTTCCGAACAGACGCTACAACTGTCATAGTTGTGTGGTGGCACCTGGCCACGCCCACTTTGAATGCAATGTAACCTCACTAGGTTATCTTCCATTGATCGGACATCCTGACTTTGACGACGAGTAGGATTCCTGTGATTGACACTAATCTGCTGAGTATCTTCGTCCATATAGATTGGCATCCACCAGTGATTTAACAAGTGCTGAAGTGCCTCTTGGACAAGGGTACAACCTCGATCGTTTTCGCAACCCGCTTTGCAGTTTTGATAATCATGTGATATTAAGAATCCGAGTCGGACCTGCTCAGCATGTAACTCTACCAGGTTGGTATTTATCACGCAAATGTCAAAGATCTGAACCATGTTGATTTGATAGGAGTTCCTATCATGGTAGTCTTGGATCCATCTGACGCTGGAGGGCCTCTTGTATGAAAGAGCATCCCTGTTTGTTTACCGAGCAAATCAGACAGGAACTGTAATCGTGCCGCGGCAGATTATGATACTGGCTTTGCCTTGAGTGCATTGCCACCAAGTTGACATTCATTGCACGGATGTCGTGGTTCTGAATGATGTTGAAATTCGTGTAAACCATGTTAACTCCACGAACTCGGTGCTCTTGGATCCATCTAAGATCCATTTGTTCCTGTAGAGCTGCTTGCACTACAGAACATCCCTGGTTGTCTTTAGAGCAGATATCACACTGGTGATAATTATGAGGTGGCACATGGCCATATCCACTCTGTCTACAATGCATCTTGACCAGATTGGTCTTTAACAAGAGTACATCATGAATTTGATAGACATTGTTAGTCTCTTTCTCAATCAGATTGACTGCAGCTTTCTCATGTTGAGGCAGCGGGTTCGTAAGAACATTAGGATTCGTATCTTTGAAAGATAAGAGCCCGCTCCTAACAAGCTTTTGCACGTCGGATTTGAAATTAAGACAAGTCTCAATGTTATGCCCTGAACCTCCTTGATGATAAGGACATGTTTGATCTACTTTAAACTAAAAAAGGCAGATTTTCCGGAACTGAAAGGGGAGACTTAGTCTGGATGTGCCCCTTAGCCAGCAGTAACGGAAACAGCTCTGCGTACGTTACGGGTATACGATCAAATCCTGGTGGCCGTGTTGTACGGTTGTTGTTATATGGAGGACGAGCCTACTGAGAGGCTGTTGTGTCCTTTGTTGGTCAGGTTGGCTCTGCGCAACCTGAGGTTGATACATAGGAACAGGCGCGGGGCCGATAGCAGGAGTAACAGCTGCTACTGGCTGATAACGTCGCCTTTGCTTTCCGAGAGAGATATTCCCAATATCTTGCTCTTTTTCCTTAGGGAGAGCACTACCGTATTTTTTAGTACCGCTCGTTGATCCAGTGTCCTTTACCAAACGTCCTTCTCGGACGGCTTCCTCAAGACGTATACCCATGCCGACCATTTCGGTGAAATCACTGGGTGCACTGGCAATCATTCTGTCATAGTAAAATGAGCTTAAGGTCTTTAAGAAGATTTTTGTCATCTCTTTTTCCTCAAGAGGTGGACAAATTTGAGCGGCAATTTCACGCCACCTTTGAGCATACTCCTTAAAGGTTTCCTTGTCCTTTTGTGACATTGATCTGAGTTGATCTCTGTCGGGTGCCATGTCCAAATTGTACTTGTATTGTTGGAAGAAGGCAGTACCAAGATCTCTGAATGTATTGATCATAGTACGGTTTAAACCCATGTACCATTTGAGTGCGGCACCGGTTAAACTATCCTGGAAGTAGTGAATCAGCAGGTCCTGATTCTCCGTCTGAGCTGACATCCGCCGAGCGTACATCACCAGATGGCTCTGAGGGCAAGAGTTACCCTTGTATTTTTCAAAGTCGGGCACTTGGAACTTATGCGGGACTTTCACATTTGGGACCAAGAAGAGGTCTGCGGCGTCCTTTCCAAATAGATCCTGACCGCGAATGGCTTGCAGCTCTTTCTGCATTTCCAAGAACTGCTCCTGGAATTCATCCATTCGGTCAAACATAGTTTCCTTCTTACCAGAAGGTGTCTGTGGAATCTGTCCTTCCGGGACAGTGTGCACTACAGGGGGTGGTACCGTGACTACGGCAGTAAGTCTTGGTGCCTCCCGAAGTTTGTAACCTTCAGGAGTCTTGAGTATGCCCCTGGCATCTTCGTTTTCCCGAAGTTTGTAACCTTCAGGCCCAGCGGCTTCTGTTGCGATTCCCTGATCTTCAGTGATCGGCGGAACATATGCTTCCGGGATATAGTTAACAGGCATGCCCCAAGGACGATCTTTCGGCATCTGATACCTAGGATCATACTTTTCTATGGTGGGCATTGAGGTGATCTCTGAGATCACAGTTCTTTGTAGCTGAGCTTCTGCCATGGCTTGCATGTCGTTACGAAACTTTCTCATATCCTCTCTCAGAGCGTTGATTTCTTCTCTCAACTCTCTGTTCTCTTCCTCAAGATCATCCATCATTTTCTGACGATTGGCCCGAGTATTGTACGAATGAGACAGTTTGACTCTAGAATCGAGACACAAACGTGAGATTCGTAGGTAAGGAGAATACGCGATGTGAGAATGATGAATGCAATGATTATATTAATTTTTGTTTTTTTTTTGTTTAATCAAAATAAACTTCGACAATTAGATTGCAAATATCAAACAGTGGGGAAACCCCTTTTTATTGAATTCCAAAGGATTACAGAAATGGAAATACAGTAGATTACAAAGTGCAGAAACAGAAACCTAAACTAATGGGTCCCGAGTCCTCTTCTTTGACCGGGGCGCTTGGGCCGTTGTTGGGTTGTCATTCCTTTGCCAGGTGAAAGGAGCGAGCAAATTCCTTTGGTCATCTTGATTCTCTACAGCATGCTGCTCCAAAATTTCAATCAGAGCATCTTTCTCTTTTAGTAGTTGCTGTATTGGGATACACTCTACGTCGAGGGTGCGGTACTTGTTCTTCCAAGATCTTCTTTCCTTTTGAACTTTGTTGAGAGTAACCTGAAGCTTTTCAGTCTCAGTCATGAAGTACATGACAGATTCCCTCGGCGGAAGAATTCCGTAACGAGGATAAGGCATCTTTAGCTTGAGAGCTCTGGCTTGCACCCAGTGGAGATAAGGCTCCACCGAGACACAGTCCGGTTTTCCCAGAGACTCTCTTCCTTTCTTATGAACATGTTTCCAAGCTTGCACTATTTCCATCTTTAGTGCTCTGTCACTTTCTCCTTCTTTGAAGAAAAGACCTTCCAGATGAACACCCAGTGGGATATGTCTCATCGGGTATCCAAATTGACGAAGAACCAATATCGGATGATAGTTGATTCCTCCTTTAGTTCCCATGAGGGGTACGCTGGGGAAGTTTCCACAACGGTCAATGATTCTAATTCCCTCATAAATCCTATTACACCAATCTATATCAGAGTTGGTAAGAGACATGATCTTCTGCGACCAATGTAAGACACTCTTGCTATCCCAAAAAGCAGCAGACTTGGGCAAGTGAGAGATAAACCATTTGTAAAGCAAAGGTACACAACATGTGATCTCTCCTCCGCTGTACAAATTTCCCAAGTGTACAGAATGATACGCATCTGCGAGCAAAGTCGGCACAGGATTTCCAATGAGAAAAACCTTAATAGCGTTGATATCAATGAAGTTATTGATGTTGGGAAACAAAAATAACCCGTAGGTGAGTAAGACAAAGATGCTTTCAAAAGCAGTCCCGTTCCTTATACTAGCAAAGTACAGAGCTTTCTTTGTCAAGAACTGGGCTGGCAAACCTTGGATGCCACCCTTAGTGGTCATGTGAGTCCTGACCTCAGACTCGTCCAAATGAATTGTTATTGCAATAGTCTAATTCTTTGGAATTTCTTCCAGTCCAGAAAATGGAGCTTGATCAGTGATATGTAAATCAGTCAGATGAGAGTACTCCTCCAGCGTTGGTGCGAGCTGGTAATCCGGGAATGTGAAACAGTGATAAACCGGATCGTAGAATTGAATGAGCACGTCCATGATCCCCTTAATCACATGGACTCTTAATAGTGGTAGCAAACCACCATGCTTAGCTCTGAAAGCCTCTGGGTTAACGATCATCCTTGCTAACCTTCTCAAATCCCCTAGTTTTGGAACCTTGAAGGTATACTGGTGAGTTCTCCTTCTACCGAAATCCATTAGCGTAATCCTCTTCTCTGATATTTGCAATCACAGTCTTAGTTTAATTTGAAAAACAGAGAGACTAGAAGAGAAAGTTTTTTGAATGTTTTAATGTTTTATTAAACGAATGCATGAATGCAGCACACAAAAACATAGAAAAAACATGGGGTCAGAGGGTCGTTGTCATGAAGTCAAGGCTCTACCCATCCCCAAAGGTTTATACTAGGGTGATTTTTGTACCTGTACTCATTATCATCAGCTCCTCCCAGGAAAGTAAAACAACAAGCGGATCGCCGGCGAGTTGTGGAGCAATCTTAGAGTAAGTGCCATTCACCGAGAATAGATCACCAGCCTCAAATGAGGGTAGTATCGCGTAATAACTATTTCTGATAGTTTCCGCACTACGAAAGGGTTTGGCTCCTCAGCTTCTCAGACTTAACAACCGGCCCATTGGCTAGAAGAGTGAATGGGTTGCGTTGGTCAGCCTCCACTGAGGTTGATGGTCGACCCCGTCGCCATCACTTATCTTAAGTGTATACTCATTCTCACCACATGCGGCATCACACGCATTCCCAATAGCAGAAAAATAAACACGTATAGCAATTAGGAAAAGCAGTATCTATATTTGTCCTAATCATCCTAGACTTATAAAGCTATGATTCCTAAGTTCCTGACAGAAATGGGTTCCCCGGCGGAAGCCCCAATCTGTGGTATCAACCAAAGAGGTGAAAAGGAGGAAAAAGGAAAGAAGCTGAAGAGATTGGCCCCACAGTGGGCGCCACTTTTCTGTTGGCGGCCACCGCCGTGAAAATGACTTACCCAAGGTTTAAATTGTAAGGAAGAAAGAACTGGCCCCACGGTGGGCGCCACTTTTCTGTAGCGAGCGATTTTGGACGCGGTTCTTAAGCGCTGGTCGCTCTCTGCGGTTTGAGCTTTGAACTACAGGTCGATTCATTTTTTATCCTATTGTGAGCTGAATAAGGAAGGGAAATAGATGTCTCCAATTAACCCTGCTTGCATACTGAGTTTAAACAGCGGTCTGTTAGGTTACGAATGCTATCAATGTGGGGGGCCTTTGTACTGGTTATTTGTATTTTCGCCAATACGGTTTTCTTTCTTTTTACCTGGGCAGAAGGTTTCTGGCGGGGAACCAGGATTAGGATGTTAGGACTGATGCTTTTGAAATACTGCTTTTGATTGATGGAGATATGGGATTTGGGTTTTTTGTTGATTGCGCTCGCTAAGATCTTTTCTTTCGATCTTATGCCTACGTATTCCCATTTACCGAAATAGGGAAATCAGAGCGTTCGTAGTTCCTCCTATTCTATGGGAGGAAATGGGTGTTTCTGGTGTCTTGTTCAAAGCCCAAGACGTGAAGCGAAAGGTGGTTTGTATCTTGTTCAAAGCCCAAGATGTGAAGCTGAAAGGTCTATTTGTGTCTTGTTCAAAGCCCAAGACGTGAAGCTGAAGGACCTCGACTTTAGAGAGAATTTGTCATCTCTAAAGAGGGGAGAAGGAGAATTACTTTAACTGGGATACGCGGATCCGAGCAATGCCATAATTTCCGAAGAAAGGGTTTTAACTTGAAGGAGAAGACTTTAACTCAGTGTAGAGCAATGCCATCTTTCCTTAGGAATTTCTCATGCTAAAAGAGGGACAGTGGCGTGGATATAAATGATCCAGAGGCTTGCCACTTATAGCGATTAGATGAAGGGGAAAAGAGTTGTTGATGTTTGTGTACTGTGAACGAGGCACATCTTTGATGCTAAAAGGTTAATTGGATTAACCAGTGGTTTTCTTATACAAAGCCTAAGAGGAGGCTAATTTCCGCTAGGAAAATCATTATACAAAGCCTAAGAGGAGGCTATTTTGTGTCTCGTACAAAGCCCGAGAGAGAGGCTAAAAGGGTTGACTCAACAGGAGAATCTTTTAGACTCAACAAGAGAGTGTTTTTGTATCTCGTACGAAGCCCGAGATGGAGGCTATGTCAGTTAAGTGACAGGTCCAGTATACTGATTTTGAAAGAGAAAATCAGTTCTTATATGAGCATCACAGTACTCATGGGTTAGATCTGAGGATCGGGGTGGTCTCCTTTTCTTTGAGGAAACTGGAAATCCAAAGGGTGTTGAGACTGTCCAAGTTTGCGGGTTTCCTTCCTATTTAACGAAGGGGTCACTTGAGAATGTCTTTTGAGACTCAAGGAAGTTAGACTGTCCGTGTCTAGAGTTTTATCTTTTGTACTATGCTTTGAGAAACAGTAGTAGACTCTATGAAAGGACTGTTCTATGAGGATGACTAAGTTCTGTTCCTATACCTCTAGGAGGTCGTCGTGACAATTTGTACGAAGCCCAAGAGGAGGCTGGAAACTTTTAAGAAGCCGACGGGTCCTTGTACGAAGCCCAAGAAGAGGCTATCATTCCCGAAGGAAGAGATCATAATACGAAGCCTAAGAGGAGGCTGTGAATACTTCTAAGAAGCCGTAGGGTCCTTGAATAATGCCCAAGAGGAGGCCGATGCTTTTAAGAAGCCCGTGGGTCTATCATCTCCTTTCCATTAGGAGAGATAACTCTTTTAAAGATAAAAACCACTGGTAAATGTGCGAGGTTTACTATCCAGCGACTTTTAGCTTTTGAAGAGGGTTCCTTAGTTAAGGTCCAAGATTATGACCGTAGTGGGTACCCAAACCCTGAGACATTCAAGGCAAGCTATCCACAAGGAATAGATCAAGTCAGGAAAGTTCGAGAATTTGGAAGAAACTCAAAGATGCCATTCACGGAGAATACATTCATCTTGGGGAGTAGAGCTTCTTGATGATTCCTAAGGAGGACAACCGAAGAGAAGACTGTATCTGGTGCTCCTATTGGGGATCTAAGCGTCTATTTCTACGAATAAATGAAACGGCGTCACCTAGTTCTAGACGTAGTAGCCGGGGAAACTCGAAATATCTATACTATTATTACACAGTAGATATGAGTTTATGAAAGGAGACTTACAGTGAGCAGCCCCACAATACAGTTTATAATATGAAAGCAGTAAATGAAAGCAATAACCACTTACTTGGTTGGAGTGCTTCCATGCTGTTTGGTTAGTTGTTCAACAAAGAAATATTGAAAACAACAGTATATTCAAAATCAAAGGGGAAAGTGCCTTGAAAAAGAAAGATTTGGGGCTTACAGCTCAAGGAGAGGCCCAGGGTTTTATCAGTGAGTGCACTGTTTGACTGTGTACAGCGGGACTTATACAAGTGACTGGGGCCCAAAAAGGTTTTCTGTACAAAGGGATGGGTCTTACACTCTCTCAAGAGGCCCAAAAAGGTTTAAAGAAAAAAGAGTGGGGCTTATAACACGAGGGTAGGCCCAAATGATTTCTCGTTTAAAAATGGCGATCGCGCCGAGGTTTTCTTTTAACGCAGAGGGACTTATACAATAAGTGAGGCCCAAAATGTTTTGGTTAAAAGGGGGATTGGGTCTTACACTCTAATAGAGGCCCAAAGTGTTTTGAATGGGTCTTATAGCTCAAGGAGAGGCCCAGATGATTTTTATTTTTAAACGGGCGACGATCGTGCCGTTTACTTGTACAGAGGGACTTATACAATAAGTGAGGCCCAAAAAGTTTTTGTACAAGGGGGGATGGGTCTTACACTCTCTCAAGAGGCCCAAAGTGTTTTGAAAATGACTTATGAGGGTTGAATTAATCCAAAACCCTAATTTGTTTTCAAAATGTATTTAATTGAATAAAAATTCAATTAAAATGATCAAAAATTGTTTAACACATGGAAAACAAATTGTGATCTTGGATTAATGCTTCAAAAATTAAGTATTGACCTACAAAATAATTAGAAAGCATTAAAAGTTGTAAAATCAATGTAGAAAAAATATTTAAAATGCCAAAAACAATCAAAATATTAATTCTTTACAAAAATATCAATTATATGAAATAAATAATATTTTTGGGATTTTTTGGGAAAATAAAATATTTTAACATTTTTGTGAATTATTAAAAAAAAGAATCAACTCAAAATCATTAAAACTCAGAGAGAAATTAATTTTTGAATCAATTAAACAAAATCACGAAGAAACCTCAAGAACCCTAATTTCTGCATGAAGGCTAGGATTTTTGATACACGATTCAAACAATGCAATTAATTGAGGGAAAACATTCCATGCATGATTATGAACATATGGCCAAATTATTGTGCGAGGAAATATGCATAGATTGAGAGATGACCAAGTATGTGCTTACCTCTAGGCCGTGACAGCAAGTTCAAAGTGATTTTTGATTTGGAGGTGTTACAGATGAGTGGTGATGATCTGAACAGCTTCCCTACACCCTATGGATCGTGTTTGGATGGTTGGACTTGATTGAAATTGGCTGGATCATTTTGTGGTACCTCAGCTGCACTTTAGTTGAAAATTTGAGCAACCAGCTGGTGATTTTGTGAAATTGATGTTTCAGAAGTAATCCAAGTGTTTGATCAGCTCATATGTGATGTATGTGAGGTGTGTGAGTGATTGGTTTGATTGGAATTGCTCTCAAACTCAAAACCCGATAGCTACCTTGCTAAGAAAGGCATTTTTGCCAAGAGAAAGAGATTTTGAGGAAAGCATCTGTTAGATGGATTTGGTGTACTCAAACTGACCACAATTGAGCTCTATTTATAGTAGAGCAAGTTTGTTTTGCAAGGAATAGTGCATGGAAGCTGGTAAGTAGGTTTGGCCAATGTTGGCAAATGAAAATCCAAGTCTCCTCTAGCCATTGACTAGAGGTTAGGGCACAGAGCTTTGGTCCCCTTGGTCTTGGATAAGTCTTGACTGATTTCAGATGAGAATGGCTCAGTCCATGCCACCTTGATGGTTCCATTGAATGCCTCATTCCAAATTTGAAGTCTTGTCCCTATTTTGGCCATTCTAGGTTCAACATGCTATTTCTTGTTCCATGGACTTTGGAGGCTTGGCTCAGTGATTGTCCCCTTTAGATTCAATCCTCTGAGGTGTCCAAGTGGATAGGAGCAATTGAATTTGGCTGATTTTGGCAAATCGACCAAAGTTGCAAATTCTGCCTTGCCTTGACAGATTTCAGCAAGGCAACTTGGCAATGTTGTATCTCATGGTGTAGGTTGAATTTGGCAATGTTCTTGGCCATTTTGGAAAGCTCTTACATGATACAACAACTGTTTGAACAAGTTTGGTTTTGATCTCTTTTGATTCCAAGTGAAAAATCCCCCTACATTTGGCAAAAAGTGAGGCAGAATCTGACTTAGTGAAAATTTCACTAAGTGTTGGAAAAAGTGACATTTTCACTTTTCAGCCACTTTGATCACTCCATAACTCAAAATCCTTAATGAATTGGAATGACTTGTAGTTGAAGTTTTTGTAGGTGATAATGAGGGCTACAAATCCATCTTTGGATGAGAAAAAATGGCCTTGTGGTTTAGGAGTTATGGTCCTTCAAAGTTGGTACCTTTGCCACTTTATTTTTAACTTAGAAAAATTTCTAAGTTTTATGGTTACCCCTTTTACAAGTTATCTCACTTTTCTTGATTTTTCTTGATGAATGATGATTCAAATCATACATTAACATCATTTTAGGGTTAAAAATTCATTTTGGTGAAAAATCTCAAAAAGTCAAAGTTGACTTTTGTGCACAGTTGACTTTTTATTAGATGAATTTCAAACTGTGCAATTCTTCAGGAAATCATGTCCTTGACCTAAATCAAACTTGATGGACATGTTACATGGGTGTCATAGGGTATATTCAATCATGTATTAGGGTTTGGGAGCATGTCCTGGTCAAAAGTCAAAGTTACAGTTGACTTTTCCCTTAAAACCCTAATTGTGGTGCAGATGAAATTGAGACTTGTTGCTCAAGCTTCTTGGACTAATCCATTGTTCCAAATGGATCAATATAGTTCATTAGAGACCCTCAAATCATGTCTTGAGGTCTTGGCTCATGATTTGCCCTAAAAGTCAACTTAGGGGTGAATTAGGTCAAGAAACCCTAATTCCTGATTTTTGATGAATGCATCCCCTGAGGCAAAATTGACTTGATGCATGGGTTCATGAGGTTCCATGAAGTATATTAGGTTATGTTTTGGATCATTGCCTTGTGCCCAGATGAAAATTTCCATCTGGAGGCCCTGGTCGACCAAAACCCTAATTTGGTGACACTGTCGATCTTGAGACTTGATCCACCTAGAAGGGAGCAGCCTTGTGCTTAATCCTTGAAGTGGGAGTCCTTTTTGATCCATTGTGGATGTTTAAGAGATTAGACAAGTTGAAGATCATGTCATTTCTTGATTGATCCTTTGTCTAAGCACTCAGAGAGGGCTTGAAACCCTAATTTTGATTGTAGTGGATGCTCACCCATCTTTGGGGAGACTAATGAAGCATAAAGGTACATCCATATTGTGATGATGATTTTCACAATGATGGGAAATCTAAGTGGTCAAAATTTGGGGTATTACAGGGGCCAATGGCCTCCTGCACTGGGCTGGATTGCCAGGCCCAATCCAAGTGATTTCCAGGGCTTACGTGGCGTAGGGAAGACCATCACGTGGTCTTCGCCTTGGGGTAACGGTCCCGAGATCGTGGGAAGGTGGGCAGACCGATTCCTTCGGAAGTGGGAGGTTACAAGGTGACGTGTCCCCGCGGGGAGGAGAACGTGGAGGTCGAGGAGATAGGTGCCTTCCTAGACTCAAGGACTCTGCTCAACGACACCTGTCTGATACGTGCCCGACGAGAGTAGTGTCTTGGTTGTGCCCGACACTGGAAAGTTATGGGCCCTGCTGGGCCTTCTTAGTCTATTGGGTTGGGCCTGCCCGGCTAATGGGCAGGCGTTGGCCCAGTCCAGAACAACATTCATGCTAAATTCTTATGAAATCAATAAACACATACCTTTAGTTGTGCAATTCTTTCAAAGTTGTATCATTACCATTGTACATTCGTTGATTTATGTAACTTGGTCTTTCCACTCTTGTCCTTTTCAACTTAATTTAAAGGAAAAAAAGATTAAGCAAACATATTAAGGAGTGGACATAGGACACTTCTACAGCTAAATACTAAAAAAAACATAACACACTGAAGTGAAGTAAATGGCATGATTGGCATTTTTACTGAGCGAACTCTGCAGAATTCAGTTTTCTGCAGAATTTTCGTGTGCTATGCCATGCCATTTTCTTCTTAATTTTTGAAATCTGTTAAAAAAGGAGAGAAAACCATAAATATTTTAAAGGTTGGGTTGCCTCCCAACAAGCACTTGTTTAACGTTATTACCTCGACACAAGGCCTATTTATAGTGCTAGTGAGGCTGTAACGGGCGCATAACGTTATAGAAAATGGTTGAGGTAAAATCTCCAATCTTGGGTGAATGCTTCTAACGCCCTTGACCACTCTCCCATTACAACAGTCGGTGTCCGCCGAGACCCCCTCCGCGTCCGCCGAGTGTGCAAGTAGGAGAAAACGTGTCTCGTGACCGTTGGAACGTGGGTGAAACCCACTACTCAAACGACATCCTCTATGGCGTTCGCTGAGTGAAACGGCTAGTGTAGAATTTGCACAGAAAATCTCCGTTTTAGCCCCGTTTTGCGTCGTTTCTTCACTGCAGGCTCAAATCAGGCAATGTATCTGAAAGTGAGACAAAATACCATCATAACATGGGAAAATAACAAATAAAAAACTAAAAACATGTGAAATCGGAGTCAAATATACAGTGTATTTTAGTGTTATCAAATTCTCCCACACTTAAACTTTTGCTTGTCCTCAAGCAAACTCTCAAAAGCAAAAAAAAGAAAAACAGCAAACACACAAGTATCTTATCTGAGCTAAAGACTTAAGTTTGATCAATAATGCATCAGTAGGTACTAACTTGTGAACCAAGGGTATCGTAATGACACTTTCCGTGATTTGTGGGCATAAGTTTCTCTCCTATACAAACCAATCCAAACCAAGGTGTTATACTTAGGCCTAGATTACTCATTCCTTTCTTACCCCTTTTCATTCAGGCGCAGTCACATTAAGCTCGTTATCTTGCACTCGCATGTTGAACATAACCTGTGGTAATCCTAATCCTGTTATTATATAAAAAATTTGATACTTTTTGCAAAATATTTTTTTTTCTTTTTTTTCTTCTTTTGATAAATAATTTTTCTTGCAATTTTTCCAAAGATACTTTAGCATCTTTTTGGATTTCTCTTTCTCTTTTTTTTTCTTTTGCAGGATCTTACCTATTTGCATCGGTTTGTCACTTAGCGGTGGCTAAGATGGTGTTGACTGCTAGAATAAACTACTTAAGGGTAAGTGATAAAGGGTGAGATTTTAAGGCCACCGTATAATAAAAACCTGGATAGGTTCCTATAATTGAGAAATTTACGGTGTAAAAACGATATCGATTTTTCAAGAGTTTTCCCAAGCCTTTGCAAATGATACTTACTTGTCCTAATAGCCCAAAATTTCAAAATAAATGCTATTTTTTTTAAGGCTCAAGAATTGGGAAAATAGACAAACTACACGAAATGACTCGTCAAGCACATGTGAAAATTTGTTAAACAAACTAAACTACACTAGAAAACCATAGTAAAATAGAAATAGTAAAGACAACTAAAAATAGTAAATATCTCCTCCCGCACTTAAACCGAACATTGTCCTCAATGTTTCGATAAAAAGTGAGAAGGGATAGGTGAAACCTGGCAATCACTCATGTCGGCCACTGGGGCCATCTCCACCATGCTTTGAACGTCTGGAATGACGACTCCTACTGCGGTGTCGGGTGGTATGTGACAGCTCCATATGCTCAATCCTCTCTATTAGAGAGGCATTTTGATCTCTAAGTGCTTGAAAGTTCTCGAGAGTGGATTGGTGTGACTCCCGCATAAGATCCATCATCTCCTGTTGGTGTTTGTACATGGCATAGAACATGCCATCACGCTCTTCTTCTCTGGCTTGTTGTGCTTGCCACATTTCTTCAATGATATAAAATCTGGAAGAAGTACCTGCAGAACGGTTAGTAACAGGTGGGGTGTGTGCAGGTGATACATGAATAGGAGACTGGTCCAAACGGTCAAACTCATCCTCTGTCTCGTTTCCTTCGTCCTCGGGGACGTTTGGTAGTAACAGACCTAAAATAGGAGCAGCCTTCAAATGATAGAGCCAGTTTCCTTTTTGGCGCACATCAGTGCGACTTGAGCAAGGTAAAGCGACACTCGGGACGGCAGCATTGCGAACCATGAGGATATAGCCTCCTTCCGGCCTCGTTTTGCACAAACGCATATCTCTCAGAAACCTTAAATCAATGGTGTGAGGTGGGAGTGGTTCCAATGTGGCCAACTCGGTGTCTAGATGGAGGGCTCGTGCAATGAAGGTAATCAATCCTCCAAATGACATGGTGCTGCCCTTTTTTTCCATAGCCTGCATATGTGCTATCATAAATGGCACAGGATTTAATCTTTTTCTAAGTAAAGCAGCCTGTAAAAATGTAAATTCTTTGGAGTTCAACTTGTTAGAATTTTCACGAGCAAAAATAGTATCAGCTAATAAAAGGCGGAACACTCGTATGGCCGGGTTATGGATGTCAGAGGCCAAATTTCCGTCAAAAGTGTAGGTGGTCCGACCTGTGATGTCTCTCCACAGTTGGAAAGCCTCAGTTGACCAATTTGTGTCTATGGGTGCCTCACAAACGGTACCATGCCCGTAATAGAATCCTAATAACTCAGCAAGTGCATCAGTGGTATAAATGTATTCAGCATTGAACATCCTAAACCTCACTGTGCCTACAGAGCTAGCAGTGTTATCTCTGACAGTGTACTCCAAAGAACTCAAAAACTCGTGGGTTATCCTTTCATAGGTAGGCTCCTTACGAATAAAGATACTCTCTAATTTTAAATTCTCTAACAGATAAAATACGTTATACCGTATACCAAGGTTATACAGAAAGATATCATCAATGTACCTCGTCGCAAGAATATTGCGTGTCTGCAGTTTGTCCCATTTTTCCCATTGCTTGACTCCATCATCTCCATCTTAAAAAGTGATGTTTCCTTGTTCCTCCACTGCCATTGTTGACGTGAAATGAAGGTTTAGTGATGGACATGGATAAATTTGGGCTTTTGTAGATTTGGGGTTTTTGGGTGAAATCTTTGGTTTTTATAGAGATAATGTGAAATGGAAGTGGTAATGGTAGTGGGGTAGTTATGAAATAAGGGATGGAAGTGGTTTAGTGGGGGTTTAAAGGTGGTAAAAAATGGAGTTATTGGAGATGGGAGGTGAAGAGAGTGGCAAAAATGGAGGGTTTTCCATTCTGGTTCGTTAATATCCCAGGATGCCTCCGCGTCCTCCGAGCAGGGTTCCGCGTTCGCGCACTGTGTAAATCGGACTGGCACAGGATTGGGCTTTGGTTGGTCCATGTATCATTCCTTGGGGTGTTTATAGCATATTTGGGGCTGTTTCTTCATAGATGTACATGTAAGAAACATAGAGAACATTTTTTTTGCATGATATAAGTGTAAAATGTGAATGTAGAAATTAAATAACAATAATATTAGTAACTCTAAAGACTTTAAAATATGAGAATGAATCAAATAATTTTTTTAAATATTACCGATAAATTTGAAATAATGTAATAATTTACTATAACTTGAAATAATATGACACTCGCATATAGCAGATGGATGCAGTGTACCATAAAATTCAAAATATTAGTAACAATGAGTCTAATAATAACGATGGAAAATTAAATCTACTAATAGTCTTATAACAATGATAATAGCGGTAAAAATAAATGATAATAATAAGAATGTCGTAACGGTAAAAATAAATGATAATAATAAGAATGTGGTAACGGTAAAAATAAATGATAATAATAAGAATGTGGTAACGGTAAAAATAAATGATAATAATAAGAATGTGGTAAGTCTCCCCCACACATAGTGTGAGCTATGACCCAGAGCTCCTGAATATCATCTAAAACGACTGTCGGCGGACACCCTGATTCATGTGAGGACAAGATGCCCGTGCATCTGCAAGTTGGCGTCTAAGATCGCAAATCTCCTGATATAAGAGATCATATGATGAAGCATTTGTTGCGTCTGAGACCTCCATCTGTAAGGTAAGTTGGGTGCATTCGTCGCAAAGAGAAATGATCTCCTTGCGCATAGCGTCAACTCTGAATATATGTTCTTGCATTGCAGATTGACGTTAGAAGAATAGACAGTAGTCTTTTCAGGATAGGGTGTAGGATGGTACTCAGGCACAGGTGGGGTCCTAGGTCGGATGTGAAGGGAAATTTGCGATCTAAACGCAGCGGAAAACAAAAATTTCCCTTTAGAGATCCTTACGAAAGATCATGATCTGTGATAGAAATGTTACCTCTTGTGGCGATGAAACCTTTGATTCCAAATCTATGGATGATCACGAGCGTTGTATAATGAACAACGCCTCTACTCAGTCCACACGAACAGCTTCCTTCAGTCACAGTGCTAGCTAATTACGATTGAAGGTTTTGAGTGAGGGAGAGGAAAAATAGAATACGGCCAGGGTTTCAACAACAACAACATTTGAGCTTCTGCACAAGGGTTCTATTTATAGAACTACTTGTGTGGGCTACAAGCTAAAAAGCCCAACTCAATAGTAATATTATTATTATATTATTATAATAACTATTATTATAATAAATATAATTTTATTATTATTATATTTATTATAATAACTATTATTGTAATAAATATAATTGTATTATTATTATATTTTATAACTATTATAAAATTAATAATTATTATTATTATGTTACATGGCACCTTACCATATTCCGTATTCCATTCAAGTGCACCGTACCTTACGGTGTTCCTTATTTACTCTATCTCTTCTCCAACTGTCCTTATGTGTGTGACCCTGTAGGATTTCGCGACGTTGGTAATTATATTAAATCATATATTTAACATAATAAACAGTGAGCGGTATCTAGCAACACATCACTGCTACCCAAGTCATAAAATTGTCATGTGATCTGACAAAACCTTTTGTGATAGTACTTGTGTGTACAATTATCCTTTTGCCCCTATGTCTATATTGGACACAAGGCATATACAGTGTCATCCTTGTCCAGTTCAATATTGGGCCCTTAGACATTTATCCTGTTATGCAGGATGGGCAAATTCTATCTAGGCTACTCATGTCCCTCAGCATGCTTTGTGAAGTACCCATCAACTGTCTTTATGATCATCCAGTTACGGACAATGTTTGATCAGCAATAAAGTACTTGACTCTACATCTAGGGTACATAGTAGTTTCAGGTCGAAGGGTGGTATACACCACTATCACCATGAGAGTAACTTATGACACTTTGCATAACATTCTATGTAGTACTCTCATAGTGGGTCAATCCAGTATAAATATTACTCCTAATATCCATACCTATGTCAAGACTTGATAACTCCTTATCCATGATCCATGAGATGTGATCATCAGTCTATCTACATAATAGTCTTAATGCTTTAAGGCTATCCCATTTCACATTAAAGCTCGACTATGGATGCTTTAAGAATAGTGTCCTTATGTTTAATGGAATCTCATGATTAAGTCATACTTAATGTTTCATTAAACGAACTAGCTATTCTAGGGACTTTATCATTTTGGAAAAATAAACATAATAAAGAAATGCCTTTTATTATTAATAAATAATTTGATACAAGTACCAAAAGTATTGGCCTCTAGGGCTTACACCAACAATCTCCCACTAGCACTAGAGCCAATCAGGCATATACCCCTAATACCCATAGATCTAGTATGACCATCATGCTTCAGCCGCGCAAGAGGTTTTGTTAGTGGGTCAGCAATATTGTCAAGTGTAGGTACTCTGCATATCTTCACATATCCACGATCTATTATCTCTCGAATGAGATGATAACGCCTAAGTATGTGTTTGGATCGTTGGTGAGATCTAGGCTCCTTAGCTTGTGCGATAGCACCATTGTTATCACAATAGAGATCAATGGGGTCCACAATGCTAGGGATTATGCCAAGTTCACTAATGAACTTCTTGATCCAAACAGCTTCCTTCGCTGCATTTGAGGCAGCAATATACTTGGCCTCGGTTGTAGAATCAGCAACTGTTTCTTGCTTTGAACTTTTCCAGCTCACAGCGCCACCATTTAGGCAGAACACATAACCAGATTGCTATCTAAAGTCATCCTTATCTATCTGGAAGCTAACATCGGTGTAACCAATTACCGCGAGCTCTTCCTGACCTCCATATATCAAGAATGAGTCTTTAGTCCTTCTCAAGTACTTAAGGATATTCTTGACAGCTACCCAGCGAGCTTCACCAGGATCAGATTGGTACCTACTCGTTGCACTTAAAGCATACGAGACATCTGGTCGAGTACATAACATGGCATACATGATAGATCCTATTGCAGATGCATATGGAATCTTATTCATGCGATCCCTTTCTTCCTTTGTTGAAGGGGATTGTGTTTTTGATAGACATAGGCCATGTTGCATAGGTATGAATCCTTTCTTGTAATCATGCATATTAAAGTGTCTCAACACTTTGTCTATGTATGTACTCTGACTTAGACCAAGCAGTTTTGTGATCTATCTCTATAGATCCTGATTCCTAATATATAGGCTGCTTCACCAAGGTCCTTCATAGAAAAGCATTTCCCTAACCAAGCTTTTACTTGTTGCAAGGTAGGGATATCGTTTCCAGTGAGTAATATGTCATCTACATATAATACCAGGAAAACGATTATGCTCCCACTAACCTTCTTGTAGACACAAGGCTCATCTTCATTCTTTATGATCCATATTGTTTTACAATTTCATCAAAACAAAGATTCCAGCTTCTGGAAGCTTGCTTTAATCCGTAGATTGATCGCTGTAACTTACATATCTTTTGGGCTTCTTCGGGTATGTCAAATCCTTCAGGTTGTGTCATGTACACATCCTCAAGAAGATTCCCATTAAGGAAAGCAGTCTTGACATCCATCTGCCATATTTTATAATCATGATATGCAACGATAGCAAGTAAAATCCGAACAGATTTAAGCATTGCATCTGGTGAAAAGGTTTCATCATAGTCTACACCATGAATTTGTTTATAACCTTTAGCAACCAGTCTTGCCTTATAGGTATGTACCTTACCATCCATGTCAGTCTTCTTTTTGAAGACCCACTTGCATCCTATAGCATTAATTCCTACAGGAGGCTCTACCAAGGTCCAAACCTGGTTTGTGTACATGGAATCCATTTCAGATTTCATGGCTTCTAGCCACTTCTCAGACTCAGGACCAGTTATGGCCTCTTGATAGGTTACAGGCTCATCTTGATCCATGAGTAATACTTCACCTTAATCATTTATGAGATATCCATATCTCTCTGGTTGGTGACGTATCCTGCTCGACCTATGCTGGTCTTGTTCTACTTGAGCAGGTTGGTCTTCCACAACTACTTGTGGTTCCTGCTCTAATTCCTCCATAGGTGTATCAATGCTTTGTGATTCTTGAATTTCTTCAAGCTCTACTTTCCTCCCACTGATTCCTTTAGAAATAAAGTCCCTTTCCAAGAAAACTCCAGTTTGAGCGACAAACACTTTGCCCTCAGAAGCATTGCAGAAGTAATACCCTCTTATTTCTTTAGGATACCCCACAAATAAGCATTTGTCAGATTTGGGCTCAAGCTTAGTTGAAATTTGTCGTTTTACATAAACTTCACAATCCCAAATCTTCATGTAAGACATATGTGGTTTCTTACCACTCCATATTTCATATGGTGTCTTTTCAAGCTTTTTGGATGGAACACGGTTAAGTGTGTAAGCTGCTGTCAGTAGTGCATGTCCCCAAAAGAAGTTTGGAAGATCGGCATGACTCATCATGGATCGGACCATGTCTAACAAGGTTCGATTTCTTCTCTCAGATACACCATTCCATTGTGGTGTTCCAGGAGGAGTGAGTTGGGATAGAATCCCACACTCTTTTAGATGGTTATCAAACTCTAGGCTTAAATATTCACCACCTCGATCTGATCGAAGAGTTTTAATATTCTTACCTAGTTGGTTTTGTACTTCATTCTTAAATTTCTTGAACTTTTCAAAGGATTCAGATTTGTGTTTCATTAAATAGACATAACCATATCCACTGAAATCATCGGTAAATGTAATGAAGTATTGAAAACCTCCTCTGGCTGGTATGTTCAGTGGTCCACATACGTCAGTGTGTATGATGGCCAAAAGATCATTAGCCCTTTCACCTTTTCCTGTGAATGGGGACTTTGTCATCTTTCCAATTAAACAAGATCTGCATGTATCATATGATTCGTAATCAAAAGAGTCCAATAGTCCATCTTTATGGAGTTTGGAGATGTGTTTCTCATTTATATGGCCTAAGCGACAATGTCAAAGGTAACTAGGATTTAACTCGTTAGGTTTCATCCTTTTAGTATTAACGTTATAAATTGGCATTTCAAGATCAAGGACATATAATCCATTGTTCATTTGTGCAGTAGCATAGAATATATCATTCAAATAAATAGAGCAACAATTGTTCTTTATTATAAATGAAAAACCAAACTTGTCCAAACAAGAAACGGAAATAATATTCCTGCTAATTGCAGGTACATAATAACAGTTCTCTAACTGAATTATCAAACCACTAGGTAAAGTCAAAACATAAGTTCCTACGGCTAAAGCAGCAACCTTTGCTCCATTTCCAACTCGTAGGTCGACTTCACCTTTTGCCAAATCTCTACTCCTTTTTAGTCCCTGTACATTGGTACAAATGTGAGAACCACATCCAGTATCTAATACCCATGATGCAGAAGTAGATAAATTTATTTCTATAACAAAAATACCTGAAGTCGAAGTCACCACTCCATTCTTCTTATCTTCCAGGTACTTTGGGCAGTTTCTCTTCTAATGTCCGGTCTTACCGCAATAGAAGCAAGTGCCCTCCTTTGCTATACCTCCACTAGGCTTCAAAGCAAGGGTAGTATGTTTGGGTTTGGCAACATCCTTGCCTTTCCATTTACCAACCTGCTTGGTGGGCCTTTTGTTCCGTTTCTTTCCATTACTGACCATCAGAATGGATTTCCCTTTTGTCTTCAGGTTTTGCTCAGCAGTTTTTAACATGCTTAGCAATTCAGGAAGAGTTTTTTCCATGTCATTCATGTTGAAATTAAGGACAAATTGACCGAAGCTTTCCGACAACGATTGCAGGATCAAATCAGTCGCAAGCTCCTTTTTGAGGGCAAATCCCAATCTTTCAAGATTCTCCACATACCCAATCATCTTGAGTAGATGGGGACCTACTGGGGTTCCCTCAGAAAGCTTGGCTTGAAAAAGGGCTTTTGAAACTTCAAACCTTTCATGCCTTGCCTGCTCTTGATAGAGCATTTTCAGATGTTCGATCATATCGAACGCTGCCATGTTTTCATGTTGCTTTTGTAATTCAGAATTCATGGTAGCCAGCATGAGGCAAGCAATTTCAATGGCATCATCGACATGCTTCTTATAAGCATCTCTTTCAGCCTTAGGAGCAGAACTAGGAGGTTCCTCATCAGGAACAGGTGTCTCTAAGACATACAGCTTTTTGTCATGTTTGAGGACAATCCTCAGATTTCGGTGCCAATCCAGAAAATTTGTCCCAGACAATTTTTCCTTATCCAGGATTGTTCGCAAAATGTTATTAGATGTGTTTGTTGTCATGGTAATCTACAAAATGGAATGAAAAATATAAGTATCATAACATATTCAATTAGGCCTTTAATTAAATATGCTCCCACTATTTTACTCAAACCAAATGACCCTCATCATTTGATTCAGAAAATCCCGTTGGAAGATTTTCTAGTGGATCGAGATCTATATTTCACTTTGTTTTAAGTCAACGTTAGGCTGATTACACAAAACTTAGCTATTTAGGTAGGAACTCCTTCCAATTGTATCCAATATAATTCTCGAATATTTCAGTTAGGTGAATAACTCCTTATTCCAATCCATCATATGGACTATTCCCAACTATTGCTTCTAAACGCATATAATCTTATTATATTTTGTTTAGTTAAGTTTGACCCATTATTTTAGAAATTGGATATTACAATTATCCCATCGCACCTTACTAATAAGGAACATGCACCTCGCGTTAGGCGAAACCTACAATATTCGATACTAGTCTTGATGAGTTCCAAAACTTGGAAAGCAAAAACTTAATATTTAGTTTTGAGGGATTTTTAATTTGTTTGATCTCACCGGCTTATTTATCATATAAATCGTTCCTCACACATGCATACAATATATATCAACATACATACATACAAATGAAACAGTTATGGCCCCTAGCGCAATTGTTCTCCCAAGCCGATGAGAGAACTTAAGCTAAACCTAATAACGTGTTCGCTATTGATCTTGGCGAACAACCTCTGGTTTACCAGAATGGTAAAATCTGGGTTACTTGCAGGATTAACCAAACAAATCCTAGGACGTCGTGCAAAAACTTAGATCAACGTGATAAATTTTAAATTAAGGGTGATATCTTGGTTCTATGTATTTAAGTCTTTTGGAACAGAAGATTTCAACTAACTCTAAATGAAAGTCTAAGATAAAAGAAAATGAGTTTGAAAAGAACTTTTAAAGTAAAATGACGAAGAAAACATAAAGATGCTGGTGAATGTAAAGGAATTGATAAAAAAGACTTTGATTGATAAAGAAATTAAAAGATGGTGTTTACACGTACATTTTCCAAATAACTCTTTTCTCTCACACGGGTACTTTGAGTAATTTCAGGAAGTTTTGTACAAGTTTTTCCACACACAATTCTAATAACAACTATCCTATTTATAGATAAACAAAATAACTGCTATTAACGACTAAACCCTAAAACTTCGACATCTGGCATTCTGCATGTCTTCCTTTCGCCAGGTGCTTCCACGCGTCTTCTGCCAAACGTTATAATTCTCCTGAATTTGAATCTTCAAGTTATGTCGAACAAACGCGTCCTTTCAGACTTGTCGAATTGTCGAACTATTGCAACCTTCTTCATACTTATCCAAACTATTTTGCATAAACCTTTACTTGACGAAATGTCGAAACGTTGTCTTGTCGAAATGGCGAACGTTGTCTTGTCGAAATATCGAAGGGTGTTGAAGAATATCTCCCAAGCAGATATACTCTTTCAGTTGTACTTCTTCTGGCATGTTCCTCTATTTGTTGAAAACAACTTTTTACGTGTTGAACTCATGGCGTCGAAAATATGCATATACAAATTGCCCCCCAGCAAAGGTATTTCGACTATCCTGGAGAAATAACCCTTTGGTGTTCAACCAATATTTTGACGCCATGTCATCCTAATTTTAAATTACACAATTTCAAATTCCAACATAAATCATCATTTTACTTTCTCAAAACGTCAACTCTAGCCCACGTTCTAGCTTCTAGCCCATTATTACTTAACCTAACGTCATGGCCATGTCCTTTTTAACTTCCACTTTTCTTCATCACCGTCAAGATGATGCCACGTGCCCTCCATGATCACCACTAAACTCAAAAAATCATTTCCTCTTATAAATACATAAACCTCTATTTCTCTTTCTTTTTTACACTTTTGAACCTTTCTTCTTCACCATCATTCAAAATCTTCATCTTCTTTCTAAAACTTTCTGATTCAACAATGGCTTTTCAAAAATCATCAAGCAGCAAACCTTCCAAGAGTGAGCAACCTTCCATCATCCCTCCTGCGCATAGGTTGGATGAACCGACACTGATTGGGGATCAACAATACATTCCTGAGCCTCCAAATGCGAGGGAAAAAGATTGCATTTTTAAATCCCAGGTACTTATCCCTGTTATTATTTCTGGTAATCACTATGCTATGTTAGGACCACTCCCTAACCCAGACATTAAACCTGAGCGTTTACGAGAGTTCTTTCCTACTTATTCTCACACAAAACCCATAGGTGCTGGGGTGAAACCCCCCACTCTAGAGAAACCAGTAGAACAAACTGAACCTCAAGGTTCAAGTGAAAAAGATGAGGAAGCAATAAATTTAACTTATCTGAATTATACTAGGATTTTTAGAACTTGCCCTTGGTCGAAAGACCTTTCAGACTACTTGTCTTGGTTGAACAGAGTTGAAAACGTTAAAGAAAATTTTTGGAAAGAAATAGGAATTTTTGACTTGATACAATTATCAAGAGTAGGACCCAATGTTTGCCCTAACATGCTGCTAGCCTCCCTTTACTTTTGGGATAGTACGTATAACACCTTCCACCTCCCCTGCGGGATGGTTACCCCTACGCTATTCGACATAGCTGCCATAGTTGGCCTTAGTCCAGTTGGCATTGACTTCGACCCCACTCACCTGAACGAGGACTCCATCGATTTCGACACTAGTTTCGCCCCATACTCCCTTTTTATGTCTCACTACCACGGCGAAGATAACCAAGAAGTTTCAGACAAAGAGCACATAGCTTTCCTAACCTTGTGGCTGACCAAATTCGTCTTTTGCTCCCGCTCACTTCAAGTGGCTAAGAGGTTCATCACTATGGCAAACCAACTCCATGCTGGGATCAAATTATGCTTGAGTGAGGTAATCTTGGCGAACCTATATGAGTCCTTGAGTGAAAGCGTGCGTTCTTTGAAGACATTGAAGGACAAAGGGAAGCTTAATTTGGCAGGCCCCTTTTGGCTCTTGCAATTATGGCTGAATGCCACTTTTGAAGCCTTTATTCCTGCGAAGCATGACATAAATGAAGAGGAATTCAAAAGCAGGAGTGTCGAATGGCCTAGATTGGTGCAATTGACACCAACTGATGAAGCAATTAGCCTTCGACGGGCCTTCACTAGCTACGTAATGATGTTTGCTGAGAGACATCACTTTACTTCGACTATGGCTCCGTTTGCTGACAGAACAATTGGACCTGAATGGTTTACACGACAATTCCCCCTGCAAACCAAAAAAGATGAAAACATCTTCCTAAATGTCTGGGAATCCTTTTTGACCCCTAGGCTCCTGTCCTCCCACCGCAATACTACGAAACCCCAGATTGCCTTAATAGTTTATCAACCTAACTTGGTTGCCAGGCAATTTGGGCTAATACAAATCATGCCTCGACCTCTTTTCCCTAAAAAAGGGGCCATCATTTTCTACAACTCCTTCCACGATGAAGCCACCAGCAGAGAATTGTCGAACAAGCTGACTGACGAATCTTTGGATATTCGACCGGTGGTTTTTCAACCATCGTTCCTTTGCACTCCTGAGTTCGACACATGGTGGAGGGAATACTATGCTACCAAGTTTTTTGACGTAAAAGTTTTCACCACCCATCTGACGAATGCTTTTGCTCTTGTACAGGAACGGACTAAAAAAGGTACACAAAGACATATCCAAGAAATACAAAAATTTCAAAAATATTTTGAAACCGTTTACAGACCTGATGATCTTAGTCGAACCATACGCGAAGCAGCGGTTACTTTAAAAGAAAAATTCACGGAGAAGTTGGAGAAGTTGACACTGCCTCCACACATTCGACCAGAAGTGCGTTACAACTTGGCTTTCAGCTATTACCCTCCTAAATTTCCACCTTTACCATCTGCTGAATTTGGTGTGGCTTTAAGTCCTCCATTTCCAGATTGGTTCACATGTGGGAATCATATGAAAATTCTTCGTGAAAGTTATAAAAAACCTGCTAAACGCGTGGTTGCGACTAAGTATCATCTGGATAACTACCCAGGCCACCTTCATATTGGAATAGAACACGTTCGCGTGGAAGATCCCATTCTTGAAGGTGTTAACAACAACACGAATTTTGTCATTTTATCATCAAATATTTCTCACTGCCTAACTTTCCCCTTTTTCTTTTTTAGCTGTGAAAGTGCCTGCCAAGAAAGCTTCCGTCGAAACTCCACAAAGTGCCGCCCAAACACCTTCGACTAAGGTATAAATCTCTTCCTCTTTTGATCTGTTCTTTTATTTCTTTAAAACACTCACTATTTTTGATTTATATGATCAGGTAAGTCAAAAACCCTCTACATCCCAAAAAAGAAAGAAAATACCAGAGATAATCCCTGTCGAAGAGTCTAGTGATGAGTCTCCATCTCCAAATCCTCCTCCTCCAAAGAAGAAAAGACTGCAGAAAATTGCCTCACAAAAATCTATTGTCAAATCCTCTAAAAGGGAATCTTCTAGCAGTCCTGCTACAAAACGCCAGATGAAGGATACGGGGAGTGGAAAATCTATCTCCAAAACTGAGACTTCCAAGGTAAATTTTAATCTCGACCCTTCTTGTTTATTTTATTTCATTTTTAACTTAGAAATTTTCCTTTTGATAGAAGCCAAAGGTCGTCGAAAAGAAACCCGAGACAATCCATGAGGAGGCAACTCGAGAGGAGGACACTCCCATCAAAGAACTTGAGAGACAAACGGTCGAAGCATTCGACACTACTGCGGGAGCTGATTCTGATAACAACTCTCCTTCTCATCCTGGATTACACGCTGAGCAACAAAAAGATGATGATGTTGAAGCAGACACTGCTGTCAAAGGAGATCCTGAAGAGAAGACTGCTGACGAAGAAGATCTGTCGAAGCAACAGGAAGCTAGGCGAACTTCAGAGCATAGCAACCAGCCTACTCCTGACCAAACTCAAAGGAGTTCCCAAACAACTGGTTCGGCTAGTCTTTCTCATGAAGAGCTTGAAAGTCTCAAAGTGCAGAAACCCCTGGACTACCTGAAAGCCATACTTAGCGCCAGATTCAACTTTAAAGATTCTTCCTACAGCAGTTCGACTACTTCTGGAGCCACTTCTGAAGTGCAGTCTCTACCCAATATCATGACTCAGATCAAGGCGAAGATCCTTGATGTTGACTTGTTCCAAGTTCTAGAGGAGAATGCCACTGCTCCAATGGAGTTGAAGAAACTGTTGAAGCAAGTTAACGTCTTGGATGCTTCTGTCGAAGTCTGCAATTTTGTGATAGAGCTGACAACTGTGATTGACTTATCCAGCGCAGATCTTCACCGTCGAAGAGACTTATGTCAACAAATCTCTAGAAAAATGGATCAACAAGCTGCTGAATGGAACTCTGTTTCTGTTTCGACAAATAAGGTTTCAAAACTACAAGAGCTTTCTGAAGCCTCTATCAAGAAGATTGCTACCTGCCATAACCACATTCAAACGTGGAAGAAACAAATAGCAGTTCTCCAAGAGAAAATTTCCAAAGAGGAGGAACTCATAGCTTCTATCCAGCAGCCTAGGCAAAGCGAGATTGATGAAGAATTGAAGGTTGGTATTCAACACGCAGAGACCGCTCAAAAGATCAACCAAGAGATTGAAGTTGCCCATATTCACAGGAACCTCTGTGATCGTCGACTTCAATTTCAGAAAGACAAATTTACCGCTTTGAAGGCACAGTTTGCAAACCTTCAGCTTTAGTCGAATTTTTCTGTCAATTTCTAGCCCTTTGAGGCTTTATTTGTAATGATTTTAACGCCATCTATTTGGCAGCACAATACTTACTTTCAATTTCCATTTTATTCGACTGCTATCTTTATTTCCTGTAATATTGGTTTATACCTTTTCAAATATTTGCCATTTATTTTTAATATCCTTTCGTCTTTCCCTATTTCTTCGACCTCATATGCGCCATTAGAAAATATTTTCAAAACTCTGAAAGGTCCTTCCCATTTGGGAGACCATTTTCCCATAACTCTGTCTTTTCGATCCATAGGAAGAATTACCTTCCACACACAATCACCAATTGAAAAAGTCTTAAATTTTACTTTTCTATTGTAGAACTTTTCGACTCTCTCTTTTTGTCTCTTTATGAGATCTAAGGCACGAAGCCTTTCTTCGTCTAAATCAACCAATTCATCCATCATCATACTCCAGTATGTCTCTGATGGGATCTGATGATGCCTTTGAACCCTAACCGATTGCAAATACAATTCGACTGGCAAAACTGCATCATGCCCATAAGTTAATTTAAATGGAGTCGAATTGGTTGCTTCTTTAGGAGATGTTCGACAACCCCATAAAATTTGATCTAAGGTATTATGCCAATTTTTTGGCTTTCCACCTACATGCTTTTTGATCAAATTTATCACCACCTTGTTAGCTGCTTCGACTTGTCCATTAGCCTGAGCATAATAAGGTGTTGAAGTAAGGAGCTTAAAACCTGTATCTTGTGCAAACCTCTGCATCTTTCGACCAGTAAAGACAGATCCTTGATCCGTAGTTATTGTTTCCGGTATCCCAAATCTGTAGATTATATGCTTTTGGATAAAATCCATAACTGCTTCTTGATCTACATTCACCAATGGTATGGCTTCAATCCACTTAGTGAAATAATCTACTCCAACTAAAATGTACCTTTGCCCTTTTGAAGAAGCTGGTCGAATTTCACCAATTAAATCTAACGCCCAACCTCTAAACGGCCAAGGCTTTACAATCGAATGTAACTCACTTGCAGGAACATGTGGTATACCTGCATGTACTTGGCATTCTTGACACCCTTTTGCAAACTCGACACAATCCTTTAGCATTGTTGGCCAATACATTCCTTGTCGAAACAATAACCACTTCATTTTGTGGCCTGCTTGGTGTGCGCCGCACGCTCCACTATGCACATTCGACAATGCTATGTATGCTTCGTTTTCGCCTAAGCATTTCAACAAGACTCCTTCCGCAGTCTTCTTGAACAATTCATTGCCAAAAAGTACATAACTCAAAGCTCTATATTTTACCTTTCGTTCGACTTTTTGATTTGGATCTTGCAAATATTCTTTGATGGGTTTCCTCCAGTCTTCGACTCCTGCATCATCTATGTTGCAGATCTCATAATTCTCCTTGTCAACATATCCCAATTTTATTGTTTCTAAATCTGATGGGGACAAACCTACAGATATGATTCTTCCTCTAACTTGAATGGCTTTTTCTAACTTCTCCTCCGACACTTTGTATCCTGATGCCAGTTGAGCAAGATCATTTGCCTCTTGATTCTCCATCCTGGGAATGTGCCTAAAAACCACATTGTCGAACTTCTTGAGAAGTCTATTTGCTATCACGAAGTACATTATTAGATTCTCTTTCACACATTTGTACTCCTTAGTCAACTGCTTTACTACCAACTCAGAGTCACCCATTATTTCAACTCTTGTTGCCCCCAATTCCAACAAGATTTCAAGTCCGGCAATCAAAGCTTCATATTCGACTTCATTGTTCGAACATAGCCCTTCGAATTTGTACTTGAACTTTGTTGGAATTTTGTCAGGAGAAATAATCACCATCCCAATACCAAGTCCATTCTTATGCCTGGAACCATCGAAATACAGTTTCCATGGTGCTAATTCGACGTACTCCATAGTTTCGACTATAGAGTGGTCAGCTATAAAATCAGCCACCACCTGTCCTTTCATAGCCTTTAAAGGCAAATATTTTAAAGAGTATTCTGTTAGAGCCAAAGCCCATTTTCCAATTCGACTATGCAAAATAGATTTAGACAACATATGTTTTATTACGTCGAAATGAGAAGACACATATACATCAACAGGCTTTATATAATGCTTCAATTTCATACAAGAGAAATATACACATAAACATAGTTTTTCTATAGCACTATATCTAGTTTCAGCATCATTTAAGACTCTACTGAGATAATAGATGGCCCTTTCGACGCCATTCTCATCCTCTTGACACAACATACTTCCTAATGTCTTGTCTGATGCAGAGATATACAACCTCATGCTTCTTTTCCTACAAGGGGACATCAAGATTGGAGGACTAGCCAAGTACTCTTTGATTTTGTCGAAAGCCACTTGTTGCTCTTGCCCCCATGTGAATTCTTCTTTCTTTAGTCGAAGTAGAGGAGAAAAGGGTTGCGTCTTTCCACTGAGGTTGGAGATGAATCTTCTTAGAAAATTGATCTTCCCTAGTAGAGATTGCAATCCCTTTTTCGTTGATGGCGCTTTCGCTTCCATTATAGCTTTGGCTTTGTTTTCATTTATTTCGATCCCTTTCTTGTGGACCACAAAACCTAAAAAATCACCCGCCTGCACACCAAAAGCACATTTAAGGGGATTCATCTTTAGACCAAACTTTCTCATCCTCTCAAAGGATTGTCGAAGATGGTCAATATGATCTTTTCCTGAACCAGACTTGATTACAATATCATCAATGTAAATCTGCATAAATGTCTCAATAAAATCATGGAAAATTGAATTCATAGCCCTTTGGTAAGTGGCTCCAGCATTCTTTAAACCAAAAGGTATCACTACCTATTCTTAAGTTCCAATTGCTCCAGGACAACGAAACGCTGTCTTAGAAACATCCTCTTCAGCAATAAAAATTTGGTTATAGCCAGAGTATCCATCCAACATACTTAGATACTCGTGACCTGCTGCAGAATCTATAAGCATTTCTGCTACTGGCATAGGATATTCATCCTTTGGGGTAGCAGAATTTAAATCTCTAAAATCAATGCATACCCTAAGTTTGCCATTTTTCTTAATAACCAGAACTATATTTGCAATCCAATCAACATACCTGGTAGTGCGGATGAAGTTGCATTTTAGAAGTCTTTCGACCTCTTCTTTTATTTTCGACAGAACTTCTGGTGCAAAGCGCCTTGGAGTTTCCTTGACTGGCTTCTTCCCTTCTATGATTGGCAGCTTTAATTTGACCAAACTTCTGTCCAAACCAGGCATTTCGTCATAATGCCATGCAAAGCAGTCTTTGAACTCCTTCAACAACTAGATTATTTCGACTCTGAACTGAGGATCCATCCTTGCACTTATGTAGGTTGGTCTTTTTTCTGCCCCCAGTCCCAAGTTGATTTCTTCTAAAGGATCATGCGCCACCATCTTCAAATTGTTTGACACTGGATCTTTTTCGAACCCCAAAGGTTCGTCGTCATAAATGGCGTCAAGTTTCTGGTGTTGCCATTCGTCTATTTGGTTGTTATCACTATTTTCCTCAACGTCTTTTTTGAGACATTATTCATTCGAACCTTCATGATTGGCTTCAACAGCCATGTATTTTACTTCGGCCTCAAGAGCCGCTTTGAATTTGTTTTCGGCTATGTAAGCCGTAATTTTGTCGAGCACTGCTTGTTCACTCATCATCATGGTCGAACTCATTCCCCCATCCTGTTGGTGCTACGTTGGTAGTCCCCCACATGTAGTTGGAGTCACCAATGACTTCCTTATCCCACTGAAAACCATGTGTAGGATGGAGATACATGGAACAGTACGCGTTGTCCGTTGCCTTTAAGTCAAATTTCGCCGGACTGCAAGGAGGTATGTGGGCTAAGTTTTTGTCGAAACTTCGATCACTTACATTGTTTACTTCGGACATGAAGTAACTTTGGTCTGCTTCTATGTTCTCGACGATTCCATCTGGCCTCCAAATAACTATTCTCTGGTGCATCGACGAAGGAACAACACCTATACCATGAATCCATTCTCTTCCCAACAGCAAGTTGTAGTTCGCCCTAGAAGCAATGACTATAAACATTGTTGGCCTCGTTATAGTACCAACTGTTAGATCCACTTGAATAACTTCCATGGTTGTTCCTACCTTTCCCTCGTAATTCGACAGAACCATGTTGTGGGGCTTTGCATCCGAGTCATCTTTGCCAATCTTTTTCAGCATGAAATGGGGCATTAAATTCACAGCGGCACCACCATCCACTAGGATTTTGTTCACACCAACACTCTCAATCTTTCCTTTGATAAACAAAGGCTTCAAGTGCGCCTTCATGGAATCGTCTGGTCTTTCGAAGAAAGCATTTTGCTCTTCGACACAGCCATTATTCATTACGTAGTAGCACACGGGCTTGTGCACCATCGTTTCCTCTTCCATCCCATCCTCTTCGTCTTCGACTTCCATGATCCTATCATAGTCTCTGGGAAGGACCGAAACCACGTTACAGACAACGTCGAAGGACGCCTCCGAATCCGACTTGAAATCATCTGTCATCTCGTCATCCTCCAACTTCTTCTCTTTGGGCACATTTTGCGCTGCCACGCTGTTTGGTTTGATTTACTGGAGAGGCTTCTTATTGTTTTCCATCTGAATGTTGCTGCTACATTCTGCTTCGTCCTTGTCTCCAGCCACTTTTCTCATCATACCCTTTTCAGCAATTTCTTTCTCAAACCTCTTTTGCCTTTGGAACCTCCTCCACTGGGATCTCGACATAGGGTTCTTCCCTTTATAATTCTCTGAAGGATATGGCCTAGGTTTATATTTTTCCAACTCCTTCTTATTTTCTATTGAAGTGCCTCTCTGCATATCAAAATTCTTCCATTTCTTCTGGCCTTGGGCATCTCTGATGGGTTAAACCCATTTGTCATCTATCACTTTGTTTGATGGCTTGTAAGTGCCATAGTGTCTGTTTCCGCTCCTCCATTGGTGGTGCTCACTCTTTCTTGGGTCATATCTTGTCACTCCCCCATTCGCCTTCCTTCTTGCTTGATCTGTTGCCTCCAAGTTGGTGGCAGCCTTTCTGTCGAAAATGGAACTGCAACGAGGGCATAACATCACGTCACTCTTCCTTCTCTGGCACCTTTTGATGAATTCGACCAAACTCTCATCTTCTTTGGGGTACGCCAGCCTTTGGTACTCCTCTCGACGTTGATCTTCATCTACTGCTGCCTGAGTTTTCTGCGAAACTTCTACCATATTGATCCCCACATCTTGCTTGTCAGAAATGGTTAGTCTGTTCATCTTTTCAATGAGCCTTTCCTCTTCGACTCTGTCCTTCTTTTTCGTCAGGTAGAACTTCCCTTCTGGGCAGCAACACCAGGATATGTTCCTAGAAGCATGCTTGCAGCAACAATTGTTTGACCTTTCTTTAGGGTCCTCCTCTATTCTTCGTAGGATCCCATAAGTCCCAGATTTCCCACGGCCATGTACAGCTTTTCCTTTCATTTCTGTGACTTCCTTGTCGAAAGGTCCCATGATGTTGATGCAGTAATTTGCAACATCAGCCTCCTTCGTGTTGTCAAGATCAAGGCCTTCAGTAGCCTTGTTTTCAGCAACGAAGTCCTCAGTAACTTCTTCCTTGGCGATAGGGGAATCAACATCGTCATCAAAATCACTTCCCCAACCAGTTGGTTGGATTTCACTGATGTCGGTGTGATATGTTGCAGGAATAGTGTACTTCACCAGGTAGTCAAATTTTCCACTTAGCTGTCCCAAACAATCCCAGATTTCTCCTGGTTGAACCACCACGTCTTCAGCAACACTGTCATCGTTCTTTTCGTCGGAATCCTCTGTAGTTTTCTTCAATTTCTGATTGTCAAAGCTTTCAGTAACTTTGACCTTACCTTCATCGGTGAAGTCCTCAGCGACTTCAACTGTGTTTTTGTTGTCAAGATCCTAAGTGACTTTGACCACATTATTGTTGTCGAACGCTTCAGTACCTTCGACTTCGTTCTGGCCTGCAAGATCTTCAGTAATCTCGACCATGTTGACGCTGGTGTCGAAACCTTCCATAGCCTCCACCATCTCGAAACTGCCATCAGAAGCAACTTCAATCTCCACCATATTCACAGTAGATGGTTCAACATAGTGTGCTTCGATAACCTGCATAGGATTCGAATCGATCCCCATTTGTTGTTTTGGCTTCTCGCCAAACTTCAGCCTTCCATCACGGATAGCATTCTGAACTAGATCCCTGAAAAGAAAACATTGAGATGTTTTATGACCCAAAAAGTTATGGTACTTACAAAAACCCCTCTTTTTCTGCTGTTCGACAGGCGGTTCTTTAGCGCCTGGTGGCTTTATTAACTGGCCATCTTTGACCAATAAATATAAAATTTCGTCACACTTGGTGACGTCGAACGTATAAGTTCGTTTAGGAAACTTATCATTTCTTTCATTTTCGACTGGATTTTTTCCATTCGACGGAGCTAGTACTTTACAGGCGTATGGTGGGCCTGACTTTAGTTCTGCCAGATCAATTTCTTGTTCGTCGAACAAAATTAGTTCATTTTCGTCACCGTCATCATCCTGGCATACTCCTACATAGTCCACTCTTTCCTTTTTATTTTTGTTTGATCTGAATTTCTCAGCTTTTAGCCTTTCAATCTGTCTTACCCTATCTGCTAATTGTGCCATATCTCTTAAATATTGGGTGTCTAATTTCTTCCTTATAGAATAATCTAGACCCCCTGCAGCCATTTCGACTAACTCTCGTTCTGGCACTTGTGTGAAACATCTTGCCTTAAGCAACCTAAACCTATTTAGGTAATCATCTATAGGCTCTGAAAATTTCCTCTTAACACTAGCTAATTCCTTCAAACTTATCTTAGTCTGACCCATATAGAATTGTTCATGGAACAATCTTTCTAATTGGGTCCATGTGAATATAGAGTTCGCAGGCAAGGATGTAAACCAGGTGAATGCATTTTTTGTCAAGGAACTTGGGAAGTACTTCATTTTCAAATTTTCATTATTGACTATTTCTCCTGCTTCTATTAGATAACGCGCTACGTGCTCTATAGTAGATTCACTAGTATCTCCTGAAAACTTAGTAAACTTAGGAACTTTCCATCTTTGGGGTAGTTCCTCTTGCAGAATGTGTTCCGACAATGGGGAAGTATAAGTAGGCCTATGCAAACCTATATTTACACCGTTTTGTGCCATTATCCTTTCGACCATGGCTGTTATGTTATTTTCGACAGGAAAGTTATTATATCGTATTCGCTGTTGCAACACATCATCAGCATCTTGGCCTCTCTGGACTATTACCCTCCTAGGTTCTTGTTGAATGGGGATTTCGACACGAGGATGTTCGACCACTGCCTCTTGGTTTCTAGGATTTGCCCGAGGATTCTCTAAAGGCCTTTGATTTATCATGGGTTCCTCTTCGACATTTACTACTTGGTTTTGAATCACTTGTTCTCTTTGCCGTGCTTGAGGAACACCAAAAAAGTCAGCGATGCGCGTCATTTGCGCAGCCAATAATTGGTTGGTTTGGGTAGTGTTTTGTATTAAAGGGTTAAACACTGCTCCCATTTGTTGAGTCAACATTTGGACCATATCATGATTACTTTCGTCCATTTGTTATCGAATTACTTGCGCAGAATTATTGGTAATTGCTGGCATTTGGAAATTTGGTAGGGATTGGTTTAATCTACTCATATTTCCACCATATCCTGATCCTTGCAATGGTGAAGACATGTGGACCATGGCGTCAGAATACAAGGGTGGTGCACTTTGCAAGTTCGCCATTACTGACGTTGGCATTCCATATGGTTGTTCTCTTCCGAACATAGGCATGGAAAAATTTGTCTGGAATGGCCTAAAATTTTGTCCTCCCGGAGGAGGCGTCCCCAAGGGCCTTGAATGACCCATTGTGGAGGAACTAGGCATACTTTGGGAGAGCGAAACCGCTGGTATAGATCCTGTTGACGAAGGCATAACCTCTTCCAGAACAGGGTTTGAATCTACATTTCCCCCTGTCGAAGGTATAGGGTTGGAAACTAGAATATTTTCATTTGAATTTGGATTGGAATTAGGATTATTTGACTGATTCGCCATTTTCCTTACTCTAGTTCTTTTGGGTCTCTCTACGTCAGATATGGCTAATTTACCGCTTCTTAGTCTCATACAACGAAGACAAAACCTTAATAAAATTTTTTTTTTCAAGTTTTATATTGCACTGGTCCCACCGGGTGTGCCAATTTGTTCGCTGTTGATCTTGGCGAACAACCTCTGGTTTACCAGAATGGTAAAATCTGGGTTACTTGCAGGATTAACCAAACAAATCCTAGGACGTCGTGCAAAAACTTAGATCAACGTGATAAATTTTAAATTAAGGGTGATATCTTGGTTCTATGTATTTAAGTCTTTTGGAACAGAAGATTTCAACTAACTCTAAATGAAAGTCTAAGATAAAAGAAAATGAGTTTGAAAAGAACTTTTAAAGTAAAATGACAAAGAAAACATAAAGATGCTGGTGAATGTAAAGGAATTGATAAAAAAGACTTTGATTGATAAAGAAATTAAAAGATGGTGTTTACACGTACATTTTCCAAATAACTCTTTTCTCTCACATGGGTACTTTGAGTAATTTCAGGAAGTTTTGTACAAGTTTTTCCACACACAATTCTAATAACAACTATCCTATTTATAGATAAACAAAATAACTGCTATTAACGACTAAACCCTAAAACTTCGACATCTGGCATTCTGCATGTCTTCCTTTCTCCAGGTGCTTCCACGCGTCTTCTGCCAAACGTTATAATTCTCCTGAATTTGAATCTTCAAGTTATGTCGAACAAACGCGTCCTTTCAGACTTGTCGAATTGTCGAACTATTGCAACCTTCTTCATACTTATCCAAACTATTTTGCAGAAACCTTTACTTGACGAAATGTCGAAACGTTGTCTTGTCGAAATGGCGAACGTTGTCTTGTCGAAATATCGAAGGGTGTTGAAGAATATCTCCCAAGCAGATATACTCTTTCAGTTGTACTTCTTCTGGCATGTTCCTCTATTTGTTGAAAACAACTTTTTACGTGTTGAACTCATGGCGTCGAAAATATGCATATACATAACGATCTTCACTTCTCCAAGCAAGATCTCCAAGGCTTTCCTTCTTTGTTTTGTAGTCTTCTCTTTCTTTATAATAATACATTACATAAAGGAAACTCGTTTTACATACGAGGGAGTGAGATGAGAAAAGAATTTACATAATGAGAATAAGAGAGAGGCACGACACGCAGGTCGTATTTATAAAATCCAAAACAAAGGAAAAAAACTAAGGCCATAACTGATCACCACAAGAAAAATAATAAATAAATTTTATTATTATTATATTTATTATAATAACTATTATTATAATAAATATAATTTTATTATTATTATATTTATTATAATAACTATTATTATAATAAATATAATTTTATTATTAATTTAAATCCTGTTTATTAAATAAATCAAATTAAATTTTAGGAGAATGCATGACCTAAAGCGCAGACTGCATTGACACAACATTTACGCCGTCATACTGCCTGTGACGACCGTCACAGTTTCCATGACGACCGTCACACATCAGCCCATGACGACCGTCACAAGGCTATGGCGACCGTCACACCTGCAAAATGAGTAATCTTAATCGCAGACGGTGCAACCCTTGTGTCGTCACACTCTAATGCCATAATTTCATACCGTCAACACACCATGATCAATAATTCAATATGATTGATCCGTATGCTATCGCTTCACCATACTAAAGTCGGATTCTGAAGCAGATAACCACAAATCGCTCAACCGAATGATAATCATTACGTGATTTGAACTGCCGGAATAAAATAGTATATCCAATATACCATCTTTGCATCAAAGTTAATCATATCACATATGAATTAGATCGATCATATATGTGTAACTTATGGACGATTGACATATCGCTGCTTCACCATACTATTGTCGGATTCCAAAGCATAGTCAATATCAATCATCCAAACCGTACACAATTTGATGCCAAAAAATTCAATATCTGGATTTGATTTAATTTTTTACGTGTTTTAATCCAATTAAAACAAAAATGACAGAAAATAAACAATTACCAGACTCATGGTTTCGTAAGTGGCTCTGATACCACTGAAGGGAAATTTGCGATCTAAACGCAGCGGAAAACAAAAATTTACCTTTTGAGATCCTTACGAAAGATCATGATCTGTGATAGAAATGTTACCTCTTGTGGCGATGAAACCTTTGATTCCAAATCTATGGATGATCACGAGCGTTGTACGATGAACAGCGCCTTTACTCAGTCCACACGAACAGCTTCCTTCAGTCACAGTGCTAGCTAATTATGATTGAAGGTTTTGAGTGAGGGAGAGGAAAAATAGAATACGGCAAGGGTTTCAACAACAACAACATTTGAGCTTCTGCACAAGGGTTCTATTTATAGAACTACTTGTGTGGGCTACAAGCTAAAAAGCCCAACTCAATAATAATATTATTATTATATTATTATAATAACTATTATTATAATAAATATAATTTTATTATTATTATATTTTAAAACTATTATAAAATTAATAATTATTATTATTATGTTACATGGTACCTTACCATATTCCGTATTCCATTCAAGTGCACCGTACCTTACGGTGTTCCTTATTTACTCTATCACTTCTCCAACTGTCCTTATGTGTGTGACCCTGTAGGATTTCACGACGTTGGCAATTATATTAAATCATATATTTAACATAATAAACAGTGAGCGGTATCTAGCAACACATCACTGCTACCCAAGTCACAAAATTGTCATGTGATCTGACAAAACCTTTTGTGATAGTACTTATGTGTACAATTACCCTTTTGCCCCTATGTCTATATTGAACACAAGGCATATACCGTGTCATCCTTGTCTAGTTCAATATTTGGCCCTTAGACATTTATCTTGTTATGCAGGATGGGCAAATTCCATCTAGGCTACTCATGTCCCTCAGCATGCTTTGTGAAGTACCCATCAACTGTCTTTATGATCATCCAGTTACGGACAATGTTTGATCAGCAATAAAGTACTTGACTCTACATCTAGGGTACACAGTAGTTTCAGGTAGAAGGGTGGTATACACCACTATCACCATGAGAGTAACTTATGACACTTTGCATAACATTCTATGTAGTACTCTCATAGTGGGTCAATCCAGTATAAATATTACTCCTAATATCCATACCTATGTCAAGACTTGATAACTCCTTATCCATGATCCATGAGATGTGATCATCAGTCTATCTACATAATAGTCTTAATGCTTTAAGGCTATCCCATTTCACATTAAAGCTCGACTATGGATGCTTTAAGAATAATGTCCTTATGTTCAATGGAATCTCATGATTAAGTCATACTTAATGTTTCATTAAACGAACTAGCTATTCTAGGGACTTTATCATTTTGGAAAAACAAACATAATAAAGAAATGCCTTTTATTATTAATAAATAATTTGATACAAGTACCAAAAGTATTGGCCTCTAGGGCTTACACCAACAGGATGGGTGTCTCGTCTTGGCCTTCCAAAGCGTATGACCAGTTAGCTTTGTCCTGGACACTTGTCCGGGTATGGTTTGGCAAACCAAAGTGTTGAACGACTTCGTCGTCTATCAGGAGCTTATAGTTATCAACACTGAAAAATGCTCTCCTGATAAGGCCACAGTCAAGGCAATGATTAATGTCAATTAAGGTGCAGCCACAATGGGGGGTAAGATGAGTTAGCTTGCTGGCTAGACCTAGGGCATAAGCTATATGTGTAACAGTGCCGCCTACATGGATGGGTCTTTTGGATGATTCGGCAGTTAAGTATAGGTTATACATCAGAAAATTACCACTGGCTAAAGGACGTGACTCAGCAGTACAAAAGAGCACCAGAATCTCTTTTGTAGTAACCTGGTTCTCGGTTTCACTTCTACCAATGAAAGTCTCGGCTAGGATCATTTGGAAGTAACAGAAGGCTGGGTTGTGGATTTTGTTTGCTAATTGGGTGGAAGGATCAGGTCCTCCTCCACCAGTGATTTTGCTCCAAAATCCGTCAAGCTCATCCTGCATAACATTGACCTCATGCATAAAATGGATGCCATCCATGCCACACTGAAAACCAAGTAATCTAGCAAAATCCATGTGGTTAAGGGTGTACTCGTTTCCAAATAGTCTGAATTTTATGCTTTCACTCTTGTAACCTCTTCCACTGTAGGGATCATACATGAGCGAACTGAGGAACTCTAAGGTTAGATGCTTATAGGTTACATTCATTGCATCAGAATACTCATCCCGCTGGAGTTGGTGACAAAGGTACCTCACACTGGCCTCAATACCTAAGGCTTCTAAACATCTGGGGTCAGGGTACCTAGTGGGTAGCATCAGTCTCTCAGAAAGGACTACATATCTTTTCCTCTGTGCGTCATCTCTGAACACGATGTGCATGTCATCATAGCTCTGCATCCTGAAAAGAAAGTTAGTGTAGAATATCTGGGGTGATGTGATCTGTAACCTGTAAACATAGACATTTCATAAGTAAGTCCAGTTAGTCAAATAATATAAATAATAAATCTTTTTCTTTTTCTAAAATCAAGTAAATAATATGCATAAATAAGAAAGATAATGAAAAGAAAGCCGTGGGTTGCCTCCCACGTAGCGCTTGTTTAACGTCGTTAGCTAGACGAATGTAAAACTTACGTAGTGGATGTTGCTATAGGTGGGTCTATCAGTGTGTGACCAGAGTAGTAACTGGGGATGTCACCTCCATAGTAGAGTTTCAATCTTTGTCCATTCACTATAAAGGGACTACATGAATGATTTGTAATTTCAAATGCTCCAGATTTCAGGACTTTGGTGACCTCATAGGGGCCAGTCCACCTCAAGCATAACTTACCGGGAAACAATCGTAACCTAGAATTGAAAAGAAGTACAAGATCGCTTACGTTGAATTCCTTTTTGGCAATCCTTTTGTTGTGCCATGCTTTGGTTCTCTCTTTATATATTATGGTATTTTCATAAGCATTTTGGCGTAACTCTTCTAATTTGTGGATATCTAGAATGCATTTATCTCTTACCGTTAAGTAATCCATATTAAGAGCCTTTATGGCCCAGTAGGCCTTATGTTCAAGCTCGAAGGGTAAATGGCAAGATTTTCCGTAAACTAATTGATATGGGGTTGTTCCTATAGGGGTTTTAAAAGCGGTTCTATAAGCCCACAAGGCTTCTTGTAGTCTTAAGGACCAATCTTTTCTAGACATCGATACAGTTTTCTCTAAGATTTGTTTTATTTCCCTATTTGATAGTTCTACTTGTCCACTGGTCTGCGGATGGTATGGTGTGGCTACTCGGTGTTTAACTCCATATTTCTTTAAAAGGTTTTCGAATATCCTATATATGAAGTGCGATCCTCCATCGCTTATAACTAATCGAGGTACTCCAAACCTAGGGAATATATAGTTTTTAAATAGTTTTGATCGTGAAGGCGGGATCAGATCCTATAGAAGTGGGCCACCAAGTACGTCTGAGGTACTGGTCGTATAGAGAGGAGGAGGGGGGTGTACCTGCAAGGCACTCCGACGCTCAAGTAAGAAAGGGTCAGAGAAAAGGGGCAAGTACAAATTGTTAGTTCGTAGGGTGAATATTGGATACCTGACCCTCTCAAGCGAGAGGGTTTATATAGAGCCCCCAGCGCGTGGCCAACGGTCCTATTTTCGGGGCGAAATAACCGTTTTCCGAAAGAATAGGTAACTACCCAAACTAGCCGTTATGTCGGGCAAGGTGCCCGAAACTAGCCGTTACGTCGGGTACAAGCATAGTTTCAGACATATGCCCTCACTGTTCGGGGAGTGGACGAGCCGTGCATAACGGGCATTATTTTCGGGGAGGTGCGACGCAGTCCCTGCCCGGTTGGAGGGGCAGAAAGGTAAATTTTGCCCCTTTGTGGATTGGACTTAGGCAATTTGGCCCGCTTTGGAGCAGAAGTGGATTGGGCCGTGTCTAGCCATTGGTCCAGTTTAGAACAGGATCCCCCCAAGTCGTTGCTCCCGAGCATGGGAGTGATGACTTAAGGACAACTCGTTGCTCCGAGGAGATAGTGTGAGGTCGTCGTTTGATGACGAGGAAGGCTGCATCGGGGCGCCTGTGACTGGTGGTGTTCGTGACCCCTGGTGTCCATGGCATTCATGGCCGAGACCGTGTTTCCCGGTGTCCGGGGAGACTAACGGTTAGTCAGAATTGAAAACGTTGGGGCGCCACGTGTGCTTAGAGCTCCGTGTAGCAGTTACTAGGCAATGATGGCTAGTTAATAGTCATCATGACCTACGAGCACGTCCACTGCACGTTCCCCTCTGTATAAAAGGGGAACGTCCGTCTCATTTTGAACTTTTCACTCTTGCTTTCCTTCGTCTTCTTCACAGTGTCTGCCCGTCACCGTCTTCTGCTACTCCAACCACCGCACCAAGCTTTGAGCAATCGCTTTCTGTCTTCTTAAACCAAGTAAGTTTTCGATCCTGTGCTTATTTTAACTCTTTTTGGGTGGTCAATGGTAGATCGCATGCGGTTAGGGCTAGGTTTAGAGGATGACATAGATTAGATTCCGGTGATTATTGGTGGTGGACGGTGGTCGTGCCATTTTTCCACTTCTGACATGTCGCCGGACGTGTTAGTATGTTTTGGTGAGGAGGGCGGTTCACGGCGTCGTTGCAACGGCGATGCATGTGTAATCGCCGTGGTTGTTCATCTTCTGAGTGGATGATGAATTTTCCGGTTGAATGCTCCCAGATTCCGGTGAAGCTTTGCAATTTCTGGCGAAGCTTCAAACGGAAACTGGGTATGAGTGCGGGGAAGCTCCTCACTTGGGGAAGATTCGTTTCAAGCGTCTCCTCGCGGGGAGGTTTCAGTTTTTCTTTTGATGTTAGGGCTTAGGCCAGGGACGTTGTCCTCAGCCCTTTGCGCGCCCTTTCACTTGACTAACGGTGGAAGGGTGGATTTGATTTATTGTCGAATTCATATTCTTCTCTGCTTTTCAGGTGATCGACATGGTGACGGTGCCCGATGGAGAGATTATCCTAGATTCGTCCGAGGAAGAAACAAGTTCCTCGAATAGTAGTAGTTCGACGACCTCGAGTACCCCTAGTGAGGTCGGGGAGGAAGAAGAGTTGGAAGTTATGGACGAGGACGTCGTTGAGGGTTCCGCGGGGGAATGGGAGGTAGCCGAACCTGCTGAACATGTGTCTACTTTTGCAAAGTACTTAGGGGATGTATTCACGGAGGTCGGGCCAAAGGGGGAGTGGAAGGTGCATTTTCCCTCTGAGGATGACAGGGTCTGCACGAATTACGAGGACCGCTTTGCTATGTATGAGTACGCCTTCAAGGAGTTGGGTCTGAGGTTGTCCTTCACCGATTTTTAGCAGTCGGTGTTCGTGCACTTGAAGTTGGCCCCCACACAGCTGCACCCTAACTCGTTGGCCTTCATCCGGGCGTTCGAGCTGGTGTGCGAGCACCTTGCCATAGGGGCTACTCTTCCTCTATTTTTCACCGTCTTCCATCTTCAAAGGCAGTTGTCGGGGAGGCAGTATGGTTGGGTCTCTTTGAATCAACCTCGCAAATTGTTTAAACCATTTTCGGAGTTGATACGGACATTTAAGGAGCGGTACTACGTTGTTGAGCCCGTGTCCGAAGCTGCCCAGGATAGTACATATGTCTGGGAGATCGAGGTTGATGAGGATGGGAATGACCTGCGCGACGAGGCGGGGAAATTTATTGGGCAAAGGATCTATAAGTTCCCTATTCATTGGGCACCTAACCATTTCACCAAGAAGCCCAGTGACTACGTTCTCCAACCGCACGAGCTACACGGGCAGGACGCCGTGGCGTACGAGGCGTTGGTGAATTACGTCAACTTCTTCCTGCTCGCGAAATGCTGGACGAACAAGGGTAACCCGATCTTCGAGGAGGACGGTAGTCAGAGGGTCAAATACCGGTTTATTAACACCAAGGCACTCCTAGAGTGCAAGACCCCCGCGGAAGTCGAGAAGCTGCTTGGTAGTCTTAGTTATTTTAGATTTGCTCGCATTATTTCTTTTCCTCGTGTCTAACGTGTTTGACTTTTGTTTGTGCAGGTGAGATGTGTTAGTTCTTGTTATTGGCTGGAATTTTGGTAAAACAATGATGGTGTTAATGATGTCATATGTCTGATGTCTTAACATGAGTTACTAACATTCAGTTTGTGTTAAGTTTGTTTTGGTTGCAGTTTTGTATGCTGATGTTATAAGTGATGTCTTGACATCACTATACCAGAACACCAGAACATCAGTTTGTGATGTTTTAAGGTTGCACGTGTTTTGTTGTTAGTGAGATTTTCTGCTGAGAGATAGAGAGATTGCAGGCGAATTTATTGGAGAAGATTTATTCTGATACAATTAATTCTGCATATCTTGTGGTGAATAGTTTGTTACTATTTTTGTGCAAATAGACATGGAGAATTGTTCCTATTTGTGTGGAGAAGATCTTGCAGCTGAATTAAAAAGTGAAGATTTAAAAGATACATAATATCCTGGAAATATTATGTGGAGGTGATTTAAAGGTGTGGAAGATTAAAGATAAAATCTAGTAAAGATTGAGTATTTAAAATATGAAGATTTAATTGAAGATTTGATTGAAGATCTATTTAGTAGCAGAATCTTCTGCAGATTTGTAGCAGTTAATATGCTGAGATTTAAAGCCCAAATCCAGTTGGGAAAAAGGTTATAAATAGAAGCATTGTAACCTAGTTTTAGGAAGTCAACCATCATGTAGATTAGAAGGGCTGTGTTGGTTGATGAACCACCCGGTTTGTGGGATGGTCATCGTGTTTATCTCGAAGCCTGTAGGTAAGAGATGTATTGGTCTTAGAGGAAGCTGTTAAGCAACTCTAAGTATTGTTCTTTGCCATGAGGGTCATGCCTATGTATTGTTATAGGAGTGTGTCTTCTATGTGTTTGGAGAGTTTTTGGAAATCAAGCTGTTGATGCAGTGGCGGAGAAGTTGACTGCTAGACATCATTGCGATGATTGGGAGTGAGATGAAGTCTCTTACCTAGGGAGGACTTAGGTAGAAGGGTCATTGGGTAGTGATTGAATTAGGTAGATTTTGAACTGGTCTGTTGAGTCTGTAATTTGATACTACTAATAGTGGACTTCCTTCCTGGCTTGGTATGCCCCCGGATGTAGGTTGTTGAACCGAACTGGGTGAACAATCCGTGTGTGCTTTTCTGTTATTTTACATTGTAGAGTGTGTTGTTGTAACATCACACATAACATCACAGGTTTTTAGTTCCTTGTTCATACAGCAGATTGCGATGTTGTGACATTGCACTTGACATCACACATCTGTACCAGAATTTCAATTGGTATCAGAGCAGGCATCCTGTTTGTTTTTGGATGAGATCTTGGGAAGATACTTTCTGGTTCATGAGCAAGGAAGAGGGTTGTTTGGATAATCCCTTGGAGTGAAGATTGGAATATTCAGGATAAAGATTTATTAGCACGTGGTTTATACTGATAGTTTGCAAGGATCTTTGAGTAGTGCCTGAAGGTTGTTGAGGAGTTGGTATGTGCTCCGCTGCATGGTATCTGATGTAACCCTGATTGGTCCCTGTTTCTCTGGTGGTGAGATAGTCTCTTGGAAAGACATTAGGGTTTGGTCTCCTCACCAGGATATTCTCTGATTTTGTATTCTATGCAAGACAACTTCATCCAGTTGGTTAGAGATGCCAAAGATACTTGAGGATTATCTCATATCTTTGTTTTGGGAAAGAAGTGATCAAAAGGTGAATGGATCTTAAGAGTGTATGACATGGAAGTTTCAATTTTGTTTTGAAGAAGAATATAGTTCAAATTAAACATTGAAGACCAATCTGTTCAGAACAGTGATTCCTTATTTGTGTTTTCTTGATGGTGAAAGAAGAGGGTAGAGCCAAAGCAAAAGAGTATCACTGTCAAATCTTTCATGTGGGAGTGAAGATCTTGTTAAGTTATCTCTTAAGCTTAGTTGTGATGACCTAATGAGGAGGAAGTTTCATCAAGAAAGAAGCTGAGCTTAATATGTCAATTCTAATGTCTCGACATCGCGCTACACATTAGCAGTTTATGCTAAGTCAAAGACCTATTAGATTGTAGCTGCTTTGAAGGATCACTGAAGCTGTGAAGCTGAACAATTTTTTAGATGTTGTTCATAATGTCATAGCATTTCAGCTGGAGCTGGTTGAAGAAAAGGAAAAAGGCATCCAAGAGTTTGTGTGCAATAGCAGGAAGGATGGCAGTTATTACTCTTTGGTTAGACAGGAGGTCTGAATCGTGTGCTTATAAGAAGAAGCTTCTGGAAGAGTGTGTTATGCAAGTTACTGCAGTTTTGTTGGTCTAATCTTGGAAGTTGATCAGATGCTGATATGCTCTCGTGTCTTCCCTACAAGAGATATGTGATTAGGAGATGTGATTTAGACTTATGTAAGAACTGATGTTGAAACATCATTTCAGTTCATTGCTCAGGGTGGAGTGAAAGGTCAAGACACTGACCTAACCTGGAGTGCTTTTGTGATGTGAATGGTTGTCATGATGGTTTGTCAGCAGATGCGTGAGAAGAGTTGAGTAGTTGTCTGCTTTTGATAAGGTTGTGCATTCAGCTGATGACAAAATACATTGACGGGAGACTATGTATATGTCTGATGTAAAAGTGCAGGATTGTTGAAGAGTTGAGAATATACTTTTCCCTATGTGGCTATTTATTTCCCTTCGTGGTGTGTTGGTGTGTGAGAACTATGTGAAACAGTCATGATGGTTAAAAGAATCTTGAGATTATGACAATAAGATTGTGTAGTTATGGGGTAGTCTTGGACTACTTATTTTCTGAAGATTCAGATGTGGTAGGTTTGAAGTCTTTGGAGTTTCTAAGCAGGATGGAGGTTGTCTACTCAAACTTGATTATTGAGAGCATGGAAATCTGTTTCTGCAAAGGGAGGAGGTTCTTCTGAGTGGCAGAAGGAGGAGCTGAATTCATCAGTTGGATGTCATAATGTTCTGACATCTAGCTTAACATCAGGATTCTCAGCTGGTGGTGTGGCACATCAGGTAATGATAGGGTGATCTTCAGGAATGAACAATAGGATGCTTCAAAAAGGTCGTTCTCATGGCAGTTTACGGGAGCTGCAGGAAGGAGAAGATGTTACATGACCATGGCTTAGGGAGTCTAAGTGTGTTTGCTTTTGAGCAAGTGGAACATGTGACTTGAAGATCAAGTTTCATTGGTGGATCAAGATATATTTGTGAGAGTTCTGACATACGTGAAAAAGGTCCAAATGTGGCATTTGGTTGTTTTCATATGAGGATTCATGAATGAGGTGATCAAACTGTGGAATCTAGTTGGTCTCAGAAGTGGATTCGAAGAATCGAGATAATCAGAGTTTGGCAGCTGGTTATTATTGAGGATAGTCTTGGAACAAGTTACTCTTGGGCAGAAGGGTGATGAGTTGAAGACTCAAGGAGATTATTCTTCTTGAAGGTGGATGAGAGTTTTATTCTCTAGTTCTTTGGATTACTATGCTATAGTAAGTCCAGTTGGTGGAGCATATCAAGAATCAGGGTGATGATGTCTTGGTGTGTGGCAGATGTTCTAACTTGTGTTGGGACATTATCTGGTTAGATATCCTTGGTGAAGGATGATTATGCTCTGGTTCAGAAGCGTGGTGCCTACATTATGCCTAAGGAGCGTCTACATAGTCATACGGGAGAATGATAAAGTAGAAGGTCTGCCTTGGATGGAGAATGTAGAGAAGACTGAAGTAGATCAGGTATTGGAAGTCTGAAGATGAAGAGTATGATAGGGAATGGCTACCTTTGGAGAAAGGAACAATGATTCCAATATGCATGTACTCAGCAAGTGTGCTCAATTGTTCATCTAGAGCATTGGTTAACCATGACAGGGGGAGTACTTGTCAATGGATTCTGCAGCAAAGGTGCATATATTGTGAAGTTTGCATGATGATCAAGAGTGTGAAGATTGGGATATAATGTCAGATAACATGTTATGACATTAGGCTGTAGGTTGGCATTGGATGGTTCTAGCCATGTGAAGCTAAGTGTTTGAATCATATGTGCACATGCTTCTAAGGAGAAGTCTGAAGGACAACTTTGGTTGTGTATGGGAGAATTTATTTTTATCTGCAGATTTTGGAAGAGCTTGGTGAGGGTCCTTATTGATGGGAGATGTCACACTTGTCTTGGTGTGTGAGTTCAATGGAAGGCATTGTGTATGTATGATGGATGAAGACTGTGTCTGGTTTTTCCAAATATTATGATCAAAGAGTTCATTGTGATCATTCCTGTGGATACTACAGAGAGAAGTTAATCAGCTTGGCAAGATGTGAGTTTTGGAGCTTGAGAAGATAACAAACCAAGAGGGAATCATGTGAGTTCTGGTATTTGGATTATTTGAGGATTAAGCATTAAGTGAATGCGTTCAGCAGGTGTGTTGAACAGAGGGTGCGCTCTTGAAGACATGAAGATGAGTCTTATGTTTTCCATTCATTTATGGTGTTCTTCTTGCAAAGGAGCACTGGTTATCTTCGATAGGGAGATTTGATCTTTTGTTGAAGAAGTTGTTTATCCAGATTGTAATGTCAGACAAGATGTCGTGACATTGTGTTACTGGTGAAGTTCATGGTGTACTTGACAGTTTAGACCTGGTTCTATAGATTTGTGTGTAAATGGATTGAATCAGAAGTATACAGTTCCACCAATGTTTGTCTATTTTTGGCCATAAAGCGGGAGAGAATGTACAGTAGTAGCTGCTGAGTCTGGATTTTGTTCTGAGTTTGATTTTGGATGTTCAGAGGTTGTCCAATTGTGGCTAAAAAGGGGGAGAGTTAGCCCATATGTGCTGCAGAAGTTGAGGGGGAGTTTGTGCAGCTGGAAGATGATTCCAATTTTGAGGGGGAGTTGCTGCTGCTAGTTGAGTGCTGATATGGCAGGTATCTCTGATGTTGGCTGAGAATTGTTTTAGCCAAAATTAGCCAAAGGGGGAGATTGTTAGTTCTTGTTATTGGCTGGAATTTTGGTAAAACAATGGTGGTGTTAATGATGTCATATGTCTGATGTCTTAACATTAGTTACTAACATTCAGTTTGTGTTAAGTTTGTTTTGGTTGCAGTTTTGTATGCTGATGTTATAAGTGATGTCTTGAAATCACTATACCAGAACATCAAAACATCAGTTTATGATGTTTTAGGGCTGCACGTGTTTTGTTGTTAGTGAGATTTTCTGCTGAGAGATAGAGAGATTGCAGGCGAATTTATTGGAGAAGATTTATTCTGATACAATTAATTCTGCATATCTTGTGGAGAATAGTTTGTTACTATTTATGTGCAAATAGACATGGAGAATTGTTCCTATTTGTGTGGAGAAGATCTTGCAGCTGAATTAAAAAGTGAAGATTTAAAAGATACATAATATCCTGGAAATATTATGTGGAGGTGATTTAAAGGTGTGGAAGATTAAAGATAAAATCTAGTAAAGATTGAGTATTTAAAATATGAAGATTTAATTGAAGATTTGATTGAAGATCTATTTAGTAGCAGAATCTTCTGCAGATTTGTAGCAGTTAATATGCTGAGATTTAAAGCCCAAATCCAGTTGGGAAAAAGGTTATAAATAGAAGTATTGTAACGTATTTTTAGGAAGTCAGCCATCATGTAGATTATAAGGGCTATGTTGGTTGATGAACCACCCGGTTTGTGGGATGGTCATCGTGTATATCTCGAAGCCTGTAGGTAAGAGATGTATTGGTCTTAGAGGAAGCTGTTAAGCAACTCTAAGTATTGTTCTTAGTCATGAGGGTCATGCCTAGGTATTGTTATAGGGGTGTGTCTTCTATGTGTTTCGAGAGTTTTTGGAAATCAAGCTGTTGATGCAGTGGCGGAGAAGTTGACTGCTAGACATCATTGCGGTGATTGGGAGTGAGATGGAGTCTCTTACCTAGGGAGGACTTAGGTAGAAGGGTCATTGGGTAGTGATTGAATTAGGTAGATTGTCAACTAGTCTGTTGAGTCTGTAATTTGATACTACTAATAGTGGACTTCCTTCCTGGCTTAGTATGCCCCCAGATGTAGGTTGTTGAACCGAACTGGGTGAACAATCCGTGTGTGCTTTTCTGTTGTTTTACATTGCAGAGTGTGTTGTTGTAACATCACACATAACATCATAGGTTTTTAGTGCCTTGTTCATACAGCAGATTGCGATGTTGTGACATTGCACTTGACATCACACATCTGTACCAGAATTTCAAGATGCCTTAGGCCCATGAGAGGGTTGTGAAGAATGCTCTTACGAGGAACAAGGCCGGAGCGGTTCCTCTGAAGTCTTGATTTGCTGATGCGTGTGCTCCCACCCCGGTTCAGTCTGCTGCGGGGACCTCTTCTCCTACTCTGGCTCCCCGGGGATCTCCCCTTCCTTTGATTGGACGATCCAAGCGGCCAAGGGTTACTGACGCTGTGGATCTTGGTCGGGCCCCGGAGAAAGGGAAGTTCGAGCTTCCTCCTTGCATACTAGATAGGAGATTCTTTGAAGGGAACTCCTTGGTCGTGCCTCGGGCGGAATCTCTTCGTCTGGAAAGCATGGACCGTTTGAGCAAGAGGGCGTTGGTGGCTCAAGACGCTTCTGCTTTGGTTAGGATGTTGGAGATGGCAGCTGTTTATGCTGAAGGGGACTCTGCAACTGAGTCTGAACTTAATGCTGTCCGGGCTACCATGACGTCCCTCAAAGAAGAGGTCAAGAGTGGAGACGATGCTTGGAAGAAGGCGGAAGAGGAGGTGGCCAGGTTGATGAGGGAGAATTCTACGCTGGCTGCGGAGAAGAAGGCGGCTGAGGAGCTGGTCCAACAGCTGAGGGCGGTTAATGCTCCGGGCGAGGACGAACCTGAAGATGTGAGGGAATTAAAGACAAGGTCCGATCTGGTCGCCTGCATGCTAACTGCCGAGGATGACAGTATTGTCGTCACGGATGAATCCTTCAGATGCGTCGTGTCTCAACTGCGGGTGGTGAACCCCGAGCTTAATTTCTCTGTCGAGGGTACCCATTATCTGGCGCATGTTGAGGATGGCCGGATCGTTATGCCTGCTTCCCTCCTTGAGGAGAATGCCGAGGACCAGCCTGAGGAGAACCAGGATCCTCAGCCCGATCCCGCAACCCATATGGACGAGTAAAGGGTTTTCTTGTTGCTGTAATTTGTCCGGCCTGCATGCCGAGTAATTGTTGTAATTTATTTGGGGGGGGGGCATGGCCCCTGTTTTATGTAACTCAGCACAATCGTGGTCCTAGTGGCCACTTATTATGTTTAAATTAAATGCCCGGTCTTGGTGACAGTTCCGTAATTTGCTTGGTTTTACTTGCCTTTATTTTCTGCTAAGTGTTGTACTCATGCTTGTTGTGAATGTATGTCTGCCCGTGATAGGGCGTATTTGACTTATGTGAAGCTTTAGGAGATTGCTCGACGTAGATGTGTTCGGCAGTGAAGGGTACTGGTCGAACTGTCGGGGAATATCCTGGCGGGGGTGCGGAGCTCAGGTCGCATTTAAGGCCTGAGTTCGCGGCGTGAACGTCCCATCACGAGCTGGGGTTCTTCCAGTCATTGTACTTTGACGACGGCGATGCTCGATCGAGGATCGCTATCAAGAAGTTATTCGGCTCGTTACTGAGCGGGGTTCTGCTTTATTGGTATGCGACGCTTGTACCTAGGTGTGCATAGTGGTCGTTAGCTGACGCTCGTCGTCGTGATGGGTCGAACCAAGAATTAGGGTGTTAGCTATAGTATTGTTTTAGCTTTTTGGCGTTCCATGGTCGAGCAAGTTCTTCCCCGTTGAGATGTTCTAGGTAGTAGGCCCTATTCTCCGTTTTTACTCGGACGCGTTAGGGTCCTTCCCAGTATGCTGCTAGTTTGCCTTCACGAGAGTCTTTGTGGTTTCTCCTTAGAATAAGGCTTCCCACGTCGAACTCTCATCGTATTACCTTGGCGTTGTGCCTGATGGTAATTTTTTGTTTTAGTGAGGCTTCGCGGAGGGACGCCCCAATTCGGATTTCCTCGACGAGGTCGAGTTCATCTCTTAATGATTCGTCATTCATCTCCTCGTCTAGGGGCGACTCTGTTCGCCTGGAGGGTACGTGGACTTCGACAGGGATTACAGCCCCGGTCCCGTACGCCAGACGAAAAGGTGTTTCCCCGGTTGTAGAGTGTGGAGTTGTGCGGTATGCTCATAGCACACTGTACAGTTCCTCGACCCAAGCCTTCTTCGTTTTGTCCAGCCTTCATTTGAGGCCTCGAAGGATGACACGGTTCGCCGCTTCAGCCTGCCCATTTGTCTGGGGTTGTTCGACGGATGCGAAGTGTTGCTTTGTACCTAGTTGGGCGACGAAGTCCTGGAATTTCCTGTCCGTGAATTGTGTCCCATTGTCTGTGACTATCGCCTGGGGGACACCAAAACACGCAAGGATGTTTCATTTGTAGAAACGCAGTATGTTAAGGGCAGTTATTTTGGCCAGAGCCTCTACTTCTATCCATTTTGTGAAGTAGTCTACACCCACTATTAGGTATTTATTCTGATTTGATCCTACTACGAAGGGTCCTAGGATGTCCAGGCCCCACCAGGCAAATAGCCATAGGGAAGACATTGCCTTGAGCTCGTTAGGTGGAGCCAGGTGCATGTCCCTGTGCCGTTGGCATTTATCGCATTTCTTCACGTGTTCTTTCGCGTCGTGCTGCATGGTCGGCCAGTAATATCCTGCTCGAAAGGACTTTCGGGCAAGGGACCTTCCACCGAGATGTTGGGCGTTGATTCCCATATGGATTTCACGCAAGATATGTGCGACCATTTCTTCCTCGACGCACTTGAGTAGTGGAATGGAGAATCCTTGCCTGTAGAGTTTATCCTCGACCAGGACATAGGAGCAAGCTCTTCGCCTAACTACGCATGCCTCTTTTGGGTTGGAAGGAAGTTCGTCTTTAGCGAGATAGTTGTAAACAGGGGTCATCCAGCAGTTGTTGTTGCCGATCACCTGCACGTCGAGGGTCGGGGAGGCCTTCTCGATACTGGGTCGAGGAAGTACTTCCTGTATGACGGATTTGTTTTCGCCTTTCTTCTTTGTGCTGGCTAGTTTGGATAGAACGTCTGCTCGCACGTTATGTTCGCGGGGAACATGTTTCACTTCTACTGTTGCGAACTTCGCCATTTCCCTTTTGACCAGGGCTAAGTATTCGGTTAGGTTGTCGTTTTTGGCTTGATATTCTCCTCGGACCTGAAGGGCCACGAGTTGTGAATCTGTGTAAATGACGACTTCTTTTGCGCCCAGGTCCTCAGCTAGGCGTAACCCACCGAGGAAGGCCTCGTATTCTGCCTGGTTGTTAGAGGTTTGGAAGGACAGGGTAAGTGATACTTCAATGATGATTCCTTCGTTGCTTTCCAATATGATGCCCGCGCCGCTCCCTGCCGAGCTTGAGGCACAGTTCACAAAAATGGTCCATTTGCGCGCATCGCTCGCGGGGGAGTCTGCGAATGTCATTTCTGCGACGAAGTCAGCCAGAGCCTGGGCTTTGAGGGATTTCCTGGCTTCATACCGGATGTCAAATTCGGATAGTTCAAGCGATCATTTGAGCATTCTACCGGCCATGTCTGGTCGTCCCAGTAGCTGTTTTATGGGTTGATCCGTTCGAACCACGATCGTGTGGGCCAGGAAGTAGTGTCTTAATCTTCTGGCTGCGTTGATAAGGGCCAGAGCCACTTTCTCTATCTGTTGGTATCTTAACTCTGGTCCTTGAAGTGCTTTGCTCGTGAAATATATGGGCTTCTGCCCGTCAAGGGTCTCGCGGATGAGAGCGGCGCTCACTGCTTCAGTTGCTACGACGAGGTATAGGTACAAAGTTTTGCCATTGTCCGGGCGAGAGAGGACTGGTGGCTCTGAGAGTGCCCGTTTCAAATGGAGGAGAGCCTTGCCACACTCCTCGGTCCATTCAAACGCTGCCTCCTTACGGAGGAGTTTAAAGAATGGTAGGGCGTGCTGGGCAGATTTGGCCACGAAACGAGATAGTGACGTGAGCATCCCGTTGAGGGACTGGATGGATTTCTTGGATTTGGGCATCGGAAACTCGGAGAATGCTAGTCACTTATCGGGATTGACCTCGATCCCACGCTCTGTTAAATAAAAGCCGAGGAATTTTCCTGCCCGGACACCGAACGTGCACTTCTCCCGGTTGAAACGCATTTTGTATTTCCTGGCCTGTTCGAAGACCTTCTTTAAATGGGCAGTGTGATCGGTTTCCTCGTGGGATTTTACGATCATGACATCCATATAGACTTCGAGCATGTCGCCTATTTCTCCCCGGAAGACCTTGTTCATCATTCTATGATAGGTCGCTCCGGCGTTCTTCAGGATGAAGGGAATTACGTTGTAGTAATAATTCCCCGATTTGGTCATGAAAGCCGTGTATTATTTGTCGGCCATCTGTAGCGAGCGATTTTGGACGTGGTTCTTAAGCACTGTCGCTCTGGGTTACTACAGGTCGATTCATTTTTTATCCTATTGAGCTGACTAAGGAAGGGAAATAGATGTCTCCAATTAACCCTGCTTGCATACTGAGTTTAAACAGCGGTCTGTTAGGTTACGAATGCTATATGGTAATGGGGCCTCTTTCTTCTTACTTTGTTTAGAACGAAACACCGGGAATGTTCATGGGGAATTTTGTTAGGATGCTAGGACAGAAGCTTTTCGATTGATATGTGAAGGTACGGGATTTAGGGCTTTGGATTAGTGTGCTCGCTAAGATTTTTCTTTCAATCTTATGCCTACGTATTCCTGTTTACCGAAACAGGGAAATCAGAGCGATCGTAGTTCCTCCCATAGAATGGGAGGAAATAGTGTTTTGGTGTCTTGTTCAAAGCCCAAGACGTGAAGCTGAAAAGGTGGTTTATATCTTGTTCAAAGCCCAAGATGTGAAGCTGAAGGGGTGTTGTCTTTAGAGAGAATTTCTCATCTCTAAAGGGGGTCTGTTTGTCACAACTGTTGGTTGACTGACTATAAAGGAGGATTACTTTAACCGGGATATGTGAATCCTAGCAATGCCATAATTTCCTTTATAGGGGGTTTTAACCTGAAGGAGATGACTTTAACTCAGTGTAAAGCAACACCATCTTTCCTTAGGAATTTCTCATGCTAAAAGAGGGACGGTGGCGTGGATGTAAATAATCCAGAGGCTTGCTGCTTACAGCAATTAGAAGAAAGGAGTTGTTGATGTTTGTATCCTGTGAACGAGGCACAGTTTTGATGCTAAAAGGTTGATGGACTCAACCGGATTTTTCTTAAACAAAGCCTAAGAGGAGGCTATTGACCCAACAAGAGGATGCTTTTGTGTCTCGTACAAAGCCCGAGAGGGAGGATAAAAGGAGTTGACTCAACAAGAGAGTGCTTTTAGATGTGTCTTGTACGAAGCCCAAGAGGGAGGCTAAAGGTTGACTCAACAAGAGAGTCTTTTATACTCAACAAGAGAGTGTTTTAGTATCTCGTACGAAGCCCGAGATAGAGGCTAAAAGGATTATTGACTCAACAAGAGAGTCTTTTGTATCTCGTACGAAGCCCGAGATAGAGGCTAAAAGGATTGCTGTTTCAGTTGAGTGACAGGTCCAGTTGGTTGGTTAAATGAGAAAATCAGTTCTTATAAAGAGACTGATTAAAGGTAAGGCTATGCTTTGGGATTGATCAGATGATCAGGGTTATTTCCTGTTCTTTAAGGAAATGGGGAATCCAGAGGGTATTGGAGACTGTCCGAGTCTACTGGTGTTTTTCCCTACTTGAGAATGCCTTCAAGACTCAAGGAGATTAGACTGTCCAAGTCTAGAGTTTTATCTTTTGTACTATGCTTAAAGAAACAGTAATAGTACATTCACGGTAGAAAGATCTAGACTCTTTGAAAGACTGTTCTATTAAGATGACTAATTTTTGTTCCTATACCTCTAGGAGGTCGTCGAGACAATTTGTACGAAGCCCAAGAGGAGGCTGGAAACTTTTAAGAAGCCGAGGGACAATTTGTACGTAGCCCAAGAGGAGGCTCTCTTCCCAAAGGAAGAATCCTTATACAAAGCCTAAGACGAGGCTGTGAATACTTCTAAGAAGCCGTAGGGTCCTTGTACAACGCCCAAGAGGAGGCGGGGATGCTTTTAGGAAGCCTGTGGGGCCCCAAACCTCGAGAAATTCTAGATAGGCTATTCACAGAGAATAGATCAAGCCAGGAAAGTCTGAGAATTTAGAAGAAACTCATGAGATGCCATTCAGGGAGAAAAGATCATCTCTGGGGAGTAGAGTTTCTTTGACAATTTCTAAGGGTGACAGTCTGAGAAAGGGTTCACCGAGAATGCTGCCTTTCACGTCTCCATATTGTTTAACCCCAAGAGTAGAGAAGACTGTATCTGGTAATCCTATGGGAGATATAGTTTTGTCTATTTAAGAGTGATCAACAGGGCTAAGTGCTAGACGTAGTTGCCGGGGAAACTCTAAATATCTATACTGGTATTACATAGTTGATATGAGTTTATGAAAGAAAACTTACAGTGAAACAGCCCCACAATATAGTTATATGTATATGAAAGCGGATAAAGAAAGCATATAAACACTTACTCGGTTGTAGAGCTTCCTTGCTGTTTGGTTAGTTGTTCAACAAAGAAAGATTGAAAACAACAGTATATTCAAAATTAAAGGAGAAAGTATTTTGAAAAGATGTTGGGGCTTACAGCTCAAGGAGAGGCCCAAGGTTTATCAGTGATCGCACTGTTGTTTTGTACAGAGGAACTAATACAAGTGACTGAGGCCCAAGAAAGGTTTTCTGTACAAGGGGATGGGTCTTACACTCTCTCAAGAGGCCCAAGTGTTTAAAGAAAAAGAATGGGGCTTACAACACGAGGGTACGCCCAGATGATTGGTTTTTTTATTGGCGATCGCGCCGAGATTTTCTTTTGACGCATGGGGGACTTATACAATGTCTGAGGCCCAAAAAGTTTTGGTTAAAAGGGGATTGGGTCTTACACTCTAATAGAGGCCCAAAACATTTATTTTTGTACAAGTGGTGGAGCTTACAGCTCAAGGAGAGGCCCAGGGTCATTTGTTTGAAAATGGCGATCGCGCCGAGATTTTTGAAAATGCGGTGGGACTTATGCAATGTATTGAGGCCCCAAATGGTTTGGTTTTCAAAGGGGGTTGAGTCTTACACTCTAATAGAGGCCCAATGGTTTTGAATGGGTCTTATAGCTCGAGGAGAGGCCCGGGGTTTGTTTTTCAACGGACGATGATCGCGTCGAACTTTTTGAAATACAACGGGACTTATACAATAAGTGAGGCCCAAAAATAGGTTTGTATTTACAAAGGATTGGGTTTTACACTCTATTAGAGGCCCAAAAGTGTTTGAAATTGTTTGATGAGGGTGAAAATCAAAGAAACCCTAATTTGTTGTTCTTTAAAAGTAAATATTTAAAGAAAATAAAATAAAATACCAAATAAGTTTGAATAAACCATTTGTGATTTATGTTTAAGGTTTGAGAAATGAGGGATTAATCACAAGGTGAATTAAAACTCACTTGGTTTTGATTTTCAAAGTAAATATTCACTTTTAAAATGTTTAAAAACATTAAAAAAGAATTTATTCACAAAAATACTAATTATATTAAATAACTAATATAAACTTAATTTTTTTGTGGAATAAAATATTTCAACATTTTTGTGATTTTTTGCAAAAAGAACCAATAAAAAATAATTAAAATTGAAAGAGTTATTAATTTTCCAATTAATTAATAAAACATGAAAATATTGGAAAAAATATAAAAAATGTGAGAAAACACAAAATGGCATGGGTGGGGTTTGAACCCACGACCTCAAGGTTATAGGGCGCACGCCTTACCACTGGGGTGGTGATACATCCATTGCTTGAAGTGAAACCACAAATATACAAGGCATGCCTTGTTTTCTAGGCATGGTCAAGGCAAGGCAAGGCAAGTTTTGCCAAGAAACGGGAAGGTCCATAACTTTCTCATTTCTCAATGGTTGTGGGACAAAATTTATATGCATCTGGCCTAGAATTTCACAAGGAATACAATGGTGGTGGTATTTTTTTCAGATCATACTCCCTCATCAAAATCTGATAGTGGTTTTGAAAAAGGCCTATAATTGCATTTTCTATGCTACACTTTGATACAGGCATGAATTACATGATGAATTGGTTCAAACACAACATATATAACATGTATAAGGTGTGTATGATCAGTGGACCTCAAGTCATGATGCTTACCTCTTTTTGAGCTTTTGGAGTTTTCTGTGCAATCTGCCAAACCTCTTGTTCCAGAAATGGTTTGATGCTTTGGACACTCTCAAATGATCCCTTAGAAGCTTTGAGGATGGTTGGAATCAGCTGGAACCTACAAAAACACAAACTGGCCCTTTCTTGCAAAAGGGGTTAAAATGGCCAAAATAGCAACTCTCTTAAATGGTGTTCCAAATGGGGGGAACCATTTGGGACAGTTCAAGGATGTTATTTAGAGTGTGTTTGAGGTTTTATCTGGTTTGGAAAGTGACTGAATTAAGACCTGGCTTGAAAAATGCACAAAAGGCATATTTTGAGGTTTTGAGAGGTGACTTTGTGATTTTGGTGTTACAGGTCACTTTTGATAGTTTGGATCACCTACAAATGATGTTTATGAGGTGTTAGGATCATGAGTTGTGATGGAAATGCTCTCTAACTCAAAAACTCAGAGTTACCTTGCTAAAGAAGGCATTTTGGCCTAAAGAGAGAGATTTTTAGGAAAGCATCTGTTTGATGGCTTTGGTGTACTCAAACTGAGCATAAATGTGCTCTATTTATAGTAGATCAAGTTTGTTTTGAGATCAATAGTGAATGGCAACTGCAGCAAAGGTTTGGCCAATGGTTGCACTTTGGAATCCAAGTCTCCTCTAGCCATTGACTAGAGGTTAGGGCACATGGTTGTGGTTCCCTTGGTCTTGGATAAGTCTTGACTGAATTCAGTTGGAAATGGCTCAGTCCATGCCACCTTGGTGTATGTATTGAATGCTCCAATCCAAAATTGGAGTCTTGTCCCTCTTTTAGGCAATTCTAGGTTTGGCATGCTACTTCTTGTTCCAAGGTCTTTGGAGGCTTGGCTCAGTGTTTGTCCCCTTTAAATTTGATCCTCAGATGTGTCCAAGATGATGACAAGGCTTGGAATTATCTGATTTTGCCAAATCGAGCAAAAATGCAAAATTCTGCCTAGCCTTGGCAGTTTTCAGCAAGGCATATTGCCATTGTCATATCTCATGGCCCAAGTGGAATTTGGTGATGTTCTTGGCCATTTTGGAAAGCCCTCATATGATACAACAACTGTTTGATTATATTTGGTATTGATACCTTTTGGATCCAAGTGAAAAATCCCCCTACATTTGGAAAAAAGTGAAGGCAGATTCTGACTTAGTGAAAATTTCACTAAGTGTTGGAAAAAAGTGACATTTTCACTTTTTGTGATTTTGATCATTCCATAACTCAAAATGCATGATAAATTTGGAAGGAGGTCAGTTATAAGCTTTTGTAGAGGGTAATGAGAGCTACAAATCTAGCTTTGGATGGGGAAAAATGACCTTGTGGTTTAGGAGTTATGATCCTCTAAAGTTGGTACCCTTGCCACTTTGTTCATAACTTAGAAAATTTTCTAAAAGTCAACTTAGGGGTGAATTAGGTCAAGAAACCCTAATTCCTGATTTTTTATGTATGCATCCCCTGAGGTCAAATTGACTTGATGCTTGGGCCCATGAGGTTATATGGAGTATTTTAGGATATGATTTGAAGCATTGGCTCATGCCAAGAGGAAAATTTCCATCTGGAGGCCCTGGTCGACCAAACCCTAATTTGGTGACACTGACGATCTTGAGGCTTGATCCACCTAGAAGGGAGCAGCCTTGTGCTTAATCCTTAAAGTGGGAGTCCTCTTGATCCATTGTAGATGTTTGGGAGGTTAGACAAGTTGAAGATCATGTCATTTCTTGATTGATCTTTTGTCTAAGAACTCTGAGAGGGCTTGAAACCCTAATTTTGACTATAGTAAGTGTTCACCCATCTTTGGGGAGACTGATGAGGCAAGATGGTTCATCCATATTGTGATGATGATTTGTACAATGATGGGAAATCTTAGTGGTCAAAATTTGGGGTATGACAGATGCCCCTATTTAATCTTCTTGGACCCGAAGGTGTGAATGGCGAAGGTATTCAGGCATTCAGGGTGCAAGAGGATTAAATATCGGAATACCCAAAATTTCGATGGTGATTATGAATGGTAGCTTACACATTCATCCTCTTTTGTTAAGCAATGATGCTTAGAAAAGGGTGAAACTTCCCCTCGATCCTGGTTTCCTACCAAGGAACTGGTCTTAGTTTCTAATGTAAACTTCCCCTCGATCCTGGTTCCCTACCAAGGACCTGGTCTAAGTTTCTGAAATAAACTTCCCCTCGATCCTGGTTTCCTACCAAGGACTTGGTCTCAGTTTCTTTTGTCAATAAACTTTCTTGACAAGGGACGCTATTCGTAGCGGTTTTCCTCAAACTTCTCGCCGAATTTTCCTGGGGAGATGCCATTTGATAGAAAAATTTTGATGTCAGACTCGCTGGGGAACCCATTCGCCTGAGTTGTAGAGGTGTACAAACTTCTCTGTTTGGAGACGCCATTTTCCGACTCTACTAGGGAAAACGAGTCTCTTGAGAGACTGCTTTCACGCTTAGGGATATTACATCATACTTTTCTCGGGATCTTCCCGGAGAAACGCCATATAATGTGATCCAATTTTAAGGTGCTGATGACCTTTTCATCAGCTGCTTTTTTTCTGAGAAAAATTGTTGTATTGCCGAATCTCTGCTTAAGAGGATTCCTCTAGGGATTTTCCTTAATCCGGGAAAGCGAAAATATCATCTTCGATGGCGAAGAGTGACATCGGTTGAGGGTTCTCTGGTCTTTCAGAGGTTCAAGTCATCAAAGTAGTCAAGGGCCAATTCGTATCCAGAAATAGACTGGAGGCGAGAGGTAGTTCAGATGCAACATTTCTTGACGAGGAAAGAACTGATTACTCGATTGAGATGACTGTTATCACTAGGGGATAAGACCGACCGGAGTGATAGTGATGCAATATGAATGTGAATGCAAATCAATAATGCATGATGTATGTATGTATATGCTGACAAAACTGATGCGACATACAAACTAACGGATGAACACGACTGGATACTCGGCCACAGTGGCGCATGTAGAAATATCGCTGGTTCAAGATAGCAATTCTGCCTTGCTTAGGAGAAACGGCCCCTGTTGGGAGCGACGCTGGTCGGGCTTAGGAGATGAAAACTCGACCGAAGAGGTCAGATGGAGCATTCGCATCTGACATAGCTGATCCTTCATTCAGGCATACTGGTTTAGAAGGAGTACTTTGATTCTGCACTTTGAGGCTCGAACACCTTGAGAGAAGCGATCGATGTTCTTTCGATGTTCAACCGTCAAAAGAAATTTCCATCTTTATTTTTAAAAGCAGAACAATTTTAACAAGTAAATTCATTTTTGTTTCGTTTCAAGAATCGTTGATTATATTAAAAACATCTTTCTGTCAAGCTAAAACAAATATGAATTGCAAATAAAAGCACAAGGGCTCAACTTTTATTGATAGGATGGAGATCAGCCAAACGCGTGATTCCATAGAATATTTACAAAGTTTAGCAAATGGTAATTTATAGGGAAAAGGGCTATGTTGAAACATAACGACCACTATCCTTCTACCAACTTTGAATTCTGGGCATCCTGAGCTTATGTCGAAGATGACCTTGACAGGAGTTTTTCTCGGATGGTGTAACTGCTGCGGAGCTGAACTGATCAGACGTAGTTACTTGCCATTATCCCTAACTTTTGCCTGGATTGGACTTTGAGATTTCCAATCCACCGGGATGATTTTTTGACTTTGTCTCTAATTTTTGCCTGGACCGCCCTTTCGGGTTTTCAATCCATCGAGACATTTTTTTTAGGCGAAGTATTTCTTGACTACATCAACATTTGTGGGGTAGTTAAATTTCTCTCCGTTCATGGTTACAAGTCTCACGGCACCGCCTGAGAAAGCTTTCTTGAACACATAGGGGCCGTCATAATTCGGAGTCCATTTGCCCCGAGAATCAGTGAAAAAAGATTGTATCTTTTTGAGCACAAGGTCTCCTTTCCTGAAGACGCGAGGCCAGACCTTTTTGTCAAACGCCCTCTTCATTCTTTGTTGATACAACTGACTGTGGCATAATGCCTTTATTCTCTTTTATTCGATCAGATTCAGTTCGTCGTGTCGACTTTGACACCATTCAGCTTCTGTAAGCTTAGCTTCCATCAATACCTGGATTGATGGGATCTTTACTTCTATGGGAAGCACTGCTTCCATGCCATATACTAGAGAGAAAGGGGTTGCCCCTGTTGAAGTGCGGACAGATGTGCGATAACCATGAAGAGCAAAGGGTAGCATCTCGTGCCAATCTTTGTAGGTTATAACCATCTTCAGAACAATCTTCTTGATGTTCTTGTTAGCCGCTTCTACCGCTCTGTTCATCTTTGGTCGATAGGGAGATGAGTTATGGTGTTCGATCTTGAACTCTGCACACAACTCTTTCATCATCTTATTGTTCAAGTTAGATCCATTATCGGTACTGATCTGGCTTGGAACACCATAACGGAAGATGATATTGTTTTTTGATAAATCGAACCACCACTTGTCGGGTTACATTAGCGTACGACGTTGCTTTGACCCACTTGGTGAAGTAATCAATGGCTACCAGGATGAACCGATGTCCGTTTGAAGCCTTAGGCTCAATTAAGCCAATCATGTTGATTCCCCATATGGAAAAAGGCCATGGGGTAGAAAGAACTTTGAGATGCGTTGGCGGTATATGAATTTTGTCGGAGTATATCTGACACTTGTGACACTTTCTCATGTACTTGTAGCAGTCAGATTCCATTGTCAACCAATAGTACCCTGCTCTTAGAATTTTTCTCGTCATTGTATGTCCGTTAGAATGAGTGCCAAAGGACCCTTCGTGAATTTCTTTTATCAGCATGTCTGCTTCTGGTCTGTCTACACATCGGAGCAAGACTATGTCAAAATTTCTCTTATAGAGAGTATCACCGCTCAGGAAGAAACTGCCTGCCAGGCTTCTGAGGATTTTCCTGTCCTTCCTTAGTGCCCCAGGTGGGTACTCTTGTTTCTGAAGGAAGCATTTGATATTGTGATACCAAGGTTTGTCGTCTATGACTGCTTCAATTTTGAAGATGTAAGCGGGCCGTTCAAGGCGCATTATGTCGATCTTAGGTATGTCATTCCATTTACCTACACTAATCATGGAAGAGAGAGTGGCTAACGCATCAGCCATGTGATCCTCCTCACGAGGGATGTGATGAAACTCAATTATGTTGAAGAAGGGTAGCAACCTTCTTGCGTAGTCTTTGTAAGGAATCAATCCTGATTGGTATGTGTTTCAATCTCCTTTAATCTGATTGATAACCAGAGCTGAGTCGCCATATACGTCCAAGTTTTTGATCCTCAAATCAATCGCTTCCTCGAGACCCATAATACAAGCTTCGTATTCGACCTCGTTGTTCGTACACTTGAACGTAAGTCGGGAAATGAAAGGAATGTGGATACCCTGAGGTGTTATAATGATTGCCCTAATTCCGTTTCCATAATGATTGACAGCGCCGTCAAAGATAAGCCCCCATTGGGAACCTGGTTCTGGCCCTTCACTGGGTAGCGGTTCATCGCAGTCTTTCATTTTTAGATACATGACATCTTCGTCTGGGAAGTCAAACCCGATTGATTCTCGATTGTCAGTCGGTTGATGAGCCAAGTGATCGGCTAAAATACTCCCCTTAATGGCTTTTTGAGCATGGTACTCTATGTCATATTTTGATAGCAACATCTGCCAACGGGCAATCCTTCCCGTGAGAGCAGGCTTTTCAAAGACATACTTGATTGGATCCATCTCGGAGACCAACCAAGTAGTGTGACAAATCATGTACTGGCGAAGACGTTTGGCTGCCCAAGCCAAAGCGCAGCAAGTTTTCTCAAGAATAGTGTACCTAGTCTCGCAGTCGGTGAATTTCTTGCTCAAATAGTAGATGGCAGACTCCTTCCTTTTGGTTTCATCTTGTTGGCCAAGTACACATCCCATTGAGTCCTCTAGGACGGTGAGGTAGATAATCAGTGGTCTTCCTTCCACTGGAGGTGATAGAATCGGAGGGTTCAACAGGTATTGTTAATACTATCGAAGGCGGTTTGGCAATCTTCTGTCCAAACGCAGTCCTGGTTCTTTTTAAGTAATTTGAAAATTGGTGCACATGTCGCGGTCATGAGGAATATGAATCTGGAGATGTAGTTCAAACGTCCCAGGAATCCTCAGACTTGTTTTTTAGTTTTTGGAGAAGGCATTTCTCGAATGGCCTTGACCTTGTCAGGATCAACCTCAATTCCTTTCTGGCTGACGATGAACCCTAAGAGTTTCCCTGAACGGACACCGAAGGTGCACTTGTTGGGATTCAAGTGGAGTTTGTACTTTCTTAACTACTGAAATAGCTTTGACAGATGGGTCACATGCTCCTCTTCTGTCTTAGATTTTGCAATCATATCATCAACATATACCTCGATTTCTTTGTGTATCATGTCATGAAACAGAGTAGTCGTGGCCATTTGATAGGTTACCCCGGCGTTCTTCAAACCGAATGGCATCACCTTGTAACAAAAGGTACCCCACGGGGTAATGAACGAAGTTTTCTGCATGTCTTTTGGCGCCATTTTGATTTGGTTATAGCCCGAGAATCCATCCATGAAGGAGAAAACTTTGAACTTTGCTGTACTGTCTACCAGCATGTCGATGTGTGGTAAAGGAAAGTCGTCCTTTGGACTAGCCTTGTTTAGATCTCTGTAATCCACACACATTCTGACCTTTCCATCCTTTTTCGGAACGGGTACGATGTTGGCTAACCATTGAGGATATTCTGATGTGGCGAGGAAACCCGCGTCAATCTGTTTCTGTACCTCCTCTTTAATTTTCATGGCCATGTCCGGGTGAGTCCGTCTCAACCTCTATTTTACTGGCGGACATTCCGATCTCAACGGTAAATGATGTTCCACGATGCTGGTATCCAACCCTGGCATATCCTGATAGGACCAAGCGAATACATCGGGGAATTCTTTGAGAAGCTTTATCAGACCCTCTCTGGCAGTTGGACTGAGCAGTGCCCCAATCCTGATTTCTTTTCTCTCTTTTTCTGAACCTAAGTTTACCGTTTCCAACGGCTCTTTATGAGGTTCAATGGACCTTTCCTCTTGTCTGAGTAATCGGGAGATCTCTTCTGGAATTTCGTCATCATTTTCTTCTTCAGCCCCAAATACCGGGAACTCAAAGTCGGGAGAAGGCATCAGATCGTATGTTTCAACGGGGTTTAAAACAAGCAATATGGATGACGGTATGATTTGTGTTTAGAAGAGATAGAGGAAATGCAAGAGTGTGATCAGTGTATTTTCTGATAACTGCTTGTTTTTTATTATTGATTTGTTCTTTAGGATTACCATTTCCTGAAAAGCGAAAAGAGAAAATAGCAATTAATGCGGAAATTACAGAACGACGTTATTTTATTAATGAACAAGTCGATTCTTGAAACTACAGCCCTATAAAACAAAACTCTGTCGCTTTGGGCAAAGCGAAGAGGGAAATTTATAGAAAGTAAGCCCTATCAAAACATCCGTTTCATCTGGGCAGGGTGAAAGGTTAAAGACGGCAATTACTTTGACTTATGAACAATCTTAGGAACATCGACAGCAACCCATTGGCGGCGAACTCCTCGGTGAATCACAAAGTCTAGAACCTTCCTTGATTTGTCTTCAGAAATAACGCTAATTTCTGGTGGAGCAGGATCATTGGAATCTGTCTCCCAGACAGAGTTGTCCTAGGAGGATTCCTTTGTTGCATTTTGCATAGCATTTGTGCTCTCAAGTAGATCTCCCCATCCAGTTGGCTGGATGTCTTCGAGCTTGATACGAGAGCTTTCGGGAGCAGTGTACTTGACCATGAAATCAAATTTTCCACTTGGTTGTCCCAGGGTGTCCCACACTTCTTTGGAACTGGATGAGTCATCCTTCTCGATGACATTGACCTCTGGAAAAGCATAGTTGATGAATTCAAGTCCTGCAAACATTGCAAATTCATCGTCGTACCAGACGTTTTCTGAATGACCTGATTGTTGATCCCATGACATGGTGGGGACGCAGGTATTCTTTTCAATGATGCTCAGCTGATTTTCATTGTTCGGCTGATTTTCTTGCCCCAAGTCTCCTGGATACGGCTGCCACATTGGCAGGCCATCCATCGGGCCATAATAGTTGTGGTCAAAGTTGTCCTTCATCAGAGTGTCCTTCTCTAATGAGTTTGGTGGAGCACGGCATCCTTCCGGATCACAATCTTCGTATATCATTTCGACGTCTAACCTGGGTATAAATCTCGGACTCTGTGCGGGATAGCACAAGGGTGTAGGCACCTCTTCCTGAGACGTATAACTATCCTTGTTAAGATAGGACTCCCATTCTTCCTCCATATCATAGGAATCATCTTTATTGATGGTATGCACTTCTTGAGGCACTAGGTGAAGGAAACCTCCACTTTGGAAGAAGTCTTGAATGGGATGAAGACTGTTATTGCTGGTAGTAGCTGTCTGGGTACAGGTTGCAGAAAAACCAAGACCCTTCTTTGTTTTATTGTCAGTAGAAATGACTAGCTGTCCCCATCCTGTTGTATTAGTACTCTCGACCGCTTTGATAACATCTTTGTATGAGGAAATGGAAGTTCCCTCTTCAGATTGATTGTCCTTACGCACCGACAGTGCTTGGAACTGAGTTCCAATAACCTCCTCGGGTTCTACACCAGTAGATGACGATAAGTTACTCACGAGAAAGGCTTGTTCTCCACAGACCGTGACGAGCTGGTTGTTCTGGACGAACTTTAACTTTTGGTGGAGGGTCGAGGTGACTTCCCCAGCCTGATGTATCCAAGGTCTTCCTAATAAATAACTGTATGTTGCCTGGATGTCCATGACCTGGAAAACGACTTGGAAAGTGCGAGGACCAAGAGTTACGGGAAGGTCGACTTTGCCGATAACCATTTTTCTGGACCCGTCAAATGCTTTGACGACGACCTCACTGGTTCTCATCGGGGGTCCTTTGAAGGATAATTGCATCAAAGTGGACTTCAACATAACATTCAGGGCTGACCCTGTGTCTACCAGTACGCTGGCTAAAGCATCGACATGGCAGCTGACCGTGATATTGAGCGCCATGTTATGACGACGACCCTCTTCAGGTAATTCCTCATCACTAAATCCCAAGTTATTGCAGGAAGTGATGTTAGAGACAATGCTATCGAATTGTCTAATTGTTACATCCTATTCCACAAAGGCTTGCTCCAAGACTTTCTGTAGAGCCTCCCTGTGCGCTTCTGAACTGAGTAACAGTGATAATACCGAGATCTTTAAAGGAGTTTGTAACAGTTGATTAACAATGTTGTATTCACTCCTTTGGATGAGCTTCAGCATCTCATTGTTGTTTTTTGAAAGGTCGGGATTACTGGATTGACCGACTGGTGGATTGGGAACTTCTGTCTGAGGTTCCTTTTCTTTGTTAAGTTCTCCAACTCCTCAGTTGAATATTCGACCGCTCCATGTTACTCGACTGATGTCTGCAATATTCAAGACGGAGGGTAATGGAATTTCCTTTCCATTCTCGACTGTTATTGCACTGTATTTGTAAGGGATAGCCTTAGTTGATTCATACGGTAATGGTCTCGGTAGATAGATGACTATGGGAGCCTTCTGATTTTTCTGACCATCGTAAGCAATTTCGATCTGTTCCTGGTTGAGAACTCTCGATTCGTCAAGTGGAGGAATGATGATACAAACATCCCTAGCCCTCTGATGATCAGAGATTACGACAATGTCCTCAATTTGATCAGCGAGGTAGTCCGACGCCCAGTTGATTGGTCTAGAACCCGGCTATGGGCGAATCTCTCTACGATCCACCTGACCCTGAAGAGCTGCTCGCACAAGGTAACATCCTTGGTTGCTTTCCGAACAGACTCTACAATGTTCATAGTTGTGTGGTGGCACCTGGCCACGCTCACTTTGAATACAATGTAACCTCACTAGGTCAGTTTCCACAGATCGAACGTCCTGACTTTGATGCCTAGTAGGGTTCCCATTGGTAATACTAATTTGCTGGGTGTCTTCAGCCATATAGATTGGAAGCCACCAGTGGTTTAACAAGTACTGAAGTGTTTCCTGGACAAGGGCATATCATTGATCATTTTCGCAACCCGCCCTACAGCTCTGATAATCATGTGATACCACGAACCCGAGCCGGACCTGTTTAGCATGTAACTCCACCAGGCTGGTATTCATCAAGCGAATATCGAAGATTTAAATCATGTTGATCTGATAGGGATTCCTATCATGGTAGTTCTGGATCCTTCAAAGATCCATCTGACGCTGGAGGGCCTCTTGTACAAAAGAGCATCCCTGTTTGTTTACCAAGCAAGTCAGACAGGAACTGTAATTGTGCCGCGGCAGATTATGATACTGACTTTGCCTGGAATGCATCGCCACCAAGTTTACATTCATTGCACGGATGTCGTGGTTCTGAATGATGTTAGAATTCGTGTAAACCATGTTAACTCCACGAACTCGGTGCTCTTGGATCCATCCGAGATCCATCTGTTCCTGTAGAGCTGATTGCACCACAGAACATCCTCGATTGCTTTTAGAGCAGATATCACACTGGTGATAGTTATGAGGTGGCACATGGCCATATCCACTCTGTCTACAGTGCATCTTGACCAGATTGGTCCTTAACAAGAGTACATCATGAATTTGATAGACGTTGTTAGTCTCTCCCTCTATCAAATTGACTGTAGCTTTCTCGTGTTGAGGCAGCGGGTTTGTGAGAACATTAGGATTTGTATCCTTGAAAGATAAGACCCCGCTCCTAACAAGCTTTTGCACGTCGGATTTGAAACTGAGACAGTTCTCTATGTTATGCCTGGCCCTCCTTGATGGTAAGGGCAAGTCTGATCCACCTTAAACCAAAAAGGCAAATTTTTCGGTACTGTAAGAGGGGACTTAGTCTGGACATGCCCCTTAGCCAGTAGTAACGGGAATAGTTCTGCGTACAATACGGGTATAGGATCAAATCCTAGTGGCCGCGTTGTACGGTTGTTATTGTATGGAGGATGAGCCTGCTGAAGAGGCTATTGAACCCTTTGCTGATTAGGTTGGCTCTGCACAACCTGAGGTTGATACGTAGAAATAGGCGCAGGATAGATAGCAGGAGTCACAGCCGCTACTGGTTGATAATGTCGCCTTTGCTTTCCAAGAGAGATATTCCCAATATCCTGCTGTTTTTTATTAGGGAGAGTACTATCGTATCGTCTCGGACGGCTTCCTCAAGATGAACTCCCATACCGACCATCTCGGTGAAGTCACTGGGCGCACTGGCAACCATCCTGTCGTAATAAAATGAGCTCAAGGTCTTGAAGAAAATCTTTGTCATTCTTTTTCTCAAGAAGTGGACAAATTTGAGCGGCAATTTCACGCCATATCTGAGCGTATTCCTTAAAGGTTTCCTTGTCCTTTTACGACATTGATCTGAATTGATCTATGTCGGGTGCCATGTCCAGATTGTATTTATATTTTTGGACGAAGGCAGTGCCAAGATCTCTGAAAGTGCTAATCACAGCACAGTTTAAACCCATGTACCATTTTAGTGCGGCACCGGTTAAACTATCTTGAAAGTAGTGAATCAGTAAATCCTGATTCTCTGTTTGAGCTGACATTCGCCGAGCGTACATCACCAAGTGACTCTGAGGGCAAGAGTTACCCTTGTACTTTTCAAAGTCGGGCACCTGGAATTTTGTGCCGGACTTTCACATTGGGGACCAAGAAGAGGTCCGCGGCGTCTTTTCCAAATAAATCCTGACCGCGAAAGGCTTGCAGTTCTTTCTGCATTTCCAGGAACTGTTCCTGGAACTCATTCATTCTGTCGAACATGATGTCGTTTCCACCAAAAGGTATATGTGGAATCTGTCCTTCCGGGACAGTGTGTACCATGGGCGGTGGTATAGTCACTATGGCCGAGACTCTCGGTGCCTCCCGAAGTTTGTAACCTTCAGGAGTTGTTGTCATGCCCCTGGCATCTTCTCTTTCCCGAAGTTTGTAACCTTCAAGCCCAACGGTTCCTGCTGCGGTCCCCTGATCCTCATTGATCAACGGGGTATATCCTTCCGGGATATAGTTAAGTGGCATGCCCCAAGGACGATCTTTCGGCATTTTGTACCTAGGATCGGACTTTTCCACTATGGGCGTTGAGGTGATCTCTGAGATCACAGTCCTTTGTAGCTGAGCTTCTGCCATGGCTTGCATGTCGTTACGAAGCTTTCTCATATCCTCTCTCAGAGCGTCAATCTCTTCTCTCAACTCTCTGTTCTCTTCCTCGAGATCATCCATCTTTTTCTGATGATTGGCCCGAGTATTGTACGAATGAGACAGTTTGACTCTAGAACCGAGACACAAACGTGAGATTCATAGGTAAGAAGAATACGTGACGTGGGAATGATGAATGCAATGATTATATTAATTGTTTTTTTTTTGTTTAATCAAAATAAACTTCGACAATTAGATTGCAAATATCAAACAGTGGGGAAACCCCGTTTTATTGAATTCAAAGGATTCCAAAAATAGAAATACAGTAGATTACAAGGTACGGAAACAGAAACCTAAGCTAAGGGGTCCCGAGTCCTCTCTGGGGAGAAACCGGGTGCTGATTCTGGAACTTTCCTTTTCTTGGACCGGGGCTCTTGGGCCGTTGTCGGGTTGTCATTCCTTTGCCAAGTGAAAGGAACGGGCAAATTCCTTTGGTCATCCTGATTATCCACAGCATGTTGCTCTAAAATCTCGATCAGAGCATCCTTATATTTTAGCAGTTGCTGTATTTTGGTACACTCTACATTGAGGGTGCAGTATTTGTTCTTCCAAGACCTCCTCTCCTGTTGAACTTTGTTGAGAGTAACTTGAAGTTTTTCAATTTCAGTCATGAAGTACATGACAGATTCCCTCGGCGGAAGAACTCTGTGACGAGGATAAGGCATCTTTAGCTTGAGAGCTCTAGTTTGTACCCAGTGGAGATAAGGCTCCACCGAGACACAGTCCGATTTTCCTAGAGACTCTCGTCCTTTCTGATGAACATGTTTCCAAGCGTGCACTATTTCCATCTTTAGTGCCCTGTCATTTTCTCCTTCTTTGAAGAAAAGACCTTCCAGATGAGCATTACGCGGGACATGCCTCATCGGGTATCCAAATTGACGACGAACCAATATTGGATGGTAATTGATTCCTCCTTTAGTTCCTATGAGGGGTACGTTGGGGAAGTTTCCACAACGGTCAATGATCCTGATCCCATCTTAAATCCTATTGCACCAATCTATGTCAGAGTTGGTGAGGGACATGATTTTCTGCGACCAACGCAAGGTACTCTTATAATCCCAAAATGCATCAGACTTGGGTAAATGGGAGATAAACCATTTGTATAGCAAGGGTAAATAGCACGTGATTATTCCTCCGCTGTACAAATTGCTTAAGTGTATAGAATGATACGCATCCGCGAGCAAAGTTGGCACAGGGTTTCCAATGAGAAAAAACTTAATGGCGTTGATATCGACGAAGATATTAATGTCGGGAAACAGAAATAACCCGTAGGTGAGTAAGACAAAGATGCTTTCAAAAGCAGTCATGTTCCCTATACTAATAAAGTTCAGAGCCTTCTTTGTCAGGAACTGGGCTAGCAAACCTGGGAGCCCACCTTAGTGGTCATGTGAGTCTTGACTTCTGACTCATCCAAATAAATTTCTTTTGCAATGGTATGATCCTTTGGAATTTCTTTCAGTCCAGAAAAAGGAGCTCGATCAGTAATGTGTAAATTGGTTAGGTGAGAATACTCCTCCAGCGTTGGTGCGAGCTGGTAATCCGGGAATGTGAAACAGTGATAGACCGGATCGTAAAACTGAATGAGTGCCTCCATGATTCCTTCAATCACATGGACTCTTAACAGAGATAACAGACCTCCGTACTTGGCTCTGAAAGCTTCAGGGTTAGTGATCATCCTCGCTAATCCTCTCAAATCCTCTAGTTTTGGAACCCTGAAGGTATACTTATGATTTCTCCTTCTACCGAAGTCCATGAGCGTAATCTTTTTCTCTGAAATTTGCAATCATTGTCTTAGTTTAATTTGAAAAAGAGAGACTAGAAGAGAAGTTTTTCTTTGATGTAATGTTTTTTAGATGAATGCATGAATGCAGCACACAAAAAACATAGGAAAACATGGGGTCAAAGGGTCGGTGTCATGAAGTCAAGGCTCTACCCCCCCCCCCCAAAGGTTTATACTAGTGATTTTTGTACTTGTCTCTCAAAATCATCAGTTCTTGTAGAGAAAACACCAGCGGGCTGGGAACCGTGCTAGGTGATGTTTTTCGAAGAACCATCATAAGAGGGTAGTATCGCGTGACAATCATTTCCACTAGTTTCCGCACTACTAAAAGAGGTTTTTCCTAGGTGTATACTCAATCTTTCCATATACAGCATCACACGCATTCCCATTAGCAGAAAAATAAACACATATATCAATTAGGAAAAGCAGTATATATATTTGCCCTAAAGTCCTAGACTTTAAAGAGCTATGAATCCTATGTTCCTGACAAAAATGGCTCCTCGGAGGAGTCTCCATTCTGTGGTACCTTCCCAACTTTAAAGGTTTTGACCTAAGATCCTAGTGAAGTCAAAAAAAGTCCTATCCCAGTGAAATCCCTAAAAAGAAAGAAAGAAAGAAGAGAAAGAAAAGGCCCCACGGTGGGCGCCACTTTTCTGTAGCGAACGATTTTGGACGTGGTTCTTAAGCACTGTCGCTTTGGGGTTACTACAGGTCAATTCATTTTTTATCCTATTGAGCTAACTAAGGAAGGGAAATAGATGTCTCCAATTAACCCTGCTTGCATACTAAGTTTAAACGGCGGTCTGTTAGGTTACAGATGCTATATGGTAATGGGGCCTCTTTCTTCTTACTTTGTTTAGAACGAAACACCGGGATTGTTCATGGGGAATTTTGTTAGGATGCTAGGACTGATGCTTTTTGATTGATATGTGAAGGTACGGGATTTGGGGCTTTGGATTAGTGTGCTCGCTAAGATTTTTCTTTCAATCTTATGCCTACGTATTCCCGTTTACTGAAACAAGGAAATCAGAGCGATCGTAGTTCCAAATGGTGTTTTGGTGCTTGTTCAAAGCCCAAGACGTGAAGCTGAAAAGGTGGTTTAAATCTTGTTTAAAGCCCAAGATGTGAAGCTGAAGGGTCTATTTGTATCTTGTTCGAAGCCCAAGATGTGAAGCTAAAAAGGTGTTATCTTTAGAGAGAATTTGTCATCTCTAAAGAGGGTCTGTTTGTCACAACTGTTGGGTGACTGACTATAAAGGAGGATTACTCCAACCGGGATGTGTGAATCCTAGCAATACCATAATTTCCTTTATAGGGGGTTTTAACCTGAAGGAGAAGACTTTAACTCAGTGTAGAGCAATGCTATCTTTCCTTAGGAATTTCTTATGCTAAAAGAGGAACAGTGGCGTGGATGTAAATAATCTAGAGGCTTGCTGCTTATAGCAATTAGATGAAAGGAGTTGTTGATGTTTGTATCCTGTGAACGAGGCACAATTTTGATGCTAAAAGGTTGATTGACTCAATCAGGGTTTTTCTTATACAAAGCCTAAGAGGAGGCTATTGACCCAACAAGAGGATGCTTTTGTGTCTCGTACGAAGCCCGAGAGGGAGGCTAAAAGGAGTTGACTCAACAAGAGAGTGCTCTTAGATGTGTCTTGTATGAAGCCCAAGATGGAGGCTACAGGTTGACTCAATAAGAGAGTCTTTTATACTCAACAATAGAGTGTTTTGTATCTCGTACGAAGCCCGAGATAGAGGCTAAAAGGATTATTGACTCAACAAGAGAGTCTTTTTGTATCTCGTACGAAGCCCGAGATAGAGGCTAAAAGGATTGTTGTTTCAGTTGAGTGACATGTCCAGTAGGTTGGTTAAAAGAGAAAATCAGTTCTTATAAAGAGACTGATTAAAGGTAAGGGTATGCTTTGGGATTGATCAGAGGATCAGGGTTATTTCCTGTTCTTTAAGGAAATGGGGAATCCAGAGGGTATTGGAGACTGTCCGAGTCAACTGGTGTTTTTCCCTACTTGAGAATGCCTTCGAGACTCAAGGAGATTAGACTGTCCAAGTCTAGAGTTTTATCTTTTGTACTATGCTTAAAGAAATAGTAGTAGTACGTTCACGGTAGAAAGATCTAGACTCTTTGAAAGGCTGTTCTATTAAGATGACTAATTTCTGTTCCTATACCTCTAAGAGGTCGTCGGGACAATTTGTACGAAGCCCAAGAGGAGGCTGGAAACTTTTAAGAAGCCGAGGAATAATTTGTACGAAGCCCAAGAGGAGGCTCTCTTCCCGAAGGAAGAATCCTTATACGAAGCCTAAGAGGAGGCTGTGAATACTTCTAAGAAGCCGTAGGGTCCTTGTACAACGACCAAGAGGAGGCGAGGATGCTATTAGGAAGCCTGTGGGTCCCCAAACCCCGAGAAATTCAAGACAGGCTATTCACATAGAATAGATCAAGCCAGGAAAGTCCGAGAATTTGGAAGAAACTCAAGAGATCCCATTCATGGAGAAAATATCATCTCTGGGGAGTTAGAGTTTCTTTTACAATGTCTAAGGGTGATAGTCTGAGAAAGGGTTCACCGAGAATGCTGCCTTTCACGTCTCCATATTGTTTAACCCCAGGAGGGGGAAGACTGTATCTGGTAATCCTATGGGGGATCTAGTTTTGTCTATTTAAGAGTGATCTACAAGGCTTAGTGCTAGACGTAGTTGCCGGGGAAAATCTAAATATCTATACTAGTATTACATAGTTGATATGACTTTATGAAAGAAGACTTACAGTGAAACAGCCCCACAATACAGTTATATGTATATGAAAGCGGATAAAGAAAGCATATAAACACTTACTCAGTTGTAGAGCTTCCATGCTGTTTGGTTAGTTGTTTAAAAAAAAAGATTGAAAACAACAGTATATTCAAAATTAAAGGAGAAAGTATTTTGAAAAGATGTTGGGGCTTACAGCTCAAGGAGAGGCCCAAGGTTTATCAGTGATCTCACTATCGTTTTGTACAGAGGGACTTATACAAGTGACTGAGGCCCAAGAAAGGCTTTCTATACAAGGGGATGGGTCTTACACTCTCTCAATCGGCCCAAGAGATTTATTTTTGTACAAGTGGCGGGGCTTACAGCTCAAGGAGAGGCCCAGGGTCATTTGTTTGAAAATGGCGATCGCACCGAGATTTTTTGAAAACGCGGTGGGTCTTATAAAATGCATTGAGGCCCAAAATGATTTGGTTTTCAAAGGGGGTTGGGTGTTACACTCTAATAGAGGCCCAAAAGATTTTGAATGGGTCTTATAGCTCGAGGAGAGGCCCTGGGTTTGTTTTTCAACAAACGATGATCGCGTCGAACTTTTTGAAAGATTTTTTGAAAACGCGGTGGGTCTTATACAATGCATTAAGGCCCAAAATGATTTGGTTTTCAAAGGGGGTTGGGTCTTACACTCTAATAGAGGCCCAAAAGATTTTGAATGGGTCTTATAGCTCGAGGAGAGGCCCAGGGTTTGTTTTTCAACGGACGATGATCGCGTCAAACTTTTTGAAATACAACTGGACTTATACAATAAGTGAGGCCCATAAAGGTTTGTATTTACTAAGGATTGGGTCTTACACTCTATTAGAGGCCCAACAGTGTTTGAAATTGTTTGATGAGGGTGAAAATCAAAGAAACCCTAATTTGTTATTCTTTAAAAGTAAATATTTAAAGAAAATCAAATAAAATACCAAAGAAGTTTGAATAAACCATTTGTGATTTTTGTTTAAGGTTTGAGAAATGAGGGATTAATCACAAGATGAATTAAAACTCACTTGGTTTTGATTTTCAAAGTAAATATTCACTTTTAAAATGTTTAAAAACATTAAAAAGGAATTTATTCACAAAAATACTAATTATATTAAATACCTAATATAAACTTAATTTTTTTGTGGAATAAAATATTTTAATATTTTTCTGATTTTTTGCAAAAAGAACCAATAAAAAATTATTAAAATTGAAAGAGTTTTTAATTTTCCAATTAATTAATAAAACATGAAAATATTGGAAAAAATAGCAAAAATGTGAGAAAACACAAAATGGCATGGGTGAGGTTTGAACCCATGACCTCAAGGTTATAGGGCGCGCGCCTTATCACTGGGGTGGTGATACCTCCATTGCTTGAAGTGAAACCACAAATATACAAGGCTTGCCTTGTTTTTGGCCTGGCCCAAGGCAAGGCAAGACAAGTTTTGGGTCAAAAACGTGAAGGTCGTAACTTTCTCATTTCTCCCTGGTTTGAGACAAAATTTATATGCATCTGGCCTAGAATTTCACAAGGAATCTAATGGTGGTGGTATTTTTTCCAGATCATACTCCCTCCTCAAAATTCGATAGTGGTTTTGAAAAAGGCATATAATTGCATTTTCTATGCTACACTTTGATACAGACATGAATTACATGATGAATTGGTTCAAACACAACATATATAACATGTATGAGGTGTGTATAATCTGTGGACTTCAAAGTAATGCATATTTTGGAAAGTTCAAGTCATGATGCTTACCTCTTTTTGAGCTTTTGGAGTTTTCTGTGCAATCTGCCAAACTTCTTGTTCCAGAAATGGTTTGATGCTTTGGGAACTCTCAAATAATCCCTTAGAAGCTTTTAGGATGGTTGGAATCAGTTGGAACCAGCAAAAAACACAAATTGGCCCTTTCTTGCAAAAGGGGTTAAAATGACCAAAATAGAAACTCTCTCAAGTGGTGTTCCAGATGGGGGGAACCATTTGGGACAGTTCAAGGATGTTATTTGGAGTGTGTTTGAGGTTTTATCTGGTTTGGAAAGTGACTGAATCAAGACATGGCTTGAAAAATGCACAAAAGGCCTATTTTGAGGTTTTGAGAGGTGACTTTGTGATTTTGGTGTTACAAGTCACTTTTGATAGTTTGGATCACCTACATATGATGTTTATGAGGTGTTAGGATCATGAGTTGTGATGGAAATGCTCTCTAACTCAAAAACTCAGAGTTACCTTGCTAAAGAAGGCATTTTGGCCTAAAGAGAGGGATTTTGAGGAAAACATCTGTTTGATGGCTTTGGTGTACTCAAACTGAGCACAAATGAGCTCTATTTATAGTAGAGCAAGTTTGTTTTGGGATCAATAGTGAATGGCAACTGTAGCAGAGGTTTGGCCAATGATTGCACTTTGGAATCCAAGTCTCCTCTAGCCATTAACTAGAGGTTAGGGCACAGGGCTGTGGTTCCCTTGGTCTAGGATAAGTCTTGACTGAATTCAGTTGCAAATGTGTCAGTCCATGCCACCTTGGTGTATGTATTGAATGCTCCAATCCAAAATTGGAGTCTTGTCCCTCTTTTAGGCAATTCTAGGTTTGGCATGCTACTTCTTGTTCCAAGGACTTTGGAGGCTTGGCTCAGTGTTTGTCCTCTTTAAATTTGATCCTAAGATGTGTCCAAAGTGATGACAAGGCTTGGAATTATCTGATATTTCCAAATCGAGCAAAAATGCAAAATTCTGCCTAGCCTTGGCAGTTTTCAGTAAGGCATATTGCCATTATCATATCTCATGGCCCAAGTGGAATTTGGTGATGTTCTTGGCCATTTTGGAAAGCCCTCATATGATACAATAACTGTTTGATCCTATTTAGTTTTGATACCTTTTGGATCCAAGTGAAAAATCCCCCTACATTTGGAAAAAAGTGAAGGCAGATTCTGACTTGGTGAAAATTTCACTAAGTGTTGGAAAAAAGTGACATTTTCACTTTTTGTGATTTTGATCATTCCATAACTCAAAATCCATGATGAATTTGGAAGGAGGTCAGTTCTAAGCTTTTGTAGAGGGTAATGAGAGCTACAAATATAGCTTTGGATGAGGAAAAATGGCCTTGTGGTTTAGGAGTTATGATCCTCCAAAGTTGGTACCCTTGCCACTTTGTTCATAACTTAGAAAGTTTTCTAAGTTTTTATGGTTACCCCTTTTACAAGTTATCCCACTTTTCTTGATTTTTCTTGATGAATGATGATTCAAATCACACATTAACATCATTTTAGGGTTAAAAAACCATAATTGTGAAAAATCTCAAAAAGTCAAAGTTGACTTTTGTGCACAGTTGACTTTTTGTCAGATGAATTCCAAACTGTGCGATCCTCTATGAAATCAAGTCCTTGATCTAAATCAAACTTGATGGATTGATTTCATAGGTGTTATAGGGTGTATTGAATCATGTCCTAGGGTTTGGGAGCATGTCCTGGTCAAAAGTCAAAGCTACAGTTGACTTTTCTCGCGAAACCCTAATTGTGGTACTGATGAAATTGAGACTTGCTGCTCAAGCTTCCTGGATCAATCCATTATTACAAATGGATCAATGTGGTATGTTGGAGACCCTCAAGTCATGTCTTGAGGTCTTGGCTCATGATTTGTCCCAAAAGTCAACTTAGGGGTGTATTAGGTCAAGAAACCCTAATTCCTGATTTTTGATGTATGCATCCCCTGAGGTCAAATTGACTTGATGCTTGGGCCCATGAGGTTCCATGGAGTATTTTAGGATATGCTTTGAAGCATTGGCTCATGCCCAGACGAAAATTTCCATCTGGAGGCCCTGGTCGACCAAACCCTAATTTGGTGACACTAGCGATCTTGAGGCTTGATCCACCTGGAAGGTTGCAGCCTTGTGCTTAATCCTTAAAGTGGGAGTCCTCTTGATCCATTGTAGATGTTTGGGAGGTTAGAAAAGTTGAAGATCATGTCATTTCTTGATTGATCCTTTGTCTAAGAACTCTGAGAGGGCTTGAAACCCTAATTTTGACTGTAGTAAGTGTTCACCCATCTTTGGGGAGACTGATGAGGCAAGATGGTTCATCCATATTGTGATGATGATTTGCACAATGATGGGAAATCTTAGTGGTCAAAATTTGGGGTATGACAACATCGCCATTGGAATTTGATTATAGCCTGAGTAGGCGTCCATTAACGATAAAAGTTTAAAACCGGCAGAATTATCAACAAGTTTATCAATATTGGGGAGGGGGTAGGCATCATTCGGGCATGCCATATTGAGATCGGTGTAATCAATGCACATTCTCCATTTTCCATTAGATTTTTTAACGAGTACAACGTTGGACAGCCAAGTGATGTACTTGGCCTCCGAAATAAATTTGGCCTCGAGGAGGTCCTTTACAGCTTTTTTTGTAGCCTCCGTTTTCTTCGGAGACTGCTTTCTCCTAGGTTGTGCTACGGCCTTGACGGCCGGGTTAATTGTCAGCTGGTGGCAGGCGACAGGATGGATCCAAGCCGGGCATTTCGGCGGCGCTCCAAGTAAAGAGGTCGACATTCTCATGGAGGCATGATTTGAGCTGCTTCCTCGCGATGTCGGGCAGGTCTGCTCCAATCTTCACTCCCCGCTGAGGGTCGTCTCCGAACAGAACGATCACGAAGTCGCCATCCGGGATTGGGCGCATCGGATGGGAGCTGCTGCTGGACGATGCACACGAGTTAGCTGAAGCTGCTCGTTTCTCCTGTTGGTCTTCTTCGGGGAAGCGGTTGTCGAGGTCGATGGAGTCGACCTGGGGCAGAGGCTTGGCTTCCTCGGAGCTGCTTGGCAATGCTGGTTTGCCCGATGCTTTTGGATTGGACGCAATGTCGTTGAGCCCCTTCGTGGCTACTTCAAAACACCGCCGGGCAGCCTCGATATCGCCGTGGAGGGTGGCGACCATCCCTTTTGAAGTGTAATACTTCATCTTGAGGTGGACAGTTGAAGGCACTGCCACCAACTCGGCCAGGGTTGGTCTTCCGAATATGCACTGGTAAAGCGACGGGCAGTCGATTACCAGAAATTAAACTTTGACGGATCTGGCCATCTCAGCTGATCCAAAGGTTACAATCAGTTCGACGTATCCCCATGGCTTGGTCACTGATCTGTTGAATCCCTGCAAATCAGATCCCACATATGGGGTAAGGTGTCATTCGTCCAGCTGAAGTGTTGAAAATAGCTGGGAGTACATGATGTCGACAGAGCTTCCCTGGTCGACGAGGATTCTGCGAACGTCGAAGTTCGCCATTCGGGCTCTTACGAGAAAAGGTATGCTCGAGTTTGGAGACCCCCCGAGGAGCTCTTCCCGGTAGAAGGAGATGGGGATAGAGCCCTTCTGGGCCTGATCGAGCGTGGTCACCTTATTGGAGCTCGTGTTGATCAGATGCTCGAATTTTCGTTTCACGGAGCCCACCACGACCTTTTTGAAGCCCCCGCCGGAGATAACCATGGTGGAGGGAAACGTCTCCCACGGGCTGTGGGCCGCAAAATAAGCAGGGGCGCTGAGCCCGTCCGGGAAGTTGAAGTCCTCTGGTCGCGATATGGACATAGTGACCTGGATGTTGGCTTCTTCTGAGGAGGGTACTTCTTCCTCTATCTTCTTGGATTCCTGGGCGTCCTGCCTAAGAGTGTCCTTCTTCTTTGCGAACTGTTTCAGGTGGCCGTACCTGATCAGTATCTCAATGGCATCCTTTAGATGGATGCAGTCTTCAGTAGTGTGGCCGTGACTCTTGTGAAAACGGCAGTATTTTGATTTGTCCACGTTGGGTCTGGCCGGCAGTTATTTGGGGAAGCGGACCCCTGACTGCTTGAATTCGGAATTCGCACACTCGGACAGTATCTTCTCCCTGGAGATAGTCAGGGGGTATAGTCGTGGAATCACTCGGAGGGCCCCTTGTTGTCGCGGGAGGCCCGAGGACGGTCCTTGCGCCTCCATTCACCTCGACGAGATGTTGAGGCTTCCTCGCCTCTCGAGGCCCGGACGTTCTCCTAATGGCGTGATGATCGGACTTTGCTGGCCATAACCTTCTCCTCGTACTGAATGTGCAATTAGGCTTTGAGGAGGAGGGCATCTAGGTTCCTCGGTGGTGCGAGACCGACGACTTTAGAGAACTCGGAGCCCGGGCGGAGCCCTTGCTCGAGCATAAACTTTTTCATCTCGTCCGTTATAGGGACCTGTACTGCTTCTTTGTTGAACCTCTCGATATATGCACGGAGAGGTTCGTCTTTTCCTTGGATTATGGCTCCCAGGGAGGCCTCAGTCTTGGGGTGACGGCAAGAAGCTGTGAAATGCCACGAGAACATTCTGCCCAGTTGCCTCCATGAGGTAATGGACTCTTCGGGCAGCTGCTTGTACCATGTCATTGCCCCATTCCGGAGCATGGTCGGGAATAGCCGGCACATGATGACGCCCCGTATGCCACAGTAGTCCAAAAGCGCATCGATGTTCTTGATGTGTTCGTCGGGGTCGGTAGTCCCATCGTACGTTCCCAGTGACGGGGGTTTTTCCTGGCCCTTGGGGAGATGGGTAGCCAAGATTTCCTGGGACAATGGGCCGCGAGGCTCATCGTCGCTGCTAGAACTGGTGAATGATGGGGATTGAAGGGTACGCTCGCAACGGCGGTTCCTTCGGGGAGAAGGAGAGCGGTTCCTTCGAGGAGAAGGTGAGCGGTTCCTTCGGGGAGAAGGTGAACGGGCTCAGCCTTTAGACTTGACCGGGGGAGATTGCTCGTTCCTTCGAGCCCTATTGTGGTCGGGGGAGTGCTGGTCACGCGGGGAAACCTGTTCATGCTTCCGGGCAGCGCGAGGGTCAGGCTCTTGGCGTAGTCTTCGAATGATATCTCTCCGGGGCTGCGGGCTCCTTGATCGTCACTGGTTCCTCCGCGGAGGAGGGGATCTTGGACGGTTGGACTCTTCTAATGCCCCGATCCTTTTATTCTGCTGTAGGATCAGTGTGTTGGTTTTATTGATCGCCTCCAGGAGGGCTGCCACGGCCAGGTCGGCGTTGGGCAGAACAGGAATTGGCTGGACGTCCAGCAAAGGCTGGTCGTTGTTGCGGTCAGCAAGGGTGGGGAAGGAGAAGCTGTGGCTCCGTCCCTCAGAAAACGGGCATCTCGGAGAAGAGATGATGGGTCGTCAACGTCAATCTTGTTGACGGAGGGGACAGCGGTTTGGAGAGCACCTTTGGCGCGATCTTGAGAGGCCATGATGATATGTTGAAATTTTCTTTGATCTTCAATTTCTGGGGAAAGAAAGATGGGGAAAACAATGTTTCCCATAGACGGCGCCACTGATCATGAAGGCTGGATCAGATCCTGTAGAAGTGGGCCACCAAGTACGTCTGAGGTGTTAGTCGTATAGAGAGGAGGAGGGGGGTGTACCTTCAAGGCACTCCGACGCTCAAGTAAGAAAGGGTCAGAGAAAAGGGGCAAGTACAAAGTGTTAGTTCGTAGGGTGAATATTGGATACCTGACCCTCTCAAGCGAGAGGGTTTATATAGAGCCCCCAGCGCGTGGCCAACGGTCCTATTTTCGGGGCGAAAAAACCATTTTCCCGAAGAATAGGTAACTACCCAAACTAGCCGTTATGTCGGGCAGAGTGCCCGAAACTAGCCATTACGTGGGGCACAGGCATAGTTTCAGACATATGCCCTCACTGTTCGGGGAGTGGACGAGCCGTTCGTAACGGGCATTGTTTCCGGGGAGGTGCGACGCAGTCCCTGCTAGGTTGGAGGGGCAGAAAGGTAACTTTTGCCCCTTCGTGGATTGGACTTAGGCAATTTGGGCCGTGTCTAGCCATTGGTCCAGTCCAGAACAAGTTTAATGACTACACGAGTATCGTTGGTGGGTGAAGCTACAGCTTCAATCCATTTGGATACGTAGTCAACAGCTACTAAGATATACTTGTTTCCCATCGAAGATGGAAAAGGTCCCAAAAAATCTATACCCCAAACATCGAAGAGTTATACTTCCTGAATGTTCCTCAGAGGCATTTCATATCTTCTTGAGACGTTCCCAGTGCGTTGGCCTCTGTCACATCTTATAATGTAGGCATGAACATCGCGCCATAAAGTTGGCCAAAAAAGGCCTGCTTGAAGTATCTAAGCGCATGTTTTGGACGAGCCTAAATGTCCACTGTATGGTGAAGAGTGACAAATCTTAATTATAGTTTCTACTTCTTCTTCAGGGACACAGCGACGGAAAATACCGTCTGCGCCTCTCTTGAACAGAAGGGGTTCGTCCCAATAGAAGTGTTTCACGTCATGATAGAACTTCTTCTTCTGTTGGTAATTTAGATCAGAGGGTATGATATCGGCTGCTAGATAATTATCAAAATCTGCGTACCAAGGTACGGTCGTCACTGCGAAAGCTTTTTCAATATCTAATTCTAAATAGGGGTCAGGATTATCATTATGGAAGGTTCTAACTGCTCCTACTAATCTATCGTAAACGAAATCATCATTGATAGGAACATGATCTGGCTTTAGATATTCAAGGCTTGAAAGGTGGCCAGCAACCACGTTTTCGGTGCCTTTCTTATCTCGGATTTCCAAATCAAATTCTTGAAGTAAAAGGATCCAGCGTAGTAATCTAGGCTTATCGTCTTTTTTTCTTAATAGATATCTAATCGCAGCATGATCAGTGTAGACTATGATTTTTGCTCCTACTAAATAGGATCAGAATTTGTCGATTGCAAAGACTACTGCCAGGAGTTCCTTCTCGGTTGTGGCATAATTTAGCTGAGCTGCATCTAAAGTCCTATTGGCGTAGTAAATCACATGGAGTTTCTTATCCTTCTTTTATCCTAAAACAGCGCCAACAGCGTAATCGCTAGCACCGCACATAATTTTGAAAGGTTGATTCTAATCTGGAGGTTGAATGATAGGTGCGGAAATCAGAGCTTGTTTTAGGTATTTAAAGGCTTTAAGACATTTATCATTGAATTTGAATTCGGCGTCTTTCATAAGTAAGTTGGTTAACGGTTTAGTTATTTTGGAGAAGTCTTTAATGAAGCATCGGTAGAAACCGGCGTGCCCAAGAAAGCTTCGGATTTCTCTAATGGTTTTGGGTGGTTGGAGGTTTTCTATTACTTCTATTTTGGCTTTATCAACCTCAATGCCTCTTTCGGACACTATGTGTCCTAGTACTATGCCTTCAGTCACCATAAAATGGCACTTTTCCCAGTTTAGAACAAGGTTGACTTCTACGCATCTTTCCAGGATTTTCTCGAGGTTTGTTAAACAGTTTTTAAAACTAGATCCACATACCGAGAAATCGTCCATAAATATTTCCATGATCTCATCAAGGAAACCTGCGAAGATTGACATCATACAGCGTTGGAAAGTGGCTGGGGCATTGCATAGTCCAAATGGCATTCGGCTGTAAGCAAATGTTCTATAGGGACATGTAAAGGTTGTTTTCTCTTGATCATCAGGGTGAATGGGTATTTGGAAGAATCCCGAGTATCCATCTAAATAGCAAAAGTAAGAATGTCTAGCTAAACGTTCGAGCATTTGGTCTATGAAAGGAAGTGGGAAGTGATCTTTCCTAGTTACCTTATTGAGCTTTCTGTAATCGATACACATCCGCCAACCATTTTCTATACGTTTGGCTATTTGTTCTCCTTTTTCGTTTTGTACAGCGGTGACACCTCCCTTCTTAGGTACCACGTTTACGAGGCTTACCCATTTGCTATCGGATATTTGGTATATTATTCCAGCCTCTAACAACTTTAACACTTCCTTTTTCACTACATCACTCATTATAGGATTTATCCTTCGTTGATGTTCTCTGGAGTGTTTTGAGTCTTCCTCCAGCATAATTCAGTGCATACACACGGAAGGACTTATTCCTTTAAGATCGGAGATATTATAATCTAGAGCTGAGGGATATTTTCTTAAAACATCTAAGAGTTGATTAGTTTCAGGACCATCTAACGTGGCACTGACTATGACTGGGCGGTTTAATTCTTTGTCTAAGAACTCGTATCTTAAATTCTTAGGTAGCTCCTTAAGCTCTATTGATGGTTTTTTCGGACATGGCATATGATCTGGGGTAAGTGCTAAGCATTCGTAAAGACTGTTATCTATGTAAGGTTCAGATAAGCGTTCAAATCTGTCGTCCTCCAGTATAGGGATCGAAGGTAGTTTGATGGTTTCTACTGGATCTTCTTTATCCAACTCTCTTATGCATTCATCAATGATATCGATGGCATAACATGAGTCATCTATGGCTGGTGCATTTAAGAATTGGGATAGTATAAATTCTACTTTTTCATTACCTATCTCGAATGTCATTTTTCCTTTCTTGACATCTATTATGGCTCCAGCTGTAGATAAGAAGGGTCTACCTAGAAGGATTGGGATATCATCGTCTTCTTTAATGTCCATTACGACGAACTTCGTTGGAATATAGAGTTGACCAAGCCTAACTGGGACGTCTTCCAAAATGCCAATTGGATATTTAACTGATCTATCGGCTAATTGGAGAGACATCCTAGTTGGATGCATTTCTCCTAGGTTTAACCTCTTACAAACGGCTAAAGGCATTAAGCTTACACTTGCTCCTAAGTCCAGAAGTGCTTTATCGATAACTTGGTTTCCCAAAACACAAGGTATAGAATAACTTCCTGGGTCTTTCTCTTTCTTAGCAAGCTTATTCTTAGCAATTGAATTACATTCTAAAGGTTTAGGATCATCTAATCTTCGTTTGTTGGTTAGAATGTCTTTAAGGAATTTGGCATAAGTTGTTATTTGGGTAATAGCTTCGGTGAATGGAATCTCTACATGGAGTTTCTCAATCGCGTTTATGAATTTCTTATATTGGTTATCTAATTTAGTTTGTTTAAGTCTTTGTGGATATGGAATCGGAGGTTTGTAAGGAGGAGGTGGTACATAAACTTTTTCATTCCCTTCTCCTTCCTTATCCTTAACTTCCGTATCCTTAGATTTCTCAGATTCCACCGATTTCTCAACTTCTTTCTCAGATGTGTCATAACCTCTTTCCTAGAAGGTTCTGGATTATTCAACCTAGGGTTTGTAGGTCCATCGTAAGTGGTCCCACTCGTTAGAGCGATAGCATTCGCGTGCCCTTTAGGCTTAGGTTGAGGTTGTCCAGGGAATTGTCCTCCTGGTGTAGCATGAGTGGATTGTTGTTGTGCTACTTGAGAGATTTAGGTTTCAAGCATTTTGTTATGGGTAATTACAGAATCGAGTTTAGTACCCAACTAAGTAATTAGTCCATTCATATGAATGTTTTGGTTCATGAAATCCCTGTTCCACTGTAATTGAGCTGAGATGAATTCGTCCATCTTTTTCTCAAAATTTGACTTCTGAGGGGCATATGATGCAGATTGGTTGGGTCTTTGAGTTTGGAAACCGGGTGGTTTTTGAGGTGTTGAATTTTGAGCAGGGTTATTATTCTTATAGGAAAAGTTTGGGTGATTCCTCCATCCAGGATTGTATGTGTTTGAATAAGGGTTTCCTTGGGCGTAATTGACCTGATCTGTGGGACTGTCGGCTAAAAGGTCGCATTCAGCTATGGTATGTCTTGGGGTTCCAGAGATTTCGCATTCGGGCTGTATTGCTGCTACGGTTGTTGTGGGGTTGATAGTCAGGTTCTCTACCTTTTGGGCTATAGCGTCCATCTTTGCGTTCATATGGTCAAAACAACTAACTTCATACACGCCTCCTTTGGTCTCTTTCTTCTCTACGTGTGCTTGTTCGGTCCCCCATTGGTAATGGTTTTGTGCCATATCCTCAATGAGAGCGCAAGCCTCGGGGTAGGGTTTGTTCATTAGAGCGCCACCAACGACAGCGTCTATGGTCATCTTGGTGTTGTACATGAGTCCATTATATAAGGTATGGATTATGAGCCATTGTTCTAAGCCATGGTGTGGACATGCTCTTAATAGTTCCTTGTATCTCTCCCAAGCGTCGAAAAGTGATTCTCCCTCGCTTTGGGTAAATCGGGTTATTTGGTTTCGTAGGACAGCAGTTTTACTCAGTGGAAAGTATCTAGCAAGGAATACTTTCTTTAGGTCATTCCAAGTGGTTATAGAGTTGGCTGGAAGCGAATCTAACCACGATCGGGCTCTATCTCTGAGGGAAAAAGGGAATAGTCTTAGATGTATTGCCTCAGGAGGAGCTCCGTTCGCTTTCAAGGTATCGGCTAGTTGAGTAAAGACTTTAAGATGTTGGTTTGGGTTTTCCGTAGGAAGACCTGCGAACTGGTTCTATTGCACTAATTGTAACAGAGATGGTTTTAATTCGAAGTTATGGGCTAGTATAGCTGGGTTAACTATACTAGAATGAGGTTTTCGTTAGAGGGTAGGGCGAAATCCTTAAGAGGTTTAGCGTTTTGATCTTCTACCATTGCTCTTTTGAGTCTTTGAAGTAAAAGACGAGCTCGGGCGTATCGTTCGAGTTCTTCTATTGGATCAACTAAGTTTCCGGTACTGCGAGTTCTTCGCATTGACCGGCTAAGGGATGCCTTAGTCTAGACGGTGTAACAACATGGTACGAAATTTTGACATAATTGGTCCCCGGCAACGGCGCCAAAAACTTGATGCGTGATATCCGCAAGTATTCGGATTACGTTAGAGTAATATAAAAGATTTATCGATCCCACAGAGACCAATGTCAATCTATCGATTACTATTGTTACGTTGTTTATCTAAGGCTAATAAAAAAATCAGAGTAATAGTTTTCCACAGAACAAAAATAGAAATAAATCAGATAAAGACTATACTGGAATGTAATTCACATCAATCAAACGGTACTCCTATCGTCTAAATAGTAACACTTACGAGGCAATGTTTTCTTCTTTGAAAAAAGTTAATTAAAAAGGATCCGCCGCGTTAGCCGATTGGAAACAGATCTAACCTTTAATCTATACCAGCCGCTCACGCTGCACCGGTCGCTCCTTGCGTTAAAGTGATAAAGTCCTTTTTTATGTAACTACCTCTAAGACTTAGTTAAAAAGTGCTTTCAATTGGAAATATTTAATACCAAAAGGTTTCCGGCATATGCTCGGCCAACCGGATCCTAAATCTATAAACGCGTCCAAAAATAGTTTAAAATATCTTTCTAATAATATAAAACTTTCCTAATTAATTAATAAAGTGCTTCCGCTGTATTTATCAATTAAAAACTAACAAACTCTTTTCTAAAATGTCGGACGACTTTCGATCTTACCCGATCTAGTCACAGTCATTAGGCAAACAAAAACACGGTCTCATTTACGTAATGACCGATCAATTGAAGTTCAGAAGAGTTTAATTAAAACCAAAAACAGCCCCTAAAGTATTTCTAAAAAGATAACATGTGGAGTACCGTCGGAACGACGATCCTCACATTCCAGCACGAGGGATTTAGATGGACATGGTAATTGAAAACATAACGGTAAATTGGTTTGCAAAGTAAGACATTTTAAGAATAAAAACGTACGAAGTGTGAGAGTGTATTTCAAAGGAATGAACACAAGTGTCACGCTTAAGTTCAGTTTCGAAAGACAAACGGATCACACAAACAAATAAATAACCAGCACACGCTAATCGTGCAAATCTAACTTAAGCAGTAATAAAGTAATGGCAGAGACAGAAAATAAATGAATATAAGGCAGTGCAATAATGTAAACGAATGTAAAGGCAATGCGGATGATAGTAAATTGCAAATTATATAAAAACCTGCTCCAAATCGGAGACCGAATCTGGTACAGAGCTGGAAAGTAAATTGCGGGAAATGTAAATCTGACTTGAACATAAATAACTTCGAATGTAAAGCTCCTAACTACAATGCTCCAATCTAACTAACAACAATAGTGCAATAACCCCCCGATGTGACGGATTATTGCTTTACAAAGTGAACTTCATGGCTAAGGTTGGAAACTAGAATTGCATGATAAAAAAGTGAAAACACAAGGCCTATTTATAGTGCTAGTGAAGCTGTAACGGGCGCATAACGTTATAGAAAATGGTTGAGGTAAAATCTCCAATTTTGGGTGAATGTTTCTAACGCCCTTGACCACTCTCCCATTACAACAATCGGCGTCCGCCGAGACCCCCTCCGCGACCGCCGAGTGTGCAAGTAGGAGAAAACGTGTCTCGCGACCGTTGGAACGTGGGTGAAAACCACTACTCAAACGGCGTCCTCTATGGCGTTCGCTGAGTGAAACGGCTAGTGTACAATTTGCACAGGAAATCTCCGTTTTAGCCACGTTTTGCGTCGTTTCTTCACTGTAGGCTCAAATCAGGCAATGTATCTGAAAGTAAGACAAAATACCATCATAAAATGGGAAAATAAAAAATAAGCAACTAAAAACATGTGCAATCGGAGTCAAATATACAGTGCATTTTAGTGTTATCCATGTGCTCTTGCATAATAATCTTATCTGCAACATCTCTCTTGAAACCAGCTTTATTATCCTCTTGATTCTGAATTTCTGCTTGATTTTTCTCTTGCTTTTCAGCTTCACTCTTGACAATAGCATTTTTTGTTTCCAAATGATCATTACTACCATTACCAGTAGCGCTAACACTTTGAGCTATACTTTCATTGCATTTCTCCTTTGAAATGATTTGTGTGATAGTAGTGGATGTCTCTTGGTGTTGATCCTCAAGCTTCCTTGCTATTTGACCAACTTGAATTTCAATATTCTTGAGTGATGCTTCAGGCCTTTTTTGGTTCTCCATAGACATTTGCATAAATTGCATCAAGGTGTCTTCCAATTTTGATATTTTGTCCGGTTGTGGAAGATTTTGCGGCTGTTGATAGAAATTTTGGTATGGTTCCACATCATGTCTCTAATCTTGGATATAATCTATGTTATTTGCGTATGGATGCCCTTGGTAATACTGGTATGATTCTTGTCTATGTTACCGAAATTCCATGTAATTTACTTCAGACTTTGATCTTTTAATTGCAGTCTTGGACTGTTGTTTGAAGAGGGTTGATGTAGAATTTTTACCTTTTGGTGTTGCTTAGCTTGCTTGTGCTTCACTTGTTCTTATGATACTTGATAACACTATTTTAGTGTGTTACTTTGACCCATTTTATGTGGCATTTTTAGTTTAGGATTTACTGATTTGATGTGAATTTAGCTTATTTTAGTATGTTTTAGCTTTGAGCACACTAGGTGCTTCTTTTATGGTTTTCAATGTGTTTTTGTCAAAAAGGAAGTCAGTTTATGGCAAGTTGAGGTGTGACCCTGGATGACAGACTCTGGAGCAGAATGAGGAGCTATTGGAAAGAAAGTAGTTGATAATTTAATCAATTATTTCATCAAGAGAAATTGGAGGAGAAAAGAATAACTAGGGCTCACTTGGAATTGTTTTGAAGAGCATTGGAGCAAAAGGAATGGATAAGATCAAGGAAGCTAGAAGACAAATGGTAGTACAGTGGGGACCACGCTGCAAAAGAGCGTCCAACACCAAAACCACCAGTCGTCTACGCTGCTCCACCACTCTGCCACAACCGCCTGCAAAAAGTAGCTTTGTCCCCCACCAACATCTGTACCAGATAGCTTGCAACGGAAGGATTGAGGGACAGTTGGCCCACATGCGGATTTGAATTGGGCCTAACCTTGTTTTCATCAAGAAACCCATGATCCTAGAAAGTAGCAACTCCCACTTCCACTCACCTCTATATAAAGAGGGCTTGCGCATTGAGGAAAGGAGAGTTGGAGATTTTACACACAATAAAACAGTTTATTTCAGTTATAGTTTTAAGTTTACTTTTATTCCAAGAGTTGGAGCATTAGTAGAGGGTATTCTATTCTCATCCAGTCCTGTACACTCTGCTGAAAGCTGTCGTGACTAAAGAGAGATGTTGCTGTTTACTCAACGCAAGAGATTTCCAAGTTACTATTAGGTTGCATTTCTTTACTTCACTTTGTAAGACAATGTTTCCTATTAGTTTCACTTCAGTAGTTTGTACTCAGCTCACTATGAGCTAAACCTTTGTTTGATGAGACTAATGAAGTTAGTATAAAAGTTGTTTTTATGTTGATATGATTTGTTGAGTAGTGTCTTATTTTGTTATGTGTTTTTATGCTATAAACTTGGTTCTTAGAGTGATCAACTAGGAAAAAGGTAAAAGCTTGTTGTTGAGAGAGATCCAACAAACAAGTGGATTTCATAACAAAAGTGGTTAATAAAGTAGGATAAAGATATTCACTTAATTCAACTTGCTTAGAGATAAGAAGTTGAGACCATAAAGAATTTTAGAATTAAAACCAGACGTATTTTAGGGTTACAAGTGAGACTTAGAGATTTGTTCCCTTACCCTAGTTATGCATGTTTTTGATGTTGTAGAGATACACCACTAGATCACGTTCTGACCTTTTGAGGCACGACACTTCACATCACAAAAGCATTCCAATAACAACTATACTAATGGATTTAGCTCATCAACTACTCTCTCTGATATTTTAACTCCTTTTTAGTTATAAAATTTTGTCTTAGTTATTTATGTGTTGCTCCTGTTCTTTATTATTATTATTCTGTTACCTTGCTCATACTTTCTCTTAAACAAAGAAATCAATATTAGTATTTCAAAGCCTTTATGACTTCCTTGTGGGTTCGACCTTTACTTTATCACTTGCTACATTATCAAGCATGTATACTTGCATGTGACACCATTGCTCTAAACAATTACAAGAAAATCATTATATATAACGTAGAGAACAATACTCGATTTTGCATACAAGAAATCACAATTCTAACACAACAAAAGTGGTTAGCAGCAATTGTAAAAGAATATATACAATATTAAAAAATACACAATAGCTTAAAACGTTAAAAATTGTCTCAACGACAAGTAATATCTAAACGCCAGTCCCCGACAACGGCGCCATTTTGATGTTGAGTAATCAAAAGTAAGTATTTTGTTTTTATTGTATCCACCGGGACTGGTGCAATATCAATGTCGTTCAACAGTTAATATGATTTTAAGCAGAAGTTTTGCAAGATATTTGATTTATAAGTTACCAAATGTAAAAACATATAATTAATAATGATAGTTTTCAGAGGAATAAGCTTGCTGGGATTGGGTTTCATCCACCGATTAAATATGCAAACCATTGATCAGTCATACACAATCTAAGCATGTATCAATATCATCACGTATCACTTACAAGCAGAGTTTATGTCTAAACATCTTATGAGGATTCTACTTTATTGTTTAATCGACGATTTCTCAGCCTATTAAACAACACGACAACATTAAGAATCGATACATACGGTAAATATTAAACCTAAATCTATGTCTAGCATTTAGAGTTTAATATATGATTATCTTGGATCGAGATTAGAATCATATTTCTCAATATCAATTCAAATCCATGGAGTTAAACAATAAAACCAAGATAACATCGATGATGATTCATAAATAACTTGCATATAACGCCATGATCAATGAAAATACATAATGTTTTGGTGAACTACAACCAATCCCAACAAGAAAGGGATTTATCTACTCATGGTTGTTTGATACAAAACAGAGGAATTGAGATGAATCAGCATCAACGACGATTTCCCGACTCTTGATGCATACCCAGCTCGTATCCTCACCTTCCCTCTCTTACTATCTATCACAAACTATCTATTACAATATGGTTCTGTATTTCTTTTCTAGATGATTCTCAAAATGTTTTTGCTGCACCTTTTTTTATACTAGTTGAGTTGAGGCACTTTCGCTATGGGAAGTTATGCTCGCTATGGGAAGTGAGCTTGCTTAACCATGAAGAACTTTTAAACCGCCTTTGGGAACCGCCATACTTCGCTATGCAAAGTGACGGTCGCGTCGCGAACTTTCCTCGCTACTCCTCGCATCTGTGCAAGCGAACTTTGAGGATTTGATTCTGTTTCTTCTACTCCGTGTAGCAAAGTATTGCTCGCGATGCGAAGTTTGCATGGCATGATTTTTCATTTTGCTTCAGTTGATGTGTTCCTTAGTCTTTTCCTGCACATACATAGCCATATTCAAGAGTAACACATTTTGGATCATGGTTAACAAAATCTCATCATTTTTAAGTAATGGATGTGACAAATTGTTAAGTTTTGATCAAAGATTTATTAGCATTTGAATTTCTATCACCTGCCCACATACATCTCACCAAAATGGCTATATAGAAAGAAAACACAGACACATAGTTGAAATGGGCCTCACTCTACTTGCTCACTTATCCATTCCTATAACCTATTGGGATCATAGTTTTTCCATTGCTATTTATTTGATCAATATGTTACCATCATCCTCACTCACTAAGTTTGATTCACCTTACTATGCTCTTTATAGCAAACAACCTAGTTATCAAACATTGAAAGTGTTTGGATGCTCATGTTTCCCATTATTGAGCTCTAACAACGAAAACAAGCTTTGATTAAGAATCTTAGAGCATGTTTACTTGGGTGTGTCACCTCAATATAAGGGCTTTAAGTGTCTAAGTAAAGAAGGAAAAATCCATGTCTCCAAAGATGTGATTTTTCATGAACAAGTCTTTCCCTTTTCTCAAATGTTTCCATCTGAGATCATCAATATTGAGTCCTCTCAGTCAACACATATGTAGGTTCCTGTTAAAATGTTTTCTTTAAAAACTCCCCTCACATTATTGTTGCTTCGTGTGGGGACTCACATAGGACTCATGTATCTAATCCTATTGAAAGGTCTTAGTCAGCAAATGTACTCATTTCTCCATATAACTCTCCAAATGATAAGGACTTGTCTAGTCATAACCAAACTGTTAGTGTCTCATATAGTGCAGACAATGTCCTTTCTCCCACTGTACCTCCTACTAACCAACCTGTAAATGTGTGCTTTAATAAAGATAACACTAGCACTGATACAACTCAGCAGGCTATCAATTCCTATAAAAACCAACAAGTTTTCCAGTCAAGTAATGAATCTAAATATATTGATCTCACATGTTCTACACGTGACAGTCTAGAGGATATAACAAGCATTCATTATCCAGAGGATAATGCAGTTTCTCAGTCAAAAGTGTCTCTAAACTATAATGTAGGGCAAAGTTCTGGCTCAACATTTGACAAATCTAGCTGGACCTTGCCTTTATCAATTCATGATGGATCTTTATCACCCTCATTTCATAGTGTTCAACCATCTGCTTCTCTTCTGCACAATGACCATCCCATGATCACTAGAGCCAAAACTGGGAAGTCCAAACCCAAGGTCTTTATAGCTGAAATTCATACTGAACCTACTAGTGCTAAACAATTTCTTTCTATTCCAGAATGGGAAAAAGCTATGCAAAGTGAGTTTGATGCTTTGATTGTTAATGATACATGGAACCTTACTACTTTAACTTCTCATAAAAAACTAGTTGAGTGTAGATGGATGTTTAAAGGGAAATAAAACTCATATGGGAGCATACAAAAACATAAAGCAAGGCTTATTGCTAAGGGTTACCATCAAGAGCGGGGTTTTGATTTCACTGAAACTTTCTCTCCAGTGGTTAAACCAACAACAATTACACTCATTCTTACTCTTGCTATCACCTATAAATGGGATATTCAATAGGTAGATATCAATAATGCCTTCCTGAATGGTATTCTCCAAGAGGAAGTCTACATGACTCAACCTCCTGGGTTTGTCAGTGCTGATAAATCTTTGGTGTGCAAGCTCAACAAGGCAATTTATGGACTCGAGCAGACACCTAGACACTGGTATGAGAAACTTACATAAGCCCTAATTCAGTTTGGTTTTGCTCATTCAAGGTGTGATCATTCTCTGTTTGTGTATTGTCACCAAAGGAATTCCCTCTATGTACTTGTATATGTTGATGATATTCTGATCACAGGTTCAAATTCTACCCTTATTCACAAACTAATTAACAAGATGCATGTTGAGTTTTCCTTGAAGAAGATAGGTCGACCACCATACTTTCTGGGCATCGAAGTTAGTCATCAGCATAATGGTTCTTTGTTGCTAACTTAAACCAAATACATCAGGGACTTGCTGACACGAGCCAACATAGTGAATGCAAATAGAGTGCCTACCCCCATGCTCAGTACTTGTAAACTTAGTATGTACACTTCTGCACCATTTGATGATCCTTCCCTATATCGCTCAATTATTGGGGCTTTGCAATATGTGTCATTGACAAGGCCATATGTAACACCCCCAATCTATACCCCAAATTAAATAAAGCGGTAAAAGAAAATTCAAAATTTCATCAGAGTATATTCAAATCATCATGGCATAGATAGAGAGAATCACATTATATTGAAACAAACCATACAACACCTGCTCATAAAAATATGCAACAGTGGGGTAGCAATCAACAAAGGAACTCAGTTCCTTACACCCACAATTCAGTTTTTAGAATAAAAGCGGAAAATCTAAAACTGAATATCATATATATATATATATATATATATATATATATATATATATATATATATATATATATATATCACATAAAGGTTTATCTGTTATCAACAGAATCAGGTATATATACAACTCCAAAAGATAAAGATGCATATACACAACATCACAAAATAATCCTAATCGATCTCCCGACTACCCGGTGTTACATATCAGAGCCGACCGACAACAGAATGAAGACATAAACTTCACAAAAGACCTCCAACATCTATTCTGCAATGCCTCATAGAGCATTATAAAACAGCAGAAGGGTGAGAAACACAATTATAATATAAATGCATATAATTATATATATCGACATAAAAATACACATATCAAGTATTCTCACCACAATTATCACATACCAACACATAAAGCATATATAGATTATATTCACATAATCACATATTCACACATAATGCATATGTTTATACACAAAACATATCGTTCATAATTCAATGCATTTAACCCGAATGCACATCAATTCGCAAATGCTATCACAAGCTCAATCACATAATTACTCCATTCCCCTTTGCATATTAATCATGCACAATACATTTATCACAAATGCATATCACAATGTCTCACACATAATCAATTAAATCATGATTTTCCACATATAAACAATGCAATCATAAATCATGCAGATGCAAAGAGACCGACACAACGACTCTATGCAAACGCATATGTGGTACCGACTTCATCATTTCTCAACACTAGTTCACTCAGGAACTCTGCTGGAACCATCGCTCGTTACATCACTGTAACTCCCCGTCGGGCATACGATGTTCCCCGTCGCTCACACCCCACATGGGCACACGACGTTTATGGATCGCTCACACCCCACACGGGCACACGACCTGATCGCTCACACCCCACATGGGCTCACGATCGTCTATAATCATCGGTCACACCTTACATGGGCACACGACGCTATAATCATCGATCACACCCCACTTGGGCACACGACGTTATAGCGGATTCCCTCTGGAATCAATCCGTCACTCAGGACGTCACAACAATGCATATCATGATGCTGAGCATACAAGAACTCATGACAACCAATGCATCTTCACACATATATGCAACCATAAATATGCATATATAACCAAATACAACACATTGCATTTATTTGCCTTTCGGCCACAATCCATCACCACAACATGCCATCATATGTATTCACATCATATAACATCACACGAGTCATACGATATCCATATTAAAAGTACATTACATGATACACATCAATTACACTTAATTAATATGGTAAAAGTCGACAAACCGACACTATTCCAAATTCTCGGCATAATTTAATCGGCTAACAATTTCCCAATCATCATAATCACGTAGTACAGCTCAATTGTTTTCCAACGATACCAAGAATGTAAAAATCGGATAAACGGAACCCAAGTTACGAAAGAAAAACGAAAACGATATTTTGAAAAAGTCCCATTTTAGAATTGTCCTGACCATACGCGTATTGCCAAGGCCCATACGCATATGGACAGAAGTCAATTTCCCCCAAAATTCACGTTTTAAAAGCCCATACGCGTATGCCCAACACCATACGCGTATCATCAGAAGGCCGGGAAAAGTGAAATTTCATACGCGTAATGGCCCAAAAACACGCCCATGTTACGCGTAACGCCGAGTCCCATACGCGTATGGACATGCCCCATACGCGTATGACCTGGGCAAAACCAGAAAAATTCTGCAGAACTTGCTGCTACGGGTTTCAACCCAAAAACCCTCCCAATCATCATCCAAACTTAGAAAACACCAATTTGAGGTATAACAATTCATATTCAACATGTATAAACAACAAAGAACACAACTACATGAGGTTAAACACATTTAGAATCAATTTCTACCAATTTCTACATATTATGATTTTTACTATATTTCTCCAATTCAATCCAATAACAATAAAAAACATACATACATAATCACACACAAGCATATCATAATCAAGTTCCGCACCCTTACCCGATTAAATCGATTCTAGAAGTTGATTTGATCCAACCTAGCTTTTCCTCTTTTTCTCTCTTTTTCTCTTCTCTTCTTTTTCCTTCTTCTCTTTTTCCTCTTCCTATTTCTTTCTCTCTATTTTTCTCTCCCTTCTATTTCTATCTCTTTTTCTTTCTTTTCTTTATAAGTTATAAAAATATATTATAAAATGACTAAAATGCCCCTCCTCTCAAATGCCCCGCAAACGCTCCCAACGTGCTATAAAACATAAACATACCGATGAAATATATTTCGGGAAGTATAAGTTGAAAAGAAATAATAATTTAATACAAATATTTTATCTATCAGAGAAATTAACCCATTAGCTCAATTAGCATATAAAATACAATAAATCCACATATTTCACAAAATTCACATAAATGAAATAAATAAATACAATTAAACAAATCGGGGCGTTACAACTCTCCCCCACTTAGACATTTTCGTCCTCGAAAATATCACCGAGACAAACAACTCCGGATACGACACACGCATCCGACTAACAAACTAACAGGCCGACCAAAGGCACACCACGAATAACACAAACTGACAACCCACCTTGCTAACAACAGCTACCACAACGACGACAACTACAACGACAAGATGCAAAGCCCATACAATGCACTTGACGACCAACTCAAGACTCAAAGAATCCACAAGTTACGAACACACACAGGTTCACTCTTGAACCGAAACACAACAAGAACACAAGTTCCACGACCCAACATCGTTTCAACAAACTCTACATAACCACAATACCAACATCCTTGTCACACCACATTATTACAACAATTCTACGATTCCGCACTCGACCATATAACCAAGACATCCATCTACATAGTAGCCCATGAATAATAGCTAAACCTTTCACTTATCACTTCCATTCTGAAACGTCCAATGGTTCCATCATTCTTACATATTTCCGACATTCAACCTACGAACTCTTATAAGTCACACACTCATATATGAATGATGCCACCTCACGCTTCCGTTGCACACTCTGATTACTCGTAACCATCAAAACTATCAACTTTACATCCAAAGTCTAACTCTTCCTCATATCTGCCAAAAATCACTGTTCACTGTTAATATATCCAACCACACTCTACTGTGTTACCTCACACACCAGACACAAGTCTCGGAACTGCTCCAATCATTTCAATTCGCTGACCATCAAAACAGACATGCATAACAACTTTCGACTTAACTTTTCAGGCACGACCTTAGCCTTTCCCGAAGGGTAATCCAAGCCAAATTCATAACTCGTCACGAATTCCAACCCTCCTCGTTGTCTCATACTCTATTCCTCCACACCAAACAAGCACTCTAAACTCTTGTGATTACCAAACACTTCGAACCTAGAACCTTAAAGATAATACCTCCAAATTTTCCAACACAATACGATCGCAACCAATTCCAAATCCAGAATAGTATAGATCCTTCCATAAATCCTCGATTGTCGTAAAGCATAAGCCACGACTTTACTCTCTTACATTAACACAATGACTAAACTTGTCAAGGACACATCACAACACCTCCCAAACGGTTTATCAGGATCCCGCAGAATCAAGGTCGGAGTCGTAGACAACTTCTACATCAGTTCTCTGAAACTTTCCTCACCATGAACATCTCAAATAAACGACTTACCTTTTGCAAGTCAACGGAGATACCAGAAGTACGAACTTAGCAAATTCCCCAATAACCAGCGGTAACAATCAACTAAAGCCCAAAAATATTTTAATCTCCTTAACCAACTTCGGAGCCTCAAATTGTAGAACTGCATCTACTTCCGATGAATCCATAACCCAACTCTCAACCGAATGACATATCCAAGAAAACTAACCTTTTCAACCAAAAATTCTCACTTGAATAACTTCACATAAAACTTCGTCTCCTTTCAACACTTGTAATTCAATTCTCAAACACTCTACCTGTTCTTTCTCAGAGTTTATAACAAATCTGAATATCCTCAATCAAAGCCACTACGAACTTATCCAATTAAATATAGAAGATACGATTCCTCTATTCCACAAATATTACAGACGTATTACTATGACCGAACAACATCACTGCACCTTGTAATGCCCAACCAAATTCCAAAAGATGTAAACTCTTAAAGCTTTTGCAAAATTTTCACTGGGTAACTGGTTACTCATATACAGGCTTAACCGAGTAAATAATAGCCTAATCCGGTGATAACAAACCTAACCAGTTCCATTAAAGAAATTAAAGCCTCAACTCATAAAATTCACTATCCTTACTAAACGTTCCAAACAATTGTAATTTCAATCCAACTCAACCAAACCATTCCAATCATCTATTCCCGAAAGTGGACAATTATTCTCAATCGTTACCTTATTCAACTGTCAGTAATCTATACACAATTCCTTCTCGCAACAGTCCAGATTCCATAAATCCCAACATATATTAACCACCAACCAAAAAGAGCTCTCAAATATTACATCCACACCTAAGGTCTTCTCAAGATTTCCATTAATGCTCTAATATTCCAAAGACTCCGAACCTCACCAGAACTCTAAGTTTTGCTCCCCATAGTCTCAATACCACCATACCTCTCATACTTGTTATTCCATTCAATCATCCTTCCTTTTTGTTACTAACTATACTGGAGCTCTCTAAGACAACACCTTAATGTTCCATCCAAAACGCATCTGAAAACCATGCACAACTGACGGCCTAACACTGTGACTCTATTACTGATGTAATTTGATTGGTTAATCTTTTCCATTACTATTAAGTAACTCTATTACACTCTAGCTTGTTGATTGGGCTGTTACAGTTAGAAGTCAACTCTAACTGTAATATTTAGTTAGGTTAGTTCAGCTGTACATATACTCTCAATCACCCATTGTATGGATAATACATGAATATTATTCACTTCTGCATCTTCTAGTTCTGCATTCAGAATCTCAAAGAGATTTCACTCTAACATGTGATACCTTTAACTATCTAAAAATTACTATATTACAGGTTGACTTTATTGCTCCACACTCTCACTAGAATGATATTATTAAGTAACTTGTAAGAATTTCCCAACTTTATAACTACGTCTTTGCATTGTGTGATCAACACGGGGCTCTTAGCGTTTCTACAATGGACATCAAAAATTGAAAAAAAATCATTTCCAATGCCTAGTTACACTAACTTCATGAGTCTTCACCTTCTCAATTCATATATATTATCATCCACATACTCACCCTATAATATGATTCATGTTTAATCAAATTTAAGATGATAGATGACACGTGTATTTCAGAGACTCGTGGGAGTACCTAGTGCACTTTGATGAAGAACTCAGGATCCATTGTGAGTGGGTGGATTGAAATTGGGTTCGGCCATTTCCACAATAATGTGCTTTAATTTCCAATTGTTTTATTGAGTTTAGGTTGGACTTTAAGGTTACATTGTTATTGCATGTCTTAGGATGTTAATGTAAATAGTAGTTATGAGTTTTTTTCAATAAGCAATAGATTGAAAAGGAGCACAAAAAGTGATCAAAATATTATAACATCAATGTATCTTCAAATATTCAATTGGATTTCTCCACAAATTGTAAGAAAACAATATCTTCTTACCCTTCAATCCTAACACTACCAAGTTCCAAGACATAACTTTAATCTGATAACACGTTTCCTCTACACACGAACCCAGCCCCTTAAAATCATGTTATTTCTACGAATCCATAAACACCAACAAGTAGTCAACCATACTGATCGCACCTGGATTAGACAGTTTCTGGTGGCCAACGACGTCTGTTGAACTTTAGCTCCGGTGAGGTTGAAAGACGGCCGGGGGGGGGGGGGGGGGGGGGGGGGATACCTGCAAGGCACTCCGACGCTCAAGTAAGGTGGTTGTCAGAGGAAAAGCAAGTACAGAAATGAGTAAGAAAGTGTGTAACCTGACCCTCTCAAGTGAGAGGGTATTTATAGAGAGCCCCCAACGTGGGGCCAACGGTTACTTGCATTGGGCTAGATTGTCAGGCCCAATCCAAGTAACTGCCAGGGCTTACGTAGCGTAGTGAAGACCAGCACGTGGTCTTCGCCCTGGGGTAACCGTCCCTAGATATCCAAAATTAGGGCAGACCGATTCCATCGGAAGTGGAGCGGTTACATGAGAACGTGTCCTCGCGGGGAGGACTCTATCGTGTCGGGGAGAGTCGTGTCCTCGTGGGGGAGGACCATTATGTGCAGAAGGTAGGCTCCTCGCGGGGGAGGACCATTATGTGCAGAAGGTAGGCTCCTCGCGGGGGAGGGGCACCCTGAACGTCGGGGAGGGACGATCCCGGGGAGTCCTAGCGTCTTGCCCGACGCTCAGTGTCCTGCGTGCGCCCGACGCCTCAGAGGAGGTGTAAGTGCCCGACACTGGACGGTCCAAAGGCCTTTGTTGGGCCATCCCAGGGAGTGTGGGTTGGGCCTGCTCGACTGAGTAGCAGTCCCCGGCCCAGTCCAGAACAGGAGCCCCCCAAGTCGTTGCTCTGCGGTGTCAGAGTAATGACTTAGGGATCAGCCCCATGTCGAGGAAGTATCCCGTCGAGGAAGGGGTTTTGGACGAGGAGCGGTCAGTCAACCGGGCAGAAAAAATCAACTTGCTAAGGGTACGCTGGCCGTTACGTCGGGGATACGAGAAAGTTGGGACTTGAGTGTCGAGGCAAACGGAGAGATGCGTGTTGGGGAAGCAAACAGTCGCATGTCTGCCACATGGCAGACACCATTAATGCCTAGGGCGGCTAGGCTAGTGTAGAGCACTCAAGTGGCCTAGACCCTTCGAATTCCATGAGGATCCTATAAATAGGTCTCACCTCGTTTCATTTGCACCTTTTGCTCCTTTCCTTTCAGACTTTTCTCTCCATTAATCTCCGTTCCTCCGTCCAAAAAGCGTATTTCAAGTAAGTCCCTTTCTCTTTTTCCTTTTTCGCTTGTATTTGTAGGGTGATTTTTAAATTGAACTGATGAAGTTCCTATAGAATCACGAAATATCCGGCGAAAATGGCGGAATTTCATAGTTTACTTGTTGAATCTCCCGGGGAGAGACGATGAAGTTCCCGAGGACACGAAGAATGTCCCAGGGTCGTGGAACGAACGTCCCCCTAGTTCCTTTTGCTGAATCTCCCGGGGATGAATGATGAAATCCCCGAGGACATGGGGAATGTCCCGGGTTCCTTGGTTGACTATCTCGGGGGGGTCCACCCGCGGACCCGAGGACAGTCGCGGGTTCGTTTTCCCCGACGTTCCCTCCTCGCCCTTTCACTTGATCAGCAGTGGAAGGGGTGGATTTGATATGGGTCATCGAATTCACCATTTCCTTCTGCTTTTTAGGTAAATGGACGTGTTACAAGTGGCTATAGGGTCATTGGATATTTACGACGGACCTAGTTCACCCATGGCGGAGACGTCTAGCACCGGGGATAGGTCGCCCGCCGATTGGGCATGCGAAGAGGCCTTGAGCATGATGTCCGAGTTTGTCGACCTGGAGGAGGAAGGAATATTCTGTACTGTCGAGCACCACCTTGTAGGCTCCCAGAAGTCATGGAACGTATTTAGGCCTCTGCTACACCACCGGATCTGCTCGACGTACAGCGGAATACGGTTCCCCGTCTACGAGTTCATGTTCGACGAGGCGGGATGGCGCCTGCCTTTCACCGACTTCCAGCAGGCCATATTTACCTGGCTGCAATTGGCCCCCTCTCAGCTCCACTCCAACTCCCTTGCATTTATTAGGGCCTTCGAGCTGGTATGCAAGTATCTGAAGATCGGGGCGACTGTGCCCTTGTTTTTCCGTATCTTCCACCTCCAGCGACAGGTCGGGGACGGTAGGCACGGTTGGGTGTCCTTCAAATAGGTGACGAACCTGTTTCACACGTATATGGACTCCGTACGGAATTTCAAGTACCGGTATTACCTCGTGAGGCCGGTCACACACGATGCGGTGAATACCATGTACACCCGTGCTGTCAAACAGGTGGACGGATGCCGAGAGGAGACCCTCGTGCCTAAGTTTCCATTGTTTTGGACCGAAGAACATTTCAAGAAGGGAACAGACAGCTATATCGTCAAGCCCAGTCGCCTCGTCGAGGGGGACCGCTTGGCCTACGAGCAGATAGTGGAGTTCGTTAACGGCTTTAACAAGGCGAAGTTCGTAGAACCAAACGGGGACTTCATTCTGGGTGATGACGGGCAGGTCTTGACGAGGCGCCGGGTGATCAATACTAGGGCTCTTCTCGAGACATTTTCTAACGAGGAGGCGCTCGAGTTTTTAGGTGGGGGTGATCTCCCCGACATGTCCTTCCTTTTACCTTTCTTTTCGAATTGCTAACCTCTTTGTTTCCTTTGCAGATAAGATGTCGAATGATGAGGAGCGTTTCAAGAAGCTGAAAGCCAGCCGTGCTTCGAAGAAAGGAGGCAAGAGTCGGGTCGACCAGCTCCGGGTGCAGATGTTTGTTCCCTCCCCGACACCCGGGGTTTCTTCTAGCTCTCGCCAGGGGAACGACTCCGTCAGCCCCCCGGGTTCTCCGAAGAGACAGAGGACTGCAGAAACCGTGGATGTCGACCTCACCAAACACGATAGTCCTCCTGCGGTGAAATTTGTGCTTCCACCCTGTCACACGAGGCCAAACTTCTTTACTAAGAACAATTCACTGTGCGTGGGTGACTCCGAAACTCAGGCTATTTTCAGTGTCGACAATGTGTCTCGGTGGAGGATGTTGGTGGATGACGTGTCCGCCGTGATGCGGGTCTGCGCGGCCGCTTTGGCTCTGAACGACGAGGCGTGCCCCGCCAGCGACCTGAACAGGCTGCAAAAGAGTTTTCAATCTATCTCGACTGAGATGGAGAGGGTGAGCAAGGAGCTGGCCGACTGCAAAAGCCAGAACCAGGCCCAGCTCGAGCTTCAACAAAAAATGGAGGAAAAGTTGAAGAGTACCGAGGAGGAGCGAAAACGCCTAGCGGGCGTCGAGGAGGAGCGGAATCTTCTGGCAGGTGTCGAGGAGGAGATGAGACGTCTCGCAGCTAGGGTCGCTGAGCTGGAGGAATCTGTCCGTCCTGCCGAGGAGGAAACCGAAGAGGATAGGCTGTTGACTTCTCGGGCTGCGCTGATAGCGAAGCTCCGTGAAGCCGAGGAAGACAATCTTGTGATGGCGGGCATAGGCTTCAAGAATGCGGTGGAGCAGCTTCAGGTCCTCAGTCCCGACCTCGTCACCGAAGGGATTGACCCCGACGTTGAGGTGGTGGATGGTCAAATCGTGCAGCCGATGAGGGTGGACGAAGTACACCAACACGAGGAGCCCAACGAGACTGCAGCTGAATAGGCTTTTTCTTTTATCTTTGTTTTGGTCGGCCTGCGAGCCGTTATGATTTATTGTAATATTTGTGCCCGGTCTGCGTGCCAGGGGTTTTTCTTTGATGTTTGTAACACCTATACAATGGGCTTTTGCCCGCTCAATGCACTTTTGTTTGTCTGCTTGTGTGATGTTTGTATGTGTTGAATTGTGTGTGATGTATTATTTGTTTTATTTTTGCCTAAGTAATAAGGCTTTGGGATTTGCTCGACCTTGATATTCCCTGACCGCGTGGAGAGCTGGTCGGGCGGTCGGAGGCGTATTTTGACCTTTAACGAGGCTAAGAGCTCGGTCGAGGTCTTAGCTTCGTGGCATGAACTTCCCATCGCGAGCTGGGTGTATCAAGGTCGAGCAAATGGGAAGTTCATGCCACGAAGCTAAGACCTCGACCGAGGTATCCCCGCCGGATCAAAGGTCCCCGCGCACACACAACGCGGTCTCTGATCGTCGTGTTCTATATAGGGGTGTCGCGCTTGTACCCTAGCGCGTCCCCATAATCGCGGTGCTAGTGAGCCGTGGGCAGTGCTTAACTGTAGTACTGCTTGAGCTTCTCAGCATTCCATGGTCGAGTAAGTTCTTCCCCGTGCAGGTTTTCGAGGAAGTAGGCTCCCATCCCCGTTTTCCAGCGGACGCGGTACGGGCCCTCCCAGTTCGCGGCGAGTTTGCCTTCTCGCGAGTCCTACTGGTTCCTGCGTAGGACGAGGGTGCCTACCTAAAAGTCACGTTTGATAACTTTGTCGTTATAACGTAGTGTTATTTTTTGCTTAAGTGACGCTTCTCGGAAAGAAGCGCCCGAGTGTGTTTCCTCGACGAAGTCGAGTTCTTCCCTCAAGGCTTAATCATTCTTGTCCCCTTCGAGGGGGGCTTCTGTCCTCCTCGAGGGTTCCCTGATCTCCACGGGGATCACTGATTCCGTTCCGTAGGTCAAACGGAAAGGGGTCTCCCCGGTCGTGGAGTGTGGGGTCGTCTTGTAGGCCCAGAGGACGCTGTGCAGCTCCTCGACCCATCGTTGTTTGGCGTCGCCTAGTAGGCATCTCAATCCTCAGAGAATTACCCTGTTCGCCGCCTCAGCCTGCCCGTTTGTTTGGGGGTGCTCGACCGACGTGAAGTGTTGCTTCGTGCCCAGTTTGGTGATGAAGTCTTGGAAGTTCTTGTCGGTGAACTGTGTTCCGTTGTCGGTGACAATGGCTTGAGGTACGCCGAATCGGGCGAGGATGTTTCTTTTGTAAAAACGCAGTATATTAAATGCCGTGATTTTGGCCAATGCTTCTGCCTCGATCCACTTCGTGAAGTAGTCCACCCCGACGATGAGGTATTTGTTTTGATACGACCCCTGGACGAAAGGTCCGAGGATATCCATTCCCCACCACGCAAACGGCCACGGGGAGGACAATGGACTGAGCTCGTTGGGAGGAGCCAGGTGCATGTCCCCGTGTCGTTGGCATCTGTCACACTTTTTGACGTGTTCCTTAGCGTCCTGTTGCATGATGGGCCAGTAATACCCTGCTCGAAGCGCCTTACAGGCTAACGATCGTCCGCCGAGGTGTTGCGCATTGATTCCCTCATGGATCTCCTGGAGTATGCCGGGGACCTTGGTCTCCTCGACACATCTGAGGAGGGGGATAGAGAACCCTCGCCGGTATAGCTTATCCTCGACAATAGTGTACGAGCACGCTCGCCTCTTGATCATCCCTGCCTCTTTGGGATCATCGGGCAGTTTGCCCGTCGCGAGGTATTTGTATACTGGGGTCATCCAGCAGTTGCTGTCCCCTATGGCATTGATGTCCGAAACCATGACCGGTTTGTCGATGCTCAGGCGGGAAAGCACCTCTTCTATGACGGATTTGTTTCCGCCTTTCCTCTTTGTACTTGCCAACTTCGATAAGACATCTGCTCGGGCATTGTACTCGCGGGGGATGTGAGTTACTTCCACGGAGGTGAACTTTTTCATCTTTTCTAAAACTAAAGCCAAGTATTCTATGAGGCTGTCGTTCTTGGCCTGGTACTCTCCTCAGACTTGAGAGGCTACGAGCTGAGAATCGGTGAACAGTTTGACCTCCTTGGCGTCGAGGTCCTCGGCGAGACGGAGTCCTGCGAGGAAGGCCTCGTATTCGGCTTGGTTGTTCGATGTCGGGAAAGACAGTTCGAGGGATACCTCGATCAGGATGCCTTCCTCGTTTTCGAGGATGATGCCCGCCCCGCTTCCTTTCGGGCTGGATGCTCCGTCGACATAGATCGTCCATTTCTGTGTACCGTTAGTCGAAGGTTCCGGGACGGTCATCTCTGCTACGAAGTCGGCCAATACCTGTGCCTTCAGGGCTTTCCTCCCATCGTATTGGATGTCAAACTCGGCGAGCTCGAGTGACCACCTGAGCATCCTCCCCGCCATGTCTGGTCGTCCGAGGAGCTGCCTTATAGGCTGTTCGGTCCTGATGACGACGGTATGGGCGAGGAAGTAGTGGCGAAGCCTCCTGGCCGCGGTGACGAGGGCCAGGGCGACTATCTCGATCTGTTGATATCTGAGCTCGGGGCCTTGGAGGGCTTTTCTCGTGAAGTAAATTAGCTTATGCCCGTCCGATGTTTCCCGAATGAGGACGGCGCTGACTACTTCACTCGTGATCGCAAGATACAAGAAGAGCGTTTCCCCGTTCTCAGGCCGTGAGAGGACCGGGGGCTGTGATAGGACCTGTTTTAAGTGGGCGAGTGCCTGCTCGCATTCCTCGCTCCAATCGAACTCTGCTTTTTGTCGAAGCAGTTTAAAAAATGGGAGTGCGTACTGTGCGGATTTGGCGACGAACCGAGAAAGGGCGGTGAGCATCCCGTTCAATGACTGTATCGACTTCTTCAAGTCCGGGGTAGGGAGCTCGAAGAAAGCCCTACACTTGTCGGGGTTTGCCTCGATTCCCCGTTCCGTGAGGTAGAATCCGAGGAACTTTCCTGCCCGGACGCCGAACGTGCACTTGTCGGGATTGAACCTCATGCGGCACCTCCTCGCCGTGTCAAACACCTTCTTGAGGTGCGCGGCGTGGTCGACTTCTTCTGCAGACTTGACGATCATGTCGTCTATGTAGACTTCGAGCATGTCGCCGATTTCAGCCCGGAAAACCTTGTTCATCATCCGTTGGTAGGTCGCACCGGCATTCTTCAGACCGAAGGGCATTACGTTGTAATAGTAGTTGCCCGACGCGATCATGAAGGCCGTGTGTTGTTTGTCGACCTTGTCCATGGGAATTTGGTTGTATCCCGAGTAAGCGTCCATGAAAGATAGTAGTTTGTAACCTGCAGAGTTGTCGACCAGTTGGTCGATGTTAGGCAAGGGGTAACAGTCTTTTGGGCAAGCCCGGTTAAGATCAGTGTAATCAACGCACATTCTCCATTTTCCATTATTCTTTTTAACAAGTACAACGTTGGACATCCATGTCGTGTATTTGGCTTCCGAAATAAAATTTTCCTCTAGGAGGTCTTTTATAGCTTTTTCGGCAGCCTCCGCTTTCTCGGGAGACTGCTTACGCCTACGTTGTGCTATGGCCCTAGCGGCCGGGTCTACTGCGAACTGATGGCAAGCCACCTCGGGGTCGAGGCCGGGCATCTCGGACGCGCTCCACGCGAAGAGGTCAGCATTCTCCCTCAGACATGCTTTCAGCTGCTCCTTTGCCAGGTCGGGGATCTCGGCGCCAATCTTCACGTTGCGTTCTGGATCGTCCCCGAGGGCCACGAGCTCGAAGTCTCCATCTGGGATGGGGCGCGCTGGGTGGAGAGGCTGCCCGTTGTTCTCCGCCTGGTGGTTGAGATCTTCGACTCTGTCTTCGCCGGGCTCGCCGGAGAACCTGCTGTCGAGGTCGACCGCGTTGACGCGCGGGAGAGGTACCTGTTCGGTATCCTGGGGTGGCTTGGCCCTGGTCTTGGGTTTGGGGCCGATGGAACTTAGGCCTTTGATAGCGGCGTCGAAGCACCTTCTGGCCGAGTCGATGTCCCCATGCATCGTCACTACTCGTCCCCTGGTCGTGTAGTACTTCATTTTGAGGTGGACCGTCGACGGCACCGCCGTAAGTTCAGCCAGGGTGGTCCTCCCGAGGATGCAGTTGTAAAGTGACGGGTATTCGACCACCAGGAAACGGATCTTCACTTGTCGGGTTGTGTCTTCGGCCCCGAACGTAACCATTAGCTCCACGTAACCCCATGGTCTGGTGGTGGTCCCATTGAACCCCTGTAGATCTGAACCGACGTACGGGGTCAGATGCCTCTCGTCGAGCTGAAGGTCCCGAACAAATGAGAATACATAATGTCGACCGAGCTCCCCTGGTCGACTAGGATCCTTCGGATGTCAAAGTTTGCCATCTGTGCCCTGATCAGGAGGGGAATAGTGGCGTTTGGTGCTCCCCCGGGGAGTTCCTCGAGGTAGAAGGTGATGGGGTTGGAGTTTCCCCGCACTTTCTCGAGGGTGGTCGCCTTTGCAGATGTCGCAGATTCTAGTTTATCAAACTTTCGCTTGATTGATCCGACCGACAATTTCTCGGGACAGCCTCCGGAGATGACCATTGCTTTGGGGAAGCCTTCCCAGGTACTGCGGGCAGTGACGGGGTCCTCGTCTGGGAAAGTCGCCCACATGTTGCGGATCGCTTCTTCGCCCTCAATGATCGGGGGGACGAAGAAGTCCTCGGGCCGAGTGACGCTGAGGGCGACCTAAAGCTAGTTGTCGGCAGGAGGAGGTGTCGTCTCCTCGACGTTCTGCGCTTCCCGTGAACTCGGACGAGGAGGGTCGTTCTTTTGGGCATATTTCTTCAGGTGCCCCTCTTTGATGAGAATCTCAATTGAATCCTTGAGATGGATGCAGTCTTCAGTCACATGCCCGTGGCTCTGGTGGAACCTGCAGTACTTTGATTTGTCAACGTTTGATTTTGGAGCAGCGGGCTTCGGGAAGCGGACTCCTCCTTTTACGAACTCGGAATTCTGGCATTCGGAGAGGATTCGAGTCCGGGGAGTGTTAAGCGGGGTGTACTCCGTGAATTGGCCAGCCGGTCCTCGCGGTTCCCGAGGATCAAGGTTGCGGTTCTCTTTCTTCTTTTCTCCTCCTCGTCGGGGAGAAGAGTCTTCATCTTTGTGGTCGCGGGGGCCTTCTCTACGTCTCATCTCCAGAGCGATCTGAGCTGCTTTAGTCTCCTCGAGTTCGATGTACTTCTGGGCTCGAGCGAGAAGGTCCTCGAGACGCCGGGGTCTTCGGAGGCCTATGGATTTGGCAAAGTCAGACCCGGCATGCAGTCCATGGATAATTAAGTATTTCTTTATGTCGTCGGTCGTATGGACCTAGACGGCTTCTTTGTTGAACCTCTCGATGTAGTTTCGGAGAGATTCGTTCCTCCCTTGGAAGATGCTTTCCAGGGCAGCCTCCGTCTTCGGGTGTCGACGAGACGCGGTGAAGTGTTTAGTGAAGCGTTGCTTCAGTTGCTTCCATGACGTGATCGACCCATGTTCCAGACCCTTATACCAAGTCATGGCTCCCTTCCGTAAGGTGGTGGGGAACAACCTGCACCTGATGGCTCCCCTGACATTTCGGAAGTTGAGCATTGCTTCGAAACTCTCCACGTGATCGTCAGGGTCGGTCAGCCCGTCATAGGTCCCCAATGGGCGGGGTTTCTCCATGCCCGCAGGGATTGGGGCGTTCATGATTTCCCATGACAACGGGGTCCTCTGGTCCTCGTCGTCACTACCAGTCGGGGATCTCAAAGGTGATCGGTGGTGCCGTGAAGGGGAGTTCCTCGAGCGGCCCTTTGGTCTTTCTTCGGTCTGCTTGGACTTCTTGGAGGTGGTGGAGGCCCTGGGTTCCTTCCGAGGCGGGGAACGAGGGCGTTTCTGGGAGACCGTCGGCTGGGGGCGCTCGAGACGTGGTCGGCGACCCTGGCGTACCGGCGACGGGGTCCGGGAATCTTCGGATGGGGTCCTTCGCGGGGAAGGATAACGGCGAGGTGACGGGGGATGGTGATATCTTCGCGGGGAAGATCGTTGTGCCCGTCCTTGCTCCAAGGCTTCAATTCTGGTATTCTGCTGCGCGATCAGCTGATTGGTCTGGTTGATCAATGCAAATAGGGCCACAGTGCTCGGGTCCGCGTTGGGCGGCGGAGCAACTGGTTGGAGAATGCCTTGCTGGTCGTCCTGGCGGGCGACGTTGTAGGCCATATCCTGGAAGTCTGGGGAGGCGGTCTGCCCGTCCCTTATGTCGCCATCGCCGCAGTTGGGGGTGACGGCGTCTTCACGGTGGTTCCCGTTCTCGAGTTGTGCGAGCACGGTGTCTAGAGCCTGGTTAACTGACGGATTGGCCATGTTGGTTGAATGGAGAAAGCTTTGGTTTATCGAGCAGAAAAACGGGGAAGGTCATAAGATTCCCATAGACGGCGCCACTGATCGTACCTGGATCAGACAGTTTCTGGTGGCCAACGACGTCTGTTGAACTTTAGCTTTGGTGAGGTTGAAAGACGGCGGGGGGGTGTACCTGCAAGGCACTCCGACGCTCAAGTAAGGTGGTTGTCAGAGGAAAAGCAAGTATAGAAATGAGTAAGAAAGTGTGTAACCTGACCCTCTCAAGTGAGAGGGTATTTATAGAGAGCCCCCAGCGCGGGGCCAACGGTTACTTGCATTGGGCTGGATTGTCAGGCCCAATCCAAGTAACTGCCAGGGCTTACGTGGCGTAGTGAAGACCAGCATGTGGTCTTCGCCCTGGGGTAACCGTCCCTAGATCTCCAGAATTAGGGCAGACCGATTCCATCGGAAGTGGAGCGGTTACATGAGAACGTGTCCTCGCGGGGATGACTCTATCGTGTCGGGGAGAGCCGTGTCCTCGCGGGGGAGGACCATTATGTGCAGAAGGTAGGCTCCTCGCGGGGGAGGGGCACCCTGAACGTCGAGGAGGGACGATCCCGGGGAGTCCTAGCGTCTTGCCCGACGCTCAGTGTCCTGCGTGCGCCCGACACCTCAGAGGAGGTGCAAGTGCCCGACACTGGACGGTCCAAAGGCCTTTGTTGGGCCATCCCAGGGAGTGTGGGTTGGGCCTGCTCGACTAAGTAGCAGTCCCCGGCCCAGTCCAGAACATATACCAACATCATTTTGTTTGAATGAGCTTTACCTTGCATTGAGGAATAAAAATTATCGGCATGCCTCGAAACTGAACTTTCCACGATATTATCCAATTCCAACCAACTATAAATCACCTCCCAGACTTTAGATGCAAAAGGACAACCACAAATAACATGAAAAATATATTCCTCTAAAGAAAAGCAAGAAACACAAGATAATTCCACTTGATTAAATAAAATCCCCCTTTTGTTTAACTCCTTCTTGGAAGGCAACCTGTTATAAAAAAGCCGCCACCCAAAAATCTGAATTCTAGATTGAACATTCGTCTTCCAAAGTCTATGGAACTGCACTAAAACTTCATGACATACATTGTTCACTACACTCTCAGCACCCACTACCTTATAGCAAGAGCTAACCGAAAACAGCCCCGTCGATTCGCCCTTCCAAAACACACTAATCTCCATTTCCTTCTTCACCAAAACAGTCCCTATAAGCCTCCCAACCTCCTGACTCTTCTAATATAACAGCTGATCTGATACCATATCCTGACTCGTCACCTTCGACATATTCCAATTCCACTCCTCGTTCATCCAACTACCACACTCACTGACAGCAACAAAATTACCTGCAAACGGCTTGAAAAACTCAGGAAACAACACACACAGCGGCTGCAGTCTACACCACCTAGACCTCCAAAAATCCAAGCTATTCCCGTTACCCACAACTTCTTGAATTTTGTCGAGAAACCAATTGTTTGCCACATCACCCTATTTGCCAATAGACATTACGTCCCTCCACCAAATGGAAGCCTTCTTCATCGCTTGATGAGTAAAATGATTAAAAACTGCCTCCATGAGGTTACCAAATCTAAATACTAGTAAATTCCTCCAAAGAGCTTCCTGGTCATTCATAAATCTCCACTTCCATTTTGCTAGCAACGCTAAATTGACCGTTGAAATATTCCTCACTCCCAAACCTCTCTCCTTCTTTGATTTACAAACCATATTCCAACTAGCATTCGCAACACCATTCTTCTCTTTATCCCCTTGCCATAAGAACTTACCTTGAATAGAAATTATAGCCTTGAGAACCGCCTTGGGAGCTTTATAAAAGGACAACATGTAGATCAACAAACTATTGAGCGTCGTATTCAACAGAGTAATCCTCCCTCTAATAGATAAAAACTTTCCTTTCCAAGAAGATAACTTTGACTTCAGAAAATCGATTGTGCCTTTCCAAGCTGAGAGCCTCCTTGGATTAGCACCCACAAAAACACCCAAAAACTTGAAAGGGACAGATCCTGAACAACAACTCAAGAATTCGGTTCTTGCCTCTAGAAATACTCCTGTCGTGTTCAAACCATATACCTTACTTTTACTAAAATTCACTTTCAGACTAGACACAAGCTCAAAACCTCTGAAAATAGCCTTAAACGCCGATAAATTCTGCCAACTGCACTCTCCCATTAGGATCGTATCATCTGCAAATTGTAAAATGTCAAGCTCATACTGTAATCCACAAATGATTCCCTTAAACAAACCTTGCGCTTTTGCCTTGAAAACCAACCCTACCAAACTTTCACCTATCATAGAAAACAAAAAAGGACAAAGAGGATCTCCTTGCCTAATCCCCTTAGAACCAACGAAATCTGCCATAGGACTACCGTTTACCAACACCGAAAAATACGAACTAAACAAACAAGTCTCCATCCAACCTTTCCATCTCAAACCAAAACCAAAAGCATCCATCATAGAACTAAGAAAATTCCAGGAGACATAATCATATGCTCTTTCAAAATCCACCTTAAAAATCACACATTCTTTCTTATCTCTCTTAGCCGTATCGATGAGTTCGTTAACCATGACTACCCCATCAAAAAATTTCCTTCCAGGAATGAAGGTCGTTTGACACTTAGAAATGACCTTTCCCACAACAAGTTTCAACCTCCCAGCCAAAATCTTAAACAGAATTTTGTAAATACTAGATATCAAACAAATCGGGCGGTAATCTCCCAATCTTTGAGGAATATCTACCTTAGGGAAGAGAGCTATGAAGGATGCAGATACAACTTTGGGAAGCTTACCAGATACAGCTTCAAAAACCCCCAACCCTTCTTGAAAAATACCTATGAAAAACCGTCAGGTCCCGGTGTCTTGTCCCCATCGTAGCTCCACACCGCCTTCTTCAATTCCTCCAAAGAGAATGGCCTTTCTAACCAAGCCACATCTTTCGAAGAAAAAGATTTGAAATCCATACATGATAGAACAGGATGATCTATTTCAGCCTCTTTGCAGTTGGCCTCAAAATAATTCTTGATATGAGTTAATTTTCGTAGTAGTGATTGTCTCAAAATAATTTATTTCTTTGTGCGAATTGACTTAAATACTCTTATGTAATGTTTTGTATCGCATCACAGAATTATTTTAAAGAGGAAATATAGTATTCTTTTGAATTAGTTAAAGCACACTTTTGCGGCAAAAGAAAATCTTATTTAAATTGACTATATATTTTGGAGCGTGTTGGATTGCATATTTTAATAGCAAAGCAATAACCACATATAAATATAAATAAAAGGAAAAATGTACCGACAGAACAAGTGGAACAAAGAGTAGGGCACAATGGATTTGAGTCATTTTTTTAAGGTGTAAAGTGGCGAGGACGGTTGGGGATCTTGTGGGACAATGGATTGGTCTTGATTGGTCTTTTGAGGAGTAAGTGTGGAAGAGATTTTTGTTTTGCTGGGAGTTTGATAATTTCAACAGATTGAAGAAAGGCAATGAAGGTTTAGTGTGGATGGCAGTAATTTGGAACATTTGGATTGCTAGAAACACTATTTTATTCAAAGGAACTTTTTGTGTTATATCAGATTTGTCGTGGGACATTAAATTATCGGTGTGGAAATGGTCCGTAGTAGGCGATAATTCATATTCCAACTGTAATTTTTATGATTTTTGTCAGGATCCTTTGATTAGTTTGTCATAGTTTTAGTTGGTTTGAATTATTTCTTTCCCGAGTTTTTTTCGGGGTTGTTTCTTTGTATCAAGGGTTAGAGTACCCCTAGTACTCTCTTAATTTTAATCCTTGCTTTAAAAAAAACTAAAAAGCCTAAATTGAAACAACAACTAAAATGAAAAAGTTAAATAACCAAACCAAAGAAGAGAGAATAAGTCGACCAAAAAATACAATATGATTTATCCTGAAATAACGAGCATAGCAAAACTTTGAACATAACTAGCTATATGAAGTTAAATTCAGTCACCTGCACAAAACAAAATGAAGGCAGCTGGCCACCAGGGCACCCCTAAATGGCAAGCCAAATGAGCGGGTCTGGCTCCTAGTCTAATAGGGAAATGGAAAAACCTAAAGTGTGGGTATGAACCCACTTCTATGCCAAACTAATAATTAAAGACATCCAATGATTATTTGAGCAACTTTCTTGACAAAACAATTACTTTATTATACATTTTCCTAGTTCTCTAAACCATCAAACTCCATATCATAACCAAGCATAAAGAAAGCAATTTACCTTGATCTAGACCATAAAACATTTCAAACAACCCTAATATTGAATGTGGTAGAAGCCCAGGCCGGCCAACTCACTTGAAAACTATATACTAAGTAGTTGAAGCAATGTCAGACAAGATAAAAAGCTGACAAGATAAAAAGATGATCAATCGACTTCACCTGCCTAACACATAATGCACTACAAAAGTTAGACACAATCTGACGCTTCAAAAATTTTTGTCTAGTGAACAACCTAATCTGAAGTAGCTATTAAGAGAATACTACAACTTTGAAAGGCGCCAACTCTTCCAAACATTCACAAGTCTTCGCACAACATTTCCTATTTTTGAATAGCCAACCATGCTCTGAAGGATATCAGTAGCAAACCTAACTGAGAACCTCCTCGTTGGATTAAGTTCCCAAACCAAATAGATTTCCAAATACTTAAAATAAAAGCCGGTCATTTGAATTTGGGTGCCTTGGGCGAAGTATAAATCTTTGAATCGATGTTTATACTACATCAAAATATAAACCACTCTTTTTCTTCTTCTTCTTCTTCGTCTTCTTGATCCGATCTTTTTTCCTATAAAAAATTGACCAAACCTTTAAAATTATTTAAATATCACCCTCTTAGCATATTTTGTTGCAAAATCATTAATAGTTCGTTCATAATCAATGTTTTTCAAAAAATTATTTTCAATTGAAATCAACGCAAGACTATTTAATCTATCTTGTGACATAGTAGATCTCAAATCATATTTTAATAATCTTAATTTTGAAAAACTTCTTTCAGCAGATGCAACATTGATAGGAATAGTAAATATTATTCTATAAGTTATGCATGCATTAGGAAAATAATTAAAAGTCTTTAAAGAACTCAATATCATATAGGTTGATTTTGATTCAACTGTTAAAACTTCTCTAATAACTTTCAATTCTTCAAACAAAATTTCACCATCAAGATCAATAGAATCGTCATGTTTTAAAAAAGTTTCAAGATGTTTACAACATGCTTTCAAGTTTCAAGTCCCTATAAGATAATGATCTAAGCCTTTCATTACTAAACAAGAATTCAAAAATATTTTCATATGTGCTATACTGCTCAAATCTTCTATCAAGTGAGCCAATTTTTCGGTCTACAATATATAAGAAATAGTGATTTCAAAAAGACTCTTCAACAAACTCAAGATTCAGTTGTGTGGGTTGAGATGGATTTTCATCATAGTGTTGTTTTCTATGAATTTGACGTTTTTTTAATAAACACACATTCAATCTTCATTTCATTCCCAATCTCTTCAGCACTAGCCTTAGCATTTACAAAACCAGATTCTCTATATTTTTTCAAATACTTGATAAAAGCTTTTACTAGTTCTATAGCCACATCATTACGCATGTCTTTTTTTTTTTTGCAAACTTTTGCTAATTTCATTAACAGCAATTAAAAATTCAAACTGTTAGTTCTTGGATTGGCTGGAATTTTGGTAAAACAAAGTATGTTCAATGTTGATGTCAAGGTGCTGATGTTGCAACATTGAGTCTTAACACTGGGTTATGTTAAGTACTTAAATTGCTGAAGTTGGATGTCTGATGTCACATGGTGATGTTGTGACATTAGATCTGCAGAATTAATAACATCAGGTCGTGATGTTGTTAGGGTTGCGTGTTAGTTGGAATTGTGGAGAGCAAGCTGTTTCATTGGATGCGAATATCTTGGGATAGATATTTTCTGCTACAAAGGAGATCTGGTGCAGATTTGTAGGAGATTTAAAAGGTTGAAGATTTAAAAAGATTTTAGGAGAAAATCTGTTTTAAATATTCAGTTTTAGATAACAAATCCGGCGAGATTTTGTAGCAAGTCCAAGACCAATTCAAGGAGCTATATAAAGCGCACCAGGGTCTAGAGAAAAGGGACGAAGAAAGTGAGCCAAAGACTGAGAGTCGTTTTGTGTCTTCGTGCATGTTTTGTAAGTCATTCGAGAGTGAATTGGTATTGTGATTTTGAGTTGTTCTTGGTCAAAGCTGTGAAGCAGAATCAAGTAGTGGTATTCAAAGTGTGTGATCTTTGAAGTGTTTTAGGGATTGAGTAGTGTTCTCATATCTAAGTGGTTTCTTAGAAAGAAAGTCACTAGTAGGAATTAAGTTTAGGAGATTGTCAACTGGGTTGTTGAGTCTGTAAATTAATTCTACAAGTAGTGAATTTCATCCCTGGCTTGGTAGCCCCAGACGTAGGTAGTTAGACCGAACTGGGTGAACAATTTGGTGTGTTATTTGTTACTGTGATTGCTGTCCATTTGTAGAGTGTGTTGTTGTGACATCGCACCTTAACATCACACGTCTGATACCAGAATTTCAATTGGTATCAGAGCAGGCATCCTGTCTGTCTCTGGGTGAGATCTAGGGAAGTTACTTTCTGGTGTAAAGATGGACAAAGAAGTTGGAGGATTCGTCAACAGACCCCCTATTTTGGATGGATCCAATTATGACTATTGGAAGCCAAGGATGACTACTTTCTTAAAATCCTTGGACAGCAGGGCATGGAAGGCCATTATTAAAGAGTGGAAAGCACCTGTTGTGTGTGAGAAAGATGATACTGGAAAAGATAAAGAAGGCACCTCAAAGCCAAAGCCTGAAGAAGAATGGACCAAGGAAGAAGATGAGCTTGCCCTTGGAAATTCCAAAGCTCTAAATGCAATCTTCAATGGAGTGGATAAGAATATTTTCAGGTTAATCAATACCTGTGAGGTTGCTAAGGAAACGTGGGGTATTTTGAAGGCCTCTCATGAAGGTACATCTAGAGTTAAAATGTCAAGACTTCAGATTTTAACATCAAAATTTGAAAGCCTGAAGATGAAGGAAGATGGGACTGTTCATGACTTCCACATGAATGTTCTGGAGCTGGCTAATGCATCCAGTGCTCTTGGTGAGAAAATGTCAGATGAAAAGCTTGTAAGGAAGATCCTTAGGTCCCTTCCTAAGAAGTATAAGATGAAGGTAACTGCCATTGAAGAATCACAAGACATCAGCAAGATGAGAGTTGATGAGCTCATTGGATCTCTTCAAACTTTTGAGCTTGGGTTGAATGAGGAAGAACCAGAAAAGAAGCCAAAAAGTATAGCCTTGGTGTCAAATGATCAAGAAGAAAAAGGAAAGAGTTCTGAATCCCAGGAGGATCTATCTCAGGCCATAGTTATGTTGGGAAGACAATTTAACAAAGTGTTCAAGAGGATGAACAATAACTCCAGGCCTAATGTCAAGAACATATCGTCTGACATCAGCAAGTCAAAAGAGAAGGATGAAGAGAAAACTGCCCAAGATAAAGGAGTTCAGTGCCTTGAGTGTGAAGGGTATGGACATGTCAAGAAAGAGTGTCCCACCTTCTTGAAAAAGCAGAAGAAGGGCATGACAGTTTCCTGGTCTGACTCTGAAAGTGAAAGTGAAGGTGAGTCAGCAAAGCATGTTAGAGCTTTAACAGGAACTGTTGTTTCTGATGATGATTCTAGTGATGGAGAAATAACGTATGAGGAGTTGGAATCTACTTATCAAGAGCTGTGTTTAAAAAGTGCTGAGATTTGCCAAGAAAACAAGTGCCACAAGCAACAGATTGCTCAGCTTGAGAATGAAAAAGCTGATCTGGAAAATGAGGTTGTACTAGTTAAAGCTCACCTTGATCAAATGACCAAGTCTGTTAAGATGCTGAACTGTGGTACAGACACACTTGATAAGATCCTTCAGACAGAAAAAGTGGCTGGTGATAAGTCAGGTATAGGATTTGTGGCTGAGAAAAAGGGTTCTGCTGAAGCAAGCTCTTCAGGAACAAAGGAGGAGGTGTCCCAACCAATGTCTCAAACAAAAGGATAGGTTCCTACCCCTAAGAAGATTGTTCAGCATCAGAATATTGAGAAAATGAATGGTCCCCATCAGAGGAAGATGCAGCTTCGAGGAGCCAGTCAGTATATCCCTCACCATTATAATAAGAGCATGCAAGCTGCAAGGTTCAAACAGAACATGTCTCATCAGATGTCTCAACATCAGGAAAACTATTATGGATATGGATCCAACAATGTTGTGCCTCATAACTATGGAATAAGGAAGCCTCATCACCATAGGAGACAGCCTAAAAGACAGCATCCTCAGTACAGAAGAAGGCATTCCAACTATGGAAGAAGAAGACAACATTATGGGTGGCAGCCACAGCATTATCTTCAAAATAGTAGAAGACATAAACAATTTAGAGATGACAGAGTAAGATGCTTCTATTGTGGCAGGTTTGGACATATGCAGTCCTCGTGCTTCAAGCTTCATGGTTATCCAAATTCTACTCCTCAGATGGACATTTTGCTATGGATGCATGGTACTTTGATAGTGGATGTTCAATGCACATGACTGGATCAAAGGAGCAGTTGGTGGAGTTCAATCCTTGCCGTGCAAACAAGGTTGTATTTGGCAATGGAGAAAAAGGAGTAGTAGAAGGAAGTGGAAGAGTGAAGAATCTTGGTGGTCTTACTCTTGATAGTGTAATCCTTGTCCATGGTTTGAAGGCTAACACTACGCCAAAAATGATTTTAGGCAGCGCACCTTAGATAGCGCTTTTTTCCAAAAGCGCTGCTATAAGTAAAATAAAAAATAAAACACGGAAAGTATGTACGAAATTGTGTAAAAGCGCTACTAAAAGGCCCACCTTAGACAGCGCTATTCAAAAGCGCTGCTAAAAGGCCTACATTAGACAACGCTTTTAAAAAGCACTGCTAAAAGTCCCACCTTAGACAGCGCTTCTTAAAAGCGCTGCTAAAGGCCCATGTACGAAGCGCTGCTAAAGGCCCATATTAGAAAGCGCTTTACTCAAAGCGCAGCTAAAGGCCCAACTACAAAGCGAAAGCGCTGCTAAAAGCACTCATTAGACAGCGCTTCACAAAAGCGCTGGCTAAAGTCGTTTAAAATTAAAATTAAAAAATAGATTCTATTCATTCTTTCTATTCTCATAACTGTTTCTCTTCTCTCGCGAAAAACCCTAAACCCAGAAAAAATCTCCGTCCTCCGTCCTCCGTCCTCTCACGCACCACGCACCTCCGTCCTCTCCGACGAGGCTTCTCCACAATCAGACGAAGCTTCTCCACAATCAGACGAAGCCTTTTCACGGATATCTCTTTCAGACGAAGCTTCTCCATTCCAAGGTTAGTTCACATAGCGAAAAAAATTTACTCAAGAAAAAAGTTTGAAATTTAGGGGATACAAAATTATATTAACTTACTTGCTGTTGCTCTATTTGCTAAAATGTTTTTCATTATCCTCATTACAGTTTGATGCATAATGTGCTTAGTGTACAGGAATTCAGAATAAAAGAAATTAATAGCCTCAGCCATCATCGACACCACATTGCATGTTATAGATATTTACTTGCATGTTAAAGATATTTGCTGTGTGAAATTTGATTAAGGCAACAACTATTGCATGATAACACTCCTATTCATAGTCCTTCTCTTGTATGATAAAAATTAATTTTCATTAAATTAGTTTCAAAAACTTGATTTTGTTTAAAAGTGTAATTGAAAATAAATTGATTTGTGTTTAAACAAGTCCACAAAAAGTGAATTCACTAATATAATACTACCTCCCGTGTTTTTCTCAACGAATCTTATATAGGGAATTTTGTAATACTTTTAGAAGCATAGTGTACAGGAATTCAGAATGTGAGACCCATTTTGGAATTCAGAATGTGAGACCCATTTGTTTGTGTAATACTAATTAACAACGAACTGCCAATATATAATAGAATTGTGAGAATATTGTGATATTGCATTATTTTGTAAATGAAATGTAACTATTACAATCTCTTATTATAGGTTAGATGGCTAGTAACGAGGATCATCCACATGATGATTCTATTCATGATGGAGATGAGACCGGTAATGCAGTGGAAAGGGAAATTAGACGAGGAATTACAATTATGAAGCGACTCATTCGTGATAGGGATCGAGGCATAAAACATGATGTGCATTGGAGTCAAGATAACTAACTAATTGAGCCTAACGGTTCAACGTTGACAAGTTATCTTGGTTCAGTTACAAGGAGAGAAGTTCTAATTACTTGTGATGATTGGAGAAACAAATTGTTGAAAGACGCTAAAGACAAAATATGGATTGAGATACAGGTACCATATGTGATGTTATTTGTTTTTAATGTCGATTATGTATTTAAATTACTTATACTAACGCACTCTGTGTATGATTTTCGTAGAGGTCTTTCAACATTGATGATACCAGAAAAGATTATATACTCGGATTGGCCGGAAAAATACATAGAGGGTTTAGATCTTTTTTATCAAACAAGTATCTTAAGGATGCGGATAAAAAATTTATTGATGCAGAGCTTCCACAGAAATATGCAAATTTGATTACACCTCATGAATGGGAAACTTTTAAATCCAAACGAAAAACCCCAGAATTTGAGAGTGTAAGTGACATAAATCGACAACGAGCATCAAGTCCCGCGTATCCATACAAAAAAGGGCGTATGGGATATGCACGCTTACAACAAGCTATAGTAAGTATCTATAAATTGCAATGATATACTTGTTCATCATGAGTTATTTTTTATCATGTTATTTGGCTTAATGTGTAGTTAACAAAGGAGAAAAGTTCTGAAACATCTCTTTCGGACCATGTTTTGTGGAAGGAAGCCCGCGTGGGTAAGGATGGAGTTGTTAAAGAAGATGTTCAACAAATTTTTGAGAAATGTGTAAGTATAACATTACTGCTTGAATTAAATCAAACGTTTATTAACATATAGTTAAGTCAAATTTTCGATATTCATATGAATTTCAGGAGCAGCTATCTCAGTCTATATCTCCAGATGTAGACAATGATTGCAGGAGGCTACTTAGTCGAGCATTAGATGTTCATGAGTATTCTGGTCGTGTGAGGGGTAAGGGATATGGGATCACTCTAACATCCTTGAAAGAACCAAAGAAAAAAACGGCTAGCAATAAAGAACTGCAGGCAAAGTTGGAAGCATTAGAATCTGAAGTTCGTGAATTGAAAAAGGAAAAAGAAAGAGATAAAAAAGAAAGAGATCAAGCTTCAGCTTTTAAAGATACTAGTGAGAAAGATAGTATTAATTGTAATTTTCAACCGAATATTCCCGAGGTAATTATATATATTATTATGAAATTAAATTAGCTTAATTTATTTAATTGACATATATACACATTAACAATGTCATATTTATTATTGGTTTTAGGGCATTTCCCGTCGTCAACTCTATTTATCGTCACCGACTTATCGGATGGTTGGCAAGGGAAAGTGCATAACACTTTGGGAGAAATGCTTCACCATAAACCGCTCCCCACTGGATTTTTGAAAGTATCGATTGATATTGTTTTAGAGGGGGATGCCTTATTACCACTACCTGACGATGTTTCGGATGCAACATTGTTGGGAGATGCAATAGGATCGTTCGTTGCATGGCCGTCAAGCCTCATTTGCCTAGATGATAAGGTAAGCTTAAAACCATTATGAACCTTTGGGTATTCAAATTTTTTATGGGCATTTTACGTACATTTTTTTTACATGGTAATGTTAGACTCCAACAAAATCCAAATCAAATGATAAGGGGATTATGAGGGAAACCGAGTCGGTTGCATCGAGAAAAGAGGTACAACACAATTATATGATATTTATGCATGGAAAATGTTAATTCGTGATCTTATACTTCACCTAACTAATTATATGATATTTAGATTCAGGCTAAAGAGATTGAACAAGTCAGTAGGGGTAAGATGCCTGAAATTAGCAACATTCCCACACAAACAAAGGGTGTTGCTAAGAAGACCGCGGCTAGAAAAAAAACCTACTTCTCAGTATAGGTCGTGCCTTCAGACGTGTTTACTTATAACAGATATTCTGGATGGTGGTACTCGGCTTATACCTATGGAGGAAGGTATTTTTGGTTTTGAATATTTGGAAACAATTGGTAGAGAGGACATGGAGCAAGTTTTTAAACATTTGGAATTGGGCATCGGTGTTGTCGATACATACATTCGGCATACTCCGATCAACTTTGTTTAATTAATTGAACAATTTATTTACTCATTTCAAATGAATAGTCTAATATGTTAATGATGTTTTTATTTAAGGTTTCTGTATGACAAATTGATGCGCCCGCGTGGATTGGAACAAAGATTCACTTTCTTATCTCCCATGACTATCAACCAATGGTTAATCGTACAGAAACCAGATGAAGTCATACAGTATGTACTCGGTTTATTTATGGCCAGCAAAGATACAGAAAAGTTGTTCTTTTTACCATATAATACTGGCAACGGGTTAGATTTTCATTCTAACTTCATCCATTATAATTTTTTGTTTTTTAATGTTGTGTAGAAAGTTTCCATCTAACCTTTGTTTTCATTCTAACCTTTGTTTAATCTTACAGTGGGCATTGGTTGTTGGTGGCAATTAATCCGATAAGAGAAATTGTATATTATCTGGATTCTTTACACAATGATCAAGCAACATACCCAGATATGAAGAAGTTGATTGATACGTAAGTGAGATTGTTCTAAAAATTCTTGTGTATATTTATTTATTTATGTGACATGTTCTAAATATTCGTTTATATTTTATTAGCGTTATACAAGTTTTTCGATCACAAAGAGATATTCAAGTTCCAAAGAGCAAAGCCAACAACATTACATGGATTAGAGTGGAGGTATATTTTCATAATTTTGATTATATTATTGATGATACTTGATAAAACTAGTTAAGGGGTATATCCTGATATATATCCGTATTTTCTTTCCATGTGTAGTGTCCTCGTCAGCGCAATGGAATAGATTGCGGATATTTGATGTTGAGGTTTATGAAAGAAACTCTTCTTTTGGATCGAATAGATATTCAATCCAAGGTATGGATTTCTAACTTAGGAATTATTTTAATATTTACCACATATGTCTCATATAATTAAATAGTTTTAGCTAAATCATACTATGTTATATTATTATGTAGTACTTTGATGAATTCAAATATGTTCATTACTCAAAAGATCAATTGGATGAACTTAAGGAGGAATGGTGTCAATTCATTATTGAGCTGAGAGTTTTATAAGGTATATTGTCTTTCTTTCATTGATGAGAATTTTGAGTATATATAAGTTTGAGTTTTGATGAATATGTCGTCATTAGTATATTAAATTGTGTTGCAATGTTGTTGTTGTTTGTTATAGAAGCTTGGAATCATAAATTATGTTGGTGTTGCCAAATATTGATTGATATCTTGTCCATAGAAGGTTGGAATCATATACTGATTTTCATAGGCACTTGAAAATATTCAATAACTCATGATCATTTGTTGACATTTTTGGCAATGCTTGCAGCTTGAATATCAGATTTGGCAATGCTTGCAGCTTGAATATCAGATAAGAACAATGCCTTCTTTGTTTTCTTCTATATTTTGTCTAATGTTGTTGTTGTTTTGTTTTAGGTTATATGTGCAGATGTAGAAGATAGAGCTACCAAGTTCATTGTTGTTGTTTTTTAGCTTGAATATCAGATTTTTTGTAGCTAACAAGATATATGAATTGTTGTTGTTTTTTAGCTTGAATATCATCAATTTTTTGTATATATAAATTATTGGATTAAAGATGTATATATAAATAGACAAATTTGGTGCATATTTATTGTATTGAAGCTCTAATTTATGAAAATTTGGTGCAAATTCTAAATGCATATTCTGGTGCAAAATGTCGTGAAAACCTGGTGCAAAATATGGTGATAATCTGGTAAATATTTATTGTATATATCAGACAGCGCTTTTTTTAAGTTTTATATATAAAAAATTTCGTGGACATTAGACAGCGCTTCAAAGAAAAAAGCGCTGTCTGAAGTGGGGATTAGATAGCGCTTTAAATAAAAAGCGTTGGCTAAAGTGACAAACAGATTGCGCTTTCAAAGTAAAAGCGCTGGCTAAAGCAGACATTTAGCAGCGCTTTATCATTAACTAAAGCACCGTCTTTACTTATAGCAGCGGTCGAATAGGCAGCGCTTTTAAGCGTTGTCTAAGCCCAAAAAAAGCGTTGTCTAATCCCTTCTTTGGCATAGTGTAATCTGATTAGCATAAGTCAGTTATGTGATAAAGGTTACAAAGTTGACTACACCAAAGATGAGTGTGTGGTTTCTGATGAGCATAATCAGGTTGTGTTAAAGGGTATAAGATCCAAAGATAATTGCTATCAATGGATACCAAAAGAGGTCAGCTTATGTGGTAATGATGTTGTAACATCATATGGTAACATCAAGCTTGAAATAATACTGAAAGGACAATCAGAATTAATGAATTTTGATCCTTTGAAAAATTTAAAAGGAAAGTTTGTATGGAGGGAGAAAGTCATTTTCACTCAAAATCAAGCTCCTTGCCTTAGACCATCATTTCCTAGTGTTGCAACATCACGCTTCTTCAAAGCCCTGTTCTCGCGACTGTTCATCTCCTTTGCTTTCAAGAATCAATCCTCACTAAATCTCACCCATCTCAACGGATTCATGGCTTCTCCATCCAAGAAATCTGCGTGTCAAAGTTCTACAAAAGGAATGGCTAGGGTTTCCGCAGAAGAGGGATTTGCAGAAGAAGCTTTGAATGTAGAACCCATCTCTATGATGCTTCCAGCCTCAGGAAATACTAGACCTGAGAAATATCAACCTGTGAGAGCTTCAAAAGGTAGTACCTCTAATCAATCCACTCGCAAGAAGTTTGGCGATAGAGAGAGTAGGGCATTTGTGAGGAGTATGTTATTTGGAGACAAACCTAGGACTACCAACCCTCTTCCACAAACTGTTGAGGAAAGGGTAGATGTTGATAAGAGCATGGGGCAGATCGTTGATAAAATATTTGAGAAAGGACTTCCTATTAAGGGTATATCTAGACCCCTGAGACAAATGGCTGCTGATTAGTGTACAAGAGAAAAGAGTGACATGCAATCTACTGATACAAATCTTCACAGATTAGCTGTCTCCGTAATCGAAGATGTTGAAAAGGAAGTTGAAGTTGATACTGAAGTAAGTAGTGGAGAAGATGATATTCATGGTGAAGGGGATGTTGAAGGGGATGTCAGAACATCGCCTAGTAGGGATGCTGAAGGAGAAAAGAGTACTGATGTGATTAATGTTGATGACTTATCTGATGATGAAGTCATTGGAAGAGCAGTGCCTGGTCTGGCTAAGAGACTAAGGACAAGGAAAGAAAAGCAGGCTGAATCGTCCCCTGATGATAAGAGGAAAAAGACTGTTGTTGGGCCAACAAAAGCTTGGAGTAAGGTCGAGGTGAATCCAAGAAAGTGGAAGATTGTGGAACAATCAGAGTCTGAGCATGATGATGAGGATGATGTTTAGAACATCACTCATGTCAGAAAATATATTGCAAAAAGGATTACAGACAAAGTCCCAGATGCTCATGTGGATAACATCTCCTTCCACCATGCAAGCAATGCCTATATTGGGAAGTTCATTTGCCAAAGGAGGATTGCTCTTGAGAGAGAGATTGGCAAAGAAGCCATGGAGATTAAAGAAGTGATGGAAGGAATTAAAGCTGCTGGGTTAATGAAAACTGTGTGTGGATTTTCAAGATGCTATAATGGCCTGGTAAAGGAATTCATAGTAAATCTTCCTGTAAATATCTCTGACAAGAGCAGTCCAGATTTTATGAAGGTCTTTGTTAGAGGAAAATGTGGTGAGTTCTCTCCTAAGATTGTCAACAGCTACTTAGGAAGAGAGGATGCAGAGTATACAGAACTGGAGGATACAGATAATGAAGTGTGCAAGGAAATTACTGATGGACAAGTTAGAGTATGGCCATTAAAAGAAAAGCTACCAACTAGCAAACTGAGTGTGAAGTATACTATACTTCACAGAATTAGAGCTGCAAACTGGGTGCCCACTAATCACAAAACCACCACAGCTGTGGGATTAGGAAGGCTTATCTATGTTGTTGGTACATAGAAAAAGTTTGACTATGGCACATACATATTTGATCAGACTGTAAAACATGCAACAACAAATGCTATTAAAATGCCTATAGCATTTCCTTCTCTCATTAGTAGAGTCGTTCTGAGTCAACAACCAGGAATTTTGACTTGTGCTGATAAAGCATGCAAGAGGGAGTCTCCATTATCCTTGCATCAGAAATTGTTTATGGGAAGTCATGTTGCAGATATTGTCTCAACATCAAATGCAGGTATCAAGAAGAAAACTTCCAAGGCTGGTTTGCTAGCAGAGCTGAAGGCAACCCGCAAAGACTTGGATGTTGTGATTAATACCAGTCTGGCTAGAAAAGAAAAGATTGAGAAGATGATCCAATCTTTGGAACAAGATGATCATGCTGACTCTGATGATGAAGGACAAGATGGTGCAGATGATGCAAGTTCAGAAGAAGACTAGCTTATTTGTTTTTGCTTCTCGTAGTTTTAGTTTTTGTTTCTGCAATGTTGTTTTTGATATCACTTAAGGTGCTTGGTTTGTAACTTGATTTTTGTGCTGTTTATGCACTCCTTACGTTCTGTTCTATGATTTGTTTTTCCTGGTTACTAACTGTGAGGCTAACAATGAGAGCTAGGGTAGTACTAATTGTAGTTAATAGGGATCCTGCTTGAAGATTGTCTAATTGTGGCTAAAAAGGGGGAGAAGTAGCCAAGAGAGCCTAGAGTATCAAAGAGTACAAAGGTCAGTGCCAAGAGTTGATTGTTGCTGCTAAGGAATAAAGTCAAGAAATATGCAGCTGATTGCTGTTGTTATAGTTCAGAAGTGCAGAAATTAAGGGGGAGTAATTACTGAACAGCTGCTATGCTGATTGTTGCATTGAGGGGGAGTGCTCATTGCTGCTAATAATGAATTGTGTAGTTGAAGATAATATGTGCAGCTGTTTGAAGATTGTAGTTGAAGATTATTGATGCTAATAATGAATTGTGTAGTTGAAGATGATATGTGCAGCTGTTTGAAGATTGTAGTTGAAGATTATGGTTGTTTTGCAGCATAATGATATATGCTGAAGTTTTTATGTGTGCAACAGAGTTTTGTGAAGAAAAGATGTTACTACTGATGCTGCTGCTTGGAGGTTAAAAATTATTGATTGAAGTTTTCCGCTGCTAAAGTCTCTGAAGGTGCAGAGTTTGTTTTAGCCAAAATTAGCCAAAGAGGGAGATTGTTAGTTCTTGGATTGGCTAGAATTTTGGTAAAACAAAGTATGTTCAATGTTGATGTCAAGGTACTGATGTTGCAACATTGAGTCTTAACACTGGGCTGTGTTAAGTATTTAAATTGCTGAAGTTGGATGTCTGATGTCACATGGTGATGTTGTGACATTAGATCTGCTAAAAATTCAAAGTTTTCAATTTCATGAGTTGCTAAAGATTCGGCTTCACTCTTAATTTTGAGATCATTATCTTGTTCAGCTAGTTGAAGTAGTGCTTCTCTTACATCTGAAGTTTGATATTGAATTGCATATACACTATTCACATGACTTTCCCAACGTGTCTATGACAATGGTTTAATAGTTAAACCTTTCACATTGTCTCTATAAATTTTCCAACATTTTGTCGAATGAGAAAATATAGTATAAATACGTTATAACACTCCAAAAAAATCTTTAGCTTTAGTACAATAATTTGCAATTTCACAAAATGTCAAGTTAAGGCTATGACAACTACATGGTGCGTATAATGCTGTAGGGTTAACATCTAATAATTTTCTTTGTACACCTTGATGTTTACTTTTCATGTTTGATCCATTATCGTATCCTTTTCCTCTCACATTATTAATATCTAGACCAAGAGTTTATAATACATTTTGTAATTCCTCAAACAATCCTTGACCTGTTGTGTCAAAGACTTTAAAAAATTATACAAAAAATTCTTTAATTTTCATTGGACTTGTAGAAACATCCACACAATGTATAATGGGAGTCATTTGTTCTTGATGACTTACATCAGGAGTACAATCAAGAATCATAGAAAAATATTTTGCTTATTTGATTTTTCGACTATTGTACTTTTGACTTCATTACCTAACATGTTAATCAATTCATTTTGAATCTTATGACTATAATAATGATAATGAATATTCTTAATACATTCAAAAAGTTTTTTCATGACAGGATTCCATTCAACAATCATTTCAATAAGAGAAAGAAAGTTTCCATTATTTTCCACATTAATCCTCTCGTTTTTTCTACGAAATGCTAAATTTTGCTCAACTAGATATCTAGTAACAGAAACTATCCTAAGTAAGATATCCTTCCAATACCTTTTTTCATTTGTTTATAAGCTCTTGAAGATGTTTATCAATTGTTATATTTTTCTTAAATCTAATTTGTAAGTCAATCCATTTACTCATGAAAGACATGTGTGCATCGTTTGATTCATGTTCTTTAAGCCTTTCATAAATATGTTTCTAATCATTAAAAACTTCATTTGCTAAGTGATTCATTCTACAACTTGTACCAAATAACTTACACCAAAAACAAAAAACTCTATCCAATTCTTCTGAATAAACAAGCCAATTTCTATTTTGCTCTTCTCTAATAGAACAATAACAGATATAACATGATGATGAGAAATTCCTACCCGAAGTATGTTTATGACCATTCACGATTGACACATCTCTTTTAGGATCATTTCTTAGTAATTCATCTCTTAAGTTATTGCTAAGGCTATTCCATGTTCTTGGATCATAAATGTCCAATAGAATAGACTTGTTAGGTTGTTCATCAACAAAAACAGGGATATGTTCATTTTAATTATTATAACCTTCAACATCAAAATTTTCAGCTTCATCATCATCTTTATTTTCATTGTTTTCAACAGAAATATTTTGCTCTTCAACAATCCTATTTAGTTGTTCATTCTCTAAACTTTGATCTTCAAGGTTAAAATTACCTATATTGGCATCATTAGAAATAGAAATTGTAGGGAGTTTTCCAAAAAAAAAGTTATGAATAACACCCTTTTAAGATTTATTATCAATTTCAATTAGTTTATTTCTTTTTCTCGTTTTAGATGACTAGACAATTGTTTTCTAGGCAACATTTTAAGCAATCAAAGAGATGAAACAATGGTACATGATTTTGATTTTTAACCCTCAACATAAATTCTTATCCATTTGTTCCAAAATTCTTTGAACACCAAATCAAACTTGATCCTGAAAAGTAAAAATCAACTGAAAAATTAGCAACTTATATATATATATATATATATATATATATATATATATATATATATATATATATGTTTTGATTCATTTATTGTTTGGCTTGCCACTTACGGTAGTCACTTATGCTTTTCCAAATTTCTTGTTGAATTGACGGTCGACACTTATGCTTTTCCAGAGAGATGGAGAATTTATAATTAGATTGAAATATGAGAATTAGAAAGAACACAGATTCATAAACTATGGTAACGTTATATGACTTTGAGTCTTAATAAAGAGTTAGAATTTGACTTTTCAACAATTCGTATTCACTATATCATTATTTTAATTTTAGTGTCCCAATTATACTCTTTAGTTGCTAAAATTATGGATGTATTAAATGAATTTATTTTAGGGGAATTAATTGATTTTATTCTACCCTATATTTTATTTAAGGAAAATTACATTCATTTATTAATTTTGACTTCCTAGTGCCCCAATAATTTTGTTAGACACTATTTAAAAAATAATTCTAGCAAGTATTTCCATAATATAAAAATGTCTTTTAATATATATATATATATATATATATATATATATATATATATATATATATATATATATATGTGTGTGAAATTTTTACCGAAATAACCTAGATTTTCAAAAAAATTCCCAAAATACTCCACTTTATAAATTATTTTTCCAAAGTACCCCACTTTGGGGTACTGATTGTATGGTGGCACCATGTGGATTGGTAACCCTTCACAAGGGCACATGTGTTGTCGCCAATTGGATTGGAGACACCACATGATGCTGCCAGTTCAATTGGTGACTGGGTCTTAATATTAAATGGGAGTCGTCAATTGAGATGGAGACATGGTGTATTGTGTAAATTATTTTAACAAAAATAAATAACATTAATCATTAATTAAAAATAATATTACATAAATTAATGTTGGCGACCGGGTTGGTCATACCGGCCATCGGTTCCACATCCCCTAGGCACCCTCACTTGTTGCACTTTGTTCCCCTCATTGTTGATTCACGTAAGGTGTTTGAGGAGTTGAAGTATCAGGAACATTCCCAGCTGGTTCCCAAATAATTTCTTACATTTCCATTAGGTCTTGTGTGCTGAAACTGAGCGTGCGACCCATGCCAGAGTAGTTCTGATGTAATGAAGGGTTCATTGATGTGCGGCCGGGACGATTGAAGGGGGTCATTGGTGTGAAGGATTCGTTGTTGAAAGGTTGAAATTGTAGTGGTGTTTGAAAGCCATAAAGTTGTTGGGATATTTGTGTATGTAGGCTAGGATATGATGTATGAGCGTTTTGGCTATGGAAAGATGTTTTGGCGTTATGGCTATGGTATGATGTACCCTCATTTTGGCTATATCTTGATGTTTTGTTGGAGGCATAGCCATATTGGGTTTCTTGATAATAGTCATTTTATTGGAGATGGTATAGGGGTCGCTCTTGGTATTGTGGTTGGGTGTTTAGCATGTTTGGATGATGGGTTTATGTGTTAGTGGGTTGGTAATTCTATTGGGTAGGGGCTGTGAGTAACATGGCCGATAATTTCCCGGTAGGTTAGACACTAAAGCTTCTTGTGTGTAAGTGGTTTGTCGTGGGTCGTATAGATACCTCTCTTCGGAGACAAACCCAGTTGCAATCGATATGTACCAAGCCATATAATTAATAGTTGGTATAGACGGGGTTGCCATCACCGGGTCATGTAAGACATGGGCGTTGCGGTTCCTCCATTTACGACACTCAGATTTTGCAAAATCCTTCGAGTCGGGATAGTCCCATTGATCATTAACTTTTTTTAGATGCCATTTACCGAGGTCAACTGGGGGATCTGATATGTTTTGATGCATTCCAAATTGTAGTTTGACACGGTATCTGTTGTGCAGCTCCATAGTGGAGAATCTGATGATCGGCACGCATGCAGTCCAAACGGCTGCATCTTCCTCTCTGACTACATGTAGGTATTCCATGTTTAGATATGGACGCCAAATGAACAGAAGAAGAGAAAAATAATAGATCATAAACTTTTTGATATAAAAAATAAATTAATTTATTTAGAGGCCTTACATCTCCAGTTGTTAGGTGATCCAACAGATTGCGGTATTGAATGATACAATGTCAAGACATCTATTGTAAATCATACCCTTAGCCGACCATCTAAACAACAAAAATAACAAATTCAATTAGTTAGACACAATAATTAGTAAGGTGAAATAAACTAAGATTAAGTTATTAACTTATTTTTGTGCATACGGGAAGGAAAAGCTGTTGTGTATGACGGACGCTAGGGATGGCAATCTAGACCGACCCCATGCTTGGAGTAAAACGGCACATCCAGAAAAAGTAGATGTGTTTTTTTGGCGCACTTACACAAAGAACTATACAAAACGTGCATAGGTTTCTCTTATTTTATCTAGGTTTCTCAGTAAGGGTAAATACATAACGTGCATAGAAGAACTAGTGCCTTCGGGAAATAAAAATAAACAAATTAAAAGCATAAGGTAACACCTGGTTTCTCAGTAAGGGTAAATACATAACGTGCATAGAAGAACCAGTGCCTTCGGGAAATAAATATAAACAAATTAAAAGCATAAGGTAACACCTGGTTTTTATTATTTTCATTTCTTCTGTAGAATCTTGATCTAATATAAAACCAGTGTACCATGATTTGAGGCGCGAAAGTAACATACCTTGGCCTCTTGAGTTCTCATCCAGCAAGTCGGCACCCAAAAAATTTTCACAAATTGAACCATCAATGTTTATTGGTCCATTGACCACCTTACCATCAATGCGCAAATCGAGTAACATGTACACATCTTCTAACGTCACGGTACATTCACTGGTTGGAAAAAAGAAGGTGTGTGTCTCTGGGCAATATCTCTCATGCAAAGCTAGTATAAACTTTGCATCAACCGAGTAAGACATGATTTTGCTTACTTGTCTGAAACCGACGAGCTCAATATAAGGTGTAATTAATTCATCGGGGGCAACATATTCATTGGCACGATGATGAAAGATGGAGTGGAGTGTTAATGTCGGGTAAATTATTTAGTGAAAGCATAATGAAAGTGATGAAAAAGGATATTATCAAAGACACCACACATGCAATTACAATCTTTGACCGTCATAGGCAAACTTTCAGTGTACATGAAACAATGGACCATAATAAGGGGAGGCCGTAGTTATCCTATGCTGTCAGACTAAACAAATGTTGGTGTGACTATGGCAAGTACCAGGCCTTCTGTGTACCTTGCTCACATGCCATTGCAGCATGCGCACATGTTCGTCAAGATGCTTATAGCCATGTATTTGGTTTACAAGGTGATTAATGTTATGAATGTCTACAACGAAGGCTTCACACTGCTAACAATGGAGGAATATTGGCCTCCATACCAAGGGGACATAGTTTGGCACAATGATGAGATGCGAAGAAAGAAAAAAGGACGCCTAAACAGCAAGCGTATAAGAACCGAAATGGATACGGCTGATAAAATGATAAGATTATGCAGTAATGTCGTCAACCCGAACACAACCGAAAAAATTGTCCCACCGTTGAAGCAATCTCTGCATCATGATTTAGTTTATCCTTTCAATTGTTGTAATATAATATGTTCATATATTAATGAGTCTTTGTTACAACAATGTTGACAACAAACAACACATACCGTGAACTAACAATAGACAACACATACGGCACATAAAACAGATAACAGAAAATAAACATAAAACATTTCTAACTGATTACAACAATCAAACTAATGTCATTAGGTCCAAACATGACTTCCCTCACATCCTTGTCAGTCTTAACGCGAACTCATCCACGCAGGCGATCAAGTCTCTCGATACTTCGAATTTTTTCCCCTTCACCAATGTCTCCTTTTAACCACCGATTCAGCTCCCTCTTAAGTTGATTGAAACTTTGAATGTTCCAAAATAACATGTCCATCAGAGGCTTCTCTCTCGAATAGATGACTTTTCCCCACCGACGACGATACATGTTATCTGTGGAACAAATATATGAGATGAGTTGTGGAACTAAATGATCAGAACACCTCTATTTATAGAAAAAAAATTCCACTTTCAAGGTTGTCTCCAGATGAATTGGCGACACCATTTTAAGTATTATACCCAGTTGCCAATTGAATTGGCAGCACCATGTGGTGTCTCTAATCCAATTGGCGACAACACACGTGCCCTTGTGAAGGGTCGCGAATCCACACGGCGCCACCATACAATCAGTACCCCAAAGTGGGGTACTTTGGGAAATAATTTGAAAAATGGGGTATTTTGGGAATTTTTTTTAAAAACTGGGTTATTTTGGTAAAAAAAACGAATATATATATATATATATATATATATATATATATATATATATATATATATATATATATATATATATATATATAGAGAGAGAGAGAGAGAGAGAGAGAGAGAGGTGTAAAAAAATTTTTGGTGCCTTAAAATTATGGTGCCTTGGACTCCCGTCTCGAGAGCCCTTGCTCAGGGCTACCATTGCTTAAAATAAAGGGCTAAGCAAGAACTTAGATTTTAGCACAGATAAAATAGAAATTTGTGTAAACAACAACCAATTTTTTCTATCAAAAAGTTTTTTTTCTATTTGATGAGATCATCTATCATAAAATTATATTTTATATGTCATGTAAATGGCTGATGTAACATTCTGATTTATTTTTATTTATTTTTCCTTAAATTAATTATGCGATAATTGTGTTTATGTTGTGTTATTAGTGTGTTGAGTTACCCTTGGTGTGGGGTAGTGACTTAAGAATATACTTTAACGTGTTGTAGCGGTGTGTGAGCAATTGCATAGAACTTGATGGTGTGGTGTGTAAAACTAATTAGATTATATTAGTTGATAATTATTTAATTATTTAATATTAGGTGGATATTAATTTAATTAAATAATTGATGGAAATTATTATTATTATTTTTAGGTGGATGAAATAATAATAATATTATAATAAGAAAAATGGAGATTAGAGTAAGGGAAGTTGTCAGATACGTAAAAACAAGAGAAAGTGAGAAAAAAGGCTTGGGCAAAAGGGAAGAGAAGAATCTATTGTTGAGGTCGAAGAAGATTTGCAAGAACTCAAAGGTAAGGGTGTGGTTCTAATTATCTAAGAGTCAATATGATGATGGTGGGTAGATTATTTATGTGCTTAGGTTGTATTTTTCTTCTCTCAATATCATGACTATTGTTGCAAACTTGTAATTGTTAGATTGATTGAGTTGTTTGATGAATTATGTGTAGTATGTTGATGTTGTGACTGATGTTGGAATGGTTAATTGTTGTAATTGATGTGGTTAAAATCATGTAATTGATTGAATTATTTGATTTTGTTGTTGTGTGGTTGATGTGGTTGCGAGTCAGAGTCAGAACTCAAAGTATGAACAATTTTCTGTGAAAGATTTGAAATTTTGATGTTTAGAAAAATGATTTTTGGGGTAAAAATATACGTTAATTGAATGGTATGAAAGACAGGGTTTTGGGTTGGATTTAAAAGTGGTTCTGGTTTTGAAAAACGGCAGGAAAGTGCTTTGGCTGCAGGTGTAATAAGTTACATGGTTTGTGGTAACCGGTTACACTGTGTTGAATACGTGTTTTTGGGCAAAACTGTGAGGGTGTAATCGGTCACCTGATTTATGGTAACCGATTACACTGAGAGACAGAGGTGAGGGATATCTGGTTACAAGGGGTGTAACCGGTTACCTCGTTTAGAGTAACCGGTTAAACTGGGACTATTTTTGAAAAGTCTTTGAAAATTCATAACTTTAGTTCCAGAAGTTCGATTTGGGTGTCGTTCGAAGCATCGGGAAGCCGACATGACGAACTCTATTCAGAATTTGATTTTTGTACCAGAGGTTGTATATTTTACTGTGTGATAGTGCGAAAAGCATTGTGATGCTTATGTTGTGATGTGACATGTTCATAAATGCGTTGTGGTTGATTGTTATAACGTTGTGTTGCTGTTATTGAGTTGTGGTAGTATGTGATTGGTGCATGATGGCCAGTATTGGTGGAGTACTTTGACTATGGAGGTGTTGTTGTTCATTGTGCTCGATGGTTTTGTTGCATGTATAAGGTATTTCATGCATTCATGAGATTGGACATTTTTCCTTTGTTGTTGAGCCTCAATCCCAAGAGGTAAGGATTGAGTGTCGGTAGCTGATTTTGGAGGTGATGGAATCAGTGAGGTGTTACCGGAGATGATGGTAACGATTAGTGAGCTCTGATCATAGGAGGTGAGGATCGGGGCAGTGAACCTGAGTGTTCACGTATTTGGTACCACATTCATCGAGTCGAATTTTAAGTCTCATTGCATTGCACATTGATTGGATTGTTGTTGTGTTTAGATGATTGTTGTGTTGTAGTCTGTTGTGGAATGGGTGATGTACATGTAATAATTTATTGCTTACTTATTATCATGCTTTCCTTTATATAATTAAGATATCTCACCCCTTCTTTTTGAATGTTGCCTTTGTTGGGCATCGTGCAGATAACTCACAATAGACGAGTTGATGTGAGTGGAAGATGGAGTCTTCCGTTTTATTTTTAGTGTCGGCGTCTGTATGATGTCTAACACCGGGGTTCTGGAAAGTTTATATATGTTATGTTTTGTTAGAGATTTTTGGATATCTCTTGAGTTGTGGTTATTTATGTTTATTTGGAAAATATAGTTATGTTCTGAATAATTATTTGATAATGATCTTTCCGCTGTTACAATAAAAGTTGATGCTTCAAACATGTTTTGTTGTTATTATCATAAATAATAATTTTTAAAAATTCATGTGTTATATATCATGTTATATGAGAAGGTGTTTGTTGATTGGTGACATCCTAAATGTTATTGATTTAAATTTACTCTGATAATTTATTTAAATTACGCGGAGAATATTTAGAGTGTTACATAGTGGTATCAAAGCAGATCGGTCTGTCTGACTAAGTTGTTGAGTCAGTGTTAATTGGTCTGCCAGTTGAATATTGTCGATGTTGTCTTCTAACCATTGTTGCTATAGTTGGTGGAAAAACAGAAATGGATGGAAGAAACAATGTTGTTATTGTTGCTGTTTTGCAGGCTGTTGCTCAGGATGTTCAGAATCAGCCTAATGATGGTGGGAATGACGAGTTTATTCATTTGGGGAAGTTCCAGAGGAACCATCCGCCTACTTTCAAGGGTATGTATAATCCTGATGGAGCGCAGGATTGGCTCAAGGAGATCGAAAGGATATTCTGTGTTATGGATTGTTCAGAAGAGCAGAAGGTACGGTTTGGTACTTATATGCTAGCTGAGGAGGCTGATGACTGGTGGATCAACACCCGTCAGGTGTTGAGGACTTAGGGTGAAGTTGTTACCTGGGATGTGTTCCATAGGTAGTTTTCGAGGAAATATTTTCTAGAGGATGTTCGTGGGAAGAAGGAGGTTGAGTTTCTGGAGCTGAAGCAGGGTAGTTTGACTGTTATTAAGTATGCTGCCAGATTTGTGGAACTTGCTAAGTTATACCCATATTATAATGAGGCGATTACTGAGTTCTCAAAGTGTATCAAGTTTGAGAATGGCTTGTATACTGAGATTAAGTAGGCGATTGGTTACCAACAGATCAGAAGGTTTCCCGAGTTGATGAATAGCTGTAGAATTTTTGAGGAGGATAGTAAAGCTCAATCAACTCATTATAAAAGTCTGAGTGAGAAGAAGGGGAAGCATAATGTGAACCGTGGGAAGCCTTATAGTGCTCCTGGTGATAAGGGTAAACAGAGAGTTGGTGATGGTAAGAGACCAAGTGGGGGAGGTGCTCTCGCTCCTCTTAAGTTCAATAGAAGAGGAGAATTGGGCCATCGTGTCAATGAGTGCTCGAGTGACGTGAAAAGGTGTTTCAAGTGTGGGCCGATAAGACATCTGGTTGCTGACTATAAGAGCAATGTGGTGACTTGCTAAAACTGTGGAGAACCAGGACATATCAGTACCCGTTGACAGAAGCCGAAGCAAGCTTCAACTGGAGGAAAGGTGTTTGTTATGTCGGGGACTCAGACTTCCAGTGATGACAGGTTGATCAGAGGTATATGTTATATTAATAATACACCTTTGATTGCTATTATTGATACTGGTGCTACTCATTCTTTTATTGCTGCTGATTGTGTGAAAAGGCTAGGCCTTGTTATTTCTTCTATGAAAGGAGAAATGGTTATCGAAAATCTTGCTAAGGGATCGGTGGCTACTTCTTTGGTTTATTTGAATTGTCCTCTGTCGATCTTTGATAGAGATTTTGGTGTTGAACTTATTTGCTTGCTGTAATACCCCAAAATTTGCCCTCTCATTTCTTCATATCATTTAGCATGAGCTTTCATTTCATTGCATTGCATTCAAGCATAGAAAAACAAAACATTAAACATTTAGCCTTGCATCTTGCATAAGGGCATGGGATCAGTGGTTCTCAAAGGTATTGATCATCCAAAGCAAGGGAACAAGAGCCAAGGGTCTTCAAACAAGCCTCAAAGGTCACTTACATCATATATACTCCCATTTGATCCCACAAGTCATTGGAAGATGGGAATTCATCAAGAAGATTAGACAGGGCATCATCTCCTAACAAAGCAGTCCAAATTAGGATTTGTTTTCAAGGTTAAGTTGCGGACTTCATCACATTCATGTGAGGATTCACTTGATCAGAGATTCAGAGGACGTTTGATTCAGGTGTTTTGCTTCAGTGACAAGATTGTTCAGTGGTAGCTGTGTGCACTTTATCAGAGGCTTGTGGAAAAGGTTTAGGATTGGTTTTGGATTCATTTGGCTATCCATTGGCTAGACCATGCTCTTGTCCATCTTTCGACTATCCACATTTTAACCATATTCAATTTTCAAATCCATATTTTTCAATCACCCAAATAACCATTTTTTCAAGTCCGTATCCATTTTTATTTCAAACCCATTCCATTCATAAATCCATTTCTTAACCCACATTTCTTATATCCATCTCCCTAATTCATAGCCATTTTATATTCATTTTCCTAATCCATTTATAACCATTAAACCCATTGTCCATTTTCACTTTTCGATTATCCACTTTCTAGATATCCATTTTTATCTTTTCTACTATCCATTTTTATCCATTTCAATATCCACCTTAAATACCCTAAACCATTTTTGGAATCCATAGTCGTTCCAAACATCCAAATGCCATAAAACACTTTTATCATTCTTAATCCACTTTAAGAACTAATTTTAAACCAAGCCCATTCATTTTCTAAGCCCATTTGCAAAACTCCTTGAAAAAAAAAACACTTGGTATAACAGTTCTCGGCCGGGTTTGCTCAATACTACGAATCAGTATTCAAGACTTGAAGGACATAGGGGTAGGCTTTCACACGGATGATTTATGATGGATACCTTTCACAATGAGGCCAATTTACTGCACCGATTGAGCCAATTGCATAAAAAGTTCCTTATATGACTGCAAGTGGCAATCACGAACATGATGGGCCAAGAAATGGATCGTTTTATGCGACCTTGGATTCAGGTGATGAGGGTGGTGTGTTTGCTCAAATCATGTTACATTCCTGCTGAGAATCGAAAAAAATTCCGGTACTTGTTGACTATGGCATACTTAAATTCTGCATAGCTCACACGGAATGAGATCGAGGAAGGATACAGTCCGCTAGTGCTACAATATGTTTATCAGAAAAATGTGAAGGAAATTATGTAACAGCAAATGAAGAGAACATATCTTATCAGAAAATTCATTGATCAAAATAAAAAGAAAACAAAGTTTTAGCAGGAAATGACACCAGATACAAGCCCAGCTTTCCTAACCCACCTTAACATTCCTTAATAGAAAAAGCAGAAAAATAACAGTGACGAACCTCCCTAACCGTTTTTCTAACTACCTCTAACAATCTACTAACCAACTCTCTCTTCTCCGAATTCTCTTCATCACAAATCAAAAATCTCTTCCTTCAATCTTGATTCTCCTCTCCCTTTTCTCAATTCAGTTCCTTCATCCTCATTCTCCAATTGCACTCTCTGCAAGAAAATTCCATAACCTTCATCTTCATCTTCCAATCTCCAACCTTGAAGCTTCATCCATCTTCAATCATCTTCTCCAATTTCAAGAATCTGCAGAAACCGAAAATTGTAGCAAATCTCGTTAACCGCTCTGTACTTCTTCAAAACCTCTTCATTCTTCAAAACGTTCTTCAATCTTCATTTTTTCTGACTCTCTCGGATTCAATCTTCAAGCTTCCTCCTCATTTTTTCTCCGTCTTCTTTGATCTTCATCAATCATCAAGCTTCTACTGTAACAAACTTTTCAATCTCTAAACTCTGCACTTACAACAATTTCCTCATCATCTTCATTTCCTGAAACGAGCAACCAAATTCCGTAACCGCTTCTGCAACTCATCACCACCTCGCGACTTCAATTTCTCGTCGATCTTCGTCGATTCAAAACCTGCAAGTTCAACATCAACGTAATTCAACAGCGCAAGTATGGAATAAGAAGAAATTCACAACGACGATAATTCAACGAGTCGTGCATCTCCAAACTACGCAGAAATTCATGCGATACGAATACGACAAGTTTAGAAGTAGTGGAGTAGAGGAGAACAAGAATTGAAGCACATCGAATCCATACCTGAATAGATTCCGATTCCAGGTAAACACCTTCATTCACATATGTTCTTCCTCGTTTACGCAATTTTGCTTGGTTGCGTAGTTTAGGGCGTGTTCGAAGCGGGATCTAACTCGCGATTTTGAGTAAGAACTGAGGGATGTCGTGAATGGCGGAGACGGTAAGTTTTTGTGTGAGCGGTGATGGGGATAGCGTTGAGGATGGAGACGGCGCCGGGGAGGAAAAGAGGGATGATTCGTCTTCTCTGATAGTCATTTAGGGTTTTAAGGAAGAAGTGAATTCTCAGGTTAGTGAACCGAACGGATTTGAGCCCAACATCACCATGTATGTTCTTTCCACACCCCCTTGTACTCTAATGCACCTCACGATTAACTTTTTCCCTTTTGGTTTTTTTTTGTGCTGATAGAAATTAATTAGGTTTTGACTAGGTACTTTTGTTAGAATTAGGCCTTAATTTCAGGCTTAGAGTGTAATCTTGACCATTAAACTTTGACTTAATTAATTAGTTTTTAATCTCCAAATTTAGGTTTTGATTAAAATTTGTTAGAGTTAGTTTATTAATTTTAGAATTAGAATTAAGGTTAGAATTAGACTTGGATTTAGATTTTGATTTTAGAAATTAATCTTGAGTGACTCGTAGCATCGGTTAATTGTTGATTAGTTTTAACTTTGACTAAGTGGATTAGATTTTGATCATGGTTTTTGTTTACTAATTGTTTTTTAGCTTAATTGCTTATCAATTGTTTAGCTTAATCGTTCAATAATTGATTTTTGGCTTAATCATTTTCTAATTCCTTTTTGCTTAATTGCACTAATTTCTTTTTCCTTAATTGCACTAATTGTTTTTGGCTTAATTGCTCACTAATCGTCCATTAATTGTTCCTTACAATTAGACTCTAATTTTGAACTAAGTGACATTGACGTAATTCTAGCATTGACTAAACTTAGACTTTAGTGTTAACCTCGATTAATTTCCGTAGCGTTTTCATTAGTTAACGTTGTTAATAGTCCGTAATACTGGTTACATGTTAATTTTTGACTAATTGTTTGTGTACATTTTAGAATTGACTTCATTTACTTCTTATTTGACAATTTCCATTTGAATTTTGACTAACTCTTGAGTTGTTTTGTAGTGATTCTCACTTGACTTGATAAGTTGTTCAAAGGTAGGAGGTGCTGCTACATACACTGCTGTAATGAACAAAGTGTGCTGTAAAATGTTGATATCCTGGCTGGCTGCATATATACCTGCCTTATTCTGGAAATAGTAGCTGTTATAGGTTGTTTTGCTTGTTACTGGTTTTTACAGCTATGCAGGTGTTGGAGCGCTGTTGTTGTTGCTGTTTGTGGCTTATGGCCTTTGTTTCATTGTTTTTCGAAGAGCATTTGGTTCCATGTCTTTCACGGATCCATTCCACTTTCTAACACCTTGTTCATGTATGCTAGATTACTAGAAGTTTGTCGGTTTGCTTATACTTTGCTTGCGTTGCTACGGATTGATATCCGTTTGGTATTACTTCTCTTCTCTTTTACTAATTCCGCATTTTTTCCCTTTTTATGCCATGTGAAGTAGGATTGGGAGTCCGTGCCACTTGGCCGACAATGATGAAAGTCCTCAAAGGAGGCTCTGCTTGTGACTGTTTAATATTGTGCCTGAAGACCTCTATGAGGCATCTCATTCCCATTCCCCCTGGTAAGACCTCCAAGGAGGCAATTGACGGAAGGTAGGGTTCGCAATCGACCCCCGTTATTCTAGTCGAGTCGTTCTTAGCTCTCATTACATGATTGAAGCTTTGAACATCACCTGCTCCTGTTATCGAGTCAGTCAAGTGGAAGATAGGGTTCGCAACCGACCCCCACTCATTGTCATTAGCTCACATCGACTGATGTTGACGCTTATGTGATCTCATTCACATCTTTCTTTTTTCTTGATCTACTTTGATATTTGATATCATTGTATTGTTTGTTTTAGCTTTTGCTTCCTCATTAGGATACCTATTCTAACTTGTCCAAGTTAGATAGGTTAGAAAACATAACATAGGACTAACACTAGTAATTCTTCCGTTTGCTTTCAGTTCATTTTGTGATTGATTCATCCTGTGTTTACTTGTCTGATGACATGATCCCCTTAGGATTCCTAGCTCCACTTAATTTTTGATTAAGTCGGAGGTAGGAGAGACATTAGGATAGCAATCCATGCCTGACAACATTAGGTAGCTTCCCTCCTGATCCTGACCTTAGGACCATTGATGCATGTTAACTTGTAGGACCGAGTTTCCCCCTTAGACTTTCTGTGTGTCTTTCCCCTTTGTTCTCTCGCACCTATGCGATCGAGATCTTGCTTCCTGTTCACCCGTAGTACCGTGAACTACGGATGCTCTGATTCCTCTTTCTTTTCAGATTGCGGATACGTAGGCACGAGATGCGATATCTCGGCGAGCACACTAACAACTAACTTCCGTTTTCTCTTACACTTTGAGTCTCTTCTCTCTTCTTTTAGAGTTAGGTTTTAAACCACATTAACCATAGGATCTCCTAGCATGCTAACACTAGGGTGTGTCTTAGTCTCCCCTTAGTTTTCACCTTTACCTCACTCTTGAGTCTGTCATCTTCTCATCTCAAAGAAAATTCAAAACATATAATAAAGGTAGGCATTTATTGCATTTAGGCCTTTCATATAAAGAAAAGATTATAAGGGGTCTTCTCTTGTAATCTTAGAATGTGTAGCATATAGCCCATCTTGGGTCAATGTGTTAAACATTTGATCTTGTATGAGGGACTTAAATGCAATACTTGTTGAAGGTGCAAATAATAAAAAACACTTCTTCATTTCTTAATCAACAAAAACACTTAATAAATACAAGTATGCTAGTGTGTTTGAACCTTGACAATTGGAGCTAAGTGTGGAGGTCTTCTTCACTCTTAAGTGTGCTTTCTTACCCATTCCATCTTGGAATGTGAGAATGCACACCTTCCAATGACTAAGATTCAGATACACTATCATATGCAAACAAATAAAAAACTCTTAAAAGACAAAAACAAACAATAACGTCTTTTCCTTCGGGAATTCTCTTCTCATCTCATTCATTCTCAATGCACGAATGCGCTTCTACTCGTTCTCTTGCAAGACGGTAATGCACTCGGACCAGCGAGCCTGCAACACCTGAGCTAGAACGTAAGCCGTTCTCTAAAAAACAAACAATCCATCCCTAGTGAGGGGAACTACGTCGCTCTGATTCTCATGCTCCCGATGAGATACGTAGGCAGTGGGGTAGGGTCCATGCGAGCACTTCTTTTATTTTCCCTACATTTGTTTCTCTTTCTCTCTCCTTTCCTTTTCCATTCCTTTTTCAGTTTCTTTCTCAGTATTCTTTTCTTACACCCTTTGATCGAGACAAGCAAGCGTGGATCCCATCGGGTACGATGGACGCATGGGGGTGCTAATACCTTCCTCACGCGTAACCGACTCCCGAACCCATTTCTCTTGGTCGCAAGACCATGCTCTATCCTTTCCTTCAGGTTTATGCGGTGTTTCCTTTCCCTCTCTTGGGATAAATACACATTGCTGGCGACTCTGTTCGGTGCCACTTTCGCGCTTGTACTAGGATGAAAATCCCGGGAGCGCCAGCTGGCGACTCTGCTGGGGACAGATTGACCTATTGCTGGTCCATCCTAAGCGAGTCAATCCTAGCGCTTGTTTGTCTTTTTCATTGGGTGTTTACTGTTGTGCTTTATTTTGCGATTTATTTACTTTACTGTATTCACTGCATTTTAGCATTACATATCATATATTATATTGTGTTGCACTGTTTTGTCTGTTTGGCGGGATGGGATTTCTGAGAGATAAGCTCATTACACAGGCTTGAGTATACACTTAGGATTAGAGTGGAGAGTAGTGGGACCTACGTGCCGTTTGGAGTGCGTTGGGTATTCACGAAATTCACAGCCAGACGAGGCTATCTTGGGACATGTTCTGACGTGCGTATCTTGCGCATTTCAGGATATCGATCTAGAGAGTTGTCGACTCTGGTGACCGATCATTGAGGACCTTAGTGGAAACATCCCTCTTTAGTGGTGACAGTGGCAGACCACATTCTGTGGAAAACCCATTCGCACCCGAGGGCCCACTTTGGAACTTGCATAGGATGACCTTATTTTTGAAAGAGAATCAGTGGAGGCACTCCTCGATTGGCGATAGTACTGTACCCCGAGGGATGAATGTACTATTGCTTCTCGACCTCAGTGCCAGAAGCTGAGGACCTTTCATTTCGGAGAATCAGTTGAGGCCTCCTCGATTGATGATGATGCCAAACCTGAAATGGTGAACGTATCATCATTTCTCGACCTGAGAGCCCGGGATACTGAACATCCTAGTACCCACATGTGAGAGGGGCGGGTTGTTTACAGGTTTGCAGGTAACCTTGACTTTCATCCTACCTGGTATTTTGGTTCTCTTATCAGTGTGGACTCATCAGCCTGGTATTATTGTACTCCGATTATCCCGGCACTCTGATTATGCCGATATTTTGGCATCACTGTATTCTAATCACGCCGGTGTTCTGTTTATTCTGGTATTCCGATTATGCCGATATTCTGGCATCACTGTATTCTAATCACGCCGGTGTTCTGTTTATTCTGGTATTCCGATTATGCCAATATTCTGGCATCACTGTATTCTGATCACGTCGGTGTTCTGTTTATTCTGGTATTCTGATTATGCCGATATCCCGGCATCCTGGCATTCTGATTAGCCGGTATTTTGGTATTCTGGTATTCTCTTCAGATCCGACTTATGAGCTTATTCAGCCAGCAACACAACAGTTATCCAGATTATATGGAACTTTTGATCCCATGCTTGTTGCATCTGCATCATCATGTTCGTATACATGTTCTGGTATTTCCAAGGGATATTAACTTTGAGACTTGCCACTGAGCATTTCTATCCTTTTCTTATGGTTTTTCTAAAGAAAAATTTTTTTGATCCCTTGGAAATATTCGAACATGACATTCTACATTGCATTCTCATACTCATATGCATAACAGGTGTTCTGGAGCAGATTTCTCATTCTGACTGGGTATTCTCTTCAGAAACGGCCAACTTGACTTCTCCCACCACTCAACTCATAACAATCAGAGGGTAGTTATGGAACAACTCCGAGCGAAAGTGAATGAGAGGAGGGCCCAGGTGGGGCATTTTATGGTGGACATTCAAGCGTTGTCCCGCGGTCAGAAACTGCTGAGAGAAGAAGTCAACTGGGTGAAGTCTCAGATGGGTCCGTTTACAAAAATCCAGAATGCGGTGTTAAGGAAATAAAGCAAGCCTCATCCCTGGTGAGGGGAACTACGTCGCTCTGATTTCTTCATTAGTCAATGGAGATACGTAGGCAGGAGATCGTGTGAGATCTTTGCGAGCAACCTTATCTATCAACCTTAATTATCAATTTCTTTCCTGAAGATACCTCTTGTCAGCTTCCAACTCCATCTCCCCAAGAGAGTCCTAGGGGCAGAGCATATGGGCAAAGGCCAGAATAACTTGAGAAGAAGTTTGATCCTATTTCGATGTCGTAAGTGCAACGGGTTTCCTCATTTGCTCAAACTCAAACTGGTTGAGCTAGTCGCATCAGGATCATCTTCGACAAAGCTTCCTTTGGGATTTCAATGCCAAATGCCAGGTATGACTACCATTCTGGAGCACCTGACCATTTAATTGACGATTGCAAGTCTTTCAGAGGTAAAGGTAAAGACAAGGTGCAGAACTTGATTGACTCAAAGGTTATCACACCAGACGGGTGGCCCATAAATTGAACTTTCTTCATCAGATTGAGCACCCAGTTTGCAAAAACATCATCAGAAGCAACAAGTCCAGACGGAGTCAAGCCTCCTCAACAAGGACAATCATTTAGCTTCTTTACTGCATTCTCATGTGTAGCTTTTTATGTTTGTCAAAACATTTGTATGCATGCATGAAATCTGTTTTTCTTTTTATGTTAATCATAATACAATAAGCATATTTTTCTTGAAGTGATCCATTCGTATTCACTCATAAGTTTGTATATGTGCATTGCAATACCAACTGTCGTGCTTAAACTCTTGAAGGAGGATGATGAGTTGGAAATGCAGAAATCTCTAATTGTGTGCTTTTGAATAAAAACCCTGTTGAGGATGTACAGGCATTGTTTCAACTCCCCAAACACTGGAGATATAAGGGAGATAGACCCTCGTTAACCCCTTTGAGCCTTGAAGTAGGAGTTTCTTTCGTACGAAAAAACCCTCACATTTAACCCAGGGGCAGGGTAGGCGTCAGTTAATTTGACCGAGCGTTCAAACCTCAAAAGGAGTGTGCATCTAAGGATCCATTACCTTTTAATCCACCACTGAGAGGTCAAGAGATGTGAAACCACAATGGTTATCCATCAACAATCAAAGAGTGAGGCAGTCACGACCTTTCCAATCAAGTCAAGACAAGCCAGTGTCACACGACGTGTTCAAGAAAAAAGAAAGAGAATAAAAAAAAAAGAAATGAAAAAGCCCGCTAAGTTTAAACTTGAAAACAAGCAACTTAGGCAAAAGTTAGGGCATCCCGCTGGACTTCAAAATCTAAAGATTCAAAAGAATCAGTCCAGGCAAAAGTTAGGGATAAAAAAAAAAAAAGGCAAAAGAACGCGAAAGCGAAAAACAAAAGGATTACAAAAGAAAATCCTCAAGCAAGAGCAAAGTCGTGTGACTACGAACAAAAGACAAAAGGGGTGACTGTTACTCCAAAGCCTCATTAGGTGTTGAACCATCAGATGCATGGGTTCCTTAAAGATCACAAAATCTATTTGAGAGACGAACGCTTATGCAAATTAGCTGAACGTAGGACTGGAGAACATCACGAAGAGTGGGTGGGCACCAATAAACTTTGAGCCATAAACCATTTTTCTCAAAACCGTGAACCAGGCCACGATACAACCCTCAAAAGTCCTAATTGAAACAGGGTTATTTCGAAAGCATACTACCAAGAGATAGCGTTCCTGACTCCTATGAGTTGTGCTAAAAAGATCTTTGTTGGTGTTGCATGTGCATTGCATTCTTTCATTCAAAAATTAATGTCGTATTATAACCCGTGATTCGCTCACAAAAGGGTTTGCGACATCTTTTCAGTAAGACTTCAAGATTAACATGTGTGTTGCATTAAAATTTTCATTCTCAGAATAAAACATTTTCTGCTTGCATACATTTGTTTGACATCAAAGGAAGTTTACATATGGCAGTCCAGTCCAGAAGTTTAATCTTGCTGAGTTGAGAATCCTGAAACTCCCGAAGGGCAGTCACGCCCAGTGGCACCTCCTCAGGAAACTTTGTTGAGCAGGAGCTTTCCCAACAAGTTGTGCTAAGACGTAGTCGATCCGGGGCAATCACGTCGAACCATCTCTTTACGGTGTAGCCAATCTGAGCCAATCACGTCGAGAAATCTCTTCAGAGTTCAGTTAAACTGAGGCAATTAATTCGAGATTCAAATCCCTACAAATGCAGGCATTCTTGGTTCAGTAGTCAGGGGCAAAAACCACTTCAAGGGTCATAATGGGGCAGGTCATCCCAAGAGCACGAGAATTGGTCCATCCAGACGACTGGTCAGCCTATCCAGGGTTCAGAATGCTGGGACAGAATATCTCACGAGATTGTTCATGAATCTTCTCGGGGCGAAATCCTCTGAAAACCATATGGTCCGGGGCAGTTACGTCGAGATCCGACGAATCTCTACAAGAGTTTGAGGACATTGAGGCGTTTTGAATGTCAAGTCTTCTTTAAAATCCTCTTGGGACAATTTCTTCCGGTGGACCATGTTGGTTTGGGACAAGTGAAGAAAAACAGTTGGTCATGCATATGCAGTCAATCAGCCAAAATGAGTGAAACTAAGGGGCATTCCAACCCAAGGCATTTTTGGTCCCTGTCTTCAGCAGGCTTCATTAATAATGTTCTCCAGCAAGAGATTGCATGCAAACCTTTCTCCCCAACAAGTGGTGGTTCAGAGTTAGATTTTCTCAGTTGCAGAAGTCATATCTCGCACGGGGTATACGTGCACATCTTTTGCTTGCAGGTAGCAGCCTCATACTAAGCTCAAAAGCAAGATGGAAGCATTTTCGAGATCATGGATCGTTTCTTCCAGACAAGTAATCACTTATTCCCATGCAGAAGACTGGGGCAATCATGTTCAAGGAAGGGTTCACATGTCACCCTCTTGTCACAACGTTTACTGATCGAGTCCATCATTCGGTCGACGGTCGGTCACGACGTTTCGATATTGGTGAAATTGAGTTCAACTGGGTATCGTGGTATCTTATTAAGTCGATTCTCTTATTCAGTACTTCCAACAGCTACAAGCTTTTCTGTGTCGATAACGGTCGCAAATTCCCCAGAAGAGTGGTCTCGCCGATACCGAAACTGATGGTCATTATCCCCAGCGAAGTCGTAGGAGTTTGAAGAGGCTAAATCTTCTGTAAAATCCTCTTATGACATCCTCTTCGGGGACAAATTGTTGGTTTGTCCAAGCGTGGGGCATGCTTGTTTCCCCAGCATGAAGTGTTGATCATCCCCAGTAGAGTTTGAGGACAGTTGGTCTTCTATAAAATCCTCTCAAAAGGCATTCCCCAGTACGAGACGTTTTAAAGCTGTTTCCTCCAGCAGAGTTTGTTATAAACTCGTCATCCCTAACAGAATTGTCTAAAGGGAAGCTCGCCTAACATGGTACATTGTGGTACTTATCCTAAGCTCGACAGTCGTATTCCTCAGCAGACTACCGTGGATTTGCTTTGGGTTTCCCCAGCAGATCTCTAAGGACTCTTTCCCAACAAGTTGCAGTGGAATGGTATAACCAGGATTTGTATGTCCCCGGCCGAGTAACCCTGATTCCTCGGCAAGATCGTATCTTTGGTCATTGTATTCCCCACAGAGTTCAGTGTTGAGTCCTGTCAACAATACTCCCTATCTAAGTTGTTGTTCTTCTCCTCACAACAGGCTTATTGATCAACAAAATCTATTCCCCAGCAAGGATGGTATATTCCTTCCCAGCCGGCTCAGAGGGTTGATAGTCCCCGCAAAGGATCTTGGATTGGATAGATCCCCAAGCAGAGTTTTTATGACTTTTCTTCCCTAGCAAGACGCCATGCAAAGAAATTCTCATCCCCAGTGGAATCGTTGTGACCAGAATCCAGCCCCAAACAGGTGAAGTAATTCCTGGCAGAATCTTCACTCCCCTCATATCCCAAAGTACAATTTATTTTTGGCAAACTTGACAATTCGAAGCAGACGGATTGTTCATTTATTCTCCAGCAGAGATACTATCCTCTCAGGAACCTCTAAAGTCAAGTCATTGACATTGTTCCTCAGCAAAGTCGGCAGAGATGTCTGACACGGATGCAGAGTGTAATCCAGTATGGGAATTTTGCGAAAGTCCACCCGTAGTGTGGCAAGCCAGTAGTCGCCTGGCATTGTTAAAACACGTTAGCAAAGTCCAACAGTGGATTGGCAAAAGTCCGTCTTCGGGTGGCAAAAGTCCAACAGTGGATTGGCAAAAGTCCGTCTTCGGGTGGCAAAAGTCCAACAGTGGATTGGCAAAAGTCCGTCTTCGGGTGGCAAAAGTCCAACAGTGGATTGGCAAAAGTCCGTCTTCGGGTGGCAAAAGTCCAACAGTGGATTGGCAAAAGTCCGTCTTCGGGTGGCAAAAGTCCAACAGTGGATTGGCGAAAGGTCCATCTAAGGGTGGCAAATTCTAAAAGTCCAACAGTGGATTGGCAAAAGTCCGTCTTCGGGTGGCACGAAGCTGCAAAGTCCACCAGTAGCGTGGCAGGCCAGTAGTCATCTGGAATTGCATAAAAGACATCATCAAAGTCCACCAGTGGTGTGGCAGGCCAGTAGTCGTCTGGAGTTGCATAAAAGACATTATCAAAGTCCACCAGTGGTGTGGCAGGCCAGTAGTCGTCTGGAGTTGCATAAAAGACATTATCAAAGTCCACCAGTAGCGTGGCAAGCCAGTAGTCGTCTGGCGTCGTACAAAAGACATCTCTCCCGTGTTTTTCTTCATTATCAGGGTTTTCTTCAAGCAAAGTTCATTTGGTTGGGTTTATATCCCTTTTCTTCCTCTCCACAGAGTGCAAATTTTTGGGTTATTGTCGGTATTCAATCCCTCCATACCTTGAAAGTCTGACAGCAATCGCTATCATCCGTTCAGGTCTATAGTGATTGAATAGGGGCAGCTGTAATACCCCAAAATTTGCCCTCTCATTTCTTCATATCATTTAGCATGAGCTTTCATTTCATTGCATTGCATTCAAGCATAGAAAAACAAAACATTAAACATTTAGCCTTGCATCTTGCATAAGGGCATGGGATCAGTGGTTCTCAAAGGTATTGATCATCCAAAGCAAGGGAACAAGAGCCAAGGGTCTTCAAACAAGCCTCAAAGGTCACTTACATCATATATACTCCCATTTGATCCCACAAGTCATTGGAAGATGGGAATTCATCAAGAAGATTAGACAGGGCATCATCTCCTAACAAAGCAGTCCAAATTAGGATTTGTTTTCAAGGTTAAGTTGCGGACTTCATCACATTCATGTGAGGATTCACTTGATCAGAGATTCAGAGGACGTTTGATTCAGGTGTTTTGCTTCAGTGACAAGATTGTTCAGTGGTAGCTGTGTGCACTTTATCAGAGGCTTGTGGAAAAGGTTTAGGATTGGTTTTGGATTCATTTGGCTATCCATTGGCTAGACCATGCTCTTGTCCATCTTTCGACTATCCACATTTTAACCATATTCAATTTTCAAATCCATATTTTTCAATCACCCAAATAACCATTTTTTCAAGTCCGTATCCATTTTTATTTCAAACCCATTCCATTCATAAATCCATTTCTTAACCCACATTTCTTATATCCATCTCCCTAATTCATAGCCATTTTATATTCATTTTCCTAATCCATTTATAACCATTAAACCCATTGTCCATTTTCACTTTTCGATTATCCACTTTCTAGATATCCATTTTTATCTTTTCTACTATCCATTTTTATCCATTTCAATATCCACCTTAAATACCCTAAACCATTTTTGGAATCCATAGTCGTTCCAAACATCCAAATGCCATAAAACACTTTTATCATTCTTAATCCACTTTAAGAACTAATTTTAAACCAAGCCCATTCATTTTCTAAGCCCATTTGCAAAACTCCTTGAAAAAAAAAACACTTGGTATAACAGTTCTCGGCCGGGTTTGCTCAATACTACGAATCAGTATTCAAGACTTGAAGGACATAGGGGTAGGCTTTCACACGGATGATTTATGATGGATACCTTTCACAATGAGGCCAATTTACTGCACCGATTGAGCCAATTGCATAAAAAGTTCCTTATATGACTGCAAGTGGCAATCACGAACATGATGGGCCAAGAAATGGATCGTTTTATGCGACCTTGGATTCAGGTGATGAGGGTGGTGTGTTTGCTCAAATCATGTTACATTCCTGCTGAGAATCGAAAAAAATTCCGGTACTTGTTGACTATGGCATACTTAAATTCTGCATAGCTCACACGGAATGAGATCGAGGAAGGATACAGTCCGCTAGTGCTACAATATGTTTATCAGAAAAATGTGAAGGAAATTATGTAACAGCAAATGAAGAGAACATATCTTATCAGAAAATTCATTGATCAAAATAAAAAGAAAACAAAGTTTTAGCAGGAAATGACACCAGATACAAGCCCAGCTTTCCTAACCCACCTTAACATTCCTTAATAGAAAAAGCAGAAAAATAACAGTGACGAACCTCCCTAACCGTTTTTCTAACTACCTCTAACAATCTACTAACCAACTCTCTCTTCTCCGAATTCTCTTCATCACAAATCAAAAATCTCTTCCTTCAATCTTGATTCTCCTCTCCCTTTTCTCAATTCAGTTCCTTCATCCTCATTCTCCAATTGCACTCTCTGCAAGAAAATTCCATAACCTTCATCTTCATCTTCCAATCTCCAACCTTGAAGCTTCATCCATCTTCAATCATCTTCTCCAATTTCAAGAATCTGCAGAAACCGAAAATTGTAGCAAATCTCGTTAACCGCTCTGTACTTCTTCAAAACCTCTTCATTCTTCAAAACGTTCTTCAATCTTCATTTTTTCTGACTCTCTCGGATTCAATCTTCAAGCTTCCTCCTCATTTTTTCTCCGTCTTCTTTGATCTTCATCAATCATCAAGCTTCTACTGTAACAAACTTTTCAATCTCTAAACTCTGCACTTACAACAATTTCCTCATCATCTTCATTTCCTGAAACGAGCAACCAAATTCCGTAACCGCTTCTGCAACTCATCACCACCTCGCGACTTCAATTTCTCGTCGATCTTCGTCGATTCAAAACCTGCAAGTTCAACATCAACGTAATTCAACAGCGCAAGTATGGAATAAGAAGAAATTCACAACGACGATAATTCAACGAGTCGTGCATCTCCAAACTACGCAGAAATTCATGCGATACGAATATGACAAGTTTAGAAGTAGTGGAGTAGAGGAGAACAAGAATTGAAGCACATCGAATCCATACCTGAATAGATTCCGATTCCAGGTAAACACCTTCATTCACATATGTTCTTCCTCGTTTACGCAATTTTGCTTGGTTGCGTAGTTTAGGGCGTGTTCGAAGCGGGATCTAACTCGCGATTTTGAGTAAGAACTGAGGGATGTCGTGAATGGCGGAGACGGTAAGTTTTTGTGTGAGCGGTGATGGGGATAGCGTTGAGGATGGAGACGGCGCCGGGGAGGAAAAGAGGGATGATTCGTCTTCTCTGATAGTCATTTAGGGTTTTAAGGAAGAAGTGAATTCTCAGGTTAGTGAACCGAACGGATTTGAGCCCAACATCACCATGTATGTTCTTTCCACACCCCCTTGTACTCTAATGCACCTCACGATTAACTTTTTCCCTTTTGGTTTTTTTTTGTGCTGATAGAAATTAATTAGGTTTTGACTAGGTACTTTTGTTAGAATTAGGCCTTAATTTCAGGCTTAGAGTGTAATCTTGACCATTAAACTTTGACTTAATTAATTAGTTTTTAATCTCCAAATTTAGGTTTTGATTAAAATTTGTTAGAGTTAGTTTATTAATTTTAGAATTAGAATTAAGGTTAGAATTAGACTTGGATTTAGATTTTGATTTTAGAAATTAATCTTGAGTGACTCGTAGCATCGGTTAATTGTTGATTAGTTTTAACTTTGACTAAGTGGATTAGATTTTGATCATGGTTTTTGTTTACTAATTGTTTTTTAGCTTAATTGCTTATCAATTGTTTAGCTTAATCGTTCAATAATTGATTTTTGGCTTAATCATTTTCTAATTCCTTTTTGCTTAATTGCACTAATTTCTTTTTCCTTAATTGCACTAATTGTTTTTGGCTTAATTGCTCACTAATCGTCCATTAATTGTTCCTTACAATTAGACTCTAATTTTGAACTAAGTGACATTGACGTAATTCTAGCATTGACTAAACTTAGACTTTAGTGTTAACCTCGATTAATTTCCGTAGCGTTTTCATTAGTTAACTTTGTTAATAGTCCGTAATACTGGTTACATGTTAATTTTTGACTAATTGTTTGTGTACATTTTAGAATTGACTTCATTTACTTCTTATTTGACAATTTCCATTTGAATTTTGACTAACTCTTGAGTTGTTTTGTAGTGATTCTCACTTGACTTGATAAGTTGTTCAAAGGTAGGAGGTGCTGCTACATACACTGCTGTAATGAACAAAGTGTGCTGTAAAATGTTGATATCCTGGCTGGCTGCATATATACCTGCCTTATTCTGGAAATAGTAGCTGTTATAGGTTGTTTTGCTTGTTACTGGTTTTTACAGCTATGCAGGTGTTGGAGCGCTGTTGTTGTTGCTGTTTGTGGCTTATGGCCTTTGTTTCATTGTTTTTCGAAGAGCATTTGGTTCCATGTCTTTCACGGATCCATTCCACTTTCTAACACCTTGTTCATGTATGCTAGATTACTAGAAGTTTGTCGGTTTGCTTATACTTTGCTTGCGTTGCTACGGATTGATATCCGTTTGGTATTACTTCTCTTCTCTTTTACTAATTCCGCATTTTTTCCCTTTTTATGCCATGTGAAGTAGGATTGGGAGTCCGTGCCACTTGGCCGACAATGATGAAAGTCCTCAAAGGAGGCTCTGCTTGTGACTGTTTAATATTGTGCCTGAAGACCTCTATGAGGCATCTCATTCCCATTCCCCCTGGTAAGACCTCCAAGGAGGCAATTGACGGAAGGTAGGGTTCGCAATCGACCCCCGTTATTCTAGTCGAGTCGTTCTTAGCTCTCATTACATGATTGAAGCTTTGAACATCACCTGCTCCTGTTATCGAGTCAGTCAAGTGGAAGATAGGGTTCGCAACCGACCCCCACTCATTGTCATTAGCTCACATCGACTGATGTTGACGCTTATGTGATCTCATTCACATCTTTCTTTTTTCTTGATCTACTTTGATATTTGATATCATTGTATTGTTTGTTTTAGCTTTTGCTTCCTCATTAGGATACCTATTCTAACTTGTCCAAGTTAGATAGGTTAGAAAACATAACATAGGACTAACACTAGTAATTCTTCCGTTTGCTTTCAGTTCATTTTGTGATTGATTCATCCTGTGTTTACTTGTCTGATGACATGATCCCCTTAGGATTCCTAGCTCCACTTAATTTTTGATTAAGTCGGAGGTAGGAGAGACATTAGGATAGCAATCCATGCCTGACAACATTAGGTAGCTTCCCTCCTGATCCTGACCTTAGGACCATTGATGCATGTTAACTTGTAGGACCGAGTTTCCCCCTTAGACTTTCTGTGTGTCTTTCCCCTTTGTTCTCTCGCACCTATGCGATCGAGATCTTGCTTCCTGTTCACCCGTAGTACCGTGAACTACGGATGCTCTGATTCCTCTTTCTTTTCAGATTGCGGATACGTAGGCACGAGATGCGATATCTCGGCGAGCACACTAACAACTAACTTCCGTTTTCTCTTACACTTTGAGTCTCTTCTCTCTTCTTTTAGAGTTAGGTTTTAAACCACATTAACCATAGGATCTCCTAGCATGCTAACACTAGGGTGTGTCTTAGTCTCCCCTTAGTTTTCACCTTTACCTCACTCTTGAGTCTGTCATCTTCTCATCTCAAAGAAAATTCAAAACATATAATAAAGGTAGGCATTTATTGCATTTAGGCCTTTCATATAAAGAAAAGATTATAAGGGGTCTTCTCTTGTAATCTTAGAATGTGTAGCATATAGCCCATCTTGGGTCAATGTGTTAAACATTTGATCTTGTATGAGGGACTTAAATGCAATACTTGTTGAAGGTGCAAATAATAAAAAACACTTCTTCATTTCTTAATCAACAAAAACACTTAATAAATACAAGTATGCTAGTGTGTTTGAACCTTGACAATTGGAGCTAAGTGTGGAGGTCTTCTTCACTCTTAAGTGTGCTTTCTTACCCATTCCATCTTGGAATGTGAGAATGCACACCTTCCAATGACTAAGATTCAGATACACTATCATATGCAAACAAATAAAAAACTCTTAAAAGACAAAAACAAACAATAACGTCTTTTCCTTCGGGAATTCTCTTCTCATCTCATTCATTCTCAACACACGAATGCGCTTCTACTCGTTCTCTTGCAAGACGGTAACGCACTCGGACCAGCGAGCCTGCAACACCTGAGCTAGAACGTAAGCCGTTCTCTAAAAAACAAATAATCCATCCCTAGTGAGGGGAACTACGTCGCTCTGATTCTCATGCTCCCGATGAGATACGTAGGCAGTGGGGTAGGGTCCATGCGAGCACTTCTTTTATTTTCCCTACATTTTTTTCTCTTTCTCTCTCCTTTCCTTTTCCATTCCTTTTTCAGTTTCTTTCTCAGTATTCTTTTCTTACACCCTTTGATCGAGACAAGCAAGCGTGGATCCCATCGGGTACGATGGACGCATGGGGGTGCTAATACCTTCCTCACGCGTAACCGACTCCCGAACCCATTTCTCTTGGTCGCAAGACCATGCTCTATCCTTTCCTTCAGGTTTATGCGGTGTTTCCTTTCCCTCTCTTGGGATAAATACACATTGCTGGCGACTCTGTTCGGTGCCACTTTCGCGCTTGTACTAGGATGAAAATCCCGGGAGCGACACTTGCCATTGGGAAATCTTGATGTTATCTTGGGAATGAACTAGTTGGAGTTCAATCATGTTCATATCAGTTGTTATAACAAGTTGGTGCAGTTTCTTGCTCCTGATGAAGATGAAGAAGTTGGTTTTCTGTCTGCTAGAGAGTTGAAGGAGCTTTTGGAAGCTGGTGCTCAGGTGTTTGCGTTTTTTGCATCCTTGTCGGTGGATAGTTAAGTTGTGATTGATGAATTGCAAGTGTTGCGTGAATTTCAAAACATGTTTCCAGATGATATTTTAGATGTACCGCCAGAGAGTGAGGTGGAGTTTTCTATTGATCTTGTCCCTGGTATCAGACCTAGTTCTATGGCACCGTACATGATGTCAGCATCAGAGTTGGCAGAGTTGAAGAAACAATTAGAAGAGTTGCTAGAAAAGAAATTTGTGAGACCAAGTGTGTCACCTTGGGGAGCTCCGATGTTGTTAGTAAAGAAGAAAGATAGTAGTATGAGGTTGTATGTGGATTACCGACAGTTGAATAAAGTGACAATTAAGAATAAGTATCTGCTTCCAAGAATAGATGACTTGATGGACCAGTTGGTGGGTGCACGTGTGTTTAGAAAAATTTACTTGAGATTGGGTTAGCATCAGATTCGAGTGAAGGATGAGGATATTTAGAAGATGGTTTTCAGGATTCGGTATGGACATTATGAGTATTTGGTGATGTCGTTGGGGGTTTCTAATGCACTTGGTGTGTTTATGCAGTACATGAATCATATATTTCACACTTACTTGGATCGATTTGTGGTGGTTTTCATTGATGACATCCTGATCTATTCTAAATCAGAAGAGGAACATGCTGAGCATTTGCGAATCGTGTTGTAAGTGTTGAAAGAGAAGATGCTTTATGCAAAGTTTTCGAAGTATGAATTCTGGTTGCAAGAGGTGAGTTTTCTTGGTCATGTTATTCCAGGTGATGGTATTCCTGTGGATCCATCCAAAGTAGATACAATTCTACAATGGGAGACTCCGAAGTCGGTTATAGAGATTAGAAGCTTTTTGGGCTTGACGGGTTATTATCGCAGGTTTATTGAAGGTTTTTCTAAGTTAGCACTTTCGTTGACTCAACTGACTTGCAAGGGTAAAGCATTTGTGTGGGATATTCACTGTGAGAAAAGTTTCATTGAGCAGAAGAAGAGATTTACTATGGCTCTAGTTTTGATTCTGCCTGAACCGAATGAACTGTTTGTGGTGTATTATGATGCGTCTTTGATGGGTTTAGGTGGTGTACTAATGCAAGATGGCAAGGTAGTGGCTTATGCTTCACGACAACTAAGAGTTCATGAAAGAAATTATCCTACTCGTGATTTAGAGTTGACTGTAGTAGTTTTTGTGTTGAAGATCTGAAGACATTATGTTTATGGTTCCAGATTTGAAGTGTTTAGTGATCACAAGAGTTTGAAGTATATGTTTGATCAGAAGAAATTGAATATGAAGTAGAGAAGATGGTTGGAATTTCAGAAAGATTATGACTTTGGCTTGAATTATCATCCCAATAAAGCTAATGTCGTAGCTGATGCTTTAAGTCGGAAGTCTTTGCATATGTCTAATATGATGGTGAAAGAGTTGGAATTGATTGGGAAGTTCAGAGATATGAGTTTGGTATGTGAGCTAACACTGCAAAGTGTGATGTTAGGTATATTGAAGATAAAAAATGATTTTCTTAATAATATTAGAGAGAGTCAGAAGTTGAATGTGAAGTTGGTGGACTTGATGGTTGGAAGTACTCAAACTGACTATGGTGACTTTATAGTGGATGAGCAAGGCGTGCCTGAGGTTTTGCGACATAATTTGTATTCCTGATGATTCTGAGTTGAAAAGGATGATTCTGGAAGAAAGTCATAAGAGTAGTTTGAGTATCCATCCAGGAGCTACAAAGATGTATCAGGATTTGAAGAAGATATTCTAGTGGCCTGGAATGAAGCGTGATGTAGCAGAGTTCGTGTATGCTTGTTTGACTTGTCAGAAGTTGAAAGTTGAACACCGGAAACTGAAAGGGTTTATGCAACCGTTAGATATTCCAGAGTGGAAATGGGACAATATCTCTATGGATTTTGTGGCTGAACTACCGAATACTCTGATAGGGCATGATGCTATTTGGGTGATTGTTGATAGACTGATGAAGTCGATGCATTTTATTCTAATTAACATCGGTTTTTCTGTGCAGAAGTTGGTAAAGATTTATATTCCTGTGATTGTGAAGCTGCATGGAGTTCCGTCGAGTATTTTGTCAAATAGAGATCTGAGGTTTACTTCTAAACTATGGGAGAGTTTGCAGGAGGCTTTAGGTTCGAAGTTGAGATTGAGTTCTGCTTATTATCCGCAGATAAATGTTCAGACTGAGAGGACTATTCAGTCTTTAGAGGATCTGTTGAGGGCTTGTGTTATTAAACAAGGAGGTGCTTGGGATAGTCATTTGCTATTGATAGAGTTTACTTATAATAACAATTACCATTATAGTATTGGAATGGCGCCTTTTTTGAAACTTTGTATGGTCGGAGGTGTATGACACCTTTGTGTTGGCATGAATCTGGTGATAGTGTGGTACTTGGACCTGAGATCGTCCAGTAGACTACTGAGAAGGGGAATCTGATTCAGGAAAAGATGAAAGCTTCGCAGAGTAGGCATAAGAGTTACCATGATAAGAGGAGGAAAGATCTTGAGTTTCAAGAGGGAGACCATGTATTTTTGAGATCACTCCGGTGACCGGTGTTGAACGTGCTTTGAAGTCGAGGAAGCTTACTCCTCGCTTTATTTATCCGTATCAAATTTCAGAGAGGGTTGGAGTCATTGCTTATAGAGTGGCGTTGCCACCAAATTTGTCGAATTTACATGATGTGTTCCATGTTTCAGGTAAGGGATAACCTTACAGTTGAGGCTTTTCCTGTGAGGATTGATGACTGAAGGATGAAGCAGTTGAGAGGCAAAGAGATTGCTCTCGTGAAGGAAGTGTGGGGAGGTGCTGCCGGTGGAAATATGACTTGGGAGTTGGAGAGCATGATGCGTGAGGCGTATCCTGAGTTGTTTGAATCAGGTAAATTTTCGAGGACAAAAATATTCTTAGTGGGGGAGAGTTATAACGCTCCGATTTATTTTAATTTATTTTTCTGTAAATTAATTATGCGATAATTGTGTTTGTGTTGTGTTATTGGTGTGTTGAGCTAAGATTGGTGTGGGATAGTGGCCTTAAGAATATACTTTAATGTGTTATAGGGGTGTCTGAGCAATTGTGTATGACTTGGTGGTGTGGTGAGTAAAACTAATTAGATTATATTAGTTGATAATTATTTAATATTAGGTGGATATTAATTTAATTAAATAATTATGGAAATTATTATTATTATTAGTTGGATTAAATAATAATAATATCATAATAAGAAAAATGGGGATTAGAGTAAGGTAAGTTGTCAGATGCGTAAAAACAAGAGAAAGTGAGAAGAAAGGCTAGGGCAAAAGGGAAGAGAAAAATCCATTGTTGAGGTAGAAGAAGATTTGCAAGAACTCTAAGGTAAGGGTGTGGTTCTAATTATCTAAGGGTCAACATGATGATGGGTAGATTATGTATGTGCTTAGGATATATTTTTCTTCTCTCAATACCATGATTATTGTTGCAAACTTGTAATTGTTGGATTTATTGAATTGTTTGATGAACTATGCGTAGTATTATGATGTTTTGACTGATGTTAGAATGATTAATTGATGTAATTGATACTTTTGGAATCATATAATTGATTGAATTGTATGATGTCGTTATTTTGTGGTTGATGTGGAACCAAATTCGGGTTCGGGAGTTAATTACACATTGGGAAAATATTAGCACCCCTTACATCCGTTGTACTTAACAGGAAGCTTTTAGTTAAACTTGGGATTGATTGTTAGCCTATGTCAATTTTCTTCTTCGAGTGAAAAAATGTGGAAAAGGAAAAGAAAGGGGGTCGCGAAAATATTTTTATTATTAGGGTGCTTGACGAGATTGCGGGTCTCGCTCCTGCGTATCTTCGGGTACAATAAGGAACTCAAAGCTTCGTAGTTTGGGGTGAAGGCTAGGTTTTGTTGGATGTTTTTAATTGAACAAGTACTTAGATCAGATTCTAACAGTTAAACATTAGCTTGTTTGCTCGCGGTGGAGACTTAAGCACTAGTTTGTATTTGCATTTGAATGAATTAAACAATGTTATTTTGAAAAAATATTTTATTGCACGGGGGCGAGAAATTAGGTTTTAATGTGTTCAAGTATGTTTTAGACTTGAAAAGCGAGTATTTATGACTTACAAGTGATTACCACTTGAGCCTACTACTCGGGACTATGACTGAACCTTTCACCTAGATAGTCATTTTCATTCAATTTGCTTGTGAAAGTGTTCAAATATTTACAAGTGTTTTGAATAAAAGACAAACACTTGAGCTTGCAAGCTATTACAATTTGGGCTTAATGTTCGGGACTATAACTGAACATTTCACCCAGGTAGTTTTTTTCTTTCGATATATTGCAAAAAGGAGACGCATTTGTATTTTGGTGAAAGACGAGTATTTATGACTTACAAGCGATTACCTCTTGGGCCTAATACTCAGGACTATGACTGGAACTTTCACTTAGGTAGCCTTTTTCTTTCATTATTGAAAAGTGACAATGTATGCATTAGTCATTTTGATTTTGATTATGAAAAGAGTTTGATGTTGGATCAAGTGTTTGATTTGTTTTTGTGGAATAAATTGTGACAATTGTTTTGATATGGTTTGAACTTGATGAGGGAATAACGAAATGCTTTGAAAATGACTTGATGTTGATCAAGCATTTTATTTTGGAGAGATTGATTTTTAATCGCCACTTATTTTCTTGTATTAACAATCATGCATTAGTTAAAGAAACAATAAAATAAACTAAAGTAATAAAAATAAAAGCGATAAAAATAAAGGGGAGAGGAACACACTTTTAATACAAAAGTTGATCAAAACTAAAGAAAATATAACCAATAAAGGAAATAATAAAAGGGGGATGGATACACTATCAATACATAATGTGTGAGCAGTTAAAGGAGATAAAAAAAATACGAAAAATAAAATAAATAAAGTATACAAAAATAATAAAAGGGATTGGGATGCACCATCAACACATGAGTAAGAATAAATGGCATAAAATAGAGGGAGATGCATTATCAATACAAGAGTAAGAATAAAACAAATAAAGCATAAAAGAAATAATAAAAAAGGAAAAATATGTAATTAATTACTTAATTGCATAAAATAAAAATATTTTTTGGGTCTTTAATATATGAGCAATTGAAATTAATAAATGCATGCAAAAACAATCGAGATAAAAAAATTAAATGACAAGACATTAAAAAAACAAGAAAAACCAATTAAATGAAAAATGGATGATATACCAAATTGGGTGCAAAGAGCACAAGGAAATGGTGACATAATCCCGAATGGACGCTAGGCCAATCAGACACCAAACAAAAAAAGCTGGGAAAAAGAAAAAGAAGGGGCATGGTGAAACGATGACCAAGAATTAATTTGTGTTTGTTTTCAATAACAACAACAACATTTATCCTTATTTTGGCCATAAATTATTCAATTTTTTTTATAGAATTAAGTAAATGAATAATAAAAATTCATCTACTCAATCTCACAAACATCATGGAAAACTAAGAATTAAAAATAAGTCACGAAAAAAATAAAAATTAAATCACATTTAATCACTTTTGCTCATGGAGGTTCAAGAACACTTTAAACTCTTGATTTTGAATCAATGGAGTTTTCATACAAAATGGTGATGATTAAGATACTAATTAAGTGTAGCAAGAATAATAATGTAAAGAAAATTAAATAAATAATAAACATTAAAAGCCTACCTAAATAAAGAAAAATAAAAAGTGACTTGCAAATTGGAGAGAAATTTGTCCAAAGTTTTGACTTGTTCTCACGAGTGATTCTTAATCAGAATTGTGAATGAGAATGATTTTATTTATAGGCTATAACAAGGGTAGTTTAAGAATTATGAAAAAGAGGTTGGAATGGTGTGATATCCTTCTTGAAACTTAAATAATTAAATGGTGAATTATGATGTAATATTTGAATGGAATAATGATGTAATATATGAGAGATATTTTGGACCTTCTAGAAATATTGATTTTTGTTTTATGATGCATGAAAATGATTAATAAAAATCAAATGAATATTATGATGATAAATAAAATGATCATGAAATTATTCTCCAAAATGAATAAAGAAAAATGCAATTTTTATCAATTATCTCAACATGTGCAATGTTGACTTTTCTTTAACTTTTGATTATTATGCATGAAAATGTGAAATAGAAGTTTTCATGATGTACTAAGTGATTATTGTAATGATGAATCATGATGCATGAATATTTAGTCAAATTTCCTAACATGAAAGTATTGACTTTTGATTTATGAATGTTTAGGTGATTCCATGACCAAATAAAATGTATGCGAATGAAATTTTAAAATGCCCGAACAAAATTGGGGTAAGACAACTGCCCCTATTTAATTTTCTTAAACTCGGAAGGATGAGCTGCCACAATTTTCATGCTTTCAGGGTAGAAGTCAATTAGATGCAAAAAAAACCCAAATTTTGTCCTTAAAACCGGAGATGAAATGCAGAGATAAAATGCGGTGATGAAATAAAGAGAGCTTATTAGGATAGGATGTTGGATCAATATCAACCCTCGAGTTGATACTAATCAAATTCCAAAGCCTGCCATCAGCAAAAGGATGATGGTTATATCATAATGACAAAGATCGCCATCACCAAAAGGATGACTATTAAACCAAACTTCAACGATCGCCATCACCAAAAGGATGATGGTTAGATTAAACTTCATAGATCACCATCACCAAAAGGATGATGGTTAGATTACAATAGATCATTTTATCATCAAACGGATGATAGTAAGATTATTAACTTACAAAGATTATCATAGACAAAAGGATGATGATAAGATCAACAACAAAGCTTGTTGTTACCAAAAGGATGATATCAAAACCAATAACTTGCATAGATCACGATCGACGAAAGGACAATAGTGAGATCATAACTACAAAGATCCCCGACACCAAAAGGATGACAGTAAGATCAACCACAAAGCATGTTATCACCAAAAAGATGATAGTAACACCAATAGCTTGTAGAGATCTCCATCAACGAAAGGGTGATGATGAGATCGTAACTACAACGATCATAGGCACCAAAAGGATGACGATAAGATCGACAACAAAACTTCATATCACCAATGATAGTTAATTGACAATTTCCAAGATCGCCATCACCAAAAGGATGAAGGTTAAACAATAACTTCAAGGATCGCCGACACCAAAAGGATGACAGTAAGATCAACCACAAAGCTTGTTATCACTAAAAGGATGTTAGTAGGACTAATAACTTGCAGATATTTCCATCAATGAAAGAAAGATGGTGATATCATAACTACAATGATCTTTGGCACTAAAAGGATGACAATAAGAATGACAAAAAAACTCGCTATCACCAAAAAGATGATAGTTGATTGATAATTTCCAAGATCACCATCACCAAAAGGATGAAGGTTAAATCATAACTTCAAGGATCACCGACACCAAAAGGATGACTGTAAGATCAACTACAAAGTTTGATATCACTAAAAAGATGATAGTAAGACCAATAAGTTGCAGAGATCACCATCGACAAAAGGACGATGGTGAGATAATAACTTTAACAATCTTTAGTGTCAAAAGGATGACAGTAAGATCGACAATAAAACTTTATATCACCAAAAGGATGATATTTAATTGATAATTTTCAAGATCACCATCACCAAAAGGATGAATGTTAAATCATAACTTGAAGGAAGACCGACACCAAAAGGATGTCGGTAAGATTAAATTGACAATGGTTTGCCATCACCAAAAGGATGATAGACATCACTAAAAGGATGATGATTATACCAAATCTCAATGATTGCCGTGATCAAAAGGATAATGGGCATCACCAAAAGGATGATTATTAGAATCAATGATTAGGGGGCTACCATAAAAGGATGATGATAAAAGACTTGTTGGGGGAATAAAGCTATCAACAAAAGGTCAATAAAACAAACTCGTTGGGGGATAAGACTATCAACAAAAGGTTAATAGAATAAACTAGATGAGGGATAATAATTTTAATAAAATGTTAATAGAACAAACTCGATGGGTAGTATTGGAACATCAATGGATAAGACTTGCTTAGGGATATTATCAAGAAAAGGTTGCGGGAAAAATATTTATTGTGAATTAGAATGGTTTAATTTATAGAATAAAAAATGGGTAGTTTAGATATTATGAAAAAGAGGTGAGAATGGTGTGATTTCCTTCTAGAAACTTAGTTAATTGAATAGAGAATTATGACGTAATATTTGCATGGAAAAATGATGGAATATATAAGAGATATTTTTGGTCTTCTAGAAACATTGATTTTTGTTTTATGATGCATGAAAATGATTAATAAAATTCAAATGAATATTATGATGATATAAAATGATCATGAATTTATTCTCCAAAATGAATAAAGAGAAATGCAATTTTAGTAAATTTTCTCAACATGTGTAATGTTGACTTTTCTTTGACTTTTGATTATTATGCATGAAAATGTGAAATAGAAGTCATGATGATGAATTAATTGAATATTGTAATGATGAACCATTGTCATACCCCAAATTTGTCCTACCTGTGATTAGTTTTCATCTATACATCCGTCCACTAACCATTTTTCAAAAAATTAAAAAAAAAACACATATATTGTTTTTGGTTGTTGTGTGGTTCAGGTTATCGTCACTGGTTCAAAGATTTGTCAAGCTTGATGTTCAATTAGAGATCATATGAAGGCTGATTTGAGGTTGTAGTTTTTGTTCAAGATTAGTGGCGATCAAGCGCGATTGTCAAGGTTTTAGGTTTTGTTCAAGTTGGAGTAGCGGGTAACAAGATCCATATCCATATCCATTGTTTAAAACCATTATCCAATCCACAAATCCACTTCTACCGACATCCATTCAATTACCCATTCTAATTATCCAATTTCTTTTCCAATTTTTAATCATCCATTAAATCCATTCTTTTTGAATACATATATCCACTTAAATACAAATCCATATGCCACTTTCAAGTCTAATTCCAATCTCAATTCAAATTTCATGTCAATCTCAAGTTCAATTCAAGTTTCAATGTCAAAGTTCCAATTCCCATTTAATTTCTTGCAAAGGTTAAAATTTAGGATTTCAAGGTTTCAAATATAAAATTTAAATCCAATTTTAAACCATGATTTATACACAATAATCTTCATTTAGCCAACACAAGGTTCAACCACTTTTTGAGATCACAAATTGATTAAAGTTAAAGTCATTCCAAAAGAAACCTATTATAAGTTTATTCACTAATGTTGTTTGAATAAGTGCCAAAATATAAAAAACAAGTTGCAATAAAAATTGTTACAATAAAGTTACAAATACTCCACAATACTCCAAACTGTACCCGGCATCCCACTTCTTGCCAATACAACATACCAAAGACAATAAACAAAACCATGACAAGAAAACCCTGCTACAGCCAAAACCAATAAATCCTGCACATTTCCTACCACGCCTGTTACCTTCACAAACCTACAAGACTTCCAAGACAAGGACCCCACGCTGCACATGATTGAATTCACTATGCTCCAAAAGCCATACTACAAAGACTTGGCATTAAAATAAATCTACTGCACTCGTACAAAACAAACCCTACACACTGCAAACACACCACGACCTTGGACCCTGCAACCACACAATGCCTCAAACATGAAAGCAACCATTTGCCAAAACCTGCACAAGCCTGCTCCACACTTAATTAAACTAAAACAGAATTCCAAAATTCCCTACAAAACAAACACAAACAAACAAAATTCAGCAAATGTAGACAGTAGCAGAGAAGTACAACAGAGAAGTTTTCACAGTTTGGCAAGAACAGCTTTTGAATTTGAGAAAGCAATTTCAGACATACCATAAAGGATTTCTCCAGCAGAATTTCAAATGCAAAAACCCTAATGATTCTACTATATAGAAATAGTAAAGGAAGAGTTTTGGGGAGAAGAACATAACAGAAAAAAAAGACTCAGCAAAGAAAACTTGCATTCCTCTAATCTCCAACAAAATGCTCATTGATCCTTTTCTCCAAAACCAACTTAATCCACCGACCCAGCCTTTAAATCTTCTTCACTAAACTCATCACAAATCCAAATTAATCACCAACCCAACACCAATTGTTTTTTCTCTTCACAACAACTCCAACCATAAACTCACTACTCCCTTCACTCCATTTTGATATGCCTTCACATCGCTGTTGATAACCGCTTTCATCATCAAACAACAATAACAGAACCACCTTAAACTCCATTGTCCTCGCCACAAACAACCCTTCAAACCATTCAACCAACCTCTTCGAAATCTTCTTCTACCATCAACCACCTCACTCCGGCGACAGTAACAAACACAACCACCAAACTCAAAACCTCCGCGCGACCATCTCAAAATCACTCTTCAAATCAAACTGAAACCAAACCAAAGCCGAGACCCAGATCACCAAATCATAAAGACATAATCGGAGAAGGAGAGATTGAGATGAGGAAAGAGGGTTGAAATCAAAGGAAAGCATACGGGTAAGCGGAAAATCTACGCGAAATACGAAAGCACGCACACCTGAGGTAAACACGATGAAACCTTATAATCTTCGTTTTAGAAATGTGTAGGCGTTGAAATTCCTCGCGTTTATGGATGTAATTGTTGTATATTCATTCCAAAATCGTTTTAATTCAGTACGATGCAGAACTAGGGTTTCTACCCCCAATCTAAAAATCAATCGTTGAACTTAATGAGGATGTAAGTTTGTTCTAGGTGTGTTTCTGAGATGTGAGAATAGGTGCAAACCCGGGGTTTATCTCAGAAATAGGGCGAAGGAGTATTTGGGATGGCTAAAGGATTTGTGGGTTGACGGAATCAGAGGAGATTGTAGGTTTTATTGATGAAAAGGCGATGGCTTTTCTTCCTAGATAACAAAAGGGTTAATGTGAGAGACGATGGAAACAAGGTTTGAGGGAGATAGTTCGTTGGATTTTACTGAGAGAGATAGAGCAAGCGTGAAATAGAGAGTGAGTCAAGAGTTTGAATTGGTCTTTCATTTAAAATGATTTGGATTTAATATAGTTATTTAATATAATTAAAAGGCTATTGTTATGCTGATTTCACTGCCCAATGTGTGTTCTGACCTTTCTCCATCACGACCATTGACTCATCAGCCATATGAGTTGGCCACTTTATATGGCTAGGGTTTTTGACACATCCTTCCATTCGCCTGGGCCTTTAGAGATGAACGGGTCACTATTGACCCGAGCCCAAACCATGAGGCTATAAATTTGGTCCATTTTCCTTTTTTTTTCTTTGAAAAATGATAAGACTATTTTAATGAATTTTGTTATATATTTGATTAACCAAGTCTTGATTATTTTAGCATTGTGGGTAATTTAGCTCTTTTTCTTGGCTTATCATCATGAGATTTGCTTGAACTTATTTTGTGCTCGATTAATTCATCTATTTAGTCAATTCTCGTTTCCCTTGGATTATGCATTATATTTTGTTGATGATATCCAATTGACTCTCAGACTAAAATAATTTCTAGTTTAATTTAGTAGGTTGCCCTTAACCTGATTAATACATTTTCAAAACTTGATTAACTATTTTCAAGACATGATTAACCAAATCTTTTTAATTAATTATGGAAGTAGTGGGCTTTTGGAGTCTAGCACTCCTTGGGTCCTTGAACGACCGCTCTTGGGGCGCACGCCTTGGGTTGTGTTCGTTTCGATCTTCCATTTCTAAAATACTAAAAAACTTCTAATCCATTTAATCCTAATCTAAAACACTTAGCCCTTAAAAATATAATATTTTCTCAAATTCAAAATACTTAATCTAATTAAACTTTTAACCTTAAAAATAATTTTCTTAAACCAAATTAAATCATAATCCATTTTATCTAATCCTTAAAATATTTTCTTAATTAAACTAAAACCATAAAACACTTAGGTTAATACAAAAATCTTTTTCTTAATTAAATTATGGAAGTAGTGGACTTTTTGGGTCTAGCACCCCTGGGGTCCTTGAACGACCGCTCTTGGGGCGCACGCCTTGAGTTGTGTTCATTTCGACCTTCCATTTCTAAAACACTTAATCTTCCTTAAAACTCTTAACTTGATCAAACCTTAATCCGATTAACACATCTAATTAAGATACTCTAATCAAATTCAAATATTTTTCCTAATTAAATTACGAAAGTATTGGACTCTTGAGGTCTAGCACTTCTTGAGCCCTTGAACGAACGCTCTTGAGGCCCATGCTCTAGGTTGTGCTCGTTTCGATCTTTCGTTCCTAAAACACTTGCCCTAATTACATGGACAAAGAAGCCCATTGTCCAACAAACACGATTTCACAATTAATAGAATGAAAAAGGTGTCGTTGAGATCTAGCATCTCAGTAATGCCCCGATTAATTGGTTGCGAGGCCGACGTCTCGTTTATCGAATAGTCGTCATTCTTCCCTCAAAATACTTAACAAACCAAACACTTCTCACCCAACCAAAACCCTAATTCACTTAATCCACAACTCAAACACCTTTCCCAAAGAACATTGTTTAAGTCATTCTTTCGCGCATATAAACTCATGCTTCAGCCTCCCCTAGAGAGCAGACAAGCCAATGTTTAGCAGTTAAAATGCAACCTAAACTCTCGTTCGCCTAAAAACACGTCCAAATCAAACCTTTTTCTCAATCAAATCTCTAATACACTTAATTCATACTGAAACAACTTTCACAAAAGAACATTGTTTAGTCCATTCTTCCGCGCATATGAACTAGTGCTTCAGCCTCCTTTGACGAGCAGACAAGCCAACGTTTAGCAGTTAGAATGCGAATTAAACACTCGTTCGTTTAAAAAACACAAACGAAACAATCGTAGTCCCACGAACTACGAATGCTCTGACTTTTCCATTACACGAGGGAATACGTAGGCCCAAGGGTTCTAATCCTTGCCGAGCACACTAATAAAAAACCACCCATTTTTCCCTTAACAATATCTGCCTTCGAAGAAAACAAACAAACCTAGCTAACATTTCTCTCGAATCGAATCAAGAGGTTCCCGTTGAGTACAACGGACGTAGAGGGTGCTAATACCTTCCCTCTTGCGTAATCGACTCCCGAACCCTAATTTGGTTGCGATGACCATGTTCTTATCTCCCTTTAAAGGTTTTATCGATATTTCCCTTTCCCTAACTTGGGATAAATAAAGTTCGGTGGCGACTCTGTTTCGAACAGTTCTTTCCGCGTCCATCGCGAGGATCGTATTTTTTGAGATACGACAGATGGCGACTCTGCTGGGGAAACAACATTGCCCTATGCTAGAGAGAGTCAAGCCTAACTTGACTCAATTCGAGAGTGTTAGCTTCGCTTATTTGATTTCTTCTTGTTTGTTTTCTCTTATTACTTCTTTATTTGCTTTATGTTGCTTTCTCTTCATTATATGTTGTTTATCATACTTGCCCGTTGGAGGCTGGGATAACATCACGAGTAAGGCTCTATACCCGAGTCTTGGAAAAAGAAAAGAGAACATGTAGTTTAAACTTTGCAAGTAATTAGTGTTAGTCCCCAAGGACTCGTTCCTTGTGTGCCTAGCATGAAAGCTTCCCCTAGAGTAGACCTTTTCGTAGATCTTGTTGTAACGCAGCTAGCCTGTCACACGACTTGATTCATGAAGGGTCCGTGACTCTGGGAACCACTCTTAGAACCAGTTTCTATCTTTGTAGTTATTAGTATTAGTCTCCGAGGACTCGTTTCTCGTGGGCCTAGCATGAAGACTACACTCAGGGTAGACCTTTTTGTATCCCCGTCACAATGCAGCTAGCCTGTTGCATGGTGTTGATGCGATTAGTGTCCGTGATACTGGGAACCCTATCCATCAACGTAGGAGCTATCCTGTGAGTGGGTTTATGGGTAAAGAATCTAGAACTTCCCTTATGAAGCCTACCTATTAGGGTGTTTTGCAAATGCTCGTGTTATCTTGGATCCTGAATCTACCTGCATTGCACTTGTTTGCATATCATTGCATTTGCATCTCATTTGCATGGCATACTCTTCCAAAAACCAAAAAAACTCAATCATCCTTTGTCCATAACCCGCAGTTGATTTCCTAACACTCGTATCGAAATTGAAGCCGCTTTTGGAAGAATCATGGACTCAGAAGAGCTGAATCAGTTTGCATTAAGAGCAGATGTTGACTTGATGAAGGACCAGCTAGAACAACTTGTGGAAGCTATGGCAAGGAAAGAGGACAACATTCAAAGGCCTACAGTCACTGAGAACGTCATTCTACCTTAAGTGACTAATCTTGCCCAATTTCAGCTTGTTAGGGACCAGGTTATACAAGAATGCCACATCATTCAAGATGAACATGCCTCTTCTCATGATGCAGTTGAATACCATAGCTTTGCATTCACTACACCGAATTCCCGAGGGACAAGCCTGGTGGTGAATACTGAACGACCTCAAGATGTTGAGTTTGCTGAAAGATGTCGTGTGTTGGAAGAGAAGCTTGAAACCATAAAGGGGCGTGATGTTTTTTATCTGAATGCTTTGAACATGTGTTTGGTACTCGGACTTGTATTACGTCCAAAGTTCAAGATGCCAAAATTTGAAAAGTACAAAGGAGATAGCTGTCCGAAGCAGCATATGGTGATGTTTTGCAGAAAGATGACCTCCAATGCTCTCAATGATATACTTATGATCCACTGTTTCCAAGACAGTCTGAGTGGGGCATCGTTGAGTTGGTACATACAGCTACAGAGTAGCCATATCCAATCATGGTTGGACCTAGTCGGTGCATTTGTGAAGCAATACTAATATAATCTTGACATGGCTCCCAACTGCATACAGTTGCAAGGTTTATCTCAAGAGGAGAACGAATCCTTCAGAGGGTATGCTCAGAGATGGAGAGAGGCAGCTGCTCGCGTTTAACCACCACTTTTAGATAGAGAATTGGTTGGCTTGTTCATAGATTCTTTGCAAGGTCCATACCTAGAAAAAATGATGAGCAATGGGACATCAAAGTTCTCTGACTTGGTCTTAGTAGGAGAACACATCGAGAGTCATCTCAAGAGTGGAAAGATCCAAGACGCCTCGAGCATCCAGGCCAGTGAGACTGAATCTGTTGTCAGTTCTCAAGAGGAAGAAGAGGATGAAATCAATGCAATCTGGGACACTTTACAAGCTCCATCTACGGTACCTTATCCTCAATACCCAAGTATCTCAAATGTTCAAAGTCAGCAATCCCATGGGCCTCCCAGTGCGATTCCATTCTCTCCACATGGTCAATATACTCTTACCAATAGAGGTCCCCCTCGTCAACATCAGATTGCACAACAACATTCTTCACAACCCCTACGCTACTATAGTCAAAGACCAAAAAGGCATTTTGATCATTTGCCAGTGCCGTTCAGTTATATATTGCCACATTTGATTAGTAGCGGGCTAATAGTGCCAAAGGGCTTGGATCCTGTTATTCCTCCATACCCACCAGGCTTTGACGCCAATGCACGATGTGGTTACCATGCTGGCGCCATGGGGCATTCAACTGAGGATTGCAAACAGCTCAAAAACAAGGTCCAAGATCTGATTGAGTCCAAGCTAATCTCATTTACGCCTCGAGGTCTTCAAATCAACGTCAATCCTTCACTTGATCAGGTGGGTTCATCAGCCCATGTTATGGAAGAAGCTGCTGAGAGTAGGTGTGATGAAGGTTATTATACCGGTCTTGATGAACAAGAATGCTAGTCCAACAGTGGGTCAAGAAAGAAAAGCCCAGTCCCCAATGCTGGCAATTTTTAGATCATGTCATTTCTATGCATTTGTAGTTTCTTTATGTTATGTGCTATTTGCTTTTAGATATTGTTGTTTATTAATGGTAATATTAATGAAGTGATCATGCATTTTTTGAACTAATCACGCCGCATTCGCTCACATTTTCTTCACTTATATAAAAAAAACAAAAAATATTCATCTATATACCTCTCATTCACTTTCTTTACCAAGTTGTTGTTTAGCAAATATTGGAGGGAGGATGACGAAAACAAGATACCCATAATTGTTGCTAGTATGCTTTCGGATAGAATCCTGCCAAGGATGTACAGGCATTGTTTCAAATTCCTAAACACTGGAGAGATAAGGAGTTAATCCCTAGTTAACCATTTCGAGCCTAGAAGGAGTTTCCTTTGGATTTCTAAACCCTTATACTCAACCCGGGGCAGGGTAGCATTTAGTTAATCTGACTCCGTATTCTTCGTACACGTCCTGAGATGACGAAGAAATCATGCAAAATCCAGAAGTTATGATGGTTGTTCTTCAATGACTACTGACTTGGCAGTCACGAGCCTTACTCTAAAAAAAAGAAGAGAGCCCGCTAAGTCAAACACCTCAAAAAGGAGAATTAGGCAAAAATTAGGGCAATCCCGATGGACTCGTAGAATAAAATCAGTCCATGCAAAATTAGGGATCAAAAGGAAAAAAACAAAACAACAAAAAAAGGTCCTTAAATCCTCAAGCGAAGCAAAATAAGATTCAGTGAACGCCATATCGAAAATCAAAAGGTCACTGACGTCCATCAAAAACAAAATAAGATGACTGTCATTTCAAGCGAATCTTGAACCTTCATATTCACTCTTACACCGTCCAAATCTAAGTACGCGTGTCGATTTAACTGAACGTAGGACTGGAGATCATCACGAAGAAGAGGTGCGTACAAATATAACTTTGAGCCTTATATCCCTTGTTTCTATAATCGTGAACCAGACCACGTTACAACCCTCAAAAGACCTAATTGAGGCGGGGTTTATTCTGAAAGCATACTACAGCAAGGTTGCTTAAACTGACTCCTACTAATTTGCTAGTCTTTTGAATTGGTATCATATTCTTGTTGTATCTTTCACACCAGATAAATTAGCAATGCGTTTGGACTAATGGTCCACTCGTCACACACTTTCACACCATTCCAATAAATAATTTTTCAAAACATGCATGAATGTCGCATTAAAATTACCATTTCTGAATGATCAATTTTAACTGTAAATCAACACTTGACATTTTGGAATATCCAACAAAGTGCAATCAGAGAAAAAACTTGAGCATTCGTTGGCACTGCTCGAATCGAGACTATCTCATAACCTTGTGAATCTGGGGCAAGTCCTTCAAAGCAATACTTAGTCAATCTGAGGAAAGTCTTTCAAAAGCCAACACAGGGGTAGACCACTGCAAAATCCAAACACAGGGGCAGACCACTGCAAAATCCAGACACAGGGGCAGACCACTGCAAAATCCAGACACTGGGGCAGATCATCTCAATACCCTCCAAACAGGGGCAGATTCCCTTCATACATTCAAGTTGGTCAAGCTGGCCATGTCATGCACTAAGAGACCCTTGAATTCAACAAGTATTAAAAGCATTGGGGCAGAGCAAATGCACCATCAGAATGCATTGGATAAGTCGCTACGCTCACACAATCAACATGCATTGGTTACGTCGCTGCGCTCATACAACCATTTGCAAACCATTTATGGCATATAAGCTATAAGTGAGGTTCTCTCGAGAACAAGCATGCAAATTCTGCAAAGGATCAAACTTGGGGCACCAAGAGCATCCACAGTTGTCCTCTGAGAATGACACTATCAGATACTAAGTGTCGGGAAATCAAATCTTTCCAACAAACCAAAAGACCAACCCTGCTTGGCACCTCCTAAAGTCCAATTCATATTGGCAACTACCAAAAGTCCACCCTGCTAGCATCATCACAAATCAAAGTCCACCTTGTTTGGCAACCACCAAAAGTCCACCCTGCTGGCACCTTCATAAGACCAATCCCCTGCTTGCATCCACATATGCATCACATACAACATACGTGCACCATATGCATACATAAAATAACCTATTTCCTTCCTCAACCCTCGCGTTGATATATATTGTTTTGTTTTGACCCCTGAGTCAATGTTGTCTTTATTTTCTTCGGCCCCCGAGTCGATATTTACCTTTCCTTCAACCCCCGAGTTGATGATATTTTGTCTTTATTTTCTCGACCCCCGAGTCGATATTGCCTTAGTTTCTCGACCCCGAGTCGATATCATTATTACATCTTCAACCCCCCGAGTTGACATCTTATTGCTTGTACTGACCCCCGAGTCATTGTTATCTTTATCTTCTTCGATCCCCGAGTCGATATTGCCTTTACTTCCTCGACCCCCGAGTCGATATTGCCTTTATCTCTGCCCTCGACCCCCGAGTCGATATTTGATTTTACCTCCAACCCCCGAGTTGATATTTTGTTATTTCCTTCAACCCCCGAGTTGATAGATTACCTTGCCTTTATTTTCTCGACCCTCGAATCGATATTGTCTTTATTTCCTCGACCCCCGAGTCGATAGTGTATTTCCTTTTCTCAACCCCCGAGTTGATATGCCAGTATTCCTAGTGAGTTTTTCACCTTGCTCCATCTAATCCCCTTTAATCCTTCTTTGGAAACCAGAAGTGAGTCTTGCCCAGTTGCATTCCCATATGCATCTCATAATAAACAAGTTCATTTGCATTCCTGTATGCATGGCATACCCATCCCCGTCAGCATAGCATAACAGGATCCGGGATTGATTCGCAAGCCTCTTGGCCAGAGCTCCATCAAAGTCGGCAGTATTCCTCGGAAAAGAGATGTTGATACCCCGCACATGCTCAAGGAACTATATTCTCCAGCAAGTCATTCTTCAGCCATGCAGTTGATAATGACAATCCTCAGCGGTCGTTGCTTTCATTGCTCCCCTAGCAGAGGTTATCCCAGAAAGTTTCTTGTGAGTTTCCCCTGCAAAGCTAGCACATTTCCTCCGACAGGAACCTTACCTCAAAGATGCTACTTGGGTATCATCGGAGAACCTTAGTGGATAAGGGACTTCTTCGACCACCCAGAGAATCCTCTGCCTTTCAAAAACTACTTGGGTATCATCGGAGAACCTTAGTGGATAAGGGACTGCTTCGACCACCCAGAGAATCCTCTGCCTTTCAAAAACTACTTTGGTATCATCGGAGAACCTTAATGAATAAGGTGCTGCTTCGACCACCAAAAGGATCTCAGGTTATTTTGTTCAATTTGGACACTGCTGCCTCATTCTATCAGCTCTCACTCTATGGCACTTTATCTCTTGTCAGACAAATTTTTGGGGTCTTCTCGTATCTAATTGACTTGCGCCCTTAAAATGAACGCCATGCAGCAGTTCATTCTCTAGGTTCAAGCCAATTAGATAGGGGCATCTGTCATACCCCAAATTTGTCCTACCTGTGATTAGTTTTCATCTATACATCCATCCACTAACCATTATTCAAAAAATTAAAAAAAAAACATATATTGTTTTTGGTTGTTGTGTGGTTCAGGTTATCGTCACTGGTTCAAAGATTTGTCAAGCTTGATGTTCAATTAGAGATCATATGAAGGCTGATTTGAGGTTGTGGTTTTTGTTCAAGATTAGTGGCGATCAAGCGCGATTGTCAAGGTTTTAGGTTTTGTTCAAGTTGGAGTAGCGGGTAACAAGATCCATATCCATATCCATTGTTTAAAACCATTATCTAATCCACAAATCCACTTCTACCGACATCCATTCAATTACCCATTCTAATTATCCAATTTCTTTTCCTATTTTTAATCATCCATTAAATCCATTCTTTTTTAATCCATATATCCACTTAAATACAAATCCATATGCCACTTTCAAGTCTAATTCCAATCTCAATTCAAATTTCATGTCAATCTCAAGTTCAATTCAAGTTTCAATGTCAAAGTTCCAATGTCAAAGTTCCAATTCTCATTTAATTTCTTGCAAAGGTTAAAATTCAGGATTTCAAGGTTTCAAATATAAAATTTAAATCCAATTTTAAACCATGATTTATACACAATAATCTTCATTTAGCCAACACAAGTTTCAACCACTTTTTGAGATCACAAATTGATTAAAGTTAAAGTCATTCCAAAAGAAACCTATTATAAGTTTATTCACTAATGTAGTTTGAATAAGTGCCAAAATATAAAAAACAAGTTGCAGTAAAAATTGTTACAATAAAGTTACAAATACTTCACAATACTCCAAACTGTACCCTGCATCCCACTTCTTGCCAATACAATATACCAAAGACAATAAACAAAACCATGACAAGAAGACCCTGCTATAGCCAAAACCAATAAATCCTGCACATTGCCTACCACGCCTGCTACCTTGACAAACCTACAAGACTTCCAAGACAAGGACCCCACGCTGCACATGATTGAATTCACTATGCTCAAAAAGCCATACTACAAAGACTTGGCATTAAAATAAATCTACTGCACTCGTACAAAACAAACCCTACACACTGCAAACACACCACCACCTTGGACCCTGCAACCACACAATGCCTCAAACATGAAAGCAACCATTTGTCAAAACCTGCACAAGCCTGCTCCACACTTAATTAAACTAAAACAGAATTCCAAAATTCCCTACAAAACAAACAAAATTCAGCAAATGTAGACAGTAGCAGTGAAGTACAATAGAGAAGTTTTCACAGTTTGGCAAGAACAACTTTTGAATTTGAGAAAACAATTTCAGACATACCATAAAGGATTTCTCCAGCAGAATTTCAAATGCAAAAACCCTAATGATTCTACTATATAGCAACAGTAAAGGAGGAGTTTTGGGGAGAAGAACATAACAGAAAAAAAAGACTCAGCAAAGAAAACTTGCCTTCCTCCAATCTCCAACAAACTGCTCACTGATCCTTTTCTCCAAAACCAACTCAATCCACTGACCCAACCTTTAAATCTTCTTCACTAAACTCATCACAAATCCAAATTAATCACCAGCCCAACACCAATCGTTTTTTCTCTTCACAACAACTCCAACCATAAACTCACTACTCCCTTCGCTCCATTTTGATATGCCTTCACATCGCCGTTGATAACCCCTTTCATCATCAAACAACAATAACAGAACCACCTTAAACTCCATTATCCTCTCCACAAACAACCCTTCAAACCATTCACCCAACCTCTTCGAAATCTTCTTCTACCATCAACCACCTCACTCCGGCGACGGTAACAAACACAACCAACAAACTTAAAACCTCCGCGCGACCATCTCAAAATCACTCTTCAAATCAAACTGAAACCAAACCAAAGCCGAGACCCAGATCACCAAATCATAAAGACAGAATCGGAGAAGGAGAGATTGAGATGAGGAAAGAGGGTTGAAATCAAAGGAAAGCATACTGGTAAGTGGAAAATCTACGCGAAATACGAAAGCATGCACACCTGAGGTAAACACGATGAAACCTTATAATCTTCGTTGTAGAAATGTGTAGCGTTGAAATTCCTCGCGTTTACGGATGTAATTGTTGTATATTCATTCCAAAATCATTTTAATTCAGTACGATGCAGAACTAGGGTTTCTACCCCCAATCTAAAAATCAATCATTGAACTTAATAAGGATGTAAGTTTGTTCTAGGTGTGTTTCTGAGATGTGACAATAGGCGCAAACCCGGGGTTTATCTCGGAAATAGGGTGAATTAGTATTTGGGATGGCTAAAGGATTTTTGGGTTGACGGAATCAGAGGAGATTGTAGGTTTTATTGATGAGAAGGCGATGGCTTTTCTTCCTAGATAACAAAAGGGTTAATGTGAGAGACGATGGAAACAAGGTTTGAGGGAGATAGTTCGTTGGATTTTAATGAGAGAGATAGAGCAAGCGTGAAAGAGAGAGTGAGTCAAGAGTTTGAATTGGTCTTTCATTTGAAATGATTTGGATTTAATATAGTTATTTAATATAATTAAAAGGCTGTTGTTATGCTGATTTCACTGCCCAATGTGTGTTCTGACCTTTCTCCATCATGACCATTGACTCATCAGCCGTATGAGTTGGCCACTTTATATGGCTAGGGTTTTTGATCCATCCTTCCATTCGCCTGGGCCTTTAGAGATGAACGGGTCACTATTGACCCGAGCCCAAACCATGAGGCTATAAATTTGGTCCATTTTCCTTTTTTTTTCTTTGAAAAATGATAAGACTATTTTAATGAATTTTGTTATATATTTGATTAACCAAGTCTTGATTATTTTAGCATTGTGGGTAATTTAGCTCTTTTTCTTGGCTTATCATCATGAGATTTGCTTGAACTTATTTTGTGCTTGATTAATTCGTCTATTTAGTCAATTCTCGTTTCCCTTGGATTATGCATTATATTTTGTTGATGATATCCAATTGACTCTCAGACTAAAATAATTTCTAGTTTAATTTAGTAGGTTGCCCTTAACCTGATTAATACATTTTCAAAACTTGATTAACTATTTTCAAGACATGATTAACCAAATCTTTTTAATTAATTATGGAAGTAGTGGGCTTTTGGAGTCTAGCACTCCTTGGGTCCTTGAACGACCGCTCTTGGGGCGCACGCCTTGGGTTGTGTTCGTTTCGATCTTCCATTTCTAAAATACTAAAAAACTTCTAATCCATTTAATCCTAATCTAAAACACTTAACCCTTAAAAATATAATATTTTCTCAAATTCAAAATACTTAATCTAATTAAATTTTTAACTTTAAAAATAATTTTCTTAAACCAAATTAAATCATAATCCATTTTATCTAATCCGTAAAATATTTTCTTAATTAAACTAAAACCATAAAACACTTAGGTTAATACAAAAATCTTTTTCTTAATTAAATTATGGAAGTAGTGGACTTTTTGGGTCTAGCACCCCTGGGGTCCTTGAACGACCGCTCTTGGGGCGCACGCCTTGAGTTGTGTTCATTTCGACCTTCCATTTCTAAAACACTTAATCTTCCTTAAAACTCTTAACTTGATCAAACCTTAATCTAATTAACACATCTAATTAAGATACTCTAATCAAATTCAAATATTTTTCCTAATTAAATTACGAAAGTATTGGACTCTTGAGGTCTAGCACTTCTTGAGCCCTAGAACGAACGCTCTTGAGGCGCACGCTCTGGGTTGTGCTCGTTTCGATCTTTCGTTCCTAAAACACTTGCCCTAATTACATGGACAAAGAAGCTCATTGTCCAACAAACACGATTTCATAATTAATAGAATGAAAAAGGTGTCGTTGAGATCTAGCATCTCAGTAATGCCCCGATTAATTGGTTGCGAGGCCGACGTCTCGTTTATCGAATAGTCGTCATTCTTCCCTCAAAATACTTAACAAACCAAACACTTCCCACCCAACCAAAACCCTAATTCACTTAATCCATAACTCAAACACCTTTCCTAAAGAACATTGTTTAAGTCATTCTTTCGCGCATATAAACTCATGCTTCAGCCTCCCCTAGCGAGCAGACAAGCCAATGTTTAGCAGTTAGAATGCAACCTAAACTCTCATTCGCCTAAAAACACGTCCAAATCAAACCTTTTTCTCAATCAAATCTCTAATACACTTAATTCATATTGAAACAACTTTCACAAAAGAACATTGTTTAGTCCATTCTTCTGTGCATATGAACTAGTGTTTCAGCCTCCTTTGACGAGCAGACAAGCCAACGTTTAGCAGTTAGAATGCGAATTAAACACTCGTTCGTTTAAAAAACACAAACCAAACAACTGTAGTCCCACGAACTACAAATGCTCTGACTTTCCCATTGCACGAGGGAATACGTAGGCCCAAGGGTTCTAATCCTTGCCGAGCACACTAATAAAAAACCACCCATTTTTCCCTTAACAATATCTGCCTTAGAAGAAAACAAACAAACCTAGCTAACATTTCTCTTGAATCGAATCAAGAGGCTCTCGTTGAGTACAACGGACGTAGAGGGTGCTAATACCTTCCCTCTTGCGTAATCGACTCCCGAACCCGAATTTGGTTGCGATGACCATGTTCTTATCTCCCTTTAAAGGTTTTATCGATATTTCCCTTTCCCTAACTTTGGATAAATAAAGTTCGGTGGCGACTCTGTTTCGAACATTTCTTTCCACGTCCATCGCGAGGATCGTATTTTTCGAGATATGACAACCATGATGCATGAATTTTTAGTCAAATTTCCTAACACAAAAGTGTTAAATTTTATGTTGACTTTTGACTTATGAATGTTTATGTGATTCCATAACCAAATGAAATGGATGTGAATGAAAGTTTAAAATGCGCAAACAAAATAGGGGTATGACACCTGTAGCGGGGAAAATTTGAAATTAAACTATCGGTTAACTTAACTCACAAAGCAAGAGTTACCACCACACTTTATTTTTTCCAAAGGAATGGGAAAAGAGCGAATAAAACCCACAAAAATTTTAAAACATAACTAATAAAATAGAGAGACAAAGGGTAAAGGGGTTGGTTATAATGGGAATGTGTTAGCACCTAAAACATCTATAGTACTCTATAGGAATCTCTTGAAAAGTTGTGTTTGGCTTAAAAGGTGTTGTTTGCAAAAGATTGGGGAGATGAGAAGAGAAATATTTTTTAAGATTTTGGTGTTTGACAAGACTTCCTGAGCCTCGTGCCTACGTACCCACAAAGTGCAACGGAGGATCAAAACCTCGTAGTTCGTGGTAAAAATAACAATAGAGTTTGTTTTGATTGATTTTAAATTGAAAAACAACTTGTCATTTTAAGGAGAAAACTCAATTAATCATCTACAAGTATGTGAAAATGGACCTTTGCATCACTATTGAGAAGGGCTCCAACTTGGATAAAAATCAACAAGTATGCCACTAACTCTCTCAAGTGGAAAAGAATCAAGATTAGACATTATTATGGGGATAAGAGAATCACATCTCAACTATGAAAATGACTCATGTATAATATTTGAGAAAATGTTTTAAAATAAAAAGTGCAGGAAGGTCACTAAATAGTTTGAATGAGTTGTGTGTTTTTTATGTCTTTTGAAATGGTTTTGATATGCTTAAGATGAATTAACATTTATTTAAGAAAAATATTTTGATAATAACTTGACAAAGTCAAGGTTTATTAAGAAAGTGGTTCAAGTTTGAAAAAAAGAAGGTTTTGAAAAAGGGAGAAGATTTTGAAAATTTAAGAAGGGGGAGATGAAGAGACTATCCTAAGAAAAACAATAAAGTTCATGTGCGTGCAAGTGAACTAACCAGCACTTGACAAGAGCTAAGACCAAAATCTCATTACTTTGGAGTAAGCCACATGCAAGCCAAGTAAGTAAAGCACAAACTAATGTATCAGATGAATGAAGAACTGAGGCCAAAAGGTCAAAACCAAAGCATCAGAGTCAAGTCTTCAAAAAGTCAACCCAAGGTCAAAGGTACAAAATGAATTCCAAGGTTTCAAATCATAAATCCAAAGCAAAGGATCAAGAACCTTAATCTAAGTCCATAAGTCCAACATCCAAGCTTGAAATAGTAAACAATAGTCCAAGGAAGAAATTAAGTCTTTTAGGGGTTTTTCCTTTATTAATGTCTTTAAAGAAAAAAGAAAAGTCTAAGTAGATAAAGGAAAAAAAAGCATAAACATAAACAATATGAGATGTAAATGATAAAAGTAAAGCAATATAAAGAGAAAGAAAATAAATGGCATAAAGTAAAGGTGCAAGAAAAGTAAATGGCATAAAATAAAAGTTAGCACAATAATATGGTTAGTATTGATGTTAGAGTTAATAATCCGATTCAGAACAAATTTAGCGTTATGTTAAGCAATCGTAGCATAATCTATTAGGAAGATCATACTATGGGAGGCCGGTCAATAACAATTTATGTACCATACATGTTAGAGATATGATACAAATCATACTCCTAAAACATGTAGCACAAGTAAAAACCAAGGAGGGATCAAGCACTAAGGCAAGGAGATTGGTCCATTACATCAATCATCCTTCATGACAACTTAAGACAAACTTATGCATCAATCCAAAGTACTTCCAATGATCTTTGATCAATTGAATAATAGATTTGAAATGATGAAAGTTCTTCAAGCATCAATCCAAACATCAGGAACAAGATGGACAACAAATCATTCAATTGATCAAGAGAAATAAAAAATGAAAAAGAAAGAGAGGGAAAAATGAAGAGAGGAACCAAATTGAATCAAGACTTAAGATCCATTCATCATCAATTTCAATCACCTTTCTTTGTGGATTAAGGAACTAAACATATCATCAACTCAAAGCACCAAAAATGAATCAAATGATTCATTTAATGATATATTTGAATTGATGAAGTCTCATCCAACCTCATCAACGCCCAAAGTCCTTTAATATTGAGGAGAACTTTGATCAAGAAGTTATGATCCAAGGCAATAACCAGCAAACAAGCTAAAATGCAATATGACGCAATTAAAAATGCATTAAAAGATTTTTTAAATGATTTTTAAATGATGATAAAAGGAAAAACCAAGATGAAGCCTCTAAATAAATATTAAATGCTCAAGAAAATTAAAACAATTCAGAAACAAGTCAAAGACCATATAATAAATTTTGGAGAATTTAAAAATGCATAAAAGTAGTTTTAAACAAATTAAAATGCATGAAGAATGTGAAAAATGATGAAAAATATCAAATCATGAAATAAAAATATGAAAAAATGCTCAAAAGATAGAAAATAATTTTAGAAAATTAAGAAAATTTTGGAATGAAAAAGATGAAGGGAGCTATTTTTTATGATTTTTCAAAATAAAATGAGAAAATAAAAAGAATTAAATTGAAATGAAAATGCTGGAAAAAAACCATAACCATCATATCTAATCATAGCCTAGGAATCAAAAACACGCGCAGCCATCATATTTCATTTAAAATAGATTCAAAGGTCCAATCAAGAGAGAAACTGTAGAGTTTAAATGAAATAACGTACATGATCTATTTTAAATCAAAACAACTTCATGTCATCGTGGAACACTTTCGGTCGTCTTCTTACCATTACAACCGTTTCATCAGTGTGAATCCAACCATGTGCTTCACTTTCATTGATTGAAAGTAAGCATAGATAATTTCAAAGAAACTCAGTGAAACAAGAAAACACGAAAAGAAAAATTAAATGATTAATCTGAACAATCAACACAAGGTAAGTGAAGGGAAACAATCAGGAAGCAATATGCTACATCGTGGTAACTTGTTTGAGTCCAAAATATTCTCAAAACTACCTTGTCCAAATGATGATCAGAGGTGTTGAAAGCTGGATCTAGTTAGAGCAATTCAGTGAGTTTTAGTGCTTGATTCTTGTTGCAGAAGGTTCAGTGAAGAACGATGAAGCTAATGGAATCAAGAAATAAGGTTGAAAGAGCTTAGAATTTGAAAATGACATCACAAATTTTCAGTGCAACGTGGGGGTCGAACAGGGGTTTTGGGGGCTTTCTAAGCTTGGTTTTCAGTGCATATTCTTCCTCTGTTTATAGCTGAGGATAATGAATGGGATACTTGTGTAAATCGGTTACAATTCGTGTGAAATCATGTGCACCAAAAGTGTGACCAAACTTGAATGTAAAGTCATCAAAACACAATGCATTCTTTCTAATTTTGGGTCGTTTTGCATCACAAACCATCACTTAACATCATCTGGTACTAATCACGTGCAAATATTGGCTTCAAATTGAGAATTGAATGAAATTACAAAAATGATCATGAGCAAATTTCAGTTCCGTGGAGCCATGTTCAAACCATTGGGAAATCTTGCAAACTTGACCTTTAGTGCCCATTCTTTTTGAAAAATGATCACATCATAGCAAATAATACAATGTTAAAAAATGTTTCATTTGAATGCTTGAGCAAAAAGTTACAAGCTTGCAAAGTTGGCACGATGACCTGTAATCAAAGGTCAAGAAAATTCTAAGTCCAAAATGACCTATAATGTCTTCAAACTTTTCATGACTTTCCAAGCATAATTGACCTTTGATCCTTGAAACAAATTTGTAGAGGACATCAAATAGAATAATGGCAAAAACAACCGCCCACAAAAGTTAAATATTGAGAGAGTTATGATCTTCGGAAATTAGGCAAATATCACTTGAACTTAGGCCAAATTTCACTAAGTCCACAAAATAACCTAGAATGTTTCCACACTTTTGATGGCCTTTTAAGCATAATTAATTCTTGACTTGTAAATAGAAGTTGGAGGGGATTTCAAGAAGAGTCATTTTCCCAAAGAAACACTAAAAAATGTTGAAGTATGAAGAAATTATGAAGTCTTAAACTTAGGCTTGAAATGTTGACTTTTTTTGGTCAAACCTCCTTGTACAAACTTTCAACCTTGGACTTTTTCATTTATTTCATTGCACATTGATGATCATATGAGCTCAAAATGATGTACTCTTGATTGTCCTTTGATGAAACTTGCAATGGTCTGAGGAAACTTGTTGAAAAAGGCATGGAAATAGACACATGAATCTTGGAAATTTATTGAGAAACAAGCTATCAAACTTTGAAACATCTTTGATCAAATGAAGTTGAATAATGCTTAAGACCCTATGATTTGAGATTAGGGGGTCATGCTTTGATGAATAGTCATTGAAAATCAAGGGTTGACCACACTTTCCAACCAATACCACCCGACGAAGATCTCCGCCTAAAAGGACATTTCACTTTCATACTATAAATGCCATCTCAAGATTTACTACTTTCAGATGTATTTTTCCTTTTATAATTTCCTCCTCTCTTACAACCTATAATCAATTTATCCTTCCTACCTCGCTGGCCATTTGCAATATCAGAACGAACAGTCACAACTATAATACCGTGTTGCTTGGCAATATATTGTGCCCAGGCTAATACTTCAGCTCGGCTCTCAAATATCTGTCGTTTACATTACATAAAAAATATAGTTAATATCATATAATGCAACGAAAATATTAAATTTAAACTTGTTACAGAGAAAACATACTCTGTCTGTGGTGAAGAACTATGTGCAATCGCTACACGAATCCGTAGATGACCCTGCCGATTTCAGACTGCACAAAGCAAGCATTTTTGAACTTCTGGTTCTATTACTAGAAATTTCAATTGCAGCGAAATTTCTGGTATACCTGAAATTTCCAAATTTCTGGAAGTTTTTGCTAGGTACCGGAAATTTCAAAAATTTCCAGTATTGGTGCCAAAATGTTTATGATATTCACAAGATATTTCCAAATTTCCGGTATAAAGTACCAGATTTTTACAAATTTCCGGTATTGTATACCGAATTTTCTGAAATTTCCGATTAAAATACGAGAATTTTTAAAATTTGCGCAACAATACATATCGAAAATTTCAAACAACTATCAAATAATTTGAAATTTAAAGTAGAAAAAAGTAATTTTTTTTAGAAAAATAGTAATTTTTTTAGATAAATAATAATAGGGATATTTTTAAAATATTAAAAATATAAAAGATATTAGATATTAAATGGAGGATAACAGGTTAAATTCTCATACATAAATGGGCCATGCTCTCACCATGCCCCTTACTTCTACAAGAAACGCGGTGGTTTTGCCTCCCAATGAATTATTATTATTATTATTCTTTTTGTTGGGAAACCGAGTAAGGCTTAGCTTAGTAGAGTCTTAGGGGTGAACAAATTTAAACCGATCGATTGAAATCGACCGATCTGTTGTCTTTTTTGTGCAAATGAATTGGGTCGGGTCGGATCGGGTGTCGGGTTGATTCGGTTGTTTAATTTGGATATTATAGGGTTGTTTCGGTCGGGCTCAATACTAATTTTGGATCCGACGAAAACCGAAACCGACCGAACTTAATTAATATATTTTTTATTTATTTTTAGTATTATATGAATGACTCACTATAAAAATGAGATTCACAATTTTTTAGGATACTATCATTTTTATAAATTGATGATTGCATTGTATACTCCCAAAAATACAAGATATGTAATATAAAATTTTATATATTATTTAATTTATCGGTTAAAGTATGATAATGATCAAAATTAATGTCAAATAATATTAAAAATATTATTCCGTAATAATAATTTTTATTAAAAAAATAGTTTTATTCTAAAAATTTAATATTTTTTATACAACTTTAAAAAATCATTTTTATAAATTTTTTCTAATAAATATTAAACCGATTAAACCGATCCGACTTAACCGTCAAACCGACTTAATCAAATTCGACAAAAATTGAAATTTTATCGGTCGAAATTGGTCCATAAAAATAAAACCGTAATTTACGTCGGATTTAAGTTTTAGGTCCGAAACCAACCGTAACCTACCGATTGCCCATCCCTAGTAGAGTCTTAGTCTGAAGACTAACAACTGTCAGCTTGGGTGTACACAAAAACGTCGGATTTAATATTTATTATGTTTTTTTATAAATAAAAAAAATATATTAGAAAAAATTAGAAAATTAGGCCCATATACCTAATCCGTAGAAAAAGAAATAAATGCAAAATAAATTATAAAAAATCTATCGTATTAAATAGATGTTTATCACTTTATAGTTCATGTTTATCCATGTAAAATATTCCAATTGTGCTTTTTTATGTTCATGAATGTTAAATGTTTGATTTATTTTTTTTGACAGAAATATTTTATTTATCATAAATGTTATGAAATGAAATTAGCTGAACATGTACTCCTTTTAATTCAACAGCTATAAAAGACACTCCTGTCATTCTCATTTTCATTCACATTCACTTCACCGTTCTCTCTTTTACCATTTCTGCAATCACAACACGTGAAACCCTAACCCGATCATCCATGGAACCCATACCCACAACATGCTCTTCCTCGGCAGCATCAACCACCTCCAGTTCATTAGGGGACGGTAATTGGATCCCACTATGATAGCAAGCCCAAACGAAATATTAAAAGGCCCAAATACCTTGATGCATATGTGCTTAATTAATTAAATTTCAGTCTAGTATTTTAATTAGTTTTTTTTTTATCTTTTGGGCCAGACCCATTGTTGCTGATCCAGGACCTTGTATTTTGTATTTAAACCATTTTAGGGTTTGAGTGAAGGCAAGAATTAATTCAGAATTTACTTCTTTTCATTGTGTTTTGTGTTCATTCAATGGTTAACTCTTATTTTGGAAATAGTTGTTAATTCTTATTCATCATTGGTGCTTTCATCTTGAATTCATGGCTCCCCCAAAACCAACCCAACCCACCCCCCAAGAAATTGTTGAACAAGTTGTGCAAACTTCACACCTTCACCTTGATAATGCAATCAACCAAATACATTCAGATCTAGATGAGAGATTTGATGTGGTGCGCGTAGATCTAGAAAAAATGCAGCAGAATCTTGGTCTCATCAACACAAGATTGGAAAATGAAAGAAAGGTTGAAGACTCTCGCTATGAATCGGTCATGGCCTCTCTAAACAAACTGTTGTCACAAAAGGGTCCTCCCACCATCTCTATTACTGTTCCTAGAATGGCTGGTTCTTCAGGTACAGCTCAAACCTTTTCTATACCCATGGTCACATCCCCAATTTCTGTTGTTATCTCACCCACACACACCCCTTTACGTCAATCTGCTACAGTACCTAATATCTCTATCCCACCAAACGTCACTTCCTACACACACACTCCTCTAACCCATATTCCACTCCCCTACACATCTTACCCTTTTGCCGCACCTATTTTTCAACAAACCAGCCCTTATACAAGCTCCTTTTCACACCAGACCCCATACAATCAGATTCCCCCTTTACCCCCATTCCGTACCCCTAAGTTAGAACTTGCTCTATTTGATGGCTCCAACCCTTTGGAATGGTTATTCCAAGCTGACCAATTTTTTGGTTTTTATAATTTACCTCAGGAAAATCGGTTGTCTATGATGTCTTTTTATATGAAAGGAGAGGCTCTTGGATGGTTTAAATGGATGCATCACAACCAATTTTTAACGGATTGGCCTTCGTTCACTCGAGCTTTGGAATTAAGATTCGGACCATCAACGTTTGCTAATCACCAAGCTGAACTATTTAAACTCAAACAAACTAGTTCGGTTGTGGAATATCAGGCAGCATTTAAGAAATTAGGAAATCAAGTTGTTGGTCTTTCACATGAGGCTGTGCTAAGTTGTTTTATTTCGGGTTTAATTCCGGAAATCCAAAACGAAATTGCTATTCATAAACCCACTTCAATTTCCCAAGCCATTGGGCTAGCTAAACTGATTGAATAAAAAATCAGAGAATCTAAACCCAAGTACCAAAAGCCCTTTTCTAGCCCTTACACTAAACCCAACCCAACCCCACAAACTACTGTTCCTCTTACGGCCCAACCTAAACCACCTCAAACATCCCAACCACCTAAATTTCCCATTAGACGTCTTTCCAACACTCAACTTCAGGAGCGACGTGCTCAAGGTTTGTGCTTCAATTGTGATGAAAAGTTCATTCCAGGTCACAAATGTGCTGCTGGAAAATTTTTGTTGTTATTGGTGGATGATGAGGACACTTTACAACAGGACCCTACCCATGTTGTAGAGGAAACAGTTAGTCAACCAGAACCGGAGGAGACCTTCTTTCAATTATCTCCACAAGCTGCTTGTGGTCAACCATCTCCTAAGACTTTGAAATTTAATGGTGTTATTCATGGTCTTCAGGTCACCGTTCTAATTGATACAGGCAGCACACATAACATCTTACAGCCTCGTATTGCCAATCATCTTAAACTCCCAAACACACCAATTCCCAATTTTTCAGTCATGGTTGGCAATGGTTCAAAATTGAATTGCTCTAGTCTTTGCCCACAAGTCCCAATATCCCTCCAAAATACATTATTCACAATTCCTTTTCACCTACTTCCTATTGAGGGCGCAGATGTTGTTCTCGGAATAGAATGGTTAAGAACCCTTGGACCACTCATGGCAGATTTCTCAATCCCTAAACTGTCCTTCACCTACAACAACAGTGACATTACTATAACTGGTGACAATAAAACCATCCCTATAGCCTCTTCCTACAACCAAATTTGCCATCTCATCCACACAGATTCTATTGCATCATTCCATTTACTACTTTGTCATCCCACTTCACCTATAGAAGACATCAATCCCATTGACTCCCTACCTACCTCACTACCACCAAAAATTACCACCATCCTTAAGTCCTTTGCTGTAGTTTTCCAAAAACCACACGGCCTACCACCAAACCGTCCCCACAACCACCATATACCCATTCTCCCCAACACCCCCACCTGTTAACGTAAAACCCTATCGATACCCACACTCACAAAAAGACGCCATGACTTATATCATTCAAGACATGCTTAAGGAGGGGATCATAAAACCCAGCCACAGCCCATACTCCTCACCAGTCCTATTGGTTAGAAAAAAAGATGGTAGTTGGAGATTTTGTATTGATTACCGAGCCTTAAACGCTGTTACAGTTTGCGATCGATTCCCTATACCTACCATTGATGAAATCTTTGATGAATTGGGATCGGCAACTATTTTTTCTAAGATCGATCTTCGATCTGGTTATCACCAAATTAGAGTTACGCCTGAGGATACACACAAAACTGCTTTCAGAACTTTTGATGGACACTACGAGTTTTTAGTGATGCCATTTGGGCTAACTAATGCTCCTAGTTCATTTCAGTCTGCAATGAATGACTTGTTGAGGCCTTTTCTAAGACGGTTTGTTTTGGTTTTCTTTGATGACATTTTAATTTATAGTTCTTGTCTTTCTGAACATACACGTCACTTATCTTTGATTTTAGAGTTGCTTTTATCTCATCAATTTTATGCCAAAATGTCCAAATGTGTTTTTGCTATTCCTAATGTTGATTATCTAGGTCACATTATTTCTAGTGATGGTGTAACCCCAGATCCAGCAAAAATTCAAGCAATTACGGATTGGCCGAGGCCACGTTCACTCATGACACTCAGGGGTTTTTTAGGCCTCACCGGCTTTTATAGACGCTTTGTGCGCCATTACGCCTCTCTCGCCGCTCCTCTCACCGATTTACTACGTTCTACTTCTTTTACATGGAATCCATCTGCCGAAGCAGCATTTACAAAGTTAAAACAAAAAATGACTGAAACTCCTATCTTGTGCCTTCTTGACTTCTCCGAGACCTTTGTTATTGAGACTGATGCTTCTGCTTTCGCCGTTGGTGCGGTTCTCTCCCAACAAGGTCACCCTTTGGCCTTCTTCAGCAAAAAGTTGTGCAGTAGAATGCAAGCTTCATCAGTGTATGTGCGAGAAATGTATGTAATCACTGAAGCAATAAAAAAATGGCGTCAGTATTTGATAGGGAGGCATTTCCATATTTATACAGATCAGAAAAGTTTAAAGAATCTCCTAGTCCAGACCATACAGACACCAGAGCAACAGAAATGGGCAGCAAAACTACAAGGTTTTCAGTTTGATATATTTTACAAACCTGGCAAAACTAATCAGGTGGCTGATGCTCTGAGTCGTATTGAACAAGATGACGACGCCCTCATGCTTTCTATCTCTTCCCCAGTTCCACTTCTCATATCACAGTTGATCGAATACTACAACACCCAGGATGGCCAGAATCTATTAACAAAAGTGAACTCAGAGTCAGATGCGCAGAGTTTATTTCAGTTTAAGAATGGCATTCTGTATTACAAAGAAAAGATCTTTATACCTGATGTCAAAGAACTTAGACAAGCCATCATCCATGAATTCCACTCCACTCCTATTGCAGGTCATTCAGGCATCCAACCCACTTTAGCCCGCCTCTCTGCTTCGTTCTTGTGGCCGAAGATCTACAAGGATGTTGAGTCATTTGTCAAAAGCTGCAACACCTGTCAACACAACAAATACTTAACAAAAAAAAGACAAGGGTTACTACAACCGCTTGAAGTTCTAAATAAAGTATGGGATGAACTGTCAATGGACTTCATTACTCACTTACCGTCATCTTTCAGGCATACCACGATTTGGAATATTTGTGACAGATTGACAAAGTATATCCACCTCCTTGCTCTGCCCACACACTTTACTGCTCGAGATCTCGCACGACATTTCTCTACTGAAGTGTGTCGCTTACACGGGATGCCGAGTTCCATCGTTTCGGATAGAGATCCGCTTTTCTTGAGTTCTTTCTGGAAGGAGTTGTTTCGGGTTCAAGGCACAACTTTAAAGTTCAGCTCAGCTTACCACCCTGAAACAGATCGACAAACGGAGGTTATGAACAGATGCGTTGAGACATATCTTAGATGCTTTACCAGCGAGAACCCCAGTCAATGGTTTAAATACTTACATCTTGCTGAATATTGGCATAACACAGCGTATCATTCAGCCACCAAGATGACCCCGTTCGAAGCTCTTTATGAAAGAGAACCACCCTCCTTTCCTCAGTATCGTCAAGGGCTCACCACCATCCCAGATTTGGAGTTCAACATGCAACAAAGACAAGAAATTATTAGCACTCTAAAAAATAATCTAGAGCGAGCAAGGCAACGCATGGTAGCTCAAAGTAACAACAAACGTTAAAACTGTACCTTTGAGGTAGGAGATCTGGTGCTCCTTCGCCTTCAACCTTATCGGCAAGTCTCCGTTCACCGTCGCAGCTCTCAAAAGCTCTCCAAACGATATTTTGGACCGTTCCGCATCCGTCGTCGTATTGGACCAGTCGCCTACGACCTTGAGCTTCCTCCATCTGCAAAAATTCATCCCGTCATCCATGTCTCTCAGTTGAAGGCGTATCATGGTGGAAACCCCTCTGTTCACTACCGACCGCTTCCCCCAACTCTTGACAACTTACATGCACAAGGGTTTTCGAAAGAGGATCTAGCCACTGCTATGTCGAAGCCAGGCGAAACTCACAACCCCAGTTTTCATGATGCAACTACACAACTCAAAGCACAAAAAGGTGTTAGAACTCATGATGTTGAGTTGCAACACAAACAGAAAGAAGGAAATGAAACAAGCTCTGAAAAAAAGAGAGAGCTGAAAACAAAGAAAGAGAACAAGACGATGAAAAAAAAGAGAGAGAAATGAGTTTGGAAACGCAACTGAATGAAGTAAGAAAGACTTCTAAGTCTTCAAGCATATCTACCAGTCAGCACACTTACCCCTATGCTTCACCTAACACTCAATCCCAGCCATGCATTTCTTTGGATCGTCCGCCCTTTCAATCTGAGCCGTCCACCCTTCCCAACGATTACCTGCACAACCCACGTGATGTTTCACTTTCCAACACTGCTTCAGATTCCCAAAGACCCACGCGTGAAGTTTCAAAATCCTCTCACTTTACAGCTGGCGCGCATGCAACACAGTTGGCCTCCACCGCCCCAATTACTTCTTCTCCTCAGCTTCCAAAGGAATCCAGCACTCACCCTAAAACCAATTGGGCTTCAGCGTTCAACCCAGCCCATTTCCCTATTATTTCCAACCTTGAGGACAAGGTTGTTAGTGGGCCAGAGAGTAGTGATAGCAAGCCCAAACGAAATATTAAAAGGCCCAGATACCTTGATGCATATGTGCTTAATTAATTAAATTTCAGTCTAGTATTTTAATTAGTTTTTTTTTATCTTTTGGGCCAGGCCCATTGTTGCTGATCCAGGACCTTGTATTGTGTATTTAAACCATTTTAGGGTTTGAGTGAAGGCAAGAATTAATTCAGAATTTACTTCTTTTCATTGTGTTTTGTGTTCATTCAATGGTTAACTCTTATTTTGGAAATAGTTGCTAATTCTTATTCATCACACTATGTCCACAACAGGTGAGTTTTTATATTCATTGTTTTTGCGTATATAGGTTGGATCAATTCTAAGGTTTCATTATTCTTACATGACACATGATGTTAGTGATAGTTATTAATATTATAGGATGATGATAGTGAAGAAATCAACAAAACCGAGATAGTGATTGCTGCTGAAATATTGAGTGGAGACAAGGTTGATTTCAAGTTTAAACCAATGTCAACAATGGTGAATGTAGCCATGTGAAGAAGAAGCTTCTAACAAACTTGTAACAAAAAACTAACTGTGATAAACATGCTGAGAAAAATGAATAGTACTGTTACATTGATTGAAGAATAAATTGCAGAGAGCTACACATATATACACATTACAAGAATAGACTATGTATACTACAAAGCTATGTATACGCTAATATCCCCCCTCAAGTTGGACTATGTATACTACAAAGACCTAACTTGACTAAAATTGAATTCAAAGCAGGGGCATGCAGGGGTTTTGTGAACACGTCTGCAAGCTGAGCAGTGGTAGAGATAGGAAGAAGATGAAGGAGTTTTGACTGAATCTTCTCACGAATTACATGACAGTCAAGTTCTATATGTTTGCTCCTTTCATGGAAAGCAGGATTATGGGCTAAGTAGATGGCTGACTTACTGTCACAATACACAGAAGCTGGATGAGAGAAGGTGACTGTGAGATCTTTGACCAGGTAGTTCAACTACTGCAATTCACATGTCAAGGATGCCAAAGCCCTGTATTCAGCCTCAGTAGAGGACCTAGAAACAATATTTTGTTTCTTGGATTTCCAACAAAGAATGGATGAACCAAGAATCACACAAAACCCAGTGATGGATTTTCTAGTATCAGGACATCGTGCCCAATCAGAGTCAGCAAAACCATAAAGCTTTAAAGCACTAGAAGCTGAAAACAAGATGCCTTTAGATGGAAAAAGTTTCAGGTACCTGAGAATCTTGGTTGCAGCTTGATAGTGTGGGAGAAGAGGGTTAGATACATACTGACTCAACTGTTGTACAAAATATGAAATATCAGGCCTGGTATTTGTTAAGTATATCAATTTGCCAATGAGTTTGCGATATGAAGAAGGATCTTGTAAGGCCTGTCCATCTGTAGCTGACAACTTCAGAGTGGGATCAAAGGGCACAGAAGAAGGCTTGCTAGCAAGGAAATCTATTTCTTCCAACAACTCAAGGGTGTACTTCCTTTTATTAAAAAAGATACCTTTACTAGACCTGGCAATCTCAAATCCTAAAAAAAACCTCAGTTGGCCAAGATCCTTGATCTTAAATTTCCTGTCAAAAACACCTTTGACATGCTGAATCTCTTGCAATGAATTTCCAGCTAACACTATATCATCCACATAAACAAGTAGAGCAGTAAAACTATGCTTGGTTGACTTAGTGTATAGGGAATGATCTGCTTGAGATTGGGAATAACCCAAGGAAATAAAAAAAGATGAGAGTTTGGAATACCATTGTCTACTTGCCTGCTTGAGCCCATAGAGGGACTTTTGAAGTCTGCAAACTTGAGAGGGATTTGATACAGAAAGACCAAGACGAATGGACATGTACACTTCTTCAGTTAAGTCACCATGAAGGAAGGCATTATTAACATCTAATTGTTCCAAATGCCAACCCTTAATAGCTGCAATGGATAACAATACTCTGACTGTAGTGATCTGGGCAACTGGAGAGAAAGTGTCAAAGTAATCAACCCCTTCCATCTGTGTATACCCTTTGGCAATAAGCCTGGCCTTATACCTCTCAATAGAACCATCATCCCTATACTTGATTTTGTATACCCACCTGTAACCAATAGGAACTTTTCCAAGAGGTAACTCAACTACAGACCAAGTTTGATTTTGTACAAGAGCTTGTAACTCAACATTCATAGTATTTTTCCTACAATCAAGTTTAATAGCTTGGTTATATGTTTTTGGTTCAGTATTAGTGATAATAGAGTAACAGAAATTTTTATAGGATGAGGAGCATTGGTCATAAGATAGGACTGAGGATAAAGGATAAGCCACATTAGGGTGAGTTTTTGAGGCAATAGAATAGCAGTGATAGTCTGCTAAATAACTAGGAGGATGGGAGGATCTAGTGGAATGTCTTAAGGGTAAAAAGGGGATAGAGTTTTGTGATAAAGGAGCAGAGCTATCACAGGAAGAACTTTTGGGTAAAGGATGAGAGTTTAACGGTAAGGATAACTCAGGACACGAGGGAACACTAGATGTACTAGGAAAGCTGGAATTAGGCACAGGTACAGGCGATGTACCATGGGAGCTAGGATGGGGTACAGGTACAGGAGATGTACTATGAGTGCTGGAATTGAGTGTATGGTCATTAGATGCATTATTAAAATGCATAGGGGAAGTACAATGTTCAGGTATGGTGAGAGAAAGAGGAGAAATAGCAATACTGCTATCATTAGTAGACTGAACTATATCAGAGGAAAGGGACACACCAGTAGTACTGACTTGGGGAGAGATATCAGGGATATCATCAAGTGGGTGATGGTCAGATGTAGGAAGGTTAGATGGAGGAGGAGTGTGTTTGAAAGGAAAATTTTGTTCATAGAAAATGACATTTCTTGACACAATGATGTCATGACTTTGAATATCATAAACTATGTAACCCTTAGTACCATCCTTATAACCAAGAAAAATGGCTTTCCTAACTCTAGGATCAAATTTTGTCCTATGTGCCTGCAAAGTAGAGGCATAGCACAAGCATCCAAAAACTTTCAAATGGCCAAAAGAAGGTGGTTTGTGAAACAAAGCTTCATAGGGTGATTTTGATTTTAAGAAAGGGGTGGGGAGTCTATTAATGATGTGTATGGCATGCTGCACACAAAAATTCCATAAAGTCAAAGGAACATTAGAATGAAAGTATGGGGATCTAGCAACATTGAGAATGTGCTGGTGTTTCCTTTCTACTACCCCATTTTGTTGAGGTGTCTCAGCACAGGACTTTTGATGAACAATCCCTTTGGATAAAAGAAAATCAGTGAGACCAATAAACTTTGTGCCATTATCAGATCTAAAGCACTTAAGTGAAGTTTGAAATTGGTTTTCTAGGTAGGCTATGAATGAAATAATGCTGATTTTAGTTTGGTCTTTGGTTTTAAGGAAAATAACCCAAGTGTACCTAGTGCAACCATCTACCAAAGTTAAAAAATATCTATGTCCTAACGTAGAAATGGTAGAAAAGGGCCCCCATAAGTCAGCATGCAAAAGAGTAAAGGGGGCAGAAGACACAGTAATACTATTGGGGAAAGGGAGTTTTCTTTGCTTAGCAAAATGACAAGAATCACAAGGATCAAGTTTATTATTACAAGTAATGAAAGGAAATATTTTGGAAATAGCTTATAAACCTAAATGAGATACATGACCAAGTCTTAAAGGCCATGTATTACAAGAATTATTAGTAACAGAAGAAAAAGAAGAATGATGGCCTGAGGGTGATGAGTGAAGGCTTGTAGGGTAAAGAATATAGAGTCCCCTCTGCAGATTAGCTATACTAATCATTGCCTTGGAATGATTCTGCCGGATGTGAAAGGAATTAGCATTGATGTGTACAGAACAGTCATTGGTTTCAACAAGTTTGGCAATAGATATAAGGTTTACATGAAAGCTAGGGCATAAAGAACATTATACAATGTTAAAGAAGCAGATAAAATGATAGTACCAGATATTGAGGCAACTACTTGAGAGCCATCAGGTAAGTTAATAGGAGTAGATACTATGTTTTTACAATCTATGAACAATGATTTGTTAAAGGTAATGTGGTCAGTTGCACCAGTATCAAGAATGCAAGGAATAGGATGCTTACCATTAACACTCGTGGAATGGGAGTTAAGGACAAAGGGAGAGATGGAGATGGAATTGGCTTGAGGATTGAGTTTTGATTTTTGAAGCAATTCTAGAATGTTGTTGTACTGCTCTTGAGTAAAACCAAAGGTGGATGTAGTAGAGCTTGTGGAAAGAGCCTCTGAAGCATTGTTGGCACTAGCAACTTATTGAGAATTTGCCATGACACCTTGAGTCTTGCCTTTGCCCTTATAACCTGGTGGAAATCCATGCTTAAGAAAACATGTGTCAATAGTGTGGTTGGACCTACCACAGTGAGTACAGACCCTAGCATGTCCTCTAGGACCACTGTAACCTGAAGATTTTCCCTTGAAACCATTGCCATTTCCAGTTTTACCATTAAAGCTACCCTGCTGAGCTTGTACTTGTAAAGCTGTTGCTTCTGCATTGTTACCATCACTAGGAATAATAGTGGAGACTGAACTATGCAACTCCCTTTCTTGTTGAATAACAAGAGAAAATGCCTTTATCAATATTAGGCAATGGATTCATCATTATAATCTGAGCTTTTGAGTGTGTGAATTTTTCATTCAACCCCTTGAGAAACCTCAACACATAATCTTGTTCTCTATACCTTTGAACTGATGCAATGGCATCACAAGAACAAGGAATGGTGAAAGAACAGATAGGGATTAGGCGATAATTCTTAAGCTCATCCCACATAACTTTCAGTTGAGTAAAGTAATTAGAGACATCGAGTGTACCTTGACGAAATTTGTACAAATCCTCTTGAATGTCTGAAATGCGGAAGATATCACCATGCAAAAACCGGATCTGCAAGTTCTTCCAAACACCAGCTGCATTGTCAATCCACATAACTGATTTGGCAATGGATTCTGAGATAAATCATTGAATCTAAGCAAAAACCATAGTGTTACACCGAATCCATGGTGCATAAGGGGGATCTGACACCGGAGGTTTGACCATAGTTCCATCAATGAATTTATCCTTGTTCTTGGAGATTAATGCGATTTGCATTGATCGTGCCCAAGTGTGATAATTTTTATCATCAAGTTGAGGAGAAACAAGAACAAGCGCTGGATTTTCATTTGGATGCAGATAATAAGGGTTTTCAGAATTGGTGGAGAAATCAGCATAGCTCTGGTAAGCCATTGATGAAGAAGATAAGAGAAAATCGTGAAATCAAGATTGAAAAGAGAAAAGAAACCTGCAACAGATTCTGCAATGAAGACACAGAGAAACAGATCGATGCAGAAGAGGAATCGTGAAGGATAAGAAAGGAACAATGGCTACCAGAGCTTGTTAAGCTCTGATACCATGTCAACAATGGTGATTGTAGCCATGTGAAGAAGATTCTAACAAACTTGTAATAGAAAACTAACTGTGATAATCAAGCTGAGAAAAATGAATAGTACTGTTACATTGATTGAAGAATAAAGTGCAGAGAGCTACACATATATACACATTACAAGAATAGATCTCAGCCATTGAATCTAATCATCAATTAACTAAACTAGCTTAAGCTAAAAATAAGGAATGAAATAAATCTAATTAATTAAGCTATGTATAAGCTAATAACTAGGGACATTGGTTGAGGTTTGCGGTGACCTAGATGGTTTAAATGGGGTTTGGTTTTGTGCCACCCTTATTGAGCGTAAGGCGGGATGGAAGTTCCTCGTAGAGTACGAGAGCCTGCTCGGTCGTGATTTAAAGCCTTTGAGAGAGAATATCTATATATCTCAGATTAGGCCTCGTCCACCAAAAACTGATGATGTTGATCAGTTTAAGTTTATGGATGACGTTGATGCATACCACAGAGACTGTTGGTAGGTTGGAGTTGTTACTGAAGTTCTTAGAGACTCCAAATATGTTGTTTATTTCAGGAACTTTAAAGATGATTTGGTGTTTCAACATTCCCAGTTGAGGGTACATCAGGACTGGGTGCATCATAAATGGGTATGATTGTCAAAATAATTTGTTGCCTATTGACATAAATACTCTTGTAATGGAGTGTTTGACTATTTGTATTGAATTTTATAGACGAAATCTAGTTTTCTTTTTAAACCGACTCAATCTCTTAGATTGAATCTTGTGGCTTCTCATTATGAAGGTGAGGTGGATTAGATCAGCAATATGAATTAATTGTCAACATGAAATCATGTTTTTAATGTCATGCATTGCACGATATGTATCATGTTTAACATCAAAGAAATTCCTTATTACACACAATGACAAGTAATGTTTTAAATTGCGATCTGATTTGCATGCAATAGCATATTTTGATTTAACGGTCATAACCTCAAGCTTTTTTTCTATTATTCTTTAAGCAATACAACATTAAAATAAAGTACATGAGATACTCTTACCCATATACAAACCAAGAGAAAATAACCTCAAACTTTTGGGTTACACTTTAAACTCACTATGCCAAACAAGACATTAGACAACATTTTTTTAGGCCTTAGACAGCGCTTAAAAGCGCTGCCTAAGGTAGCGCTGTCGTAGGTAAAGACAGCGCTTTTGATTTATGGAAAAGCGCTCTCTAAAGTGGGCCTTTAGACATCGCTTTTGCAGAAGCGCTGTCTAATGTATACGTATAAAATTTTAATGAATTTTTTATATACCTTTAGAAAGCGCTTTTTCAGGAAAAAGCGCTGTCTAAAGGCCCCCTTTAGAGAGCGCTTTTTAAAGCACTATCTAATGTATGCCTATAATTTTAGTTATCAATTTTTCTATACCTTTAGAGGGCGCTTTTTAGGAAAAACGTTTTCTTTTGTGAACTATAGACAGCGCTTTTTCTAGAAAACGCTGTCTATTCTCTACGTATAATTTTAATGATTTTTTTTTTAAAAATCCCATTTTAACCATTTTTTTATGCAGAAACCTGTATAATTCAAGCCATTTCAATAAACCTGTATATTTCACATTTCCATTAACAATTTCTAGTATGGTTCATTAACCATTTCCACTAATCCCATAAATCACATAAACCACATAAACCATTTCCATTATAATTCAAGTTATTTACATTAACTATTCACAAAACTATACAATTACAATCCAAAAACACATAAAGGGCATAAACCATTCACAAAACTATACAATCCCATAAAATAAACCATTCACAAAACTATACATTCACATAATCCCATAATCCTATACCTTATATAGGATTCTTTTTTCAATAAGGTATTCACACAATTCCTCCTTAATTTCTTGCAATTTATCCTTCGTGTAATGAGAACACACGTATTCATCAAAGTACTACATAACAAAACAAAATATGCATGATTTAGTTAAAAATAATAAATTATATGACATATCCGATAAATATCAAAATAAATCCTAAGTTATAAATCCATGCATACCGTAATAGGAACCTCTAATCGATCCATTTGACGGATTTCTCTCATAAACCTCAAAACAAAATACCCGCAGTCTATGCCATTACGCTGACGAGGGCACTACACATAGACAAACAAATAAGAATTAATATAAAGTTGTTTTTTGTTATCAAGTAGCATCACTAATATGCAACATTGTGAAAATTAATATACCTCCACTTTGACCCATGTAACGTTGGTTGCTTTAGCCCGTGCTACTCGAGATTCTCTTTGTGCTCGGTATACTTCTCTTGTAGGATTAATGGCAACCAACAAGCAGTGTCCACTATAAAATATAACAAAAGTTTAGATGGATAATTCCTACGCAAAAGATACAAATTAAAGATTAGAATGAAATTAGAATGAAAATTTTAGTACCTTTTTCACTAACGTCTCTTTCTTTTCTTGGTTGGAATATGTTCTACCTGTCTCTTAACAACACGGACGGTTGGATTGATCCAAATACCCTCATTATGATCATTTCTTATATATGATTCATTCGCTATAATATTTTCATCTTGATCATTTCTAGTAAGTGATTCAATATCAACATCAATATCACCTTGATCTCCAATGTTTTCATCAATTACTTTGTTAGATAAAAGCACTATAAACCATTTTGTACTTGTCGGATCAGTGACATATAACACTTGTTTAGCTTGAGAGGCTAGAATAAAAGGCTCATCTTTGTACCCCACCCTATTAAGATCCACTTGCAAAAATCCTGACTTATCCATTCGTACGCCATTGAACAGATATTCAGTACAATATGAGATTTGGGGAGTCCAATTGATTGTACATTGGACAGATATTCAGTACAAAACTCAATCTCTTCTTCAACAATGTATCATTCGGCAATACAACATTTGGACTTACAAGTTTTCACGCGGTTGTATCGTTCGGCAATACAACATTTGGCAATACAATATGAGATTTCACGCGTTAGAAGTTTTGAACACTGCAATTTGGAGAAAATCCAGGCGCTATGGAATAATGAAAATAAAATATGTATATTTTAGACTAAGTTCTTGCTAGTTAAAATATTGAATTTGTAGTTCTCATGGCTAAAAAATGTGGACTTTTTGTTTTTAAGTAATTTTAAATACAAATTTGTTGGAATATAAACTCCAATAATTTGATCAAATGGATTAAAGGCTGGTTTTTGAGTCTCTGCTAGTTCCTTTAAAATTAGAGCATTTCTTAATTCACCACCCAAATTTCTTAGGCACCACGTGAAATTATTTTTTTGCCCCCTGATTCTGGATGTGCACATCCGGACGCACCGTATCCTTAAAAAATAAAAAGTTGTTCCGGATGTGCATATCCGGAAGACCTCCGGATCTGTATATCCGGACGAAAAAAGGTGATATATTTGAAGCTGCATGATCACTCCCCCTTTCCCATTCTCAACATTTCTCCTAGTACTCTCACTTTCACCAACTTAACAAACCCTACTTAATCAATCCCATTTCTCACTCAAAAAGTTCAAGTTTTTGGTGCAGCAAATCAAAGGGAGCAAGGAAAGACTGAATTTCAGGTAAACATTCAACTTCATCCACTACATTGCTCACATTATCAATCTACATTTTTGGAAAAACAAGTTACGCTACTTCCGAATCTGCACATCTGGAACGAATTGAGCATGAACATTTTCGGATGTGCACATCCAGAAAAATGCCTGAAGCTAATTAATTTATATTTTTAGCATTTTTGAATATATTTTATTTATACATATTAATTATTCTATTCTTGTTTATAAATAGATATGGTGCATCCCGATAACATGGAAAAAGAATTAGTTGTGCCGATTTCCCCAAAAGATGAAGGTATGCTCGTAAAGTCGGTTGATGTCGGCGGTGACTTTAACAACAAGCAAGACTTTGATGATCATGAAAGCATGATCGCATACATTCGTAGGACGGCTATTGAGCTTGGCTTCAGTGTAAATATCGGGAGATCGGATAATGGGTCAGATAGAAGAAAAGCTTTTGTAATTTTGGGTTGCGAAAGAAGCGGCAAATATTAAGCACCTCTACGGAAGTTAAAGAAAGACGAGACCGATACTAGAAGATGTAAGTGCCCTTTTAAGATTGGTGGTTACATGTTAGTTTCCAAGAAATGGAGATTTACCGTTCGTTGTGGTATACATAACCACGAAATGTGCTCAAAGCTTCAAGGCCATCCAAGTGTATGTCGGCTCAAGGCGGAAGAGAAGACATGTATAGCTGACATGACCTTGAACCTTGTCCAACCGAAGAATATACTTGCGACGTTGAAACGGAAAGAACCCAAAAATGTTGCAAACATAAAGCAAGTGTATAACATTCGGTATCAAACGAACAAGGTAATTAGGGGAGATAGGAGTGAGATGCAACAACTGTTGAAAGTGTCGGAGGACAACGATTACGTGTCTCGGTACAGATATCGCGATGATGGAATTACGGTCCGAGATATTTTTTGGACTCATCCAGATTCCATCAAGTTGTTCAACATATTCTCGACAGTGCTCATTCTCGATAGCACCTACAATGCCTTGATGAATTACTTTGTCGATTTCACATAACAAAGAATGTGCGAAGTCGGGTTAAGACCGCGGTGGGTGCGAAACAAGTGGAGTCGGAAGACGGAAAAGTGGTCAAGTCGGGTGCCATTGTAGAGAAAATTATGGATGCATGGACTCATATTCTAAATTCTTCCACGACGGAATTATATGCCAATTCGGTCATTAAATTCCGGAAAGTGTGTGAACAGTACCCCGCTTTGTTGAAATATGTTGAATCCACCATTCTTGATCAAGTGAAAGAAAAGATTGTTTGTGCGTGGATCGATAACGTACGACATCTTGGAAACACTACCACCAATAGAGTTGAGTCGGCACATGCCACTTTGAAGAATTGGTTGGGGAATAGCAAGGGGGATTTATGTCGGGATTGGGACTCTGTGCATCTAATGATCAAAAACCAACACAATGAGATACAAACCACTTTCGGTCTGAGCATCACGGTTTTGGAACATCGGTTTAAAGGTAACTTCCTCTACTCTCAATTGATCAGCAACATGTCTTGGGCGGGGTTGGGCTATATTTTTCACGAGGCCAACCGAGCCAAAACGGTAGGTGCCGATAGTGCAAAGTGTGGTTGCACTATTGTGAAAACCTACAGTCTTCCTTGTGCTTGTGCCATTGCTAAAAAGTTGAAACTAGGTGAACCAATACAAATTGACGAAGTTTGCCCTCATTGGATGAGACTTAGTTTTGATGATAATGGTTGTAAGGAAGCAGATAAACCAGATATCTCTATTTTGGCCGAATTGGAAGCGATTCAAAATAGATTTTCGAAGGCCGACGACAATATGAAGCTACATATCAAAGAAGAGTTGAGGAAGATTGCCTTCCCCGAAACAACCGCAATGATACCGCCGTCTCAACCGGTTAAGACAAAGGGTGCTCCGAAGAAGTTGAAGCCTACACCAAATGACAACTCAACAACTCGGTCTTCTTCGTATTATGAGCACGTTGACCAAATCTTTCTGGACTATCCGACTCATAAATCTCTACAAAGTGTCATGAAAGGAGCTCGCATTTCCAAACCGGCTCCGACACCGATTCCACGAGTTTCGACTCCGACTCCAACTACACGTATGATTTCCTTTATTGACAAGATGTCAGTTTTTATGCACAAGCATATCGACAGTATAATCGATGTTGTAGGGGATGGTAATTGCGGTTACCGAGCCATGTCGGCACTACTCGGTAGAGGAGAGAAAGGTCATGCACTTGTACGTCACCAACTTATCCTAGAGTTGGAGACGCATAAAGAAGCATACTTGCGTCTCTATGAAAATTAAGAAAATTACAACAAGGTTCACGAGTCACTTGTTCCGTGGTTGAGTGGTCAGGCACCGGTATCGAAATGGATGAACTTCCCCGAGATGGGTCATCTCATAGCATGCGCCAACGATATGGTGTGTATCGACTTGACGAGATACGAATTTTCGGAAACCTTTTTTCTACTCCACACCGCACCTCTATTGAATCCAAATGATCGCATCATGTGTATCGGATGGCTTGCAAAATCAAGACATTTCGTACAAGTTATCTTGAAACCCGGATGCCCGATACCACCTAAATCACCGCAATGGGCGACGCATGCAACCGCAATTGCCGAGTCTTGGCCGGATAGTTTTGTCGAAAGGATGCTTGAATTCGAAAGATTGCACGCAATTGAAAAGGCATCAAATGCGGAAAAATCGAAAGTTCTAGCTCCAATAGATTTTGACGAAGAATTTTGTTTTAACTCTTTTGTATAATCATACGACACAATGCACATTATTGAAGTGAAATATATTGTATTTTTATCCACATGTCTTTTTAATAGACTTACGAATTTTATTGCACTGAAAGTATTCCAAGTGGCTGCATAAGCTGTTCAATTCTGTTTTAAAATTGTATCAGTAAAACATTCTGATTTGCAGATCCGGACAATTTCCGGATTTGCACATCCGGAACCAATATTTGTAGGATTTGTCTGGATCTGCACATCTGGAACGAACTTAGGCAGATATAACTTTACCCTAAGTTTTCTATAAATTAGGGGTTTCATTTGATATCATTCACACAAACCCTAAATGTCTCAATTGTATGATATCAAGATCCATTGGTATGTCGCATCTGTCTCCTACACCGACGGCAAAACACACGTTCGCATGTATAAGTTAACGAGGGACACATCCATCGGCGAGATCATTGACGACATTGAACATCTCCTACCTTACAGAGACAAACGGAAGATTGCGAAGCTTCAGTGTCGTTCACCTTCCATTGATAACGAAGGGAATGTCGCTTCCTGTCTTGTTGAGCTCAAGAATCAAGAGGATGTTAGAGCGATGTGGCGAACTTTTTTGGGCTACGAAGAACGATTCCCGCTCGAGTTCGAGGCGACCGTCAAAATCCGAAGAACGGTCGATGACATCTTAGAGATGTGCAAGCGTCCACCCGGCAATTGATCTTGTAATATTTAATTTTCTGTCGATGTCATGGCGATTTTCTCAATGTAATCTAGATTTTATTTTATGAATGTGAGAAACATTGTTGGATTTTTGGTGTTCTGCATCAGGTTTTATTCCGGATTTGCAAATACGAACGTTTACCGGATGTGCACATCCAGTAAAAACTGAAATTTTTTAAAACCATAGTGCGTCTGAATTTGCACATCCAGAACGCAAGGGTATTTTCGTCAGCGCGTTAGGTGACTAAGAAGGCTGGGTGGTGTGTTAAGAAATTGCCTAAAATTATAAGCTTCTTAGAGACTTTCTGTATTGCCTTGAGAAAACATGCGATGATAGTATTTTTTTTAGGATTTCTTAATACAATCCATGGGTTTCTTAGGCACCGCGCGAAATTCCTTTTTCGCCCCCTGATTCCGGATGTGCACATCCGTACACACCATTTTTATAAAAAACGTTGATTTGTTTCGGATGTGCAAATCCGGAATGTTTCTTCACGTGCACACCCGGAAGAAATTCTTATAACTTCAGAGCCTTCTCCCCCCTAAAAAAATTACATAAAAAAAGTAAATTATTTAGTAGCTATAAATTTTAGTTAGATAGTGATTTAAAATTTTAATTTATTTTAAAATAAAATAAAATAAAATAGTGATATGACGTTGGAGTCTAGGGTTGGAGTCTCTTCGTCAATATAATGGTTGTCTTCAGCATAGTTGACAGCATGATGAATATCTTGAGTCAAAGGATTGGATTTCCCGCCAATAGAAAACTTTGTTCTTCGTATCTCTTCAATGTGTTGTTTCGGTGTAGCCATTAATCTTCAGTCAATGAAGTAAACATGCATTACAGAGTGAAACGTTGATGAACAAAAAAAAAGTTTGTATGCATAAAAAAACTCATTATTATTTACCTGTAAGGGCACAGAGCACCGAAAAGACTGAGCTTTTTGGAGAAGAAAGGTTGAGAATGGGAGTAGTTAGTAACTTACACGATACAAGAAAAATGTTTGTATACATAAAAAACTCATTATTATTTACCATTTTGGACTATTAAAAAATATAAATATAATACTAGCCTTTTGTACTGAAGTTAAGAAAGTAATCATATAAGTTTTGTTTTGGAAATTGTATTTTCACTTTTCCAATGTTTAAATTTTTTCTTTAAGCTTACTTTTTAAATTTAATTGGATAGGTATTAATTATTTAACATCATATCACTATTTTATTTTATTTTATTTTAAAATAAATTGAAATTTTAAATCACTATCTAACTAAAATTTATAGCTACTAAAGAATTTACTTTTTTTTTTATGTAAATTTTTTCTTTAAGAATTTCTTCCGGATGTGCACATGAGGAAACATTTCGGAATCAGGGGGCAAAAAAGAAATTTCGCGCGGTGCCTAAGAAACCCATGGGGTGTATTAAGAAATCCTCTTTTTTTTCCATAAATTTGTTATGAGGAAAAAAACTATTTGAAAACTTTTCCTCCAACAAATTTCAATTTTGTCATCGTCAATGTGGGTTGGTTTAGATACTATTCATTTACTTTGTAAATCAATGACCGTAGAAACAATTGTAGGAATACTATCTTTTACTCATCTTACACTACTACAAAATATACCTTTCGTAACACCAATTTCGTAACGGCCATAGAGTTAACTTTGATAATACTTTATTTCTAGGCATTTTTTTTGTATTTACTAGAGGACATGTCACAATGGTCAAATGAAACAACCGTGGTGAAAAGGTACACGGGGTGAAATCGTTCGAATTCCAACACTTACAATTAGCCATTTATCATGATAAAAATGTTATTTACGTTGTATATTGATAAGTGCAAATTGTACATATTTGTGTATATATGTTTTGTTGCACTTATCATTACTTTTTGTCTATATCGTTCAAATAAACCCCCACTTTGTTTATAAATACGTTTACTTTACGTTTTAGTGTATATATTGCGTAACGTGTAAATATTACTTAGTTTAATTGATTTTTATCTCATTTTTGTAGGTATTTAATAAAGGATATCTTGCCATATTCTAGAAGAGTATTGAATAAGCTTTCCAGCGCTTCAGATCGTGCGTTAATCGGAGTTTCGGTGAGGAAGTTGTGGCAAAAATAAGGGCTGGTTTTCTGTCTTGTTCGCACTGCGAACTGGCAGCGAATGTTCGCTTTGCGAAGGTCCAACGAAGGCTGTCAGTGAGTTACAAAAGAGAAAGACGCCAAGGTTCACACTGCGAACCAGTCAGCGAGCATTCGCACTGCGAATGGTTCATTTGCACTGCGAACCAACGAAGGAAAGCAAAGGCGGTTTGGTAATCAGAGGTACTTAAAGTACCATTTTTTGAGTCATTCGCACTGCGAACCATGCAGAATTTACAATGTATATAGTTCAATTCAGTTATTTTTTTAGGGATGGTTTTGGGGTTTTTGATCCCATTTCCATCAAACTTCATTTTTCATTGCTTTACTTAGAAAACAACTATGGAGCATGCATACGGATGAACCGGGGTGGATTGATCGTCTAACGGCTCCCACAATCCGCGAGATGTTTGGTTCATTTCTTTTCGTCTTTTTGTTTTTCTTTATGGTTGGGTTGTGTATATGTATTTGCTGCAAACTCATGTATATTTGTCGCCCATGGCGTTGTATAAAACTTGCTTTACAAATCTTTATTGGTAATTGTCTCTGATTTTTGCTTTATGCTCGGGGTTTGGGGTGCGTTAGAGATAACCGTCGCAAACTTCGATTAGGGATGATTGTCTGTTAGTTTCTGGATTCTAGAGATAGATTTAGAGCTAACAATCTTCAATAGGCGTCGAAACTTAATGCCTCCGTGCCTTGAGCTAGCGTGCGAGAGCATCGGCGATGGTAACACGGTTGTTCTCTCAACTTTGCGTTAGACATAACCTGTGTTGTGAGCAATGCTGGGTGATATTGAGGAGTATTATAGGTCGAGTATAATTGGTCGGTAAGTTTAAGTTTGTGAGGAGTCGATTGTATGCAGTGCCTGATAAGTGTGTCTCTGAAGAATGAATTTGTTTTTATGTTTTAATGTTTACTTTTCTGTTTTCTTGTTTTAAACCATTCTAATCCAAACTCATTAACGCGAGAGATTGTCGAACGACATTCTTTCCCTCGAACCTATCTCTGTGGACACGACATAAATCCCGGAGGGAATTCTTCCGAAAATAAATATTTTTGCTGCTTGCCCTATTCTGCAATCAACAAAATGGCGTCGTTGCCGGGGATTGGTTTTGATATTGAATCGCATTGCGATAGTTTCTTTGTTTTTGAGTTTTGTATATATCGTATATATTTTCTATTTCCATTATGTTTGTTCAAGTGTTGTATACATTTTGTTCCCGTAACGTTTGTTTAAGTGTTTGGTTACGGCATTTGCTTTTGGTTGCACGGTGAGGCATCACCATGGCATGAATGAAGGAAGTTTCTAATTAAGCACCGTAAAGGCGTCGAGCTTACGACGTAAAACAAGCATGTTTTATAGTTTTTCTTTTCGAATGTTTTGGGTTGTTGTTTGCTCACAGATTTTGATTGACTTACTTGAGGATGCTTTTGTGATTTTCCAAGTTGGTTCGTTTCAACTTGCGGATGTATGGTAATGATTTTGTTAAGTTTTGTACACGTCCGAGGTATGTATTTATCGCTTTCTATACTTTAGCATATTCATGATACTTAGGCATTTTACAAACTTCCATGCCATCCATTCTTTTGTATACTTGTTCTATTGTGAATCACTTTAGTTCCCAACCTTTTTGTGAGGTGGCTTTCCATTGTTCATATATGAACGGAGAACCAACATTCTTGTTCTAACTGGATTTTATTATGTTGAATCTTTTCTTTGTGTTGATTATATGAATGCATGAAAAGGATCAAGGCAATTGTTTCATTTTGAGCACAACCACCTTAGCCAAATAGTCAATTCACCTTGTGAGTGTGTGAGAATTCGTAACCCCTTTGAGCTTTTTGATCCATGTTTCTATTTGAACTTAATGCTTGTCTATGAGCATTTAGTTCACTTATTTTTGAATGGATTTTGTTTTTTCTTGGACCTCAATTTTGTGTTGTGGTATGGATTTTTTTCCTTGCCTTAGAAAGTAGGGAGTATACACATGATGGTGCGGTTGAATTCAAGTTGGGGAGAGGATGATTGTATACTCATTGGTTGGATTCTATGAGGATTGAAAAAGAAAAGAAAAAAGAGAAAAATTTGTGAAAGAAAAAAAAAGTGAAAAAGAAGAAAAAGAAAATCCTTGAAAAAGGAAACAAAAAGAGTTTCAATAATTGTGCTAAATAAGTATTGTGTGTTGTGTAGCACTTGGGATTGTGGAAGAAGTTGGTTGAAATTTTGTGTGTGAATCTTTGTGAGTTTTCACTCCCTTAGGTTTAGGCAAGTTTTTGTTTCAATTACCTTTAGAAATTGCCCCTTGTTTGTTTACCCAACCACGTTAGAACCTTGAAAGTCCTTGTGATTCTTGCCTTTGTATTTTCAATGTGAATTTGTAGATGTATGCATAATTTAGTCTTTTGTTTGCATGACTATTGTGTGAGTGAAAGAACCTCATTTTGTGTTTTTCATCTACCGATGATTGTTTTTGCTAGGTGTGATTCACATTTGAACTTGTGTTGTTTTAGAATTTTTGGCATGACTTTTGTACTTTACTTTTGTTTTGTGACTATGTTGTCGTCGTAGTTTAGTGGTAAGTATTTACTTTTTGTGTGTACCGTTTTCATTTGAACCATACATTTGTTTTCCGTTTTTCAAAACCTGTTGATTCGTCATATTTTGGACTTTTGTGTTTTCATGTTTGTTTGATTCTTGTTTGCAGACAAACAATTAGGTAAGTTGGGGAGAGTTTGATAAGTAAAAATTGTACCTATTTGTGTATATATGTTTTGTTTCACTTATCATTACTTTTTGTCTATATCGTTCAAATAAACCCCCACTTTGTTTATAAATACGTTTACTTTACGTTTTAGTGTATATATTGCGTAACGTGTAAATATTACTTAGTTTAATTGATTTTTATCTCATTTTTGTAGGTATTTAAAAAAGGCTATCTTGCCATATTCTTGAAGATTATTGAATAAGCTTTCCAGCGCTTTAGACCGTGCGTTAATCGGTGTTTCGGTGAGGAAGTTGTGGCAAAAATAAGGGCTTGTTTTCTGTCTTGTTCGCACTGCGAACTGGCAACGAATGTTCGCTTTGCGAAGGTCCAGCGAAGGTCCCAGCGAAGGCTGGAAGTGAGTTACAAAAGAGAAAGAAGCCAAGGTTCGCACTGCGAACCAGTCAGTGAGCATTCGCAGTGCAAATGGTTCATTCGCACTGCGAACCAACGAAGGAAAGCAAAGGCGGTTTGGTAATCAGAGGCACTTAAAGTGCCATTTTTTGAGTCATTCGCACGGCGAATGATCGTTCGCACTGTGAACCATGCAGAACTTACAATGTATATAGTTCAATTCAGTTATTTTTTTAGGGATGGTTTTGGGGTTTCTTGATCCCATTTCCATTAAACTTCATTTTTCATTGCTTTACTTAGAAAACAACTATGGAGCATGCATACGGATGAATCGGGGTGGATTGATCGTCGAACGGCTCCGACAATGCGCGAGATGTTTGGTTCATTTCTTTTCTTCTTTGTGTTTTTCTTTATGGTTGGGTTGTGTATATGTATTTGCTGCAAACTCATGTATATTTGTCGCCCATGGCGTTGTATAAAACTTGCTTTACAAATCTTTATTGGTAATTGTCTCTGATTTTTGCTTTATGCTCGGGGTTTGGGGTGCGTTAGAGATAACCGTCGCAAACTTCGATTAGGGATGATTGTCTGTTAGTTTCTGGATTATAGAGATAGATTTAGAGCTAACAATCTTCAATAGGCGTCGAAACTTAATGCCTCCGTGCCTTGAGCTAGCGTGCGAGAGCATCGGCGATGGTAACATGGTTGTTCTCTCAACTTTGCGTTAGACATAACCTGTGTTGTGAGCGATTCTGGGTGATATTAAGGAGTATTGTAGGTCGAGTATAACTGGTCGGTAAGTTTAAGTTTTTGAGGAGTCGATTGTATGCAGTGCCTGATAAGTGTGTCTCTGAAGAATGAATTTGTTTTTATGTTTTAATGTTTACTTTTCTGTTTTCTTGTTTTAAACCATTCTAATCCAAACTCATTAACGCGAGAGATTGTCGAACGAAATTCTTTCCCTCGAACCGATCTCTGTGGACACGACATAAATCCCGTAGGGAATTCTTCCGAAAATAAATATTTTTGCTGCTTGCCCTATTCTGCAATCAACATATATCACCACAATTTTTATTAACAACCGTGATGAAATGTGATACTTTATTTATATATAACCGGAGGTATCTATCGCTTCAATACATTACAACCGTCTCTCTCAAAACAAAACCCTAACAACTCTTTCATCCGTCTCTCTCAAAACAAAACCCTAACAACTCTCTCACTCTTCTCTCTCATATGGAAACCCCAAAATGAAACCATAACAACAACCGCGATTAAATTTGTTGCATTAAATAATATCACAACGGTTGGTTAAAGTAACCGTTGTGGTAGGTAGAGCACTACATGGATACAATCACGGTTGCACGACTGTGGCGGAATTCATCATACATACAATCACACCTTACAACACAATGGTTGGACCTGCGTGGTGGTATCTCTTTTCCAACCGTTGTGATATGTGTTTTCCATTGTAGTGTTCTAATGCTCCTAGCATACCACTTATCTTGTAGAACTTTGTGAGGTGTGTATACAGGTCTTAATGATCTAAAACTACAAAATGGTTAACATACAAAATTTGTAACAATCTCATTTCCGTTTAACTTTGTTGGACATTCTTTTGTGTTCTAGCTAAGTGAGTTAGATGTCTGAGACTATGTTGACAAGGTGTGCCACCATTGTTGTTTCCATTGTTGTAGTTTATTTCTGGCATTGTTCTTTTTGGTGCTAAGAGAAAAATTCTTCTAGATTTAGCCTTCCGGCTCCTTGTTTCAGGATCAAATGAAAGTTGTTATGCAGGAACCTTACCTCGCATAAACTATTACAAACAAATATAATTCTAAAAGTTAATATGTTAGTGATTTTGAACAAAATATACAAACTATACAGTTATACACAAACATATACGTACTTAAAATAATAAACTATGTTATATCATTAAAACACAACACTAGTCCCGGATAGCGGTGTCATTTTGATGTGTTTACAGTAAAAGTAAGTTTTACAATTATCGTATGTGATCGTGAAGGCTGATCAGATCCCGTGATGGGCCAAGAAGAACGTCTGTGATGCTGGGTGTGAGATGAGGAGGGGGTGTACCTGCAAGGCACTCCGACGCTCAAGTAAGAAAGGATCAGAGAAAAAGGGCAAGTACAAAGTAGGAGTTCTTAGGATGATTATTGGATACGTGGCCCTCTCAAGTGAGAGGGTTTTTATAATGCCCCCAGCGCGTGGCCAACGGTCCCTAATTTCGGGGCGGATTAACTATTTCCCGAAGAATAGGTAACTGCCAAAAACTAGCCGTTATGACGGACAAGGTGTCCAAAACTAGCCGTTATGTCGGGAAAAGGCGTAGTTTCGGGCAAATGCCCATGACTGTTCTGTAGCGCGATTTTTGTGGTTTCGAATCACTATCGCTTTGGTACTACAGTTCGATTCATTTTTTATCCTGTTGAGCTGATTAAGGAAGGGAAATAGATGTCTCCAATTAACCCTGCTTGCAAACTGAGATTAAACAGTCAAAACTGTTGGTTTAGAGATGCTATCAAGAGGGGGTTCTTCTTTAGGGTTATTCGCTTAAAAACAATGTCTAGGCTATTGGTAAGATGTTAGGTCTGATGTTTTTCGATTGATGTCTGAAGGTACAGGATTTTGGGTTTTTGATTAGTATGCTCGCTAAGATTTTGCAATCTTATGCCTACGTATTCCCGAAACAGGGAAATCAGAGCGATCGTAGTTCCTCCTATTCTACGGGAGGAAAGAGGTGTTTTGGTGTCTTGTTCAAAGCCCAAGACGTGAAGCTAAAGGCGATTTGCATCTTGTTCAAAGCCCAAGATGTGAAGCTAAAGGGTTTTGGCTGAGAGAGAATTTGTCATCTCTAAAGAGGAGTTGTTGATGTTTGTATGCTGTGAGCACGACACAACTTTGATGCTAAAAGGTTGATTGACTCAACCGGGGTTTTTCAATATACAAAGCCTAAGAGGAGGCGGGAAGTTTGACTTTTCTGGGGAAAATGTTCTTTCTGTCTTGTACAAAGCCCAAGATTGAGGCTAAAAGGGATTTTGACTCCGTTGGGGAGAATGTATCTTGTATAAATCCCAAGATGGAGGCTGAAAGGGTTTGACTCAACAAGAGAGTACTTTTATCTGTCCTGTATAAAGCCCAAGACAGAGGCTAAAAAGGTTGACTCAACAAGAGAGTCTTGAACAGGTGATTGAATCAACAAGAGAGTCTGAAGGTTGTTTGACTCAACAAGAGAGTCTTTTATACTCAACAAGAAAGTGATTTGTTATCTCGTACGAAACCCGAGATTAAGGCTAAAAGGAGATTGACTCAACAAGAGAGTCTTTCATACTCAATAAGAGAATGTTTTATATGTCTTGTACAAAGCCCAAGACGGAGGCTAAAAGTGGTTGACTCAACAAGAGAGTCCTTTATACTCAACAAGAGAGTGTTTTATATGTGTCTTGTATGAAGCCCAAGACGGAGGCTAAAAGTGGTTGACTCAACAAGAGAGTCTTTTATACTCAACAAGAGAGTGTTTTTCTATCTCGTACGAAGCCCAAGATGGAGGCTAAAAGGAGGTTGACTCAACAAGAGAGTCTTTTATACTCAACAAGAGAGTGTTTTATATGTCTTGTACAAAGCCCAAGACGGAGGCTAAAGGTGGATTGACTCAACAAGAGAGTCTTTTATACTCAAGAGAGTGGTTTTTTTATATGTCTTGTACAAAGCCCAAGACGGAGGCTAAAAAGTGATTGAATCAACAAGAGAGTCTGAAAAGGTTAGCTCTGCTAGGGAGAATCATTTGTACAAAGCCCAAGAGGAGGCTGCCTTACCGCTGTGGATTCTGGAGATCCTGAAGCGGGTCCAAGTGTGGGGAACTCTCATGGAGAGACCGGGGTTTCTTCCTATGTTTGAAAGGAACCTGAGAATGTCTTTGAGACTCAAGGGTCTTAGACTGTCCAAGTCTAGAGTTTTATCTTTTGTACAATGCCCAAGAGGAGGCACGGGCATTAAGGGATGAGTATCAACCCTAAAGTGGCCGGAGTTTTGACGCGGGAAAGACTGCTCTAGCAAAGGATGACTAAGTTCTGTCTTATACCTTTAAGAGGTCGTCAGGGTCCTTGTATTAAGCCCAAGAGAAGGCATGAGAACTTTTAAGAAGCCGAAGGGTCCTTGTACAACGCCCAAGAGGAGGCGGGGATGCTTTTAGGAAGCCTGTGGGTCCCTAAACCAAAAGAAGTTCAAGAAATGCAATTCACAGAGAAGAGATCATTCCAGGAAAGTTCGAGAATTTGGAAGAAACTCAAGAGATGCCATTCACTGAGAAAAGATAATCTCTGGGGAGCGTTAGAGTTTCTTTGACAATTTCTAAGGGTGACAGTCTGAGAAAAGGTTCACCGAGAATATTGCCTTTCTCTTTGTTCCATATTGTTTAACCCCAAGAGAAGGGAAGACTGTATCTGGAAATCCTATGGGGATCTAGTTTTATTTGTATTTAAGAGTGACCAACAAGGCTTTACCTAGTGCTAGACGTAGTTGCTCGAGAAAACTCTAAATAACTATACTAGTATTACACAGTGGATATGTGACAAGTATATAAAAGGATGTGAAAGAAGACTTACAGTGAAGCAGCCCCACAATACAGTTTATATACATATGAAAGAGGTAAATGAAAGCGGATAAACACTTACCCATTGTAGAGCTTCCATGTTGTTTGGTTAGTTGTTCAACAAAGAAAGTTTTGATAACAACATATATTCAAAATCAAAGGAGAAAGTGCTTTGAAAATATGGTTGGGGCTTACAGCTCAAGGAGAGGCCCAAGTTTTAACGATGATCACACCGTTGTTTTGAAAAGTGTACAGAGGGACTTATACAATATGTGAGGCCCAAAAAGTTTTTATGTGCAAGGGGATGGGTCTTACACTCTATTAGAGGCCCAAAGAAACTTATTTTTGTACAAGAGATGGGACTTACAACTCAATGAGAAGCCCAGTGTTTTTATTTTAAACTGGCGATCGCGCCGAGATTTTTTCTTTTACCGCAGAGGGACTTATACAATATCTGAGGCCCAAAATTGTTTTGGTTAAAAGGGGATTGGGTCTTACACTCTATTAGAGGCCCAAATATTTATTTTTGTACAAGTGGTGGGGCTTACAGCTCAAGGAGAGGCCCAAATGATTTTTGTTAAAAAGGCGACGATCGTGCCGAACTTTTTGACGGTATCGGGACTTATACAATACACTGAGGCCCAAATTATTTTGGTTTAAAAAAAAGGGTTGGGTATTACACTCTATTAGAGGCCCAAAGAGTTTTAAGAAAACGAATTGGGACTTATAGCTCGAGGAGAGGCCCAGTTGATTTTGTCAAAAAGGCGACGATCGCGTCGTTTGTTTTTGAAAATACAGTGGGACTTATACAATGACTGAGGCCACAAAGGTGGTGTATTTACAAAGGGGTTGAGTCTTAAACTCTATTAGAGGCCCAAAGAGTTTGAAAAAGTTTGACGAGGGTTGAATTAATCAAAACCCTAATTTATTTTAAAAATATATTTTAATTGAATAAAAATTCAATTAAAATGATCAAAATTGTTAAACATGTGTGAAAACAAATTGTGATCTTGGATCAATGTTTCAAAAATCATGTTTCTATCCACAAAATGATTGGAAATCAATTAAGTTTGGAAAATCAAGGGAGAAAAAACATTTTAAATGTTGAAAAACAAATAAAATATTAATTCTTTGTAAAAATATCAAGTATATGAAATAATTAATATTTTTAGGATATTTTGTTAAAATAAAATATTTTAGCATTTTTGTGAATTATTAAAAAAAGAATCAACTCAAAATCATTAAAACTCAGAGAGAAATTAATTTTTGAATCAATTAAATAAAATCACAAAATTCAAATATTCAAATATTCAAAAAATGGCGCCAAGAACATGCCAAGAACACGCGCCACCCTCTGTTTCTGCAGATTTGCATTTTCTATCCAATCTCACTGAATACTTGATTATATCAAGCAATCTACATATCAATCTGCTCGTTTTCACCTCACGATCATGTCTATGGTCTTTAATTTCATTTATTTTAAGCATGGAATAAGAAATCAAAGAGAAACCTCAATACCCTAAAATTTTCATGAAGGCTCAGAAATTCCATACACGATTCAAACAAAGCAATTGATTGAGGGTAAACACTCTATGCATGATTACGAACATATGGCCAAATTATTGTGCAGCAAAAAATGCATGGATCATAGAGTTAGAAGAGCTCAGGCTTACCTCTTGTAGCTGGTGATCGTGTTTTGTGTTAGAGGTGTTGCAAGCTAGTTCCAATGATTTGCACAGCTTCCTTAGGTGCCAAGTGATGTGTCTGAATGCTTGGAGTGGTTTGAAACAAGCTGGAACTGAAGATGGTACCCCAACTGCAAGTCTGCTAAAAGCTTGAGCAATTGGATGGTGATTTTGAGAAATCAGTGTTCCAGATGTTGTTTAAGTGTTTGGATCACTTCTATATGATGTTTATAAGGTGTGTCTGTGTGATTGGTTTGATTGGAATTGCTCTCAAACTCAAAACCCGATAGTGACTTGCTTTGGAAGGCAATTTTGGAGTGAAGGAAGAGATTTTGAGGAAAGCATCTGTTTGATGGCTTTGGTGTACTAAAACCGAGCACAAATGAGCTCTATTTATAGTAGAGCAAGTTTGTCTTGCAAGTAATAGTGAATGGCAACTGTTGCAGAAGTTTGGCAAATGTTGATCAATAGGAATCCAAGTCTCCTCTAGCCATTGACTAGAGGTTATAGCACAGGCTGCTGGTTCCCTAGTTCTTGGATAAGTATTGATTGAATTCAGTTGGAAAGGGCTCTATCCATGCCACCTTGGTGCATCCATTAAATTCTCCAAACCAAAATTGGAGTCTTGTCTCTCTTTTAGGCATTTCTAGGTTTGGCATGCTACTTTTGGTTCCAAGGACTTGGGAGGCTGATGGATCAGTGTTTGTCCCTCCTTGGTCTCCCCCTGAGGTGTTCAGGTGGATAAACTTGTTTGTCATTTGAAAAATTTGCTCAAATCGACCAAAATGCACAAATCTGCCTTGCCATGACAGTTGCAGCAAGGCATAGTGCCATTGTTATATCTCATGGCTTAAGTGGAGTTTCATGGGGTTCTTGGCCATTTTGGAAAGCCCTAATATGATACACCATATGTGTGATCATAGTTTGTCTTGACACTTTTTGGATCCAAGTGAAAAATTCCCTTACATTTGGCAAAAAGTGAAACAGATTCTGACTTAGTGAAAATTTCACTAAGTGTTGGAAAAAGTGACATTTCATGTTTTCAGCCATTTTGATCCAACCATAACTCAAAATTCATGATGAATTGGAATGAGGTGTAGTTGACACTTTTAAAGTATGCCATGAGAGCTACAAATCCATCTTTGGATCAGCCCAAATGGTTGCTTGGATCTCAAGTTATGATCCTTGGAAGTTGGTACCCTAGCCACTTTGTTCCATAACTTAGAAAATTTCTAAGTTTTTTATGGTTACCCCTATTACAAGTTATCCCACTTTTCTTGATTTTTATTGATGAATGATGATCCCAATCACATATTAACATCATTTTAGGGTCAAAGAACCATAATTGTGAAAAATCTCAAAAAGTCAAAGTTGACTTTAGTGCACAGTTGACTTTTTGTCAGATGAACTCCAAACTGTGCGATCCTCTATGAAATCAAGTCCTTGACCTAAATCAAACTTGATGGATTGATTTCATAGGTGTTATAGGGTGTATTGAATCATGTCCAAAGGTTTGGGAGCGTGCCTGGGTCAAAAGTCAAAGACATAGTTGATTTTTCCCGCGAAACCCTAATTGTGGTTCTGATGAATTTGAAACTTGTTGATCAAGCTTCTTGGATCAATTCATTGTTGCAAATGGATCAATGTAGTGTGTTAGAGACCCTCATATCCTCTCTTGAGGTCTTGGCTCATGTTTTGTCCCAAAAGCCAACTTAGGGGTGAATTAGGTCAAGAAACCCTAATTCCTGATTTTTTATGAATGCATCCCCTGAGGAAAAATTGACTTGATGATTGGGTTCATGATGTCCCTTGGAGAATCTTAGGTTGTGCTTTGAAGCCTTTGGCTCATGCCCAGAGGAAAATTTCCATCTGGAGGCCTCAGTCGACCAAAACCCTAATTTGGTGACACTGGCGATCTTGAGGCTTAATCCACTTGGAATGTTGCAACTTTGTGCTTGATTATTGAGATGGGATTACTCTTGATCCATTGTGGATATTTGAGAGGTTTAGACAAATTGAAGATCATGTCATTCCTTGATTGATCCTTTGTATAAGAGCTCTGAGAGGGCTTGAAACCCTAAATTTGATTGTAGTGGATGCTCACCCATTTTTTGGGAGACTAATGAGGTATAATGGTTCATCCATATTGTGATGATGATTTGCACAATGATGGGGAATCTTAGTGGTCAAAATTTGGGGTATGACATGTTCCTGGATAATGAAGTCGTGCGTGACGGGCAAAAATACCGGGGAGGAGCAAATGACCCTGGGGTTCATCTGTCCATATGTGCCCGGTTAGAGGGCAGAAAGGTAAATTCTACCCTTTATTAACTGGACTTAGGCAATTGGGCCATTCTGGGAGCAGAAGTAGATTTGGCCATGCCTAGCCATTGATCCAGTTCGGAACAGGAGTCCCCCAAGTCGTTGCTCTCGAGTGTAACGCCCCAGTTTTAGTTAGTTTTATTTAATCGAGTCGATTTGATTATTTCTATTATTATATTATTTTATTTTTTACTTTTATTTGATAATATATTATTTTTCGTCGTGAATATGTTTTATCGCGTTTTGGGAACGTTTGCGAGATAACTGAGTGTAGTGTATTTTGGTCATTTCACTTTATTTTTTCTTAATTTAATAAAATAGAAATAGAAAGAGAGAAAATTAGAGAGAAAGAAAAAGAGAAGAAGGAAAAGGGAAAGAAAAGAGAAGAGAAAGGAGAAAAGAGAGAAAAACTTGGAAAAGAAGAAAATCAATCAACCGACTATTGAAAACACGATTAAATCGGGTAAGGATGTGAAACTCGATTATATTATACTTGTGTATGATTATGTATGTTTGTATTTGGTTGTTTTTGGATTGAAATTGGATGTAGAGCAAAACCCATAATATTTTGAAATGGTTGGAAATTGATTCAAAATGTGTCTGAAATCATGTTTTAATGATCATAATTGTTGATACATGTTAGATAGGTGTTGTGGTACACTCTATTGGTAATTTTCAGGTGATTAGAGGAGATTTGGGGTGGTTTTTGGTTGATCCCGTAGCAGAAAAATTCTGCAGAAAAATTCTGGGTTTCCGCTGCCGTTACGCATATCAGGCATGTCCATACGCGCATTGGCTTGGGTTATACGCGTATGGGAGGCGCAAAATGAGGCAATACGCGTAATGAATTCCATTTTTCTCGGCCATCTGCTGAAACGCGTAATGGTACGCGTATGAGTTTGGGCAATACGCGTATGGCTCAGGGCAATACGCGTATAGCCAGCAAGGGTGCAAAATGTTGTGTTTTCGCGATTCCTTTTCTTTGTACGTCCGTAACTTGTGTTCTGATTATCCGTTTTGAACATTCTTGGTATCGTTTGAAAGTTAATAAAATGTACTTTCTTATTAAAATGGTTTTGAGATTGTTGGCCGATTTAATTATGTCGGGAATTTGAAATAGTGTCGTTTTGTCGACTTTTGTCGTTGTAATTGTGGGTAATTGAGGTGTATCATGCAATGTGCTGTTGATATGGATATCGTATGACTTGTGTGATGGTTGTGTGGTGAAAATGCATGTGATAAAATGTTGTGATGATGATTTGTGGCATAAGGGCAAGAAAATGCAATGTGTTGTATTTGAGGATATATGCATGATTATGGATGTGTATATGAGTGCATTTGAATGTCATGAGTCATTGTATGCTAAGAATCATGATATGCATTCTTGAGATGTCGTGTGCCCTAGTGGGTGTGAGCGAAGAATCGATTCCAGAGGGAATCCGCTATAACATCGTGTGCCTTATACAAAGGGTACCTAAAGCGATGATAATAGACGATCGTGTGCCTTATACAAAGAGGACCTAAAGCGATCGGATCGTGTGCCTTATACAAAGAGGACCTAAAGCGATCCATAAATGTCGTGTGCCTTATACAAAGAGGTGTGAGCGACGGGGAACATCGTTTACCCGACGGAGAGTTACATTAAGTAACAAGCGATGGTTCCAATAGTTCCTGAGTGAACTAATGATGAGATTGACGGATGGATGGTACCGCATTTGCATAGAGTCGTTGTGTCGGTCTCTTTTCATTTACATAAATCATGAATGGTTTGATTTTGTGTGGAATTGTGAATGGAATTGATGAGTTAGATATATATATATACATACATATATATATATATATATATATATATATATATATATATATATATATATATATATATATATATATATATATATATATATATATATATATATATGTTGTTGACAAATGCATTGAGCTTGATTATATATGCCTTGGTGATGGATGTATGAGATATGCATTGTGTTGTTTTGTGTTTGAATTCTGGTATAAGTTGTGGTGAGAATATTTTACATGTGTATTTTTGGTATTATTATATAATTGTATGCAATTATATTATGATTGTGTTTCTCACCCTTCTGCTGTTTTGAATGCTCTATTAGGCATTGCAGATTAGATGCTGGAGGTCTTTTTGTGAAGCCTAGGTCTTCATTCTTTTGTCGGTCGGCTCTGATATGTAGCACCGGGTAGTCGGGGAGATCGTTGTGATTTATGTGTATATGTATATATATCTTTTGGATTGTATATGTATGAATCTGTGAATGTCAGACAAACTTTTTATGTGACATATATATATATATATATATATATATATATATATATATATATATGAGATTCAGTTGCAGATTTTCCGCTTTTATTCTGTATCTGATTTGTGGGTAGTAGGAACTAGGTTCCTCTGTTATTTGCTACCTGATTGTTGCATATCTTTATGAGCAGGTTTATTGTGTTTTGTCTCAATTGATGTGACGCCTTTGTCTATGCCATGAATGTTTTAATTATACTCTGATGAAATTTTTATCACTTTATTTGATTGAGGGTATAAATTGGGGGTGTTACATTAAGTGGAATCAGAGCTAGTCCGTGTCAGTCTGTGTCAGTCCTTGTTGGTCGTTATGTTTGGGTGAGCTATTTGTTTAACCATAGTTGCTGTTATTAGAAATGAACAGAATATGGCTGGTAGGAATGATGCTGCATTTGCTGCTGCTATGCAAGCTATGGCTTGGGCTGTGCAGTGTGCACCTAATGCTGGTGAGAATGATGATTTCAGGAAGAACAAATCGCCTGTCTTCAAAGGGAGACATGATCCTGAGGTGCACAGATTTGGCTTAAAGAGATTGAAAGAATCTTTCGAGTAATGGACTGTGCTGAGGAACATAAGGTGAGACTGGGTACTCACATGTTGCAGGAGAAAGCTGATGATTGGTGGGTTAGTATGCGTCATGTGTTAGAAGCTGGAGATGAAGAGGTCACTTGGGCTTTGTTTAGCAGGGAGTTTTTGAGGAAGTATTTTCCTGAAGATGTAAGAGGAAAGAAAGAGATAGAGTTCTTGGAGTTGAAACAAGGTAATTTGTCTATTGTTGATTACACTGCTAAGTTTGTGGCACTTGTACAGTTTTATCCACATTATACTGAAGCGACTGCAGAGTTTTCTAAGTGTGTGAAGTTTGAGAACGGATTGCGTCCTGAGATCAAGCAGGCAATCGGTTATCAAAGGATTAGGAGGTTTTCAGATTTGGTGGATTGTTGTAGGGTTTATGAAGAGGATAGCAAAGCTCGTTCTACTCACTATAAGAGTGTGAACGGAAGGAAAGGGAAGCAACCATTTTGTGGTGGTCCTTATGTGACACCAGCTGATAAGGGTAAGCAAAGGGGTAATTTTGAGAAAAGGTCAAGTGGGGGAGGTATGTCTAATCCTCCGAGATGTTTTAGGTGTGGTGACTTAGGACATCGTCAGTTTGAGTGTATGAAAGATATGAGGAAGTGTTCTAATTGTGGACATATTGCAGCTGATTGTAAGAGGAACGTGGTGAAGTGTTTCAACTGTGGTGAACCTAGTCATGTTAGCACGAAGTGTCCGAAACCAAAGCAAGCTCAGACTGGTGGGAAAGTTTTTGCATTGGCAGGGGCTCAGACTACAAGTTCAGACCGTCTGATCAGAGGTACTTGTTTTATTAATAGTACACCTTTAGTTGCTATTATTGATACTAGAGCGACTCATTCGTTTATTTCGTCTGAGTGCGCGAAGCGTTTGAATATTTTGTTGTCTTCGATGGGTAGAGAGATGGTTATTGATACTCCAGCAATGGGGTCAGTAACTACTTCTTTGGTTTGTTTAAGTTGTCCTTTGACCATTTATGGTAAAGATTTTGAGATGGATTTGGTGTGTTTACCGTTGGAGGGTTTAGATGTGGTTCTGGGTATGAATTGGTTGCAGTTCAATCGAGTGCATATTGATTGTTATCATAAGCTGGTAAGATTTCCTTCTCTTGAAGAAGACGAGGAATCGAGTTTCTTATCTACCAAAGAGTTGAAGAAACTTTTGGCGGACGAAGCTCAGTTGTTTGGGTTGTTTGCATCGTTGGCAGTGGATAGTCAAGTTGTACTTGATGTGTTTCCAGTTGTGTGTGAATTTCCAGAGGTGTTTCCGGAGGATATTTCAGATGTGCCGCCAGAGAGAGAGGTAGAGTTTTTTATAGATCTAATTCCTGGTACTAGACCTGTATCTATGGCACCTTATCGTATGTCGATTTTTGTCGTTGTAATTGTGTGTAATTGAGGTGTATCATGCAATGTGCTGTTGATATGGATATCGTATGACTTGTGTGCTGGCTGTGTGTTGAAAATGCATGTGATAAAATGTTGTGATGATGATTTGTGGCCTAAGGGCAAGAAAATGCAATGTGTTGTATTTGAGGATATATGCATGATTATGGATGTGTATATGTGTGCATTTGAATGTCATGAGTCATTGTAAGCTAAGTATCATGATATGCATTCTTGAGATGTCGTGTGCCCTAGTGGGTGTGAGCGAAGAATCGATTCCAGAGGGAATCCGCTATAACATCGTGTGCCTTATACAAAGGGTACCTAAAGCGATGATTATAGACGATCGTGTGCCTTATACAAAGAGGACCTAAAGCGATCCATAAATGTCGTGTGCCTTATACAAAGAGGTGTGAGCGACGGGGAACATCGTTTGCCCGACGGGGAGTTACATTAAGTAACAAGCGATGGTTCCAATAGTTCCTGAGTGAACTAATGATGAGATTGACGGATGGATGGTACCACATTTGCATAGAGTCGTTGTGTCGGTCTCTTTGCATTTGCATAAATCATGAATGGATTGATTTTGTGTGGAATTGTGAATGGAATTAAAGAGTTAGATATATATAAATATATATATATATATATATATATAAATATATATATATATATATATATATATATATATATATATTTATATATATATATGTTGTTTATAAATGCATTGAGCTTGATTATATATGCCTTGGTGATGGATGTATGAGATATGCATTGTGTTGTTTTGTGTTTGAATTCTGGTATAAGTTGTGGTGAGAATATTTTACATGTGTATTTTTGTTATTATTATATAATTGTATGCAATTATATTATGATTGTGTTTCTCACCCTTCTGTTATTTTGAATGCTCTATGAGGCATTACAGATTAGATGCTGGAGGTCTTTTTGTGAAGCTTAGGTCTTCATTGTTTTGTCGATCGACTCTGATATGTAGCACCGGGTAGTCGGGGAGATCGTTGTGATTTATGTGTATATGTATATATATCTTTGGATTGTATATGTATGAATCTGTGAATGTCAGAGAAACTTTTTATGTGATATATATATATATATATATATATATGAGATTCAGTTGCAGATTTTCCGCTTTTATTCTGTATCTGATTTGTGGGTAGTAGGAACTAGGTTTCTCTGTTATTTGCTACCTGATTGTTGCATATCTTTATGAGCAGGTTTATTGTGTTTTATCTCAATTGATGTGACGCCTTCGTCTATGCCATGAATGTTTTAATTATACTCTGATGAAATTTTTATCGCTTTATTTGATTGAGGGTATAGATTGGGGGTGTTACATTAAGTGGAATCAGAGCCAGTTCATGTCAGTCTGTGTCAGTCCTTGTTGGTCGTTATGTTTGGGTGAGCTGTTTGTTTAACCATAGTTGCTGTTATTGGAAATGAACAGAATATGGCTGGTAGGAATAATGCTGCTTTGGCTGCTGCTATGCAAGCTATGGCTCGGGCTGTGCAGTGTGCACCTAATGCTGGTGAGAATGATGATTTCAGGAAGAAAAAATCGCCTGTCTTCAAAGGGAGAGATGATCCTGATGGTGCACAGATTTGGCTTAAAGAGATTGAAAGAATCTTTCGAGTAATGGACTGTGCTGAGGAATATAAGGTGAGATTGGGTACTCACATGTTGCAGGAGGAAGCTGATGATTGGTGGGTTAGTATGCGTCATGTGTTAGAAGCTGGAGATGAAGAGGTCACTTGGGCTTTGTTTAGCAGGGAGTTTTTGAGGAAGTATTTTCTTGAAGATGTAAGAGGAAAGAAAGAGATAGAGTTCTTGGAGTTGAAACAAGGTAATATGTCTGTTGTTGATTACACTGCTAAGTTTGTGGAACTTGTACAGTTTTATCCACATTATGCTGAAGCGACTGCAGAGTTTTCTAAGTGTGTGAAGTTTGAGAACGGATTGCGTCCTGAGATCAAGCAGGCAATCGGTTATCAAAGGATTAGGAGGTTTTCAGATTTGGTGGATTGTTGTAGGATTTATGAAGAGGATAGCAAAGCTCGTTCTACTCACTATAAGAGTGTGAACGGAAGGAAAGGGAAGCAACCGTTTTGTGGTGGTCCTTATGTGACACCAGCTGATAAGGGTAAGCAAAGGGGTAATTTTGAGAAAAGGTCAAGTGGGGGAGGTATGTCTAATCCTCCAAGATGTTTTAGGTGTGGTGACTTAGGACATCGTCAGTTTGAGTGTAGGAAAGATATGAGGAAGTGTTCTAATTATGGACATATTGCAGCTGATTGTAAGAGGAACGTGGTGAAGTGTTTCAACTGTGGTGAACCTAGTCATGTTAGCACGAAGTGTCCGAAACCAAAGCAAGCTCAGACTGGTGGGAAAGTTTTTGCATTGGCAGGGACTCAGACTACAAGTGCAGACCGTCTGATCAGAGGTACTTGTTTTATTAATAGTACGCCTTTAGTTGCTATTATTGATACTAGAGCGACTCATTCGTTTATTTCGTCTGAGTGGGCGAAGCATTTGAATATTTTGTTGTCTTCGATGGGTGGAGAGATGGTTATTGATACTCCAGCAATGGGGTCAGTAACTACTTCTTTGGTTTGTTTAAGTTGTCCTTTGACCATTTATGGTAAAGATTTTGAGATGGATTTGGTGTGTTTACCGTTGGAGGGTTTAGATGTGGTTCTGGGTATGAATTGGTTGCAGTTCAATCGAGTGCATATTGATTGTTATCATAAGCTGGTAAGATTTCCTTCTCTTGAAGAAGACGAGGAATCGAGTTTCTTATCTACCAAAGAGTTGAAGAAACTTTTGGCGGACGAAGCTCAGTTGTTTGGGTTGTTTGCATCGTTGGCAGTGGATAGTCAAGTTGTACTTGATGTGTTTCCAGTTGTGTGTGAATTTCCAGAGGTGTTTCCGGAGGATATTTCAGATGTGCCGCCAGAGAGAGAGGTAGAGTTTTTTATAGATCTAATTCCTGGTACTAGACCTGTATCTATGGCACCTTATCGTATGTCAATTTTTGTCGTTGTAATTGTGTGTAATTGAGGTGTATCATGCAATGTGTTGTTGATATGGATATCGTATGACTTGTGTGCTGGTTGTGTGTTGAAAATGCATGTGATAAAATGTTGTGATGATGATTTGTGGCCTAAGGGCAAGAAAATGCAATGTGTTGTATTTGAGGATATATGCATGATTATGGATGTGTATATGTGTGCATTTGAATGTCATGAGTCATTGTAAGCTAAGTATCATGATATGCATTCTTGAGATGTCGTGTGCCCTAGTGGGTGTGAGCGAAGAATCGATTCCAGAGGGAATCCGCTATAACATCGTGTGCCTTATACAAAGGGTACCTAAAGCGATGATTATAGACGATCGTGTGCCTTATACAAAGAGGACCTAAAGCGATCGGATCGTGTGCCTTATACAAAGAGGACCTAAAGCGATCCATAAATGTCGTGTGCCCTATAAAAAGGGGTGTGAGCGACGGGGAACATCGTTTGCCCGACGGGGAGTTACATTAAGTAACAAGCGATGGTTCCAATAGTTCCTGAGTGAACTAATGATGAGATTGACGGATGGATGGTACCGCATTTGCATAGAGTCGTTGTGTCGGTCTCTTTGCATTTGCATAAATCATGAATGGATTGATTTTGTTTGGAATTGTGAATGGAATTGATGAGTTAGATATATATATATATGAGTTAGATATATATATATATATATATATATATTTATATATATGTTGTTTATAAATGCATTGAGATTGATTATATATGCCTTGGTGATGGATGTATGAGATATGCATTGTGTTGTTTTGTGTTTGAATTCTGGTATAAGTTGTGGTGAGAATATTTTACATGTGTATTTTTGGTATTATTATATAATTGTATGCAATTATATTATGATTGTGTTTCTCACCCTTCTGTTGTTTTGAATACTCTATGAGGCATTGCAGATTAGATGCTGGAGGTCTTTTTGTGAAGCTTAGGTCTTCATTCTTTTGTCGGTCGGCTCTGATATGTAGCACCGGGTAGTCGGGGAGATCGTTGTGATTTATGTGTATATGTATATATATCTTTGGATTGTATATGTATGAATCTGTGAATGTCAGACAAACTTTTTATGTGATATATATATATATATATATATATATATATATATATATATATATATATATATATATATGAGATTCAGTTGCAGATTTTCCGCTTTTATTCTGTATCTGATTTGTGGGTAGTAGGAACTAGGTTTCTCTGTTATTTGCTACCTGATTGTTGCATATCTTTATGAGCAGGTTTATTGTGTTTTGTCTCAATTGATGTGACGCCTTCGTCTATGCCATGAATGTTTTAATTATACTCTGATGAAATTTTTATCGCTTTATTTGATTGAGGGTATAGATTGGGGGTGTTACATTAAGTGGAATCAGAGCCAGTCCATGTCAGTCTGTGTCAGTCCTTGTTGGTCGTTATGTTTGGGTGAGCTGTTTGTTTAACCATAGTTGCTGTTATTGGAAATGAACAGAATATGGATGGTAGGAATGATGCTACTTTGGCTGCTGCTATGCAACCTATGGCTCGGGCTGTGCAGTGTGCACCTAATGCTGGTGAGAATGATGATTTCAGGAAGAACAAATCGCCTGTCTTCAAAGGGAGACATGATCCTGATGGTGCACAGATTTGGCTTAAAGAGATTGAAAGAATCTTTCGAGTAATGGACTGTGTTGAGGAACATAAGGTGAGACTGGGTACTCACATGTTGCAGGAGGAAGCTGATGATTGGTGGGTTAGTATGCGTCATGTGTTAGAAGCTGGAGATGAAGAGGTCACTTGGGCTTTGTTTAGCAGGGAGTTTTTGAGGAAGTATTTTCCTGAAGATGTAAGAGGAAAGAAAGAGATAGAGTTCTTGGAGTTGAAACAAGGTAATATGTCTGTTGTTGATTACACTGCTAAGTTTGTGGAACTTGTACAGTTTTATCCACATTATGCTGAAGCGATTGCAGAGTTTTCTAAGTGTGTGAAGTTTGAGAATGGATTGCGTCCTGAGATCAAGCAGGCAATCGGTTATCAAAGGATTAGGAGGTTTTCAGACTTGGTGGATTGTTGTAGGATTTATGAAGAGGATAGCAAAGCTCGTTCTACTCACTATAAGAGTGTGAACGGAAGGAAAGGGAAGCAACCATTTTGTGGTGGTCCTTATGTGACACCAGCTGATAAGGGTAAGCAAAGGGGTAATTTTGAGAAAAGGTCAAGTGGGGAAGGTATGTCTAATCCTCCGATATGTTTTAGGTGTGGTGACTTAGGACATCGTCAGTTTGAGTGTAGGAAAGATATGAGGAAGTGTTCTAATTGTGGACATATTGCAGCTGATTGTAAGAGGAACGTGGTGAAGTGTTTCAACTGTGGTGAACCTAGTCATGTTAGCACGAAGTGTCCGAAACCAAAGCAAGCTCAGACTAGTGGGAAAGTTTTTGTATTGGCAGGGACTCAGACTACAAGTGTAGACCGTCTGATCAGAGGTACTTGTTTTATTAATAGTACGCCTTTAGTTGCTATTATTGCTACTAGAGCGACTCATTCGTTTATTTCGTCTGAGTGCGCGAAGCATTTGAATATTTTGTTGTCTTCGATGGGTGGAGAGATGGTTATTGATACTCCAGCAATGGGGTCAGTAACTACTTCTTTGGTTTGTTTAAGTTGTCCTTTGACCATTTATGGTAAAGACTTTGAGATGGATTTGGTGTGTTTACCATTGGAGGGTTTAGATGTGGTTCTGGGTATGATTTGGTTGCAGTTTAATCGAGTGCATATTGATTGTTATCATAGGCTGGTAAGATTTCCTTCTCTTGAAGAAGACGAGGAATCGAGTTTCTTATCTACCAAAGAGTTGAAGAAACTTTTGGCGGACGAAGCTCAGTTGTTTGGGTTGTTTGCATCGTTGGCAGTGGATAGTCAAGTTGTACTTGATGTGTTTCCAGTTGTGTGTGAATTTCCAGAGGTGTTTCCGGAGGATATTTCAGATGTGCCGCCAGAGAGAGAGGTGGAGTTTTTTATAGATCTAATTCCTGGTACTAGACCTGTGTCTATGGCACCTTATAGTATGTCAATTTTTGTCGTTGTAATTGTGTGTAATTGAGGTGTATCATGCAATGTGCTGTTGATATGGATATCGTATGACTTGTGTGCTGGTTGTGTGTTGAAAATGCATGTGATAAAATGTTGTGATGATGATTTGTGGCCTAAGGGCAAGAAAATGCAATGTGTTGTATTTGAGGATATATGCATGATTATGGATGTGTATATGTGTGCATTTGAATGTCATGAGTCATTGTAAGCTAAGTATCATGATATGCATTCTTGAGATGTCGTGTGCCCTAGTGGGTGTGAGTGAAGAATCGATTCCAGAGGGAATCCGCTATAACATCGTGTGCCTTATACAAAGGGTACCTAAAGCGATGATTATAGACGATCGTGTGCCTTATACAAAGAGGACCTAAAGCGATCGGATCGTGTGCCTTATACAAAGAGGACCTAAAGCGATCCATAAATGTCGTGTGCCCTATAAAAAGGGGTGTGAGCGGCGGGGAACATCGTTTGCCCGACGGGGAGTTACATTAAGTAACAAGCGATGGTTCCAATAGTTCCTGAGTGAACTAATGATGAGATTGACGGATGGATGGTACCGCATTTGCATAGAGTCGTTGTGTCGGTCTCTTTGCATTTGCATAAATCATGAATGGATTGATTTTGTGTGGAATTGTGAATGGAATTGATGAGTTAGATATATATATATATATATTTATATATATGTTGTTTATAAATGCATTGATCTTGATTATATATGCCTTGGTGATGGATGTATGAGATATGCATTGTGTTGTTTTGTGTTTGAATTCCGGTATAAGTTGTGGTGAGAATATTTTACATGTGTATTTTTGGTATTATTATATAATTGTATGCAATTATATTATGATTGTGTTTCTCACCCTTCTGTTGTTTTGAATACTCTATGAGGCATTGCAGATTAGATGCTGGAGGTCTTTTTGTGAAGCTTAGGTCTTCATTCTTTTGTCGGTCGGCTCTGATATGTAGCACCGGGTAGTCGGGGAGATCGTTGTGATTTATGTGTATATGTATATATATCTTTGGATTGTATATGTATGAATCTGTGAATGTCAGACAAACTTTTTATGTGATATATATATATATATATATATATATATATATATATATATATATATATATATATATATATGAGATTCAGTTGCAGATTTTCCGCTTTTATTCTGTATCTGATTTGTGGGTAGTAGGAACTAGGTTTCTCTGTTATTTGCTACCTGATTGTTGCATATCTTTATGAGCAGGTTTATTGTGTTTTGTCTCAATTGATGTGACGCCTTCGTCTATGCCATGAATGTTTTAATTATACTCTGATGAAATTTTTATCGCTTTATTTGATTGAGGGTATAGATTGGGGGTGTTACATTAAGTGGAATCAGAGCCAGTCCATGTCAGTCTGTGTCAGTCCTTGTTGGTCGTTATGTTTGGGTGAGCTGTTTGTTTAACCATAGTTGCTGTTATTGGAAATGAACAGAATATGGATGGTAGGAATGATGCTACTTTGGCTGCTGCTATGCAACCTATGGCTCGGGCTGTGCAGTGTGCACCTAATGCTGGTGAGAATGATGATTTCAGGAAGAACAAATCGCCTGTCTTCAAAGGGAGACATGATCCTGATGGTGCACAGATTTGGCTTAAAGAGATTGAAAGAATCTTTCGAGTAATGGACTGTGTTGAGGAACATAAGGTGAGACTGGGTACTCACATGTTGCAGGAGGAAGCTGATGATTGGTGGGTTAGTATGCGTCATGTGTTAGAAGCTGGAGATGAAGAGGTCACTTGGGCTTTGTTTAGCAGGGAGTTTTTGAGGAAGTATTTTCCTGAAGATGTGAGAGGAAAGAAAGAGATAGAGTTCTTGGAGTTGAAACAAGGTAATATGTCTGTTGTTGATTACACTGCTAAGTTTGTGGAACTTGTACAGTTTTATCCACATTATGCTGAAGCGACTGCAGAGTTTTCTAAGTGTGTGAAGTTTGAGAACGGATTGCGTCCTGAGATCAAGCAGGCAATCGGTTATCAAAGGATTAGGAGGTTTTCAGACTTGGTGGATTGTTGTAGGATTTATGAAGAGGATAGCAAAGCTCGTTCTACTCACTATAAGAGTGTGAACGGAAGGAAAGGGAAGCAACCGTTTTGTGGTGGTCCTTATGTGACACCAGCTGATAAGGGTAAGCAAAGGGGTAATTTTGAGAAAAGGTCAAGTGGGGAGGGTATGTCTAATCCTCCGAGATGTTTTAGGTGTGGTGACTTAGGACATCGTCAGTTTGAGTGTAGGAAAGATATGAGGAAGTGTTCTAATTGTGGACATATTGCAGCTGATTGTAAGAGGAACGTGGTGAAGTGTTTCAACTGTGGTGAACCTAGTCATGTTAGCACGAAGTGTCCGAAACCAAAGCAAGCTCAGACTAGTGGGAAAGTTTTTGTATTGGCAGGGACTCAGACTACAAGTGTAGACCGTCTGATCAGAGGTACTTGTTTTATTAATAGTACGCCTTTAGTTGCTATTATTGATACTAGAGCGACTCATTCGTTTATTTCGTCTGAGTGCGCGAAGCATTTGAATATTTTGTTGTCTTCGATGGGTGGAGAGATGGTTATTGATACTCCAGCAATGGGGTCAGTAACTACTTCTTTGGTTTGTTTAAGTTGTCCTTTGACCATTTATGGTAAAGATTTTGAGATGGATTTGGTGTGTTTACCATTGGAGGGTTTAGATGTGGTTCTGGGTATGATTTGGTTGCAGTTCAATCGAGTGCATATTGATTGTTATCATAAGCTGGTAAGATTTCCTTCTCTTGAAGAAGACGAGGAATCGAGTTTCTTATCTACCAAAGAGTTGAAGAAACTTTTGGCGGACGAAGCTCAGTTGTTTGGGTTGTTTGCATCGTTGGCAGTGGATAGTCAAGTTGTACTTGATGTGTTTCCAGTTGTGTGTGAATTTCCAGAGGTGTTTCCGGAGGATATTTCAGATGTGCCGCCAGAGAGAGAGGTGGAGTTTTTTATAGATCTAATTCCTGGTACTAGACCTGTATCTATGGCACCTTATCGTCTGTCAATTTTTGTCGTTGTAATTGTGTGTAATTGAGGTGTATCATGCAATGTGCTGTTGATATGGATATCGTATGACTTGTGTGCTGGTTGTGTGTTGAAAATGCATGTGATAAAATGTTGTGATGATGATTTGTGGCCTAAGGGCAAGAAAATGCAATGTGTTGTATTTGAGGACATATGCATGATTATGGATGTGTATATGTGTGCATTTGAATGTCATGAGTCATTGTAATCTAAGTATCATGATATGCATTCTTGAGATGTCGTGTGCCCTAGTGGGTGTGAGCGAAGAATCGATTCCAGAGGGAATCCGCTATAACATCGTGTGCCTTATACAAAGGGTACCTAAAGCGATGATTATAGACGATCGTGTGCCTTATACAAAGAGGACCTAAAGTGATCGGATCGTGTGCCTTATTCAAAGAGGACCTAAAGCGATCCATAAATGTCGTGTGCCTTATACAAAGAGGTGTGAGCGACGGGGAACATCGTTTGCCCGACGGGGAGTTACATTAAGTAACAAGCAATGGTTCCAATAGTTCCTGAGTGAACTAATGATGAGATTGACGGATGTATGGTACCGCATTTGCATAGAGTCGTTGTGTCGGTCTCTTTGCATTTGCATAAATCATGAATGGATTGATTTTGTGTGGAATTGTGAATGGAATTGATGAGTTAGATATATATATATATATATATATATATTTATTTATATATATGTTGTTGATAAATACATTGAGCTTGATTATATATGCCTTGGTGATGGATGTATGAGATATGCATTGTGTTGTTTTGTGTTTGAATTCTGGTATAAGTTGTGGTGAGAATATTTTACATGTGTATTTTTGGTATTATTATATAATTGTATGCAATTATATTATGATTGTGTTTCTCACCCTTCTGTTGTTTTGAAAGCTCTATGAGGCATTGCAGATTAGATGCTGGAGGTCTTTTTGTGAAGCTTAGGTCTTCATTCTTTTGTCGGTCGGCTCTGATATGTAGCATCGGGTAGTCGGGGAGATCGTTGTGATTTATGTGTATATGTATATATATCTTTTGGATTGTATATGTTTGAATCTGTGAATGTCAGACAAACTTTTTATGTGATATATATATATATATATATATATATATATATATATATATATATATATATATATATATATATATATGAGATTCAGTTGCAGATTTTCCGCTTTTATTCTGTATCTGATTTGTGGGTAGTAGGAACTAGGTTCCTCTATTATTTGCTACCTGATTGCTGCATATCTTTATGAGCATGTTTATTGTGTTTTGTCTCAATTGATGTGACACCTTCGTCTATGCCATGAAGGTTTTAATTATACTCTGATGAAATTTTTATCGCTTTATTTGATTGAGGGTATAGATTGGGGGTGTTACATTAAGTGGAATCAGAGCCAGTCCATGTCAGTCTGTGTCAGTCCTTGTTGGTCGTTATGTTTGGGTGAGCTGTTTGTTTAACCATAGTTGCTGTTATTGGAAATGAACAGAATATGGCTGGTAGGAATGATGCTGCTTTGGCTGCTGCTATGCAAGCTATGGCTCGGGCTGTGCAGTGTGCACCTAATGCTGGTGAGAATGATGATTTCAGGAAGAACAAATCGCCTGTCTTCAAAGGGAGACATGATCCTAATGGTGCACAGATTTGGCTTAAAGAGATTTAAAGAATCTTTCGAGTAATGGATTGTGCTGAGGAACATAAGGTGAGACTGGGTACTCACATGTTGCAGGAGGAAGCTGATGATTGGTGGGTTAGTATGCGTCATGTGTTAGAAGCTGGAGATGAAGAGGTCACTTGGGCTTTGTTTAGCAGGGAGTTTTTGAGGAAGTATTTTCCTGAAGATGTAAGAGGAAAGAAAGAGATAGAGTTCTTGGAGTTGAAACAAGGTAATATGTCTGTTGTTGATTACACTGCTAAGTTTGTGGAACTTGTACAGTTTTATCCACATTATGCTGAAGCGACTGCAGAGTTTTCTAAGTGTGTGAAGTTTGAGAACGGATTGCGTCCTGAGATCAAGCAGGAAATCGGTTATCAAAGGATTAGGAGGTTTTCAGATTTGGTGGATTGTTGTAGGATTTATGAAGAGGATAGCAAAGCTCGTTCTACTCACTATAAGAGTGTGAACGGAAGGAAAGGGAAGCAACCGTTTTGTGGTGGTCCTTATGTGACACCAGCTGATAAGGGTAAGCAAAGGGGTAATTTTGAGAAAAGGTCAAGTGGGGGAGGTATGTGTAATCCTCCGAGATGTTTTAGGTGTGGTGACTTAGGACATCGTCAGTTTGAGTGTAGGAAAGATATGAGGAAGTGTTCTAATTGTGGACATATTGCAGCTGATTGTAAGAGGAACGTGGTGAAGTGTTTCAACTGTGGTGAACCTAGTCATGTTAGCACGAAGTGTCCGAAACCAAAGCAAGCTCAGACTTGTGGGAAAGTTTTTGCATTGGCAGGGACTCAGACTACAAGTGCAGACCGTCTGATCAGAGGTACTTGTTTTATTAATAGTACGCCTTTAGTTGCTATTATTGATACTAGAGCGACTCATTCGTTTATTTTGTCTGAGTGCGCGAAGCGTTTGAATATTTTGTTGTCTTCGATGGGTGGAGAGATGGTTATTGATACTCCAGCAATGGGGTTAGTAACTACTTCTTTGGTTTTTTTAAGTTGTCCTTTGACCATTTATGGTAAAGATTTTGAGATGGATTTGGTGTGTTTACCGTTGGAGGGTTTAGATGTGGTTCTGGGTATGAATTGGTTGCAGTTCAATCGAGTGCATATTGATTGTTATCATAAGCTGTTAAGATTTCCTTCTCTTGAAGAAGACGAGGAATCGAGTTTCTTATCTACCAAAGAGTTGAAGAAACTTTTGGCGGACGAAGCTCAGTTGTTTGGGTTGTTTGCATCGTTGGCAGTGGATAGTCAAGTTGTACTTGATGTGTTTCCAGTTGTGTGTGAATTTCCAGAGGTGTTTCCGGAGGATATTTCAGATGTGCCGCCAGAGAGAGAGGTGGAGTTTTTTATAGATCTAATTCCTGGTACTAGACCTGTATCTATGGCACCTTATCGTATGTCGATTTTTGTCGTTGTAATTGTGTGTAATTGAGGTGTATCATGCAATGTGCTGTTGATATGGATATCGTATGACTTGTGTGCTGGTTGTGTGTTGAAAATGCATGTGATAAAATGTTGTGATGATGATTTATGGCCTAAGGGCAAGAAAATGCAATGTGTTGTATTTGAGGATATATGCATGATTACGGATGTGTATATGTGTGCATTTGAATGTCATGAGTCATTGTAAGCTAAGTATCATGATATGCATTCTTGAGATGTCGTGTGCCCTAGTGGGTGTGAGCGAAGAATCGATTCCAGAGGGAATCCGCTATAACATCGTGTGCCTTATACAAAGGGTACCTAAAGCGATGATTATAGATGATCGTGTGCCTTATACAAAGAGGACCTAAAGCGATCGGATCATGTGCCTTATACAAAGAGGACCTAAAGCGATCCATAAATGTCGTGTGCCTTATACAAAGAGGTGTGAGCGACGGGGAACATCGTTTGCCCGACGGGGAGTTACATTAAGTAACAAGCGATGGTTCCAATAGTTCCTGAGTGAACTAATGATGAGATTGACGGATGGATGGTACCGCATTTGCATAGAGTCGTTGTGTCGGTCTCTTTGCATTTGCATAAATCATGAATGGATTGATTTTGTGTGGAATTGTGAATGGAATTGATGAGTTAGATATATATATATATATATATATATATATATTTATATATATGTTGTTGATAAATGCATTGATCTTGATTATATATGCCTTGGTGATGGATGTATGAGATATGCATTGTGTTGTTTTGTGTTTGAAATCTGGTATAAGTTGTGGTGAGAATATTTTACATGTGTATTTTTGGTATTATTATATAATTGTATGCAATTATATTATGATTTTGTTTCTCACCCTTCTGTTGTTTTGAATGCTCTATGAGGCATTGCAGATTAGATGCTGGAGGTCTTTTTGTGAAGCTTAGGTCTTCATTCTTTTGTCGGTCGGCTCTGATATGTAGCACCGGGTAGTCAGGGAGATCGTTGTGATTTATGTGTATATGTATATATATCTTTTGGATTGTATATGTATGAATCTGTGAATGCCAGACAAACTTTTTATGTGATATATATATATATATATGAGATTCAGTTGCAGATTTTCTGCTTTTATTCTGTATCTGATTTGTGGGTAGTAGGAACTAGGTTCCTCTGTTATTTGCTACCTGATTGTTGCATATCTTTATGAGCATGTTTATTGTGTTTTGTCTCAATTGATGTGACGCCTTCGTCTATGCCGTGAGTGTTTTAATTATACTCTGATGAAATTTTTATCGCTTTATTTGATTGAGGGTATAGATTGGGGGTGTTACATTAAGTGGAATCAGAGCCAGTCCATGTTAGTCTGTGTCAGTCCTTGTTGGTCGTTATGTTTGGGTGAGCTGTTTGTTTAACCATTGTTGCTGTTATTGGAAATGTACAGAATATGGTTGGTAGGAATGATGCTACTTTGGCTGCTGCTATGCAAGCTATGGCTCGGGCTGTGCAGTGTGCACCTAATGCTGGTGAGAATGATGATTTCAGGAAGAACAAATCGCATGTCTTCAAAGGGAGACATGATCCTGATGGTGCATAGATTTGGCTTAAAGAGATTGAAAGAATCTTTCGAGTAATGGACTGTGCTGAGGAACATAAGGTGAGACTGGGTACTCACATGTTGCAGGAGGAAGCTGATGATTGGTGGGTTAGTATGCGTCATGTGTTAGAAGCTGGAGATGAAGAGGTCACTTGGGCTTTGTTTAGCAGGGAGTTTTTGAGTAAGTATTTTCCTGAAGATGTAAGAGGAAAGAAAGAGATAGAGTTCTTGGAGTTGAAACAAGGTAATATGTCTGTTGTTGATTACATTGCTAAGTTTGTGGAACTTGTACAGTTTTATCCACATTATGCTGAAGCGACTGCAGAGTTTTCTAAGTGTGTGAAGTTTGAGAACGGATTGCGTCCTGAGATCAAGCAGGCAATCGGTTATCAAAGGATTAGGAAGTTTTCAGATTTGGTGGATTGTTGTAGGATTTATGAAGAGGATAGCAAAGCTTGTTCTACTCACTATAAGAGTGTGAACGGAAGGAAAGGGAAGCAACCGTTTTATGGTGGTCCTTATGTGACACCAGCTGATAAGGGTAAGCAAAGGGGTAATTTTGAGAAAAGGTCAAGTGGGGGAGGTATGTCTAATCCTCCGAGATGTTTTAGGTGTGGTGACTTAGGACATCGTCAGTTTGAGTGTAGGAAAGATATGAGGAAGTGTTCTAATTGTGGACATATTGCAGCTGATTGTAAGAGGAACGTGGTGAAGTGTTTCAACTGTGGTGAACCTAGTCATGTTAGCACGAAGTGTCCGAAACCAAAGCAAGCTCAGACTGGTGGGAAAGTTTTTGCATTGGCAGGGACTCAGACTACAAGTGCAGACCGTCTGATCAGAGGTACTTATTTTATTAATAGTACGCCTTTAGTTGCTATTATTGATACTAGAGCGACTCATTCGTTTATTTCGTCTGAGTGCGCGAAGCGTTTGAATATTTTGTTGTCTTCGATGGGTGGAGAGATGGTTATTGATACTCCAGCAATGGGGTCAGTAACTACTTCTTTGGTTTGTTTAAGTTGTCCTTTGACCATTTATGGTAAAGATTTTGAGATGGATTTGGTGTGTTTACCGTTGGAGGGTTTAGATGTGGTTCTGGGTATGAATTGGTTGAAGTTCAATCGAGTACATATTGATTGTTATCATAAGCTGGTAAGATTTCCTTCTCTTGAAGAAGACGAGGAATTGAGTTTCTTGTCTACCAAAGAGTTGAAGAAACTTTTGGCGGACGAAGCTCAGTTGTTTGGGTTGTTTGCATCGTTGGCAGTGGATAGTCAAGTTGTACTTGATGTGTTTCCAGTTGTGTGTGAATTTCCAGAGGTGTTTCCGGAGGATATTTCAGATGTGCCGCCAGAGAGAGAGGTGGAGTTTTCTATAGATCTAATTCCTGGTACTAGACCTGTATCTATGGCACCTTATCGTATGTCGACTTTTGTCATTGTAATTGTGTGTAATTGAGGTGTATCATGCAATGTGCTGTTGATATGGATATCGTATGACTTGTGTGCTGGTTGTATGTTGAAAATGCATGTGATAAAATATTGTGATGATGATTTGTGGCCTAAGGGCAAGAAAATGCAATGTGTTGTATTTGAGGATATATGCATGATTATGGATGTGTATATGTGTGCATTTGAATGTCATGAGTCATTGTAAGCTAAGTATCATGATATGCATTCTTGAGATGTCGTGTGCCCTAGTGGGTGTGAGCGAAGAATCGATTCCAGAGGGAATCCGCTATAACATCGTGTGCCATATACAAAGGGTACCTACAGCGATGATTATAAACGATCGTGTGCCTTATACAAAGAGGACCTAAAGTGATCGGATCGTGTGCCTTATACAAAGAGGACCTAAAGCGATCCATAAATGTCGTGTGCCTTATACAAAGAGGTATGAGCGACGAGGAACATCGTTTGCCCGACGGGGAGTTACATTAAGTAACAAGCGATGGTTCCAATAGTTCCTGAGTGAACTAATGATGAGATTGACGGATGTATGGTACCGCATTTGCATAGAGTCGTTGTGTCGGTTTCTTTGCATTTACATAAATCATGAATGGATTGATTTTGTGTGGAATTGTGAATGGAATTGATGAGTTAGATATATATATATATATATATATATATATATATATATATATATATATATATATATATATATATATATATATATATATATATATGTTGTTGATAAATGCATTGAGCTTAATTATATATGCCTTGGTGATGGATGTATGAGATATGCATTGTGTTGTTTTGTGTTTGAATTCTGGTATAAGTTGTGGTGAGAATATTTTACATGTGTATTTTTGGTATTATTATATAATTGTATGCAATTATATTATGATTGTGTTTCTCACCCTTCTGTTGTTTTGAATGCTCTATGAGGCATTGCAGATTAGATGCTGGAGGTCTTTTTGTGAAGCTTAGGTCTTCATTCTTTTGTCGGTCGACACTGATATGTAGCACCGGGTAGTCGGGGAGATCGTTGTGATTTATGTGTATATGTATATATATCTTTTGGATTGTATATGTATGAATCTGTGAATGTCAGACAAACTTTTTATGTGATATATATATATATATATATATATATATATATATATATATATATATATGAGATTCAGTTGCAGATTTTCCGCTTTTATTCTGTATCTGATTTGTGGGTAGTAGGAACTAGGTTCCTCTATTATTTGCTACCTGATTGTTGCATATCTTTATGAGCAGGTTTATTGTGTTTTGTCTCAATTGATGTGACGCCTTCGTCTATGCCATGAATGTTTTAATTATACTCTGATGAAGTGTTTATCGCTTTATTTGATAGAGGGTATAGATTGGGGGTGTTACACCGAGCATGGGAGTGATGACTTAAGGATAGCCCGGAGTCCCGGGGAATTACGGAGGAATCGCCATTTGGTCACGAGGGGGAATTGTCCAGTGGTGCCAGAGGATCCCAGTGCCCATAAGACTTGTAACATCATTCGGTCTGCCCAGCGTGCGGGGAGGCCAACGGTTAAAGGGAACTGAAGCGATGGGACACCACGTGTGCTTCGAGCCCTGTGCTGCCATAAATAGGCAATGATGGCTAGGCTAGGGTCGTAATGCTCCTACCCGCGCGTGTTTGTGTACGTGCTCTCAGGCTATATATAAAGAGAGGGGATCTGTTCATTCGCATTTTTGCTTCTCTCTCCTTCCTCGTATTTCTCAGATAACTTTGTTCGTCGCCGACGTCAACCGCCGTTACAACCGCCGTAAGTAGCTTCGAGCAACTTCTTCGGACCTCCACACTCTCTTTGACCACGTAAGTCACTTGATTTCTTCTTTTCTTCTAGATTTTTTGCTTTTATTTAGTTAGAATGCATGTGGTTAGGTTGACTTAGGTGAGATCTTGGTGTTTCTCTGGCGTCTGTTGGTGGTAGACAGTGGCTAGCCCATCTTCCGCCGCTGATATGGTCGCCGGAGCTCATTAGAAGTCTTAGAATTAGGCCGTTTTCGGTGCTATTGCAATGATGGTGCCGGTTAATCAGGTGAAGCTACCTAGTTTTTTGAAGCTCTGATGAATTTTTTGAGGAGAATATGAAGTTTTCGGTGGAGCTTCAAACGGAAACTAGGTAGTAGGTCGGGGAGATTCCCCGAATGTGTGGGAGGGGTTGCCTCCGGGAATCTCCTCGTGAGAGACTCTTGTGTTATTTTATTTTAGGGCTTAGGTTGGGGACACCGTCCTCGGCCCGTCACGCGCCCTTTCACTTGACTAGCGGTGGAAGGGTGGATTTGATTTTACAGTCGAATTCACTTTTGTCGTCTGCTTTTCAGGTGATCGAGATGGCGCGCGAGCCCTAAAGAGAGATTCTCATAGATTCATCCAAGGGGAGCTCCTCGGAGAGAAGCGATTAGGAGGCTTCAAATACTCTCAACGAAGTTGGGGAGTGTTGCACCCCAAAATTTGCCCTCCTTACTTTAGTACTAACTGGCTTATGTTTCATTGCATTTTTGCATTATCATGTGTGCATATCATTGGTTCTTAGCATGGGGTCAAGGTACCTGAGGCATGTTCAAGAGGAGAAGATATTCTTCAAAGGGGTCAAGCAAGAGAGCTCAAGTGGATCACTCTCTCCTAACCAGTGCATGAATTAGGGTTTTGAGATTCTTGGGTTTAATGCTCCAATGGGCAAGCTCCTTGGGTTTTTATCATCACCAAATGGCATATCTTATCTATATTGGAGAGGATACACATCATATTCAGAGGAATTTAGATTTGGACTCTGTGATATTTCCTCATAGACTGAGGGTACCAAAACTAGGGTTTGCTATAAAGTCAGTTTATTTCTGATTTTTTGGGCAAGACTTGATTCTATGGTATTCCTTGGGTCCCCAAGTACCTAGGGATGAGGGGTTGTCCATCAGTTTGGTTCAGGAGAGACTTAATTGATCAGAAGATTGAGAATCAGGTGAATTGGGTAAAAATCAACAGTGAGAGGAGAAGTCAACTGTGGAATTTTGAGGTTCTCTCCAAGGTTTTCAAGGTCTCACATCCTCATATGGTCCTCAAAAGTCAATTTTCATGCCATTCATCAAAAATCAGGAGTTGGTGCAAAAGTTACTAAATTTGGAAATGACATATAATTTGAAAGTTTCCTTTTTGGGTAAGTTCCTGCACTGCATTCAACTTGACTTTTCATCATCAAGAAAGCTTCAAATGAATTTTTCTCCGACATGAAAGTTGAATATATTTTTCTCCTCTTTCTAACAAGTACTAGTGGGTCTCCATATCATTTGTGAAACTCCAGTTATGATCAAAAGAAGGCAAAGTGGTTTTTAGGGTTTCTCATGGTTCCATTTTCACAACTTTGGGCATAATGACCTATAATCAATTCCATTGCTTCATGCCACATTCTAATATCAAATAACATTCCTTGAGGATTATTTTGGGCCCAAGAATTAAGAAATTCCATGGTGTGTTCTTCACTTATCCTCCATTATTCAAAATTGACAAATTATTTAAAACTCATGAATCAAATGGTTTCAAGGCCCAATGTCAATATGGGTGTAATTAGCAATTCAAACACAAGTGATCCATCACAGAATATTGGGATATCCATGCATGGAAGAGGTGTATCCAACATTATGAGATTTTCCAAAATTATTCAAAAACTCATTAAGTAAAGAATTGCCCAAGCCCAATTCATTATCAGTGGAAAACCATAGTCTATATAAGTTCATTCATGCACTGGTTAGGGTTCATTCACGTGCATTTGGAGGAGAACAAGAACTTGAACCCTAAAGCTTTTCTTCAACAAATCTCACAATCCATAAGGTTTTTTCAAGAACTTCTTCCACAAATCTTTTCCTGGTGATCCATAGGGTAAAAACCAACCATCATTCGCAGCTAAAAGCAGGGATTCAGATTGTACCATCTCAGGTTGGTGGGTTTTTTTCATGATCATGAAACTTGAATTTTAATCGTGCATAATGTTGTGTGATGTCTATAGATCATGCTGATATGATTTGTTTGGAATATGGATGTGTATATTGCTTGCTTGGTGCGTTTAAAGTTTTATGCCCTAACCTTTCTCCTTGCGTTTTTTATTATACACTAACGATTTGTGATTTTGGATGAGAGATTTGGAATCCTCGTGGAATTCTGGACGGAATGGTATATGGTTTGGCATTTTCTGGGTAGGTTTTTAATTACAGGTGGTGGAGGAGTTGACCGGAACCCTAGTTCCGGCGACTGGTGCGGTGGCTGGCCGGTGAGGGGTTCCAAGGAAGAAGACGACTCCTCAGTCGTCCATTGCGTTGATCACACGATCCAGATCGCGCCATGTATTTTTTCTTTTATTTTTTTCTTCTGAATTTTAATTAGTAATCTCATGTTTATTACCCCATGGCCCTTACCGTGTACGTCCAACCACATTATTTCATTTTGTGTACTTTTATTTGCGTTGACTTGTTCATGGACGTTGGATGCATCCCAAGGTAAGGACTCAGTCAACCCAGTTGACTAGGTCACATGCGTACACCCTTCCCCTTTTTTTATTTTTCTGATTTGTAATTTGGATTGGGCCACGCTATTAACACCCCCACCTTCAGCCCATTTCCCAATTCCACTTCATTTTCTTACTAAACGCACCCCAACATTTTATTTCATTTTATTTTTATTTTAATTACTACATTCCATTTTTAATTATTAAAATTAATTAATTGCATTTAAAAATTCCCATAAAATTCATGCAACATATTTATCATTTTATAAAATTTTTACAAATTTTATTTTTTATTTTATTTTATTTTTTATCATCTAAATTAAATATTTGTTTATTTTCTTTTTGAATTATCCACATCATGCATATCTAAAATTGCTTATTTTATTTCTCTGCATCCATAAAATATTTTCAATCCATTCCTTTTGCATTCATTCATCAACATTCTAAGATGCATTAAAATATTTTTCTATCATTTTTAAAACTATTTCATATTGCATTTTGGCCCTTCCCTTTGGCACACTGAACCCTACTTCCCATCTGAGCCTTGCATAATTCCTTAAATGGCTAACATCTTGATTTTTTGCAGGAGTTTTTGGTTTTTGGTTTGTCTCTGGTTGAGCAACTTTTATATTTAATTTGGTGATTTTAGAAGTTGTTTTACTATTTGTTTAATGGCTCTTTGTATGGGATTTTCTTGTATGCGCAGCTTTGATCTTGTCTGATTATCTGTTTGAAAAGGCACTTGTGCTATTGTCTTGGGGTTGTATATTTGACTTTTTAATTCATGTTTGGATTGTCATAGGTCATTTAATCATTATTGTTTGGGTTTCATTTGTTTTAACTTCTACTTATGTCTGTTTCGTACTAACTTTTTATGCAGGGGTTGAGGTAAGTCCTTTGAGGGTGTGGATAGTCATCCACATTCACCCTTACTCTTTCTTCTCCCGTCTTTTCTTTTTCCTTAGGGTTTAGGTTATCGTCAAACCTCACTAACCGTAGGTCACCCGTGCATGATAACTTTAGGACTCCTAGTTCCCCTTAGAGTATTCCTTGTGTCTTCTCTCTTCTCATCTCAAACTTCTTGAAAATACTTAATAAGGATAAGTTGTATTGCGCACGAGCCTTAAGCGTGGGGAATGAGAGATGAGGGGCTTCCTATCATCTTTCTAGAGTGCTTAGCGAGCGTCCTGTCTTGGGACGATGTGTTAAGTATTCGCCCCTGTGCCCTAGACTTTGGTGCAATGCAACTTATGAACTAACTTAAGTCACTTCTGTCCTAAAAAACACAAACCAACTTCAAACTTTTTTGTCCTTCGGGATTGTCAAACTAAAGGCTATTTTCAAAAAGGGCACGTTACCTTCCGTCTGAGTCGCAAATAGGCATCGACCCTAACTGCTGGACGCGAACTTAACGTCGCTCATAAAAAACACAAAAAGAACTTGGTCCGAACTACGTTGACTCTGAATTCCCCATTGTACAAAGGGGGTACGTAGGCCTAGGACGTCGACGTCCTACCGAGTCTGTCTTTGTTTTCCTTTCCCGTTTCAGTACATCCATAGATTTTAGGATAACTCACCCTTAGATTAGACAACAAGCGTGGATCCCATCGAGTACGATGGACGCGTGGGGTGCTAGCACCTTCCCCTCGCGTAACCGACTCCCGAACCCAGGCTATGGTTGCGATGACCAATCCTTTCCCTCTTCCTCAGGTTTGTGCGGTGTTCCCTTTCCCTCTCTTGGGATAAATTTACACAGCTGGCGACTCTGCTGGGGACATCTGGTTGACCTATGCTGGTCCATCCCTAAGCGAGTCAATCCTAGCGCTGGCTTGTCTTTGTTCTCTTTGGGTGTGTCTGTTTTTGTTTTGCTCTATTCGTCGTATTTTATTTTTACCGTATTTTTTGCATTGCATTTCATTTATATTACTGTCATACTGCTGTGTTGTGCTGGCTGTCTTTGTTTTGCAGGTTGGGTGGGTTTGAGAGATAAGCCCAATACCCAGGCTTGAGTATACCTTAGGACTAGAGTGGAAAGTAGTGGGACCTACGTGCCCGCTTGGTACGTTTGTGTGTTCACGAAATTCACAACCAGACGAGGCTATCTTGGGATGCATTCTAACGTGTGTGTCTTGCGCATGTTGGGGTGTTGATCTAGAGAGCTGTCGACTCGGGTGACCGATCATCGAGGACCTTAGTGGAAACATCCCTCTTTAGTGGTGACAGTGGCAGACCACATCCTTTGACAAACCCATTCGTACTCGAGGGTCCGCTTTGGAACTCGCATAGGATGGCCCCTACTTTTTGAAGAGAATCAGTGGAGGCACTCCTCGATTGACGATAGTACTGTACCCTGAGGGATGAATGTACTATTGTTTCTCGACCTCAGTGCCAAGGCTGAGGACCTTCTGCTTTGGAGAATCAGTTGAGGCCTCCTCGATTGATGATGATACCAAACTAGAAATGGTGAACGTATCATTATTTCTCGACCTGAGAGCCCGGGATACTGAACATCCTAGTACCCACACGTGAGAGGGGATGGGTGTTTGCAGGTTTGCAGGTAACCGAAACCTTCAACCTACCTGGTTTTTCTAGATTTCTCATCAATGTCCGATTATTTGGGTTCTTGGTTATCTCAGCGGTTCAGAATTTTGGTTTTCTGGGTTGTGGTTCTCGTTCAGTTAACAGCACAGCACATCCAGCAGTGGTGCCTTGACCCCATGTTTGCATGAGCATATCATTTTCTTACATTCTAACATGTTTGACATTTTTCAGGGCTTGAATCTTACTCTTGATTCCGGTTTTCTGAGGTTACTTCAGCATGGATGTCCAGAGAAAGAAGACTGTTGCCTATTCGTTCCCAGATCCGACTTTGACATTGATTCAAAAATTGATTAATATGGTTGGTCCCGAAGTTCGTACAGAGTTCAGTGGAGTGTATGGGAGACTTCTGAAGTTTGTTTATAATATCTCCAAGTATGAGAAGGATGTCATTCATACACTTCTTCAGTTCTACGATCTGTCTTTGCGTTGCATAACTTTCCCGGACTACATCTTGGCCCCAACGTTGGAGGAGTTCTCATTTATTTTGGGAATCCCCATCAGGCATGATATAGTTTTCTTTTCTGAAGAACACCCCGGGGTAAAAGAAATGGTTGTTGCTCTTCATATTAGTGAATCCGTTCTGAACAGTAACATTGAAGAAAAACAAGGAGTTAAGGGTTTCCTGTTGAAGTTCCTGTTTGATCAAGCCTGCATACATGTCAAAGAGAAGAATTGGACTGCTTTCCAAGCTATCCTAGCTATGTGCATCTATGGGATTATCTTGTTTCCGAATATTCCTGATCTGGTGGATATGCATGCCGTCAGAATCTTCATTTCGAAGAATCCTATACCTACCTTGCTAGGTGATGTGTACCATTCAGTTCATTACAAGAATGAAAACAGGCGGGGAAAAACTGTGAGTTGTTGTGCACCACTCTTATCTACTTGGTTTCTGAGTCGTCTCCCCGAATCTGGCACTTTCGTTGATATGAAAGATTCTCTGAAATGGTCAAAGAGGGTTATGGGCTTGACCGCTGACAACATTGTTTGGATCAATCATGATTTGCTAGGAATGGAGATTATTTACAAGTGTGGAGAATTCCCTAATGTACCCTTGATAGGGAGAAAAGGTGGAATTAACTATAATCCTTCCCTTGTTATCAGACAGTTTGGTTATCCTTTGAGAGGTCCACCTGACGAGAGAGACATCATAGAATCCTTATTCTTCAATGGTATTGAGGATCAAGAGTTGATAAGGAAGGTTGTGAATGCTTGGAAACAGGTAACCAAGAAGGGTAAAATTTCATTCGGGAAATGTAATAACCGGGATTTCCCGTCCTATAAAGAGTGGATTAAGAAGAGAGTAGAAGAGGAGCTTCTTCCCTTCCCGGTGGAACCACCTTTGTATCCTTTGGTGATCGAGCCTCCTACCACGGTTGAGATAGAGAAGTATGACAAATTATGGGCTGAAAAGGAAAGGCTGTGGGAAGAAAATAGTGAGCTAAAAAGAGAGATTTATCAGTGGAAACATGAGCGGGGTGAAGTTGTTCATACCGCCAAGTTGAAGACAGAGCTCCTTGCTAAAGCAGAAAAAGAGCTAGCAGACATGGTCACATCCAGACAAAAGATGAAGGAAGCTTTGGATGGTATCAGTAAGGTTCTTGAATCTAAGAAAGAGGAATTAGACAAGGCTTTGCTGAAAATCCACAGGTTCAATGATCACCAAGAGACTGCCATGGCTGAGAATAAGAGAAAGGAAGACGGTTATCTAGCCCAGATTGATGAGTTGAAGTTGAAGCTCAAGAAGAAAGACGCTGAGATACTGTCAGGGGTATTCAAGAGACAAGCAGTCGAGGGTCAACTTAATGAAGCCATAGCCTCCATAGAGGAGCTGAAGGTCCAACCTGAAGTGAAGAGATCTAGACATAAGGGACCTAGCGTGGATGGTGTTTGTGAAGAAGACGCTTGGGAGTTACATTGCCGATACTTGGATGGGATCATACACAGGAGAGACCTTCTCATTCAAGAACTAATTCAGAGACCAAAGCATCCCGACACCAGAAAGCTGTTCAAGGAGATTCAAGACTGATGCAGAAAGCATAGTGGATGGGGGGGATTGACACTTGTGGACTTTGATGATATGCCATAGTTTTCTTTTCTCTTTTATTGTATTGGGATCACCACCAGGCTTGTTGGTTAGGACCTCTATGATTTATGTGTTCAGATTTGTTATCTTGGATTCGTGATTGTCGACATTTGGTTTTCCTCTGGTTTTCTTAATATATGAGCAGAAGTTTCGTTCTATCTTGTTATTAAACTGGAATCAAGGGGTGGATCGCCCTGCTAATATTCAAACATGTTCATTTGCATTTGCATATTCATAATCATTTTGCATGACAGGTGTTTATCTCCGGTATTCTTATCTTGTTCTCATCTCAGAATTGCAGATCAGCACATTCACCGGTATCCTACCAGACAAAATCAGAAGAGACTCATGGATCAGCTACAGAATGAGATCATTGAGATGCAGACTCGCATGAACCAATTCATGGAATTAATGCAAGGGGTTGCTCAGGGACAAGACCAGTTGAGGACTCTCGTTCAGCCACTGATTGCGAGGGTTGATGATGACGGTGTCCTTCATGGAGGACTTCAGACTGGCGTTACTGGTAATAATGGTCAGAATGGTCCTACTGGCAGAGGTATTCCTGCCTCTGGTGTTGTGATTCCTCTGGGCGGAGCTGAAAATGCTGGGGGAGGTGGTACTGGTGCTGGCGCAGTTCATAGCCGTCAATATGATGATGTTCAAGATGATGCATTTTCTCTTCCAGGTGGGGATGCTGGTCCCCAGATTGACAATGATCAGAGAATCAGGTTGATTGAGGAACAACTAAGGGGTGTTGTGAATCAGGATTCTGTGGGGATGGATCTAGAGGATTTGGGGCTGGTTCCAGGCGTTGTTATTCCGCACAAGTTTCAGACTCCCACTTTCGAGAAGTATAATGGTATGTCTTGTCCAAGGACCCACGTGAGAGCATACGCAAGTAAGATGGCTGCGCATGCGAAGAATGAGAAGCTGATGATGCATTGCTTCCAGGATAGCCTATCTGGGGCATCCCTGGAGTGGTACATGCAACTAGAGAGGAAGGATGTGCGTAGTTGGAGAGATCTGGCAGGGGCATTCATTAGACACTACCAATATAACACTGACATGGCTCCGAACAGAACACAGCTACAGAATCTGTCACAGAAGAACAATGAGAGTTTCAAGGAGTACGCTCAGAGGTGGCGTGAACTGGCAGCTAGGGTTCAGCCTCCCATGTTGGAGCGTGAAATGATAACTATGTTTATGGCCACCTTGTAGGGTCATTACTATGAAAAGCTGGTACCGTGTATGACTGGAAAGTTTGCTGATTTGATCTTGGTAGGAGAAATGGTAGAAAGCAGAATTAAGGCTGGGAAAATATCAGGCAGTGATGGGTCCTCATCTGGAGGAAGTAAGAAACCTTATGCCAGTGGTTATAAGAAGAAGGAGGGAGATACAAACTCTGTGTCATCATATCGTGGTAGAGATGGACCTCGTCAGAACTACAATCAGCAGGTGGCTTCTGTAACTATCCCAGCAGCACCTCAGCAGCCAGTAGTGTCTCAACAACAAAATCAGGCTCCTTACCGATCACAACCTCAGAATAGGCGGGATAGGCATTTTGACACTCCACTTATGTCCTACTCTCAATTATTCCAGCACTTGTTAAAACTGCAGTTAATTCAGACAAGAACATTGGCTCCACCTACTGGTAATCCACCTCCCGGTTATGATGCCAACGCCCACTGTGAGTTTCATTCTGGGGCACCCGGACATCATACTGAGATCTGTAAAGCTTTTAAGCATAAGGTTCAATATTTGGTGGATTCCAAAGCCATCAATTTCTCCAATGACGTCCCAAATGTGAATCAGAACCCGATGCCGAATCACGGTGGGCCGAAGGTCAATGCTATTATTAAAGACTGTGAAGACTTGAGTTTGATTTCAGATGTGAACGAAGTCCAAACTCCCTTAGGTGTGGTGAAGGAAAGGCTGTTGAAGGGAGGGGTATTTCCCGGCTGTGATGGAGGTTGTGTAGGATGTGTGTCGCAGCCAGGCGGTTGTGAGTTATTGAAAGCAGGTATTCAGAGAATGATCAACGAAGGGGTATTACAGTTTGACAGAGGTTGCAAGCAGAGTAATGTTACTGACAGAGAGATTGATGTTTCCATGATAACAATTCCATTCAAGACGATAACTATATCAGTGCCGGCGAGACCAGCGCCGGTCACTATCACTGTTCCTGGACCAGTCCCGTATGAGACTACCAAGGCCATCCCATGGAACTATGGGGCCGAGGTGTTTGTTAATGGTAAGAAGCAGGAATTGGAAGATACATCAGCTGTGAATACAGGGGTTGGAAATCTTGTTGAAGCAGGGGCTATCACTAGGAGTGGTAGGGTCTTTATTCCGTCCGAGAATCAAGCTGGCAGTTCAAGACAAGACAAGGGTAAATAGATGATGGATGAGTCCGTACAGAGGCAGGAAGCTAATAAGTCTACGACAAAGCAAGGTGGGGATACTTTCTCAGAAGATGTAGAAGATTTTATGAGGTTGATCAGAAAAAGTGATTACAAGATTGTCGATCAACTTCACCAAATTCCATCGAAGATTTCCATTCTATCCTTACTGTTGTGCTCTGAGGCACACCGAAATGCATTGTTGAAGGTTCTGAATATGGCTTATGTACCACAGGAAATATCCGTCAATCAGTTAGAAGGGGTTGTGGCTCATGTGAATGCTGGTAATGGTTTGGGTTTCACCGATTTAGATCTGACTCCAGCTGGGAGGAATCACAACAACGCTCTGCATATTTCAGTAAAATGTCGTGGTTCTTTGATGTCGCATGTGTTAGTTGATACTGGGTCGTCTTTGAATGTGTTACCAAAGAAGGCTTTAATGAAGTTGGATACTCGTGGGTTGATTTGTACACCAAGTGACTTGGTGGTACGTGCTTTTGATGGCTCCAAGAGGTCAGTTTTTGAAGAGTTAGTTTTGCCGATCAAGGTGGGTCCTGAGATTTTCAACACCACCTTCTACATAATGGATATTCAGCCTGCCTATAGTTGTTTGTTAGGCCGCCCATGGATCCATGGTGCTGGGGCAGTAACTTCTACGCTGCACCAGAAGTTGAAGTATATGGTGGATGGCCACGTTGTGACTGTTTGTGGTGAAGAAGATATCATGGTGAGCCACATATCGACCTTCAAGTATGTAGAGGTAGATGGTGAGATACAGGAAACTTTGTGCCAAGCCTTTGAAGCTGTGAAGATTCCTGAGGAACCCCCAAAGGCAGTCAGTCAGCCTGAGGTGGTTGTCCAACCAGAAGTCGTCATACCACCAGAGGTTCCAATGTCCTCTTTCAAAGAGGCGCGTGCTATAGTTGAAGCTGGTGGTTCTCAGAAGTGGGGCAGTGTTATTGATGTTCAAAGAAAGCAAGATACTCATGGACTGGGTTACAAGCCACCTAGGCGCTCTGAAGAGCCTCCCAAGTTCTATGGTCCAGTCCGTTTCACTAGTGCCGGTGTTTTCTTCGACAGAGTCAATACTATTGAGGATGAAGGAGATAGTGATTGTGACATGGACGAGTGGATCCGTCCCTGCATTCCTGGTCAGAGTTTAGGCAACTGGTCCTCCGAGAAAGTTATCCAAGTGACGCGCCCGGAGTAATTTACTTTTGTTTTCTGTTATGTTGAGTCCTACGTTCTGCCCAAGACGTAGTGATATTTATTTGTAGGGCTTGGATGCTTTATTTGCTATTTTTATCATCAATAAAGGACATTTTTTCATTCAAATATTTTGATCCTTGTCTTTCTATTTTACTTTTTGCATTAACCCACATCAAAATGGCAATGTGTTTTCTTGTTTGTTGCACTCATAATGAACATAAAACATCCATCATGCAGGTTCCTTTATTCATATTCCACCCATGACTTAGTTATGGCTCAATATGACTTCGACAATCCCATCTATCAGGCCGAAGAAGAGACTGACGAAGACTGTGACTTACCCGAAGAATTAGCCAGGTTACTGAAACAAGAGGAAAGGGTTATTCTACCTCATCAGGAGGAAGTGGAGACTGTTAATCTGGGAACCGAGGATGTTAAACGAGAAGTAAAGATTGGGGCTGCCTCGGAAGACACTGTTAAGAGAAGATTGGTTGAGTTGCTTCGAGAGTATGTGGATATCTTCGCCTGGTCTTACCAAGACATGCCTGGGCTTGACACTGACATTGTTTCACACCGGCTGCCGCTTAAAGAGGGTTGCACTCCAGTTAAGCAGAAACTGAGAAGGACGAAACCAGATATGGCCGTCAAGATCAAGGAAGAGGTTCAGAAACAGTTGGACGTCGGATTTCTGGCTGTGACAAATTATCCTCCGTGGGTTGCTAATATCGTACCTGTACCTAAGAAGGATGGGAAGGTCAGGATGTGTGTGGATTACCGAGATTTGAATAGGGCGAGCCCGAAGGATGATTTCCCGCTCCCCCACATTGACGTATTAGTGGACAATACTGCTCAATATTCTGTGTTTTCCTTCATGGATGGCTTCTTTGGGTATAACCAAATCAAAATGGCCCCAGAGGACATGGAGAAAACTACTTTCATAACACCGTGGGGAACATTTTGCTACAAGGTAATGCCCTTTGGATTGAAGAATGTTGGGGCAACCTATCAGCGGGCAATGGTGACTCTTTTTCATGATATGAGTCACAAGGAGATTGAAGTCTATGTTGATGACATGATTGCGAAGTCATAGACAGAGGAAGAACACCTGGTAAACCTCCAGAAGTTGTTTCAAAGGTTGAGGAAGTTTAGATTGAGATTGAATCCGAACAAGTGCACTTTCGGTGTGAGGTCTGGTAAATTGCTGGGTTTCATTGTTAGTGAAAGGGGGATAGAGGTTGATCCTGCAAAGATAAGAGCCATACAGGAGATGCCTGAGCCAAGAACAGAGAAAGAGGTTCGTGGTTTCTTGGGGAGGTTGAATTACATTGCTAGGTTTATCTCTCATCTGACAGCCACATGTGAACCAATTTTCAAGTTGTTAAGGAAAGATCAGGAGGTCAGGTGGAATGAAAATTGTCGAGAGGCGTTTGAAACGATAAAGACGTATTTGCAGGAACCTCCAGTCCTTATGCCACCGGTGTTTGGGAGACCATTGATTATGTACCTTACGGTTCTTGAAAATTCGATGGGTTGTGTGCTCAGTCAACACGATGAGACGGGTAAAAAAGAGCACCCCATTTACTACCTGAGTAAGAAGTTCACTAATTGCGAATCGAGATACTCTATGCTGGAAAAGACATGTTACGCACTCGCTTAGATAGCCAAGCGCCTAAGGCAGTATATGTTAAACCACACAACCTTGTTGATTTCGAAGATGGATCCGATTAAGTATGTATTTGAGAAGCAGGTACTTTCTGGAAGGATAGCCCGTTGGCAGATGGTTTTGACAGAGTACGATATTCAGTATGTTTCTCAGAAGGCCATTAAGGGAAGTGTTTTGTCAGAATATCTTGCTGAACAGCCAGTCGAGGATTATCAGCCAATGAAGTTTGAGTTTCCGGACGAACATGTTATGTTTCTGAAAATGAAAGATTGTGAAGAACCTCTGCCTGACGAAGGACCAGAGATTGGGTCTCAGTGGAAGATGATCTTTGATGGGGTTGTCAACTCATATGGTAATGGCATTGGGGCAATCATTACAACCCCAAAGGGTTCTCATATACCTTTCACTGCCCGGTTAGCATTCGTGTGTACCAACAACGAGGCGGAGTATGAAGCATGCATCATGGGGTTAGAAGAAGCAATTGATTTGAGAATTAAGAACCTCGATGTCTATGGTGATTCCGCGTTGGTGGTTAATCAGATTACAGGAGAATGGGAGACTCGTCAGGCGAATTTGGTGCCTTATAACAACTATTCCAGAAGGTTGTTGCCTTTCTTTGATAGGGTGGATTTTCATCATGTGCCCCGAGCTGAGAATCAGATGGCTGATGCGTTGGCGACATTGGCATCCATGTATAAGGTGAACCGTTGGAATGAAACACCTTCGATTAGAATCATGCGTCTGGACAGACCAGCTTTTGTGTTTGCAATTGAAGATGTGTCAGATGGCAAACCATGGTATCATGATATTAAGGTCTTTCTGAAGAGACAGGAGTATCCAGAGGGTGCCTCCACCAAGGATAAGAAGATTCTGAGAAGGTTGGCAGGAAACTTCTTTCTAAACAAGGACGATGTGTTATATAAGAGAAACTTCGCTATGGTCTTGCTACGTTGTGTTGATGAACATGAGGCAGGCTTGTTGATGGAGGAAGTTCACGAGGGTTCTTTTGGTACTCATTCCAGTGGACACACCATGCCTAGAAAGTTGTTGAGGGCGGGATATTATTGGATGACTATGGAGTCTGATTGTTTCAAGTACGCTCGGAAGTGCCATAAATGCCAGATTTATGCAGATAAGATGCATGTACCGCCTACGCCTCTAAATGTGTTGTCATCTCCTTGGCCTTTTGCAATGTGGGGCATAGATATGATTGGAAAGATTGAGCCCACTGCTTCCAATGGGCATCATTTCATTTTGGTTGCCATTGACTATTTCACAAAATGGGTGGAGGCAGCCTCGTACGCCAACATCACCAAGCAAGTGGTATCCCGGTTTATAAAGAAGGATATCATCTGTCGTTATGGAGTCCCGGAGAGAATCATTATGGATAATGGCTCAAATTTGAACAACAAGATGATGAAGGAACTATGTCAGAGTTTCAAGATTGAGCATCACAATTCCTCTCCATATCGTCCGAAGATGAATGGGGCTGTTGAGGCAGCAAATAAGAATATCAAGAAAATTGTACAGAAGATGGTGGTAATGTATAAAGACTGGCACGAGATGCTACCTTATGCCCTACATGGTTACCATACTTCGGTGCGTACGTCAACTGGGGCAACCCCTTTCTTATTGGTATATGGTATGGAAGCAGTGTTACCCTTAGAAGTCGAGATTCCGTCTTTGAGAGTTCTGGCAGATGTGAAACTTGATGAGGCTGAGTGGGTGCGTTCCAGGTTAGATCAGTTGAACCTTATTGAAGAAAAGAGGTTGGTAGCCATCGCACATGGTCGTTTGTATCAGAGCAGGATGAAGCACGCCTTTGACCAGAAAGTGTGTCCTCGGAGTTTTCAGACAGGCGAATTGGTTTTGAAAAGGATCCTTCCTCCTCAGACAGATCACAGGGGCAAATGGACTCCAAACTACGAAGGGCCGTATGTAGTCAGAAAGGTTTTCTCTGGTGGAGCCTTACTACTTTCAACTATGGATGGCGAAGATTTTACATCCCCTGTGAACGCAAACGTAGTCAAAAAATACTTCGCATAAAAGAGACCCGCTGGACATAAAAAGAAAATCCAGGCAAAAAGGGGCATCCCGGCGAACCATAAAAAGGAAAAGGTTCTGGCAAAAGTTAGGGATAAAATGTAAAAAGAAACGTGTAAACCCGTAAAGTTGAAAACCTGAAAAGGCAACTTTGGCAAAAATGGGTATCCCGATGGATTGAAAACCTGAAAAGGGCGATCCAGGAAAAAGTTAGGGATTTATAAGCGAAAGGCTATGGTCTGCGTTCGATCTGTGAACACTCTCGATACTTGGAAGTTCTGAAAGAAAGGAATCAGTACAGTTAGTCTCTTTGAAGGTCAAGACATTTGTGGACAAGCAAGACATATGGGTCATAGCTGAGTCAAATCATGGTGGATATCTGTTCCCCACATTGCCGACATGTGTATTTTCTTTTTTGCTTTTGCGCAATTACCTCTTTTTAGGAATTGCTTCCTATTGTAAATGCCTATTTATAGGCCACTCTTCAATAAAATATTCATTTCACTCAAAGAGTTTTCCATTGTTTGTTTTACTTTTACTTTTACTGTTTTGTTTGCAAAAAACGTCTGATATTTTTGATAAACATTGCACATAAAATTTCGAGCTTTGCGGAGCATAACGAAAAGCAGTAGAAATTACTTAGGCGTTAACGGTGATAGTTATGTTGTGGTATTCTTTTGTTGTTATTTGACTTGCAGGGCAACAGGATTGTACCCCCCAGCAGATTGCTCTCCCCAGCATTGAGATTACTCTTTCCTCAGCAGAGCAGACTTCCCCCAGCAGAAGGCTTGGAAAGTTTTTTTCTCTGGACCAAGACGTTGTTTCCCCACAGAATCATGGTGCTCACTTCCCCCATCCAGTCAGGAAGTGTACTTTCACCAACAACGTTATATGCTATTCCCCAGCAAGGTGGGAGTAAAGTCATTCTCCCCTTCAGCAGGCTAAGTTTAGTAGTATCCCCAAGCAGGATGGTATTATGTACGGTTTTCCCCAAGCAGGATGGTATTATGGGCTGGCATCCCCCAGCAGGTTCTGAGCCCAAATAGCCATCTTCAGTAACAAACTTCCGGTTCCGTTATTGGCGTTCATTCTCAACTCCCCCAATAGAGGAGAAATCCCGGGTTTTGGATGTTGCCTTCAGTAAAAGACAGGTGGGGTCCCCGGTAGTTCTTTTGGGATTTCGTCCCCAGCAGAAGTTGTTGATCCGAAGAGTCGATCAATATGATCCTTCTCAACAGAGTTCCTAGATTCAGAGGGTAATTTATTTTTGTCATCCCCAGCTGAATGGATCTTTTCCCTCAGGCATTTATTTTGCTGGAGGGACCCTTTTTGCATATCATAAGCATTTGCATTGCATCCTCAAGCACATAGCATGTCTATTTCGTATGGAGCATTACGCCACTATTCAAACATTTGCATTCGAAGCATAAGCCAGGTTTGGTACTTTCTTTGCCAGTTCTCTTTCCCAGCAGAGATGGCATAACTCAGGAGATTTGGAGGGATGCGTTCCTCACACTTGTTCTCCCCAGCAGAGTCTTTTATTTAGACCTCTCCTTTCCCCAGCGGAGTCATCTTATCCGTGGATCATGGGTCCGTTAGGAGTTTGTCTGGCCTTTCTCTTTTGTGAAATCCCGTTCTTGCTTGACATATTTTGACTAAAGCCCGGAAGTTTTGTTTTACGTTATCCCCAGTGAAGTCGCCGTTTATTTCGCTAGTTCTCTTTATCAGCAGAGATAGCAATCTTTCGGATATTTTCTTCGCCAGTTCCCTTTATCAGCAGGGATGGCATTGGTATTGCTAGTGTCTCTTTATTAGCAGAGATAGCAATCTTTCGGATATTTTCTTCGTCAGTTCCCTTTATCAGCAGGGATGGCATTGGTATTGCTAGTTTCTCTTTATCAGCAGAGGTAGCAATCTTTTAGATATTTCCTTTGTCAATTCCCTTTATCAGCAGGGATGACATTAATGTTGCTAGTTTCTCTTTATCAGCAGAGATAGCAATCTTTCAGATATTTCCTTTGTCAGTTTCCCTTTATCAGCAGGGATGGCATTTATATTGCTAGTTTCTCTTTATCAGCAGAGATAGCAATCTTTTGAAGATTTTCTTTTGTCAGTCCTTTATCAGCAGGGATGGCATTTATTTTGCTAGTTCTCTTTATCAGCAGAGATAGCAATCTTTCGGATATTTTCTTTGTCAGTTCCCTTTATCAGCAGGGATGGCATTAATATTGCCAGTGTCTCTTTATCAGCAGAGATAGCAATCTTTCAGATATTTTCTTCGTCAGTTCCCTTTATCAGCAGGGATGGCATTGGTATTGCTAGTTTCTCTTTATCAGCAGAGGTAGCAATCTTTCAGATATTTTCTTTGTCAATTCCCTTTATCAGCAGGGATGACATTGATGTTGCTAGTTTCTCTTTATCAGCAGAGATAGAAATATTTCAGATATTTCCTTTGTCAGTTTCCCTTTATCAGCAGGGATGGCATTTATATTGCTAGTTTCTCTTTATCAGCAGAGATAGCAATCTTTTGAAGATTTTCTTTTGTCAGTTTCCCTTTATCAGCAGGGATGGCATTTATTTTGCTAGTTCTCCTTTATCAGCAGAGATAGCAATCTTTCGAATATTTTCTTCGTCAGTTCCCTTTATCAGCAGGGATGGCATTGGTATTGCTAGTGTCTCTTTATCAGCAGAGATAGCAATCTTTCAGATATTTTCTTCGTCAGTTCCCTTTATCAGCAGGGATGGCATTTATTTTGCTAGTTTCTCTTTATCAGCAGAGATAGCAATCTTTCGGATATTTTCTTCGTCAGTTCCCTTTATCAGCAGGGATGGCATTGGTATTGCTAGTTTCTCTTTATCAGCAGAGATAGCAATCTTTTGAAGATTTTCTTTTGTCAGTTTCCCTTTATCAGCAGGGATGGCATTTATTTTGCTAGTTTCTCTTTATCAGCAGAGATAGCAGTCTTTTGAAGACTTTCCTTCATCAGTTCCCTTTATCAGTAGGGATGGATTTTGGGTTGCTAGTTCTCTTTATCAGTAGAGATAGCAACCTTTTTGGATATTTCCTTTGTCAGTTCCCTTTATCAGCAGGGGTGGCGTATTTTGAGACTCCTTTGTCAGTTCTCTTTATCAGCAGAGATGACATAACCTAGGAGAGTTTGTTTCATTACAGCATGGCTAATTCTCTGGTGGAGGATTGTAAATTTCCGGGTTCTTTGGTATTCAATCCCCGTGCGTCCTGATTGTCTGAAAGTCGTCGCTATCATACCCTCAGGACCAAGTTGATTGAATAAGGGCAGCAGTTGCACCCCAAAATTTGCCCTCCTTACTTTAGTACTAACTGGCTTATGTTTCATTGCATTTTTGCATTATCATGTGTGCATATCATTGGTTCTTAGCATGGGGTCAAGGTGCCTGAGGCATGTTCAAGAGGAGAAGATATTCTTCAAAGGGGTCAAGCAAGAGAGCTCAAGTGGATCACTCTCTCCTAACCAGTGCATGAATTAGGGTTTTGAGATTCTTGGGTTTACTGCTCCAATGGGCAAGGTCCTTGGGTTTTTATCATCACCAAATGGCCTATCTTATCTTTGTTGGAGAGGATACACATCATATTCAGAGGAATTTGGATTTGGAGACTGTGCTATTTCCTCCTAGACTGAGGGTACCAAAACTAGGGTTTGCTATAAAGTCAGTTTATTTCTGATTTTTTGGGCAAGACTTGATTCTATGGTATTCCTTGGGTCCCCAAGTACCTAGGGATAAGAGGTTGTCCATCAGTTTGGTTCAGGAGAGACTTAATTGATCAGAAGATTGAGAATCAGGTGAATTGGGTAAAAGTCAACAGTGAGAGGAGAAGTCAACTGTGGAATTTTGAGGTTCTCTCCAAGGTTTTCAAGGTCTCACATCCTCATATGGTCCTCAAAAGTCAAGTTTCATGCCATTCATCAAAAATCAGGAGTTGGTGCAAAAGTTACTAAATTTGGAAATGACCTATAATTTGAAAGTTTCCTTTTTGGGCAAGTTCCTGCACTGCATTCAACTTGACTTTTCATCATCAAGAAAGCTTCAAATGAATTTTTCTCCGACATGAAAGTTGAATATCTTTTTCTCCTCTTTCCAACAAGTACTAGTGGGTCTCCATATCATTTGTGAAACTCCAGTTATGATCAAAAGAAGGCAAAGTGGTTTTTAGGGTTTCTCATGGTTCCATTTTCACAACTTTGGGCATAATGACCTATAATCAATTCCATTGCTTCATGCCACATTCTAATATCAAAGAACATTCCTTGAGGATTATTTTGGGCCCAAGAATTAAGAAATTCCATGGTGTGTTCTTCACTTATCCTCCATTATTCAAAATTGACAAATTATTTAAAACTCATGAATCAAATGGTTTCAAGGCCCAATGTCAATATGGGTGTAATTAGCAATTCAAACACAAGTGATCCATCACAGAATATTGGGATATCCATGCATGGAAGAGGTGTATCCAACATTATGAGATTTTCCAAAATTATTCAAAAGCTCATTAAGTAAAGAATTGCCCAAGCCCAATTCATTATCAGTGGAAAACCCTAGTCTATATAAGCTCATTCATGCACTGGTTAGGGTTCATTCACGTGCATTTGGAGGAGAACAAGAACTTGAACCCTAAATCTTTTCTTCAACAAATCTCACAATCCACAAGGTTTTTTCAAGAACTTCTTCCACAAACCTCTTCCTGGTGATCCATAGAGTAAAAACCAACCATCATTCGTAGCTAAAAGCAGGGATTCAGATTGTACCATCTCAGGTTGGTGGGTTTTTTCGTGATCATGAAACTTGAATTTTAATCGTGCATAATGTTGTGTGATGTCTATAAATCATGCTGATATGATTTGTTTGGAATATGGACGTGTATATTGCTTGCTTGGTGCGTTTAAAGTTTTATGCTCTAACCTTTCTCCTTGCGTTTTTTATTATACACTAACGATTTGTGATTTTGGATGAGAGATTTGGAATCCTCGTGGAATTCTGGACGGAATGGTATGTGGTTTGGCATTTTCTGGGCAGGTTTTTAATTGCAGGTGGTGGAGGAGTCGACTGGAACCCTAGTTCCGGCGACTGGTGCGGTGGCTGGCCGGTGAGGGGTTCCAAGGAAGAAGACGACTCCTCAGCCGTCCATTGCGTTGATCACACGGTCCAGATCGTGCCATGTGTTTTTTCTTTTATTTTTTTTCTGAATTTTAATTAGTAATCTCATGTTTATTACCCCATGGCCCTTACCGTGTACGTCCAACCACATTATTCCATTTTGTGTACTTTTATTTGCGTTGACTTGTTCATGGACGTTGGATGCATCCCAAGGTAAGGACTCAGTCAACCCAGTTGACTAGGTCACATGCGTACACCCTTCCCCTTTTTTTATTTTTCTGATTTGTAATTTGGATTGGGCCACGCTATTAACACCCCCACCTTCAACCCATTTCCCAATTCCACTTCATTTTCTTACTAAACGCACCCCCAGCATTTTATTTCATTTTATTTTTGTTTTAATTACTACATTCCATTTTTAATTATTAAAATTAATTAATTGCATTTAAAAATTCCCATAAAATTCATGCATCATATTTATCATTTTATAAAATTTTTACAAATTTTATTTTTTATTTTATTTTATTTTTTATCATCTAAATTAAATATTTGTTTATTCTCTTTTTGAATTATCCACATCATGCATATCTAAAATTGCTTATTTTATTTCTCTGCATCCATAAAATATTTTCAATCCATTCCTTTTGCATTCATTCACCAACATTCTGAGATGAATTAAAATATTTTTCTATCATTTTTAAAACTTTCATATTGTATTTTGGCCTTTCCCTTTGGCACACTGAACCCTACTTCCCATCTGAGCCTTGCATAATTGCTTAAATGGCTAACATCTTGATTTTTTGCAGGAGTTTTTGGTTTTTGGTTTGTCTCTGGTTGAGCAACTTTTATATTTAATTTGGTGATTTTAGAAGTTGTTTTACTATTTGTTTAATGGCTCTTTGTATGGGATTTTCTTGTATGGGCAGCTTTGATCTTGTCTGATTATCTGTTTGAAAAGGCACTTGTGCTATTGTCTTGGGGTTGTATATTTGACTTTTTAATTCATGTTTGGATTGTCATAGGTCATTTAATCATTATTGTTTGGGTTTCATTTGTTTTAACTTCTACTTATGTCTGTTTCGTACTAACTTTTTATGCAGGGGTTGAGGTAAGTCCTTTGAGGGTGTGGATAGTCATCCACATTCACCCTTACTCTTTCTTCTCCCGTCTTTTCTTTTTCCTTAGGGTTTAGGTTATCGTCAAACCTCACTAACCATAGGTCACCCGTGCATGATAACTTTAGGACTCCTAGTTCCCCTTAGAGTATTCCTTGTGTCTTCTCTCTTCTCATCTCAAACTTCTTGAAAATACTTAATAAGGATAAGTTGTATTACGCACGAGCCTTAAGCGTGGGGAATGAGAGATGAGGGGCTTCCTCTCATCTTTCTAGAGTGCTTAGCGAGCGTCCTGTCTTGGGACGATGCGTTAAGTATTCGCCCCTGTGCCCTAGACTTTGGTGCAATGCAACTTATGAACTAACTTAAGTCACTTCTGTCCTAAAAAACACAAACCAACTTCAAACTTTTTTGTCCTTCGGGATTGTCAAACTAAAGGCTATTTTCAAAAAGGGCACGTTACCTTCCGTCTGAGTCGCAAACAGGCATCGACCCTAACTGCCGGACGTGAACTTAACGTCGCTCATAAAAAACACAAAAAGAACTTGGTCCGAACTACGTTGACTCTGAATTCCCCATTGCACAAAGGGGATACGTAGGCCTAGGACGACGACGTCCTACCAAGTCTGTCTTTGTTTTCCCTTCCCGTTTCAGTACAACCATATATTTTAGGATAACTCACCCTTAGATTAGACAACAAGCGTGGATCCCATCGAGTACGATGGACGCGTGGGGTGCTAGCACCTTCCCCTCGCGTAACCGACTCCCGAACCCAGGCTATGGTTGCGATGACCATTCCTTTCCCTCTTCCTCAGGTTTGTGCGGTGTTCCCTTTCCCTCTCTTGGGGTAAATTTACACAGGGAGGATCTTGTTTCCGCGGAGGAGTGGGCGTGGCGGAGCCTGCCGAGCACGCATCCACCTTTGCGTCCTATACCAGGGATGATTTTACGGACATAGGGCCAAAAGGGGAATGAAAGGTGCATTTCTCCACTCAGGACAATCGTATCTGCACGGATTACAAGGAAAGGTTCTCGATGTATGAGTACGCTTTCAAGGAGCTAGGCCTGAGGCCGCCCTTTACTGATTTTCAGCAGTCAATCTTTGTTCACCTGGATCTGGCTCCGTCACAATTGCACCCTAACTCGTTGGCGTTCATCTGCGCCTTCGAGCTGACCTGTGAGTTCCTGAAGATAGGAGCCACTTTACCTTTGTTCTTCACCATCTTCCACCTTCAGAGGCAGGTCACGGGGAAAAGATATGGTTGGGTGTCGCTGAAGCAACCTAGGAAGCTGTTTAAGCCCTTCTCAGAGTCTATCCGGACCTTCAAGGAGAGGTTTTATGTCATCGAACCTGTGTCGAAGCGGGCCCAATATGGCACGTACGTCTGGGCCGTGTCAACATACGAGGATGGTAAAGACATGTGTGACGAGGAAGGGAAATTGATTGCAGAGAGGGCGTTCAAATTCCCTTTTCATTGGAGTGAGAGCCACTATACTCGGGGGCCTGGTCATTATGTACCTCAACTGAACATGTTGGACGAGCAAGACGTAGTCGGCTACGAGACATTGGTCAGCTATGTCAACTCCTTTAGGCTCGCCGAATGCTGGACGAAGAAGGGCGATCCGATTATTGAAGAAGATGACGAACAGAGAGTAGAGTGCGGTTACATTAATACGAAGGCGCTTTTGGATTGCAAGACTCCTGCAGATGCTTTTAAACTGCTTGGTAGTTTTAGTTTTTAGGCTTGTCCGAATTGTATTTTCTTCGACGTCTAATATGTTTGAAATATTTTGCAGGTGAGATGCCTTCTGCCCAGGAAATGATGGTGAAAAATGCTGTGGCGAGGGGGAAAGCAGGAGCGGCAACATCGAAGTCGAGGTTTACTCAGTGGGAGCCTCCTCCTCCACCACCAACAGGGAGTTCTTCGCCCATTCCTTCCCCTGCTCAGGGGTCTCCAGTGCCCGTGGCTTCAAGGTTCAACCGGGCTAGGGCTAACGAGCTGGTGGATCTTAGCTGGGAGGCTGAGAAACGCAAGTTTGAACTTACTCCTTGCCTCTATGATAGGAAATACTTTGAAGGGACGTCTCTGGTAGTTCCTCGGGCAGAATCCCTCAAATTAGAAGGCATGAATCGTCCTAGTAAACGGGCACTGTTGGCGCAAGATGCCTTCGCGGTGGTCCAGGTCTTAGAGATGGTGGCGGTGTATGCCGAGGGAGACATCTCCTCCGAGTTTGAGCTTAAGAGAGCCCAGGCGATGATAGCTGCCCTGGAGGAAAAATTTAAGAAGGCCAAGGAGGAGGCCAATGCTGCCACCGCTGCGAGGAAGAAATCGGATGAGGAAGTTGCCCGGTTAAAAGGGGAGAACGAGGCTCTGACTACCGAGAAGAAAGCTGCTGAGGACCTGGTCGAGCAGCTGAGATCTGTGGGCGTTCCAGCCAAGGATGAGCCCAAAGATGTAAGGGCGCTGAAGACTAGGGCGGAGCTGGTTGCTCGCATAGTGCCAGCGGAAGAGGACGTGTTTTCCATTGGGGAGGAATCGTTTGAGAATGTTGTGGCCCAGCTTAGGTTGGTGAACTCAGACGTCCAGATCTCTAAGGAGGGTACCAAATTTCTCGGCCATGTTGAAAATGGTAAGATAGTTGTCCCAGAGTTCCTCAATATTTGTGCCGAGCACGCCCGTCCCGAGGAAACCCAGTCGCTGCGGCTTAACTCCGAGCAGTCGGAGCTTGACCAGGAGCACTCAAAGCGGATGGAGGAATGATTTCTTTTTGTCTTGTTGTAATGTATCTGGCCTGCGTGCCATGTTTATGTAATTTATCATTTTGTATGGGGTCGTGGCCCCCTGTCAATGTAACAAGTACAATCGTGGTCCTCGTGACCACTTATTGTCGTAATATGTATGGTTCCGGCCGCTTTGGTCGGTTTTGTGATTTGGACTCGCGCATGGCTTTATCTGTTTTTATTTTTGCTAAGTGTTGTACTTTCGCTTGTTACACTTGTGTGTCCGTAACAAGGATCACTTTGATTTGTTTTAAGTTTCAGGGAATTGCTCGACGAAGATATGTTCGGCAGTGAGGGGAACTGGTCAAACGACCTGGGAATTTCTGGGCGAGAAAGCGGAGCTCAGATCGCGTTTGAGGCTCGAGTTCGTGGCGTGAACCTCCCATCGCGAGTTGGGTGTTCTGGCTATCGTGGTACTTTGACGACGGCGGTGCTCGGTTGAGGGACTGATGTCGGGCAGGGACCCGACTAGTTCCTGAGGGGGGTCCTGCCTTGGCTGGCATGCAACGCTTGTACCTAGGTGTGCATCGTGGTCGGGATGTGATGTTCGTCGTTTTGACGAAGCAAACCGATAGTTAGGGCCTTAGCTATAGTATTGCTTTAGCTTTTCGGCGTTCCATGGTCGAGCAAGTTCTTCCCCGTTGAGATGTTCTAGGTAGTAGGCCTCATTCTCTGTTTTTGCTCGGACACGATAGGGCCCTTCCCAGTTAGCAGCGAGTTTGCCCTCGCGAGAGTCCTTGTGGTTCCTTCTCAAGATAAGGCTGCCCACTTAGAACTCTCACGGTATAACTTTGGCATTATGCCGGATGGAAATTTTTTGTTTCAATGAGGCTTCGCGGAGGGCTGCCCCTGACCGGACTTCCTCGACGAGGTCGAGCTCCTCCCTTAGTGCCTCGTCGTTCATTTCCTCGTCCAGGGGTGATTAGGTCCGCCTAGAGGGTACGTGTACTTCGATGGGGATTACAGCTTCGGTCCCGTAGGCCAGGCGAAAAGGAGTTTCCCCGGTTAAAGAGTGTGGAGTCGTGCGGTATGCCCACAGGACGCTATGCAGCTCCTCGACCCAGGCGTTCTTCATTTCGTCCAGCCTTCGCTTGAGGCCTCGAAGGATTACTCGGTTTGCTGCTTCGGCTTGCCTATTAGTCTGGAGATGTTCGACGGATGCAAAGTGTTGTTTCGTGCCCAGCTGTGCGACAAAATCCTGGAACTTCCTGTCTGTGAACTGCATCCCGTTGTCTGTGACTATTGCATTGGGGATGCCAAAGTGCACGAGGATGTTTCGTTTGTAGAAACACAGTATGTTAAGGGCTGTTATTTTGGCCAGAGCTTCCGCTTCTATCCACTTTATGAAGTAATCAATGCCTACTATTAAGTATTTGTTCTGGTTTGATCCTACTACGAATAACCCCAGGATGTCTAGGCCCCACCAGGCAAATGACCATGGGGAGGACATAGCCTTTAGCTCGTTGGGTGGAGCTAGGTGCATGTCCCCGTGTCGTTGGCATTTATCGCACTTCTTCACATGCTCTTTAGCATTTTGCTGCATGGTTGGCCAGTAGTACCCTGCTCGAAGGGCTTTCCGGGCGAGGGATCTTCCCCCGAGATGTTGGGCCTTGATTCCTTCGTGGATCTCACGCAGGACGTGGGCGACCATCTCCTCCTTGACACATTTGAGTAATGGGATGAAGAACCCTCGCCTGTAGAGTTTGTCTTCGACCAGGACGTAGGAGCAGGCCCTGCGCCTGACTGTGCTGGCCTCCTTGGGGTCGGAAGAAAGTTCATCCCTAGCAAGGTAGTTATAAACGGGGATCATCCAGCAGTTGTTGTCGCCGATTACCTGTATGTCGAGGGTCTGGGATGCCTTCCCAATACTGGGTCGAGGAAGTACCTCATGGATGACAGACTTGTTTCCACCTTTTTTCTTCGTGCTTGCTAGTTTAGATAACACGTCTGCTCTGATGTTATGTTCGCGGGGAACATGCTTCACTTCGACTGTAGTGAACTTCGTCATCTTTTCTTTGACCAAGGCTAGGTATTCAGACAGGTTGTCGTTTTTGGCCTGGTACTCTCCTCGAACCTGGAGGGCCACGAGTTCTGAATCCATGCAGATAACGACCTCTTCTGCCCCAAGATCCTCGGCCAGGCGCAAGCCAACGAGGAAGGCTTCATACTCATCCTGGTTATTAGACGTGGGGAAGGATAAGGTGAGTGATACCTCTACGATGATTCCCTTGTCGTTTTCTAAGATGATGCCTGCCCCGCTTCCTGCCGAGCTGGATGCCCCGTCCATGAAAATGGTCCAGTTGCACGCCCCGCAGGTAGGGGAATCTGCGAGCGTCATTTCCGCGACGAAGTTAACCAAAGCCTGGGCTTTGAGGGATTTTCTACTTTCGTACTGAATGTCGAATTCGGACAGCTCTAACGAACATTTAACCATTCTGCCGGCCATGTCTGGTCATCCCAGCAGCTGCTTTACGGGTTGATCCGTCCGGACCACGATCGTGTGGGCCAAGAAGTAGTGTCTCCATCTTCTGGCAGCATTGATGAGGGCCAGCGCTACCTTTTCTATTTGCTGGTATCTCAGCTCTGGTCCCTGCAATGCCTTGCTGGTGAAATATATGGGCTTTTCCCGTCCGGTGTTTCACGGATAAGAGTGGCGCTCACGACCTTAGTTGCTACAACGAGATATAGATACAGAGTTTCGCCGTTGTCTAGTCGAGAGAGGACTGATGGGTCTGACAGTACCCGTTTCAGATGGAGGAGAGCCTGGTCGCATTCCTCTGTCCATTCAAACGCTGCCTCCTTGTGGAGGAGTTTGAAGAAGGGCAGGGCGTGCTGGGCAGGCTTGGCTACGAAACGGGACAAAGACTCGAGCATCCCGTTGAGGGACTGGATGGATTTCTTCCAGGGATTTTACAATCATATCGTCCATATAGACTTCGAGCATGTCGCCTATCTCTCCCTGAAAGACCTTGTTTATCATCCTCTGGTAGGTCGTGCCGGCGTTTTTCAGGCCGAAAGGCATTACGTTGTAGTAGTAATTGCCCGATTCGGTCATGAAAGCCATGTATTTATTATCACTCATTGCCATTAGTATTTGATTATAGCCCGAATAGGCATCCATGAATGATAATAGTTTAAAACCGGCAGAGTTATCAACAAGTTTATCAATATTGGGGAGGGGGTAGGCATCTTTTGGGCATGCCTTATTAAGATCGGTATAATCAACACACATTCACCATTTGCCATTAGATTTTTTCACAAGTACAACGATGGACAAAAAAGTGGTGTACTTGGCTTCCGAGATAAACTTTGCCTCGAGGAGGTCTTTTACATCTTGTTCTGCAGCCTCCATTTACTCCAGAGACTGCTTCCTCCTATGTTGTGCTACGGCTTTGACGGCTGGGTCAATCGTGAGTTGATGGTAGGCGACGGAGGGGTCCAAGTCAGGCATCTCCGCGGCACTCCAGGCAAACAAGTCGGCGTTCTCTCGAAGGCACACTTTGAGTTGCTTCTGTAAGATGTCGAGGAGAGAGGTCCCTATCTTCACTCCCCACTGAGGATCATCGCCGAGTAGGACGAGCTCGAAGTCGCCATCCGGGATAGGGCGCATCGGATATGAGTTATTGCTGGTCGAGGCGGATGAGCTGCTCGGGCTGGCCTGGTGTTCCTTCCGGTCATTTTCGACGAAGCGGCTGTCGAGGTCGACGGAGTCGACATGAGGCAGTGGCTTGGCTTCCTCTGAGGTGCTGGGTAAGGTTGGCTTGTTGGACGTCTTCGGCTTATAAGGGATGGCGTTGAGTCCCTTTGTGGCCGCTTCGAAGCACTGCCGCGCAGCTTTGATGTCCCCGTGCAATGTGGCGACCATACCTTTTAAAGTTTAGTACTTCATTTTGAGATGGACGGTGGATGGCACAGCTACCAGCTCGGCTAGAGTTGGCCGCTCGAATATGCACTGATAGAGAGATGGGCAGTCAATTACCAGGAACTGCACTTTAATGGATCTGGCAGTCTCTGCAGATCCAAAGGTCATGATTAGCTCGACGTACCCCTAGGGTTTTGTGACCGACCCATTGAAACCCTGGAGGTTGGAACCTACATAGGGAGTGAGGTGCGATTCGTCCAGCTGGAGGGCCGAGAAAAGCTGTGAGTACATAATATCGACCGAGCTTGCTTGTCGACAAGAATCCTGCAAACATCGAAATTGGACATCTGAGCTCGAACGAGCAGTGGGATACTTGAGTTCGGGGACCCTTCGAGGAGCTCTTCCCTGTAGAAGGAGATGGGGACTTATCCCTTCTGAGCCTGTCGAGCGTTGTCACCTTGCTGGAGCTCGTACTGATCAGGTGCTCAAACTTTCTCTTCACGGAGCCCACAGTAACTTTGTTGAAGCTCCCTCCGGAGATGACCATCGCGGAGGGGAAAGTCTCCCACGGGTTATGGGCTGCGAAGTACGCAGGAGTGCTGAGCTCATCCGGGACGTAGAAATCCTCTAGTCGTGATACAGACATGGCGACTTGGAGGTTGGTTTCTTCCGAGGAAGGCACCTCTTCCTCCACCTTCTTCGACTCTTGGGCGTCTTGCCGGGGAGCGCCTTTCTTTTTTGTAAACTGCTTCAGGTGGCCATCCCTGATCAGTATTTCTATGGCATCTTTCAGGTGGATGCAGTCTTCAGTGGTGTGGTGGTGACTCTTATGGAAACGGAAGTATTTTGATTTATCAGCGTTGGGCTTGGCCAGTATTTGTTTGGGGACCCAGACTCCCGCCTGTTTGAACTCCGAATTAGCACACTCAGATAGAATCTTTTCCCAGGAGACAGTCAGGGGAGTGTAGTCGTGGAATTGGCCGGAGGGTCCCTTGTTGTCCCTGGGTTCCCGGGGACGATCTTCGCGCCTTCTTTCCCCCCGACGGGATGTCGAGAGCTCATTGCCTTTAGAGGCCCGTGTAGCGCAATTTTTGTGGTTTCGAATCACTATCGCTTTGGTACTACAGTTCGATTCATTTTTTATCCTGTTGAAGCTGATTAAGGAAGGGAAATAGATGTCTCCAATTAACCCTGCTTGCATACTGAGGTTAAACAGTCAAAACTGTTGGTTTACAGATGTTATCAAAAAGGGGAGTCTGTCTTAGGTTATTTGCTTAAAAAAATAGTGTCTGGACTATTTACGAGGTTTTTGGTAGGATGTTAGGTCTGATGCTTCTTGATTGATGTATGGAGGTACTGGATTTTGGGTTTTTGATTAGTATGCTCGCTAAGTGTTTACAATCTTATGCCTACGTATTTCCGTTTAACGAAACAGGGAAATCAGAGCGATCGTAGTTCCTCCTATTCTATGGGAGGAAAAAGGTGTTTTGGTGTCTTGTTCAAAGCCCAAGACATGAAGCTAAAGGTTTGACTGAGAGAGAACTTGTCATCTCTAAAGAGGAATTGTTGATGTTTGTATATTGTGAGCAAAGCACAGATTTGATGCTAAAAGGTAGATTGACTCAACCGGGGATTTCTTTATACAAAGACTAAGAGGAGGCTAGAAATTTGACTTTTCCGGGGAAAATGTTCTTTCTGTCTTGTACAAAGCCCAAGATTGAGGCTAAGAGGGATTTTGACTCTGTTGGGGAGAATGTATCTTGTATAAAGCCTAAGATGAAGGCTGAAAGGGTTTGACTCAGCCAGAGAGTACTTTTATCTGTCCTGTATAAAGCCCAAGACGGAGGCTAAAAAAGGTTGACTCAACAAGAGAGTTTTGAACAGGTGATTTACTCAACAAGAGAGTCTGAAGGTTGATTGACTCAACAAGAGAGTCTTTTATACTCAACAAGAGTGTGATTTGCTGTCTCATACGAAGCCCGAGATTGAGGCTAAAAGGATATTGACTCAACAAGAGAGTCTTTTATACTCAACAAGAGAGTGTTTTGCTGTCTCGTACGAAGCCCGAGATGGAGGCTAAAAGGAGATTGAATCAACAAGAGAGTCTTTTATACTCAACAAGAGAGTGTTTTTATATGTCTTGTACAAAGCCCAAGATGGAGGCCGAAGGTGTTTGACTCAACAAGAGAGTCTTTTATACTCAACAAGAGAGTGTTTTTATATGTCTTGTACAAAGCCCAAGATGGAGGCTAAAGGTGGTTGACTCAACAAGATAGTCTGAAAAGGTTAGCTCCGCTGGGGAGAATCATTTGTACAAAGCCCAAGAGGAGGTTGGCTTACTGCTGAGGGTTATTGAGATCCTGAAGCGTGTCCAAGTGTGGGGTGAGAGAGACCGGGTTTCTACGGGAGATTGATCCAGAGTGATCGGTATTTTTTCCTATTGTTTGAAAGGAACTTGAGAATGTCTTTAAGACTCAAGAGGTTTAGACTGTCCAAGTCTAGAGTTTTATCTTTTGAATGATGCCCAAGAGGAGGCACGGGCATTAAGGGATGAGTATCAACCCTAAAATGGCCGGAGTTTTGTTGCGAGAAAGACTGCTCTAGCAAAGGATGACTAAGTTCTGTCTTATACCTTTAAGAGGTCGTCAGGGTCCTTGTATTAAGCCCAAGAGAATGCATGAGAACTTCTAAGAAGCCGAAGGTTCCTTGTACAATGCCCAAGAGGAGGCGGGGATGATTTTAGGAAGCCTGTGGGTCTCCAAATCAAGAGAAATTCAAGAAATGCAATTCACAGAGAAGAGATCATTCCAGGAAAGTTCGAGAATTTGGAAGAAACTCAAGAGATGCCATTCACTGAGAAAAGATCATCTCTGGGGAGTTAGAGTTCTTTGATAATTTCTAAGGGTGACAGTCTGTGAAAAGGTTCACTAGGAATACTGCCTTTCTCTTTGTTCCATATTGTTTAACCCCAAGAGAAGGGAAGACTGTATCTGGAAATCCTATGTGGATCTAGTTTTGTTTGTATTTAAAGAGTGACCAACAGGGCTTTACCTAGTTCTAGACGTAGTTGCCGGGGAAAACTCTAAATAACTATACTAGTATTACACAGTGGATATGTGTTAAGGATGTAAAAGGATATGAAAGAAGACTTACAGTGAAGCAGCCCCACAATACAGTTATATACATATGAAAGCGGTAAATGAAAGCGGATAAACACTTACCCGTTGTAGAGCTTCCATACTGTTTTGTTAGTTGTTCAACAAAGAAAGTTTTGACAACAACATATATTTGAATTCAAAGTCAAAGGAGAAAGTGCTTTGAAAAGATTATTCGGGCTTACAGCTCAAGGAGAGGCCCAAGTTTTAATGATGATCGCACCGTTGTCTTAAAGATCGTATTGGGACTTATAAAACGACTGAGGCCCAAAAAGTTTTTATGTACAAGAGGGTTGGGTCTTACACTCTATTAGAGGCCCAAAGATTTATTTTAAATAAAATAAATGGGAATTACAACACGAGGGTAGGCCCAGGGTTATTTGATTTTTGAACTGGCGATTGCGCCGAGATTTTGCTTTTAACGCAGGCGGACTTATACAATTTCTGAGGCCCAAAATGGTTTTGGTTAGAAGGGGATTGGGTCTTACACTCTATTAGAGGCCCAATGAATAAAAATGGGTCTTATAGCTCAAGGAGAAGCCCAAGGATTTTTGTTAAAAAGGCGACGATCGTGCCGAACTTTTTGACGGTATCGGGACTTATACAATACACTGAGGCCCAAAATATTTTGGTTTTCAAGAGGGGTTGGGTCTTATACTCTATTAGAGGCCCAAAGTTTTTGTTTTTGAAAAGGAAGGGGACTTATAGCTCGAGGAGAGGCCCAATTGGTTTTGTTACAAAGGCGACGATCACGCCGTTGTTTTTGAAAATACAGTGGGACTTATACAATGACTAAGGCCCAAAAAGTGGTGTATTTACAAAGGGGGTGGGTCTTACACTCTAATAGAGGCCCATGAGTGTTTGAAAATGATTGATGAGGGTGGAATTGATCAAAACCCTAATTTCATCATTTTTAAAAGTGAATTCTTAAAGAAAATCAATAAAAAATGATAAAACACCAAATAAGCTTGAATAAACAACTTGTGATTTTTGGTAAAGGTTTGAAAAATGAGGTTTTAATCACAAGATGAATTAAAACTCATTTGGTTTTGATTTTTCAAGATGAATATTCACTTTTAAAATGTTTTAAAACTATTAAAAATGAATTTATTCATAAAAATACCAACTATATTAAATAAATAATATGAATTTGATTTTTTTATGGAATAAAATATTTCAACATTTTTGTGATTTTTTGCAAAAAGAATCAATAGAAAATAATTAAAATTGAGGGAGTTATTAAATTTTTCAAATCATTAAAAATAATAAGAAAAATAATAGAAAAATGGAAAAAACATTAAAAAGGGGTCTGGGGCGAGGGGGATTCGAACCCCATACCTCTTGTGTGCAGTGCGCGCCTCCTACCACTGGGGTGGTGATACATCCGTGTATCAAAGCCCACCCACAAATATACAAGGCTTGCCTTGTTTTTGGCCTGGCCAAGGCAAGGTTTTAGCCAAAAACGTGAAGCTTGTAACTTTCTCATTTCTCCATGGATTAGGACAAAATTTAGGTCTATCCTGCCTAGAATTTCACAAGGAATCCAATGGTGGTGGTGGTTTTTTCACATGAGGTCCCAATTTAAAAACCCGATAGTGGTTTTGAAATAGGCCTCCATTTGCATTTTCTGTGCTACCTCATGGTACAGGCATGAATCACATGATGAATTGGTCCAAACACAACATATATAACATGTATGAGATGTGTATGATCAGTGGACTTCAAAGTAATGCATATTTCAAAGAGTTCAAGTTGTGATGCTTACCTCTTTAGGAGTGTTTTGAGAAATCTGTCAAGTGCCTTGTTCCAGAAACAATTTGATGCTTTGGACACCCTCAAATGATCCCTTGGAAGCTTTTAGGATGATTGGAAACAGCTGGAAACCTCCGGAATGGAAACTGGCCCTTTCTTGCAAAAGGGGCAAAAGTGACCCAAATAGCAACTCTCTCAAATGGTGTTCCAGATGTGGGAAACCATTTGGGACAGTTCAAGGATGATATTTGGAGTGTGTTTGAGGCTTTATCTGGTTTTGAAAGTGACTGAATCAAGACATGGCTTGAAAAGTGCAAAAAAGTCCTATTTTGAGGTTTTTAGAAGGGACTTTGAGGTTTTGGTGTTACAGGTTACTTGTGAGAGTTTGGACAGCTTAGATATGACATATTGGATGTGTTTGGATCATGAGCTGTGATGGAATTTCTCTCTAACTCAAAAACTCAGAGTTACCTTGCTAAAGAAGTCATTTTTGCCTAGAGAAAGAGATTTTGAGGAAAGCAAGTGTTGTAGTGCTTTGGTGTACTCAAAATGAGCACAAATGAGCTCTATTTATAGTAGAGCAAGTTTGTTTTGCAAGCAATAGTGAATGGAGGCTGCTGCAGACCTTTGGCCAATTGGAGCATTTTGGAATCTCAAGTCTCCTCTAGCCATTGACTAGAGGTTAGAGCACAGGCCTTTGGTTCCCTAGTTCAGAGATCTACCTTGACTCATTCACTTGGAAATGGCTCAGTTCATGCCACCTTGGTGCATCCATTAAATGCTCCAAAACAAAATTGGAGTCTTGTCCCATCTTTAGGGTTTTTTAAGTTTGGCATGCTATTTTTAGATCTAAAGACTTGGGAGGCTTATGGATTAGTGTTTGTCCCTCCTTGGTCTCTCCCTGAGGTGTTCAGATGGATAAACTTGTTTGTCATTTGCACAAATTGCTCAAATCGAGCAAAATGCACAAATCTGCCTTGTTATGACAGTTGCAGCAAGGCATATTTCCACTGTCATAACTCTTAGCTCAGATGGGGTTCTTGGCCATTTTGGAAAGCTCTCATATGATACAACAAATGTGTGATCATAGTTTGTCTTGACACTTTTTGGATCCCAGTGAAAAATGCCCCTACATTTTGAAAAAAGTGAAACAAATTCTGACTTAGTGAAAATTTCACTAAGTGTTGGAAAAAGTGACATTTCATGTTTTCAGCCATTTTGATCCAACCATAACTCAAAATCCATGATGAATTGGAATGAGGTGTAGTTGACACTTTTAAAGTATGCCATGAGAGCAACAAATCCATCTTTGGATCAGCCCAAATGGTTGCTTGGATCTCAAGTTATGATCCTTGAAAGTTGGTACCCAAGCCACTTTGTTCCATAACTTAGAAAATTTCTAAGTTTTTTATGGTTACCCCTTTTTGCTTGGATCTTAAGTTATGATCCTTGAAAGTTGGTACCCAAGCCACTTTGTTCCATAACTTAGAAAATTTCTAAGTTTTTTATGGTTACCCCTTTTGTAAGTTATCCCACTTTTCTTGATTTTTATTGATGAATGATGATTCCAATCACACATTAACATCATTTTAGGGTTAGGGAACCATAATTGATCAAAAAATCAAAAAGTCAAACTTTTACTTTTGGGCACAATTGACTTTTTATCAGATGAATTCCAAACTGTGTGATCCTCTATGAAATCAAATCCTTGACTTAAATCAAACTTGATGGATTGATTTCATAGGTGTTATAGGGTGTATTTAATCATGTCCCAGGGTTTGGGAGGATGTCCTGGTCAAAAATCAAAGGCACAGTTGACTTTTCTCGCGAAACCCTAACTGTGGTTCTGATGAACTTGAAACTTGTGAATCAAGCTTCTTGGATCAATCCATTGTTGTAAATGTATCAATGTAGTGTATTAGGGACCCTCAAATAATTTCTTGAGGTCTTGGCTCATGTTTTGTCCCAAAAGTCAACTTAGGGGTGAATTAGGTCAAGAAACCCTAATTCCTGATTTTTGGTAACTGCATCCCCTGAGGTTAAATTGACTTTATGGTTAGGTCCATGAGGTCCCTTTGAGTATTTTGGGTTATGATTTGAAGCATTGGCTCATGCCCAGAGGAAAATTTCCATCTGGAGGCCCTGGTCGACCAAAACCCTAATTTGGTGACACTGGCGATCTTGAGGCTTAATCCACTTGGCATGTTGATGCCTTGTGCTTGATTCTTGATGTGGGTGTCCTCTTGATACATTGTGTATGTTTGAGAGGTTTAGACAAGTTGAAGATCATGTCATTCCTTGATTGATCCTTTGTCTAAGAGCTCTGAGAGGGCTTGAAACCCTAAGTTTGATTGTAGTGGATGCTCACCCATCTTTGGGGAGACTGATGAGGCACAAAGGTACATCCTGTAGCGCGGTTTTCGTGACCGCCCACATCCGTCTGCAGATGGGATTAGGTGCTACTTTCTAATTTCTTATTTATCCTATGAAGCTGGAAAGGAAAGGGAAGTTATCTCAAACTAACCTTGCACGCAAATGTTTTCTTTAACAAATGCTAAGAGATTGGGGAGTTCGGGGTCAGGTTATACAATGGGGAGTTGTCAACTACCCATCCTATACATGGTTATCCATGGGTTGTTAGCAATTTTCCTTACAGATTTCTACTTACTGGTGTTTATCTGTCGTAAATGGGAAAGTTTCTCCTTTGGGAAGGTTGAGAGATGTTGAAAAGATATTTTTGTTATTTTCGGGTATTTCGATGTTTTTGGTAAGGTACTGGACCTAATGTTTTTTTGTTTAGTGTGCTTGTTAAGATTTCACAATCTTATGCCTACGTATTCCCGTTAAAGAAAACAGGGAAATCAGAGCAATCGTAGTTCCTCCTATTCTAAGGGAGGAAAAGGATATTTGGTGTCTTGTTCAAAGCCCAAGATTGAAGCTAAAAGGATGTTTGTGGGAATTGATTGAAAGAGTGAGAAGATTAAAGATAGAGATATGAATATCCGAGAAAAAACATCGGATGAAAATAGAAGGAATGTCCGGAAAAGCGTCAGATGTAAAGAAAAGGAATATCCGGAAAAGCATCAGATGAAAAATAAAAGGAAAGGGTTTTTCCTGTGTTTAAGGAGATAAAAAGGGTTCTTTGAAATCCAAAAGCAGATGAGACTGTCCGAGTCTACTGGGTTGAAAAGGTTTATCTTTGTATGATGCCCAAGATGAGGCTGGTGTATTATGTAACGCCCCGATTTTTGTTAGATTTATTTAATCGAGTCGATTTAATTATTTTTGTCTTTATATTATTTTTTTCTTGGTTTTTATTTGGTAAATGTGTTATGTTTATCGTTATTATGTTTTATCGCGTTTTGAGAGCGTTTGCGAGAAATTGAGTGTAGGGGTATTTTGGTCTTTTGCTTGGTTAGATATTATTGTTTCTCATTTAAAATAGAAAATAGAGGTTAGAAAGAGAGAAAAATAGAAAGAAGAGAAAGAGAAGAGAAGGAAAAAGAGAGAAGAGGAGAAAGAGGAAAAACTTGAAAGTTTAGGAATCGATTCAACCGACACTTCAAAGCACGATTAATCGGGTAAAGGTGTGAAACTCGATTATCTTATCATTGTGTATGAATATGTGCATGTTTTCTTGGATTGTGTGGATTGTTTTCATATAGTTTACATTTAGGTTGAAATGATGAAAATGAATCGGAATCGATGTTTTCGCGGTTGAAATGCGATATAAATGTTGTAGAATACTTGCTGTTATGATTGGGGAATGTTTTGGCTATTATGTTATGGTTTGATAGTGTTTTGGTGGATGAAATGTTGGTTTTGTACTGGTTTTTCTCTGCCACTGTTCGCTGGTGTTCGCCTAGCGAATGCTGGAGCAAATGTGATGATTTTTCTATTTGTTTTCTTCATAACTTTCAAACCGTAAGTCCGTTTTGGCCGCCGTTCGTTGCGTTGGAAAGCTAATGAGATGTACTTTCTTATAAAAGGGATTTGGGATTAGTGGCCGATTTAATTGTGTCGGGAATGTGGAAATGTATCGTTTTGTCAACTTTTACCGTCTTAATTGTGTGCGATTGATGTGTTATCATGCAATATGTTTTGATATATATAACGTATAGCTTGTGTGCTGTTATATGATGTGAATGCATGTAATGAAATGTTGTGATAATGGTTTGTGGCCTTATGGAAAATAAATCCATTGTTTTGGGTTTGATTTCAATGCATGATTATTGATGTTGAGATGGTTCACATGGTTATGTATGTTATGCATTTGATTGTCATGAGTCATTGTATGCCAAGCATCATGATATGCATTCTTTTGATGTCGTGTACCCTAGTGGGTGTGAGTGAAGAAACGATTCCCGAGGGAATCTGCTATAACGGTCGTGAGCCTTATACAAAGAGGACCGAAAGCGACATTATAGACGATCGTGAACCTTATACAAAGAGGACCGAAAGCGATCGGATCGTGAGCCTTATACAAAGAGGACCGAAAGCGATCCATAAATGTTGTGAGCCTTATACCAAGAGGACCGAAAGCGACGGGGAACATCGTTTGCCTAACGGGGAGTTACACTAAGTAACAAGCGATGATTCCAATAATTCCTGAGTGAATTAGTGATGAGAATGACGGATGGAACAGTACCGCATTGCATTGCATAGAGTCGTTGTGTCGGTCTCTGTGCATTTGTATAAATCATGTATGGATTGATTATGTGTGGAAAATCATGAATGGATTGATTATGTGTGGAAAATTGTGAATTGATTGATTATGTGTTGAGCGTGTGATAAAATTGGTGAATTGATATGCGTTTGTGATAAATGTATTGGTTATGGATGATATGTTTTATGTATAGACATATGCCATGTTTTGTGGGGATGTTGCACATCACAATGATTGTATTACTTATCTATGATATGCTATATATGAATATATGTGATGTGGTGGTGTGTTTTCATATGTCATAACTTTGGTGTGCATTATGTGTGAATATGTTATTAGGTTGGATTATTATAAATATGTTATGTGTCTGTGGCATGCTATATGTATTAGTATGTGAAGCTTGTGGTGAGAATGTTGTTATATGCGTACTTCCTGTTATTACATAATTGTATGCAATTGCGTTTCTCACCCTTCTGTTGTGTTTCTCACTCTTCTGCCGTGGTTTGTTGCTCTATGAGGCAATTGCAGATTAGTAGTCTTGGAGGCTTTTGTGAAGATTAGCTCTCCAGCCGGTTGTCAGTCTGTCTGCTCTGATACGTAACACGGGAGTCGAGGAACGCTTTTGTTATATATGTATACATTTGTTGGATCTATTTTGCATTAAATTTGTATGAATATTTTGATGTTATAAAATAATTTATTTTGTAAAACAAGTCAGTTATGGATCTTTCTGCTTTATTCCATAATTGAACTTTCCTTTTGTTGGAAAAAGTTTCCCTTTTTGGTTTATTCCATTTTGTGTTATGTATCAAACTTATGGGCAGGGATTGTGTTTTCTTTCTTTAAATGTGGCATCCTTGTTTCGGTCTAAGAATAAAATTTTTATTTACTCTGATTTATTTATGTATTATTTATCCGTTATGGGAATTTGGGTGTTACATTAGTGGTATCAGAGCAGGTCGGTCCATCCGACCAAGTTGTTGAGTTAGTTGGTGTGACAGTTGAATACTGTCAATGTTGTTTGTCCCTTAGTATGTGATATGTGTGTCAAACACTGTCACTACTTTCTGGTTTTTCTAATCCTCTGTCTTCAGGTGTGAGAATGAGATAAGTGGGGGAGAAGCTAGGGCTTCTCCAAGTTGCTTCAGTTGTGGAGTGTTGGCACAGTGTGTTATAGATTGCAAGATTGTAAGTGTTGTTTGGACAGTGTTGTTCTCGGTTCCGAAGGGAATGCGGAGGTAAGGTTTATGTCAACTAAGGATTTGTGCTTTAGGTAGTTTTGTGCACAAGATGCAAGGAATGCTATTATAGTTTGGTAAAGACAGTTTATGCCCCATCATGATTGTCGGCTATCTATTGACAAATTGAGGAACTGATCACCCTTAATCTCTTGTTGATAGTAGACAGAATTATGTTGGATGAAATAGACGTGTCTTTCCGGCCTTGATAGTCTGTGTAATGAATTGTTTGGAATTAAGAAAATGATTACGGATTATTTTGTTGAGTCGATGAAGATTCTAACATCGGAAGATGCGACGGATTAGAGGTTTTGGTATGTTGGTTTAGTTGGGAAGTCGTTGAGAGAGAACGATTGGGTATCGTTAATGGTTGTTCTCAGAGAGTAGAGTGTGAACTCAAATTTGACGAAGGTGAAGATTTGAGGTTTGGATCTGCTAAGTAAGTAGAAGAACTTTTAGGACGTGAAACTCAGAGGTTGGTCATGGTTGTGATGATAGTGTTCTGGAAATTGGCAGGAAAACCACAGTGATGGGCCGTCAGTTATGCATGGTTTTCGGATGTTTTTTTGGAATGAAACATGAGTGTGTTGACTGGAAGAGGTCCAGCATGGTTGGTAAAGAAAAGGATGATAGCATGAGGTTGCGTGTTAATCAGTGAGTAGTATGGAAACTTGCGGTTGTGTTCTGGATAGCTTGAGTTTTGAATTGTGACGAATTGCGAACGATTTGAAGTTCCTTGATGGTATTAATTTTGTTATGGGTTGAGATCTCGTGTCAGCAGAAACCTTGAGTGAGTTGGAACCCTGTAAGAAGAATTGATATGGAATATGGTAACCAGAGATTGTTAAGCTATTTTGGATAAATTGTTTCGAGCTCAGAATGAATTTTAAAGGTGGTATATGTTATGGTGTGGAGTATATGAATCATATCTTCCATACTTGTTTGGATAAGTTTATAGTGATGTTTATTGGATGATATTCTGATTTATTTTAAATCAAAGGATGAGTATGTAGAGTATTTGAGGATTGAGTTACAAGGGTTGAAGAGAGGAAGCTTTCTGCTAAATTATCGAGTGAGAATTTTGGTTGAAAAAGGTTAGTTTTCTTGGATATGTTATTTCAGATTAGAGTATGGTTATGGATCCATCGGAAGTAGATGCAGTTCTACAATGAGAGGCTCCGAAGTTGGTTAAGGACATTAGAATCTTTTTGGACTTTAGTTGGTTATTACCGGAGGTTAAGGGAGGCTTTTCCAAGTTAGCAATTTCGTTACTTCGGTTGACTTACAAAAGGTAAGTCGTTTGTTTGGGGATGCTCGTTGTAAGGAAAGTTTCAGAGAGCTGAGGTGGAAGTTGTCTACGGCTCCAGTTTTGATTCTATGTGATCCTAATAAACCGTTTTTGAGGTATTGGATGCGTCTTTGATGAGCTTAGTCAGTGTGTTAATGCAAGAGGGTAAATTCGTAGCTTATGCTTTACGACAATTGAGGATTTATAAAGGGATCTATACTACTCAAGATTTGGAATTGGCTGCGGTTACTTTTGTGTTGAGAATCTAGAGGTATTATTTTTATGGTTCTAGGTTCGAAGTGTTTAGTAACCACAAGAATATTGCGTACCTCTTTGGTCGGAAATAATAGAGTATGAGACAACGAGGATGGTTGGAATTCCTGATGAGTTATGACTTTAGCTGGAATTATCCTATTGGTGAGGTTAGTGTCGTGCCTGAGGAGTTAAGTTGAAAGTTTTTTGCATATGTCTGCTTTGATGGTTAAAGAGTGGGAACTTTTGGAAGAATTTAGAGACTTGAGTTTGGTGTGTGAATTGACATCTGATGGCGTGAGGCTTGGTATGTTAAAGGTTACTAATGATTTTCTGTTGACCGTTAGCGAGAAACAGAAGCTGGATGTGAAATTTGTTGATTTGATGACGGTTGGAGATAAAGGTGTGGATGGTGACTTTAAAGTGGATGATCAGGGTGTTTTGAGATTCCGTGGTAGAATTTGTATTCCTGATGATTCGGAATTGAAAAAGATGATTTTAGAGGAAGGACACCGGAGTAGTTTGAGTATACATCCGGGAGCTAATAAAATGTATCAAGATTTGAAGGAGATCTTTTGATGGTCATAGGATTAGAATTATTTGAGCAGTCAGAGACTTGTGTCTGGTGTGTGAGATAACTCAGTGGAGTGTAAGGTTGGGTCTTTTAGAAATGAACTATGCTTTTTCTGGTGAATATTAAGGAGAGCCAGAAGTTGGATATGTAATTAGTAGATTTGATTGTTGCGAATAATCAGAGTGCGCGTCGAAAGTGTGAGGTGGCACATTTTATATATGCATGTGGGACTTGTAAGGGTTCATAGGTTGAACATTGGGAACGTGTAGGAATGATGAGACCATTGGACGTTTCAGAATGGATGTTTTGGTTATATGTTCGATTGAGGAATCGTAGCATTGTTGTAATAATGTTGGGTGACAAGGTTGTTGGTATTGTGGTTATGTAGAGGTTGTTGAACGATGTTGTGTTGTTACCTCGTTTCCATCGTGATGGTTCGAGTGTGAGTGGCTAATTCCTGTGTGGGGAATTAGGGGAGTGTTACCTATGGTGAAGGTAATGATCTTGTTGTGTTTCGGTTCAAGAGTGAACCTGTGTGTGTTTGTACCTTGGGTATTCTTGAGTCGTGAGTTGGTCGTCAAGTGCATTGTATGGGCTTTGCATCTTGTCGTTGTAGTTGTCGTCGTTGTCGTGTCGTTGTTGTAGTTGCTGTTAGCAAGGTGGTTTGTCAGTTTGTGTTATTCGTGGTGTGCCTAGTGTTGGCATGTTAGTTGGTTAGTCGGATGCGAGAGTCGTATCCGGAGTTGTTCGTCTCAGTACATTTTCGAGGACGAAAATTTCTAAGTGGGGGAGAGTTGTAAGGCCCCGGTTTTTGTTAGATTTATTTAATCGAGTCGATTTAATTATTTTTGTCTTTATATTATTTTATTCTTGGTTTTTATTTGGTAAATGTGTTATGTTTATCGTTATTATGTTTTATCGCGTTTTGAGAGCGTTTGCGAGAAATTGAGTGTAGGGGTATATTGGTGTTTTGCTTGGTTAGATATTATTGTTTTTCATTTAAAATAGAAAATAGAGGTTAGAAAGAGAGAAAAATAGAAAGAAGAGAAAGAGAAGAGAAGGAAAAAGAGAGAAGAGGAGAAAGAGGAAAAACTTGAAAGTTTAGGAATCGATTCAACCGACACTTCAAAGCCCGATTAATCGGGTAAGGGTGTGAAACTCGATTATCTTATCATTATGTATGAATATGTGCATGTTTTCTTGGATTGTGTGGATTGTTATCATATAGTTTTCTTGGATTGTGTGAATCGGAATCGATGTTTTCGCGATTGAAATGCAATATAAATGTTGTAGAATACTTGCTGTTATGATTGGGGAATGTTTTGGTTGTTATGTTATGGTTTGATAGTGTTTTGGTGGATGAAATGTTGGTTTTGGGGTGAATAACAGCGCTGCTGGGATTCTGAGTTTTCTAGGGTTCGCCTAGCGAACCTGGGACTGTAAGACCCGTATATATTAGTCTGTGCTATTTTGTGATGTTTTATCAATTAATCGGTGGTCCTATGATACTTTGGGGTAGCAAACTATTTATACCCGATATTTTTAGGGGTTCCGGTGGTGGATCAGATTGACCCTTATGTTTTCTTTTGAGAGATCGATCAGACTTTTTAAATTGGCGAGGATTATGATTGATTTCAAATGTTTTTATGGTAGCGGAAATTCTGAAAATGTGACTCTGTTGATGTTTTGAGAAAACGAGGAAAATATAGCCGTCGTTTTAATTTCCACGGACTCCGAGTGTTGTCGGAAATTTTAAATAGGAGTTTATTTATCGTCGGGAATGGAAATTTAATCTCTTTTTAATTTTTCTAAGCGGCGTAGAAAATTTATTTGTTCGGAATAAATATTTAGTCGAAAATAATGTTGAGTTTTATTTTAAAGATGACAGTAGAATTTTTCTATTTTCGAAAAAGTTATTCGGGAGTGTTTTACGACTCGTCTGTGAGCGAACGAGGAGACCGAACGAATTAACGGGTTAGAGTGAATAGTAAGGCGGCATAAAATTAATATCATGATATTTTTTCTTGTGTGATAATTGTTCACGTGGGAGAGAGAGAGGAGGAAAAATGGAAAATCTTGGCCATTGATTTTGGGTGGTGGTGATGTCTTTGAAAAATCTATTTAAAGAAGAAAAATTGTTACATTGTTCTTCTTTTGAAAACTCTCTCACAACTCACGCTCAGTAAGAAACAAAGGGTAAGTTTTATGTTTCCTTTATTTAATTTTTTTAGTTGTTGATTATTTATTTTATTTTAGTTTTAAATTATGTGGTTAGATTTGGTAAATTATACACCGATAGAATACCCTCTGGTTTACTGCTTTGAGTTAAAAAAATTAGTATTGACGGTAACAAAAATATTTTCTATCCGATTATCGAATTATATTTTTAGAGAAAAAAATATTGGTATCGATTTAATTTATCTGTGGGTATATTATTTAGATTATTATTATTATCTTTATTATTTTAATTTATTATTTTTAAGAAAAGAAAATAAACGGAGAAGAGGAAAAAATTTATTCGAAATAAACTGATCCTGGCACTTGTTACGGTCGTAACCAGAGCGTGACGGTCGTCACGCTCTTCGGGGTGACGACCGTCACACCCCTTTTGTCTTCCTCACTTGTTTTTATTATGTGGTTACTATTCATTTATTTAATTTTGGTTTTTAGAGAAAAATAATAAAGAGAGAGTGGGTGGTGGGACCCACCCCTTGTATTTGGTTTTGTGTGACGATCGTCACTTGTTGTGTTACGGGCGTCTTGCCCATTTTTTGTGCTGGGCATCCCGCTGTTTTTACTTCCGGTCTTGTAATTTACATTTCGTTTGATATTTTTTAGCCCGGTTTTTTTTAACTGAAAGAATATTTATTTATCTTTGTATATATATTTTTAGATAATTATTTTATTTTTTTGGAATTTTCCGGATACGTTCGGAATAGTATTTTAAAGTACGATCTGTGTCGATTTTTGGTACCGTTGAAAAAAAACTGTTAACTAGTTTTGTGTCGAATTATTTTTAGATCCAAAATCATTTATGGTAATTAGAAAACTATTATTGATTCTAAATTTTAATTTAGAATATTATTGAAATTGGAATATTTTTTAGTATTTTATTTGTTTAATTAATTATATGGATAGTATCATTAAAATATTTTGATACAAGGAGATAATTTAATTTTAGATATACGAAATAAATATTTTGGCTATTTATTTGGTATTTATTGTATTTTAGGTTGTTTTATTTAGGGGTTAAAATCTTATTTTGGTGATTTATATATTTCGTTTTCGCTGAATTTATTCATAGTGCGAGAAAAATAATTTGACGCAATTGTTGGTTCAAATAAAAGAATTTAAAATGGTTTGTGGAAAATTTTCTTTGAGTTTGATATTTATTCTTTTAAGAGGAAAACTAATTTCTTTCTTATTTGAAAAGATGTATTTTATGAAGCGATTAGGGTAGAAACCAGTGTCGTAACCAAAACCTGATTGAGTAGGTTAGCAACCAAGACCCAGCCTTGTTGTAGGATATATCCGAGTGGTTTTAACATAAGTCCTTTGTGTATTATAAAGGTTTACAGTGGGATTCGGTTACGAGGTTTCATCGTGAGGGACGAAATGATCTGACGTAGCGTAAGTTATTTGGGTTGGAAGCTTGCTCAGGTAAGGGCACTTTCTAACGATATTATATGTGATTGAATGCATGTGTGGTTGTATTCATGATTGTGTGCCCTTATGGGGATGTGTGATGATTGTGTGCCTAGTTGGAGATATGTGGTTATATACATGATTGTGTGGCCAGTTGGGGATACGTGGTTATATACATGATTGTGTGCCCAGTTGGGGATGTGTGTTTATGCTTTGATGCTAAACTTGTGATGTGCATTCATATGATTTGTGATAAATATATGATTTGCTGTGGATGCGTATGTCGAGGAGGACAACACGAGGTGTGTCTGAGCCACCTGTTAGTAATGAGAATTATTCATATGATTTGTGATAAATATATGAATTGCGATTGATGTGTATGTCGAGGAGGACAACACGAGGTGTGTCTGAGCCACCTGTTGGTACTGAGAATTGTTCATATGATCTATGATAGATATATGAACTGAATTGTGAATTTTGGATTGTGAATTGTGTTTATACATATTGTGTTTATATTAAACTGTTGCATTTGCATGTGTGAGTCATGCATACCATAGTTGCGTGTAGGTAGTTGGCGCCGAATGGGCCAGGGTGATGGGTTCTGAATCATCACCTAATCCCGAAGGGAATTCTACTGCACCAGGTGATGTGTCATCGATCCTTTGAGATCAAATTGAGTCAGGAGAATGCGAGGGAGGCAACTCCGGGTGTTTGCAAGGGCAACACTTTTATGTCTGCGAGGCAGCACGGTTAGTGAGGACCCAAGGGGGTATCACGACTCTCTGCGGAGAGGTTAAATTCCGGAATTCATGCATGGTGAGGGTACCGGACGAATTGGGACCACCAAATTTATATAGATCTGCATTTAGGATGTGTGTGCATTGCATTTGTGTGTTGAATTAAATGTTGTGATTGTTACATATATCATACTGTCATCTCATTTATGTTGCTCGGCATATCACGTTGTCATCTTATTCATGTTGTTATGTATATCATGTTCTGCGGGCATGTGTGTATTCTTCCATATATGCTGTTTTTAGATCGTGACCCTCTACTATTATTATGATGTGGCTAACGACCACCCAGGTTTAGAAGTTGTGATAGTTAAGGTATCCAGGTGTCGTGAAGACTTTCAAGATGCGATGTCCTTGGGCTAGGAGTTCAAGATCAGCTTAGGGTCATGTGTTGTTGTTGTTGTGGTTGTTAAAGCTGAGTGCTTATTGTTATGTGTATGGACAAATAGTTATACTAGTGGGCATTACGCTGGTCCTATGTATGGAAAAGATTTAGATCGAAAGCTCGTACTCTAATTAATCATTTTTATTATTTTCCTGAAAAGACAGTTGTCAATATTATGTAAGGCATTCAAAAAAAAATATACACTCCCGCTGTTAAAAATTGGGGTGTTACATTGTGGTATCAGAGCTTTGGTCTAAGATTTTCATGGGGTTGTGAGTAGGGTGTCCTAAGCTGATCAAGTGTTGGGTTTAGTGGGAGTAAATGTGTGGAGTCCTATGTGTTATGTGGTTTGTGTCTTGAGTCCAGCAGGTTATGTGTTTAGGTAATCGTTTGTTTCTTAACTGAAGTTGAGGTCTCCCATAGTACTTCAGTAAGAAGCTTAGTTAAACCCCTTGAGCATTTGTCGACGTTAGTCGACATATGTCTCTGTTTTCTTTAGAGGTAGTGATCTAGAGGTAGTGAGATTGAATCGAGTAAGAACTACAAGGTTTTCTGCAGTAATGCTATGGATGAGATGTTTTGTTTGTCCTTATCACTCCGAGGTGTTGAGTAGGGATGAGTGGAAGTCAAGGTTTCAAAGGATTCTAAGTAAGGACTTGATTTGGAGGACCTATTGAGAGAAAAATGATTGGATGTTCATTCCGGTGAGTTTCGAATGAGAGGAGATGCAGTTTATGGACTATGAAAAAGGTGATATTTCTTTGGAATCAAAGAGCATTTATAGATGTCGTTTGGAGACAATTACTATACTTGGAGATTAATGGGACATCTTCTCTAGGAAGAAAGCGGGTTGCACGTTGTAAGTGGCCGAAACCTAGGAAAGTTGGAGGAAGGTTATACGATTGGTAGGTGCTTGAGGGTTTAATTTGGTTTCTTAAGCTAGGTTAGGTAGGTAACTAAATACCGTAAGGAGGAATCATGTGATGTTAAAAGGAAGGAAACCAAGTATCACATGGATAAGTTTTAGTAGAAGTGACCATCAGTGGAGTTGTCTTCAAAAATTAGAAGTAGGAGGTTGGGAGAGAATGAGTATTACGGTTTATAGGAGGAAAAGGTAGAAGTAGCACCACGGATCTAAGTAATCATATGAGTAGAGTAGAGAAGTGCTAAAGCAAATCAAGTATGGGGGACATGGTTTTGCTAGAAATATCATACCGCGGGTAGACAATGGGTTGTTAGAAGAGTGATAAGACGCTGAAAGTTAACATCTGGAAGGACACAGAGCCATGTATGAAGAATTAATGAAGGGAGTTATATGGTGTAACAAGTATATGGATTTCGTGAAGATCAAAATTTAGATTGGGATTTAGGGATCGAACCTGAGAATAAAGAAAAGTTAGCAAAAGGATATATGGGTTGGTTTTATTCCTAAAAGATTGAGTGTTAAGATTTGAGATAAGTGCTAAGTGACTAGATGAATGAGTAAGATATGTCTGTTTTGGAAGGATAATTCTTTTAGAGTGTTAGATCGTAGAGTAATAATGTTGGTTGATACCTTAGAAAAAGCTAGGATTGAATAAGAAACTGAGGAGTGAATGGATGTGTCCTGATGTTTAGCAAGAACTTATGCGAAAGAGGATTGGGTTGTGTTATAAAAGGATATTATGACCATTGGATGGTCATAAGCAATTGAAGATAGATAGAACAACGAAGAGTAGGTTGGATAGGACGAACATTGATTTGGAACAAGGATATTTAGATCGGGTGAAGGAGTGTAAAGATGTGGGTTGAAGTTGACAAGATAGAGGTCATGGTAGGTTGGGAAACGACTATAGGCATTTAGTTGCTAAGATTTTTGAAGTTGGAAACTCCTAGATGTTATAAGAGGATCTAGTATAAGGGACTTTGGAGTTGCAGTATCGTAAAGGTGGTTACAAAGGAAGAATAAGGTTGTATGCAAGCAAGAAAGTGCTCAGGTAACACAGATTTTTTTAATAAGAAGGTTGACTACCTCGTTGCTTAGGAAGGAATACCAAGGATATGGCCCAAATGGAAATGGGAAGGATACTAAGCATTTCCTCAAGAGTGTATGCTATAGATGATGGGGTTGCGCTCGGACGTAAAGTTGATATTTAAGAAGCGGTATAAGTGGTAAGAGAATAATCATGCGGTTGGAAATTTTGATATCACAAGGTTAATGAGTAGTGTATTAGTGACTAGATGGGTGGTTATATTCAGAATTAGGATGATGAGGTTACTAAGTGAAAAGCCTGTTGGAGATTCCACGTGAGACATGGGAAGTCTGGACAAGGCTAAGTACCTTATGTCGTTGATGAACGAATAAGTGGAGTGAAAAGATTGGTTTTGGGAAATAGGTGTCAAAACAAAGTGTGAGAGGAACGGTTAGAGAGGTGGATTAGGGCGATTTAGAATTCGTGCAAGAAATGACCTCGCCCATAACCCAGAAAAAGATAATGGTAAGTGTATGCTTAAGAGTTGAAGGTACAACTAGATTGGGCCACATAAGGTGCATTGGGCATATTCGGGAGTAGAGAGGATCAAACATTTGCCTATTTGGACGAATCAAGGATGAAGTGGAATGTTTGGCGGAGACTAGTAAGACTTGGATTCATCGTACTGGTTATGACAAAGAGTAGAGTAGCATAATGGAAAATATGCATTGAGAAAATATTGGATGTTAGAGGTTAACATCGAGAACAGTTTAACAACAGAAGATGAGATATGAGAACAATAAAAAATGGTTTGATTGATGAGCTCTTTGAGGGAAATATAATTTAGTTGTAAGAGGAAAAGGAAACTCAATGAATTTTTGGAAGTAGGTGTAGGATAACACGAAGGACGTGGTGTGTCAAATGGTGATAGCCAACGAAGAGGATCATTTATGTTAAGGCATGCGAGAGTAAGCTAAGTAATGACTTGGAACTGAGGTAGTGTGTTAGAGGGTGACCAAAGAGGGTAAGACGGGTGAAAAGGAAATTTGGGTATTGTAAATGGCATAGTTTGGCAGGTGGAAGAAAGATCAGGGAAGTTTCAATCACCAACCGGATGTTGGGAGGTTATAATTCAGATTGTAATTTGGAATGAAGTTTGAATCTGAACATATACGGATCATCACCATTATGAGATTAAAGGAATAATTAAGGATTTATGGACATTGGGGAAAATGTGGAGTTCTCTACGTAGATGACTACTTCGTTTGGAGTGAAATAGGTTGAATTTGTACTCGGGTATTAGCTGTTACTGTTTTGGGAGGATACTCAATGGTTGTTCCGAGCCAAGTGCGCGTGAGAGAAACCGTAACTTGTTTTGGGGAAATTGTCTCTCACTTTAGAGAGTGAAGTAGCAGGAGTTTGGAGGAAACATTTAGGAAACCTCGAAGCGATTGTTGGACCCTTGTGCCTCGCATATATTTGAGAACAAGTTGAGAAGGACACTATCGTAGTTAGGTAATGATGATTTATTCCACCATCATGGTTGTCGCCTACTTATTGACAAATTGAGGAACTGATCATCCTTAATCTGTTGTTGATAGTAGACAAGATTGTGTTGAATGGAATGAATGATTCTTGCCGGCTTAGATAGTGTGGGGTTTTAGCGTTGCGTCCAGAGTCCGAGTCACTGTGACTTTGTAGAGGGTTGCAATAGGTGCGCGGTCGTTCTGGTGAGTGTGTTAGTGATAAATTGGTAAGTTGTTACATTTACCTCGAGTTTCGAGGACGAAACTCCTTTTTGTTGGGTAGTAATGTAAGACCCGTATATATTAGTCTGTGTTATTTTGTGATGTTTTATCAATTAATCGGTGGTCCTATGAAACTTTGGGGTAGCAAACTATTTATACCCGATATTTTTAGGGGTTCCGGTGGTGGATCAGATTGACCCTTATGTTTTCTTTTGAGATATCGATCAGACTTTTTAAATTGGCGAGGATTATGATTGATTTCAGATGTTTTTATGGTAACGAAAATTCTGAAAATGTGACTCTGTTGATGTTTTGAGAAAACGAGGAAAATATAGCCGTCGTTTTAATTTCCACGGACTCCGAGTGTTGTCGGAAATTTTAAATAGGAGTTTATTTATCGTCGGGAATGGAAATTTAATCTCTTTTTAATTTTTCTAAGCGGCGTAGAAAATTTATTTGTTCGGAATAAATATTTAGTCGAAAATAATGTTGAGTTTTATTTTAAAGATGACAGTAGAATTTTTCTGTTTTCGAAAAAGTTATTCGGAAGTGTTTTACGACTCGTCTGTGAGCGAACGAGGAGACCAAACGAATTAATGGGTTAGAGTGAATAGTATGGCGGCATAAAATTAATATCATGATATTTTTTCTTGTGTGATGATTGTTCACGTGGGAGAGAGAGAGTGAGGAAAAATGGAAAATCTTGGCCATTGATTTTGGGTGGTGGTGATGTCTTTGAAAAATCTATTTAAAGGAGAAAAATTGTTACATTGTTCTTCTTTTGAAAACTCTCTCACAACTCACGCTCAATAAGAAACAAAGGGTAAGTTTTATGTTTCCTTTATTTAATTTTTTTAGTTGTTGATTATTTATTTTATTTTAGTTTTAAATTATGTGGTTAGATTTGGTAAATTATACACCGATAGAATACCCTCTGGTTTACTGCTTTGAGTTAAAAAAATTAGTATTGACGGTAACAAAAATATTTTCTATCCGATTATCGGATTATATTTTTAGAGAAAAAAATATTGGTATCGATTTAATTTATCTGTGGGTATATTATTTGGATTATTATTATTATCTTTATTATTTTAATTTATTATTTTTAAGAAAAGAAAATAAACGGAGAAGAGGAAAAAATTTATTCGAAATAAACTGATCCTGGCACTTGTTACGGTCGTAACCAGAGCGTGACGGTCGTCACGCTCTTCAGATGCGTGTTACGGTCGTAATAGGGGGTGACGACCGTCACACCCCTTTTGTCTTCCTCACTTGTTTTTATTATGTGGTTACTATTCATTTATTTAATTTTGATTTTTAGAGAAAAATAATAAAGAGAGAGTGGGTGGTGGGACCCATCCCTTGTATTTGGTTTTGTGTGACGATCGTCACTTGTTGTGTTACGGGCGTCTTGCCCATTTTTTGTGCTGGGCGTCCCGCTGTTTTTACTTCCGGTCTCGTAATTTACATTTTGTTTGATATTTTTTATCCCGATTTTTTTAACTGAAAGAATATTTATTTATCTTTGTATATATATTTTTAGATAATTATTTTATTTTTTCGGAATTTTCCGGATACGTTCGGAATAGTATTTTAAAGTACGATCTGTGCCGATTTTTGGTACCGTTGAAAAAAAACTGTTAACTAGTTTTGTGTCGAATTATTTTTAGATCCAAAATCGTTTATGGTAATTAGAAAATTATTATTGATTCTAAATTTTAATTTAGAATATTATTGAAATTGGAATATTTTTTAGTATTTTATTTGTTTAATTAATTATATGGATAGTATCATTAAAATATTTTGATACAAGGAGATAATTTAATTTTAGATATACAAAATAAATATTTTGGCTATTTATTTGGTATTTATTGTATTTTAGGTGTTTTATTTTGGGGTTAAAATCTTATTTTGGTGATTTATATATTTCGTTTTCGCTGAATTTATTCATAGTGCGAGAAAAATAATTTGACGCAATTGTTGGTTCAAATAAAAGAATTTAAAATGGTTTGTGGAAAATTTTCTTTGAGTTTGATATTTATTCTTTTAAGAGGAAAACTAATTTCTTTCTTATTTGAAAAGATGTATTTTATGAAGCGATTAGGGTAGAAACCAGTGTCGTAACCAAAACCTGATTGAGTAGGTTAGCAACCAAGACCCAGCCTTGTTGTAGGATATATCCGAGTGGTTTTAACATAAGTCCTTTGTGTATTATAAAGGTTTACAGTGGGATTCGGTTACGAGGTTTCATCGTGAGGGACGAATTGATCTGACGTAGCGTAAGTTGTTTGGGTTGGAAGCTTGCTCAGGTAAGGGCACTTTCTAACGATATTATATGTGATTGAATGCATGTGTGGTTGTATTCATGATTGTGTGCCCTTATGGGGATGTGTGATGATTGTGTGCCCAGTTGGGGATATGTGGTTATATACATGATTGTGTGCCCAGTTGGGGATATGTGGTTATATACATGATTGTGTGCCCAGTTGGGGATGTGTGTTTATGCTTTGATGCTAAACTTGTGATGTGCATTCATATGATTTGTGATAAATATATGATTTGCTGTGGATGTGTATGTCGAGGAGGACAACACGAGGTGTGTCTGAGCCACCTGTTAGTAATGAGAATTATTCATATGATTTGTGATAAATATATGAATTGCGATTGATGTGTATGTCGAGGAGGACAACACGAGGTGTGTCTGAGCCACCTGTTGGTACTGAGAATTGTTCATATGATCTATGATATATATATACTCAATTGTGAATTGTGGATTGTGAATTGTGTTTATACATATTGTGTTTATATTAAACTGTTGCATTTGCATGTGTGAGTCATGCATACCATAGTTGCGTGTAGGTAGTTGGCGCCGAATGGGCCAGGGTGATGGGTTCTGAATCATCACCTAATCCTGAAGGGAATTCTACTGCACCAGGTGATGTGTCATCGATCCTTTGAGATCAAATTGTGTCAGGAGAATGCGAGGGAGGCAACTCTGGGTGTTTGCAAGGGCAACACTTTTGTGTCTGCGAGGCAGCACGGTTAGTGAGGACCCAAGGGGGTATCACGACTCTCTGCGGAGAGGTTAAATTCCGGAATTCATGCATGGTGAGGGTACCCGACGAATTGGGACCACCAAATTCATATAGGTCTGCATTTAGGATGTGTGTGCATTGCATTTGTGTGTTGAATTAAATGTTGTGATTGTTACATATATCATACTGTCATCTCATTTATGTTGCTCGGCATATCACGTTGTCATCTTATTCATGTTGTTATGTATACCATGTTCTGCGGGCATGTGTGTATTCTTCCATATATGCTGTTTTTAGATCGTGACCCTCTACTATTATTATGATGTGGCTAACGACCACCCAGGTTTAGAAGTTGTGATAGTTAAGGTATCCAGGTGTCGTGAAGACTTTCAAGATGCGATGTCCTTGGGCTAGGAGTTCAAGATCAGCTTAGGGTCATGTGTTATTGTTGTTGTGGTTGTTAAAGCTGAGTGCTTATTGTTATGTGTATGGACAATTAGTTATACTAGTGGGCATTACGCTGGTCCTATGTATGGAAAAGATTTAGATCGAAAGCTCGTACTCTGATTAATCATTTTTATTATTTTCCTGAAAAGACAGTTGTCAATATTATTTAAGGCATTCAAAAAAAAATATATACACTCCCGCTGTTAAAAATCGGGGTGTTATAGGGACGAATCCTAGCGAACAGCTTTCGAGGGTTCGCCTAGCGAACCCGTCAGCGAAGGTCAGCGAATGTTCGCTAACGACGTTCTCCTAGCGAACTTTGTACTGGTTTTTCTCTGCGACTGTTCGCTGGTGTCCACCTAGTGAATGCTGGAGCGAATGTGATGATTTTTCTATTTTGTTTTCTTCATAACTTTCAAACCGTAAGTCCATTTTGGCCGCCGTTCGATGCTTTGGAAAGCTAATGAGATGTACTTTCTTATAAAATGGTATTGGGATTAGTGGCCAATTTAATTGTGTTGGGAATGTGGAAACATATCGTTTTGTCGACTTTTACCGTCGTAATTGTATGCGATTGATGTGTTATCATGCAATATGTTTTGATATATATGACGTATAGCATGTGTTCTGTTATATGATGTGAATGCATGTAATGAAATGTTGTGATGATGGTTTGTGGCCTTATGGCAAATAAATGCATTGTTTTGGGTTTGATGTCAATGCATGGTTATGGATGATATGTTTTATGTATAGACATATGCCATGTTTTCTGGGGATGTTGCACATCACAATGATTGTATTACTTATCTATGATATGCTATATATGAATATATGTGATGTGGTGGTGTGTTTCCATATGTCATAACTTTGGCGTGCATTATGTGTGAATGTGTTATTAGGTTGGATTATTATAAATATGTTATGTGTCTGTGGCATGCTATATGTATTAGTATGTGAAGCTTGTGGTGAGAATGTTGTTATGTGCGTACTTCCTGTTATTACATAATTGTATGCAACTATATTATAATTGTGTTTCTCACCCTTCTGTTGTGGTTTATTGCTCTATGAGGCAATTGCAAATTAGTAGTCTTGGAGGCTTTTGTGAAGATTAGCTCTCTAGCTGGTTGTCAGTCTGTCTGCTCTGATACGTAACACGGGAGTCGGGGAACGCTTTTGTTATATATGTATATATTTGTTGGATCTATTTTGAATTAACTTTGTATGAATATTTTGATGTTATAAAACAATTTATTTTGTAAAACAAGTCAGTTATGGATCTTTCCGCTTTATTCCATAATTGAACTTTCCTTTTGTTGGAAAAAGTTTCCCTTTTTGGTTTATTCTATTTTGTGCTATATATCAAACTTATGGGCAGGGATTGTGTTTTCTTTCTTTAAATGTGACATCCTTGTTTCTGTCTAAGAATAAAAATTTTATTTACTCTGATTTATTTATGTATTATTTATCCGTTATTGGAATTGGGGTGTTACATATTAAGGGATAAGAATCAACCCTAAATTGGTTTGATGTTTTGACTCTAGAAAGACTGCTCTAGCAAAGGATGACTAGGTTCTGTTCCTATACCTTTAAGAGGTCGTCGGGTCCTTGTACTAAGCCCAAGAGGAGGCATGATATCTTCTAAGAAGCCGAAGGGTCCTTGTACAACGCCCAAGAGGAGGCGGGGATGCTTTTAGGAAGCCTGCGGGTCCCCAAACCCCGAGAAGTTCAAGACATGCCATTCACCGAGAATAGATCAAGCCAGGAAAGTCCGAGAATTTGGAAGAAACTCAAGAGATGCCATTCATGGAGAAAAGATCATCTCTGGGGAGTAGAGTTTCTTTGACAATTTCTAAGGGTGACAGTCTGAGAAAAGGTTCACCGAGAATACTGCCTTTCTCTTTGTTCCATATTATTTAACCCCAAGAGGAGGGAAGACTGTATCTGGAATCCTACGGGGGAACTAGTTTTGTTTGTATTTAAGAGTGACCAACAGGGCTTTACCTAGTTCTAGACGTAGTTGTCGGGGAAAACTCTAAGCAGATACAAGTATATATACAGGGGATATATGACAAGTATTTAAAGAGAGTATGAAAGAAGACTAACCATGCGCAGCTTCCCACAATACAGTTATATATATGAAAGTAGTAAATGAAAGCGGATAAACACTTACCCATTGTAGAGCTTCCATGCTGTTTTGTTAGTTGTTCAACAAAGAAATTAAAGAAAGTTTTGATAACAAATATGTATTTGAATTTAAATCACAAGGAAAGTTGTTTTAAAAAGAAGCGATATGAATATCCGGGAAAACATTGGATTGAAAGAAAAGATTGCAGATATGAATATCTGGGAAAACACCGGATAAAAAGAGATAAAAAAATAAAAGGTTGAAAATACGAATATCCGGGAAAACGTTGGATGTAAAGAGACGATGAAAAAAATAAAAGGTTGCTCGCTAAGACTTCACAGTCTTATGCCTACGTATTCTCAACGCGATCTTGAGAAATCAGAGCAGTCGTAGTTCGCCCCTACGGGGCACGAACTACAGAAAATAAAGATTAAATCGCACGGCGGCGAGAGGGGAAATTTAACCTAAAGTTATCATGCTTGGTTAAATATTCTAAAGTCTGTCTTATTTCAAACCTAATCGAAAATTAAGTTTGAACTAAGAGATCCTAAGGGAACATGCATACGTGGCAAAACATCACAGAATAAATAAATACACGGCAAAGCATCGTGAGAGATAAAATTTACACGGAAGAACACCCTGGTAACTAACAGATATAATATACACGAAAAAACATCCAGAGAATAAAAGTATATACACGGCAAAACATCGTGTGTGAAACTGAATACATGGAAAAACATCATGTGATAAAATATACACGGCAAAACACCGTGTTGGATAAAAGCATATACACGATAAAACATCGTGTAAAATAAACAGAAACTTCACGGCAAAGCATCGTGGAATCAGAGATATACATACATGGAACAACATCATGTGATACAATATACACGGAAGAACATCGTGATATCATGGCAATTGAAAATATACACGGAAAAGCATCGTGTGAATAAAAACATGGATAATGAGTTCAAGAAACTTACCTATTGGAGCAAGGTCCAATGCCTCTTCTCAAGCTTCCAGAAGCGAGATAATGATCCTCAAAGTATCATATAAGAACTCCTGCGTTAGGTAAAAGACAAAGCAAAGAAAACCATAGATCATAGAGAAATTCCCTAAGTCTTATCAAGTGGTTAGAATCGAATTTGAACATTTATTTAATTATTTACAAAAGTTTTACTTGAAAATAATCCTAAGAATAAATTACCAAATAATTGAATAAAACTATTTAAACAATTAAATGATTAATTACAAATTAATTAAATCAAATTTAATAACTTAGAAATTATTAACACATTTTAGAATATTTAATCAAGATTAACTAAACTAAAAAAATAAAGTTGTATTAAAAAGAAAAAATGGGTCACAAGAAGAATTATCAATTAATTTAAATATTAATATTTAATAAGATTAATTAATAATTTAATTAATCAATATTAAATAAAAATATCTAAATTAATTACCTAATTAAAACTAGAAATAAGAAAATTAAAAATAAATAATGAAAGAGAGAAATATATGTGTGGGAGAGAATGGAGAGAAAAACAAGCATGGAAATTGTTTTTGGTGTAAGAATTAAGTGTGACATTTCCATGTATTTATAGAAAAATTGGAACTTGGAGAACAAGATAACAAGCTTAAAAATTAAGCTAACTTAGAAATTAAGCTAACTTAATTTTTAAGCTAAGTTAAATATCTATATAATAGAATAATATAAAAAACAAAATTGTATAAAAATCAAAAGTTTTTTTTTAAAAACAAAATATATAAAAAACAAAAATTCATAAAAAACAAAATATATATAAAAAAACAAAATATATGAATTTTAAAAATAATATAAAGATATATTTATATATATATATATATATATATATATATATATATATATGTATGTATTCGATATATATATATATATATATATATATATATATATATATATATATATATATATATATATATATATAAAATATGAAAAATATATAAAAAGTATATAAAAAATAAAAAGACAAAAAAACAAATATATATATATATATATATATATATATATATATATATATATATATTATTATATTATTATTATTTTTATTATTTTTATTTTCAATTTTATTTTATATATGTTAAAATAAAATAAAAATGAGAAATCGATTAAATCGTGCGAAAGATAGATGAATAATGAACATTTGTAAATTTAATTGAAAAACATGTCCGTTCATCGATTTTCGCATAATTAACCAGAAAAGACAGAGATTTTAACGTATATATTCTGACTGAAAATTCAAACAATGCGCATAACAAAAATAGATGATATGATATGCAGATGACACGAAGTGAAACACAATAAGATAAACAAAATTTTTACAATGAGTGGTCAAAATTGGGGGTATGACAGATGCCCCTATTTAATCTTCTGAGACCTGAAGGTACGAATAGCAAAGAGTTTTAGACATTCGAGGTACAAGAGGATTAAATATCAGAGTACCTAGAATTTTGACCGTGAATACAGATGAAATGATATGTGATGAATGGAAGACTCTTGAACACTATGGGGAATGATGCCACATGAGACAGACCAACAGAATTTTCTTGGTATATATGTTATTGTGGAAATTTGCCGATGCGACAAAGGTATCCAGCAATATTTAGAAAGAGAGGGATAAACCCTGGAACAAAGATACAGACATCCGGAAAAACATCAGATGCGAAAGAAGTGTCATACTCTGGAAAATATATAAGAAACATCTAGGAAAACATTGGATGTGGAATGAGACTAGATCTGAAAATATGTCAGAGACTTCTGAGAAAGCAGTTTAATTTTATCGTGGAATACACGGGAACATCCATAAAGCGAAGGTAACTTTACTGGGAAAAAGGATACAGTCATCAGAGATTTTCATACATGCATTAAAAAACTCTGGAAAAGAACAGTAACAACCGTAAGAGACATTCAGAAGAGCATTGAACGAAGTCTGAAAAATAAATCAGGCACATCCAGAAAAACATTGGATGAATGAGAAATAAACTCGAAGGCATCCAGAAAAGCATTGGACCGAGTTGTTGACCAAACTTGAGGATATATTAATGACATCCAGAAAAGCGTTGAATGTATTTAAAATAACTTTGAGTGTAAATCCGAAACATTTAGAAAAGCGTTAAATCTACAGAAAAAAATTTTTTAGAAGACTGACAGAATGATGGACATATCCAGAAAAGCATCAGATAAGCATATCAGAGCAAAAGTTATATCTGGAAAAGCATCAGATGAGGAAAGTCATATTCGGGAGAGCATCAGATAGACATGTGAGGAGTTTCTGGAAGAGCATCAGAATAAAAGAGACATATCCGGAAGAACGTCAGATGAAGAAAGAAAGTTTTGGAAAATTCATCAGAACAGACAGACATATCCAAAAGAACATCGGATAGACACAGAGAAAAGTTTTGGAAAAACATCAGAACAGATAGACATGTCCGGAAGGACATCGGATAAAAACAAAGTTATATCTGGAAGAACATCAGATAAGACATAAAAGTATAGGTGCCAGGTAAGTTGGACTTTGTAGAACGGTAAGATATTGATAATAACATGACCACTGATGAATGCAAATGAGGATTAAAACACTCTTGAATGCATATTATATGAAAATGTTATGATGTATGATTAAAGGTATGTAATTCAACATGAAAATGCTGACAACAAGTTTAGACTATTTGAGGAGTGACAACCAACAAGTTTATACTCTTTTGGGGAGTGACAGACAAGACTGATTCCTCAACACGGAGATCACTTCCATTGCTTATGGACTGAAAATACGGGTTGTTAAACACATTTTTGTCACACTAATAAACTGTATCGAGTGTATAATCCTTGGAAGAAGGCTGGATAGCTTGCATGGGGATTTTTCCAAATGAATTGCCCCAAACCTGCTGATTGTTGTAGATGAACTGATCATTGCTTCATCTTGAATGATAATGATTGTATGCTGTATACTAGGAAGGCTTGCCCAGTAATGAGTCTTGAAAGTTTTTCTGAATAAACCAATTCTGAGAAGGACTTGCACTGAACAAACCTTGAACCGATTCTTAACAGGCTCTAGAAAGAACTTGCCCCTGATAGGATCACTGACCAAGTTTCTAAACTGTTTTGAAAATTCTTTGAGAGGAAAGCTAGTTTTCGATCAAAAATGTTTATTTAAACATGGCAAATTTAATGCAAAGTTCATGCAAAAATTTTGAAAACAAAATCATTGTTTAGAAAAAATACAGTAATATGGATTACTGGTTAAAAACACGGTGGTTTAAAACATTCAGAATGAAAAGTAAAACAGAGGTATGATACCAAAACAAATGATTTGCAAAAAATGATTTTGGAGTCAATTTACACCACCTTGCTGTAGTATGCTCTCAAAATAACCTTACTTCAATTAGGTCTTTTGAGGGTTATAACGTGGTCTGGTTCACGGTTTATGAAAGAAAGATAAAGGCTCAAAATTTTTCTGCGCCCACCCCAACTTCGTGATGTTCTCCAGTCCTATGCTCAGTTAAACTTAAATTGTGCATTCAGGTTCCAAAAGGTTTCGGAATCGTACTAATGATAGTGATGACGATGGTCCAGAAGTCTTGAGACAGCAGCTATCACTTCTTTACAACATTTAGTTATTTTTCGTCTTTGTGGATTTTTGAAGATCGAGGATTTAAGGACCTTTTTCTGTATTATCCCTAACTTTTGCCTGAACTATTTCTTTTGAAATATATAGTCAGCGGATTGCCCTAGTTTTTGCCTAAGCTTTTTGACTTAGCGGGCTTTTTCATTTTTATTTCGAAAGGAAGTGACTGCTTAATTTGACGATTACGACGGACCATCACTAGCTTTTGATTTGAAAGATGTTTTCAACATCTACTTGTTGTATGTAAACTTTTTGAACTTGAATAAACAACCCAAATTAAACTGAGAACTACCCTGCCCCTGGTTAAAATTATGGTTTTTTATAAAGAAAGAAACCCCTACTTCAAGGCTCAAAGGGGTTAACGAGGGATTATCTTCCTTATATCTCCAGTGTTTGGGAATTGAAAAAATGCCTTACATCGACAGCAAAGTTTTTTAATTGAAAGCATACCGACAACAATTATGAGTATTATATTTTTCATCATCCTCCCACAATTATTTGCATAGTCAAAAATTTGAAAAAGAGGTGTATTTTTTTTTGTTGAAAGTTTTTGTTTTTTGAAAGAGAAAGCATAAAGATGCAAATAAACAGATGATTTGAATCAAAATACTGTACATGCTCATTTCATTAAAACTAACATTTAAAGATAAACAAGTTTGAAAGCAAATATGATACAAACAAGGAAAATGCAAAATAGATAGAAACAAGGTCAGTGACTAATCAAACACAAGGAAGAGCTGTCCTGTCTTTGGGAAGTAACTGAGCTAAAGTTGATTGAAGTTTCAATTCTGTATCGGTGATGAGGAATCGGTTTGACGACTTACAGATGACTGAAAGAAAGAAGGTTGAAATGAATTGACGATGACCAGGACGTATGTATGAAATATGCAAGGGATGCAAATGCAATGCATGGATGCAGAACACAAAAACATAGAAAAAACATGGGGTCAAAGGTTCGGTGTCATGAAGTCAAGGCTCTACCCATCCCCAAAGGTTTATACTGGTGATTTTTGTACATGTCCTTAAAATCATTGACCCCTCTTGAGATACCAACAGCAAGCGGATCACCTGAGCAAGCTCGTGTATCTTAGAGTAGCCTTAAATGAGAGTAGTATCGCGTGACAACTATTTCCAATAGCTTCCGCACTACAAAATGGTTTAAGTCTACTAAAAACCTCATCTTCTCAGATAACCCAGTCGACCACACTACTTTCAACAATCGAAGTCGTATAGGCAATGTATCTGCAAAGGGAGTCTCCACTGAGTTTGATGGTCGATCGGGGACTCTTAACTGGGATACACTCCCCGCAAGATTACCCGCATTGCCATCACCTATCTTAGGTGTATACTCAATCTTTCCACATGCGGCATCACACGCATTCCCATTAGCAGAAAAATAAACACGGATATCAAGTAGGAAAAGCGATATATATATATATATATATATATATATATATATTATATAGTATATAGAAAAATTTCTAACAACCTAGACCTCTTAGGAATTATAATCCTAGTTTGCGTCCCCAGCAGAGTCGCCATTTTTCCTGTAGCGTGGTTTTCGTGACCGCCCACATCCGCCTGCGGATGGGAATACGTGCTACTTTCTGATTTCTTATTTATCCTATGAAGCTGGAAAGGAAAGGGAAGTTATCTCAAACTAACCTTGCACGCAAATGTTTTCTTTAACAAATGCTAAGAGATTGGGGAGTTCGGGGTCAGGTTATACAATGGGGAGTTGTCAACTACCCATCCTATACATGGTTATCCATGGGTTGTTAGCAATTTTCCTTACAGATTTCTACTTACTGGTGTTTATCTGTCATAAATGGGAAAGTTTCTCCTTTGGGAAGGTTGAGAGACGTTGAAAAGATATTTTTGTTATTTTCGGGTATTTCGATGTTTTTGGTAAGGTACTGGACCTAATGTTTTTTTGTTTAGTGTGCTTGTTAAGATTTCACAATCTTATGCCTACGTATTCCCGTTAAAGAAAACAGGGAAATCAGAGCAATCGTAGTTCCTCCTATTCTAAGGGAGGAAAAGGATATTTGGTGTCTTGTTCAAAGCCCAAGATTAAAGCTAAAAGGATGTTTGTGGGAATTGATTGAAAGAGTGAGAAGATTAAAGATAGAGATATGAATATCCGAGAAAAAACATCGGATGAAAATAGAAGGAATGTCCGGAAAAGCGTCAGATGTAAAGAAAAGGAATATCCGGAAAAGCATCAGATGAAAAATAAAAGGAAAGGGTTTTTCCTGTGTTTAAGGAGATAAAAAGGGTTCTTTGAAATCCAAAAGCAGATGAGACTGTCCGAGTCTACTGGGTTGAAAAGGTTAATCTTTGTATGATGCCCAAGAGGAGGCTGGTCTATTAAGGGATAAGAATCGACCTTAAATTGGTTTGATGTTTTAACTCTAGAAAGACTGCTCTAGCAAAGGATGACTAGGTTCTGTTCCTATACCTTTAAGAGGTCGTCGGGTCCTTGTACTAAGCCCAAGAGGAGGCATGAGAACTTCTAAGAAGCCGAAGGGTCCTTGTACAACGCCCAAGAGGAGGCGGGGATGCTTTTAGGAAGCCTGTGGGTCCCCAAACTCCGAGAAGTTCAAGACATGCCATTCACCGAGAATAGATCAAGCCAGGAAAGTCCGAGAATTTGGAAGAAACTCAAGAGATGCCATTCACGGAGAAAAGATCATCTCTGGGCAGTAGAGTTTCTTTGACAATTTTTAAGGGTGACAGTCCGAGAGGGGAAATTTAACCTAAAGTTATCATGCTTGGTTGAATATCCTAAAGTCTGTCTTATTTCAAACCTAATCGAAAATTAAGTTTGAACTAAGAGATCCTAAGGGAGCATGCATACGTGGCAAAACATCACGGAATAAATAAATACACGACAAAGCATCGTGAGAGATAAAATATACACGGAAGAACACCCTGGTAACAAACAGATATAATATACACGGAAAAACATCCGGAGAATAAAAGTATATACACGGCAAAACATCGTGTGTGAAACTGAATACATGGAAAAACATCATGTGATAAAATATACACGGCAAAACATCGTGCCGGATAAAAGCATATACACGGCAAAACATTGTGAAAAATAAACAGAAACTTCACGGCAAAGCATCGTGGAATCAGAGATATACATACATGGAACAACATCATGTGATACAATATACACGGAAGAACATCATGATATCATGGCAATTGAAAATATACACGGAAAAGTATCGTGTGAATAAAATCATGGATAATGAGTTCAAGAAACTTACCTATTGGAGCAAGGTCCAATGCCTCTTCTCAAGCTTCCAGAAGCGAGATAATGATCCTCAAAGTCATATAAGAACTCCTGCGTCAGGTAAAAGACAATGCAAAGAAAACCATAGTTCATAGAGAAATTCCCTAAGTCTTATCAAGTGGTTAGAATCGAATTTGAACATTTAATTAATTATTTACAAAAGTTTTACTTGAAAATAATCCTAAGAATAAATTACCAAATAATAGAATAAAACAATTTAAACAATTAAATGATTAATTACAAATTAATAAAATCAAATTTAATAACTTAGAAATTATTAACACATTTTAGAATATTTAATCAAGATTAACTAAACTAAAAAAATAAAGTTGTATTAAAAAGAAAAAATGGGCCACAAGAAGAATTATCAATTAATTTAAATATTAATATTTAATAAGATTAATTAATAATTTAATTAATCAATATTAAATAAAAATATCTAAATTAATTAATAATTAAACAATATTTACCTAATTAAAACTAGAAATAAGAAAATTAAAAATAAATAATGAAAGAGAGAAATATATGTGTGAGAGAGATTGGAGAGAAAAACAAGCATGGAAATTGTTTTTGGTGTAAGAATTAAGTGTGACATTTCCATCTATTTATAGAAAAGTTGGAACTTGGAGAACAAGATAACAAGCTTAAAAATTAAGCTAACTTAGAAATTAAGCTAACTTAATTTTTAAGCTAAGTTAAATATCTATATAATAGAATAATATAAAAAACAAAATTTTATTAAAAACAAAAGTTTTTTTTAAAACAAAATATATAAAAAACAAAAATTCATAAAAAACAAAATATATGAATTTTAAAAATAATATAAATATATATATATATATATATATATATATATATATATATATATATATATATATTTTCGATATATATACATTTAAAAAATATGAAAAATATATAAAAAGTATATAAAAAATAAAAAGACAAAATATATATATATATATATATATATATATATATATATATAAATACGGAAATAATATATATATTATTATTATATTATTATTTTTTTATTATTTTTATTTTCATTTTTATTTTATATATGTAAAAATAAAATAAAAATGAGAAATCGATAAAATCGTGCGAAAGATAGATGAATAATGAACATTTTTAAATTTAATTGAAAAACATGTCCGTTCATCGATTTTCGCATAATTAACCAGAAAAAATAGAGATTTTAACGTATATATTCTAACTGAAAATTCAAACAATGCGCATAACAAAAATAGATGATATGATATGCAGATGACACGAAGTGAAACACAATCAGATAAACAAAATTTTTACAATGAGTGGTCAAAATTTGGGGTATGACACATCCATATTGTGATGATGATTTGCACAATGATGGGAAATCTTAGTGGTCAAAATTTGGGGTATGACACATCCATATTGTGATGATGATTTGCACAATGATGGGAAATCTTAGTGGTCAAAATTTGGGGTATGACAGATGCCCCTATTTAATCTCCTTGGACCCGAAGGTGTGAATGGCGAAGGTATTCGGGCATTCGGGGTGCAAGAGGATTAAATATCGGAATGCCCGAAATTTTGATGGTGGTTATGAATGGCATTTCGCTCATCCATCTTCTTTTGCTAAGCACTGATGCTTAGAAAAAGTAGAAACTTCCCCTCGAACCTGGTTTCCTACTAAGAACTGGTCTCAATTTCTGGAATAAACTTCCCCTCGATCCTGGTTTCCTGCCAAGGAACTGTTCTCAGTTTCTGATATAAACTTCCCCTCGATCCTGGTTTCCTACCAAGGAACTGGTCTCAGTTTCATTTGTCAATAAACTTTCTTGACAAGGGACGCTATTTGTAGCGGTTTTCCTCAAACTTCTCTTCGAATTTTCCTGGGGAGATGCCATTTGATGGGAAAAAGTTTTGATGTCAGACTTGCTGGGGAACCCATATGTCTGAGTCGTAGAGGTGTACAAACTTCTCTGTGGGAGACGCCATTTGTTGACTCTACTGGGGAAAATGAGTCTCTTGATAGTGATGCAATATGAATATGCATGTGAATCAATTATGCATGATGTATGTATGTTTATGCTGACAAAACTGACACAACATACAGACTAATAGATGAACACGACTGGATACTCGGCCACTGCAGGGGACGAAGAAATACCATTTGTTCCAGATAGCAATTCTGCCTTGCTTAGGAGAGATAGTCCCTGCGGGGAAAACCGTTGGTCGGGCTTAGGAGATAAGAACTCTGCCGGGGGTATCAGATGGAATATTCGCATCTGACACAGCTGATCCTTTATTCAGGCGTACTGGTTTAGAAGGAGTAATTTGATTCTGCACTTTGAGGTTTGATTACTTCTGGAGAAGCGATCGATGTTCTTTCGATGTTCAACAGTCAAAAGAATTGCCATCTTTATTTAAAAGCAGAAAAGTTTGACAAGTAAATTCATTTTTTTGTTTTATTTCAAGAATCGTTAACCACATTAAAACGTCATTCTGTAAAGCTAAAACAAATGAGAATTGCAAACAAAAGCACTAGGGCTCAAATTTTATTGATGGGATGGAAATCAGCCAAGCGCGTGATTCCATAGAGTATTTTCAAAGTTAGAAAATGGTAATTTAAGGGAAAAGGGATACATTGAAACATAACGACCGCTATCCTTCTACCAACTTTGGATTCTGGACATCCTGAGCTTCTGTCGAAGATGACCTTGACTGGCATTTTCCTGACCGATGGCATTACTGTTGCTGAGGGATTTTCCCCTTTGTTAAACATAGTTACTTGCCATTATCCCTAATTTTTGCCTGGATTGTACTGTAATGTTTCCAATCCACCGGGATGATTTTTGATTATGTCTCTAATTTTTTCCTGGACCGCCCTTTCGGGTTTTCAATCCACCGAGACGTTTTTTTTTATTTAGGCGAAGTATTTCTTGACTATGTCAACATTTTTGGGGTAGGCAAATTCCTCTCCGTCATAGTTCGGAGTCCATTTGCCCAGAGAATCAGTGAGAAATGATTGTATCTTTTTGAGCACAAGGCCTCCTTTCCTAAAGACGCGAGGTCGGACCTTTTTATCAAACGCCTTCTTCATTCTTTGCTGATACAATTGATCATGGCATAGAGCCGTTATCCACTTTCTTTAATCAGATTCAGTTCATCGTGTCGACTTTGACACAATTCAGCCTCTGTTAGTTTAGCTTCCATCAATACCCGGATTGATGGGATCTCTACTTCAATGGGGAGCACTGCTTCCATGTCATATACTAGAGAGAAAGGGGTTGCCCCTGTTGAAGTGCTGATAGATATGCGATAACCGTGAAGAGCAATGGGTAGCATCTCGTGCCAATCTTTGTAGGTTACAACCATCTTTTTAACGATCTTCTTGATGATCTTATTAGGAGCTTCTACCGCTTCGTTCATCTTAGGTCGGTAGGGAGATGAGTTATGGTGTTGGATCTTGAACTCAGCGCACAACTCTTTCATCATCTTGTTGTTCAAGTTGGATCTATTATCAGTAATGACCTGGCTCGGAACAACATAACGACATATGATATTGTTTTTGATAAAGCGGGCCACGACTTGTCGGGTTACATTGGCGTATGACGCTGCTTCGACCCACTTGGTGAAGTAATCAATGGCCACCAGGATGAAGCGATGTCCGTTCGAAGCCTTAGGTTCTATCATGCCAATCATGTCGATTCCCCATATGGAAAAAGGCCATGGGGAAGAGAGAGTTTTGAGATGCGTTGGCGGTACATGGATTTTGTCTAAGTATATCTGACACTTGTAACACGTCCTCATGTACTTGTAGCAATCGGATTCCATGGTCAACCAATAGTACCCTGCTCTCAGAATTTTTCTCGCCATTGTGCGCCGTTGGCATGAGTGCCAAAGGACCCTTCGTGAATTTCTTTTATCAGTATGTCTGCCTCTGGTCTGTCTACACATCGAAGCAAGACCATGTCAAAGTTTTTCTTATAAAGTGTATCACCACTCAAGAAGAAGCTGCCAGCCAGCCTTCTGAGGGTCTTTCTGTCTTTTCTTAGTGCCCCAGGTGGGTACTCTTGTTTTTGAAGGAAGCATTTGATATCGTGATACCAAGGTTTGTCGTCTATGACTGCTTCAATCGTGAAGATGTAAGCGGGCCTTTCAAGGCGCATTATGTCGATCTTAGGTATGTCGTTCCATTGACCTGCACTAATCATGGAAGAGAGAGTGGCTAATGCATCAGCCATGTGATTTTCTTCACGAGGGATATGGTGAAACTCGATTCTGTTGAAGAATGGTAACAACCTTCTTGCATAGTCTTTGTAAGGAATCAGTCATGATTGGTATGTGTTCCAATCTCCTTTGATCTGATTAATAACCAGAGGTGACTCGCCATATACATCCAAGTTTTTGATCCTTAAGTCGATTGCTTCTTCGAGACCCATGATACAAGCTTCGTATTCGGCCTCGTTGTTTGTACACTTGAATGTTAGTCGGGTGGTGAAAGAAATATGGGTACCCTGAGGTGTTATGATGATTGTCCCAATTCCGTTTCCATAATGATTGACAGCTCCGTCAAAGATTAGTCCCCATTGGGAACCTGGTTCTGGCCCTTCACTGGGTAGCGGTTCATCACAATCTTTCATTTTCAAGTACATGACATCTTCGTCTGGGAAGTCGAACCCGACTGATTCTTGATCGTCAATCGGTTGATGAGCCAGATGATCGGCTAAAACACTTCCCTTAACGGCTTTCTGAGCATGGTACTCAATGTCGTATTCTGATAACTACATCTGCCAACGGGCAATCCTTCCTGTGAGAGCAGGTTTTTCAAAGACGTATTTGATCGGATCCATTTTGGAGACTAACCAAGTAGTGTGACGAATCATGTACTGGCGGAGACGTTTGGCTGCCCAAGCCAGAGCACAACAAGTTTTCTCAAGCATAGTATACCGAGTCTCGCAGTCGGTAAACTTCTTGCTCAAATAGTAAATGGCAGACTCTTTTCTTTTGGTTTCGTCTTGTTGGCCAAGCACACAACCCATGGAGTCTTCCAAGACTGTTAGATAGATGATCAGTGGCCTTCCTTCCACTGGAGGTGATAGAATCGGTGGGTTCAACAGGTATTCCTTGATACTGTCGAAGGCGGTTTGGCAATCTTCTATCCAAATGCAGTCCTGATTCTTTTTGAGTAATTTGAAGATTGGCGCCCACATCGCGGTCATGAGGAATGTAAATCTGGAAATGTAATTCAGACGTCCCAAGAACCCCCTGACTTGTTTTTCACTCTTTGGAGAAGGCATTTCTTGAATGGCCTTGACCTTGTCAGGATCAACCTCAATTCCCTTTTGGCTGACGATAAACCCTAAGAGTTTCCCTGAACGGACACCGAATGTGCACTTGTTGGGATTCAAGCGGAGTTTATACTTTCTCAACCGCTCGAATAGCTTTGACAGATGGGTCACATGCTCCTCTTCCGTCTTAGATTTGGTAATCATATCATTGAAATATACCTCGATTTCTTTATGTATCATGTCGTGGAACAGAGTAGTCATGGCCCTTTGATAGGTTGCCCCGACATTCTTCAACCCGAACGACATTACCTTGTAACAAAAAGTACCCCATGGGGTGATGAACGAAGTTTTCTCCATGTCTTTCGGCGCCATTTTGATCTGATTATAGCCCGAGAATCCATCCATGAAGGAGAAGACTTTGAACTTTGTTGTACTGTCTACCAGCATGTCTATGTGGTAAGGGAAAGTCATCCTTTGGACTTGCTTTGTTTAGGTCCCTGTAGTCTACACACATTCTGACCTTTCCATCCTTTTTCGGAACGGGTACGATGTTGGCTAACCATTGAGGATATTCTGTTGTAGCGAGGAAACCCGTGTCAATCTATTTCTGTACCTCCTCTTTGATTTTGATTGCCATGTCTGGATGAGTCCGTCTCAACCTTTGTTTTACTGGCGGATATTCTAATCTTAACGGTAGATGATGTTCCACGATTCTGGTATCCAACCCTGGCATGTCTTGATAGGACCAAGCGAATACATCGGGAAATTCTTTGAGAAGCTTCATCAAACTCTCTTTGACAGTCAGACTGAGAAGTGCCCCAATGTTGACCTCTTTTCTCTCTTCCTCTGAGCCCAAGTTGACTGTTTCCAATGGCTCCTTGTGAGGTTTAAAGGACCTTTCCTCTTGTCTGAGTAATCGGGAGATCTCTTCTGGAATTTCTTTGTCATCTTCTTCTTCAGCCTCAAATACCGGGAATTCAAAGTTGGGAGAAGGCATCAGATCGTATGTTTCAACGGGGTTTAAAACAAGCAATTTACATGACGTTATGATTGTTTTTTAGAAGAGATAGAGAGAAATGCAAGAGTGTGTGTAGTGTATTTTTTTTACTGCTTGTTTTTATTATTTGAATTGTTTTTTAGGATTACCATTTTCTGAAAAAGCGAAAAGAGAAAAAAGCAATTAATGCAGAAATTACAAAACGACGTTATTTTATTTATGATCTTGTCGATTCTTGAAACTACAGCCCTATAAAACAAAACTCAGTCGCTTTGGGCGAAGCGAAGAGGTATTTACAGAAAAGTGAGCCCTATCAAAACATCCGTTTCACCTGGGCAGGGTGAAAGGTTAAAACAAAGATGGCCATTACTTTGACTTATGAACGATCTTTGGGACATCGACAACAACCCATTGGCGGCGAACTCCTCGCTGAATTACAAAGTCTGGTACCTTCTTTGATTTGTCTTAAAAAATAATGCTGATTTCTGGCGAAGCAGGATCATTGGAATCTGTTTCCCAGGCAGAGTTGTCGTAGGAGGATTCCTCAACTGTATTTTGCATAGTATTTGTACTCTCAGGTATATCTCCCCATCCAGTTGGTTGGATGTCTTCGAGCCTAATACGAGAGCTTTCGGGAGCGGTATACTTGACCATGAAGTCGTATTAGCCACTTGGTTATCCCAAGGTGTCCCACACTTCTTTGGAACTGGAGGAGTCATCCCTTTTGATGACGTTGACCTCAGGAAAAGCGTAGTTGATGAACTCTAGCCCTGCGAGCTTTGCAAATTCATCGTCGTGCTGGATATTTTCAGAATGCCCTGAGTAATGATCCCATGACATGGTGGAGATGCAGGTTTTCTTTTCAATGATGCTCAGCTGATTTTCTTTGTTCGGATGATTTTCTTGCCCCAAGTCTCCTGGGTACGGCTGCCAAATAGGCAGACCATCCATTGGGCCATAATAGTCGTGGTTAAAGTTGTCTTTCATCAGAGTGTCTTCCTCTAATGAGTTTGATGGAGCACGACATCCTTCTGGATCACAATCTCCGTATATCATTTTGACATCTGACCTTGGTATAAATCTCGGACTTTGTGCGGGATAGTAAAATGGCATAGGCACCTCTTCCTGAGACATATAACCATCCTTGTTAAGATATGACTTCAACTCCTCATCTGTGTCAGAGGACTCTCCCTCGTTGATGGTATGTACTTCTTGAGACACTGGGTGAAGGAAACCTCCACTGTGGAAGAAGTTCTGAATGGGATGAAGACTTTCACCGTTAGTGGCAGTCTGGGTACAGGTTGCAGAAAAACCAAGACCCTTCTTTGTTTTATTGTCAGTAGGAATGACAAGCTGTCCCCATCCCTTTGCATTGTTACCTTTGATCACCTCGAGAGCATCTTTGTACGAGGATATTGGCGTTCCTCTTTCTGATTGATTGTCATTACTCACTGTAAGTGCCTGGAACTGAGTTCCAACAACCTCCTCGGGTTCTACACAAGTGGACAACGATAGGTTACTCACAATCAAGGCTTGTTCTCCATAGACCGTGACGAGTTGGTCATTCTTGACAAACTTCAGCTTTTGGTGAAGTGTCGAAGTGACTGCCCCAGCCTGGTGTATCCAAGGTCTTCCCAACAAACAGATGTATGTTGCGCGGATGTCCATAACCTGGAAAGTGACTAGGAAAGTGTGAGGACCGATAGTTATGGGAAGGTCGACTTCGCCGATAACTGTTTTTCTGGACCAGTAAAATGCTTTGACGACGACCTCACTGCCTCTCATTGGAGATCCTTTGAATGATAGTCACATTAGAGTGGACTTTGGCATAATGTTGAGAGTCGATCCGGTATCTACCAGTATGCTGGCTAAAGCATCGTCCTGGCAGTTGACTGTGATATTGAGCGCCATGTTGTGGCTTTTGCCTTCTTCTGGCAATTCCTCATCACTAAACCCCAAGTTGTTGCAGGAAGTGATGTTAGAGACGATAATGCCGAATTGCCTTATCGAGACATCCTGTTCCACAAAGGCCTGCTCTAAGATTTTATGTAGAGCCTCTCTGTGGGCTTCAGAACTGAGTAAAAGGGATTACACAAAGATCTTTTAAGGAGTTTGTAACAGCTGATCAACAATGTTGTATTCACTCCTTTGGATGAACTTCAGCATCTCATCATCATTCTTCGAAAGGTCGGGATCACTGGATTGACCTACTGGTGGATTGGGAACTTCCGTTTGAGGTTCCTTTTCTCTGCTGGGTTCTCCAACTCACCGGTTGAAGATTTGACCGCTCCGTGTTACTCGACTGACGTCTACAATATTCACGACGGAGGGTAATGGAGTTTCCTTTCCATTCTCAATTGTTGTTGCACCGTATTTGTAAGGGATAGCTTTATCAAACTTGTACGACACTGGTCCCGACAGATAGAAAACTATAGGAGACTTCTGATTTCTCTGACTGTCGTAAGTAACTTCAATCAATTCCTGGTTAAGAACCTTTGATTCTTCAAGTAGAGGGATGATGGCACAAACATCTTTGGTCCTTTCGTGATCAGAGATCACGATAACATCCTTAATCTGATAAGCGAAATAGTCTGGCGTCCAGTTGATTGATTCAGAACTTGGACACAGTTGAATCTCTTTGGGAGCTGACTAACTTTGAAGAGCTGCTCGCACGAGTTAACATCCTTGATTATTTTCTGAGCAGACTCTACAGCGCTCAAAGTTGTGTGGTGGCACCTGGCCACGTCCTCTTTGAATGCAGTGCAACCTTACTAGGTCTATTTCCATAGATCGGACATCCTGACTTTGATGTCTAGTAGGGTTCCCGTTTGTCACACTGATTTATTGCATGTCTTCGTCCCTATAGATCGGAAGCCACTAGTGGTTTAACAAGTGTTGCAAAGTTCTTTGAACGAGAGCACACCCTTGGTTATTCTCACAACATACTTTACCGCTCAGATAATCATGTGAAGTGAGAAAACTGAGTTGGACTTGCCTGGCGTGTAACTCCACCAAGCTGGTATTCATCAAATGAATATCGAAGATTTGAATCATGTTAATCTGATAAGGAGTTCTATAATGGTAGTACTGAATCCACCCAACATCCATCTGACGCTGGAGGGCCTCTTGTATAAAAGAGCATCCCTGTTTGTTTACCGAGCATGTCAGACAGGAATTGTAATCGTGTCGCGGCAGATTATGATACTGGCTTTGCCTTGAGTGCATTGCCACTAAGTTGACATTAATTGCACGGATGTCGTGGTTCTGAATGATGATGGAACTTGCATGAGTCATGTTAACTCCACGAACTCGATGCTCTTGGATCCATCCGAGATCCAATTGTTCCTGTAGAGCTGATTGTACCACAGAACATCCTTGATTATTTTTAGAGCAGATATCACACTGATGATAATTGTGAGATTGTACATGCCCGTATCCGCTCTGTCTACGATGCATCTTGACCAGATTGGTCCTCAATAAGAGTACATCCTAAATTTGATAGCTATTGTTAGACTCTCCTTCTATCAAATTTACTGCAGCTTTCTCGGGTTGAGGCAGCGGGTTCGTGAGAACATTCGGATTCGTATATTTGAAAGATAAGACCCCGCTCCTAACAAGATTTTGCACATCGAATTTGAAACTGAGACAGTTTTCTATGTTATGCCCTGATCCTCCTTGATGGTAAGGGCAAGTCTGATCCGGTTTGAACCAAAAAGGAGGATTTTCTGGTACTGCAAGAGGAGGCCTGGTTTGGACGTGCCCCTTGAACAGTAAGAGTGGAAACAAATCTGCGTACAACATCGGTATAGGGTCAAACCCTGGTGGTCGTGTTGTACAGTTGTTGTTGTATTGAGGACGAGCCTGCTGAAGAGGCTGTTGTGTCCTTTGCTGATATTATTGTTGATTCGGTTGGCTTTGAGCAACCTGAGGTTGATACGTAGGAACAGGCACAGGGTTGATAGCAGGAGTTACAGCTGCTACTGGTTGGTACCGTCGCCTTTGCTTTTCGAGAGAGATATTACCAATATCTTGCTCTTTTTTCTTAGGGAGAGCACTACCATATCGTTTTGTACTACTTGATGATCCAGCGTCTTTAACTAAACGTCCTTCTCAGACTGCTTCCTCAAGACGAACTCCCATGCCTACCATTTCAGTAAAGTCACTGGGCGCACTGGCGACCATTCTGTCATAGTAAAATGAGCTCAAGGTCTTTAAGAAGATCTTTGTCATCTCTTTTTCCTCAAGAAGTGGACAAATGTGGGTGGCAATTTCACGCCATCTCTGAGCGTACTCCTTAAAGGTTTCCTTGTCCTTCTGTGACATGGCTCTGAGTTGATCTCCGTCCGGTGCCATATCCAAGTTATACTTATATTGTTGAACGAAGGCAGCACCAAGATCTCTGAAAGTACCGATCTTAGTGCGGTTTAAACCCATGTACCATTTGAGTACGGCACCGGTTAAACTATCCTAAAAATAGTGAATCAGTAGCTCTTGGTTCTTTGTCTGAGTTGACATTCGCCAAGCGTACATCACCAAATGGCTTTGAGGGCAAGGGTTACCCTTGTACTTTTCAAATTCGGGCACCTTGAATTTGTGCGGAACCTTAACATTGGGGACCAAACAAAGGTCTGCGGCGTCTTTTCCAAATAGACCCTGACTGCGAATGGCTTGCAGTTCTTTCTGCATTTCCAAGAACTATTCCTGGAACTTATTCATTCTGTCAAACATACTTTCATTTTCGCCAATAGGTATCTGTGGAATCTGTTCTTTCGGGACAGTGTGTACCACGGGTGGTGGTATAGTCATAATGGCAGTGACTCTAGGTCCTTCCCTCTCCCGAAGTTTGTAACCATCAGGAGTTGTTGTCATGAGCCTGGCATCTTCGTTTTCCCGAAGTTTTTAACCTTTAGGCCCAACGGCCCCTGCTGCGGTTCCCTGATCTTCAGTGATCGGCGGAACATATCCTTCCGGGATATAGTTAATAGGCATGCCCCATGGACGATCTTTCGGCATTTTGTACCTAGGATCATACTTTTCCACTATGGGCGTCGATGTGATCTCTGAGATCACAATCCTTTGTTGTTGCATCGGAGCTTCTGCTAGAGCTTGCATGTCGTTATGAAGCTTTCTTAGATCCTCTTTCAGAGTGTCGATCTCTTCCCTTAACTCTCTGTTCTCTTCCTCGAGATCATCCATCTTTTTCTGTCAATTGGCCCGAGTATTGTACGAATGAGACAGTTTGACTCTAGAATCGAGACGCAAACGTGAGATTCGTAGGTAAGAAGAATGCGTTACGTGAGAATGATGAATGCAATAGTTATATTTTAGTTAATTTTTGTTTAATCAAACTAAACTTCGACAATTGGATTGCCAATATCAAACAGTGGGGAAACCCCGTTTTATTGAATTCAAAGATTGCGGAATGGAAATACAGTAATTTACATCATGCTGTAAAAGGAAATCTAAACTTATGGGTCCCGAGTCCTCTTTGAGGGGAGCTCAGGTGCTGGTTCTGGTACTTTCCTTTTCTTTGAACAGGGCTCTTGAGCCGTTGTCGGGTTGTCATTCCTTTGCCAAGTGAAAGGAGCGAGCAAATTCCTTTGGTCATCCTGATTTTCCACAGCATGTTGCTCTAAAATCTCAATCAGAGCGTCTTTTTCTTTTAACAGTTGCTGTATTTTCTGGCACTCCACATTGAGAATACGGTACTTGTTCTTCCCAGACTTCTTCTCCTGTTGAACTTTGTTGAGAGTAACCTGAAGCTTTTCCGTATCAGACATAAAGTAAAGGACATGGTCCCTTAATGGAAGAACTTCCTGACGAGGGTAAGGCATCCTCAGCTTGAGAGCTCTAGTCTGTACCCAGTGGAGATAAGGTTCCACCGAGACACAGTCTGGTTTTCCTAGAGACTCTCTTCCTTTCCTATGAACGTGCTTCCAGGCATGCACTATTTATGTCTTTAGTGCCCTGTCATTTTCTCCTTACCTTCCAGATGAGCATTACGCGGGACATACCTCATCGGGTATCCAAATTGATGACGAACCAAAACGGGATGATAATTGATTCCTCCTTTAATTCCTATGAGGGGTTTATTTGAGAAATTTCCACAACGGTCAATGATCTTGATCCCGTCATAGATTCGATTGTACCAATCGATGTCAGAGTTGGTAAGAGACATGATTCTCTACGACCAACGTAAAGTATTCTTAGGATCCCAAAATGCAGCAGACTTAGGTAAGTGGGAAGTGAACCATTTGTATAGCAGGGGTACACAACATGTGATCATTCCTCCGCTATACAAATTCCTTAAGTGTACCTAACGATAAGCATCTGCGAGCAGGGTCGGTACAGGGTTTCCAATCAGAAAAATCTTAATGGCATTGATATCTACTAAGTTATCGATGTTGGGAAACAAAATTAACCCATAGGTAAGCAAAACAAAGATGCTTTCGAAGGCGGCCACGTTCCCTATACTAGCAAAGTACAGAGCTTTCTTGATTAAGAACTGGGCTGGCAAACCCTGAATTCCACCCTTAGTGGTCATGTGAGTCCTGACTTCTGACTCATCCAAATAGATTGCTCTTGCAATGGTTTGATCCTTTGGAATTTCTTCCAGTCCAGAAAAGGGAGCTTGGTCAGTAATATGCAAATCAGTCAGGTGAGAGTACTCCTCCAGTGTTGGTGCTAGCTGATAATCCGGGAATGTGAAATAGTGATAGACCGGATTGTAGAACTGGATTAGTGTGGATAAGATTCCTTCGATTACATGGACCCTTAACAGAGATAACAGTCCTCCATACATGGTTCTGAAAGCCTCAGGGTTGGTTATCATCCTCGCCAGACCTCTTAAATCCTCTAGTTTTAGAACCTTGAAGGTATACTTATGAGTCTTCCTTCTACTGAAATCCATTAGCAATCTCTTTTTTTGACATTTGCAATCATTCTTAGTTTAATTTGAAAAAAAGAGAGACTAGAAGAGAAAAAATTTCTTTGTTTTAATGTTTTTTAAATGAATGTATGAATGCAGCACACAAAAACATAGAAAAAACATGGGGTCAAAGGGTCGGTGTCATGAAGTCAAGGCTCTACCCATCCCCAAAGGTTTATACTGGTGATTTTTTGTACTTGTCCTCAAAATCACTGACCCCTCTTGGGATAACGACGGCAAGCGGATCGCCAGCGAGCTGTAGTATCTTAGAGTAATCTCAAATTAGGGTAGTATCGCGTGACAACTATTTTTGATAGCTTCCGCGCTACAAAATGGTTTCAGTCTACTAAAATCCCGAGCTTCTCGGATAACCCAATTTCATAATCTGCTTTCAACAACCAAAGTCGTATAGGCATTGAATCCGCAAAGGGCATCTCCACTGATTTGATGGTTGACCGGGACCTCTTATCTGGGATTCACTCCCTGTAAGATTACCCATATAATGCCATCACTTATCTTAGGTGTATACTCAATCTTTCCAGATGCGGCATCACACGCATTCCCATTAGCAGAAAAGTAAACACATATATCAATTAGAAAAAGCAGTATATATATTTGTCCTAACATCCTAGACCTCTAGTCTTATGATCCTAACAGACAATGACTCCCCAGCAGAGTTGTCATTTCTGTAAGAGAGAAATGCCTCCCACTATGGTTTCCATTCTTCTGTGGCGGCCATAGTGAAAATCACCCGTTCTACCTAAAACTGTAAGAAAGAATGCCTCCCACTGTGGTCGCCATTTTTCTGTAACGCGATTTTTGTGGTTTCGAATCACTATGGTACTACAGTTCGATTCATTTTTTATCCTGTTGAAGCTGATTAAGGAAGGGAAATAGATGTCTCCAATTAACCCTACTTGCATACTGAGGTTAAACAATCAAAACTGTTGGTTTACAGATGCTATCAAAAAGGGGGCGTCTGTCTTAGGTTATTTGCTTAAAAAAAACAGTGTCTGGACTATTTACGAGGTTTTTGGTAGGATGTTAGGTCTGATGCTTCTTGATTGATGTATGGAGGTACTGAATTTTGGGTTTTTGATTAGTATGCTCGCTAAGATTTTACAATCTTATGCCTACGTATTCTCGTTTAACGAAACAGGGAAATCAGAGCGATCGTAGTTCCTCCTATTCTATGGGAGGAAAAAGGTGTTTTGGTGTCTTGTTCAAAGCCCAAGACATGAAGCTAAAGTTGATTTGTATCTTGTTCAAAACCCAAGATGTGAAGCTAAAGGTTTGACTGAGAGAGAACTTGTTATCTCTAAAGAGGAATTGTTGATGTTTGTATGTTGTGAGCAAAGCAAAGATTTGATGCTAAAAGGTTGATTGACTCAACCAGGGATTTCTTTATACAAAGCCTAAGAGGAGGCTAGAAGTTTGACTCTTCCGGGGAAAATGTTCTTTCTGTCTTGTATAAAGTCCAAGATTGAGGCTAAAAGGGATTTTGACTCCGTTGGAGAGAATGTATCTTGTATAAAGCCCAAGATGGAGGCTGAAAGGGTTTGACTCAGCAAGAGAGTACTTTTATCTATCCTGTATAAAGCCCAAGACGGAGGCTAAAAATGGTTGACTCAACAAGAGAGTTTTGAATAGGTGATTGACTCAATAAGAGAGTCTGAAGGTTAATTGACTCAACAAGAGAGTCTTTTATACTCAACAAGAGAGTGATTTGTTGTCTCGTACGAAGCCCGAGATTGAGGCTAAAAGGATATTGACTCAACAAGAGAGTCTTTTATACTCAACAAGAGAGTGTTTTGGTGTCTCGTACGAAGCCCGAGATGGAGGCTAAAAGGAGATTGACTCAACAAGAGAGTGTTTTTATATGTCTTGTACAAAGCCCAAGATGGAGGCTGAAGGTGTTTGACTCAACAAGAGAGTCTTATATACTCAACAAGAGAGTGTTTTTATATGTCTTGTACAAAGCCCAAGACGGAGGCTAAAGGTGGTTGACTCAACAAGAGAGTCTGAAAAGGTTAGCTCCGCTGGGGAGAATCATTTGTACAAAGCCCAAGAGGAGGCTAGCTTACTGCTGAGGATTATTGAGATCCTGAAGCGTGTCCAAGTGTGGGGTGAGAGAGACCGGGTTTCTGCGGGAGATTGATCTAGAGTGATCAGTATTTTTTCCTATTGTTTGAAAGGAACTTGAGAATGTCTTTAAGACTCAAAAGGTTTAGACTGTCCAAGTCTAGAGTTTTATCTTTTGTATGATGCCCAAGAGGAGGCACGGGCATTAAGGGATGAGTATCAACCCTAAAATGGCCGGAGTTTTGACGCGGGAAAGACTGCTCTAGCAAAGGATGACTAAGTTCTGTCTTATACCTTTAAGAGGTCGTTAGGATCCTTGTATTAAGCCCAAGAGAAGGCATGAGAACTTCTAAGAAGCCGAAGGGTCCTTTGTACAACGCCCAAGAGGAGGCGGGGATGCTTTTAGGAAGCCTGATTCACAGAGAAGATATCATTCCAGGAAAGTTTGAGAATTTGGAAGAAACTCAAGAGATGCTATTCACGGAGAAAAGATCATCTCTGGGGAGTTAGAGTTTCTTTGACAATTTCTAAGGGTGACAGTCTGAGAAAAGGATCACCGAGAATACTGCCTTTCTCTTTGTTCCATATTGTTTAACCCCAAGAGAAGGGAAGACTATATCTAGAAATCCTATGTAGATCAAGTTTTGTTTGTATTTAAAGAGTGACAAACAGGGCTTTACCTAGTTCTAGACGTAGTTGCCGGGGAAAACTCTAAATAACTATACTAGTATTACACAGTGGATATGTGTCAAGGATATAAAAGGATGTGAAAGAAGACTTACAGTGAAGCAGCCCTACAATACAGTTATATACATATGAAAGTGGATAAACACTTACCCGTTGTAGAGCTTCCATGTTGTTTTGTTAGTTGTTCAACAAAGAAAGTTTTGACAACAACATATATTTGAATTCAATGCCAAAGGAGAAAGTGCTTTGAAAAGATTGTTGGGGCTTACAGCTCAAGGAGAGGCCCAAGTTTTAACGTTGATCGTACCGTTGTCTTAAAGATCGTATCGGGACTTATACAACGACTGAGGCCCAAAAAGTTTTTATGTACAAGAAGGTTGGGTCTTACACTCTATTAGAGGCCCAAATATTTATTTTAAATAAAAGAAATGGGACTTACAACACGAGGGTAGGCCCAGGGTTATTTGATTTTTGAACTGGCGATTGCGCCGAGATTTTTCTTTTAACGTAGAGGGACTTATACAATATCTGGGGCTCAAAATGGTTTTGGTTAAAAGGGGATTAGGTCTTACACTCTATTAGAGGCCCAATGAATAAAAATGGGTCTTATAGCTCAAGGAGACGCCCAAAGATTTTTCTTAAAAAGACGACGATCGTGCCGAACTTTTTGATGGTATCGGGACTTATACAATACACTGAGGCCCAAAATATTTTGGTTTTCAAGAGGGGTTGGGTCTTAGACTCTATTAGAGGCCCAAATTTTTTGTTTTTTTAAAAGGAAGGGGACTTATAGCTCGAGGAGAGGCCCAATTGGTTTTGTTACAAAGGCGACGATCGTGCCGTTGTTTTTGAAAATACAGTGGGACTTATACAATGACTGAGGCCCAAAAAGTGGTGTATTTACAAAGGGGATGGGTCTTACACTCTAATAGAGGCCCATGAGTGTTTGAAAATGATTGATGAGGGTGGAATCGATCAAAACCCTAATTTCATCATTTTTAAAAGTGAATTCTTAAAGAAAATCAATAAAAAATGATAAAACACCAAATAAGCTTGAATAAACAACTTGTGACTTTTGGTTAAGGTTTGAGAAATGAGGTTTTAATCACAATATGAATTAAAACTCATTTGGTTTTGATTTTTCAAGATGAATATTCACTTTTAAAATGTTTTAAAATAATTAAAAATGAATTTATTCATAAAAATACCAATTATATTAAATAAATAATATAAATTTGATTTTTTTATGGAATAAAATATTTCAACATTTTTGTGATTTTTTGCAAAAAGAATCAATAAAAAATAATTAAAATTGAGGGAGTTATTAAATTTTCAAATCATTAAAAATAATAAGAAAAATTATAGAAAAATGGAAAAAACATTAAAAAGGGGTCTGGGGCGAGGGGGATTCGAACCCCAGACCTCTTGTGTGCAGTGCACGCCTCCTACCACTGGGGTGGTGATACATCCGTGTATCAAAGCCCACCCACAAATATACAAGGCTTGCCTTGTTTTTGGCCTGGGCAAGGCAAGGCAAGGCAAGGTTTTGGCCAAAAATGTGAAGCTTGTAACTTTCTCATTTCTCCATGGATTGGGACAAAATTTAGGTCTATCCTTCCTAGAATTTCACAAGGAATCCAATGGTGGTGGTGGTTTTTTCAGATGAGGTCTCCATTTTAAAACCCGATAGTGGTTTTGAAATAGGCCTCCATTTGCATTTTCTGTGCTACCTCATGGTACATGCATGAATCACATGATGAATTGGTCCAAACACAACATATATAACATGTATAAGATGTGTATGATCAATGGACTTCAAAGCAATGCATATTTCAAAGAGTTCAAGTTGTGATGCTTACCTCTTTAGGAGCGTTTTGGGAAATCTGTCAAGTGGCTTGTTCCAGAAACAATTTGATGCTTTGGACACCCTCAAATGATCCCTTGGAAGCTTTTAGGATGATTGAAAACAGCTAGAAACCTCAGGAATGGAAACTGGCCTTTTCTTGCAAAAGGGACAAAAGTGACCAAAATAGCAACTCTCTCAAATGGTGTTCCAGATGTGGGGAACCATTTGGGATAGTTCAAGGATGATATTTGGAGTGTGTTTGAGGCTTTATCTGGTTTTGAAAGTGACTGAATCAAGACATGGCTTGAAAAGTGCAAAAAAGTCCTATTTTGAGGTTTTGAGAAGGGACTTTGAGGTTTTGGTGTTACAGGTCACTTGTGAGAGTTTGGACAGCTTAGATATGACATATTGGATGTGTTTGGATCATGAGCTATGATGGAATTGCTCTCTAACTCAAAAACTCAGAGTTACCTTGCTAAAGAAGTCATTTTTTCCTAGAGAAAGAGATTTTGAGGAAAACAAGTGTTGTAGTGCTTTGGTGTACTCAAACTGAGCACAAATGAGCTTTATTTATAGTAGAGCAAGTTTGTTTTGCAAGTAATAGTGAATGGAGGCTGCTGCAGACCTTTGGCTAATTGGAGCATTTTGGAATCTCAAGTCTCCTTTAGCCATTGACTAGAGGTTAGAGCACAGGCCTTTGGTTCCCTAGTTCAGAGATCATCCTTGACTCATTCACTTGGAAATGACTCAGGTCATGCCACCTTGGTGCATCCATTAAATGCTCCAAAACAAAATTGGAGTCTTGTCCCCTCTTTAGGGTTTTTTAGGTTTGGCATGCTATTTTTAGTTCCAAAGACTTGGGAGGCTTATGGATCAGTGTTTTTCCCTTATTGGTCTCTCCCTGAGGTGTTCAGGTGGATAAACTCGTTTGTCATTTGCACAAATTGCTCAAATCGAGCAAAATGCACAAATCTGCCTTGTTATGACAGTTGCAGCAAGACATATTGCCACTGTCATAACTCTTAGCTCAGATGGGATTTGATGGGGTTCTTGGCCATTTTGGAAAGCTCTCATATAATAAAACACATGTGTGATCATAGTTTGTCTTGACACTTTTTGGATCCAAGTGAAAAATGCCCCTACATTTGTCGCTCCCGGGATTTTCATCCTAGTACAAACGCGAAAGTGGCACCGAACAGAGTCGCCAGCAATGTGTATTTATCCCATGAGAGGGAAAGGAAACACCGCATAAACCTGAAGGAAGGAAAGAGCATGGTCTTGCGACCAAGAGAACTGGGTTCGGGAGTCGGTTACGCGAGAGGAAGGTATTAGCACCCCCTCGCGTCCATCGTACCCGATGGGATCCACGCTTGCTTGTTTCGATCAAAGGGTGAAGAAAACTGGAGCTCCGCTGCTACTGGAAAGGAAAAGGAACGAGAACGGAAAGAAACGAAGAAACAAATGTAGGGAAAATAAAAGAAGTGCTCGCATGGGCCCTACCCCACTGCCTACGTATCTCATCGGGAGCATGAGAATCAGAGCGACGTAGTTCCCCTCACTAGGGAAAGTTGTTTGTGTTTTTTAGAGAACGGCTTACGTTCTAGCTCAGGTGTTACAGGCTCGCTGGTCCGAGTGCGTTACCATCTTGCAAGAGAACGAGTAGAAGCACGTTCGTACGCTGAGAGTGAGTGAGGTGAGAAAAGAATTCCCGAAGGAAAGACGTTATTGTTTGTTTTTGTCTTTTAAGAGTTTTTTCATTTGTTTGCATATGATAGTGTATCTGAATCTTAGTCATTGGAATGTGTACATTCTCACATTCCAAGATGGAATGAGTAAGAAAGCACACTAAGGGTGAAGAAGACCCCCACACTTAGTTCCAATTGTCAAGGTTCAAACACACTAGCATACTTGTGTTTATTAAGTGTTTTTGTTGATTAAGAAATGAAGAAGTGCTTTTTATTATTTGTACCTTCAACAAGTATTGCATTTAGGTCCCTCATACAAGATCAAATGTTTAACACATTGACCCAAGAAGGGCTATATGCTACACATTCTAAGATTATAAGAGAAGACCCCTTATAATCTTTTCTTTATATGAAAGGCCTAAATGCAATAAATGCCTACCTTCATTAGATATTTTGAATTTTCTTTAAGAGATGAGAAGAGAGACTCAAGAGAGGAGAAAAGGTAAAACCTATATGGACTAAGACTCAATCCTAATTGAAGATTAAAGGGAGTGATCCTAAAGGTTTGTGAGGTTTCAACCTAAAGTCTAAAGAAAGAAAGAATTAAACAATTCACTTCTAAAGTAGAAGATGAATTGTAATTCAAAAAGGGAAAGTAATGAGTTATTAAAAGAAAGCACATAAGTGCTTAACAAAACATAAAATGGAATTGTAAAAGAGAAAGGATAGAAGTTGAATGTGGATTCCTTATCCACACTCAATTGAAACTTACCAAAGCCCCTACATGGTTAGTAAACATGTATAAGAAGTATAAGAAGTAAAAGAACATGTAATGCATCATAAAACTCAAAAGAATTAAATGAGAAACCAAATCCTAGAGCCACAACCAGAATGTACATCATATGGAAACAAATGGTTATTATCAATCAAACTCAAGTGGATAGGCAACAAACATCCTCCATGACATTAGAACATGATATCATAAGAAAAGGGAGAATGAAAGATGAAAGAGAAAAGAAGAAATGTGTATAAATGGAACATGTAATCCATGTATCAGAATTGAAATGAAATGAAAAATGATTCACAAAACTCTCACAAGTATTCATGAAGCACATCAAGGCATTTAAGAAGTGATAGAAGAAGTAGGATTGAAATGGAAGTTCCAAACAAAGGAAAGTGCAAACACAACACGTTAAAGGTGCACAAGGTTCAAATGATAATCAACAAGAAAAGATGACATATGATATGTATCTATGTCCTATAATGTCAAGAGTGTAGCTCACCAAATAGGCAAATGATCATGCAAGTATACACAAAAGAAAACATGTAAACATGCACAAAAGATTACAATGATATGACATGTTATAATGCTTTAAATGAAATGCATCAAACAAAAATCAAATGGCCTCATGAAAATTATGAAAACATGGTATTGAAGTTCACTAATCAGAGATGAATCACATATCAAAGTAGCATGCAAGGAACCAAGGCAAAATGATGTCAAACAATGCACTTAGGTCACATAGACATATCATACAAAGTAGCACAAAAGTGAACACCAAACATGCCATAAAATGACCTAAAAAATCAAATAAAAATCACTTAACATACCTCAAGATTCTAATGACTCAATACAAAAAGAAGAGCATCAAAACAATTTTTAATGATCAAGAACAAAATTAAACAAAATCATGTACCACATTAAGAATGCACACCAAAGAAATTCAAAGAAAATTATGGAACAGGGGCAAAAAGGTCATAAAATCAAGAAACAAAATCATGAAAAAATTTATAAATGTTTTAAGAAGGCTCATGAATTTTTGTGGAATTTTATGATGCTATTTAGTATTTTTAAAAATTAAAAAGAAAACGTGTAGAAAAATAGAAAAATTAAAATGAAATGAAAAGCAAGTGTGGGGTGCAGACATAGTAAATTTCAGTTCAACATTATTGGGCTTTAAAAAGAGGAGGTGTGAATATCAAAATGTCTTAAGTCCAATTCTGCGCAATCCACACCAATAACCATGCACACTCAGTCAACAAAATTGACTCATTAATAACCATTGGATGAGGTCTCAGTCAAGCCAAAGTCAAAGTATGCCAAATCAACGCACGCGCACGCATGAACACCCTTACTATCATGTACCATGCCACACCATGCTTAAATGAAATCAGAAATAACACACGTGACACGCACATGGATTTTAATGCGTTGGCACCTTTTGGACCACACGATCATGAAAAACGGACGGATGAGATTATAACATGCATAAACCCTAGTTCTAACAGTCACCGGCCGGAGGTGATCTCCGGTCACCTTCTCCGAGCAAACCACCACCGTTTGCAACCTTAATTTCTCCAGAAATCCACAAATGAAATACCAAAATGAAGCCGAGCTCACACACATCATGAATATGCAATCAGTTTTCATAGATCATGCACGCATAACACAAACCGAGCCAAAACAATTTGCCCTAACATTTGGTCTATGCCTCTAAAGGCCTATCAACTAGCCAGGCAAGTTCTTGAGCTTATAAGAAGCTTCAAGAACCTGAAAACAACTTCACATTAGGTCTATAATGGTGGAGATTCGTACCTGAAGTTTTGAAACCTTGAAGTGTTCTTCAGAAAACCAGAGGTCTTGTCTCTTCTACAATCTTCACTTGGCCAAATAAAGGCTGGGATGTAGAACTTGATGATGATTCAATGGAGAAGAGGTTGAAACCAAGCTCCAAAAAAGTATCACTGTGGAGAACTTGAGAGAATCAGAGAGATTGTTGAAGTGGAATGAACAAGGTAGAGCTCAAGAATCAGTGGCAATGGTGGAATCGAGAGAGAAGAAGAAAGTGTTTCTGAAGTGAATGTGTGGAAATGAAGTTAGAAAATGAAGTTAGAGTGTGTGATTTCTATTTATAAGGTGAACTAACCACGGTTAAATGAGTTGAGTTAGGGTGAGTCAAGTTGGTTAACTGAGTCATCCCTAACTAACTGAGTCAAGTTAGTTAGGGAGAGCAGTGCTATGGTGAAGAGGGCTCATGACATGCTATGGTGTGGGAAAAATAAATGGCACGGTTTGTGAAATAGAAGCTTGTTCATCAAAAACTTGCTAAGCAAGTTTTCCCCCTTCTATTCTCATGCAATGCACGTGCCACTGTGCTTAGTGTAAGTAGTGTATGCTTGGTCAAAAGAGGAAATTGAAGTGAAGAAGTGTTTGGTGTGTGAGTGAACCAAATTATGAACTGAACTGTCAATGTACCAGTGCCAACATAGGGTAGTTTGTTGAAGTTTTTCTCCTTATTCAATGAATGGTTTGGTATGCTTTTGGAGTCAATTGAAAGAGGAGATATTGAAGAACACTGTTGGTTTGAAAATTGAAGTGAAATGAGGTCTCTAACATGCCTAAAAATGACCACAAACAGATGGAAAAAGAGACTGGTACATGGGCGCGCAGACTTGTGGCATGACCTGGTCAAATTTCAGTTGCAATGACCATTCTTTGAGCCATCATAACTCCTTAACCTTTGATCAGATGAAAAATTGATAAACACCAACTTTGAAGATCTCACATAGAGGAACAACTTTGATGTTGAAAAGTTTTCCATTTGAAGCCTCTAATCATGAGTAATTGATCAATACATTTGGCCCACCAAGTGTTTGAGAAAATGACTGCGCGCGTGCCCTGAAAATCTTGGTCATGACCTAGTTTTGGACCTACTTTGCTCAAACTTTGATCAATCATATCTCACTCAATTTTTATCCAATGGAGATGTTCCACATATGGATGTGAAGCTTAAAACAAGATCTTTTGTTGTGGCCGAGTGGAATTTTCATTTGGTGCTTCAATTTTAAATGGCCTTGGTTCAAACTCTGATGCAAAATGGCCAAAACTTGCTATTTTTAGTAACCCTTCATCTTCCAAAAATGGCAACTTTCCACCTCTTGATTTTTTTATGATTCCTTTGGAGTTTCTTGACCAAATTTTGTACATTGGACATATGTAACATGAATTTCATGATTTTGGGCTCAAAAAGTCAAGAGTTGACTTTTTCCTCTGATTATTTGACTTGGCCCCAATTTTCCTGATTTCTGATCTTTCTTCCAATTGAAACACTTCCAAAACCAATTGAGAGGCAATTTTCCATACACATACACTTAAGAACATGTAGAATACCATGACATCAAGTTTTGTCCAAAAAATCAAAGATTCCCTGATTTAATGGGAAACCCTAGTTTTGGTGCCCACCTCCTAGGAGAAAAATGTGCAGTCTTCAATTTCAAATTTCTCAGAGTATGTTGTGTACCTTCTTAAAGGATGATGATATATGCCATTTGAGGATGATTTTGGATCAATGAGCTATCTCTTTTGAGGGTTTTCCTTCAGTTTTTAAACCTCTTGCATAGTGAAAGATGTAATGCTTCAATCTCCCATTGTATCTCTTATCCTTGAGGTTGTGGATGATCAATTGAGATGGTATGAGACATGAAAGACCTCTTGGCTTGCCTTGAGGGCACTTGATTGACCTTTTTGTGCTTGGAATGATCCCTTGATTGTCCACCTTCCACCTGATCACATGCCCTGATGGTAAGAAGGATGCCATGCTTCATTTTTCTATTTTAAATGCAATGTAATGTTAATGAGGTGGATATGATATGATAAATGATAATGCCATGCTATGATGACAAAGAGGGAGAGCAAATTTTGGGGTATTACAGCTGCCCCTATTCAAGCGCTGTAGACCTGAATGCCTGAAAGCAATTGCTTTCGGACTTTCAAGGTATATAGTGATTGAATACCAAATATAACCAAAAATTTGCTCTGGATGATGAGGAAGAAACTCCCACGACATTGCTAGCTTGAATCTTCAATGAAACATTGTCAGAGAAAACTGTCTTTTGAACGACACCAGACGACTACTGGCTTGCCACACTGCTGGTGGACTTTAATAATGTCTTTTATGCAATTCCAGACGACTACTGGCCTGCTACTGGTGGACTTTAGAAATGTCTTTTTGAACGACGCCAGACGACTACTGGCTTGCCACACTGCTGGTGGACTTTAATAATGTCTTTTATGCAATTCCAGACGACTACTGGCCTGCCACGCTACTGGTGGACTTTAGAAATGTATTTTTGAACGACGCCAGACGACTACTGGCCTGCCACGCTACTGGTGGACTTTGCAGCTTCGTGCCACCCGAAGATGGACTTTTGCCAATCCACTGTTGGACTTTTGCCACCCGAAGACGGACTTTTGCCAATCCACTGTTGGACTTTTGCCACCCGAAGACGGACTTTTGCCAATCCACTGTTGGACTTTTGCCACCCGAAGACGGACTTTTGCCAATCCACTGTTGGACTTTTGCCACCCGAAGACGGACTTTTTCCAATCCACTGTTGGACTTTTAGCTGCTTTGCCACCCGAAGATGGACTTTTGCCAATCCACTGTTGGACTTTTAGAATATGCCACCCTTAGATGGACCTTTCGCCAATCCACTGTTGGAATTTTAGAATTTGCAAAATTGTATTACTCTCTGCATCTGTGTCAGACATCTCTGCTGACTCTGCTGAGGAGCAAAGACCAATGATTTGACTTTGGAGACTCCTGAAAGGATAACCTCTCCACTGGAGAATGAATGAATAATCCGTCTGCTTCGAATTGTCAAGCTTGCCAAAAATAAATTGGACTTGAAGAATAATAAATCTGCCAGGAATCACTTCATCTGTTGGGGGAATGAATTCTGGTCACAGCGATTCCGCTGGGGATGAGAATTTCTTTGTATGGCGTCTTTCTAGGGGAGAGAAGTCATAAAAACTCTGCTTGGGGATCTATCCAATCCAAGACCCTTTGTAGGGGTTATCCACCTTCTGACCCGGCTGGGGAAAGGTTGTACCATCCTTGTTGAGGAATAGATTCTGTCGATCTTATAAACCTCTGCGGGGAGAACAACAACTCAGCTGGGAGTTGCTGACAAGATTCGATGCTGACCTCTGTGGGGATACCATTACCAGAGACACAATCTTGCTGGGGGTCAGGGCTACTCTGCCAGGGATATGCAAATCCTGATTAGAACATTCCATTGCAACTTGATAGGAAGGAGTCCTTAGAGATCTGTTGGGGAAACCCAAAGCAAATCCACAGTAGTCTGCTGAAGAATATGACTGTCAAGCTTAGGATAAGTACCACAATGCCCCATGTTAGGCGAGCTTCCCTTTAGACAATTCCGTTAGGGATGACGAGTTTATAGCAAACTCTGCTGGAGGAAACTGTTTTAAAACGTCTCGTGCTGGGGAATGCCTTTTGAGAGGATTTTACAAAAGACCAACTGTCCTCAAACTCTACTGGGGATGATCAACACTTCATGCTGGGGAAACAAACATACCCCATGCTTGGGCAAACCAACAATTTATCCCCGAAGAGGATGTCATAAGAGGATTTTACAGAAGATTTAGCCTCTTCCAACTCCTGCGACTTCGCTGGGGATAATGACCATCAGCTTCGGTATCAACGAGACCACTCTCTTGGGGAATTTGCGACCGTCATCGACACAGAAAAGCTTGTAGCTGTTGGAAGTACTGTATGAGAGAATCGACTTAATAAGATGCAACGGTACCCAGTTGAACTTAATTCACTGATATCGACCCGTTATGAACAATCGTCGATCGAACGATGAACGCCGATCTCCTTACCCGTAATTGCCCCAGTCTTTTGCGTGGGGTGATTTATTACTGGTCTTGTGCTTAAAATCATCTGCACCTGCTACCTGCAACAAAAGAATATGCCCACATGCCCCGAATATTGCGTGGCTAGAATCCACCATCCGGGAGTATTCAACATTCGAAGTAATTTCAAATGTTTTTTCTGCGCATGTTATTGCAAGGCTGCCATGTTTTCAAATGCAATGTTTTATCAAAAATTAGGACGTTTTTGCAAACAAAGCAATAAAACAAAAATAGAAAGCTTTTTATTGAAATTCAATTTATTGACTGAGAGCCCAGAATAGGCAATTACATCAGGAAGCAATCCCTGGAAAGAGGTGATCGCTGAAAATTGAGAAAAGAAACTATCCTAATGGCAATGTGAAAACGGAATTCCACTGAGTTTCCATTCTGTTATGACCAGTATGTCTTCAAAACTCCCCGACCTTGCCTTCTGAGGAATGATCAGACCGATTCCTATCTTTCAGAATGTCAGTTGTTCAAACGGTAATGGGTACAGATAACTCGGACTGTAGCCATTCGCTTAAATCCCTTTTTTGCGTGGACCGCCCTTTCAGGTTTTCAATCCACCAGGATACCCTCTTTTGCCTAAGTTGCCCTTTCGGGTTTTCAACTTACCGGGTGTACAATCTTTTTTTTTCAATTATATCCCTAATTTTTGCCCGAACCTTATTCTGTTTTTGGTTCGCCGGGATGCCCTTTTTTGCCTGGATTTTTTTATTTTTATTATCCAGCGAGTCTATTCATGCGAAGTATTTTTTGACTACGTCCGAGTTGACAAGGGATGAAAAGTCTTCGCCATCCATGGTTGTAAGCAATAAGGCTCCGCCCGAAAAGACCTTTTTAACCACGAATGGACCTTCATAGTTAGGAGTCCATTTGCCCCTGTGATCTGTATTGGGAGGAAGGATCCTTTTGAGTACCACATCTCCGACTTTGTAAACCCGAGGACGCACCTTTTGGTCAAATGCCTGCTTCATTCTGCGCTGGTATAATTGCCCATGACATACAGCCGCCAATCGCTTTTCCTCAATAAGGCTCAGCTGATCAAATCTGGCTCGTACCCATTCAGCCTCATCTAGCTTAACATCCATCATGACTCTGAGGGACGGAATCTCTACTTCAACCGGTAGCACTGCCTCCATACCATATACGAGTGAGAATGGGGTTGCCCCAGTGGACGTGCGTACCGACGTTCGATACCCATGCAAAGCAAATGGTAACATCTCATGCCAATCTTTGTACGTGACAACCATCTTCTGTACAATCTTCTTGATATTTTTGTTGGCCGCTTCGACCGCACCATTCATCTTTGGGCGGTACGGAGAAGAATTGTGATGTTCGATTTTGAAGTCCCGGCATAACTCAGCCATCATCTTATTATTCAAATTAGAACCATTATCAGTAATGATTCTTTCGGGAACTCCATATCGGCAAATGATATCCAGTTTTAAGAAACGAGCTACCACTTGTTTTGTAACATTGGCATAGGATGCAGCTTCAACCCATTTGGTGAAATAATCAATCGCCACCAAGATGAAACGATGACCATTAGAAGCTGTAGGCTCAATCTTTCCAATCATATCAATGCCCCACATGGCAAACGGCCAAGGCGACGACATGATACTCAACGGATTTGGAGGTACATGCACTTTATCTGCATAGATCTGGCATTTATGGCATTTGCGGGCATATTTGCAACAATCTGACTCCATAGTCAACCAATAATATCCCGACCTTAACAACTTTTTAGCCATTGCATGTCCTCCGGCATGGGTACCGAAAGAGCCTTCGTGCACTTCAATCATCAACAAGTCTGCTTCATGTCTATCCACACATCTAAGCAGGACCGTGTCAAAATTTCTTTTATACAGCACGCCATCTTTGTTCAAGAAGAAACTACCAGCTAACCTTCTCAACGTCTTCCTGTCTTTGGACGATGCCCCGGACGGGTACTCTTGACTTTTCAAGAAACACTTAATGTCATGAAACCATGGCTTGTCATCAGACGCTGCATCGACCGCAAACACAAATGCTGGTCTGTCAAGGCGGGATACCTCAATCTTAGGTACATGGTTCCATCCTTGCACTTTGATCATGGAAGACAAAGTGGCCAAGGCATCAGCGAACCTATTCTCATCTCGAGAAATATGGTACAGTTTCACTGTTGTGAAAAATGTCAGCAATCTCCTTGTATAATCTCTATACGGCACTAGATTTGCTTGGTGCGTGTACCAACTCCCTTTCACTTGATTGATTACCAAAGCTGAATCACCAAATATATCAAGGGTCTTAATCCGTAGATTAATCGCCTCCTCGATCCCCATTATACAAGCTTCGTACTCTGCTTCATTGTTGGTGCATCCGAAAGTTATTCGGGCAGTGAAAGGCATATGAACACCTTCCGGCGTGATAAGAACCGCTCCAACTCCGCACCCATTCATATTGACAGCCCCATCAAACATCAGACTCCATTTGGACTCAGGGTCTGGCCCCTCCTCCGGGAGTGGTTCCTCGCAGTCTTTAGCTTTGATAAACATGATGTCCTCATCAGGGAAGTCAAATTTCATGGGTTGGTAATCATCAATCGGTTGTTGCGCAAGATAATCGGACAGAATACTTCCTTTGATGGCCTTTTGTGAAGTGTACTGAATGTCATACTCTGTCAAGACCATTTGCCACCGTGCAACTCTGCCTGTCAATGCTGGTTTCTCGAAAATGTACTTGATAGGATCCATTTTTGAAATCAACAAGGTCGTGTGCCTAACCATATATTGCCTCAACCGCTTAGCGGCCCATGCAAGCGCACAGCATGTCTTTTCAAGCATTGAGTATCGGGACTCACAATCATTGAACTTTTTGCTCAGGTAGTAGATAGCATGCTCCTTCCTACCTGTCTCGTCATGTTGACCGAGAACACAACCCATGGAACCTTCAAGCACTGTCAGATACATTATCAGCGGTCTCCCTTCAACTGGAGGCATTAGAATCGGAGGTTCCTGCAAGTATTCTTTTATCTTATCGAATGCCAATTGGCAATCGTCATTCCACCTGACCGTTTGATCTTTCCTTAACAATTTAAATATTGGTTCACACGTGGCTGTTAGGTGAGATATGAACCTTGCAATGTAGTTCAATCTACCCAAGAAACCACGAACCTCTTTTTCTGTTCTCGGTTCAGGCATTTCTTGTATTGCTTTCACCTTGGCAGGATCAACCTCGATTCCTCTTTCGCTCACGATGAAACCCAGTAACTTTCCAGAACGCACCCCAAACGTGCACTTGTTTGGATTTAATCTCAGACGGAACTTTCTCAACCTTTCAAACAGCTTTTTCAGGTTAACCAGATGTTCCTCTTCTGTTCTCGACTTGGCAATCATATCATCTACATAACATTCGATCTCCTTATGAATCAAGTCATGAAACAATGTCACCATCGCCTGCTGGTACGTTGCCCCTGCGTTTTTCAACCCGAAAGGCATTACTTTATAACAATATGTACCCCACGGAGTAATGAACGTGGTCTTCTCCATATCTTCAGGTGCCATCTTGATCTGGTTGTACCCGGAGAACCCGTCCATAAAGGAGAACACTGAAAATTGAGCTGTATTATCGACCAGCACATCAATATGAGGTAGTGGAAAATCATCTTTCGGGCTAGCTTTATTAAGATCTCGATAATCCACACACATTCTCACTTTTCCATCTTTCTTCGGTACTGGCACGATGTTGGCTACCCACGGAGGATACTTTGTCACAGCAAGAAACCCAGCATCCCACTGCTTCTGGACTTCCTCCTTAATCTTTAAAGCCATGTCGGGGTGAGTCCGACGAAGTTTCTGCTTGACTGGCGGATATTCTTCTCTTAATGGCAGCCTGTGCACGACAATATCCGTATCCAACCCCGGCATGTCTTGATACGACCAGGCGAAGATGTCAACATACTCGCGCAACATTTCAGTCAAAGTTTTCTTCACATCTGCTTGCAAGCTGGCACCAATCCTGATCTCTTTCTTGGCATCCTTGGAACCAATATTGATGATTTCTACAGTCTCCTGGTGAGGCTGGATGACCCTTTCCTCTTGTTTCAATAATCTGGCCAGTTCTTCAGGGAGTTCACAATCTTTCTCATCCCCTTCTTCGGCTTAATAAATCGGATTGTCAAAGTCATACATAGTCATATCAAAATCGTTATCAGTGGTATCCGGAGGATCAAGTCTGCATGAACGGGTTCATGCCTTATTTTATAATTTATTTTTAAGCAAAACAAAAGAAAATGAAACATTGCCATTTTATTTTTTTGTGCAAAAATAAAAACTAAAAGACAGAGAACAAAATTTGATTGCAAAACGTCCTTTATTAATGATTAAACATTGCAAATGCAACCATGGTGGCCCTACAAATGAATCTATACGCCTTGGGCAGAGCGCAAGATTTTGACATGCATTATGGTTAGAAAAAACAAAGAAAAATTACTCTGTCTGAAGAGTAACCCGGATGACTTCTTCAACGAACCAGTTCTGCACTTGTTGTCCCGGAGCATGAGGGCGTACCCAGTTGTCCAGGTCACAATCACTGTCAACACTATCCTCTGTGGCCGCACAAGACTGGTTCGTGTAGATAATTCCCCCACTATTGAAAGTAATGGGTCCCCTGCTCCCCACATCTGAAGTTGTAGAGGGATGATAACCAATACCAAATTTGTCTTCCTTCATTGGGGTCTCTATCAGCCTGCCCCAACCTTGGGCGTTGCCTGCCCTGACGACTTCGACAGCTTGTTTGTAAGATGAAATGGAGGTACCAGCCCCAACTGGTACAGAAGAAGACTCAGGTGCATCGTCAATATTGACTGCTTCAAATGATTGGCACAACATCTCATGAATTTCCCCATCCATTTCAATGTACTTGAACGTGGACAAGTGACTCACAAAGATGTCTTCTTCCCCACTCACCGTCACAACCTGCCCTTCAAACTCATACTTCAGCTTTTGATGTAGAGTAGAAGTAACAGCCCCGGCTCCGTGAATCCAAGGGCGTCCCAATAGGCAGCTATATGCAGGTTGTATGTCCATTACATGGAACGTGGATTTGAATACCTGTGGTCCAATTTGTACGGGCAATTCCACCTCACCAAACACAGATCGTCTAGTTCCATCGAATGCTCTGACCACCAACTCACTAGGCCTTAAGATCAAACCATCAACTTCCAGCTTCATTAATGCCTTCTTGGGCAAGACATTGAGTGATGAACCAGTGTCTACCAGTACATGAGATAACACTGCGCCCTTACACTCCATCGTGATATGCAAAGCCTTATTGTGGTTTCTTCCTTCAACAGTCAAATCTCTACTTGTAAAGCCCAAGCCATGGCTAACATTAACATTGGAGATTACGCCCTCGAGCTGATTAACAGTAATTTCTTGTGGCACGTATGCACTCTTCAACACTTTCAACAACGCCTGCCGATGCGCATCAGAGCACATCAATAGTGACAAGATTGAAATCTTTGAAGGGGTCTGATTCAGTTGGTCCACAATCTTATAATCGCTTTTCTTGATTATCTTCATAAATTCTTCCATTTCCTTATCAAAAGTAATCTTTGTCTCTGCTTCAGGTGTAGGCGCATTTTCAACCACCTGTTTACCTTTAGCCTTTGCTGCGGCTTCGGCCTCTTTATCACTTCTCAAGGTTTGGGGAGCGAACAACCTTCCACTCCTTGTAAAGCCCCCTACACCCCCTACGTTATCAATATTTGGGCTGACTGACGACTCAACTTCCTGCTTTTTACCTTCGTAATATACATCTGCCCCATAGTGCCATGGGATAGCCTTCGTAGACGTGAACGGAATTGGTCCTGGCACCGTGATAGTGACAGGACTGGGTCTTTCTGGGGCAACACTCGCCACGGGAACTGCATTGACCGGCATTTGAATCTCAGCGAGAGTGTAATAGATGGTCACGGTTGATATCTCATCAGTGTCTTTCACGACTCTGTCGAACTGTAGACATCTTTCATCGATCAGATTCTGTAAACCCACCTTCAACTTATTACAGCCATTCTCCTGATTCATACACTCGGAACAATCCTGATTACAGCTCGGGAACACCTGTCCCTTCAATAAACGATCTTTTACAACCAACAAAGAAGTTTTCACTTGATGAACGTCTAACACCAAATTCAATCTCCTCCCATCTTCAATAGCGTACACATTTGCTGCACTATGATCAGGCATGGGATGCTGAGTAATATTAGGAGCGGGAGAGAAATTGATGGCTTTAGCATCAATCAAATCTTGTACTTTATGATGGAAAGCCCAGTATTTTTCAATGGAGTGCCCCTGAGCACCTGAGTGGAACTCACAACGAGCATTAGCATCGAAGTTAGGTGGCAGGTTTCCAGCAACCGGAGCTTTCATAGTACGGAGTTCTACCAACTTTACCTCGAGTAGCCGGGGCAACAGCGCGGCATAAGTCATAGGGAGAGGATCCATCTTACGATCCCTCTGCCTAGACCTTTGCTGGAAAAAAGGTTGTTGCTGTTGAACTTGTTGTTGGGGTTGTTGTTTCTGAACAGACGGTGTGGGGATTGTTACAGCATCTACCTGATAATAAGCTTGAGAACGCCCTCTACCTCGTCCTCTAAACACAGCATTCGTATCACCTTCTCTTCTTTTCTGGTTACTAGCAAACGGTTTCTTCGTCCCCGAAGAGCCAGCCCCACTCACATCCTGGATCTTTCCAAGCTTTAACAGACTTTCTATTCTTTCTCCCGCAATCACAATATCAGCAAATCCAGTTGACGGACAAGCAGCTAATCTATCAAGATAGGCCCCTTGCAAGGTGCCCATAAACATATCCGCCATTTCTCTGTCTGACAAGGGAGGTTGGACCTGGGCAGCCATTTCCCTCCACCTCTGTGCATATTCTTTGAAACTCTCCTTGGCATTCTGGGACAACCCCTGCAATTGGGTGCGGTTGGGCGCCATGTCGATATTGTACTGGTATTGCTTCAAGAACGCTTCTGCCAGATCTTTCCAACTCTTCACAGCAGCTCTATTCAACTTCATATACCAGGTCAAGGACGCCCCAGCCAGACTGTCCTGAAAATAGTGCATCCATAGCTTCTCGTCATCCGTATGGGCTGAAATCTTCCCAAAGTAAGCTTGAAGATGCGTTTGGGGACACGCATTGCCATGATACTTATCAAAAGTGGGAGGTTTGAATTTAGGGGGAATTCTGACTCCTGGGGCCAGCCCCAAGCTAGTAACATCAATACCCATAGAGTTCTTGCATTCTATGGCCCTGATCTTTTCTGCTAACTCATCATACCTTCGATCACCTTGATTACCCACATCAGCATCCAACAGAGTAAATTGGTCTTCCAGGGTATCTTCAAGAGTAACACCAGCATGCCTACCATTTCCATTACCCCGATTGTTACCACCAGGAGGAGGGTTGCCACCGGGAGGAGGGATGCCATGTCCCTGTGAATTGTCATGCTGATCACCTTCGGGCCCATTGTCTGGACGCTCGACCAGAAGCCTCAATCTCTCCTGATTTTGCGCCATGCCAGTCATGAGGGTCATGAACTGGTCCATACGCGCCCTCATTTCAGCCAAATCACTTTGCACTTGATCCATGATTCTTACTTGATTCCTTCTCGTCGAATATCGGTGAATATGATTCTCAGCTATACTGCCTGAAACCAAATAAAGGTTAGAGACCCTGCAACGAGTACCTGAAAAGCAAGTAACAAAAAATGCAAAATGATATGCAATGCCATGCAATGCCATGTTTGTCATTTCCGAGGTGCTTTATACCCTGATTCCAATCCAACCACAGAAATCTGAAGACCAGAAATCGTGATATAAAGAGACGTGTCGTGGTCATGTGCTTGTGTGCAGCTATCTGATAAGGAATAATTCTGAATAAAACTGCTCATACTCATTCAACGAAGTATTCAAGTACATTTAAGAAAGGTTCAACCGCAAATGCAATACAAGGAAAAATGGATCCATCAACAAGCCTGATGGTAACCATTAACAACAAAATATAAGGAAAAGAACATCAGTCTGACAATTCCACATCCTTCAGCTTATCACTTGAGTATTTGATCTCCTCAAAAAGTATACGGGTACGCTGGTGATTCGGCTTTTCAATCATTTCTTTGATCAAGACATCCCTTTTCTCAAGAGCTTCAGTTAAAGAACCCATATGCAGCATCAGAGCCTCGTCATCACACACTCCTTTGTGTCTCTTTATGCCAGCTTGCGTCTTGAGTATCTCCCTTTCTATCATGATTTCTTCAAGCTCTTTCTTGGTATTCTTCAGCTCACCTCTAGCTTCTTCTAGCTGTTCTTGACTCTTACCGAGGCTTTCCCGATACTTTCTCCTCTGCTCATGCGCCTTTTCAAGCTCTTCGTCCTTAATCTGCAACTGTTCCTGTAATTCAGCATTCTCTATCCTAACTTCGTCCCAAGCGTGCTGAAACTTTGTTAACTTTTCTTTGGTCTGTGCTAACGCCTGTTTGGTTTGCTTGTGGGCTTGAGTAGCATCATCAGCACCTTTACTAATCTTCCGGAAATGTTGGGCTCTTCCAGCAAAGTCTTTCTCTTTTGCAGTTAGGATTTGTTCAGCATCTTGGGCTTTCCGCTCCAGCTCTTTGTTGGCATGTAGAGCATTCTGAAGATGGCTACTCAACTCGGAATTCTCTCCTTGGAGCTTTTTCACCAAGGCTTGCAACTTGTCAACTTCTTCCACAGTAGCAGTGCTTCTTGCTTTCTCATTCTCCGGATACAAAAGGGGTGCCTTACCAAAAGGCAAGAGAAAATCTTCAACTCTTTTCTTCACCCACTCTTCATATGCTGGATAAACCCGGTTGTTAGGCTTGCCTAGAGTAACTTTCCCCTTTTTCAGTATGCTACCCCAGCTTTCAGAAGCTTTCTGTGCTGCTTCCCACCCATCTGATGTATGAAAATAGAGGGACTCCTCCACATCTCTCTTAATAGGCGGACCTGTCAGGGCATACCCAAATTGTCGAATGGCTAAAGAAGGATTGTAGTTAATCCCACCCATTCTTCCTATCAGTGGAACATTAGGGAACTTACCACAGCTGTGGATAATATTCTTGCCAATCAGCCCATGATCTACCCATACGATGTCCTTGGCCACCAATCCCATTAAACGCTGTTTCCACTCTAGAGAATCTTTGGAATCCACAAAAGCCCCTGATTGTGGTAAACGGCCCGCAAACCACTTATAGAACAAGGGTGCACAACAACGAATTATCCCTCCTCTTTTCTTTTCGTTTCGGTTGTACAACGAGTAGTGAAGATCTCCCAGTAGCGTTGGCACCGGGTTCTTCATCATGAATATTCGTATAGCGTCCGTATCAATAAAATCCGGCTCGTTGGGAAACAACACTATGCCGTATATACAAAGGGCTAGCAAAGCATTAAAACCAAGCCAAATCTCGCCTTTAGCTGCTTCCTGGGCCTTCTTAATCAGATATTCCAGCTTGTAACCACGAATCTTTCCTTTGTTGGAGACATTGTCGCCTAACTCTGATTTGCTCAAATAAAGAGCACCAGCCACCTTTCCAAAGTCAAGATCCCCCACTGATCCAAAGAAAGGGGGCTCCTCCTTGATAGCAATCCCCAACATGTTGGAATACTCCTCCAAGGTAGGAACCAACACATAGTCTGGAAATACAAAACACCTCAGAGGCGGATCATAGAACTGCATCAACGTATGGAGACCTCTGGCTTCATAATCACTGACATTACGGACCATAGATAAAATCCACCCATATTTCTCTTCAAAAGCTTCTCGTATTGCAGGGCTCGTCATTCCCTTCAGCATAACAATAGGGCCTAAAGTAGGCGTAAGGAACTTATAGCTGATGATATTCTTCCTCTCTTTAGTGTTCATCTTTGCAGGGACCTGATGACTGGAATCAAGGGTAATATATGCACCTGGAAATGAATAAACATGTATGTTAAAATATGATAATGCAATGCAAAGGGCAATGTGATCAGGTAATCAGGTGTCTGTGCTGAACTGTGAACGGTGTCAGTGTAGCTCTGAGACTAATATAGAACCATAGATAAGAACCATCTGAATACAATAGGATGAAACTTCCTTTTTGTGCACTGATGATAGAAAAAACGGGTATGTAGGAGGTCATGGTTACCTGCAAACCTGTAAACAACCCGCCCTTCTCACATGTGGGTACTAGGATGTTCAGTATCCCGGGCTCTCAGGTCGAGAAATGATGATACGTTCACCATTTCTGGTTTGGCATCATCATCAATCGAGGAGGCCTCAACTGATTCTCCAAAACAAAAGGTCCTCAGCTTCTGGCACTGAGGTCGAGAAGCAATAGTACATTCATCCCTCAGGGTACAGTACTATCGCCAATCGAGGAGTGCCTCCGCTGATTCTCTTTCAAAAAGGGATGTCCTATAGCAAGTTCCCAGCATTGGGTCCTCGGATCGAGAATGTGCAATGGGTTTGCCACGGAATGTGGTCTGCCACTGTCACATCTCGGGAGGAGTGCCGCAACTGAGTCCTCGGGAATGGTCACCAGAGTCGACAGTTCCTCAAGAGAATAACCACTGGCCTGCATAACATGCAGTAGCAGAAAGCTCCTGATAGAACCTCGTCTGGTTGTGGGTCTCATGAACAACAATACGTGGTCACCACCACGCAAGCGTCATGACTATCCACTCTAATACCTATGTATGTACTCAAGCCTTGGTAGTGAGCTTATCTCTCAGAACACCCATCCCGCCAAACAGACAAAACAGTGCAACACAATATAATATATGATATGTAATGCTAAAATGCGGTAAATACAGTAAAATAAATAAACAGCAACATATAGCACAACAGTAAACACCCAATGAAAGAAAAGCAGACAAGCGCTAGGATTGACTCGCTAAGGAAACCAGAGATTCTGGGTTCGATCCCCAGCAGAGTCGCCAGCTGTCGCTCCCGAGATTTTCATCCTAGTACAAACGCGAAAGTGGCACCGAACAGAGTCGCCAGCAATGTGTATTTATCCCATGAGAGGGAAAGGAAACACCGCATAAACCTGAAGGAAGGAAAGAGCATGGTCTTGCGACCAAGAGAACTGGGTTCGGGAGTCGGTTACGCGAGAGGAAGGTATTAGCACCCCCTCGCGTCCATCGTACCCGATGGGATCCACGCTTGCTTGTTTCGATCAAAGGGTGAAGAAAACTGGAGCTCCGCTGCTACTGGAAAGGAAAAGGAACGAGAACGGAAAGAAACGAAGAAACAAATGTAGGGAAAATAAAAGAAGTGCTCGCATGGGCCCTACCCCACTGCCTACGTATCTCATCGGGAGCATGAGAATCAGAGCGACGTAGTTCCCCTCACTAGGGAAAGTTGTTTGTGTTTTTTAGAGAACGGCTTACGTTCTAGCTCAGGTGTTACAGGCTCGCTGGTCCGAGTGCGTTACCATCTTGCAAGAGAACGAGTAGAAGCACGTTCGTACGCTGAGAGTGAGTGAGGTGAGAAAAGAATTCCCGAAGGAAAGACGTTATTGTTTGTTTTTGTCTTTTAAGAGTTTTTTCATTTGTTTGCATATGATAGTGTATCTGAATCTTAGTCATTGGAATGTGTACATTCTCACATTCCAAGATGGAATGAGTAAGAAAGCACACTAAGGGTGAAGAAGACCCCCACACTTAGTTCCAATTGTCAAGGTTCAAACACACTAGCATACTTGTGTTTATTAAGTGTTTTTGTTGATTAAGAAATGAAGAAGTGCTTTTTATTATTTGTACCTTCAACAAGTATTGCATTTAGGTCCCTCATACAAGATCAAATGTTTAACACATTGACCCAAGAAGGGCTATATGCTACACATTCTAAGATTATAAGAGAAGACCCCTTATAATCTTTTCTTTATATGAAAGGCCTAAATGCAATAAATGCCTACCTTCATTAGATATTTTGAATTTTCTTTAAGAGATGAGAAGAGAGACTCAAGAGAGGAGAAAAGGTAAAACCTATATGGACTAAGACTCAATCCTAATTGAAGATTAAAGGGAGTGATCCTAAAGGTTTGTGAGGTTTCAACCTAAAGTCTAAAGAAAGAAAGAATTAAACAATTCACTTCTAAAGTAGAAGATGAATTGTAATTCAAAAAGGGAAAGTAATGAGTTATTAAAAGAAAGCACATAAGTGCTTAACAAAACATAAAATGGAATTGTAAAAGAGAAAGGATAGAAGTTGAATGTGGATTCCTTATCCGCACTCAATTGAAACTTACCAAAGCCCCTACATGGTTAGTAAACATGTATAAGAAGTATAAGAAGTAAAAGAACATGTAATGCATCATAAAACTCAAAAGAATTAAATGAGAAACCAAATCCTAGAGCCACAACCAGAATGTACATCATATGGAAACAAATGGTTATTATCAATCAAACTCAAGTGGATAGGCAACAAACATCCTCCATGACATTAGAACATGATATCATAAGAAAAGGGAGAATGAAAGATGAAAGAGAAAAGAAGAAATGTGTATAAATGGAACATGTAATTCATGTATCAGAATTGAAATGAAATGAAAAATGATTCACAAAACTCTCACAAGTATTCATGAAGCACATCAAGGCATTTAAGAAGTGATAGAAGAAGTAGGATTGAAATGGAAGTTCCAAACAAAGGAAAGTGCAAACACAACACGTTAAAGGTGCACAAGGTTCAAATGATAATCAACAAGAAAAGATGACATATGATATGTATCTATGTCCTATAATGTCAAGAGTGTAGCTCACCAAATAGGCAAATGATCATGCAAGTATACACAAAAGAAAACATGTAAACATGCACAAAAGATTACAATGATATGACATGTTATAATGCTTTAAATGAAATGCATCAAACAAAAATCAAATGGCCTCATGAAAATTATGAAAACATGGTATTTAAGTTCACTAATCAGAGATGAATCACATATCAAAGTAGCATGCAAGGAACCAAGGCAAAATGATGTCAAACAATGCACTTAGGTCACATAGACATATCATACAAAGTAGCACAAAAGTGAACACCAAACATGCCATAAAATGACCTAAAAAATCAAATAAAAATCACTTAACATACCTCAAGATGCTAATGACTCAATACAAAAAGAAGAGCATCAAAACAATTTTTAATGATCAAGAACAAAATTAAACAAAATCATGTACCACATTAAGAATGCACACCAAAGAAATTCAAAGAAAATTATGGAACAAGGGCAAAAAGGTCATAAAATCAAGAACCAAAATCATGAAAAAATTTCTAAATGTTTTAAGAAGGCTCATGAATTTTTGTGGAATTTTATGATGCTATTTAGTATTTTTAAAAATTAAAAAGAAAACGTGTAGAAAAATAGAAAAATTAAAATGAAATGAAAAGCAAGTGTGGGGTGCAGACATAGTAAATTTCAGTTCAACATAATTGGGCTTTAAAAAGAGGAGGTGTGAATATCAAAATGTCTTAAGTCCAATTCTGCGCAATCCACACCAATAACCATGCACACTCAGTCAACAAAATTGACTCATTAATAACCATTGGATGAGGTCTCAGTCAAGCCAAAGTCAAAGTATGCCAAATCAACGCACGCGCACGCATGAACACCCTTACTATCATGTACCATGCCACACCATGCTTAAATGAAATCAGAAATAACACACGTGACACGCACATGGATTTTAATGCGTTGGCACCTTTTGGACCACACGATCATGAAAAACGGACGGATGAGATTATAACATGCATAAACCCTAGTTCTAACAGTCACCGGCCGGAGGTGATCTCCGGTCACCTTCTCCGACCAAACCACCACCGTCTGCAACCTTAATTTCTCCAGAAATCCACAAATGAAATACCAAAATGAAGCCGAGCTCACACACATCATGAATATGCAATCAGTTTTCATAGATCATGCACGCATAACACAAACCGAGCCAAAACAATTTGCCCTAACATTTGGTCTATGCCTCTAAAGGCCTATCAACTAGCCAGGCAAGTTCTTGAGCTTATAAGAAGCTTCAAGAACCTGAAAACAACTTCACATTAGGTCTATAATGGTGGAGATTCGTACCTGAAGTTTTGAAACCTTGAAGTGTTCTTCAGAAAACCAGAGGTCTTGTCTCTTCTACAATCTTCACTTGGCCAAATGAAGGCTGGGATGTAGAACTTGATGATGATTCAATGGAGAAGAGGTTGAAACCAAGCTCCAAACAAGTATCACTGTGGAGAACTTGAGAGAATCAGAGAGATTGTTGAAGTGGAATGAACAAGGTAGAGCTCAAGAATCAGTGGCAATGGTGGAATCGAGAGAGAAGAAGAAAGTGTTTCTGAAGTGAATGTGTGGAAATGAAGTTAGAAAATGAAGTTAGAGTGTGTGATTTCTATTTATAAGGTGAACTAACCACGGTTAAATGAGTTGAGTTAGGGTGAGTCAAGTTGGTTAACTGAGTCAAGTTAGTTAGGGAGAGCAGTGCTATGGTGAAGAGGGCTCATGACATGCTATGGTGTGGGAAAAATAAATGGCACGGTTTGTGAAATAGAAGCTTGTTCATCAAAAACTTGCTAAGCAAGTTTTCCCCCTTCTATTCTCATGCAATGCACGTGCCACTGTGCTTAGTGTAAGTAGTGTATGCTTGGTCAAAAGAGGAAATTGAAGTGAAGAAGTGTTTGGTGTGTGAGTGAACCAAATTATGAACTGAACTGTCAATGTACCAGTGCCAACATAGGGTAGTTTGTTGAAGTTTTTCTCCTTATTCAATGAATGGTTTGGTATGCTTTTGGAGTCAATTGAAAGAGGAGATATTGAAGAACAATGTTGGTTTGAAAATTGAAGTGAAATGAGGTCTCTAACATGCCTAAAAATGACCACAAACAGATGGAAAAAGAGACTGGTACATGGGCGCGCAGACTTGTGGCATGACCTGGTTGTGACCTGGTCAAATTTCAGTTGCAATGACCATTCTTTGAGCCATCATAACTCCTTAACCTTTGATCAGATGAAAAATTGATAAACACCAACTTTGAAGATCTCACATAGAGGAACAACTTTGATGTTGAAAAGTTTTCCATTTGAAGCCTCTAATCATGAGTAATTGATCAATACATTTGGCCCACCAAGTGTTTGAGAAAATGACTGCGCGCGTGCCCTGAAAATCTTGGTCATGACCTAGTTTTGGACCTACTTTGCTCAAACTTTGATCAATCATATCTCACTCAATTTTTATCCAATGGAGATGTTCCACATATGGATGTGAAGCTTAAAACAAGATCTTTTGTTGTGGCCGAGTGGAATTTTCATTTGGTGCTTCAATTTTAAATGGCCTTGGTTCAAACTCTGATGCAAAATGGCCAAAACTTGCTATTTTTAGTAACCCTTCATCTTCCAAAAATGGCAACTTTCCACCTCTTGATTTTTTTATGATTCCTTTGGAGTTTCTTGACCAAATTTTGTACATTGGACATATGTAACATGAATTTCATGATTTTGGGCTCAAAAAGTCAAGAGTTGACTTTTTCCTCTGATTATTTGACTTGGCCCCAATTTTCCTGATTTCTGATCTTTCTTCCAATTGAAACACTTCCAAAACCAATTGAGAGGCAATTTTCCATACACATACACTTAAGAACATGTAGAATACCATGACATCAAGTTTTGTCCAAAAAATCAAAGATTCCCTGATTTAATGGGAAACCCTAGTTTTGGTGCCCACCTCCTAGGAGAAAAATGTGCAGTCTTCAATTTCAAATTCCTCAGAGTATGTTGTGTACCTTCTTAAAGGATGATGATATATGCCATTTGAGGATGATTTTGGATCAATGAGCTATCTCTTTTGAGGGTTTTCCTTCAGTTTTTGAACCTCTTGCATAGTGAAAGATGTAATGCTTCAATCTCCCATTGTATCTCTTATCCTTGAGGTTGTGGATGATCAATTGAGATGGTATGAGACATGAAAGACCTCTTGGCTTGCCTTGAGGGCACTTGATTGACCTTTTTGTGCTTTGAATGATCCCTTGATTGTCCACCTTCCACCTGATCACATGCCCTGATGGTAAGAAGGATGCCATGCTTCATTTTTCTATTTTAAATGCAATGTAATGTTAATGAGGTGGATATGATATGATAAATGATAATGCCATTCTATGATGACAAAGAGGGAGAGAAAATTTTGGGGTATTACAACATTTTGAAAAAGTGAAACAGATTCTGACTTAGTGAAAATTTCACTAAGTGTTGGAAAAAGTGACATTTCATGTTTTCAGCCATTTTGATCCAACCATAACTCAAAATCCATGATGAATTGGAATGAGGTGTAGTTGACACTTTTAAAGTATGCCATGAGAGCTACAAATCCATCTTTGGATCAGCCCAAATGGTTGCATGGATCTCAATTTATGATCCTTGAAAGTTGGTACCCTAGCCACTCTGTTCCATAACTTAGAAACTTTCTAAGTTTTTCATGGTACCCCTTTTGCAAGTTATCCCACTTTTCTTGATTTTTCTTGACGAATGATGATTCCAATCACACATTAACATCATTTTAGGGTTAGGGAACCATAATTGTCAAAAAATCAAAAAGTCAAACTTTGACTTTTGGGCACAGTTGACTTTTTATCAGATGAATTCCAAACTGTGCGATCCTCTATGAAATCAAGTCCTTGACCTAAATCAAACTTGATGGATTGATTTCATAGGTGTTATAGGGTGTATTGAATCATGTCCCAGTGTTTGGGAGGATGTCCTGGTCAAAAGTCAAAGACACAGTTGACTTTTCTCGCGAAACCCTAACTGTGGTTCTGATGAACTTGAAACTTGTGAATCAAGCTTCTTGGATCAATCCATTGTTGCAAATAGATCAATGTAGGGTATTAGAGACCCTCAAATCATGTCTTGAGGTCTTGGCTCATGTTTTGTCCCAAAAGTCAACTTAGGGGTGAATTAGGTCAAGAAACCCTAATTCCTGATTTTTGGTAACTGCATCCCCTGAGGTTAAATTGACTTTATGGTTAGGTCCATGAGGTCCCTTTGAGTATTTTGGGTTATGCTTTGAAGCATTGGCTCATGCCCAGAGGAAAATTTCCATCTGGAGGCCCTGGTCGACCAAAACCCTAATTTGGTGACACTGGCGATCTTGAGGCTTAATCCACTTGGAATGTTCCAGCCTTGTGCTTGATTCTTAATGTGGGAGTCCTCTTAATCCATTGTGGATATTTGAGAGGTTTAGACAAGTTGAAGATCATGTCATTCCTTGATTGATCCTTTGTCTAAGAGCTTTGAGAGGGCTTGAAACCCTAAGTTTGATTGTAGTGGATGCTCACCCATCTGTGGGGAGACTGATGAGGCATAAAGGTACATCCATATTGTGATGATGATTTGCACAATGATGGGAAATATTAGTGGTCAAAATTTGGGGTATGACAGCCTGGGCATTCTCCTGATGGTGGGAGGCTCGGGCGGAGCTGGCCGCTTCCTTCTTTTCGTACTGAATATACGACTGTCTGGAGGAGGAAGGCGTCCAGGCTTCTTGGAGGTGCAAGGCCAACAACTTTAGAAAACTCTGGGTGTGGACGCAGTCCACTTTCGAGCAGAAAATTTTTCATGTCGTCTGTAGTGGGGACTTGCACAGCTTCTTTGTTAAACCTTTCAATATACGCTCTGAGAGGTTCATCCTTCCCTTGAATTATGGCCTCAAGGGAGGCTTCAGTCTTGGGATGACGGTGTGATGCCGTAAAGTGCCTGGAAAACATCCTGCCCAGCTGCTTCCACGAGGTAATGGACTCCTCGGGCAGTTGTTTGTACCAAGTCATTGCCCCTTTCCGGAGCGTGGTCGGGAACAGATGGCACTTGATGGCGCCCCGGTGTAGCGCTTTGTGGTTTCGAATCACTACCGCTTTGGTACTACAATTTGATTCATTTTTTATCCTGTAAAGCTGATTAAGGAAGGGAAATATATGTCTCCAATTAATCCTGCTTGCATACTGAGGTTAAATAGTCAAAACTGTTGGTTTACAGATGCTATCAAAATATGGGGGGTTCTTCTTTAGGGTTATTTGTTTAAAAATACAGTGTCTGGACTATTTGTGAGGTTTAAGATGTTAGGTCTGATGCTTCTTGATTGATGTATGGAGGTACGGGATTGTGGGTTTTTGATTAGTATGCTAGCTAAAATTTTGCAATCTTACGCCTACGTATTCCCGAAACAGGGAAATCAGAGGGATCGTAGTTCCTCCTATTCTATGGGAGGAAAGAGATTGTTTTGGTGTCTTGTTCAAAGCCCAAGACAAGAAGCCAAAGGTGGTTTGTATCTTGTTCAAAGCCCAAGGTGTGAAGCTAAAAGGTTTTGGATGAGAGAGAATTTGTCATCTCTAAAGAGGAGTGGTTGATGTTTGTATGCTGTGAGCAAGGCACAACTTTGATGCTAAAAGGTTGATTGACTCAACCGGGGTTTTCTTTATACAAAGCCTAAGAGGAGGCTAGAAGTTGACTTTTTCGGGGAAAATGTTCTTTCTGCCTTGTACAATGCCCAAGATTGAGGCTAAAAGGGATTTTGACTCCATTGGGGTGAATGTATCTTGTATAAAGCCCAATATGGAGGCTAAAAGGGTTTGACTCAACAAGAGAGTATTTTTATCTGTCCTGTATAAAGCCCAAGATGGAGGCTAAAAAGTTTGACTCAACAAGAGAGTCTTGAACAGGTGATTGACTCAACAAGAGAGTCTAAAGGTTGATTGACTCAACAAGAGAGTCTTTTATACCCAGCAAGAGAGTGATTTGCTATCCCGTACAAATCCCGAGATTAAGGCTAAAAGGAGATTGACTCAACAAGAGAGTCTTTTATACTCAAGAAGAGAGTGTTTTGCTATCCCGTACGAAGCCCGAGATTGAGGCTAAAAGGAGATTGACTCAACAAGAGAGTCTTTTATACTCAACAAGAGAGTCTTTTATACTCAACAAGAGAGTGTTTTTATATGTCTTGTACAAAGCCCAAGACGGAGGCTAAAAGTGGTTGATTCAACAAAAGAGTACTTTATACTCAACAAGAGAGTGTTTTTGTATGTCTTGTACAAAGCCCAAGACGGAGGCTAAAAGTGGTTGACTCAACAAGAGAGTCTTTTATACTCAACAAGAGAGTGTTTTTATATGTCTTGTACAAAGCCCAAGACGGAGGCTAAAAGTGGTTGACTCAACAAGAGAGTCTTTTATACTCAACAAGAGAGTGTTTTTATATGGCTTGTACAAAGCCCAAGACGGAGACTAGAAGTGGTTGACTCAACAAAAGAGTTTGAAAAGGTTAGCTCCGCTGGGGAGAATTATTTGTACAAAGCCCAAGAGGAGGTTGTCTTAATGCTGAGGATTATTGAGATCCTGAAGCGTGTCCAAGTGTGGGGAACTCTCATGAGAGAGGGACCGAGTTTCTTCGGGAGATTGATCCAGAGTGATCGGTGTTTTTTCCTATGTTTTAAAGGAACTTGAGAATGTCTTTGAGACTCAAGAGGTTTAGACTGTCCAAGTCTAGAGTTTTATCTTTTGTACAATGCCCAAGAGGAGGCACGAGTATTAAGGGATGAGTATCAACCCTAAAATGGGCGGAGTTTTGACTAAGTTCTGTCTTATACCTTTAAGAGGTTGTCACGGTCCTTGTATTAAGCCCAAGAGAAGGCATGAGAACTTCTAAGAAGCCGAAGGGTCCTCGTACAACGCCCAAGAGGAGGCGGGGATGCTTTTAGGAAGCCTGTGGGTCCCCAAACCAAGAGAAGTTCAAGAAATGCAATTCACCAAGAAGAGATCATTCCAGGAAAGTTCGAAGATTTGGAAGAAACTCAAGAGATGCGATTCACGGAGAAAAGATCATCTCTGGGGAATTAGAGTTTCTTTGACAATTTCTAAGGGTGAGAGTCTGAGAAAAGGTTCACCGAGAATACTGCCTTTCTCTTTGTTCCATATTGTTTAACCCCAAGAGGAGGGAAGACTGTATCTGGAATCCTATGGGGGATCTAGTTTTGTTTGTATTTAAGAGTGACCAACAAGGCTTTACCTAGTGCTAGACGTAGTTTTCGGGGAAAACTCTAAATAACTATACTAGTATTACACAGTGGATATGTGACAAGTATATAAAAGGATGTGAAAGAAGACTTACAGTGAGACAGCCCCACAATACAGTTATATACATATGAAAGCGATAAATGAAAGCGGATAAACACTTACCTGTTGTAGAGCTTCCAAGCTGTTTTGTTAGTTGTTCAACAAAGAAAGTTTTGATAACAACATATATTTGAATTCAAAATCAAAGGAGAAAGTGCTTTGAAGAGATTGTTGGGGCTTACAGCTCAAGGAGAGGCCCAAGTTTTAACGATGATCGCACCGTTGTTTTGAAAATTGTACAGAGGGACTTATACAATATGTAAGGCCCACACCATTTTGGTTTCAAAAAGGGTTTGGGTCTTACACTCTATTAGAGGCCCAAATAAATTTAAAGAAAAGAAATGGGGCTTATAACACGAGGGTAGGCCTAGATGATTTGATTTTTGAACTGGCGATTGGGCCAAGATTTTTCTTTTAACGCAGAGGGACTTATACAATATCTGAGGCCCAAAATTGTTTTGGTTAAAAGGGGATTGGGTCTTACACTCTATTAGAGGCCCAAAGTTTTTTTGTTTTTGAAAAGGAATGGGACTTATAGCTCGAGGAGAGGCCAAATTGATTTTGTTAAAAAAGGCGACGATCGCGCCGTTGTTTTTGAAAATACAGTGGGACTTATACAATAGCTGAAGCCCAAAAAGTGGTGTATTTACAAAGGGGATGGGTCTTACACTCTAATAGAGGCCCAAAGTTTTTTTGAAATATTTGTGTATGATTAAAAAACAAAGAAACCCTAATTTTCATTTTTTAAAAGTATTTTTTCAAAGAAAATTAATAAAAAATGATAAAAATACCAAATATGTTTAAATAAACCACTTGTGATTTTTGGTTAAGGTTTGAAAAATGAGGTTTTAATCACAAGATCATTTAAAACTCATTTGGTTTTGATTTTAAAGATGAATATTCATTTTTTAAATGTTTAAAAACAATAAAAAATGAATTTATTTACAAAAATACCAACTATATTAAATGAATAATATAAATTTTTTTTTTGTGGTATAAAATATTTCAACATTTTTGTGATTTTTTGCAAAAAGAACCAATAAAAAATGATACAAATTGAGAGAGTTATTAATTTTTCAAATCATTAAAATAAATATGAAAAATAATAAAAATAAAACAAGTGATAAAAAAGAGGTCTGGGGCGAGGGGGATTCGAACCCGATACCTCTCGCTTGCCAATACTCATAAACCAGCTGATCAACCACTAGGGCGCAATGACAATTCATTAAACATATGGCAAGGGAAAAATATAAGGCAAACTAGGTTGGAAAACCTGAAGAATGGCGCCATGGCCATCTTCTTCCTTGGCTCAGATGCGTGAAGCTTTCTATCTCACTCATTTCTCAACCATTTGTCACGATTTAAACACCAATTTCATGCGATTTTTAACAAGGAATATGGTGGCAATATTCAATTTTGTTGAAATGGATTAAATCAGAACATAACAAGTTAAAACCTGAAGAACGCTAAAATTGGCATGAACTCAATGAAATCCTATATACGAATTGTAAACAAAAATTGATTGAGGGGAAACACTCAACATATGAGGACAAGCAATTGGCAAAAGTATCATGTGAGGAAATATGCATGGATCATGTTATGAGAGTTTTGAGGCTTACCCTGATGCAAGCTGAAATGGAACTCTGCACAGATGGTGTTCCAGAAGTGATTTGATGAGCCATACAGCTTCAATGGATGTTGTTGAGTGGATTGCAAGCCTTGGAACACTTTGGAAATTTTTGGATCAGGTTGGAGGAATCCTACTGCAGAATGGATGCATAATGGCTTGGTTGATGGGTGATTTTGAGCTAGAGGTGTTACAGAGATGATTTAAGTGTTTTAACACCTCATATACATCATATGTGATGTGTTTGAGCAATTGGATTGGATTGTTTAAGGCTGCAACTCAAAACCCGATGGTGGTTGCTCAAAAACAAAGAAATTTGGCACTTAAGTGAGAATGAGAGAAAGCAATGTGGTAAGCTGCTTTGGTGTAGTTTGAATGATCAGTGAGAACCTCTATTTATAGGTGATCAACTCTTGTCTTAGAGGAATAGTGAATGGCTGCTGGATCAGATCACATTCAATGGCTTTAGCTTGGTGGCATTTCTTCTCATGCAAGGCAAACTAGCCTCTCCCAAGAGCAGGGTTATGTCTTGACCAAATCCACATTCTTCAGATGTTTTAATTGTTGTTTAATCAGAGAACTTGACTGAGGAGAGTGGCTTTGTTGAAAGTGCCCTATTTCACATAAATGCCTTTGAATTCAAGGCATAATGTGCCAAAATGCATTAATCTCAAGTTGGAAGATCCCTTGGCTTTTTGACTTAGCTTTATCAGTTGGATCAGTTGGATTAGGATCAGATTAGATGACTGTGACTTAGAGATCCTTGGTCTTTGGCTCAAAATCGTGCAAGACAAGAAATCTCACAAACTAATTTTTCATGACAGCCTTGCCATGGTGTGTTGTAGCAGCCATAATTCTTGGCACAAGTGGAGTTGTTTCATGCTAGTGAGTTGCTTGGATTGTAGGCAACATGTACAACAACTTTGATGTTTACATCATGAATTGATTCAACTTGTAACTATGTGAAAAAAATCCCACAAGTTTTGGTGTTTTCAACAAAATCTGTCTTGGACAGAATTTTGTCTAAGTGTTGGAAAAGTTGTACTTTCATGTTTTTAGTGATTTTGATCCAATCATAACTCAGAATCCATAATGAATTAGAGTGAGGTGTAGTTGAAGCTTTTGTAAAGTTCCATGAGAGCTACAAATCCAGCTTTGGACCAACCAAAATGGTTGCTTAGATCACAAGTTATGATCCTTGGAAGTTGGTACCCTAGCCACTTTGTTCCATAACTTAGAAAATTTCTAAGTTTTTTATGGTTACCCCTTTTTCAAGTTATCCCACGTTTCTTGATTTTTCTTGATGAATGATGATTCCAATCACACATTAACATCATTTTAGGGTTAGGGAACCATAATTGATCAAAAAATCAAAAAGCCAAACTTTGACTTTTGGGCACAGTTGACTTTTTATCAAATGAATTCCAAATTGTGCGATCCTCTATGAAATCAAGTCCTTGACCTAAATCAAACTTGATGGATTGGTTCCATAGGTGTTATAGGATGTATTGAATCATTTCCCAAGGTTTGGGAGCATGTCCTGGTCAAAAGTCAAAGGCACGGTTGACTTTTCTCGCGAAACCCTAATTGTGGTCCTGATGAACTTGAAACTTGTGAATCAAGCTTCTTGGATCAATCCATTATTGAAAATGGATCAATGTAGGGTATTAGGGGCCCTCAAATCATGTCTTGAGGTTCTGGCTCATCCTTTGTCCCAAAAGTCAACTTAGGGGTGAATTAGGTCAAGAAACCCTAATTCCTGATTTTTTTTATGAATGCATCCCCTGAGGCCAAATTAACTTGATGATTGGGTTTATGATGTCCCTTAGAGTGTATTGGGTTATGCTTTGATGCATTGGCTAAAGTCTAGAGGAAAAATTCCATCTGGAGGCCTTGGTCGACCAAAACCCTAATTTGGTGACACTGGCGATCTTGAGGCTTGTTCCACTTGGAATGTTGCAGCCTTGTGCTTGATCCTTGATGTGGGAGTCCTCTTGATTAATTGTGGATGTTTAAGAGGCTTAGACAAGTTGAAGATCATGTCATTCCTTGATTGATCCTTTGTCTAAGAGCTCTGAGAGGGCTTGAAACCCAAAGTTTGATTTTAGTGGATGCTCACCCATCTTTAGGGAGACTAATGAGGTATGATGGTTCATCCATATTGTGATGATGGTTTGCACAATGATGGGGAATCTTAGTGGTCAAAATTCAAAGGTACAGTTGACTTTTCTCGCGAAACCCTAATTGTGGTCCTGATGAACTTGAAACTTATGAATCAAGCTTCTTGGATCAATCCATTGTTGCAAATGGATCAATGTAGGGTATTAAGGGCCCTCAAATCAGGTCTTGAGGTTTTGGCTCATGCTTTTTCCCAAAAGTCAACTTAGGGGTGAATTAGGTCAAGAAACCCTAATTCTTGATTTTTTTTATGAATGCATCCCCTGAGGCCAAATTGACTTGATGATTGGGTTTATGATGTCCCTTAGAGTGTATTGGGTTATGCTTTGATGCATTGGCTCATGTCCAGAGGAAAAGATCCATCTGGAGGCCTTGGTCGACCAAAACCCTAATTTGGTGACACTGGCGATCTTGAGGTTTGATCCACTTGGAATGTTGCAGCCTTGTGTTTGATCCTTGATGTGGGAGTCCTCTTGATTAATTGTGGATGTTTAAGAGGCTTAGACAAGTTGAAGATCATGTCATTCCTTGATTGATCCTTTGTCTAAGAGCTCTGAGAGGGCTTGAAACCCTAAGTTTGATTGTAGTAGATGCTCACCCATCTTTGGGGAGACTAATGAGGTATGATGGTTCATCCATATTGTGATGATGGTTTGCACAACGATGGGGAATCTTAGTGGTCAAAATTTAGGGTATGATAGATGCCCCTATTTAATCTTCTTGGACCCGAAGGTGTGAATGGCGAAGGTATTCGGGCATTCGGGGTGCAAGATGATTAAATATCAGAATACTCGAAATTTTGATGGTGGTTATGAATGGTAGCTTACGCATTCATCTTCTTTTGCTAAGAGTTGATACTTATAAAAGGTAAAACTTCCCCTTGATCCTGGTCTTCCTACCAAGGAACTGGTCAAAGTTTCTGATGTAAACTTCCCCTCAATTCTGGTTTCCTACCAAAGAACTGGTCTCAATTTCTGAAATAAACTTCCCCTCGATCCTGGTTTCCTACCAAGGAACTGGTCTCAGTTTCTGGAATAAAATTCCCCTCAATCCTGGTTTCCTACCAAGGAACTGGTCTCAGTTTCTGGAATAAACTTTCCCTCGATCCTGGTTTCCTACCAAGGAACTGGTCTCAGTTTCTTTTGTCAATAAACTTTCTTGACAAGGGACGCTATTCATAGCGGTTTTCCTCAAACTTCTCGCCAAATTTTCCTGGGGAGATGCCATTTGATAGAAAAAATTTTGATGTCAGAGTTGCTGGGGAATCCAGTCGTCTGAGTTGTAGAGGTGTACAAACTTCTCTGTTGGAGACGCCATTCGTCGACTCTACTGGGGGGAAAATGAGTCTCTTGAGAGACTACTTTCTTCTTGGGGATATTACATAATCCAATTTTGAGGTGCCGATGACCTTTTCGTTAGCGAATTTTTCGGAGAAAAACTGCTGTACTGCCGAATCTCTGATTAAGAGGCTTTCATTGGGGATCTTACTGAATCTGGGAAAACAAAAATATCATCTTCAATGGTGAAGAGTGACGTTCTTCAAAAGTTTTCTTGCTTTTCAGAGGTTCAAGTTATCAAAGTGGTCAAAGAACCACCTTCAACCCATAAATAAACTAGAGGAGTCGTTGTTCAGACGCGACGTTTCCTAACAAGGAAAGAACTGGAAACGCGACTGAGAGGACTTTTATCACTTGGGGATAAGACTGACCAGAGTGATAGTGATGCAATATGAATGTGAATGTAAATCAATAATGTATGATGTATGTATGTATATGCTGACAAAACTGACGCGATATACAGACTAGTAGATGAACACGACTGGATACTCGACCACCGTGGGGGATGAAGAGGTACCATTGGGTTCAAAATAGCAATTCTGCCTTGCTTAGGAGAGATAGTCCCCTTGGGGAACCCCGTTGGTCGGGCTTAGGATATAAGAACTCTGCCAAGGGGGTGTCAGATGGAAAATTCGCATCCGACATAGCTGATCCTTCATTCAGGTGCACTGTTTTAGAAGGAGTACTTTGATTCTGCACTTTGAAGTTCGATTACTTCTGGAGAAGCGATCGATATTCTTTCGATGTTCAACAGTCAAAAGAAATTGCCATCTTTATTTAAAAGCAGAAAAAATTTTACCAGTAAATTCATTTTTTTTGTTTTATTTCAAGAATCATTAATCATATTAAAATGTTGTTCTGTAAAGCTAAAACAAATGAGAATTGCAAACAAAAGCACTAGGGCTCAAATTTTATTGACAGGATGGAGATCAGCCAAGCGCGTGATTCCATAGAGGATTTACAATGTCTAGAAAATGGTAATTTAAGGGAAAAGGGCTACATCGAAACATAACAACTGTTATCCTTCTACCAACTTTGAATTCTGGACATCCTGAGCTTCTGTCGAAGATGACCTTGACTGGCATTTTCTCGGATGGTGTAACTGCTACTGAGGGACTTGCCCCTTTGTTGGACATAGTTACTTGCCATTATCCCTAACTTTTGCCTGGATTGTACTCTGAGATTTCCAATCCACCGGGATGATTTTTGCTTATGCCTCTAATTTTTGCCTGGACCGCCCTTTCGGGTTTTCAATCCACTGAGACGTTTTATTTTATTTTATTTTATTTTATTTAGGCGAAGTATTTCTTGACTACATTAACATTTGTGGGGTAGGCAAATTCTTCTCCATCCATGGTTGTGAGTCTCAAGGCGCCGCCTGAGAAAGCTTTCTTGACCACATAGGAGCCATCATAATTCGGAGTCCATTTTCCCCGGGAATCAGTGAGGAATGATTGTATCTTTTTGAGCACAAGGTCTCCTTTCCTGAAGACGCGAGGTCGGACCTTTTTGTCGAATGCTTTCTTCATTCTGTGTTGATACAACTGACCATGGCATGGAGCCATTATTCGTTTTTCTTCGATCAAGTTCAGTTTGTTGTGTCGACTTTGACACCATTCAGCCTCTGTTAGCTTAGCTTCCATCAATACCCGGATTGATGGGATCTCTACTTCTATGGGGAGCACTGCTTCCATGCCATATACTAGAGAGAAAGGGGTTACCCCTGTTGAAGTGCATACAAATGTGCGATAACCGTGAAGAGCAAAGGGTAGCATCTCGTGCCAATCTTTGTAGGTTACAACCATCTTTTAAATGATCTTTTTGATGTTTTTGTTAGCCGCTTCTACCGCTCCGTTCATCTTAGGTGGATAAGGAGATAAGTTGTGGTGTTCGATCTTGAACTCAGCACATAACTCTTTCATCATCTTGTTGTTCAAGTTAGATCCATTATCCGTAATGATCTGGCTTGGAACACCATAACGACAGATGATGTTGTTTTTTATAAATCGGACCACCACTTGTCGGGTTACATTGGTGAATGATGCTGCTTCGACTCACTTGGTGAAATAATCAATGGCTACCAGGATGAACTGATGTCCGTTTGAAGCCTTGGGTTCGATCATGCCAATTATGTCGATTCCCCATATGGAAAAAGGCCACGGGGAAGAAAGAACTTTGAGATGTGTTGGCGGTACATGAATTTTGTCTGAGTATATCTGACACTTGTGACACTTCCTCATGTACTTGTAGCAGTCAAATTCCATGGTCAACCAGTAGTACCCTACTCTTATAATTTTTCTCGCCATTGTGTGTCCGTTGACATGAGTGCCAAAGGATCCTTCGTGAATTTCCTTTATTAGCATGTTTGCTTCTAGTCTGTCTACGCAGCGGAGCAAGACCAAGTCGAAATTTCTCTTATAGAGTGTATCATCGCTCAGGAAGAAGCTGCCTGCTAGCCTCTTGAGGGTCTTTCGGTCCTTTCTGGATGCCCCAAGAGGGTACTCTTGTTTCTGAAGAAAGCATTTGATATCGTGATACCAAGGTTTGTCATCTATGACTGCCTCAATCGTGAAGATGTAAGCGGGCCGTTCAAGGCACATTATGTCGAACTTAGGTAAGTCATTCCATTGACCTACATTAATCATGGAATAGAGAGTGGCTAATGCATCATCCATGTGATTCTCTTCACGAGGGATGTGGTGGAACTCAATTCTATTAAACAAGGGTAACAACCTTCTCGCATAGTCTTTGTAAGGAATCATTCCTGATTGGTATTGTCGTAACCCGAATTTGACCTCCCTCTTTTGCCTTTTGCATAAGCATGTCCATTCGCATTGTCGGCATACGCATTCGTGCTTTCCTCTATGTGTTTCTTGTTGCAGGACTTTCAGGTTTTCCAGCCTGACTAATATCACCCTCACAAGATTATTATCATCGTCAAAACAAGCCCAAATTAAGGGTTTCCATACCTATTCATCAAAGCAAGAGGTTGAAAATCGGAATCGTGATCATAGCACCCTTTTCAAGCAAATTTGGGCAAGTTTTTGACTGGTTAACTGGTTAACCATTTGGTTAATCGATTAACACCCTTTTACAGTGCCAATTTCAGCTTTTTAACAGCTGTTAATCGGTTAACTTGTTGGTTAATCGATTAACACCGGCTATTTCAGCAAAAATTCAACATTTCCATCATATTTCAACAACTCTCTCCATTCTCTTTTGGTCTATTCTATTCTAGCATTGTGTGGAACATTCTAGACAGTTCAAGACCATTCAATACATCACTTACATTTATTCTATGCATCACTTTAAATCAAGTGCACCATGTTCCGTGTTTTCCAAGTAATGTGGATCTTTGGATGTTGAAGCTCACATTGGGATTGTTACCGAGTTGGTTCTAACTAATCGAGTTAACCGCCTTGACTTAGTGAGTCATGCCTAACTAACTCCTACCCTAGTTCCAAACCCAAAGCTAAGCCCAAAGCTAGCTCCAAACCTCTCACACTCCAAACCAAAAGTCTATATAAACACACATTCACTCACTTTTAAAAGGAGAACCATTTTTTACCACATTTTCACACAAATTCTTCACTTATCACTCTCAATTCTCTCACATTCTCTCTGATTTCTCTCAACTACATCTTCATTTTCATCCCAATCATCTTCCAAAACCACACCAAAGCTCATTTCTACTTTGAAGGATAATCACTTTTACACCAAAAGTGATTATTCCTTGAGCTTAACCTTCGTCATTCTTGCTTTTATACTTGGATTTTTGGAGGTATTTCAACTTGTGGATGAATCTTGAGTATTTTCTGCAACTTTCAATGGTTTGAATTCGCATTTTGGAGCTTTGTGTTAATTGTGCTTACATGATGTAATTTTCGTGCACAAAATCATACCATAGCATGTGGAAGTTTCGATAAGTGATTATGTGTTTGAAAACTACTTTTGAAAAGATATTTTTACTGTTATTTTTGCCACTGTCATAGTGTTAATCGGTTAACCATTTGGTTAATCGATTAACCAGTTCATTTTTCACCACAAAATGCTGATTTTCAAGCCGTTAACCGATTAACCATATGGTTAACCGATTAACACTGTACCAGAAGGTTATTTTCTTTCATTTTCAAGTGTGTTTGCCATGCTTTCTTCCTTCTAACTTCCATTGATTATCATGCTTGATTTTATGGATGTTTTAAGTGTCATTTCACTTCTGGTTGAAGCATATTCATGAACTTTCGATGCACATTTTCGATTATTCATTTATTTCATATTCTTAGCATTTGTATGAACATAAGCCTTCTTGCACTATCTTTGTTCACATGATACATGATTTTGTGTGGCATTTTGATGATCATTTGGCACTGTTTTGCACCTTCCATTTTAGGTTTGTATTAAGTTTATTCTTCATGGATAAACTTAATCTTGTATAATCAATAATTCACACCTTTTTGCTTTAATGACTTTCCATTCTCTTTGGAAAGTTGTTAGCATGGTTCTCCCTTGATTAATTGATCGAAACTTTGTTTCGATTAATCGATCTTCCCTTTCCCTCTCTTTAGTCTTCCTTTAGAGCTGGTTCTTTCTTTTCCCCTGAGGAGTTGAAGTTTCACGTTGCGCCTTGCAACTTGGAGCTGTTGTGTTGTCCGTTTCAACTTCTACGTTACACTATATGTGTTAGAGAAGGAATGAGATGGGGGAATTCCTAATCTCATTCTGACTACTTCAGATAGGGGACGAATGACCCTGTGCTTGGCTTAGTCACCTCTATCCCCAGGCTGTAGTGTATCCCCTTTCCCAGACGAGTCGATCTTTGATCACTCCAATTTCTTTCAATCCCTCTTTTGATCAATCACCTTCTTGGTTAAGATCATTGTTTTGCACTAGCAAACTCTCTTTGTTTCAATATTCCTTTCTTCTTGTGGTCAATCGTTGCTTCTTGATTCCTCAGAAGAGTTTCAATTCTGTTTCTTCGGTTAATCACAGTCTGTCTGTTAAAACCGATAATCCCCGGAGTTCACAACCTTCTTTTGGTTCTTCTCCTTTTGTTTGGTTAATCACTGCCTGTCAGTTAAAACACCAATTTGCACTCCTCCTCAGCTAACCATAGTCCGTCTGTTAACACACTGAGTTCTTCTTAGGTTAATCACCGCCTCTTTGGTTAATCACCGTTTTCATTCAGTTAACCATAGTCTGTCTGTTAGATACTGAGCCCTTTTGAGTTAATCACCTTCTCTCGGTTAATCACTCGTTTCTTTTTGGTTAATCACAGTCTGTCTATTAAGACCGAACCCCCAGCAGTTGGAAACCTTTTCTTGGTTCGAATACTTGCACCCTTTGGTTAGCAACCTCCTTTGGTTCAACGTCTCTTTTGTGTCACGACCTCCGATCGGTCCTACACCCATTCTTCTGGTTTATCACAGTCTTCCTGTTAACACCAACTCCTTTTCCCCACAGAATCTTATTCTCACTCTTCGGTTAACCACTGCCACTCAGTTAATATACCAAGTTTCTTCCTTTTATTCTTGGTTTTGACACCATCCCTGTTCTGGTTCTTGTGCAACCGCTCTTACTGTTCGGTTTTCCCCAGTAGAGTTTCTCTTCCTTTTGCTCTTGGTTTTGACACCACTTTCCTTTCTTTTTCCTTTTCCGTCTTGGTTCTCCGAACTACGGAAGCTTTGATTCTGCATTCTTTTGAATGTATGATACGTAGGCACGAGACACAATGTCTTGGCGAGCACACTTCCACTTTTCGTCCACCTTTCTCCTTCTTTCCTTCCCGTTTCTCTGTCCCCTGGTTCCATGAACTACGACGCTCTGATTTCCTCATTGCACTATGAGGGTACGTAGGCACGAGGGCCCCAATCCTCTGCGAGCACTTTCTTTCTTTTCTTTCTTTTTCCCCTTTCCTCTCTCCTTTTCCTATAGCTAGAAGCCTTAGATAGATAACCCATCCAAGCCTAGAAGCAAGCGAAATGGTTCCCGTCGAGTACGACGGATGCGTTAGGTGCTAGTACCTTCCTTTTGCATAACCGACCCCCGTTCCCGTTTCTCTTCCCCTTGGGTTTTATGGATATTTTCCCTGTCCTCCGAGACTAAATAAAATTCGGTGGTGACTCTGTTGTATCTTTGAGTGTGCAAGTCACCCAGGTGTAAACCAGCCATCTTCAGCTGGCGACTCTGCTGGGGGCAGCTTGCTTGCAGGTTGGGGTCTCGCCTAGTTTTGTTGCTTTTCTTGCTTGCTTGGGTGTTTATCTTTCGCGCTTTACTAGCTTTATTTTTATGCTTTAGCTTTATGTTTATTTACTGCATTTCTTTGCTGCTTTGAATATTCATATGCTGCATATTCTGGATATCTACTTTTTTTCTGCTGTTGTTGGGATGGGTAGATATTATTGGAGAGAAAGGTCCTAACACCGGGCCTAATATACACATAGGCTAGAACGTGGATAGTCGTGAGGCCTGCGTTTTGCGCGTTGGGTTATCACGAGAGCCACATCCCAGATCGTGATTCGCTTGAGAATACTTTCGTCTTGTGAGAATTCACTACGGCGGGGGATTTTCATTCTGAGTCCTATGGTTTGGGCGACCTTTCTAGGGACCACCTTGTTGTGTCTAGATCACACCTGTGAGGGGGATGGGTTTTTTGCAGGAAAACAAGCCACTTCATACCTTGGTTCTCTCACACGTTACACTGGCACACACATCAGATTATGTTGCACTGACACAGAATTACATGCAGATATCCGGATTGTTCAGATTTGATTGTTCAAACTGTGCTGGCTTCTTGTTGTTGTGTTGCATATCATTTCATCATATAAACTAATTTTGCATGTTCATTTCCAGGTATTCGAAGGCTTATCTTTTGTTGACATTATCATCGAGATGAGTACTGGTTATCATGGCATTTTCAGCTACAAGTTTGTGGAGCCCAAGCTGGGTATTTTGAGAGGTTTGGCATCTTTGTTGGTTGGAGATCACAGAGGGGTTTTCATAGATGCTTATGGTAATCTGTCGTCCATCCTCAACACCAAAGTAAACATCACTGCTATTCATACTCTGGTTCAGTTCTATGACCCGCCACTTAGGTGCTTCACATTTCAGGATTATCAGCTAGCACCTACACTTGAGGAGTATGCTTATATTCTTGGGGTTGAGATCAAGAAGCAGGTTCCTTATGTTTACACTAGTGGTTGTCCGAAGTTTCATCTGACTGCTGATGCGCTTTGCATTAGTAAGAAGGATGTGGAGGATAATCTTAAGACCAAAGCGAAAGACATTCGAGGGTTTGCTTCGAAGTTCTTGGTTGACAAGGCCACTTCCTTCGCCAAGGTTGGAAACTGGAAGGCTTTCAACTCCATTCTTACTCTGCTGATATATGGGATTGTCTTGTTTCCGAACATGGAGGATTTTGTAGATCAGGCTGCCATCAGCATATTCTTGTCTAAGAACCCTGTGCTGACGCTTCTTGCTGATACCTACCATTCTATTCATTCCAGGAATGAAAAGAAGAAAGGAACCATTGTCTGTTGTGCTCCTCTGCTGTACCGATGGTTCATGTCTCACCTTCCACAGAAGGGTCCGTTTGTTGAGAATAAGGGTAATCTCAAGTGGTCTCAACGAATCATGTCTCTTACCGCTGATGACATTTCTTGGTATTCTTGAGTCTACGACGACATTCCGATCATTCTTCATTGTAGGAAATTCTCCAATATGCCTCTCTTGGGTACAAAGAGTGGAATTAACTACAATCCGAGAATGGCTTTCAGACAGTTGGGATATCCTATGGTTGCCAAGCCTGATCCTGAGGTAGTGGAAGAGTTCATCTTTCATGAAGGGGTTGATGACATGGGTTTGCTGAAGAGGTTTAGTGCCGCTTGGACTCAGATTCATCTTGAAGGTAGAGCCGATTTGGGTAAGAAGAATTGCGTAGCCAAGGAAGCTTACACGCTTTGGGTAAGAGAGCACATGAAAGAGATTTTGTTGCCATTTTCTTATGAGCCTTCCTTGAATGCCAAGCCTCCTGAACTTACCATTGTTCCTCCATCTGAAGTCGATCAACTCAAGCTGATTATTGAGAAGTTGAAGAAGGAGAACGCCGATCTTCATCTCAAACTTGATAGAGTCACTTCCGAGAAGGATAGCCTACAGATTAAGCTCCGCCAGAAGCGCGAGCACATGCTCAAAGAGGTGGAGGTTAAACAGAACAAGCGTAGGAAGATGGGTGATGCTTTGAAAAGCACCTATGAGGGACTTGCTTCAAAGAAGAGACAACTTGCCGATGCTCATTATCAAGCTTACAAAGAGGAGTTGAGCTACAAGAAACAACTTGAAGAACTTCGAGAGAAGTTATCAGAGTTCAAGACAAAGTGGCAAAGCGAGCAAGACCGTGCTAAGCAGCTAGCAAAGGACCACTCTTAGTATCAATCCAAGCTCGACGAAGTCTTCGGTGAGATTCAGAAGCTGCAGTATCAAACACATCAGAGCCGAGAGCAGATCAGTCAGCTCAACACAGAGAGTACTCATTGAGAGCAACACAGCCGTCATTTGCAGAACCTCTTGGATCAGAAAGAGGCATTTCTTCAAGATATGCTTCAGGGACCTAACCATTCTTTGTTGCGCAACCTCATGAAGGATGCGAAGTATTGGAGTGAGAGGCATGGCCGTTTAGCCAAATTTGCTGAGCATGCACTGGAGGACTTACCTGGGTTGTTGAGGGATGCATTTGCTGATGTATTGCCACACCAGCTTCCTTGGGCTATTTTCTACTTCTTATCTGTTTGCAGGGTGGTATTTGATAGGATCCATGTGGATTTTGTTGTAGCCCAAAAGGCAGATATTTGACTTGTACTCGACTTGTACTTCTTTCCTTTATTATTGAATGAATGAATGAAGTTGCTTGCCAATTTTATCTTTCGCACCTTTACTTGTATGCTTTATGACTTTGTCAACGAAGATAAGTTTAAGAATTCCTGGAATTTAAAACTTTATTTTTGCATGCATATCATACATTCATTTGCACACATATGCACGTCCTTTCATCAGAAACCGGTGCTCATCCTTGTTCGTCTTCCTTGTAGCAAGACAATGACTCGACATCGGTATTTCACTCGATCAAGCAAATCCAGAATCATGCCTGACTTCGAAGCTGAGAACGCTGCCTACAAGGAAACTCTGGCTCAATTCCAAGGTCGGATGGATCAGTTTTAGACGAACATGGATGTCATCATGGAACTCCTTCGCGCCCAGAGGGACGCTGCTGCTGCTGCCACTGTTGTTGCAACTACTACTGATGCAACTGTTGTCACTCCTGTTGTCACCACTCCTCCTGTTGTTACGGCTACTCCTGCTGTTGTTCCTTCTCCTGTTATGGGTGAAGTGTCGATCAAGCCTATGAATCAGCCTGTTGTTCAGCCTGATGTGAACAAGATGCCTGCTGGTTTCCCATGGGGCATGCCTCCGAATTACACTCCTCATATTACAAACAATGGTAGCGCCTTTCTACCATATCAGCCTTTTGTTGCACCCCTACCTAATAGGAATATAGCTGCATATCCATGGGGCATGCCTACTCAAGTTCCACCTCCAGTAGTGAGCGATGATCATGAGAATCTTCAGGTGCAGGCTCATCAAACTTCCGGTGATACTCCTGATGATGAAGAGCATGTGTATAGGGGTCCTCCTATTCATGTCCCGGTTTTATCTCAAGCTGGTCAAACTGCTGTTTAGAATGTTCATCCTGGGATGTTCTACCCTGGGGCATCTTCTTCCACTGCTGTGGTACCTCCTCCGCATTATTCATTTGGTGTTCAGATGGGTCCGAATGCTGGTCAGATGGTTAATCCGGGTTTGGTGTATCCTTCTCAGTTTGCTACTCCACAAGTTCATGCTCCGGCCGCTTCTCAGCTGCCAAATCCTCAGATTCTTGTTAGGCCCAATAATCAGAGTAGGCCTGTTGACTACAAGTTGTTGGAAGATCGTATCAGAGCTATTGAAGGGTTCTCTGCTTTTGGCATGGAGGCCAAAGACTTCTTTTGTTTGGTTCCAAATGTTGTGTTGCCGCAGAAATTCAAGATACCTGATTTGCCAAAGTACAAAGGCTTGAGTTGCCCGCGTAGTCATATCACTATGTACTGTAGGAAGATGGCATCCCATATTGATAATGATGAATTGTTTGTTCATTGTTTTCAAGATAGTTTGTCTGGTGCTTCATTGGATTGGTACATAGGCCTGGAACGTAGCAAGATCCGTACTTGGAGGGATTTGTCTGAGGCGTTCGTGAAACAATACAAATATAATCTGGATCTGGCACCTACCAGATTGCAGTTGCAAAACCAATCTCAGCGCTCAGCTGAAACATTCAAGGAGTACGCACAAAGATGGGGTGAGATGGAATCTCGCGTGCGACCTGCTCTCTCTGACAATAAGTTAGTTGACATCTTTATGGGAACATTGCAAGGGTCCTACTATGACAAAATGGTGGGTAGTTCTTCAGAACTTCACTGACGTTGTGACCATTGGTGAAAGGATTGAGAGCGGGTTGAAAACTGGAAAGATTCCTGGAACTGCTTCCCAACAGCCGGCCAGAAAATCTCAGAACAGTCAGTCCAAGAAGAAGGAAGGTGAAACCAATGTTGTGACAGCTCAAGTTTCTCCTCAATATCAGGCTCCCATGGCTCCCATGCCATATAATCTGTATCTGTACATTGCTGCTGCTCAATATCAACAACCACAGTACCAGTATCATCCGCAACAACCAGCTCAGAATGCTCAGAATCAGCAACAGACTCAACAGAACAAAAATCAGCAAAATCTTAACCGTCAGAACAACAACAATTAAGGAAACCATAAACGTCCGAATTTTGACAGAATTTTGGTGTCATACACCGAGTTGTTTCCTTACTTGGTTCACCAAGGGGCAATTGTCCCCAAGCAGATTGCACCTGCGATTCCTCCATTTGGCCCGAAGCATAATCCCAATGCATCTTGTGCCTATCATGCTGGATACATAGGACATGCAACAAAGGACTGTTTCGTTTTCAAAACCAAGGTTCAGGAACTCATTGATAAGAAGATTCTGACTTTCGCTGAGGAAGGTCCTAGCATTCAGAATAATCCGTTGCCGAATCACAATGGACATGCGGTTAACATGATTGAGGATAATTCAAGGGCTGAATTGATCATGGATGTTGACGAAGTAAATACCCCGATGACTGTGGTTTTCAAGAGATTGAATGAACATGGGCTGTTGAAAGGGTTGCATGGTAAGTGTCAGATTTGTGATGATAATCCTAACCAGTGTCGAAGGCTGAAAGGTTGTGTCCAGATTTTGATGAATCGAGGAGAAGTACAATTTTCCAGATCTAAAACTGTTGAGGAAGTTGCTACCATCGAGCCATTCACCATTGTCCATAGGAAGGTTCCTGTGGAATCCCCTAAACAGAAGAAAGTGCAACCCATCGTGGTTTGCCCGCCAAAACCATTTCCGTATAAGAATTCTAAGGAGATACCATGGAACTATGGGTCTTCTATGTTTTCTGGAGGCCAGGAAATAAGGTTTGCGGAATCTGAGATCGTGAATATTACATCCGCCAGAGGTATGACTCGTAGTGGATGGATGTTTGCTCTGAAAGTCACTACAAAGTCTGTTCAAGTTCTAACTGTTGTTTCCCCCAAGGTGACACATGCATCTGCAATCCTTGTTGAACAACAAGGGGTGTCTTCTACTACCATTCCAGTGCCGAACATTCAGTCTGAGGATGTTTCAAAAAGCAAGGAGACACTTGATGAACAAGAGTTCCTAAAGTTGATCTAGAAAAGTGACTTTAAAATTGTGGATCAGCTGGGTCAGACTCCCTCGAGGATCTCAATTTTGTCCTTACTTATGAGTTCGCCTGCGCACATATCAGCTTTGTTGAAAGTCTTGAACAGTGCTCACGTTATGCATGACATATCTGTCGTCGAGTTTGATGATGTAGTGGCCAACATAACTACAAGTCGGTATTTGGGTTTTAATGAATTAGAATTGCCTCCTGAAGGAACTGCCCACAATAAAGCGTTGCACATATCTGTAACCTGCATGGACATCCTGTTATCTCGTGTTCTAGTGGATACCGGTTCTTCCCTCAATGTGATGCCCAAGGGCACATTGAGCTAATTATTGGTGGAAGGAAACGAGATGAGAACAAGCGCCTTAGTTTTCAGAGCCTTTGACAGATCTCGAAGGCAAGTCATTGGGGAAGTGGACTTACCCATCAATGTTGGGCCACATTAGTTCACCACTACCTTCCAGATGATGGATATTAATCCTGCGTACAGTTGCCTACTGGGTCGTCCATGGATCCACGCCGTAGGGGTAGTTACCTCCACTTCTCACCAGAAGTTGAAGTTCATGTTTGATGATCATCTTGTCATCATATGTGGTGAACAGGATTTGATTGTAAGCGAGTTATCTTCTTTCTGATATGTCGAGACCGAGGAAGGCATAGTTGAGGTGCCGTTGCAGTGTCTCGAGTTCGAAGATGTCAGCTCTGCTTCAGCTAGTCAAAGTAGATCACCACAATTGACTTTAGCGTCTGCTAAGAGTGCTAAAGAGACCATCGAGAAAGGTGCCTTGCCAGGATGGGGGCATGTGATTGATGTGGTCAAAAAGCATAATCGTTTTGGATTGGGCTATCGTCCGAGTCGACAGTCACATGGTCAGAATCAGTGCAGTTCAATCAAGTTCAGTAGCACGGGTTTCCAGCAGGGTGACATCGTGGCTGCTATTGATGATGCTGGTACTAGCAATCCGAGTTCAAGCTTTGTGCGCAAGTGTCCGTCGGGCTTTAAGCTCAACAATTCGACATCTACCGTGATTCCTGTGGTTTTCCCATATAACGTGTAATGCATCTTGCTTTTTCCTTTCCCTCGTCCTCGCCCGAGACGAGTGGATAGCTTGTAAGGGCCTCACTGTTTTTCAATATTATGTGATCAATAAATAAAAGTTTTTTGCATTCAAAATCATGCTCTATTTTCTTTCCTTTATTTTATTTTTCACAAAACAAATGGCAAAAGTTTCTTTTCTTTTCAATTTTAAAAAAATGGCTCATTCTAAACATATTCATAAACATGCAGAACTAATAAAAGCATTGATAAAAACATGGCAATCATCCATTGTAATTCTGGAATTCCAATTAACCAAGCCGAAGAAGATGGTGAAGAAGATTGTGAATTACTGGCTGAACTAGCAAGGCTCCTTGAGCATGAGCATAAAGAGATTCAGCCGCATAAAGAGCCGGTGGAAGTTGCCAATCTTGGTACTCATGAGGTCAGAAGAGAAGTTAAGGTTAGCGCGGCCCTCGTGAAGCATGTACACTCCGAGTTGGTCAAGTTATTGAAAGAGTATGTTGATATCTTCGTCTGGTCCTATCAAGATATGCCTGGGTTGGATACCAACATCGTTGAACATTACTTGCCACTCAAGCCCGGATGTCCTCTTGTCAAGCAGAAACTTAGAAGGACTAGACCCGACATGGCACTCAAAATCCGAGAAGAGGTAAAGAAACAGCTTGATGCTGGTTTCCTAGCCACTTCCAAATATCCTGAACGGATTGCCAACATCGTCCCAGTTCCAAAGAAAGATGGTAAAGTCAGAATGTGTGTGGATTATCGAGATCTCAACAAGGCAAGCCCGAAGGATGATTTTCCTTTGCCTCATATTGATGTCTTGGTGGATAACACAACGTAGTTCTCTGTCTTTTCATTTATGGACGGTTTCTCAGGATATAATCAGATCAAAATGTCCCCAGCTGATATGGAGAAGACTACTTTCATCACGCCATGGGGTACATATTGCTACAAAGTTATGCCATTCGGTCTAAAGAATGCAGGGGCAATATACCAGCGTGCCATGACAACCCTCTTTCATGATATGATCCATAAAGAGATTGAGGTTTACGTGGACAATATGATTGCCAAATCCAAGACTGAAGATGATCACTTAGTTCATCTGAAGAAGCTATTTGAAAGACTCCGAAAGTTTAGATTGCGGTTGAATCCTGCGAAGTGTACCTTTGGAGTTCGATCTGGTAAACTGTTGGGCTTTATTGTGAGCCAGAAGGGCATTGAAGTTGATCCTGACAAGGTTCAGGCAATTCAGAACATGCCGCCTCCTAAAATAGAAAAGGAAGTCTGTGGCTTTCTGGGCAGACTTAATTACATCTCAAGGTTCATTTCCCACTTGACGGCTACCTGTGAACCGATGTTCAAATTACTAAGAAAAAATCAATCGGTTGAATGGAACAATGAGTGTCAAGAAGCATTTGACAAAATAAAACAATACTTGCAAGAACCACCGATCTTAGTACCGCCGGTTCCTGGTAGGCCTTTAATCATGTATCTCACCGTTCTCGATGAATCAATGGGATGTGTATTGGGTCAACATGATGACACTGGTAGAAAAGAACATGCAATATACTATCTGAGCAAGAAGTTCACTGATTGTGAGACCAGATACTCACTCTTAGAGAAAACTTGTTGTGCTCTGGTCTGGGCTGCTCGACGCCTACGACAATACATGATTTGCCATACTACTTTGTTGGTATCCAAAATGGATCCGATAAAGTACATATTTGAAAAGCCTGCTGTCTCTGGAAGGATTGCTCGGTGGTAGATGCTGTTAACTGAGTATGATATCCAACATGTTACCCAGAAAGCAATAAAAAGGAGCGTCTTGTCTGACTACCTTGCCCATCAACCTGTAGAGGGTTATCAACAAATGAAGTTTGACTTTCCCAATAAGGATGTTCTATTTATCAGAGATTATGAGACTCCAGGCCCTGATATTGGACCCGGACCAGGGGCGCGATGGACGTTTGTGTTCGATGGTGCCTCTAATTCTAAAGGTCGTGGAATCGGTGCTATCCTCATCTCTCCAACAGGTTTTCACCTTCCCTTCACCGCCATATTATGCTTTGCATGCACCAACAATATGGTTGAATACGAAGCATGTATCTACGGTATTGAAGCGGCAATTGACATGAGAATCAAGATTCTTGAGGTTTATGGAGATTCTGCCTTGGTCATCGGTCAAGTCAGAAGGAATTTTGTGACTCAAGATTCCAAGATGGTTCCGTACCAGCAACACATAGCGAAGTTGATTCCTTACTTTGATGAGATCACTTTTCATCATATTCCCAGAGAGGAAAATCAATTGGCTGATGCTCTTGCTACTTTAGCATCCATGTTCAAGGTCAAGTGGAAGAATGAAGCTCCTCATGTCTGCATTGATCACTTGAACGAACCAGCACACTGTTTAGCAATCGAGGACGAGTCTGATGACAAGCCTTGGTTCTACGACATTAAGAGATATCTAGAAAAACAGGGATATCCCGAGGGTATTACTATCACTGACAAGAAAGCTCTTAGATGGCTCTGCGCCAAGTTCTTCTTAAGTGGCGGTATACTATACAAGAGGAATTATGATTCCTTGTTGCTCAGATGCGTGGATAGACACGAAGCAAACACGATCATAAGGTCCATACAATGAGGGCTGCGAGGGTGTACATGCTAAAGGTCCTGCTATGACTAAGAAGATCCTTCGGGCTGGGTATTACTGGACAACAATGGAGGTAGATTGTTACAACTTTGCCAAACGATATCACAAATGCCAAATCTACAGAGACAAGATCCATGTGCCTCCTACTCCATTGAATGTTTTGACTGCACCTTGGCCATTCTCTATGTGGGGTATAGATATGATTGGAATGATCGAACCAAAAGCTTCCAATGGTCATCGATTCATTCTAGTCGCTATCGACTACTTCACCAAGTGGGTTAAGGCTGCTTCCTATGCAAACGTTACAAGGCAAGTGGTTGCCAGATTTATCAAGAGATAATCTGTCGGTATGGCATACCTAGAAGTATTATCACGGACAATGTAAGCAACCTAAACAACAATATGATGAAGGATTTGTGTCAAGAATTTAAGATCGAGCACCACAACTCTTCACCGTATCGGCCCAAGATGAATGGCGCCGTTGAAGTAGCAAATAAAAACATCAAGAGGATTGTTCAGAAAATGGTCAAGACATACAAGGATTGGCATGAAATGCTTCCTTTTGCACTGCATGGCTACAGAACTTCAGTCCGCACTTCTATTGGGGCAACTCCGTATTCGCAAGTGTATGGTATGGAGGCAGTTCTACCCATTGAAGTCGAAATTCCTTTGCTCAGAGTCATCATGGAAGCAGGTCTTGATGAAGCTAAATGGGTTCAATCGAGATACGACCAGCTGAATCTCATAGAAAGAAAAGCGCCTTACAGCTATTTGTCATGGTCAATTGTATAAGAGACGCCACAAGCGAGCTTTTGACAAGAAAGCTCTTCCTCGAACATTCTGTGAAAGCGAACTCGTGCTCAAGAGATATTCACCTGTTCACTCGGATCTACGAGGAAAATGGACTCCCAACTACGAAGGACCCTTTGTTGTCAATAAGGCCTTCTCAGGCGGAGCCCTGATCCTCACCACCATGGATGGGGAGGAGTTGCCATCGCCCGTGAACTCTGATACAGTCAAAAATTATTATGCCTGAAAAAAATGGATAAGAGTCCGCTAGATTGACATCCGCAAGGACAATCTAGGAAAAAATGGACGTCCCGATGGACCAAAAAAAGAAATGTCCATGCAAAAGTTAGGGACAATGAAGAAAAAAAAAACAAACGATAACAACCCGCTAAGTCGAAAACCCGAGAGGGCAACTTAGGCAAAAATCGGTATCCCGGTGGACAAAAAAAAGGAAAAAAATGGCCAGGAAAAAATTAGGGATAAAGGCATTGACTGTGAACACTTGAGCCTCTTTTCATCACAGCTAGACCTCAGACGGTAACAGAGCAGTTAAATCGTCATCAACAGGTGCAAGGCGTTGGAACCTATACTTTTAGTGGATGGAAGCCAATGTTGTAATCAATGCAAAGCATGATTTCCCTTTGCCATTTACACTTGTTTTTTTAATTTTATTGCAAATTTCCTCATCAAGGATTTTTGCATCCTTGTACACACTTTATGTACAGAATTTTCACATTCAATAAAGTGCATCTCTTGTTTTCTCATTTGTTTTCATTTCAGTATTTTGTTTGCAAAACAAACAATTATTTGTGATCACATAATACTATAAAACGTTGAGAACAATAAAAAGCTAAATCAATCGAGAAAGCATTATGCATTGCATATGTTACTGGTAATCCCTGCAGGATAATCAGTAATATCCCGTGGTAAGGCTAACGCCCGGCTGACAATAGGTTGATATTTGAAGAAGTTATTGCTTCCTCAGCAGGGTCATCACTTCCCCAACAGACCCATAATGTCTCCAACAAATTGTCATGATGTGCCCTGAGAAGAGACGGATTCCTTCTCCCCGGCATGGGTCGTGCTTTCTCCTCAGCATGTCAGCATGTCGCGCACCCGCAACCGTACGATTTGGTTCCTCGTCTTCCCCGAGCAGAGAAGATTCTCCGAGCCTTGTGACTCCCCCAGACAGAAATAATCGGGATGTCCACAGTTGAGTCAGTGTCAGCGTAGAAATCAGATTGGTCTGGTTTCATTCCCGGCAGAGACATTCATGATGAAGGGATTAGTCTGGCCCTCTTATCCGTTGTTGGGTCGATGATAAGCCTTCTCAGTTTATTTCCCAGCAGAGTCTTCACCATTTTTTGGATTTTCACAGTAGAATCATCACCTTTTAGGGCTCTTCCCCCAGCATTTTTTGTATTATCAGTGGGTTCCCTCTCTGACCAAGGATGTCGAGATCGTTTGGCTACAACCTCTGCCCAACTTACCGTTCATTACCTCAGCCATACCCTTCTGCATTGCATGATATCAAGCATCATGTAGATCGACGCATACATAGCATATGCATCGAGCATACTCTCTCTTTGTTGGCCTAATTCATCTCCCATGCGGATATTCAGCCTCTCAACACTCTTCTTTTGTCGTCTTCGGCCAAATGTTCGAGCTACTCTTTTATTTAATCCCCTTTTACCTCGAATCATCGAAAAGCTAGCGCAATTCGTATATTCAGGTCCAAGAGGATTAAATAGGGGCAGCTGTCGTAACCCGAATTTGACCTCCCTCTTTTGCCTTTTGCATAAGCATGTGCATTCACATTGTGTGCATACGCATTCGCGCTTTCCTCTATGTGTTTCTTGTTGCAGGACTTTCAGGTTTTCTAGCCCGACTAATATCACCCTCACAAGATTATTATCATCATCAAAACAAGCCCAAATTAAGGGTTTCCATGCCTATTCATCAAAGCAAGAGGTTAAAAATCGGAACCGTGATCATAGCACCCTCTTCAAGCAAATTTGGGCAAGTTTTTGACTGGTTAACCGGTTAACCATTTGGTTAATCGATTAACACCCTTTTATAACTCCAATTTCAGCTTTTTAACAGCTGTTAATCGGTTAACTTGTTGGTTAATCGATTAACACCTGCTATTTCAGCAAAAATTCAACATTTACATCATATTTCAGCAACTCTCTCCATTCTCTTTTGGTCTATTCTATTCTAGCATTGTGTGGAACATTCTAGACAGTTCAAGACCATTCAATACATCACTTACATTTATTCTATGCATCACTTTAAATCAAGTGCACCATGTTCCTTGTTTTCCAAGTAATGTGGATCTTTGGATGTTGGAGCTCACATTGGGATTGTTACCGAGTTGGTTCTAACTAACCGAGTTAACCGCCTTGACTCAGTGAGTCAGGCCTAACTAACTCCTACCCTAGTTCAAAACCCAAAGCTAAGCCTAAAGCTAGCTCCAAACCTATCACACTCCAAACCAAAAGTCTATATAAACACACATTCACTCACTTTTCAAAGGAGAACCATTTTTAATCACATTTTCACACAAATTCTTCACTTATCACTCTCAATTCTCTCACATTATCTCTGATTTCTCTCTACTACATCTTCATTTTTATCCCAATTCTCTTCCAAAACCACACCAAAGCTCATTTCTACTTTGAAGAATAATCACTTTTACACCAAAAGTGATTATTCCTTGAGCTTAACCTTCTTCATTCTTGCTTTTATACTTGGATTTCTGGAGGTATTTCAACTTGTGGATTAATCTTGAGTATTTTATGCAACTTTCAACGGTTCGAATTCGCATTTTGGAGCTTTATCGTATTTTGCTCGATTTCGACGCGTTTCGCCATCAAAATTGGAGTTTCCTCTAGTTTTTTTAATTTTATGCGTCAAGAACACTTTGCAACAATTACCAAGGCACATCTCAGCCTTGTAGGTTGGTGGATCTTACTTTACTCTCTGTTTCATTTGTTTCCGCGCATTTCCGATGTAATTTCGATCGTTTTCGATTTGATTTGCCATACTCTTTATGGATCTTTGATATCCATGATTGATGCTTGCAATTTGTGTAATTGTGCATACATGATGTAATTTTCGTGCACAAAATCATACCATAGCATGTGGAAGTTTGGATAAGTGATTATGTGTTTGAAAACTACTTTTGAAAAGCTGTTTTTACTGTTATTTTTGCCACTGTCACAGTGTTAATCAGTTAACCATTTGGTTAGTCGATTAACCAGTTCATTTTTCACCACAAAACGCTGATTTTTAAGCTGTTAACCGATTAACCATATGGTTAACCAATTAACACTGTACCAGAAGGTTATTTTCTTGCATTTTCAAGTTTGTTTGCCATGCTTTCTTCCTTCTAACTTCCATTGATTATCATGCTTGATTTTATGGATGTTTTAAGTGTCATTTCACTTCTGGTTGAAGCATATTCATGAACTTTCGATGCACATTTTTTATTATTCATTTGTTTCATATTCTTAGCATTTGTATGAACATAATCCTTCTTGCACTATCTTTGTTCACATGATACATGATTTTGTGTGGCATTTTGATGACCATTTGGTACTGTTTTGCACCTTCCATTTCAGGTTTGTATTAAGTTTATTCTTCATGGATAAACTTAATCTTGTATAATCAATAATTCACACCTTTTTGCTTTAATGACTTTCCATTCTCTTTGGAAAGTTGTTAGCATGGTTCTCCCTTGATTAATTGATCGAAACTTTGTTTCGATTAATCGATTTTCCCTTTCCCTCTCTTTAGGCTTCCTTTAGAGCTGGTTCTTTCTTTTCCCCTGAGGAGTTGAAGTTTCACGCTGCGCCTTGCAACTTGGAGTTGTTGTGCTGTCCGTTTCAACTTCTGTATTACTCTCTGTGTGTTAGAGAAAGAATGAGAAGGGAGAATTTCTACTCTCATTCTGACTACTTCAGGTAGGGGACAAATGACCCTGTGCTTGGCTTAGTCACCTCTATCCCCAGGCTGTAGTGTATCACCTTTCCAAGTCGAGTTAATCTTTGATCACTTCAATCTCTTTCAATCCCTCTTTTGATCAATCACCTTCTTGGTTAAGATCATTGTTTTGCGCTAGTAAACTCTCTTTGTTTCAATATTCCTTTCTTCTTGTGGTCAATCGTTGCTTCTTGATTCCTAAGAAGAGTTTCAATTTTGTTTCTTCGGTTAATCACAGTCTGTCTATTAAAACCGATAATCCCCGAAGTTCGCAACCTTCTTTTGGTTCTTCTCCTTTTGTTTGGTTAATCACTGCCTATCAGTAAAACACCAATTTGCACTCCTCCTCAGTTAACCACAGCCCGTCTGTTAACACACTGAGTTCTTCTTGGGTTAATCACCGCCTCTTTGGTTAATCACCCTTTTCCTTCAGTTAACCACAGTCTGTCTGTTAAATACTGAGCCCTTTTGAGTTAATCACCTTCTCTCGGTTAATCACTCGTTTCTTTTCAGTTAATCATAGTCTGTTTGTTAAGACTGAACCCCCAGCAGTTGGAAACCTTTTCTTAGTTCGAATACTTGCACCCTTTGGTTAGCAACCTCCTTTGGTTCAAACACCTTTTCCTGTTGGTCAATTACTGTCTATTCAGTTTGTACCAACGTCTCTTTTGGGTCACAACCTCCGATCGGTCCTACACCCATTCTTCTGGTTTATCACAGTCTGCCTGTTAACACCAACTCATTTTCCCCACAAAATCTTATTCTCTCTCTTCGGTTAATGTAACACCCCACTTTCCCATTTTATAAAAATAAAAGTAATACGGATAAATCAGAGTTTTCAACTTTTACAAGTAGGATGCTACACTAAATAAAATCAACAAAAAAACTCCTTTGTACTAAATGAAGTAAAGCAACGGAATAATCATTTCATATGCTCACGACACACTTGCCAAAATACTCCAAAACTCCACATAAACTCGTGGTCCTCAAAATATTGAATTCAAAAGAGATACGTAACAAAATTCAATGAAGAATAACAATTAATAAAATCCCCAAAATTCCCGTGTTACGTATCAGAGCGACTCCTACGACTCGAACAGGCAACACGCACTCTAAGCAACTCAAGTACCTGGGTTATCTATACTTCCGAAGAAGCACAGACACAACAACAACAAAGGGGTGAGAACTACATTTAATAATAAACGGCAAATAACACATGATAAGAGTAGTTGCCCAGACACAATCATACAATCACATAAGCACGACCTACTTGTCACTTTCAATCATAATTCAATCAACATAAAATGATAATGCAATGCGACTCAACAATAGACACAATGCATGTGGTACCAACAATCACCATGGTTCATTCAATCGAACCCGGATAAATCACATACACCTCTACTTGGAAATGATTTATCCCACTAAACTCCACATTGGAGTTCGGATGAATCACATACACTCCTCCTGAGCAATGATCCATCACCACCGACACACCATGAATGCATGACATCAATATGCATATAATTCATGTATAATCACACTCATACATTTCCACGATCCTCCTGATCACAATCAATACATAACACCACAGAAAACACCTCACACGACGCTAATTAGCTGATTACTAATTAATTCACCAAAATTATTAAATTAATTATTTTTATCACCAACCCTACATTTTTCAAGGTCTGGCATCTATCCCCAACCTCTCAAACCAAAAGAAACAACTTCGGACGCGAAAACGGGAAAGAAATCGCGAAACGGCAAAATTCTGCACTCTCACTGGCCATACGTGTATTGGCCATCTCGCTCGCCCATCCATACGCGTATTTCCCCACTTGATACGCGTATAGGCAGAGACCTGCTTTTCCATCAAAATTCCACTTCAGATCTCGTTACGCGTAACGCCTCTCTTACGCGTAATGACAAGCTTCCATACGCGTATTGTTACGCGTACGGGCAGAGGGTCGTGCCAAGCCTTCTTTTGGCCCTCCCATACGCGTATTGACCATAGACATACGCGTATTGCCCTACCTGATACGCGTATGGCCAGATCTATTACGCAAATGTAATTTCCCCACACCAGTCTTGGTTCTGCTACAGGATCCTCACTTTTCCACTCCAATTCAGTCCTAAACTTGTTTCTACACTAGTTTTAGGTCCTATTCTTCATCTTACTTCTTTTACCTATCATTACTAGTCAAATTTACGGTTCTTGTATCTAATCTCGTTCACTTAACATGCACAAAACTCAGACCTGCAACATTCATATTCATATAGTAACAACAACACCAAAATATCAAACAATCACAACTACAATGATTCGATTCACACGATTTTCATCACAGATTCACATATGCACAACATAATCATAATGCAACATAAATTCATACGAATTCATACGGGGTTAAGGACTCCCCACTACCCTCTCATGATTACGTTGAGAATATTAAACCCATTCTCCCCCTTACCTCTAATTTCTTGATCAAATTCCTGCGAAATTGATGAAGATGGGTGCCCTAGCTCTTCCTTGTTCTTCCTTCTCTAACTCTTTCTTTTCCAAAATCTAATTATGGCTAACTCTCCCACTAACCCTCATTAATCTCAGCTTAATTACTAAACTGCCCCTTAATTCATCCATTAGCCCATTATTAAATTAATTAAATCAGATTTTAATTTAAAATAATAATAGTATTAATAATAATAATAATAAGGATAATAATAATAATAATAATATTACTAATAAAATAAGTTCCATATTACTATTAATGGATACACCCCCACCTTATCACTATTAACATTACCCCTCGTACTCAGACACCCCCCTCCCAAACAAGGCCAAACAATTGAAAATAAAACACGATGATTAAATAATTTAAATTGGGGTGTTACAGTTAAGCACTGCCAGTCAGTTAATATACCGAGTTTCTTCCTTTTACTCTTGGTTTTGACACCATCCCTGTTCTGGTTCTTGTGCAACCGCTCTTACTGTTCGGTTTTCCCCAGTAGAGTTTCTCTTCCTTTTGCTCTTGGTTTTGACACCACTTTCCTTTCTTTTTCCTTTTCCGTCTTGGTTCCCCGAACTACGGAAGCTCTGATTCTGCATTCTTTCTAATGTATGATACGTAGGCACGAGACACAATGTCTTGGCGAGCACACTTCCACTTTTCTTCCATCTTTCTCCTTCTTTCCTTCCCTTTTCTCTGTCCCTTGGTTCCATGAACTACGAGACTCTGATTTCCTCATTGCACTATGAGGGTACGTAGGCACGAGGGCCCCAATCCTCCACGAGCACTTTCTTTCTTTTCTTTCTTTTTCCCCTTTCCTCTCTCCTCTTCTTTTAGCTAGAAGCCTTAGATAGATAACCCATCCAAGCCTAGAAGCAAGCGAAATGGTTCCTGTCGAGTACGACGGGTGCGTTAGATGCTAGTACCTTCCTTTCGCATAACTGACCCCTGTTCCCGTTGCTCTTCCCCTTGGGTTTTATCGATATTTTCCCTGTCCTTCAGGACTAAATAAAATTCGGCGGAGACTCTGTTGTATCTTTGAGTGTGCGATTTACTCAGGTGTAAACTAGCCATCTTCAGGTATGTGTTCCAATCTCCTTTGATCTGATTGATAACCAGGGCTGAATCGCCATATACATCTAAGTTCTTGGTCCTTAAGTCGATCGCTTCTTCGAGACCCATGATACAAGCTTTGTATTCGGCCTCGTTGTTTGTACACTTGAATGTCAGTCGGGCGGTGAAAGGAATGTGGGTACCCTGAGGTGTTATGATGATTACCCCAATTCTGTTTCCGTAATGATTGGCAGCTCCGTCAAAGATTAGTCCCCATTGGGAACCTGGTTCTGGCCCTTCACTGGGTAGCGGTTCATCACAATCTTGCATTTTTAGATACATGACATCTTCGTCTGGGAAGTCAAACCCGACTGATTCCTGATCGTCAATCGGTTGATGAGCCAAATGATCGGCTAAAACACTTCCTTTAACGGCTTTCTGAGCATGGTACTCGATGTCGTATTCTGATAACAACATCTGCCAACTGGCAATCTTCCCGTGAGAGCAGGTTTTCAAAGACGTACTTGATCGGATCCATTTCGGAGATTAACCAAGTAGTATGACGAATCATGTATTGGCGAAGACGTTTGGCTGCCCAACCCAGAGCACAGCAAGTTTTCTCAAGCATAGTGTACCGAGTCTCGCAGTCGGTGAATTTCTTGCTCAAATAGTAGATGGTAGACTCTTTTCTTTTTGTTTCGTCTTGTTGGCCAAGTACACATCCCATTGAGCCTTCCAAGACGGTTAAGTAGATGATCAGTGGCCTTTCTTCCACTAGAGGTGATAGAATCGGTGGGTTCAACAGATACTCTTTGATACTGTCGAAGGCGGTTTGGCAATCTTCTGTCCAAACGCAGTCCTGATTCTTTTTTAGTAATTTGAAGATTGGCGCGCATGTCGCGATCATGAGGAATATAAATCTGGAAATGTATTTCAAACGTCCCAGGAACCCCTTACTTGTTTTTTAGTCTTTGTAGAAGGCATTTCTTGAATGGCCTTGACCTTGTCAGGATCAACCTCAATTCCTTTTTGGCTGACGATGAACCCTAAAAGTTTCCCTGAACGGATACCGAATGTGCACTTGTTGGGATTCAAGCGGAGTCTGTATTTTCTCAACCGCTCGAATAGTTTTGACAAGTGGGTCACATGCTCCTCTTCTATTTTAGATTTGGAAATCATATCATCGACATATACCTCGATTTCTTTGTGTATCATATCATGAAACAGAGTAGCCATGGCCCTTTGATAGGTTTCCCCGACATTCTTTAAACCGAACGGCATTACCTTGTAACAAAAGGTACCCCATGGGGTAATGAATGAAGTTTTCTCCATGTCTTTCGGCGCCATTATGATTTGATTATAGCCCGAGAATCCATCCATGAAGGAGAATACTTTGAACTATGATGTACTGTCTACGAGCATGTCTATGGGCGGTAAGGGAAAGTCATCCTTTGGACTGGCTTTGTTCAGATCCCTGTAGTCTACACACATTCTAACCTTTCCGTCCTTTTTCGGAACAGGTACTATGTTGGCTAACCATTGAGGATATTCCGATGTGGCGAGAAAACCCGCGTCAATCTATTTCTGTACTTCCTCTTTGATTTTAATGGCCATATCTGGGTGAGTCCATCTCAACCTCTATTTTACTGGCGGACACTCTGATCTTAACGGTAGATGATGTTCCACGATGCTGGTATCCAACCCTAGCATGTCCTAATAGTACCAAGCAAATACATCGGGAAACTCTTTGAGAAGCTTTATCAAACTTTCTTTGACAGTCGGACTGAGCAGTGCCCCAATCTTGACTTCTTTTCTCTCTTCCTCCGAACCCAAGTTGACCGTTTCCAATGGCTCCTTGTGAAGTTTAATGGACCTTTCCTCTTGTCTGAGTAATCGGGAGATCTCTTCTGGAATTTCTTCTTCATCTTCTTCTTCAGCCTCAAATACCGGGAATTCAAAGTTGGGAGAAGGCATCGGATCGTATGTTTCAACTGGGTTTAAAACAAGCAATCTGCATGATGTGATGATTGTTTTTTAGAAGAGATGGAGAGAAATGCAAGAGTGTGTGCAGTGTTTTTCTGAAAACTGCTTGTTTTTATTAGTTTTTTTTAGGATTACCATTTTTTGAAAAAGCGAAAAGAGAAAACAACAATTAATGCGGAAATCACAGAACGATGTTATTTATTTATGATTTTGTCGATTCTTGAAACTACAGCCCTATAAAACAAAACTCGGTCACTTTGGGCAAAGCGAAGAGGTATATTTATAGAAAAGTGAGCCCTATCAAAACATCCGTTTCACCTGGGCAGGGTGAAAGGTTAAGATAAAGACGGCCATTACTTTGACTTATGAATAATCTTTGGAACATCGACAGCAACCCATTGGCGGTGAACTCCTCGTTGAATTACAAAGTCTGGTACCTTCTTTCTTGATTTGTCTTCAGAAATAATGCTGATTTCTGGTGGAGCACGATCATTGGAATCTGTCTCCCAGGCAGAGTTTTCGTAGGAGGATTCCTCAGTTGTATTTTGTATAATATTTGTGCTCTCAGGCAAATCCCCCCATCCTGTTGACTGGATGTCTTTGAGCCTGATACGAGAGCTTTCAGGAGTGATGTACTTGACCAAGAAGTCGTACTTGCCACTCGGTTGTCCTAAGGTGTCCCACACTTCTTTGGAACTGGAGGAGTCACCCCTATCGATGACGTTGACCTCGTGAAAAGCATAGTTGATGAATTCTAGTCCTACAAACTTTGCAAATTCATCGTCGCACTAGATATTTTCTGAATGACCTGAGTGTTGATCCCATGACATGGTGGGGACGCAGGTATTTTTTTCAATGATGCTCAACTGATTTTCATTATTCGGCTGATTTTCTTGCCCCCAAGTTTCCTGGGTAAGGCTGCCACATCAGCAGGCCATCCATCGGGCCATAATAGTCGTGGTCAAAGTTGTCTTTCATCAGAGTGTCCTCCTCTAATGAGTTTGGTGGAGCACGAAATCCTTCCGGATCACAATCTCCGTATATCATTTTGACGTCTGACCTTGGTATAAATCTCGAACTCTGTGCGGGATAGCAAATTGGCGTAGACACCTCTTCCTGAGACATATATCCGTCCTAGTTAAGATAGGATTTCCACTCTTCATTCGTATCGAAGGAATCTCCTTCGTTGATGGTATGTACTTCTTGAGACACTGGGTGAAGGAAACCTCCACGATGGAAGAAGTTCTGAATGGGATGAAAACTTTCATCTTTAGTAGTCTGGGTACAGGTTGAGGAAAAGCCAAGACCTTTCTTTGTCTTGTTATCAGTAGGAATGACAAGTTGTCCCCATCCTTTTGCGTTATTACTCTCGATTACTTTGAGAGCATCTTTGTATGAGGAAATCGATGTGCCTTTTTCTGATTGATTCTTATTTCTCACCGAAAGCGCTTGAAACTGGGTTCCCACAACCTCCTCGGGTTCTACACAAGTGGACAATGAAAGGTTACTCATGATCAAGGCTTGTTCTCCACACACCGTGACGAGTTGGTCATTCTTGACAAACTTCAGCTTCTGGTGAAGTGTCGAAGTGACTGCCCCAGCCTGGTGTATCCAAGGTCTTCCCAATAAACAGCTGTATGTTGCTCGGATGTCCATGACCTGGAAAGTGACATGGAAAGTGTGAGGACCGATAGTAATGGGAAGGTCGACTTCGCCGATAACTGTTTTTCTGGACCTGTCAAATGCTTTGACAACGACCTCACTGCCTCTCATCGGAGATCCTTTGAATGATAGTCGCATTAGAGTGGATTTTGGCATAACGTTGAGAGCTGGTCCGGTGTTTACCAGTACCTTGGCTAAAGCATCGCCCTGGCAGTTGACTGTGATATTGAGCGCCATGTTGTGACTTTTTCTTTCTTCTGGCAATTCCTCATCACTAAACCCCAAGTTGTTGCAGAAAGTGATGTTAGAGACGATGCTATCGAACTGTCATATTGACACATCCTGTTCCACAAAGGCCTGTTCTAATACTTTATGTAGAGCCTCTCTGTGGGCTTCGGAACTGAGCAAAAGCGATAACACTGAGATCTTTGAAGGAGTTTGTAACAGCTGATCAACAATGTTATATTCACTCCTTTGGATGAGCTTCACCATCTTATCATCGTTCTTTCAAAGGTCGGGATTACTGGATTGACCGACTGGTGGATTAGGAACTTCTGTGTGAGGTTCTTTTTCTTTGTTAGGTTCTCTAACTCCTCTGTTAAAGATTCGACCGCTCTGTATTACTCGACTAATGTCTGCAATATTTATGACGGAGGGTAATGGAGTTTCCTTCCCATTCTCAAGTGTTGTTGCACCGTATTTGTAAGGGATCGCCTTATTGGATTTGTACGACACTGGTCCCGGTAGATAGATAACTACAGGAGCCTTCTGATTTCTCTGACTGTCGTAAGTAACTTCAATCAATTCCTGGTTAAGAACCTTCAATTTGTCAAGTAGAGGGATGATGGTACAAATATCTTTGGTCCCTTCGCGATCAGAGATTACAACAACATCCTTAATCTGATCAGCGAAATAGTCTGGCATCCAGTTGATTGATCCAGAACTCGGACACGGTTGAATTTCTTTGCGGTCCAACTGACTTTGAAGAGCTGCTCGCATGAGAGAGCATCCTTGGTTATTCTCCGAGCAGACTCTACAGCGCTCGTAGTGATGCGGTGGCACCTGGCCACGTCCGCTTTGAATGCAGTGTAACCTTACCAGGTCTATTTCCATAGATCAGACATCCTGACTTCGATGCCTAGTGGGGTTTCCGTTAACTACACTGATTTATTGCGTGTCTTCATCCATATAAATCGGAAGCCACCAGTGGTTTAATAAGTGTTACAAAGTTCTTTGAACGAGAGCGCACCCTTGGTTACTCTCACTGCATACTGTACAGTTCTGATAATTATGCGAAGTCAGAAAACCGAGCTGGACTTGTGTAGCGTGTAACTCCACCAAGCTGGTATTTATCAAGCGAATATCAAAGATTTGGATCATATTCACTTGATACTGATTTCCATCGCGGTAATCCTGAATCCATCCAAGATCCATCTGACGCTGGAGGGCCTCTTGTACAAAAGAGCATCCCTGTTTATTTACCGAGCAAGTCTGACAGGAATTGTAATCATACAGTGGCAGATTGTGGTACTGGATTTGCCTTGAGTGCATTGCCACCAAGTTGACATTCATTGCCAGAATGTTGTGATTCTGAATGATGTTGGAATTCGTATAAGTCATGTTGAACCCACGAACTCGGTGCTCTTGGATCCATCCGAGATCCAATTGTTCCTGTAGAGCTGATTGCACCACAGAACATCCTTGATTGTTCTTAGAGCATATATCACACTGGTGATAGTTATGGGGTGGCACATGGCCATATCCACTCTGTCTACAATGCATCTTGACTAAGTTGGCCCTCAATAAGAGCACATCATGAATTTGATAGCTGTTATTGGACTCTCCCTCTATCAAATTCACCGCAGCTTTCTCGTGTTGAGGCAACGGGTTCGTGAGAACATTCGAATTCGTATCTTTGAAAGATAAGACCCCGCTCCTAACAAGCTTTTGCACATCGAATTTGAAACTGAGACAGTTTTCTATGTTATGCCCTGGTCCTCCTTGATGATAAGGGCAAGTCTGGTCCGTTTTGAACCAAAAAGGCAGATTTTCCAGTACTGTAAGAGGAGACCTGGTTTGGACATGCCCCTTGACCAGTAATAATGGAAACAGTTCTGCGTACAACATCGGTTTAGGGTCGAACCCTGGAGGTCGCGTTGTACGGTTGTTGTTATATGGAGGATGAGCCTGCTGAAGAGGCTGTTGTGTCCTTTGCTGATATTGCTGTTGATTCGGTTGGCTCTGAGCAACCTGAGGTTGATACGTAAGAACAGGCACAGAGTTGATAACAGGAGTTACAGCTGCTATTGGTTGGTACTGTCTCCTTTGCTTCCCAAGAGAGATATTCCCAATATCCTGCTCTTTTTTCTTATGGAGAGCACTACCGTATCGGTTTGTATTACTTGATGATCTAGCGTCTTTAACTAAACGTCCCTCTCGGACTGCTTCCTCAAGACGAACTCCCATGCCCACCATCTCGGTGAAGTCACTGGGTGCACTGGCAACCATTCTCAGAGCTCAAGGTTTTCAAGAAGATCTTTGCCATCTCCTTTTCCTCAAGAGGTGGACAAATCTGGGCGGAAATTTCATGCCATCTCTGAGCGTACTCCTTAAAGGTTTCCTTGTCCTTTTGTAACATCGATCTGAGTTGATCTCTGTCCGGTGCCATGTCCAGGTTATACTTATACTGCTGAACGAAAGCAGCGCCAAGATCTCTGAAAGTGACGATCTTAGTGCGGTTTAAACTGATGTACCATTTGAGTGCGGCACTGGTTAAACTATCCTGAAAATAGTGAATTAGTAGCTCTTGGTTCTTTGTCTGAGTTGACAATCGCTGGGCGTACATCACCAAATGGCTTTGAGGGCAAGAGTTACCCATGTACTTTTCAAATTCGGGCACTTTGAATTTGTGCAGAACTTTTACATTGGGGACCAAACAAAGTTCTGCGGCGTCCTTTCCAAATAGATCCTGACCGCGAAGGGCTTGTAGTTCTTTCTGCATTTCCAGGAACTATTCTGGAACTCATTCATTCTATCGAACATACTTTCGTTTCCACCAGAAGGTATCAGTGGAATCTGTCCTTCCGGGAAAGTGTGTACCACGGGTGGTGGTATAGTCATCATGGCAGTGACTCTAGGTCCTTCCCTCTCCCGAAGTTTGTAACCTTCCGGAGTTGCTGTCATGCCCCGGGCATCTTTGCTTTCCCGAAGTTTGTAACCTTCAGGCCCAACGGCTCCTGCTGCGGTTCCCTGATCTTCAGTTATCGGCGGAACATATCCTTCCGGGATATAGTTAATAGGCATGCCCCAGGGACGATCTTTCGGCATTTTGTACCTAGGATCATACTTTTCCACTATGGGCGTCAATGTGATCTCTGAGATCACAGTCCTTTGTTGTTGTATCTGGGCTGCTGCCAGAGCTTGCATGTCGTTATGAAGCTTTCTCATATCCTCTTTCAGAGTGTCGATCTCTTCCCTTAACTCTCTGTTCTCTTCCTCGAGATCATCCATCTTTTTTTGTCGATTGTCCCGAGTATTGTACGAATGAGACAGTTTGACTCTAGAATCGAGACACAAACGTGAGATTCGTAGGTAAGAAGACTGAGTTACGTGAGAATGATGAATGCAACATTTTAATTAATTTTTGGTTAATCAAAATAAACTTCAACAATTGGATTGCAAATATCAAACAGTGGGGAAACCCCGTTTTATTGAGTTCAAAGATTGCGGAATGGAAATACAGTAATTTATATAGTGTTGTAAAAGAAAATCTAAGCTTATGGGTCCTGAGTCCTCTCTGAAGCGAGCTCAGGTGCGGGTTCTGGTATTTTCCTTTTCTTTGACTGGGGTTCTTGAGCCGTTGTCGGGTCGTCATTCCTTTGCCAAGTGAAAGGAGCGAGCAAATTCCTTTGGTCTTCTTGATTTTCTACAACATGTTGCTCTAAAATCTCGATCAGAGCATCTTTATCTTTCAATAGTTGTTGTATTTTCTTACACTCCACATTAAGAATACGGTACTTGTTCCTCCAAGACCTCTTCTCCTGTTGAACTTTGTTGAGAGTAACCTGAAGTTTTTCCGTATCAGACATAAAGTAAATGACGGGGTCCCTTAACGGAAGAACTTCCTGATGAGGGTAAGGCATCCTCAGCTTGAGAGCTCTAGTTTGCACCCAGTGGAGATAAGGCTTCATCGAGACACAGTCTGGTTTTCCTAGAGACTCTCTTCCTTTCCTATGAACGTGTTTCCAGGCATTCACTATTTCTGTCTTTAGTGCCCTGTCATTTTCTCCTTCCTTGAAGAAAAGACCTTCCAGATGAGCATTACGCGGGACATGCCTCATCGGGTATCCAAATTGACGACGAACTAAAACTGGATGATAGTTGATTCCTCCCCTAGTTCCTATAAGGGGTACATTTGGGAAATTTCCACAACGGGCAATAATTATGATCCCGTCATAGATTCGATCGTACCAATCGATGTCAGAGTTGGTAAGAGACATGATTCTCTGCACCCAACGTAAAGTATTCTTTTGATCCCAAAATACAGCAGACTTGGGTAAGTGGGAAGTGAACCATTTGTATAGCAGGGGTACACAGCATGTGATCATTCCTTCGCTGTACAAATTCCTTAAGTGTACAGAATGATAAGCATCGGTGAGAAAGGTCGGTACAGGGTTTCCAATCAGAAAAATCTTAATGGCATTGATATCTACAAAGATGCTTTCGAAAGCGGCCATGTTCCCTATACTAGCCAAGTACAGAGCTTTCTTTATCAAGAATCGGGCTGGAAAACCCTGGATTCCACCCTTAGTGGTCATGTGAGTCCTGACTTCTGACTCGTCCAAATAGATTGCTCTTGCATTGGTTTGATCCTTTGGAATTTCTTCCAGTCCAGAAAAGGGAGCTTGATCAGTAATGTGTAAATCAGTCAGGTGAGAGTACTCCTCTAGTGTTGGTGCTAGTTGATAATATGGGAATGTGAAACAGTGATAGACCGGATTGTAGAACTGGATTAGTGTGGACAGGATTCCTTCGATTACATGGACCCTTAACAGGGACAACAGTCCTCCATACTTAGCTCTGAATGCCTCAGGGTTAGTTATCATCCTTGCCAACCCTCTTAAATCCTCTAGTTTTGGAACCTTGAAGGTGTACTTGTGAGTTTTCCTTCTACCGAAATCCATTAGCAATCTCTTTATCCGACATTTGCAATCATTGTCTTAGTTTAATTTGAAAAAGAGAGACTAGAAGAGAAGATTTTTTAATGTTTTTTTAATGTTTTTTAACGAAATGAATGCATGAATGCAGCACACAAAAACATAGAAAAAACATGGGGTCAAAGGGTCGGTGTCATGAAGTCAAGGCTCTACCCATCCCCAAAGGTTTATACTGGTGATTTTTGTACCTGTTCTCAAAATCACTGATCCCTCATCGGATGACGACAGCAAGCGGATCACCAAGCGAGCTGGTTCATCTTAGAGTAATCTCAAATAAGGGTAGTGTCGCGTGATAACTATTTCCGATAGCTTCCGCACTACAAAATGGTTTAAGTCTGCTAAAATCCTCAGCTTCTCAGATAATCCAATGGAACAATCTGCTTTCAACAACCGAAGTCGTATAGGCATTGAATCCGCAAAGGGTATCTCCACTGATTTGGTGGTCGACCGGGACCACTTATCTGGGATTCACTCCCCGTAAGATTACCCGTATAATGCCATCACTTATCTTAGGTGTATACTCAATCTTTCTAGATGCGGCATCACACGTATTCCCATTAGCAGAAAAATAAACACGGATATCAATTAGGAAAAGCAGTATATATATTTGTCCTAACATCATAGACCTCTATGATCCTATGATCCTAACAGACAATGACTCCCCAGCAGAGTCGTCATTTCTGTGACACTTGGTGAATTTAAAGTTTCCACCCTAAAAGAGGCCAGAAATAATGCCTCCCACTGTGGTTGCCAATTTTCTGTAGCGCGATTTTTGTGGTTTCGAATCACTATCGCTTTGGTACTACAGTTCGATTCATTTTTTTATCCTGTGAAGCTGATTAAGGAAGGGAAATAGATGTCTCCAATTAATCATGCTTGCATACTGAGGTTAAACAGTCAAAACTGTTGGTTTACAGATGCTATCAAAATAGGGGGGTTCTTCTTTAGGGTTATTTGTTTAAAGACACAGTGTCTGGACTATTTGTGAGGTTTAAGATGTTAGGTCTGATCTTCTTGATTGATGTATGGAGGTACGGGATTGTGGGTTTTTTATTAGTATGCTCGCTAAGATTTTTGCAATCTTATGCCTACGTATTCCCGAAACAGGGAAATCAGAGCGATCGTAGTTCCTCCTATTCTATGGGAGGAAAGAGATTGTTTTGGTGTCTTGTTCAAAGCCCAAGACATGAAGCCAAAGGTGGTTTATATCTTGTTCAAAGCCCAAGATGTGAAGCTAAAAGGTTTTAGATGAGAGAGAATTTGTCATCTCTAAAGAGGAGTGGTTGATGTTTGTATGTTGTGAGCAAGGCACAACTTTGATGCTAAAAGGTTTATTGACTCAACCGGGGTTTTCTTTATACAAAGCCTAAGAGGAGGCTAGAAGTTGACTTTTCCGGGGAAAATGTTCTTTCTATCTTGTACAACGCCCAAGATTGAGGCTAAAAGGGATTTTGACTCCATTGGGGAGAATGTATCTTGTATAAATCCCAAGATGGAGGCTGAAACGGTTTAACTCAACAAGAGAGTATTTTTATCTGTCCTGTATAAAGCCCAAGACGAAGGCTTAAAAGTTTGACTCAACAAGAGAGTCTTGAAATGGTGACTCAACAAGAGACTCAAGGTTTTCAAGAAGATCTTTGCCATCTCCTTTTCCTCAAGAGGTGGACAAATCTGGGCGGAAATTTCATGCCATCTCTGAGCGTACTCCTTAAAGGTTTCCTTGTCCTTTTGTGACATCGATCTGAGTTGATCTCAGTTATACTTATACTGCTGAACGAAAGCAGCGCCAAGATCTCTGAAAATGACGATCTTAGTGCGGTTTAAACTGATGTACCATTTGAGTGCGGCACTGGTTAAACTATCCTGAAAATAGTGAATTAGTAGCTCTTGGTTCTTTGTCTGAGTTGACAATCGCTGGGCGTACATCACCAAATGGCTTTGAGGGCAAGAGTTACCCGTGTACTTTTCAAATTCGGGCACTTTGAATTTGTGCAGAACTTTTACATTGGGGACCAAACAAAGTTCTGCGGCGTCCTTTCCAAATAGATCCTGACCGCGAAGGGCTTGTAGTTCTTTCTGCATTTCCAGGAACTATTCTGGAACTCATTCATTCTATCGAACATACTTTCGTTTCCACCAGAAGGTATCGTTGGAATCTGTCCATCCGGGACAGTGTGTACCACGGGTGGTGGTATAGTCATCATGGCAGTGACTCTAGGTCCTTCCCTCTCCCGAAGTTTGTAACCTTCCGGAGTTGCTGTCATGCCCCGGGCATCTTTGCTTTCCCAAAGTTTGTAACCTTCAGGCCCAACGGCTCCTGCTGCGGTTCCCTGATCTTCAGTTATCGGCGAAACATATCCTTCCGGGATATAGTTAATAGGCATGCCCCAGGGACGATCTTTCGGCATTTTGTACCTAGGATCATACTTTTCCACTATGGGCGTCAATGTGATCTCTGAGATCACAGTCCTTTGTTGTTGTATCTGGGCTGCTGCCAGAGCTTGCATGTCGTTATGAAGCTTTCTCAGATCCTCTTTCAGAGTGTCGATCTCTTCCCTTAACTCTCTGTTCTCTTCCTCGAGATCATCCATCTTTTTTTGTCGATTGTCCCGAGTATTGTACGAATGAGACAGTTTGACTCTAGAATCGAGACACAAACGTGAGATTCGTAGGTAAGAAGACTGAGTTACGTGAGAATGATGAATGCAATATTTTAATTAATTTTTGTTTAATCAAAATAAACTTCAACAATTGGATTGCAAATATCAAACAGTGGGGAAACCCCGTTTTATTGAGTTCAAAGATTGCGGAATGGAAATACAGTAATTTACATAGTGCTGTAAAAGAAAATCTAAGCTTATGGGTCCTGAGTCCTCTCTGAAGCGAGCTCAGGTGCGGGTTCTGGTATTTTCCTTTTCTTTGACTCGGGCTCTTGAGCCGTTGTCGGGTCGTCATTCCTTTGCCAAGTGAAAGGAGCGAGCAAATTCCTTTGGTCTTCTTGATTTTCTACAGCATGTTGCTCTAAAATCTCGATCAGAGCATCTTTATCTTTCAATAGTTGTTGTACTTTCTTACACTCCACATTAAGAATACGGTACTTGTTCCTCCAAGACCTCTTCTCCTGTTGAACTTTGTTGAGAGTAACCTGAAGTTTTTCCGTATCAGACATAAAGTAAAGGACGGGGTCCCTTAACGGAAGAACTTCCTGATGAGGGTAAGGCATCCTCAGCTTGAGAGCTCTAGTTTGTACCCAGTGGAGATAAGGCTTCATCGAGACACAATCTGGTTTTCCTAGAGACTCTCTTCCTTTCCTATGAACGTGTTTCCAGGCATTCACTATTTCTGTCTTTAGTGCCCTGTCATTTTCTCCTTCCTTGAAGAAAAGACCTTCCAGATGAGCATTATGCGGGACATGCCTCATCGAGTATCCAAATTGACGACGAACTAAAACTGGATGATAGTTGATTCCTCCCCTAGTTCCTATAAGGGGTACATTTGGGAAATTTCCACAACGGGCAATAATTATGATCCCGTCATAGATTCGATCGTACCAATCGATGTCAGAGTTGGTAAGAGACATGATTCTCTGCACCCAATGTAAAGTATTCTTTTGATCCCAAAATGCAGCAGACTTGGGTTAGTGGGAAGTGAACCATTTGTACAGCAGGGGTACACAACATGTGATCATTCCTTCGCTGTACAAATTCCCTAAGTGTACAGAATGATAAGCATCGGCGAGAAAGGTCGGTACAGGGTTTCCAATCAAAAAAATCTTAATGGCGTTGATATCTACAAAGATGCTTTCGAAAGCGGCCACGTTCCCTATACTAGCCAAGTACAGAGCTTTCTTTATCAAGAACCGGGCTGGAAAACCCTGGATTCCACCCTTAGTGGTCATGTGAGTCCTAACTTCTGACTTGTACAAATAGATTGCTCTTGCATTGGTTTGATCCTTTGGAATTTCTTCCAGTCCAAAAAAGGGAGCTTGATCAGTAATGTGTAAATGAGTCAGGTGAGAGTACTCCTCTAGTGTTGGTGCTAGTTGATAATATGGGAATGTGAAACAGTGATAGACCGGATTGTAGAACTGGATTAGTGTGGACAGGATTCCTTCGATTACATGGACCCTTAACAGGGACAACAGTCTTCCATACTTAGCTCTGAATGCCTCAGGGTTAGTTATCATCCTTGCCAACCCTCTTAAATCCTCTAGTTTTGGAACCTTGAAGGTGTACTTGTGAGTTTTCCTTCTACCGAAATCCATTAGCAATCTCTTTATCTGACATTTGCAATCACTGTCTTAGTTTAATTTGAAAAAGAGAGACTAGACGAGAAGATTTTTTAATGTTTTTTTAATGTTTTTTAATGAAATGAATGCATGAATGCAGCACACAAAAACATAGAAAAAACATGGGGTCAAAGGGTCGGTGTCATGAAGTCAAGGCTCTACCCATCCCCAAATGTTTATACTGGTGATTTTTGTACCTGTTCTCAAAATCACTGATCCCTCATCGGATGACGACAGTAAGCGGATCACCAAGCGAGCTGGTTCATCTTAGAGTAATCTCAAATAAGGGTAGTGTCGCGTGATAACTATTTCCGATAGCTTCCGCACTACAAAATGGTTTAAGTCTGCTAAAATCCTCAGCTTCTTAGATAACCCAATGGAACAATCTGCTTTCAACAACCGAAGTCGTATAGGCATTGAATCCGCAAAGGGTATCTCCACTGATTTGATGGTCGACCGAGACCTCTTATCTGGGATTCACTCCCCGTAAGATTACCCGTATAATGCCATCACTTATCTTAGGTGTATACTCAATCTTTCTAGATGCGGCATCACGCGCATTCCCATTAGCAGAAAAATAAACACGGATATCAATTAGGAAAAGCAGTATATATATTTGTCCTAACATCATAGACCTCTATGATCCTAACAGACAATGACTCCCCAGCAGAGTCGTCATTTCTGTGACACTTGGTGAATTTTAAGTTTTCACCCTAAAAGAGGCCAGAAATAATGCCTCCCACTGTGGTTGCCAATTTTCGGTAGCGCGATTTTTGTGGTTTCGAATCACTATCGCTTTGGTACTACAGTTCGATTCATTTTTTTATCCTGTGAAGCTGATTAAGGAAGGGAAATATATGTCTCCAATTAATCATGCTTGCATACTGAGGTTAAACAGTCAAAACTGTTGGTTTACAGATGCTATCAAAATAGGGGGTTCTTCTTTAGGGTTATTTGTTTAAAGACACAGTGTCTGGACTATTTGTGAGGTTTAAGATGTTAGGTCTGATGCTTCTTGATTGATGTATGGAGGTACGGGATTATGGGTTTTTTATTAGTATGCTCGCTAAGATTTTTGCAATCTTATGCCTACGTATTCCCGAAACAGGGAAATCAGAGCGATCGTAGTTCCTCCTATTCTATGGGAGGAAAGAGATTGTTTTGGTGTCTTGTTCAAAGCCCAAGACATGAAGCCAAAGGTGGTTTATATCTTGTTCAAAGCCCAAGATGTGAAGCTAAAAGGTTTTAGATGAGAGAGAATTTGTCATCTCTAAAGAGGAGTGGTTAATGTTTGTATGTTGTGAGCAAGGCACAACTTTGATGCTAAAAGGTTTATTGACTCAACCGGGGTTTTCTTTATACAAAGCCTAAGAGGAGGCTAGAAGTTGACTTTTCTGGGGAAAATGTTCTTTCTGTCTTGTACAACGCCCAAGATTGAGGCTAAAAGGGATTTTGACTCCATTGGGGAGAATGTATCTTGTATAAAGCCCAAGATGGAGGCTGAAACGGTTTAACTCAACAAGAGAGTATTTTTATCTGTCCTGTATAAAGCCCAAGACGGAGGCTTAAAAGTTTGACTCAACAAGAGAGTCTTGAAATGGTGATTGACTCAACAAGAGAGTCTGAAGGTTGATTGACTCAACAAGAGAGTCTTTTATACTCAACAAGAGAGTGATTTTCTATCCCGTACGAAGCCCGAGATTGAGGCTAAAAGGAGATTGAATCAACAAGAGAGTCTTTTATACTCAACAAGAGAGTGTTTTGCTATCCCGTACGAAGCCCGAGATTGAGGCTAAAAGGAGATTGACTCAACAAGAGAGTCTTTTATACTCAACAAGAGAGTGTTTTTATATGTCTTGTACAAAGCCCAAGATGGAGGCTAAAAGTGGTTGACTCAACAAAAGAGTCCTTTATACTCAACAAGAGAGTTTTTTTGTATGTCTAGTACAAAGCCCAAGATGGAGGCTAAAAGTATATTGACTCAACAAGAGAGTCTTTATTACTCAACAAGAGAGTGTTTTTATATGTCTTGTACAAAGCCCAAGACGGAGGCTAAAAGTGGTTGACTCAACAAGAGAGTCTTTTATACTCAACAAGAGAGTGTTTTTATATGTCTTGTACAAAGCCCAAGACGAAGTCTAAAAGTGGTTGACTCAACAAGAGAGTCTTTTATACTCAACAAGAGAGTGTTTTTATATGTCTTGTACAAAGCCCAAGACGAAGGCTTGAAGCGGTTGACTTAACAAAAGAGTCTGAAAAGGTTAGCTCCGCTGGGGAGAATCATTTGTACAAAGCCCAAGAGGAGGTTGTCTTAATGTTGAGGATTATTGAGATCCTAAAGCGTGTCCAAGTGTGGGGAACTCTCATGAGAGAGGGACCGAGTTTCTACGGGAGATTGATCCAGAGTGATCGGTGTTTTTTCCTATGTTTGAAAGGAACTTGAGAATGTCTTTGAGACTCAAGAGGTTTAGACTGTCCAAGTCTAGAGTTTTATCTTTTGTACAATGCCCAAGAGGAGGCACGAGTATTAAGGGATGAGTATCAACCCTAAAATGGTCAGAGTTTTGACGCTGGAAAGACTGCTCTAGCAAAGGATGACTAAGTTCTATCTTATACCTTTAAGAGGTCATCAGGGTCCTTGTATTAAGCCCAAGAGAAGGCATGAGAACTTATAAGAAGCTGAAGGGTCCTTGTACAACGCCCAAGAGGAGGTGGGGATGCTTTTAGGAAGCCTGTGGGTCCCCAAACCAAGAGAAGTTCAAGAAATGCAATTCACCGAGAAGAGATCATTCCAGGAAAGTTCGAGGATTTGGAAGAAACTCAAGAGATGCCATTCACGGAGAAAAGATCATCTCTGGGGAATTAGTTTCTTTGACAATTTCTAAGGGTGACAGTCTGAGAAAAGGTTCACCGAGAATACTTCCTTTCTCTTTGTTCCATATTGTTTAACCCAAGAGGAGGGAAGACTGTATCTGGAATCCTATGGGGGATCTGGTTTTGTTTGTATTTAAGAGTGACCAACAAGGCTTTACCTAGTGCTAGACGTAGTTGCCGGGGAAAACTCTAAATAACTATACTAGTATTACACAGTGGATATGTGATAAGTATATAAAAGGATGTGAAAGAAGACTTACAATGAAACAACCCCACAATACAGTTATATACATATGAAAGCGATAAATGAAAGCGGATAAACACTTACCCGTTGTAGAGCTTCCATGTTGTTTTGTTAGTTGTTCAACAAATAAAGTTTTGATAACAACATATATTTAAATTTAAAATCAAAGGAGAAAGTGCTTTGAAGAGATTGTTGGGGCTTACAGCTCAAGGAGAGGCCCAAGATTTAACGATGATCGTACCGTTGTTTTGAAAACTGTACAGAGGGACTTATACAATATGTGAGGCCCAAACCATTTTGGTTTAAAAAAGGGGTTGGGTCTTACACTCTATTAGAGGTCCAAAGAAATTTAAAGAAAATAAATGGGGCTTATAACACGAGGGTAGGCCCAGATGATTTGATTTTTGAACTTGCGACTGCGCCGAGATTTTTCTTTTAACGCAGAGGGACTTATACAATATCTGAGGCCCAAAATTGTTTTGGTTAAAAGGGGATTGGGTCTTACACTCTATTAGAGGCCCAAAGTTTTTTTGTTTTTGAAAAGGAATGAGACTTATAGCTCGAGGAGAGGCCAAATTGATTTTGTTAAAAAAGGCAACGATCGCGCCGTTGTTTTTGAAAATACAGTGGGACTTATACAATGGTTGAAGCCCAAAAAATGGTGTATTTACAAAGGGGATGGGTCTTACACTCTAATAGAGGCCCAAAATTTTTTTGAAATATTTGAGTATGATTAAAAATCAAAGAAACCCTAATTTTCATTTTTTAAAAGTAATTTTTCAAAGAAAATTAATAAAAAATGATAAAAATACCAAATAGGTTTAAATAAACCACTTGTGATTTTTGGTTAAGGTTTGAAAAATGAGGTTTTAATCACAAGATCATTTAAAACTCATTTGGTTTTGATTTTCAAGATGAATATTCATTTTTTAAATGTTTAAAAACAATAAAAAAATGAATTTATTTACAAAAATATCAACTATATTAAATGAATAATATAAATTTGATTTTTTTTGTGGAATAAAATATTTCAACATTTTTGTGATTTTTTGCAAAAAGAACCAATAAAAAATGATTAAAATTGAGAGAGTTATTAATTTTTCAAATCATTAAAATAAATATGGAAAATAATAAAAATAAAACAAGTGATAAAAAAGAGGTCTAGGGCGAGGGGGATTCGAACCCCAGACCTCTAGCTTGCCAATACTTATAAACCAGCTGATCAACCACTGGGGCGCAATGCCAATTCATTAAACATATGGAAAGGGAAAAATATAAGGCAAACTTGGTTGGAAAACCTGAAGAATGGTGCCATGGCCATCTTCTTCCTTGGCTCAGATGCATGAAGCTTTCTATCTCACTCGTTTCTCAACCATTTGTCATGATTCAAACCACCAATTTCATGCGTTTTTTAACAAGGAATATGATGGCAATATTCAATTTTATTGAAATGGATTAAATCAGAACAGAACAAGTTAAAACCTGAAGAACCCTAAAATTGGCATGAACTAAATGAAATCCTATATACGAATTATAAACAACAATTGATTGAGGGGAAACACTCAACATATGAGGACAAGCAATTGGCAAAAGTGTAACACCCCGATTTAATTTAATTATTTTTCGTGATTAAATTGAATATTGGTGTATGAAGTGTGTTTTGGGTATTTTTGGTCAAGTTTGGGTTACCCTTAGAGTGGGGTAGTGCCCTTAGGATTATGAAGGATAAGGTGTCGGAGGACACGGTTAGTCGATTAATACTATCATTTAAATTATCGGAGAATATTGTTGTTATTATTGAGTTGGTGAAATAATTATAATAATAATATTTAGATAATAGTAATAATAATATTAGAGAATAATATTTGGATAATAAGGAAAATGGAAGGGTATAAGGAGTTAAATTCGTAGGGATAAGTAAGGGTAGAAGAGGCAAATCATATTTAGGGGTATGTAAAGAGTGGAGAATGTAAGTTATTCTGGGATACGTGAAAAGAAGAGAAAGTTGAAGAGCTGAAGGGAGAAAGGTTGAGAAGAAGCTAGGGCAAAAGGAAGAAGACGATTCACTTGAGAAGAAGGAAAGCTCATCACTTTAAGGTAAGGGTGGGAATTCTTTATCTCTTAAGGGTTTGATGATGCATGTATGTGGGTATAATTGTTAGGTTGGATCCATAAGAATGTTGCTTGTGGGTTGAATGAGGGTTTTGGTGGAATTCATGAAAAAGTGATTGTAATGGATGAATTGCCATTGTTTGACTTGTTTGTTTGGATTGTCGTTGTTAGGTGTAGACTATAGGTGCATAATCTGTGTGAAATTAGTGTTAAAAATCAGATTTAGTGTAGAAAATCGTAGGTGAGAAGTTGCTGTTATCGCAGGGTTGGGATTGCAGAAACCGCAGAAATCATGATGGCGTGTGCCCATGTGGGGTGTGAGCGTTTATCCGGATTCCTTAATGGAATCGATGTTGTTGTTGTCGTTGAGGTGATTGTGTGCCCATGTGGGGTGTGAGCAATCACGATTATCGTGTGCCCATGTGGGGTGTGAGCGATTAATTGACATCCCGACGGGGATTGTGATCATGAAACAGGTATCGAAAATGGTACCACATGCATTGAGTCTAGTAGGTGTCTCATTGCATTTTTCCTGGTAGTTGTGTTACAGTGTGTTGAATGCATATCTGTGGTAGCGTTAAGTGTGGAATTGTTGTTGAATGACATGATATGGGTGAAGTACTTGATGATTTATACTTGCATATTATATCATCTTATTCTTTTGATTGATTGAGAATCTCACCCCTTCTGTTTGAATGTTACCTCCAAGTGGGTAACGTGCAGATACGTAGGAGTAGTCGTCAAGTGGAGTGGTGAAGACGAGGTCTTCTGGTGTGAGTTATCGAGTCGCGTCTGCTCTGAGTTTGTAACATCGGGGTATCGGAATGCTAGAGTCTTTTAATTCTATAATATGTTGTTAGTGATTTAATTGGAGACATTATGTATGACAAAATATGTTTCAATTTGAGTTCATTATTCCGCTGTGTATAAATGTTAACATACTATGCTGATATTAATTCATATTATGACATTGTTATAGTATGCATGTTAAGTTGAGTAGTTGATGTAGCATCCTAAATTCATGTGTTTTATTTTCTTACTCTGATGAATTATGTTTAAATCTAAGAGTGGGGATTTGGGGTGTTACAAAGTGGTATCAGAGCAGGTCGGTCCGTCCGGCCAAGTCGTCGAGTCGTTGAGTTGTTGTTGTTGTTGTTGCATGTGATAGTTAATTACTGTCGATGTAGGTTTCTTAACCATTGTTTCTGTTGTTGATGCGTAACAGATTTCAAATGGCTGGAAGGAACGACACTGCACTTGCTGCTGCTATGCAAGCTATGGCTCAAGCAGTACAGAATCCGCCGCGTGCTAACGAGAATGATGAGTTTCGGAAGAACAACCCGCCTACTTTCAAGGGAAGATATGATCTGGATGTAGCGCAGACTTGGCTCAAGGAGATTGAGAGAATCTTTCGGGTTATGGAGTGTCCTGAGGCACAGAAGGTACGACTGGGTACTCACATGTTAGCTGGAGAAGCCGATGACTGGTGGGTTAGCACTCGTCAAATGTTGGAGGCGACCGGTGAAGAGATCACTTGGGCTGTGTTCAGTAGGGAGTTCTTGAGGAAGTACCTTCCTGAAGATGTTCGGGGGAAGAAAGAGATCGAATTCCTGGAATTGAATTAGGGTAGTATGTCGGTTACGGATTATGCTGCCAAGTTCTCAGATCTGGCCAAGTTTTATCCAGACTACAGTGAGGCGACTGCTGAGTTCTCAAAGTGTATCAGGTCTGAGAATGGTTTGAGGCCCGAGATCAAACAAGCGATTGGGTATCAGTGAATCAGGAGATTTCTAGATTTAATTGATTGCTATAGGATCTTTGAGGAAGATAGCAAAGCTCGATCGGCTCACTTTAAGGGGTTGGCCGAGAGGAAAGGAAAACAACAGATGCATTGCGGGAAGCCGTATGCAGCTCCTGCTAATAAAGGTAAGCAGAGGTATGCTGATGGTAAGAAGTCAAGTGGGGGAGGTGCCCCTGTCCCTCTGAAGTGCTATCGATGTAGTGAGTTGGGTCATCGTGTCAGTGAGTGTACGAGTGACGTGAAGAAGTGTTTCAAGTGTGGACAGTCCGTACATTTGATTGCTGATTGCAAGGTTAATACGGTGACTACTTCCCTAGTTTGTTTGAAATGTCCTTTGTCGATTTATGTTAAGGACTTTGGTGTCGATCTTGTTTGTTTGTCGTTGGATGGTCTTGATGTGATTTTGGGAATGAACTGGTTAGAATTCAACCATGTTCATATCAATTGTTACAACAAGGCGGTGTGTTTCCTTGCTCCGAAATAAGAGAAGGAAGATGGTTATTTATCTACTAGAGAATTGAAGGAGCTCTTAGACGAAGAAGCCCAAGTGTTAGCATTGTTTGCATCTTTGTCGGTGGAGACCGAGTCTGTGATTAATGAGTTGAAAGTGGTACGAGAATTTCCAGAAGTATTCCCAGATGATGTTGCGGATATACCGCCAGAAAGAGAGGTGGAGTTTGGCATTGATCTCGTACCTGGTACTAGACCTATTTCTATGGCTCCATATCGGATGTCGGCATCAGAATTAGCAGAACTGAAGAAACAGTTGGAAGAATTGTTAGCAAAGAAGTTTGTGAGGCCAAGTGTGTCACCTTGGGGAGCTCCAGTGTTGTTGGTAAAGAAAAAGGACGGTAGTATGAGGTTGTGCATCGATTACAGACAGCTGAATAAAGTGACGATTAAGGACAAATACCCGCTTCCAAGAATATATGATTTGATGGATCAGTTAGTGGGCACTCGTGTGTTTAGTAAGATTGATTTGAGATCGGGGTATCATCAGATACGAGTGAAAGACGAAGATATTCAGAAGACGGCTTTTAGGGCTTGATATAGACATTACGAGTATGTTGTGATGCCATTTGGAGTTACTAATGCACCTGGTGTATTCATGGAATATATGAATCGGATTTTTCGTAACTATTTGGACCAGTTCGTAGTTGTGTTTATTGATGACATTCTGATTTATTCTAAGTCAGAAGAGGAGCATACTGAACATCTACGAGTTATATTACAAGTGCTGAAAGAGATGAGGATGTATGCTAAGTTGTCAAAGTACGAATTCTGGCTGAAAGAGGTGAGTTTTTTGGGTCATGTTATTTCTGGTGATGGTATTGCTATAGATCCATCCAAGGTAGACGTTGTTCTACAATGGGAGACTCTAAAGTCGGTGACCGAGATTAGAAGTTTCTTGGGGTTGGCTGGTTATTACCGAAGATTTATTGAAGGGTTTTTGAAGTTGGCACTTCCGTTGACTCAGTTGACGTGCAAGGGTAAAGCATTCGCGTGGGATGTTCATTGTGAAAAGAGTTTCATTGAACTGAAGAAGAGGTTGACCACAGCTCCAGTGTTGGTTCTACCTGAACCAAATGAATCGTTTGTAGTGTATTGCGATGCTTCTTTGTTGGGTTTGGGTGGTGTGCTAATACAGGATGGTAAGGTTGTGGCATATGCTTCATGACAGTTGAGGGTACATGAGAGGAATTATCCGACTCATGATTTGGAGTTAGCCGCAGTGGTTTTTGTCTTGAAGATTTGGAGGCATTATCTCTATTGTTCCAGATTTGAAGTGTATATCGATCATAAGAGCTTGAGATATCTGTTTGATCAGAAAGAACTGAATATGAGGCAGAGACGTTGGTTAGAATTCTTGAAGGATTATGATTTTGGCTGGAACTATCATCCCGGTAAAGCTAATGTCGTGGCGGATGCCCTAAGTCAGAAAATGTTGCATATGTCGGCTATGATGGTTAAAGAGTTGAAATTGATTGAACAGTTTAGAGATATGAGTTTGGTTTGCGTACAGACTCCACATAGTGTAATGTTGGGTATGCTAAAGGTTAACAACGATTTTCTTAACAGCATCAGAGAGGTTCAGAAGTTGGATGTAAAATTAGTAGACTTAATGGTTGGGAATGAACATGCAGGGAACAGTGATTTCCGATTTGATGAACAAGGTGTATTGAGATTCCGTGATAGGATTTGTATTCCTGATGATACTAAGTTGAAAAGAATGATTCTTGAGGAGAGCCACAGGAGTAGCTTGAGTATTCAACTAGGAGTTACAAAAATGTATCAAGACTTGAAGAGAATATTCTGCTGGTTTGGACTGAAACGTGATGTGGCGCAGTTTGTGTATGCTTGTATGACTTGTCAGAAGTCGAAGTAGAACATTAGAAACCTGCTGGTTTGATGCAACCATTGAATATCCCAGAGTGGAAATGGGACAGTATTTCTATGGATTTTGTTACGGGGTTACCTAATACGCCGAAAGGACATGATGCGATTTGGGTGATAGTGGATAGACTGACGAAGTCGGCGCATTTTATTCTGATTAATATCAGTTTTTCCGTACAGAAGTTGGCGGAGATTTATATCCGTGTAATTGTGAAGTTGCATGGAATTCCTTATAGTATTGTGTCGGATAGAGATCCGAGGTTCACCTCTAGATTCTGGGAGAGTTTGCAGCAAGCCTTGGGTTCGAAGTTGAGATTGAGTTCGGCTTATCATATGCAGATGGATGGTCAGACAGAAAGAACTATCCAGTCATTGGCAGATCTGTTGAGGGCTTGTGTACTAGAACAAAGAGGTACTTGGGATAGTCATTTGCCGTTGATCGAGTTCACTTATAATAATAGTTATCATTCCAGTATTGGAATGGCACCTTTTGAAGCGTTGTATGGTCGGAGATGTCGGACGCCTTTGTGTTGGCACGAATTTGGTGAGGGTGTGGTGCTTGGACCTGAGATTGTTCAGCAAACTACCGAAACGGTGAAGTTGATCAGGGAAAAGATGAAAGCTTCGCAGAGTAGGCAGAAGAGTTACCATGATAAGAGGAGGAAGGATCTCGAATTTCAAGCAGGAGACCATGTATTTTTGAGAGTCACTCCAGTGACCGGTGTTGGTCGTGCATTGAAGTCGAAGAAGCTTACTCCTCGGTTTATTGGTCCGTATCAGATATCTGCAAGGGTTTGACCCATTGCCTACAGAGTGGCGTTGCCACCCAATTTGTCGAATTTGAATGATGTGTTCCATGTGTCGCAGCTTCGGAAGTATATTCCGGATCCGTCGCATGTGATTCCGATGGATAATGTGGAAGTAAGAGATAACCTTACGATTGAAGCCATACCGGTACGAATTGAAGACCGCGAGGTAAAGCAACTAAGGGGCAAAGAGATCGCCCTTGTGAAGATAGTGTGGGGAGGCGCTGCAGGTGGGAACATGACTTGGGAATTGGAGAGCAGGATGCGAGAGTCGTATCCGGAGTTGTTCACTTAAGGTAAATTTTTGAGGACGAAAATGTTCTAAGTGGAGGAGAGTTGTAACACCCCGATTTAATTTAATCATTTTTCGTGATTAAATTGAATATTGTTGTATGAAGTGTGTTTTGGGTATTTTTGGTCAAGTTTGGGTTACCCTTAGAGTGGGGTAGTGCCCTTAGGATTATGAAGGATAAGGTGTCGGAGGACAGGGTTAGTCGATTAATACTATTATTTAAATTATCGGAGAATATTGTTGTTATTATTGAATTGGTGAAATAATAATAATAATAATAATAATGTTTAGATAATAGTAATAATAATATTAGAGAATAATATTTGGATAATAAGGAAAATGGAAGGGTAAGGAGGTAAATTCGTAGGGATAAGTAAGGGTAGAAAAGGCGAATCATATTTAGGGGTATGTAAAGAGTGGAGAATGTAAGTTATTCTGGGATACATGAAAAGAAGAGAAAGTTGAAGAGCTGAAGGGAGAAAGGTTGAGAAGAAGCTAGGGCAAAAGGAAGAAGACGATTCACTTGAGAAGAAGGAAAGCTCATCACTTTAAGGTAAGGGTGGGAATTCTTTATCTCTTAAGGGTTTGATGATGCATGTATGTGGGTAGAATTGTTAGGTTGGATCCATAAGAATGTTGCTTGTGGGTTGAATGAGGGTTTTGGTGGAATTCATGAAAAAATGATTGTAATGGATGAATTGACATTGTTTGACTTGTTTGTTTGGATTTTCGTTGTTAGGTGTAGACTATAGGTGCATAATCTGTGTGAAATTAGTGTTAAAAATCGGATTTAGTGCAGAAAATCGCAGGTGAGAAGTTGCTGTTATCGCAGGGTTGGGATTGTAGAAATCGCAGAGCCCGCTTAGCGCGGGCTGGAAGAATCTCGCCTCTTCGAGGCAGTGGGTAGCACGCTTAGCGCGGGTGGGACGCGCTTATCGTGACCTGGGACTGAAAAATACTATTTTTATTAGTTAAAAATTAGTGGAAAGTTGTATGTTTTATATTATATGAATGCTGCTTTGTTGTTGTGATGTTGTGAGCATGTATTGGAGTATTATATGCTTGTTTTGTTGATATTGATGCGATAACATGAAATGCATGATTAAACGATGCATAGGTGTGTAGTGGTCGTATGACACAATGAAGTATGTTCGATAAAATGCGTGTTGATTATTGATTGATGATGTGATGTAATAATGGTATGTCATGTTTTCACATTAGTCGTTGTTGCATGATTGTCATTGAAGGTGCATAAACATATGCATGAGTTGAGGGATGGCGTGTGCCCATGTGGGGTGTGAGCGTTTATCCGGATTCCTTAATGGAATCGATGTTGTTGTTGTCGTTGAGGTGATTGTGTGCCCATGTGGGGTGTGAGCAATCACGATTGTCGTGTGCCCATGTGGGGTGTGAGCGATTAATCGACATCCTGACGGGGATTGTGATCATGAAATAGGGATCGAAAATGGTACCATATGCATTGAGTCTAGTAGGTGTCTCATTGCATTTTTCCTGGTAGTTGTGTCGCAGTGTGTTGAATGCATATCTGTGGTAGCGTTAAGTGTGGAATTGTTGTTGAATGACATGATATGGGTGAAGTACTTGATGATTTATACTTGCATATTATATCATCTTATTCTTTTGATTGATTGAGAATCTCACCCCTTCTGTTTGAATGTTACCTCCACGTGGGTAACGTGCAGATACGCAGGAGTAGTCGTCAAGTGGAGTGGTGAAGACGAGGTCTTCTGGTGTGAGTTATCGAGTCGCGTCTGCTCTGAGTTTGTAACACCGGGGTGTCGGAATGCTAGAGTCTTTTAATTCTATTATATGTTGTTACTGATTTAATTGGAGACATTATGTATGACAAAATATGTTTCAATTTGAGTTGATTATTCCGCTGTGTATAAATGTTAACATACTATGCTGATATTAATTCATATTATGACATTGTTATAGTATGCATGTTAAGTTGAGTAGTTGATGTAGCATCTTAAATCCATGTGTTTTATTTTCTTACTCTGATGAATTATGTTTAAATCTAAGAGTGGGGATTTGGGGTGTTACAAAAAGTATCATGCGAGGAAATATGCATGGAGCATGATGAGAGTTTTGAGGCTTACCTTGATGCAAGGTGAAATGGAACTCTGCACAGATGGTGTTCCAGAAGTGATTTGATGAGCCCTACAGCTTCAATGGATGTTTTTGAGTGGATTGCAAGCCTTGGAACACTTTGGAAATCTTTGGATCAGGTTGGAGGAATCCAACTACAGAATGGATGCATAATGGCTTGGTTGAAGGGTGATTTTGAGCTAGAGGTGTTACAGAGATGATTTAAGTGTTTAAACACCTCATATACATCATATGTGATGTGTTTGAGCAATTGGATTGGATTGTTTAAGGCTGCAACTCAAAACCCGATGGTGGTTGCTCAAAAACAAAGAAATTTGGCACTTAAGAGATAATGAGAGAAAGCAATGTGGTAAGCTGCTTTGGTGTAGTTTGAATGATCAGTGAGAACCTCTATTTATAGGTGATCAACTCTTGTCTTGGAGGAATAGTGAATGGTTGCTGGATCAGATCACATTCAATGGCTTTGGCTTGGTGGCATTTCTTCTCATGCAAGGAAAACTAGCCTCTCCCAAGAGCAGGGCTATGTCTTGACCAAATCCACATTCTTCAGATGTTTTAATTGTTGTTTAATCAGAGAACTTAACAAAGGAGAGTGGCTTTGTTGAAAGTGCCCTATTTCACATAAATGCCTTTGAATTCAAGGCATAATGTGCCAAAATGCATTAATCTCAAGTTGGAAGATCCCTTGGCTTTTTGACTTAGCTTTATTAGTTGGATCAGTTGGATTAGGATCAGATTAGATGACTGTGACATAGAGATCCTTGGTCTTTGGCTCAAAATCGTGCAAGACAAGAAATCTCACAAACTGATTTTTCATGACAGCCTTGTCATGGTGTGTTGTAGCAGCATAACTCTTGGCTCAAGTAGAATTATTTCATGCTAGTGAGTTGCTTGGATTGTAGGCAACATGTATAACAACTTTGATGTTTACATCATGAATTGATTCAGCTTGTAACTGTGTGAAAAAATCGCACAAGTTTTGGTGTTTTCAACAAAATCTGTCTTGGACAGAAATTTGTCTAAGTGTTGGAAAAGTTGTACTTTCGTGTTTTTAGTGACTTTGATCCAATCATAACTCTGAATCCATAATGAATTGGAGTGAGGTGTAGTTGAAGCTTTTGTAGAGTGCCATGAGATCTACAAATCCAGCTTTAGACCAACCAAAATGGTTGCTTGGATCACAAGTTATAATCCTTGGAAGTTGGTACCCTAGCCACTTTGTTCCATAACTTCGAAAATTTCTAAGTTTTTATGGTTACCCCTTTTTTAAGTTATCCCACTTTTCTTGATTTTTCTTGATGAATGATGATTCCAATCACATATTAACATCATTTTAGGGTTAGGGAACCATAATTGATCAAAAAAATCAAAAAGCCAAACTTTGACTTTTGGGCACAGTTGACTTTTTATCAAATGAATTCCAAACTGTGCGATCCTCTATGAAATCAAGTCCTTGACCTAAATCAAACTTGATGGATTGATTCCATAGGTGTTATAGGGTGTATTGAATCATGTCCCAAGGTTTGGGAGCATGTCCTGGTCAAAAGTCAAAGGCACAGTTGACTTTTCTCGCGAAACCCTAATTGTGGTCCTGATGAACTTGAAATTTGTGAATCAAGCTTCTTGGATCAATCCATTGTTGCAAATGGATCAATATAGGGTATTAGGGGCCCTCAAATCATGTCTTGAGGTTTTGGCTCATGCTTTGTTCCAAAAGTCAACTTAGGGGTGAATTAGGTCAAGAAACCCTAATTCCTGAATTTTTTATGAATGCATCCCTTGAGGCCAAATTGACTTGATGATTGGGTTTATGATGTCCCTTAGAGTGTATTGGGTTATGCTTTGAAGCATTGGCTCATGTCTAGAGGAAAAATTCCATCTGGAGGCCTTGGTCGACCAAAACCCTAATTTGGTGACACTGGCGATCTTGAGGCTTGATCCACTTGGAATGTTGTAGCCTTGTGCTTGATCCTTGATGTAGGAGTCCTCTTGATCCATTGTGGATGTTTAAGAGGCTTAGACAAGTTGAAGATCATGTCATTCCTTGATTGATCCTTTGTCTAAGAGCTCTGAGAGGGCTTGAAACCCTAAGTTTGATTGTAGTGGATGCTCACCCATCTTTGGGGAGACTAATGAGGTATGATGGTTCATCCATATTGTGATGATGGTTTGCATAACGATGGGGAATCTTAGTGGTCAAAATTTGGGGTATGACACCCGGACCCCACGATAATCTAACAGCGCATCGATGTTTTCGATGTGCTCATCGGGGTCAGTCGTTCCATCGTAAGTGCCAAAAGCTGGGGGTTTCTCCAAGCCTTTGGGGAGGCATGTAGCCAATATCTCTTGGGACAATGGGCCGCGGGGCTCGTCATCGCTGCTGGAACTGGTCCGGGGAGGGGAGCGGATGATTCGCTCGTGACGGTGACTCCTTCGGGGTGATGGCGTACGTCCCAGGCCCTTCGGTCTGACTGGGGGTGAACGTTGATCTCTTCGGGTTCTCTTAAGGCCCGGGGAAGATTGATTTCGCGGGGAAACGTGATCGCGCTTTCGAACAGCATGGGATTCTGGTTCTTGGCGCCCCCGATGGTCGGTTTCCCGCCAGGTGTAAGACCCTAATTTTTGACCCCTAAGATTCCACATATCATTCATATCTCATTTGCATCTTATACTACAAACAAGATCATGCTTTGGTTCCTTTATCCCTCTCTTTTTTGGGTTTATGCCTTGCGGGGATCACCTAGCATCAGTGTGTTTCTTTTTCTTTTTTTTTTCTTTATTTGCTTATGTTTACTAACCTTTAATTAAAATTCAAAAAAAATATTTTGTTTCTCCTTTATTAATTTTTCAGGGGAAGAACAGATCAAAACACCAGGCAACAGTCTCTCAGCTCGAATGAATTTCATCTGATATAGTCAAAGTTGATCTGCACATAACTCAAAAATTCATTTGATCAAGAGTTCTCAAGTTTTTGATTGGTTATTATTCAAGAGACTCCAAGGTTCATGTGTTTATTTCCATGCCTTCTTTGACAAGCAAAAGAATCGAGCCGAACCACAACAGCACATCAAAAAGCCAATTTTCTCATTTTTTTCACTATGTTAATCGATTAACACATTTTGCACTACAAATGGTTAATCGATTAACACGTGCAATTTTTGGCAAAAACAGCAAATTCAAATTCTGCAGCATTTTGGCACCAATTTTCAAATATTTCATCATAAAAATATTCTAGATCACTTCTAAATAATTCCCCTACATAATCACAATTAATTCCCACTAGACACCTTCACTAATCACCACTTTTTTGCTAATTTCCCTTCAAATTCAATTTCCAAGCCTAATTCTCATTTCCAAACCAAAATTTAAACCATCAAAATTCCCAAGCCTAAACTCTATAAATAGAACCCTCATTTCATTCATTCTTCAAGCTTTTGATAGCCAAAAAACCTCTTGCAATTTCTCTCCCCAACCACAAAATTCACTCAAAGCTCACTTTTCTTCTCTTGAAAGTTAATAAGAATTCACATTGACTCTTGTTCAACTTTGAGCTAAACCTTCATCCAAACTTGTTTTCTTCATCAATTCTCATAGATCAAGGCTTTGGTGTTTGGATCTTTAAGCAATTTTTAGATTTGGAGTGGTAATCTCATTTCCACCATTGTTGTTCTTTATACATCCTTCACAATGTGATCCTTCAATAATTCTTGTTGCTTGATCTTTGGATCTTGCAAATGGTGATCCATTGGTGTTATTTGCTGTTGTTTTACTTGATTTTTCGTGCACAATTGCATCCTTGATCATGAGGTGTTTGAAGAAATGATTGATCAAGGATTTTGCAATTTTCAAATTAATTTGCTGTTGTTTTTGCAGTGTTAATCGATTAACCAAAACAAGCACAAATTGGTTAATCGATTAACAGTTGAATTCTACGCCCAGAATTGCAATTTTACACCGGTTAATCGATTAACACTTTTACACATGAAATAGTTAATCGATTAACCAGTGTCCAGAAAGTGAAAAATACTTGTTTTTGGGACTGTTTTGGTTGTTTACCTATTTTCTTCCCTTTCCCTTTGTTCTTAGCCTTAGATCACATAATTTTGTGGTTTAATTTGGCATTCTCTTCATCTATTTCTTTTTATTTGGATCGATGAAAGTCTTATGGATCTTAGAATTTCTTTTTTGAATTCTTGATCAAGACTAGATCATTACCTTTTTTCTTTTCGTGCGGTATTGCTTTCAGATGACGATTTACATATCGTTCAGCTAGCATGCATTAACACAAATATCACTATTGACCACCCTCGAGTAGGGTGACTTCTTTATAAGTCACTTGGCGATTGCTTAACATAGCACTACATTTGTCCCTCTCCGAATCGAAACTTGATCTTTCGTGGCCCAAACCTTTTGGTTGTGTAAGTCCAAGGATGGTTAATCTTTTGTATTAGGTTCAAATCTTTGAAGCTAGTTATTGTAGAGGCTTTAATTCTATCAATCTTCTAACAAGTCTTCATTAACCTTGACCTAAGTACATTGTTTAATCATTATAGTTCAAGACGCGAGACAGAATAATCGGTGTATACTACTAATCACTAACTTACTAACAATATTATTGTACTAATCTTGTTTATGTTTCCTTCTCGCTCCCTATCTCTCTTTTACTTTTATGCTCCATTGTTATCATATCATATCATGTTTATGCTTCCGCAATTTTTTCTTTGTCCGTTGGACACATGTTTATGCTTATACCTTTTTCTCTTTGTCCACTTGGACCAAAAACATTAATAAAGGCCAAAACCTTTAAAAAACTTGTGCTTCTAATCTTGGACTATGGTTACTATCCTTTGCATCGGACATGGAGTTTTGCACCTAGACCTTGGACTTCAATGCTATTCTTGGATCCTTGGACTTAGAATTAGGACTTTCTCCCTTTGCTTTGGAATTATGGCTTAAAGACTATGGAGCTTGCTTGTATGGTTAGGCTATTCTTATCCTTAGCTTTTACTATATGCTTTAGGAGAGTCACTTCTTCTCTTCCCCATTCTTCAATTTTCAAAACTTTCTCCCTTTTTCAAAACCTTCTTTTTTTTTTCAAACTATCACCTCTTTCATAATCAAACCTTGACTTTGTCAAGTGATTTTACTCTTTTCTCTTCCTTTTCATAACAAATGCTAAACTACATAAGCATATTGACTCCTTTTTCAAAAGACTTTAAAAAACACCAAACTCATCAAACTCTTTTTGTGCCCTTGTGCACTTTTTCCTTTAACTTTTTCATAAGTTTAGACATGATTTATTTCTTTAAGCAGAATTATTCGCTTGGAAATGACGATTTGTCTTTGCATTTAAAATCAACCAAAACAAATAAATTTCATTCTTTGTACCACGAACTACGGGGTTTTGATCATATATTGCACTTTGTGGGTACGTTGGCATGAAACGACAAGTCTCTCCAAACACAAAAATCTTAAAAAACATTTCTCTTCTCATCTCCTCAATCTCATTTCAAACAAACCTTTTCAAACCAAAAATCGTAAATATTTCAAAGGGTTCCTATAGAGTACTATAGACGTTTTGGGTGCTAACACCTTCCCTTAAAGTAACCAACCCCCTTACCCAGTCTCTGTTCACTTAATCTTGTTTTAGAGCTTGTGTAGGTTTTGTTCGCTCCTTTTCCTTTCCTTTTTGGATAAAATAAAAGTGCGATGGCGACTCTTGCTTTTTGAGTTAAGTTAATCAATAGCTTATACTCATGATTTTGCCGCTACAGAAAAGTGGTGACTCTGCTGGGGAGTAGATTGATCAATTCCTAGTGGGTTCGGCCTACTTTGATTTATTTATCGCATTTTGTCTGATTTGTTTGTTATTGTTTGTTCTGTCAGGGTGCTTGGTGATCTGTGTGGTGAGATAAGCCCAATACCCAGGCTCGAGCATACACGCAGGATTTAGAGTAGATAGTCGTGTCGCTCGCGTGGTGGTGACCACGTGGAGTGTTCACGAGACCCACAGCCAGACGAGGTTCCTCTAGGAGATATCTGATATTGCATGTTGATGCAGGTCATTGGATGTTCCCTTGAAGAGCTGTCAACTTTGGTGACCATTCCCGAGGACTCAGTTGAGGCACTCCTCCCAAGAGGAAATAATGGCAGACCAGAAATGGCAAACCCATTATGCTCCTTGATTCGAGGACCCGAAGCTGAGAACTGTAGAACCCTTAACCCACCTTGGCTTTATTAGGACGTGGTACGGTGGCTATTCAGGTGTAGACTTGAATTGGTTGTTACGCGATACCACACTCAGATGAGTTTCTCTTGAGAATATTATTGGCTGACGAGTAGTCGTTTAAGCCGATAATATCCGAAAGATGGATCTATGACTCTGGGCACTTTTTAGAACTTTGTTCTACAGGTGGATATAAACCCTAGTACATACCATTGTGGGAGGTTCTTAACCTTAACTCCATGCTCGTGGCTCGAACCTGTGAACCTGTGTGCTTTGAGTGATCTTGTTTGTGGTAGCTGCATCCATGCACTCTTGCATCCATGAGCATACATCTGCATCCTTCCAAGTCATCTAGAAACTCATTTCAACTTTCTCCTTCTCCAGTTATTTATTCACCGTCAAGCAGTTTCCTTGACACAACTACGGAACTATAGCTGCCGTCAATTTGAGAATGGAAAATCAAGAACAACACAACGCCGAAGTCAGAATGGAAATTGATGAGTTGAAGGCCATCATGACCAATCTCACAGAAATGATGCAAGTTTCTGATTGCTAGAGGTGAACCACCACAGAGGACCGTGATCTCTGAAATCTCACCTGCTGTTGTTAACCCTCCACTGACTCAGCAACCAGCTTCTACTTGGCCAGAATTTAGGTTACCTCTGAATTACTCGCCACCCTTTGCAACTACTCCAGTGGTTACCCCGTCTGTACTGCCAGTATCTTCAGCTCCATTGTTCACTGAACCTCAGCCTGTCGTGTATTCTGTTGTTCAAGCTATTCCTGAGAATCCTCCTTTCGTGGTCCATGCTGCTGGTCCACAATCTAAAAGTCAAGGAAAACCTGGATACATTGAAGAAGTCAGAGAGCAATGGCAAACTCTAGACAAAAGGATAAGAGTCGTGGAAGGAAGTGATGTCTTTGGTGCTACCGTAATAGGCATATGTTTGGTTTCAGACTTGGTTATGCCTGCTAAATTTAAAACTCATGATTTTGAGAAATACAAGGGGCATACCTGTCCCAGAAGCCACTTGGTGATGTACTGCCACAAGATGGCTGCCTATACCAACAACGACAAATTGTTCATTCATTGTTTCCAAGACAGCCTGAGTGGGGCATCGCTAAAATGGTATATGGGACTTGAGAAGAGTCGTATGCAAAGCTGGAAGGACTTGCCTGATGCTTTCTTAAAGCAATATAAGTATAATCTGGACATGGTACCTGACCGCCGTCAACTGTAAAACATGTCTTAGAAAGAAAAAGAATCCTTTAAAGAGTACGCTCAGCGCTGGAGAGAGCTAGTTGCTCAAGTCGAGCCACCATTGGCTGAAAAAGAATTGACTGGACTGTTCATGGACACTCTTCAGCCACTCTTTTGGGAAAAGATGATAGGAAGTGTATCATCTGGTTTCGCTAACCTAGTCACTATTGGAGAAAGACTAGAAGAAGGTATCAAGAAAGGAAAGATCACTAATGCTGAAGCCTTTAATGGTGCTAGAAAATCCGTTGGGAATTTTCAAAAGAAGAAGGATGGCGATACCCATGCTGTTTCAATTGAAAGGAAACCTCATCGCAGGAAACAACAATATGTAGCTGCAGTTGCTCCTGTTGTCAATGATCAACCAATTCAAGCTCCTCGTCAGGCAGCTAGACAAAATCAGAATCGCAATAGGGTTAACTATGATCTTATCCCGATGTCCTACACTGAGTTGTATCCATGTCTTGTAAAGAAATGTTTGATTACAACAAGGGCTCCACCTCCTCCTCCAAATCCTCTCCCAGTCGGCTATAGGACTGATCTTTACTGTGAGTTCCATCAAGGTGGGGCAGGCCATAACTTAGAAGGTTGCTATGCATTGAAAGCTAGAGTGCAAGAATTGGTGAAAGCAAATATTCTGACTTTTCTTGATGATAATCCCAATGTTGTCAACAATCCTTTGCTAGAGCATGCCAAGTGAAGTTTAAGTCAGTTCAGACGAATCATCTCCTAAAGCCAGTGTTTTAGACAGGACAACTCATCCTTGTTGCTGATTAGTCACTAGGCCTTGTTTCTTTCTGTTTGGACTTTTCTTTGATTGTATTGTTTGCTTTCGAACTTTATTTGTACTTTCATGGTAATTTCAATAAAATGAGCATTGCAATGTTTTGAGTCAATTCATTTATATCCAATGTGTGCATTTTTATGCTTTCTTTTTTACAAAACAAAAATATATCTCCTGTTCACTTTCTTTATCAAGCTTTTGTTATGCAAAGATTGGAGGGAGGATGATGAAAACAAAATGCCTGAAATTACTGGATTGTGTAGCAAGCGATTTTTTTCGGTGACGCGACCACCTTATCGCTGGGTTTTGGGTTTTCCTCCTCGAGGAGAAAGGGTGCTACTTGTAGCGAGCGGTTTTGGACGTGGTTACGAAGAACTACCGCTCTTTGGTATCTACAGCTCGATTTATTTTTTATCCTATTGAAGCTGATGAAGGAAGGGAAATAGATGTCTCAAACTAACCCTGCTTGCAAACTGAGGTTAAACAGTCAAAACTGTTGGTTTACAGATGCTACAAAGATTCGGGGTCTCTATTAGGTTTATTTTGTTAAAATTAGTGTTCGGTCGATTGGTGGGAGGTTAAGATGTTAGGACGGATGTATGAAAGTATGGGATTTTGGGTTTTTGTTTAGTGTGCTCGCTAAGATTTTTCTTTCAATCTTATGCCTACGTATTCCCATTTTTCCCGAAACAAGGAAATCAGAGCGATCGTAGTTCGTCCTATTCTATGGGAGGAAATCGTGTTTTGGTGTCTTGTTCAAAGCCCAAGACGTGAAGCTGAAAAGGTGGTTTATATCTTGTTCAAAGCCCAAGATGTGAAGCTGAAGGGTCTATTTGTATCTTGTTCGAAGCCCAAGATGTGAAGCTAAAAGGGTTTGACTTTAGAGAGAATTTGTCATCTCTAAAGAGGGGTTTGTATGTCACAACTGTTTATAAAGGAGAATTACTTTAACCGGGATGTGCGAATCCGGCAATGCCATAATTTCCTTTATAGGAGACTTCCAACCTGAAGGAGAAGACTTTAACTTAGTGTAGAGCAATGCTATCTTTCCTTAGGAATTTCTCATGCTAAAAGAGGGACAATGGCATGGATATAGATGATCCAGAGGCTTGCCGCTTACAGCGATTAGATGAAGGGGAAGGAGTTGTTGATGTTTGTGTACTGTGAATGAGGCACAACTTTGATGCTAAAAGGTTGATTGGATCAACCAGTTGTTTTCTTATACAAAGCCTAAGAGGAGGCTATTGGCCCAACAAGAGGGAATTTTTGTGTGTCTCGTACGAAGCCCGAGAGAGAGGCTAAAAGGGTTGACTCAACAGGAGAGTCTTTTGGTATCTCGTATAAAGCCCGAGATGGAGGCTATTTTACTCAACAAGAGAGTTTTTTGTATCTCGTACGAAAACCGAGATGGAGGCTATTTGACTCAACAAGAGAGACTTTTGTATCTCGTACGAAGCCCGAGATGGAGGCTAAAATTGTTAGCTCCGCTGGGGAGAATCATTGTACAAAGCCCAAGAGGGAGGCTATGGCGCTGTTTCAGTTGAGTGACAGGTCCAGTATGCTGATTTAAAGAGAAAATCAGTTCTTATATGAGTAATGTTGGCACTCATGGATTTTGATTCGAGGATCAGGGATATTTCCTGTTCTTTAAGGAAGTGGAAAATCCGAAGGGTATTGAGACTGTCCGAGTCTACGGGTTTTCTTCCTATTTTTGAAGGGGGCTTGAGAATGTCTTGGAGACTCAAGGAAATTAGACTGTCCAAGTCTAAAGTTTCATCTTTTGTACTATGCTTTGAGAAATAGTAGTAGACTCTTGGAAAGACGGTTCTATTAAGATGACTGATTTCTGTTCCTATACCTTTAGGAGGTCGTCGGGACAATTTGTACGAAGCCCAAGAGGAGGCTGGAAACTTTTAAGAAGCCGATAGGTCCTTGTATGAAGCCCAAGAGGAGGCTATCATTCCCGAAGGAAGAATCATTATACGAAGCCTAAGAGGAGGCTGTGAATACTTCTAAGAAGTCGACGGGTCCTTGTACAACGCCCAAGAGGAGGCGGGGATGCTTTTAGGAAGCCTGTAGATCCCCAAACCCCGAGAAATTCAAGACAGGCTATTCACAAAGAATAGATCAAGCCAGGAAAGTTCGAGAATTTGGAAGAAACTCAAGAGATGCAATTCACGGAGAAGAGATCATCTCTGGGGAATAGAGTTTCTTGACAAGTGCTTTTAAGAAGCCTGTGGGTCCCCAAACCCCGAGAAATTCAAGACAGGATAGTCACAAAGAATAGATCAAGCCAGGAAAGTTAAAGAATTTGGAAGAAACTCAAGAGATGCAATTCACAGAGAAGAGATCATCTATGGGGAATAGAGTTTCTTGGCAACTTCTACGAGTGACAGTCTATGAAAGGGTTCACCGAGAATGCTGCCTTTCATATCTCCATATTGTTTAACCCCAAGAGGAGGGAAGACTGTGTCTGGTAATCCTATGGGGATCTAGTTTTGACTATTTAAGAGTGATCAACGGGCTTAATGCTAGACGTAGTTGCCGGGGAAACTCTAAATATCTATACTATTATACACAGTCGATATGAGTTTATGAAAGAAGACTTACAGCGAAACAGTCCCACAATACAGTTATATGTATATGAAAGCGGTAAATGAAAGCATATAAACACTTACTCGGTTGTAGAGCTTCCATGCTGTTTGGTTAGTTGTTCAACAAAGAAAGATTGAAAACAACAGTATATTTCAAAATCTAAGGAGAAAGTGCTTTGAAAAAGAAAGATTTGGGGCTTACAGCTCAAGGAGAGGCCCAGGGTTTTATCAGTGATCACACTGTTTGAATTTGTATAGAGGGACTTATACAAGTGACTGAGGCACAAAAATTATTTTTTGTACAAAGGGATGGGTCTTACACTCTCTCAAGAGGCCCAAAAAGTCTTAAAGAAAAGAAATGGGTCTTACTACTCGAGGGTAGGCCCAAGATTTGTTTTTCAACGGATGATGATCGCGTCGAACTTTTTGAAATACAACGGGACTTATACCATAAGTGAGGCCCAAAATAGGTTGTATTTACAAAGGGTTGGGTCTTACACTCTATTAGAGGCCCAAAAGAAAAAGAGTGGGGCTTATAACACGAGGGTAGGCCCAGTTGATTTTTAAAAGGCGACGATCGCGCCGTTCATTTGTACAGAGGGACTTATACAATAAGTGAGGCCCAAAAAGTTTTATGTACAAGGGGGTTGGGTCTTACACTCTATTAGGAGGCCCAAAAGAAAAAGAGTGGGGCTTATAACACGAGGGTAGGCCCAAGATTTTTCGTTTAAAGTGGCGATCGCGCCGAGATTTTTGAAAACGCAGTGGGTCTTATACAATGCGTTGAGGCCCAAAATGGTTTGGTTTTCAAAGGGGGTTGGGTCTTACACTCTAATAGAGGCCCAAAGTTTTGAAAATGATTTATGAGGGTTGAATTAATCCAAAAACCCTAATTTGTTTTCAAAATGTATTTTAATTGAATAAAAATTCAATTAAAATGATCAAAATTGTTTAACATATGGAAAACAAATTGTGATCTTGGATTAATGCTTCAAAAATTAAGTATTGACCTACAAAATAATTAGAAGTCATTAAAAGTTGCAAAATCAAGATGGAAAAAATATTTATAATGTCAAAAACAATTAAAATATTAATTCTATGCAAAAATATCAATTATATAAAATAAATAATATTTTTGGGATTTTTTGGGAAAATCAAATATTTTAACATTTTTGTGAATTATTAAAAAAAAATCAACTCAAAATCATTAAAACTCAGAGAGAAATTAATTTTTGAATCAATTAAATAAAATCACAAAATTCAAATATTTGAATTTGTGAAAATGGCGCCAAGAACATGGACCAAGAACACACGCGTTTTCTGCCTTGCCCAGATTTGCATTTTCTATCCAATCTCACTGAATACTTGATCATATCATGCAATCCACATACCAATCAACTCGTTTCAACCTCACGATCATGTCTATGGCAATTAATTTCATTTAAATTAAGCATAAAACAAGAAATCACGAAAAATCCTCAAGAACCCTAAATTCTGCATGAAGGCTGGGATTTTTAATACACGATTCTAACAAAGTAATTACTTGAGGGGAAACATTCCATGCATGATTATGAACATTTGGCAAAAGTATTGTGCGAGGAAATATGCATAGATTGAGAGATGGCCAAGTTTAGGCTTACCTCTAGGTCGTGACAGCAAGAGCAAATTGATTTCTAAGTTAGAGGTGTTACAGATGAATTGTGATGATCTGAACAACTTCCCTAAACCCTATGGAGTGTGTTTGAATGCTTGGACTTGATGGAAATTGGTTGGATCACTTCATGGCATCTCAACTGCACTTTGGTTAAAACCTTGAGCAATTGACTGGTGATTATGAGAAATCAGTGTTCCAGATGTTGTTTAAGTATTTGATCAGCTCACATATGATGTACATGAGGTGTGTGTGTGATTGGTTTGAGTGGAATTGCTCTCTAATGAAAAACCCGATAGTGACTTGCTAAGAAAGGCATTTTTGAGAGTGAGAAGTGGATTTTGAGAAAGGCAAGTGTTGTAGGCCTTTGGTGTACTTAAACTGATCACAATTGAGCTCTATTTATAGTAGAGCAAGCTTGTTTTGCAAGGAATAGTGAATGGCAACTGCTGAGTAGGGTTGGCCGATGTTGGCAAATGAAAATCCAAGTCTCCTCTAGCCATTGACTAGAGGTTAGGTCCCCTTGGTCTTGGATAAGTCTTGACTGAATTCAGTTGAGAATGGCTCAGTCCATGCCACCTTGATGCTTACATTGAATGCTCCAATCCAAAATTGGAGTCTTGTCCCTATTTTGGGCAATTCCAGGTTTAGCATGCTATTTCTTGTTCCAAGGACTTTGGAGGCTTGGCTCAGTGATTGTCCCCTTTAGATTCAATCCTCAGATGTGTCCAAAGTGATCACAAGGCTTGGAATTGACTGATTTTGGAAAATCGACCAAAAGTGCAAAAATCTGCCTTGCCTTGGCAGATTTCAGCAAGTCAACTTGCCAATGTCATATCTCATAGCTCAAATTGAATTTGGTGATGTTCTTGGCCATTTTGGAAAGCCCTTACATGATACAACAACTGTTTGATCATATTTGGTTTTGATACTTTTTGGATCCAAGTGAAAAATGCCCCTACATTTGGAAAAAAGCAAGGCAAAATCTGACTTAGTGAAATTTTCACTAAGTGTTGGAACAAAGTGACTTTTCTTGATTTTGATCACTCCATAACTCAAAATCCATGAGGAATTTGGACATAGGTCAGTATGAAGCTTTTGTAGAGGGCAATGAGATCTATAAATCAAGTCTTGGATGGAAAAAAATGGCTTTGTGGTTTAGGAGTTATGATCCTCCAAAGTTGGTACCTTTGTCACTTTTTTTGCATAACTTAGAAAATTTTCTAAGTTTTTATGGTTACCCCTTTTATAAGTTATCCCATTTTATTTGATTTTTCTTAATAAATGATGATTCAAATCATACATAAACATCATTTTAGGGTTAAAAATCCATTTTTGTGAAAAATCTCAAAAAGTCAATGTTGACTTTTGTGCACAGTTGACTTTTTATCCGATGAATTCCAAACTGTGCAATTCTTCATGAAATCATGTCCTTGACCTAAATCAAACTTGATGGACATGTTCCACGAGTGGTATAGAGTGTATTGAATCATGTCTTAGGGCTTGGGAGCATGTCCTGGTCAAAAGTCAAAGTTACAGTTGACTTTTCCCGCGAAACCCTAACTGTGGGTCAGATGAAATTGAAACTTGTTGCTCAAGCTTCTTGGATCAATCCATTGTTCCAAATGGATAAATATGGCATATTTGAGATCCTCAAATCCTCTCTTGAGGTCTTGGTTCATAATTGGTCCCAAAAGTCAACTTAGGGGTGAATTAGGTCAAGAAACCCAAATTCCTGATTTTTGATAAATGCATCCCCTGAGGCAAAATTGACTGGATGATTGAGTTCATGAGGTTCCATGGAGCATATTAGGTTATGTTTTGGATCTTTGGCTCATGCCCAGAGGAAATTTTCCAACTGGAGGCCCTGGTCGACCAAAACCCTAATTTGGTGAGACTGGCAATCTTGAGGCTTGATCCACCTAGAAGGGAGCATCCTTGTGCTTAATCCTTGAAGTGGGAGTCCTTTTTGATCTTTGTGTATGTTTGAGGGTGTAGACAAGTTGAAGATCATGTCATTCCTTGATTGATCCTTTGTCTAAAAGCTCTGAGAGGGCTTGAAATCCTAATTTTGATAGTAGTGAATACTCACCCATATTTGGGGAGACTGATGAGGTATGATGGTTCCTCCATACTGTGATGATGATTTGCCCAGTAATGGGAAATCTTAGTGGTCAAAATTTGGGGTATGACAGATGCCCCTATTTAATCTTCTTGGACACGAAGGTGTGAATGACGAAGGTATTCGGGCATTCGGGGTGCAAGAGGATTAAATATCGGAATAACCAAAATTTTGATGGTGGTTATGAATGGCAGATCGCATTCATCTTCTTTTGCTAAGTAATGATGCTTAGAAAAGGTAAACTTCCCCTCGATCCTGGTCTTCAGCCAAGGAACTGGTCTCAGTTTTCTGATTTAAACTTCCCCTCGATCCTGGTTTCCTACCAAGGAACTGGTCTTAGTTTCTGATTTAAACTTCCCCTCGATCCTGGTTTCCTACCAAGGAACTGGTCTTAGTTTCTTTTGTCAATAAACTTTCTTGACAAGGGACGCTATTTGTAGCGGCTTTCCTCAAACTTCTCGCCGAATCTTCCTGGGGAGATGCCATTTGATGGAAAAAGTTAATGCCAGACTTGCTGGGGAACCCAGTCGCCTGAGTTGTAGAGGTGTACAAACTTCTCTGTTGGAGATGCCATTTGTTGACTCTATTTGGGGAATGCGAGTCCCTTGAGAGACTGCCTTCACGCTTGGGGATATTACATCATACTTTTCTCGGGATCTTCCCGGAGAAATGCCATATGATGGGATCCAATTTCGAGGTGTCGATGACCTTTTCATCAGCGGTTTTTTTTTGGAGAAAACTGTTGTATTGTCGAATCTTTCTGATTAAGAGGCTTTCTCTCGGGATTTTCTTTAATCCGGGAAAGCAAGGATATCATCTTCAATGGCGAAGAGTGATATGTGTTGAAAGTTTCTCTGGTTTTGCAGAGGTTCAAGTTATCAAAGTGGTCCAGGACCTATCTTCAATTTAGAAATAACTGGAGGCGAGATTGTTCAGATGATTCACTTCCTGACGAGGAAAGAATTGACAACTCGATTGAGAGGACTTTTATCACTAGAGGATAAGACCGACCAGAGTGATGCAATATGAAAGGTGAATGCAAATAAATAATGCATGATGTATGTATGTATATGCTGACAAAACTGACGCGACATACAAACTAATGGATGAACACGACTGGATACTCGGCCATCGCGGGGCGAAGAAGTACCGTTGGTCCAAAAGTAGCAATCCTACCTTGCTTAGGAGAAGTAGTCCTCGCGGGGAACTATGTTGGTCAGGCTTAGGAGATAAAAACTCTGCCGAAGATGTCAGATGGATTAGTCGCATCTGACACTGTTGATCCTTCATTCAGGCGCACTGGCGTAGAAGGAGTACTTTGATTCTGCACTTTGAAGTTCGCTTACTTCTGGAGAAGCGGTTGATGCTCTTTTGATGTTCAATAGTCAAAAGAAATTGCCATCTTTATTTTAAAGCAGAAAAAGTTTTACAAGTAAATTCATTTTTGTTTTATTTCAAGAATCGCTAATCATGTTAAAATGTCATTCTGTAAAGCTAAAACAAATAAGAATTACAAACAAAAGCACAAGGGCTCAAATTTTATTGATAAGACGGAGATCAGCCAAACGTGTGATTCCAAAGAGTATATACAAGGCTAGAAAATGGTAATTTACAGGGAAAAGGGCTACGTCGAAACATAAAGACCACTATCCTTCTACCAACTTTGAATTCAGGACATCCTGAGCTTCTGTCGAAGATGACCTTGACTGGAGTTTTCCTTCGATGGATGGTGTAACTGCTGCTGCTAAGGGACTTGCCTCTGTTGAACATAGTTACTTGCCATTATCCCTAACTTTTACCTGGATTGTACTGTGATGTTTCCAATCCACCGGTATGATTTTTTTTATTTTGTCTCTAACTTTTTCCTGGACCGCCCTTTCGGGTTTTCAATCCACCGAGACGTTTTTTTTTAGGCGAAGTATTTCTTGACTACATCAACATTCGTGGGGTAGGCAAATTCTTCTCCGTCCATGGTTGCAAGTCTCAAGGTGTCGCCTGAGAAAGCTTTTGTGACCACATAGGGGCCATCATAATTCGGAGTCCATTTACCCCGAGAATCAGTGAGAAATGATTGTATCTTTTTGAGCACAAGGTCTCCTTTCCTGAAGACGCGAGGTCGGACCTTTTTGTCAAATGCCTTCTTCATTCTCTGTTGATACAACTGACCATGGCATAGTGCCGTGATTCGCTTCTCTTCGATCAGATTTAGTTCGTCGTGTCGACTTTGACACCATTCAGCTTCTATAAGCTTTGCTTCCATCAATACCCGGATTGATGGGATCTCTACTTCGATGGGGAGCGCTGCTTCCATGCCATACACTAGAGAGAAAGGGGTAGCCCATGTTGAGGTGCGGACAGATGTTCGATAACCGTGAAGAGCAAAGGGTAGCATCTCGTGCCAGTCTTTGTAGGTTACAACCATCTTCTGAACAATCTTCTTGATGTTCTTGTTAGCCATTTCTACCGCTCCGTTCATCTTGGGTCGGTAGGGAGATGAGTTATGGTGTTCGATCTTGAACTCTGCACACAACTCTTTCATCATCTTATTGTTCAAGTTAGATCCATTATCAGTAATGATCTGGCTCGGAACACCATAACAGCAGATGATACTGTTTTTGATAAATCGGACCACCACTTGTTGGGTTACATTAGCGTATGACGCTGCTTCGACCCACTTGGTGAAATAGTCAATGGCGACCAGGATGAACCGATGTCCGTTTGAAGCTTTAGGTTCGATCATGCCAATTATGTCGATTCCCCATATGGAAAAAGGGCATGGGGAAGAAAGAACCTTGAGATGTATTGGTGGTACATGAATTTTATCGGAGTATATCTGACACTTGTGACACCTCCTCATGTACTTGTAGCAGTCGGATTCCATCGTCAACCAATAGTACCCTGCTCTCATAATTTTTCTCACCATTGTGTGTTCGTTGGCATGAGTGCCAAAGGATCCTTCGTGAATTTCCTTCATCAGCATGTCTGCCTCTGGTCTGTCTACGCATCAGAGCAAGACCATGTCAAAATTTCTCTTATAGAGAGTATCACCGCTCAGGAAGAAGCTGCTTGCTAGTCTTCTGAGGATTTTTCTATCCTTCCTTAGTGCCCCAGGTGGGTACTCTTGTTTTTTAAGGAAGCATTTGATATCGTGATACCAAGGTTGGTCGTCTATGACTGCTTCAATCGTGAAGATGTAAGTGGGTCGTTCAAGGCGTATTATGTCAATCTTAGGTAAGTTGTTCCATTGACCTACACTAATCATGGAAGAGAGAGTGGCTAAAGCGTCAGCCATGTGATTCTCATCACGAGGGATGTGATGAAACTCGATTCTGTTGAAGAAAGGTAACAACCTTCTTGCATAGTCTTTGTAGGGAATCAATCCTGATTGGTATGTGTTCCAATCTCCTTTAATCTGATTGATAACCAAGGCTGAGTTGCCATATATGTCCAAGTTTTTGGTCCTTAAATCAATCGCTTCTTCGAGACCCATAATACAAGCTTCGTATTTGGCCTCGTTGTTCGTACATTTGAACGTAAGTCGGGCGGTGAAAGGAATGTGGGTACCCTGAGGGGTAACAATGATTGCCCCAATTCTGTTTCCATAATGATTAACTGCTCCGTCAAAGATAAGTCCCCACTGGGAACCTGGTTCTGGCCCCTCACTGGGTAGCAGTTCGTCGCAGTCTTTCATTTTTAGGTACATGACATCTTCGGCTGGGAAGTCGAACCCGATTGATTCTTGATCATCAATCGGTTGATGAGCCAAATGATAGGCTAAAATACTTCCTTTAACGGCTTTCTGAGCATGGTACTCTATGTCATATTCTGATAGCAACATCTGCCAACGGGCAATCCTTCCCGTGAGAGCAGGTTTTTCAAATACAAACTTGATTGGATCCATCTCTGAGATTAACCAAGTAGTGTGACGAAACATATACTGGCGTAGACGTTTGGCTGCCTAAGCCAAAGCACAGCAAGTTTTCTTGAGCATCGTGTACCGAGTTTCACAGTCGGTGAACTTCTTGCTTAGATAGTAAATGGCAGACTCTTTCCGTTTGGTTTCGTCTTGTTGGCCAAGTACACACCCCATTGAGTCTTCCAAGACTGTGAGGTAGATAATCAGTGGTCTTCCTTCCACTGGAGGTGATAGAATCGGAGGATTCAACAGATATTCCTTAATACTGTCGAAGGCGGTTTGGCAATCTTCTGTTCAAACACAATCCTGGTTCTTTTTGAGTAATTTGAAAATTGGCGCACATGTCGCGGTCATGAGGAATATGAATCTGGATATGTAGTTCAAACGTCCCAGGAATCCTCTGACTTGTTTTTTAGTTTTCGGAGAAGCCATTTCTTGAATGGCCTTGACCTTGTCAGGATCAACCTCAATTCCTTTCTGGCTAACGATGAACCCAAAGAGTTTCCCTGAACGGACACCGAAGGTGCACTTATTGGGATTCAAGTGGAGCTTGTACTTTCTCAATCGTTCGAATAGTTTTGACAGGTGGGTCACATACTCCTCCTCTGTCTTAGATTTTGCAATCATATCGTCGACATATACCTCGATTTCCTTGTGTATCATGTTGTTGCGGTGAAAATCGGATAACAAGATATTAATTAACTTGCATCATTTTCTTTTACAACTGAATTTGATTTATCCAAAGAAAGGTTCAAGATCGTTAGAAAAACCTAAAGGGGGAGATATAAGGTTCGGGGGTTGGTTACGCCTAGGGAAGGTATTAGCACCCTAAACGTCTGTAGTACTCTACAGGAACCTCTTATTTTACTGCTATATCTTATGTTTGCTAAAGGTTCTATGCTAAAGGTTGAAACCCTAGGGGTTAGTATCTAAGTATACTCTACAAAGCATCGCACTTTGCGCCTATGTATCCTCGGGTATAGAATCAGAGTATGCGTAGTTCTACTTCTACTGAATGATTGACTGTGGTCAATATTCAGAGGGGAAATGAGTGTGAACTCATTGTAGAGTATAAGAACTCTCTAAGTATAGTTATAATGGTCCTATGTTAGGTTTTAAAGTTAAAGAGGGAAAGTGAGTATTCATTAGGATGAATATCACACAGAGTTTAAAACTCTTTCCTAAGGCTAGTTATGATTCCATGGCCCTGATGAGGCCAACAAATAAGGTTTAGCTCTTATGAGGCTACTAGGTTAAGGTGGGGGATATGATTTTAAGAGCCAACATTAATCACCTTCCTTTGGAATGGGGGAAAGATAACAGTTGTAGGATATGATAACAAGAGATGTTGATAAAGATAAATAAGATAACAACAATAGCATGAGTATGGAAAGAAGTATTTCATAATAAAGCATGGATAGGATGGACATGAACATTATAGAGACATGTAAACAAAGACAAATCAATATGTATTAATCTTAAGGAAGACAATCACAAGAAACAATCACAAGATAAAGAGACATGATGTTAATCAAAGATGATATTTAAAGAAGAATAAAGTTCACATCAAAGTCAAACATGGGATAAATTTGTCCAAGACTTCAATAATAATTAGTGAATAAACACTCAAATTATCAATAAAGATGACTCATAAATAAAGTTAACAATTAATCCAAAGATGGGTGATTTAAAGTCACATATTAATAATTAAACATAAATAAACCATTTAAGAAATAAATTGATAAGTAAAATTAAATAAAGATTAAAATATTTTTGGACTTTTTGAAATAAAGAAAAAGTTTTAAATAAAATAAATAAAATAAAAAAGGTTTTAAAAAAAGATTTGAAATGAAAATGTTTGAAAATAGAAAATAAAATAAAAAGAAACAAAACCCACACAGGGAGGTGCATTAGCAAACTGAACTAGTTAAAAAAAGAAAAGGGAGTGAAATGGGCAAGAAACTATGGGTGTTGATAGCACAAGCCCAGACGAATGTCCAAAAGAAAAAAAAGAAAAAAAAAACTCAGGCGAATGAAAAAAACACAAAAGGGTTGATCCGCAGGATCGAACCCAGGCATGGTGTGTGAAAGGGAAAGGCAAGGCAAGTGTGCTACCGTTGGGACGGCTGTTTCATCCAAACATTATATGCCTCTAATTCATTATAAACCAAAGTGTTGTGTGAAATGCATTAAATGGAAAAGAAACACATGCGCGTACATAAAACTGAGTGAATAACACATAAATATCAATTGGTCATCCCACTTAAAAACACAACACGACAAAAACCAAACCCCATTAGCCAATCAGAATGCAAGCATGGGTTTTAAAACATGCAGAACACCAAAACCCTCGTATTTTCCAAACTGAAACCTTAAAACAAACATCAAACTTCACACCAATATAAAATCCTCAAAACTTAATCAATTTGCCTGAAATAACATACCAGATTGAAGCATTCTGAACCTATCATGATAATAAACCCTAATCTAAGCAAGACAGTGATCACATCATGGGCAAGGAGCAAAGGAAATCAAGTGTTCAAAATTAAAACTCAGTTCAGGAAAGTATGAACAAACAGCCTCTGTTTCAATTCAAAACCAACATAAACTTCAAAAACTCAACAACAACATTGTAGTAGGAACAAGTTACAACTCAGAATCTCATTCACATGTTAACATGAACAAACAACAATGTTTAAAACTCAAATAATTTGAAAATAACATCAAATAACCAACATACATCCATGTACGAGTTACAGCCACTTACACACATGATGAACATCAGAGTTGGTATATTCAGATTTACATATGATCAAAGCAAGATCTACCTTCACATAGTTATTCATTTTAACATGGCTAACAAGCTTTTTTATCAGAAACAAACTTTATTCATTATGGCAACCATGAAGAGGTATGAAACTTCTAAGACTAACTCAATAGAGGTTTAAGACAATATATATACCATGAATAGATACCATGAACACACAAATATTAAAACAGAAAATGATCTCTAACATTAAACTAGCATGTATTCAGCATATGGTTCAAGCATGATAAGTAGAGGGTTGAAGAACTTACCTAGTTCTTGAGTAAGCAGCAAAGACTCCCTCCTCTGCAGCTAGCTCGTGAGTTCTCAAAGAACAAGCTTTGTTTTCAAATTTGTTTAGTGTTGATTGTTAATGATCAATGAATGAGAGTGTGGCTCCTTTTATAGGTGTACCAGTGGTCCATTTGCATAAAAAACTCAGTGGTCATTGACTTGGCACAAGGGAGAAATATCTCAACATGATACTACACGCATGGCCCCCCTTCACTTTTCAGTCTCGAGCCAAGTGAGATTGTCTTAGTTGCTGCTTTAGGGTTTAGATCAGAAAAGAAGGAGCAGAGACCAAAGTTTTATAGTGCAAGGAGAGTTTACACAATGGTCCATGCTTTTGGCTTTTGTATGTCAACCTTGTGAAGTACAAAGTGTTTGTACTTGTAGCTTGTTCTCACGGGTTTGGTGGCAAGAGAAACATTGGAAGTGATGGAAAAAGTCAGAAATGTGTACTTGGAGGATTTGGCTTCAATGGTAATTCAAAATGAAATGAGATTGTGTAATGAAATGCCAAGTCATGGACCATACGACCAAACTTCAAGTAATGGACCAAAATGCTACTATTCTTGATTCTCTTGAGCAAATGGCGTGGCATTGTATTATCTTAATGTTATTGACAAGTTGAAATGGTGCTTTAGAAACTTATAACAAAACAAGGCAAAGTATGGCATACCAAAGAAATGCAATCTGAATTTCTAAGTATGAAACATCATGTAACATAGCCACTTTAGGATGTCGTAACTTGATAACCATACCACCAAACCTTGAAGTTTTTGATTCTATGTAAATAGGGCATTTGATAGATCAATTTTTATGTGGAAAGTTACTTAAGATAGTGCTTGTAACAATGAGAAAGAATTTCTTAAAGTCATGCACATGGGAAGGCAAAAAAGACTTAGAAAATTTTTCTAAGTTATTGGATTTTTACAATTTGAGGTACCTAACTTTAAAACACCATAACTTGAGTTTGGCTCATCCAAATGAGATGTTCCACATATGGTTAGAAAGCTCTCATCATGATCTAAAACTTTCATTTGGGACAAAATTCTTGAATCCAAGTGGAAATGGGTGAAAAATGAGGTCAAAGTTAGAGAAAAATTGTGAAGAAAAGTGTTGAAATTTCTCTAAGTGTTGGGTCAGATTATCTTGCAAGCTTCATAACTCAAAAACCAAGCATTTTTGGATGAAAAGTCATATGAAACAAATTGAATATCTTGAAAAGAGCTTTTAAATGAGCTTTGAATCACTCCATTTGAGTGTGTGGTTTAGGAGTTATGGTCATTTCAAATTGTGCTATTAGAGGGAAAATCTCACATATGAAATCTTTCATGATCAAAACCCTACTTCTCTTGCAACAAACCTCATGGAACTTGATCTTGATTCTTTGAATACCTCATGAGACATTCTATGATGATTAGAACCCTTGACACTTCATTTGAACCAAAATTCCCAAGGATTATGGTTTCAGTCAAAAACCCTAATTTTGATTGGGAATGCACTGAGGTCATATCTTGTAAACTTGCTTCTTCCTTCTCATCTAAAGATCTTAGGAGACTCTTGAGGATGTTGATAAACCAAAAGAACCAAGAATTAGGGTTTGGGAGTTCATCTTGATGAAAATCAAAGTCATTGACTGACAGGTGTCACAGGAACCCTAATTTGGAGGTATAGAGAGGCTGAGGCTCAAACTTCTCTTGTTGAGGACCAATAGATCTTGGATTCCGGTTGAATGATGTCTCTTGGATGTAGATGACCTTAATTGGTAAGTGAACCACATAAATCTTGACTTGATAGAGCCAATTTCTCAGTGATTTCTTCAGAGCAAAACCCTAATTCTAAAGTTCTTGCACTAGAGATCTTTTGTTGACCTGACTTACTTCAAAACAACTTGTGGAGCTTCATGGTGATATGCAAACCTAATTTGAACACAAAGAAACAAACTGCAAGATATGGGTTAGTTCAAATAATGCAGAGATGATTGACTTAAGATGCACAAACGAAGATGACATCTAAGGGTAAAAATTTGGGGTACAATAGTTGCCCCTATTTAAATAGCTTTACCGGATGGCACGAGGAACAGAGATTCCAGGGGCATCAAAGTGAAAGGTATTTAAATATAGCAAACCAAAAATTTTACCCTTAGATGGAATGCAAATGCTAAGGACAAACGACAAACATGCAAATGTTGACATGCCATGAACTTCTAATATGATGATATGATGCCAGGAAGGATGCAAAGATGCAGACAGACCAGACACCAGGGACAACAGGAAGTAAACACACAAGATAAGCTTCACCGGGGAAAGACGAAAGCTAGTATCCATGAGAAAAACTCACTGGGGATACAGGCTAACCAGCGAAAGAGACTCACTGGGGAGACCCCAAAGAAACACCGGGGAAAAACCAAAAAATAATCTCCACTGGGAAAGAAAAACCGGGGAGATAGACTACTGGGGACAAAACAAACCCACACTCTTCCTGGGCATGAAACCAGAAAGAAAAACCTGATCCGGGGATCAGCCTAAAAAAGACAGACAACCAAGCAAAGACTTCCTGGGGATCCTTATACGGAAGAGTTCAAGATGGGATCTTCAAGAAAAGCCAGAAAGACAGAGACAAACTCTGCGCACCAGATAGGAGTCTTAATAAAGCAAATTGTTCCAAGAAGCTTGGCTTAAAATGTTTTCAAAAATCACGGGTAAAGGTTCATGTTTGACTCGATTCAAACAAGAACAACTGAAAATTGAGATAAAGGATAAACAACGAGCTCACGATAGCTCGAGGTTTAGGTTCAAGTTTGACTCGATTCAAATAAGAACAAATGAAAACAAGAGGCAATGTTCGACTCGATTCAAACAAAGACTCGGTTCAGGTCTGACTCGATTCAAACAAGAACGATTTTAAAACAAGAGGCAATGTTCGACTCGATTCAAACAAAGACTCGGTTCAGGTTTGACTCGATTAAAACAAGAACAATTGTAAAACAAGAGGCAATGTTCAACTCAATTTGAACAAAGACTCAGTTCTGGTTTGACTCGATTCAAACGAGAACGGTTTTAAAACAAGAGGCAATGTTCAACTCGATTCGAACAAAGGCTCGGTTCAGGTTTGACTCGATTCAAACAAGAACAGTTTTAAAACAAGAGGCAATGTTCGACTCGATTCAAACAAAGACTTGGTTCAGGTTTGACTCGATTCAAACGAGAACGGTTTTAAAATAAGAGGCAATGTTCGACTCGATTCAAACAAAGACTCGGTTCAGGTTTGACTTGATTCAAACAAGAACAGTTTTAAAATAAGAGGCAATGTTCGACTCGATTCGAACAAAGACTCGGGTCAGGTTTGACTCGATTCAAACGAGAACGGTTTTAAAACAAGAGGCAATGTTCAACTCGATTCGAACAAAGACTCGGTTCAGGTTTGACTCGATTCAAACGAGAACGGTTTTAAAACAAGAGGCAATGTTCGACTCGATTCAAACAAAGACTCGGTTCAGGTTTGACTCGATTCAAACAAGAACGGTTTTAAAACAAAAGGCAAGACTTCTTGGGGAACATAAAAGGTGTAAAGATCCAAATCTGGCGCGCAAAGGTGAAGACCGAACAAGCACGACACAAACAAAGAAAAATCGAGAATGTCTTTACCTCGCTGGGGAAATAAAGACAGGTACAAACAAAAGACCACAAGCAAAACAATGCACAAGGACGCAAAGATGCTGAGGTATGATGCATATGCTATGCTGACGAAACAGACAAAAAGCAAAAATCAAAGATGAAAAACGCCTCGACAAAGGATACCCAGCCAAAACTGGGGATGAACAAGCATCAATAACTTCGCTCGTGAAAAGAGTATTCCACTTGAGGCATAACGTCACGAGGATAACCAACACGAATCTCATTTCTTCACTAGAAAAGAATCCGTGGAAGATTTTGTCAAAATTAGCTGAAGTAACAGCACACTAGGGAGCTAACAAAGTAATTATGCATCCCACTAGCATAATTATCATCTTCAAATCTTATCTGCCCCAGGCTATATGGTCTTTGTCAGAAGACGATACCAAGAGGATTTTATAGAAGAATTGGCATACAAAGTGTTTCAATATCTTCAAACTCTTGAAGAGATCTCGGCGTAACTGCCCCAGATTATCTGCATTCACACAACAGGGTCCTTGAACTTGCTTCAGACTGGTTGTCTGACGAATAGGGAACGAACTTGCCCCATTCAGCTTGTTGATCTTATGAATGAGACGTCGTTGACTTTTAGAGATTTATCGAATCTCGACTTAATTGCCCCTGATTCGCTGACAGATAATCAAAAGGATTTTACAGAAGAATTGGCATACCAGATGCTTCAATATCTTCAAACTTTTGAAAAGAAATGATCCTAGACATAACTGCCTCTATTCAACTGTATTCGTAATACTCAAACTGTAGTAGAAACAACTGGGGAAATAAAATCTGCCCCTGATGATGGGTCACTGGAGTCCACACTTGTCATAAGATAACCTCAAAGAGACTTTCCCCAATATTCTGAATTGCAGAGTTCTGCCCCTAATTCACCAACTCTTGGGATGATGGATTGGAAAACCCTCACACTTGGTTGCCCCTGATTGAGTCAAATTTCCTTGGTGACCGACATTTTTTGGGATTCCTTTGATATTGAATTGTATTGCGAACAAATATTGTTTGTTGAAAATTGGAAATTTCAATGCAACGTTTTAATGCAAACTTTTGGAAACAAAACCTTTGACGAAAACACACGCAGTGAAATGATTAAACAATCGAAAACCGAGTGGATCCGGTCATTTACAGAATGACAGATGAAGTGATCAACACAAGCAAAATAGCAAAGATCATTAGGAGTCAGGTTAGTCAACCTTGTTGTAGTATACTTTCAAAACAACCTTACCTTGATTAGGTCTTTTAAGGGTTGTAACATGTGGTCTGGTTCACGGTTTATGAAACAAAGGATAAAGGCTCAAAGTTTATTTATTCCACCCAATCTTCGTGATGAACCCCGATCCTAAACTCAGTTAACTCAAGCTATACATTCAATTTTCCAAAGGTTAGGAAGTCACTTGATTTGAGAGCTGACTGGCGTCTTACACAAAGTGCCTGCATTCGATTGCATAACCAAGTTAAACTGAGAACTACCCTGCCCCAAGGTTGAGATTTAAGGGTTTTTTGTGTAAGGAAAGAAAAATCCTACTTCTAGGCTCGAAGGGTTAACGAGGGATTATCGTCCTTATTTCTCCAGTGTTTAGGAATTGAAACAATGCCTTATATCATCGGCAAGGTTTAATTGGCAGCATACCACAACAATTATGAACATGAGGTTTTCATCATCCTCCCCAATCTTTGTTTAAACAAACAGTTGAAGAAAGGGAGTGAAACAAGGTGAAGGTATATTTGTTTTGTGAACACAAGAATAAATGAGTGAAACAAATGGACTTAACCAAAAGATGCACAAACATTTCATTAACATTACCAATTAAAAAGACAACAAAGTTAGTAAGCAAATACAAATTCAAAGTGAAGGAAATACAATTGAAAATACCAAAATGAACAAAACACAACCAGCTTTGGCGGATTGTTTGCAAAAGATTTTAGTTTTCGGGTCCAGACGGGAAAACGTCTTCATCACCAATCACTCGTTCCTTGTGGTATAGAACTTTGAGAGGCCTTGTAACTCCTTTGTCTTTTACTTCAATAGTTGAGACATCAGCGTCTGAAGTACCTTCCCGAGGTTTCAACTTCTTTAGCAGGCTCATCAGTTTCTCTTCGAACTCTTTGCATTCTTCAATGGGATGCCCTATTGTCCCAGTACGAAATTTGCATTCAGTCTTTGGGCGATCTTCTTCGAAGATTAAGTCCTTGCCATGGATCAGGTCTTGCACAAGATGTTCTAAGGCTCGGTAACTGTCCAAGTCATGTCCTTCGGCTCCCTTATGGAATTCACAAGTCAGGTTGGGATTGTACCAAGGTCCTTGCATAGGGGTGAGAAGTCAAGGAGTTACCAGCTTGTTTTGCATCAACAGTGGGAAAAGTTTGCTTAACGGCACAGGAATAGGCTGGTGGTCAAGTTTTCCTCTTTTGACATCATGCTTCTTCTTGTCTAGGGGAGAAACACACATGGGAGGCTGAAAACCCCTTTTTGTAGGCACCTGATGAAGATTGCGTTTGTGTGCAGGAATAGGACCAATGTTCAGCTGGCATGAGGTTTCCTAAAAAAAAAATCCTGGGCGTGGGAGATCCTTAGGAAATGGCAAAGGAGTGTCCTTGAAAGATAAAATATTTCTTTCCACTAAATCTTTCACAATATGCTTTAAAGCAAAACATCCTTCTAAATCATGGCCTGGTGCACCTTCGTGGAATGCACAGTAAGCATTAGGACGGTAAGAAAGCGGGAGCGGATCCGGAGGTGGGTTCGGTGACCTTGTAGTTATTAACCCTTGTTGCACCAAAAAAGGATACAATGTTGTATACGACATTGGTATAGGAGGGATCGGAGGTCTACCACCCTGTCTGTCTTGGCGAGAAGTTTGAGTCCGTCGTGGATGAGCAGGAGCGTTGGGCGCTAGTTGATAAATTGGTGATTGAGACACTAATTGATAAACAGGAGCTTGATCGTTGAATATTGGCGTGATGGGATGAATGAGATCCTCCTTTTTCATTAGAGTTTGCAAATTTTCCAAAACCCAATTCATCTGGCTTTGGAGGACTCTGACCTCCTCTTTCAGTTTCTCCTGGTTCTTCAGAATTTCCTTCATCGTTGCCATTGTCCTGAATGCAGGCTAGGTATCCTTGTCAAGTTGGAAAATCAGGGTGACGGGTGCTGAGAACAAGGCAACAATAAGACGAAGAAGAATGCACATGCACATGCAAAAAATGCAAATGAGATGCTAATGCAAGCTAAATGGTGGGCGTAATTCAAGGGATTCAACATTGTATTTTGCAAATTTTAAGGAACACTTTTCTTAGAAGAAAATCTCATCTTATTTTATTGATAATAAAGTTTTTGGATTACAAAAAAGAGACGAATACACCTTCAAAAGCCAAAATACAGAGTACGAAATAAAGAAAACTAAGTTCTAAACCATCCAATCAGTCTTCTCCCATCAATCTCATGGCGAGCTTCTGGTTTTCTTTCTGCAACCTCTCATTCTCAACAGCGAGCTTAACCAACTGTGACTTCCATGGTTCTGGTGGAGATGATGTGCCAGGAGAAAATAAATCTCCTTGCGCCTTCCTCTTCCTGACAGATTCTTCTTCCTTTCTCCTGAGATTCTTCTGAAGTTCATTCATCTCAAAGTCAAGAATCTGATACTTGTTCATCCATGCATTCCTTTCTCGTTCTACATGAGCCAGCCGGATCTTCAATTCTTCCTCATTGCTTGTGAAGTAAAGAACAAGATCTCTGGGAGCTAGTGGAATAGGATCATGACGATCATACGGCATCTTTAACTCAACGACCCTCTTTTGCACCCACTGAGTGTAGGATTCTGAAGCCAAACACTCAGGTTTCCCCAAAGCAGAGATACCTCTTGTGTGAACATGACACCAAGCGTGAGCCATCTTTTCCCTAAGCACCGGGTCCTTATCTTCTTCAAAGAACAAACCTTCCAAGTAAATGTTGTTAGGCTTAGCTTCCATAGAATAACCATGTTGACGACAAGCCAAAGCTAGATTGTAGCTTATGCCTCCTTTTGTGCCAAGAAGAGGTACATTAGCAAATCCTCTACAGCTAACAATCATATCTTTGCCTTTGAGCATTGGATGGTACCACTCTAGATCAGTGTTGGTGAGAGACATGATCTTTTCTGACCAAAGAAGTCCATCTTGGAGATCCCAAAAGGTCTTAGAATGGGGTAAGTGGGAAATAAACCACTTATACAACAATGTGGCACAACATGTTACCACTCCTCCCTTATGAGCAGTCCTTAAATTCACTGAATGGTAGGCGTCAGCAAGTAGGGTTGGAACTGGATTTCCAATGATGAATATCTTGATTGCGTTCATATCAACAAAGTTCTCAATGTTGGGAAACAAAAATAACTCATAGATGAGAAGGGCCATAACAGCTTCATAATCCACCATATTCTTCATGCTAGCATAATAACTGGCTTTCTCCATTAGAAACTTGGCAGGCAACCCAAAAAGTCCTCCCTTGACAACCAAGTTAGCCTTGACTTCTGATAGCTTGAGATGAGCCACTTCTTCAATTTCCTTCTCCTTAGGCGCCCTTTCCAAACCAGAGTAAGGAGGGTTTGGAGTGATGGGAATACCAACTAGAATAGCATACTCCTTGAGCGTAGGCATTAACTGATAATCCGGAAAAGTGAAACAATGGTACATGGGATTATAAAACTGTATGAGAGTAGGGAGCATCCCATCTACCATCTTTGTCTTCATCAGAGAGAAAATCTTCCCATACTTGTCTTGGAACGTTGTTGATTCATTGATTGGCTTACCCAGATTCTTTAAATCTTCCAATTTTGGACTAATGAAGGTGTACTTCTTCGTTTTCCTTTTTTCAAAATTCATCCTATAAAGTTTGCAAAACAAAGTTAAATTCCTTGAATATACACAATGCATATGATGCAAGGATGAATGCAACAAACACACATAAACAGATAAGCACAAAGCACACAGAGAAACCTAAGTTAAGAGTCACGAGCATGGAGTCCAAGGTCTACCAATCCCAAAGGTATGTACTATGGTTTTCACCTGCAAGACAAGGTTCTAAAAGGTTCCCAGAGTCGACAATCCATCTTTCGGATTTTATCGACTTTCCAATTGCTTGGTGATCGATAAAATTCTCAAGAGAGTCTCATCTGAGTGTAGTATCGCGTAGCAACCATTTGGGATTGCTCCCTCACAGTCATCGCACTACGTCCTAAATAGGCCAAGTAGGGGTAAAGGGGTAACTAAAGGTCCTCAAAATCTCTGGCACAAAATTGAAAGTAGTAACACATTCACGATTGCTCGCGTAACATTCTACTACATTCAAGAGGGCCCCAACTGAGTGTGGACTTCAAGTTCCCTCCTTTGGGATTTCTCCCTCGAAGTTCCCTTGACTATGTCCACGGTTCCTAAACATATGTGTTCTCTCAAGTCCGGGTTAGGACTTATCTCACTCATAGATACCATGTCAATCCATGGAACAGGTATACAAATATATAGGCAAATATGACAAGTATATAAGCAAATATAAGTAAAACAAGCAAACATAAATAACATGAATACAAGATAGGCTTAACCCTCTAAAAATGCTTTTCCCCGATGAAGTCGCCATTTCTGTTGCGGTGAAAATCGGATAGCAAGATATAAATTAACTTGCATCATTTTATTTTACAATCGACTTTGATTTATCCAAAGGAAAGGTTCAAGATCGTTAGAAAAACCTAAAGGGGGAGATCTAAGGTTCGGGGGTTGGTTACGCCTAGGGAAGGTATTAGCACCCTAAACATCCGTAGTACTCTACGGGAACCTCTTGTTTTACTGCTATATCTTATGTTTGCTAAAGGTTATATGCTAAAGGTTGAAACCCTAGGGGTTAGTATCTAAGTATACTCTACAAAGCATCGCACTTTGCGCCTATGTATCCTCGGGTATAGAATCAGAGTATGCGTAGTTCTACTTCTACTGAATGATTGACTGTGGTCAATATTCAGAGGGGAAATGAGTGTGAACTCATTTAGAGTATAAGAACTCTCTAAGTCTAGTTATAATGGTCCTATGTTATGTTTTAAAGTTAAAGAGGGAAAATGAGTATTCATTAGGATGAATATCACACAGAGTGTAAAACTCTTTCCTAAGGCTAGTTATGATTCCATGGCCCTGATGAGGCCAAGAAATAAGGTTTAGCTCTTATGAGGCTACTAGGTTAAGGTGGGGGCTATGACTTTAAGAGTCAACATTAATAACCTTCCTTTGGAATGGGGGAAAGATAACAGTTGTAGGATATGATAACAAGAGATATTGATAAAGATAAATAAGATAACAATAATAGCATGAGTATGGCAAGAAGTATTTCATAATAAAGCATGGATAGGATGGACATGAACATCATAGAGACATGTAAACAAAGACAAATCAATATGTATTAATCTTAAGGAAGACAATCACAAGAAACAATCACAAGATAAAGAGACATGATGTTAATCAAAGATGATATTTAAAGAAGAATAAAGTTCACATCAAAGTCAAACATATGATAAGTCAAACATGGGATAAATTTGTTCAAGACTTCAATAATAATTAGTGAATAAACACTCAAATTATCAATAAAGATTACTCATAAATAAAGTTAACAATTAATCCAAAGATGAGTGATTTAAAGTCACATATTAATAATTAAACTTAAATAAACCATTTAAGAGATAAATTGATAAGTAAAATTAAATAAAGATTAAAATATTTTTGGACTTTTTGAAATAAAGAAAAAGTTTTAAATAAAATAAAAAAGGTTTTAAAAAAAGATTTGAAATGAAAATGTTTGAAAATAGAAATTAAAATAAAAAGAAACAAAACCCACACAGGGAGGTGCATTAGCAAACTGAACTAGTTAAAAAAAGCAAAGGGAGTGAAATGGGCCAGAAACTAGGGGTGTTGATAGCACAAGCCCAGGCGAATGTCCAAAAGAAAAAAAAGAAAAAAAAACTCAGGCGAATGAAAAAACACAAAAGGGTTGATCCGCAGGATCGAACCCAGGCATGGTGTGTGAAAGGGAAAGGCAAGGCAAGTGTGCTACCGTTGGGACGGTTGTTTCATCCAAACATTATATGCCTCCAATTCATTATAAACCAAAGTGTTGTGTGAAATGCATTAAATGGAAAAGAAACACATGCGCGTACATAAAACTGAGTGAATAACACATAAATATCAATTGGTCATCCCACTTAAAAACACAACACGACAAAAACCAAACCCCATTAGCCAATCAGAATGAAAGCATGGGTTTTAAAACATGCAGAACACCAAAACCCTCGTATTTTCCAAACTGAAACCTTAAAACAAACATCAAACTTCACACCAATATAAAATCCTCAAAACTTAATCAATTTGCATGAAATAACATACCAGATTGAAGCATTCTGAACCTAGCATGATAATAAACCCTAATCTAAGCAAGAAAGTGATCACATCATGGGCAAGGAGCAAAGGAAATCAAGTGTTTAAAATTAAAACTCAGTTCAGGAAAGTATGAAAAAACAGCCTCTGTTTCAATTCAAAACCAACATAAACCTCAAAAACTCAACAACAACATTGTAGTAGGAACAAGTTACAACTCAGAATATCATTCACATGTTAACATGAACAAACAACAATGTTTAAAACTCAAATAAGTTGAAAATAACATCAAATAACCAACATACATCCATGTACGAGTTACAGCCACTTACACACATGATGAACATCAGAGTTGGTATATTCAGATTTACATATGATCAAAGCAAGATCTACCTTCACATAGTTATTCATTTTAACATGGCTAACAAGCTTTTTTATTAGAAACAAACTTTATTCATTATGGCAACCATGGAGAGGTATGAAACTTCTAAGACTAACTCAACAGAGGTTTAAGACAATATATATACCATGCATAGATACCATGAACACACAAATATTAAAACAAAAAATGATCTCTAATATTAAACTAGCATGTATTCAGCATATGGTTCAAGCATGATAAGTAGAGGGTTGAAGAACTTACCTGGTTCTTGAGTAAGCAGCAAAGACTCCCTCCTCTGCAGCTAGCTCATGAGTTCTCAAAGAACAAGCTTTGTTTTCAAAGTTGTTTAGTGTTGATTGTTAATGATCAATGAATGAGAGTGTGGCTCCTTTTATAGGTGAACCGGTGGTCCATTTGCATAAAAAACTCAGTGGTCATTGACTTGGCACAAGGGAGAAATATATCAACATGATACTACACGCATGGCCCCCCTTCACTTTTCAGTCTCGAGCCAAGTGAGATTGTCTTAGTTTCTACTTTAGGGTTTAGGTCAGAAAAGAAGGAGCAGAGACCAAAGTTTTATAGTGCAAGGAGAGTTTACACAATGGTCCATGCTTTTGGCTTTTGTATGTCAACCTTGTGAAGTACAAAGTGTTTGTACTTGTAGCTTGTTCTCACGGGTTTGGTGGCAAGAGAAACATTGGAAGTGATGGAAAAAGTCAGAAATGTGTACTTGGAGGATTTGGCTTCAATGGTAATTCAAAATGAAATGAGATTGTGTAATGAAATGCCAAGTCATGGACCATACGACTAAACTTCAAGTAATGGACCAAAATGTTACTATTCTTGATTCTCTTGAGCAAATGGCATGGCATTGTGTTATCTTAATATTATTAACAAGTTGAAATGGTGCTTTAGAAACTTATAACAAAACAAGGCAAAGTATGGCATACCAAAGAAATGCAATCTGAATTTCTAAGTATGAAACATCATGTAACATAGCCACTTTAGGATGTCATAACTTGATAACCATACCACCAAACCTTGAAGTTTTTTATTCTATGTAAATAGGGAATTTGATAGATCAATTCTTATTTGGAAAGTTACTTAAGATAGTGCTTGTAACAATGAGAAAGAATTTCTTAAAGTCATGCACATGGGAAGGCAAAAAAGACTTAGAAAAAATTTCTAAGTTATTGGATTTTTACAATTTGAGGTACCTAACTTTAAAACACCATAACTTGAGTTTGGCTCATCCAAATGAGATTTTCCACATATGGTTGGAAAGCTCTCATCATGCTCTAAAACTTTCATTTGGGACCCAAAGTCTTGAATCCAAGTGGAAATGGGTGAAAATGAGGTCAAAGTTAGAGAAAAATTGTGAAGAAAAGTGTTGAAATTTCTCTAAGTGTTGGGTCAGATTATCTTGCAAGCTTCATAACTCAAAAACCAAGCATTTTTGGATGAAAAGTCATATGGAACAAATTGAATATCTTGAAAAGAGCTTTCCAATGAACTTTGAATCACTCCATTTAAGTGTGTGGTTTAGGAGTTATGGTCATTTCAAATTGTGCTATTAGAGGGAAAATCTCACATATGAAATCTTTCATGATCAAAACCCTACTTCTCTTGCAACAAAACCTCATGGAACTTGATCTTGATGCTTTTAATACCTCATGAGACATTCTATGATGATTAGAACCCTTGACACTTCATTTGAACCAAAATTCCCAAGGATTAAGGTTTCAGTCAAAAACCCTAATTTTGTCTGTGAATGCACTGAGGTCAGATCTTGTAAACTTGCTTCTTCCTTCTCATCTAAAGATCTTAGGAGACTCTTGAGGATGTTGATAAACCAAAAGAACTAAGAATTAGGGTTTGGGAGTTCATCTTGATGAAAATCAAAGTCATTGACTGACAGGTGTCACAGGAAACCTAATTTGGAGGTATAGAGAGGCTGAGGCTCAAACTTCTCTTGTTGAGGACCAATAGATCTTGGATTCGTGTTGAATGATGTCTCTTGGATGTAGATGACCTTAATTGGTAAGTGAACCACACAAATCTTGACTTGATAGAGCCAATTTCTCAGTGATTTCTTCAGAGCAAAACCCTAATTCCAAAGTTCTTGCACTTGAGATCTTTTGTTGACTTGACTTGCTTCAAAACAACTTGTGGAGCTTCATGGTGATATGCAAACCTAATTTGAACACAAAGAAAGAAACTGCAAGATGTGGGTTAGTTCAAACAATGCAGAGATGATTGACTTAAGATGCACAAATGAAGATGACATCTGAGGGTAAAAATTTGGGGTACAACACATGTCATGAAACAGAGTAGTCATGGCCCTTTGATAGGTTGCCCCGGCGTTCTTCAAACCGAACTGCATTACCTTGTAACAAAAGGTACCCCATGGGGTAATGAACGAAGTTTTCTCCATGTCTTTCGACGCCATTTTAATCTGGTTATAGCCCGAGAATCCATCCATGAAGGAGAAAACTTTGAACATTGTTGTACTGTCTACCAGCATGTCAATGTGTGGTAAAGGAATGTCGTCCTTTGGACTAGCCTTATTTAGATCTCTATAGTCGACACACATTCTGACCTTTCCGTCCTCTTTCGGAACAGGTACGATGTTGGCTAACCATTGAGGATATTCTGATGTAGCGAGGAAACCCGCGTCAATCTATTTTTGTACCTCCTCTTTCATTTTGATGGCCATGTCTGGGTGAGTCCGTCTCAACCTCTGCTTTACGGGCGGACATTCCGATCTTAACGGTAAGTGATGTTCCACGATGCTGGTATCCAACCCTAGCATATCCTGATAGGACCAAGTGAATACATCGGGGAATTCTTTGAGAAGCTTTATCAAACTCTCTTTGGTAGTTAGACTGAGCAGTGCCCCAATCTAGATTTCTTTTCTCTCTTTTTCTGAACCCAAGTTTACCGTTTCCAACAGCTCTTTGTGAGGTTCAATAGACCTTTCCTCTTGTCTGAGTAATCGGGAGATCTCTTCTGGAATTTCGTTGTCAACTTCTTCTTCAGCCCCAAATACTGGGAAATCAAAGTTGGGAGAAGGCATCGGATCGTATGTTTCAACGGGGTTTAAAACAAGCAATCTGCATGACGTGATGATTCGTGTTTAGAAGAGATAGAGAAAATGCAAGTGTGTGCAGTGTATTTTTTTTATTACTGCTTGTTGTTATTTGAATTATTTTTTAGGATTACCATTTTCTGAGAAAAAGTAAAAAAGAGAAAACAGCAATTAATGCCGAAATTACAGAACGACGTTATTTTATTAATGAAGAAGTCGATTCTTGAAACTACAGCCCTATAAAACAAAACTCCATCACTTTGGCCGAAGCGAAGAGGGAAATTTACAGAAAGCGGACCCTATCAAAACATCTGTTTCACCTGGGCAGGGTGAAAGGTTAAATATGGCAATTACTTTGATTGGCGAATGACCTTCAGAACATCGACATCAATCCATTGGCGGCGAACTCCTCGGTGAATCACAAAGTCCGGCACCTTCCTTGATTTGTCTTCAGAAATGACGCTGATTTCTGGTGGAGCAGGATCATTGGAATCTGTCTCCCAGGCAGAATTGTCGTAGGAGAATTCCTCTGTTGCATTTTGCATAGCATTTGTGCTCTCAGATGTATCTCCCCATCTAGTTGGCTGGATGTCTTCGAGCCTGATGTGAGAGCTTTCAGGAGCGGTGTACTTGACAATATAGTCGTATTTTCCACTCGATTATCCCAAGGTGTCCCACACTTCTTTCGAACTGGAGGAGTCATCCCTCTCGATGATGTTGACCTTGGGAAAAGCATAGTTAATGAATTCAAGTCCTGCAAACATTGCAAATTCATCGTCAAGTTGAGTAGTTTCTGAATGACCTGAGTGTTGATCCCAAGACATGGTGGGGACATAGGTATTCTGTTCAATGATGCTCAGCTGAGTTTCATTACTCGGCTAACTTTCTGGCCCCAAGTTTCCTGGGTAAGGCTGCCACATTGACAGACCGTCCATCGAGCCATAGTAATTGTGGTCAAAGTTGTCTTTCATCAGAGTGTCCTCCTCTAATGAATTTGGCGGAGTACGACATCCTTCCGGATCACAATCTCCGTATATCATTTCGACATCTGACCGTGGTATAAATCTCGGACTCTGTGCAGGATAGCAAAATGGTGTAGGCACCTCTTCCTGAGACATTTAATAGTCCTCGTTAAGATAGGACTTCCATTCTTCATCTGTGTTGGAGGGATCCTCCTCATTGATAGCATGGACTATTTGAGACACTGGGTGAAGGAAACCTCCACTGTGGAAGAAGTCCTGAATGGGATGAAGGCTTTCATCGCTGGCAACTGTCCGGGTACAGGTTGCAGAAAAACCAAGACCCTTTTTTATTGTATTGCTAGTAGGAATGAAAAGCTATCCCCATCCTGTTGTATCGGTACTCTCGACCGCTTTAATAGCATCTTTGTATGAGGAAATCGAAGTTCCTCCTCTGGATTGATCGTCCTTGTGTAGCGAAAGCACTTGGAACTGGGTTCCGATTATCCCTTTTGGTTCCACATAAGTGGATGACGTTAAATTGCTGACGAGCAAGGCCTGTTCCCCACAGACTGTGATGAGTTGGCCGTTCTGGACGAACTTTAGCTTTTGGTGGAGGGTTGAAGTGGCCGCTCCAGCCTGATGTATCCAAGGGCTTCCTAATAAATAATTGTACGTTGCCCGGATGTCCATGACCTGGAAGGTGACTTGGAAAGTGTGAGGACCAATAGTTATAGGAAGACCAACTTCGCCGATAACCGTTTTTCTGGATCCGTCAAATGCTTTGACGACGACCTCACTGGTTCTCATCGGAGGGCCTTTGAATAATAATTGCCTCAAAGTGGACTTCGGCATAACATTCAGGGCTGACCTTGTGTCTACCAGTACACTGGCTAAAGCATCATCCTGACAGTTGACTGTAATATTGAGTGCCATGTTATGACGGTGACCTTCTTCTGGTAATTCCTCATCACTAAATCCCAAATTATTGGAAGAAGTGATGTTAGAGACAATACTATCGAACTGTCTGATTGTTACATCCTGTTCCACAAAGGCTTGCTCCAAGACTTTCTGTAGAGCCTCCCTGTACGCTTTTGAACTGAGTAACAGTGATAATACCGAGATCTTTGAAGGAGTCTGTAACAGTTGATCGACAATGTTGTATTCACTCCTTTGGATGAGTTTCAGGATCTCATCATCATTTTTCAAAAGGTCGGGATTACTGGATTGACTGACTGGTGGATTGGGAGCTTCTATCTGAAGTTCCTTTTCTTTGTTGGACTCTCCAACTCCTTTGTTGAAGATTCTACCACTCCGTGTTACATGACTGATGTCTGGAATATTCAGGACGGAGGGTAATGGAATTTCCTTTCCATTTTCAATTGTTGTTGCACCGTATTTGTAAGGGATTGCCTTAGCTGATTTATACGGTAGTGGTCCCGGTAGATAGATGACTATGGGAACCTTCTGGTTTTTATGACCATCGTACGTAATCTCGATCTGTTCCCGAGTGGGAATTCTTGATTCGTCAAGCAGAGGGATAATGGCAAAAACATTCCTGGTCCTCTAATGATCAGAGATGACGACAGCATCCTCAATTTGATTGGCAAAGTAGTTCGGCGACCAATTGATGGGTCCAGAACCTGGATATGGGAGAATCTCTCCACGATCCACCTTCCCCTGGAGAGCTGCTCGCACAAGGTAGCACCCTTGGTTACTTTCCGAACAGACTCCACAACGTTCATAATTGTGTGGTGGCACCTGGCCACGCCCACTTTGAATACAATGTAACCTCACTAGGTTAGCTTCCACGAGTCGGACATCCTGACTTTGACGCCGAGTGGGGTTTCTGTTATTGATACTAATTTACTGAGTATCTTCATCCATGTAGATTGGCTTCCACCAATGATTTAACAAGTGCTGAAGTGCTTCCTGGACAAGGGCACATCCCTGATCATTTTTGCAACCCGCTTTACAGCTGTGATAATTATGTGATATCAGGAATCCGAGCCGGACCTGCTCAGCATGCAACTCTACCAAGTTGGTATTCATCAAGCGAATGTCGAAAATTTGAACCATATTGATCTGATAGGGATTCCTATCATGGTAGTCCTGGATCCATTCGAGATCCATCTAACGCTGGAGGGCCTCCTGTATGAAAGAGCATCCCTGTTTGTTTACCGAGCAAGTCAGACAAGAACTGTAATCATGCCGCGGCAGATTATGATACTGGCTTTGCCTTGAGTGCATTGCCACCAAGTTGGAATTCATCGCACAGATGTCGTGGTTCTGAATGACGTTGGAATTCATGTAAACCATGTTAACTCCACGAACTCGGTGCTCTTGGATCCATCCAAGATCGAATTGTTCCTGCAGAGCTGCTTGCACCACAGAACATCCTTGATTACTTTAAGAGCAAATATCACATTGATGATAATTATGAGGTGGCACATAGCCGTATCCACTCTGTCTACAATGCATCTTGACCAGATTGGTCCTCAATAAGAGTACATCGTGAATTTGATAGACATTGTTAAATTCTTTCTCAATCAGGTTGACTGCAGCTTTCTCATGTTGAGGCAGCAAGTTTGTGAGAACATTGGGATTTGTATCTTTGAAAGATAGGAGCCTGCTCCTAACAAGCTTTTGCACGTCGGATTTGAAATTGAGATAATTCTCTATGTTATGCCCTGGTCCTCCTTGATGATAAGGGCATGTCTGATCCACTTTGAACCAAAAAGGCGGATTTTCCGGTACTGTAAGAGGAGACTTAGTCTGGATGTGCTACTTAGCCAGTAGTAACAGAAATAGTTCTGCGTACAACATGGGTATAGGATCAAACCCTGGTGGCCGTGTTGTACGGTTGTTATTGTATGGAGGACGAGCCTGCTGAAGAGGCTGTTGTGTCCTTTGCTGATTAGGTTGGCTTTACGCAACCTGAGGTTGATACTTAGGAATAGGCGCAGGGCTGATAGTAAGAGTTACAACTGCTACCGGCTGGTACCGTCGCCTTTACTTTCCGAGAGAGATATTCCCAATATCTTACTCTTTTTTCTTAGGGAGAGCACTACCGTATCGTTTTGTACTACTCGATGATCCAACGTCTTTTATTACACGTCCTTCTCGAACTGCTTCCTCCAGACGAACTCCCATGCCTACCATCTCGGTAAAATCACTGGGTGCACTGGCAACCATTCTATCGTAGTAAAATGAGCTTAAGGTCTTTAAGAAGATCTTTGTCATCTCTTTTTCCTCAAGAGGTGGACAAATCTGAGCGGCAATTTCACGCCATCTTTGAGCGTACTCCTTAAAGGTTTCCTTGTCCTTTTGTGACATTGATCTTAGTTGACCTCTGTCCGGTGCCATGTCCAAATTGTATTTGTATTATTGGACGAAGGCAGTACCAAGATCTCTGAATGTACTAATCGTAGCACGGTTTAAACCCATGTACCATTTGACTGCGGCACCGGTTAAACTATCCTGAAAGTAGTGAATTAGTAGGTCTTGATTCACCGTCTGAGCTGACATTCGCCGAGCGTACATCACCAGATGGCTCTGAGGGCAAGATTTACCCTTGTATTTTTCAAAGTCGGGCACTTGGAACTTGTGCGGAACTTTCACATTGGGGACCAGACAAAGGTCTGCGGTGTCCTTTCCAAATAAATCCTGACCGCGAATGGCTTGCAGTTCCTTCTGCATTTCCAGGAACTGTTCCTAGAATTCATCCATTCTATCGAACATAGTTTCCTTCTTACTAGAAGGTATTGGTGAAATCTGTCCTTCCGGGACAGTGTGCACCACAGGGGGTGGGACCGTGACTACGGCAGTGAATCTTGGCATTTCCCGAAGTTTGTAACCTTCAGGAGTCTTCAGTATGCCCCTGGCATCTTCGCTTTCCCGAAGTTTGTAACCTTCAGGACCAGCGGTTTCTATTATGATTCCCTGATCTTCAGCGATCGGCGGAACATATCCTTCCGGGATATAGTTAACAGGCATGCCCCAAGGACGGTCTTTCGGAATTTGATACTTAGGATCATACTTCTCCACTATGGGCGTTGAAGTGATCTCTGAGATCATAGTCCTTTGTAGCTGAGCTTCTGCCATGGCTTGCATGTCGTTACGAAGCTTTCTCACATCCTCTCTTAGAGCGTTGATCTCTTCTTTCAACTCTTTGTTCTCTTCCTCAAGATCATCCATCTTTTCTGAAGATTGGCCCGAGTATTATACGAATGAGACAGTTTAACTCTAGAACCGAGACACAAACGTGAGATTCGTAGGTAAGAAGAATACGCGATGTGAGAATGATGAATGCAATGATTATATTAATTGTTTTTTGATTTAATCAAAATAAACTTGGACAATTAGATTGCAAATATCAAACAGTGGGGAAACCCCTTTTTATTGAATTCAAAGGATTACGAAAATGAAAATACAGTAGATTACAAGGTGCGGAAACAGATACTTAAGCTAATGGGTCCCGAGTCCTCTCTGAAGAGAAATCGGGTGCTGATTCTAGTACTTTCCTTTTCTTTGACCGGGGCTCTTGGGCCGTTATCGGGTTGTCATTCCTTTGCCAGGTGAAAGGAGTGAGCAAATTCCTTTGGTCATCTTGATTCTCTACAGCATGTTGCTCCAAAATTTCAATCAGAGTGTCCTTTTCTTTCAGTAGTTGCTGTATTTTGATGCACTCCACGTTGAGGGTGCGGTACTTGTTCTTCCAAGACCTCCTCTCCCTTTGAACTTTGTTGAGAGTAACCTGAAGCTTTTCAGTCTCAGTCATGAAGTACATGACAGACTCCCTCGGTGGAAGAACTCCATGACGAGGATAAGGCATCTTTAGCTTGAGAGCTCTAGTTTGTACCCAGTGGAGATAAGGCTCCACCGAGACACAGTCCGGTTTTCCTAGAGACTCTCGTCCTTTCTTATGAACATGTTTCCAAGCATTCACTATTTCCGTCTTTAGTGCTATGTCACTTTCTCCTTCCTTGAAGAAAAGACCTTCCAGATGAACACTCCATGGGACGTGTCTCATCGGGTATCCAAATTGACGACGAACAAGAACTGGATGGTAGTTGATTCCTCCCTTAGTTCCTATAAGGGGTACGTTGGGGAAGTTTCCACAACGGTCAATGATCCTGATTCCGTCATAAATCCTATTTCACCAATCTATGCCAGAGTTGGTGAGGGACATGATTTTCTACGACCAACGTAAGACACTCTTGTGATCCCAAAAAGCAGCAGACTTGGGTAAATGAGAGATAAACCATTTATAAAGCAGAGGTACGCAGCATGTGATCTCCCCTCCGCTGTACAAATTTCCCAAGTGTACAGAATGATACGCATCTGCGAGCAAAGTTGCCACAGGGTTTCCAATGAGAAAAACCTTAATGGAGTTGATATCGACGAAGTTATTAATGTTGGGCAACAAAAATAACCCGTAGGTGAGTAAAACAAAGATGCTTTCAAAAGCAGTCAAGTTCCTGATACTGGCGAAGTACAGGGCTTTCTTTGTCAAGAACTGGGTTGGCAAACCTTGTATGCCACCCTTAGTGGTCATGTGAGTCCTGACCTCAGACACGTCCAAATAAATTGCTCTTGCAATGGTCTGATTCTTTGGAATTTCTTCCAGTCCAGAAAATGGAGCTTGATCTGTAATGTGTAGATCAATCAGATGAGAATATTCCTCCAGCGTTGGTGCTAACTGGTAATCTGGGAATGTGAAACAATGATAGACCGGATCGTAGAACTGAATGAGCGCATCCATGATTCCCTCAATCACGTGGACTCTTAGCAGAGATAGCAAACCTCTGTACTTGGCTCTGAAAGCCTCTTGGTTTGTGATCATCCTCGCCAAACCTCTTAAATCCTCTAGTTTTGGAATCCTGAAGGTGTACTTATGAGTTCTCCTTCTACCGAAATCCATTAGCGCAATCCTTTTCTCTGATATTTGCAATCACAGTCTTAGTTTATTTTGAAAAGACAGAGAGACTAGAAGAGAAATTTTTTTGAATGTTTTAATGTTTTTTAAATGAATGCATGAATGCAGCACACAAAAACATAGAAAAAACATGGGCTCAAAGGGTCGTTGTCATGAAGTCAAGGCTCTACCCATCCCTAAAGGTTTATACTAGGGTGATTTTTTGTACCTGTACTCAAAATCATCAGCTCCTCCCAGGATAACAAACAACAAGCAGATCGCCAGCAAGCTTTATGAAATCTTAGAGTAAATGCGATTCACCGAGAATAGATCATCAGCCTCAAATGAGGGTAGTATCGCGTGACAACTATTTCCGATAGCTTCCGCACTACAAAAGGGTTGGCTCCTCAGCTTCTCAGACGTCATAATCGGCCCATTACCTATGAGAGGGAATGGGTTGCATTGGGAAGCCTCCACTGAGGTTGATGGTCGACCTCGTTGCCATCACTTATCTTAAGTGTATACTCAATCTTTCCACATGCGGCATCACACGCATTCCCATTAGCAGAAAAATAAACATAGATATCAATTAGGAAAATCAATATATATATTTGTCCTAATGTCCTAGACCTTTTAAAAGCTAATAATCTTAAGTTTCTGACAGAAAATGGCTCCCCGACGGAGACGCCATTCTGTGGTTCCTTCCCCACTTAAAGGGTTTTTTTGACCTAAGATCCTAGTGAAGTCAACAAAGAGTCCTATCCCAGAAAGAAAGAAAGACCGGCCCCACGGGGCGCCACTTTTAAAGTTTCCACCTAATAGATGGGAAGAGAACAAGATCTCGCTACAAAGGTGAGACAGATCCTAATGACACGTCCCCAGTGAAGTCGCCATTTTTCTGTAGTGAGCGGTTTTGGACGTGGTTGCGAAGCACTACCGCTCTTTGGTATCTACAGCTCGATTCATTTTTTATCCTATTGAAGCTGATGAAGGAAGGGAAATAGATGTCTCAAATTAACCCTGCTTGCAAACTGAGGTTAAACAGTCAAAACTGTTGGTTTACAGATGCTACAAAGATTCGGGGTCTCTATTAGGTTTATTTTGTTAAAAGTAGTGTTCGGTTGATTGGTGGGAGGTTAAGATGTTAGGACGGATGTATGAAAGTATGGGATTTTGGGTTTTTGTTTAGTGTGCTCGCTAAGATTTTTCTTTTAATCTTATACCTACGTAATCCCGTTTTTTCCGAAACAAGGAAATCAGAGCGATCGTAGTTCCTCCTATTCTATGGGAGGAAATGGTGTTTTGATGTCTTGTTCAAAGCCCAAGACGTGAAGCTGAAAAGGTGGTTTATATCTTGTTCAAAGCCCAAGATGTGAAGCTGAAGGGTCTATTTGTATCTTGTTCGAAGCTCAAGATGTGAAGCTAAAAGGGTTTGACTTTAGAGAGAATTTGTCATCTCTAAAGAGGGGTTTGTATGTCACAACTGTTTATAAAGGAGAATTACTTTAACTGGGATGTGCGAATCCGGAAATGCCATAATTTCCTTTATAGGGGACTTCCAACCTGAAGGAGAAGACTTTAACTCAGTGTAGAGCAATGCTATATTTCCTTAGGAATTTCTCATGCTAAAAGAGGGACAGTGGCATGGATATAGATGATCCAGAGGCTTGCCGCTTACACCGATTAGATGAAGGGGAAGGAGTTGTTGATGTTTGTGTACTGTGAACGAGGCACAGCTTTGATGCTAAAAGGTTGATTGGATCAACCAGTGGTTTTCTTATACAAAGCCTAAGAGGAGGCTATTGGCCCAACAAGAGGGAATTTTTGTGTGTCTCGTACGAAGCCCGAGAGAGAGAGAGGCTAAAAGGGTTGACTCAACAGGAGAGTCTTTTGGTATCTCGTATAAAGCCCGAGATGGAGGCTATTTGACTCAACAAGAGAGTTTTTTGTATCTCGTACGAAGCCCGAGATGGAGGCTATTTGACTCAACAAGAGAGACTTTTGTATCTCGTATGAAGCCCGAGATGGAGGCTAAAATTGTTAGCTCTGCTGAGGAGAATCATTGTACAAAGCCCAAGAGGGAGGCTATGGCGCTGTTTCAGTTGAGTGACAGGTCCAGTATGCTGATTTAAAGAGAAAATCAGTTCTTATATGAGTAATGTTGGCACTCAGGGATTTTGATTCGAGGATCAGGGATATTTCCTATTCTTTAAGGAAGTGGGAAATCCGAAGGGTATTGAGATTGTCCGAGTCTACGGGTTTTCTTCATTTTTTTGAAGGGGGCTTGAGAATGTCTTGGAGACTCAAGGAAATTAGACTGTCCAAGTCTAAAGTTTCATCTTTTGTACTATGCTTTGAGAAACAGTAGTAGACTCTTGGAAAGACTGTTCTATTAAGATGACTGATTTCTATTCCTATACCTTTAGGAGGTCGTCGGGACAATTTGTACGAAGCCCAAGAGGAGGCTGGACACTTTTAAGAAGCCGATAGGTCCTTGTATGAAGCCCAAGAGGAGGCTATCATTCCCGAAGGATGAATCATTATACGAAGCCTAAGAGGAGGCTGTGAATACTTCTAAGAAGCCGACGGGTCCTTGCACAACGCCCAAGAGGAGGCGGGGATGCTTTTAGGAAGCCTGTGGATCCCCAAACCTCGAGAAATTCAAGACATACTATTCACAAAGAATAGATCAATTCAGGAAAGTTCGAGAATTTGGAAGAAACTCAAGAGATGCAATTCACGGAGAAGAGATCATCTCTAGGGAATAGAGTTTCTTGACAAGTGCTTTTAAGAAGCTTGTGGATCCCCAAACCCCGAGAAATTCAAGACAGGCTATTCACAAAGAATAGATCAAGCCAGGAAAATTCGAGAATTTGGAAGAAACTCAAGAGATGCAATTCACGGAGAAGAGATCATCTCTGGGGAATAGAGTTTCTTGACAACTTCTATGAGTGACAGTCTATGAAAGGGTTCACCGAGAATGTTGCCTTTCATATCTCCATATTGTTTAACCCCAAGAGGAGGGAAGACTGTGTCTGGTAATCCTATGGGGATCTAGTTTTGACTATTTAAGAGTGATCAACGGGCTTAATGCTAGACGTAGTTGCCGGGGAAACTCTAAATATCTATACTATTATTACACATTCGATATGAGTTTATGAAAGAAGACTTACAGCGAAACATCCCTACAATACAGTTATATGTATATGAAAGCAGTAAATGAAATCATATAAACACTTACTCGGTTGTAGAGCTTCCATGCTGTTTGGTTAGTTGTTCAACAAAGAAAGATTGAAAACAACAGTATATTTCAAAATCAAAGGAGAAAGTGCTTTGAAAAAGAAAGATTTGGGGCTTACAGCTCAAGGAGAGGCTCAGGGTTTTATCAGTGATCGCACTATTTGAATTTGTACAGAGGGACTTATACAAGTGACTGAGGCCCAAAAAGTATTTTTTGTACAAAGGGATGGGTCTTACACTCTCTCAAGAGGCCCAAAAAGTTTCAAAGAAAAGAAATGGGTCTTACTACTCGAGGGTAGGCCCAAGATTTGTTTTTCAACGGATGATGATCGCGTCGAACTTTTTGAAATACAACGGGACTTATACCATAAGTGAGGCCCAAAATAGGTTGTATTTACAAAGGGTTGAGTCTTACACTCTATTAGAGGCCCAAAAGAAAAAGAGTGGGGCTTATAACACGAGGGTAGGCCCAGTTGATTTTTAAAAGGCGACGATCGCGCCGTTCACTTGTACAGAGGGACTTATACAATAAGTAAGGCCCAAAAAGTTTTATGTACAAGGGGGTTGGGTCTTAAACTCTATTAGGAGGCCCAAAATAAAAAGAGTGGGGCTTATAACACGAGGGTAGGCCCAAGATTTTTCGTTTAAAATGGCGATCGCGCCGAGATTTTTGAAAACGCAGTGGGTCTTATACAATGCATTGAGGCCCAAAATGGTTTGGTTTTCAAATGGGTTGGGTCTTACAATCTAATAGAGGCCCAAAGTTTTGAAAATGATTTATGAGGGTTGAATTAATCCAAAAATCCTAATTTGTTTTCAAAATGTATTTTAATTGAATAAAAATTCAATTAAAATGATCAAAATTGTTTAACATATGGAAAACAAATTGTGATCTTGGATTAATGCTTCAAAAATTAAGTATTGACCTACAAAATAATTAGAAGTCATTAAAAGTTGCAAAATCAAGATGGAAAAAATATTCAAAATGTCAAAAACAATTAAAATATTAATTCTTTGCAAAAATATCAATTATATAAAATAAATAATATTTTTGGGTTTTTTTGGGAAAATCAAATATTTTAACATTTTTGTGAATTATTAAAAAAAGAATCAACTCAAAATCATTAAAACTCAGATAGAAATTAATTTTTGAATCAATTAAATAAAATCACAAAATTCAAATATTTGAATTTGTGAAAATGGCGCCAAGAACATGGACCAAGAACACGCGCGTTTTCTGTCTTGCCGAGATTTGCATTTTCTATCCAATCTCACTGAATACTTGATCATATCATGCAATCCACATACCAATCAACTCGTTTCAACCTCACGATCATGTCTATGGCAATTAATTTCATTTAAATTAAGCATAAAACAAGAAATCACGAAAAATCCTCAAGAACCCTAAATTCTGCATGAAGGCTGGAATTTTTAATACACGATTCAAACAAAGCAATTACTTGAGGGGAAACATTCCATGCATGATTATGAACATTTGGCAAAAGTATTGTGCGAGGAAATATGCATAGATTGAGAGATGACCAAGTTTAGGCTTACCTCTAGGTCGTGACAGCAAGAGCAAATTGATTTCTGAGTTGGAGGTGTTACAGATGAATTGTGATGATCTGAACAGCTTCCCTACACCCTATGGAGTGTGTTTGAATGCTTGGACTTGATGGAAATTGGTTGGATCACTTCATGGCATCTCAACTGCACTTTGGTTAAAACCTTGAGCAATTGACTGGTGATTCTGAGAAATCAGTGTTCCAGATGTTGTTTAAGTGTTTGATCAGCTCACATATGATGTATATAAGGTGTGTGTGTGATTGGTTTGAGTGGAATTGCTCTCTAATGAAAAACTCGATAGTGACTTGCTAAGAAAGGCATTTTTGAGAGTGAGAAGTGGATTTTGAGAAAGGCAAGTGTTGTAGGCCTTTGGTGTACTTAAACTGATCATAATTCAGCTCTATTTATAGTAGAGCAAGTTTATTTTGCAAGGAATAGTGAATGGCAACTGCTGAGTAGGGTTGGCCAATGTTGGCAAATGAAAATCCAAGTCTCCTCTAGCCATTGACTAGAGGTTAGGGCACAGGCTGCTGGTCCCCTTGGTCTTGGATAAGTCTTGACTGAATTCAGTTGAGGATGGCTCAGTCCATGCCACCTTGATGCTTCCATTGAATGCTCCAATCCAAAATTGGAGTCTTGTCCCTATTTTGGGCAATTCTAGGTTTAGCATGCTATTTCTTGTTCCAAGGACTTTGGAGGCTTGGCTCAGTGATTGTCCCCTATAGATTCAATCCTCAGATGTGTCCAAAGTGATGACAAGGCTTGGAATTGACTGATTTTGGCAAATCGACCAAAAGTGAAAAAATCTGCCTTGCCTTGGCAGATTTCAGCAAGGCAACTTGCCAATGTCATATCTCATAGCTCAAATTGAATTTGGTGATGTTCTTGGCCATTTTGGAAAGCCCTTACATGATACAACAACTGTTTGATCATATTTGGTTTTGATACTTTTTGGATCCAAGTGAAAAATGCCCCTACATTTGGAAAAAAGCAAGGCAAAATCTGACTTAGTGAAATTTTCACTAAGTGTTGGAACAAAGTGACTTTTCTTGATTTTGATCACTCCATAACTCAAAATCCATGAGGAATTTGGACATAGGTCAGTATGAAGCTTTTATAGAGGGAAATGAGATCTACAAATCAAGCCTTGGATGGAAAAAAATGGCTTTGTGGTTTAGGAGTTATGATCCTCCAAAGTTGGTACCTTTGTCACTTTTTTTCCATAACTTAGAAAATTTTCTATGTTTTTATGGTTACCCCTTTTACAAGTTATACCATTTTCTTTGATTTTTCTTGATGAATGATGATTTAAATCATACATAAACATCATTTTAGGGTTAAAAATCCATTTTTGTGAAAAATCTCAAAAAGTCAAAGTTGACTTTTGTGCACAATTGACTTTTTATCCGATGAATTCCAAGCTGTGCAATTCTTCAGGAAATCATGTCCTTGACCTAAATCAAACTTGATGGACATGTTCCATGGGTGGTATAGAGTGTATTGAATCATGTCTTAGGGCTTGGGAGCATGTCCTGGTCAAAAGTCAAAGTTACAGTTGACTTTTCCCGCGAAACCCTAACTGTGGTTCAGATGAAATTGAAACTTGTTGCTCAAGCTTCTTGGATCAATCCATGGTTCCAAATGGATAAATATGGCATATTGGAGATCCTCAAATCCTCTCTTGAGGTCTTGGTTCATAATTGGTCCCAAAAGTCAACTTAGGGGTGAATTAGGTCAAGAAACCCTAATTCCTGATTTTTTATGAATGCATCCCCTGAGGCAAAATTGACTGGATGATTGAGTTCATGAGGTTCCATGGAACATATTAGGTTATGTTTTGGATCTTTGGCTCATGCCCAGAGGAAATTTTCCAACTGGAGGCCCTGGTCGACCAAAACCCTAATTTGGTGACACTAGCGATCTTGAGGCTTGATCCACCTAGAAGGGAGCATCCTTGTGCTTAATCCTTGAAGTGGGAGTCCTTTTTTATCCTTTGTGTATGTTTGAGGGTGTAGACAAGTTGAAGATCATGTCATTCCTTGATTGATCTTTTGTCTAAAAGCTCTGAGAGGGCTTGAAACCCTAATTTTGATAGTAGTGAATACTCACCCATCTTTGGGGAGACTGATGAGGTATGATGGTTCCTCCATATTGTGATGATGATTTTCCCAGTAATGGGAAATCTTAGTGGTAAATATTTGGGGTATGACACTACTTTCTGATTTCTTATTTATCCCGTGAAGCTGGAAGGGAAAGGAAAGCTATCTAAAACTAACCTTGCAATCGAATGTTTAATGGAACAAATGCTTTAAAGAGATTGGGGGGTTTGGGGTCAGGTTATACAATAGGGAGTTGTCAATTACCCATCCAATATGTGGTTATCCACAGGATATTAGCTTTGGGTCTCGCTTTGTAATTGATAGTGTTTATCTGTTAATGGGTTGGGAAAGTTTCTTGGGAAATATGAGAGAGTGAGTGAGTTTTTGTTAATGTTCGGATTACTCCCGATGTTTTTGGTAAGGTACTGGACCTAAGTTTTGACTGATGTGTGAAGGTACTGTACCTAGAGTTTTTTTTTAGTATGCTCGCTAAGATTTCACAATCTTATGCCTACGTATTTCCGTTTAAACGAAACAGGGAAATCAGAGCAATCGTAGTTCCTCCCATTCTAAGGGAGGAGGAAGAGATATTTGGTGTCTTGTTCAAAGCCAAAGATTGAAGCTAAAAGGGTATTTGTGTCTTGTTCAAAGCCCAAGATTGAAGCTAAAAGGGTATTTGGAGGGAATTCGTCATCTCTAAAGAGAGATTGTTGACTTTTTGTGTGCCTTGATCAAAGCACAAGGTTGATGCTAAAAGGTTAATTGACTCGGCTAGGGGATTTCTTTATACAAAGCCTAAGAGGAGGCTAGAAGTTTGACTTTTCTGGGGAACATGTTTTATCTGTCTTGTACAAAGCCCAAGATTGAGGCTAAAAAGAGACTGACTCTTTGGGGATATCCTTATACAAAGCCTAAGAGGAGGCTATAAGTTTGTCTTTTCAAGGGGAAATGTTCTATCTATCTTGTACAACGCTTAAGATTAGGCTAAAAGGGATTTTGACTCCGTTGGGGAGGGTTTGTATGTGTCTTGTACAATGCCCAAGATTTGAGGCTGACCTTATTGGGAAAATCATTATACAAAGCCTAAGAGGAAGCTTGAAAAGGGTTTAACTCTTCTTCGGGGAAAATCACTCCCCAAAACCTAAAGGAAGGCTGGGAGGAAATGACTCTGCTAGGGAAGATATTTGTCCCAAGCTCAAGAGAGGGAAATTTATGTCTTGTACAAAGCCCAAGATTGAGGCTAAAAGGGTTTGACTCAACAAGAGAGTGCTTTTATCTGTCTTGTATAAAGCCTAGGATTGTGGCTAAACAGGCTGGAGAAATCCTTCTACACAGCTTGAGAGGAAGCTAGCTCCTGCTAGGGGACATATTAATACCAAGTTTGGATAAAGATCGACTCAATGAGAAAGTATTTTTATCTGTCTTGTACAAAGCCCAAGATTGAGGCTAAAAAAGGTTGACTCAACAAGAGAGCCCGAAAAGGTGATTAACTCAATAAGAGAGTCTAAAAAGTGATTGACTCAACAAGAGAGTCTGAAAAGGTTAGCTCTGCTAGGGATAATCATTTGTACAAAGCCCAAGAGGAGGCTGACTTCGCTAAGGAAAAATCATTATACGAAGCCTAAGAGGAGGCTAGCTTTCTGCTGAGGAAAGATCCTTATACAAAGCCTAAGATGAGGCTATCTTTTGCCAGGGATAATTGTGATCCCCAGGTAGGTCTAAGTGGGGAATTAACTCTTGCTGAGGATTACAGAAGAGTTGAGATGTCAGATACCTTGAGGTTATGATCTAAGATAGTGTTGACCCTGGTCGGGGAACTCTCATGAGAGAGGCTGGGTTTCTGCTGGAGATCGATCCAGGATGCCCGGGGTTTTTTCCTATAGTTTTAAGGAACTTGAGAATGTCTTTGAGACTCAAGGGGATTAGATTGTCCAAGTCTACTGGTGTGGAAGAGTTTTATCTTTTGTATGATGCCCAAGAGGAGGCAAGGGCATTAAGGGATGAGAATCAACCCTAAAGTAGCCTGAGGTCTGACACTAGAAAGACTGCTTTAGCAAAAGATGACTAACTTCTATCTTATACCTTTAAGACGTCGTCAGGGTCCTTGTATTAAGCCCAAGAGAAGGCATGAGAACTTCTAAGAAGCTGAAGGGTCCTTGTACAAAGCCCAAGAGGAGGCGGGGATGCTTTTAGGAAGCCTGTGGGTCCCAAATCAAGAAAAGTTCAAGAAATGCTATTCACCGAGAATAGATCATTTAGTGAAAGTTCTAAGATTTAAAGAAACTCAGGAGATGCTATTCACATAGAATATATCAACTCCGGGGAGTAGAATTTCTTTGACAATTTCTAGGGGTGACAGTCTGAGGAAAGGTTCACCGAGAATACTGCCTTTCTCTTTGTTCCATATTGTTTAACCCCAAGAGAAGGGAAGACTATATCTGGAAATCCTATGGGGGATCTAGTTTTATTTGTATTTAAGAGTGACAAACAGGGCTTTACCTAGTTCTAGACCTAGTTGTCGGGGAAAACTCTAAATAACTATACTAGTATATATACAATTGATATATGACAAGTATTTAAAAAGGTATGAAAGAAGACTAACCATGCGCAGCTTCCCATAATACAGTTATATATATCTGACATGTATTTAAAAGAATGAAAGAAGACTCACAGTGTGCAGCTTCCCACAATTCAGATATATATATATATATATATATATATATATATATATATATATATATATATTAAAGCAAGTAAATGAAAGCGGATAAAACTTACAGGTGAGCAAGCTTCCGTGCTGTATTGTTAGTTGTTCAAAGAAATTAAAGAAAGTTTTGATAACAATACATATATTTGAATCTAAATCAAAAGGGAATTGTTTTGAAAAGATTGTGGGGCTTATACTAAAGGAGAGGCCCAAAGAGTTCGACAGTGATCACACCGTTGTTTTGAATATTGTACTGGCACTTATACAACGACTGAGGCCCAAAAAGGTTTATGTACAACAAGGGTTGGGTCTTACAACACAAGGAGAAGCCCGAAGATTATTTTAAAGAAAAGAAATGGGACTTACAACACAAGGGTTGGCCCAGGTGATTTTCTCGTTTGAAAATGGCGATCGCGCCGAGATTTTTTTAACGTAGAGGGACTTATACAATGTCTGAGGCCCAAAAAGGTTTTGGTTAAAAAATGATTAGGTCTTACACTCTATTAGAGGCCCATGAGTAATTTTAAGAAAAATAATGGGGCTTACAACTCAGGGAGAGGCCCAATTGATTTTGTTAAAGAGGCGACGATCGCGCCGAACTTTTGAAAATATACAGAGGGACTTATACAATATGTGAGGCCCAAATTATTTTATTTACAAAGGGATGGGACTTACACTCTATCAAGAGGTCCTAAGAGTTTGAAAATAAATAAATATGGGTCTTATAGCTCAAGGAGAAGCGCATGAATTCTATTAAAAAGGCGACGATCGCGCCGAACTTTTGAAAATATACAGATGGACTTATACAATATGTGAGGCCCAAAATTGTTTATTTACAAAGGGGTTGGGACTTACACTCTATTAGAGGATCAAAAGTGATTTTAAAAGAAGAGAAATGAGACTTACAACACAGGGGTAGGCCCAGATGATTTTTGTTTGAAAAACGACGATCGCGCCGAAATTTCTTTAACGTACTAGGACTTATATAATACACTGAGGCCCAAAAAGATTTTGTATTTACAAGGGATGGATCTTACACTCTATTAGAGGCCCATGAGTGTTTGAAAAAGATTGATGAGGGCGGACTTAGTCAAAACCCTAATTTTGTCTAAAATGGAATTAATTTTGTTTAAAAACTAATAAAAACTATTGAAAACATGTGAAAAATGAGTGGTGATCTTGGTTCACTGTTTCAAAAATCATGTTTTTATCCACAAAATGATTGAAAACCAATTAAGTTTGGAAAATCAAGAAGGAAAAAATATTTTAAATGTAAAAAAACAAATAAAAATTAATTCTTTGCAAAAATATCAAGTATATGAAATAAATAATATTTTTGGGATTTTTTGTAAAATAAAATATCTTAACATTTTTGTGAATTATTAAAAAAAGAATCAACTCAAAATCATTAAAATTCAGAGAGAAATTAATTTTTGAATCAATTAAATAAAATCACAAAATTCAAATATTTGAATATTTGAAAAAGGCGCCAAGAACACACCAAGAACACGCGTGTGTTCTGATTTTGCTCAGATTTGCATTTTCTCATCAGTCTCACTAAATACTTGATGAAATCACACAATCCACATATCAATCTACTCGTTTTTACCTCACGATCATGTCTATGGTCTTTAATTTCATTTATTTTAAGCATGGAATAAGAAATCAAAGAGAAACCTCAAGAACCCTAAATTCTGCATGAAGGCTGAGAAATTTGATACACGACTCATACAAAGCAATTAATGGAAGGGAAACACTCCATACATGATTATGAACCTATGGCAAAATTATTGTGCAAGGAAATATGCATGAATCATGAGATGACTGTTGAATGCAGAATAAGGCAAGCAGCAAAAATATTTATTTTCGGAAAGAATTCCCTCCGGGATTTATGTCGTGCCCACAGAGATCGGTTCGAGGGAAAGAATGTCGTTCGACAATCTCTCGCGTTTATGAGTTTGGATTAAAATGGTTTAAAACAAGAAAACAGAAAAGTAAACATTAAAACATAAAACGAATTCATTCTTCAGCAAGACAAACTTATCCGGCATGCACATAATTAACTCCTCACAAACTTAAACTTACCGACCAGTTATACTCAACCTACAATACTCCTCAATATCACCCAGCATCACTCACAACAAAAGTTGTGTCTAACGCAACGTTGAGAGAACAACCGTGTTACCCTCGTCGATACTCTCGCACGCGACTCAAGGCACAGAGGCATTAAGCTTCGACGCCTATTAAAGATTGTTAGCTCTTAAATCTATCTCTAGAGTCCAAAAACTAACAGATAATTATCCCTAATCGAAATTTGCGAGGATTATCTCTAACGCAACTCAAACCCCGCACATAAAGCAAAAATCAGAGACTATCATCAATAAAGATTTGTAAAGCAAGTTTTATACAACGCCATGGGCGACAAATATACATGAGATCATAGTCAATACATATACAAAACCCAATAAAGAAGAAAAACACAAAGGAGAAGAGAAATGAACCAAACATCTCGCGGTTTGTCAAAGCCGATCGACGATCAATCCACCCCGATTCACCCGTATGCAAGCTTTCATGTTGTTTTCTAAGCTAATCTACTGAAAAATGATGTTTGATGGAGTTGGAGCAAGAATCCCCAAAACCATCCCTAACAAAATGTCTAAAATCTCTTAAATACAATCAGAATTTCCGCAGGTTCGCTAGGAGAACCTTTCCATTCGCTAAGCGAATGCACGAAAATGGCACTTAAGTGCCTACAAAAAGTTAAACCGCCTCTTGCTGTCTTCAGAAGTTCTCTAAGCGAATGATTTATTCGCCTAGAGAATACTCGCTAGGAAATTCGCAAAGCGAACTTTGGTCTCTTTCTCCTCTGTTTCTTTCTGGACCCCTTCGCTGGGGACTTCGCTGGCCTTCGCAAAGCGAATGCTCGTTGCCACTCGCTAAGTGAACATGATAGAAAACCAGTCCCTTATTAGACCACAACTTCTGAACCGTAACTCGGATTGACGCACGGTCGGAAGCACTGGAAAGCTTATTCAATGCTCTATATAACAATGGAAAAATCTTATTGCTTGAATACCTACAAAAAAATGAGATAAAATCAATTAAACTCAATGATATTTTCAAGAAAATGCAATATACACACGAAAACGTAAAGTAAACGTATTTACACATAAAGTGGGGTTTATTCAACCAATTTTAACACAAAGTAATGATAAGTGCAACAAAACTTATATACAAAAATAGGTACATTTTGCACTTATCAAACTCTCCCCAACTTACATAATTGTTTATCATCAAACATAAATCAAACAACTCAAAGAAACAGAGTGAAAACCAAAGAATCACGAATCAACAGGTTTAGAAAATCGGATAAATGAATGGTTCAAATGAAAACGGTACACACAAAGTAAATACTTACCACTAAACTACGACGACAACATAGTCACGAAACAAATGCAAAATACAAAAATCATGCCAAACATTCTAAAACAACACAAGTTCAAATGTGAATCACACCTAGTAAAAATAATCATCGGTAGATGAAAAACACAAAATGAGGTACTTTTTACTCACACAACAATCTTGCAAACAAAAGACTAAATTATGCAATCATCAAAAATCATATTGAAAACATAAAAGCAAGAATTACAAGGGCTTTTCAAGGTTGTAATGTGGCTTGGGTAAACAAACAAGGGGCAATTTCTAAAGGTAATTGAAACAAAAACTTGCCTAAACCTAAGGGAGTGATCAACTCACAAAGACTCAAACACAAAATTTCAATTAACTTCTTCCAAATTCCCAAGTGTTACACAAAACACAATACTTATTTAGCACAATTATTTGAACTCTTTTTGTTTCCTTTTTCAAGGATTTTCTGTTTCTTTCTTTTTCACTTTTTTTTTTCTTTTTCACATTTTTCTCTTTTTTCTTTTCTTTTTCAAATTTTTCTTTTTTTTTTCTTTTCTTTTTCATCCTCATAGAAACCAACCAATGAGTAAACAACCATTCTCTCCCCAACTTGAATTCAACCACATCATCATGTGAATACTCCCTACTTTCTAAGGCAAGGCAAAATTTTATACAACAACACAAAGTTGAGGGTTCAAGAAAAAATAATCAATCAAAATCCATACAAAAAGTAAATTTGACACTCATAGACAAGCATCAAACTCAAACAACATGGATAATGACCAAAGGCTCAAATGGGTTACAAATGATCACACACTCACAAGGTGAATTGACTATTTGGCTAAGGTAGTTGTGCTCAAAATGAAACAAAAATGCCTTGATCCTTTTCATGCTTTCATATAATCAACACAAACAAAAGATTAAGCATAATAAAATCCAGTTAGAACAAGAATCTTGGTACTCCGCGCATATATGAACAATGGAAAACTTCCTCACAAAAAGGGTGGGAACTAAAGTGATCCACAACAAGAACAAGTATACAAAAGAATGAATGGCATGGAAGTTTGTAAAAAGCCTAAGTAACATGAATATGCTAAAGTCAAGAAAGTGATAAACACATACCATTGATGCGTACCAAACTTTAAACACTATCATTACAACACATTCGCAAGCTGAAACGATCAAAAATAGACAAACACCAAATTTCCTCAAGCTATTCAAATCAAGTTCTTTGACAAACGCGAAAACTATTAATATGAAAAAACTGAAAAACCGGCAAAAATTCATTAAACAAGTTGTAAAGTGAAGATTTGAGAATTTTATGAAAAATCCGAGTACAACTTGTTTAATGAATACTCACCACACTACCTAAACTAAACAACAAAAGAAAAGAATACACCATGCTTGTTTTACGTCGTAAGCTCGACGCCTTTACAACTCTTAGCTAGTAACTTCCTTCCTTCATGCCATAATGATGCCTTACCGCGCAAACCAAAAGCAAGTGCCCTAACCAAACACTTAAACAAACATTACGGGAACAAAATGTATACAACACTTGAACAAACATAATGGAAACAGACAATATATATGATATATACAAAACTCAAAAACAAAGAAACTATTGCAATGCGATTCAATATCAAAACCAATCCCCGACAATGGCGCCATTTTGTTGAATGCAGAATAGGGCAAGCAGCAAAAATATTTATTTTCGGAAAGAATTCCCTCCGGGATTTATGTCGTGTCCACAGAGATCGGTTCGAGGGGAAGAATGTCGTTCGACAATCTCTCGCGTTTATGAGTTTGGATTAAAATTGTTTAAATTAAGAAAGCACAAAAGTAAACATTAAAACATAAAACGAATTCATTCTTCAGCAAGACAAACTTATCCGGCATGCACATAATCGACTCCTCACAAACTTAAACTTACCGACCAGTTATACTCAACCTACAATACTCCTCAATATCACCCATCATCGCTCACAACAAAGGTTATGTCTAACGCAACGTTGAGAGAACAACCGTGTTACCCTCGCCGATACTCTCGCTCGCGACTCAAGGCACGGAGGCATTAAGCTTCGACGCCTATTGAAGATTGTTAGCTCTTAAATCTATCTCTAGAGTCCAGAAACTAACAGATAATCATCCCTAATCGAAGTTTGCAAGGATTATCTCTAACACAACTCAAACCCCGCGCATAAAGCAAAAATCAGAGACAATCACCAATAAAGATTTGTAAAGAAAGTTTTATACAACGCCATGGGCGACAAATATACATGAGATCATAGTCAATACAAATACAAAACCCAACAAAGAAGAAAAACACAAAGGAGAAGAGAAATGAACCAAACATCTCGCGGTTTGTCTAAGCCTATCGACGATCAATCCACCCCGATTCACCCGTATGCAAGCTTCCATGTTGTTTTCTAAGCTAATCTACTGAAAAATGAAGTTTGATGGAGTTGGAGCAAGAATCCCTAAAACCATCCCTAACAAAATGTCTAAAATATCTTAAATACAATCAGAATTTCCGCAGGTTCGCTAGGCGAACCCTTCCATTCGTTAAGCGAATTCACAAAAATGGCACTTAAGTGCCTACAAAAGTTAAACCGCCTCTTGCTGTATTCAGAAGTTCGCTAAGCGAACGATTTAATCGCCTGGCGAATACTCGCTAGGAAGTTCGCAAAGCGAACTTTGGTCTCTTTCTCCTCTGTTTCTTTCTGGACTCCTTCGCTGGGGACTTCGTTGGCCTTCGCAAAGCGAATGCTCGTTGCCACTCGCTAAGCGAACATGACAGAAAACCAGTCCCTTATTAGACCACAACTTCTGAACTGTAACTCGGATTGACGCACGGTCGGAAGCGCTGGAAAGCTTGTTCAATGCTCTATACAACAATGGAAAAATATTATTGCTTAAATACCTACAAAAAAATGAGATAAAATCAATTAAACTCAATGATATTTTCAAGAAAACGCGATATACAAACGAAAACGTAAAGTAAACGTATTTACACATAAAGTGGGGTTTATTCAACCAATTTTAACACAAAGTAACGAAAAGTGCATCAAAACTTATATACAAAAATAGGTACATTTTGCACTAATCAATGACCAAGTTTAGGCTTACTTTAAGGTCGTGGCAGCAAGAGCAACTTGATTTTTGAGTTGGAGGTGTTACAGATGAGTTGTGATGATCTGAACAGCTTCCCTACACCATATGGAGTGTGTTTGAAAGCTTGGATTGATTTGAAATGGACTGGAACAGATTGTGGCACCTCAGCTGCAACTTTGTTGAAAACATAAGCAAATGGATGGTGATTTTGTGAAATTGATGTTCCAGATGTTGTTTTAGTGTTTGATCAGCTCACATATGATGTTTATGAGGTGTGTGTGTGTGATTGGTATGGTTGGAAACACTTTCTAATTTAAAACCCGATAGTAGCTTGCATTAGAAGGCATTTTTGGAAGTGTGAGGGTGATTTTGAGAAAGGCAAGTGTTATAGGCCTTTGGTGTACTCAAACTGATCAGAAATGAGGCCTATTTATAGTGTGTCAAGTTTGTTTTGCAAGGAATAGGGAATGGCAACTGCAGCAGGCCTTTGGCCAATGTGGATCAAATGGAATCTCAGGTCTCCTCTAGCCATTGACTTGAGATTAGAGCACAGGCCTATGGTTCCCTGATTCAAGGATAAGGCTTGACTGAAGTGTTCATCTTTGCTCTGATACATGCCACCTCTAAGCATCCATTAAATGTTCCAAAACAAAATTAAAGTCTTGACCTCCTTTAGGCTTTTTAGGTTTGGCATGGCTATGGTAGATTTTGGGACTTTGGAGGCTGATAAATCAGTGCTTGTCCCTTGGTTGTTCCCCCTTGAGGTGTGCAGATGGATAACCATGCTTGGAGTTACAAAATTTGATCAAATCTAGCCATAATGCTCAAATCTGTCTTGCAAGACAGTTTGCATCAAGGCATATTGCAGCTGTCATAACTCCTAGCTCAGATGGAATTTGATGGAGTTCTTGGACATTTTGGAAAGCTGACATATACTATTTCAATATGATGTCCAACTTTGGTTTTGATCCAACTTGAATTACAATGAAAAATGCCTCTACATTTTGGAAAAAAGAAGGCAGATTCTGACTTAGTGAAAATTTCACTAAGTGTTGGAAAAATGTCACTTTTGTGTTTTAAGCCATTTTCATCACTCCCTAACTAAAAATCCATGAGGAGTTGGAATGAGGTGTAGTTCACACTTTTAAAGTATGTCATGAGAGCTACAAATCCATCTTTGGACCATCCAAAATGGTTGCTTGGATCTCAAGTTATGATCCTTGGAAGTTGGTACCCTACCCACTTTATTACATAACTTACTTTCTTTGATTTTTCTTGATGAATGATGATTGAAATCATACATTAACATTATTTTAGGGTCAAAGAACCATAATTGTGAAAAATCTCAAAAAGTCAAACTTGACTTTTGTGCACAGTTGACTTTTTATCAGATGAATTCCAAACTGTGCGACCCTTTGTGAAATCAAGTCCTTGATCTAAATCAAACTTAATGGATATGTTCCATAGGTGTTATAGGGTGTATAGAATCATGTCCCAAGGTTTGGGAGCATGTCTTGGTCAAAAGTCAAAGGTACAGTTGACTTTTCCCTCGAAACCCTAATTGTGGTCCTGATGAAAATGAAACTTGTGAGTCAAGCTTCTTGGATCAATCCATTGTTGAAAATGGATCAATACAGTTTATTAGAGACCCTCAAATCATATTTTGAGGTCTTAGCTCATGTTTTGTCCAAAAAGTCAACTTAGGGGTGAATTAGGTCAAGAAACCCTAATTCCTGATTTTTGGTGAATGCATCCCCTGAGGTTAAATTGACTTGATGATGGGACTCATAAGGTTCCTTGGAGTATCTTGGGTTATGCTTTGAAGCATTGGCTCATGCCAAGAGGAAAAATTTCACCTGGAGGCCTTGGTCGACCAAAACCCTAATTTGGTGACACTAACGATCTTGAGGCTTGATCCACCTGGAATGCTGCAACCTTGTGCTTGATTCCTGATGTGGGAGTCCTTTTGATCCATTGTAGGTGTTTGAGAGGCTAGACAAGGTGGAGATCATATCATTCCTTGATTGATCCTTTGCCTAAGGCTCTGAGAGGGCTTGAAACCCTAATTCCTGATTTGTGATGAATGCTCAAACCTCTTTGAGGAGATTGATGAGGCATGAAGGTACATCCATATTGTGATGATGATTTGCACAATGATGGGAAATATTAGTGGTCAAATTTTGGGGTATGACATATTGTATGCTTCCAATTAAAACTTGGCTGATGATGTACAGGCATTATTTCAACTCCCAAACATTGGAGAAATAAGGAAGTTAATCCTTTGTCAACCCCTTTGAGCCTAGAAGTTGGAGTTTCTTTCTGTACGAAAAAACCCGCAATCTTAACCTGGGGCAGGGTAGTTCTTAGTTAATTTGATTGTGAATTCAAATTCAAGTGAATCATGCAAGATGCTTTCTAGTAAAGGTTGCAATCACAAGCTTTCCTTCGCACACATCAAAGAAGTGTCGAAGATGTCTTTCAAATCAAAAGCCGATGATGATTCACTGTAATCATTAAGCCAGGAAGTCACTATCTTTAAAAAAAAAAGAATAAAAAAAAATCAAAAGGAAAGCCCGCTAAGTTAAAACCTATGAAGGAGACTTAGGCAAAAATTAGGGCATCCCGCTGACTGTAAGCTCAAATGACACAATTTAGGAAAAAGATAGGGATAACAAAAAAAAATCAATCAAGAGGTTACCAAAATCCTCAAAGACAAAGCGAGTTGACTGAAGTCCTCATCAAAGAACGACAACAAAATGTTGTAAGTGACTGCCATCTCAAAAATCCCTTGGCCCTTGAGTCATCATCATAACTGTATTGCAATTCCAAAATCACTTGGAACCTGAATGCATAGTTTGAATTAACTGAGCATAGGACTGAAGGTCATCGCGAAGAATGGGTTGGGAACAAATAAACTTTGAGCCTATATCCTTTGTTTCAAAAACCATGAACCAGACCACGTCACAACCCTTAAAAGACCTAACTGAAGCCAGGTTTCTTTTGAAAGCATACTACAACAAGGTTGCGTAATTTGACTCCTAAGATTGTTGCCAATCATTTGTTTTGATGTCATACCTTTGCTTTCTCTTTCATTTTTGAATGCCTAAACTGCTGTGTTTTGGCAAGTGATTCATTTTGCTTTACATCAATAATGCCATTCCAAAAATGATTTTTGATTTCAAAATTGCATGAGCCTTGCATTAAAATTACCATGTTTAATAATTTTATTTGCAGGCAAACTTTCCTCATCAAGAAATTTCCAACAGTTGAGAAACTTGGAAGTGATACTATCAGGGGCACATTACTTCCAGATCCTGTTGTGAATTAGTTCAAGATTTGTTGCTCAGTGCAAGTTATTCTCAGAATTGGTTAACCAGAAGATCTCCTTTAAGACCCATACTGAGTTTAGCCTTCTCAACATTCATTTCAAGGATAGAAGCCATGATCAACTCATCCCCAGCAATAGTCAAGCTGAAGCCATGATCAGTTTATCCTTAACTGACATTTCAAGAATTGAAGCCATGATCAAATTTTCCCCTGCAGCAATCAAACTGAAGCTATGATCAGTTTATCCTCATCAGTCAATCAATCTAGGGCAGTCTTCTTCAAGAATCCTCAAGATGTCTTTCCTCAAAAGACCATCAACCTGGTGCAGTTCATAAGTGTGACAGAGATATGTCCAATATCTTCTCTCCAAGCAGAGTGGGTAGTGTTCCCTGTGTTAAGGAATCAGAGTTCCATTCTTCCCTCACAAAAGAGTCTATCTTGGTTGCCTCAATCATCTACATTGCATACATAAATAATTCATATATCATACATAGATAGATTTTCATAGCTCGAAATGTGTTTCGTGCTCATGTGCATTCCCCGAGGTCCTGTTGCTGTCAACATCTTACCTTGTGATCAAAGCCCAACTTAATTGGCGCCTACCAAGACAGTTACCTGTCTTTTCATTCAGTGTCATTCTTGAATGTTGTTGTTCTCTGTGCATCTAGGCTTGTTGTTAGATGTTTGTCTTCTTCCGTTCTAGTGTTATTCTTGGATCTTTGTTTTCTTTCACTCCAGTGCCATTCCTGGGTGTCTGTCTCTTTTGATCTCCAGTGCCATTCCTGGATATCTTGTTCCTCTTGTTTCTCCCAGTGCTATTCCTGGAAGTTCTGTCCCTCCTGTAATCCCTAACAGACTCTTGGATGTCTTTCAGTGCCATTCCTGAAAGTTTTATCCGTTCATTCAGTGTCATTCCTGGGTGAGTTTTCTCCTTACCATTCAGTGCCATTCCTGGATGTGTTTCTCATTACCATTCAGTGCCATTCCTGAATGTAGTGATTTACCATTACCTTTCGGTGCCATTCTTGAAAGTTCTTTCTCACCTTATCCAATGCCATTCTTGGATATCTTTTCCTCAACAGAGTCCAATGCTATTCTTGAATATCTTTGATGTTTATCCTCTTTTATCCAACGCCATTCTTGGATAGCTTTTCCCCAGCCAAGTCCAATGTTATTCTTGGATATCTCTGATGTTTAACCTTGTCATCCAATGACATTCTTGGATGTCCCCAATAAAGTTTTTCAAATGGAATTTTGTTTCCATCCAATGCTATTCTTGGATGACTCTGATGTTTGTTGTTGTCCCATTCAATGCCATTCTTGAATGTTGTAGTTCCTTTCATCCAACGTCGTTCTTGGATATCTTATCCCCAATAGATTTTTTTTCACCTCCACCCAATGCTATTCTTGGATGACGCTGTTGTTTTTACCAAAAACTTTCTTATTGTTGTCCAATGCCATTCTTGGACATCTTTTGGCATACTTTTGTCTCGTTCGTAGTTTCCATCCAATGCTATTCTTGGATGTCACTACTCGTCTTCTAGGGTCTTATCCCTCTCTTTCCAACTATTGATGGATACTTCTTGTCACCTTGACAGATCTCCAGAAATAGGTTGTATTCCCCAGCGTGTCTTTTCGCGTTTTTCTCTCTCAATTTACCGTAAATCCTTCGTTTCAAGTTTCTCCGCAGAGTGTTTTATCCTTTGCATTCATATCATCTTGTGGCATCTTAGGGCTAAAAAATATAGCTTTTTGTATTTAAGTATCTTCATATCTCTCGATAGAAGAGACTTAAATAGGGGCAAATGTAAGACCCTAATTTTTGACCCCTAAGATTCCACATATCATTGATATATAATTTGCATCTTATACCACAAACAAGGTCATGCTTTGGTTCCTTTATCCCTCTCTTCTTTGGGTTTATGCCTTGCGGGGATCACCTAGCATCTGTGTGTTTCTTTTTCATTTTTTTTCTTTATTTGCTTATGTTTACTAACCTTTAATTAAAATTCAAAAAAAAAATTGTTTCTCCTTTATTAATTTTTCAGGGGAAGAACAGATCAAAACACCAGGCAACAGTCTCTCTGCTCGAATGAATTTCATCTGATAAAGTCAAAGTTGATCTGTACATAACTTAAAAATTCATCTGATCAAGAGTTCATAAGTTTTTGATTGATTATTATTCAAGAGACTCCAAGGTTCATGTGTTTTTTTCCATGCCTTCTTTGATAAGCAAAAGAATCGAGCCGAACCATAACAGCACATCAAAAAGCCAATTTTCTCATTTTTTTTCATTGTGTTAATCGATTAACACATTTTGCACTACAAATGGTTAATTGATTAACACGTGCAATTTTTGGCTAAAAACAGCAAATTCAAATTCTGCAGCATTTTGGCACCAATTTTCAAATATTTCATCATGAGAATATTCTAGATCACTTCTAAATAATTCCCCTACATAATCATAATTAATTCCCACCATACACCTTCACTAATCACCACTCTTCTGCTAAGTTCCCTCCAAATTCAAATTCCAAGCCTAATTCTCATTTCCAAACCAAAATCTAAACCATCAAAATTCCCAAGCCTAAACTCTATAAATAGAACCCTCATTTCATTCATTCTTCAAGCTTCTGATAGCCAAAAAACCTCTTGCAATTTCTCTCCTCAACCACAAAATTCACTAAAAGCTCACTTTTCTTCTCTTGAAAGTTAATAAGAATTCACATTGAATCTTGTTCAACTTTGAGCTAAACCTTCATCCAAACTTATCTTCTTCATCAATTCTCATAGATCAAGGTTTTAGTGTTTGGATCTTGAAGCAATTTGAAAGAATTTTCAGATTTGGATTGGTAGTCTCATTTCCATCATTGTTGTTCTTGATACATCCTTCACAATGTGATCCTTCAATAATTCTTGTTGCTTGATCTTTGGATCTTGCAAATGGTGATCCATTGGTATTATTTGCTATTATTTTACTTGATTTTTCGTGCACAATTGCATCCTTGATCATGACGTGTTTGAAGAAATGATTGATCAATGATTTTGCAATTTTCAAATTAATTTGCTGCTGTTTTTGCAGTGTTAATCGATTAACCAAAACAAGCAAAAATTGGTTAATCGATTAACAGTTGAATTCTGCGCCCAGAATTGCAATTTTACACTGGTTAATCGATTAACACTTTTACACATGAAATGGTTAATCGATTAACCAGTGTCCAGAATGTGAAAAATGCTTGTTTTTGGGACTGTTTTGGTTGTTTTGCCATTTTCTTCCCTTTCCCTTTGTTCTTAGCCTTAGATCACATAATTTTGTGGTTTAATTTGGCTTTCCCTTCATCTATTTCTTTTTATTTGGATCGATGAAAGTCTGATGGATCTTAGAATTTCTTTGTTGAATTCTTGATCAAGACTAGATCATTACCTTTTTTCTTTTCGTGCGGTATTGCTTTCGGATGACGATTTACAAATCGTTCATCTAGCATGCATTAGCACAAATATCACTATTGACCGGCCTCGAGTAGGGTGACTTCTTTATAAGTCAATTGGCGATTGCTTAACATAGCGCTACATTTGTCCCTCTCCGAATCGGAACTTGATCTTTCGTGGTCCAAACCTTTTGGTTGTGTAAGCCCAAGGATGGTTAATCTTTTGTATTAGGTTCAAAATCTTTGAAGCTTGTTGTTGTAGAGGGTTTGATTCTATCAATCTTCTAACAAGTCTTCATTAACCTTGACCTAAGTACATTGTTTAATCATTATAGTTCAAGACGCGAGATAGAATAATCGGTGTATACTACTAATCACTAACTTACTAACAATATTATTGTACTAATCTTGTTTATGTTTCCTTCTCGCTCCCTATCTCTCTTTTACTTTTATGCTCCATTGTTATCATATCATATCATATCATGTTTACGCTTCCGCAATTTTTCCTTTGTCCGTTGGACACATGTTTATGCTTATGCCTTTTTCTCTTTGTCCACTTGGACCAAAAACATTAATAAAGGCCGAAACCTCTAAAAAACTTGTGCTTCTAATCTTGGACTATGGTTACTATCCTTTGCATCGGACATGGAGTTTTGCACCTAGACCTTGGACTTCAATGCTATTCTTGGATCCTTGGACTTAGAACTAGGACTTTCTCCCTTTGTTTGGAATTATCGCTTGAAGACTATGGAGCTTGCTTGTGTGGTTAGGCAATTCTTATAGCTTTTACTTTATGCATTAGGAGAGTCACTTCTTCTATTCCCCATTCTTCAATTTTTAAAACTTTCTCCCTTTTTCAAAACCTTCTTTTTTTTTTCAAACTATCACCTCTTTCATAATCAAACATTGACTTTGTCAAGTGATTTTACTCTTTTCTCTTCCTTTTCTTAACAAATGCTAAACTACATAAGCATATTGACTCCTTTTTCAAAAGACTTTAAAAAACACCAAACTCATCAAACTCTTTTTGTGCCCTTGTTCACTTTTTCCTTTAACTTTTTCATAAGTTTAGACATGATTTATTTCTTTAAGTGGAATTATTCGCTTGGAAATGAAGATTTGTCTTTGCATTTAAAATTAACCAAAACAAACAAATTTCATTCTTTGTACCATGAACTACAGGGTTTTGATCCTATATTGCACTTTGTGGGTACGTAGGCATGAGACGACAAGTCTCTCCAAACACAAAAATCTTAAAAAATATTTCTCTTCTCATCTCCTCAATCTCATTTCAAACAAACCTTTTCAAACCAAAAAGTGTAAATATTTCAAAGGGTTCCTATAGAGTACTATAGATGTTTTGGGTGCTAACACCTTCCCTTAACGTAACCAACCCCCTTACCCAGTCTCTGTTCACTTGTTCTTGTTTTAGAGCTTGTGTAGGTTTTGTTCGCCCTTTTTCCTTTCCTTTTTGGATAAAATAAAACTGCGGTGGCGACTCTTGCTTTTCGAGTTAAGTTAATCAATAGCTTATACTCCTGATTTTACCGCTACACCGGGGTCGTGGACTCTTGGATCATCGTCGATTCTTCCTTGGCGGGGGGGATCTCGGATGGGCAGATTCTTCGAACGCCCTAATCCTCTCGTTTTGTTGGAGGATTAAGAGGTTGGTCTTGTTGATCACTTCAAGGAGAGCCACCACATCCAGGTCAGCATTGGGTGGAGCTGGAACGGGCTAGAGGGCCAGCGAGGGCTAGTCGTCGTCACGGTCAGCAGGAGTGGCGGAAGGAGACGCGGTAGCCCCGTCTCTCAGGTGACGGGCGTTTCCTCCGAGGAGGGATGAAGAACCGTCAGCATTAGTTTTGTTGACGGGGAGGACAGAAAGATGGTGAGCACCTTTGACGTGATCTTGAGAGGCCTTGATCTTAATTTTGAATAGAGAGTGTGTTTTGGTCTTAGAATCTGAGGTGGATGTTAAGACGGGGAAAACAAGTTTCCCACAGACGGTGCCACTGATCGTGAAGGTTGATCAGAACTTGTGATGGGCCAAGAAGAACATCTGTGATGCAGGGTGTGAGATGAGGAGGAGGGGAGTGTACCTGCAAGGCACTCCGACGCTCAAGTAAGAAAGGGTCAGAGAAAAAGGGAAAGTACAAAGTATGAGTTCTTAGGATGATTATTGGATACCTGGCCCTCTCAAGTGAGAGGGTTTTTATAATGCCCCCAGCGCATGACCAACGATCCCTATTTTTGGGGCGGATTAACCGTTTCCCGAAGAATAGATTACTGCCAAAAACTAGCTACTATGACGGGCAAGGTGCCCAAAACTAGCCGTTATGTCGGGCAAAGGCGTAGTTCCGGGCACATGCCCATGACTGTTCCTAGATATTGAAGCCGTACGTGACAGGGAAAAATACCGGGGAGGAGAAAATGACACTGGGGTACATCTGTCCATATGTGCCCGATTGGAGGGCAGAAAGGTATATTCTGCCCTTTATTGACGGGACTTAGGCAATTGGGTCGTTCTGGGAGCAGAAGTGGACTGGGTCTAATACCCCATATTATCTAAATGCTCAATTGGATATCAGATGAAATCAGATGAGTGTCTATGTGCTCTATCTTTGGTTGATATAATACGAGTTAGAAGTGTTTTGGGTGGAGAAATGAGAGTTTTGGCCTAAATGACCTATGTTTTATGCTGCTGGGAAATTCTGGGTTTCGCATGGTTCGCCTAGCGAACCTGGCGAAGGGCAAAGCGAATGGTTCATCGAGGGTTCGCCTAGAGAACCCCAAAGCGAAGGGAAGGCGAATGTTTGCCCAGAGTTCGCTTTGTGAACTTTATTCCATTTCTGTTCTGACTTGGTTCGCTGGGGGGTTCGCCTTGTGAATACAGTAGCGAACATGACAGATGTTCCATGTTGTTTCCTTCATAACTTTTGATCCGTAACTCGGATTGACGCACGGTCGGAAGCACTGGATTGCTACTTCAATGATCTATGTGATGGTTAGGTAGAAACATGGCTATATGCTATGGTTTGATAAGTAAAATATGGAAAAGTAATGTATGTGTGAATATTATAGTCCTCGTTTCCACCAAAATTCATGAATCGGGAAGCCGATTGATATGGGACTTGAAGCCTTGGAAAGAGATTCCAATGTGCTATTAAATGGTAATGTTAGACCATGATTTAACCAAGGATGCTTGGTAGAGGATAGTAGTGGCTTGTATGCCTTAAAGATGTCTGTGAACTACTATGTGGATTATGTTTGACATGTTATGCTATCATGTGTGTTTTATGATTGATATTGTAATATGCTTATCTAATATTGTTGTTGAACATAATTGAGAGAATAACATGCTTAAAATGAATTAGAAAGAGTGGGGAAACCTTACCTAAAACCTACTGATATGATTCTAGGTTGTGACAAGGAATTGATAGAAACTCTGGATGGCGATGCTCGTGCATTCGATGTAGAAAGGTGCATCCTTGATGAATTCTGGCCTTGAGTAGATAACCTAGATGGCAAGGCTCGGGTACTTGGTGTAGAAAGGTGCACCCGTGATGAGATTGGTCTAAGAAAGAGTGAAACACTAGTATGGAACATGTTGAACTTTTGTGATTATGAGAAAAGGCGAATGTGGCCTTAAGGCGAATGTGGCCTTGTGATTGTCGAATACAATCACGTTATGTATATGATCACGTAATCGTAACCGTTTCATTTGGGTTGTACTTTCATGAGTCTCGAGCTCCTCTGAAACGTATGCAATGTACTTGGCAGGTTTGATTCCCGCGTGTAGTACGAATGGAGCCTATGATATGGGTAGAGACTTGTGATGGTTAACATTCCATGAGAAGTGACGGTTCAAGGTTAACAGGTCGATGTTCCCGAATCCATTTCATATGCCAAGTAAATTACAAGGATCCATGACTCGGGTCGACTTCTAGACGTAGAAGCGGACGAGAATAGGGGATGCCTTGGTACAGGTTATCGATTAGTGAGATTTTGAGTTGGTGAACTGATGAACAAGTTTCCATATAGTGTGATATTGTGAACTCAAGGTCATTTCCCTTCCCCTTCACTTGAGTTAGGATTTGGCTAGAACCCTGTAAAGCTGAGAGAATTCATAAGATAGGGAACTCACTGAGATTAAATATCTCACTCCATTATTGTTGCTATTTTTCAAGTGTTATTTGTAGGTTTGATTTACAAGTGGAGCTATGCTTGGGATGTTTCAAGAGAAGCCTAGTTGAGCTTATTCCGCTGTGTACTATTTTCTTGTACAATGAGGAATATTGTACCTTATTCTTAGATCTTTCTTGTTTTGGCTAGTGTCCATATCTCGTACCATAGATTGTGTTATGTTTTAGAATGGTCAAGTATGTGAATTACGCCATTAGGCACTAATGATGGTGTCAGTACCAAATAAAATGCTTGTATTATATTATTCTATGTATATATTATATAGGGCGTTACAGTTGGTATCAGAGCAGGTCGTGTCCTCGACCTAGCCTTGAAACATCATAAGTAAATCTATTCCTGCCTCTTAAGTGTGTCTTGCCAGCATGACTCTTAATATCATACTATCTAGTGTTGGGCCTGATAAACCTAATGCTATGTATGTGATAGGTAGAATCATGGTTGAGCGACCACAAGGACTCTGAAGTGTTGTCGGAACTTGTGCTGTGAGGGTAGGATCAAGCCAAGAGTTAGTAGTGAGGAGTTTTGGTTAGCTCAGTGAGGTTTTAGTAGAAGTTGTGATTTGGGTAGCATGGAATTAAAGAGTAGTGTGTTGTTCAAGCAATGCTTTGGAATTTTGGAGCCTGGAAGTTAAGGATCTCTATTGGACGATTAGTTAAGGTATTGAGGAATATGTAAAGTCGCTAGTAGAGCTGGATTGGCCACTAGTATGGACAAAGATTTCAAGTAATCTCATTCCATGAAAAAGAAAAGTTGTTTTGTGGAACGCGTGATGTAAGGTCTGGAAGTGACATAAGTAGTGGTGCTTCAGTTTCTAAGGTCGCTATGGTATCTTGAATGGACGAGAGTACCTTAAGGAATGTGTTCGGAACAATGTCTTCCAACTGGTTAAAAGTTGAGAGTTAAGGAAGTTCGGCTTTCATGGGAACCTAAAGTAGTAGAGAAGTGTATGAAGGAACACAAGGATGTGTTTACATGCTTCAAATGAGACAAGTATGTGCCGGATGAAGAGTGGGTGATGGATTGCGTAGATTCAGTTATGTAGAGAGATTAAGTTCGAGATATTACATCAAGATTTTTGGTATTCAGTGAGAGACCAATTTGGAAATGTTAAATTACCCAAGGAACCGTATAAGGTATTGTGTTGGAGACAAAATGAGCTTCATTTAGTAACAGAAAGTGTAGTGATATGGACCAGAAAAGTTTGTGTCAAGAAACAGAGTAAGTATCTTGGATTCAAGGAAATCTTAGTAAGATGGTTTTGTATTTGGACCTAAGAGGATTACAATGGAGGGTGAAGTAAATGCAGTATGGAAAACGGTATCAATGGTATGTTATGAGGAAGTGACAACGGAATGTATTTTTAGACGAATGTGCAATAGAGCTATTGAGTAGTTGTTGAGGCTTAAGTTAAGGAAGTGTAATCAAGAATGGTTCACCCATGAGAACCCTAGTATTATGATGTGAAATGGGAAAGTCACGCCTTGGTATTAAGAATAAGCGTAGTGGTAGCATCGTGGTCACAAGTGTACGTGATGGATTCTTATTCTTGAGACAAGTGTGAAGGGACGTACTTTGTGGAATAGTGAATATTGTATTTTAAGAAGTAAGATTGTGGTAAAACAACGAGAAGCATATCAGGACTTATTACGGACTAAGAGTAAATTATGGAATGGTTTATACTGGAAGAGTTTTGTAAATATTTGATGAGGATTGTCGGTTGCGAATCTTTCATTAAGTAATTTGGTAAGTGGAATGTGTAAAGGATAGTGAAGGGTAAGGAATTCCGGTTAATGTGTACGAAGTGATGGAAAGGTTCTTCAAGAGGATGCATTGCCCCGATTTATTTTCAAGTATAGAGAAACTTTTATATCTGTGAATGATTGGAATGTTCGGAATCTACCTTTTGTGGGACTAAGAGCGTTGTTGTTTTAGTTCTCACAAAAGAATTCAAATGAGAGAACAAGGTTGTGTGCTCGACATGTTATGTCAATCGCTTTGTAGTATCGTATAATGGTTATGTGTTGGGTTTTGCTTGTGGACGAGTCAAGCATGAGTTGTGGTTGAAACCCTATAATGTCGTTATTATTGGCTTTCATCTAGCGTAGTTGTATGAGTAGAAAATGAACTATTCCGCTGAAGTTTTGTAGCGTGACCGCGTCAGAATTTGGAATTTTGCCTTGTCACTTGGTTGAAGTGTGTTGTCTGCATGTTTTAACCTTGTTCGGTATTACCTTGAGTGGATCATGGTTAGTGAATGTTACATAAGTTAAAGAGCCACGAGTTGAGAATGATATTTCAAGTTAGAACACATCGGATTGATGGTTTTGGGTATGGATGGCTTTGAACTAAAAGAAAATGTTTATTCTCAGCTTCTGCAGCAGTGTTAATTGATTAACACAATGGGGTTAACCGATTAACACGTGCAAGCATGGTGTTTTGTGCTGAATTTTGAGTAGTTAACCGACTAACCTCAGATGGGTAATCGATTAACATGTGTGTAAATTATGAAATCCCCTAGGAACCATCATCTGCGTTTTGTTACCTTATGTTTCTCCGAGTGGAGAGTATTGTGCGAATGGAAAACGAGATTTCAAGTAAATGAAAGACGGAATTGTGTTTTGAAAATTGGAATTGTGGAAAGGTGTTGCGTAATTGGTCATTTGTTTAGACGACGAGGGAGTTTAACTTTTGGAGAAATAATCTTGTGAATTGTGTTGAGTGTGAGAAAGTCTTAAATGTATTATTATTATTACTATTGAGGGCCTCAAGGGCCAAGTTAGAGGGTGCTCATGAAGTGTTGACCTCGCAAGGAATATTAAGGTAATTTAATTATGGTGTTAGTAAGGTATGAGCGGTTGGTCAGGGTTTAGTAATTGTTATCTTCCATGAGTTCATGGTATTGGATTTAGACTCCGTGAGAAGGGTACCAGTTGTGTGCAGTTGTGTTTTACTCAGATAAGGAAATTTGAAAGTTATCTTTCCAAGTACGAGTAAGAATTAGGCGTTCCGAAGTTAAGCATGTAACTTGGAATCGTTTATGAAACGGAACAATTGAGAGAAGTTGATTCAATTGAGAAACATGACATGGCCTTCGAAAGTGTGGGTGTATGTGGAGTGTTGCATGTGAATTAATGAGTCGTATGGAATCTCACAGTTGTGCCTTGAATGGTTTAAGTTTTGATAAGTGGTGACTCGCATATGATTGAAGTATCGAGATGGTGTGATGTAATATTGGTTGAGAACTCGTGTTAACAAGAAACCTTGAGTAAGTCGGAGAACTGTAAGAAGAATCGATTTGGAATGTGGTAACCAGAACCAGAAGTTTTTAAACTATTTTGGATAGATGGGTTCGAGTTTAGAATGGAATTGGAGTTGTTTATGTTACGGTTGTAGCAGTGTAACTCCTGCATCTGTATCGTCTAGAGAGTGTTGGAAAGATGTTATAATATTGTGTGGGCAAAGAAATTGTTCTACCATAGGACGTGAAGTTTGATAATTTTGAAAACAATGATTTTTGTCTGTAAAAGTCAAGTTTGATTTTGGATTATGTCAGAAATTCTAATAGAAGTAAAATTAAGTATGGATCTAAGACAGTTATACAAGTTACGGTTATTGTTGAGTAGAGGAAATTCGGGGGCGAATTTCAATTTAAGGGGGGAGAGCGTAATACCCCATATTATCTAAATGCTCAATTGGATATCAGATGAGTGTCTATGTGCTCTATCTTTGGTTAATTGGATTAATGGAATCCTCTAAGTACTTTAAGTATTATCAATTGGGATCAATAGAGCAACTGGTGAACTCTGAGGAGATTAATTATTGATGAAAGAGACATATCATTATTTATTAGTCCAAGAGAGGATATTAAGGTAACTCTAATAATTGATCAATTGGTTTGAGATGACAAAATATCAATTGGAGATATTTTACCCTGTTGGATTATATATATATATATATTTGTTAAGAGAAAGAAAGAAAAGTTAGTAAAGAAGAAGAAAGAAGAAAGTTGGAGAAAGAAGAGAAAGAGGAAGAACTTGGATGAAGAAGAGAACTTCATGGATCGTCATCATTGTTAATCATCTTCTTCAAACTCCTCTTCGATTATCAGGTGGGTTCTGGTTAGACACTCTAAGTTCTAGAAATATAAGTTTAGAACTTAGGTTAGATTTGAGAGAAAATGATTAAATGGATAAATCAATAAAATCTAACGGATGAAATGCGATATAAATGCATGGGAATACTTGTTGTTTATGTTGGAACACATTTTGGTTGATATAATATGAGTTGGAAGTGTTTTGGGTGGAGAAATGAGAGTTTTGGCCCAAATGACCTATGTTTTACGCTGCTGGGAAATTCTGGGTTTCGCATGGTTCGCCTAGCAAACTTGGCGAAGGGCAAAGCGAATGGTTCATCGAGGGTTCTCCTAGCGAACCCCAAAGCGAAGGGAAGGCGAATGTTCACCCAGAGTTCACTTTGCGAACTTTATGCCCTTTTTGTTCTGACTTGGTTCGCTGGGGGGTTCGCCTTGCGAATACAGTAGCGAACATGATAGATTTTCCATGTTGTTTCCTTCATAACTTTTGATCTGTAACTCGGATTGACGCACGGTTGGAAGCGTTGGAAAGCTACTTCAATGCTCTATGTGATGGTGAGGTAGAAACATGGTTATATGCTATGGATTGATAAGGAAAATATGGAAAAGTAATGTATGTGTGAATATTGTAGTCCTCGTTTCCACCAAAATTCATGAATCGGGAAGCCGATTGATATGGGACTTGAAGCCTTGGAAAGAGAGTCCAATGTGCTATTAAATGGTAATGTTAGACCATGATTTAACCAAGGATTCTTGGTAGAGGATAGTAGTGGCTTGTATGCCTTAAAGATGTGTGTGAACTACTATGTGGACTATGTTTGACGTGTTATGCTATCATGTGTGTTTTATGATTGATATTGTAATATGCTTATCTAATATTGTTGTTGAACATAATTGAGAGAATAACATGCTTAAAATGAATTAGGAAGAGTGAGGAAACCTTACCCCAAACCTAATGATATGATTCTAGGTTGTGACTAGGAATTGATAGAAACTGTGGATCGCGACGCTCGTGCATTCGATGTAGAAAGGTGCATCCTTGATGAGTTCTGGCCTAGAGTAGATAACCTAGATGGCAAGGCTCGGGCACTTGGTGTAGAAAGGTGCACCCGTGACGAGATTGGTCTAGGAAAGAGTGAAACACTAGTATGGAACATGTTGAACTTTTGTAATTATGAGAAAAGGCGAATGTGGCCTTGTGATTGTCGAATACAATCACGTTGTGTATATGATCACGTAATCATAACCGTTTCATTTGGGTTGCAGTTTCATGAGTCTCGAGCTCCTCTAAAACGTATGCATGGTACTTGGCAGGTTTGATTCCCGCGTGTAGTACGAATGGAGCCTATGCTATGGGTAGAGACTTGTGATGGTTAACAGGCCATGAGAAGTGACGGTTCATGGTTAACAGGCCGATGTTCCTGAATCCATTTCGTATGCCAAGTAAATTACAAGGATCCATGACTTGAGTCGACTTCTAGACGTAGAAGCGGACGGGAATAGGGGATGCCTTGGTACATGTTATCGATTAGTGATATTATGAGTTGGTGAACTCATGAACATGTTTCCATATAGTGTGAGATTGTGAACTCAAGATCATTTCCCTTCCCCTTGACTTGAATTAGGATTTGGCTAGAACCTTGTAAAGCCGAGAGAATCCATAAGATAGGGAACTCGCTGAGATTTAATATCTCACCCCATTATTGTTGCTATTTTTCAGGTGTTGTTTGCAGGTTTGATTTACAAGTGGAGCTATGCTTGGAATGTTTCAAGAGAAGCCTAGTTGAGTTTATTCCACTGTGTATTATTTTCTTGTACAATGAGGAATATTGTACCTTATTCTTAGATTTTTCTTGTTTTGGCTAGTTTCCATATCTTGTAGCATAGATTATGTTATGTTTTAGAATGGTCAAGTATGTGAATTACGCCATTAGGCACTTATGATGGTGTCAGTACCAAATAAAATGCTTGTATTGTATTATTCTAGGTATATATTATACAGGGTGTTACACTGGGCCATGCCTAGCCATTGGTCCAGTCCGAAACAGTATGCATATTGGCCTTTGATTAAATTTGAATCGACGATCCTGATTAAAAAAAGAAGCACAATAAGAAACACACATTGTAAAACAATTTTAAAAGCCTAAAATGTCCCTTCTAGATGATTTAATTGATTTAAATCAATTTAATTCAATTAAATCAAATAAAATTCACATCTTTCTAAATGCGCGTGATAAAATTAAAATGAAGACATGGAAAATTCTATTTTTTTTTCTGGATATTTTGGCGAAAAGATAAAAATGAAACGGCTAAAAATGAATAAAATCGGGGGACAAAGTGCCTGAAAAAATAAATTGAATCCATTAAAATAATCAGCGCGGAATAAACGACTTGGAAAAATACAACGTTCGATCAGATTTTGAAATAAATTGGCCCCGGTAAAAAGGCTCATACTGATCGAAATGTGACTGAAAATTCGTCGAAAAATAAGATGAGTGCGTCAGGTTAAACTATGCGAATAGTAGATCAATATTACTGACGTCTGCAAGCTTAACTTCAAAACTTTTTAACTACTGATTTTTTACATATTTGAGAAACAATTCAATCAGTCAATCTGTATATCCAAGAATTCATTCTAGCTAATCATTTTAGGATTTATTCATGATGAAGGATATGCTATAATATGTAGGAAATGTAAAATGAAAATAAAGTCGGATGCAAGAAAATTTTAGAAAGGTAGGACAAATTTGGGGTACGACATTTTATGGCAATCTTTACTCGATCCCACCAGTATCTATAGTGTTGTTCAATCCGAATAATGAGAAGAACTCCTACCATATCTAAAGGCTTCCAAAAAAAGTACCAAGGTCAACCTTGAGAGAAGATCATCCTTCCTTTCCATTGAAATTGTCAGAACCAACCATAAAATCACACACCCTTGCGAACCTCTAAAATCTTAGCCAGATCTTTAAAGAAACGTTGAATTCAAAGCGAAGACCCTCAAAAATCATAAATCTCCGAAGATGAGATATAAATCCATGCAAATATGGAGAAATAATGAGTTAGAAGATGAAATAAATTGTTTGCAAGTGTTCAAGGAAGAATTAAATCTCTTTTGAAAATATTTGAGAATAAGTGGTTCGTGAGTTTTCAAATCATTATTGGAAGTATGTGTTTTCTAACATTGTGAAATATTTGAGAGAAAATGATTTTATAGGTATTGGAGATCTAGCACAAAAATGGTGAAAAGTGATGCTTGATTTGAGTAATAAGCAAAAATTATGATCTGAGTAAAGGGGAAAAGTGACTTGAATCAAGATCTAAAATATATGAGAAACCCATTTGTATGATTCAAGTCAAGATTCAAGCCAAACAACGCATATGCAAAACATGGAAATGTGTCATTTCATAATTCAAGTCACGTGTAACTTGTGATTTAAGTCACAGAGTGCTATTATTTAAATCATGTACAAGATGTGATTCAAATCATAATAGCTTCATATTGTTCTTGAAATTATATGTTTCATTTGATTCTAGTCATAGGATGTGTGATTCTAATCACACACCTAGATTCTTAAATATTTGCAATTTTAAAGATCTTTTGAGATTCTACCTATGGCATGACTTAAACCAATCTTAAATATGGTTCTTGATCCAAAATCTCAACAAAGTGGCTTAAAGCGTAAAGCTCATACTTAAAAAACACACAGTTGAATTTTGAATGCCAAAAGATAGAGATCTAAAATTCAATATAGAAATGCGCAAGTGAAGAGGAGACTTAATGGCATAAAACTAAAATTAAAAATAATCTTAAAGGACAAGCAACAAAACCATATAGCAGAGACATGCAACTTCAGTCTCCCCTTTATATAAACCATATAGTAGAGACATGCAACTTCAACAAGTACCTCTCGATGTCAGGTCACACAATGAAAATAAGTTTTAGGTTGCAAAGCTAAAACAAAAATTAAGATTAAAGAGACAAATATCACAACATGAGTATATTTACATAGAACGCCATAACATATTTTTTGTACATGAATATAATGACTATATCTAGCCTCAAAAATAGAAATTTTAGCTATTCTTACCCATGGATAACATAAAAATTGGCCTTTCAAGAGAAGTTGACCTTGGAAATGATATATGGTCTGTCATTGGAGCAATGTTTCAACCTTCAGACTTCCTTTCTTATTCTCCTGTTGTAGACCAGAGTGTACATACTCCAATTATGAACTCCTCCGATCCACCAAAACTATCTTTGCACTGAACTAAAAACTTTTATTCATTGGTAAAATTTTAAGGCTCTCGTTGGGCGCATTGTCCTTGCACCCAACACACTTACCCTACTCTGCCATCATGACCTACCAGATTTTCTTCTTCATCAATCAATGCTTGCATGTCTCCACGTATCCTTGGCCCCCTTTGCTCGCCCAATGCATCACACATTTGACTAGAAAACTAACCCTGGCTTCACCATGAAGTACTTTCCCTTAGTCACTCCACCTAGCCCTATTTCAGGACTAACACACCTATAGATAAGACCGAGGAAGCCTCTCTTCTTTAGGGTTTTTCTTTTTCCTAGTTTTTGCATGTTGATTTGTGGTTTTCTAGTTCTTTTAACCTGTTTTTGATAAATGCATACACGAAAAGTCTGAATAAGTGATTTATTACTTTTTACAACTAAATTGAGGGTTTTTTGTAACAATTTATTGAGAAATAAGATAACAAGTGCCAACATTTTTAATGTAAATCTGACACTTATCACTAATCTCTATTGAGATATTAGATGCTTGAGGAATTTTACTTTTGACATTGAAAACTCTCATTCAAAATTTGGCAAAAAGCTTATTTTCATGTAAAAACAAGAGTACAATAACAAGGTGCTCTACATGCTCTTGGGGATTCCTAGAGTAAATTAAAATGTCATCAATAATGATCAATATGAACTTGTCTAGGTACCGCTTAAATGTTCATGTAGTCCATGAAAATTGTGGGGTCATTAGTTACTCCAACAAGGATCAAAAGGAACTCATAGAGCACATATCAAGTCTTGAAAGAAGTCTTTAGAGTGTCTGAAATATTCACTCGAATCTAATGGTATCCAAAATGAAAATCAATCTTTGAAAATACTTTGGATCCTTTCAACTGATAAAGAAGTTTGTCAATTCTAGGTATTGAGTACTTGTTCTCAATGGTGACTTTGTTTAGATGGAGATGATCAATACAAGACATCATACCACTATCTTTTTTCTTAACTAATAACACTGGAGCACCCCATGGAGACACACTCGATCGAATGAAGTGTTTCCTTAATAAATCTTCCAACTAGTTTCTACATAACTATATGTGGTTGTAGTGACTACCATCGAAGAAAGTAGTGAAATCACTTCAAAGTTGAGTCTCTCTATGCATCTAGTCGAAATGAAGGAGTGAGATGCTTCGCAATCAAAGAGGACAGAGAGAGGTTGACTATGTACATAACACGTACCAGCTATGAGATCGATATTTCCATTTGTTGGGTGAGAATGTGGAGCAGAGAAATGATCTAGAGGGGGTGAATATACGCTTATTAAATATTCGATCGATTTTTAAAAAATAGAATATAATAGGTTTTTTAAAAAAGCGCGGAAGGCTTAAAGGGAAAATAGAGATCTTGCGCTTTTATTGAAATTCAAACACATTGACAAATACACAATTCACAGATCTAACAGATTGAACAAACAATGATTAATTGAGAAATTGTATATTACACAAAATATGTCCTATACAATGATTCAATTAATACTTGATTCTTACATCACTAGTTTTTCATAGTTTAACCCACACTAAGGCTCAATTAGAATCAATCATAACAAAATCTAACCTTACGTAATAAATAGCTACTGACGGAATTGAACGATAAACTATGCTAACAATTGATAACATAAGCATGCAATATCCTACAAAAATTAAAATGCAAGAAAGAGAGAGATACAGATATAGAGATAGATAGATAGATAGATAGATATATAGATAGACAGATAGATAGATATATAGATAGATAGATAGATAGATAGATAGATAGAGAGAGAGAGAGAGAGAGAGAGAGAGAGAGAGATAGACACACAGAGAGAGAGAGAGAGAGAGAGAGAGAGAGAAACTACACTAGGATATATATTGGTTCAACTCTATCATCCATTAGGAGCCTATTCCATTCTTCAATGGTTTCCCATTGGAATTTCTTTTCTTCCACTATGTTTTGACAAATATTATTCAAGTTCATACAATCACCAATCCATAATAAGGCTGAGAAAACTAAATCTCCTCTCTGGATCTTGACTAGTATACAAATTAATGCCAACTCTTTTGCGAAATATTTACTTGACTCTCGGTTATTGAATCTTCCAACTTCACCAATATGCTACAAGTCTTCATTTAAGGTAACCACCCAATAATCCCATGGATTTCTTGAGCGATAAAGAACCCAAAGATTGAGAAAACTCCACCTTGTCTATATCCTTCCACACAATTACAACCAAGTTCAATTGAAGATAAGAACCTCCTTCTTTTCACTGAAATTTTTCAGCACCAATCACAACAACCACAATCATGCAAGCTTTCTAAAAATCTTAACAAAATCTTCAAGAACGGTTCGTTTCAAGACATGTCTTCCTCGACAATTAATTATCTCCATAATCAAGATCTTAATCTAAACAAGAGGTTGAGGATGAAAGAAATTATGTTTGCAATAGATTTTGAGTTTTCAAAAATGGGTTGTTGATTCTCACAAAAAAAACACTCTAAAAAATGTTTATCAGTTATGATAGTTGTATTTGGAATGAGATGATAAAAAATAATTTATATGTGCTTGAGATTAAGCATAAAAATTGATGGAAAAAGTTAATTTGATTCGAGTTAAGAACATTTCATGATTTGGGTCAAAATGAGCAGGTAAAGTGAAATAGTATCAACATAAAGAATTTATAGAATTCGCATACATATCATTAAAAGCTTTCGACAATTCATTATATGAATATTCATCATCAGAAATAGAAGTATATACATTTGAGCTTTCACCTTTCTTACGTTCCATATAACATAGGTTGGCACACTCATCGTCTGAACTTTAGCAAGAATCTGAAGAGGAGCTCTCATCCTCTTCTTCCGACGCGATATAGGCTTTACGATCTTTGGAGCCTTTGTTTTTCATCTTGTAGACTTCCTTATCTTTCTTTTTATGATGCTTGGTGAGACTTGTATAAGTAGTTTTATAATGTTCTTATTATCCGCACTCATAACACGTAACATCATCGTTATTTTTCTTGTGTTCTCTTTTAGGTTGGTGAGTATTTCTAAAATTTATCAACCCTTTGTTGGAATTCTTAAGCTTGTTTTTTTTCAAGTATTTATTGTAGCGTCTAACGAATAAACTCATCTCCTCTTCTTTATGCGCTTTTTCATCATAGTTATCACTTTTTTGCCTTTGACTTCTTTGCTTTACATGAAGAAGCTTTTAGAGAAAGATCCATTTTCTCTTATTTCCCCTTCTCTTTATTTTTCGACTTTACTTCGTTATTCGCAAGTCGTTTCAGTTGATTTTCATGCTCATCTAGTTTCCTAAATAACTTTGTGATGTCAAAAGGAATAAGATCGTTAGATTCTTTTATAGCGGTAAACTTTGGTTGCCACTCCCTACACATAGATCTTAATATTTTTATCATAATATTTGTTAGAAAAGGTTTTTCCCAAGTCCCTTAATATGTTTATTAAGTGGAGGAAACTAGTCTGCATGGAATTCGCAGATTCTTCAGGTTCCATACAGAATAGTTCGAACTCCTCTATATACATGTTGATCTTAGAATCCTTGAAGTCATTCATTCCCTCATAAAGGGTTTGGATAGTGTCCCACATACCTTTATCAATATTATGATTTGAAATTGAGTATAATACTTTCACGCTTAAAGCAGAGATAAGTATGTTCCTCGCTTTCAGATCATATGAAGCCTTTTTGGTTTCATCATTATCTCACCTTTAAAAATAGGTGGTCTATTATGTACCCCTTTGGATCGTCATCATCAACCATATTCCTAAACTTTTGTGTCGCTTTGACCTGAACAAGAGACCGACTATGAGGCCAATAGTTATGTGAGAATATGGAGTAGAGAATTGGTCTAGAGGTGGGTGAATAGACCCATATTAAAAATTTGACTGATTTTCCAAAAAATATAACATCAAATGTTTTTCAAAAATGTGCGGAAGGCTTAAAGAGAAAATAGAGATCTTATGCTTTTATTGGAATTCAACCACGTTGACCAATATATAATTCACTAATTTAATATATTGTTCAAACAATGATTAATTCACTACTACGGAAAACCCATATAACATGCAGGTCCAACCGTTGTGACGTAAGGTGTGATTGTATGTATGATGATTTCAACCACGGGCGGGCGACCGTGATTGTATCCACGTAGCGCGCTACCTACCACCACTGTTACTTCAAACAACCATTGCGGTATATTAAAATGAAAAATATTTAACAACATTTTTCTAGACAACAGTTGTTATATATAACCATGAGTTTATTATAAATCATGTGGAATGCTTATTTCGCCAATGCTCACTAAACATATAATCTTCCAATCTGCACTAGAACATTATAATATGACAAATTAAGTTATATTAGAAGTATAAGTACACATTCAATGCTTGACAAGGGTTCTTCAACTCTTTATCCATATTTTATTCTTTGACAGTAAGAACTTGGTTTAATGATCTTAGTTCTTCAACAACCCCTGCCTTCAACTCTAATTCTTTTTGTAAAATATTATTTACTTTGTAAACAAAATTAGAGGTGGAGAGAGGGGTGGTTGAAGATCTAGGATCACTAAATCAAGTTCTAACGGTCAAGGAGCAAAATGCAGTTAACAGTGTGAAGAATTCTTGTCATGAATTAAACATGTAATTATTTTCTAATACAATTTTATCAATCATATCATAATTTTCTAATGCATTTTGGGAAGTTATATATTTGGTAAGGGATTGGAAAAACAACCTAACCATATAATATATAATAAACTCATATTTCAAACAGACATTAACAACAACATTCATCAAAATCATTCATCAATAATAAACATTAACTAAAAAACATGATACAACAAACATGTCAAGGCATAAAATGCTTCAAAAACATACCCTACATGTCAAGTCCCATAATGGCGTGTCAACAATGAAATAAAGATAAAGAAAAATTTAGACCAACAAACTTGTGTATATTTTGAATGGGTGACATTCTGGATCTTTGACACAATTCTGACAGGCTAAATTTATCTCCGTCCTCTTTATTGCAATAAGCATCCATACCTACAAGAGCAAAAAAGAAGAAAGTTCAAACATCATGAAATAAGATATTGAAATAGATTTTGAAAAAAAAACTATAGAGAAAACGAACCTGTAAATATCCATTGGCTAAGACTTGTTGTTATGGTTTCGTTTTGTGGTATCCATATGAGAGAGACGAGTGACAGAGTTGTTAGGGTTTCGCTTTGAGAAACGAGTGAAAGAGTTGTTAGGGCTTTATTTTGAGAGAGACGATTGTTATGTACTGAAGTGTTAGATAATTTCTCTTATATATAAATAAATATCACGTTTCATCACGATTGGAAATAAAACTGTGGGGATATACATGGTCAATAACATATTTTATCACGAGAAATAGCTAATTGTTGGTGATAGGATTCAAACCATTTCACTCCGTGTACTTTTCACTAAGGTTGCTACTTCTGACCGTTGTCAGGATAAATATATTACCACGGTTAACACTATGTCCGTCGTAATATTGGTGTTACGAAAGGCTTGTTTTGTAGTAATAATTGAGCAGTTGTAGATTACATGAGATAATGTACAATGATTCTATTAATAATGTCACTAGTTTTCCAAAAATTAATCCTCACTAAATCTTAATTAGGCGCCACTTCTAAAAAAAACTAACCTTAAGTAATAAATAGATACTGTTGGAATTGAACAATAAACTACGCTAAGAATTTTAACCTAAGCATGCAACATCTACAAAAATTAAAATGCAAGTGTGTGTGTGTGTGTGTGTGTGTGTGTGTGAGAGAGAGAGAGAGATAGAGAGAGAAAGAGAGATAAATAGATAGATAGATAGATAGATAGATAGAGAGAGAGAGAGAGAGAGAGAGAGAATACAATAAGATATATATTTATTTAGTTGTACCGTCCTTGCATAATCCTACTCCACTCTTCAATGGTTTCCCTTTGGAATTGGTTTTCTTCCACTATGTTTTGACAAATATTATTCAAGTTCATACAATCACCAATCCATAATAAGGCTGAGAAAACTAAATCTCCTCTCTGGATCTTGACTAGTATACAGCATAATTTGCTTAGCATTGGTTAACTATATGACAAAGGATATAAAATAACTTTCACAGATAGTTGATGCATAATTGAACACAACAAATAGTTAGATTGTTAGTTTAAGGGCTTGAGGGTTAACAACATCTATATGCTTAACTCTGATGATGTATATTTAACAAGTACTAAGTGTTTAGTATCCATGAGTGAAGACTCTTGGTTATGGCATAGACACTTAGCACATTTTAACTTTGATTTACACAATAAAATGGTCTCAAAAGACCTAGTCATAGGTTTACCGAAAGTTAAATTTTCAAAAGACCACCTATGAGATGCTTACCAAATGGGAAAGCAAACAAGGGTCTCCTTTAAATCCAAAAATATTGTTTCAACTTTTAAACATTTTGAGCTTCTCCATATGGATCTGTTTGGTCCTTCTAGAACAAAAATCTTAGGTGGAAATTACAATGGTTTTGTGATCATAAACGATTAATCTAGACTTTGTTGGAATGTCTTTTTGCATAGTAAAGATTAGACTTTTTCAGCTTTCACATCTTTTGCAAAATTATTCCAAAATAAACTAAGTTCAAAAATAGTTGTTATTCGAAGTGATCATGGAGGTGAATTTGACAAACACCTCTTTTAGGATTATTGTGTTAAACATGGCATTGAACATAATTTTTCTGCTCAAAGAACTCCACAACAAAATGGTGTTGTGGAGCTTAAAAACAGAATTTTAAAGGAGTTGGCTAGAACTATGATCAAAGAGAGTAGTCTACCAAAATATATTTGGGCTGATGCTATTGGCACGACGTGTTATGTTTTAAATAGGATACTTATTCATACTATTTTGAACAAAACACCTTATGAACTTTTATAACGTAGAAAACTAAATTTATCGCATCTTCATGTCTTCAGATACAAATGTTTTATCTTAAAGAATGGAGAGGATAACCTTGAAAAGTTTAATGTAAAAGATGACGAATGTGTCTTTCTTAGATACTCTCAGACAATTAAAGCTTATAGAGTGTACAATAAGAGATTACTTATTGTTGAAGAGTCGGTTCATGTCATGTTTGATGAATCTTATCCGAGAAATGTCGGAAAAGGTATTTCTTTTCATGATACAGGTGTATCTTCAGAAGACATACTCAATGACACCGAAAAAGGAATTTATCAACAAGAAGCGATGAAACCTGAGGAGGGGGGAGATGACAATCTAGAAAAGGAGGAGAAGGATAAGAGTCCAACTAAAGTGGACAATCTTCCTTTGGCTTGGAGTTCTTCCAAGGACCATCCAATTGACAACATTCTTGGGGATATCACCAAAGGCATGACCGCACGCTCTAAGCTAAGTAATTTCTGTTATCACTTTGCATTTGTTTCACAAGTTGAGCCTAAAAATGCAAAAGATTCCTTGATTGATGAGCGTTGGTTAATGGCCATGCAAGATAAGTTAAATCAGTTTAAAAGAAATGATGTGTGAGACCTTGTCCCACCTTCGTGAAATCATCAAATCATTGGTACTAAGTGGGTTTTTAGAAATAAACTAGATGAAAATGGAGTGATAACTCGGAATAAAGCCTGACTAGTGGCTCAAGGATATAACCAAGAGGAGTGCATATATTATGAGGAAACTTATGCTCGTATTTCCCGCCTCGAGGCTATACCCCATTTACTTGCCTTTGCATGCTAAAAAAAACTTCAAATTATTTTAAATGGACGTGAAAAGTGCTTTCCTTAATGGTTACATAAATGAGGAAGTGTATGTTTCCGAACCTCCCAGCTTTGAAAACCATGAGTATCATAATCATGTTTATAAACTAAAACGAGCTTTGTATGGTCTCAAACAATCTCCTATTTCTTGGTGTGAGCGACTTAGTAAATTCTTGATTGATCAAGGATACTCTAGAGGGAAGGTAGATGCTACAATTTTCATTATAATTCAAGGAAAACATCTTCTTCTAGTTCAAATTTATGTTTACGATATAATATGTAGTCCTACTAACATGTAACTAGTCAAAGAGTTTTCTAAGCTTATGCAGGGTGAATTTGAGATGAATCTAATGAGGGAGTTAAATTATTTTCTCTGACTTCAAATCAAGCAACTCAAGAAAGGAACATTTTTACGTCAAACAAAATATTGTCACAAGTTGCTTAAATGCTTCGGAATGACAGATGCTAAGTGGATTGACACTCTAATGCCCACAAATGGAAACTTGGATAGAGATGAAAATTGTAAGGATTATGACGTCAAAATGTATAGAGGTATGATCAGATCACTATTATACCTTACTCCATCTAGGCATGATATAATGTTTAGTGTGTGCATGTGTGCTCGGTATCAATCTGTTCCAAAGGAATCACATTTAAAAGTCGTAAAACACATCCTTAGATACCTTCATGATACATCTAAGTATGGACTATGGTTTTCCAAAGGGAGTGATTGTAGTTTGGTTGGTTACTCTGATTCTGATTTTGCTGGTTGCAAATTGGATAGGAAAAGTAATAGTGGAACTTGCCACTTATTTTAAAACTCCTTAGTTAGTTAGCATATCAAGAAGCAAGTCTCTATTTCTTTGTCAACTGCCGAGGTGGAATACATCGAACCCGGTAGTTGTTGTGCTCAAATTCTTTGGCTCAAACAACAACTACTTGACTTCGATATTTAACATCAACGTATTCCTATCATATGCAATAACATTAGTGCGATCAACCTAACCAAAAATCTGGTATTACATTCTCGTACTAAACATATTGAGATACGTCACCATTTCCTACGAGACCATGTTGAAAAACGCGATGTCATTTTCGAGCATGTTGATAGAATAAATCAACTCGCATATTTTTTCACAAAACCACTTTCGACTGAACCGTTTTTCAATATTCGTCGATAATTGGGCATTCTCGATATCTCAAATCTTGCCTAAAATATGTTGTTGCATGCACTCTTTGTATTTGTTTAACTTTTGTTCGAAAGTTTATTTTCTTTTGAAGTGCATTCTCCGTCTAATCCTATGAGGTAATATAGTTCAAAATCTCTCTCTCTCTCTCTTTGTACTTAAAGTTTCTATGAATTATGTTGCTTATCTATGACTAGATTGATTGTTTGTTTATGTTCCAAGAGTATGTGATATACTTGATGTATGAAAGATTTCATATGTGTTCACTTCCAAAAAATTTAATTGATTACACATAACTTTTTTAATTTATAAGCTTATAGTGACATCTTGTTTAATCTCTTCATTATCTATATTTCACATCATCACACTCCTTATGTATGAAGTAACGGATATTGTGTTATTGTGTTGCAACCTTTTATGACAAATGGGTAATGGATATTATCTATTTTTGCTATACTTGGTTGTGTATTTATGTTTAACCTTCGTTTCAATTTAATGTAGCTTAGACAACTTAGATATCAATACCTTTTCATTCCTAGACAACTTAGATGGTTACCATCGAGTACGATGGATGTAGGGGGTGCTAATACCTTCCCCTTACATAACCGACTTCCGAACCCAACATGGTCGCGATGACCATACCCTATCCTTTTCCCCATGCATTTTCTCGATATTTTCTCTTTCCCTTCTTAGGAATAAATAAAGTTCGATGGCGACTCTACTAGGGTAAGGTTCACCCTAAGCAAGTCAGACTTAGTTTAGGTTTTCTTCGCATATTTGAGTGTTTGTTTATATTTCTTCCTTGCTTATATTTCTTTTGCTTTTAATTGCTTTCCAAATTATATCTGTGGTTCTTTGGCTCTTTGAATAGATAAACTTTGATTGCAAACCATGTGGGAAAGGCTCTATACACGAGTCAAGAGTGAAAACATAAGATAGGAGAGGTTGAGTGTAATACCCCATATTATTTAAATACTCAATTGGATATCAGATGACCTTTTGTGTGCTCTATCTTTGGTTCATTAGATTTATGGAATCCTCTAAGTACTTTAAGTATTGACATTTGAGATCAATAGAACAACTAATAAACTCTGAAGAGATCAATTATTTAATGAAAGAGACGGATCAATAATTATTAGTCCAAGAGAACATTTTATGGTAACGCTAATAATTGACCATTCGGTGTTAGATGATAAAATATCAATTGGAGATATTTTACTCTATTGGATTATATTATATAATACGTATATATATATATATATATATGTTTGTGTGTGTGTGTGTGTGTGTGTGTGTGTTAAGAGAAAGAAGGAAAAAGAAATAGAAAGTGGGTGAGAAGAAGAAGAAAAACAGAGAAAAGAGAGAAGAAGAGAAGAGAAGGGGAAAGAAGAAAAGAAACTCTTGAAAGGGAAAGAGGAGTTCATGGCTTCATCATCTTCACCGTCATTTCATCTTCTTCTTCTTCAAAGAGGTGAGTTCCATTAGTTAGGAACTTTGGGGTAGAAATTGGTTGGAAAGTTTGGGAAGTTAGGGTTTGTTGTATTGAACCATGAAATCTTTCTTGATGTTGTTTCTATTGTCATTATTGGTACTACCTTTGTTTTCTTGATGTTTTGGGTCATAGGGGACCTTAAAATGATAAATTTTGGTGTTTTCTTCACAAAAATGCGTCCAGACATTAATACAGCTCGCTACGCGAGCCGTAGTGAAAAACAGGGGATTATGCTATTGACTTAGTTCGCATCGCGAAGTCAGGTTCGTATAGTGAAGTCTCCTGCGCAGAGAAAATATTACGCCTCTTATTTTCGCCGTAACTTGAGTTTCGTAACTCCGTTTGACGCACGGTCGGAAGCGTTGGAAAGAAACTTCAATTCTCTATGTGATGGTGAAATAGAAACATAGGTATATGTCATAGATTTATAGGATAGAGATGAATATTGAAGTGAATGTGAAAAGTCTGGTTTGTGTTTCCACCGAAATTCATGAAATGAGAACCCGATTGATACGGGACTTGAAGCCTTGGAAAGAGAATCCAATGTGCTATTAAATGGTAATGTTAGACCATTATTTAACCAAGGATGCTTGGTAGAGGATAGTAGTGGTTTGTATGCCTTAAATTGTGTGTGAACTACTATGTGGATTATGTTTGACATGTTATGCTATCATATGTGTTTTATGATTGATATTGTTATATGCAAATTATGTTAAACCATGTCTATCTAATTGTTGTTAAGTATGAATGAGAGAATATGCATGCTTAAAATGAGTTAGGAAGGGTGAGGAAACTTTACCCCAAAACAAATGTTATAATTCTAGGTTGTGACTAGAAATTGATAGAAACTCTAGCAGGCTATGCTCGTGCATTCGATGTAGAAAGGTGCATCCTTGACGAGTAATGGTCTAGAGTAGATAATCTAGATGGCAATGCTCGTGCGTCGATACCTAGGTGTGCATCTTCGATGAGTAATGGTCTAGAGGAGAGTGAAACACTAGTATGGAACATGTGTGTGAACCTTGTGTTCTTTGTAAAAAGGAGAATTATGGCTTTAAGGCATTGTGGCATTTTGATTGTCAAATACAATCACGTTTGTGTGTGAGATCACGTAATCGTAACAGTTTCTCTTGAGTTGCAATTTCATGAGTCTCGAGCTCCTCTGAAATATAAGCATGACTACTTGGCAAGTTTGATTCCTGCGTGCAGTACGAATGGCGCCCATGGAGCGTATGCTAGTGACGGTTAATGGCCCGTGTGAAGTCACTGTTCATAACAGTTATTGGTCCGTAGAACCCGAATACATTTGTATGTCAAGTAGGTTATAAGGATCCATGACTTAGGTCGACTTCTAGACGTAGAAGCGAACGGGAAAAGGGGATGCCTTGGTAAGGTTATCGATTAGTGATATTTTGAGTTGGTGAACTCATGAACATGTTTCCATATAGTGTGAGATTGTGAACTCAAGGTCATTTCCCTTCCCTTTTGACTTGAGTTAGGATTGGCTAGAACCCTGTAAAGCCGAGAGAATCCATAAGATAGAGGAACTCGCTGAGATTAATATCTCACCCCATTATTTTTGTTATTTTTCAGGTTAATTGCAGGTTTGATTTACAAGTGGAGTTATGCTTGGATGTTTCAAGAGAAGCTTATCTTGAGATTTTTCCGCTGTGTAATTTATTGTACAATGAAGGATATTGTATATTGATCTTAGTTTTTATTGTTTTGGCTAATTTCCATATCTTGCAGCATAAGTTGTATTATGTTTTTATGGTCAAGTATGTGAATTACGCCAATAGGCACTTATGATGGTGTCAATATCAAATAAAACACTTGTATGGTATTATTCTAGTTATATATTATACAGGGCGTCACAGTTGGTATTAGAGCAGGTCATGTCCTTGACCTTGCCTTGAAACATCATAAGTAAATCTATTCCTGCCTCTTAGGTGTGTCTTTCCAGAATGACTCTTAATATCATATTATGTAGTGTTGGGCATGATCAACCTAATGTTATCTGTGTGATAGGTAGAATCATGGTTGAGCGACCACGAGGACTCTGAAGTGTTGTCGGAACTTGTGCTGTGAGGGTAAGCTCAAGCCAAGAGTTAGTAGTGTGGAGTTTTGGTCAGCTCAGTTGAGGCCTTAGAAAAAGTTGTGATTTGGGTAGCATGGAATTAAAGAGCAGTGTGTTTTTCAAGCAATCCTTTGGAAAGGATGGAGTCTGAAAGTTAAGAATCTCTAGCGGATGATTGGTCAAGGTATTGAGGAATATGTAAATTCGTTAGTAGAGCTGGATTGACCACTGATATAGATAAGAATTTCAAGTAATCTCATTCCGTGAAAAAGAAAGGTTGTTTTATGGAACGTGTGAAGTAAGGTCCGAAAGTGAGATAGTTATTGGTGTTTCTGTTCTAAGGCCGCTATGGTGTCTTGAATGGACGAGAGTACCTTAAGGAATGTGTTCGGAACAATGTCTTCCAACTGGAAAAAAGTTGAGAGTTAAGGAAGTTCGGCTTCTATGGGAACCTAAAGTAGTAGAGAAGTGTGTGAAGGAACACAAGGAAGTGTTTACATGCTTCAAGTGAAACAAGTATGTGTCGGACGAAGAGTGGGTGATGAATTGCGTATATTTAGTTATGTTGAGAGATTAAGGTCGAGATATTACATCGGGGTTTTTTGTATTCCATTAGAGACCAATTTGGAATTTGGAAATGTTAAATTACTCAAGGAACCGTATAAGGTATTGTGTTGGAGAAAGTTACACCTTGGTATTAAGAACAAGCGTAGTGGTAGCACCGTGGTCACAAGTGTACGTGATGGATTCTTAGTCTTGAGACAAGTGTGAAGGGACGTACTTTGTGGAACAGTGAGTATTGTATTCTAAGAAGCAAGATTACAGTAAATCAACGAAAAGCAAATCAGGACTTATCACGGACTAAGTATAAATCATGTAATGGTTTATACCATAAGGGTTTTGTAAATAATTGATGAGAATTGTCGGTTGTGAATCTTCCATTAAGTAATTTGGTGTAAGTGGGATGTGTAATGGATAGTGAAGGGCAAGAAATCCCGGTTAATGTGTACGAAGTGATGGAAAGGTTCTTCAAGAGGATGCATTGCCCCGATTTATTTTCAAGTATAGAGAAACTTCTGTATTTGTGAACAATTGGAATATTCAGAATCTACCTTTTGTTGGACTAAGAACGTTGTTGTTTTATTTCTCACCAAGGATTTTAATCAAGAGAACAAGGCTGAGTGCTAACATGTTATGTCCATCACTTTTGTGGTATCGTATAATGGTTGTATGTTGGATTTTGCTTATGGACGAATCAAGTATGAGTTATGGCTAAAACCCTAGAATGTCGTCATTATTGACTTCACGCTAGTGTAGTTGTATGAGAAGAGAATGAACTATCCTGCCAATGATTTGTCGTATGACCACGTCAGAATTTGGAATTTTGCCTTGTCACTTGGTTGTAGTGTGTCATCTGCATGTTTTAACTTTGTTCGATATTACCTTGAGTGGATCATGGTTAGTGAATGTTATATAAGTGAAGAAGCCGTGAGTTGAGGATGATATCGCGAGTCAGTACGAACTGGATTGATGGTTCTGAGTTGAGATGACTTTTGAAAAAAAAATTGGTTTTTAGATTCTACAGCAGTGTTAATCGATTAACGCAATGTGGTTAACCGATTAACACGTGCAAGGATGGTGTTTTACGCTGAATTTTAAGGAGTTAACCTATTAACTCAGATGGTTAATCGATTAAAATGTGTGTGAGTTGTGAAATCTCTTGTAAACCATCATCTGCGTTTTGTTACCTTATGTTGCTCCGAGTGGAGAGTGCTGTGTGAATGGAAATCGGGATTATAAGTAAATGAAAGTCAGATTTGTGTTTTGAAATTGGAACTTCTGAAAGGTGTTGCATAATTGATCATTTGTTTAGAAGACGAGGGAGTTTAACTTTTGGAGAATTAATCTTGTGAATGGTGTTGAATGTGAGAAATTATTAAGTGTATTGTTATTATTACCGTTGAGAGTCTTAAGGACGAAGTTGGAAAATACTCACGAAGTATTGATCTTGCAAGAAATATTTCGGTGTGTAATTATGGTATTAGTAAGGTAAGAACGGTTGGTCAGAGTTTAGTATTTGTTATCTTCCGTGAGTTCATGGTTTTGGATTTAGACTGTGAGAGTGGTACCAGTTGTGTGCAGTTGTGTTTTACCAAGAGAATGAAATTTGAAAGTTATCTTTCCAAGTACGAGTGAGAATTGGGTGTTTCAAAGTTAAGTATGTAAATTGGATTGTATGAGAACAGAACGATTAAGAGAAGTGGATGCAATTGAGAAACGTAGCATGGTCTTCAAAAGTGTGAGTATATGTGGAGTGTTGTATGTGAATTAGTGAGTAGTATGGAAACTCATAATTGCGCTTTGGATGGTTTAAGTTTCCGATAAGTGGTGACTCGCATATGATTGCAGTTGTGTGATGGTGCTATGTAATATTGGTTGAGATCTCGTGTCGGCAAGAAACCTTAAGTAAGTCAGAAAACTGTAAGAAGGATTGTTATATAATGTAGTAACCAGAACCGGAGGTTGTTAAACTATTTTGGATATATTGGCCTGAGTTTAGAATGGATTGAGAGTTGTGTGGTTATGGTTGTAACAGTGTAGCTCCTGTACCTTTATCGTCTGGAGAGTGTTGGATGGATGTTATAATATTGTGTATCGGCGAGGAAATTTTTCTACCATAGGATGTCAGTAAGTTTCTTGTACCATTGGTTAGTAAGGACCCCAGTGGAAAAGTGTGTTTTTCCGTGGACTGTTAGCTACTTGATAGTGCTCAAGAATTCGTGGTGTTCCACTGTTAGAATTTTGGATTGCACAGTGGAAGGTGACAGATGAAAGAGTTATGTAAGAATAATAATAATTTAGAAGGATTATTGCTTGTAAGTATGGAAATAAGGAGATCTTGTTTTAAGTGTGTTACCTTTTGGTGTGACACGAAAGAAATGAAATATCGGATGTGATGGGTACAATGTATAGCATCAGATCAAGTGGAGCTGGTAAGAAGTCGTTTGACGAATTATGAAGTGGTTTTGGACGTTGAAAGATTTATAAAAAGATAAATCGTCAATGATGGCATGAAGTTAAGGAATCATCGAATTACCTCATGAGAATTTGATGAGTGTTTGTTATCCTGAACCAAGATAAGGTGTTACGGTTTTGTTTGTGACTCAGTAGAGGAATATGGAATGGTACATTCTTTCTGAAGGTAGAATGCGACCAAGTCTTTTGCATGAAACAACAGATGAATTGAGGAGAAGCAAAGTTAGAGTTAACCAAATATTGGAACAAGAGTATGACAACGGACGTGAAGTTGTTAGTTTGTGAAATAAGGATGTGGTCTGTGAAGTCAAGTTGGAATTGGATTACATCAGAAATTCTAATGGAAGTAAAGTTAAGTGAGGAGCTAAGACAGCGATACAAGTTGTCGTTATTATTGAGTAGAGGAAATTCGGGCGCGAATTCCAATTTAAGGGGGGGAGAGTGTAATACCCCATATTATTTAAATACTCAATTAGATATCAGATGAGCTTTTGTGTGCTCTATCTTTGGTTCATTAGATTCATGGAATCCTCTAAGTACTTTAAGTATTGACATTTGGGATCAATAGAGCAACTAATGAACTCTGAAGAGATCAATTATTTAATGAAAGAGACAGATCAATAATGATTAGTCCAAGAGAGCATTTTATGGTAACGCTAATAATTGATCATTTGGTGTTAGATGATAAAATATCAATTGGAGATATTTTACTCTATTGGATTATATTATATAATACGTATATATATATATATATATATATATATATATATATATATATATATATATATATATATATATGTTTGTGTGTGTGTGTGTGTGTGTGTGTTAAGAGAAAGAAGGAAAAAGAAATAGAAAGTGGGTGAGAAGAAGAAGAAAAATAGAGAAAAGAGAGAAGAAGAGAAGAGAAGGGGAAAGAAGAAAAGAAACTCTTGAAAGGGAAAGAGGAGTTCATGGCTTCATCACCTTCACCATCATTTCATCTTCTTCTTCTTCAAAGAGGTGAGTCCCGTTAGTTAGGAACTTTGGGGTTGAAATTGGTTGGAAAGTTTGGGAAGTTAGGGTTTGGTGTATTGAACCATCAAATCTTTCTTGATGTTGTTTCTATTGTCATTATTGGTACTACCTTTGTTTTCTTGATGTTTTGGGTCATTGGGGACCTTAAAATGATAAATTTTGGTGTTTTCTTCATAAAAATGCGTCCAGGCATTGATACAGCTCGCTACGCGAGCCGTAGTGAAAAACAGGGGATTCTGCTACTGACTTAGTTCGCATCGCGAAGTCAGGTTCGCATAGCGAAGTCCCCTGCGCAGAGAAAAATACTGCGCCTCTTATTTTCGCCGTAAGTTGAGTTTCGTAACTCCGTTTGATGCACGGTTGGAAGCGTTGGAAAGCTAATTCAATTCTCTATTTGATGGTGAAATAGAAACATAGGTATATGTCATAGATTGATAGGAAAGAGATGAATATTGAAGTGAACGTGAAAAGTGTGGTTTGTGTTTCCACCGAAATTCATGAATTGAGAACCCGATTGATATGGGACTTTAAGCCTTAAAAAGAGAATCCAATGTGCTATTAAATGGTAATTTTAGACCATGATTTAACTAATGATGCTTGGTAGAGGATAGTAGTGGCTTGTATGCCTTAAAATGTGTGTGAACTATTATGTATATTATGTTTGACATGTTATGCTATCATGTGTGTTTTATGATTGATATTGTTATATGCAAATTGTGTTAAACCATGTCTATCTAATTGTGTTAAGTATGAATGAGAGAATATGCATGCTTAAAATGAGTTAGGAAGAGTGAGGAAACTTTACTCCAAAAAAAATGTTATAATTCTAGGTTGTGACTAGAAATTGAGAGAAACTCTAGATGGCTATGCTCGTGCATTCGATGTAGAAAGGTGCATCCTTGATGAGTAATGGTCTAGAGTAGATAATCTAGATGGCGATGCTCAAGCATCGATGCCTAGGTGTGCATCTTCGACGAGTAATGGTCTAGAGGAGAGTGAGACACTAGTACGGAACATGTGTGTGAACCTTGTGTTCTTTGTAAAAAGGCGAATTGTGGCCTTAAGGCATTATGGCCTTGTGATTGTCGAATAGAATCACGTTTGTGTGTGAGATCACGTAATCGTAACCGTTTCTCTTGAGTTGCAATTTCTTGAGTCTTGAGCTCCTCTGAAATATACACATGACTACTTGGCAGGTTTGATTCCCGCGTGCAGTACGAATGGCGCCCATGGAGCGTATGCTAGTGACGGTTAATGGCCCGTGTAAAGTGACGGTTCATAATGGTTAATGGCCCGTAGAACCCGAATCCATTCGTATGTCAAGTAGGTTACAAGGATCCATGATCCGGGTCGACTTATAGACGTAAAAGCGGACGGGAAAAGGGGATGCCTTGGTAAGGTTATCGATTAGTGATATTTTGAGTTGGTGAACTCATGAACATGTTACCATATAGTGTGAGATTGTGAACTCAAGGTCATTTCCCTTCCCTTTTGACTTGAGTTAGGATTGGCTAGAACCCTGTAAAGCCGAGAGAATCCATAAGATAGGGGAACTCACTGAGATTAATATCTCACCCCATTATTGTTGTTATTTTTTAGGTTAATTGCAGGTTTGATTTACAAGTGGAGCTATGCTTGGATGTTTCAAGAGAAGCTTAGCTTGTGATTTTTCCACTGTGTAATTTATTGTACAATGAATGATATTGTATATTGATCTTAGTTTTTATTGTTTTGATTAATTTCCATATCTTGCACCATAAGTTGTATTATGTTTTTATAATGGTCAAGTATGTGAATTACGCCAATAGGCACTTATGATGGTGTTAGTACCAAATAAAACACTTGTATGGTATTATTCTAGATATATATTATGCAGGGCGTCACATTGAGTAGTATGGGGAACCGAGGAGTTTCTCCTCGTTTAGTTTGATATGAGAACCTCACTTAGAGTATATTCTAATGAGAATGTTGGCGATCGTAAAAATTTTGGCATGGACGACCAAGGTTTTCATTGGGATCCATGACTCTAAGGACCTTTTAGAACCTTGAACCGTTTGGCCAAAAAAATAGGACTGGCGGTCACGTAGTATGGGGCACCGAGGTTTACTCCTCGCATAGTTTGATACAAAAATCTCAATCAGAAGAGACTTTCTTGATGAAGTCATTTTCCTGGAAATCATTGACATATGCAACGAATAGTTGAGGAGGTCCATGACTCTAAGACCTTTGTTTAGAACCCGATGTTAATGGTCATGTAGTATGGGATACCATGGTGCACTCTTCGTGTAGTTCGATACGAAGACCACACCCATAAGAGATTCATATGATGGAGTCGTTAACTGTCATATTCATGATGTGTCTTATAAATAGTCATACAAATCCATGACTTTGGGATTCCTTTAAACTCTAGAGCCTATCCTATAAGATCCTTGCAAGGAGAGCAATCAAAGTATCTTCCATCCGTGTCTCAGAATCTCGGAGCCGCTTATCTGGAAACCTCATAATCAATCATTCATTCATGCATCCATTCATCATAAAAAAAAAGAGCTTTGTAAAATAAAAAAAACACATGCATCCATGCATTCATTCAATCAAAAAGCAGTAAGAAAAAGAACAATCAAATAATAATTATAACATAAAAGAAGTAAAATAATCTCAAACATTCATATGATCCAATAGATTACAGTTAGGTTCATCTCCAAGACCTAATAAAAAATAGCTTAGCTACTCATAGTGAAATTAACAATTACCATGAGTTGATAAGAAGAATTCAGGAAAAATAATGGAAAATAAACTCTCCAATGACTTCAATGGTCTCCAAAATTGATATCAAAAGTTCATTTCTGTCACTTGCTTAGAATTCTTAACCCCTAAAAAAGTCTCCACCTTTTTCTATTTAAAGTGCAAATAACGTGTCATAAAAAGAAATCATCACAACCATGATGCTTAGTATCACGATTAGGAAACTTTATCTTCAGGCCCACAATGAAGCAACTGCAGCCGCGAGAACTCTAGGGGCAAAATCTTGCGTTTTTTCTTCCTTTTCTATTGAGTTTTTTCTAAGTCTCTTTTCCTTATTCTTTTGCAACTTTTCTCAATTCTTCCACATATTTGCTTGGCTTTTTTACATATTCTCAATAGGCACTTTTACTTCATCTTCATTCTTAGTTCTTAAGAATCATTCTCATAGGTTTTTCAGCTTGCTGATAAAGCGTGTCATCAGTTCCACAACACTCATATTATAATTCAGATACTTACGCATTAACTGCTTGAATCTCTCTCATGCATCAGACAATGACTCTTGTAACACATTATCCCTGAATACTCTTAATTAATATAAAAAACATGCAATAATCATATTTAACCATCAAGGGTGTCACACATCTCCCTCAAATAATCACATTTTTCAAAAAAAAAATTATAACAACGCAACGGAAATCAACTTCAAACAAGCTTTATAATATTTCAATAAAATAAAACAGTAGATTAATTAAATTAATCCAACAACTCAAAAATATTGAACAAAACTTCCCAACCCTGTGTTACAGATCATAAGACTAACAAAACTTAAATAATGCAGAAAACAACAAATAAAGGAAGATACCTCAATGTACTCCTCCAGCACAACAATAGCCACTCCTATACCTCATTATACGTACTCCAGAATAGTACAAAACATTACGAAAAATAAACAGAGGTGAGAATAACTTTATAGATGATATCGGTGTATTAAACGACAAGGTTATTCATATATAACATCAATTAATATTCTCACACAATAATTAAAAAAAACAACAATAACGAGAATCACAATGCAAACGTACTAATGCAATGTACTCCTCCTACAAGAATGCATGTGGTACCAAGGTTTATATTTCATAGGTGTGTTACTAATTTATCCATGTCTCTGGTTCCTCTCTTGAGCAGAGGTTCTCTTTGAACAATGAGACCGTCATCAGCTCTCTATGAGCACTTGACCTAGTGGGACTGAATTCCTATATATCTCTGATAAAAATGAATGCATGGGACTCAACAACAATTCTCAAAACACATATGCAACAATTCAACTCAAAAATCAAAGAAACAACATTCACATACTAAAAAATATGTTATACAGTAGTTTTCTCTGAACTACTTAACTTAAAAATATGCTATACAATTATAGCTCAATCATATCAACATATTATATTCACACATACTCATCCACAGTGCAAAATGTTAACATATTATCACAATACCACTCACCAACAAAGTAATTCACATTATTACTTATGTAAGACCGCAAACAGTGCAAGGCAACCAATATTCAAGGTAAACTTTAGCCTTATTAAAACAACTCTAAACTTGTCAAATTACTCAAATCTGAACTCAACTTAATAATATTATTATAAATTACTCAACAACTCAATTTAACTCTTTTGCCTTAACGACCTTAAATAAAAATATTACTCCAAATATAACCTTAACATGTCAAAAGGCTCCAAACTCAACTCAAGTTTATCCTATATTTTGATCTCCAACTCTACACAACTCAAAAGTAACTCTGAAAACTATATAAAAACTCTAACCAAATAAAATAGGACTCTTAAACTCATAAAAAAGGTAACGAAAAGTCGTCGAAATCACCAACTACTCAAAACTTAACCTTCTTGATTCCACTTGATCAATCTCACGATTAAAACTCTAAAACCAAATGTATGACTTGAAAATAACACCAAAAATTAAAGACTTATGATAAAATTATGAAACCATCTAGTTTAAAAGATCATTAAACTCTCTTTATAACACAACTGACTTCAACCCTAACGGACTTAGGAAACTCAAGTTATGTGTGAAATATGATTACCAGCACAAGACGGAAATTGATTATACCTTTGGTAAAAAAACCAGCGAACTGCTACTATTGTATCATCCTAGACTTAATTTCCCCACTTCAAAATAAATATTATCGTGTTAGCTTTCTAGCGAAACTGTCGACACCTCAAAATGACTTACCATACTCAAGTTACACATGAAATAAGACGATCAGTCCCTTTCTCAGTCTACCTGCAATTTTCTACGTTATGACACTCAAGTTACCCATAAAATAAGACGATCAGTCCCCTTCTAAGTTTACCTATAATTTTTTGTGTTTTTATCCCTATTGAACATATTTGAAACTCGTCTATTTTTCCTATTTGAGTTCGAACCGCCCCAAAAAACACACGGATAAACAACACCATTGAAAGGGCCAAAAATAGGAGAAATTCTCCTTTTGAAATTTTTCTGACTTTTTACAACCTTTGCCCAACAACATAGATAAAAGCACATCAACCGTACATATAAAATATATTTCATGATCCAATTATTAAAGTGTTTTCCCCAAAGGGAACAACCGTGTATTATTATACAACAACAAGGGAAAAGGCACCAAAAATAAATAGTTATTCCTAATTCACCCCATACGAGGTATTGAAGAACATGACAAAAGGGTTCAAGGCAACCCCTTTTGCACACAAACACACAAACAACAATCACAAGTATAAAATTGAGGAGAAAAAAATAAGAGGGTTAGAATCTCTCACTATCCTACTGCCTAAAACACCCATATGTAAAGAATTTTCCCCCTTAACTCGAAGTTGCTTGATCGTTGAGCTCTCTTGCCTTTTGGATCTACTGCTATTTTCTTTCCTAGGATTGTTCTAGCATACTGCCATTTTTCCAAATTTTCTCAATTTCACGATCTAATAGAACTTGCCCTCATCGGATCTATTTATTTAGCCCTAATATCCAAATTATTCCTCTCACCCATCAACTCTCTTCACACCCTCCCTAAATCTCTATTTTTATAAAATTCCAATTTAATATTTAAATAAATAATACTCTAATTAAATAATTATTTAGATATTATAAAAAAACTCAATTATCTCAAGTAAATTAATAATTTCATTATTTTTAAATCTCACCACACCCTTAGCTCTTTACTCCAAACACCAATTTCTCTATAGTTTTCTTACATGAGGTATGATGCTGGACATATATCGTTAGGCTTTTAACCAGCTAGCCCTGTAACTTTTGATATTAAAAGTTATGTGCTTTCAATTTTTCACGATAACCAGCTCGATGGGAAAGCTATCAGAGATTCGTAGGAGCATCTGGCTAAATTTTACGAGATGTGTTTAATGTGCAAATCGACTGATTTAACTGGTGCTCAGGTAAAATTATTTTTTTTTTCTTTGAAAGGTCGCGCTAAGGATTAGTTGCAATGCATACCAAATGGTACTATTCATATCTAGAAAGGTATTTTACAAATTATGCACGTTGTTTTTTACATTTCTAGGTCTATCGGCATCGTTAACGAATTCAAACCTCAAATAAACACACAAAAAATACCTCAGTAGTACTATACCAAATAGAACAGAATAACAATTAAAATTAAAATTAAAAATTAAACAAAAAATAACTAACAAAAATTAAATTAAATACAAAATTAAAAAAAAATGTTGCACAAATATTGCCCTGTTGATATTATCAATAATCTCTGATAACGGTGCCAAAAACTTGATGACTTACTTATAAGATATACTAATATGGTCAAAGTAATAAAATAATTTGTCTCCACAGGATTGTGAATTTAAGCACGAGAAAAATTTTAGATTAAAGTATTTATAAAGAAGAACGGCTATATATATATATATATATATATATATATATATATATATATATATATATATATATATATATATATATATATATATATATTTGAATCCCCTAATTATATCTTTTGATGAATGTGTATTACCTGAATAACAATTACGCTATAATTTCACGGAAAATTAACAAGATCACTGCACCCAATTCCTTAGTGTACATCTCACTAAATTAGAGAATAATTCTCTATTTCCTTAAGCAAACTCAAATTAAAACTATGAATGACTAAGTTTGTTAATTCTATCACCACAACTTATAAATATCTATTCCTAGTTAATTACTAATTTGAACAATTGCCCTAATTCGGATAGGTAAGCTTACGGTCAATAATCCTTACTCATCTAAAATCAATTTGTGTGCTCGTGAACACATAAAAAGCATTAAAAACAAGAACAATTGAATAATAATTATAACATAAAAGTAGTCAAATAATCTCAAAGATTCATATGATCCAACATAGTACAATTAGGTTCATCTATGTGAAGAAGATGTTCATCATCTATCTTAGTTTAGTTTTGATGAAGAGAAAAGCTTATCAAAGAAGAAAAAGTTTGGAATCAATAATGCATAAGCTTATGGATATTTTAGAAGTAAATAAAGTTGATCTTAATACTAAGGTACTCAATTTCAATTCATTATATATGAAATTTATATGCTCAAAAAACAATGCTCATCTTCATCTCTAAAGTTCTCAAATTATCATGCACTTTTTAAGTCAGATCTGTTGCACTTTTTAAGTCAAATATGGTTACCAGATTTAACAAAATCTATTGTTGTTTGAAATTCAAAAATCGTTCTGTAGTTTTGAAGTCAGGTATTCATTTAACTGACTTAAGAATTCCTGTACATAATTCAAAAATTGTGTCTTTTCATGAACAATTGTCATTCTAAACTATTGCAAACATTCATGAAAATGCCTCAAACTTTTGCATTAATTTATAGGGGTTTCTTAGGATGTATTTAATGCAAAATACATCATAAACTCATATTACCTGTAATACCCCGTAAATTTATAAACGCTCTAGTGAATATTATTATGATCAACTGGGTTCCGGAGTACTCTGAGTAATTATTTGATAAAAATAATTAGAGTAAACTGACGAACTCAAAGTCGATTAAATTAATAGTATTTAACGTTGAGTTTTATAATTTAATGTATTTGAGCTAAATTGGACATTTAGTAGTGTTACTAAAAATGATAGGTTTCTTTACTATCTATTTTTCTTTTCATTTTCCTTATTTGGTAAAACTAGAGAAACTTAGAGAAAGAAAAAGTGAAGGAAAGAAAAGAAAGGAAAAGAGGAAGGAAAAGGAAAAGGAGAAGAAGATTTCTCAAAAAGCTCAAGATCATCATCAAGCATCCATTCTTCATCTAATCTTCTTAGTATCAATCTCCTCGTCTAGTAATCCAGGTGGGTTCTAGTTAGACTCTTTAGAGTAGAGTTATTTTGAGTTTAGAGTTAGATTGGAAATTGGGAAAAATGTGTATTTTGGTATAAAATCATGAATCTAACTGTTAAATTCAATGTTTGATTATATGTTATACTGGTTGTGATGTTATAACATGTTTTGATGCATTTTGATTGATGAAAAATGGGATTTTGGGATGATTTTGGATCAACCCGTAAACAGGAAACTCTGCAGGTTTTTCTGCATTTTTCTCTGCCCATACGCGTATGGGGCATGTCAATACGCGTATGGGGCTTGTCATTACGCGAACGGCAAGGGCAATACGCGTATGGCAATTTTAAAAGGAATTTTCGAGGAAAAACGTCTCTGCCCATACGCGTACGGCCTTGGGCAATACGCGTATGGATGACCGAGGATTTTGAGCAATACGTGTATCGCTTGGGGCAATACGCGTATGGCTGGGCGAGAATCTTGGGCAATACGCGTATGGGATGTGCCAATACGCGTACGGCCAGGAGAGTTGCAGAAATTCTGCTGTTGTGAACTATTTTCCGATCGTTTGTTTCAAATGCCGTAACTTTTTGTACGTAACTCGGATTTGAACAATTTTGGTATCGTTGGAAAGATAATAAAATGTACTTTCTTATTACAACGGTTTTAAGATTGTAGGCCAATTTAATTAAGTTGGGATTTCTGAAATAGTGTCGTTTTGTCGACTTTTATCTGTTGAATGTGTATAATTATCATTGACAGTGTATACATGTTAAAATATGAATTAAGTAGAGTGAGGATTTACCCAGAACAATGTTGTCAGTGTGTGATGTTATGGTGGAAACGTTCGTGCAAGTAAGGCCGAGGTGTGTGTATTGTGTAATCATAACCGGTTATTATTGATAGTGCGTTTCACGGGTCTCGAGCTCCTCTGAAACATATGCACCATTACTTGGCAGGTTTGATTCCCGCGGTTAGTACGATTGGGACCTACGGGTAGAGACTTATGATGGTTAACAGGCCATGAGAAGTGACGGTTCACGGCTAACAGGCCGTTGTTCCCGAATCCATTTCGTATGCCAAGTAATTCTAGGATCCGTGACTCGGGTCGTCTTCTAGACGTAGAAGCGGACGGGAAAAGGGGATGCCTTGGTACGGTACTTTGTGAATCCTTGAGTTTACAGGCTCAAGAGGTACTTCGGTACTTTGTGAATCCTTGAGTTTACAGGCTCAAGAGGTACTTCGGTACTTTGTGAATCCTTGAGTTTACAGGCTCAAGAGGTACTTCGGTACTGGTGTGAGTTTACAGGCTCACCGTGTTGGCTACTTGTGTGTGTGTGCTCATGGTCTTTCCCCTTTTCCCTTTGACATGAGTTAGGTTTATTAGAACCTTGTAAAGCCGATAGGACTTTAAGATAGGGAACTCACTGAGATTTGATGTATCTCACCCCACTGTTGTTGTTTACATCACAGGTTCTGCAGGTTTGGCGAAGGGTAAGGACAAGGTTATGTGACTTCCCTTACGGACCGTGGTTTTGTGATGGCATGGCTTCCGCTATGGCGCTTATGTTTTGAGATCATTGTATTGATCTAGTTCTTAGTTTTTATCATTTTGGAACATCTTGTATATGTAATGCCTTAGACTTTTAGTGTTTTGTAGTAGAGGCATTTATGTATAGAATGTGTTAACTAGGAACTTATTATATTTCAGTACCAAGCGTACTTATCATGTATAATATATGATTTGATGCATGTATTATATATGTGGTTGTGACAGTTGGTATCAGAGCAGGTCGTATCCTCGACCTAGCCATGAAATAGAATAAGCAATTTCTTTCCGTTTCAGATACGTGGTGTCGCCGTTGGTCTTACGTGTTATATTTATGGTATTGAGCCTGATCAACTTAATCCTATTTCTGTGACATTCAGGAACATGGCTGACAGACTTAGAAACAACCGTGGAAGACCCAGAACTCCGAGGACTACTCCAGCTGGGACAGTTCCATAGGGTGATGAAGGGAATGCCCCTTTGTACCAATTTATGCAACAGATGCAGCAGCAGCAGAATCAGTTCATGCAAGGAATGATGCAGCAAATGGCTGATGGTCTGCATCCTCCAGTGGTTGTTCCTGAAGTTGCAGGAGGAACCTATAGAGAATTCATCCGTATGAATCCTCCGGAGTTTCAGGGAGGGCTAGATCCGGTGAAGGCGCATGAATGGATATTAGGTATGGAACGGATTTTCTTGATAGTTCATTGCAGTGAGGAAAATAAGGTGGTCTTTGCTTCTCACTTGTTGAAGGGTCCTGCCATGAGGTGGTGGGAAAGTGCTTCAGCCTTAATGACCATCCAAGAGATACCAAAGGTGTGGGAACAGTTTAAGGTAATTTTTATGGAGAACTATTTTCTGAGTTCTTTAAGGTCGCAGAAGGAGTTTGAATTCCAACAGTTGAGACAGGGCAATTTATCAGTGGCTTCATATGCGGAAAAATTTGAGATCATGGCTGACTATTCTAGGCAGGCCATGTATACTCCTGATGAGAGGTGGAAGATTGATCAGTTTTTGTTTGGTTTGAGGGCTGAAATTTCACACAGCGTGTCTCAACGGGAATTTTCTACTTATGCTGAAATGTTAAGACAATGTTATGTGGCGGAAAATAGTTTGAAAAAGGTACAAATGGAGGTGGATTCGAACAGGGCGACTCAAGGTGACCGAGGGAGGTCGAATCAGCAGTTTAGGCAAAGGCAACAGTCTTCCAAAGGGAAGCAAGCTCAGAGTTCTAGAACTAGTGTGCCTCCGGTATGTCGTATTTGTGGACGGAATCATTATGGTAGGTGCAGTTTGGAAGGAATGAGATGTTATCAGTGTAATAAGGTGGGCCACATGGCTAAGGATTGTCCTCAGGGTAGAAATCAGACGCAAGGGAAGACTACTGGCCGAGTGTATACCTTGGATGCAAGGAAAACAAAGGGTGACAACTCCTTGATTGCGGGTACGTGTTTTGTAAATGGACATCCTTGTTTTGTTTTATTTGATTGTGGGGCAACGCATTCTTTTGTGTCCACGCGATGTGTGAAGCGACTTGGGTTGCAAACTATTCCTTTGTTTCCTCCTATGGTGGTTACTACTGCCATGGATGAATTGGTTGAAACGCCATTGATGTGTGAAAATTGTGTGTTGTCGATGAACGAAAGAGTCTTCCAGATTGATCTTATTTGTTTGCCGCTTAAGAAAGTGGATGTTATTCTGGGAATGGACTGGCTTTCAGCTAATTCGGTTTTTATCGGTTGTGAGGAGAAGCTAATTATTATTCCATCTACTGAGGCTACTCCGAAGGATGTATTATCAACGATTTTAGAAGGTACGGTGGGAATGGTAAACTTCTTGTTTGAGAAGGAGAAATCTGTTTTATTGGTTCTTACTAAGGAAGGAAGTAGTGAACAGCAAGTCCTGAGTATTCCAATAGTGTGTGAGTTTCCTGAAGTGTTTCCAGAGGATGTTTCTTCTCTTCCTCCGGAGAGAGAAGTTGAGTTCTCTATTGACCTGATACCGGGAACGGCTCCTATATCCGTTTCTCCGTATCGGATGGCACCGCTTGAATTAAGAGAATTAAAGGACCAGTTGGAAGACTTGATGTCTAAGCATTTTGTTAGACCTAGTGTTTCACCTTGGGGAGCTCCAGTGTTGTTAGTAAAGAAGAAAGATGGGGGAATGCGATTGTGCATTGATTATTGTAAGCTGAATAAAGTCATTATTAAGAACAAGTACCCTTTACCAAGGATAGACGACTTGTTAGATTAATTGAAAGGAGCCTGTGTGTTCTCGAAGATTGATTTACCGTCGGGTTATCATCAGATCCGAGTGAAGAGTTCCGATGTGCCAAAAACTGCATTTAGAACCCGTTACGGTCATTACGAATTCTTAGTGATGCCTTTCGGTGTGACTAATGCTCCAGCTGTTTTTATGGATTACATGAATCGTATATTTCAGGCTTACTTGGACCAATTTGTGGTAATCTTTATTGACGACATTCTTATTTATTCTCGTACTCCACAAGAGCACGGAGAACATCTGAGAATTGTCTTATCGGTATTGCAAGAGAAGAAATTGTTTGCTAAGTTGAGTAAGTGTGAGTTTTGGATGTCGGAAGTAAATTTTCTTGGACATGTTATATCTCAAGGTGGTGTGGTAGTGGATCCATCAAAGGTAGAAGTAGTGATTAATTGGGAGAGACCGAGAAATGTTTCAGAAGTCAGAAGTTTCTTGGGATTGGCTGGTTACTATAGAAGGTTCATTAAGGGTTTTTCTCAGTTGGCCTTACCAATGATGAAACTTACTCGGAAGGATGTTGCTTTTGAGTGGGATTCGGGTTGTGAACAAAGTTTTATAAAATTGAAGGAAAGTTTGATGAGTGCTCCAGTATTAATTATTCCTGATCCTAACAACTCTTATGAAGTGTTCTGTGATGCTTCTAAGAGGGGATTAGGGGGTGTTCTAATGCAAGGCGGTCAAGTAGTAGCTTATGCTTCTCGACAGTTGAAAGTTCATGAGAAGAATTATCCAACTCATGATTTGGAACTAGCTGCAGTGGTGTTTGCACTGAAGGTGTGGCGTCATTATTTATATGGTGTACGTTTTGAAATGTTCAGTGACCACAAAAGTTTGAAGTATTTGTTTGACCAAAAGGAGTTGAATATGCGACAAAGATGGTGGATGGAGTACTTAAAGGATTATGACTTAGAATTGAAGTATCATCCAGGAAAGGCGAATAAAGTAGCAGATGCTTTAAGTCGGAAAATGGTTCATAGTGCGGAATTGATGATTTTGGAGTATTCATTGTTGGAAAAGTTTAGAGATCTTAATCTCCAGTTTGTGTGGACTCCGAATGGTATAATCATGGGAAATTTGAATGTCAATTCTATGTTAAGAGTTGAGATTCAACAAGCATAATTGTTAGAGGAGGAGTTACAAGAATTGTTACTTCAACTGGGTTTTACACGAGCAACAGATGGAATTGTTCTGTTTAATCAAAGGATTTGTGTTCCGAAAGATGAGGCATTGAAAAGGAAGATTCTAGACGAAGCTCATAAAGGTACTTTTATGATACATCCTGGTTCTTCGAAGATGTATCAGTATTTAAAGAAGGATTACTGGTGGTCTGGGATGAAAAAGGATATAGCGGAATATGTGTCAGAATGTGCAGTGTGCCAACAGATGAAGATTGAACACCAAAGACCGGGCGGTTTGTTACAACCTTTAGATATTCCAGTTTGGAAGTGGGATAGTATTTCTATGGACTTTGCAGTGGGTTTACCTCGTACACAAGGAGGTTATGATTCTATTTGGGTAATTGTAGATCGACTAATGAAATCTGCACATTTCTTAGCCGTAAAGACTACTTATGAGGCAAGTCATCTTGCGAGGTTGTTTATTGCCAAGATTGTGAGATTGCATGGTGTTCCTTCTAATGTTGTGTCCGATAGAGATTCGAAGTTTACTTTGAGATTTTGGAAAGTGTTCCAACAAGTCATGGGTACGAACTTGCGTTTAAGCACGTCGAATCATCCTCAAACGGATGGCCAGACTGAGCGAACAATACAGACGATGGAGGATATGTTAAGAGCTTGTGTGCTAGAGAGTAGAGGGAATTGGAAGGAACTTTTGCCATTAATTGAGTTTTCCTAAAACAATAGTTATCATGCGAGCATCGGTATGGCTCCTTATGAAGCATTGTATGGGAGGAAGTGTAGAACACCTTTGTGTTGGGTAGAAATTGGCGAAGATAGAATTTTGGGGCCCGAGATTATTCGAGAGACTACGGAAAAGATTCGAATGATCCGTGAGAAGGTTAAACAAGCACAAGATCGCCAAAAGAGTTATGCGGACAATCGTAGGAGACCTTTAGAATTTGAGGAAGGTGACCATGTATTTCTGAAAGTTACTCCAAGATTGAGATTGAGAGGACCGTTTAAGTCACGAAAGTTAAGTCCGAGATACGTGGGACCGTATCAGATTTTAGAAAGGATTGGTGAAGTTGCTTACAGATTAGCCTTACCACCCTCTCTATCTGAAATGCATGATGTTTTTCATGTATCTCAGCTCCGTAAGTTTATTACTGATCCTCGTCAGCCAATTCTACCAGAATCGGTGGAAATAGAAGTGGTTTTGACTTTTGAACCACAACCGAGTTGTATTGTGGGAAGAGAAACTAAAGTGTTAAGAAACAAAGACATTCCACTTGTTAAGGTGCAATGGGATATGACGCATCCAGGTGATGCTACGTGGGAGCTAGAATCGGAAATGCGAGATTCTTATCCACATCTGTTCAGGTAATATTCTAAATTCGAGGACGAATTTCTATTTAAGGGGGGGAGGATGTAATACCCCGTAAATTTATAAACGCTCTAGTGAATATTATTATGATCAACTGGGTTCCGGAGTACTCTGAGTAATTATTTGATAAAAATAATTAGAGTAAACTGACGAACTCAAAGTCGATTAAATTAATAGTATTTAACGTTGAGTTTTATAATTTGATGTATTTGAGCTAAATTGGACATTTAGTAGTGTTACTAAAAATGATAGGTTTCTTTACTATCTATTTTTCTTTTCATTTTCCTTATTTGGTAAAAGTAGAGAAACTTAGAGAAAGAAAAAGTGAAGGAAAGAAAAGAAAGGAAAAGAGGAAGGAAAAGGAAAAGGAGAAGAAGATTTCTCAAAAAGCTCAAGATCACCATCAAGCATCCATTCTTCATCTAATCATCTTAGTATCAATCTCCTCGTCTAGTAATCCAGGTGGGTTCTAGTTAGACTCTTTAGAGTAGAGTTATTTTGAGTTTAGAGTTAGATTGGAAATTGGGAAAAATGGGTATTTTGGTATAAAATCATGAATCTAACTGTTAAATTCAATGTTTGATTATATGTTATACTGGTTGTGATGTTATAACATGTTTTGATGCATTTTGATTGATGAAAAATGGGATTTTTGGGTGATTTTGGATCAACCCGTAAACAGGAAACTCTGCAGGTTTTTCTGCATTTTTCTCTGCCCATACGCATATGGGGCATGTCAATACGCGTATGGGGCTTGTCATTACGCGTACGGCAAGGGCAATACGCGTATGGCAATTTTAAAAGGAATTTTCGAGGAAAAACGTCTCTGCCCATACGCATACGGCCTTGGGCAATACGCGTATGGATGGCCGAGGATTTTGAGCAATACGCGTATCGCTTGGAGCAATACGCGTATGGCTGGGCGAGAATCTTGGGCAATACGCGTATGGGATGTGCCAATACGCGTACGGCCAGGAGAGTGGCAGAAATTCTGCTGTTGTGAACTATTTTCCGATCGTTTGTTTCAAATGCCGTAACTTTTTGTACGTAACTCGGATTTGAACAATTTTGGTATCGTTGGAAAGATAATAAAATGTACTTTCTTATTACAATGGTTTTAAGATTGTCGGCCGATTTAATTAAGTCGGGATTTCTGAAATAGTGTCGTTTTGTCGACTTTTATCTGTTGAATGTGTATAATTATCATTGACAGTGCATACATGTTAAAATATGAATTAAGTAGAGTGAGGATTTACCCGGAACAATGTTGTCAGTGTGTGATGTTATGGTGGAAACGCTCGTGCAAGTAAGGCCGAGGCGTGTGTATTGTGTAATCATAACCGGTTATTATTGATAGTGCGTTTCACGGGTCTCGAGCTCCTCTGAAACATATGCGCCATTACTTGGCAGGTTTGATTCCCGCGGTTAGTACGAATGGGACCTACGGGTTGAGACTTGTGATGGTTAACAGGCCATGAGAAGTGATGGTTCACGGCTAACAGGCCGTTGTTCCCAAATCCATTTCGTATGCCAAGTAATTCGAGGATCCATGACTCGGGTCGTCTTCTAGACGTAGAAGCGGACGGGAAAAGGGGATGCCTTGGTACGGTACTTTGTGAATCCTTGAGTTTACAGGCTCAAGAGGTACTTCGGTACTTTGTGAATCCTTGAGTTTACAAACTCAAGAGGTACTTCGGTACTTTGTGAATCCTTGAGTTTACAGGCTCAAGAGGTACTTCGGTACTGGTGTGAGTTTACAGGCTCACCGTGTTGGCTACTTGTGTGTGTGTGCTCATGGTCTTTCCCCTTTTCCCTTTGACATGAGTTAGGTTTATTAGAACCTTGTAAAGCCGAGAGGACTTTAAGATAGGGAACTCACTGAGATTTGATGTATCTCACCCCACTGTTGTTGTTTACATCACAGGTTCTGCAGGTTTGGCGAAGGGTAAGGACAAGGTTATGTGACTTCCCTTACGGACCGTGGTTTTGTGATGGCATGACTTCCGCTATGGCGTTTATGTTTTGAGATCATTGTATTGATCTAGTTCTTAGTTTTTATCATTTTGGAACATCTTGTATATGTAATGCCTTAGACTTTTAGTGTTTTGTAGTAGAGGCATTTATGTATAGAATGTGTTAACTAGGAACTTATTATATTTCAGTACCAAGCGTACTTATCATGTATAATATATGATTTGATGCATGTATTATATATGTGGTTGTGACATTACCTCTTTCATACAAATTTTAATACAATTCAAATTAATTTTCTAAGTGTTCATTCATTTTTAAAATGTTGAAACTTTGGCCATAACATTCGAATCATTCATATAAATTTCATAATATTTTTTAAGCATATAAAGTTAATACATAATGAATAGAAATTTAGTACCTTAGCATCAAGATCAATTTCCTTTACTTTCAAAATATCCATAAGCTTATGCATTCTTGATTCCAAACTTTTTCTTTGATATTTCTTCTTTGATAAGCTTTTGTCTTCCTCAAAACTAAACTAAGATAGATGATGAACATCTTCACAATCTCCCTCGTTTTGATGATGACAAAATATGAGTTAAATATAAATGTACTTAGATATTTGACCAAAATTGGCCACCAAAGGTAATAGCTATTTCAGTAAAGAAAAGTCTTTCAAAATTGTCTTCTGCAGCATTGTTCAGTAAACTTCAAGAATGCGCGATAGAACTTGAAAAATTAGAAAGACATGAAGATGAAATAAAGAATTCAAAAAGTCATACCTTAAACACTAGAGTAAAAAATCATGATAGCAATCAAGAGGATGAGTCCACTAGTGATGAAGATGATTTTCTAGTCAAGAAGTTTGAAAAGTTTTTAAGATAAGAAAGCAAAAATGATATCATTCAATAGGAAGCACCAACAAGGAAGGATACATGCTTTGAATGTGGAGAAAGAGGACATGTTAAAAGTGATTGTCATGCACTTTAAAAGAAGAATAAATACGTCAAAAGCAAGAAGGACAGAAGGCCAAAGAAAGCATATGTAGCATGAGATGACAATGGAATAAGTTCTTCTTCAAATGAAGATCATGCAAACAAGACAGTTATGACATCACATCATTCAAGTGATGAAGAACATGAGGTTAGTGATTCTAAAATTGATGATAGTGCTTCATTTGATGAACTATAAAATACTTTTTATGATTTACATGATGAATTTTTGAAACTTTCCGGAATATTTTCAAAACAAAAGAAAAATATTTTAAATTTAGAAAATGAGGCTAATATCTCAAAAGTGAAGTTATACTTAATCAAATATTCAACATGCAATAATTGTTCATCTTTTGAGTCAAAAGTTTTAGAATTAAACCAAGTCATTTTCCAGATATGAAAAAGGGAAAACTGGCATGGAGAATGTGTTGAGTAGTCAAATATTTTCAAATAATAGATATGTACTTGGATTTTCTATTTTTTATAAACCTAATACAAGTCAAACTATCTTTGTAAAGATTACAAACAAATTCAACAATAAGGAATCAAAGAAAGAACATGTTGTAAATCATCATAAAAGGTCTTATGCTAGAGATGACTTTTATACCAATAAAAGAAATCATGTTTATAGACCTACTTGTCATTATTGTAATGCAAAAGGTCATACTTTAAATACTTGCTACATAAGAAATTATGACATTCCTTATGGTGAGTATATATGGGTGAGAAAGGGATCTAACCTAAGATGGCCAAACTAATATTTGGTACCAAAGCACTATTAATTGTTTTGTAGGTACTTAAAGAGCATATTCTAGTATTGTCAAATCAAGATTGATCTTTCAAGATACAAGACCATATGATATGACAGTTCTTAATGTTTCATTAAATAAAATATGTTTTAAAGAAGCATCAACTTTGATATCAGCTTTGACTTCGCATGCTAGTATTGTGAAGTAGATAAGCATTTTTATATCTTTATATCATTTCCCTTATATTATTATACTCCTTCGGATTTTACTCTTTTTCTTTTTAATAATTTCAAAAAGGGGAGGAAGATATGGTTGTTTTTTTATTTTTCAGGATATCAAAGACATCATAGAATAAATTGCAAAAGAAATGGGGAGATATGCAAGACATGGGGAAAGATCAAAGTTTCAAGAAAAATTCCCATCAAAATATTGTGTCTTCGTAAAAAAAGAGGAAATTGTGAAGAAGATTTTCATCGTCTATATTAGTTTAGTTTTGATGAAGATAAAAACTTGTCAAAGAAGAAATATCAAAGAAGAAAAAGTTTGGAATCAAGAATGCATAAGCTTATGGATATTTTGGAAGTAAAGGAAATTGATCTTGATGCTAAAGTACTCAATTGTAATTCATTATGTATAAAATTTATATGTTCAAAAAACAATACTTATCTTCATCTCTAAAGTTCTCAAATTATCATGCATAAAAAATCTTTGAAGCAAAGGCATAAAACGTTGATTTAAAAAAGTTATATGCACTCTATAAGTCAGGTCCGTTGCACTTTTTAAGTCAGGCATGATTAACTGATTTAACAAAAATCCTCTTCCTAATTGAAATTTGCAAAAAAAAAAATTAAAATTCAAAAATCATTTTCACTTTTTAAGTCGAGTATTCATTTAAACGACTTAAGAATTCCTGTACATAATTCAAACTTTTGTCTATTCATGAACCATGGTCATTCTAAACTATTGCAAACCTTCATGAAAATTTCTCAAACTTTTGCATCAATTCATAAAGGTTTCTTAGGATGTATTTAAGGTAAAATACATTATATATTCAAATTATCTCTTTCATACGATTCAAATTAATTTTCTAAGTGTTCATTCAATGTTGAAACTTTGTGCATACCATTTATATTATTCATAAAAGTTTCATAATATATTTTTTGAGCACTTAAGGTTCATATATATTATTTAATTGTACGTTGAAAGAGAAAATCAATTGTCTATCAAAATTGATTCAAGAACAACATTATATATTCAAATTTGTTCAAGTATTGTAATTGATCATCAAGTTTGTGGTGACTTAATTCTTAAAGAAAGTGTGTGTACTTTCTAAAAGGATTTGCAAATAGAATGTGACATATTTTCTATTTGTGTTGGAAAAGGTTGTAATGTCCTGTATAATATATACCTAGAATAATACAATACAAGCATTTTATTTGGTACTGACACCATCATAAGTGCCTAATGGCGTAATTCACATACTTGACCATTTCTAAAACATAAACACTTATCTATGGTACAAGGTATGGAAACTAGCCAAAACAAAAATCTAAGACCAATATACAATATCCTCAATTGTATACAATAAATACACAGCGGAAATCTAATGCTAAGCTTCTCTTGAAACATCCAAGCATAGCTCCACTTGTAAATCAACCTACAAACACTGCCTAAAAAATAACAACAATAATGGGGTGAGATATTAATCTCAGTGAGTTCCCTATCTTATGGATTCTCTCGGCTTTACAGGGTTCTAGATAAATCCTAACTCAAGTCAAGGGGAAGGGAAATGACCTTGAGTTCTCAATCTCACACTATATGGAAACATGTTCATGAGTCTGTTAACTCAAAATATCACTAATCGGTAACACATACCAAGTCATCTTTCCCGACCAACCCTACAAGAGAGTTCAACACGGGTCACGGATCCTTCAAAATATAGACATCCATTCCCGGCTAGCCCTTCCAAAGAGTTATGGACACGGGTCCCGGAAGCTAACATAGATAACTTTCCCCGGCCAGCCTACACAAGAGGGACTTCAACACGGGTCACGGTTACCTACACATGGTACTTTCCCCGGCCAGCCTACACAAGAGGCCCTTCAACACGGATCACGGTCACTTACTTAATAAACACTTTCCCCGACCAGCCTACACAAGAGGCCCTTCAACACGGGTCACGGATATTTATTAAGGGATAAAAACGGTTTTGATTACGTGATTACACACACAAACGTACACTATGCCACGGAAGGGAAAAGACAACGTTTTTTTTTTTGCTTTTAACAGCGCTTAAAAGCGCTGCCTAAGGTGGCGCTGCTATAGGTAAAGACAGCGCTTTTATTTTATACAAAAGTGATGCCTTATGTAGGCCTTTAGCAGCGCTTTTTCTGGAAAAGCGCTTTCTAAAGTAGGCCTTTAGCAGCGCTTTTTCTGGAAAAGTGATGTCTAAAGTGGGCCTTTAGCAGCGCTTTTTCTGGCCTTTTATGCTTTCTATTGGCATCTTTAAGCAACGTATTTTCAGGAAAAAACGCTTTCTATTGTCCCCCTTTAGACAGCGCTTTTTAAAGCGCTGTCTAATGTACTTTTTTATTTCACTTTAACGCAGCGCTTTTAATGGAAATCGCGCTTTTAATGGAAAGCGCTTTCTATTGTGAACTATAAGCAGCGCTTTTCCTAAAAAGCACTATCTTTTCTTCACTTAAATTGTGCTTTTAAAAAGCACTTTTTTAAAAATCAGAATTTAGGAAGCGTTTTTTATTTAAATGCGCTGCCTATTCTTTCTTTTTTAGAAAGCATATTTTTGGAAATAATACCATAATCCTATATAATTCAAGCCTTTATTTCAAACACATAGGCATTATATGACATTCAACAAGCCTTTATTTCAACACATAGGCCTTATATTTCAACCATTGAGCCTTTATTTCAACAAACAAGCTTTTATTCAAACATAGGCATTATATACCATTATAATCCAAAATATATACACCATTATAATTCAACACATAAACCATTTGATATAAATCAACACAACAACTTTCATACCTTATATGATTCTTTTCTCAATAAAGTATTCACACAATTCCTCCTTGATTTCTTCCAATTTATCTTTCGAGTAATGAGCACACTTGTATTCATCAAAGTACTACATAATAAAACAGAATATGCATGATTTAGTTAAAAGTAATAAATTATATGAAATATTCGATAAATATTAAAATAAATCCTAAGTTATAAATCCATACCATGATTGGAATCTCTATTTGATCCAAATGAAGGATTTCTCTCATAAACCTCAAAACGTAATAACCGTAATCTATACTTGTATTGCTCTAACAAAATAAAAACAAATAAGAATATATAGTTGTCTTGTTTTATCAAGTATCATCACTATTATAAGCAAAATTGTGAAAATTAATATACCTCTACTCTGATCCATGTAATGTTGTTTGCTTTAGACCGTGATACTCGAGCTTCTCTTTGTGATCAGATTAATAGCAACCAACAAACCAGTGACCACTATAAAAAAACAAAAGTTTAGATGGAAATTTTCTAAACAAAAGATACAAAGATTAGAATGAAATTAGAATGAAAATCTAACCTGTTGCCAGTATTATACGGGCGGAAGACACGAAATAGAATCTGTTTGACAATTGATTCCCGCGCATCAATTTGTCATACAAGAACCTTAAATAAAAACATAATAAACATTAGACTATTTTCATTGAAATGTGTAAATAAATTGTTCAACTTATTAAATAATAGACACGAAATAGTACCTTTTGCACTAACGTCTCTTTCTTTTCTTGGTTGGAATATGTTCTACTCATCTCTTAACAACACAGACGGTTAGATTTATCCAAATACCCTCATTATGATCATTTCTAATATATGATTCATTTGCTATAATATTCTCATCTTGATCATTTCTAGTAAACGATTCAATCTCAACATCAATATCACCTTGATCTCCAATGTTTTCATCAATTACTTTGTTAGATAAAAGCACTATAGACCATTTCGTACTTGTCGGATCAGTGACATAGAACACTTGTTTAGCTTGAGAGGCTAGAATAAAAGGCTCATCTTTGTACCCCACCCTAGAAATTAACATAGATAACATCATATACTTACGCTTCATACATAGCCATGGAGGTAGGTTATAAATCATAATAATCACAGGCCATGTGCTATGTGAGATACTTTGAAGACCGTGTGGGTTCATTCCATCAGTAGCTAATGCCAAGCGAAGGTTTCTTGCTTCTTTTCCAAATTCAGAATAATCATTATCAAGTTTCATCCACTGTGGTGAATCTTCCGGATGTCGAAACTTTCCATTAATAATTCTTTCATCTGCATGCCAAGTCAAGTGTCTTGCATCGGTTTCACTACGAAACATGCGTCTAAATCTCGGAATTATAGGAAAATACCATAAGACTTTTGCTGGAGACAACTTTTTCTTATATCGAGATACATTGCATTTAGGACACTCATTTAACGATGCATACTCATTTCGAAACAAAACGCAATATTTTGGACAGACATGTATCTTATCATAGCTCATGCCAATAGAGCACAACATCTTTTTGGCCTCATATGTTCAATTGGGAAGAACATTATCCTCTGGAAGCATATCTTTCATAAGGACTAATAACTCTGTGAAACTTTTATCCGACCATCCATTGCCCGCCTTTACGTTGTACAACTTTAATACCGCAGACAATCTTGTGAATTTAGTGCAACCATTATACAACGGTTTCTCTGCATCGCTTACCAACCTCTCAAACATTTTGGGACAATCCTTAAGATCTTCTTCAAGTGCGCATGCAATCTCTTCAACTCGATCACAATCGTATGTATCTGTGCAATTGTCGTTTGAAGCATAGGTCGTATTATCCTTCGATTCAACATTCCCGTTACTTTTCTCACCATGCAAATTCCAACATGTATAACTTCGATCAATTCCATTCCTCATTAAATGCGATGCCAACTGAACCGCGTCAACCCGACTCCCATAACAGCACTCCAAGTAAGGACATGTCATTCGACTGGGGTCTTTGGCATGTGCAACAGCAAACGTAACGAATTCTGATACCCCATTCTCGTACACTTTCAACAATCGACTTGAAGACATCCATTTCTTATCCATGGTTTTACTAATTAAGCTAAACAAAAACAAAATAAAAACTATTTACCTGTAGGGAAGTCAATAGCTTCTAGACCCACACAGTGTAAGATTCTTGGAAACAATCAGACTTTCACTCTTCACAAGTAACCCCTATAGCAAATTCACTAAGTTAGTGATGATGGTGTATGCCAAATATAACAGGACAAATTTAGTATATAATAGGACAAACAAGATATATCGGAGAAACAAGTCAAAGTCTCAAGAATCAATTAATTTCAACAATTTCATTTTCATTTTCATCACTAACATACCAAATATAACAATTAATTTCATTATCATTTTCAATCAACAATTAGATTAAAATAAAGTAATCACTAAAAAGTATCCATCAACAATGTCATTATCATCAATTAATTTCAACAAATCATCACTAACATTCAACATCAACTTACAAAATTAACACCAATTCCCAACATAAATCCACCACAAATATCACTATTTATCATCTTCAACTTTACTACAACAACAATTTCAAAATCAAATTCAAACAACAACCACATCAACACTAATTCACCAAATCGACAACAACCACATCAACACTTTGATACTCTAACAACACTCATTTTTCTATAACACTCATTTTTCTAACAACCCTCATTTTTGTAATGGATATAATTTCCATAATATAACAACACTCATTCAAACTACATTCAAACTAAAAACAAAACAAAAACAAAACAAGATGCTCAAGAACAAACCCTCAAGAACAAACAAAAGAAACTATATAGCAAGCTCAAGAACATTAAATAATCACTGAAACTCAAGAACAAACAAAAGAAACAGTGGCACTCATGGAGGAATGCCAGTCGGAGAAGATGGAGATACGAACACAGGAACAGTTCCGGTCGGAGAAGACGGACAGGGGAACGCCGGTCAGAGAAGACGAACAGAGGAACAGTACGGAGGTAGAAGTCGCGAGAGAGGGGGAAACACGGCGGAGGGAGAAGTCGCAAGAGAGAGGGAGAAAGAAAACAAATGATTAGGGCGTTCTGAAATAATGAAAAGTTTTTTAATATATATGAAATAATAACATAAGACAGCGCTTTTGGAAAGCACTTTCTTATGTATTAGAATTAGCAGCGCTTTTTCTCTAAAAACGCTTTCTTTTTAATTTCCTATAGCAGCGCTTTCAGAAAGCGATTTCTAATGTGTGACCTACGTAAGGCCTTTAACAGCGCTTTTTAAAAGCGCTTTCTAAAGTGTACCTTTAGCAGCGCTTTCCTAAAATTGCTTTATAAGGTGTCACATTTATATGGCTTTTAGCAGCGCTTTTATGGAAGCGCTTTCTAAAGTAGGCCTTTAGGCAGCGCTTTTTTTCAGCGTGTTTTTTTTACCACGTATAGCAGCGCTTTTGATAAAAAGTGTTGTCTATGTAGTGCTGCCAAAAAGCAATTTTGGCGTAGTGGTAATTGTATTCGACAATCACAAGGCCATATTCGCCTTAAGGCCACATTGGCCTTTCTCATAAAACATAAGGGTTCACACATGTTCCATACTAGTGTCTTATTCTCTCTAGACCATTACTCGTCGAGGATGCACACCTAGGCATCGAACGCATGAGCATCGCCATCTAGATTCTCTATCATAATCCTAGTCACAACCTCCGATAATAACTACTTATCAAAGATACTCTTCTAGCATCGATGCCTAAGCATTGTCCTTTAAACCTTTACCAAGACCTAGTTACATCTCTAGGATCATATCATTTGTTTTTGGGTAAAGTTTCCTCACTCTTCCTAACTCATTTTAAGCATACATATTCTCTCATTCATACTTAACAATAGTTAGATAGATATGGCATAACACAATATTACAAGTAAACACATATAATAACACATCACATAAAACATCACTTTCATTCAATTTCCACCAATTCATTATTCTCACAACATACTCGATCGAAAACCCGACTCAAAAGATATGAATTTCCAAACCTTCTTCAAAATTCAAAGTAGTGGTAACCGGTTACCTCAAAATGAGTAACCGGTTACTCAAGTTTCACTGTTCAAAACAGAATCAAAATCATAGTTAGAGACACATTTTGGTAACCGGTTACCTCAAAATGAGTATCCAGTTACTTAGTTCATTTTTCACGTAAAACTCAATTTTTCCTTCAGGTAACCGGTTACCTCAAAGTGAGTAACCAGTTACTACTGAACCAGAAACATAAAAACCTATTTTTATTGGTACAAACTCAAACTAATCTCAATCAAAACATATTGGAACTTAACAACAAGTATCACCGATTAAATTCATGCATAACCCGATTATACTATGCAATTTATTCCACATTTGAACCGTTAAAATAATCGATTCCACACAATATTTGATATTAACCAATTTTAACCTAAACTCTAATATTTCGAAACTTATAGAGCTTAAGTACTAACTAGAACCCACATGATAATCGAAGAGGAGTTTGAAGAAGATGATGAATAATGATGATGATCCAAGCTTCTTCCCAAGTTTTCCTCTTTCCCTCTTCTCTTCTCTTCTCTTCCTTTTCTCTTCTTTCTCTTTTCTTCTTCTTTTGTTCTCTTCCTCTTACTAACACACACACACACACACAGATATATATATATATATATATATATATATATATATATATATATATATATATAAACTTATTATATAATACAATCCAACAGGGTAAAATACCTCCAATTGATATTTTGTCGTTTCACACCAATTGATCAATTATTAGAGTTACCATAAAATCCTCTCTTGAACTAAGAATTTTTTATCTGTCTCTTTCGTTAAATAATTAATCTCTTCAGAGTTCACTAGTTGCTCTATTGATGCCAATTAACAACACTTAGAGCACTTAGGAAATTTCGTTATTCCAATTCATTAAAGATAGAGTATATAGACACTCATCTGATCTCATCTGATATCCAATTGAGCGTTTAGAGAATATGGGGTATTACAAAGGTTCTTTGATTAGGGGAGATTCAAAGTCCACCATAGTTGTTGGTGTTTTTTTGAAATCAAGGAAGTGGTGTGCTTCTTTGTTGTTGTTAGCAGATTGTAGAAGAAGTCTTGGTGTGAGACTTGTACAAAGATCTAACAATAGTGAAAATCTCTCACGGGGTGTGAGGGGACTAAATATACCCTTGATTGAAAATGAAAACTAGTATACATCTCTATGTTCTTGATTTTTTGCATTTAAATTATGCACTTTACTTCATAAGTTCATGAACATATTTTCAAAAAAATAAGAACGTAAGAACATCTCTTAAATAACCGGAAAAAAAATCTTAAAATCTAAATAACTCTCCTCTTAGGTTGAACTTTGAACTTATATTCTCTAAAGACCTAATCAAAAATAGTTTTGCTACTCATAGTGAAATAAACAATTAGCTTGAGTTAATAAGAAGAATTCATGAAAATCAATGGAAAATCAGCTCTTCAATGGCTTCACTACTCTCCAAAATCGTTGTCAAAAGCTTATTGTCGTCACTTTCTTGCCTAGAATTCGTAACCCTAAAAATGTCTCCACCTTTTTCTATTTAAAATGCAAAAAGTGTGTTGGAAAAAGACATCATCTCGGTCGTATTGGTCGGTATCGCAATTGTTATACTTTATCATCAATCCCAAGATGAAGCCATCGCGGTCGCGAGATTTCCCCGGGTGAAGTCTTGCTTTTTTCTTCCTTTTTATACTGAATTTTTTCTAAGTCCCCTTTTCTTACTCTTTTGCAACTTTGCTCAACTCTTCCAGTTATTGTTTTGTCTTTTGCTAATAATTCTATTGATTCTGTTGAAAATACTCGCAAATGTTACGTAATAAGAGAGTATCATAAAAATTCAATAACTGAGAATTGTTTGAACAACTAGGATTTCCCAAATAGGATAATAATTTGACTTATTTTATACTTTAGTCTCCAATTTCTGAGAAGTAGTTTCTAATTAGTTCAATATAACTAGTCTGGTATATCATTGTCTCGCATGTTATATCTAGTTGATTGAGGAAAAACAAAAACTGAAAAAAATGAAAAATGAAAAATAGCAGTAAAAGGCAACTACACCAACAAGTTGGATAACCCTCACCAGATTATTCAGCCCAAAGATGATTTTGATCCCCAAGGCCAAAGAAAAAATTGTCGTGAAAAATAATCTGTGCAAATAATAAAAAATAGTTAATCGAATTAAGTCGAGCTCATCCTTAAAAGGTCTCCCTTCCCAATATCATTGTCTTAATATGAATGTTTCTAACAAAAGGAGAAGAAAATCAATAAATGAGACTTAGGTACAAAACAATAGTCAAAATGGTATCTACAGAGGAAAATTTTTGGTTTGTATCTTTACAGTTAATGTTCTTACACTGGCTAAGGTGTTGACCTAGTATAGTGGAAATTAATCATTAGTCGGTCGGAACTGAATTTCAAGTATGAGTATCACTCGTTTTGTTTGCACGATCCTTACATATTACATTGCTTTGTCTAAATACTGTTTTTGCAAGACAAGTTGCTTGAGGACAAACAACGGTCTAAGTTTGAGGGAGTTTGATAAGTGGTTTTCACACCATATTTACTAGGCGTTATTATTTTCATTTTCCCATTTAATCTTTATTGTTATTCCATTTTATGCTTGATAGTTTTTTTTACTCTTTTGTGGTTCAAATAAGTGTCCCTGCTGGAAGAAGAATCAAAAGGAACAAAATGCATAAAAATTGAAAAAGGAGATATTTTTCCCATACAAAATTCATTGGGCTTCAATGGGTGCACATAGGAGCTTCTACGGTCCATAGTATCCGTTCCCCATCTCTAGGGATGGCAATGGGTAGGGTATGGGTAGGGTACTATAGTACCCGTCTCCATACCCGCAGTTGAAAAAAATCCCCGTACTCGAGCCCATACCCGCTTGGGTATCAAAATTGGCACCCGTCCCCGTACCCTATGGGTATATAAGTGTCCGTACCCGTACCCATTACCCGCATTTCTAATTAAAATAAATTTATCAAGTATAAAATATCATAATATTTTAAGTTTTTAAAAATATTAAAAAATTTTAAAATAATTTTTTTGTTGAATTATGAAATAAAGGATCACTTATATTAAATATGTAGTAGCTTAAAATTGATTTTGTTTTTTTATAAATTTTATAAACATTTACTTTCATATAATAATATAAATTAAAATATACAAATATATATTGTGCGGGTATTGGGTGGGCTGGGTACTAAGGTGTCCATACCCGCACTCATCCCCGTTTATTTAAGTAGGTAATTACCCGAGCTCGTACCCGAACCCATTTTTGCGGGTTTTTGTGGGTAATTTTGTGGGTACCCACTGGAGATGGACCAAATTACCATCCCTACCCATCTCCCATACAAATAACATAGACTTTCTATGGGCGGCCGTATCAGGTACTATAGGTCGTAGCAGCTGCTACAAACCGTAGAAGGAGTATGGTTTCAGCACTTTTTGTTTCTCTCTCTCTCTCTCTCTCTCTCTCTCTATATATATATATATATATATATATATATATATATATATATATATATATATATATATATATTCATTCTAGCTATTTTCTTCTCTATTGAACCATTTTAATATCAATTGATTTTTATTTCTCTCTCTCTCTCTCTCTCTCTATATATATATATATATATTCATTCTAGCTATTTCCTTCTCTATTGAACCAATTGATGATTGAAATAATGACTTAGCCTATATAAATTTAGAGGAAAAGAGCGAAAACATTACCATATGCCTTAGATTTCAAGTCATTTTCATTTGCAAGTTTATTGTCATTAACCTTATTTTTCCTTCTGCAAACTTATTCTAATTTCAAGAGCTGTAGAACTCAAGCTTTATTGGAGCTTTTTCTTTAATCAAACTATTTTTATCTTCTATCTTGGTTTTATCTTAATATCATTGTTATTGATACTTCTTTATTTCGAATCATGTACAAAATTGTGATGCATGTTTTGTTTGTTTTTTCGTTAAATATGAGTGAGTAGTCAATTAGGGACAAAGGGTCATGAGACTTGTCTCAATGTGTATCTTATTTGAATCATCAATCATTCGATTATGAGAAATTAGATACAAATGTTATTTTAGAGTTTGAGATTTTAAAACCTATACCATTTATGAAAGTAGAGGTAACTCAAGTATCGATAATACAATGAAATAGTTTGTTTCGATACCAGGTTGTAGATTTGTAGAAAATTTAGTACGAGACAATGAAAGTGTCTCGAACTCAATTGAAAAAGTCCTGATTTTTATATCAGTGCAAAAATTACTCTTAGATGAATAATTTGTATTGATGAAAGTAGACAAATTCTTCATCTCAGACAAGACAACATGCTGCTGAAAGTAGGTGTTGTCCATTTTTATCTAGTTTCTATAACATAGTATGTTTTTTTGTAATAGAATCAGAGGATCATTTTGATATGTTTGGGAAAACATCATTTAACCTAAGTCCAATTTGTCATTATAAGTTTTTATTTGTTATTTTTATTCGTAAAACTGAAAACACTCAAATTTTGATCACCTTAGCTTTACACCGACATGATAAAAGTTGGTATTCAAATTATTGGTCTATGAGGTTCAACAACTAATTTTACTAATTCGCATTGTCGAACACTTATGGTGTGTCACCTTGTTAAGATGTAATTGTCCCACTATTTCTGTCATTTCAGATGTTAAATACTGATGAACGTGGGGACCCTTCCCGACATTCGTTTTTAACTAAATTTTTTAAAATAATTTTTAAATCAATTGTAAATTTTTTTAACTAAATAAAATTTTAGTTAATTACAAATATATATATATATATATATATATATATATATATATATATATATATATATATATATATATATATAATATTTTTTGTAAAATAGTATATATGTTTTTTAAATTCGTGTATAATCAACCAACAATTCTAATCTAAGCAAACATCATATAATTTCAACTCTATATATAACAAAAAAAACTTCATATTTCAAAACAACTTATAACAAAAAAAACACATTTATTATTCAAGTTTTTAAACAACAAATAAGACATCAATCTAAAAGTTATCTCAAACCAATAGATATAACAAAAATATATATTAACTAGAAAAGGACTCGGGCGACGCGCAGGTGGTAAAGAAGATCATGCGAGTAGTAAATAGAAGTTGTTGCAATAAAATAAGACTTTATTTATGGTAAATATTATTTATTATAAAAACTATATAATATATATATAATATAGTTTTTTGTGTATGAGAATTGACTCGTCGTCAAAGGATAATACTGTCGCGCGAGGTGGTAAAGAAGATCACGCGGGTAGTAAATAGAAGTTGTTGCAATAAAATAAGACTTTATTTATGGTAGATATTATTTATTATAAAAACTATATATATATATATATATATATATATATATATATATATATATATATATATATATATATATATATATATATATAATATAGTTTTTTGTGTATGAGAATTGACTCGCCGTCAAAGGATAATACTGAAGTTTATTGTTGCTACTAGTATTTTTTGAATTCCCTTTGATATGTGGTTCATCATCTGATGATGTTATGACTTTCTTCTTCTTCTTCTTCTTCTTCTTCTTCTTCTTCTTCTTCTTTATTTTTAATCATTGTAGGTGATATAGACTCCTATATGTAATAAGTATATTGTTAGTATTCATAAAGTTATTAGTATATTTGTATGATTGCAGTAAAAATTTAATTACCTGTTTAATAGATGTTTTCAGAATTGGTTCTTGTAAAATACCGGTCAGTACACAAGTTTGTGATACTATGTAGATTTACAATCCTACTTTTAAGTTTTTTGCAGACAACTTTATTTTAAAAGTAAGAGTACGACGTCAAAGGTTATGTAGTATTGATGGTGTAGACAAGTTAGCTTGTTGTTGCAAGAGCATTTGAGCCGTTGTATTGAGTAGATTTTGTGCATTTGATCAAACAATGTCAAAGTTGCTTTTGCGGTTTCATCGGACACTTTCAGCATTATCTTGAACCTATTTTGTAAGAGCATGAAGCACTCCAACTATGTCTGAAAAGAAACATGAATATAGTTATATAATATAATTTATATTATTGTAGGGAAACTTGTGTATAACACTACCAAAGATAACATTGTTGTCTCCAACTCTTTCTGAAATTGTTTCTATGGTAATAAATTCAAAATAATGACGTGCAATTCTGGATTTTGAGTCTTGAATATTTGTTAGAGCAATCGTTCGCAAAAACCATCCCTTTTTAAGCCTTTTGACTGGTTGTATATTTCATTTGTCGTAACTATTTATATATATTTTATGGTATATAAATTTCCCTCTTGTATCAATTCTCTAAATTGTGCTACAAGATATTTGTTTATTGTTGCATGTAAAGGAGTTCCCAGAAGAAAAAAATATAGCAATAAAATATTGGAATCAATAATTTTATAAAGAAAAAATAATAATGTTAAATATTTAGAATATAAAAGTATATTTTATTAACAAAAAATACAATATTTGGGACAAAGAGTTAATACTTTCTCATCTAATAAAATCATTTCTACGAATGCTTGTTCTTCATCGTTACGCAGATTATAAACGTCTCACAATCGAACGACTCTGAATCGAAGTAACCAATCATCACGATCGGTTTTAAGATCTAATATTAAATTTTTCGTTGCTCATTGTCTGATAATATTGATATATAGTGAATATGATCGTTGTTATGGTGAGGTGTTAAAAAAGTTAACAAATTGTTGTTTATATATGACAATGTATTCCTATGACTTTTCTTATGACTGCAACGTACGTGTTTTTTTATGTTTACGGAAAACTAAATGTAATTGTGATAATAATAAATGAATATTCTATGCAACAGTTAATCAATAGTTTTAATTATAATAAAATTGAAATTATCAATAATTAAATATGTAAGTAATTGAAGTCCATCAATTTATCGGTTATCTTTCGTGATTTAAAAAATAGTTTAATGTATTTATTGCCATTATTTCATGTGTTATATATTTAAGAAAATGGTATAAATATTTATAATAATAATAATAACATGCGTCTTTATTACGGTATTTATAAAAAGAAAATATTTTATTTTTGTAACATTTTATTGTTAATTAATAAAAATTAAAAGTTAAATTAAGTTACATATGGATAGTCAAAAGTTTAATGTAATAGAATTCAATTAGTTTTTCATTTTTCCAGTAATAATGTTAATAATAAAAAATATAAATATTTAATATAATCATTATAGCATTTGATTGGGTACAACTTTAAATATAATTTATTGTAAATATTAACAATTTGTTTTTTTTATGATGACATTAATTTTTATGAAATTAATATTTTCAATAACTTTTTACAATGATTTATGAGATTTTGTCGTAAAAATAGTTGATAGTGACAAATAAAATTTATTTTCTATATAGAATAAAAATTAATTTTTGTAACATTTTATTGTGTCATTAATATTTTGGATACAATATTATATGATTTTGTTAATGTTCAAGTAAAATAAAATAACATATTTATTATTCATATGTATTTTTTTATTTTTCAGTAATAATAAAAAAGTTAAATATTTATTATTTTCAATATTGAATTTAATTGTGAACAACCTTAAATATAGTATTGGTTCTACTAAAAGCAAAAATAAAATTTAAATATAGTTTATTCTAAATATTTTATCAAGATTCAGTTTTTTTTATTAGTATCACAAATAAATATTATTTTTTTTACAGAGACTAAATTAATTTTTTATGATTCAAATAAATTAAAAAGAAAGAGTTAGATACCATTTTGTTACAGCCACACACATAATTGTAGCCACACACATAACTGATTATGTAATTGTAATCGGAGATATTCAAAATTGAATTCTGCAATAACAGCCACACGCATAACGAATACTGCAATCTTAATCGCAAATCGATTTGTCGGGAACTATGATCCCCATGATATCCTGTTAGGAAGTAGAACTTCTATGTTTAGTGGTTGTCCATCGTATTCTCTTAGTTGGAGCAGCTTCTCAACTACTAAATTGTTTTACTGTTGAGAAGCCACATTTATGAAAGAACGGGTATACAACATTGATGTGCGCATATTGCAATACTATTGTTTACTATTAAACATTGTTGTTGTTCAATAATTAAACATGACAAATTGTGAAAACATAACACTGCGAATGTACCAAAAAAATCAAATGAAAAGGAACATTACTGGCTTATCAAAAAAAAAGAAAGGAACATTACTGATCATTCTATTTCTTTCTTGTGTTTTAAAGATATTTTAAGAGTTGTAATTATATTTATGTGTATATTATATATAATTTATCGAAAATTATAGCTAACTATTAGAGATTTACGAAAAGGGAAAATCAAATTGTAATCGAAGAGATCCAGAATTCTGCAAGAACAACCGCATGCATAACAAATGTTGAAATCTTAATCTCAAATCGATTTGTTAGAAATTGTAGGAAGTGGAAACTCAAAATCATAATCGGGGAAATCCAAAATTCAATTCTGCAAGAACAACTATCCAAAATATATTTACGGAAAGGGAAAATCAAAACGTAATTAGAGATATCCAAAATTGAATTATGCAATAACAGCCGCATGCATAACGAATGTTGCAATCTTAATCCCAAATTGATTTGTCAGAAACTATAGGAACGAAAAACTCGAACCGTAATTGGGGAAATCCAAAATTCATTCTAATCGTAATCGAAATCGATTTGTCAGAAACTGTAGGATAGGAAAACTTGAACTATAATTGTGGAAATCCAAAATTCCTTCTAATCGTAATCGGAGAACAACCACACTTCCTGAGATATTTGCAATATGAGAAAAAAAATTTGTCACTTGTAACGTGGTATTGGACAATTAGGAAAGGTGAAAAGGGGCTTTGGTAGGGAATTAGTCAAAGAATGGGTGTTGGCATGGATTATTTGTGAAGAAGTCAATGTTAATTGTCGAAAAATAGTTTGATGCATTAGATTTAATATATATATATATATATATGTACCTTAGATATGTTGAAGAAGAAGAAAAGCTGAAAACAAAAATACTCTAAACTTCAAAAGGGTGCCCAAATGATTCTTCAATGTTTTTTTTATTATTTGAGGAAAGTTTGAAATGGAGAGATATATAAGTTTAAGGAGTTGAATATTGAGAGATGAATGGAAGTTGGAAGGATAACTTTTGGAATAGAGAAAAGAATTAAGGAAATTCATAATTAATAAAGAGAGGATGAGAGAGATGTTGGAATAATTAATATGATGACACTACTAGAAAAAACACTTATCACTATGATTGATATAGATATTTAACCACGCGTGATAGTACTTATTAGTATATAATACTTAAAAATTATAACATTCAATAAATTATGAATAAAAATAAAAATTATTTATTTATTAACTTTTTCCATATGCCTTTTTCATAACTTTTTCATATGAATTTCAATAAAAATTTTCATCACTGTAAGGAGTTTGTTTCCCTTGGTGAACAATTGATCATCTTTTGTCATAAGGAATTTACATCAGTATGAGGAATTTACACCCGCTTTAATAAATTGGACCACAAAATCTTGTTTCTTTGACTAGATGAATAATTAAGTGAACCATAATCTCAAAAAACCTGATGGAAGAAAATACATTTCCAATTGACATAAGAATATTGCAGCCTCATCTTCCAATCCATCTAAGTTTTTGAAATTAAGTACTTTATTACATATAGAATTAAAGAATAAGCACAATCTAGTTATAATGACCCTTGCATTTTTTTGCTAAGATGTCACAAATAACCACCAATAGAAGTTATTGCATCACACATGACAATCATGAGATTTTAAGCAAATTAACTTGAGATCTTTCATTGATACAAGTCTCTTGATGTTTAATGAGTACCCTTGGGGAAATTTTATACCATAAAAATACTCACTAAAACTTTTTTTCCTGTTCAGATAGAGTGTAACATGCCATGGGAAATAAGCTTTTTATCCTAATTCATTAGGAGCCCATTGTTGTCATATACTCATCGCCACCATAACTAGACAAAAATTCTTACTATCTTTAGTCTTGCCTTGAATGTTTAAAAGTGTTTCAATCAAAATATCACATACAATTTTCTCTATATGCATCACATTAAGACAATGTATTACATAGAGGCTAGACCAATATGGAAGATCAAATAACTTCGACCTCTTTTTTCAAATATTTTTCTCAACGAACCATTTTTTATTCTTTCCAAAGACAACATTAATGTGTTGTTGTTTATAAAGTTCATCCCCGGTTAAAGGATATAAAACTCATGCTCTCCATTAAAAGTGTTATGCAATCTGCGATATTGCTGATTGGGTTTTGGAAATTTTTGTTGTCCAAGGTAAATGGTCTTTTTCCAAACTCATGTTGGTGGAAGCATGCGTTAGATTCATATATAGGACACGCTTTATGTCCCTTGACACTGTTGTATCTTGTGAAGAAAAGTTATTCTTGACCTTGGTTAAAGTTTTGATGAAGACAAACACATCAACAAAAGGAATAAAAAGCTTGAAAGCTAGCATAATATAATCAAGCTCAAATGATCATAAGCTTTGGAAATTAAAGGAAAGAATCAAATTGATTAAAGTATGCATTACAATTCATATTATATATCTTAATGGCTAAGAAATTATCATGCATATTCATCTCAAAAGTTTTCCAATCATTCCCTCTGAATGACATCATTCAAATCAAGTTGCAACACTTAACTTGTTTCTAGAAAAGTAAAAAGAAAAGGAACTTGCATAAAAACCAGAAAAATCCAGCAAGTCTAATTCACCCCTCCCCTAGATCGTGCACTTTCAAACTTACATTTGGTATCAAACTAGGTTAAGGTAACTTGCTCCTTGTTCCAGATGGCTTCCACAAAACTGTTTCTAGGAGAAGGTGGTGGTATAAACAGGCCTCCATATTTTAGCGGTGAATGTTATGATTTCTAAAAATTAGTATGCAAATGTTTCTCGAGGCACAGGGTTTAGATGTTTGGAAAATGGACAAAATGAAGATGAAATGAAAAATTTGACATTTTCAAAGAGCACCAACATTGATATCTACTTTGACATCAAATCTTTATTAAGAAGATAAGTGTCTAAATAATGTGTTATTAATTTTCATCTATCATGATATATCTTTCTTATATTATCACTTTGCTTTGAACTTTATTCTACCTTTTCTTCTTTTTGATGATGTCAAAAAGGGGAGAAATAATATGTATTATACTTGTTCTTGTTCATAATATTTTCAGGGGAGAAAGCCTTAAATTGCACAAGATAGTGGGAGATTCTAGTTGCTGCACAAAATCGTAAAAGTGATATATTATTGAAGCAACTCATTGATTCACAAGAAATGTTCAAAGGATGTTTGTCATCATAAAAAAAGGGGAGATTGTGAAGAAAAGTTCTTCTTAACCTTTGTTAAAGTTTTGATGAAGACAAACACATTAACAAAAAGAAGACAAAGCTTGAAGGCTAGCACAATCAAGCTCAAATTATCATAACCTTTTGAAATTAAAGTAAATATTCAAGATGATTAAAATATGCATTACAATTCATATTATATATCTTAATGGCTAAGAAATTTTAGTGCATATTCATCTCAAAATTTTTCCAATCATTCCTTTTGTATAACATCATTTCATGAAGTTTCAAAGTGAAAAAATCAAGTTTTGAAAAAGTGCAACCAATTGAAGAATCAGTGAAGAAATAAAGTAACCATTTTCATATTGTAACAATCATTGCAACGTTCACTTTTTCAATGCATTTTTCAAAAATGCAACCAATTTCACTTTTTATGCAATCGATTGCACCTGGTACTTTTTGAAAAATCTGAAACATTTTCGTACCTCATAAGTGCAATGATTCATCATACATTTTCCAAATCATTTCTAAATGATTCATGATCATTTTAATTAAATATTGTCATCATTTCAAGAGGTGTTTCATCATGTATTTAAACTAGAATTTTCAAATCCAAAATAACCTATTGCATACATCAATTTTACATAATCCAAACAAGTTTTTCAAGTGTTCATATATCCATCAAAAATGAAACTTTGTGCATAAACTTTCACATCATTTAAATAAGTTCCATTCATATCATTTGTGAGCACTTGAATGTATATGTTTAGATTGTGATCAAAGAGAAAGAGGAGAGCTAAAACTTTCATATATCTTGTAATGTAAGCAATTCAAAAGAGATACAAACTCAATAGGGTTATATATTTATTATTGTGATTATCAAATTGTTGGTGATTGTTGTAAAAAGGTCGTTTGAATTAGTTTAATTCAAAGTCCACCATAGTTGTTGGTGTTGTTGGAAATCAAGGAAGTGGTGTGCTTCTTTCTTGTTGTTAGAAGATTGTAGGAGAAGTCTTGGTGTGAGGCTTGTACAAAGATCTAACAATAGTGGAAATCTCTTACAGGGTGTGAGGAGACTAGATGTACCCTTGGTTGGAAAGTGGAACCAGTATAGATCTTTATGTCATTTACTTTTCCGCACTTTCATTTAAAGTTCATACACTTATTTTTGGAAAAATAAAAACATAGGAACTGTCACTTTAAAAGTCTAAAATACCGGAAAATTTAATTTAACCTCCTCCCCTCTTAGATTACTTTTCATACTTACATATCTAGCCAAATTACCATATGTAAGAAAGTCATTGATTATGCAAAATAACAAGGCAAACATCTTAAAATTTTCACATGATTACACATCTTCAACACCAAAGCTTTCCTCCTAGAAAAAACTTAAATATTTAATTAATGGACTTAGATAAACATCTATGTTGATTCCAGATTAGTATGCCTCTGAAATAATCATAGATAACAACATATATTTCGCTTCATGCTCAACCAAGGAGATAGATTGTAAATCGTGAGAAAAGCAAGCCATGAAGTATGGTTAGTACTCATATTACCAAAGGGATTCATTCCATCAGTGTCAAGTCCAAGCCTAAGGTTTCTTGGCTCATGGCCAAAATCCAGAAACAACAAATCAATTTTCTTCCATTGCCAAGAATCGGCTACATGGAAAAAATTTCCACCATATTTTCTTTCATTTGCAATACATCTAATATTTTTTGTGTCATTCACATTAGTAAAGAGTCTCTTATATCTCTGAATTATTGATAGGTACCATAACACTTCGGCAGAAGAATGCTTATTAATAACATCGTCATAACCATCACCATTATTGTCCTTCACCATGTTGCACGACTCATAATATTTTGGGATTGATTCAGATTTTCATACTTTTTCCTATATGATATGCAATCATTACGGCATGCATGTATTTTGATATACTTCATACCCATTCGAAACAATACCTTCTTGACCTCATAACTACGGTTTAGAAAATTGTTATCATCTATAAGCATTTGTTTCAGCAAACCAAGCAATTATGTGAAACTTTTATCCATCTACCTACTTTTTTTCTTCAAAATAAATAATTTTAACACTGTAGAAAATCGTGTAAAACTTGTTCACCCCTTATATAAAGGTGTATCCTTGTCACTACATAAAGTGTCATAAATATGAGTTTTCTTAAAAGAATCTTCTCTAATATAACATATTATATCTTCTATTCAATTATCCAGACACTACAAGAAAAAAGACAATTTGCGACGGTTTTGAGACCAGGTTGTGGCGGTTAGAACAGCCGCAAAAGTGACATTGCGACAGTTTTTCAAGTGTCGTAAAACTTGGTGTCGCGAGCACTGATTACGACGGTTTCAAAAACTGGCATGCAAACCGTCGTTAATTGATTTATAACGATTGCAACTGTCGTTAAATGTGATGTACAATTATAAATAAATATATATTTTGAGACTGTCTTAAAACAAGTTACGAATGTTTGTAACCCTGCTAAATATATTAATCCTTAAAAAAAGTAATTTATGATATAGCTATAAAATGATAAGTAATTCATTCAAAATATATTAAAACTCATATTTAGCTTATTCTAATCACAGAAACCTATAGACAAACATATCATATCTTCTTCAATACAGACCAAAAACATGTATTATTACATGACCAAAATAAATCAAAAGCAAAAGAGTAAATATAACAGTTGGGTACACATCATCAAATGGTTTCTCTTCTCACTCTTAGAGATATTTCTTTTAGACAGTTGATGATAATCAGGGTCATCGGGATTTACTTTGTTTGCTTGGTTTCATTATGTTATAAAAATGAATTTTAACCTAAAAATAGAAAATGTATAAATTTTATATTTATTAACATTAGTGTAAAGGATATCTTGTATCTCAAACTTAACTTTCTCCAATTTCTCCTCTCTCTAATATGAATATTTTCAGCATTCACTATGCCATAAAAGCATTTAGACAACGCTTTTTTTGGCATTACACAGCGCTTAAAAGCGCTGTCTAAACTGGCGCTGCTAAAAGATTAGACAGCGCTTTGGTTAATGTAAAAAGCGCTGTCTAAATGGTGCTTTAGACAGCGTTTTTTGTTTTTTAGACTAACATTAGACAGCGCTTTTTGCCTTCTTTTTAGTATACCTTAGACAGCGCTTTTGCTTTTTTTGGTATACCTTAGACAGCGCTTTTTGGACTAAGCGCTGTCTAAACCCTACTTTATCGCTTTTTATTCAAATTACTGAAAAAAAGCGCTGTTTGTTTTATACAGTTTATATGCACCTGTTTTTGAATCACAATTTGCACCAGGTTTTCAACCACAATTTGCACCTGTTTTTCAACCACATTTTTGCACCAAAATATCATAAATTGGAGCTTCAAACCAATATATACTCACAAATTTTGCCTATTTATATATACAATTTTCATTCAAAAAAAAATTTGATTCAAATCTACATATTACTTATAGAAATGCTAAGCAAAAAGCAATGCACATCAAGATAACTCTATCTTCTACTTTGCACATATAACCTGAAACAACACAAAAAGATTCTAATTCAATTAAAACAATAATAAACAATGTCTATAGTTACAAAGTTATACATACTCAAAATTCTCATCAATAAGTAAGAGTACAATATACCTTATAAAACTCCGAGCTCAATAATGAATTGACACCAATCCTCTTTAATTTCATCCAAATGATCTCTTGAGTAATACGCACACTTGAATTCATCAAAGTACTACATAATAATATAACATAGTTTGATTTAGTTTCAACTATTTAATTATATGAGAAATATGTGTTAAATATTAAAATAACTCATTAGTTAGAAATACATACATCGGATGGAATCTCTATTCGATCCAAAAAAAGAGTTTCTCTCATAAACCTCAACATGAAATAACCGCAATCTATACCGTTACGTTGCCGAGGACACTACACATGAAAAGAAAATATGGATAAATCCTTAGTTTTATCAAGTATCATCACTAATATAATAAAAAATGTGATAATTAATATACCTTCACTCCAATCCATGTAATGTTGTTGGCTCTCCTCTTTGTTACTTGGATATCTCTTTGTGCTCGAAAAGCTTGTATAATGCTATTAAAATATAAATGAATATTTAGAACAATTCACATAAATAAATAAATAAATAGACACATGAATATTTAGAACAATCTAACTTATGTATCAATCATTTTCTTCATATGGTAATAATGCATCCATCTCTAAAGCAATATCAACCGAGACTTTCAAACATCCAGTAGGGAGCGGTTTAGTGTGAAGTAATTCTCCCAAAGTGTTATACACTTTTCCCTTGCCAACCATCCGATAAGTTGGTGACGATAAGTAGAGGTGACAAGGGGAAATGCCCTAAAACCAATAATATATATGCCAATTAAATAATTTAAGCTAATAATTTAATTTCATAAAAATATATATAATTACCTCTGGAATATTCGGTTGAAAGTTACAGTTGATACTATCTTTGTCCGAAGCGCTATCTCTTTCTTTTTCCTTTCTTAATTCACGAACTTCAGCTTGCAGTGCTTCCAATTTTTGCTGAAGTTCTTTATTACTAGGAGCCTTTTGTTTTTTAATATTCAAGGATGTCGGAGTGATCCCAAAACCCTTACCCCTCACCCAACCAGAATACTCACGGACATCTAATGCCCGACTAAGTATGCTCCTGGGATCATTGGCTTCATCTGGAGATAAAGACTGAGATAGAGTCTCCTGAAAATCAGATGAATATCGAATATTTGTCAAATATTTGTTAATAAAGTTTTGATTTAATTAAAGAAATAATGTTAAACTTACACATTTCTCAAATACTTGTTGAACACCTTCTTTAACAACTCCATCCTTGCCCACACGGGCTTCCTTCCACAAAACATGTGCCGGAAGAGATGTTTCAGAACTATTCTCCTTTTGTAACTACACATTAAGCCAAATAATATGATCAAATATAACTCATGATGAACAAGTATATCATTGAAATTTATAGATACTTACTATAGGCTGTTCTAAGCTTCCATATCCAACACGTCCTTTTCTATATGGATAGGCGGGACTTGATGCTCTTTCCCGATTTGTTTCACTTACACTTTGAAATTCTGGGGTTATTCGTTTGGCTTTAAATGTGTCCCATTCTTTTTGTGAAATCAAAGCTCCATATTTAGATGGAAGCTCTGCATCAACAAAATTACCTTCTGCATCCCTAAGAAATTTGGTTGATAAAAATGTTCTAAACCCTCTTAGTAGTTTTCTGGCCAATTTGAGACAAAAAGGTCTTCTATCATCATCAATGTTGAAACACCTCTAAGAAAAACATACACATTGTGCGTTAGTACAAGTAATTTAAAAGACAAAATTAGTTGGCATAATTAAAGACATAATTATGGTACCTTTATCTCACTCCAAATTTTTTCTTTGGCTTCCTTCAACTCTTTATTTCTCCAATCATCACAAGTAATTGGAACATCATTCCTTACAAGTGCACCAATAAAACTTGTCAACGTATAACCGTTAGGCTCAATAAGTTGGCCTTGTGGGCTCCAATGCACATCTAATATGATGCCTCGATCTCTATCACAAATCACTTTCTTCATAACTGTTATTCCTCTTTTAATTTCCTCTTCCGCATTAGCTACGTTCTTACCTCCATCATGAATAGAATCATCATGTGGGTGATCCTCATTAGTAGCCATCTAACTTGTAATAAAGAAAACAAGGATTAACAACATTATGAAATCGAATTGAAAACTAAATGCGATAAATAGAAAACCATAAAATTAATACTAATGATGTAGAATAAAGTTGTATATCTATCCAAATCACACATCTCACAAATTGGTACCCAATAAAATTGAGGGGTCATAGAGTGTTCATAAAAATTAAATTGTTTAAGTTATAACCAGACAAAAATGGTTTATATAGATGCGGATTGGTTATAACTTATACGAAGAACCTATTATACAAGTCCTAAACCGACTAGTAAGCCACATTATTTTCAGTAAAAGTCACCATAATATCTGTGACCCTTGTATTTGTGTGTCTGTCAAGAAGTATGCAGGGGAAAATGATATATGCACAAACTTCATACTCACAAATTATTGACCTACTAAATGACCTACTTGGGCGATTCGGAATAAATTTTAATCGAACAGATATGATCTCATAATTATTTAAGTACTGTTCCTTATTTGCTAGTACCTTATAAAGGTGGCGTGGATAGTAGGAATGGTACCAGAGTTGGAGAAAAGCCTATCATGAATGACAACGTCAAAATATTGAAACATAATGCTTAGGCCAGCCATAAATCCAAGTCAAATAAAAGCGCTACAAGCATAAACTTGAGTACAACAAGTTACACTGTTTTACAAGAAAAGAAGAACCACTATTTATCATCTCTAACGTTAACCATAACAGAAAAGAAGAAAACATACCTAAACGGTGGAGAACGGTGGAGGACGGTGGAGGACAATGGAGGAAGGAAGACAGCGAGACTGTAACCGAGACGGTGGAGGAGGGTGGACGACGGTAGCGAGAGCTGTTCTTCGTTCGTTCTCGTCGTTCGCACTTCGCAGCAGAGAGGGAAAGAATAGAGAGGGAAAAATAGAAAACTGATACTATTCCATTTTTTATTTTAATTAATAAGACCTCAAAAGCGCTGGCTAATATAGGCCTTTAGCAGCGCTTTTGAAAAGCGCTGGCTAATGTTGTTCTTTACCAGCGCTTTACAAAAAGCGTTGTCTAAGGTAGGCCCTTTAGACAACGCTTTAATTCTTTTTCGTGTACAGTTTCCGTGTTTTATTTTTTATTTAACTTTAGCAGCGCTTTTTCATAAAAGCGATGTCTAAGGTGCGCTAGTAAAAGTCATTTTTGGCGTAGTGATTTTGCTTAATTTATGTTCATAAACTTCAATCTTGATTGTTTGTGATCATAAAATCCTCCAGTCATATTACCTTTTTTGCTTACATGATCACCTGTAAAGAGAGCTTCAACAATTTATCAAGACAAAACATTTGATTATCCACACTATGGAGACACATGTACAGAGTTAGGCAAACCTTCCAGTGTTATGCAGTCCAAACCATCATGTTCTAACTTGTTTGAAAAAGAAGCTATCAAGCTGGAACGGTCGAAACTTGTCCTTCGGGGGTAGAGTTTCCTTAATAAACTCGGTTCTTATTAACTTGCCAATTCATCACTTGGCCTTCTTTACGGCTCCAAAGAAGGTTGTGAAGGAAATAATAGCAATTCAACGACGCTTCTTTGGGCAGGAGCATCTGATAAAAGATACATATCTTGGATTTCCTGGAATTTCGTTTGTAAACCGGAGGACCTCGGAGGACTTGGTATAAAGCATATTGGTCGTTTCAACAGTGCTTTACTCGCAAAATGGCTCTGGAAATTTTATTGTGGTGGAAACGAAATATGGAGACAAACTTTGGTTAACAGATACGGTAACCTGAGTATCAAATCTCAATTAACATCAGATGTTGGTAGATCGAGAAATGATTCGACGTGGATGAAGGATGTTCTTTCCATCTCAGTTCCTGATTCTTCAAATAGTTTCAGTGATTTCTTGGATTGTTCAATTGGAGATGGAGCAAATGTGGCTTTTTGGCAGTCGGTTTGGATTGGCAACGAGGCTTTGAAGAATCGTTTCCCTGGGTTGTTCCATGTCTGCAGAAATCAGTTCTGTTCGGTTAGAGATATGGGGGAGTGAGACGGAGACCTTTGGAGATGGAGGGTGCACGACTCGTTGGACATTGATGGCCCAATTCTTGTTCACGAATGGAACGCTTGTAGCCAGCTGCTGGATGAAACTACTCTCAATAAAGATGTGCAGGATGTTTGGTATTGGAATATAAATGATTCCATGGCTTTTTCGATTAGTTCCTTCTATACTGTCCTGAATTTCTCATCTGTTGATAATGGGGCTGACTTGGTCATTAAGGATCTGCTGCTGCTATTGTGGAAAATGGTTATTCTGGCGAATATTAAAATTTTCGGGTGGAGAATGGCTCTAGACAGGCTGTCTACTAGAGCTAACTTGGTTATTAGACGATTAATCGATAATGAACACGACAAGGTATGTATGTTCTGTTTTCATCACTTAGAAGATTCGAGCCACCTCTTCTTCTCCTGCTGTAATCCACTTTGGTTTGGAGAAAGATTTGCGAGTGGGTGGATATAGGCAGCATTTCGGAATCGAGTTGCAACCTTCATGCGAAGGCGTGGAATACGAGTCTTAAAGGTCGTAGTGCTACGGGAAAGATAAATTCGATATGGTTTATAACTTGCTGGATTATTTGGAGGACTAGAAATAATATCTTGTTCAATGATTACGTGTTTAACGCTAATGACATTGTAAACGAGATTAAAGTATCCTCGGGGAATTGGTTTATCCTAGGTAGAAAAGGTAGTAAAAATTATAGATTATATGAGTGATATAAATTCCCGTTAGACTTTTTGTAATCGTTTAGTTCCCTTGTTGGTTGTAGTTTGTTGGTTAGAGATTTCCTTTATCTCCTTTTATTGAATTGCTTATAAAAAAAAAAACTATAAAACTATAAGGATGACATCACTTATGCATAGGAAATAATATTTAAGTTTGGAATGCACCTTAAAAAAATAGTGTTTTGAATCTATTTTATTTCTTAAATTTGTTTTTAAATATGCATCATCCATAATAAAATCATTATTTTTTCAGAATCAGACTTTCGCATACACGGTATATAATCATGTAACGATAAGGAGGTTAGGACACCTCCAGGCTCCATGAACTATGCAAGCTCTTCTTAAGAGAGAGAAACAAGTTTGTATTGCCTATAGTAGAAGTCAAATTTGCGACAAAATAGAACAGTACATCTCCAAAATATTATAAAGCCTAGTCATAAGAAAATTGAGAGAAATGATACTTTTGCACTAACCATGACATTTACACCGTAGTTTCATACGGTTTGGTATTTTAGAATGTTTTATAATTAATTTTTTTATTTTTGCTGACACGCACCAACCCATGCATGTGTTGTATTTATACGGTGTAAGTATAAGATATTTAATTTTTGGTGTATGAATAGCAAGCAAACCTTTAAAATTGAATGTTCATTCATATTCATCTTCTTCTTCTCGTGACGGGGTTGTGGATTTAACTGATTCATGTTGTGTATCTTTGGCTTAAATTCTTAGCCTTAGGGTTTAGGGGCCTTGGTACGTTAGGGTGTTTTGGTTGGATCGTGGAACTATCCCTGTGGTCTGTTTGGATAGGTGATTATGGATTGGCAATATGTGGGAAGGAAGAAAGGAACTGGATATTCTATGGGATTCTCTGTTTGGAAAGAGAACAAAGGTAAGGGCGTGGCGGAAGGCGAAAAGTTATCGTCGTTCTTTTTCTCAGAATTCCCTGATCATATGAATGCTAGGGACTTGTTCGAAGTTTTTAAGGTTTATGGTGTTATATCGGAAGTCTATATTCCGGCCAAGAGGGATAAAAGAGGAAAAAGGTTTGGTTTCGCGAAGTTTAGGAAGGTTCACGATGAACGGGTTATGGCAGTGAAGTTAGATAACATTCAGATTGAGGGTAGAAAGTTGTTCGCTAATATTCCAAGATTCTCAAGAGATTCCATCAGCAATGTTGAAGTGAATCGGAAGGGAGGTATAAGTGGTAAAGCGACCATTAGTTCAGGTGGAAGACTTGGTGTTGTTACTGAGAATGCTAATGTGTCGTTAGGTTTTAAAGCTAGAACCTTCGCCCAAGCAGTTGGTGGTAGGAATAAGTTTAATAGGAAGTTATGCGCAACTGAATGCTCCTCTGGTAAGGAAAGCGAGGTCTACAATTTTAAAATTTCTTTAAACGATGAAGAAGTAGAAGACGTGCAGAGATTTGAGAAAGCCAGAGTTGGTCGGGTGAAGGAGAATAGAAGTTCGTTCAGTATCCAAAAGGCTCTGTATGCGGTGGGTCTATTTAACATTAAGGTTTCTCCTCTTGGGGCCAACTGGTGCCTCTTCGAGGGTTTAACGGATGGAGCTTTGGAAGCGTTTACTCAAGAAGCTGGAATTTGGATTGAGAATTGGCTGAGTGAACTTCGCCCTTGGACACCTGATTTTGTTGACTCTGAGAGAATTGTGTGGATTAAATGCTATGGCCTCCCATGCCATCTGTGGAGTAATAATTCTTTCAGAAAGATTGCTGAACCTGTGGGGCATTATGTGCTGAGTAGCAAGGATACTGAGAAAAAATTGCGCTTGATGTAGCATATATACTGGTCAAAACTAAATTTCGAACGATTCTGGATGTGGGTATCAAGGTGGAGATTGGGAATCGATTGTTCAATGTCCTGTTAGTCGAAGAAACAAAGGCATTCCTTCAGGATCCTTCCCCAGGGTCTGTTAGTAGCTTTTGTTCATCTGATACTTTTGAATCGTCCATTGATTCAGGCGCGTGGGATTTTTTAGATAGGGAGGAGGTTGTTGAACAAACCAATCCTGTTTCTGCAGATTTTGATGGAGACTTTCCTTGTTTCAAGAAGGTAGACTCAGAGGGAGGTGATTTGTCAGAAAACCTTTCATATGTTCGTGATAGTTGGGTTAACGAGGTGGCTGATGTAGATGTAGGAATCGAGGTCTGCTCTGACGAGGATAACAGGCGTCCTTCCCAACCTTTGCAGGAGAGACAAGTTTTCGTGAATGAAAAGGTCTGAAAAACTTTTAAGAGGAGAGAGAAAGGAACTTTGGGGGTTAAAGTAAAAGGTGACAGGTCACATCATAGTGTTCCTTTCCCCAATATTTGCGATAAGGCTGACTTTGATAATAGACACATTGTACTTCCCACGGGTCAACTTAAGAAAGGTAGTGTGGTGGTGGACTTGGTGGAACCGGACCCTAACACAGCCCCATCTAGTGGTACTATTGGGCTTGCTATTGGGCCTAAATCTAGGAAGAAAAAACTCCTTCATGAGGTTTATGACTGTGTAAATATTCCTTATACATCGTTATACTTCTCTGCTTTACTTCGTGTCGTTGTTTCTATTCCTAATGCAGGACAAGTGCCAAATTCAGCTAGTAACCCTAAACTTTGCCCGATTAGAGAAGTTGGTGATAGCCGTTCTATTGACTTGAAATGTAGTGAATCGATTACAGATTCAGATGTCATTTGTGGCAATTCTAGATGCAAGAAGGCTCTTGAGGAAGCTCCGTCCAAGTTATGGCATTCGATGAAGCTTTTGGGGATTGAAGGTAAGGGGGACGAAGAAGTGTATCATGAGATTCTCAGAGAGTTGGAGAAAGGAGAGAACTCTATTAGGAATGTCAAGAGGGCTGTAGCTAGGGGTTCCCCATGAATGTTGTTTCCTTTAATGTGTGAGGGTGCTGTGATTCTCTAAAAAGGAGGAGCATTAAACAATCGTTCAGCAGAGGTAAAGCTGATATTTGCTTGATTCAGGAAACCAAATTGAAATTCACAAAGGAGAATATCGTTGAGTCTATGTGGAATTCAGGAAAGTTGGATTGGTTTGCAACTAATTCGGAGGGATTGTCTGGTGGTCTGCTGACTATGTGGAATTGTGATGTTGTGACTGCTTGTTGCGGTTTCCGTGGTAAAGGTTATTTTGGAATCCAATTTTGTAGGAAGAATTTCCTATTCTACGTTGTAAATGTGTACTCCTCTTGTGGGGTTGCCGATAAGAGAAGGCTTTGGGCTGAGCTTATCGAGTTGAAGAATCGTTTCTCTCTAGGAGGTTGGATCATTGGCGGAGATTTTAATGCCGTTAAATCGACGACGGAGAGAAAAGGGGGGTCTTTTGCTAATTCCTGTGAAATGTCTGAGTTTAACTTCTTTATTAAAGAGATGAATCTTATTGATTTCCCCGTGATTGGTAATAGATACACGTGGTTTAGTTCGAATGGTTTAAGTCGGAGTAGATTGGATAGAATCCTGGTTAATGATAGTATTATTATTAATTGGGATTTGAAGAATCAATATGTGGGTGATAGGGACGTCTCCCATCACCGTCCCGTGTGGCTGAAACCTAATTCCACCAACTGGGGCCCAAAAACTTTTCGATTCCTCAACTGTTGGATGGATCATCAGGATTTTCTTGGTGTTGTGGCGAATGCGTGGAACTCGGTTCCTTTCTCTAGCAACTTTAGTAACACTTTGATTTTGAAGTTTAGAACCTTGAAAGAAAGACTTAAAAAGTGAAATGCTAACTCGTTTGGTTGGTTGGACCTCAAAGTTGAGGAAGCAGTGGATCGTATCAATAAGATTGAGTTGAATTTGGATACTGTAGGTGATAATTTGGACAGTACATTATTAGAGAGATTGGAAGCCCAGGAAGTAATGTGGAAGAACCTTAGAATTAAAGAGAGCTTGATCCACCAGAAGTCTAGGGCGAATTGGATTAAGGATGGCAATAATAACTCGAGATTCTTTCATGCTTCGCTGAATTTTCGAAACAGGAAAAATTTTATTGCTGGTATAAAGGTCGGCAGTGTCTGGCACGAGGAACCCGAGGCAATCACCCAAGTTATTGTTTCTTTCTTCAAGGCTAAATACCAAAGAGATAGTTCTCGCAGGCCTTCTTGTGATTTCTTAGATGTGGCCTGTCTTTCTGATTTGGATAGAATGACATTGGATTATGATTTCTCTAAGGAAGAAGTTTTTGCTGCTGTGCGCGAGTGTGATGGGAACAAGTGCCTGGGAGTTGATGGTTTTAACTTCAATTTCATAAAGAAGTGCTGGGATATTGTCGGGGATGATGTCGTAAATTATATTCTCGAATTCTTCTCTACTGCTTATCTTCCAAAGGTATTTGCGTCGTCATTTATCTCGTTGGTTCCCAAGCTTAATAACCCTCAATCCTTCAAGGATTTTAGGCCCATTAGCCTTATTGGTTGTGTGCTTAAGATAATCTCCAAAATGCTTCCTAGAAGGCTGAGTAAAGTTATTGACAAGTTGATTTCCTCATCTCAAACTGCTTTCATACCGGGAAGGAAAATTGTTGACGGGATTTTAGCGGCTAGTGAAACGGTGGATCTCGCTCGTAGATTGAAATCTAAATGTACTCTTTTCAAAGTTGATTTCTCGCAGGCCTATGATTGTGTCGACTGGGAGTTTTTGGTATCTATGCTGGTTAGGATGGGCTTTGGTGTCAACTGGTTAAGGTGGATCCGTGGCTCAGTTTTTAATAGCCATTTTTCTGTTCTTATTAATGATAGTCCTTCTAAGGACTTCAAGGCTGCTCGTGGGTTAAAACAGGGAGACCCTCTTTCTCCTTTCCTGTTCGTAATTGTGGCGGAAGGATTGGCTAGCCTTGTCAGAAAAGCGGAGTCAGTGAATTTATTGTCTGCTTTCAAATTCCCTGATGCGTCCTCTGCTAGCATCTTCCAATTCGCGGACGATACTCTGCTGATCAGTGATGGTTCGATGTCGAATCTTTGGGCTTTCAAGGCCATCTTTCGTGGGTTCGAACTTCTCTCGGGTCTGAAGATAAACTTCTTGAAATGTTGTGTTTTCGGGATTGGCTTGGAGCATGAATTCTTTTTGGCAGCAGAGCAACTCCTTCACTGCAAGTCAGGGGCTATTCCACTCAAGTTCCTTGGTCTTGTTATAGGAGGTAACCATAGGAGACTTTCCTTTTGGAAACCGGTGCTTTCTTGTTTAAGATCAAAATTATCGTCTTGGAAGGGTCGTCACCTCTCTATTGGAGGAAGAGTTGTTCTCCTTAATTCTATCCTAACCAATATGCCCATCCATCACCTTTCTTTTTTCAAGGCTCTGTCTCTCGTGATTAAGGAGATCATAGCCATCCAAAGACGGTTTTTATGGGCTGGTTCCGGTGAAAAGAAATTCATTTCGTGGGTGAGTTGGAATTCCATTTGTAAACCGAAAAATCATGCTGGTTTGGGTGTCAAGCACGTTGGTCTTTTCAATAGGGCCTTAATCGCAAAGTGGATATGGAAGTTCTTTCAACCCGGAAATGAGATTTGGAGACCGTTGTTGGTGGCTAGGTATGGTAATCTTGCTGAGAAAATCCAAGACTTTGATGTTGTTGGTTTTGCTAAAAATGATTCCCTTTGGATGAGGGACATCCTCTCCATTACAGCCCCAAAAGATAATACTAATATCCTGAACTTTATTCAGTGTAAAATAGGTCCTATGTCTGCTGCTCGGTTCTGGTCGTGCATTTGGAATGGGGACTGCTCTATCAGTTCTATATTTCCTACTGCTTACGAGACTTCTACGGCTAAATGCTGTGCGGTAACTGATGTTGGAACCTGGGATGGATTTAAATGGAATTGGGATTTAAGAAAAGCTAGTTTGGGGGAGGGGCGCGCAACTGACACAGAGGTGGTTGAACTGGAATTGTTCCTGCAGAGTTCTAGTTTCAGCTGGCAGGCTGCAGATTCTTGGTGGTGGCAACCGGATGCAACGAATGGCTTCTCAATTAACGCATATTACGGTATTTTAACTGACAATTTTCATACGTTGGGTTATTCAACTGATATGGCTGCTGGTATGGAGAGGATTTGGGAGTCGAGAATTCCGCTTAAAATCCAAATTTTCGCTTGGAGATTAGCCCTTGATAGGCTTCCTACTCGGATGAATCTCACCGCTAGAGGAATCATTGATAACCCTCATGACAAGGTCTGTATGTTGTGCTTTCTTAGTTCAGAAGATGTTTCTCATGTGTTCTTCTCTTGTAGTAAAGTTAGACTGATTTGGAATGTGGTATGCGATTGGGTGGGTATCGCAAGAATTTCGGAATCTGACGGTGCCTCGCATTTAGAAGCTTGGATGAGGCGTCAAAATAGAAGACGTAATCTAGAATCTTTCTCGGCTATTTGGTTTATTACGTGTTGGGTCATTTGGTTGAGTAGAAATGATATTCTTTTCAACGACGAGATTTGCGATATTAATTCCATATTCCATAGGATTGTGACTACCTCTTTGTCCATGTTGGCTTTAGAGTTAGGAGGTAGGATGAAATGTAGGTAGGCATGGCAACGGGGCGGGTCGGGGACGGTTTTTACCTCCCCCAAACCCAAACCCGAATCCCCAAACAATCCCCGTTCCCCGCCCCAAACCCAATCGGGGATGGAGAATTAAAACCCAAACCCGTCCCAAACGGGTTCGGGTTGGGTTCGGGTATCCCCGCCCCGCCACCATCTATTTAGTAAAATCAATTTTTTAATAGAAATATTTATCTTTTCCAAAATCAAATTACATTACAAATAATAAAATAAATAAAAATCTCAAAAAAAATCTAGATTAACAAATCAAACAAATCATACATTTGAAATATGTTAAATAAATAAAACAAATCAAAATATCAAAACATTGGCCACATATTTAATATTCTAAATTAACAAAATTAAATAATAATGTACATAATATAATAAACGGGGCGGGTTCGGGGACGGGTTCGGGGTGGGTACTAGTGTCCCCATTACCCGACCCGTCCCCATATTTTTTAATCGGGGAAAACCCAAACCCAGTCAAAGCGGGTTTCCCCGTCAACTTCGGAGCGGGTTCGGGTGGGTACCCGCGGGTATGGGTTTTGTTGCCATGTCTAAATGTAGGTTGTATGATTGGTTTAAGGTCCCTTGGGACTTCTTTTAAGTTGTCGGATTAAGAGGGTTTGTGAGGTTTTTTTCATTGGCTGTGTTGTTTTTGCCTCTGTCCATTTTGTAACCTCTTTCTGTTGTTTGGAGACTTTCTTAATCTCCTTTAATAAATTTGCTTATAAAAAAAAAACCTGTTATAACATCCTCTTATCCAATGAATTAGAAAATAATGAGAAGGCATTTACCTCCTTTTCAAATTTTGTAGGAAGAATGTCTACATCGAAACATATTAACTCCATTCCCATCCATGTTCTAGGTGGTAGGATTTGCATCATATCTAACAACAATTTTAATTCCATTGCCTTTTAAAATAAAAAATAAAAATAAAAAATCCATTGCATGCAATATTCATTTTCTAAAACACGGAATTATATTCCATGGTAAAAGTTGCTTATTTATGTATGATACAAAGATTAATAACTTGTTCAAACAAGTGACATGGTTTACCTGAAGAAAGGTGAATCAATTGATGTACTGCGGTTAACAAACTCAAGTGAACCTCCTACATCACAGGTTATGTCTGTTATCCCAACAAGTAGACATCCCTTTCTCATCAATTCTGGAATCTGTGTCGATCGCAATAATGGAGGAAACCTTTTTCTCCTTTGTGTTGCTCTTGACCTTATAATGATACTCCTTCTCATTACCCCAACATCTACCTGCCTTAACATTTGAAGGGCTCTCTAGTCATATATATTTTTTCATTTATGGAATTTCACTCAATATAATTATTATTACAAATTACAATTAATAAAATAAAATATTTTATTAAACACGACCACATACATTAGAATAAAAAAGACTACATACATACGTTGGCATTGGTTGATTTGAAAATGAAATTAGCCACAATATACTCCTTTTAATTGCCGCCAAACACACTAACAATTTATTTGATAAAGTAATAGAAAGCAACTATAAAAGACCCTCCTCTCATTCTCATTTTCATTCACATTCACTTCACCATTTTCTCTTTTACCATTTCTGTGAAACCCTAACCCGAAAATCTATAGTATCCAAACCCGCAACTCGTTCTTCCTCCGCCGCATCAACCATCTTCATACCCGAAACCTTAGTCGAAATCAGCAACGATGTAGACGGATACTATGGTTCATGGTTCACCGGAGAGATTGTCCGTTGCCTCACAGGTGACAAGTTTGTTGTGGAGTATGACAAAATAATGGAGGATGAGGAAGGACAAAGGGCCTCCAAGAAACTGCTAAGCTTTCCCAGCTCCGTCCAATTCCTCCTAAGGAGATCATCCATGAGTTCCAACATGGTGGTGAAGTTGAGGCTTATGAGAACGACGGACGGTGGGAAGGTCGCATCTCCAAATCATTTGGGAACGGTCTGTGCGCAGTGTATTTCATAGACCGGTCAGAGCAGCAAGCGTACTCGGAAGAAGAACTGAGGCGGCACCATAAGTGGGTCAATGGAATTCGGATCCCACCATTTCCACAGCAGGTGTGTTTTTATTTTCATTGTTTTTTCGTATTTAGGTTGGATCAATTCTAAGGTTTCATTGTTATTGCATGGATTATGATGTTAATGTTAATCAACTTAATTTGCTTTTAAATAAATACTGTGAGTGTTGATATTGTTTGTTAATTATTAATATTATAGGATGAATGTGAAATCAAGAAAACAGTGAGGATGAATGCTTCTGAAATTGTGAGCGGAGACAAGGGTGATTTCAAGTTTAAGCCAGGGACGTTGGTTGAAGTGTGCAGTGACGAAGATGCTTTTAAGGGGGATTGGTTTCCTGCAACCCTTGCTGAGCCTAAGGCGGGATGAAAGTTCGTCGTTGAGTATGAAAATCTTCTTGATGCTGATGATTTAAATCTTTTGAGAGAGGAAATCAATATGCTTCATATTAGGCCTTGTCTGAAAAAAAAGTGATGATGTTGATCAGTTTAAATGTCTTGATTAAGTTGATGCATATTATAATATGGTGATTGGTTGGCTGGGATTGTTTCTAAAGTTCTTCTCGGAGACTTGGAAATATATTGTGTATTTCAGGAACTCCAATGAAGAAATGGAGTTTCAACATTCCGAGTTGAGGGTACATCAGGACTGGATTGATCATAAATGGGTAATGGATTCTAAGGTATGATTTCAATGTTTGCATAGTTGTATATTGTCAAAATAATTTGTTGCCTAGTGAAGATTGACATAAATCTTCTTGTCATGGAATCTTTTAGAGTGTGTTAAATAATTGATTGTTTTTTAAGAAAATAATTTACATTTAATAACACGTTTATATGATTATTGACTGAAATTCAAGTCAATGATTATTTGCTTGTTTTGTCACTTGCTTTTATGATAATAGATTTCTAAAATCTGGATTATCAATGTTTTTGTTATGATCTGGAATTTTTATTGTTGGCTTTAAATTGTGCTTCTCTTCGGAGAAAGGTGTTGAAGGTTGAGATATCTGTATTTGTTATTTACAAATACATTCCTTTGGCATGTTAACAAGCAATGTTTTAAATTGTTATTTGGTTTGTAATTTGCAGCTAGAATAACAAATGTGGCCACTTTTTCAGCATGTAATGCCATATTTTGATTTGACAGTCCTAACCTCAGGCTTTTTAATTAAATTTTTTCAGCGTTGAAGTTTCGAATGCTGGAAGTTGGAGAAAAATCCAGTCAACTAGTAGACTCAGTTCTTGTTAGCCAAATCTTTGAATTTGTAGTTCTAAACTCCATTTGTTCATTAGGGTTCTTGAAATAAACAATATATTTCGAGTCCCCTAGAACTTTAGAAACAATCCCAGCCCACCAACCTTCATTGTAGTACGCATCTTCTTCGTCAAGAAACTTAAACTGATCAACATCATCAGTTTTTGGTGGACGAGGCCTAATCTGATGCATATTGATTTCCTCTCTCAAAAGCCTATAATCATCATCATCAACAAAACTTTCATACTTGACGATGAACTTCCATCCTGCCTTTGGCACAACAAGGATTGCAGAAAACCATCTTCACCACTGCACACCTCAACCAATGTCCCTGGTTTGAACATGAAATCAACCTTGTCTCCACTCACAATTTCAGAAGCCTTCACAGTCTTTTATTTGATTATTTCACACCAGTTGTAGAAATGGTGGGATCCAACTTCCATTGACCCAATTATGGTGCCGCCCCAGTTCTTCTTCCGAGTACGCTAGCTGCTCCGACCAGTGTTTGAAATACACTGCCCACATACCGTTCCCAAATGAGTCGGAGATGCGACCTTCCCACCATCCGTAGTTGTCATAAGCGTCAACTTCATCCCCAACATGGAAGTCCTGGATGATCTCCTTCGGAGGAATTGGACGGAGCTGGGAACGCTTAACAGTCTCTTGGAGGCCCTTTGTTCCCTCCTCATCCGCCATTATTTTGTCATACTCCACAACAAACTTGTCACCTGCGAGACAACGGACAATCTTTCCCGTGAACCATGAACCATAGTATTCGTCTACATCATTGCTGATTTCAACTAATGTTCCCGGTCTGCAGATTGTTGATGCAGCAGAACAAGAACTGGTTGTGGGTTTGGAAGCCATGGATTATTAGGTTAGGGTTCCAAACGCTGTAATTGCAATTACAATAACCGTAAAAGAGATAATGGTGGCGTGAATATGAATGAGAAGAGTGTCTAATCCATGACCTGTTGCTTGGAATGGTGGCACACCTCTTTCACTAAGCTAGCATGTCTGTTGTTCACTTGTTTGCTTCAATTTAAATTATATATTTATAACATAAAAATGTAATGAGAAGAGTGTATTTAATAGCTGTTTTCTATTATTTTATGATTAATGATTAATGAGTTTGGCGGCAGTTAAAAGGAGTATGATCTATTCGGCTAATTTCATTTTCAAATCTACCGTTGCCAACTTATGGATGTACTGTACTGATTTTTTTTTTTAATCTAACGTCCTATTTGGGTCATGTTTAATGAAACATATTTTATATATTGTAATAAGAAATTAAATTAAATCAAATTTGATAAATGAAAATTTATTAATATGAAAAATAAAACACTTTTCATATTATAAATGTATAATTATTTTAAAATAGAAAAAAAATACAAATATCATACACGCAGATTTTTCTTCCCGTTTATCTTATTACTTTATACTATATTGGATTTAAACCTTAACTCACTTTTATTTAAGAATTTTATTGAAGGAAGGTCTTTAACTTTATAATTTCAAGTAAAGTTTTTTTCTCTTTAGTATATTTACTTAAGTTTTTATCTACTTGGTAAATTTATCTTTTTATTCGGTGTTCTATCGAATATAAACGATAATTCACTTTTTCTTAGCGGCACACAAATTTCACATGTTTCAATCAAATTTTGATATTAACTATTTCGAACTTAAGCGTTTTATTGCTCTCTACCGTAAATTCATTATAGTCTTTAAGGTAAGGTATGAGTTATGCATTTTATTCTTATCAATTTCTTCAATTAATGTAGCACCTAATATATTGCATGTACAGGGTAAACTATTGTGTTATCGTGTTCTATCCTTTGTAAGAGGCACTTCCCAACCCTCCTTCTAGGCTCTTCCTTCTTTCTAGAAATATCTCAAAACTAATTAGCAATTTCTTCACACAGCCGGTCATCTTCATATGTGAAAAATGTACCAAGTTCATTAACCTAGTTTCATCACAGTTTTTCGCAGATCTTGATTCTACCAGTGGGGAACATGCTTAGGCTCTTAGGGTTTGGTTTAAAGTCCTAATTTTCGAATTAGGGATCTTCCTCCCTTTGGGTCTTCATAGCTTTGTTTCTTCATTATAGGGTCTTTTAATCTGCTCTTTTCTGTTAGTCAGGTTGGGTACCGGATCTAGGTTTTTCATTCAAATATCGAAAACTTTGGCTGTTACTTATAAGATCTGATGATGGTACGAGACGACGGTTGGGAGGAGGTCAGGAAATCGAAAACAACAATGAAGCCTTTCGCAAGAGGCTCGGTATGGAGAGCTGCTGGGAGCAAGATGAAGGAACAAGCCTCAAATGAAACATCTTCATTTTTCTTCACAGAATTTCCGGATACATTTGAGGCTAAAGATATGTTTACTGTGTTCAAAGAGTTTGGATTGGTAATCGAAGTTTTTATCCCGGCTAGATTAGACAAACGTGGGAAAAGATTCGGTTTTGTTCGATTTAAACAGGTATCTGACGAACATCTCCTTGCCATTCAGCTTGACAATATTGTCCTTAATGACAGGAAGATATTTGCAAACACACCGCGGTTCCAAAGAGTCGACAAACCGAATGGTAGCCAGTACTCGAGGACAAGATTAGAGGAGAAGAACGGGAACAGGAACTTAGATGTTAGCTCGAAATCTAAACAAGCGTTTGGGTATGATAAAAAATCATATGTCGAAGTAACTAAAGGGGGCCAGAAACAGAACCATTCTGATAAGCTACTCATGAATGATAAACCAAACTTTGCTCATCTCACGTTCAATGTCAAGGATGTGGACATTGAACGTTTCCAACAAGCGTTCGTCAGAAAAATGGAAAATCCAGGAGGATCATATGAGATTCAGGAGGCATTGCACATGGAAGGATTCTTTAAGATTAAAGATACACCCATGGGTGCGAACTTAGTCCTATTAGAAGAAGAAGTAACAAGAGATATTAAGAAAATGATTGAAGAAGACAAGGAATGGGTGGAGAAATGGTTCTCAGATATTCACCCTTGGTTGCCTGCGGATGTTGACTGTGAAAGGTTAACCTGGGTCAATATTTTTGGCCTTCCTTGTCATGTATGGAGAGATAATTTTTTCAAGTTTTTAGCCGGAACTGTGGGAGCCTTCGACAAAGCTGACTCTGAAACGCAAAAACATGAAAAGTTCGATGTTGCCAGAATTCTTATTAGGACTAAATTTGCCATGAGTTTAAACGAGGTCGTTAATATTGAGGTCAACAAACAATGTTATCGCATCAAGCTGGTAGAAGAAGCTTTGGTCCGTTATTCAAAGAACTCAAGCAAGTTATTTGGAGACAGCTCAGAAGAGAGTTCTGAGGTAGTGTCGTCGGATACCGAAAGTGAAGAAAAGTTACAGACGGTGGTAGCGTCTTCTGATAACGAGGTTGAAGAAACGTTACAAGAAGATATTGATATGCTAGGTATAAACCTTAAGTCAATACCATGCCCCAATGTAGCAGGAGACAGGACGTGCCATACAGATAGGACAGACGAGCTTCTCAATAAAGGTGCATCTAGAGATAAATTCACGAGTTCCCAACGGTCACACTCTTCTGTGGCTAGGCAAAGAGATTTAGAAGAGAATCAAGATCAGGTGGGGTCCTCTCTTGCTGTCAATGAAGTAGATGTCTCCTATTCCAAGATGGTTAACCTGCAAAAAGGTGTAAAGGCGATGGAACACATGACACAAGACTCAACGCCACGCGGAGATATCAATGGAAAAAGGCCATTTTCCATTAATGTGGGGCCTCATGGTCATGAGAATGCAAAGAAGAAAAAGTCCTTGGGGGATATATGCAGGAACCTAAAAATTCCTTACACACCATCCTACTATGCTTCTCTTTTATTAGCAGACAATACAAAATCTAAACAGTCGGGAAGTGATAGTAGAAATCTTTCTTTAGAGATAGTTGACTTTATATCTAGTTACTCTAAGGAATCTTCTAAGGACTCTATATCTAGTTGACTCTATATCAAGAATGCAAGAGAAAAGAAAGGCAGAGGATGTTTTAACAAAAAATTAATGGCATAATTTGAAGATTTTATACAAATGTCTTGTTGTATTGACTTGAAGACTTCTGGGAATAAATTTACATGGTACAATTCAGTAGGAGATGTTTGTAGCAGGATAGGTAGATTTTTAATCTCGGTTGGTTTACTAAATGAGTGGAATGTGGCTTCTCAAAGGGTGGGCGCAAGGGGCATTTCCGACCATAGGCCGGTTTGGATATCAGTAAGAAACATTGAGTGGGGTCCCAAACCATTTAGATCACTCCAGTGCTGGTTCCAACATCCTCAATTCATGACATTCATAAAAAAATACCTGGGAGTCTTTCAACATACATGGCAATTCTATGTATGTTTTTTCAAAGAAGCTTCAACTGTTACGCACAAAACTAAGATGGTGGAATAAAAGCATTTTCGGTTGGGTCAATTGCAATATAGAAGAGAATGCATAGATTTTAAATAAAGTAGAAGAGGTGATAGCAGAATCTGATGATAAGGCGACGGAAGATATGTTAAAGAATCGCGCCCAGGCTGAAGATGAAATGTGGAAAATGTTAAGAATCAAAGAAAGCTTGCTACACCAGAAGGCTAGAACCAGGTGGATAGAGGAAGGGGACAAGAATACTTATTACTTTCACTCTGTCATCCGACATCGCAACTTGATGAGTACAATTTCAGAGATAACAGTTGAAGACACAGTTGTTAATAATGTGGCTGGTGTGAAAGAAGGCATAGCCAAACACTTTGAGAAGATATTCAGTGCAACCAAAAAGCCTCTAATCCGTATGACGCCAGAATATTTCAAAGTCTTATCAGGGTCTGAAAGTAGCATGCTTAAGGAAAACTTTGAGGATAGAGAAATTAGAGAAGCAGTTTTCCAATGTAAGGGAGATAGAAGCCCAGGTCCTGACGGTTTCAACTTGGATTTTATTCAGAAATGCTGGAATGTGTTAGGAACGGATTTTACTAACTGCATTAAGGATTTCTTTATTACTGCAACTCTCCCTAAAGTCTTGTCCTCATCTTTTCCTATATGTTTAGTAGGATGTGTATATAAGGTTGTAGCAAAACTTCTGTCTGCAAGATTAAAGAAATTTATGGACAGCATAATCTCAACTTCCCAAACTACTTTTATAGAAGGGAGAAACCTACTTGATAGAGTACTATCTCTGAATGAAGTTGTGGACTACTCAAGAAGAAGCAATATTAACAGCTTAGTTCTTAAAGTTGATTTTGCAAAAGCCTATGATTGTATTGATTGGTCTTATATTAGATAAGTGATGAAGTTTATGGGATTTGGAATCAAGTTCATGAGTTAGATAGAAGGAACGGTATTTAAAAGTTACATGTCAATACTTGTCAATGGAAGTCCTTCGCGAGATTTCGAAGTTACTCGTGGTTTGTGCCAAGCCAATCCATTATCACCATATTTGTTTGTCATTGCAGGGGAAGGCTTAGCGAAAGTGATGAAAAGAGCAGAGGAGGTGGCATTATTCAAAGGAATTCAGATTAACCAAAAGGATACATTCACGCTGCTTCAGTATGCGGACGATACAATCATGGTGGGAGAAGCTACCTGGAATAACATTTGGGGCATTAAAGCGATTCTGAGAGGTTTTCCGTTAATGTCGGGCTTAGAGATAAATTTCAACAAGAGACGGCTTATAGGATTTGAAGTAGCACCAACTTTCCTCAAGGCAGCAAAGAGATTTTTAGCTTGCAAGAGTCAACAATGTCCATTTAAATTCCTTGGTATTCAAATAGGAGGGAATCAACGACTGATCTCTTTTTGGTAGTCGGTCATCGACAAAGTGAAGGCAAGACTATCCTCTTGGAAGGGAAGATTAATGTCCATTGGAGGAAGAGTTACTCTTATAAAATCTGTGTTTACGAATATTCCAATTCATTTCTTGTCGTTTTATAAGATGCCGAGGAAAGTCATTCAAATTTTAACAACGATTCAGCGAAGATTTTTATGGAACGGATCTCCTACAAAAGAAGGTATAGCTTGGATCGGTTGGGATACGATATGTAAAGCGCAGGAAGCTGGGGGATTAGGTATAATGAACATTCAGAGTTTGAATGATGCCTTAATGGCCAAATAGATTTGGAAGATCATGAGTACTCTTAATTTTATATGGCGCGACATTCTAATTGCCATATATGGTTCTCTGCTAAAGTCCCTGAGTAAAGGCTCTTGTAAATTAGGTGCAGTCAAACAATCACTGTGGTGGAGGGACATCTCTCTTCTGTTTCGATTTTTTGACAGTGACTCGTTTCTTAGGCATTGTCGATCTGCTGTTGGAAATGGAGAGAAGACCTTATTTTGGAAGTCGTCATGGTGCGGCAACGAGTCATTTGATTTAATATTTCTTGAACTTTTTATTGCAGTTGCAGATCCTTTCAGTTTGGTAAATGAAAATGGCTTCTGGCGTGATAACCAATGGAGTTGGAAGATCGATATCATTGAACCTCGCAGGAATTTGCAAGTTATCGATCAGCAGGAAAATATGTTGGCTCTGGTATCGGAAGTGAGATTGAGTAAGGACATCAAAGATGTAAATTGTTGGAGTTTAAATCCTGACTTGGAATTCTCTGTTCATTCTGCTTTTCAATTACTTTCCAAAGAAAACATTCCTCCAGAATCTTTTCCAGACAATTCATTGGCTACTCTCAAATTAATTTAGAAAGCTATCTCTCCGGCTAAAGTTTTGATCTTTGGGTGGCGCCTTATTTTAAACCGACTACCATCTCCAGATAACCTTTTTCAACGTGGGATCATCTTCTCTCCACATGATCGTGTATGTCCTTTTTGCTTTCAGCTGGACGAGACTGTATTTCATCTCATTTTTTGTTGTTCCAAATCGATCATCATTTGGGAAAAAATTATCCGGTGGATTGGGGTGGAGGTTTTTTTAGATGGAACAGTCGTAGACCACTTAAGATGCTGGACATCGTCATTACACTCAGCTGGTATTGCCATCAATAACGGAGTTGGCTTATGGCTTGTCATTTGTTGGAGCCTTTGGAGTGTTAGAAACAAAATTATTTTCGGTGACGAAATTTGGAATGAAGATACTATAGTTTCTAAGATTATGTTGCTAACTTGGAAATGGATTGGTAAACGTTCTAACTTTACTTGTAACTATTATAGTTAGCTCAAATCACCATTAGATTTTTTGTAAGGTGATTACTTAGCTTTTTTTGTAGTTGGGTTTTGGATACCCCTTAGTTCTCATTTTTAAATATATTTTGCTTATAAAAAAAAACTATTGTGTTTATTGGTATCACTATGCAGTGGCATTGGCAAGATAGCTAACTTGTTGATTTGATTTTCAAAATGTCATTTTTATTTTTACCAATTTAAAGTTCTATTAATATTGTTTCATACAGTTTAATTTAGTGATTTGGTGTGCTTAAAAATGGTAGAGTATTGAAAAATAACTCCCAAGACACATAGAAACTGAAATACATCAATTGTTTGCTTCATTTTTTATTCTGATGTTAGTAATATTTTCTGGTGATGATAATGTTCACAATGTTGAATGGAACATTGCTGAATTCGGTTAGTAACTTCGATAATTTGAGAATTCTTTTCTTTTCTCATAATAAATTTTATGGTGTAGTACCTGATTTGAGTCACTTAAAAATCTTCAAGAACTTTTTTTTTTAATAATCAACAAAGAGGTATCCTAACTCATTTACAAAAGTAACTTCACCCCACTAATTACCTTACATAAAATCACAAGGTGATTTTAACCAATCGTAATAATTACACGTAAAAACTTTCTATGCTTTCTTCCCAATCCACTGCCATGACAGATGAATGATCTTATCAGCTACTAGATCAGCCTCCCAAATCTCATCTCTAAACATGATTTTGTTTCTAGTAGACCACAGGCACCAACCAATTACCAGCCACAAACCCACAACATTGTTAGTACTCACACTATTCAAAAGTAAAGCATGGATCCACTGTTTGAGATGTTCTTGAACATTTATCGCGATAATCTCTCTAACTCCCAACCAAACATTAATACGATGCCAAACTTTTGAGCTTTTATGGAAATTTAACAGCAAGTGCATAATATCTTCCTCGGTCATGAAACATAGGAGACATACCATATCATGTTTATTTGAGATAATTCCACGAAGGCGAAGATTATCACGAGTCAGGAGTCAGTTATGAAGCAGCCTCTAACCAAACAGAATAGTTTTCAAAGGGGAAGACGCTAGCCATAACGATTTCAAACCTGTCAAGGAATCAGCCGTGACAGAAGCATCAAAGGAGAACTGAAACAAAAATTTATAACCTGAACTTACAATATAACCATTAGCTGTATCATCGGTCCAAGTCACGATATCCTTAGTGTTTTTACAAATTGAAATGTCTTCCAGCATTCCCAGTAATAAATTATACGCCTGCTGCAATTGGGAACACAAAATTGTGCCAACAAATTTGATGTTCCAAACCCATTGGTCTCCATTCCACACCCCATTGTCTACTATCCTGCTATTTTTCTTTTGTGCCGCAGCCCACAATTTCGGAAAGACGACCGATAACTTATGCACACCACACCATTTGGATGACCAAAATAAGGTGCCTTCTCCATTCCCCACTTTTGACGAAGTTAAACCGTAAAAAGAGTCGAGATCAAACGAACGAGAAATGTTTAGTAAATTCCTCCACCAAATAGAAGGTCGTACCTTATACTTTGGAATTTCTCCTTGTATCAAATCAACAATGTACTGCCCGTACCGACCCACAAGAATTTCGTTCCACAAGCTCTTAATAGGATTGATACATTTCCATAACCATTTAGCAATCAAAGCTAAATTAAAGCACCTAATGTCCAAAATACCTAGACCACCATACTCCTTAGCTTTGCAAACCCGACTCCAATTGATCCAAGCTATACCTTTTTTGTTAATTGATCCATTCCATAGAAATCTTCTCTGCAATGCCGTAAGGATCCTAACTACCTTATTAGGCATTTTATAGAACGACATTAAGTGGATAGGTAAATTGGACAAAACGGATTTGATAAGAGTAGTTCTACCACCCATTGACATAAACCTCCTTTTCCAAGAAGCAAGTCTGACTTGAACCTTATCAATGACTGGTTTCCAAAAGGAAACAAGCTTATGATTACCACCAATATGAACTCCCAGAAAAGTGAATGGGCACAATTGAACTTTACAAGCTAAGAAACTCTCAGCCGCCTTCATAAACGTCTCCTCCATACCAAAACTGAAAAGAGAGCTCTTGCTAAAGTTGATCTGCAGCCCCGAAATGATCTGAAATCCTTTGAGAATAACTTTAATCGCCCACAAGTTACTCCAAGACCCATCACCTACGATAACTGTGTCGTCTGCATATTGAAGTAAGTGAAATGATACCTCTTGGTTTAACTTGAAGCCTTGATATATCTGCCCCGCTATAGCCCTTCACATTAAAACCGCCAATCCTTCCGCAGCAATAGCAAAAAGATAAGGTGGTAGTGGATCACCTTGTCTTAACCCTCTTGTAACTTCAAAATCTCTAGTGGTACTTCCATTAACGAGGACAGACATATAGTTGTTAAACACACTTCCTTCCATCCACTTCATCCATTTCCTACCAACACCCATGATTTTCATTACGTCGCGAATATATGTCCATTTGACATAATCATACGCCTTTGCGAAGTCTACTTTAAGAATCAGCGCTTTGTTGTTACTCATTTTTGCATAATCCACTATTTCATTCAAAACAAGTACCTTATCAAGCAGGTTTCTATCAGCTATAAACGCCGTTTGCGATGGAGATATGAAGCTGTCCATCACAGTTTTTAGTCTCCCAGCTAACAGTTTAGCTATAACTTGAATTAGATGATAATGCTTTTAGACCTCATCAATTTCCTAAGCTTGGTAACAAATTGATTACTATAGTCCTAAGAGATAACATGTTTAGATCTGGTATTCATGCTGATGTGTGCTTGTATTATCAACTCAAGCGATTCGACATTTCGTCAAATACATTTGTTGGGCCAAGTCATGTTTTGTGTTTTCTCAATTTAAGAAAGCTAAATTTATAGCATATAACCAATTTATGTATCCATAAAGAATGTGTCAAGTATTGTGAGCTTTCTTGACTTAATCATTTTCCTGTTATCATTACATTACATGCCTACTGTTGTTGAACTTTCTTGACTTGAGTGTTTTAAAATTGGAACTATTGTGAGCTTGATTTTATTTAATTTTTCCTTATAGGTACACAAAACTGTGTTTGTTCTAGTTTTGGATCTTGGGCGCCAAAATTCAAATACAGTGTAGAAAAATCCACCAAAGTTTCCAAGCTAAATTTCATAATTTAATTGTTTGTGTTTAGGATCTTTTTGTATACTCCCTGATTTTGGAATTCTCCCTAGAACTTGTCAATGCTGAATTTTTCTACTATGTAGCACTGTGATTTGACTTCTGCCAACTTGATTTACTTGATTATGGTTGCATTGTTTTTCTATTATTGATGGTTTAAGAGCTCAATGTTTTTCTGCCAACTCAATGTTTTTTTTCAAACATTTTACCGATGGTTGAAGAATAAAAGTTTGAAGAGAAAACTCTACAACAAGACCAAATACAAATGGTTAAAGAGCATGAGCACTCAGAAAACATAGAAATATTATCAAAATAAAAGTAAAGGAAGAAAAATTATATATAGATAGGTTTTATTTCATTAATATTTTGCAGTTGTTATATGAAGAAAGTGATGGAATATTTCGTTGATATTTCATGAAAAAATATTATGACTTGTTAATGAATATTTTGTTGTTATATGAAGAAATATTATGACTTCTTTGTACGAGATAATATGATTTTAATGTATTACATTTTGGTATTAGATAATATGATTTTGATGTAATATATATGATGATGTTAGAATATGTTTGTTTTGGTTGTGTTTTTTGCTTACGGAATGAATGTTATATAAAAATATTTGGTTTAATGATTTTTTTGAAAATAAAATTAAAAAATAAATCAAGTTGTTTTACACACGTTATAAGGTATTTGTTTACTTTCAGCGGAATACAAAAATATTTGGTTGAAGAAAATATGATGTAAATAAAATTAAATATAATATAATTATGAAATATTGTACATTAGTGATAACTAAAAAAAAGAGTGTAATATATCATATTTTTACATCCTATTTAAAGAAAATAGGATGTAAATTTGTTGACATTCATAGTAAACATTATTCATTTTACACCCTATAGTTATCAAATGGGGTGTAAGTTTGTTTGATTTAAATGTATAGTTGTAATAATTTACACCCATTTTTTTTATAAAACATGGTGTAATATACCTTTTATTTACATCCATTTTAAAACGGATGTAAATTTGTCAAACATTTTTCACCCTTTGAATTTACACCCTTTAATAACGGGTGTTAAATGTATAAAAAACGGGTGTAAGTTCCTCTTTTTGTATTAGTGTTTAAAAAAATGTTTGTATGATAGCTTTGTTACATCATGATCATCTTCCACGTGATATATTTTCAAGAAGACTTCATCTTCTTCATTGGAAGAAGATTCTTCGAGGGTTCTTTCCGAGGTTGACTCTTTTTCATTTTTGTAGGTTTTGTTTTCTCTTCTTCTCTCGAACATCCACTAGATGAGGCGTATTCTTCTTCACATCATCTCATAGATGAAGTTTCTTCATTTGATATTGAATTCTCCCAAGATCGTTCAACTACAAAGATAGTTCTTTCCGAGGAAACCACGAGAGTTGTTTGGTAGGAGTTTGATGAAGTTGCTGAGGATTTTTTAAGTTTCGATCTTATACCTTCATCTTTAAGTTATTGAACTAATTCGTTCAACCTCTCTACGATTCCTTCCTTCTTATATTTTTCCTGAAGATCACAAAAAATCTCATCTTTTGATTTAAGAATTGGATCAAGTTTTTTATTCCAATTTTTAATTCTTAGACATTTGTTAGTAACAAAGATTCCAATATAATTTCTTATATTTCTAAATTATTTAGAAGAATATTTATGAATGAAATATTCATCTTATTCGCCTCGTGTGTTCATTCTCTCTTGTTCGATACTTGAAGAAACTTCATATATCATTTCAAGAGTATACTACATTTTCTTGGCAGAATTTCAAGTATAAAATAAAAGGAGTATACTATAATTTAAAAACATTACTAAAAAAATTTTAGTTTTGAAATCAATTTCAAATTTTCTTTCCTTTTTTATAGTAAAAAAAAATCAGGTTTATCTACTACTTCTCCATTTATGTGGTGATTAGGGATAAAAGAACCGTTGATTATTGTTTCTCACAATTTACACTACTATAAAAGATACTTTTCATAACTTCTTACTATTTTAGCCATTTAATTAATTGTGGTAATAATTCTTATTTAGGCACATTCATTATTTTTTTTATATATTAAAAGATTTGTCACCCCAGTCCATACTAACAACCATGTGATAAGTTAAGGATTACACGCCTCGAATCTCAGCACAAAAAAAATTTCCATTTTTTTTAAAATTGAAATACTTTTTACTACAGTCTTTACTACCATGTGTAATGAAATGTGGCTGTCAATTTTTTAATCTCAGAGAGCTTCGTTTTCACAATAACACAGAGTTTATTTTTACAAACAATCACAATTTTTACAATCTCATATACGCTTAGTGTGCAATATCTTCATTCATTTTTACTATACCTTGAAATTTTTGACGTTAAAGATCAATGCTAAGGTTCATGTATATCGTTTATTTGATAAAGTGAATCTTAACATTAATCTTTAAACCAAATTTTTCAGTATAGTGTATTAAATTTTGAAGAATGGAATATGAAGATTGAAGACGGAATGTGAGATTAGTTTAATAAAAAGGTGAATGACGCGCTTGTTCAATTTTATAGAAAAAACTCAGAACAATTTCACCCCGGTTGTGATTAGAAACCATAGTAATATGTATAATATATCACTAAGGTTGTTTTTGTCAATTGTGGCAAAAAAATTTCTCTAAAATTAATACGTAACATGCTTTAGTTTATTTTCCTTCATAACACAAATGCCCTAGCGAAATAACAGAAGAAGGCGATATTAGAGACCAAGAAAACTCGATTATTTCAGTTTCGAATCAAGGAGTGGAAAGACTAAACTTCAAGAAGCGTACACTAAAATCATTTCTTTGCCCCTTCCTCTTCTTCAAAATTGTGGTATGTTATCTATTTCATCACCATTCATGTTGAGTTTTAGGTTTTTGCTAATTGTTGAGATAGTTATAGGTTTTTTGTTGTTGTTGTTGTTTAATGTTATATATTATTGTTATTAGGTCAGATTGAGATTGTTTTTGTTTTGTTGAAAATGTTATATATTGTTGTTGTAGTACTTTTCATTCTTATTGTGTTGTTGCATTGAGATGTTTAATGTGTTGTTGTTGACAATATTGTTCCTATATTATTGTATTATGGTATAAATATTATTTTTCCATATTGCTAAAAATTGATTTAGTAAGTTGTTGGATTAAGAGTATTGTTGTTTTGGTGTTGTGGTGTTATATTGTTGTATTGTTAAATGGTTTTACAAGTTTTTGATATAAATTTTAGAATCACTACAAGAAAATTGGAATTTTACGACACTTAGGTTGCGACGGTTCATTGAAAATCGTCCTCATGTGTATTTTACGGTGATTTCTACGACGGTTTTTGGAAACCGCCTTTTACTTTTTTCAAAAAATATGCGGATTGCGACGGTTCCAATCCCAACCGACGTAAAAGTTAGGTCGCGACAGTTCTTAACCACCCTTAACCTTCGATTATTTGGCCAAGCGCTAAAATAGTATAATGGGTCGTGACGGTTAAGACCAACCGCCCTCTTTTTGGCCCAATTGAAAAATCTGCGACGGAGATGAACCGCCTCCCATGAAAATCCAAGAACCGCGCCCAATACAACAAAACGTTTATTCTTCTTCTATTATTCTATTCAGAACTTCACTTATTCCATTAAGAACTAGAAAGCATAAGACAAATCTTAACGCTGCGGTATCTCTGTCGGAACCAATCTTAACAGGTCAGTTCAAAAACCCTTAATCGCTTTTGTGTGTTTCTATTAGGTTGATTATCCATGACCCTGATTCATACTCTCTTTCTCTTGATTCATGAAGCTGACTACCCTAAATTAGAATCGCATTAGATATTCGACTTAGTTACGTATTCATTACTGTCCATTCGTTTCTCTCAAACTTCCTGTTATCATTATTCAGCAGGGTTTTTTGGGCACCTACAATGTGGTTTTAATTTGTCGACTATTTTGTTTACTGACCTTAAAACTAAATGTAAATATTTAATCTATATCTATCTGTAATGTATGAAAATCGTAATAGCAATATCAACATGATTTGACATGGTTGGTGGTATCTAATTAGGTTAGTTCTTGTATCCTGACCTGTGATAGTCTGAGTTCACCCAAAAATGTTTGAAAATAATAATTCAGAAAGACAACTTGCTGATCAGTAGTAGGGGTGAGAACCCGTGTGTTTCATTTTTAAGTTCTGATGACAATGCTACTCTGACTTTCTAGTTTCAATAAGAACATAATATTTGCTAGAACCCGCGTGTTTCATTTTTAAGGTTTTGCAAAAGTATTGATGAAGTTGTAATTCTTTATCTTGAGTAGATATATTTGCTTTCTCTTACGAAAACATAAATAGTTAGATACTGGATCACTTTCATAGCATCTCTAGTATTAACAAGCTTTATTTTGATGAATATGTGTGATGCCTTGTATTGAGATTTAATTCCTCTAAAGTGAGCAATACCAACCACTTATGAACAAATCAACAGTTAATATTACACATGCATGTACTAATCATGAGTGATGTATATCAACCCTTTGATTTTTGTTTATTTTAGGGATAAATATATGATACCCCCTGCCAAAGTAGCGAGATTTGCTTTTGCCCCTTTGAAGTTTTTTTTTTGATTCCCCCCTCAACAAATCAAGATTCCCTTTCCCCATACCCCCCGTGTTGCTTGGTCAATGGAATCTTCCTACGTGGCTGAGGACCATTGTTGACTTTCAAATTTCCTATGCCATGTCATATAATACATTTATATTAGTTTCGGATACCCCCCTTGAAAAATTAGGGTTGATTTTTCCTTCTTCTCCTTCTTCAACAATTCAGCGACAACTTCATTTTTTCTATCTTCACCATGTCTGCAACCAAATCCAGTTCAGGCAGCATCAATAGTGCAATTGATTTTAATGGGATACCCAGATGTGGATGCCACCATGTGATGAAGATGTGGGTCTCTAACACAACTCAAAATCGCAATAGGAAGTTCAGGAGATGTAGAAACGCAGGGGTAAGAATTTTGCTTTGGTATATGTTAGGTTAAATTGCCCTAATGTTGTTGTCTGTGTTAACCTATTTTTACATTGTCAATATTGATGTAGAATGGGATCCTTGTCTCTCTTGAGTCAGAATGACATCCTCCTCTTCAGTCAAATACATTGGTTGGTCTTCATTTGAACCAGGACCAATGATAGGTTTTTGAAAGATCCTAAGTTTGATTCTTTCACTAACCCTCTTTCTAACTGGTTTTGCTTCCTTCTTGACATTAGTTTTTGCCTTCCCTTTGTGAATTGTTGAGCCTTTGCTAGAACCTGGATGTAATTAGTTGATATCAGGTAGGCTTGACATCATCTCATCAGAGATATCACCAAACACATCTTGGGCTGCATCATTGGGAGCTTCATCAGACACTACACCAGGCTGACCTTTATCAGGCACTGCAGCAGGTTGACCTTCATTAGGATTGGCAGGCCCTGCAGCAGGCTGACCTTCTTTAGGAGTGGCAGGCCTTGCAGCAGGCTTGACCTTAGCATCTTGATTTGCTGCAGGAGGTTTCATTTTTTTCTACAATTGGAGCCAAGCAATGAACATGTATTAGACAGTCATATATACAAGAATGACAATTTCAAAGTCAGTATATTTACAATTAATCATACACACCTTTCTTTTCAAGGCATTGGGATCTTGTTCTTTGCTTTTGCATGAAGCAACATTGTAACCAATTTTATCACATTTAGTGCACCTATAAGATACTCCTGGAAGCCTTCTTCTAGCACCAACCTCACCACTCTCCCTTATCCTCAGCTTCCTTGGCCTCTCAGGATCCTTTTTGAAATTAGGGGGTAGAATTTCTTCAGTTTCTACCTCTGGCCACATATCTTGCCCATTAATTTTGAAATTCTGGTACAGACATGTGATGTCAAGTGCAATGTCACAACATCAATATCTGTTGTATGAACAAGGTAATAATAGAAACAGAAACGCATAAACCACACAAGGATTGTTCACCCAGTTCGATTCAACAACCTACATCTGGGGGCATACCAAGCCAGGAAGGAAGTCCACTATTAGTAGTATCAAATTACAGACTCAACAAACCAGTTGACAATCTATCTAATCTAATCACTACCCAATGACCCTTCTATCTAAGTCCTCCCTAGATAAGAGACTCCATCTCACTCCCAATCATTGCAATGATGTCTAGCATTCAACATATCCGCCACTGCATCAACAGCTTGATTACCAACAACTTTTCAACCACAGAAAAGTAGAAGACACACTTACATGACACACCTTGGATTTGCCTCAAAGCTTCCTCCAAGAACATTCCAATACTCATTACCTACAGGTTTCTGAGTAATAACACAGTGACCATCTCACAACCCGAGTGGTTCACTTAGACTAAGCCCTAATGATCTACATCTTGGACCCGTCCTATTCTAGATTACAAGCATTCTATTTATAACTTTTTCCCAACTGGATTTGGGCCTCCAAATCTTCTGCACCAAATCTGCAACAGATTCTCTCCTCAATAGATCTTCAATTAAATCTTCATAATTAACTCTGATTATTCTCCATATCTTTTTGCATTAAATTAGCAACAAACTAATCTTCTTCATTAATGATTGCACCAAGAAATTCGCATCCAATCTAACTAATAGATCTCCTTAAATCAACATAATGCGCGTAGCCCTACAACTATCATAACCTGATGTTTTAATGTTCTGGTATAGTGATGTCAAGACATCGCATGTGACATCACTCTTCAGCACTTTAACTCTTCAACACCTTAACTACTTTCACAAAACCAGAATGTTAACCAATCATACCAATAATGTTAGAGGCTCATGTTGAAACATCAACCATGACATTAACATTGTTTTACCAAAATTTCAGCCAATCACAAGAACTAACAATCTCCCCCTTTGGCTAATTTTGGCTAAAACAAATATATAAACATTACAGCTCTAATTACATCAGCTATTACAACCCTATACTACTGTTAGAAGTCATCTGATCCTAACAGTAACCATCAGTAGCTACTGTGTACAGCAACCATGGAGAATAATCTTCTTGCTAATTTTGAATGATGTTAGGACATCATGTTGAACATATCATCACCACAGCACAGCAACTCCAGGCAGCACATCAGGACCTAAGTAGTAGACAGTCCTGAAGTCATTTGGTGCACATGAGGAAGAAGATATCTGACACTCCCCCTCAACACAACACATTTCTTTTTCCTTCCAGGATAGACCAAAAACAAATGTAGAAGACTCCTCCAGAAAAGAAATGTTTGTCTATACATAAAAGACCAATGGTGGCATAAGATAATTCTGCACACCTTCATTGATCAGACACTGGGTTTAATCTGTGGCATAAGATGAAACTTAAGAAGTGCCAATATGCCAACTCAGGTAACTCAGAACACAAGTCACAACTGTGTTCATAACTCAGGACACAAGTCACAAAGACTCAACACCAACTTAAGGATAGGACATCCTCTTCGACATCTCTGAATCACATCTGGAACTGCAGACTCCATACATAGCATCTGCGCAAACCATTTAGCAAAACCCTTTCCTTTCTCCCCCTTTTTAGCCACAAATTTGCAAAGAAAGCCCTCACAAAACCAGACCCAAGTAGTGCTCACCCAAAACCGAATAAACGCCATAAGACTTATGAAACAAGAACACTCACTGGTTGAAGGAGAATAGAATAACCCCTATAAATAGCTGATCAGTTACTTAGGAATTAACAAGCTTTGAATATGTCAAAGTTCTTGGTCACAGAAACACTATTTTAGGTACTAAAAACTCCTTCCAAATTCAATGCCTACCGTCCAAAACAGTCTTGACCACTTTTATTGTTTCCTAACTGATCTTTACCATAAATTGTGCCAAAACAGTTCCATGCATAGTCGAAGACACGTGTTCCACCTTATCCCTACACCACCGTCCAAAATAATTCCTTGTCTGGCTCAAGACAAACATGTCCTATACCATGTTCTGACATCGCATCAGACATTGTCTGCTGGCTCACAATATTATCCACCCAAGACACTTTGAAAGATTCCAAAACACAAGCACGACATCTATTGATCAGCACAACTCACAATCCCTTCTAGATTCCTCCAGAAAAATAACTTTTCCCAGATACTAGCATACCAGCCTTAGGAACACCCAACCATACTCAGTAGTACATGTCCCATCATGTTGATTGACACCACTCTGCGCAATCTTCACCCTTGCAGTAATAGACCATAGACAACAGCCTTAACTCCCCCTGACATAAACACCCAATTCTCCTTATGAAGATGAATATTTGACACCAGATAAAAGCACAATGAAATTGCCATATTCTCAACATTAAGAATTGCCACTTCTTGTATTTGTTGAGCATAATCTCATCATGTTTATTTCAGATACATGGTCTGCCAAGTCCAATATAAACGCCCACTTGATTTGGAATTTCTCACATATTCCATAACAAATGTCGTTAGATCACTTGCAACACAAGATAAGGGCTGCCACCACCTTTTACTTGTATTAGAAGAACCCTCTTTATCTTCAACCATTCTGATCAGATCATACCACTTCAGACACTAATTCTGCTTCTTTCAACTTCATATGCACAGTCCCAAACCTTCACACCAGGCAAAGATGTTGTAACATCATGTAGGACATCAGCATTAGATCACAACAGAGAGGAATAAGCTCTCACACAATTCAGAAAACTGAATTCCATCCACACATCAGACAACTGCCAAGCTCCCAACAAGGTCTTTACAAACAGCCAGCAGATGATGCTCACTCCTTCACTTCTGATACAGTCAGCTGATAAGGCTACATCAGGTTGTCATCTTCAAATATCAAGCTACTTCATCATGGCAAAAAAAAATATACAGAAACAAATTTGCTTAATTCTCTAGACAAATACTCTGTCTCCCGTCAAAGTATTTACCCTTATGCACAACATCACTAATAGACAAATACTAAGTCTCCCGTCAAAGTATCTACTATTAGACAGAATAAGATTACCTTCTCACACAAGGCATGACATTTGGTCTGACATACTTTTATGTACACTTGTAGCACTAGCTGATCCCTCTTTTATAAATTCACACGCTGATCATTTCAGATTAGGTAAGTGACTTGACCTGATACTCAACCATGAGCACAACTAACTTTCTTGGCTGAAAACTCAACACCTACGGAGTGTTGTCCCAACATCAGATATAATTCCCTCTTGGTTTGCTATCTTCACATGCTCCAAAACTCCACATCTTGCCAGGCTGATCTAGTATGACTTGACAATAGGTCCATGTCCCCTTCACAGGCTTTTCTTCTGCCTTTAGCAAGACCCTGATCTACTTCAGTCTTCACTACATTCTCCATCCAAGGCAGACCTTCTACTTCATCATTCTTCTGCCCAAGAGTAACTTGTCCAGCTGCCACACTCTGATTATCTTGATCCTCCAAGGAACCTTGATCTTCAAGTCACATGTTCCACTTGCTCAAAAGCAAACACAATTAGACTCCCTAAGCCATGGTCATGCCACATCTTCTCCTTCCTGCAGCTCCCGCAAACTGCCAAGAGACCGTTCTTTTTGAAGCATCCCATTGTTCATTCCTGTAGATCACCCTATCATTAGCTGATGTGCCACATCACCAGCTGAGACTCCTGATGTTAAGCTAGATGTCAGAACATTATGTCATCCAACTGTTAAATTCAGCTCTACCTTCTGCCACTCAGAAGAACCTCCTCCCTTTGCAAAAACAGATTTCCATGCTCTCATAGACTTGATTCAACAATCAAGTTTGAGTAGACAACCTCTATCCTGCTTAGAAACTCCAAATACTTCAAACCTACCACATCTGAATCTTCAGAAAATAAGTAGTCCAAGACTACCCCATAGCAATACTAAAGAAAGTCACTTCCCTTAGTAGAGCCATCAGTAGAAAGCCAGAGATAACTGCCACTTATCCTCGAACTTCACAACCAGAGCAAACACCATGCTCCAAACCACTCAGATCATAAATAAACTGATCCAAGCTATAACCATCAAGATTATGATGTCTTCATAGTCTTCTATCTTCATCTTATCAACTTCCAAGATCGGAACCAACACAACTGCAGTAACTTGCATAACACACTCTTCCAGAAGCTTCTTCTTATAAGCACAAGGTTCAGACCTTTTGTCTAACTTAAGAGTGATAACTGTCATCCTTCTGTGACTAAAGCCAGAGTATAAACATACCATAGACAATCTGTTACTTCCAATCCTTCAAGCCACAAAACTGGAGGAGTTTATTCCATACAACTAACGCAGACACCAATTAACCACAGGCTGATTTACACTGCTACTGCACACAGACTCTTGGATGCATTTTCCCTATAATATTCTCCTCAGACAGTTTAGCTCAAACAAGGATCATCTCCTTCCTTCTGCTATCAAGATTACTACCTTTTCTTCAACCAACTCCAGCTGAAATGCTATGACATTATGAACAACATCACAAAAATTGTTCAACTTCATAGCTTCAGTGATCCTTCAAAACAGCTACAATCTAATAGGTCTTTGACTCAGCATTTACCATAAGCTGCTGATGTGTAGCGCGATGTCGAGACATTAGAATAGACATATCAAGCTCGACTTCTTTCTTGATGAAACTTCCTCCAATTCATGATTTTGAAAATCAAGAACATGTATCTTCACAAGAGAATTCATCTTCAGTTATACCAGAACTACAATGGACACCATAACCAGGACGATCTCCAAATACGCTTAAGAGATAACTTATCAAGATCTTCACTCCCGCATGAAAGATTTGACAGTGATACTTTTTTGCTTTGGCTCCACCATCATCAATAAAATTTAGAAGGAAGGAATCAATGTTCTGGACAGATTGGTCTTCAATACCTGATTTGAAATATATTCTTCTTCAGCTGAGGAGACCAAACTCTAAAGTCTTTCCAACAAAATACTTGCCAAAAGTCTCACCACAAGAAACAACCAGGGTAGCATCAGATACCATGCAGCGGAACACACTCCAACTCCTCAACAACCTTCAGGCACTACTCAATAATCCTTGCACATGAACGAGAAAGTATCTTCCCTAGATCTCATCTAGAAACAGACAGGATGCCTGCTCTGATACCAATTGAAATTCTGGTACAGACATGTGATGTCAAGTGCAATGTCACAACATCAATATCTGTTGTATGAACAAGGCAATAATAGAAACAGAAACGCATAAACCACACAAGGATTGTTCACCCAGTTCGGTTCAACAACCTACATCTGGGGGCATACCAAGCCAGGAAGGAAGTCCACTATTAGTAGTATCAAATTACAGACTCAACAAACCAGTTGACAATCTACCTAATCTAATCACTACCCAATGACCCTTCTATCTAAGTCCCCCCTAGATAAGAGACTTCATCTCACTACCAATCATCGCAATGATGTCTAGCACTCAACATATCAGCCACTGCATCAACAACTTGATTACCAACAACTTTTCAACCACAGAAAAGTAGAAGACACACTTCCATGACACACCTTAGAGTTTCTTCAAAGCTTCCTCCAAGAACAATACAATACTCATTACCTACAGGTTTCTGAGTAATAACACAGTGACCATCTCACAACCCGAGTGGTTCACTTAGACTAAGCCTTAATGATCTACATCTTGGACCCGTCCTATTCTAGATTACAAGCATTCTATTTATAACTTTTTCCCAACTGGATTTGGGCCTTCAAATCTTCTGCACCAAATCTGCAACAGATTCTCTCCTCAATAGATCTTCAATTTAATCTTCATAATTAACTCTGATTATTCTCCATATCTTTTTGCATTAAATTAGCAACAAACTAATCTTCTTCATTAATGATTGCACCAAGAAATTCGCATCCAATCTAACTAACAGATCTCCTTAAATCAACATAATGCGCGTAGCCCTACAATCATCACAACCTGATGTTTTAATGTTCTGGTATAGTGATGTCAAGACATCGCATGTGACATCACTCTTCAGCACTTTAACTCTTCAACACCTTAACTACTTTCACAAAACCAGAATGTTAACCAATCATACCAATAATGTTAGAGGCTCATGTTGAAACATCAACCATGACATTAACATTGTTTTACCAAAATTTCAGCCAATCACAAGAACTAACAAATTTCCCTACCATTCAAAACTGACCACTCACGAATTACCTCTCTAAAGTCCTCTAGAGAATTGAATTGCATGCCCCACTTAAACTTAAATTTCTTATTAAGATCCTCTTTCCTATACTTCTCAAACTTAGTCTCTTTCTCATTTTCAGATGCATCTGGATCAGAACTATCTAGTTCTTCACTTACATAGTCATCACCTTCCAATTCTGACTTGCTTGATCCAGTTAACAAACCAGCCACCATTGGTTATTGTCTTATGGGAATAGTCACATCAATCCCTTTAAATCCATCTAAGTTAGCAGTAGCTCTTTCATCTTCACTATAATCAATGCTTCTACTTCATCTACCTCACTTTCATCTGATTCAAACTTTTCATTCACACACTTAGGGTACCTAGCTAACAGGTCATCACAGTCATGTTCCACAAACAATTCACCATCTACTTCCATGGCACAACAATAGTGAGCTAAGTCATACGCAACATCATCGTTTCTAATCTGGAAAAAATCTTCATCAATATCAAGTATTTTAGTCCAAATACGAAATGTCCCTTCTTCGTATCCCCAACCGGCAACTAACTCACGCGCAGTCCCCAAACACCATTTCTCAAAATGCAATGCAGAAACTAGAGTAGAAACCTCACCCCTATAGATAATATCACCATCAGACAACCTCACAAACTCTCCACCATGATTAAAGACGACATTGAACAATTGTTTGTTCTGAGAAGAAAAAAACCCAAAATCAATAGAGTTCCTACATGAATCGATTAAAAACGAAGAGAAACCATACTTACCAGTGACGAATCCACTCTGTCTTGGCCGCTATCCACCGTTTTCTTCATCTTCTCCGACGACTTCATCTTCTCAATTCGCTTTGTTCTGGCCATTGATTTTCCCAAATTCTGAGCCCTAATTTTTCAAGGGGGTATCCGAAACTAATATAAATGTATTATATGACATGGCATAGGAAATTTGAAAGTCAACAATGGTCCTCAGCCACGTAGGAAGATTCCATTGACCAAGCAACACGGGGGGTATGGGGAAAGGGAATCTTGATTTGTTTAGGGGGGAATCAAAAAAAAAACTTCAAGGGGGCAAAAGCAAATCTCGCTACTTTGGCAGGGGGTATCATATATTTATCCCTTTATTTTACTATCTATTTACTTTGGGAAAGTCAGATCTCTGTAATGGGTGAGTTTTAAATCATGTTGAGAAAAGTCAAATATGTTTACTTTACTAACTATATTGTGGTAGATAATATACAGGGTTCTTTGAGGGTAGTAGAAGCATAATGAAAGCTAATGTTAGAGAAATGTTGTTAGTTCTTAATTCTTGTATGTAAAGTTACTTTCATTTTGTTCATTAAGTAGTATAATTTATTAAGCACTTGTTTGAGTAATACAACTTTTCATTTCATCATAGAAATAACATAGCCATTTGTTTCTCCTGAGTCAAATTTTTGCTGCAGACATCCTTTTAATGGTCTGATTTTGTGAGTTTTGGGTCAACAGTTGGCTAATAGGTGTTGTCAATAATGGCGGTAAATTGGATTTTGTAAGTGTGGTGTTTGCTCTGGTTTAAATGGGTCATTGGAGGATTTATAGTATGGTGGGTTTGTGTTTGTTGTTGTGATACATTTGGTGAAGTTTGTTTGGTTTTGGTTATGGCATGGCAGGGTATTTTTCTTGAAACAAATTAGCCAGAGCCACCGCACATACCATCGTGTTTAGTGAGAGGGAACATCACGAAAAATATTGTATCACACAAGTTATGCTCTCAGACATATTCCCTGTCATTATGCTCTCACACATATTTCCTGTCATATAACCCCTGAAGTGAATTACATGCTTTGGAAGAATAAAAATCATTTGAGTTATATAGGGATGTCATTTTTCACAACCTTCCTTTGGGTAGAAATTTACATTTAAGAAATGTTTGGTTCTAGGTGTCAGAAATTTTGGCATTTTGCCTTTTCTCATTGTATTCCTTCTATTTATAACAACACAAGCATTTACATAATTGCATTGTTGTTTGTGTTTTCCAGACGTGAGAAGCGATTTCAATTGTTGTGGCTGCTAGATTCCTATTGTTGCGGCTGCTCATTCATCCTCATTTTGCTTCAGAAATCTGAATCACATTCCTCGCTTGTTTATTAAGGTATTTATTTATCTATTTGGTTTTTAGCTGGGAATTATGTTCATATTTTTTTTGCAATCATGAAGCTTTTTGACTGAAATGTTTTGGTTCAATTTTTCACAACCCTCTGGATTAATAGCTTTTGCATGTAGCTTGTTTTTGTCGGCTGTAGCTCGTGGTGCTAAGGTTCAGTGGGATCGGGGTAGTAGTTTTCAGGTTATCCGATATTATCGCACCAGTAGTTTTTATAGTTTTGCTATTATATTCGTGGTGGTGTTGGAAACTAAATAAGAAACTAAACAACAATATAAATGCATACCTTTCTTGTATAATTTAACATGAATATAATAGTCTAAGTATGAAAACAGTAATCACTTCATCCAAATCCAGTGAAAGATGTGATTGCTCACCCATGAAACACACCTAACCATAAGTTTATCCTTAACTTCTCGTTTGCATTCTACTTCTCTTCAACGAGTTCATGTTTATTAAACGAATAGTTAAGGTGTGCAGATTTTGGTATGTATTTGATCAATAGAAAATAGTGAAGTCCTTAATCCACGTGTCATCAATCTACCACGGTTTTTGAGCTAGTAGTAGAAGGTGATGTAATATTTTGTTCCTTGTTAGTTGGTGATTTCTGGTTCTTGTTTGATGGGTCATTTTTGTTGTGTCTCTTTCGCATTTTGTAGTTCTTTTAGCATTTTGCAGTCCATAAATTACTATGCTCTTAGTTACTACTACATATATATTAGGACTGGTCATACCATTTTAAAAATGTATGTATCGTGTTTTGTAGCTTCTCAAAAGCGCGTGTATTTGGGCTCATGCTCTCTCACGTGAGTTTGCATTGCATGAGATTAATTCTCAAGTGAGCCATTAGTTAAAGAAAACCCCAACTCCCCTTGTGGACCCGTGAGAATATAGTTTTTTTTTTAAGACAAAAAAGAGATCACGTTCATATTTACTTGCATTTTCTCATATTATTACTGATATCACACCTTTTCTTTGTCAATATGCTTTGTAGTTAGCAAAAGGTTATCAAAGTAATGGATAAGTCATGGATTACGAAGTCACAATCATCAATTGTGTATCAGCAAGGGATAAAAGAATTTATTAATTTTTCATTTAAAGGTGCAAAATAAAACGACGTAGTAATATGCCCTTGTAAAAGTCGTGGTTTCGAAAAATCACAAAGTAGAAGTGACATGTTCGACCACTTAATGTGGTCACTATTTCCAGAGTCCTTTGTACTGCCTAGTACTATCTCCCCTAGTACTACTCCAAATATAGTTGAAGATATTATCATTGTCAAAGATCTTATTCAGAACATGATCGACGATGCATTTGGAGTTGATACGAATCATGCTATTGAAATACCATCTGCATCAAATTTAGAGATTGACCAAGAAAATTATGTGATGCCAAATGCAACTCAAGAAAGAAACAAAGCCAAGGAGTACTATAAATTGGCTAGAGAAGGAGAGCAACCTTTATATGAAGGGTGTAGACAATATTCAAGACTATCTTTTTTGGTAAAGTTGTACCTTATAAAGTGTTTATGTGGGTTGAGTGAGAAGGCAATGACAATGATTCTAGAGTTGATAAAAGATGCATGTGAATATGCAAATATTCCAAGTTCATTCTATGAAGCCAAGAAATCAATCACAAAACTTGGTTTGAATTATGTAAAGATACCCGCATGCCCAACGTTGTATGCTTTATTGGAGAGAAGATGAAGAGAGGGAGAGTTGCAAAACTTGCAGCACTTCAAAATGGAAAAAAGATGAAAAGGTCTGTGTTAACAAGAAAATGAAGAAAGTTCCTGCCAAGATTCTTCGTTATTTTCCATTAAAACCTCGATAATAGAGATTATTTTTTTCATCAAAGACGACCGAGGATATGAGGTGGCATGCAATAGATACTAACAATGATGGAATATTGAGGCATCCCATAGATTCAGAAGCTTGGAAGAAGTTTGACTTGACACATACTTAGTTTTCATTAGATCCGCGAAATGTTTGTCTTGCATTGGCTAGTGATGGTTTTAATCCATTTGGTGTGATGAGTATAAACAATAGTATTTGGCCAGTTATTCTCATTCCATATAACACTCCTCCATGGGTTTGCATGAAGCAGACATCGTTTATAATGTCAATGATAATTCCTGGTAAAGAAGCACCAGAAAATAATATTGATGTCTACTTACAACCCTTAGTCAAAGAGCTAAAGGAGTTATGGAGAAATGGTGTGGATACATACGATTCTTTCAAGAAAGAGATGTTTAAGTTACATACGAATTTGATGTGAATGATTAGTAACTTTCTAGGTTTGGCTGCACTTTCTGGGTGGAACACATACACAAGACTTGCTTGTCCATTGTGTAACTTTCAAACTACATCTATCCGTCTCACAGCTAGCCGTAAATGGTGTTTTATGGGTCATCGACGTTTCCTTGATCGTAGACACAAGTTTAGATTGAACAGGATTCGCTTTAACAGTGAAAAAGAAATGTGGAGTCCACCGAGAACATTATTTGGACACGATGTTTTTTAAAAGGTTAAAGATGTTGAAGTTGTATTTGGTAAAAAGCCAGTGAAATAAAATTCGATAAAAAGAACAATTGAGGGACAACCTTGAAGGTGCGAGAAAGACACAAGAAAGGGGGGGTTTGAATTATGTATTTACTCTTTTAACAACTTTTCGCTTCTTGACGTTAAAGCACTTAGGATAACATCAGAGTTATTTGAGAGACTCTGACTAACGAAGTTACATTCAGACTTGCAATGCATGAAGCATGAGAACCTACAAGAGTCTGAACATTATGTGTAGCATTCAGAACTTGCAGAGTGGAAGCTTATCAGAGTTGCAAGGTTCTGACTTGCTTGTGTAAGGTTCTGATACTCAATATAGAAATATAAACAAGACATTACGCATAAGAGTAAAGAACACACGATATATCCTGGTTCACCACAAAGGCTAATCCAATCCACTCTCCTCAGGTGATTTAGCCTTGAACACAAGATCTTAATCCACTATAATCAATCTCGATTACACATGCACTGGCAACAGCCGGTGACTAACAACCTGCACAACCGCACTGTGACTAACCCACAATGACTTACGTCAATGTCATCTCAAGTACCCAGATCATCACATGATCCCTTGAGGCATCTCTCTCAGTGAACCATTCAGGGATCTAATCAGGATATAACGTTCACTAGAGGGATCACAATGAGTTCCATCAGGGATCCCACAAGAGTCTGATCAACATATGATCCTCTTTGAGATATGACTGTCATTGATCGAACGTTCCAAGATCTTCTAAGATCTCTAGCCATGATTTCACGATGACCAGTAGCCACCGTCTCCCCAAGTATTTTGATCAACCCGTGATCTACTTGAGGCTTTCATCAACAGTGACCCGTTTAGGGATCTAATCAGGATATAACGTCCACTGGAGGAATCTCAATTCTTAAGTCCAATTGGCAGACTGGAGATGAGTATGGTGTTTCCTTGTAAGCAGATTCTCCTAAGTTTAAGTACAAAGAACACACAAGTGTTCGAGCAAGATGTGAGCAACAGCTCCTTGCCTATCCTAAGAAACTACAGAGATGTATAATGATTTGACAGTGGTTGACATCTTGTAGATCTTCTTCTTCTTCGTCTTCTTGGGTAAGCAAGATTTGAGCAGCAACTCCTTTCTTCAGATCTTCAATGTAGCGCTGACGAGAAGGTGGTTGATGACTTGACTGATTTGTAATGTTGTCTTCTTCATCAACAACTTCTATACCAATTCATTGTTGTTGTGTTGAATGATGATCTTTGAGCTTCAACAACAATGGCCATGTGTAAATGGTGATAGCTTTGGATATTCTAAGCGTTACAACGAGAACTCATCATTGTTGCTATCTTCACACAATGACTTGATCAGTTCATCTTTTGTGGAGTGAATCGATTCATGGACTTCGTCGATCTTTAGAAGCGAATACTCTTTCCCTTAAATAGCCCAGTAGAAATATAGCTGTTTGAAATATTGTTCGCTGTTGGAAAAGAGACGTTGCGTAATAACTAGCTGTACTGACACATCTCCTTTTTGCTGTGGGAGAAGTGACGGGATATATCTTTCTTGGGCGCCGTGTACAGTTACTCACAACGGTAACATTTGACTTCCAAACTTCAGAGGCTTTTGATGGTAAATTGATGAAGCATGAGTAGAGTCTTCTTAACAGGATATCTGATACGTCAAGTCTTCAGTCATTTGAAGAAGTCCATTAGGAATTAGTCTTCAGAACTTTCAGCACTTGTCTTTAAGAACATTATCCTTTATTTCTTCAAGTCTTCCGAACTTCAGAACTCGTCCATTAGGAATCCGTCTTCAGAGTCTTCAGCACTTTGACTTCTGGAACTGTAATCTTTAGAACACATAAGTCTTCAGAGTCTTTCTGCACTTGGTCTTCAGAGCCTTCCGTCTTCAGAACTTCAAGTCATGAGAGTCTTCAGCACTTTGGTTCTCTTCTTCAGAAGCTTCGCAATCTTCAAAATCTCGACCACTTTCAGAGAGCATCCACAAGAGCATTGCATCAACATCCTTGAATCTGACTGATCACGATCAGATACAGAAGCATTCTTGCTTCTTGCGACTTGTGTCACACATAGTAACTTCGCATATTGTAAATTAAGCTCATCTGGCTGGTGCTTGTTAGATCTGATAACTTCTATGAATATGATCTGCACACAACACACGTTAGAACTTAAAATGGAGTAATTTTTGGGCTATTAAAGTGATTCTTAAAGGATTCCAACTCTTATCCAAATTGGAGATAAACTTTAGTAAGAGTTCCCTATTTGGTTTTGGTGTTGAGGAAACCTTTCTAAAGGCCGCGAAGAGATTCTTGGCTTACAAAATTGATGGTCGCCCTTTCAAATTTCTTAAATTCCTATAGGAGGAAATCATAGATTGGTGTCTTTTTGGAAATCGGTGATTGAACAAGTTCATTTGAGGTTGGCATCTTGGAAAAGGAGGTTTATGTCGATGGGAGGGAGATTGACGCTTATCAATTCGGTTCTCTATAATCTCCCTATTCACTTTATGTATTTTTATAAAGTTTCTAGCAAGGTAATTAAGATGTTAACGGCGATCTAAAGACGATTCCTATGGAATGGTTCTACGGTTAAAAAAGGGATTTCTTGGATTAAATGGAGTGTGCTTTGTAGATCCAAAGATGAGGGTGGGCTTGGTGTCAAAGATATCAGGTGTTTTAATATTGCATTGTTATCCAAATGGCTTTGGAAATTCTTATGCTCCAAGGACAACTTGTGGTTCGGTATTCTCGAGGGTAGATATGGTCGGTTTGTTGATGATTTTGTTCTTGGAATTATCCCTTAATATAGGGTTTCTCCCTCTCTCTGGTGGAGAGATATGTTTAAAATTTTACATTGTTTTGGAGATGTTTCTTTTACATGTTTAACATCCACTAGAATTGATAATGGAGAGGATACCTTTTTTTGGTTAACTAGATGGTTGGGTGATTCATCTTTTGCTGTCCTATTTCCAGATATATGGGAAATATCAGTTAATAAATATGGCCGAGTGGTGGAATTTGGAAGATGGGAGGGTGATTATTGGTTGTGGCAGGTGGAATTTCATGAACAGATGATGTCGACATTTTTACAGCAGGAAGCGTCGAAGCTATTTAATTTGTCGGGCAACATTATTGTTTACAAGGAGGTTAGAGACACTATTATTTGGCCTTTATGCCCATCAAAATCATACTCTGTTAAGTCGGGTTATGGCTGGTTGTCGGCGTTATGTGTCGGGGAAGTGTTACAGTCAGGTTTTCGGGCTGCCATCAAACTGTTATGGTTGGGAGCTTCTCCTCTAAAATGGATTTTATTTGGGTGGAGGTTATTCCATAATAGACTTCCAACCCGAGATAATCTTCGCTTACGTGGTATTATTTTGAATAATCACGATCTGGTGTGTCCGTTTTGTTTCATGGAGTTAAAGAATGCTTTCCACCCGCTAGTACAGTGTTGCAAATCTTCTTTGGTTTGGGACTATATTGGGAGGTGGGTGGGGATTCATTTATCTAACCATAATGACCTTTTAGAGCATTTTAGGGAATGGTTGGTGGCTTTACATATGAGAAAGGTTACTATTAAAAATGCAGTGGCCTTATGGTTAATAGTGTGTTGGTGTTTGTGGACTTGTAGGAATAATATAATGTTCAAGGAGGAGGTGTGGGATGTGGAGTTGGTGTCTAATAGGATTCTTTTGCCTTCTTGGGCGTGGTTGGGTTAGAAACATAAAAAAGCATATATTTGTAATTATTATGAATGGACAAAATTTCCTTGTGAATTTTTGTAGATCCTCTAGTTAGAGGGGTGTTGGTTGTCCCTTGTATATGGGTTAAGATACCCCTTTGTATCCTGTTTTGATTATATTTTTGCTTATAAATAAAATATATATATATATATATATATATATATATATATATATATATATATATATATATATATATATATATTAACGAGAACTTCTGGCACAATGATTTTATTGTACTCGTCAATAATATATGACTTGAAATTCGAAATCTGTTTCATCAGACATTCCACACTTGATTCATTTCCTATCTTCAAAGGTGTGGTATTAGCGTGTGTGGAAATGCTTGTGTTCTGGTAAGAAATTTAGGTCGCAATTGAGTGCACTTACACTTTTCAATGAAATACTTGCTACTTGAGACTGAAGTTCATTGGTTACATACTTGATACATTCTAATCCTATTAAGTCTTTCATTTCTAATGTTATATACTTGATACAACTGTTAAATTAGAAGCCGGAATTTATCAAATAATAATGGCTTAAATAGTGTTTTCATCCCTGTAAGTTAGCGTGTTTTTTAGTTTTGTCCCTGTAATTTTTTTGTTTTGTTTTAGTCCTTATATTTCACATTCGCGTTCGTTTTAGTCCTTAAAACCAAAATCTACAAGAAATTCTACAGGAAAATCCGCAGGAAACGTGCGAATTTTGGTTTTAGGGACTAAACAGCAAGCAAAAAGTAAGATATAGGGACTAAAACAAAAAAAAAAATTACAGAGACGAAAACCAAAAACTCGCTAACTTACAGGGACGAAAACTCTATTTAAGCCAATAATAAAATGGTTGGGGCAATTGGAGTTGAAACATAGGTTTTCCAAGGTGTTTGAAGTTATCAACTCTCCTTGTTGTGCTATCAGTGACTTGGGGTACTGGGAAGGCGACTTGTGGAGGTGGAATGTCAGTTACTTTGTCGTTGATCCTACTGTCTTGCAAGATCAGCAGTGGACGGATCTTTGTCGTGCCTTGGATTCGGTTTCTTTAATCAAGGGAGCTAATGATGAGTGGAAGTGGACGGCTACCGTTTCAAAAGAATTTTCTGTTGCTTCTTTTTACTATGCTTTGAATTGTGCAGGTAGCCTTAACGAGTTAGAAGACTACACATCTAACATCCTTAAGTCGATTTGGGAGTTGGATATACCGGTTAAGGTGCAAGTTTTCGCTTGGAGGATGGTGTTGGACAGACTTCCCACAAGATTGAATTTGGTGGCTAGAGGGGTTATCGAAGGCGATCATGACATGGTGTGTGCGTTTTGCTTCCACGACGCTGAATATTCTTCACACCTTTTCTTCACCTGCTGCATTTCTGTCATTATATGGGGAAAGATTTGTGATTGGGTGGGCTTTGAAAGAATAACGGAGAATAACTGTAGTCTCCATGCTTCGGATTGGCTCGCGAAAGCTAACGCTACTTCTAGTTCAGGTCGGTCGTTTGCCATTTGGTTAATTACTTGTTGGCATGTTTGGAGGATACGTAATAGAATTTTATTTGAAGATGCGTTGATGATATTGTTGTGGATGTCAAAGTTAATTAGTGGAACTGGTTGATTCTTGGTAATAGGAATAGTAAGAGGTGTAGTTTATATGAGTGGTTTAAGAATCCACTCGACTTTCTGTAAGTTTTCTTTTTCGGTTGGTTGTTGTTTCTTGGTTTGAGATTCCCTTAATCTCTTATTAATGAAGTTGCTTATCCAAAAAAAATTGAGCGTTTGTGTAGTTGCCTCTATTGACAAATATCTAGCTGCCTTCACATTAAAATTTGACTCAATATAATTATTATTACAATTAATAAAAAAAATATTTGATTAAACACGACCACATACATTAGAATAAAATAGATTACATACATAAGTTGGCATTGGTTGATTTGAAAATGAAATTTGCCAAACATATACGACTCCTAAAGATGAGGTTACATGTCTATTGGCTCACATTTCAGATAGACACTCTGCTAAGGATGGATGGTACTTTGACAGTGGCTGTTCAAAGCACATGACTGGATTCAAAAACCAATTGGTGGATGTCAATTCTTGCTCCTCAATTGATGTTACTTTTGGAAATGGAGAGAAAGGGTGGTAAAAGGTGTTGGAAAAGTGAAGTGTCATGATGGACCTGATCTTGACAATGTGCTTCTTGTCAAAGGTTTGAGTGCTAAATTGATTAGCATAAGTCAGCTTTGTGATGAAGGACACAAGGTCAGCTACACTAAGGATGAGTGTTTGGTGACTAATGAGAAGAATGAGGTAGTTATGAAGGGAGTTAGATCCAGAGATAATTGCTATCAATGGGTACCTCAAGAGTTCAGCTCATCAGGTGATGTTGTGGATGATGTTATTACATCTGACTGTGACATCAGAAGGATCACCAAACAACCTAGTGTTATGCAATTGTTCACAGGAAATCTTGAGGAACCTAAGGTCATAGAGGATGATCACTCAGATATGAAGAGTAATGACGATTTCTCTGAAGATATGGGTGCTGGTAGTGGTGATCTTAAGAAGTTTTGGAAGCAAGATGATAAGCAGACTGATAACTCACAAGACAACCATCACATGTTGGAAATATCTGTTTTGGAAGATGGAGATGTTGGAGTTAAGGTTGAAACATCTCCTAGCCTTAAAATAAAGAAGAATGTTGAAGTGGTTGATCTGTCTGACAATGAGCTGATTGCAAAAGTAGTTCCTGGGGTTGCTAAAAGACTGAAATCAAGGAAAGGGAAAGCTACTGAGTCACCTCCAAAGGACATCTCTCATATGAAGAAAGCTGTTGTTGTTAGAACTTCTGAGAAAATTCAAAAGGCTTCACTAGATAACATTCCTTTGCATTTCATAAAAAGGTGGAAGTATGTTTTTCAAAGAGGGCTTAATCTGGAAAAAGAATTTGGTAAAGATGCTCTGAATATGATTAAGTTTGCTAGGCTGATGGAAACTGGTCCTAGTTTTTACAAGTGCTATGAGAGACTTGTCAATGAATTCAATTCTGTTGACATTGCTGATAGAAGAAGTGAGAGAGATGAATGTGAGTTGAAGGATACAGACATATCCGCAAAAATTTGGTTCCTAAAGGGAAAATTATCTGTTGGGCGTTTTAGTATTAATTATGTCATCGTTCTCAAGATGGCTGCTGCAAAATTGGTCCTCAATAATCACAAAACAACTATTTTTGATGGACTAGAGAAGTCTCTTTATGAGAATAGATCTAAGAAGAATTACAATTATGGATCAGGGACTGAGCTTATAGGTTTTGGTAATGCAAAGTACATAGCAGCAGGGAGTAATTGCTCTCAACTTGTTTGGATGAAGCAACTGTTGACTAAAAACAATGTCAAGCAAGATGTTATGACATTGCACTGTGATATGAGTATCTCCAAGAATCCTATTCAAAACAGTAAGGTAAAGCATATTGATATAAAGGACTTGGTTAAAGATAAGGTGGCTTTGGAACATGTGGCTACTGAAAAGCAATTAGCAGATATTTGTACTGAGTTCTTAGATGCAAACCAATTTGATAGTTTAAAATTAGGGAGTTGCATATATAAGGATTAGGTGGAAGATGTGTTAGGATGTAGTTGTCTTATGTGTGTGATTAAAGATAACAATTATTCAACTGCAGAAAGTTTACAAGATTGGAAGTATTAGTTCATCTAAAGCTTTAAACATAGAGTTTTGTTTCTTCTTCTTATTCAATCTGTCCCAACCTTCTGAGTTTTTAAATGTAATCCAGTCCTCATCACCATCTCCTTCATCGGAATCATATTGTTGCACTGGAGGTTTCTTGATGGTCTTCATCCTTGTCTCAAACGTTTTGCCTATTCTTGTTGTTCCTGAAGAAGTTCCAACTGTAGTCATTGTTTTGCTCCTCTTCTTAGGTGGATCTGAAGTCTTGTCCTTCTGCTTGAGGTTCTTTGCTGCATCTTTGGTGTTTGACTGGCTCATTCTTGGTTGCTGTGTGGTGCTGCTAGAAGGAAGAAAGGCTTGTTTTTATAACGCAAACAAGGAGCATTGCTTGTATCGCCTGACCAGTCAAGGTGTTGGAACTTGTTTTTTTGGGGAAAGCTTGGTGTTTGACTGTGTCATTTATTATGTCAGGACATTGTGTTTGGTGATTGTCCAATTGTGGCTAAAAAGGGGGAGGGTTAGCCTAGCCTTTGTGTATAGAGTATGACCTATCTCAATGTGACCTATCTCAGTTCTGGTGTGGTGCAAATGTTGAGGGGGAGTGTGCATGTTGAACAGCTATTTATGCTGGTTCTGGTTTGAGGGGGAGTTTACCCTTAGTTGATAGGTGGTGTGCAACATTTTGAAGTGGGAGCTGTTTGTTTTAAAAATTTTATCCGTTGCTGAAGTCTCTGATGTTGCAGAGATTGTTTTAGCCAAAATTAGCCAAAGGGGGAGATTGTTAGTTCTTGGATTGGCTAGAATTTTGGTAAAACAAAGTTGTTCAATGTTGATGTCACATGGGTGATGTCTTAACATCGAGTCTTAACATTGGATAATGTTAAGTGTTTAAGTTGTTGTAGTTTTGAAGTCTGATGTCACATGCGATGTCATGACATCAGATATGCAGATCATTAAACATCAGGTTTGAGATGTTTTTAGGGTTAAGCGTATTAGCTGGATTTTGGGAGAGCTGTTAGAGTTATTGGATGCGAATATCTTGGAGGAGATATTTTCTGTTGCAAACAGATTTGATGCAGATTTGTAGGAGTGTTTAAAGGCTGAAGATTTAAGAAGATTTTGAGAGAAAATCTGTTTTGAAGATTCAGTTTTAAATAACAAATCAGGTCAGATATTGTAGTAGGTCCAAGTCCAAGTCAAATAGCTATATAAAGCTGATAAGTGCAAATTGTACCTATTTTTGTATATAAGTTTTGTTGCACTTTTCCTTACTTTGTGTTAAAATTGGTTGAATAAACCCCACTTTGTGTGTAAATACATTTACTTTACGTTTTCGTGTGTATAGTGCGTTATCGTGTAAATATCATTGAGTTTAATCGATTTTCATTTATTTTTGTAGGTGTTCCAGCAATGGGATTTTTCCATATTCATAAAGAGCATCGAATAAGCTTTCCAACGCTTCAAACCGTGCGTCAATCGGAGTTACGGTTCAAGAGTTATGAAGAAAACAAGTTCTGGTTTTCTGTCATGCTCGCTAGGCGAGCCCCCGTAGCGAACACTCGCTAGCTTGTTCGCTAGGCGAACCGGGGCGAACGAAAAGTTCCAGAATCGTGAAAAAACTCAACTTTAAGGCGGTTTACGTTCGCCTAGCGAACGGGGACTCGCTAGGCGAACCTGGAAAGTGAGATTTGCCTATTTCAACCATTTTTCATCATTTTTTATGTTATGTTTTTGGGGGAACTTTCTCCCAACTTCATCAAACATGTTTTAGGAGTAGATTAGCTTAGAAACAACATTGGATGATGCATCTTGATGATCCGGAGTAGGATTTACTTTAATCGGCTCCGACGAACCGTGAGAAATTTGTTCTTCTCCTTTCTTCTCTTTGTATCCTCTATTTGTTGATGTTTGGTATGTAAATCTCTTGATACATATTGTATTTCATCTAATCTATGTTTATGAATATGTTTTGATTCTCTATTGATTGTTTGTCTTTGATTGATTATTTGTGGGTCGTGACAAAACCTATATCGAATTGTTAATCTTAGATTTTCATCTGTCAATGAGCAAGCTTTTGACAGGGGTTTGTGAATTGATATTCATGGTATCTTTTGTTGTATTGTGTTGATTAAGTAGCATGGGTAGCATGAGTAGGATCGATACGGTATTGCGAGGATGCGTGACAATAGCGATGAAGAACGGCGTTCGTATACAGTTGGTAAATTAGTTGAATGCAGGGTTAATCATATGTTTGTATTCTGATCAGGGCTTTGTATATGAATTACTCATGAGTTTGACATGGATGTTATAGTAATATCTGTTTTGTCTGAACTCTAGAGATAGATTTAGACTTAACACTTACGTGAGTATCAGTTCTTACTTCTCTGTTTTGTTGAGTTGCATGAGACATCACCAATGAGACAATACCGTGGTTCTCTCGACGTTGCGTTAGACATAACCTCTGTTGTGAGTGATACGTGAGGATATTAGACGAATGAGTGATTTGTGTATGAAATGGTCGGAAGAATACATGTGTTATTGAGTGATCTCTATTGAGTTTCTTTCCTCCGAAGAATGTGTTATTGTTATTTACTTGTTTTTTGTTCCTTTAATTTTCCGCATTTGCTTTTGGTTCGCTTTAAACCAGAACTTTTGATTCATGAGCTTAGAAATATAGAAACCGTTGAATGGCATTCTTTCCCTCGCACTGATCCCTGTGGAGACGACAAAACTGGGTTACTTATATATTTTTGCTTGCTGCTATTCTAGCTCCAACAAATTGGCGCCGTTGCCGGGGATTGGTGTGTCGATATTGAGTTGCATCGCATAGTTTCTATGTTTTTAAGCTTGGTACATAATTGTCTATATTGTATATTTACTTGTATAATGGTGCATAGTTAGTTGGGGAGAGTTTGTTAGATGTCAAACATGTTATATATTTGTATGCAATACTTGGCATTTTTCATTTCTTTCCATGTGTAATGTATTGATTTTAGTGAGGAATGGTGTTGTTGTGTATTCATTGAAATATACTTGTGGTGCTTGTAATTTGTGTGCTAATGTGCAGGAATAGGCATAAAAAGATCAAGATTGTGTTACACAAATGTTGGAGGCAAGTTACCATTAAAGGAAGAAATCAACAACAGCATTCGCTAGGCGAGTGTTGGCGAAGATGCCAGCGAAGGTTCGCCTGGCGAACGTTAGCGAGAGTGCCAGCGAGGGAGTGGCAGAAAGTATGCAAAAACCTTCAGTAGGAAAACTGGGTAAACTCGCTGGGCGAGGGAGCCAGCGAATGCTCGCTGATGTGTTCGCGAGGCGAAGGTGCCAGCGAGGGGGTGGCAGAAACTTTCACTTTTGAAAACACCCAAACTTCGCTGGGCGAAGGTTGTAGCGAAGGCTCGCATCGCGAATGATTTGGTTCGCCTAGCGAACAAAGCTTAACAAGTGTACATACTTGTTAATAGTTGTTTTCCATAAGTGATTGTATATATGTGTTTTCCATCATGTTTATGTGTGTGTACATATTTTTGTTTTTCGTTTACGTTTGCTTAAGTGTTGCAGATTTTATTTGGTATCTACCGGTGAGCGAAGCAACATGGAGGAGCTTGTACGTAAATAAGGTGTCGAGCTAACGACGCGAAACTAGCGCTTATTGGGAGGCAACCCAATGATTCTTGAGTTTGTACAGTTTTATATTTAGTAGTATAGTTAATATAAAGTGACAATGGATGGAGTGAATGAGAGAAAGAACCAATTTTGAAAAACAAAATTTTCCTGCCCGTGCTTAGTGCGCGCAGAGGGCGCTTAGCGCGCCTTGTTTTGCAAAGAAAAATCTTTCATTTTCCATCCACTTTCGCAAATTTTGGTTTTTATGTTTATTTAGTTTTAGTTCAATTTTGTTAGGTTGTTAGAATAATTTATGAGTTTGTTCTCAAGTTTTGTTTTTGATTAGCTTGAGGATGCATTGTGTGATTTTTCAATTTTGATTGTTTCAACAAGAAAATGTTATGGTAGTGTGAAAAGTTTAAAGAAAGTTGCATTGCGTTGGTTGGTGTTTATTGCTTTTCTAGAACATAACATGTTTATGAACCTTAGGATTTGTACAAATTACATGTCTTTCATTCTCTTGCAATTTTTGTTCATTTATGAATCACCTTAGTTCATAGCCCCATGTGAGGAAACCTCCATTGTTTACTAAATGCTTGGATGACTGATAAACTTTGTTTAATTCGTTTGATTCACGCTTTATCTTCTGATTATTGTGATTTTGTGGAAGCATTAGAAATGATCAAGGCATTTGTTTATATTGAGCACAACCAGTATCCAAAAGTATCTTACCCGTGAGTAGTGAGAATTTGTTAGCCCCTTTGAGACTAAAACTGTTTAGATCTCATTTTTAGTGATGAACTTGGTTTATGTACATAATTTGCAAGTTTGGTTCATCCTTGAATTTGGTGAGTTTCTAACTATTTCTTCTTGAACCTTTGAAATTGTATACTTTGATTTCCTTGCCGTAAAAAGCAAGGAGCATTCACTTGAGGTTTGGTTGAATTCAAGTTGGGGAGAATGAAAAAGAAGTGGTAAGTTGCTTGAAACTTTTGAAAAAGTTCAAACAAGCATGAAAAGAAAAAGTGTAAATATGAATGTGAAAAACAAAAGAAAAAGAATGCTTGTTTGAATGAGAAAAATAGAGTGAAATAATTGTGCATAAAGGTAGTTTGAGAAGGTTTGTGGTAAAGGAATGAGAATGGTGAATGAAGTTGTAATGTGTAAATATCATTTATCGGCAATTTCGATTCAATGGCCTGTAGAAATGTCCCTTTATTGTGAACCCGACCAAGCTTCAACCCTTAAAGCCCTTAGTGATCTTTTTGCTTCCATATTTTCATTTTTGATTGTTAGATGTTGTATGAATTGAATTATTATTTGCATTGTTTGTCAGATGAGTGAAATTTCCCCGCGGTTGCAAACGCGCATTAATTTCTTCATTCTTATTTGAAGTGGAGTGTTAGGTGTGATTCATTCTTGAACATGCATTGCTTTTGGATGTTGACATTTGTTTTGTGCTTAGACTTTGTTTCATATTCGTGGTGTCGTTGTAGTTTAGCGGTAAGTATTGCTTTGCATGTACTTTTGATATTTGTACCATACGTTTATTCTCCATTTGTAAAAACTTGTTGAGCATGATTTCTTGATAATTGCTTTTGTTTCTTTGAGTTGATTGACTTTTGTTTGAGGACAAACAAAATAATAAGTTGGGGAGAGTTTGATAAGTGCAAATTGTACCTATTTTTGTATATAAGTTTTGTTGCACTTATCCTTACTTTGTGTTAAAATTGGTTGAATAAACCCCACTTTGTGTGTAAATACATTTACTTTACGTTTTCGTGTGTATAGTGCGTTATCGTGTAAATATCATTGAGTTTAATCGAGTTTCATTTATTTTTGTAGGTGTTCCAGCAATGGGATTTTTCCATATTCATAAAGAGCATCGAATAAGCTTTCCAACGCTTCAAACCGTGCGTCAATCGGAGTTACGGTTCAAGAGTTATGAAGAAAACAAGTTCTGGTTTTCTATCATGCTCGCTAGGCGAGCCCCCGTAGCGAACACTCGCTAGCTTGTTCGCTAGGCGAACCGGGGCGAACGAAAAGTTCCAGAATCGTGAAAAAACTCAACTTTAAGGCGGTTTACGTTCGCCTAGCGAACGGGGACTCGCTAGGCGAACCTGGAAAGTGAGATTTGCCTATTTCAACCATTTTTCATCATTTTTTATGTTATGTTTTTGGGGGAACTTTCTCCCAACTTCATCAAACATGTTTTAGGAGTAGATTAGCTTAGAAACAACATTGGATGATGCATCTTGATGATCCGGAGTAGGATTTACTTTAATCGGCTCCGACGAACCGTGAGAAATTTGTTCTTCTCCTTTCTTCTCTTTATATCCTCTATTTGTTGATGTTTGATATGTAAATCTCTTGATACATATTGTATTTCATCTAATCTATGTTTATGAATATGTTTTGATTCTCTATTGATTGTTTGTCTTTGATTGATTATTTGTGGGTCGTGACAAAACCTATATCGAATTGTTAATCTTAGATTTTCATCTGTCAATGAGCAAGCTTTTGACAGGGGTTTGTGAATTGATATTCATGGTATCTTTTGTTGTATTGTGTTGATTAAGTAGCATGGGCAGCATGAGTAGGATCGATACGGTATTGCGAGGATGCGTGACAATAGCGATGAAGAACGGCGTTCGTATACAGTTGGTAAATTAGTTGAATGCAGGGTTAATCATATGTTTGTATTCTGATCAGGGCTTTGTATATGAATTACTCATGAGTTTGACATGGATGTTATAGTAATATATGTTTTGTCTGAACTCTAGAGATAGATTTAGACTTAACACTTGCGTGAGTATCAGTTCTTACTTCTCTGTTTTGTTGAGTTGCGTGAGACATCACCAATGAGACAATACCGTGGTTCTCTCGACGTTGCGTTAGACATAACCTCTGTTGTGAGTGATACGTGAGGATATTAGACGAATGAGTGATTTGTGTATGAAATGGTCGGAAGAATACATGTGTTATTGAGTGATCTCTATTGAGTTTCTTTCCTCCGAAGAATGTGTTATTGTTATTTACTTGCTTTTTGTTCCTTTAATTTTCCGCATTTGCTTTTGGTTCGCTTTAAACCAGAACTTTTGATTCATGAGCTTAGAAATATAGAAACCGTTGAATGACATTCTTTCCCTCGCACTGATCCCTGTGGAGACGACAAAACTGGGTTACTTATATATTTTTGCTTGCTGCTATTCTAGCTCCAACAAATTGGCGCCGTTGCCGGGGATTGGTGTGTCGATATTGAGTTGCATCGCATAGTTTCTATGTTTTTAAGCTTGGTACATAATTGTCTATATTGTATATTTACATGTATAATGGTGCATAGTTAGTTGGGGAGGGTTTGTTAGATGTCAAACATGTTATATATTTGTATGCAATACTTGGCATTTTTCATTTCTTTCCATGTGTAATGTATTGATTTTAGTGAGGAATGGTGTTGTTGTGTATTCATTGAAATATACTTGTGGTGCTTGTAATTTGTGTGCTAATGTGCAGGAATAGGCATAAAAAGATCAAGATTGTGTTACACAAATGTTGGAGGCAAGTTACCATTAAAGGAAGAAATCAACAACAGCATTCGCTAGGCGAGTGTTGGCGAAGATGCCAGCGAAGGTTCGCCTGGCGAACGTTAGCGAGAGTGCCAGCGAGGGAGTGGCAGAAAGTATGCAAAAACCTTCAGTAGTAAAACTGGGTAAACTCGCTGGGCGAGGGAGCCAGCGAATGCTCGCTGATGTGTTCGCGAGGCGAAGGTGCCAGCGAGGGGGGTGGCAGAAACTTTCACTTTTGAAAACACCCAAACTTCGCTGGGCGAAGGTTGTAGCGAAGGCTCGCGTCGCGAATGATTTGGTTCGCCTAGCGAACAAAGCTTAACAAGTGTACATACTTGTTAATAGTTGTTTTCCATAAGTGATTGTATATATGTGTTTTCCATCATGTTTATGTGTGTGTACATATTTTTGTTTTTCGTTTACGTTTGCTTAAGTGTTGCAGATTTTATTTGGTATCTACCGGTGAGCGAAGCAACATGGAGGAGCTTGTACGTAAATAAGGTGTCGAGTAAACGACGCGAAACTAGCGCTTATTGGGAGGCAACCCAATGATTCTTGAGTTTGTATAGTTTTATATTTAGTAGTATAGTTAATATAAAGTGACAATGGATGGAGTGAATGAGAGAAAGAACCAATTTTGAAAAACAAAATTTTCCTGCCCGTGCTTAGTGCGCGCAGAGGGCGCTTAGCGCGCCTTGTTTTGCAAAGAAAAATCTTTCATTTTCCATCCACTTTCGCAAATTTTGGTTTTTATGTTTATTTAGTTTTAGTTCAATTTTGTTAGGTTGTTAGAATAATTTATGAGTTTATTCTCAAGTTTTGTTTTTGATTAGCTTGAGGATGCATTGTGTGATTTTTCAATTTTGATTGTTTCAACAAGAAAATGTTATGGTAGTGTGAAAAGTTTAAAGAAAGTTGCATTGCGTTGGTTGGTGTTTATTGCTTTTCTAGAACATAACATGTTTATGAACCTTAGGATTTGTACAAATTACATGTCTTTCATTCTCTTGCAATTTTTGTTCATTTATGAATCACCTTAGTTCATAGCCCCATGTGAGGAAACCTCCATTGTTTACTAAATGCTTGGATGACTGATAAACTTTGTTTAATTCGTTTGATTCACGCTTTATCTTCTGATTATTGTGATTTTGTGGAAGCATTAGAAATGATCAAGGCATTTGTTTATATTGAGCACAACCAGTATCCAAATGTATCTTACCCGTGAGTAGTGAGAATTTGTTAGCCCCTTTGAGACTAAAACTGTTTAGATCTCATTTTTAGTGATGAACTTGGTTTATGTACATAATTTGCAAGTTTGGTTCATCATTGAATTTGGTGAGTTTCTAACTATTTCTTCTTGAACCTTTGAAATTGTATACTTTGATTTCCTTGCCGTAAAAAGCAAGGAGCATTCACTTGAGGTTTGGTTGAATTCAAGTTGGGGAGAATGAAAAAGAAGTGGTAAGTTGCTTGAAACTTTTGAAAAAGTTCAAACAAGCATGAAAAGAAAAAGTGTAAATATGAATGTGAAAAACAAAAGAAAAAGAATGCTTGTTTGAATGAGAAAAATAGAGTGAAATAATTGTGCATAAAGGTAGTTTGAGAAGGTTTGTGGTAAAGGAATGAGAATGGTGAATGAAGTTGTAATGTGTAAATATCATTTATCGGCAATTTCGATTCAATGGCCTGTAGAAATGTCCCTTTATTGTGAACCCGACCAAGCTACAACCCTTAAAGCCCTTAGTGATCTTTTTGCTTCCATATTTTCATTTTTGATTGTTAGATGTTGTATGAATAGAATTATTATTTGCATTGTTTGTCAGATGAGTGAAATTTCCCCGCGGTTGCAAACGCGCATTAATTTCTTCATTCTTATTTGAAGTGGAGTGTTAGGTGTGATTCATTCTTGAACATGCATTGCTTTTGGATGTTGACATTTGTTTTGTGCTTAGACTTTGTTTCATATTCGTGGTGTCGTTGTAGTTTAGTGGTAAGTATTGCTTTGCATGTACTTTTGATATTTGTACCATACGTTTATTCTCCATTTGTAAAAACTTGTTGAGCATGATTTCTTGATAATTGCTTTTGTTTCTTTGAGTTGATTGACTTTTGTTTGAGGACAAACAAAATAATAAGTTGGGGAGAGTTTGATAAGTGCAAATTGTACCTATTTTTGTATATAAGTTTTGTTGCACTTATCCTTACTTTGTGTTAAAATTGGTTGAATAAACCCCACTTTGTGTGTAAATACATTTACTTTACGTTTTCGTGTGTATAGTGCGTTATCGTGTAAATATCATTGAGTTTAATCGATTTTCATTTATTTTTGTAGGTGTTCCAGCAATGGGATTTTTCCATATTCATAAAGAGCATCGAATAAGCTTTCCAACGCTTCAAACCGTGCGTCAATCGGAGTTACGGTTCAAGAGTTATGAAGAAAACAAGTTCTGGTTTTCTGTCATGCTCGCTAGGCGAGCCCCCGTAGCGAACACTCGCTAGCTTGTTCGCTAGGCGAACCGGGGCGAACGAAAAGTTCCAGAATCGTGAAAAAACTCAACTTTAAGGCGGTTTACGTTCGCCTAGCCAACGGGGACTCGCTAGGCGAACCTGGAAAGTGAGATTTGCCTATTTCAACCATTTTTCATCATTTTTTATGTTATGTTTTTGGGGGAACTTTCTCCCAACTTCATCAAACATGTTTTAGGAGTAGATTAGCTTAGAAACAACATTGGATGATGCATCTTGATGATCCGGAGTAGGATTTACTTTAATCGGCTCCGACGAACCGTGAGAAATTTGTTCTTCTCCTTTCTTCTCTTTGTATCCTCTATTTGTTGATGTTTGGTATGTAAATCTCTTGATACATATTGTATTTCATCTAATCTATGTTTATGAATATGTTTTGATTCTCTATTGATTGTTTGTCTTTGATTGATTATTTGTGGGTCGTGAATGCAGGGTTAATCATATGTTTGTATTCTGATCAGGGCTTTGTATATGAATTACTCATGAGTTTGACATGGATGTTATAGTAATATCTGTTTTGTCTGAATTCTAGAGATAGATTTAGACTTAACACTTGCGTGAGTATCAGTTCTTACTTCTCTGTTTTGTTGAGTTGCGTGAGACATCACCAATGAGACAATACCGTGGTTCTCTCGACGTTGCGTTAGACATAACCTCTGTTGTGAGTGATACGTGAGGATATTAGACGAATGAGTGATTTGTGTATGAAATGGTCGGAAGAATACATGTGTTATTGAGTGATCTCTATTGAGTTTCTTTCCTCCGAAGAATGTGTTATTGTTATTTACTTGCTTTTTGTTCCTTTAATTTTCCGCATTTGCTTTTGGTTCGCTTTAAACCAGAACTTTTGATTCATGAGCTTAGAAATATAGAAACCGTTGAATGGCATTCTTTCCCTCACACTGATCCCTGTGGAGACGACAAAACTGGGTTACTTATATATTTTTGCTTGCTGCTATTCTAGCTCCAACAAAAGCGCATCAATCCTGAAGGAAAAGTAACGAAGAAAGAGAGCTAAAGACTGAGAGTCGTTTGTGTCTTCGTGTATGTGTTGTAAACCATTCTAGTGCGAATTGGTGTTGTTGTTTTGAGTTGTTCTTGATCAAAGCTGTGAAGCATAATCAAGTTGTGTTTTTCAAAGTGTATGATCTTTGAATTATATCACTGAAGTGATTTAGGGATTGAGTAGTGTTCTCATACCTAAGTGGTCTCTTAGGTAGAAGGTTCATTAAGTAGTGATTAAGTTTAGGAGATGTCAACTGGGTTGTTGAGTCTGTAAATTAATTCTACTGATAGTGAAATTCATCCCTGGCTTGGTAGCCCCCAGAGTAAGTTGTTTAACTGAACTGGGTGAATAATTCTTTGTATCTCTTCTGTTGTTTTACATTGTCCATTGCAGAGTGTGTTATTGTGACATCACACGTAACATCACATATCTGGTACCAGAATTTCAGGGATTTTAGCGGCTAGTGAAACGGTGGATCTTGCTTGTAGATTGAAATCTAAATGTACTCTTTTCAAAGTTGATTTCTCGCAGTCCTATGATTGTGTCGACTGGGAGTTTTTGGTATCTATGCTTGTTAGGATGGGCTTTGGTGTCAACTGGTTAAGGTGGATCCGTGGCTCAGTTTGTAATATCCATTTTTTCTGTTCTTATTAATGGTAGTCCTTCTAAGGACTTCAAGGCTGCTCGTGGGTTAAAACAGGGAGACCCTCTTTCTCCTTTCCTGTTCGCAATTGTGGCGGAAGGATTGGCTAGCCTTGTCAGAAAAACGGAGTAGGTGAATTTACTGTCTGCTTTCAAATTCCCTGATGTGTCCTCTGCTAGCATCCTCCAATTCGCGGACGATACTCTGCTGATCAGTGACGGTTCGATGTCGAATCTTTGGGCTTTCAAGGCCATCCTTCGTGGGTTCGAACTTTTCTCAGGTCTGAAGATAAACTTCTTGAAAAGTTGTATTTTCGGGATTGGCTTGGAGCATGAATTCTTTTTGGCAGCAGAGCAACTCCTTCACTGCAAGTCAGGGGCTATTCCACTCAAGTTCCTTGGTCTTGTTATAGGAGGTAACCATAGGAGACTTTCCTTTTGGAAACCGATGCTTTCTTGTTTAAGATCAAAATTATCGTCTTGGAAGGGTCGTCACCTCTCTATTGGAGGAAGAGTTGTTCTCCTTAATTCAGTCCTAACCAATATGCCCATCCATCACCTTGCTTTTTTCAAGGCTCCGTCTCTCGTGATTAAGGAGATCATAGCCATCCAAAGATGGTTTTTATGGGCTGGTTCCGGTGAAAAGAAATTCATTTCGTGGGTGAGTTGGAATTCCATTTGTAAACCGAAAAATCATGGTGGTTTGGGTGTCAAGCACGTTGGTCTTTTCAATAGGGCCTTAATCGCAAAGTGGATATGGAAGTTCTTTCAACCCGGAAATGAGCTTTGGAGACCGTTGTTGGTGGCTAGGTATGGTAATCTTGCTGACAAAATCCAAGACTTTGATGTTGTTGGTTTTGCTAAAAATGATTCCCTTTGGATGAGGGGCATCCTATCCATTACAACCCCAAAAGATAATAGTAATGTCCTAAACTTTATTCAGTGTAAAATAGGTCATATGTCTGCTGCTCGGTTCTGGTCGTGCATTTGGAATGGGGACTGCTCTATCAGTTCCATGTTTCCTACTGCTTACGAGACTTCTACGGCTAAATGTTGTGCGGTAACTGATGTTGGAACCTGGGATGGATTTAAATGGAACTGGGATTTGAGAAAAACTGGTTTGGGGGAGGGGCGCGCAACTGACACAGAGGTGGCTGAACTGGAATTGTTCCTACAGAATTCTAGTTTCAGCTGGCAGGCTGCAGATTCTTGGTGGTGGCAACCGGATGCAACGAATGGCTTCTCAGTTAACGCATATTACGGTATTTTAACTGACAATTTTCTTACGTTGGGTTATTCTACTAATATGGCTGCTGGTATGGAGAGGATTTGGGAGTCGAGAATTTTGCTTAAAATCTAGATTTTCGCTTGGAGATTAGCCCTTGATAGGCTTCCTACGGATGAATCTCGCCGCTAGAGGAATCATTGATAACCCTCATGACAAGGTCTGTATGTTGTGTTTTCTTAGTCCAGAAGATGTTTCTCATGTGTTCTTCTCTTGTAGTAAAGTTAGACTGATTTGGAATTTGGTATGCGATTGGGTGGGTATCGCAAGAATTTCAGAATCTGATGGTGCCTCGCATTTAGAAGCTTGGATGAGGCGTCAAAATAGAAAACGTAATCTAGAATCTTTCTCGGCTATTTGGTTTATTACGTGCTGGGTCATTTGGTTGAGTAGAAATGATATTCTTTTCAACGACGAGATTTGCGATATTAATTCCACATTCCATAGGATTGTGACTACCTCTTGGTCCATGTTGGCTTTAGAGTTAGGAGGTAGGATGAAATGTAGGTTGTTTGATTGGTTTAAAGTCCATTGGGACTTCTTTTAATTTGTCGGATTAAGAGGGTTTGTGAGGTTTTTTTCATTGGCTGTGTTGTTTTTGCCTCTGTCCATTTTGTAATCTCTTTCTGTTGTTTGGAGACTTTCTTAATCTCCTTTAATAAATTTGCTTATAAAAAAAAAAAAAACCTGTTATAACATCCTCTTATCCAATAAATTAGAAAATAATGAGAAGGCATTTACCTCCTTTTCAAATTTTGTAGGAAGAATGTCTACATCGAAACATATTAACTCCATTCCCATCCATGTTCTAGGTGGTAGGATTTGCATCATATCTAACAACAATTTTAATTCCATTGCCTTTTAAAATAAAAAATAAAAATAAAAAATCCATTGCATGCAATATTCATTTTCTAAAACACGGAATTTTGTAGGCCTTGAATTTTACCGGTTAAGCCTGTTTGTACATGGGTTTGGATCTCCCCTTGAGATTCGCTAATTAATATATCACTAATCGTGCTTAGTAAAAAAAAAAACAAAGATTAATAACTTGTTCAAACAAGTGACATGGTTTACCTGAAGAAAGGTGAATCAATTGATGTACTGCGGTTAACAAACTCAAGTGAACCTCCTACATCACAGGTTATGTCTGTTATCCCAACAAGTAGACATCCCTTTCTCATCAATTCTGGAATCTGTGTCGATCGCAATAATGGAGGAAACCTTTTTCTCCTTTGTGTTGCTCTTGACCTTATAATGATACTCCTTCTCATTACCCCAACATCTACCTGCCTTAACATTAGAAGGGCTCTCTAGTCATATATATTTTTTCATTTATGGAATTTCACTCAATATAATTATTATTACAAATTACAATTAATAAAATAAAATATTTTATCAAACACGACCACATACATTAGAATAAAACAGACTACATACATACGTTGGCATTGGTTGATTTGAAAATGAAATTAGCCACAATATACTCCTTTTAATTGCCGCCAAACACACTAACAATTTATTTGATAAAGTAATAGAAAGCAACTATAAAAGACACTCCTCTCATTCTCATTTTCATTCACATTCACTTCACCATTTTCTCTTTTACCATTTCTGTGAAACCCTAACCCGAAAATCTATAGTATCCAAACCCGCAACTCGTTCTTCCTCCGCCGCATCAACCATCTTCATACCCGAAACCTTAGTCGAAATCAGCAACGATGTAGACGGATACTATGGTTCATGGTTCACCGGAGAGATTGTCCGTTGCCTCACAGGTGACAAGTTTGTTGTGGAGTATGACAAAATAATGGAGGATGAGGAAGGACAAAGGGCCTCCAAGAAACTGCTAAGCTTTCCCAGCTCCGTCCAATTCCTCCAAAGGAGATCATCCATGAGTTCCAACATGGTGGTGAAGTTGAGGCTTATGAGAACGACGGACGGTGGGAAGGTCGCATCTCCAAATCATTTGGGAACGGTCTGTGCCCAGTGTATTTCATAGACCTGTCAGAGCAGCAAGCGTACTCGGAAGAAGAACTGAGGCGGCACCATAAGTGGGTCAATGGAATTTGGATCCCACCATTTCCACAGCAGGTGTGTTTTTATTTTCATTGTTTTTTGGTATTTAGGTTGGATCAATTCTAAGGTTTCATTGTTATTGCATGGATTATGATGTTAACGTTAATCAACTTAATTTGCTTTTAAATAAATACTGTGAGTGTTGATATTGTTTGTTGATTATTAATATTATAGGATGAATGTGAAATCAAGAAAACAGTGAGGATGAATGCTTCTGAAATTGTGAGCGGAGACAAGGGTGATTTCAAGTTTAAGCCAGGGACGTTGGTTGAAGTGTGCAGTGATGAAGATGCTTTTAAGGGGGATTGGTTTCCTGCAATCCTTGCTGAGCCTAAGGCGGGATGATAGTTCGTCGTTGAGTATGAAAATCTTCTTGATGATGCTGATGATTTAAATCTTTTGAGAGAGGAAATCAATATGCTTCATATTAGGCCTTGTCTGAAAAAAAAGTGATGATGTTGTTGATCAGTTTAAATGTCTTGATTAAGTTGATGCATATTATAATATGATGATTGGTTGGCTGGGATTGTTTCTAAAGTTCTTCTCGGAGACTTGGAAATATATTGTGTATTTCAGGAACTCCAATGAAGAAATGGAGTTTCAACATTCCGAGTTGAGGGTACATCAGGACTGGATTGATCATAAATGGGTAATGGATTCTAAGGTATGATTTCAATGTTTGCATAGTTGTATATTGTCAAAATAATTTGTTGCCTAGTGAAGATTGACATAAATCTTCTTGTCATGGAATCTTTTAGAGTGTGTTAAATAATTGATTGTTTTTTAAGAAAATAATTTACATTTAATAACACGTTTATATGATTATTGACTGAAATTCAAGTCAGTGATTATTTTTGCTTGTTTTGTCACTTGCTTTTATGATAATAGATTTCTAAAATCTGGATTATCAATGTTTTTGTTATGATCTGGAATTTTTATTGTTGGCTTTAAATTGTGCTTCTCTTCGGAGAAAGGTGTTGAAGGTTGAGATATCTGTATTTGTTATTTACAAATACATTCCTTTGGCATGTTAACAAGCAATGTTTTAAATTGTTATTTGGTTTGTAATTTGCAGCTAGAATAACAAATAATTACATGGTCTTGGTGCCCACTTTTTCAGCATGTAATGCCATATTTTGATTTGACAGTCCTAACCTCAGGCTTTTTAATTAAATTTTTTCAGCGTTGAAGTTTTGAATGCTGGAAGTTGGAGAAAAATCCAGTCAACTAGTAGACTCAGTTCTTGTTAGCCAAACCTTTGAATTTGTAGTTCTAAACTCCATTTGTTCATTAGGGTTCTTGAAATAAACAATATATTTCGAGTCCCCTAGAACTTTAGAAACAATCCCAGCCCACCAACCTTCATTGTAGTACGCATCTACTTCGTCAAGAAACTTAAACTGATCAACATCATCAGTTTTTGGTGGACGAGGCCTAATCTGATGAATATTGATTTCCTCTCTCAAAAGCCTATAATCATCATCATCAACAAAACTTTCATACTCGACGATGAACTTCCATCCTGACTTTGGCACAACAAGGGTTGCAGAAAACCATCTTCATCACTGCACACCTCAACCAATGTCCCTGGTTTGAACATGAAATCAACCTTGTCTCCACTCACAATTTCAGAAGCCTTCACAGTCTTTTATTTGATTATTTCACACCAGTTGTAGAAATGGTGGGATCCTACTTCCATTGACCCAATTATGGTGCCGCCCCAGTTCTTCTTCTTCTTCCGAGCACGCTAGCTGCTCCGACCAGTGTTTGAAATACACTGCCCACATACCGTTCCCAAATGAGTCGGAGATGCGACCTTCCCACCATCCGTAGTTCTCATAAGCGTCAACTTCATCCCCAACATGGAAGTCCTGGATGATCTCCTTCGGAGGAATTGGACGGAGCTGGGAACGCTTAACGGTCTCTTGGACGCCCTTTGTTCCCTCCTCATCCGCCATTATTTTGTCATACTCCACAACAAACTTGTCACCTGCGAGACAACGGACAATCTTTCCCGTGAATCATGAACCATAGTATTCGTCTACATCGTTGCTGATTTCAACTAATGTTCCCGGTCTGCAGATTGTTGATGCAGCAGAACAAGAACTGGTTGTGGGTTTGGAAGCCATGGATTATTAGGTTAGGGTTTCAAACGCTGTAATTGCAATTACAATAACCGTAAAAGAGATAATGGTGGCGTGAATATGAATGAGAAGAGTGTCTAATCCATGACCTGTTGCTTGGAATGGCACACCTCTTTCACTAAGCTAGCATGTCTGTTGTTTACTTGTTTGCTTCAATTTAAATTATATATTTATAACATAAAAATGTAATGAGAAGAGTGTATTTAATAGCTGTTTTCTATTATTTTATGATTAATGAGTTTGGCGGCAGTTAAAAGGAGTATGATCTATTCGGCTAATTTCATTTTCAAATCTACCGTTGCCAACTTATGGATGTACTGTACTGATTTTTTTTTAATCTAACGTCCTATTTGGGTCATGTTTAATGAAACATATTTTATTAATTGTAATAAGAAATTAAATTAAATCAAATTTGATAAATGAAAATTTATTAATATGAAAAATAAAACACTTTTCATATTATAAATGTATAATTATTTTAAAATAGAAAAAAAAATACAAATATCATACACGCAAATTTTTCTTCCAGTTTATCTTATTACTTTATACTATATTGGATTTAAACCTTAACTCACTTTTATTTAAGAATTTTATTGAAGGAAGGTCTTTAACTTTATAATTTCAAATAAAGCTTTTTTCTTCTTAGTATATTTACTTAAGTTTTTATCTACTTGGTAAATTTATCTTTTTATTCGGTGTTCTATCGAATTTAAACTCTAATTGGTATTAATGTGAGTGACGACTTTTTGACGACTGCTGCTACTTTTCTCAATTGTGATTCCATGAAGCTCCCTTTCTCCTTTCTTGGAATTATTATTGGGGACATTCCTAGGAAAGTGCACATGTGGCGGAATCTTGTGGAGAAAGTTAAAGCTAGGCTTGCGAACTGGAAAGGAAGATTTCTCTCTATTGGTGGCAGACTCGTTCTCTTAAAGTCTGTGATTAGTGCGTTACCCCTTTACGCTTTTTCCTTCTACAAGGTGTCGGTTGGGGTTCTGAAGGTTCTCCAAAGTATTCAAAGTAGGTTTCTGTGGGGTGGTTTTAAAGATAAGAAGAAAGTGCACTGGGTAGATTGGAAAACGGTCTATTGTCCGATTTCTAAAGGAGGACTTGGCATTAGAGATTTGGATAGTTTTAATAGAGCTCTTTTGTTAAAATGGAAGTGGAGAATGGTTAATGGTGAGGAATGCGACTGGAAGAGGCTTCTGGAGATTAAGTACGGGAACTTAGCTTTGAGTATTTGTCGCCCAGGGGATGAGGTTGTTAGCAAATTCGATTCTATATGGTGGAGGGATTTACGTAATATTAGTTATAACAAAACTTTAGATAGTGATGCTTTTTCTTCTTCGGTATCAGTTTTGGTGGGTAATGGTGCTAATACGGTGTTTTGGTACTCGAAGTGGGCGTTAGATTTTCCTCTTAAAGAGATTTTACCTAATCTGTTTCAGTTCACTGTTGGTAAACTTTGTTCTGTGGACAGAATAGGTGGGTGGATTGGTGATGTTTGGGCCTGGAATGTTCAGTTTGCAGAGTTTCCTGCAGGTTCGGTAATGGCTAGGGAAGAGGATGATTTGAGGGACATTCTTCAGTCTATCATTATTAAGAAGGAAGAGGATGTCTACAGATGGGAGCCAGGCAACGCAGGTGGAAATATGTCGGGTTTCACTGTTAAATCTTGTTACGATTTGTTGTGGGATCTAAAAGAAGAAACGCAAGAGGAAATCGAAGGTTGGACTGTCATGAATAAGGTGTGGAAATCAAAGCTTCCTTTGAAGGTTAAGGTGTTTATGTGGCGAGTAGCGAGGAGCCGTTTACCAACCAAGGAGCAATTAGCAATGCGAGGTGTAACGTTTGCTGAGAATGAGGCAGGCTGTAAGGTGTGCGGTTGTGAGACGGAAACATTGAATCACGTCTTGTTGGAGTGTCCTAAAGCTTTGGAAGTTTGGAAGGGAATTGAGAGATGGTTGGGAATTAAAAGCAGTGGTTATGGTAGTTGGAACGAATTCGCTGGTTCGTATCTTGAGTCGATTATGAAAAATTCTGGAGGTATAGCTGGTATTTTATTTTGGTGTGCTGCTGCTTAGTCCCTTTGGCATAACAGGAATGTTATGTGTTTTGAATCAAGATCTGTAGATGTATTGGATATTTTAAATAGTATTAAGTATTTTAGCTGGAAGTGGAACGGTGCCGGTAGTAGCTTTACTGACATCCCATTATATGATTGGTACACAGTCCCTTTATTGTGTTGTAAAGGTTCTAGTGTCATTGTTTTGTGTGAGTTTCTGCACCCTTTGTGCAGGTTGTTAATATTATTGTCTTCAGAAGAAAAAATAAATAAATAAACTCTAATTCACTTTTTCTTATCGGCACACAAATTTCACATGTTTCAATCAAATTTTGATATTAACTATTTCGAACTTACGCGTTTTATTGCTCTCTACCGTAAATTCATTATAGTCTTTAAGGTAAGGTATGAGTTATGCAATTTATTCTTATCAATTTATTCAATTAATGGAGCACTTAATATATTGCATGTGCGGGGTAAACTATTGTGTTTATTGGTATCACTATGCAGTGGCATTGGCAAGATAGCTAACTTGTTGATTTGATTTTCAAAATGTCATTTTTATTTTTACCAATTTAAAGTTCTATTAATATTGTTTCATACAGTTTAATTTAGTGATTTGGTGTGCTTAAAAATGGTAGAGTATTGAAAAATAACTCCCTAGACACATAGAAACTGAAATACATCAATTGTTTGCTTCATTTTTTATTCTGATGTTAGTAATATTTTCTGGTGATGATAATGTTCACAATGTTGAATGGAACATTGCTGAATTCGGTTAGTAACTTCGATAATTTGAAAATTCTTTTCTTTTCTCATAATAAATTTTATGGTGTAGTACCTAATTTGAGTCACTTAAAAAATCTTCAAGAACTTTTTTTTTTTTTAATAATTAACAAAGAGGTATCCTAACTCATTTACAAAAGTAACTTCACCCCACTGATTATCTTACATAAAATCACATGGTGATTTTAACCAATCATAATAATTACACGTAAAAACTGTCTTTGCTTTCTTCCCAATCCACCACCATGACAGATGAATGATCTTATCAGCTACTAGATCAGCCTCCCAAATCTCATCTCTAAACATGATTTTGTTTCTAGTAGACCACAGGCACCAACCAATTACCAGCCACAAACCCACAACATTGTTAGTACTCACACTATTCAAAAGTAAAGCATGGATCCACTGTCTGAGATGTTCTTGAACATTTGCCACGATAATCTCTCTAACTCCCAACCAAACATTAATATGATGCCAAACTTTTGAGCTTTTATGGCAATTTAACAGCAAGTGCATAATATCTTCCTCGGTCATGAAACATAGGAGACATACCATATCATGTTTATTTGAGATAATTCCACGAAGGCGGAGATTATCACGAGTCGGGAGTCTGTTATGAAGCAGCCTCCAACCAAACAGAATAGTTTTCAAAGGGGAAGACGCCAGCCACAACGATTTGAAACCTGTCAAGGAATCAGCCATGACAGAAGCATCAAAGGAGAATTGAAACAAAAATTTGTAACCTGAACTTACAGTATAACCATTAGCTGTATCATCGGTCCAAGTCACGATATCCTTAGTGTCTTTACAAATTGAAATGTCCTCCAGCATTCCCAATAATAAATTATACGCCTGCTGCAATTGGGAACACAAAACGGTGCCAACAAATTTAATGTTCCAAACCCATTGGTCTCCATTCCACACCCCATTGTCTACTATCCTGCTATTTTTCTTTTGTGCCGCAGCCCACAATTTCGAAAAGACGACCGATAAGTTATCCACACCACACCATTTAGGATGACTAAAATAAGGTTCCTTCTCCATTCCCCACTTTAGACGAAGTTAAACCGTAAAAAGAGTCGAGACCAAACGAACGAGAAATGTTTAGTAAATTCCTACAAGAAATGTACTGCCCGTACCGACCCACAAGAATTTCGTTCCACAAGCTCTTAATAGGATTGATACATTTTCATAACCATTTAGCAATCAAAGCTAAATTAAAGCACCTAATGTCCAAAATACCTAGACCACCATACTCCTTAGCTTTGCAAACCCGACTCCAATTGATCCAAGCTATACCTTTTTTGTTAATTGATCCATTCCATAGAAATCTTCTCTGCAATGTCGTAAGGATCCTAACCACCTTATTAGGCATTTTATAGAACGACATAAAGTGGATAGGTAAATTGGACAAACGGATTTGATAAGAGTAGTTCTACCACCCATTGACATAAACCCCCCTTTCCAAGAAGCAAGTCTGACTTGAACCTTATCAATGACTGGTTTCCAAAAGGAAACAAGCTTATGATTACCACCAATATGAACTCCCAGAAAAGTGAATGGGCACAACTAAACTTTACAAGCTAAGAAACTCTCAGCCACCTTCATAAACGTCTCTTCCATACCAAAACTGAAAAGAGAGCTCTTGCTAAAGTTGATCTGCAGCCCCGAAATGATCTAAAATCCTTTGAGAATAACTTTAATCGCCCAAAAGTTACTCCAAGACCCATCACCTACGATAACCGTGTCGTCTGCATATTGAAGTAAGTGAAATGATACCTCTTGGTTTAACTTGAAGGCTTGATATATCTGCCCCGCTATAGCCCTTCACATTAAAACCGCCAATCCTTCCGCAGCAATAGCAAAAAGATAAGGTGATAGTGGATCACCTTGTCTTAACCCTCTTGTAACTTCAAAATCTCTAGTGGTACTTCCATTAACGAGGACAGACATATAGTTGTTAAACACACTTCCTTCCATCCACTTCATCCATTTCCTACCAAAGCCCATGATTTTCATTACGTCGCAAATATATGTCCATTTGACACAATCATACGCCTTGGCGAAGTCTACTTTAAGAATCAGCGCTTTGTTGTTACTCATTTTTGCATAATCCACTATTTCATTCAAAACAAGTACCTCATCAAGCAGGTTTCTATCAGCTATAAATGCCGTTTGCGATGGAGATATGAAGCTGTCCATCACAGTTTTTAGTCTCCCAGCTAACAGTTTAGCTATAACTTGAATTAGATGATAATGCTTTTGGACCTTATCAATTTCCTAAGCTTGGTAACAAATTGATTACTATAGTCCTAAGAGATAACATGTTTAGGTCTGGTATTCATGTTGATGTGTGCTTGTATTATCAACTCAAGCGATTTGACATTTCGTAAAATACATTTGTCGGGCCAAGTCATGTTTTGTGTTTTCTCAATTTAAGAAAGCTAAATTTATAGTATATAACCAATTTATGTATCCATAAAGAATGTGTCAAGTATTGTGAGCTTTCTTGACTTAATCATTTTCCTGTTATCATTACATTACATGCCTACTGTTGCTGAACTTTCTTGACTTGAGTGTTTTAAAATTGGAACTATTGTGAGCCTGATTTTATTTAATTTTTCCTTATAGGTACACAAAACTGTGTTTGTTCTAGTTTTGGATCTTGGGCGCCAAAATTCAAATACAGTGTAGAAAAATCCACCAAAGTTTCCAAGCTAAGTTTCATAATTTAATTATTTGTGTTTAGGATCTTTTTGTATACTCCCTGATTTTGGAATTCTCCCTAGAACTTGTCAATGCTGAATTTTTCTACTATGTAGCACTGTGATTTGACTTCTGCCAACTTGATTTACTTGATTATGGTTGCATTGTTTTTCTACTATTGATGGTTTAAGAGCTCAATGTTTTTCTGCCAACTCAATTTTTTTTTCAAACATTTTACCAATGGTTGAAGAATAAAAGTTTGAAGAGAAAAATCTACAACAAGCCCAAATACAAATGGTTAAAGAGCATGAGCACTCAGAAAACATAGAAATATTATCAAAATAAAAGTAAAGGAAGAAAAATTATATATAGATAGGTTTTATTTCATTAATATTTTGTAATTGTTATATGAAGAAAGTGATGGAATATTTTGTTGATATTTCATGAAAAAATATTATGACTTGTTAATGAATATTTTGTTGTTATATGAAGAAATATTATGACTTCTTTGTACGAGATAATATGATTTTAATGTATTACATTTTGGTATTAGATAATATGATTTTGATGTATTATATATGATGATGTTAGTATATGTTTGTTTTCGTTGTGTTTTTTGCTTACTTTTTTTTTTTTGAATAAGTAATTATCATTAAAAAGAAGAGTCAAAACACAAGATGTGCAAAGACTCTTAAACAAATACAGTACTGATACACCACCAAAGAGCAATCTAAAACATACCAACTGACAGTGTGTAACTACTGTCTGCAACATAAAATGGGAGCTAAGCTCCATTCTCCAAAACTAACATTCACCTTCAACAAATCGGCAGCGGCAAACCAAACCCAAGCCCTATGTTTAATGCTCGAGATACACTCCAGAAAATAGAAAACCATGCCATTAAATTGAATACCGTTCCGATGATTCCAAATGCTCCAAATCACCGCCAACCAAATCATGCCTATCGATTATCGTACAACCCTTCTAGTTACTTTGTGATGAAAACGATGGAACTCCTTCAGCTCGCTAGCAATAATCTGCAGATCATCTCCGAGCCATTCCCATATGTTGTCCCTAATTCTACAAACATTATGGCAATCAGTAAAGAGATGACACAAAGATTCAGCTCCTCTAAAACAGAAAATGCAAACCGAGTCCCTCGGGTTCGTCAGTATCCCTCTCTTGATAAGTTGATCCTTCGTCGCGACCCTGTTGAAAAGGAATCTCCATCCGAAAACAAGGACTTCGGAAGGCACCTTAAGGGTCCTCAAAAACTCGATCGATTTCCTAATTGACAGATTTTCCAACCTATGCAGCTAATGTTATATAAAAATATTTGATTTAATGATTTTTTTGAAAATAAAATTAAAAAATAAATCAAGTTGTTTTACACACGTTATAAGGTATTTGTTTACTTTCAGTGGAATACAAAAATATTTGGTTGAAGGAAATATGGTGTAAATAAAATTAAATATAATATAATTATGAAATATTGTACATTAGTGATAACTAAAAAAAAAGAGTGTAATATATCATATTTTTACATCCTATTTAAAGAAAATAGGATGTAAATTTGTTGACATTCATAGTAAACATTATTCATTTTACACCCTATAGTTATCAAATGGGGTGTAAGTTTGTTTGATTTAAATGTATAGTTGTAATAATTTACACCCATTTTTTTTATAAAACATGGTGTAATATACCTTTTATTTACATCCATTTTAAAACGGATGTAAATTTGTCAAACATTTCTCACCCTTTAATAACGGGTGTTAAATGTATAAAAAACGGGTGTAAATTCCTCTTTTTGTATTAGTGTTTAAACATATGTTTGTATGATAGCTTTGTTACATCATGATCATCTTCCTCGTGATATATTTTCAAGAAGACTTCATCTTCTTCATTGGAAGAAGATTCTTCGAGGGTTCTTTCCGAGGTTGACTCTTTTTCATTTTTGTAGGTTTTGTTTTCTCTTTTTCTCTCGAAGATCCACTAGATGAGGCATATTCTTCTTCACATCATCTCATAGATGAAGTTTCTTCATTTGATATTGAATTCTCCCAAGATCGTTCAACTACAAAGATAGTTCTTTTCGAGGAAACCACGAGAGTTGTTTGGTAGGAGTTTGATGAAGTTGCTGAGGATTTTTTAAGTTTCGATCTTATACGCTCATCTTTAAGTAATTGAACTAATTCGTTCAACCTCTCTACGATTCCTTCCTTCTTAGATTTTTCCTGAAGATCACAAAAAATCTCATCTTTTGATTTAAGAATTGGATCAAGTTTTTTATTCCAATTTTTAATTCTTAGACATTTGTTAGTAACAAAGATTCCAATATAATTTCTTATATTTCTAAATTATTTAGAAAAATATTTATGAATGAAATATTCATCTTATTCGCCTCGTGTGTTCATTCTCTCTTGTTCGATACTTGAAGAAACTTCATATATCATTTCAAGAGTATCCTACATTTTCTTGGCAGAATTTCAAGTATAAAATAAAAGGAGTATACTATAATTTAAAAAAATTACTAAAACAATTTTAGTTTTGAAATCAATTTCAAATTTTCTTTCCTTTTTTATAGTAAAAAAAAATCAGGTTTATCTACTACTTCTCCATTTATGTGGTGATTAGGGATAAACGGACCATTGATTATTGTTTCTCACAATTTACACTACTATAAAAGATATATTTCATAACATCTTACTATTTCGGCCATTTAATTAATTGTGGTAATAATTCTTATTTAGGCACATTCATTATTTTATTTATATATTAAAACATTTGTCACCCCAGTCCATACTAACAACCATGGTGATAAGTTAAGGATTACACACCTCGAATCTCAGCATAAAAAAATTTTCCATTTTTTTTGTTACAAAATAGGATGTGTTATATTAATTTTTATATTTATATTAAAATTAAAATACTTTTTACTACAGTCTTTACTACCAAGCGTAATGAAATGTGGCTGTCAATTTTTCAATCTCAGAGAGCTTAGTTTTCACAATAACACAGAGTTTATTTTTACAAACAATCACAATTTTTACAATCTCATATACGCTTAGTGTGAAATATCTTCATTCATTTTTACTATACCTTGAAATTTTTTACGTTAAAGATCAATGTTAAGGTTCATGTATATCGTTTATTTGATAAAGTGAATCTTAACATTAATCTTTAAACCAAATTTTTCAGTATAGTGTATTAAAATTTGAAGAATGGAATATGAAGATTGAAGACGAAATGTGAGATTAGTTTAATAAAAAGGTGAATGACGCGCTTGTTCAATTTTATAGAAAAATCTCTGAACAATTTCACCCCGGTTGTGATTAGAAACCATAGTAATATGTATAATATATCACTAAGGTTGTTTTTGTCAATTGTGGCGAATTTTTTTCTCTAAAATTAATACGTAACATGCAACACGCAATAACAGAAGAAGGCGATAGTTGTGACGCCCCCGATCTATACCCCCAAAAACACGCAATTAAGGCGGTAAAAAGGAAATTCGAAAATTCGTCAGAGTATAATTGAATCACGGCATAGAAAGGGGAATCACATCAAAGTAACCAAACATACACATAACATGCAACACCTGCCCATAATGATATGCAACAGTGGGGTAGCAATCATACAGAGGAAACTTTGTTCCTTACACCCACTTTTCAAAAATTAGAATTAAAGCGGAAAATCTAAAATCTGATTAACATATATACATATACACATATAAACAGTTTGTCATACATCAGGTAGCATATGTACAACCAAAATATATCATCAGATATACAAAATAATAGCACGCGGCCACCCTAACTACCCGGAGTCACATATCAGAGCCGACCGACCAAAATAATGAAGACGCAACGCTTCACAAAAAGGAATACCTCCAGCAGCTCTAATCTGCAATGCCTCATAGAGCGTTATAAAACAGCAGAAGGGTGAGAAAAACAACCATAATATAATTGCATAAAATTATATATTAACACAAAAATGCACAAATAACATATTCTCACCACCAAAGCACACAGATAAATTATAACAACACACAATACAATTCACACGTATCAATTACCACTGCACATCAATCATTCACAATACAATCACACATATTCCACTTCATTAATCACATTCACAATTCCATGCACAAATGACTCATGATGAATGCAAATGCACAGAGACCGACACCACGACTCTATGCACATGCCATGCGGTACCGACTTCCTTTGTCACGTCATTAGTCCACTCAGGAACTATTGGAACCATCGCTCGTTACTGAGAATCTCAAGTAAGTCCCCGTCGGGCCTACGATGTTCACCCGTCGCTTTAGGTCCTCAGGCATCGCCTCATATTTTCGAGGCACACGACGTTAAGGATTGCTTTAAGTCTCCAAAGGAGCCCACAATCGTCTATACCCATCGCTATAAGTCCTCAGGCATCGCCTCATATTTTTGAGGCACACGATGTTATAGCATATTCCCCTCGGGAATCAAACCGTCACTCAGGACGTTCAACAATGCACATCATGATGCTTGGCATACAATGACTCATGACATTCTCATTGAATACATACACACATTCACAATTATGCATATATCATCAAATACCACACTTAGCATTTTCTTGCCTTACGGCCACAAATCATCATCACAACAGCACATAAGTCATACCACATTCGAAGCAACACCATAAAGCATAACACAAGTCAAATACGCACCATTAAAACGACAAAAGTCGACCATTGACACTATTCACATTTACCCACAAAATAAAATTGGCTAACAAATTCTAAACCATCATAATAAGAAAGTACAGCTCAATGGCTTTCCAACGCATCAAACCACGCCTCAAACCGAATCACAGATCAAAAGTTATGCAGAAAACAAAATTACACGAACAACACTGTTCGCTGGGCGAATCTCCCTCGCGAGCATTCACTAGCTGCTTCGCTAGGCGAACATCCCTCACGAGCATTCGCTAGCTCCTTCGCTAGGCGAATGTTCCAGCGAACCAACTGTTAGATAAAAACAGACACTAAGTTCGCTAGGCGAACCCCCTGGCGAACCAAGGCAGCAACTACCAACATTTAAAACACCCAAACTTCGCTAGGCGAACACTCTAGCGAACCTTCGCTCACGCCTTCGCTAGGCAAATACCCGTAGCGAACCTTCGCTACCCTTCGCTGAATGGTTCGCTAGGCGAACCTGCGAAAACTCAGAATCCTTCAGCGCTGTTGAAAACCCAAAAATGATATTTTCCAACCCAAACCATTTCCAAATCAACATATTTCAATCAGAACCTATTCTAATCATGTCAACAAGAAAACTACCACCTTTACATCGATTTCCAACCGTTAAACCATCGATTCTACTCATTTTATCATTTTCGACCTAAAAGTGAAAAACATGGAAAGCAAGAGAATCATCCAAACCCATTCATACATAATCATATACAAGCATAGTATAATCGAGTTTCGCACCCTTACCCGATTAAATCGACTCTAGAACTTGATCTTGATGATTTTTCCACACTATCCCAATTTTTCTCTCTTCTCCTCTTTTCTTCTCTTTTTCCTTCTTTCTTCTTTCTTTCTCTCTATTTTTCTTTCTTTCCCTTTTCTATTTTCTATTTTCTTTTCTTACTAACTTAATGAAAAACATTATAAAATGACCAAAATACCCCCACACTCAAATATCTCGCAAACGATCCCAAAACCCCATAAAATATCACAACAATGAAAAATGACATATTTTCACATAAAAGTCGAAAATAAAATAACATAATAAAATAATAAAAAACGACTCAATTAAATAAAAATACAAAAACTGGGGCGTTACAATTCTCCCCCACTTAGAAATTTTCATCCTCGAAAATCTTACCTGATACAAACAACTCCGGATACGACTCCCGCATCCTACTCTCCAATTCCCACGTCAAATTACCCTCAGCAGCGCCTCCCCACGCCACTTTCACAAGTGCAATCTCTTTGCCCCTCAACCGCTTCACCTCGCGATCCAAAATACCAACCGGTAATGCCTCGACCGTAAGGTTATCCCTTACCTCAACCTCGTCCATCGGAATCACATGTGAAGGGTCCGGAACATACTTCCGTAGCTGTGAAACATGAAACACATCATGCAAATTCGACAGATTCGGCGGTAACGCCACACGATACGCCACAACACCAACTCTCGCAGATATCTGGTAAGGACCAATAAATCGAGAAGTAAGCTTCTTAGATTTCAAAGCACGACCAACGCCCGTTACCGGCGTAACTCTCAGAAATATGTGATCACCCTCTTGAAACTCAAGATCCTTCTGTCTCCGATCATGATAACTCTTTTGTCTATCCTGAGAAGCCTTCATTTTCTCACGAATAAACTTTACCTTTTCTGTCGTTTGTTGCACCAAATCCGGTCCAACCACCGAACTTTCACCTGTTTCGTGCCAACACAACGACATTCGACATCTTCGTCCATATAAGGCCTCAAAAGGTGCCATTCCAATACTAGAATGGAAACTGTTATTATACGTGAACTCAATCAAAGCAAGATAACCGTCCCACGCACCACCTTGTTCCAAAACACATGCTCTCAACAAATCCTCCAAAGACTGAATAGTTCTTTCGGTCTGACCATCCGTCTGCGGATGATAAGCCGAACTCAACCTCAATCTAGAACCCAAAGCCTTCTGTAAACTTTCCCAAAATCTCGATGTAAACCTAGGATCTCGATCAGAAACAATACTCAATGGAATCCCATGCAATTTCACAACCACACTGATATAGATCTCCGCTAATCTCTCCAAAGAAAAACTGATGTCAATCGGAATAAAATGTGCCGATTTAGTCAGCACAATCACCCAAATAGCATTATTCCGACGCTGAGTGTTCGGTAATCCCGTCACAAAATCCATCGAAATGCTATCCCATTTCCACTCAGGAATATCCAACGGTTGCAACAAACCACTAGGTCTCAAATGTTCCACTTTCGATTTTTGACAAGTCAAACATGCAGACACAAACTGAGCCACATCTCTTTTCAAACCAGACCACCAGAAAATCTTCTTCAAATCTTGGTACATCTTATTCGCTCCCGGATGAATACTTAGGTTAGTCCTGTGTCCTTCCTCCAAAATCATTCTTTTCAACTCCGCATCATCAGGAATGCAAATACGACCACGAAACCTCAAAACACCAAAATTATCCACATTCTCATTCCTCATCAAATCAACGAATTTCAAATCCAGCTTTTGTTTCTCACTAACCGACAACATAAATTCATTAGTAACTTTCAATATTCCAAGCCTCACACTAACCGATGTCACTTCACATACCAAACTCAAATCTCTAAACGATTCCAAAAGTTCCAACTCTTTCACCATCAATGCGGACATATGCAACGATTTTCGGCTCAATGCATCGGCTACCACATTAGCTTTACCAAGATGGTAATTCAAGCCAAAGTCGTAATCTTTCAAGAATTCCAACCATCTCCGCTGCCTCATGTTCAACTCTTTCTGATCAAATAAATATTTCAAGCTTTTATGATCACTAAAGACTTCGAACCTTGCACCATAGAGATAGTGCCTCCAAATCTTCAACACAAAAACTACAGCCGCTAACTCAAGATCATGAGTAGGATAGTTTTTCTCATGAACTCTTAACTGCCTTGAAGCATAAGCTACAACTTTACCTTCCTACATCAGAACACCACCCAAACCAATTAAAGAAGCATCGCAATACACAACAAATGGTTCATTAGGATTAGGTAAAATAAGAATCGGAGCTGTCGTCAATCTTCTCTTCAGCTCACAAAAACTCTCTTCACATTGAATATCCCAAATGAATGCTTTGCCCTTACAAGTCAACTGCGTCAAAGGAAGAGCTAGCTTAGAAAAACCTTCAATGAACCTCCGGTAATAACCAGCCAAACCCAAAAATCTTCGAATTTCAGTAACGGATCTAGGAGCTTCCCATTGTAGAACTGCTTCCACTTTAGATGGATCCATAGCAATACCATTACCTGAAATTACGTGCCCAAGAAAACTCACCTCAGACAACCAGAATTCACACTTGGACAATTTGGCAAAAAGCTCCCTTTCCTTCAAAACCTGCAAAATAATACGCAAATGCTCTGCATGTTCTTCCCGAGACTTAGAATAGATTAAAATATCATCAATAAACACCACCACAAAACGATCCAAATGCTCGTGGAAAATCCGATTCATGTATTCCATAAACACACCAGGCGCATTAGAAACCCCGAACGGCATCACCGAATATTCATAATGACCGTAACGTGTTCTAAAGGCCGTCTTCTGAATATCCTCTTCCTTCACCCTTATCTGATGATACCCTGATCTCAAATCAATCTTACTAAACACACAAGCACCAACCAACTGATCCATCAGATCATCAATCCTTGGAAGCGGATACTTGTTCTTAATCGTCACCTTATTCAACTGGCGATAATCAATACATAATCGCATACTCCCATCCTTCTTTTTCACTAACAAAACTGGAGCACCCCAAGGAGAAACACTTGGCCTCACGAACCTCTTTTCCAACAACTCACTTAACTGCTTTTTCAACTCCACCAATTCAGATGCCGACATTCGATAAGGTGCCATAGATACAGGTCTAGTACCAGGAACTAGATCTATAGAAATTTCAACCTCTCTCACCGGCGGCACATCTGAAATATCCTCAGGAAACACCTCAGGAAATTCGCACACAACAGGAAACACATCAAGTGAAACTTGACTATCCACCGATAAAGATGCAAACAAACCAAACAACTGAGCTTCATCCGCCAAAAGTCTCTTCAACTCTTTGGTAGATAAGAAACTCGAGTCTTCATCTTCCACAAGAGAAGGAAACCTTACAAGCTTATGATAACAATCAATGTGCACCCGATTGAATTGCAACCAATTCATTCCCAACACCACATCTAAACCTTCCAACGGTAAACACACCAAATCCATCACAAAGTCTTTACCATAAATGTCTAAAGGACAACTCAAACACACCAAAGAAGTAGTTACTGACCCCATCGCTGGAGTATCAATAACCATCTCACCATCCATCGAAGACAACCCAAGATTCAAACGTTCCGCGCACTCAGACGAAATAAACGAATGAGTCGCTCCAGTATCAATGATAGCAATTAAAGGCGTACTATTAATAAAGCAAGTACCTCGAATCAGACGATCTGCAGTTGAAGTCTGAGTTCCTGGCAAAGAAAACACCTTGCCACTAGTCTGGGCTTTCTTCGGATTAGGACACTTCGAACTAATGTGACCAGGTTCCCCACAATTGTAAGACTTCACCACATTCTTCCTTTTACAATCAGCTAAAACATGTCCGATACCACCACAATTAGAACACTTATCCAACTTCTTCCTACATTCATGCTGGCGATGAGCCAATTCACCACATCCAAAACACCTAATAGGATTAGACATACCTCCTCCACCTGACCTTCGATCAAAAGTTCCCCTTTGTTTACCTTTATCAGCCGGTGACACATACGGACCACCACGGAACTGCTGCTTCCCTTTCCTGTCACTTACACTTTTGTAGTGAGTAGATCGAGCCTTACTGTCCTCATCATAAATCCTACAGCATTCCACCAAATCAGCAAACCTTCGAATCCTCTGATAACCAATAGCCTGCTTTATCTCAGGACGCAAACCACTTTCATACTTCACACACTTTGAAAATTCAGCAGTCGCTTCCACATAATGAGGATAAAACTGCACAAGTTCCACAAACTTAGCAGTATAGTCAATAACTGACATATTACCTTGTTTTAGCTCTATAAACTCAATCTCCTTCTTTCCTCGGACATCCTCGGGAAAATACTTCCTTAGAAACTCTCGGCTAAACACTTCCCAAGTGACCTCTTCGTCCTCCGCAGCTTCCAACACCTGACGAGTACCGACCCACCAGTCATCAGCCTCTTCGTGTAGCATATGAGTTCCCAGCCTCACCTTATCATCATCGTCATCACAATCCATCACCCTGAAAATCCTCTCAATCTCTTTCAACCACAACTGCGCACCATCCGGATCATGCTTCCCTTTAAAGACCGGCGGCTTATTCTTTCTAAACTCATCATTTCCTGCAGCATTCGGTGCACCCTACACAGCTCGTGCCATCGCTTCCATCGTAGCAGCCAAAGCAGCATCATTATGACCAGCCATATTCGATTCGTCCAAAACAGAAACTATAGTTAAACAACAACCCGCTCAACACAACTCGCCCAATATGCCAGACACAACCGACACAACAAACACCACTGACACGGACTGGCTCTGATACCACTTAATGTGACGCCCCCGATCTATACCCCCAAAAACACGCAATTAAGGCGGTAAAAAGGAAATTCGAAAATTCGTCAGAGTATAATTGAATCATGGCATAGAAAGGGGAATCACATCAAAGTAACCAAACATACACATAACATGCAACACCTGCCCATAATGATATGCAACTGTGGGGTAGCAATCATACAGAGGAAACTTTGTTCCTTACACCCACTTTTCAGAAATTAGAATTAAAGCGGAAAATCTAAAATCTGATTAACATATATACATATACACATATAAACAGTTTGTCATACATCAGGTAGCATATGTACAACCAAAATATATCATCAGATATACAAAATAATAGCACGCGGCCACCCTAACTACCCGGAGTCACATATCAGAGCCGACCGACCAAAATAATGAAGACGCAATGCTTCACAAAAAGGAATACCTCCAGTAGCTCTAATCTGCAACGCCTCATAGAGCGTTATAAAACAGCAGAAGGGTGAGAAAAACAACCATAATATAATTGCATAAAATTATATATTAACACAAAAATGCACAAATAACATATTCTCACCACCAAAGCACACAGATAAATTATAACAACACACAGTACAATTCACACGTATCAATTACCACTGCACATCAATCATTCACAATACAATCACACATATTCCACTTCATTAATCACATTCACAATTCCATGCACAAATGACTCATGATGAATGCAAATGCACAGAGACCGACACCACGACTCTATGCACATGCCATGTGGTACCGACTTCCTTTGTCACGTCATGTCACGTCATTAGTCCACTCAGGAACTATTGGAACCATCGCTCGTTACTGAAAATCTCAAGTAAGTCCCCGTCGGGCCTACGATGTTCACCCGTCGCTTTAGGTCCTCAGGCATCGCCTCATATTTTCGAGGCACACGACGTTAAGGATTGCTTTAAGTCTCCAAAGGAGCCCACAATCGTCTATACCCATCGCTTTAAGTCCTCAGGCATCGCCTCATAATTTCGAGGCACACGATGTTATAGCATATTCCCCTCGGGAATCAAACCGTCACTCAAGACGTTCAACATTGCACATCATGATGCTTGGCATACAATGACTCATGACATTCTCATTGCATACATACACACATTCACAATTATGCATATATCATCAAATACCACACTTAGCATTTTCTTGCCTTACGGCCACAAATCATCATCACAACAACACATAAGTCATACCACATTCGAAGCAACACCATAAAGCATAACACAAGTCAAATACGCACCATTAAAACGACAAAAGTCGACCATTGACACTATTCACATTTACCCACAAAATAAAATCGCCTAACAAATTCTAAACCATCATAATAAGAAAGTATAGCTCAATGGCTTTCCAACGCATCAAACCACGCCTCAAACCGAATCACAGATCAAAAGTTATGCAGAAAACAAAATTACACGAACAGCACTGTTCGCTGGGCGAATCTCCCTCGCGGGCATTCGCTAGCTACTTCGCTAGGCGAACATCCCTCGCGAGCATTCGCTAGCTCATTCGCTAGGCGAATGTTCCAGCGAACCAACTGTTAGATAAAAACAGACACTAAGTTCGCTAGGCGAACCCCCTAGCGAACCAAGGCAGCAACTACCAACATTTAAAACACCCAAACTTCGCTAGGCGAACACTCTAGCGAACCTTCGCTCACGCCTTCGCTAGGCGAATACCCGTAGCGAACCTTCGCTACCCTTCGCTGAATGGTTCGCTAGGCGAACCTGCGAAAACTCAGAATCCTTCAGCGCTGTTGAAAACCCAAAAATGATATTTTCCAACCCAAACCATTTCCAAATCAACATATTTCAATCAGAACCTATTCTAATCATGTCAACAAGAAAACTACCACCTTTACATCGATTTCCAACCGTTAAACCATCGATTCTACTCATTTTATCATTTTCGACCTAAAAGTGAAAAACATGGAAAGCAAGAGAATCATCCAAACCCATTCATACATAATCATATACAAGCATAGTATAATCGAGTTTCGCACCCTTACCCGATTAAATCGACTCTAGAACTTGATCTTGATGATTTTTCCACACTATCCCAATTTTTCTCTCTTCTCCTCTTTTCTTCTCTTTTTCCTTCTTTCTTCTTTCTTTCTCTCTATTTTTCTTTCTTTCCCTTTTCTATTTTCTATTTTCTTTTCTTACTAACTTAATGAAAAACATTATAAAATGACCAAAATACCCCCACACTCAAATATCTCGCAAACGATCCCAAAACCCGATAAAATATCACAACAATGAAAAATGACATATTTTCACATAAAAGTCGAAAATAAAATAACATAATAAAATAATAAAATAATAAAAAACGACTCAATTAAATAAAAATACAAAAACTGGGGCGTTACAATTCTCCCCCACTTAGAAATTTTCGTCCTTGAAAATCTTACCTGATACAAACAACTCCGGATACGACTCCCGCATCCTACTCTCCAATTCCCACGTCAAATTACCCTCAGCAGCGCCTCCCCACGCCACTTTCACAAGTGCAATCTCTTTGCCCCTCAACCGCTTCACCTCGCGATCCAAAATACCAACCGGTAATGCCTCGACTGTAAGGTTATCCCTTACCTCAACCTCGTCCATCGGAATCACATGTGAAGGGTCCGGAACATACTTCCGTAGCTGTGAAACATGAAACACATCATGCAAATTCGACAGATTCGGCGGTAACGCCACACGATACGCCACAACACCAACTCTCGCAGATATCTGGTAAGGACCAATAAATCGAGAAGTAAGATTCTTAGATTTCAAAGCACGACCAACGCCCGTTACCGGCGTAACTCTCAGAAATACGTGATCACCCTCTTGAAACTCAAGATCCTTCCGTCTCCGATCATGATAACTCTTTTGTCTATCCTGAGAAGCCTTCATTTTCTCACGAATAAACTTTACCTTTTCCGTCGTTTGTTGCACCAAATCCGGTCCAACCACCGAACTTTCATCTGTTTCGTGCCAACACAACGGCGTTCGACATCTTCGTCCATATAAGGCCTCAAAAGGTGCCATTCCAATACTAGAATGGAAACTGTTATTATACGTGAACTCAATCAAAGCAAGATAACCGTCCCACGCACCACCTTGTTCCAAAACACACGCTCTCAACAAATCCTCCAAAGACTGAATAGTTCTTTCGGTTTGACCATCCGTCTGCGGATGATAAGCCGAACTCAACCTCAATCTAGAACCCAAAGCCTTCTGTAAACTTTCCCAAAATCTCGATGTAAACCTAGGATCTCGATCAGAAACAATACTCAATGGAATCCCATGCAATTTCACAACCACACTGATATAGATCTCCGCTAACCTCTCCAAAGAAAAACTGATGTCAATCGGAATAAAATGTGCCGATTTAGTCAGCACAATCACCCAAATAGCATTATTCCCACGCTGAGTGTTCGGTAATCCCGTCACAAAATCCATCGAAATGCTATCCCATTTCCACTCAGGAATATCCAACGGTTGCAACAAACCACTAGGTCTCAAATGTTCCACTTTCGATTTTTGACAAGTCAAACATGCAGACACAAACTGAGCCACATCTCTTTTCAAACCAGACCACCAGAAAATCTTCTTCAAATCTTGGTACATCTTATTCGCTCCCGGATGAATACTTAGGTTATTCCTGTGTCCTTCCTCCAAAATCATTATTTTCAACTCCGCATCATCAGGAATGCAAATACGACCACGAAACCTCAAAACACCAAAATTATCCACCTTGAAATCCACATTCTCATTCCTCATCAAATCAACGAATTTCAAATCCAGCTTTTGTTTCTCACTAACCGACAACATAAATTCATTAGTAACTTTCAATATTCCAAGCCTCACACTAACCGATGTCACTTCACATACCAAACTCAAATCTCTAAACGATTCCAAAAGTTCCAACTCTTTCACCATCAATGCGGACATATGCAACGATTTCTGGCTCAATGCATCGGCTACCACATTAGCTTTACCAAGATGGTAATTCAAGCCAAAGTCGTAATCTTTCAAGAATTCCAACCATCTCCGCTGCCTCATGTTCAACTCTTTCTGATCAAATAAATATTTCAAGCTTTTATGATCACTAAAGACTTCGAACCTTGCACCATAGAGATAGTGCCTCCAAATCTTCAACACAAAAACTACAGCCGCTAACTCAAGATCATGAGTAGGATAGTTTTTCTCATGAACTCTTAACTGCCTTGAAGCATAAGCTACAACTTTACCTTCCTACATCAGAACACCACCTAAACCAATTAAAGAAGCATCGCAATACACAACAAATGGTTCATTAGGATTAGGTAAAATAAGAATCGGAGCTGTCGTCAATCTTCTCTTCAGCTCACAAAAACTCTCTTCACATTGAATATCCCAAATGAATGCTTTGCCCTTACAAGTCAACTGCGTCAAAGGAAGAGCTAGCTTAGAAAAACCTTCAATGAACCTCCGTTAATAACCAGCCAAACCCAAAAAGCTTCGAATTTCAGTAACGGATCTAGGAGCTCCCCATTGTAGAACTGCTTCCACTTTAGATGGATCCACAACAATACCATTACCTGAAATTACGTGCCCAAGAAAACTCACCTCAGACAACCAGAATTCACACTTGGACAATTTGGCAAAAAGCTTCCTTTCCTTCAAAACCTGCAAAACAATACGCAAATGCTCTGCATGTTCTTCCCGAGACTTAGAATAGATTAAAATATCATCAATAAACACCACCACAAAACGATCCAAATGCTCGTGGAAAATCTGATTCATGTATTCCATAAACACACCAGGCGCATTAGAAACCCCGAACGGCATCACCGAATATTCATAATGACCGTAACGTGTTCTAAAGGCCGTCTTCTGAATATCCTCTTCCTTCACCCTTATCTGATGATACCCCGATCTCAAATCAATCTTACTAAACACACAAGCACCAACCAACTGATCCATCAGATCATCAATCCTTGGAAGCGGATACTTGTTCTTAATCGTCACCTTATTCAACTGGCGATAATCAATACATAATCGCATACTCCCATCCTTCTTTTTCACTAACAAAACTGGAGCACCCCAAGGAGAAACACTTGGCCTCACGAACCTCTTTTCCAACAACTCACTTAACTGCTTTTTCAACTCCACCAATTCAGATGTCGACATTCGATAAGGTGCCATAGATACAGGTCTAGTACCAGGAACTAGATCTATAGAAATTTCAACCTCTCTCACCGGCGGCACATCTGAAATATCCTCAGGAAACACCTCAGGAAATTCGCACACAACAGGAAACACATCAAGTGAAACTTGACTATCCACCGATAAAGATGCAAACAAACCAAACAACTGAGCTTCATCTGCCAAAAATCTCTTCAACTCTTTGGTAGATAAGAAACTCGAGTCTTCATCTTCCACAAGAGAAGGAAACCTTACAAGCTTATGATAACAATCAATGTGCACCCGATTGAATTGCAACCAATTCATTCCCAACACCACATCTAAACCTTCCAACGGTAAACACACCAAATCCATCACAAAGTCTTTACCATAAATGGCTAAAGGACAACTCAAACACACCAAAGAAGTAGTTACTGACCCCATCGCTGGAGTATCAATAACCATCTCACCATCCATCGAAGACAACCCAAGATTCAAACGTTCCGCGTACTCAGACGAAATAAACGAATGAGTCGCTCCAGTATCAATGATTGCAATTAAAGGCGTACTATTAATAAAGCAAGTACCTCGAATTAGACGATCTGCACTTGAAGTCTGAGTTCCTGCCAAAGAAAACACCTTGCCACTAGTCTGGGCTTTCTTCGGATTAGGACACTTCGAACTAATGTGACCAGGTTCCCCACAATTGTAACACTTCACCACATTCTTCCTTTTACAATCAGCTAAAACATGTCCGATACCACCACAATTAGAACACTTATCCAACTTCTTCCTACATTCATGCTGGCGATGACCCAATTCACCACATCCAAAACACCTAATAGGATTAGACATACCTCCTCCACCTGACCTTCGATCAAAAGTTCCCCTTTGTTTACCTTTATCAGCCGGTGACACATACGGACCACCACGGAACTGCTGCTTCCCTTTCCTGTCACTTACACTTTTGTAGTGAGTAGATCGAGCCTTACTATCCTCATCATAAATCCTACAGCATTCCACCAAATCAGCAAACCTTCGAATCCTCTGATAACCAATAGCCTGCTTTATCTCAGGACGCAAACCACTTTCATACTTCACACACTTTGAAAATTCAGCAGTCGCTTCCACATAATGAGGATAAAACTGCACAAGTTCCACAAACTTAGCAGTATAGTCAATAACCGACATATTACCTTGTTTTAGCTCTAGAAACTCAATCTCCTTCTTTCCTCGGACATCCTCGGGAAAATACTTCCTTAGAAACTCTCTGTTAAACACTTCCCAAGTGATCTCTTCGTCCTCCGCAGCTTCCAACACCTGACGAGTACCGACCCACCAGTCATCAGCCTCTTCGTGTAGCATATGAGTGCCCAGCCTCACCTTATCATCATCGTCATCACAATCCATCACCCTGAAAATCCTCTCAATCTCTTTCAACCACAACTGTGCACCATCCGGATCATGCTTCCCTTTAAAGACCGGCGGCTTATTCTTTCTAAACTCATCATTTCCTGCAGCATTCGGTGAACCCTGCACAGCTCGTGCCATCGCTTCCATCACAGCAGCCAAAGCAGCATCATTACGGCCAGCCATATTCGGTTCGTCCAAAATAGAAACTATAGTTAAACAACAACCCGCTCAACACAACTCGCCCAATATGCCAGACACAACCGACACAACAAACACCACTGACACGGACTGGCTCTGATACCACTTAATGTGACGCCCCCGATCTATACCCCTAAAAACACGCAATTAAGGCGGTAAAAAGGAAATTCAAAAATTCGTCAGAGTAAAATTGAATCACGGCATAGAAAGGGGAATCACATCAAAGTAACCAAACATACACATAACATGCAACACTTGCCCATAATGATATACAACTGTGGGGTAGCAATCATACAGAGGAAACTTTGTTCCTTACACCCACTTTTCAAAAATTAGAATTAAAGCGGAAAATCTAAAATCTGATTAACATATATACATATACACATATAAACAGTTTGTCATACATCAGGTAGCATATGTACAACCAAAATATATCATCAGATATACAAAATAATAGCACGCGGCCACCCTAACTACCCGGAGTCACATATCAGAGCCAACCGACCAAAATAATGAAGACGCAATGCTTCACAAAAAGGAATACCTCCAGCAGCTCTAATCTGCAACGCCTCATAGAGCGTTATAAAACAGCAGAAGGGTGAGAAAAACAACCATAATATAATTGCATAAAATTATATATTAACACAAAAATGCACAAATAACATATTCTCACCACCAAAGCACACAGATAAATTATAACAACACACGGTACAATTCACACGTATCAATTACCACTGCACATCAATCATTCACAATACAATCACACATATTCCACTTCATTAATCACATTCACAATTCCATGCACAAATGACTCATAATGAATGCAAATGCACAGAGACCGACACCACGACTCTATGCACATGCCATGCGGTACCGACTTCATTTGTCATGTCATGTCACGTCATTAGTCCACTCAGGAACTATTGGAACCATCGCTCGTTACTGAGAATCTCAAGTAACTCCCCGTCGGGCCTACGATGTTCACCCGTCGCTTTAGGTCCTCAGGCATCGCCTCATATTTTCGAGGCACACGACGTTAAGGATTGCTTTAAGTCTCCAAAGGAGCCCACAATCGTCTATACCCATCGCTTTAAGTCCTCAGGCATCGCCTCATATTTTTGAGGCACACGATGTTATAGCATATTCCCCTCGGGAATCAAACCGTCACTCAGGACGTTCAACAATGCACATCATGATGCTTGGCATACAATGACTCATGACATTCTCATTGCATACATACACACATTCACAATTATGCATATATCATCAAATACCACACTTAGCATTTTCTTGCCTTACGGCCACAAATCATCATCACAACAGCACATAAGTCATACCACATTCGAAGCAATACCATAAAGCATAACACAAGTCAAATACGCACCATTAAAACGACAAAAGTCGACCATTGACACTATTCACATTTACTGACAAAATAAAATCGACTAACAAATTCTAAACCATCATAATAAGAAAGTACAGCTCAATGGCTTTCCAACGCATCAAACCACGCCTCAAACCGAATCACAGATCAAAAGTTATGCAGAAAACAAAATTACACGAACAGCACTGTTCGCTGGGCGAATCTCCCTCGCGAGCATTCGCTAGCTGCTTCGCTAGGCGAACATCCCTCGCGAGCATTCGCTAGCTCCTTCGCTAGGCGAATGTTCCAGCGAACCAACTGTTAGATAAAAACAGACACTAAGTTCGCTAGGCGAACCCCCTGGCGAACCAAGGCAGCAACTACCAACATTTAAAACACCCAAACTTCGCTAGGCGAACACTCTAGCGAACCTTCGCTCACGCCTTCGCTAGGCGAATACCCGTAGCGAACCTTCGCTACCCTTCGCTGAATGGTTCGCTAGGCGAACCTGCGAAAACTCAGAATCCTTCAGCGCTGTTGAAAACCCAAAAATGATATTTTCCAACCCAAACCATTTCCAAATCAACATATTTCAATCAGAACCTATTCTAATCATGTCAACAAGCAAACTACCACCTTTACATCGATTTCCAACCGTTAAACCATCGATTCTACTCATTTTATCGTTTTCGACCTAAAAGTGAAAAACATGGAAATCAAGAGAATCATCCAAACCCATTCATACATAATCATATACAAGCATAGTATAATTGAGTTTCGCACCCTTACCCGATTAAATCGACTCTAGAACTTGATCTTGATGATTTTTCCACACTATCCCAATTTTTCTCTCTTCTCCTCTTTTCTTCTCTTTTTCCTTCTTTCTTCTTTCTTTCTCTCTATTTTTCTTTCTTTCCCTTTTCTATTTTCTATTTTATTTTCTTACTAACTTAATGAAAAACATTATAAAATGACCAAAATACCTCCACACTCAAATATCTCGCAAACGATCCCAAAACCCGATAAAATATCACAACAATGAAAAATGACATATTTTCACATAAAAGTCGAAAATAAAATAACATAATAATAAAATAATCAAAAACGACTCAATTGAATAAAAATACAAAAACTGGGGCGTTACAATAGTAGAGACCAAGAAAACTCGATCATTTCAGTTTCGAATCAAGGAGTGGAAAGACTAAACTTCAAGAAGCGTACACTAAAATCATTTCTTTGCCCCTTCCTCTTCTTCAAAATTGTGGTATGTTATCTATTTCATCACCATTCATGTTGAGTTTTAGGTTTTTGCTAATTGTTGAGATAGTTATAGTTTTTTTGTTGTTGTTGTTTAATGTTATATATTATTGTTATTAGGTCAGATTGAGATTGTTTTTGTTTTGTTGAGAATGTTATATATTGTTGTTGTAGTTGTTTTCATTCTTATTGTGTTGTTGCATTGAGATGTTTAATGTGTTGTTGTTGACAATATTGTTCTTATATTATTGTATTATGGTATAAATATTATTTTTCCATATTGCTAAAAATTGATTTAGTAAGTTGTTGGATTAAGAGTATTGTTGTTTTGGTGTTATGTTGTTATATTGTTGTATTGTTAAATGGTTTTACAAGTTTTTGATATAAATTTTAGAATCACTACAAGAAAGTTGGAATTTTACGACACTTAGGTTGCGACGGTTCATTGAAAATCGTCCTCATGTGTATTTTACGGTGGTTTTTACGACGGTTTTTGGAAACCGCCCTTTACTTTTTTCAAAAAATATGCGGATTGCGACGGCTCCAATCCCATCCGCCGTAAAAGTTAGGTCGCGACAGTTCTTAACCGCCCTTAACCTTCGATTATTTGGCCAAGCGCTAAAACAGTATAATGGGCCGCGACGGTTAAGACCAACCGCCCTCTTTTTTGGCCCAATTGAAAAATCTGCGACGGAGATGAACCGCCTCCCATGAAAATCCAAGAACCGCGCCCAATACAACAAAATGTTTGTTCTTCTTCTATTATTCGATTCAGAACTTCACTTCTTCCATTAAGAACTAGAAAGCATAAGACAAATCTTAACGCTGCGGTATTTCTGTCGGAACCAATCTTAACAGGTCAGTTCAAAAACCCTTAATCGCTTTTGTGTGTTTCTATTAGGTCGATTATCCATGACCCTGATTCATACTCTCTTTCTCTTGATTCATGAAGCTGACTACCCTAAATTAGAACCGCATTAGATATTCGACTTAGTTATGTATTCATTATTGTCCATTCTTTTCTCTCAAACTTTCTGTTATCATTATTCAGCGGGGTTTTTTGGGCACCTACAATGTGGTTTTAATTTTTCGATTGTTTTGTTTACTGACCTTAAAACTAAATGTAAAGATTTAATCTATATCTATCTGTAATGTATGAAAATCGTAATAGCAATATCAACATGATTTGACATGGTTGGTGGTATCTAATTATGTTAGTTCTTGTATCCTGACCTGTGATAGTCTGAGTTCACCCAAAAATGTTTGAAAATAATAATTCAGAAAGACAACTTGCTGATCAGTAGTAGGGGTGAGAACCCGTGTGTTTCATTTTTAAGTTCTGATGACAATGCTGCTCTGGCTTTCTAGTTTCAATAAGAACATAATATTTGCTAGAACCCGTGTGTTTCATTTTTAAGGTTTTGCAAAAGACATAATATTTGTTAGAACCAGATTACATGATTAATATGGTTAAATGACCAAAGCAAAAGAACAAGGCTGCAGCATCACTTAATCAAAGTATCAAAAGAAAGTAGCATGATGATCTTATTGGCACATACATGATGCAGTCAGTTAATAACATGATTTAAAATTCAGAAGCAACTCAAACATGTTAACCTAGTTGAAAAATAGGAATAGAACAGACCAAGCAATGACATATTCAAGACTACTCCAACTATTAGTGACAGCTTCTAGGATATGTTAAGCGAGTGTTAAGTAGAATGATGGCAACAACATAAAACATCAACAATACAAGCAGTCAGCAACAGATAAGCAATATGTCATTAGAGCCATTATACATTCCATAAGGCAAAGAGTTCATAGGATTAAATGTACAACAATCAATGCTAGCACACCAGTCAAATAACAAGATTCAAAAGTCATGATTCATTGTGGTTATTAAACAATGCAGCTGACATAACTTCCACAAAGATAGCATACAAAAACATGATGATAGTTCATACAACTCAACTGCTCATCAAGGCAAGATTATAGGCATACCAATCAAACATAATGGCAAGGAAATTTTGCATTCAGTCATAATGGTAGAAGACATAGTGATAATTCATATATCAAAGCTTGATTAAGGGTACACAAATTAAATACAATGTCAAGGCAAGTTTGCTTAGGCTCATGGCATTTTGATACATTATGAAGCATAGGTTCAAACAGAGTTGTGTACATATATGAGCAGTGATATCCCAAATCAAATAGCAGTTTAGCAAAGAGTATCACATGTAAGCACACACAAAAGGTGACATACTTATCATTTTGGCACAAGTATAATTAGTCATGCTTCTAATGATGAATACACAACAAGAATAACATCCATATAGTCAAAAACTGAGCGCATACATTCAAGTGATACCATCCAAAACAGCCAGTGGCATATGACCTGGCAAAATCCAATTTGGGCAGCACTCATGAAGAGACATACATAACACACATGTAGACCAGGTTCAAGGCAGGTTGGTACATATTATAAGCGCAAAGTGTATCAAACATTCACAACTTAGAAGCATGTCAAAAGACAATTCAAGGCTAGCATGCATATTTTGGACACAAAGCCTAACATGGAGAACAAAAGCATGATGACACAAAACAAAACCTTCTGAAATTAACAGCTTCACCAAAATAGTTTTAGCATGCACTAAGTGAAATATCATGATATGACAGGTCATGGAGTATTGAGAGGCACATGATTAAATAAGAACAACTCAATGTAAATTGACAGCAACAAAATTCTCATCCAAAGTTTAACATTCATGAATATGAACTTTACATATACATTAAACCAATATCATACCAATGAGCTGCAACACAAGAAGTCAAAGACATAAAGTAACTATTGGCATATCTTAGCACACCAAACTCAGACACATGAATCCAAAACAATTTCTATGTTTAAGGACACGATTCAACAAATATCACACATAGGCAAGACTTGGATACAAAGCATGGCAATAAGTTTAAGCACACAAATTGATTATTCATTAGTGATGACAGAAAGAGAATACAAATGACATTTAATGCAGGCAACTTCCAAACAAGCATGGATATATAGGTTTACTGAGCATATCAGAAATAAGCATGGAACTAAGATTCAAGAACCTCTCATCTCAAAATAACATCCAAGCACCAAAACATACATAAGTAGGTTAACAATTCCATCCATCTAAGCTTGACAGTACAACACCAAAGTGAAATCTTGTAAACTTACAGCCAGTTAATGAACAAAACAAATCATCATGGTGATATCTCAAGCATAATAACTTAACACGAAAGGCAGTATACCTGTCTACCTCAACATATCAGTAAAACAAACAAAATCATTCTGCTTCATGATATCAAGCCATGAGCAAACAATCAAACATACTCAAGCACATATTAGCAAGTTACATATGTAAAAGAACGACATAATGCACATGACATAATGATATCAATTGAGCATGATTATCAAAAGGGAAAGAGTATGATACCAAATGGAGTAATGTCCACTGCACCTTCAAGTGTGCTGAATGCTCTCCTTTCTGAACTTAACAATAGAACTCCAAGGCCACCTTTCTCCTTTCTTGCTCGAAACTTGAGAACTCAGAGACTATTTGAGTATTTGTGAAAATTGTTGGTGAGTTTAAGTGTTGAGGTGAGCTCCTTTTATAGGCTGAGCAGATGGGCTTTGGTAGGTTGAGTCCAATGCACAAACACATGGTATGCTGAGTAGAAAACTAGGGTTTGCAACGTCTCTTTTCAAATTCAAACTTGGTCCACTTCTTGGAGACAAACACGCTTCTCTTACTGCATAAAAACCTCAGAGGTGCAGGGTAAATTTCACGACTCAGTGCATTGCTTGAAAACTTCTCCTTTGTTGTCATATGAGAGGGTATCAAATGAGGCAATGGTTGGGATTGCGTAAGCGTATTTGCAGGCAAAACCAGTCCCGATGCTGAAACAAGCAACTCTTCAAAACCACTTTTAATGAATCAGAGCATTGAAAGCTCAAACGGGAATTGATTTGGGGAATTCAAAAGTGAATTAACGCGCCAAGGAATTGGGTTATAGAAGTGATTTGAGATGAGTTTGATACAACTTGGTCTTGAATTTCCTCTTCTCTTCTGAAACTCGCGAACACGACAAAGGAGAAGAAAATGTCTTTTGATTGTTTTACTTCTTTGCTAGCCACGCGGCGTCTTTTCATTGGTCAGAGGGGTAGAGTTGAAAAGTCAAAACACATTGCATGATCCTTATTGGTCCTCAGCCAATGAATTTCATTCCAATATAATTTGTAACATGATTTGCAACGTGATGGGCCTATGGTGATGGGCTTATGAGCAAATATTTTTAGGATTGGTTTTCTCTTTCTTTTTTGTTATAAAAAGAAATGGTTTAGAAAAATAAATAATAGGTGAATTTGGTAATTGAAATGGTTATGGTTTAGGAAAATGGATATTGACAAAAAAAGAAATTGGATAAAATTGGTTAATAAATGACTATTGAAATTGGTTTGGAATTAGGGGTGACAATTGAGGGTGAATAAAATGGATAGAAGTTTGTTATGGGGATATCTCTTTGAACATGAGAAACTTGCTTGATTCAATGCTCCATCCAAAATCTTGATTGATCAATTCTTGAGTCTTCTTGAAATAAGACCTGATTCATAAATGAAACAAAAAAAGCAAACAAAACCTGATAAAAGGGTTAGCCATGCAACATGATTGACCTAATATGACATGCAAGAGACCAATGGATCTAAGGGTAAAATTTGGGGTACAACACTGACCTTAAAACTAAATGTAAAGATTTAATCTATATCTATCTATAATGTATGAAAATCGTAATAGCAATATCAACATGATTTGACATGGTTGGTGGTATCTAATTAGGTTAGTTATTGTATCCTGACCTGTGATAGTCTGAGTTCACCCAAAAATGTTTGAAAATAATAATTCAGAAAGACAACTTGCTGATCAGTAGTAGGGGTGAGAACTCATGTGTTTCATTTTTAAGTTCTGATGACAATGCTGCTCTGGCTTTCTAGTTTCAATAAGAACATAATATTTGCTAGAACCCGTGTGTTTCATTTTTAAGGTTTTGCAAAAGTATTGATGAAGTTGTAATTCTTTATCTTGAGTAGATATATTTGCTTTCTCTTACGAAAACATAAATAGTTAGATACTGGATCACTTTCATAGCATCACTAGTATTAACAAGCTTTATTCTGATGAATATTTGTGATGTCTTGTATTGAGATTTAATTCCTCTAAAGTGAGCAATACCAACCACTTATGAACAAATCAACAGTTAATATTACACTTACATGTACTAATCATGAGTCATGTATATCAACCCTTTGATTTTTGTTTATTTTACTATCTATTTACCTTGGGAAAGTCAGATCTCTGTAATGGGTGAGTTTTAAATAATGTTGAGGAAAGTCAAATATGTTTACTTTACTAACTATATTGTGATAGATAATATACAGGGTTGTTTGAGGGTAGTAGAAGCATAATGAAAGCTAATGTTAGAGAAATGTTGTTAGTTCTTAATTTTTGTATGTAAAGTTACTTTCATTTTGTTCATTAAGTAGTATAATTCATTAAGCACTTGTTTGAGTAATACAACTTTTCATTTCATCATAGAAATAACATAGCCATTTGTCTCCCCTAAGTCGAATTTCTGCTGCAGACATCCTGTTAATGGTCTGGTTTTGTGAGTTTTGGGTCAACAGTTTGCTAATAGGTGTTGTCAATAATGGCGGTAAATTGGATTTTGTAAGTGTGGTGTTTGCTCTGGTTTAAATAGGTTATTGGAGGATTTATAGTATGGTGGGTTTATTTTTGTTGTTGTGATACATTTGGTGAAGTTTGTTTGGTTTTGGTTATGGCATGGCAGGGTATTTTTCTTGAAACAAATTAGCCAGAGCCACCGCACATACCATCGTGTTTAGTGAGAGGGAACATCACAAAAAATATTGTATCACACAAGTTATGCTCTCAGACATATTCCCTGTCATTATGCTCTCACACATATTCCCTGTCATATAACCCCTGAAGTGAATTACATGCTTTGGAAGAATAAAAATCATTTGAGTTATATAGGGATCTATGTTGTCAATAGCGGTTGATACGACTGCGATCGCGGCGCTCCGCGGCAAAAATGGCCTCGCCGCGTCAAGCAAAGCCGGTCCGGCGCTTTAGGGCATAGCGGCGATATCGCGGGTTGCGCGGCCGCTTTTCTGGGTACGGATCGGTGCTGTAGCGGCCGCTTTTCTCTGTTTTTTCCTTCTTCCTCTATATGTTATTTCTTCTTCCTCTGTGTAAGAAAAAGAATAGCCAACTTCATCTTTTGTTTTATTTTCTTCTTCCTCTGTGTGTTACTGTGTTATTTCTTCTTCCTGTGGTGTTTGTTTTTCTTCTTCCTCTGTTTTATTTTCGTCCTCCTATGTTCTCATATGTTATGTTCTGTTTTGTTATGTTTTATTATGTTTTGTTTGATTGTTTAAGTTATTTTAAGATTTAGATGTTAAGTGTTTATTTTCTTGAATTTTGGAAGTATGTTGCAATGCTTTTTGCTTAAGACTTATGACTTTTAATGGTATTTAGAATTGGAAGTAATGAATGCTGATCAGAGATAACCAGAAGGAGATCGTCGTGGCCTTCGTGTAGGACAGGAGTTGATGCTCGTAGGTGAGGAGAATGGGGGGGTGTACCTGCAAGGTACTCCGATGCCAAAGTGAGAGTTTGGACAAGAGGAGAAAAGCAAGTACAAAGTAAGAATGTAAGAGATTAGATACCTAACCCTCTCACTTGAGAGGGTATTTATAATATACCCCCGGCGCGGGGCCAAGATCTCTCCTCGCTAGTAGGATATCTGCTCGGCGAATGAGAGACTGCCAAGTGGAGGACACAGCGCGTGGTCCTCTGACCTGGTCCAACTACTCCCGCATTATCCGGGGAGGTAGTTGGTCGCGTGAACTGACAAGCGAGTGGGGGGGACGTGCCCAACGGCTATATTGTGCCCAACGGCTATATTGTGCCTATTGGGCCTGTTCGCCAACTATAATGGATTGGGCCTGATCCTTAAGGGCAGAAAGCCCTGCCCGGTCCAGAACAGGAGCCCCCCAAGTCGTTGCTCTGCTGGAGAGTAATGACTTAAGACAGCTGTGACTACGACCGTACTGTCAGGGACGTGTTTGCTCGCGTGGAGTGTCCCATTCGTGTCCCGACCAGGTGTGGTCGTTAGATGATTATGCTGAGTGTCGACCAAGATTCGTTACGTGCTCGCAGAAATTTGCGTTTTTCGCCGAGCAGCCCTGCAACTACTGCGTTCATTTTTTACGAGGAGATTTGCTCGTGTGGGAGTCAAGGACTTGTGTATTTTCTGTAATAAGTCAGGCGAAGAGTTTTTGTGAGACGTGGTGAGCATTCATGGCTTTTGTCAGTCCTAGGGCCGCGTAGGCTATGATGACCTTCACGATTCCCCACGATCAAATGGTTATAAAAGGTGGAGGAAGGTTTTATTTTCACAATTCTCACAAGGTCTCACTCCTTGCTCTTATTTGCTCTGCAACTAGTCCTCCCGCCGGAGTTTCTCTTTGCCACCGTTGATCCTCCTCTTCTCCGTCAACTTCTTCTTCTTATAAGTTTGTTCTTCCTTTTCCGTATTTTTTTTATGAACCCTCGAGTTTTTCTGGGTGTTGTTCATGGATTCTCTGGTGGGCTCATGAATTTCCCGGTTGAACTTCATGTGTTCTTTGATGAACATATGAGTTTCTGGAAAATCCATGAAGAACATGAAGATTTCTAGGATAATTGTAGAGAATGTTTTGATGTAGATCTTTGTAGATTCTGGTTAGGCGTATAGTTTAGGTTTGTAGTCGGGCACTAGGCCTGTTCGGTTCTTTGTCGTGATTTTGGGACGCGACGAGCCTGTGTCCTCGTTTTGATCCTTGCTATATTAAGTCGCGGGGACTTGCCCTGTTGGTCGTTAGACAGATGAGTTAGAACGGGCTCGAGGTTGTCCTCGGCTTCATCCTCGCCCTTTCACTTGACTAGTGGTGGAAGCGTGGATTTGATCTCAGATGTTGAATTCACTTATCTTCCTCTGCTTTTCAGGTGAAAATGGCTGATCCTCGGGATGAAGTTGTGCCCGACCTTCAAGAGACACAAGGGGAGCCGGATGCGCCCGTCGATTATTCCAACATCAAGGTCGAAGAGGGGGGCCTGGACTGGATAGCGCATGAACCTCTGTCGTTCCGATCGACTTTCACTGAAGAGGAGGTCCGAGAGTTCTCTCTGTTGGAGAACCGGGTTGGGGAAGCTCCTCAGCAATGGAAAGCATTTCGTCCTAGGGAGAATGATAGAATTTGCTCTGGGTATCCGGGATTGCATTTCCCAATGTACGAGTTTGCTTTTACGGAGGCCAAGATGCGTCTCCCGTTCACTGATTTTCAAGTGGCCCTCTTCACCCATTTGGCATTATGCCCGTCGCAGCTTCACCCTAATGCTCTGGCCTTCATCCAGGCATTTGATTTAGTCTGTCGTCATCTTAATGTCGGGGTGACCATGGATCTCTTCTTTTGTCTCTTTCAACTTCAAAGGAGTACCACGGGGACAAAACAAAGTTGGGTTTCGTTCAAACAGCAGAGCAGGCTATTCTGGCCGTACTCTGACTCAATTCGCAACTTCAAAGATAGGTTTCTGATCGTGAAGCCTCTTTCCGAGGAGGCGAAGAGATCTATCTCGACTATCGAAAAGGTGACGGTTGATGGTCGGGAGGTGGATGGAGTTGTGTCCGTGTTTCCTCTAGAATGGGTTTACTCCCATTTTAAGCGTAGGACCGACCAATTCTTGGTGAAACACAAACAACTTTGTGAGGCAGACAAGGAGTCGTACAGGATCCTCCATGCTTATGTGGAGAGTTTTTCCCCGGCCTTCGTAGTTGATCGGGACGGGAAAGAGCTGATCGGGGATGATGGGGAGCCCGTCCAAGCAGCTAGATATATTAACATCAAAGCTCTCCTCGAATGCGATAATGATGATGATGCGGTCCAATTACTTTGTAAGGTCCGCTGTTTGTTTTTTATTTGTTCGAATTTCTGAGTTCTGACTTGTTTTGTGTGTTCGCAGGTATGATGGCAGACATGAGGGAACGCCTGGTGAGATCTCAAGCGGTGAAAGTTCACAAGAAGTCGACCGCAGGTGCCAAGGTCGGGGTGCCTAAGCAGACTGTTCTGGAAAATTTTGCCGCTGGTCCTACCCCTGTCCCGGAGAGAGCCTCAACGCCGCTGACCCTGGATACCACCCATAAAAGGAAGAGAGATGCCGCAGGGACTTCTGTGGCCGCTGGCCCGGGAGGTTCTGGTGCCGACCCGTATGTTTTGCCCCCGTGTTATTCGCGTGGAAGTATGTTTAATGAAGGGAACTCAATTGTCGTCCAGGATTTTGAAGTCGAGGCCATTGTGGGTGCCAATCCTCAGGAGAGGAGGAAACAACTCTGCCAGGACGCTGTGGGCATGTTCAGGGTGCTCGAAGCGCCTCTTGCCCTAGGGGACGATGAGGTGGCTTCCCGTGTTAACCTTCGCACGGCCAAGGCGAGAATTGCCGAGTTGGAGATTGATAACAATAAGTTGTACAATAATCTGAAGCAATTCGAAGGTCACGAGGAGGCCAAAGTATTGCTTCAGCAGGATGTTACCCAGTTGAAGTTGCAGATGACCGCAGCCGACGAGGAGAAGGCGCGCTTGCAGGCCAGGATAGCTGAACTGAAGGGTTTGTCAGCGGCCGTCGAGGGTGAGAATGATGATGAGAAATCCCTGAGGACCAGAGCTGAGCTGATCGGAAGGATTCAGATCCTTGGTGAGGATAACTTGAAGGCGGCTGAGTTTGGTTTCAATGCTGCTACAGAGCAGATGAAAGCCCTTAACTCGGACGTGCAGCTTCTTACCGACGGGATGGGTCTGTTCAACAGGGTTATTAATGGTCAGGTTGTTCCCCCCGAGGATGGAAGCGAAGTTTAGGACTTGGTTGTTTTTTTGTACATGTTTTGTGGGCCTGCGTGCCCTTACCATTTTGTACTTATAACATTGCCCGGTTATGACCGGTGTTTAATATACTTGGATTTTGTGTAAAAAATATTTTATCTTGGACGTTTGCTCTATTTATTTATGTGTGTGCTCGGCGAGTTGTGAAACCTACCGAGGAGGGCGAAGTGGTTTTGCCCATGATGAGGCTAGGACTTCGTTTGAGGTACTAATCTCATAGGCTTAGACTATTCCCATCGCGAGCTGGGTGTCTTGCCTGAACGGTGCGGCAACGGCGGAGCTCGGTCGAGGTATCCCCATTGTGCACAGGATCTGATCGTACAACGAGCACACTACAAGAAAAATGGCCTACTGCCATGCCAAATTGTTCCACAGCTCAAAAACTGTGGCTACATATATGCTTTGGCCGGGGTTTTTAAACCGTGGAAATATGTTTTGAAATATTGAACCCAGACTGTGAAACGGTGGCATTTTCTTAAATTGCCACGTTTACAAAATGACAAATATATTTAGGCCACGCTTAATAACCGCGGCTTATAATTTTCGATTCAAACTGTGGCCTAAGCCCACATTTTATACCCCGCAAAACTTTCCCTCTTTTTTTTTTCAGTTTCCCTCTTTGTTTTTTATTTTATTTTCTAATTATATTTTATTAAAAAAAAAAGAAAAAGAAATAGAAAAACTCTCTTCACTCTTCACTCTTCCGTCTCTTCACTCTTCCAACTCCCTTCTCCCTTCTCCGAAACACGACCTTCTCCGTTTCTCAGCCATCTACTTCGGTCAACTCTCTGCGTAAGTTTTCTGCTTCTTTCTTCATACCTTCGCCTGTTCTCACACATCTTCGTTCGCACCTCTGCATGTTTCCTGCACACATCTCCGTTCCCACATTCATCTCCGTTCCTCTTCTCTCTTCAAAGTCCAAATCCAAATTTTGACCTAATCCCCAAATTTTGTTTTGCATGCAGTTTTGATTTTTTTGTTGAGGTGTGGAGCGGAAGCTTTCAGTTGGAGCATTGCAAGGTTTTCATCTTTACCCTTATTTTTAGATTTTGTTATGTTGTTTTGAAACTGAGTTTTTTAGGGTTTCTTTTGTTGATGTTAGTGAACTGATCATTGAGTATGTTAGGATTGTATGATTTAGGGTTTGAATTAGTTAACTGATATGAAACCTTAAATTGATTTTCTATTTGGATTGTATGATTTAATATATGTTTGGTGATGTGAACTGAACTAAAATTGTATGTTAGTATTTCTGTTTGGATTGGATTGTATGATTTTCATATTTGTTCCTCTAATTGCTTCCTTGACAAGCTCACTAGGGTTTTCTTTTCATATCTGATAATTTGTGTCTAAGTTTTAATACTGAAAGTATGTCGTTTTGATACACGATTGCCCGCGATAAGAACTTCATTTGATTGAACCTGATTTTATCTAAATTGTTTGTTTCATTATTGAAATTGGGTTATATGCAAATTTTTATCAGTATTGGAGTGATGGTTTTAGGTGTTTAAATCTTAAGGTTAACATTCCGATATTAGTGTTATTTGGTTGATGTTATCTTAATTTTGTTTGTTTAGATACTAGGAGTTACGAGTTTATCTATCGAATGATATGGATTATGTGCTTTGGTACTCGTTTCTGTTTGTTTAGTTATAGATAAAAAAATCTGTGTGGATTTAAGATTTGGATTTTTGAATATCATTGTGATCTGATTTTAGTGTGGAATTTGAGGTTGATGAACCTTGATTTAAGAAGTTGACTTTCTGTTTGGTATTTCTGTTCTTGTAATGTCAAAATGTTCAGTTTGTGATTGCTCAGTTTGTATATTCCCATGTTTTGGTTCTGTTTTGGTTCTATTTTGTATATTCACATGTTTCTGTTTGTATATTGCTTCTGTTTTGGTTCTGTTTCGGTTTTGTATAGTGTGTTCTGTTTTGGTTCTGTATTGGGTCTGTTTTGGGTCTGTTTTGAATCTATTTTGTGTTGTGTGTTTCAAATATTTAGATTATAAAGTGATGGACAAAGAGTGGACTAAATTTCCATGGTTTAGTCAAGAGTACATCAACGGTGTTACTCGATTTTTAGACTTTGCCTACACTAACGGTAGACCTCAAGGAGATGAGGTTTTATGCCCTTGTGCTATGTGTAAAAATTTGTATTGGAAAACAAGAGATATTATTAGGGATCACTTAATAGCCAAGGGTTTTCTAAAAGGTTATGACGTATGGTTGCACCATGGGGAGAAAGTACAAAGGTCTATGGAAATTGGTGCTGCGACGAAAGATCAAGAGGAATCACATGACGACATCCCTGGCTTAGTGCATGACATATATATCGATAGGGCAGAAGCACACGGAGTTCATGAAGGTCCCAATAACGATGCTAGGAAGTTTTACAATTTGATTAAAGAGGCGGAAAAAGAACTGTACCCTGGATGCAAAGACTTCTTTACTCTATCATTCATGATTCGACTCTACTTGTTGAAATGTCTTAACGGCTGGAGCAATACCTCATTCACCGCCCTATTAGAATTGTTGAAAGAAGCAATGCCTGATTTAAACATTCCCGTATCATATTACAAGACAAAAGCCATGATAAGTGGTTTAGGCCTCGATTATAAAAAGATCCATGCATGCCCAAACGATTGCATGCTGTTTTGGAAAGAGCATGAAAACGACAATTCTTGCTCTGTTTGTGAAGCTTCGCGGTGGAAAGAAAATGCTCCAACTGAAGGATGTGAGTCTGAGCAATCAAAAAATGATTATAGAGTTCCTGCAAAAGTTTTGAGGCACTTTCCGTTGATTCCTAGACTACAAAGGTTGTTCATGTGTTCGAAGACACTAAGTCAATGAGATGGCATGAAGAACAGCGCTCAAAGGATGGGAAATTGAGGCATCCAGCTGATGGTAAAGCGTGGAAGGACTTTGACGAGCTTCATCTAGATTTTTCTAGTGATTCCCGCAATGTAAGACTTGGCTTAACGAGTGATGGGTTTAATCCATTCAGGACAATGAGCTTATCTCATAGTACGTGGCCCGTCTTGATGATGGTATACAACACACCACCTTGGCTGTCCATGAAACCTGAATATACAATGTTGTCATTGTTGATTCCTGGATCAAAATCTCCAGGAAACGATATCGATGTTTACCTCCAGCCACTGATAGAAGAGCTAAAGGAATTATGGGAATTCGGCATAGAGACGTATGATTCTTCAATGAATCAAACATTTCGAATGCGTGCAGCTCTTTTGTGGACAATTAGTGACTACCCTGCTTATGCGATGTTGTCAGGTTGGAGCACCAAAGGAAAAGTGGCGTGTGCATGTTGTAAATCTAACACCAATTCGTTCTACCTCAAACACAGTCATAAGATGTGTTATATGGACCACCGTATCTTTTTACCAAGAACTCATTCTTGGAGAGAAGATGTCAAATCATTTAATGGAGAAGAAGAACATAGGACTGCACAATGCATGTTAAACGGGGCAGAAATTCTTGAAACCTTAAAAGATTTCAATAATGAATTCGGGAAGACAAAAAAGAAGAAAGTTGATGGCCCGTGGAAGAAGAGGTCAATTTTTTTTGAGTTGCCTTATTGGGCTCAAAATACCTTGCGCCATAATCTAGATGTAATGCACATTGAAAAAAACATATGTGATAGTATTCTTGGAACTCTTTTGGACATCACGGGGAAGACAAAAGATCATATTAAAGCCCGCTATGATTTGCAAGATTTGGGAATTAGAGAAAGACTTCATCCAAGGGAGATTGGTGGAGGACGTGTAGAGTTTGCTAAAGCATGTTTCTCAATGACTCCGCACGAGAAGTCAGTTTTTTGTGGAGTTATAAAGGCTGCCAAGTTACCGGATGGGACTGCATCAAATATTTCAAAATGCGTACAAGTTGCCGACAAAAAAATATCCGGTTACAAGAGTCATGATGCACATTTCATGTTACACTATTTGTTGTAAATTGCAGTAAGAAGCACAATGCCCAAGGAGGTGGCAACCCCACTAATTCGTCTTGGTTCTTTTTTCCGCTCTCTAAGTAAGAAAGTTATACAAGTGGAAGATTTAGATTACTTAGAAGAGGAGATTGCAGAGATACTTTGTCAATTGGAGATGATATTTCCTCCAAGTTTCTTTGACATAATGGTTCACTTGCCCATTCACTTGGTAAATGAAGTTAGATTGGGTGGTCCCGTTCAATTTCGATGGATGTATCCCACCGAAAGATACTTATGTAAACTCAAGAACTATGTCCGCAATAGAGCTTATCCTGAAGGTTCTATTGCCGAGGGGTATCTGGCTGAAGAAGCTATAACATTTTGCTCAAGGTATTTGCATAGCAATGTAGATACAAGGTTGAAAATCCATGCTAGAAATAGTGAGGATCATGAAAAGGTTGTCTTAGAAGATGATGGAGAGCCTATTGGACCCAATGATCGAACCGTGTCAGATTTGAGTGGTTTCCTTGGCACTGTCGCGAGGAATTCAGACTTGTGTCCCTTAACTTATACAAACTTCAGAGCTTTGAAGAATGCTAACCAAGACCGTATATGGGAATTTGTTACTGTATGATCAAAATGAGTTATTTTCTCATTTTGTTACCTAATTTGTTACTTGTATATATCTAATTCCCTTCTTTGTTGTAGGATAAATTCATTATCTCTTAGCATGGACATAGAGCAGTTTTCTCTCGGATAAATAATGCTTGGAGGCGTTACAAGAAATGTATCAAAAAGAATTACTTTTCAAAATACACTATTATGAGTGAAATATTGAAACATCGTCCCCAGACCGTACCTATAGCTCATTTCAAGCAATTGGTTGCCTATTGGAAAAATGGCAAAATCCAAGTAAGATAATTTTACGACTTATAGATTATAATTTTGGTTGCCTATTTGATATGTTATTGTCTAACATTTGGTTGCCTATTGGTTGCCTATTTGCTGTTCCTCAATGTAGAAAATTAGCAAAGTCAATGTTGTGAACAGAGCTAAGCTAAAGTATATGCATCGTATGGGACAAACAAACTTTGCAAGGATTCGTGAAAAACTGGTAGTGTGTTTATACATTCGTCAATTTATAATTCTGTATTGGTTGAGTGATTTCTAATTGTATGTGTTTAATATCAACCAATGTAGCGTGCAAAGAAAGAGGACGGAGAGGAAGTTAGCCAAGCAGAGATGTTCATTGAGACTCGACAAAGTCGAAAAGGAAAAAAAGTGGATGAGGAAACACAAACTGCAATTGTAAGTACAATTTATTGTTTTCAAACCTATCAACATCTGTAGGCTGAAACTGCTAGGTAGAAGCTGCTAGGTAGAAAATCTGGAAACTGCTAGGTAGAAAATCTGGAAACTGGTGTTGTATGTAGAAAATCAGGAAAATGGTGCTGTATGTAGAAAATCAGGAAAATGGTACTGTTACAAAACTTCGTTGATATGGGAATTAATAAAAATGGAATTTTGAAATGGAATTGTTGGTTTCCTTGTTATAATTGGGTATATGTATGCATGATTGGGTAATTGTAATGTATGTATTAGCTTGTGGATCAAAATAAATTTGAATTTCTTAAATGCTATTGTTAGAATTTTGAAAATCTAGTTAGAATTGTATGTTGAATTACTTAGATTGGTTGTTAGCTTGAGTTGTGTGAATGCTTGTTAAAAGGCAATGAACTAAACTAGAGATATTTGTATTAGTGTTTGGTTGCCCTGTTGTGTAACTGTCCTGTAAATGTATTAGCATGAATCAAAGTTATGTAAGGCATGTTATGCTTGCTACTAGAATGGTAATGGATGGCAGTTATTGAACTTGTGAAACAAAATGGTTAGGATGTATAAATTAGTTTATACTTGGTTTTATTTTATACTTGGTTTTATTTTATCATTGCTAATTTTATACTTGGTTTTATTTTATCATTGCTTATTTAAATATCATTTTTCTTGCAGAATGGTGATGAAGAAGCTTGTGATGATGATCAAGATATGGAAGAAGAACAAGAAGGAGGTTGTGATGATCAAGAAGAAGATGAATATTATGATGCATGAGTTTAAGATATACTAGCTAGTTGTACATGTTTTATGGGATGACTATTAAGAACATTTGTTTTTAATTTGGGATGACTATATTTTGGCGACTTATTAGTCGGTAGCGCATTTGATGTAGACTTATATATTTTGGCGACTTATTAGTCGGTAGCGCAATACTTGATGTAATAGTTTGGTGACTTATAAGAAAATGTCGCGCACACTAACATGTTTTTTAGTCAATATATTTTGGATTTGTGGCATAATGTTGCTTGTATAGTTAGATTTTAATTTGATCTAAAATAAACTTTTTAAGCCATTGCAGGTAGAACACAATTATATGGCACAAATAGAAAGCGTGGCAGTACTAAATATAGTAAAACCATGTATAAAATTAGCCGCGGTTTAAATTGTGGCCATACCTGGGAAACTAGAGCACGTTTTACATTATATATGAACCGTGGCTAGTTTTACCCACTGTTTAAATTGTGGCCATACCTGGGAAACTAGAGCACGTTTTACATTATATATGAACCGTGGCTAGTTTTACCCACTGTTAAAAACTGAGGCAAAAGACAAACCGCGGCCATAACCTGCATGTGTAAAGCGTGGCCTCTTCTAGCCACGGATGTCTATAAAACATGGCACAAACATGAAAACCGTGGACTATACTTTGGGCCACGGCCGCATATTCCACAGTTTGATTATCGTGGCTAAACCGTGGCAACATCGAATTGCCACGGTTATTTTGTATATAGCCTGGGTTTTTCGTGCGTGGTATTAGACCTTTTTTCTTGTAGTGGCAGAAGCTGGCCGACGTTGTAATGCGTGTCATGCTTCACCAGGGCATGATACGATGGGCGTGCAAATCTCCCCGTTTTGGGTGATTATGTCGGCAATTTGTCTAGCATTGTGGTTAAGGGCTTAGCTGTAGTACTGCTTGAGTTTTTCAGCATTCCATGGTCGAGCAAGTTGTTTTTCGTCTAATGTTTCCAAGTAATATGCTCCTGTGCCCGTTTTGGACTTGACCTTATAAGGTCCTTCCCAGTTCGCTGCCAGTTTCCCTTCGCGCGAATCCTTCTGGTTTCTACGCAGGTCCAGACTGCCCACGGGGAAGTCACATTTTATGACCCTGGCGTCATGTCGCAACGTTATCTGTTGTTTTAGTGTGGCCTCGTGGAGCGCAGCTCCTGATCTTATTTCTTTGACCAGGTCGAGCTCCTCGCGTAGAGCCTCGTCGCTCATTTCTTCGTCGAGGGGAGCTTCTGTCGTTCTGGAGGGTTCCCTAATCTCCACCGGTATCACCGCCTCTGTTCCATACGCTAGTCAGAAGGGAGTTTCCCCGGTGGTGGAGTGTGGCGTTGTTCTATACGTCCAAAGGACGATGTGGAGCTCCTCGACCCATCTTTTCTTGGCCTCGCCTAGCCTTCGTTTTAGCCCGCGGAGGATCACCCTGTTCGCGGCCTCCGCTTGCCCGTTAGTCTGGGGGTGCTCGACGGAGGTGAAATGTTGTTTTGTCCCTAGCTTGGCGACGAAGTCTTGGAAGTTTTTGCCCGTGAATTGGGTTCCGTTGTCGGTCACAAGGGCCTGAGGTACCCTAAATCTTGCGAGGACGTTCCTTTTGTAGAAACGTAGTATGTTGAAGGCTGTGATCTTGGCGAGCGCTTCGGCTTCAATCTATTTTGTAAAATAATCGACGGCCACGATTAGGAATTTGTTTTGATAAGATCCCATTGTAAAGGGGCCTAGAATGTCCATCCCCCACCAGGCGAAGGGCCACGACGAGGAGAGAGTCTTCAACTCGTTGGGGGTGCTAAGTGCATGTCCCCGTGGCGTTGGCAACGGTCGCACTTTTGTACGTGCTCTTTGGCGTCGTGTTACATGGTTGGCCAGTAATATCCTGCCCGCAAAGCTTTCCGGGCCAAGGATCTCCCCCCTAAGTGTTGTGCGTTGATGCCCTCGTGAATCTCTTGTAAGATTTCGGGGACTTGGGTCTCGTCGACACATTTCAACAGGGGGATGGAAAATCCTCGCGATATAATTTTTCCTCGACCAGTACGTACGAACATGCTCGTCGTTTAGTTACACTGGCCTCCTTACTGTCCTCGGGGAGTTCCCCCTTGGTGAGATAATTGTACACAGGGGTCATCCAACAAAGGGGATCTCCGACGACGTTAACATCTAGCAGGTCGGGTTTTACAATGCTCGGGTGGGCCAGCATTTCTTGTATGATGGATTTGTTCCCACCTTTTTTTCTGGTGCTGGCTAGTTTAGAGAGGATGTCTGCTCGGGTGTTTTGCTCGCGCGGGACGTGCTGAACTTCCCATGCTTCAAACTCCGCTATTTTTTCTTTTACCATTACCAAATATTCGGCGAGTTGGTCGTTCTTTGCTTGAAACTCTCCCCGTACTTGGGATGCTACGAGCTGGGAATCAGTGCAAATTTTTATTTCCTTCGTGCCGACGTCTTTGGCCAATCGTAATCCTGCGAGGAAGGCTTCATACTCGGCTTGATTGTTGGATGTTTTGAAGGACAAGACCAGGGATACTTCGATCAGGGTCCCTTCCTCGTTCTCGAGGATAATTCCTGCTCCTCTGCCTGAGGGGCTTGGTGCGCCATCCACGTAAATGATCCACTTCCGTGTCCCTTCCGGAGGGGATAGTTTCGGAGTCATTTCTGCCACGAAGTCGGCCAGGACCTGTGCCTTGAGGGCTTTCCTCCCCTCGTAGTGAATGTCGAACTCAGCCAATTCGAGGGACCATTTTAGCATCCTGCCCGCCATATCTGGTCGGCTTAACAGCTGCCTAATAGGTTGGTCGGTTCTGACGACGATGGTGTGCGCCAGGAAGTAATATCTGAGTCTCCTCGCGGCAACTATGAGAGCAAGGGCCACTCGTTCTATTTACGTGTACCTGGCTTCGGGTCCCTGCAGGGCTTTGCTGGTGAAATAGATGGGTTTCTGCCCGTCAGTCGTCTCGCGAATAAGTGCTGCACTTACTGCTTCGTTGGCCACGGAGAGGTACAGGTATATGGTTTCCCTGCGGTCTGGTCGGGACAATACTGGTGGCTCGGACAAAGCTTGTTTGAAATGGGCAAGGGCCCGGTCGCATTTGTTCGTCCACTCGAAATTGGCTTCCTTCCGGAGTAATTTGAAGAAGGGCAGAGCGTGCTGGGCGGATTTGCTCACGAAGTGAGAAAGGGACGCGAGCATCCCGTTGAGGGATTGTATCGCCTTCTTCGACCGTGGAGTGGGGAACTCCACAAGTGCTCGGCATTTATTTGGGTTTGCTTCTATTCCTCTTTCAGTGAGGTAAAACCCGAGGAATTTCCCTGCTCGTACACCAAAGGTGCATTTTTCTGGGTTGAAACGCATTTTACACTTTCGACCTTGGTCGAACACCTTTTGTAAGTGGGTGGTATGGTCGGATTCCTCTTGGGATTTCACGATCATATCATCCATATACACTTCGAGCATGTCCCCGATTTCTGATCGGAAGACTTTATTCATCATGCGCTGGTACGTGGCCCCGACATTCTTTAGACCAAAGGGCATTAAACGCCGAAAGTGTAATAGTTCCCCGAGGAGGTCATAAACGTCGTATACCTCTTATCCTCATCTGCCATTGGGATTTGGGTGTATCCTGAATAAGCGTCCATGAAGGACAAGAGCTTGAAACCTGCAGAATTATCTACGAGTTTATCTATGCTCGGAAGCAGATAAGCGTCTTTCGGGCAAGCCCGATTGAGATCAGTGTAATCAATGCACATGCGCCATTTTCCATTACTTTTCTTTACAGGTACAATGTTTGAGAGCCAGGTCGTATACCTGGCCTCGGAAATAAATTTTGCCTCTAAAAGGTCTTGTACAAGTTTTTCGGCAGCTTGTGCCTTTTCCTCAGATTGCTTTCTTCTTTGTTAGGCAATGGCGCGAGCAACTGGATCGATCGTCAAGTGGTGACATGCAGTTTCTGGATCGACGCCGGGCATATCCGTCGCACTCCAGGCGAACAGGTCGACGTTGTCGTCAAGACATTTCTTCAGCTCCTTCTTAATCTCTTCGGGGAGACCATCACCAATCTTCACTCCCCTGTTGGGGTTATTGCTGAAGGCGATGATCTCGAATTCCCCATCTGGGACTGGTCGCAAAAGTGCTGAAACTGGGGAGCTTGTTGTTCCTGACTGTTTGTCTCCGTCACAATCCTCTTTACCTTCTTCAGGAAGCCTGTTGTCGAGGTCGACGATATGCACGGGAAGCGTGGGCTTTTTGTCTGGCTGGACACCTTCAGATGGAACCCCATCCTCTCTTGGGCGCTTTGCTGATTTTGCCGTCGTCGCGATCTGGTTCTGCCCTTTTGTCGTGGCCTCAAAGCACCTGCGAGCAGCTTCGATGTCGCCATGCAGAGTTGCGACGTGCCCTTTCTCAGTATAGTACTTGAGTTTGAGGTGGACCGTAGAGGGGACAAGAATGAGTTCTGCAAGAGCTGGCCTGTCGAGGATGCATTGATAAAGTGACGGGCAATCAATGACCAAGAACTGCATTTTGATTGTCTGAGATGCCTCTTCCTCGCCAAAAGTGACTGGTATCTCCACGTAACCCCAAGGTCGGGCTGTTGCCCCGTTGAATCCTTGGAGGTCTGATCCCACGTATGGTGAGAGGTTAAACTTGTTCAGTTTTAATGTGCGGAACAAGCTGGTATACATGATCTCCACGGAGCTGCCCTGATCGACCAGGATTCTTCGAACATCGGTAGAGGATAATTTGGCCCTGATCAGCAGAGGGATATGGGAGTTTAGGGATCCCCCGGGTAGTTCTTCCCGGTAAAACGTGATCGGCTGCGAACGCCCTTTACTTTTTTCGATCTCGGACAACTGATCGGGGCTACTGTCTATCAGCTGCTCAAACTTTCCTTTGATGAACCCTATTGTAAGCTCATGGTAACCCCCACATGAGATGACCATGGTCGTAGGAAAGGCTTCCCAGGTGCTGTGTATGAATGCCTGGGAAGTCGCGCCGAGGTGGTCAGGAACGTAGAAGTCCTCTGGTCGGCTGATGGCCATTGCGACCTGCGGGGGAGGACTGGATTGGGCTGATTCCGCCTCTTTCTTCGAATCAGATGCGTCTTGTCGGGAGGACTCTCCCTTCTTCACATACTGCTTTAGGTGACCCTCTTTGATGAGGATCTCTATCGCGTCCTTAAGATGCACGTAATCTTCTGTCACGTGGCCGTGACCGCGGTGGAAACGACAATATTTGCTTTTGTCGACGTTCCCTTTGGATGTGGTCGGTTTAGGGAACCTGACACCCCCTTGTTTAAATTCTGTGTTGATGCATTCGGAGAGAATGCGCTCGCGCGAGGTCGTGAGCATGGTGTACTCCGTAAACCGGCCAGCTGGCCCTTTGCTTTCGCGAGGACGCTCGTCGCGCCTTTTCTCTTTCCCTTGCCGGGATGATTCTGGCTCGTCTTTTTTTGATGCCCTGGGTGCTTCGCGATCTCTTAAGTCCCGGGCATGGAATGCAGCTTATTTTTCCTCATAACGGATGTAGTCCTCAGCTTTACGAAGGAGTTCTGTCAGTGTCCGGGGAGCTTCGATCCCCACTACCTTACGGAAATCGCTTTTGGGCCGGAGTCCCTTTTCGAGGAGGTACTTTTTCATGTGATCCGTTGTTCGGACTTCCACCGCTTCTTTGTTGAATCTTTTAATGTATGCCTGCAGGGATTCATCCCTGCCTTGGATAATGGCTTCCAGCGTAGCCTCCGACTTAGGATGTCGTTGGGAAGCTGTGAAATGGCGGGAAAACTGGCTCTTTAACTCTCTCCATGAAGAGATGGATCCGCGAGGAAGTCGTTTAAACCATGTCATCGCTCCCTTTCTTAAGGTGATGGGGAATATTTTGCATCTGATAGCCCCGGAGACACCGTGATATTGGAGCATAGCTTCTATGTTTTTGATATGCTCGCGGGGATCAGACGTCCCGTCATAGGTTGTCAACGTGGGTGGTTTCTCCAATCCGCGGGGGATTCGAGTGTCCAGGATGTCTCTTGTGAATGGGCCGTGGACGTCATCATCACTGCTGGAACTAGGAGAGAGCGAACGGGAACGGATGTGATCATGACTTCGACTTCGGCGAGGAGAACGTCAGCGGGTGTGTCGGTGCTCGTACTTATCTGAATGTCGAGACCTCTTGGATACCGGGGAGTGCCTGGATCTCCGCGGGGAAGACTGATAGCGTCGTCGTGCTAGATCGGGTGTAGGGTTCCTTGATCTCGAACGTTTCCTATCCGGGGAGAGACTGTAGCGTCTTCGCTTCGAGGGAGTTCGTGGACGCGGGGAAAGACTTGTCAGTTTTTCTGAGGCAAGGCGTTCCTGAAGGATATGCTCGAGAGCATTGATCTTCTCCCCCTACTGGAGGATTAAGAGGTTCGAGTTGTTAAGAGATGCGATAAGCGCTGCGGTGCTTGGATCAGCATCCTGGGGAACCGGGATGGGCTCGAAGGTAAGCTCCACAGCTGGTGCCCGTGGCTTTGGTTCGTCAGGTTTCGAGGAAGCAGGCCTTCCGTCTCTTCGGTCACTTTCCTGCGGGATATGCCCGACGAGAGCGTGGTCATTGTTGTTGGCCGGAGAGGCCACAAAGTCTTGGTGAACATCGTTCTTGATGAAAGTCATGTCGATCTGAGATTTGAAAGGATAAAGTTTTGGTCTTTGTTGAGCAAGAGAGAATCTTGGTTAAAGACGGGGAAGCTGGGATTTCCCACAGACGGCGCCACTGATCGGAGATGACCAGAAGGAGATCGTCGTGGCCTTCGTGTAGGGCAGGAGTTGATGCTCGTAGGTGAGGAGAATGGGGGGGTGTACCTGCAAGGTACTCCGATGCCAAAGTGAGAGTTTGGACAAAAGGAGAAAAGCAAGTACAAAGTAAGAATGTAAGAGATTAGATACCTGGCCCTCTCAAGTGAGAGGGTATTTATAATATACCCCTGACGCGGGGCCAAGAGCTCTCCTCGCTAGTAGGATATCTGCTCCGCGAATGAGAGACTGCCAAGTGGAGGACATAACGCGTGGTCCTCTGACCTGGTCCAACTACTCCCGCAATATCGGGGGAGGTAGTTGGTCGCGTGAACTGACAAGCGAGTGGGGGGACGTGCCCAACGGCTATATTGTGCCCAACGCTATATTGTGCCTATTGGGCCTGTTCGCCAACTATAATGGATTGGGCATGATCCTTAAGGGCAGGAAGCCCTGCCCGGTCCAGAACAAATGCTATTATGAATTTGAAGTAATATATGTTATTATGAAGTTTGAGTTTTTTTTTATATATTTATTAGTATATTTCCGCGCCCGCGTCGGAAAAATAGCTCCCGCGCCGCTCCCATTTTCAGAGTGACCGCGCCGCGCCGCACCGCTTTCCGAGATTAACAACATAGATAGGGATGTCATTTTTCACAACCTTCCTTTGGGTAGAAATGTACATTTAAGAAATGTTTGGTTCTAGGTGTCAGAAATTTTGGCATTCTGCCTTTTCTCATTGTATTCCTTCTATTTATAACAACACGAGCATTTACATAATTGCATTGTTGTTTGTGTTTTCCAGATGTGAGAAACGATTTCAATTGTTACGGTTGCTAGATTCCTATTGTTGCGGCTGCTCATTCATCCTCATTTTACTTCAGAAATCTGAATCACATTCCTCTCTTGTTTATTAAGGTATTTATTTATCTCTTTGGTTTTTAGCTAGGAATTATGTTCATATTTTTTTTGCAATCATGGAGCTTTTTGACTGAAATGTTTTGGTTCAATTTTTCACAACCCTCTGGATTAATAGCTTTTGCATGTAGCTTGTTTTTGTCGGCTGTAGCTTGTGGTGCTAAGGTTCAGTGGGATCGGGGTAGTAGTTTTCAGGTTATCCGCTATTATCGCACCAGTAGTTTTTATTGTTTTGCTATTATATTCGTGGTGTTGTTGGAAACTAAATAAGAAACTAAACAACAATATAAATGCATACCTTTCTTGTATAATTTAACATGAATATAATAGTCTAAGTATGAAAACAATACTCACTTCATCCAAATCCAGTGAAAGATGTGATTGCTCACCCATGAAACACACCTAACCATAAGTTTGTCCTTAACTTTTCGTTTGCATTCTACTTCTCTTCAACGAGTTCATGTTTATTAAAAGAATAGTTAAGGTGTGCAGATTTTCATATGTATTTGATCAATAGAAAATAGTGAAGTCCTTAATCCACGTGTCATCATTCCACCACGGTTTTTGAGCTAGTAGTAGAAGGTGATGTAATATTTTGTTCCTTGTTAGTTGGTGATTTCTGGTTCTTGTTTGATGGGTCATTTTTGTTGTGTCTCTTTCACATTTTGTAGTTCTTTTAGCATTTTGCAGTCCATAAATTACTATGCTCTTAGTTACTACTACATATATATTACGACTTGTCATACCATTTATGTATTGTGTTCTGTAGCTTCTCGAAAGTGCGTGTATTTGGGCTCATGCTCTCTCACGTGAGTTTGCATTGCATCAGATTAATTCCCAAGTGGGCCATTAGTTAAAGAAAACCCCAACTCCTCTTGTGGACCCGTGAGAATATAGTTTTTTTTTAAAAGACAAAAAAGAGATCACGTTCACATTTACTTGCATTTTTTCATATTATTACTGATATCACACCTTTTCTTTGTCAATATGCTTTGTAGTTAGCAAAAGGTTCTCAAAGTAATGGATAAGTCATGGATTACGAAGCCACAATCATCAATTGCGTATCAGCAAGGGATAAAAGAATTTATTAATTTTGCATTTAAAGGTGCAAAAGAAAACGACGTAGTAATATGTCCTTGTAAAAGTTGTGGTTTCAGAAAATCACAAAGTAGAAGTGACATGTTCGACCACTTAATGTGGTCACCATTTCCAAAGGGATACAACACATGGATTCATCATGGAGAGTCCTTTGTACTACCTAGTACTATCTCCCCTAGTACTACTCCAAATATAGTTGAAGATACTATCGTTGTCAAAGATCTTATTTAGAACATGATCGACGATGCATTTGGAGTTGATACGAATCATGCTAATGAAATACCATCTGCATCAAATTTGGAGATTGACCAAGAAGATTATGTGATGCCAAATGCAACTCAAGAAAGAAACAAAGCCAAGGAGTACTATAAATTGGCTAGAGAAGGAGAGCAACCTTTATATGAAGGGTGTAGACAATATTCAAGACTATCTTTTTTGGTAAAGTTGTACCATATAAAATGTTTATGTGGGTTGAGTGAGAAGGCAATGACAATGATTCTAGAGTTGATAAAAGATGCATGCGAATATGCAAATATTCTAAGTTCGTTTTATGAAGCCAAGAAATCAATGACAAAACTTGGTTTGAATTATGTAAAGATACCCGCATGTCCAAATGGTTGTATGTTTTATTGGGGAGAAGATGAAGAGAGGGAGACTTGCAAAACTTGCAACACTTCAAAATGGAAAAAAGATGAAAAGGTCCGTGTTAACAAGAAAATGAAGAAAATTCCTGCCAAGATTCTTCGTAATTTTCCATTAAAACCTCGATAATAGAGATTATTTTTTTCATCAAAGACGACCGAGGATATGAGGTGGCATGCAATAGATACTAACAATGATGGAATGTTGAGGCATCCCATAGATTCAAAAGCTTGGAAGAAGTTTGAATTGACACATACTTAGTTTTCATCAGATCCGCGAAATGTTTGTCTTGCGTTGACTAGTGATGGTTTTAATCCATTTGGTGTGATGAGTATAAATAATAGTATTTGGCCAGTTGTTCTCATTCCATATAACACTCCTCCATGGGTTTGCTTGAAGCAAACATCGTTTATAATGTCAATGATAATTCTTGGTAAAGAAGCACCAGAAAATAATATTGTTGTCTACTTACAACCCTTAGTCAAAGAGCTAAAGGAGTTATGGAGAAATGGTGTGGATACATACGATTCTTTCAAGAAAGAGATGTTCAAGTTACATACGAATTTGATGTGGATGATTAGTAACTTTCTAGGTTTGGCTGCACTTTCTGGGTGGAACACATACACAAGACTTGCTTGTCCATCGTGTAACTTTCAAACTACATTTATCCGTCTCACAGCTAGCAATAAATGGTGTTTTATGGGTCATCGACGTTTCCTTGATCGTAGACACAGGTTTAGATTGAACAGGATTCACTTTAACGGTGAAAAAGAAATGTGGAGTCCACCAAGAACATTATTTGGACATGAAGTTTTTGAACAGGTTAAAGATGTTGCAGTCGTATTTGGTAAAAAGCCAGTGAAAGAAAAATCGGTAAAAAGAACAAGTGAGGGACAACCTATATTCAAAGACTATGGTTTGGTGTTAGAGATGTACATTCCGCCAAAGCTAGACAAAAGAGGAAACAGGTTTGGCTTTGTTAGGTTCAAGAAGGTGTCTGATGAACATCTTTTTGCCATTAAACTGGACAATATTGTCATTAATGGCAACAAAATATTTGCAAATACACCAAGATTTCAGAGGAGCATTGATGATGTCAGGACTAGGGAGAAGAATGTCATTGGGAATCAGTTGGATAAGTCTTATCCTTTTTTTGATCGTAAGCAGAACTTTTCTAATACAGGGGTTTCTTATGCTCAAATTACTAAGGGTGGTTATGCTGGCAAAGGAAAAACGATGTTTCGAAATCAAGTATTGATGAGAGATAATCCGAACTTTGTTCATAAGGTGATATCTAAACTTTTGGCAAATAGAATTAAGGGGGTTATTGGCAGCATTATTTCTAGTTCCCAAACGGCATTCATTGAGGGCAGTAACATATTAGATGGAGTTTTGGTAATGAATGAAATTGTTGATTTTGCTAATAGAAGTAAGTATAAAGGTTTTCTTCTTAAAGTGGATTTTGCCAAGGCTTATGATTGTGTGGAATGGGGTTATCTATGTAGTATATTGGGATTCATGGGTTTCGGGGAGAGGTGGTTGAGGTGGATGGAGGGTGGTGTGATGAACAATTTCATGTCAGTGCTTGTGAACGGTAGTCCCACTCGGGATTTTAAAGTTTCGAGAGGTCTTAGACAAGGTGACCCTCTCTCACCTTTTCTTTTTGCTATTGCGGTGGAGGGTTTGGCAGTTTTAATGACTAGAGCGGTGGAGGGTGAGGTTTTTAAAGGCATTAAGGTTGACAATGGAGTGGCTTTCAATTTGCTCTAATATACGGATGACACGGTGATTGTAGGCGAAGGGTCATGGAGTAATATTTGGGCTATTAAAGTGATTCTTAAAGGATTCCAACTCTTATCCGAATTGGAGATAAACTTTAGTAAGAGTTCCCTCTTTGGTTTTGGTGTTGAGGAATCCTTTCTAAAGGCCGCGAAGAGATTCTTGGCTTACAAAATTGATGGTCGCCCTTTCAAATTTCTCAAAATTCCTATAGGAGGAAATCATAGATTGGTGTCTTTTTGGAAATCGGTGATTGAGCAAGTTCATTTGAGGTTGGCATCTTGGAAAGGGAGGTTTATGTCGATGGGAGGGAGATTGACGCTTATCAATTCGGTTTTCTATAATCTCCCTATTCACTTTATGTCTTTTTATAAAGTTTCTAGCAAGGTAATTAAGATGTTAACGGCGATCCAAAGACGATTCCTATGGAATGGTTCTACGGTTAAAAAAGGGATTTCTTGGATTAAATGGAGTGTGCTTTGTAGATCCAAAGATGAGGGTGGGCTTGGTGTCAAAGATATCCGGTGTTTTAATATTGCGTTGTTATCCAAATGCCTTTAGAAATTCTTATGCTCCAAGCATGGTTTTAAATTGCGGTTGCGGCTGCAGATGCGGTTGCGGTTGCAACCACTGCGGTTGCGGCTATTGCGGCTGTTGCGATGCAGATTGCGGTCATTGCGGTGTGAATTTATTTTTATCAACATAAAATAGTATACTTTATTATATGTAATAGATTTCACATTTTATCTAGTTGCGGGTTGATGTGGTCTGATGCGGGCAAATGCGATTATTGCGGTGTTATGATGCGCCCGTTGCGGCGTTATGATGCGGTTTTTAGTGTGATTTACAATCACACCGCAATTGCGGCCTGATGCGGATGCGGACAATACCGCAACCGCAATATTGCGGCCGCAACAGGTGATGCGGTCCGCAATTTAAAACCATGGCTCCAAGAACAACTTGTGGTTCGGTATTCTCGAGGGTAGATATGGTCGGTTTGTTGATGGTTTTGTTCTTAGCATTATCCCTTAATATAGGGTTTCTCCCTCTCTCTGGTGGAGAGATATGTTTAAAATTTTACATTGTTTTGGAGATGTTTCTTTTACATGTTTAACATCCACTAGAATTGGTAATGGAGAGGATACCTCTTTTTGATTAACTAGATGGTTGGGTGATTCATCTTTTGTTGTCCTGTTTCCAGATTTATGGGAAATATCAGTTAATAAATATGGCCGAGTGGTGGAATTTGGAAGATGGGAGGGTGATTATTGATTGTGGCAGGTGGACTTTCATGAACAGATGATGTCGGCATTTTTACAGCAGGAAGCGTCGAAGCTATTTAATTTGTTGGGCAACATTATTGTTTACAAGGAGGTTAGGGACACTATTATTTGGCCTTTATGCCCATCAAAATCATACTCTATTAAGTCGGGTTATGGCTGGTTGTCGACGTTATGTGTCGGGGAAGTGTTACAGTCAGGTTTTCGGGCTGCCATCAAACTGTTATGGTTGGGAGCTTCTCCTCTAAAATCGATTTTATTTGGGTGGAGGTTATTCCATAATAGACTTCCAACCCGAGATAATCTTCGCTTATGTGGTATTATTTCGAATAATCACGATCTGGTGTGTCCGTTTTGTTTCTTGGAGTTAAAGAATGCTTTCCACCCGCTAGTACAGTGTTGCAAATCTTCTTTGGTTTGGGACTATATTGGGAGGTGAGTGGGGATTCATTTATCTAACCATAATGACCTTTTAGAGCATTTTAGGGAATGGTTGGTGGCTTTACATATGAGAAAGGTTACTATTAAAAATGCAGTGGGCTTATGGTTGATAGTGTGTTGGTGTTTGTGGACTTGTAGGAATAATATAATGTTAAAGGAGGAGGTGTGGGATGTGGAGGTGGTGTCTAATAGGATTCTTTTGCCTTCTTGGTTGTGGTTGGGTAAGAAACATAATAAAAGCATATATTTGTAATTATTATGAATGGAAAAATTTCCTTGTGAATTTTTGTAGATCCTCTAGTTAGAGGGGTGTTGGTTGTCTCTTGTATATGGGTTAAGATACCCTTTGTATCCTGTTTTGATTATATTTTTGCTTATAAATTAAAATATATATATATATATATATATATATATATATATATATATATATATATATATATATATATATATATATATATATATATATATATATATATATATATATTTTTTAACGAGAACTTCTGGCACAATGATTTTATTGTACTCGTCGATAATATATGACATGAAATTCGAAATCTGTTTCATCAGACATTCCACACTTGATTCATTTCCTGTCTTCAAAGGTGTGGTATTAGCGTGTGTGGAAATGCTTGTGTTCTGGTAAGAAATTTAGGTCGCAATTGAGTGCACTTACACTTTTCAATGAAATACTTGCTACTTGAGACTGAAGTTCATTGGTTACATACTTGATACATTCTAATCCTATTAAGTCTTTCATTTCTAATGTTATATACTTGATACAACTGTTAAATTAGAAGCCGGAATTTATCAAATAATAATGGCTTAAATAGTGTTTTCGTCCCTGTAGGTTAGCGTGTTTTTTATTTTCGTCCCTGTAATTTTTTTGTTTTTGTTTTAGTCTTTATATTTCACATTCGCGTTCGTTTTAGTCCTTAAAACCAAAATCTACAAGAAAATCAGCAGGAAAATCCGCAGGAAACCTTCGGATTTTCGTGCGAATTTTGGATTTAGGGACTAAACAGCATGCAAAAAGTAAGATATAGGGACTAAAACTAAAAAAAAATTACAGAGACGAAAACAAAAAATTCGCTAACTTATAGGGACGAAAATACTATTTAAGCCGATAATAATTGAGCGTTTGTGTAGTTACCTCTATTGACAAATATCTAGCTGCCTTCACATTAGAATTTGACTCAATATAATTATTATTACAATTAATAAAAAAAATATTTGATTAAACACGACCACATACATTAGAATAAAATAGATTACATACATAAGTTGGCATTGGTTGATTTGAAAATGAAATTAGCCAAACATATACTCCTTTTAATTGCCGCCAAACACACTAATAATTTATTTGATAAAGTAATAGATAGCAATTATAAAACACACTCCTCTCATTCTCATTTTCATTCACATTCACTTCACCTTTTTCTCTTTTACCATTTCTGCAATCACAGCATGTGAAACCCTAACCCGATAATCTATACTATCCAAACCCGCAACTCGTTCTTCCTCCGCCGCATCAACCATCTTCATACCCGAAACCTTAGTTGAAATCAGCATCGATGTAGATGGATACCGAGGTTCATGGTTCACCAGAAAGATTGTCCGTTGTCTCGCAGGTGACAAGTTTGTTGTGGAGTATGACAAAATAATGGAGGATGAGGAGGGACAAAGGGCCTCCAAGAAACTGCTAAGCTTTCCCAGCTCCGTCCAATTCCTCCCAAGGAGATCATCCATGAGTTCCAACATGGTGATGAAGTTGAGGCTTATGAGAAAGACGGATGGTGTGAAGGTCGCATCTCCGAATCATTTGGGAACGGTATGTGCGCAGTGTATTTCAAAGACTGGTCGGAGCAGCTAGCGTACTCGGAAGAAGAACTGAGGCGGCACCATTAGTGGGTCAATGGAAGTTGGATCCCACCATTTCCACAAGAGGTGTGTTTTTATTTTCATTGTTTAGGTTTCGTTGTTATTGCATGGCTTATGATGTTAATGTTAATAAACTTAATTTTCTTTTAAATAAATACTGTGAGTGATGATATTGTTTGTTGATTATTAATATTATAGGATGAATGCTTCTGGAATTGTGAGCGGAGACAAGGGTGATTTCAAGTTTAAGCCAGGGACTTTGGTTGAAGTGTGCAGTGACGAAGATGCTTTTAAGGGGGATTGGTTTCCTGCAACCCTTGCTGAGCCTAAGGCGGGATGAAAGTTCGTCGTTGAGTATGAAAATCTTCTTGATGCTGATTATTTAAAGCTTTTGAGTGAGGAAATCGATATGCTTCATATTAGGCCTCGTCTGAAAAAAAGTGACGATGTTGATCAGTTTATATGTCTTGATTATGTTGATGTATATTATAACGACGATTGGTTGGCTGGGATTGTTTCTAAAGTTCTCGGAGACTGAAATATATTGTGTATTTTAGGAACTCCAAGGAAGAAATGGAATTTCAACATTTCGAGTTGAGGGTACATCAGGACTGGATTGATCATAAATGGGTAATTCATTCTAAGGTATGATTTTAATGTTTGCATAGTTGTATATTGTCAAAATAATTTGTTGCCTAGAGAAGATTGACATAAATCCTCTTGTCATGGAATCTTTTAGAGTGTGTTAAATTACATCTTGTGGTTGTTGTTTTTAAAATGATTGTTCTTTAAGAAAATAATTTACATTTAATAACACGTTTATATGATTATTGACTGAAATTCAAGTCAGTGATTATTTACTTGTTTTGTCACTTGTTTTTATGATGTAGATTTCTAAAATCTGGATTATCATTGTTTTCGTTATGATGTGAAATTTTTATTGTTGGCTTTAAATTGTGTTTCTCTTCGAGAGAAAGGTGTTGTAGGTTGACATATCTGTATTTGTTATTTACAGCCATTCCTTTGGCATGTTAACAAGCAATGTTTTAAATTGTGATTTGGTTTGTAATTTGTAGCCACTTTTTCAGCATGCAGTGCCATATTTTGATTTGACAGTCCTAACCTCAAGCTTTTTGTTTAAATTTTTTCAGCGTTGAAGTTTTAAATGCTGGAAGTTGGAGAAAAATCTAGTCAATTATTAGACTCAGTTCTTGTTAGCCAAACCTTTGAATTTTTAGTTCTAAACTCCATTGCTTCATTTGGGTTCTTGAAATAAACAATATATGTCGAGTCCCCTAGAACTTTAGAAACTACCCAACCCATCAACAATCATTGTAGTATGCAACAACTTCATCAAGAAATTTAAACCATAAATATCATCAGTTTTTGGTGGACGAGGCGTAATCTGAAACATACTGATTTCCTCTCTCAAAAGCTTATAATCATCATCATCAACATCAAAACTTTCATACTTGACGACAAACTTCCATCCTGCCTTTGGCCCAACAAGGGTTGCAGAAAACCATCTTCATCACTGCACACCTCAACCAATGTCCCTGGTTTGTACATGAAATCAACCTTGTCTCCACTCACAATTTCTTCACACCTGTTGTAGAAATGGTGGGATCCAACTTCCATTGACCCAATTATGGTGCCGCCTCAGTTCTTCTTCCGAGTACACCAGCTGCTCCGACCAGTCTATGAAATACACTGCCCACATACCATTCCCAAATGAGTCGGAGATGCGACCTTCCCACCCTCCGTCGTTCTCATGAGCCTCAATTTCATCCCGGCTTGAAAATCCTGGATGATCTCTTTCGAGGAATTGGACGGAGCTGTGAACGCTTCACAGTTTCTTGGAGGCGCTTTGTTCCCTCCTCATCCGCCATTATTTTTGTCATACTCCACAACAAACTTGTCACCTGAGACAACGGACAATCTTTCCTGTGAACCATGAACCATAGTATCCGTTTGCATTGTTGTTGATTTCAACTAATGTTCCCGGTCTGAAGATTGTTGATGCGGTAGAAGAAGAACAGGTTGTGGGTTTGGATGCCATGGACTATAGTGTTAGGGTTTCAAGCGCTGTAAATTCAGTAACCTTAAAAGAGATAATGGTGACGTGGATATGAATGAGAAGAGTGTCTTTAATAGCTGTTTGCTATTACTTTATGATTAATGGTTAATGATTAATGTGTTTTGCGGCAGTTAGAAGGAGAAGTATCTATTCGGCTAATTTCATTTTCAAATCAACCGTTGCCAACTTATGGATGTAATCTTTTTTTTAATCTAACATTTTTTTTTTTTATAAGCAATTTGTATTAAAAAGGAGAAACAGGGATTCTCCAACCCAATACAAAGAACCAAACAAAAAAGGGAAGAACCCCAAGACAACCAAAACTTACAAAAAATCAGTAGGATATTTCATCCAATCGTATAAATTACACCTTCTACGCCCTAATTCCAACCATTTCCATGTGAGAACAACAATACTGTTAAAAACAACTTCCACATCAAAAACATCATTAAAAATTATATTATTTCTAGTATTCCAAATGCACCAAACCGAGATAAACCACACATAGCAACTCATCTTTTCTTTTTCTTTCCCAAACAAAGCCAAGAACCACAACAGAGCGTGGTTACAAATAGAATCGAATGAGATCGGAGGATAATCAAGCCAACCTGCAACTTTAAGCCATAACAACTGCACTTTAGGACAATTCAAGAATAGATGCACAACATCTTCGTCTTCAAGAAAGCAAAAAACGCATACCCTTTCGTGAGGAGAAGCAACAATACCTTTACGAGCAAGGTTAGCACGAGTCGGGAGTCTATCACAAATCAACCTCCAATAGAAAATCTTAGTCTTCAGTGGAATTCGAGTTCTCCAAACCACCTGAAGGAGCAAAGCCTCCGAATGAGAAAGAAAGGAACCCTGCGGTTCAGTAGTAAGGAGAGCATAACAAGACCCAACCGTGAACGCCTTCAAATTGTCCATCCGCCACTCCCAAACGTCTAGAACGTCGTGACTAATTTGTTGCCGAAGTACCAGGTTCTGTAGTTCAGAAACAGCCGCCTGATCTACTACGACTCCGTTCCTCCAACAGACCTGCACAACCCACTCCCAGCTCTGATGGACCCAAATGCCATGATCTGCAACAACAGAATCCTTGTTGACAGTAGCAGCATAGAGACCTAGCCATAAGTCTTTTAGCAAAACATCCCCACACCAAGGAGAGGTCCAAAACGGAATTCTATCTCCACAACCGACAACAGGCACGACAGCAGGCAAGAAATTATTAGGAGAGCCAAACTTTCTAAGATTAAGGAGATCGCGCATCCAAAGCGACAAAGGAGATTTAGGAACAGTAGCAGACTCGGGCTGCATAACTAGGGAGTCAAGCTTACCGTACCTACTATTCAAAAATAACCTCCAAACCTCTTTCCACCAGTTAAGAATTTCCAAAGCCATTTCATCAAAAGAGATTCATTGAAAGATCCAATGTGTTTGATACCGAGACCACCCTTCTCAATAGGTTTACACACCAAACTCCATTTAACCCAAGCAATGCTCATTTTAACCGAAGAACCGGACCAAAGAAAATGCCTTTGGATCGCTATTATGTCATTAACAAATTTGGTAGAAGCCTTGAAGAAGGATAGATAGTGGATAGGCAAATTGGCAAGAACAGAATTGATCAAAGTGACCCTGCCACCTATAGACATATTCCTCCCAACCCAATAATTAAGCCTTGCCCTTAGCGTAGCCAAGACCGGGTGCCAAAACGACGGTCTCCCATGGTTACCGCCAATATTAATTCCAAGAAACTTGAATGGTAACACACCAGATTTGCAAAAAAGAAAACTTTCAGCAGCTTCAATGAAAAGACGATCGATACCAACAGCATAGATACAGCTTTTGGAGAAATTAATTTTTAAACCAGAAACCGTTTCAAAGCCCCTTAAGACAATCTTCAAGGCCCAAAGATTCAGATAACCACCATTACAAACAAGCAGTGTATCATCCGCGAATTGCAGAATTTCAACCACTGCGTCGTTAATTCCATAACCATGCAACAAGTTTAAACTAGAAGCGCGTCTGACCAAAACAGCCAACGCTTCCGCAACCAAAATGAAAAGGAAAGGAGCAAGTGGGTCACCTTGCTTAAGACCTCTCGAAGCCTGGAAATCCGCCGTCGGGCTGCCGTTAATGAGAACAGAAACGAAACTAGTACAAACAGAGCCTTCAATCCACTTAATCCAATTGGGTCCAAAGTTCATAGATTTAAGAATATGGATCAAGAAGTTCCAATCAACGCAGTCATAAGCCTGCGCAAAATCAACCTTAAGAAGAAAACACTGATTTTTAAGTCTCCTAGCCGAATCGATAACTTCGTTTGCCAAAAGGACATCGTCCAACAAATTTCTCCTTGAAGGCCGTTTGGGTCGTTGGGACTAAATCAGACATAAAGGGAGAGAGCCTCGCCAACAACAGTTTGGAAATGATTTTAGATATGCAACCCACAAGGCTAATTGGCCTATAGTCCCCAAAATCAAGAGGACTATCGATTTTAGGGACCAAAGTAAGGAAAGACGAAGAGAACGCTTTGGGCAGAACACCTGTGGCAGAAAAATGCAAGATGCATTTGATAAAATCAGGAGCAACTATATCCCAACAATCTTTGATGAACTTAAAGGAGAATCCATCAGGGCCGGGGGATTTACCACCCTCACACGCAAAAACAGCCACACGAATTTCATCCGGAGAGAAAGGCATATCCAACTTGCAGCTGTCCTCCAACCTTAAGTTTCTAATATTGCTCAGGTCCATAACAGGTCTAGAATAATCCTCACATTTGAATTTAGCTTTAAAGAACTTGAGAGCCTTTTCCTTTAGATGCTTAGGCTCTTCAATGAGATTAGCTCCCGAACCAACAGCCGCTATAAAATTCGACCTGGTCCTAGAATGGAAAAACTTGTTGTTAACATCCCCATCTTTCAGCCACTTAGATCTACTTTTTTTATAGATCATGCTTTCACGAATGCGGAGATTACGCCACAATTTCTCCTGAACCTCCCCCTTCTTTTTTATTTCCTCCTCTGATAAACTATCCAAACTACCCTCCAAAGCCTCATCGAATTCAGAAATGGAATCTATGTTGCTCTCAATCTTAAGGTCCAACTAGCCAAAGACGTTAACATTCCACCATTTCAGCTTAGCTTTAAGAGCAAACAGCTTTTCCTTCAAAACGAAAGTCGGAGAACCATAAATGGAAAAGGAATCCCAAGACTCGCGAACAAAAGTTTTGAAATCCTTATGATCCAGCAAGCAATTGAAAAACTTAAAAGGTTTTTGACCCGAGTTATAGCCAAAGGACTTAAGCCAAACGGACCTGTGATCCGAGATATCGCGCTTACCGACAGTTTGAGCCCTGAACTCCCAACAATCTATAATGAAATCATCGACAAGAAACCTATCCAACCTGCTACAACTCCCACCATTAGCATTGAACCAAGTGAAATGTGGGTCATGTTTAATGAAACATATTTTATATAAAATTAAATTGAATCAAATTTAATAAATGAAAATTTATTAATAAGAAAAATAGAACACTTTTCATATTATAAATGTATAATTATTTTAAAATAGAAAGAAATACAAATGTCACATACGCATGTTTGTCTTTCTGATTATCTTTTTACTTTATGTTATATTGGATTTAAATCCTAACACCTTAATTTATTTAAGAATTTTATTTAAGGTCTTTGACTTTATAAGTTCAAGTCAAGTTTTTTTCTACTTTTTTTTAATAAGCAAAGTAATATTATTCACAAGGGTATTAGGGATACCCTAACCCTTTTACAAAAAAATCATCACACCCTAATCCAAAATCTAGATACAAGAAGGTTATAAGAAATCAAAAGTATAGTTGAACCACGCACTCATAAAAATTACAGGTGCTAAGAGGCTTAACTTTCTTACCAATCCATCACCAAGAGAGGAACCAAATTCTCTGCAATACTACATCAACATTCCATATCTCATCCATAAACATGATTTGATTTCTAGTGTACTAGAGACACCAACATATGGTGGACCATAATCCAACAGCATTAGGATTGGCAGCTCCCTTAGCACATAGAACTTCCAGCCAGCCCTGCAAATGGTCGATACATTCATCAAACTCACCTAGAACCACCCGCTGCCAATCCTCCACAAGTTTCCACATTTGACAGCTTTTAACACAATTGAAGAACAAATTAGTCACACATTCCTCCTGCTCAAAACATAAAGGACATACTAAATCATGTACATTAGATATCACTCCTCTAATTCTCAGGTTGTCTCTAGTTGGAATTCTGTTCAATAATAATCTCCAAGTAAAAACTCTTGTTTTCATTAGAGAGCTAGCCTTCCACACCCAGCATAGTGCCTTCTTGATCTCTTCCTTCACCCTTGGTAAATTTATCTTTTTACTTAGTGTTCTATCAAATTTAAACCCTAATCCACTTCCTTTTTTATCGAGACATGAGTCTCACATGTTTCAACCAAATTTCTAATATTAGCTATTTCGAACTTAAGCATTTTATTGCTCTCTACCATAAATTCATTATAGCCTTTAAGGTATGAGTTATGCATTTTATTCTTATCAATTTCTTCAATTAACGTAGCACTTAATTTAAACAAATGTTTATATGATAACTTTGTTACCTTATGATCATCTTTCTCGTGAGATATTTTCAAGAAGACTTCATCTTCTTCATTAGAAGTAGATTCTTCGAGGGTTCTTCCCGAGGTTGACTCTTCTTCATTTTTAGAGATTTTATTTTCTTTTGATGAGGCTTATTCTTCTTCACATCATCACATAGATGAAGTTTCTTTATTTGATATTGAATTCTTTGATTATCGTTCAACTACAAAGATAGTTCTTTTAGAGGAAACCACGAGAGTTGTTTGGTAGGAGTTGATAAAGTTGCGAAGGATTTTTTAAGTTTCGATCTTATACTTTCATCTTTAAGTAGTTGAACTAATTCGTTCAACCTTTCTACGATTACTTCCTTCTTATAATTTTCCTGAAGATCACAAAAAATCTCATCTTTTGATTTAAGAATTGGATCACATTTTTTATTCTAATTTTCAATTCTTAGACATTTGTTAGTAACAAAGATTCCAATACAATTTCTAATATTTATAAATTTAGAAAAATATTTATGAATGAAACATTCATCTTATTCGCCTCGTGTGTTCATTCCCTCCTGTTCGATACTTGAAGAAACTCCATATATTATTTCAAGAGTATCCTACATTTCTTTGGCGAAATTTCAAGTATAAACATAAAGGAGTTTACTATAATTTAAAAACATTACTACAAAAAATTTAGTTTTGCAATCAATTTCAAATTTTCTTTCCTTTTATATAGTAAAAAAATCAGGTGCATCTACTATTTCTCCATTTATGTGGTGACTAGGGATAAAAGGACCGTTGATTAATGTTTCTCACAATTTACACTATTATAAAAGATAAATTTCGTAACTTCTTACTATTTCGGTTATTTAATCAATTGTGGTAATAACTCTTATTTAAATACATTCATTATTTATTTATTTATATATTAAAAAAAATTTCACCCCAGTCCATTATAACAACCGTTGTGATAGGTTAAGGATTACACGCCTCGAATCTCAACACAAAATTTTCTATTTTTTTTTGTTACAAAATATGATGTGTTATATTAATTTTTATATTAAAATTAAAATACTTTTAATCAAGGTCTTTACTACCAACCGTAATAAAATGTGGTTGTCAATTTTTCAATCTCAGAGATTTTAGTTTTAACAATAACACAGAGTTTATTTTTTACAAACAATCACAATTTTTACAATCTCATATACGTTTCGTGTGCAATATCTTCATTCATTTTTTGCATTAAAGATCAATGTTAAGGTTCATGTATATCGTTTACTTGATAAAGTGAATCTTAACATTAATCTGTAAACCAATTTTTTCAATATATTGTATTAAATTTTGAAGAATGGAATATGAAGGTTGAAGGCGGAATAAGTTAAGTTTAATAAAAAGGTGAATGACGCGCTTGTTCAGTTTTATAGAAAAATCTCTGAACAATTTCACCTCTGTTGTGATTAGAAACCATGGTAATATGTATAATATGTATGTCAACCGTGGCGAATTTGTTTTCTCGAAAATTAATACATAACATGCTTTAGTTTATTTTCCTACATAACACAAGTGTCCTAGCGAAAGAACAGAAGAAGGTGATAGTAGAGACCAAGCAAACTCTGTCATTTTAGGTTCGAATCAAGGAGTGGAAACACTAAACTTCAAGAAGCGTACACTAAAATCATTTCTTGGCCTCTTCCCCTTCTTCACAATTACGGTACGTTATCTATTTCATCACCATTCATATTGAGTTTTAGGTTTTTGCTATTTATTGAGATACTTATAATTTTTTTTGTTGTTGTTGTTGTTTAATGTTATATGTTATTGTTATTTGGTAAGATTGAGATCGTTTTTGTATTGTTGAGAATGTGTTATATATTGTTGTTGTGGTTGTTTTCATTCTTATTGTGTTGTTACATTGAGATGGTTAACGTGTTGTTGACAATATTGTTCTTATATTATTGTATTATGGTATATATATATATATATATATATTATTTTTCCATATTGTTGAAAATTGATTTAGTAAGTTGTTGTATTTAGAGTATTGTTGTTTTGATGTTGTGTTGTTATATTGTTGTATTGTTAAATGGTTTTACAAGCTTTTGATATAAATTTTAGAATACATTATGGATTGTAATTGGATGAAAGTTGGTGGATTAGGTATGTGTAGGAGAAAGGAGTTCTTAAATTCCTTGAATACGCGGAACAAAATTTTCCTGACAATAATGAAATATTTTATTGTCCTTGTGTTATATGCGGGGATATTAAAACAATTCAAAGAAAAAAAATATTTCATCACCTATGTTGTGATGGAATTTGTCAGAATTTTACAATATGGACGTGGCATGGTGAAATAGAAAAAAATCAAATTGTAATGTCACAATTACATGACGTTGATATAGATATGGATGATCGTTTAGAAGATATGATCTGTGATATTGGAGAATCTACTTTTTGGAAAGCCCGTATTTTTTTATACTTTATGTAGTGACAAGGATGCTCCATTATATAATGGATGCACAAGTTTTACACGATTGTATGTTGTATTAAAATTATTTAATCTAGAGGCAAAAAGTGGTTAGACGGATACAAGTTTCACATAATTGCTTAAGTTGCTGAAATAAATGCTACCAGAAGATAACAATTTTCGGACCATAGTTATGAGGCCAAGAAGATATTGTGTCCAATGGATTTAGAGTATATCAAAATATATGCATACTGTAATGATTGTTGTTGTGAATTAGGATGCCGGAATAACAAAGTATATTTGGTTTCTTGAACACCAAGAAATTGACAATGGTAGAAAAGAAGAAAAAACTTGAACAAATACATGAAACCCTATTAGGGTTCACAAAGGAAGAGAAAAGAGGAAGAAGAATAGAGAATTGGTTAAATTTGTTTTACTATTCACTTTCTCAATAGGGTTCAAAGATTACAAGTGAATACCAACAATTAACCTCTCTCAACCTAATAATGATTTGCCACACAAATTTAGTTATAAACTGCTATTCTTTCCTTTCTCTTTCAAACAAGATTACAAGTATACAAGAATAACAAAATAACCTATCTCACTTGAATTACGATTCTATCTTCCTATTTTTCCTTATACAAGATGAGAGACTAGCATGCTATTTATTGAAAAACTAACACACTAACCTAATGGGCTTTTTAACAATTACCCATTACAAGCTAACTTAGGGTACAAGCTAACTCAAACAATTGGGATTACAAGCAAGGCCAAATTAAATATGCTAACAAACCTAGCAATATTGACTAATGCATGTTAGAACAAACTTCGACTACAACACGCATTACTCCGACAGAACACATGCGAACAAACTTCGACCTCATGCTTAATTCCTGTCGAACCAGAAGTTACCCTTTGACCATACTAGAGTTTGATCTAATATCTCACAAATCTTTACCTTGGAACAAACTCTATAACATCAAGGAACAAACTAGCTTTCTTCATGCAGCTTTATCAACTGCATATAGTGGAAAAACTTGCAACTAGGCAATGCCTTTTCAATTTTCGTTAACATAGCGTTCATGGCTGCCGCTCCCTTCAACACTTCCAAACAACCTTAGTGAACCAGTAGGGCTTTCATCTTCAAGCGCCACAGACTGAAATCGTTCACACCGGTGAACTTTTCAATCTCATACTTTGTTGAAGGCATCTGAAGGTCGTGTGTTTGATCCACGCTCACCGCACCAATTTTCTGTGAATTAGGATGCCAGAATAACAAAGTAAATTTGGTTTATTGAACACTAAGAAATCCACAAGGGTAGAAAAGAAGGAAAAACTTGAACAAACACACGAAACCCTATTAGGGTTCACAAAGGAAGAGAAAAGAGGAAGAAGAATAGATAATTGGTTAAATATGTTTTACTATTCACTTTCTCAATAGGGTTCAAAGATTACAAGTGAATACCAACAATTAACCTCTCTCAACCTAATAAGTATTTGCCTCACAAATTTGGTTATAAACTGTTATTCTTTCCTTTCTCTTTCAAACAAGGTTACAAGTATACAAGAATAACAAAATAACCTATTTCACTTGAATTAGGATTTTATCTTCCTATTTTTCCATATACAAGATGAGAGACTAGCATGCTATTTATAAGAAAACTAACACACTAACCTAATGGACTTTTTAACAATTACCCATTACATGCTAACTTAGGGTACAAGCTAACTTAAACAATTGGGCTTACAAGCAAGACCCAATTCAATATGCTAACAAACCTAGCAATATTAACTAATGCATGTTTGAACAAACTTCGACTACAACACGCATTACTCCGACAGAACACATGTGAACAAACTTCGACCTTATGCTTAATTCCTGTCGAACCAGAAGCTACACTTCGACCATACTAGATTTCGATCCAATATCTCACAATTGCATATTATATAAGAAAGAGTATGAAAAATTGACTAAATGCCCAAAATGTGGTGAGTTGTGCTACAAGGTGAAAGAGACCATTGGTGATGATGACGATGTTAGCAAGAAGCATCCTCCTGCCAAAGTGTTATGGTACCTGCCAATTATTACAAGGTTTAAGATAATTTTTACTAATGCGGATGAATCAGAAAATATTAGATGACATGCAAATGAAAGAAAATATGATGAAAATTTTCGCCATGTAGCTAATTCTTTGTAATGGAAGAAAATTGATTCATTGTTTCTGGATTTTGGCCATGAGCCAAGAAACCTCAAACTTGGACTTGGAACAGATGAAATGAACCCTTATTAAGTTTTTCAAATATTCTATAATTGATTTTCGCCAATCATTGTTCGACAAATTTTCAATGGCAAAAATTTCAAAAATTTTAGGACTTTGCAAGTCTTCCAACCATTTTATCCCACCAGTTTTGACTTTGATGATTTTGAAGGGAAAATATTGGACAAATTCAATTTTTCTTTTACTTCGATCAATTCTTCTAATTTATTTTTGGAGACATTATATCCTGAAGCGATATGAGCTAAGTCATTAGCTTATGATTCTCCAGTTGAGGCACATGTTTGATGTCAACTGAATCAAATCTCTTTAAGAATGAGTTGGTTGTGATGAAGTACACAAACAAATTTTCTTTGATGCACTTATATTCTTTCGTCAACTGATTTACAACTAATTATGAGTTGCCTTTGATTTCGACTATGTTTGCCCCAAGTCTAACAGGATCTTAAGGCCTCACTACTACAAAATATACCTTTGGTAATATATACCATATTACTACGGCCGTATAAACAACCATATTAATAACTCATTTTTTTCGGCCCGGAATTTTTAATTATTTTATTGAAACACATTACATCACGGTCCTTAATAAAAACAATTGTGATAAATGAAAGGTTACTTGCTTCGATTCCCAGCACCAACAATTTTTTATATTTTTCGTTACAAAAAAGGTTTATCCTTATATTCTTATAAATATATTAATATTAAAATACTTATTATCATGGTTATTACCAGAAACCGGTGTGAATAGTACTTACATTTTACTACGGTTTTTATTAACAGTCGTGGTAATAAGATATATATATATATATATATATATATATATATATATATATATATATATATATATATATATATATATATATAAGCGAATATATCAAGTTTTCGCGCATAATAATCGTCACTCTTAAAACAAACCCTAACATCTCTCTCTTTCACATGCAGGAAACTCCTCCTCATAAGCTTCTTCATACTAAAAGGTAGTCAAGTTCACACGCTTATTATTATTCTTCTTCATCATAAGTTTTCTTTCATGTTATTTATACGTTTTCTATCCATTTTTATGTGTATTAAGTTCTTCCATTTTTCTTTGTTTTTCATACGCTTTCATTTGGCATGATTTCCGTGTTTTCATTTGACATAAAGCTTATGGTTTAGGGTTTAGGGTTTTAATTTGGCATGATTTTCGTGTTTTTTGGATAATCTCTACTTGAATATCTGTTTTTCCAATGGATCTCAGTTACTATATATGTTTCATGTATGACACTAGTTCTTCTTAAAACTCTAAAAATCTTTGTTACCATATCTACTCCATGAAATGATCTTTGTTTTCCTATTCTTCTTAAAAATCTAATTTGTGTCTAGGTAAATTTTGTTACATTTAAGACACGAGTTCAATAGATACATCAATGTTTTATACATTATTTAGGTTTTCGTTTATGTTTACATGTTGTTAATGTCATGCTAGTTTATGTTTCCAAATCAGGTTAACAAGGTTTTTGTAGGATTACAATGACATGCTAGCTTATGTTTCAAAATCAAGTTAACATGATAATATACATTTTGACTTGTAGGTGTGGTTCTTAAATTGTTTGCTTTCTTATGAAGAAAAAATACAAGGAGGACGAAGCTAATGTGAAAGTTGCATACTTGTATGAAAGACCCAGATCATGAGACACAAGTTTATCGCTCTCACTTCAGCTTCATCCTCCTTTCATTGTGGATTCCATTCTGAGACAAGTAGATTATTTCTTCATCTTCATTCTCCACGAATCTTTTCAATAAAATGTACATTTGTGAAACATTTTATGAGTTGATATGTTATTGTTGTTATATATTGTATGTAGATTGCTTGTTTCACTAACCCCTTGCTAAACATGCATTCATTTAAATTAATTTAGAAAATGATAATCTAAAAATTAGGTTGATCAGCTGTCGCACACGAGTCAAAAACGAGTTTAAAAGTGTAGTTTAAGGTAGTGACACTCGAATGTCGTATCACAAGGACTCTTGTCTTGATTTTTACCAACCAATTGAAATAAGGGGTTTTTGATTCGATTGAGAATAAGCGATTGTAAAAAGTGATTATGAAATAAGCTGATCTACTGTTTCGGTTTCCTAACTTATCATTGGTTAACATAATTTTCAGTTTCCTAAGCGGATTTGACCCTATTGGATTACAATACTCATTGACAAACGCAATTGATATTATGTGATGTTTGTTCCTATTATCTGAATTAAGCAAACTAATTTAAGCTCTCGCGAATTAAGTAAACATTATTTAATCAAACATGATAACGAAAAAGCTACGCTAACATAATTATGGTTAAGGATCATGCAACAATCGAATTTAATCAACTTTATCCTATAAACAGCAATCAAATTAAGCAAACAAAAGCAGTCAAATTAAGCAAACGAGTTTATAGGAAGAATTGAAAAGAAATCAAAATTAAACTGACATTCATAAAACCTCAAAGTGTTGGCAAAAACCAATTACAGCAGATCAACCATGCAAACTTTAGTTCTCCATGAAAGTGGTATCCTAGCCTCTAACTTTCGTGAATGCAGAATAGTAAAATAGTGATGAACAGTAGCACGACTGCTACTAGGTATAAAGAAACAAGGAATTAGGTTTTCATCCCAACCGGGTCAGAAAATATAAAAATCAGCCCAAAACTAGTTTTTTTCCTAAAGTATGAAACTTCAACGAATTATTTGACCATGCTTCAGTCTGAATCAGCTTTTGACTTCAACACAAAACTTGTAGCTCTTTCTCTTAGATTTCCAACGCCTATTAGAACGCATCAATTTGATTCTCCTAGCCCAGGTTATGGTCTGCACAGTGAACAGGTATCAAATAACAGTTTAAGTTGAAAATAAAGTACGAAAATAAGATAGAGCCAGAAATAAACTCAATTGTAAAAACAGAGTAAAATAGTAAAAATAATGAAATAAATTATAGAGCTGCCTAAGTACAATAGTAGAAGAAAAGTGCATCAAAATGAACTGATCAAATTCCCCCACACTTGAACTTTTGCACTCCGAGCAAAATTATAATATCAAAATTCAAAACAGAAAAACAAGAACAAAACATGTTATTCCAGAGGTTCTCAGGATACAAAGTGCAAGCAAAATTCTAAGTCTAAGCTTCAAGAAAATGGCATGAATAAGTAACTCTTTTATGACATTCAAAGCAAATACGAAAAAGCAGATTACCAAAGAGTACATCAAAAGTAGCAAGATTCTCACAAGATAAAATTCACTCAACTCTCAAGTGTTTAGGGTACTATTTACACTCAAAGCACATCATGAAAAATTAGTACTACCATAAGCTTGAAAAGATTCTGACATCCACAATTGAAATACATGCATACAAAGATCAAAAGGACTTTTATTCGATTGTAACTTGGCCAGGGTACGAGTGAGATAAATCCTAAGGGGAACAAGACTAAGATTCAAAGGGAGAAAAGAGACATGAAAGAACTTGTGGGAGTTGAACTACATTCATCCACTTTCAAACAACAACTTTTTCGCTATTTTTTTTCTCTCATTTATCTTTTTATTCGATTCTTTTTTTTCCTTTTTCAGAAGGAATATGTAATGACATCCTTCTTTTCTTTTTCTATTTTTTTCTTTTTTTTTTTCTTTTTCTACATATGTTTTTTCTTTTTCTGCCAACTCTTGAATGAAATATCATAACTATAGTTATTCAACCCCACACAACTTCAAACAAGACTCTTTTAACCCTTTGAATAGGGTGATAACATTGTTTTTTTACTTTTCGGTTTGTAATAAGTTTTAAACAAAGAAAGGGATAAATAGGCTCAAGGGGTTTTCAAACAAGGGATGATATTATTCAAGGGTTGCTTTTTTGGCTAAGTGGCTAAAAATAAAACTAAAACAAATTTCCTTTATCATCTCATTGTGCACAAGTAAACAAAAAGCTTCAACAAGAGTCAATTCAAGTTCTAGAGACTAACAAACATGAGTGAACCACACAAGGAAAAAAATAAATTGATTTTTTTTATGTGTTATCCAATATTAGACTCGAAATCTCACAAGGATAAATGATCTACCACAAATGATATACAATTTAGAGTTTAGTCCTACATATCATGCTAAGAATGCACAAAAAATAATCAATCACATCACACCACAAGTCTTTAATCAATAAAACAGAGAAATTACTCATAATTGTAACTCAAAAACCAATGAAAAGACATGCATTTTTTTCAAATAAGAAAACAAGTAAGTAAATGAAAACAAGAAAACACACAAGTAATTGATTCCATCCCCCACACTTAAGACACACATTATCCTTAATGAAAGAACATAAGTATAAAATAAGAGAGAGAGAGAGAGAGAGAGAGAGAGAGAGAGAGAGAGAGAGAGAGAGAGAGAGAGAGAGAGAGAGAGAGAGAGAGGAGAGAGAGAGAGAGAGAGAGAGGAAAGAACACACCTGAGGAGTCAAGGCAGATAGATGACTTCATAAATAGCCTTTCCCAAAGAGAGCTCTTCTACTATCTTTTCTTCCAAAGTGGGTTCTCATGTAGTAGCTTTGGACAATGTCCATTGTTCTTGAAATTTTTAGTAGTGTCTTCGGGTTTTATTACAGGATCAAAGAATGACCTTCGATGAGTAAAAGTGTTGAATGGGCACGTGAACATGATCTCATTTTTCACAACATCAAGAATGAAAGGATTAAGGGGATGCCTCACTAATTTTGTTCCATCTTCAAGTGAGAACCTATGCATACTCATGGATAGAATAAAATCACGAGTGTCAACCAAGGTTCATCCTATTCTCTTCTTATGTTCTTGCAATAATTTCTCTTCCTACTCAAATTCAAGCGTTGATGAAAATTTAAAATCTTCAAGAAGTGATTCAGATGGTGGTTGTTCAATGGAATGTTTGGTTGAGGCAGTCGGGATGTTGAGAGCTTCAATTGCATAAACAGCTTCATCTACAACTCCATTTGTAGAAAAAATTTCAACCTGCTAGGCAACCTCAATCTCAGCACAAACAGAACAAATATTAGCGTCAGTACAATCATCACATGAGTAAATATCATCAAAACCGTATAAAGATGGAAAATTAGCTGGAAAAAAAATCATAATAAGCTTCATCAACAATTCCAGAAAGCAACTCTATTTGAGAAACAAAATGCTCTTCCAAGGGATGTTTCATAGCATAAAAAATGTTGAATTTCGCGATAACGTCACCAAATTCCATGGACATGGTTCCATCGTCAACATCAATTTTTGTCTTCGCCATTTTCATGAATGGTCTGCCCAAAATGATTGGTGATCTGCTTGAATTTGTTTTTCCTGCCATGTCCAAAATGTAAAAATCTGCAGGAAAAATCAAGTCATTAACTTGAACAAGGATATCTTCCACTACTCCAATAGGGCGAGTATTACTTTTATTTGCCAGCTGAATTGTTAAACTTGTATTCTGCAAAGGACCAAGATCAAGATTATTATAAACAGAAGTAGGCACAAAATTAATAGAATCTCCTAAGTCTAACATGCAATTTTCAAATTGGCTATCCCCAATGGTGCATGGAATAGCAAAATTTCCAGGATCCTTGCACTTTTGGGGCATGGCCTGGGTGAGAGCCGAGACATTTCGCTTAGTTGTAATTTTTTCAGATACAAGTGTGGGCTGAGTGAGGGCTGAAATATTTCTTCCCATATTAACTCTCTCATTTCCCTGCAATCTTCTCTTGTGAGTACATAAGTCTTTCATAAATTTTGCATATTTGGGAACCTGCTTAATAACATCAAGAAGTGGGATGTTCACCGCCACATTTATGAATACATCAAATATTTCCTTATCCATATCCTCCTCATCCATTTTTTTAGTTCACACAACTCTCTGTGGGAAAGGAATTGGTGGTACATACTCTTTCTCAGCAATAACTTCAGAATCAGGCATGAACTCAACAACTTTTTTATTTTTTTCTGGTGTTGGGGATGGGGCTGGGGCTGGTTCAACACTCTTTCTGGATCGCAAAGAAATTGTACTCAAATTAGGGCCTTTTGGATTCTCTACTGTTTGGGCAGGCATTTGGGTTGATCCTTGAGCTTGCTGCATGACATTCATTAAAGTGGCAAGCTGTTCAATCTGTGTCTGCAAATTGTGAATACTAGAATCTGTTCAATGCTGAGCCTAGAGATTATTTACAGCCATTTACTTGACAAAGTCCTCTAGTGAAGGTCCGGAAGGTGTAGAGGTGTTTACTTGTGGAGGGTTATGTGGTGGTGGCAGCGGTAGCATCAATTGTTATTGACTAAGTTGCTATGTGGATTTCCATATCGAAGGTTTGGATGGTTTCTCTAGTTGGGATGGTACATATTAATGGATAGGATAGGAATGTTGTTGTACCTATTCTGATTGTTGCCTTTATTGTAAAGGTTTGCGGCATATGCTTGAGGCAACTCAGGGACCGACTCCTCTTGCAAAATAGGACATGTATCGGTCGAGTGTTCAGGAGAAGTACAAATACCACACAATTTTGTTGTTTGAGCTTTACCCACTACTAACTGTTTCACTAAATAAGTAAGTTCATCAAGTCTGTTTTCTAGAGCTTTGTTGGAAGAAGAAATATGAATCTCATTCGCACCTTTTGTTTGGAAAAAATTGTTTCTGATTGTGAACTGTTGGGAGTTGAGTGGCATATTCTTAATCAAGGCTTTGGCAGCAGTTGAAGTCTTATCAACAAGTACTCCAGCACTAGCATCTAAAATGTTTCTATCCATTGGTAGAAATCCCTTATATAAGTACTGGATAAGTAACTGCTCGGTAATCTGGTGTTGAGGACAACTAGACACTAACTATTTGAATCTCCCCCAGTATTCAACCAATGATTCCATGTCAAGCTGTCTAATACCACATATATCTTTTCTGATTGAAGCAGCTCTTGAGGCAGGGAAAAATCTTTTTAGGAACACTATTTTTAGATCATTCCAGCTTGTGACAGAATTCGACTTAAGATAGTATAACTAGTCTTTTGCAGCACCCTGTAGTGAGAATTGGAAGGCTCTGAGCTTGATGTGATCTTCTGTTATTCCTTCAGGTCTCAGAGGTGTAGAGCACATAACCTGGAATTCCTTCAGATGCTTATGTGAATCCTCATCTGCAAGACCATTAAACCTTGGCAACAAGTGTATTAAACTAGATTTCAATTCGAAAGGTACATCAACAACAGGAAATTCAATACATAAAGCATTATAATTCACATCAGGGACAACATATTCTCTAAGATTCTTTGATTGATCATGTTAAACTCAAAATCATAATCAATAAAGAATGAGAAAACACATAACTAATTCATCAATGCATCAACAAATAGAAAAATACCGACAATGTCCCTATTAAGAAAAAGCCATTGAAAAGCAGAAAAAGCGATTAAAATAGAAGAAAAAAAAATACAAAAACGCGAAAAATAATCTAATTGTAACGCCCTGTATAATATATATCTAGAATAATACCATACAAGTGTTTTATTTGGTACTGACACCATCATAAGTGCCTATTGGCATAATTCACATACTTGACCATTAAAAAAACATAATACAACTTATGGTACAAGATATGGAAATTAGCCAAAACAATAAAAACTAAGATCAATATACAATATCCTTCATTGTACAATAAATTACACAGCGGAAAAATCTCAAGCTAAGCTTCTCTTGAAACATCCAAGCATAGCTCCACTTGTAAATCAAACCTGCAATTAACCTGAAAAATAACAAAAATAATGGGGTGAGATATTAATCTCAGTGAGTTCCCCTATCTAATGGATTCTCTTGGTTTTACAGGGTTCTAGCCAATCCTAACTCAAGTCAAGGGGAAGGGAAATGACCTTGAGTTCTCAATCTCACACTATATGGAAACATGTTCATGAGTTCACCAGCTCAAAATATCACTAATCGATAACCTTAACAAGACATCCCTTTTTCCCATCCGCTTCTATGTCTAGAAGTCGACCCGAGTCATAGATCCTTGTAACCTACTTGACATACGAATGGATTCGGGTTCTACGAGCAATTAACCGTTATGAACCGTCACTTCACACAGGCCATTAACCGTCACAAGCATATGCTCCATGGGCGCCATTTGTACTGCACGTGGGAATCAAACCTGCCAAGTAGTCATGCATACGTTTCAGAGGAGCTCGAGACTCATGAAACAGCAACTCAAGAGAAACGGTTATGATTACGTGATCTCACACACAAACGTGATTGTATTCGACAATCACAAGGCCACAATGCCTTAAGGCCACATTCTCCTTTCACAAAGAATACAAGGTTCACACACATGTTCCATACTAGTGTCTCACTCTCCTCTAGACCATTACTCGTCAAGGATGCACATCTATACATCGAATGCACGAGCATCTCCATCTAGAGTTCTCTGACATACTCCTAGTCACAACCTAGAATCATACCAATTGGTTTTGGGGTAAGGTTTCCTCACTCTTCCGAATTCATTTTAATCATGCATTTTCTCTCATTCACAATTCACAATTTGATAGATATGGCATAACACACTTCATATAGGTGAACATTTATCACAACATATCACATAACATTATTTTCACTCGATTAATAAGTTAACACAATTCTTAGGTTCCCTCCGATTCATTTAATCGAGTATCGAAATCAATATTTCTCACTTTTATCTCGTAGGATATTTTCATAGCTTTCCAACTGCTATCACTATGCCTCGATCGGAATTACGATCCAAAAGATATCAATTTTTAAGCATTTTTCACAAATCACATCATACATATATCATACACATTTTAAGGCATACAATCCACTACTATCCTCTACCAAGCATCCTTGGTTAAGTCATGGTCTAACATTACCATTTACTACCTTATTGGATCATATTTCCAAAGGCTTTGAACTCGTATCAATCGGATTCTCGATCCTTGAGGTTTGGGGGAAACAAAATTACATACATTACATTTCTATATTTATCTTATCAATCCATAGCATATGACCATGTTTCTACCTCACCATCACATAGAGTATGAAATTATCTTTCCAACGCTTCCGACCGTGCGTAAAACAGAGTTACGAAACTCAAGTTACCGTGAAAACAAGAGGCGCGACATTTTTCTCTGCGCAGGGGACTTCGCTATGCGAACCTGACTTCTCGATGCGAACTAAGTTAGTAGCAGAATCCCCTGTTTTTTGCTACGGCTCGCATAGCGAGCTGTATCAATGTCTGGACGTATTTTTGTGAAGAAAACATCAAAATTTATCATTTTAAGGTCCCCAATGACCCAAAACATCAAGAAAACAAAGGTAGTACCAATAATAACAATAGAAACAACATCAAGAAAGATTTCATGGTTCAATACCCAAAACCCTAACTTTCCAAACTTTCAACCAATTTCTACCCCAAAGTTCCTAACTAATGGAACTCACCTCTTTGAAGAAGAAGAAGATGAAATGATGGTGAAGATGATGAAGCTATGAACTCCCCTTTTCCTTCCAAGAGTTTCTTTTCTTCTTTCCCCTTCTCTTATCTTCTTCCTCTCTTTCTCTTCTCTTTCTCTCTTACTACCTTTTTCTTCTTCTTAAACACACACACACACACACACACACACACACACACACACACACATATATATATATATATATATATATATATATAATATATATACTTATTATATAATATAATCCAATAGAGTAAAATATCTCCAATTGATATTTTATCATCTAACACCAAATGATCAATTATTAGCATTACCATAAAATGCTCTCTTGGACTAATAATTATTGATCCGTCTCTTTCATTAAATAATTGATCTCTTCAGAGTTCATTAGTTGCTTTATTGATTCCAAATGTTAATACTTAAAATACTTAGAGGATTCCATAAATCTAATGAACCAAAGATAGAGCACACAAAAGCCTATCTGATCTCATCTGATATCCAATTAAGCGTTTAAATTATATGGGGTATTACACTCTCCCCCCTTAAATTGAAATTCGCCCCCGAATTTCCTCCACTCAACAATAACCGCAACTTGTATCCTTGGCTTTGATCCATACTTAACTTAACTTCAGTTCAAATTTCTGACGTATTCCATTTCCAACTTGACTTCACAAACCAAAATTCTTATTTTCACGAATTATCAAACTTTGGGTCCTTAATCATACCCTTATTCCAATATTGGATTAACTCTAACTTCGCTTTTCCTCAATTCATCTGTTGTTTCATACTAAAACACTTGGTTACATCTTACCTTCGGAAAGAATGTACCACTCCATATCCCTCTACTGAGTCACACAATAAAACTGTAACACCTTATCTTGGTTTAGGATAACAAACACTCATCAAATCTTCGCGAGGTAAATCAGTGGTTCCTTTCCTTTAAATAATTACCGACAATTATCCAAAATAGTTTAACAACCTCGGGTTCTGGTTACTACATTCCATATCGATTCTTCTTACGGGTTTTCGTCTTACTTAAGGTTTCTTGTTGACACGAGGTCTCAACCAATAACAACGTAACACCAACGCAGAACTTCAATCATATGTGAATCACCACTACTAAAACTTAAACCATCCAAAGCATATTTGTGAGTTTCCATACCACTCACCAATTCACATACAACACTCCACATACACACCCACTTTCGAAAACCATGCCACTCTTCTGTTAGGTGCATATTTGACCTAAAAATGACATATCTTTCTTTGCACTTTTTCTACTCTTTTCTCATGTTTTCATTCGTTTTGCTCTTGATTGATGTTATTCTTCTTAACATTGAAAATACCTTTGGTGCTTGTAATATGTGTGCTATTGTGCAAAAAATAGGCATAAATGATCAAAAGTGTAAGACATAAGAAATGGTACAAGCTGTCAAAGAAATGAGAAATGCATCAGTTGGTTCGCTTTGCGAATGGGAAGGTGTGTGCCAGCGAAGGTTCGCTTTGCGAACTTTAGCGAAGGTCCCAGCGAATGGTCCCAGAATTGGACAGAGGAAAAAGGAGCTAAAGTTCGCTTTGCGAACTTGAAAGCGAGTGTTCGCTTTGCGAACAAATCCTTTGCAGTGCGAAGTAGTGAGAATTTCTGGGGCGGTTTAACTGTTCAGAGGCATTTGAAGTGCCATTTTTCACCATTCACTGTGTGAATGAATGGTTCGCAGTGCGAACGTGTAAATTCCTGAATTGTATAAATACAATTTTCACACTTTTTAGGTTATGTTGTTGTAATTTTGGATAGAGAAACTTGTAAATAAAAAGATCAGAGCTTATATCTCTTCATTTCCAAGGGAGAAAAGGTAGGATCTTTGATTTCTTGTTGGAGAGGGATGTAATCTTTTGAGACCTTATGTATTTCATCTAATGTATGTTTGTGAATGAATTCTGATTTTCTATTGTTGTTGTCTTTGATTGATTATTTGTGGTCTTGACAAAACCTTTACAAATCTTTGGTCTTAGATTTTGTTCTATCAATGAGCAAGCTTTTGACATGGCTTTGTGAGTTGATATTCATTTTATCTTTTGTTGTATTGTGTTGATTAATTAGCATGGCTAGCATGAGTAGGATCGATACGGTATCGCGAGGATGCGTGATAATAGTGATGAAGAAGGATATTCACATTCATTGGGCAAATTAGTTGAATACATGTAAAAAGGGTTAAGCGTGTGTACGTTTTTTTATCTTGCTTAAATACGAAGAAATCATTTATTTGATATGGACGTTATAGTAATATCTGTTTTGTCCTGAACTCTAGACATAGATTTAGGCTTAACACTTGCGTGAGTATCAGCTCCTAATGCTTTGTGTTGGTTTTGTTGCGTGATACATCACTGATGAGACAATACAGTTGGCCTCTCGACGTTGCGTTAGACATAACCTCTATTGTGAGTGATACGTGAGGATATTAGGCGAATGATTGATTTGTGTTTACTTGATTAGAAGAATACATGTGTTATCAATTGATGAGATCCAATTCCAACATGGCTCCGTTTATAATTCAGTCTTTACTTTATATTTTCCGTCTTTACATTTTCTGCATTTGCTTTTGGTTCGCTTTAAACCAGAACTTTTGAATCATAAGCTTAGAAATATAGATACCGTTGAATGGAATTCTTTTCCTCGCACTGATCCCTGTGGAGAACGATAAATTGGGTTACTTATATATTTTTGCTTGCTGCTATTCTAGCTTCAACAAAATGGCGCTGTTGCCGGGGATCGGTGTTTAGATATTGAATTGCATTGCGATAGTTTCTATATTTTTTAGCTTTGTACATTTGTTTATATTGTATATCTTTGTTTTCTTTTATGTTTTCTCTAGTGTGATCAGGAATTATGAGAACTCCTTCTAGATTGGTTGCTATTTGTATAAAAGTAGTCAATGAAGCTTCGACCCAGTCTGGATGGTGAGATTTGAATGTATGTGAGGTAAATTGTACTGCTTTATAGAATGTTAGAATGATTTAAGAATTTTGTGCTTTGTGCAAATGTGTAATTTTGTTTCATTTTTCAACTTGTTGGATTGCTTGTTTCACTTAGGTCCAAAAGCCACAAATTGTGAGGAAACCTCCTTTGTTTACTATATGCTAGGATGACTGATAACTTTGTTAATTCGTTTGATTCATGCTTTATCTTTTGATTATTGTGATTTTGTGGAAGCATTATAAATGATCAAGGCATTTGTTTGTATTGAGTACAACCGTATCCAAAAGTATCTTACCCGTGAGTAGAGAGAATTTGTTAGCCCCTTTGAGCCTAAACAGTTTAGATCTCATTTTAGTGATGAACTTGTTTATGTACATAATTTGAAAGTGTGGTTCATCATTGAATTTTGTGAGTTTCTAAAAATTTCTTCTTGAACCTTTGAACATTGGTATAATTTGATTTCCTTGCCTTAAAAAGTAAGGTTCATTCACTTGAGGTTTGGTTGAATTCAAGTTGGGGAGAATTAAAAAGAAGATGGTAGGTTGCTTTCAACTTTTGAAAAATTTCAAACAAGCATGAAATGAAAAAGTGTAAATATGATTGTGAAAAACAAAAGAAAAAGAATACTTGTTTGAATGAAAAAAATAGAGAGTGAAATAATTGTGCATAAGGAAGTTGTGAAGGTTTGTGGTAAAGGAATGAGAGTGGTGAATGAAGTTGTAGTGTGTAAATATCATTTATCGGAAATTTCAATTCAGTGGCCTTTAGAAATGTCCCTTTGTTGTTAACCCGACCAAGCTACAACCTTTAAAGCCCTTAGTGATCTTTTTCCTTCCATGTTTTCATTTTTTATTGTTAGATGTTGTATGAATTGATTGTTATTTGCATTATTTGTCGGGTGAGTGAAATTTCCCCGCGGTTGCAAACGCGTCAATTTCTTCATTCTTATTTTGAAGAGGAGTATTAGAGTGATTCAAGTATGAAAACTTAGTTGTTCTTTGAACCATTATGATATTTGTTTAAGAACTTAATTCTTGGTCATTGTTCGATTCTGTTGAGTGGTGAATGTTGCTTGTGCGCATTTTCGTGCTTGTCCGCATTTATCTTGCTTTGGTTGAATCTTATGCTTGAGAAAATCCTCTTGTTTTCATGAGGGTGCTTTGCTTGAGGACAAGCAAAAGTTTAGTTGGGGAGAGTTGTTAGGTGCATATTTGACCTAAAAATGACATATCTTTCTTTGCACTTTTTCTACTCTTTTCTCATGTTTTCATTCGTTTTGCTCTTGATTGATGTTATTCTTCTTAACATTGAAAATACCTTTGGTGCTTGTAATATGTGTGCTATTGTGCAGAAAATAGGCATAAATGATCAAAATTGTAAGACATAAGAAATGGTGCAAGCTGTCAAAGAAATGAGAAATGCATCAGTTGGTTCGCTTTGCGAATGGGAAGGTGTGTGCCAGCGAAGGTTCGCTTTGCGAACTCTGGCGAAGGTCCCAGCGAATGGTCCCAAAATTGGATAGAGGAAAAAGGAGCTAAAGTTCGCTTTGCGAATTTGAAAGCGAGTGTTCGCTTTGCGAACAAATCCTTCGCAGTGCGAAGTAGCGAGAATTTCTGGGGCGGTTTAACTGTTCAGAGGCACTTGAAGTGCCATTTTTCACCATTCGCTGTGTGAATGAATGGTTCGCAGTGCGAACGTGTAAATTCCTGAATTGTATAAATACAATTTTCACACTTTTTAGGTTATGTTGTTGTAATTTTGGATAGAGAAACTTGTAAATAAAAAGATTGGAGCTTATATCTCTTCATTTCCAAGGGAGAAAAGGTAGGATCTTTGATTTCTTGTTGGAGAGGGATGTAATCTTTTGATACCTTATGTATTTCATCTAATGTATGTTTGTGAATGAATTCTGATTGTCTATTGTTGTTGTCTTTGATTGATTATTTGTGGTCTTGACAAAACCTTTACAAATCTTTGGTCTTAGATTTTCTTCTATCAATGAGCAAGCTTTTGACATGGCTTTGTGAGTTGATATCCATTTTATCTTTTGTTGTATTATGTTGATTAAGTAGCATGGCTAGCATGAGTAGGATCGATACGGTATCGCAAGGATGCGTGATAATAGTGATGAAGAAGGATATTCACATTCATTGGGCAAATTAGTTGAATACATGTAAAAAAGGTTAAGCGTGTGTACGTATTTTGATCTTGCTTAAATACGAAGAAATCATTTATTTGATATGGACGTTATAGTAATATCTATTTTGTCCTGAACTCTAGACATAGATTTAGGCTTAACACTTGCGCGAGTATCAGCTCCTAATGCTCTGTGTTGGTTTTGTTGCGTGAGACATCACTGATGAGACAAAACAGTTGGCCTCTCGACGTTGTGTTAGACATAACCTCTGTTGTGAGTGATACGTGAGGATATTAGGCGAATGATTGATTTTTGTTTACTTGATTAGAAGAATACATGTGTTATCAATTGATGAGATCCATTTCCAACAAGGCTCCATTTATAATTTAGTCTTTACTTTATATTTCCGTTTTTACATTTTCCGCATTTGCTTTTGGTTCGCTTTAAACCAGAACTTTTGAATCATAAGCTTAGTGTAGCGAGCGATTTTGGACGCGGTTCTTAAGCGCTGGTCACTCTCTGCGGTTTGAGCTTAAAACTACAGGTCGATTCATTTTTTATCCTATTGTGAGCTGAATAAGGAAGGGAAATAGATGTCTCCAAATAACCCTGCTTTGCATACTGAGTTTAAACAGCGGTCTGTTAGGTTACAGATGCTATCAATGTGGAGGGGCCTTGTACTGGTTATTTGTATTTTCGCCAATACGGTTTTCTTTCTTTTTATCTAGGCAGAAGGTTTCTGGCGGGGAATAAGGATTAGGATGTTAGGACTGATGCTTTTGAATTACTGCTTTTAATTGATGGAGATATGGGATTTGGGTTTTTTGTTGATTGCGCTCGCTAAGATCTTTTCTTTCGATCTTATGCCTACGTATTCCCGTTTACCGAAACAGGGAAATCAGAGTGTTCGTAGTTCCTCCTATTCTATGGGAGGAAATGGGTGTTTTGGTGTCTTGTTCAAAGCCCAAGACGTGAAGCGAAAGGTAGTTTGTATCTTGATCAAAGCCCAAGATGTGAAGCTGAAAGGTCTATTTGTGTCTTGTTCAAAGCCCAAGACGTAAAGCTGAAAGACCTCGACTTTAGAGAGAATTTGTCATCTCTAGAGAAGGGGGAAGGAGAATTACTTTAACTGGGATACGCGGATCCGAGCAATGCCATAATTTCCAAAGAAAGGGTTTTTAACCTGAAGGAGAAGACTTTAACTCAGTGTAGAGCAATGCCTTTCCTTAGGAATTTCTCATGCTAAAAGAGGGATAGTGGCATGGACATAGATGATCCAGAGGCTTGCCGCTTACAGCGATTAGATGAAGGGAAAGGAGTTGTTGATGTTTGTGTACTGTGAACGAGGCACAGCTTTGATGCTAAAAGGTTAATTGGATTAACCAGTGGTTTTCTTATACAAAGCCTAAGAGGAGGCTAATTTCCGCTAGGAAAATCATTATACAAAGCCTAAGAGGAGGCTATTTTGTGTCTCATACAAAGCCTGAGAGAGAGGCTAAAAGTTTTTGACCCGACGATGGAGTCTTTTGGTATCTCGTATAAAGTCCGAGATGGAGGCGAAAGGGGGATTGACTCAACGAGGGAGTCTCTTATGTGTCTCGTACAAAGCCCGAGAGAGAGGCTAAAAGTTTGACTCAACAAGAGAGTCTTTTTGTATCTCGTACAAAGCCCGAGATGGAGGCTAAAGGTTTGTTTCAGTTGAGTGACAGATCCAATATACTGATTTTAAAAGAGAAAATCAGTTCTTATATGAACAACACTGTACTCAGGGATTTGATTTGAGGATCAGGGATATTTCCTTCTCTTTGAGGAAACGAGAAATCCAAAGGGTATTGAGACTGTCCGAGTCTGCGGGTTTCCTTCCTATTTAACGAAGGGGGTCACTTGAGAATGTCTTTGAGACACAAGGAAGTTAGACTGTCCAAGTCTAGAGTTTTATCTTTCGTACTATGCTTTGAGAAACAGTAGTAGACTCTATGAAAGGACTGTTCTATGAGGATGACTAGGTTCTGTTCCTATACCTCTAGGAGGTCGTCGGGACAATTTGTACAAAGCCCAAGAGGAGGCTGGAAACTTTTAAGAAGCCGACGGGTCCTTGTACGAAGCCCAAGAGGAGGCTATCATTCCCGAAGGAAGAGATCATTATACGAAGCCTAAGAGGAGGCTGTGAATACTTCTAAGAAGCCGTAGGGTCCTTGAATAATGCCCAAGAGGAGGCCGATGCTTTTAAGAAGCCCGTGGGTCTATCATCTCCTTTCCATTAGGAGAGATAACTCTTTTAAAGATAAAAACCATTGGTAAACGTGCGAGGTTTACTATCCAGCGACTTTTAGCTTTTGAAGAGGGTTCCTTAGTTAAGGTCCAAGATTATGACCATAGTGGGTACCCAAACCCCGAGACATTCAAGGCAAGCTATCCACAAGGAATAGATCAAGTCAGGAAAGTTCGAGAATTTGGAAGAAACTCAAAGATGCCATTCACGGAGAATACATTCATCTTGGGGAGTAGAGTTTCTTGACGATTCCTAAGGAGGACAGCCGTAGAGAAGACTGTATCTGGTGCTCCTATTGGGGATCTAGGCATCTATTTCTACGAATAAATGAAACAGCGTCACCTAGTTCTAGACGTAGTTGCCGGGGAAACTCGAAATATCTATACTATTATTACACAGTAGATATGAGTTTATGAAAGGAGACTTACAGTGAGCAGCCCCACAATACAATTTATAATATGAAAGCAGTAAATGAAAGCGATAACCACTTACTCGGTTGTAGTGCTTCCATGCTGTTTGGTTAGTTGTTCAACAAAGAAAGATTGAAAACAACAGTATATTCAAAATCAAAGGAGAAAGTGCTTTGAAAAAGAAAGATTTGGGGCTTACAGCTCAAGGAGAGGCCCAGGGTTTTATCAGTGAGCGCACTGTTTGACTTTGTACAGCGGGACTTATACAAGTGACTGGGGCCCAAAATGTTTTATGTACAAAGGGATGGGTCTTACACTCTCTTAAGAGGCCCAAAAGGTTTAAAGAAAAGAGTGGGGCTTATAACACGAGGGTAGGCCCAAATGATTTTTCGTTTAAAAATGGCGATCGCGCCGAGGTTTTCTTTTAACGCGGAGGGACTTATACAATAAGTGAGGCCCAAAATGTTTTGGTTAAAATGGGGATTGGGTCTTACACTCTAATAGAGGCCCAAAGTGTTTTTGAATGGGTCTTATAGCTCAAGGAGAGGCCCAGATGAGTTTTATTTTTAAACGGGCGACGATCGCGCCGTTTACTTGTACAGAGGGACTTATACAATGGATGAGGCCCAAAAAGTTTTTGTACAAGGGGGGATGGGTCTTACACTCTCTCAATAGGCCCAAAGAGTTTTAAGAAAAGAAATGGGTCTTACTACTCGAGGGTAGGCCCATGTTTGTTTTGAAAAGGCGACGATCGCGCCGTTTGTTTTTTGACGGTATCGGGACTTATACAATGCACTGAGGCCCAAAAAATGATTTGGTCAAAAAAAAGATTGGGTCTTACACTCTATTAGAGGCCCAAAGTGTTTTGAAAATGATTTATGAGGGTTGAATTAATCCAAAACCCTAATTTGTTTTCAAAATGTATTTAATTGAATAAAAATTCAATTAAAATGATCAAAAATTGTTTAACACATGGAAAACAAATTGTGATCTTGGATTAATGCTTCAAAAATTAAGTATTGACCTACAAAATAATTAGAAAGCATTAAAAGTTGCAAAATCAATGTAGAAAAAATATTTAAAATGCCAAAAACAATCAAAATATTAATTCTTTACAAAAATATCAATTATATGAAATAAATAATATTTTTGGGATTTTTTGTGAAAATAAAATATTTTAACATTTTTGTGAATTATTAAAAAAAGAATCAACTCAAAATCATTAAAACTCAGGGAGAAATTAATTTTTGAATCAATTAAACAAAATCACAAAATTCAAATATTTGAATATATGAAAAATGGCGCCAAGAACAGCTGAAGAACACGCGCGTGTTCTTGGTTTCTCAGATTTGCATTTTCTATCCAATCTCCATGAATACGTAATCATATCATGCAATCCACATATCATTATGCTCGTCTCAACCTCACGATCATGTCTATGTACTTTAATTTCATTTAAATTAAACATACAACAAGAAATCACGAAGAGACCTCAAGAACCCTAATTTCTGCATGAAGGCTAGGATTTTTGATACACGATTCAAACAATGCAATTAATTGAGGGAAAACATTCCATGCATGATTATGAACATATGGCCAAATTATTGTGCGAGGATATATGCATAGATTGAGAGATGACCAAGTATGTGCTTACCTCCAAGTCGTGACAGCAAGAGCAGATGTGATTTTGAGTTGGAGGTGTTACAGACAAGTTGTGATGATCTGAACAGCTTCCCTACACCATATGGAGTGTGTTTGAACACTTGGATTGAATTGAAATGGACTGGATCAGTTTATGGCATCTCAGCTGCAACTTCACTTCAAACTTGTGTGGATGGCAAGTGATTTTGAGATTTAGATGTTCCAGATGTTATGTGAGTGTTTGATCAGCTCATATGTGATGTATGTGAGGTGTGTGAGTGATTGGTTTGATTGGAATTGCTCTCAAACTCAAAACCCGATAGCTACCTTGCTAAGAAAGGCATTTTTGCCAAGAGAAAGAGATTTTGATGAAAGCATCTGTTAGATGGCTTTGGTGTACTCAAACTGACCACAATTGAGCTCTATTTATAGTAGAGCAAGTTTGTTTTGCAAGGAATAGTGCATGGCAGCTGGTAAGTAGGTTTGGCCAATGTTGTCCAATGAGAAATCAAGTCTCCTCTAGCCATTGACTAGAGGTTAGGGCACAGAGCTTTGGTTCCCTTGGTCTTGGATAAGTCTTGACTGATTTCAGATGAGAATGTATCAGTCCATGCCACCTTGATGGTTCCATTGAATGCCTCATTCCAAATTTGAAGTCTTGTCCCTACTTTGGCAACTCTAGGTTCAACATGCTATTCCTTGTTCCTTGGACCTTGGAGGCTTGGCTCAGTGATTGTCCCCTTTAGATTCAATCCTCTGAGGTGTCAAAGTGGATAGGAGCAATTGAATTTGGCTGATTTTGGCAAATCGACCAAAGTTGCAAATTCTGCCTTGCTTGTGACAGATTTCAGCAAGGCAACTAGCCAATGTTGTATCTCATGGTGTAGGTTGAATTTGGCAATGTTCTTGGCCATTTTGGAAAGCTCTTACATGATACAACAACTGTTTGAACAAGTTTAGTTTTGATCTCTTTTGATCCCAAGTGAAAAATCCCCCTACATTTGGCAAAAAGTGAGGCAGAATCTGACTTAGTGAAAATTTCACTAAGTGTTGGAAAAAGTGACTTTTTCACTTTTCAGCCACTTTGATCACTCCATAACTCAAAATCCTTAATGAATTGGAATGACTTGTAGTTGAAGTTTTTGTAGGTGATAATGAGGGCTACAAATCCATCTTTGGATGAGAAAAAATGGCCTTGTGGTTTAGGAGTTATGGTCCTCCAAAGTTGGTACCTTTGCCACTTTATTTTTTAACTTAGAAAAATTTCTAAGTTTTATGGTTACCCCTTTTACAAGTTATCTCACTTTTCTTGATTTTTCTTGATGAATGATGATTCAAATCATACATTAACATCATTTTAGGGTTAAAAATCCATTTTGGTGAAAAATCTCAAAAAGTCAAAGTTGACTTTTGTGCACAGTTGACTTTTTATCAGATGAATTCCAAACTGTGCAATTCTTCAGGAAATCATGTCCTTGACCTAAATCAAACTTGATGGACATGTTCCATGGGTGTCATAGGGTATATTCAATCATGTATTAGGGTTTGGGAGCATGTCCAGGTCAAAAGTCAAAGTTACAGTTGACTTTTCTCTTAAAACCCTAATTGTGGTGCAGATGAAACTGAGACTTGTTGCTCAAGCTTCTTGGATTAATCCATTGTCCCAAATGGATCAATATGGTATATTAGAGACCCTCAAATGATCTCTTGAGGTCTTGGCTCATGGTTTGTCCCAAAAGTCAACTTAGGGGTGAATTAGGTCAAGAAACCCTAATTCCTGATTTTTGAGGTATGCATCCCCTGAGGCAAAATTGACTTGATGCATGGGTTCATGAGGTTCCATGAAGTATATTAGGTCATGTTTTGGATCATTGCCTTGTGCCCAGATGAAAATTTCCATCTGGAGGCCCTGGTCGACCAAAACCCTAATTTGGTGACACTGTCGATCTTGAGACTTGATCCACCTAGAAGGGAGCAGCCTTGTGCTTAATCCTTGAAGTGGGAGTCCTTTTTTATCCATTGTGGATATTTAAGAGATTAGACAAGTTGAGGATCATGTCATTTCTTGATTGATCCTTTGTCTAAGCACTCAGAGAGGGCTTGAAACCCTAATTTTGCTTGTATTGGATGCTCACCCATTTTTGGGGAGACTGATGAAGCATGATGGTTCATCCATATTGTGATGATGATTTTCACAATGATGGGAAATCTAAGTGGTCAAAATTTGGGGTATTACAGATGCCTCTATTTAATCTTCTTGGACCCGAAGGTGTGAATGACGAAGGTATTCGGGCATTCGGGGTGCAAAAGGATTAAATATCGGAATATCTGAAATTTTGATGGTGGTTATGAATGGTAGCTTACGCATTCATCTTCTTTAGCTAAGCAATGATGCTTAGAAAAGGTAAACTTCCCCTCGATCCTGGTTTCCTACCAAGAACTGGTCTCAGTCTCTTTTGAAATAAACTTCCCCTCGATCCTGGTTTCCTACCAAGGAACTGGTCTCAGTTGTGGAAACAAACTTCCCCTCGATCCTGGTTTCTTACCAAGGAACTGGTCTTAGTTTCTTTTTTTTTTTAAACTTCCCCTCGATCCTAGTTTCCTACCAAGGAACTGGTCTTAGTCTCTTTTGAAATAAACTTCCCCTCGATCCTGGTTTCCTACCAAGGAACTGGTCTCAGTTGTGATTTAAACTTCCCCTCGATCTTGGTTTCCTACCAAGAACTGGTCTTAGTTTCTGATTTAAACTTCCCCTCGATCTTGGTTTCCTACCAAGAACTGGTCTTAGTTTCTTTTGTCAATAAACTTTACTGACAAGGGACGCTATTCGTAGCGGCTTTCCTTCAAACTTCCCGCCGAATTTTCCTGGGGAGATGCCATTTGAGTGGAAAAAGTTTTGATGTCAGACTTGCTGGGGAACCCATTCGTCTGAGTTGTAGAGGTACACAAACTTCTCTGTTTTGGAGACGCCATTTGTCGATTCTACTGGGGAAAGCGAGTCTCTTGAGAGACTGTTTTCGTTTGGGGTTACATCATACTTTTCTCGGGATCTTCCCGGAGAAATGCCATATGATGGGATCCAATTTTGAGGTGCCAATGACCTTCTCATCAGCGGTTTTTCGGAGCAAAACTGGCGTGCTGCCGAATCTCTGATCACGAGGCTTTCTCTGGGGATTTTCCTTAATCCGGGAAAGTGAGGATATCATCTTCAATGGCGAAGAGTGACATCTGTTGAAGGTTTCTCTGGTCATTCAGAGGTTCAAGTTATCAAAGTGGCCAAGTACCGACTCTGATCTAAAGATACACTGGTGGCGAGATTGTGCAGACGCAACACTTCCTGACGAGGAAAGAACTGATAAACTCGATTGAGAAAACTGTTTATCACTAGGGGACAAGACCGGCTAGAGTGATAACGATGCAATATGAAATGTAAATGCAAATTAAAATGCATGAAGTACGTATGTATATGCTGACAAAACTGACGCGACATACAGACTAATGGATGAACACAATTGGATACTCAGCCATCACGGGGCGAAGAAGTACCGTTGGTTCAGAATAGCAATTCCACCTTGCTTAGGAGAGATAGTCCCTGTTGGGAGCTATGTTGGTCGGGCTTAGGAGATGAGAACTCGGCCGAGGATGTCAGACGAAACATGGTCTCTGACACAGTTGATCCCTTCATTCCGGCGAACTGGTTTAGAAGGAGTACTTTGATTCTGCACTTTGAAGTTCGCTTACTTCGGGAGAAGCGATCGATGTTCTTCTGATGTTCAACAGTCAAAAGAAATGCCATCTTTAATTTAAAAGCAGAAAAAGTTTTTAACAAGTAAATTCATTTTTGTTTTATTTCAAGAATCGCTGATTAAGTTTAAACAACGTCGTTCTGTAAAGCTAAAACAAGTAAAGAATTACAAACAAAAGCACAAGGGCTCAAATTTTATTGATAAGATGGAGATCAGCCAAACACGTGATTCCAAAGAGTATATACAAAGTTTGAAAATGGTAATTTACAGGGAAAAGGGCTACGTTGAAACATAACGACCACTATCCTTCTACCAACTTTGAGTTCGGGACATCCTGAGCTTCCGTCGAAGATGACCTTTGACTGGAGATTTCCTTCGATAGATGATGCTGTAACTGCTGCTGAGGGACTTGCCTCTGTTGAACATAGTTACTTGCCATTATCCCTAATTTTTGCCTGGATTGTACTATGAGATTTCCAATCCATCGGGATGATTTTTTTTCATGTCTCTAACTTTTGCCTGGACCGCCCTTTCGGGTTTTCGATCCACCGGGACGTTTTTTTTTTAGTTTAGGCGAAGTATTTCTTGACTACATCAACATTCGTGGGGTAGGCAAATTCCTCTCCGTCCATGGTTGCAAGTCTCAAGGCGCCGCCTGAGAAAGCTTTCGTGACCACATAGGGGCCATCATAATTTGGGGTCCATTTGCCCCGAGAATCGGTGAGAAATGATGGTATCTTCTTGAGCACAAGGTCTCCTTTCCTGAAGACACGAGGTCGGACCTTTTTGTCGAACGCCCTCTTCATTCTCTGTTGATACAACTGACCGTGGCATAGTGCCGTGATTCTCTTTTCTTCGATCAGGTTCAGTTCGTCGTGTCGACTTTGACACCATTCAGCTTCGGTGAGCTTAGCTTCCATCAATACCCGGATTGAGGGGATCTCTACTTCTATGGGGAGAACTGCCTCCATGCCATATACTAGAGAGAAAGGGGTTGCCCCTGTTGAAGTGCGGACAGATGTACGATAACCGTGAAGAGCAAAGGGTAGCATCTCGTGCCAATCTTTGTAGGTTACAACCATCTTTTGAACAATCTTCTTGATGTTCTTGTTAGCTGCTTCTACCGCCCCGTTCATCTTGGGTCGGTAGGGAGATGAGTTATGGTGTTCGATCTTGAACTCAGCACACAACTCTTTCATCATCTTTTTGTTCAAGTTAGATCCATTATCAGTAATGATCTCGCTTGGAACACCATAATGGCAGATGATATTGTTTTTGATAAATCGGACCACCACTTGTCGGGTTACATTGGCGAATGACGCTGCTTCGACCCACTTGGTGAAATAATCAATGGCTACCAGGATGAACCGATGTCCGTTTGAAGCCTTGGGCTCAATCATACCAATCATGTCGATTCTCCATATGGAAAAAGGCCACGGGGAAGAAAGAACTTTGAGATGTGATGGCGATACATGAATTTTGTCGGAGTATATCTGACACTTGTGACACCTCCTCATGTACTTGTAGCAGTCGGATTCCATGGTCAACCAATAATACCCGTCCCTGAGAATTTTTCTCGCCATTGTGTGTCCGTTGGCATGAGTGCCAAAGGATCCTTCATGAATTTCTTTCATGAGCATGTCTGCTTCTGGTTTGTCGACACATCGGAGCAAGACCATGTCAAAATTTCTCTTATAAAGAGTGTCACCACTCAGGAAGAAGTTTCCAGCCAATCTTCTGAGGGTTTTCCTGTCTTTTCTGAGTGCCCCAGATGGGTACTCCTATTTCTGAAGGTAGCATTTGATATCGTGATACCAAGGTCTGTCGTCTATGACTGCTTCAATCGCGAAGATGTAAGCGGGTCGTTCAAGGCGCATGATTTCGATCTTAGGTATGTCATTCCATCGACCTACACTAATCATGGAAGAGAGAGTGGCTAATGCATCAGCCATGTGATTCTCATCACGAGGGATGTGATGAAAGTCGACTCTGTTGAAGAAGGGTAACAACCTTCTTGCATAGTCTTTGTAAGGAATCAATCCTGATTGGTATGTGTTTCAATCTCCTTTTATATGGTTAACAACCAGGGCTGAATTGCCGTATACGTCCAAGTTTTTGATCCTTAAATCAATCGCTTCTTCGAGACCCATGATACATGCTTCGTATTCGGCCTCGTTGTTCGTACATTTGAACGTAAGTCTAGCAGTGAAAGGAATGTGGGAACCCTGAGGGGTAACAATGATTGCCCCAATTCCGTTTCCATAATGATTGACTGCTCCGTCAAAGATAAGTCCCCACTGGGAACCTGGTTCTGGCCCTTCACTGGGTAGCGGTTCATCGCAATCTTTCATCTTTAGATACATGACATCTTCGTCTGGGAAGTCAAACTCGATTGATTCTTGATCGTCAATCGGTTGATGAGCCAAATGATCGGCTAAAATACTTCCTTTAACGGCTTTCTGAGCATGGTACTCTATGTCATATTCTGATAGTAACATCTGCCAACGGGCAATCCTTCCCGTGAGAGCAGGTTTTTCGAAAACGTACTTGATTGGATCCATTTCGGAGACCAACCAAGTTGTATGACGAATCATGTATTGGCGAAGACGTTTGGCTGCCCAAGCCAAAGCGCAACAGGTTTTCTCAAGCATTGTGTACCGAGTCTCGCAGTCGGTGAATTTCTTGCTTAGATAGTAAATGGCAGACTCTTTCCTTTTAGTTTCGTCTTGTTGGCCAAGTACACATCCCATCGAGTCCTCTAGGACTGTGAGGTAAATGATCAGTGGTCTTCCTTCCACTGGAGGTGATAGAATCGGAGGATTCAACAGATATTCCTTAATACTGTCGAAGGCAGTTTGGCAATCTTCTGACCAAACGCAATCCTGGTTCTTTTTCAATAACCTGAAGATCGGCGCACATGTCGCGGTCATGAGGAATATGAATCTGGAGATGTAGTTCAAACGTCCCAGGAATCCTCTGACTTGTTTTTCAGTTTTCGGAGAAGGCATTTCTTGAATGGCCTTGACCTTGTCAGGATCAACTTCAATTCCTTTCTGGCTGACGATGAACCCTAGTAATTTCCCCGAACGGACACCGAAGGTGCACTTGTTGGGATTCAAGCGGAGCTTAAATTTTCTTAGACGTTCGAACAATTTTGACAGATATTCAACGTGCTCATCCTCTGTTCTAGATTTTGCAATCATATCATTGACATACACTTCGATTTCCTTGTGTATCATGTCATGAAACAGAGTAGTCATGGCCCTTTGATAGGTTGCCCCGGCATTCTTCAAACCGAACGACATTACCTTGTAACAAAAGGTACCCCATGGGGTAATGAACGAAGTTTTCTCCATGTCTTTCGGCGCCATTTTGATCTGATTATAGCCCGAGAATCCATCCATGAAGGAGAATACTTTGAACTTTGCTGTGCTGTCAACCAGCATGTCAATGTGCGGTAAAGGAAAGTCGTCCTTTGGACTTGCCTTGTTTAGATCTCTGTAATCAACACACATTCTGACCTTTCCGTCCTTTTTGGGAACGGGTACGATGTTGGCTAACCATTGAGGATATTCAGATGTAGCAAGGAAACCCGCGTCGATCTGTTTCTGTACCTCCTCTTTGATTTTGATGGCCATGTCCGGGTGAGTGCGTCTCAACCTTTGCTTTACTGGCGGACATTCTGATCTCAACGGTAAGTGATGTTCCACGATGCTGGTATCCAACCCTGGCATATCCTGATAGGACCAAGCGAATACATCGGGGAATTCTTTGAGAAGCTTTATCAAACTTTCTTTGACAGTTGGACTGAGCAGTGCTCCGATCCTGATTTCTTTTCTCTCTTTTTCTGAACCCAAGTTTACCGTTTCCAACGGCTCTTTGTGAGGTTCAATGGACCTTTCCTCTTGTCTGAGTAGTCGGGAGATCTCTTCTGGAATTTGGTTGTCATCTTCTTCTTCAGCCTCGAATACCGGGAACTCAAAGTTAGGAGAAGGCATCGGATCGTATGTTTCAACGGGGTATAAAACAAGCAATCTGCATGACGTGATGATTCGTGTTTAGAAGAGATAGAGAAAATGCAAGTGTGTGCAGTGTTTTGATTTTACTGCTTGTTTTTATTATTGAATGTTTTTTTAGGATTACCATTTTCTGAACAAGCAAAAAGATAAAACAGCAATTAATGCGGAAATTACAGAACGACGTTATTTTATTAATGAACAAGTCGAATCTTGAAACTACAGCCCTATAAAACAAAACTCACTCGCTTTGGGCAAAGCGAAGAGGGAAATTTACAAAAAGCGAGCCCTATCAAAACATCCGTTCCACCTGGGCAGGGTGAAAGGTTAAAAGATGGCAATTACTTTGACTGACGAACGACCTTCGGAACCTCGACAGCAACCCATTGGCGGCGAACTCCTCGGTGAATCACAAAGTCTGGCACCTTCCTTGATTTGTCTTCAGAAATGACGCTGATTTCTGGTGGAGTAGGATCATTGGAATCTGTTTCCCAGGCAGAATTGTCGTAGGAGGATTCCTCTGTTGCATTTTGCCTAGCATTGGAGCTCTCAGCTGTATCTCCTCATCCAGTTGACTGGATATCTTCGAGCCTGATACGAGAGCTTTCGGGAGAGGTGTACTTGACCATAAAGTCGTATTTTCCACTTGGCTGTCCCAGAGTGTCCCAAACTTCTTTGGAACTGGAGAAGTCATCCCTCTCGATGACGTTGACCTCAGAAAAAGCATAGTTGATGAATTCTAGTCCTGCAAAAGTTGCGAATTCATCTTCATGTTGAGTAATTTCCGAATGACCTGAGTGTTGATCCCATGACATGGTGGGGACACAGGTATTCTGTTCAATGATGGTCAGCGAAGTTTCATTACTCGGCTGACTTTCTTGCCCCAAGTTTCCTGGGTAAGGCTGCCACATTGGCAGACCATCCATTGGGCCATAGTAATTGTGATCAAAGTTTTCGTTCATCAGAGTGTCTTCCTCTAACGAATTTGGCAGAGCACGGCATCCTTCCGGATCACAATCTCCGTAGATCATTTCGACATCTGATCTTGGTATAAATCTCAGACTTTTTGTAGGAAAGCAAAAAGGCATAGGCACCTCTTCCTGAGACATATAACCGTCCTCGTTAAGGTAGGACTTCCATTCTTCATCTGTGTCAGAGGGATCTTCCTCATTGATAGCATGAACTGTCTGAGACACTGGGTGAAGAAAACCTCCACTGTGGAAGAAGTTTTGAAGGGGATGAAGACTTTCATCGTTGGCGGCTGTCTGGGTACAGGTTGCAGAAAAACCAAGACCCTTCTTTGTTTTATTGTCAATAGGAATGACAAGCCGTCCCCATCCTGTCGTATCGGTACTCTCGACCGCTTTGATAGCACCGTTATATGAAGAAATCGAAGTTCCTTCTTTGAACTGATTGTCCTTGCTCACCGATAGTGCTTGGAACTGAGTTCCAATAACCTCCTCGGGGTCCGCACAAGTAGATGATGATAGGTTACTCACAAACAAGGCTTGTTCCCCACAAACCATGACAAGTTGATCGTTCTTGACGAACTTTAGCTTTTGGTGGAGGGTTGAAGTAACCACTCAAGCCTGATGTATCCAAGGTCTTCCTAATAAACAACTGTATGTTGCCCGGATGTCCATGACCTGGAAAGTGATTTGGAAAGTGTGAGGACCAATAGTTATGGGAAGATCAACTTCGCCGATAACTGTTTTTCTGGATCCGTCGAATACTTTGACGACGACCTCGCTGACTCTCATCGGAGGGCCCTTGAATGATAATTGTGTCAAAGTGGACTTCGGCATAACATTCAGGGCTGACCCTGTGTCTACCAGTACGCTGGCTAAAGCATCGTCCTGGCAGTTAACTGTAATGTTGAGCGCCATGTTATGACGACGACCCCCTTCAGGTAATTCTTCATCACTAAATCCCAAATTGTTGCAGGAAGTGATGTTTGAGACAATGCTATCGAACTGTCTGATTGTTATATCCTGTTTCACAAAGTCCTGCTCTAAGACTTTCTGTAGAGCCTCCCTGTGCGCTTCTGAACTGAGTAACAGTGATAATACTGAGATCTTTGAAGGAGTTTGCAACAGCTGATCAACAATGTTGTATTCACTCCTTTGGATGAGCTTTAGCATCTCATCTTTGTTTTTTGAAAGGTCGGGATTACTGGATTGACCGACTGGTGGATCAGGAATTTCTGCCTGAAGTTCCTTTTCTTTGTTGGATTCTCCAACCCCTCGGTTGAAGATTCGACCGCTCCGTGTTACACGACTGATGTCTGCAGAATTCACGACGGAGGGTAATGGAATTTCCTTTCCATTCTCGATTATTGTTGCACCGTATTTGTAAGGGTTTACCTTAGCTGATTCATACGGTAGTTGCCCCGGTAGATAGATGACTGTGGGAACCTTCTGACTTTTCTGACCATCATAAGTAACCTTGATCCGTTCTCGGTTGGGAACTCTAGATTCGTCAAGTAGAGGGATGATGGCAAAAACATCCCTGGTCCTGTGATGACCAGAGATCGTGACAACATCCTCAGCTTGCTCGGCAAGGTAGTTCGGCGACCAAATGATGGGTCCTGAACCTGGATATGGATGAATTTCTCCATGATCGACCTGACCCTGAAGAGCTGCTCTCACAAGGTAACACCCTTGGTTACTTTCCGAACAGACGCTACAACTGTCATAATTGTGTGGTGGCACCTGGCCACGCCCACTTTGAATACAATGTAACCTCACTAGGTTACCTTCCATTGATCAGACATCCTGACTTTGACGACGAGTAGGATTCCTGTTATTGATACTAATCTGCTGAGTATCTTCGTCCATATAGATCGGCATCCACCAGTGATTTAACAAGTGCTGAAGTGCCTCCTGGACAAGGGTACAACCTCGATCGTTTTCGCAACCCGCTTTACAATTTTGATAGTCATGTGATACTAAGAATCCAAGTCGGACCTGCTCAGCATGTAACTCTACCAGGTTGGTATCCATTACGCGGATGTCGAAGATCTGAACCATGTTAATTTGATAGGAGTTCCTATCATGGTAGTCTTGGATCCATCCAAGGTCTATCTGACGCTGGAGGGCCTCTTGTATGAAAGAGCATCCCTGTTTGTTTACCTAGCAAATCAGACAGGAACTGTAATCGTGCCGCGGCAGATTATGATACTGGCTTTGCCTTGAGTGCATCGCCACCAAGTTGACATTCATCGCACGAATATCGTGGTTTTGAATGACGTTGGAATTCGTGTAAACCATGTTAACTCCACGAACTCGGTGCTCTTGGATCCATCCAAGATCCATTTGTTCCTGTAGAGCTGCTTGCACTACAGAACATCCCTGGTTGTCTTTAGAGCAGATATCACACTGGTGATAGTTATGAGGTGGCACATGGCCATATCCACTCTGTCTACAATGCATCTTGACCAGATTGGTCCCCAATAAGAGTACATCGTGAATTTGATAGACATTGTTAGTCTCTTTCTCAATCAGATTGACTGCAGCTTTCTCATGTTGAGGCAGCGGGTTCGTGAGAACGTTAGGATTCGTATCTTTGAAAGATAAGAGCCCGCTCCTAACAAGCTTTTGCACGTCGGACTTGAAATTGAGGCAAGTCTCAATGTTATGCCCTGAACCTCCTTGATGATAAGGACATGTTTGATCCGCTTTAAACCAAAAAGGCGGCTTTTCCGGAACTGAAAGGGGAGACTTAGTCTGAATGTGCCCCTTAGCCAGCAGTAATGGAAACAGCTCTGCGTACGTTACGGGTATAGGATCAAACCCTGGCGGCCGTATTGTACGGTTGTTGTTATATGGAGGACGAGCCTGCTGAAGAGGTTGTTGTGTCCTTTGTTGGTCAGGTTGGCTCTACGCAACCTGAGGTTGATACATGGGAACAGGCGCGGGGCCGATAGCAGGAGTAACAGCTGCTACTGGCTGATAACGACGCCTTTGCTTTCTGAGAGAGATATTCCCAATATCTTGCTCTTTTTTCTTAGGGAGAGCACTACCGTATTTTTTAGTACTGCTCGTTGATCCAGTGTCTTTCACCAAAAGTCCTTCTCGGACGGCTTCCTCAAGACGTACACCCATGCCGACCATCTCGGTGAAATCACTGGGCGCACTGGCAATCATTCGGTCATAGTAAAATGAGCTTAAGGTCTTTAAGAAGATTTTTGTCATCTCTTTTTCCTCAAGAGGTGGACAAATTTGAGCGGCAATTTCATGCCACCTTTGAGCATACTCCTTAAAGGTTTCCTTTTCCTTTTGCGACATTGATCTGAGTTTATCTCTGTCGGGTGCCATGTCCAAATTGTATTTGTATTGTTGGACGAAGGCAGTACCAAGATCTCTGAATGTACTGATCGTAGTACGGTTTAAACCCACGTACCATTTGAGTGCGGCACCGGTTAAACTATCCTGAAAGTAGTGAATCAGTAGGTCCTTATTCTCCGTCTGAGCTGACATCCGCCGAGCGTACATCACCAGATGGCTCTGAGGGCAAGAGTTACCCTTGTATTTTTCAAAGTCGGGCACTTGGAACTTGTGCATAACTTTCACATTTGGGACCAAGCAGAGGTCTGCGGCGTCCTTTCCAAATAGATCCTGACCGCGAATGGCTTGCAGTTCTTTCTGCATTTCCAAGAACTGCTCCAGGAATTCATCCATTCTGTCAAACATAGTCTCCTTCTAACCAGAAGGTGTCTGTGGAATCTGTCCTTCCGGGACAGTGTGCACCACAGGGGGTGGTACCGTGACTACGGCAGTAAGTCTTGGCGCCTCCCGAAGTTTGTAACCTTCAGGAGTCTTGAGTATGCCCCTGGCATCTTCGCTTTCCCGAAGTTTGTAACCTTCAGGCCCAGCGGCTTCTGTTGCGATTCCCTGATCTTCAGTGATCGGCGGAACATATCCTTCCGGGATATAGTTAACAGGCATGCCCCAAGGACGATCTTTCGGCATCTGATACCTAGGATCATACTTTTCTATGATGGGCGTTGAGGTGATCTCTGAGATCACAGTTCTTTGTAGCTGAGCTTCTGCCATGGCTTGCATGTCGTTACGAAGCTTTCTCATATCCTCTCTCAGAGCGTCGATCTCTTCTTTCAACTCCCTATTTTCTTCCTCAAGATCATCCATCTTTTTCTGACGATTGGCATGAGTATTATACGAATGAGACAGTTTGACTCTAGAATCGAGACACAAACGTGAGATTCGTAGGTAAGGAGAATACGCGATGTGAGAATGATGAATGCAATGATTATATTAATTGTTGTTTTTTTGGTTTAATCAAAATAAACTTCGACAATTAGATTGCAAATATCAAACGGTGGGGAAACCCCTTTTTATTGAATTCCAAAGGATTACAGAAATGGAAATACAGTAGATTACAAAGTGCAGAAACAGAAACCTAAGCTAAAGGGTCCCGAGTCCTCTCCGAAGAGAAATCGGGTGCTGATTCTGGTATCTTCCTTTTCTTTGACCGGGGAGCTTGAGCCGTTGTCGGTTTGTCATTCCTTTGCCAAGTGAAAGGAGTGAGCAAATTCCTTTGGTCATCTTGATTCTCTACAGCATGCCGCTCCAAAATTTCAATCAGAGCATCTTTCTCTTTTAGTAGTTGCTGTATTTGGATACACTCTACGTCGAGGGTGCGGTACTTGTTCTTCCAAGACCTTCTCTCCTTTTGAACTTTGTTGAGAGTATCCTGAAGCTTTTCAGTTTCCGTCATGAAGTACATGACAGTTTCCCTCGGTGGAAGAATTCCGTAACGAGGATAGGGCATTTTTAGCTTGAGAGCTCTGGTTTGTACCCAATGGAGATAAGGCTCCACCGAGACACAGTCCGGTTTTCCCAGAGACTCTCGTCCTTTCTTATGAACCTGTTTCCAAGCTTGCACTATTTCCATCTTTAGTGCTCTGTTGTTTTCTCCTTCTTTGAAGAAAAGACCTTCCAGATGAACACCCAGTGGGATGTGTCTCATCGGGTATCCAAATTGACGAAGAACCAATATCGAAGGATAGTTGATTCCTCCTTTAGTTCCTATGAGGGGTACGTTGGGGAAGTTTCCACAACGGTCAATGATTCTGATTCCCTCATAAATCCTATTACACCAATCTATATCGGAATTGGTGAGAGACATGATCTTCTGCGACCAACGTAAGACACTCTTGCAATCCCAAAAAGCAGCAGACTTAGGCAAGTGCGAGATAAACCATTTATAAAGCAGAGGTACACAGCATGTGATCTCCCCTCCGGTGTACAAATTTCCTAAGTGTACAGAATGATACGCATTTGCAAGCAAAGTCGGCACAGGGTTTCCAATGAGAAAAACCTTAATAGCGTTGATATCGACGAAGTTATTGATGTTGGGAAACAAAAATAACCCGTAGGTGAGCAAGACAAAGATGCTTTCAAAAGCAGTCCCGTTCCCTATACTAGCGAAGTATAGAGCCTTTTTTGTCAAGAACTGGGCTGGCAAACCTTGGATGCCACCCTTAGTGGTCATGTGAGTCCTGACCTCAGACTCGTCCAAATGAATTGCTCTTGCAATGATCTGATTCTTTGGAATTTCTTCCAGTCCAGAAAATGGAGCTCGATCAGTGATATGTAAATCAGCCTGATGAGAATACTCCTCCAGCGTTGGTGATAGCTGGTAATCGGGAATGTGAAACAGTGATAAACCGGATCGTAGAATTGAATGAGCGCGTCCATGATCCCCTCAATCACATGGACTCTTAACAGTGGTAGCAAACCACCGTGCTTGGCTCTAAAAGCCTCTGGGCTAGTGATCATCCTTGCTAACCTTCTCAAATCCCCTAGTTTTGGAACCTTGAAGGTATACTGGCGAGTTCTCCTTCTACCGAAATCCATTAGCGTAATCTTTTTCTCTGATATTTGCAATCACAGTCTTAGTTTAATTTGAAAAACAGAGAGACTAGAAGAGAAGTTTTTTGAATGTTTTAATGTTTTATTAAATGAATGCATGAATGCAGCACACAAAAACATAGAAAAAACATGGGGTCAAAGGGTCGTTGTCATGAAGTCAAGGCTCTACCCATCCCCAAAGGTTTATACTAGGGTGATTTTTGTACCTGTACTCATTATCATCAGCTCCTCCTAGGAAGGCAGACAACAAGCGGATCGCCAGCGAGTTGTGTGCAATCTTAGAGTAAGTGTCATTCACCGAGAATAGATCACCAGCCTCAAATGAGGGTAGTATCGCGTAACAGCTATTTCTGATAGCTTCCGCACTACGAAAGGGTTTGGCTTTTCTAGGTGTATACTCAATCTCACCACAAGCGGCATCACACGCATTCCCAGTAGCAGAAAAATAAACACGTATAGCAATTGGGAAAAGCAGTATATATATTTGTCCTAATCATCCTAGACTTATAAAGCTACGATTCTTAAGTTCCTGACAGAAATGGGTTCCCCGGCGGAAGCCCCAATCTGTGGTTCCCTGCCTAAGAGATGGACCAGCATAAGTCAATCTTTCTCTTCGGTAGAGTTCCCATTTTCCGTAGAAAACGGGGATGATGCCCTAAGGCAGAAAAGGAGACTCCCCAGCAGAGTCGCCATTTGTGGAAATTTTCACACAAGAGAAGTAGAAAGAAAGGAACGGGCCCCACGGTGGGCGCCATTTTTCTGTAGCGGGCGATTTTGGACGCGGTTCTTAAGCACTGGTCGCTCTCTGCGGTTTGAGCTTAAAACTACAGGTCGATTCATTTTTTATCCTATTGTGAGCTGAATAAGGAAGGGAAATAGATGTCTCCAATTAACCCTGCTTTGCATACTGAGTTTAAACAGCGGTCTGTTAGGTTACGGATGTTATCAATGTGGAGGGGCCTTGTACTGGTTATTTGTATTTTCGCCAATACGGTTTTCTTTCTTTTTATCTAGGCAGAAGGTTTCTGGTGGGGAATAAGGAATAGGATGTTAGGACTGATGCTTTTGAATTACTGCTTTTAATTGATGGAGATATGGGATTTGGGTTTTTTGTTGATTGCGCTCGCTAAGATCTTTTCTTTCGATCTTATGCCTACGTATTCCCGTTTACCGAAACAGGGAAATCAGAGCGTTCGTAGTTCCTCCTATTCTATGGGAGGAAATGGGTGTTTTGGTGTCTTGTTCAAAGCCCAAGACGTGAAGCGAAAGGTAGTTTGTATCTTGATCAAAGCCCAAGATGTGAAGCTGAAAGGTCTATTTGTGTCTTGTTCAAAGCCCAAGACGTGAAGCTGAAAGACCTCGACTTTAGAGAGAATTTGTCATCTCTAGAGAAGGGGGAAGGAGAATTACTTTAACAGGGATACGCGGATCCGAGCAATGCCATAATTTCTGAAGAAAGGGTTTTTAACCTGAAGGAGAAGACTTTAACTCAGTGTAGATCAATGCCATCTTTCCTTAGGAATTTCTCATGCTAAAAGAGGGACAGTGGCATGGATATAGATGATCCAGAGGCTTGCCGCTTACAGCGATTAGATGAAGGGAAAGGAGTTGTTGATGTTTGTGTACTGTGAACGAGGCACAGCTTTGATGCTAAAAGGTTAATTGGATTAACCAGTGGTTTTCTTATACAAAGCCTAAGAGGAGGCTAATTTTCGCTAGGAAAATCATTATACAAAGCCTAAGAGGAGGCTATTTTGTGTCTCATACAAAGCCTGAGAGAGAGGCTAAAAGTTTTTGACCCGACGATGGAGTCTTTTGGTATCTCGTATAAAGCCCGAGATGGAGGCGAAAGGGGGATTGACTCAACGAGGGAGTCTCTTATGTGTCTCGTACAAAGCCCGAGAGAGAGGCTAAAAGTTTGACTCAACAAGAGAGTCTTTTTGTATCTCGTACAAAGCCCGAGATGGAGGCTAAAGGTTTGTTCAGTTGAGTGACAGATCCAATATACTGATTTTAAAAGAGAAAATCAGTTCTTATATGAACAACACTGTACTCAGGGATTTGATTTGAGGATCAGGGATATTTCCTTCTCTTTGAGGAAACGGGAAATCCAAAGGGTATTGAGACTGTCCGAGTCTGCGGGTTTCCTTCCTATTTAACGAAGGGGGTCACTTGAGAATGTCTTTGAGACTCAAGGAAGTTAGACTGTCCAAGTCTAAAGTTTTATCTTTCGTACTATGCTTTGAGAAACAGTAGTAGACTCTATGAAAGGACTGTTCTATGAGGATGACTAGGTTCTGTTCCTATACCTCTAGGAGGTCGTCGGGACAATTTGTACAAAGCCCAAGAGGAGGCTGGAAACTTTTAAAAAGCCGACGGGTCCTTGTACGAAGCCCAAGAGGAGGCTATTATTCCCGAAGGAAGAGATCATTATACGAAGCCTAAGAGGAGGCTATGAATACTTCTAAGAAGCCGTAGGGTCCTTGAATAATGCCCAAGAGGAGGCCGATGCTTTTAAGAAGCCCGTGGGTCTATCATCTCCTTTCCATTAGGAGAGATAACTCATTTAAAGATAAAAACCACTGGTAAACGTGCGAGGTTTACTATCCAATGACTTTTAGCTTTTGAAGAGGGTTCCTTAGTTAAGGTCCAAGATTATGACCATAGTGGGTACCCAAACCCCGAGACATTCAAGGCAAGCTATCCACAAGGAATAGATCAAGTCAGGAAAGTTCGAGAATTTGGAAGAAACTCAAAGATGCCATTCACGAAGAATACATTCATCTTGGGGAGTAGAGTTTCTTGACGATTCCTAAGGAGGACAGCCGTAGAGAAGACTGTATCTGGTGCTCCTATTGGGGATCTAGGCATCTATTTCTACGAATAAATGAAACGGCGTCACCTAGTTCTAGACGTAGTTGCCGGGGAAACTCGAAATATGTATACTATTATTACACAGTAGATATGAGTTTATGAAAGGAGACTTACAGTGAGCAGCCCCACAATACAGTTTATAATATGAAAGCAGTAAATGAAAGCGATAACCACTTACTCGGTTGTAGTGCTTCCATGCTGTTTGGTTAGTTGTTCAACAAAGAAAGATTGAAAACAACAGTATATTCAAAATCAAAGGAGAAAGTGCTTTGAAAAAGAAAGATTTGGGGCTTACAACTCAAGGAGAGGCCCAGGGTTTTATCAGTGAGCGCACTGTTTGACTTTGTACAGCGGGACTTATACAAGTGACTGGGGCCCAAAATGTTTTCTGTACAAAGGGATGGGTCTTACACTCTCTCAAGAGGCCCAAAAGGTTTAAAGAAAAGAGTGGGGCTTATAACACGAGGGTAGGCCCAAATGATTTTTCGTTTAAAAATGGCGATCGCGCCGAGGTTTTCTTTTAACGCGGAGGGACTTATACAATAAGTGAGGCCCAAAATGTTTTGGTTAAAAGGGGGATTGGGTCTTACACTTTAATAGAGGCCTAAAGTGTTTTTGAATGGGTCTTATAGCTCAAGGAGAGGCCCAGATGAGTTTTATTTTTAAACTGGCGACGATCGCGCCGTTTACTTGTACAGAGGGACTTATACAATGGATGAGGCCCAAAAAGTTTTTGTACAAGGGGGGATGGGTCTTACACTCTCTCAAGAGGCCCAAAGAGTTTTAAGAAAAGAAATGGGTCTTACTACTCGAGGGTAGGCCCATGTTTGTTTTGAAAAGGCGACAATCGCGCCGTTTGTTTTTTGACGGTATCGGGACTTATACAATGCACTGAGGCCCAAAAAATGATTTGGTCAAAAAAAAGATTGGGTCTTACACTCTATTAGAGGCCCAAAGTGTTTTGAAAATGATTTATGAGGGTTGAATTAATCCAAAACCCTAATTTGTTTTCAAAATGTATTTAATTGAATAAAAATTCAATTAAAATGATCAAAAATTGTTTAACACGTGGAAAACAAATTGTGATCTTGGATTAATGCTTCAAAAATTAAGTATTGACCTACAAAATAATTAGAAAGCATTAAAAGTTGCAAAATCAATGTAGAAAAAATATTTAAAATGCCAAAAATAATCAAAATATTAATTCTTTACAAAAAGGTCAATTATATGAAATAAATAATATTTTTGGGATTTTTTGTGAAAATAAAATATTTTAACATTTTTTTGAATTATTAAAAAAAGAATCAACTCAAAATCATTAAAACTCAGAGAGAAATTAATTTTTGAATCAATTAAACAAAATCACAAAATTCAAATATTTGAATATATGAAAAATGGCGCCAAGAACAGCTGAAGAACACGCGCGTGTTCTTGGTTTCTCAGATTTGCATTTTCTATCCAATCTCCATGAATACGTAATCATATCATGCAATCCACATATCATTATGCTCGTCTCAACCTCACGATCATGTCTATGTACTTTAATTTCATTTAAATTAAACATACAACAAGAAATCACGAAGAGACCTCAAGAACCCTAATTTCTGCATGAAGGCTAGGATTTTTGATACACGATTCAAACAATGCAATTAATTGAGGGAAAATATTCCATGCATGATTATGAACATATGGCCAAATTATTGTGCGAGGAAATATGCATAGATTGAGAGATGACCAAGTATGTGCTTACCTCCAAGTCGTGACAGCAAGAGCATATGTGATTTTGAGTTGGAGGTGTTGCAGACAAGTTGTGATGATCTGAACAGCTTCCCTACACCATATGGAGTGTGTTTGAACACTTGGATTGAATTGAAATGGACTGGATCAGTTTATGGCATCTCAGCTGCAACTTCACTTCAAACTTGTGTGGATGGCAAGTGATTTTGAGATTTAGATGTTCCAGATGTTATGTGAGTGTTTGATCAGCTCATATGTGATGTATGTGAGGTGTGTGAGTGATTGGTTTGATTGGAATTGCTCTCAAACTCAAAACCCGATAGCTACCTTGCTAAGAAAGGCATTTTTGCCAAGAGAAAGAGATTTTGATGAAAGCATCTGTTAGATGGCTTTGGTGTACTCAAACTGACCACAATTGAGCTCTATTTATAGTAGAGCAAGTTTGTTTTGCAAGGAATAGTGCACGGCAGCTGGTAAGTAGGTTTGGCCAATGTTGTCCAATGAGAAATCAAGTCTCCTCTAGCCATTGACTAGAGGTTAGGGCACAGAGATTGGTTCCCTTGGTCTTGGATAAGTCTTGACTGATTTCAGATGAGAATGGCTCATTCCATGCCACCTTGATGGTTCCATTGAATGCCTCATTCCAAATTTGAAGTCTTGTCCCTACTTTGGCAACTCTAGGTTCAACATGTTATTCCTTGTTCCTTGGACCTTGGAGGCTTGGCTCAGTGATTGTCCCCTTTAGATTCAATCCTCTGAGGTGTCCAAGTGGATAGGAACAATTGAATTTGGCTGATTTTGGCAAATCGACCAAAGTTGCAAATTCTGCCTTGCTTGTGACAGATTTCAGCAAGGCAACTTGCCAATGTTGTACCTCATGGTGTAGGTTGAATTTGGCAATGTTCTTGGCCATTTTGGAAAGCTCTTACATGATACAACAACTGTTTGAACAATTTTGGTTTTGATCTCTTTTGATCCCAAGTGGAAAATCCCCCTACATTTGGCAAAAAGTGAGACAGAATCTGACTTAGTGAAAATTTCACTAAGTGTTGGAAAAAGTGACTTTTTCACTTTTCAACCACTTTGATCACTCCATAACTCAAAATCCTTAATGAATTGGAATGACTTGTAGTTGAAGTTTTTGTAGGTGATAATGAGGGCTACAAATCCATCTTTGGATGAGAAAAAATGGCCTTGTGGTTTAGGAGTTATGGTCCTCCAAAGTTGGTACCTTTGCCACTTTATTTTTTAACTTAGAAAAATTTCTAAGTTTTATGGTTACCCCTTTTACAAGTTATCTCACTTTTCTTGATTTTTCTTGATGAATGATGATTCAAATCATACATTAACATCATTTTAGGGTTAAAATCCATTTTGGTGAAAAATCTCAAAAAGTCAAAGTTGACTTTTGTGCACAGTTGACTTTTTATCAGATGAATTCCAAACTGTGCAATTCTTCAGGAAATCATGTCCTTGACCTAAATCAAACTTGATGGACATGTTCCATGGGTGTCATAGGGTATATTCAATCATGTATTAGGGTTTGGGAGCATGTCCAGGTCAAAAGTCAAAGTTACAGTTGACTTTTCTCTTAAAACCCTAATTGTGGTGCAGATGAAACTGAGACTTGTTGCTCAAGCTTCTTGGATTAATACATTGTCCCAAATGGATCAATATGGTATATTAGAGACCCTCAAATCATCTCTTGAGGTCTTGGCTCGTGGTTTGTCCCAAAAGTCAACTTAGGGGTGAATTAGGTCAAGAAACCCTAATTCCTGATATTTGAGGTATGCATCCCCTGAGGAAAAATTGACTTGATGCATGGGTTCATGAGGTTCCATGAAGTATATTAGGTCATGTTTTGGATCATTGCCTTGTGCCCAGATGAAAATTTCCATCTGGAGGCCCTGGTCGACCAAAACCCTAATTTGGTGACACTGTCGATCTTAAGACTTGATCCACCTAGAAGGGAGCAGCCTTGTGCTTAATCCTTGAAGTGGGAGTCCTTTTTGATCCATTGTGGATATTCAAGAGATTAGACAAGTTGAGGATCATGTCATTTCTTGATTGATCCTTTGTCTAAGCACTCAGAGAGGGCTTGAAACCCTAATTTTGCTTGTATTGGATGCTCACCCATTTTTGGGGAGACTGATGAAGCATGATGGTTCATCCATATTGTGATGATGATTTTCACAATGATGGGAAATCTAAGTGGTCAAAATTTGGGGTATTACACTTAGAAATATAGATACCGTTGAATGGCATTCTTTCCCTCGCACAGATCCCTTTGGAGAACGATAAGTTGGGTTACTTATATATTTTTGCTTGCTGCTATTCTAGCTTCAACAGCTTCTCAATTGAATCCACTTCTCTTAATTGTTCTATTCCACATACGATCCAAGTTATATGCTTAACTTCGGAACACCCAATTCTCACTCTTACTTAGAAAGATAACTTTCAAATTTCCTTCTCTGGGTAAAACACAATTGCACACAACTGGTACCACTCTCACAGTCTAAATCCAAAACCATGAACTCACGGAAGATAACAAATACTAAACTCTGACCAACCGCTCATACCTTACTAATACCATAATTACACACCGAAATATTTCTTGCAAGATCAATACTTCGTGAGTATTTTTCAACTTCGTCCTTAAGACTCGCAACGGTAATAATAACAATACACTTAAGACTTTCTCACATTCAACACAATTCACAAGACTATTTCTCCAAAAGTTAAACTCCCTCGTCGTCTAAACAAATGACCAATTACGCCACACCTTTCCACAAGTTCCAATTTTTAAACACAATTCCGTCTTTTATTTACTTGCAATCCCATCTTCCATTCACACAATACTCTCCAATTGGAGCAACATAAGGTAACAAAATGCAGATGATGGTTCCTAAGGGATTTCACAATTTGCCCACATGTTAATCGATTAACCGTTTGAGCTAATCGGTTAACTCCTCAAAATTCAGTGTAAAACACCATCCTTGCACATGTCAATCGGTTAACCACATTGCATTAATCGGTTAACACTGCTGCGGAATCTAAAAACCAGTTTTTTTCCTTAATTCAAAAGTCATCTTAACTCAGAACCATCAATCCAGTTCGTACTGACTCGCGATATCATCCTAAACTCGCGGCTTCTTCACTTATATAACATTCACTAACCATGATCCACTCAAGGTAATACCGAACAAAGTTAAAACATGCAGATGACACACTCCAACCAAGTGACAAGGCAAAATTCCAAATTCTGACGCGGTCATACGACAAATCATTGGCGGAATAGTTCATTCTCTGCTCATACAACTATGCTAGATGAAAGCCAATAATGACAACATTATAGGGTTTTAACCACAACTCATACTTGATTCATCCACAAGCAAAACCCAACGCATAACCATTACACGGTACCATAAAAGCGATGGACATAGCATGTCAAGCCTACAACCTTGTTCTCTCACTTAAACTCCTTGGAGAGAATTAATACACCACGTTCTTAGTCCAACAAAAGGTAGATTCTGAATATTCCGATTATTCACAATTACAGAAGTTTCTCTATATGTGAAAATAAATCGGGGCAATGCATCCTCTTGAAGAACCTTTCCATCACTTCGTACACATTAACCGGGATTTCTTACCCTTCACCATCCATTGCACACCACACTTACACCAAATTCACTTAACGAAATATTCCCTACCAACAATTCTCATCAACTACTTACAAAACCCTTCCGGTATAAATCGTTCCATGATTTACACTTAGTCCGTAATAAGTCCTGATTTGCTTCTCGTTGTTTACCGCAATCTTGCTTCTTAAAATACAATACTCACTGTTCCACCAAGTACGTCCCTTCACACTTGTCTCAAGACTAGGAATCCATCACGTACACTTGTGACCATGGTGCTACTACTACGCTTGTTCTTAATACCAAGGTGTAACTTTTCCCATTCCACATCATACTACTAGGGTTCTCGTGGGTGAACCATTCTTGATTACACGTCCTTAATTTTAGCTTCAACAACAACTTAATAACTCTATTGCACATTCGTCCAAAATACGTTCTGTTATCACTTCCTCATAACATATTGTTAATACCGTTTTCCACATCGCGTTTACTTTGCTCTCCACGGTAATCCTCTTAGGGCCAAATATAAAACCATCATACTAAAATTTCCTTAAATCCAAGATAATTACGTTGTTTCTTAATACAAACTTCTTTCGGTCCGTATCACTACACTTTCCGTTACTAAATGCGGCTCATTCTTTCCCCGACACAATACCTTATAATGTTCCTTGGGTAAATTAGCAATTCCAAAAATGGTCTCTTTCCGAAGACATAACCCTAACATATTATCCTGACCCCAAACTCTCTCTTCATAACTGAATATACGCAACATAACTTCTACCATTCGTCCGACACATTCCTATTCCACTTGAAGTATGTAAACACATCCCTGTGTTTCTTCCCACACTTCTCTACTACTTTAGGTTCTCATAAAAGCCGAATGTCCTTAACTCTCAAATTTTAGCTAGTCAGAAGATATTGCTCTGAACACATTCCTTAAGGTACTCTCGTCCATTCAAGATACCATAGCAATCTTAGAACAGAAACACCAATAACTATCTCACTTCCGGACCTTACTTCACACGTTCCTCAAAATAACCTTTCTTTTTCACGGAATGAGATTACTTGAAATTCTTATCTATATCAGTGGTCAATCTAGCTCTACTAGTGATTTTACATATTCCTCAATACCTTGACCAATCGTCCGATAGAGATCCTTAACTTTCAGACTCCATCGATTCCAAAGGATTGCTTGAACAACACACTACTCTTTAATTCCATGCTACCCAAATCACAACTTCTACTAAAACCTCACTGAGCTGACCAAACTCCTCACTACTAACTCTTGGCTTGAGCCTACCCTCACAGCACAAGTTCCGACAACACTTTGGAGTCCTCGTGGTCGCCCAACCATGGTTCTACCTATCACATACGTAGCATTAGGTTGATCAGGCCCAACACTACATAGTATGATATTAAGATTCATGCTGGCAAGACACACTTAAGAGGCAGGAATAGATTTACTTATGATGTTTCAAGGCTAGGCTGAGGATACGACCTGCTCTGATACCAACTGTAACGCCCTGTATAATATATATCTAGAATAATACCATACAAGTGTTTTATTTGGTACTAACACCATCATAAGTGCCTATTGGCATAATTCACATACTTGACCATTAAAAAATATAATACAACTCATGGTACAAGATATGGAAATTAGCCAAAACAATAAAAACTAAGATCAATATACAATATCCTTCATTGTACAATAAATTACACAGCGAAAAAATCTCAAGCTAAGCTTCTCTTAAAACATCCAAGCATACCTCCACTTGTAAATCAGACCTGAAATTAACCTGAAAAATAACAACAATAATGGGGTGAGATATTAATCTCAGTGAGTTCCCCTATCTTATGGATTCTCTCGGCTTTACAGGGTTCTAGCCAATCCTAACTCAAGCCAAGGGGAAGGGAAATGACCTTGAGTTCTCAATCTCACACTATATGGAAACATGTTCATGAGTTCACCAACTCAAAATATCACTAATTGATAACCTTACCAAGGCATCCCCTTTTCCCGTCCGTTTCTACGTCTAGAAGCCGACCCGAGTCATGGATCCTTGTAACCTACTTGACATACGAATGGATTCGGGTTCTACGGGTCATTGAATGAACCGTCACTTCACACGGGCCATTAACCATCACAAGCATACGCTCCATGGGCGCCATTCATACTGCACGCGGGAATTAAACCTGCCAAGTAGTCATGCATACATTTCAGAGGAGCTCGAGACTCATGAAACAACAACTCAAGAGAAACAGTTACGATTACGTGATCTCACACACAAATGTGATTGTATTCGACAATCACAAGGCCACAATACCTTAAGGCCACATTCTCCTTTCACAAATAACACAAGGTTCACACACATGTTCCATACTAGTGTCTCACTCTCCTCTAGACCATTACTCGTCAAGGATGCACATCTATACATCGAATGCACGAGCATCACCATCTAGAGTTCTCTAACATACTCCTAGTCACAACCTAGAATCATACCAATTGGTTTTGGGGTAAGGTTTCCTCACTCTTCCTAATTCATTTTAAGCATGCATTTTCTCTCATTCAAAATTCACAATTTGATGGATATGGCATAACACACTTCATATAGGTGAACATTTATCACAACATATCACATAACATTATTTTCACTCGATTAATAAGTTAACACAATTCTTAGGTTCCCTCCGATTCATTTAATCGAGTATAAAAATCAATATTTCTCACTTTTATCTCGTAGGATATTTTCATAGCTTTCCAACTGCTATCACTATGCCTCGATCGGAATTACGATCCAAAAGATAACAATTTTTAAGCATTTTTCACAAATCACATCATACATATACCATACACATTTTAAGGCATACAATCCACTACTATCCTATACCAAGCATCCTTGGTTAAGTCATGGTCTAACATTACCATTTACTACCTTATTGGATCATATTTCCAAAGGCTTTGAACTCGTATCAATCGGATTCTCGATCCTTGAGGTTTGGGGGAAACAAAATTACATACATTACATTTCTATATTTATCTTATCAATCTATAGCATATAACCATGTTTCTACCTCACCATCATATAGCATATGAAATTAGCTTTCCAACGCTTCCGACCGTGCGTCAAACAGAGTTACGAAACTCAAGTTACGGTGAAAATAAGAGGCGCAATATTTTTCTCTGCGCAGGGGACTTTGCTATGCGAACCTGACTTCACGATGCGAACTAAGTCAGTAGCAGAATGCCCTGTTTTTCGCTACGGCTCGTATAGCGAGCTGTATCAATGTCTGGACGTATTTTTGTGAAGAAAACACCAAAATTTATCATTTTAAGGTCCCCAATGACCCAAAACATCAAGAAAACAAAGTTAGTACCAATAATAACAATAGAAACAACATCAAGAAAGATTTCATGGTTCGATACCCAAAACCGTAACTTTCCAAACTTTCAACCAATTTCTACCCCAAAGTTCCTAACTAATGGAACTCACCTCTTTGAAGAAGAAGAAGATGAAATGATGGTGAAGATGATGAAGCTATGAACTCCTCTTTTACTTCCAAGAGTTTCTTTTCTTCTTTCCCCTTCTCTTATCTTCTTCCTCTCTTTCTCTTCTCTTTCTCTCTTACTACCTTTTTCTTCTTCTTAAACACACACACACACACACACACACACACAGATATATATATATATATAAACTTATTATATAATATAATCCAATAGAGTAAAATATCTCCAATTGATATTTTATCATCTAACACTAAATGATCAATTATTAGCGTTACCATAAAATGCTCTCTTGGACTAATAATTATTGATCCATCTCTTTCATTAAATAATTGATCTCTTCAGAGTTCATTAGTTGCTCTATTGATTCCAAATGTCAATACTTAAAGTACTTGGAGGATTCCATAAATATAATGAACCAAAGATAGAGCACACAAAAGCTCATCTGATCTCATCTGATATCCAATTGAGCGTTTAAATAATATGGGGTATTACACTAATTAAGTCAATTAAGAATTTTCAGAATTTTTTCAGAATTTTCTGAAACTATAAAAACAGAAGAAAAAAAATCATAAAAATAGAAAAATAAGGAATTCTGGATTTTTAGGGTAACGTTCACTATTTAGCTCCTAAATAAAGGGTTTTAATCTCTGATTTTTTTTATAATGAATTGTCAAAGAATCAGACTAATCTGAGACGATTTTCCTGAAAACCGATTTTTTAACGCTAAAATGCGAAAAAGCTAGAACGCAAGAACGCCGAAACACAACACATATTACTCTAATATTGGTTGAAATCTACAAGAGTCCCTGACAATGGCGCCAATTTGATTCGTTATCGCACACAGGTCAAAAACGAGTTTAAAAGTGTAGTTTAGGGTAACAACACTCGAATGTCATATCACAAAAACTCTTCTCTTGATTTTTATCAATCGATTGAAATAAGGGGGCTTTTGATTCAATTGAGAATAATTGATTATAAAAAGTGATTATGAAATAAGTTGATCTACTGTTTTAGTTTCCTAACTTATCATTGATTAATATAATTTTTAGCTCCCTAAGTGTATTTGACCCTATTCGATTACAATACTCACTGACAAGCGCAATTGGTATTATGTGATGTATGTTCCTATCATCCAAAGTAAGCAAACGGATTTAAGATATCTCTAATTAAGCAAACACGATTTAATCAATCACGATAACGATAAAACTACACTAACGTGACTATAGTTAAGGATCATGCAACAATCAAATTTAATCAACTATATCCTATAAGCAACCATGGAATTAAGCAAACGAAAGCAGTCGAATTAAGAAAACGAGTTTATAAGAAGTATTGAAAAGAAATCAAAATTAAACTGAAATTTATAAAACCTCAAAGTGTCGGCGGAAACCAATTACAACAGATTAACCGTGCGGACTTTAGTTCTCCATGAAAGTCATATCCTAGCCTCTAATTTTAGTGAATGCGGAATAGTTAAAACAGTGATGAACAGTAGCGCGACTTCTACTAGATATAAAGAAACAAGGAGTTAGGTTCTTATCCCAACCGGGTCGAAAAAAATAAAAATCGGCCCAAAACTAGTTTTTTTCTAAAGTCCGAAACTTCAACGAATTATTTGACCCTACTTCAGTCCGAATCAGCTTTTGACTTCAGCACAAAACTTGTATCTCTTTCTCTTAACTTTCCAAGGCTTATTAGAACGTGTCAATCCAATTCACGTAGCCTAAGTTATGGTCTTCACAGTGAACAGGTATCAAATAACAGTTTAAGCTGAAAATAAAGTACGAAAATAAGATAAGGCCATAAATAAACTCAATTGTAAAAACACACTAAAATAGTAAAAATAATGAAATAAACTATAGAGTTGTCTAAGTACAATTGTAGAAGAAAGTGCATCAAAATGCACTGATCATAGGTTATATTTGAAAACCAACTTAGATCAATGAATGTTTTTTGAATTGCATGCATCTTGTAATTCATCTCTTGTTCTTCAACATATAGACTTTAGTTCAATGACCCAAGTTCTTCAAAGCAACAGTTCATTTTCTTCTATTTTATATTGCAAAACGTCAAATTTGTTGAAAAATTTTGAATCATCTTCATCACTGTCATCCTAATTAATAATCATCATCATCATCATCAATTAAAATAATGATGATGATGACTAAGAATTAGTCTACAAATTGATGCTTTGCAAAATAAACAATAAGATAATTAATCGTTGCTTTGAAGAACTTGAGGCATTGAACCAAATTCTATATGTTAAAGAGTGAGAGATGAATTACAATATGCATGCAATTTGAAAAACAGGGGAGCGTCTAAGTTGTTTTTCAAGAATAATTTAATTTTTCATATTATTATCTTCTAAATTAATTTGAATGGTTGTATATGTTTATTGAGGAGTAGGGAAAAATAAACAATCCACAACGATTATTTAATATAGCTATTGTGATAGGTTGCACACTACCTAGTTTATCACAACGGTCAGACGCCTGCGGTGGAAAAGAGCATACATAAAACCACACCCTACCTCACAACGGTTGGTCAACCATGATGGTATCCCTTTTCCAACCGTTGTGTAAGGGTTTTTTGTAGTAATATTAAAGCTTCATATTCAGCCTCATTGTTTGAGCAACTTCCTTGAATTTTAAATTTAAACTTTATTGGAATTCCTTTTGGGGGAAATAACTAGAATTCAAATGCTAGTCCCATGTTTATGCCTGGAACCGATGAAGTATAACCTCCAAGGTTTAAGTTTCACATAATTTTGTGGCACTTCGACTATTGCATGATCTACAATAAAATCAGCAAGAAACTGACCTTTCTTGTCCTTTAAAGGCACATATGTTAAAGAGCACTCAATTAAAGCTAAAGCCTTTTTTCCTATTCTACTATGTAAAATAAGCTTTGACATCATATGTTTAATAATGTCAATGTGAGAATAAACAAACACTTTTGTTGACTTTATATAATACTTCAACTTTGTACAAGAAAAATATAAACAAATGCGTAATTTCTCTATTGAGCTATACCTAGCTTCTGCATCATTTAACACTTGACTAAGGTGATAAATGGCTCTTTCAACGCCATTATTATAATCTTGTGCTAACATGCTGCCTACTATCGAATCAGATGCATATATGTACAACTTCATCGGTTTATCCCTCTCAGGAAGTAGAAGTACAAAAGGGTTCAACAAGTACATCTTGATCTCATCAAAAGCCTTTTGATGCTTTGGTTCCCATCTGAATCCCTCTTCTTTAGTCAATCGTAGCAAAGGTGAAAACACTTTTGTCTTGCCACCTAGGTTTGAAATGAACCTCCTCAAGAAATTTTCCTTTCCCAGCAAGGATTGGAGTTGCTTTTTGTTCAACGGAGGCTTGGTGTAAAAAAAAATAGCTTTTGTTTTGTTTTTGTTGATCTTTATGCCCTTTTTGTGAACCATAAAGTCTAGAAAATCATCTGCATGAACACTAAACACACATTTTAATGGATTCATTTTAAGTCCATTTTCCCCAATCCTTCCAAAGGATTGTCAAAGGTGGTCTAGATGGCCATTTTTACATGAAAACTTAAAAGACTTAAATAATCAAAATCTATTGCTGAATCGACTTAGGAATTCATCTTTTGGAGTAAAAAAATTTATGTCTCTAAAGTCTATATAGACTCTAAGAGTCCCATGCTTTTTAATCACGGGGATAATATTTTCCAACCATTTAATGCACCTAGAAATTCGTATGAACTCATTCCTTGGCAGCCTTTCGATCTCTTCTTTTATCTTCGACATTATCTCTGGTTCAAACGTCCTTGGTGTCTGATTCACATGCCTCTTGTCACGTCGAATTGGAAATTTCAATTCCACCAAATATTGGCTGAGCCCTGGCATTTCATCGTAGTCCCATGAGAAGTAGTCTATGAACTCTCTTAACAACTCTATCATCTGAAATTTCAGGCTTGGTTAAATCTTGGCGCTTATGAAGGTTGGCCTTTTGATTGTACCATTTCCTAAATCGACCTCTTTTAAGGGGTCTTATGTGTGTATCCTCTTGGTTGACGTTGAAGGGTCTTTCACAAACCCCAAAGGCTCATCATCATAAATGTAATCAAGCTCGCAGGTTTCTAAAGCTGTTTCTTAGCCATTCAGGCGAGTTTCCAATGTTTTAATAGTTTCAATTATTATGGCTTCGACGACCTTTTTCGCTGATATTTAGCCTCTAAAGGTGCTCTTATTTTATTCTCGACCACGTAGGCCAAAATGCGTGCTAATGTCTATGACTCAATCATCATTCTCTTCCATCGACCATCTTGTAGCATTGGTCGAACTTCCCCTTGTGCGTTCATATACCCACATGAACCCATGTGTTGGATGTAATTTTATGTACTGAAATGTGTCCCCTCTAGAGCAAATGGTTCTCCAATAGGTACGCATGGCGCAATATTGGCCAATTTTCTTTCAAAATTTATCATGTTGATTTAATTAACTTCTGCTAGAAAGAAAATTTGATTCGCTTCAATGTTTTCAACAATTTCGTCAGGTCTCCAGATCGAGACTCATTGATGCATTGTCGAAGGAACAACCTTTATATCGTGGATCCATTCCAGACCCAACAACGGGTTATAATTTTCTTTGGTTGGGATAACCACAAACACTGTTGGCTTGGATATAGTGTCTACCATGATGTCCACTTGAATGATACCCGATGTCGTGCCTATATTCCCTTTATAGTTTGAAAGAACCATGTTGTGAGGTCTTAGGTCAGTATCAAATTTTCCAATCTTCCTCAACATTGAGTGTGGAATTATGTTGATTGTCGCTCCTTCCTTGACCAACACTTTGTTGATCCCCACATTTTCCACCTTCACCCAAATGAAAAGAGATTTAAGATGGCCTTATCTTCGCCTGTGGTAGCATTATTCATCAAATAGTAGTATAGAGGTTTGTGGTTTGTCAATTCTTTGGCTAACCCACTTTCATCTTCTATCACCTCGGTGACTTGAACATATTCCACTAGTAGCATGGATATCATGTTACAAATTATGTCTAGCTTTTCTCCAAAACTAGAATCGAAACTTTTCGTTGTCATATCTTCATCTTTGTTTGGTACAACTTTCCATTCTTTTGACTATGTTAGAGGTGAAAAAGTAGGGAATAATTTTTGTTTGATAGGACGTCTAGTCAACAAGCCTTGCTTCATAGCTCTGACGCTATCATTTTTGTTCAAACTCTCTACTTTGAAGGCAACTTTTTTCTTCCTTTGGTGCCTCCTCCATTGTGTCCTGGTCATTGGGTTTTTTCCCAGGTAGTTCTTTGAAGTATATGAATAGTTCTTTAATGTCTTAGAATTATCATGGTGTTGACCTGAGATTTCTGTGTAGTAGGAAATTCACGTCAATGTTGCATGTGGTTAAATACTAAGTGTAACAAGTGATGAACAAGAGTCGACAGTGACGTCTCGTCGACTGGATGATCTCGATGAGCATCTAAAGATGTTAGTTTGGGAAACTGCAAGGAGATATCTTGAGCTATTAAGTGAGGAAGTCTCAAGAGTAGACCTAAAAGAGAATTTGACACCGTGTCGAAAGAGGCCTCTCCGACGGACTTTGAATACTTACAAGATTGAGGAAACTAAAGAAAAAAGGGGTTATGCATTGTGACCGTCCTCGACAAATAAGCAGTTACCAGCCTCTAGCAGTTAGAGAACGTGGGGTAATAACTTCAGAAGTTTTCAAAGCCATAAACAATGTGGAAGAATGTGGAGTGAGGAGTTGCATGCATTCAAGTGACGTTTCAATCCCAATAGCATTAGAACTGTCGAAGACAGTTATTCCTAGGTAGTATTTCTAGAAAACTCACGTTTTATAGCAAAGGGTTCTCAAGTTTTCACATATACTCTCTATAGAACTGAAGTACCCAAGTCACAAAGCGAAACAATTTGTGAGGAATTATATGAGTCTGCGTCTCTCTTTTCTTTTGTACTTTTATGTTTCCTTAATTAAAATCCCTTTATTTTATCGTAATTTACTGCACTTCACTTAATGTTGTTTACTACAATTTTTTATTACTTCAATTTAAACTTTATTGTCTTGGAAGTCTATTCACACACTGTCTGTAATAAGACATTTTGAGTTACATCTTACATGTACGTCACAGTCACAAATTTCACACAAAACCGATCCCGAGATTTATCGAGTTAATCTCAAAGACTTTTAAACTCGTGATTGTTTGCTGATAACATCTGCGAATAAATTGGCACGCCTGGTGGGACCCGTGTGTTTTTGTGAAAATTAAATTTCTTAAAGAAACTGTCATAGTTTTACTCCTTTTTCTTTCATTTTTAATGTCCATTGACGTATGCATTTAAGGAGTGACAAAATTTTTAATGTCCTAGGTCAAACTCGTTTGAGGAGTGGTAAGATTTTAGCATCCATGGCTAACACAAAAAACACATCTCAAGGTCAGAATGATACCCCAAACTTAGAACCAGTTGCCACAATCGTTAGTACGACAGGACGATGAATACGACTGAAGTTTTAGGCCCTATTTTATAACCGATGTCGGCTCTAGTGACGCTGCCAGGGATGTTGGTTAATTTACCATACATAAGAAGCGTACCAATAACCCCCACATTTTCCAAGTTTCATTATGCCTTTAGTTACTAGAGATTATCCTTATGGCGTGCTGTAACGCGGTTTTTGTGGTTTCGAATCACTATCGCTTTGGTACTACAGTTCGATTCATTTTTTATCCTATTGAAGCTGATGAAGGAAGGGAAATAGATGTCTCCAATTAACCCTGCTTGCAAACTGAGGTTAAACAGTCAAAACTGTTGGTTTACAGATGCGACTTTAGTTCGTGGGTCTCTCTCTGCTTATTTTGTTCAGAACGAAATACAGGGATTGTTCATGGGGAATTTGTTGGGATACTGTGCTAGATTGGCTGGAGGTAGGGGACTTTGGGGTTTTTCGATTAGTGTGCTCGCTAAGATTCTTTTTCAATCTTATGCCTACGTATTCTCGGGATAGGGAAATCAGAGCGATCGTAGTTCCTCCTATTCTATGGGAGAAAATGGTGTTTTGGTGTCTTGTTCAAAGCCCAAGACATGAAGCTAAAGGTGGTTTATATCTTGTTCAAAGCCCAAGATGTGAAGTTGAAGGGTGTTGACTTTAGAGAGAATTTATCATCTCTAAAGGGGTCTGTTTATCGCAATTGTTGTGTGACTGATTATAAAGGATAATTACTTTAACTGGGATATGTGAATCCAGCAATGCCATAATTTCCTGTATAGGGGATTTTTAACCTGAAGGATAAGACTTTAACTCAGTTTAGAGCAATTCCATCTTTCCTTAGGAATTTCTCATGCTAAAAGAGGGACAGTGGCGTGGATGTCAATAATCCAGAGGCTTGCCGCTTACAGCAATTAGATGGGGGAAAAGGAGTTGTTGATGTTTGTATGTTGTGACCAAAGCATGATTTGATGCTAAAAGGTTGATTGAATCAAACGGGGATTTCTTTATACAAAGCCTAAAAGGAGGCTATTGACCCAACAAGAGGATGCTTTTGTGTCTCGTACGAAGCCCGAGATAGAGGCTAAAAGGGGTGACTCAACAAGAGAGTGTTTTTATATGTGCCTTGTACGAAGCCCAAGACGGAGGTTAAAAGGGTTTGACTCAACAAGAGAGTCTTTTATACTCACCAAGAGAGTGATTTATATCTCGTACGAAGCCCAAGATAGAGGCTAATAGAGGATCGACTCAACAAGAGAGTCTTTTTATACTCAACAAGAGAGTGTTTTGTATCTCGTAGAAAGCCCGAGATGGAGGCTAACAATGTTAGCTCCGCTGGGGAGAATCATTGTACAAAGCCCAAGAGGAGGCTAGGGTTACTGTTTCAGCTGAGTGACAGGTCCAGTATGTTGGTTGAAAGAGAAAATCAGTTCTTATATGGGTAATGTTGTACTCATGGATTTGATCTGAGGACCGGGATTATTTCTTTAAGGAAACGGGGAATCCAAAGGGTATTAAGACTGCCCAAGTCTACGGGTGTTTTTTCCTATTTTTGAAAGGAACTTGAGAATGTCTTCGAGACTCAAAGAGATTAGATTGTCCAAGTCTAGAGTTTTATCTTTCGTACTATGCTTAAGAGAGATCAAGAGACAGTACATTCGCGGTAGAAAGATCTAGACTCTTTGAAAGACTGTTCTATTAAGATGACTAATTTTTGTTCCTATACCTTTAAGTGGTCGTCGGGACAATTTGTACGAAGCCCAAGAGGAGGTGAGAAAAACTTTTAAGAAGCCGACGAGACAATTTGTACGAAGCCCAAGAGGAGGCTATCTTCCCGGAGGAAGAATCATTATACGAAGCCTAAGAGGAGGCTGTGAAAACTTCTAAGAAGCCGGCGGGTTCTTGCACAACGCCTAAGAGGAGGCGGGGATGCTTTTAGGAAGCCTGTGGGTCCTTGCACTAAGCCTAAGAGGAGGCTGATGAACAGTTCCATAAGGGGTTTCACTTGGAACATTGGCCTTCTGTATATAAACTGTTCAAGGGGGAGATTTCTTAGATCTAGTTATCTAAAATTGTTGTAAAAGAAAATTCTCATGGTTTAGGTTATGTTGAAATATCCGGGAGAACGTCGGATGTAAGGAGACGAGGTTTTGTCTAGTTCTAGACGTAGTTGCCGGGGAAACTCTAAATATCTATACTAGTATTACACAGTCGATATGAGTTTATGAAAGAAGACTTACAGTGAAACAGCCCCACAATACAGTTATATACATATGAAAGCGGTAAATAAAAGCGGGTAAACACTTACTCGGTTGTAGAGCTTCCATGTTGTATTGTTAGTTGTTCAACAAAGAGATTGAAAATAACATTATGTTACAAAATCAAAGGAGAAAGTGCTTTTTGAAAGGAAAATTGGGGCTTATAGCTCAAGGAGAGGCCCAGGGTTTTATCAGTGATCGCACTGTCGTTTTGTACAGGGACTTATACAAGTGACTGAGGCCCAAGAAAGGTTTTCTGTACAAGGGGATGGGTCTTAAACTCTCTCAAGAGGCCCAAAAATGATTGAAAGTGAACAAAGATGGGTCGTATAGCTCAAGGAGAAGCCCGGGGTTTATTTTGAAAAGGGCGACGATCGCGCCGAGGTTTTAAAAACACCGTGGGTCTTATACAATGACTGAGGCCCAAAAGTTTTTGGTTTCAAAAGGGGATTAGGTCTTACACTCTATTAGAGGCCCAAAATGATTTTGAATGGGTCTTATAACTCGAGGAGAGACCCGGATGGTTTGTTTTAAACGGGCGATGATCGCGCCGGGATTTTTTGAAAACGCAGCGGGTCTTATACAATGACTGAGGCCCAAAAATGGTTTTGGTTTTCAAAGGGGGTTGGGTCTTACACTCTAATAGAGGCCCAAAGTTTGAAAATGTTTTGTGAGGGTGAAAATCAAAGAAACCCTAATTTTGCTTTTCTTTAAAAGTAAATATTTAAAGAAAAATCAAATAAAAATGATAAAAATGCCAAATAAGTTTGAATAAACCATTTGTGATTTTTGTTTAAGGTTTTAAAAATGAGGGATTAATCACAAGATGAATTAAAACTCATTTGGTTTTGATTTTCAAAGTAAATATTCACTTTTAAATGTTTAAAAAACAATTAAAAAGGAATTTATTCACAAAAATACTAATTATATTAAATAAATAATATAAATCTGATTTTTTGTGGAATAAAATATTTCAATATTTTTGTGATTTTTTCAAAAAGAAACAATAAAAAATAATTAAAATTGAAGGAGTTATTAATTTTCCAATTAATTAATAAAACATGAAAATATTGGAAAAAATAGCAATAATGTGAGAAAACACAAAATGGTCTGGGTGGGGTTTGAACCCACGACCTCAAGGTTATAGGGCGCGCGCCTTACCACTGGGGTGGTGATACATCCGTTGATTGAAACAAACCAACAAATACACAAGGCTTGCCTTGTTTTCTAGGCCTGGCCAAGGCAAGGCAAGGCAAGTTTTGGCTCAGAAACGTGAAGGCCATAACTTTCTCATTTATCCATGGATTGAGACAAAATTTAGGTCTATCCTGCCTAGAATTTCACAAGGAATCCAATGGTGGTGGTAGTTTTTCAAGACCATGTCCCCATTTTAAAACCCGATAGTGGTTTTGAAATAGGCCTCCAATTGCATTTTCTGTGCTATCTCATGATACAGGCAAGAATTGCATGGAAATTTGGTGCAAACACAACACATATAACATGTACAAGATGTGCATGATCAGTGGACTCAAAGAAATGCATATTTTGGAAAGTTCAAGTCATGATGCTTACCTCTTTTTGAGCTTTTGGAGTTTTTTGTGCAATCTGCCAAGTTTCTTGTTCCAGAAATGGTTTGATGCTTTGGACACTCTCAAATGATCTTTTAGAAGCTTTTAGGATGGTTGGAATCAGCTGGAAACCTCAGGGATGAGTTTGAGCTCTTTCTTGCAAAAGGGGCAAAAGTGGCCAAAATAGCAACTCCCTCAAATGGTGTTCCAGATGGGGGAACCATTTGGGACAGTTCAAGGATGATATTTGGAGTGTGTTTGAGGTTTTATCTGGTTTGGAAAGTGACTGATTCAAGACATGGCTTGAAAAATGCACAAAAAGGCATATTTTGAGGTTTTGAGAGGTGACTTTGAGATTTAAGGATTACAGGTCACTTGTGTGAGTTTGGACAGCTTAGATATGACATATTGGATGTGTTTGGACCATAAGCTGTGGTGGAATTGCTATCTAACTCAAAAACTCAGAGTTACCTTGCTAAAGAAGGTATTTTTGTCTAGAGAAAGAGATTTTGAGGAAAGCATCTATTTGATGGCTTTGGTGTACTCAAACTGAGCACAAATGAGCTCTATTTATAGTAGAGCAAGTTGTTTTGGGATCAATAGTGAATGGCAACTGCAGCAGAGGTTTGGCTAATGTTGATCAATAGGAATCCAAGTCTCCTCTAGCCATTGACTAGAGGTTAGAGCACAGGGCTGTGATTCCCTAGTTGTTGGATCATTCTTGACTGAATTCAGTTGCAAATGTGTCAGTCCATGCCACCTTGGTGCATCCATTAAATGCTCCAATCCAAAATTGGAGTCTTGTCCCTCTTTTAGGGATTTCTAGGTTTGGCATGGTACTTCTTGTTCCAAAGACTTTGGAGGCTTGGATTAGTGTTTGTTCCCTTTAGATTTGATCCTCAGATATGTTCAAAGTGATGACAAGGCTTGGAATTATCTGATTTTGCCAAATCGAGCAAAAGTACAAAATTCTGCCTAGCCTTGGCAGTTTTCAGCAAGGCATATTGCCATTGTCATATCTCATAGCTCAAGTGGAATTTGATGGAGTTCTTGGCCATTTTGGAAAGCCCTCATATGATACAATAACTGTTTGATCATAATTGGTTTTGATACTTTTTGGATCCAAGTGAAAAATGACTCTACATTTGGAAAAAAGTGAAGCCAGATTCTGACTTAGTGAAAAATTCACTAAGTGTTGGAAAAAGTGGCATTTCATATTTTCAGCCACTTTGATCATTCCATAACTCAAAATCCATAATGAATTGGAATGAGGTGTAGTTGAAGCTTTTGTAGAGGGCCATGAGGGCTAAAAATCCAGCTTTGGATGGGAAAAAATGGCCTTATGGTTTAGGAGTTATGATCCTCCAAAGTTGGTACCCTAGCCACTTTGTTCCATAACTTAGAAAATTTTCTAAGTTTTTTATGGTTACCCCTTTTACAAGTTATCCCACTTTTCTTGATTTTTCTTGATGAATGATGATCCAAATCACACATTAACATCATTTTAGGGTCAAAGAACCATATTTGTGAAAAATCTCAAAAAGTCAAAGTTGACTTTTGTGCACAGTTGACTTTTTATCAGATGAATTCCAAATTGTGCGATCCTCTATGAAATCAAGTCCTTGACCTAAATCAAACTTGATGGATTGATTTCATAGGTGTTATAGGGTGTATTGAATCATGTCCTAGGGTTTGGGAGCATGTCCTGGTCAAAAGTCAAAGGCACAGTTGACTTTTCCCGCGAAACCCTAATTGTGGTTCAAATGAAATTGAAACTTGTTGCTCAAGCTTCTTGGATCAATCCATTGTTGCAAATGGATCAATGTGATGTATTTGAGATCGTCAAATCCCCCCTTGAGGTCTTGGCTCATGTTTTGTCCCAAAAGTCAACTTAGGGGTGAATTAGGTCAAGAAACCCTAATTCCTGATTTTTTTTATGAATGCATCCCCTAAAGCCAAATTGACTTGATGATTGGGTTCATGATGTCCCTTGGAGCATCATAGGTTATTCTTTGAAGCATTGGCTCATGCCTAGAGGAAAATCTCCATCTGGAGGCCCTGGTCGACCAAAACCCTAATTTGGTGGCACTGTCGATCGTGAGGCTTGATCCACTCAGAATGCTGCAACCTTGTGATTGATTCTTGAAGTGGGAGTCCTCTTGTTCCATTGTGGATGTTTGAGAGGCTAGACAAGTTGAAGATCATGTCATTCCTTGATTGATCATTTGTCTAAGAACTCTGAGAGGGCTTGAAACCCTAATTTTGATAGTAGTGAATGCTCACCCATCTTTGGGGAGACTAATGAGGCATGATGGTTCATCCATATTGTGATGATGATTTGCACGATGATGGGAAATCTTAGTGGTCAAAATTTGGGGTATGACAGATGCTCCTATTTAATCTTCTTGGACCCGAAGGTGTGAATGGCGAAGGTATTCGGGCATTCGGGGTGCAAGAGGATTAAATATCGGAATACCCGAAATTTTGATGGTGGTTATGAATGGAAGTTTGCGCATCCTTCCTCTTTTGCTAAGCAATGATGCTTAGAAAAGGTAAACTTCCCCTCGATCCTGGTTTCCTACCAAGGAACTGGTCTCAGTTTCTGAAATAAACTTCCTCGCGATCCTGGTTTCCTACCAAGGAACTGGTCTCAGTTTCTGAATTAAACTTCCCCTCGATCTTGGTTTCCTACCAAAGAACTGGTCTAAGTTTCTGAAATAAACTTCCCCTCGATCCTGGTTTCATACCAAGGAACTGGTCTAAGTTTCTTCCGTCAATAAACTTTATTGACGAGGGACGCTATGTGTAGCGGTTTTCCTCAAACTTCTCGCCGAATTTTCCTGGGGAGATGCCATTTGATGGGAAAAACTTTTGATGTTAGACTTCCTGGGGAACCCATCTGTCTGAATTGTAGAGGTGTACAAACTTCTCTGCTTGGAGACGCCATTTGTCGACTCTACTGGGGAAAACGGGCCTCTTTGAGAGACTGTTTCTTGTTTGGGGATATTTCATCATACTTTTTTCGGAGAAATTCTCGGAGAAATGCCATATGACGTGATCCAATTTTGAGGTGCCGATGACTTTGTTGACATTGACATTCTGGAGAGAAGGACCAATGTGTTGCCGAAAGTCTTTAGTTGAGAGGCTTTCTCTAGGGATTTTCCTTAATCCGGGAAAGCGAAGACATCATCTTCAATGGCGAAGAATGATGATGGCTGAGGGTTCTCTGGTTTTTTAGAGGTTCAAGTTATCAAAGTGGTCAAGGGCCGACTTCATCCCAGAAATAAACTAGAGGAGAGAGGTAGTGCAGACGCAACATTTCCTGACGAGGAAAGAACTGACAACTCGATTAAGAGGACTGTTATCACTAGGGGATAAGACCGACGAGAGTGATAGTGATGCAATATGATTATGTATGTGAATCAATAATGCATGGTGTATGTATGTATATGCTGACAAAACTGACGCGACATACAGACTAGTAGATGAACACGACTGGATACTCGGCCATAGTGGGGGATGAAAAGTATCACTGGTTCATGATAGCAATTATGCCTTGCTTAGGAGAAGTAGTCCTCATGGGGAGCTACGTTGGTCGGGCTTAGGAGATAAGAACTCTACCGGGGGTATCAGATGGGAAAGTCGCATCTGATACAGCTGATCCTTCATTCAAGCACACTGGCGTAGAAGGAGTATTTTGATTTTGCACTTTGAAGCTCGCTTACTTCTGGAGAAGCAATTGATGTTCTTTCGATGTTCAACAGTCAAAAGAATTGCCATCTTTATTTTAAAAGCAGAAAAATTTTACAAGTAAATTCATTTTTGTTTTATTTCAAGAATCGTTATTCATGTTAAAATGTCGTTCTGTAAAGCTAAAACAAATAAGAATTGCAAACAAAAGCACAAGGGCTCAAATTGTATTGATAGGATGGACATCAGCCAAACATGTGATTGTTAGACGGTGTGGCTAGTGATCGAGAGGGGGGTGAATAGATCACCTCCTTGAAACTCAAGGATTTAAAAAAGTTTATCAGAGTCTTTCAAGTTAGCGGAAAAATTATGATCCTGAATCGACTTCTGTCTATTCTGAACCAGCTACTAGAAAACCGGACACACGAGTTTATGCTGGATTTATTAGGATGATAAAGATATATTAACACCAGATTGGAATCGACTCAAATGCACTTATCATACAAAGGCTATTTCCAATGAACAAAAACACAGTAAACAATTTTGTCAAACACTTGGCGTGTATGCATTCAACGATTAACAATAATGGTGATTTTGACAAAGATTTTCGTACCACTATTGTATCTTGAAACTTTAATATGCAACACACCAAACGAATCACAAAATTGTTGAAAGCGTAAAGAGATAAAGATAGAATACGATACGCAGAGATTTGGTAAGGAAGTTCCCTACTTCCGTCCTCGCGTGTGGGTACGTCTCCCTCTCAATTTCAAAATGAAATTGAGACCTGTTATATCAATAATGCTGAATTCGTTCTTTACAAGGTTACAATACAAATCCAGAAATCTAAACCCCAAGATCTTCCTATTGTATGAACCTTCACTTGATCTGAGCTTGATCAAGAATTTTTCTGCAAGAAATACAGACAATGCACCGGTTCCACGACCTGTTTGCGAAATCTCCAGATTTCTAAACCCTACGCTGCGGCTGAATCTGTTCTGCAATCGTGACTAACAAACCCTCAAGAACACACCCATTCTTGAAGGACAAACCAGATGGTTTTTCCTCGAAACCCCCTTTGTATCTTCAACTCAGCTAGATCAATGATCGTACCACTGAACGTTATCTCGAAGATCCCTTAATCCGAAGAACAAAAATGATTATGTGTTGATGTTCTTGAATTAACGAGATTGAGAAGATGATGAAGACAAAGTCTCTTTCAGGTTTCTAACACTGCTCTTGAAAAATCATGCACACCAAACTTGTCTTTTGCTTTGATTGCACTTTTTCACCCTAACCAGAATTCTTGCGCCAAACTGAACTGTCATGACACTTATATATGAAAACAGAAACGGTTAAAAGCAACAAACAACTCTATGTATCGATACAAGAGTCGTATGCGTCGATACATAGTGAGTATAACACATGCATGAGTCGACACATGGTTGTATGCATCGATGCATACTGTACCTGTTAATTTCCAGAATGTAAAATAAATCATGCATCGATACATGATGCGTATGCGTCGATACATAGCCTAGTTACAAAGGATCATGTATCGATACAAGTGTCGTATGAATCGATACATACTGAAGAAAAACGGTTTTTGTGAGTTTATCAAAGATATGTGTCGATACAAGACACGTATGAATCGATGCATACATAGGAAAAATCGTTTTTATGATTACAATGATGATATGAATCAATTTGCATTGTCTTTTAAATCATAGTAGGTATGAAATCATATGTATGTACAAACTAATCATGCATACAAATCTTATATCATGCATATCACACAATTTGCTATCATACAAAAACTTAAAGGCTTGCTTACAAACTCCCCCTTTTTTATGATGGCAAATTTGCAAGATGTGATAGAGCACTCCCCCTGAGTTTGTGCATGGCTGTCAACGTCTTGTTGTCTTTCTTCTCCCCCTTTGTCAACATCAAAAAGAAGAGATAGACAATCTGGTGAAATAATCCCAAAGCTAGACAGCAAAATTGATGTAACAATAGACAGCAATATTGATATAGAAGCTCACAATCACCAAGAATGAAGCTTAACATAACAGAATCATTCACAAAGAATGACAAGACAGGGAAAGACTAACACAAGTAAACAGAACTAAAAGAAATAAGCATTAAATTTTTAAGAAAGTACTTGGAGTTTACATAAGCAGAACCAAAACAAATGAAGTTTGAACAATGTAACAAGGAAACTGAAACAACATGATGATGAAATGAAATGTAATGAAATGACATGATGCTAGCCTAAAAAGGGTTATGGCCTCCACAGGACTCCTCATCCTCTCTATCAGGATCTCTGAAGCTTGGTGGAGGCGGCGGAGGAGGCATCTCATCAGGATTATGGCCCATGAAACTGTATCGCCGGAACCGGTTCTGAACTTCAACACTTCTGAATCTGTCCATGATACCAGGATGTGCACGGCAATCGTCCATAAAACCAGACATTTCATTGTAAAAGACTTGATGCCATTTAACCAATTCCGTGTGCCAAGCATGCTGATTATGATACATCCTTGTGTGTTCATCATGCCACTCACGATGCTCCTTATGCCACTCATTTTGCTGCACATGCCAAGCAAGCCACTGTTCATGACGGGCTTGATTAGCAAGCTCCATTTGCTGAAACATTTGAGTCAAGTACTCAGGAGCAATTGAAGAGGAGGCAGCACCAGAGAACGGAGGAACACGTGGACGTGGTTCATAATTTGTTGGAGACCACCTTTGTGGCACCCAATCACCCTAGCCAGCATTAGCATCTGCTTCAGGCTGATTCTCTTCATTGGCCTCATGCATTTCTTCATCCAGTTGGTCTTCAGGCACAAACACTTGTTCAGATGGCACATCAAAATTGTACACCCTTGTTTTGGATCCTCTGTCCAGAAAATAAAAACATTGACGCTCCTTGTCCCACCGGTATCCCATATGAGATAAAGTGGCAGTGTTGAACTCTTGGGCGGAAGAGGAAGATGTAAGGGGTACTAAAGGGATGGTTACATTCCAGTATTTGATGATTCGCATAATTTGGGCAGCATATCCAAGTGTGATATTCTTTGCACTGTTACGCATAAGAAACATGCGTTTCACAAAGTAGTTTGGCCAATTAAGTGGGACCTTTTTGTGAAGAAGGTACACAAGATGAATGTCTGATCGATCCAACCTAGAATGACCACCAGACTTTGGACGCAAGATGTGCGAGACAATCCAGTGAAGTATTCTAGGTATGCTTGTAATCATACCAGAAGTGATGGGTTCATCCTCTCCCAGAGGTCTATCCAATTTGGAAATAGATGCAACATAGTCCCTTATTTTAAACTCCGTATCAAAACTTTGGTCATGCCATTTTTTCAGTCCAGGCACCCCAAGCGGAATTTGAAACACTTTCTCCCAATCAGTGGCTTCAAAAGTGTAAGTTGTGGTGCCAATTGAGCATCTGAACATATAGCCTCTACCAGTTTGCAGACCAGCATAAAATATACGAATAAAATCCTCATGATAGGCATCATTTATGGCGAAAAATGTACCAAGGGTTTGTGCCTTCAATAAATCAACGACATCGTTGAGATAGAGGGCAGATGCATCAGTTTTATCAAAGACATGAGGTTTCATAACTAACCTTGTCTTGAAAGAGGTCTCAAACTCCTCAGCGATGGCAGGATGAAGAAGAGTGAGAGCACTGGGAGGGATTTCTGGAGGTTGTGGAGACTGACCAGACGTCCCAATGGGTTCCTTTCCTTTTCCTCTTCCTCTTTGTCTAGCCGGTATAATTCGGGGAGGCATGGTGATGAATTGTAGAGGGGTTAAGATGTGAATTAGGGTTTTGGAGATGAAGATGTTTGAGGAGGTTAGGGTTAGCCGTGTGGGTATGAGAGGAGAAGAGAGGTTAGAGTGAATTATCCCTTTAAAATTGGCTGATGTGTCAATCCACAACTGATTTGAACATGCATTTATTGTAAAAGAAACAGTATGTATCGATACAAAGGGTATGGATCGATTCATATCACGAAATTTTTGTTTTTGAAAGTGTCCTATGTGTCGACACAAAGCACGGATGCATCGACACATACTGAAACAAGTTTTTTTTAAAAATTTGAAAATGAAAAGACATGAATCGACACATATCACGAATGTATCGATCGGAAACTCTAATGTGTCGACACATGTTCTTGTTGCATCGATACATACTGATGCTAAATCATGTTTTAACTGATTTGTGACTACCTGTTGAGTTAGAAACCTGTGAACAGCTCTTGAGTCAATGCAGTATGGATGATGTCATGATAATGATGCTCAAGTATAATTCATGAATCAAACGTTAATGTTCAAACAACATATGCAATGAAATACATATAAACGATCTTAAAGAATTTGTTCTACCATACACTAATCACAAAGTTCCAAAGAGATTTTAGAAAGGAATGATATTACCTCTGTTGATGTAACCTTATGGAGCCTGAGTGATGTCTAAAAACAAAGCTTAACAGCCAAAGTGAGATATATATAAATAAGGACCAACATGCTTAAGACATCGATGAGGAGAGATCTAAAATCCCCAATTCACGACGAATGTTGAAGAACGGTTCCGTTGCTAATGGTTTAGTAAAAATGTCAGCAAGTTGGTTTTTAGTATCAACATGCTCAAATACAACGTCCTCTTTTTCAACATGATCGCGAAGAAAGTGATGCCTAATCTCTATGTGTTTAGTGCGTGAGTGTAAAACAGGATTCTTAGTAAGATTTATAGCACTGGTGTTGTCACACTTTATTGGAATACGTTTGAGTTGAATATCGAAATCTTGTAGTTGTTGCTTCAGCCACAAGATCTGAGCGCAATAGCTACCGGCTGCAACGTACTCAGCCTCAGCAGTTGACAATGCGACAGACACCTGTTTCTTGCTATGCCAACTGACCAAAGAGTTTGAAAATAAGTGACATGTACCACTAGTACTTTTCCTATCTGATTTGCAGCCAGCAAAATCAGAATCGGAGTAACCTACTAAGATACAATCGCTTCCTTTTGAATACCAGAGCCCATACTTAGATGTTCCATGAAGATATCTAAATATGCGCTTGACAGCTTTCAAGTGTGACTCCTTAGGATTCGATTGATATCGTGCACACATGCAGACACTAAACATGATGTCAGGTCTAGACGCAGTAAGATACAAGAGAGACCCAATCATACCTCTATACTGTTTGACATCTACACTCTTACCATGTTCATCTTTATCTAGATTTCCGTTGGTAGGCATAGGTGTGTCTATTGATTTTGAGTCGTTCATTCCAAAGCGCTTGAGCAGCTCTCTGCAGTATTTTGTTTGACTCACAGCTGTACCCTCATCAAGCTGCTTTATTTGGAGACCGAGGAAGAAATTAAGCTCCCCCATAAGACTCATTTCAAATTCACCCTGCATAACTTTTGAAAACTCTTCGACCAAGTGTATGTTAGTTGAACCAAAAATTATATCGTCTACATAAACTTGAACTAAAAGAATGTGTTTTCCCTTGTGTTTAATGAAGAGGGTGGTATCCACTTTACCTCTTGAATATCCATGATCAAGTAGAAATTTGCTAAGTCTTTCATACCAAACCCGAGGGGCTTGCTTAAGACCGTACAAAGCTCGTTTTAATTTGTAAACATAATTTGGATATTCAGCATTCTCAAAACCAGGAGGTTGTGAGACGTATACCTCTTCATTTAGGACACCATTTAGAAACGCACGCTTTACATCCATTTGGTAAAGCTTAAAATCTCTAGAACACGCATAAGCAAGCAAGAGACGTATAGCTTCGAGGCGAACAACTGGAGCATAAGTTTCCTCATAGTCTATGCCCTCCTCTTGGTTATACCCTTGTGCCACTAAACGTGCCTTATTCCTAGTTATCACTCCGTTTTCATCAAGCTTATTTCTAAAAACCCATTTAGTACCTATGATATGATGATCTCGCGGACGAGGAACAAGTTCCCAAACGTCATTTCTTTTAAATTGATTAAGCTCTTCTTGCATGGCCATTAGCCAAAATTCATCAATCAAGGCCTCTTTGGCATTTTTAGGTTCTACTTGTGAAACAAAAGCGAAGTGAGAGCAGAAATTACTTATCCTAGAACGAGTCATGACTCCCTTTGAAATGTCTCCCAAGATGTTATCAATAGGATGATCTTTTGAAGATCTCCAAGCTGGTGGAAGGTCATTCACTTCAGTTTGTCCTTCTTCCTTATCTTTTACATGACTGGTATCTTCCTCCTCCTCATTGTCTTCTGTTTTGGACTGATCAGTTTCTGAAACAGCTTCTTTGAGTATGTCTTCTGTAGATATACCTGTGTCATCAAAAGAAATACCTTTTCCGACATTTTTCGGATAAGACTCATCAAAAGAGACATGAACAGATTCTTCAACGGAAAGTAAACGCTTATTATACACTCTATATGCTTTACTTGATTGTGAATAACCAAGAAAAATACCTTCATCCGCTTTTGCATCAAACTTCCCAAGTTTTTCCTTACCATTATTCAAAACAAAACACTTACAACCGAATACGTGAAGATGTGACAAGTTTGGCTTTCTTCCTTTTAAAAGCTCATAAGGGGTTTTATTTAAAATAGGGCGAATTAGAATCCTGTTTAGAACATAACAGGCTGTGCTAACTGCGTCAGCCCAAAAATATTTTGGCAATCCACCCTCATTTAGCATTGTTCTTGCCAGCTCTTCTAAAACGCGATTTTTGCGCTCCACAACGCCATTCTGTTGTGGAGTTCGAGGAGCTGAAAAGTTATGCTCAATACCATTCTTATCACAGTACTTATCAAAGAGATAGTTTTGAAATTCTCCTCCATGATTGCTTCGAATTGTAACTATTTTAGAATTCATTTTATTTTGGGACAGTTTTGCAAAACTCTTAAAAGCGGAAAACGTTTCATCTTTGCTATGAAGGAATATAGTCCAAGTAAATCTAGAATAGTCATCAACGATTACTAAACCATAATAGTTTCTGCCTAGACTCTTTGTCCTAGAAGGTCCAAAGAGATCCATATGGAGAAGCTCAAGGGGTCGTGAAGTTGAAATTACATTTTTGGATTTAAAAGATATCCTTGTTTGCTTTCCCATTTGGCACGCGTCACATAGATGGTCTTTTGAAAATTTTATCTTTGGAAGACCGACTACTAGATCCTTAGATACAACCTTATTAAGCAAATCGAAATTAACATGCGCTAAGCGTCTGTGCCAAAGCCAAGAATCATCATTCAAGGCAACTAGACACTTAGAGCTTGTTAAAGGTACATCAAAAAGATCAAGCATATAGATATTGTTTACTCTAACACCCTTAAACACAATATTCTGTTCAGTATGTTCAATTGTGCAGCAAGTTTTTGTGAAAGAAACCTTGTAACCCTTGTCGCACAATTGACTAATACTTAACAAATTGTGTTTAAGCCCCTCAACTAGATGGACATCAGAAATAGTAGTGGTAGAGGGATTACCTACACTACCTTTGCCAAGTATAGCTCCTTTGTTATTGTCTCCGTAAGTAACATATCCCTTCTTCTTTGCTTTGAAGTCTATAAAAAGCGATATGTCACCCGTCATGTGCCTTGAGCACCCGCTGTCTAGAAACCATCTTCTATCTACGGATGCAAGACACTCATCCTACAATATCAAAAGAGAGAAACAGGTACCCAATTTTCATTGGGTCCATGTGGGTAAGTGGTAACATGGTTGCCTTTAGGCCTCCATTGATAAATGCCTTTAGGAACAAGAAATCTCCTAAACTTGCATTTTTCAATGGTATGACCAGCATGACAACAATAGTGACATAAGCCACGATGATGTATTTGTTTATTTTTGGTCATTAAATCCTTTGGAATAAAGGAGTATTTTGCATATGGTGGATTTAATGACTTCTTAAACAACCTAGAATCAACGGCGTAAGTAACCTTGGGTTATAAAGCTTTTTCCAATTTGACTTTAAGAGTTTTAACCTCTTGTTGCCAAATATGACAAGCTTCACAATACCTAACTTTACTGCATCCGTTAACATTAATATCTTTTGAATTTTCTGCAATACTAGCTTTCAAGCTTTCTAAATCTTTTTCAGCTTTGTATACTTTACCTTCCAAGAATGAAAAAATTTGTTTATCGGAAGATAATCTTTTGAAAGCATCTACAGCTTCGTTATGCAGTTTTTCAAAAGCTATTTTCAGTTCAGAAAAAGACATAGAGGAGACATTACTATAGTAGGCTTGTCTTACTTTCTTATCGTTGATTTTCTTCTTGTGGTAGGACTGATTTTTGGTGTGAGCCATAAGACACAGATTTACTGTCTCATCACTATCATTTGAACTTTGTGAGCTTGATGAGTCACTATCGCTTTCCCATGCTATGTAAGCTCTTCTTTGTTTATTTGACTTTCTTGGTTGAGCTTTTCCTTTTTCCTTTTTCTTCATAGGACATTCTGTTTTATAATGTCCAGATTTACCACAATTAAAACACGATCCTTTTACTCTATGCTTCTTATTCTCTTCCTGTTTTGACTCTACAGATTGTCTTCGAAACTTAATGAGATTTTTGTCGGAATGTTGGATTCCATTCTTTCGAATGAATCTATTATATCTCTTAACAAAAAGTCCCATTTCTTCATCACCCGAATCTTCGTCACTACTTGAATCATTGTCGCTTTGCTCTTTTTGTGAGGACTTTGAGTTAGAGGCCACAAGAGCTATTGGCTTCTTCTCACTCTCTTTGTCTTTATTCTTTTCCTTTTTACTCTTTTTCTCAAATATTTCGAGACTTTCCAGTTCTTGCTGATGTTCTTCCAGCTTGCCGAATAAAGTTGTAATCGTAAGCGTCGTGAGGTCGTTGGCTTCCTTAATAGCTGTTACTTTAGGTTGCCATTCCCTGCTAAGACACCTCAGAATTTTATTAGTGGCTATTTCATTGGAAACAGGTTTTCCAAGTGCATTTAACCGATTTATGAGATGAACGAATCTCTTTTGCATGTCAGAGATAGATTCTCCTTGTTTCATGCGAAAGAGCTCGAACTCTTGATTAAGTGTGTTAATACGGGACTGTTTTACTTCAGTAGTACCCTCATGGGCAATTTCTAAAGCATCCCACATTTCTTTAGCTGTCGAGCAATGGGATACCCGATAATACTCATCAGCACTAAGTGCTGAAATTAGCATATTTCGAGCTCTCCAATCACTCGACCACTTTTTCTCATCTTTCTCATCGTAATCATCTTCTGGTTTAGGAACTATGGCGCCAGCCTCATTTCTCATAGTAATTTGAAAAGGACCATTTTGAATGGCAGCCCACACATTCCTATCCACAGAATTTATATGAACTCGCATGCAGTCTTTCCAGTAGCCATAATTTTCACCGTTGAAAACAGGCGCTCTATTATACGCCCCCTTTGGTTCAGAATCCATATCGTTACAAGCAGCCACAAAGCACCAGCGAACCGGTGCTCTGATACCACTTGTTAGACGGTGTGGCTAGTGATCGAGAGGGGGGGTGAATAGATCACCTCCTTGAAACTCAAGGATTTAAAAAAGTTTATCAGAGTCTTTCAAGTTAGCGGAAAAATTATGATCCTGAATCGACTTCCGTCTATTCTGAACCAGCTACTAGAAAACCGGACACACGAGTTTATGCTGGATTTATTAGGATGACAAAGATATATTAACACCAGATTGGAATCGACTCAAATGCACTTATCATACAAAGGCTATTTCCAATGAACAAAAACACAGCAAACAATTTTGTCAAACACTTGGCGTGTATGCATTCAACGATTAACAATAATGGTGATTTTGACAAAGATTTTCGTACCATTATTGTATCTTGAAACTTTAATACGCAACACACCAAACGAATCACAAAATTGTTGAAAGCGTAAAGAGATAAAGATAGAATACGATACGCAGAGATTTGGTAAGGAAGTTCCCCACTTCCGTCCTCGCGTGTGGGTACGTCTCCCTCTCAATTTCAAAATGAAATTGAGACCTGTTATATCAATAATGCTGAATTCGTTCTTTACAAGGTTACAATACAAATCCAGAAATCTAAACCCCAAGATCTTCCTATTGTATGAACCTTCACTTGATCTGAGCTTGATCAAGAATTTTTCTGCAAGAAATACAGACAATTCACCGGTTCCACGACCTGTTTGCGAAATCTCCAGATTTCCAAACCCTACGCTGCGGCTGAATCTGTTCTGCAATCATGACTAACAAACCCTCAAGAACACACCCGTTCTTGAAGGACAAACCAGATGGTTTTTCCTCGAAACCCCCTTTGTATCTTCAACTCAGCTAGATCAATTATCGTACCACTGAACGTTATCTCGAAGATCCCTTAATCCGAAGAACAAAAATGATTATGTGTTGATGTTCTTGAATTAACGAGATTGAGAAGATGATGAAGACAAAGTCTCTTTCAGGTTTCTAACACTGCTCTTGAAAAATCATGCACACCAAACTTGTCTTTTGCTTTGATTGCACTTTTTTACCCTAACCAGAATTCTTGCGCCAAACTGAACTGTCATGACACTAATATATGAAAACAGAAACGGTTAAAAGCAACAAACAGCTCTATGTATCGATACAAGAGTCGTATGCGTCGATACATAGTGAGTATAACACATGCATGAGTCGACACATGGTTGTATGCATCGATGCATACTGTACCTGTTAATTTCCAGAATGTAAAATAAATCATGCATCGATACATGATGCGTATGCGTCGATACATAGCTTAGTTACAAAGGATCATGTATCGATACAAGTGTCGTATGAATCGATACATACTGAAGCAAAACGGTTTTTGTGAGTTTATCAAAGATATGTGTCGATACAAGACACGTATGAATCGATGCATACATAGGAAAAATCATTTTTATGATTACAATGATGATATGAATCAATTTGCATTGTCTTTTAAATCATAGTAGGTATGAAATCATATGTATGTACAAACTAATCATGCATACAAATCTTATATCATGCATATCACACAATTTGCTATCATACAAAAACTTAAAGGCTTGCTCACAGTGATTCCATAGAGTATTTACAAAGTTAGAAAATGGTAATTTAAGGGAAAAGGGCTACATTGAAACATAACGACCACTATCCTTCTACCAACTTTGAATTCGGGACATCCTGAGCTTCTGTCGAAGATGACCTTGATCGAGATTTTCTGATGGATGGCATGACTGTTGCTGAGGGATTTGCCCCTGTTGGACGTAGTTACTTGCCATTAATCCCTAATTTTTTCCTGGATTGTACTTTGAGATTTCCAACCCACCGGGATGATTTTGGATTATGTCTCTAATTTTTGCCTGGACCGCCCTTTCGGGTTTTCAATCCACCGAGACGTTTTTTTTTAGGCGAAGCATTTCTTGACTAATTCAACATTTATGGGGTAGGCAAATTCTTCTCCATCCATGGTTGCGAGTCTCAAGGCACCGCCTGAGAAAGCTTTCTTGACCATATAGGGGTCGTCATAATTCGGAGTCCATTTGCCCCGGGAATCTGTGAGAAACTATTATATCTTTTTTAGCACAAGGTCTCATTTCCTGAAGACGCGAGGTCAAACCTTTTTGTCGAACGCCTTCTTCATCCTTTGCTGATACCACTGACCATGGAATAGTGTCGTGATTCAGTTTTCTTCGATCAGGTTTAGTTCGTCGTGTCGACTTTGACACCATTCAGCTTCTGTTAGCTTAGCTTCCATCAATACCCGGATTGATGGGATCTCTACTTCGATGGGGAGCACTGCTTCCATGCCATATACTAGAGAGAAAGGGGTTGCCCCTATTGAAGTACGGATAGATGTGTGATAACCATGAAGAGCAAAGGGTAGCATCTCATGCCAATCTTTGTAGGTTATGACCATCTTTTGAACAATCTTCATGATGTTCTTGTTAGCCGCTTCTACCACGCCGTTCATCTTGGGTCGGTAGGGAGATGAGTTATGGTGTTCGATCTTGAACTCTATGTGCAACTCTTTCATCATCTTATTGTTCAAGTTAGATCCATTATCCGTAATGATCTAGCTTGGAACACCATAACGGTAGAGGATATTGTGTTTGATAAATCGGACTACCACTTGTCGGGTTGCATTGGCGTATGACGCCGCTTCGACCCACTTGGTGAAGTGGTCAATGGTTACCAGGATGAACTGATGTCCGTTTGAAGCCTTAGGTTCAATCATGCCAATCATGTCGATTCCCCATATGGAAAAAGGCCACGGGGAAGAGAGAACTTTGAGATGCATTGGCGGTACATGGATTTTGTCGGAGTATATCTGACACTTGTGACACCTCCTCATGTACTTGTAGCAGTCGGATTCCATGGTCAACCAGTAGTACCCTACTCTTAGAATTTTTCTCGCCATTTTATGTCCGTTGGCATGAGTGCCAAAGGACCCTTCGTGAATTTCTTTTATCAGCATGTCTGCTTCTGGTCTGTCTACGCATCGGAGCAAGACCATGTCAAAGTTCCTCTTATAGAGTGTATCACCGCTCAGGAGGAAACTGCCTGCTAGCCTTCTGAGGGTTTTTCTATCTTTCCTGGATGCCCCGGGTGGGTACTCTTGTTTCTGAAGGAACCATTTGATATCGTGATACCAAGGTTTGTCGTCTATGACTGCTTTAATCGTGAAGATGTAAGCGGGCCGTTCAAGGCGCATTATGTCAATCTTAGGTAAGCTGTCCCATTGACCTACACTAATCATGGAAGAGAGGGTGGCTAAGGCATCATCCATGTGATTCTCCTCACGAGGGATATGATGAAACTCGACTCTGTTGAAGAAGGGTAACAACCTTCTTGCGTAATCTTTGTACGGAATCAATCCTGATTGGTATGTGTTCCAATCGCTTTTAATCTGATTGATAACCAAAGCAGAGTCGCCATATACATCCAAGTTCTTGATCCTCAAATCAATCACTTCCTCGAGACCCATAATACAAGCTTCGTATTCGGTCTCGTTATTTGTACACTTGAACGTAAGTCTAGTGGTGAAAGGAATGTGGGTACCCTGAGGTGTTATGATGATTGCCCCAATTCCGTTTCCGTAATGATTGACAGCTCCGTCAAAGATAAGTCCCTATTGGAAACCTGGTTCTGGCCCTTCACTGGGTAGTGGTTCATCGCAGTCTTTCATTTTTAGATACATGACATCTTCGTCTGGGAAGTCAAATTTGACCGATTCTTGATCGTCAATCGGTTGATGAGCCAAATGATCGGCTAAAACACTTTCTTTAACGGCTTTCTGAGCGTGGTACTCTATGTCATATTTTGATAGCAACATCTGCCAACGGGAAATCCTCCCCGTGAGAGCAGGTTTTTCAAATACATACTTGATTGGATCCATTTCTGAGACCAGCCAAGTAGTGTGACGAATCATGTACTAGCGAAGACGTTTGCCTGCCCAAGCCAAAGCGCAGCAAGTTTTCTCAAGCATAGTGTACCGAGTCTCGCAGTCGGTGAATTTCTTGCTCAAATAGTAGATGGCAGACTCTTTTCTTTTTGTTTCGTCTTGTTGACCAAGCACACAACCCATTGAGTCCTCTAGGACTGTGAGGTAGATGATCAGTGGTCTTCCTTCCACTGGAGGTGATAGAATCAATGGGTTCGACAGGTATTCCTTGATACTGTCGAAGGCGGTTTGGCAATCTTCTGTCCAAACGCAATCCTGATTCTTTTTGAGTAATTTGAAAATCGGCGCACATGTCGCGGTCATGAGGAATATGAATCTGGAGATGTAGTTCAAACGTCCCAGGAATCCCCTGACTTGTTTTTCAGTCTTTGGAGAAGGCATTTCTTGAATGGCCTTGACCTTGTCAGGATCAACCTCAATTACTTTCTGGCTGACGATGAACCCTAAAAGTTTCCCTGAACGGACACCGAATGTGCACTTATTGGGATTCAAGCGGAGTTTGTACTTTCTCAGATGCTCGAATAGCTTTGACAGGTGGGTCACATGCTCCTCTTCCGCCTTAGATTTTGCAATCATATCATCGACATATACCTCAATTTCCTTGTGTATCATGTCATGAAACAGAGTAGTCATGGCCCTTTGATAAGTTGCCCCGGCGTTCTTCAAACCGAACGGCATTACCTTATAACAAAAGGTACCCCATGGGGTAATGAACGAAGTTTTATCCATGTCTTTCGGTGCCATTTTTATCTGATTATAGCCCGAGAATCCATTCATGAAGGAGAAGACCTTGAACTTTGTTGTACTGTCTACCAGCATGTCAATGTGTGGTAAGGGAAAGTCGTCATTTGGACTTGCCTTGTTTAGATCTCTGTAATCCACACACATTCTGATTTCTAGTAGGATTCCCGTTAGTGATACTGATTTGCTGGGTGTCTTCATCCGTATAGATTGGAAGCCACCAGTGGTTCAATAAGTGCTGAAGTGTTTCCTGGACAAGGGCACAACCCTGATCGTCTTTGCAACCCGCTTTACATCCCTGATAATCATGTGATACCAGGAACCCGAGCTGGACCTGTTTAGCATGTAACTCCACCAGGCTGGTATTCATCAAGCGAATATCGAAGATTTGAATCATGTTGATTTGATAGTGATTCCTATCATGGTAGTCTTGAATCCATCCAAGATCCATCTGACGTTGGAGGGCCTCTTGTACAAAAGAGCATCCCTGTTTGTTTACCGAGCAAGTCAGGCAGGAATTATAATTGTGACGCGGCATATTATGATACTTGCTTTGCCTTGAGTGCATTGCCACCAAGTTGACATTCATCGCACGGATATCGTGGTTTTGAATGATGTTGGAATTCGTATAAACCATGTTAACTCCACGAGCTCGGTGCTCTTGGATCCATTTGTTCCTGTAGAGCTGATTACACCATAGAACATCCTTGATTGCTTTTAGAGCAGATATCACACTGGTGATAATTATGAGGTGGCACATGGCCATATCCACTCTGTCTACAATGCATCTTGACCAAGTTGGCCTTTAATAAGAGTACATCATGAATTTGATAGTTGTTGTTAGACTCTCCCTCTATCAAATTGAATGTAGCCTTCTCGTGTTGAGGCAGCGGGTTCGTGAGAACATTCGGATTCATATCTTTGAAAGATAAGACCCCGCTCCTAACAAGCTTTTGCATGTCGGATTTGAAACTGAGACAGCTTTCTATGTTATGCCCTAGTCCTCCTTGATGGTAAGGGCAAGTCTGATCCACCTTAAACCAAAAAGCTGGATTTTCCGGTACTGTAAGAGGAGACTAAGTCTGGACATGCCCCTTGGCTAACAGTAATGGAAATAGTTCTGCATACGATACCGGTATAGGATCAAATCCTGGTGGCCGCATTGTACGGTTGTTGTTGTATTGAGGATGAGCCTGCTGAAGAGGGTGTTGTGTCCTTTGCTGAAATTGCTCTTAATTCGGTTGGCTCTACGCAACCTGAGGTTGATACGTAGGAACAGGCGCAAGGTTGATAGCAGGAGTTACAACTGCTACTGGTTGGTACCGTCGCCTTTGCTTTCCAAGAGAGATATTCCCGATATCTTGCTCTTTTTTCTTAGGGAGAGCACTACCGTATCATTTTGTACTACTTGATGATCCAACTTCTTTTACTAAACGTCCTTCCTAGACGGCCTCCTCAAGACGAACTCCCATGCCCACCATCTCGGTGAAGTCACTGGGCGCACTGGCGACCATTCTGTCGTAGTAAAATGAGCTTAAGGTCTCTAAGAAGATCTTTGTCATCTCTTTTTCCTCTAGAGGTGAAAAAATTTGAGCGGCAATCTCACGCCATCTCTGAGCGTATTCCTTAAAGGTTTCTTTGTCCTTTTGCGACATTAATCTGAGTTGATCTCTGTCTGGTGCCATGTCTAAATTGTATTTATATTGTTGGACGAAGGCAGTGCCAAGATCTCTGAACGTGTTAATCGTAGTGCGGTTTAAACCCATGTACCATTTTAATGCGGCACCGGTTAAACTATCTTGAAAGTAGTGAATCAGTAGATCCCGGTTCTCTGTCTGAGCTGACATTCACCGAGCGTACATCACCAGATGACTCTGAGGGCAAGAATTACCCTTGTATTTTTCAAAGTCGGGCACTTGGAATTTGTGCGGGACTTTCACATTGGGGACCAAACAAAGGTCTGCGGCGTCTTTTCCAAATAAATCCTGATCGCGAATAGCTTGCAGTTCCTTCTGCATTTCTAGGAACTGCTCCTGGAATTCATCCATTCTATCGAACATACTTTCCTTTCTACCAGAAGGTATCTGTGGAATCTGTCCTTCCGGGACAGTGTGCACCACAGGGGGTGGTACCGTTACTACGGCAGTGAATCTTGGTGTTTCTCGAAGTTTGTAACCTTCAGGAGTCCTCATTATACCTCTGGCATCCTCGCTTTCCCGAAGTTTGTAACCTTCAGGTCCAGCGGCTTCTGCTATGATTCCCTGATCTTCAGTGATCGGCGGAACATATCCTTTCGGGATATAGTTAACAGGCATGCCCCAGGGATGATCTTTCGACATTTGATACCTAGGATCATACTTCTCCACTATGGGCGTTGAGGTGATCTCTGAGATCACAATTCTTTGTAGCTGAGCTTCTGCCATGGCTTGCATGTAACGAAGCTTTCTCATATCCTCTCTCAGAGCGTCTATCTCTTCTTTCAACTCTTTGTTCTCTTCCTCGAGATCATCCATCTTTTTCTGACGATTGGCCCGAGTATTGTACGAATGAGACAGTTTGACTCTAGAACTGAGACACAAACGTGAGATTCGTAGGTAAGAAAAATACGTGACGTGAGAATGATGAATGCAATGATTATATTAATTGTTTTTTTTTTGTTTAATCAAAATAAACTTTGACAATTAGATTGCAAATATCAAACAGTGGGGACACCCCCATTTTATTGAATTCAAAGGATTGCGGAAATGGAAACACAGTAAATTACAAGGTGCGGAAACAAAAACCTAAGCTAATGGGTCCCGAGCCCTCTCTGAGGAGAACTCGGGTGCTGATTCTGGTACTTTCCTTTTCTTGGACCGGGGCTCTTGGGTCGTTGTCGGGTTGTCATTCCTTTGCCAAGTGAAAGGAGCGAGCAAATTCCTTTGGTCATCCTGATTTTCTATAGCATGTTGCTCCAAAATCTCAATTAGAGCATCCTTATCTTTCAGCAGTTGCTGTATTTTGGTACACTCCACATTGAGAATGCGGTACTTGTTCTTCCAAGACCTCCTCTCCTGTTGAACTTTGTTGAGAGTAACCTGAAGTTTTTCCGTTTCAGTCATGAAGTACATGACAGATTCCCTTGGCGGAAGAACTCCGTGACGAGGATAAGGCATCTTTAGCTTAAGAGCTCTAGTTTGTACTCAGTGGAGATAAGGCTCCACCGAGACACAATCCGGTTTTCCTAGAGACTCCCGTCCTTTCTTATGAACATGTTTCCAAGCGTGCACTATTTCCATCTTTAGTGCCCTGTCATTTTCTCCTTCCTTGAAGAAAAGACCTTCCAGATGAGCATTACGCGGGACAAGCCTCATCGGGTATCCAAATTGACGACGAACTAAAACTGGATGGTAATTGATTCCTCCCTTAGTTCCTATGAGGGGTACGTTGGGGAAGTTTCCACAACGGTCAATGATCCTGATCCCGTCATAGATTCGATTGTACCAATCGATGTCAGAGTTGGTAAGAGACATGATTTTCTGCGACCAACGTAAGGCACTCTTATGATCCCAAAAAGCGGCAGACTTAGGCAAATGGGAGATAAACCATTTATATAGCAGGGGTACACAGCACGTGATCATTCCTCTGCTGTATAAATTCCTTAAGTGTACAGAATGATACGCATCTGCGAGTAAGGTCGGTACAGGGTTTCCAATTAGGAAAATCTTAAGGGCGTTGATATCGACGAAGTTATAAATGTTGGGAAACAGAAATAACCCGTAGGTGAGCAAAACAAAGATGCTTTCGAAACCAGTCATGTTCCCTATACTAGCAAAGTACAGAGCCTTCTTTACCAGAAACTTGGCTGGTAAACCTTGGATTCCTCCCTTGGTGGTCAGGTAAGTCCTGACTTCTGACTCATCCAAATAGATTGCTCTTGCAATGATTTGATCCTTTGGAATTTCTTCCAGTCCAGAAAAGGGAGCTTGATCAGTAATGGGTAGACCAGTAAGATGAGAATACTCCTCCAGCGTTGGTGCGAACTGGTAATCCGGAAATGTGAAACAGTGATAGACCGGATCATAAAACTGAACGAGTGCCTCCAGGATTCCCTCAATTACATGGACCCTTAACAGAGGTAGCAGACCTCCTTACTGGGCTCCGAAAGCGTCAGGGTTAGTGATCATCCTTGCTAATCCTCTCAAATCCCCTAGTTTTGGAACCTTGAAGGTATACTTGTGAGTTTTTATTCTACCGAAATCCATGAGCGCAATCCTTTTCTCTCTGACATTTGTAATCATTGTCTCAATTTAATTTGAAAAAGAGAGACTAGAAGAGAAAAAATTTTTTGCTTAATGTTTTTTTTAAATGAATGCATGAATGCAGCACACAAAAACATAGAAAAAACATGGGGTCAAAGGGTCAGTGTCATGAAGTCAAGGCTCTACCCATCCCAAAGGTTTATACTAGTGACTTTTGTACCTGTCTCTTAAAATCATTGATTCTTGTCGAGATAACATCAGCGGGCCGGGAACCGTGCTAGGTAATGTATTTCGAAGAGTCTCGAAAGAAGGTAGTATCGCGTGACAACTATTTCCGATAGCTTCCGCACTACTGAAAGAGGTTTTTCCTAGGTGTATACTCAATCTTTCTACATGCGGCATCACACGCATTCCCATTAGCAGAAAAATAAACACAGATATCAATTAGGAAAAGCAGTATATATATTTGTCCTAATGTCCTAGACTTTTTAAGAGCTATGAATCCTATGATCCTAATAGAAAATGGCTCCCCGGCGGAGGCGCCGTTCTGTGGTACCTTCCTAACTTAAAGGTTTTTTTACCTAAGATCCTAGTGAGGGCCGATCCTAGCAATAATGACATTCCCCGATGGAACCGTCATTCGGTGATACCTTGTGAACCCAAGGACTCGTCCCAAGAGAAGGTTTCAACCAGAGAGGTAAGAGAGACAATATTCCTTTGTTTGGCCCCACGATGAGTGCCATTTTTCTGTGGAAATGGGGACAAGATCTTACCAAGTCGCTCCCACTGTGGTCGCCATTTTTCTATAGAGCGGTTTTTGTGGTTTCGAATCACTATCGCTTTGGTACTACAGTTCGATTCATTTTTTATCCTATTGAAGCTGATGAAGGAAGGGAAATAGATGTCTCCAATTAACCCTGCTTGCAAACTGAGGTTAAACAGTCATAACTATTGGTTTACAGATGCGGCTTTAGTTCGTGGGTCTCTCTATGCTTATTTTGTTAAGAACGAAATACCGACATTGTTCATGGGGAATTTGTTGGGATACTGTGCTAAATTGGCTTAAGGTAGGGGACTTTGGGGGTTTTTCGATTAGTGTGCTCGCTAAGATTCTTTTTCAATCTTATGCCTACGTATTCTTGGGATAGGGAAATCAGAGCGATCGTAGTTCCTCCTATAAATGGTGTTTTGGTGTCTTGTTCAAAGCCCAAGACATGAAGCTAACGGTGGTTTATATCTTGTTCAGAGCCCAAGTTGTGAAGCTGAAGGGTGTTGACTTTAGAGAGAATTTGTCATCTCTAAAGGGGTTTGTTTGTCACAATTGTTGCGTGACTGATTATAAAGGAGAATTACTTTAACTGGGATATGTGAATCCAACAATGCCATAATTTCCTTTATAGGGGATTTTTAACCTGAAAGATAAGACTTTAACTCAGTTTAGAGCAATGCCATCTTTCCTTAGGAATTTCTCATGCTAAAAGAGGGACAGTGGCGTGGATGTAAATAATCCAGAGGCTTGCCGCTTACAGCAATTAGATGAGGCGAAAAGGAGTTGTTGATGTTTGTATGCTGTGACCAAAGCATGATTTGATGCTAAAAGGTTGATTGAATCAAACGGGGATTTCTTTATACAAAGCCTAAGAGAAGGCTATTGACCCAACAAGAGGATGCTTTTGTGTCTCGTACGAAGCCCGAGATAGAGGCTAAAAGGGTCGACTCAACAAGAGAGTGTTTTTATATGTGTCTTGTACGAAGCCCAAGACGGAGGCTAAAAGGGTTTGTGTCAACAAGAGAGTCTTTTATACTCACCAAAGAGAGTGATTTGTATCTCGTACGAAGCCCGAGATAGAGGCTAAAGGAGGATCGACTCAACAAGAGAGTTTTTTTATACTCAACAAGAGAGTGTTTTGTATCTCGTACAAAGCCCGAGATAGAGGCTAACAATGTTAGCTCCGCTGGGGAGAATTATTGTACAAAGCCCAAGAGGAGGCTAGGGTTACTGTTTCAGTTGAGTGACAGGTCCAGTATATTGGTTAAAAGAGAAAATCAGTTTTTATATGGGTAATGTTGTACTCATGGATTTGATCTGAGGACCGGGATTATTTCTTTAAGGAAACGGGGAATCCAAAGGGTATTGAGACTGCCCAAGTCTACGGGTGTTTTTTCCTATTTTTGAAAGAAACTTGAGAATGTCTTCGAGACTCAAAGAGATTAACTGTCCAAGTCTAGAGTTTTATCTTTCGTACTATGCTTAAGAGAGATCAAGAGACAGTACATTCGCGGTAGAAAGATCTAGACTCTTTGAAAGACTGTGCTATTAAGATGAATAATTTTTGTTCCTATACCTTTAAGAGGTCGTCAGGACAATTTGTGCGAAGCCCAAGAGGTGGCGAGAAAAACTTTTAAGAAGCCGACGGGACAATTTGTACGAAGCCCAAGAGGAGGCTATCTTCCCGGAGGAAGAATCATTATACGAAGCCTAAGAGGAGGCTGTGAAAACTTCTAAGAAGCCGACGGGTCCTTGTACAACGCCCAAAAGGAGGCGGGGATGCTTTTAAGAAGCCTGTGGGTCCTTGCACTAAGCCCAAGAGGAGGCTGATGAACAGTTCCAGAAGGGGTTTCACTTGGAACATTGGCCTTCTGTATATGAACTGTTTAAGGGGGAGATTTCTTAGATCTAGTTATCTAAAATTGTTGTAAAAGAAAATTCTCATGGTTTAGGTTATGTTGAAATATCCGGGAGAACGTCAGATGTAAGGAGACGAGATTTTGTCTAGTTCTAGACGTAGTTGCCGGGAAAACTCTAAATATCTATACTAGTATTACACAATCGATTTGAGTTTATGAAAGAAGACTTACAGTGAAACAACCCCACAATACAGTTATATACATATGAAAGCGGTAAATGAAAGCGGGTAAACACTTACTCGGTTGTAGAGCTTCCATGCTGTATTGTTAGTTGTTCAACAAAGAGATTGAAAATAACAGTATGTTACAAAGTCAAAGGAGAAAGTGCTTTTTGAAAGGAAAATTGGGGCTTATAGCTCAAGGAGAGGCCCAGGGTTTTATCAGTGATCGCACTGTCGTTTTGTACAGGGACTTATACAAGTGACTGAGGCCCAAGAAAGGTTTTCTGTACAAGGGGATGGGTCTTACACTCTCTCAAGAGGCCAAAAAATGATTGAAAGTGAACAAAGATGGGTCTTATAGCTCAAGGAGAAGCCCGGGGATTATTTTGAAAAGGGCGACGATCGCGCCGAGGTTTTGAAAACACCGTGGGTCTTATACAATGACTGAGGCCCAAAAGTTTTTGGTTTCAAAATGGTATTGGGTCTTACACTCTATTAGAGGCCCAAAACGATTTTGAATAGGTCTTATAACTCGAGGAGAGGCCCGGATGGTTTGTTTTAAACGAGCGATGATCGCGCCGGGATTTTTTGAAAACGCAGCGGGTCTTATACAATGACTGAGGCCCAAAAATGGTTTTGGTTTTCAAAGGGGGTTGGGTCTTACACTCTAATAGAGGCCCAAAGTTTGAAAATGTTTTGTGAGGGTGAAAATCAAAGAAACCCTAATTTTGCTTTTTTTTAAAAGTAAATATTAAAAGAAAAATCAAATAAAAATGATAAAAATGCCAAATAAGTTTGAATAAACCATTTGTGATTTTTGTTTAAGGTTTGAAAAATGAGGGATTAATCACAAGATGAATTAAAACTCATTTGATTTTGATTTTCTAAGTAAATATTCACTTTTAAATGTTTAAAAAACAATTAAAAAAGAATTTATTCACAAAAATACTAATTATATTAAATAAATAATATAAATCTGTTTTTTTGGGGAATAAAATATTTCAATATTTTTGTGATTTTTGGAAAAAAGAAACAATAAAAAATAATTAAAATTGAAGGAGTTATTAATTTTCCAATTAATTAATAAAACATGAAAATATTGGAAAAAAATAGCAAAAATGTGAGAAAACACAAAATGGTCTGGGTGGGGTTTGAACCCACGACCTCAAGGTTATAGGGCGTGCGCCTTACCACTGGGGTGGTGATACATCCGTTGATTGAAACAAACCAACAAATACACAAGGCTTGCCTTGTTTTCTAAGCCTGGCCAAGGCAAGGCAAGACAAGTTTTGGCTCAGAAACGTGAAGGCCATAACTTTCTCATTTCTCCGTGGATTGAGACAAAATTTAGGTCTATCCTGCCTAGAATTTCACAAGGAATCCAATGGTGGTGGTAGTTTTTCAAGACCATGTCTCCATTTTAAAACCCGATAGTGGTTTTGAAATAGGCCTCCAATTACATTTTCTGTGCTATCTCATGATACAGGCAAGAATTGCATGGAAATTTGGTGCAAACACAACACATATAACATGTACAAGATGTGCATGATCAGTGGACCTCAAAGTAATGCATATTTTGGAAAGTTCAAGTCATGATGCTTACCTCTTTTTGAGCTTTTGGAGTTTTTTGTGCAATCTGCCAAGTTTCTTATTCCAGAAATGGTTTGATGCTTTGGACACTCTCAAATGATCTTTTAGAAGCTTTTAGGATGGTTAGAATCAGCTGGAAACCTCAGGGATGAGTTTGAGCTCTTTCTTGCAAAAGGGGCAAAAGTGCCCAAAATAGCAACTCCCTCAAATGGTGTTCCAGATGGGGGAACCATTTGGGACAGTTCAAGGATGATATTTGGAGTGTGTTTGAGGTTTTATCTGGTTTGGAAAGTGACCGATTCAAGACATGGCTTGAAAAATGCACAAAAAGGCCTATTTTGAGGTTTTGAGAGGTGACTTTGAGATTTAAGGATTACAGGTCACTTGTGTGAGTTTGGACAGCTTAGATATGACATATTGGATGTGTTTGGATCATAAGTTGTGGTGGAATTGCTATCTAACTCAAAAACTCAGAGTTACCTTGCTAAAGAAGGTATTTTTGCCTAGAGAAAGAGATTTTGAGGAAAGCATCTGTTTGATGGCTTTGGTGTACTCAAATTGAGCACAAATGAGCTCTATTTATAGTAGAGCAAGTTTGTTTTGGGATCAATAGTGAATGGCAACTGCAGCAGAGATTTGGCCAATGTTAACCAATAGGAATCCAAGTCTCCTCTAGCCATTGACTAGAGGTTATAGCACAGAGCTGTGGTTCCCTAGTTGTTGGATCATTCTTAACTGAATTCAGTTGCAAATGTGTCAGTGCATGCCACCTTGGTGCATCCATTAAATGCTCCAATCCAAAATTGGAGTCTTGTCCCTCTTTTAGGGATTTCTAGGTTTGGCATGGTACTTCTTGTTCCAAAGACTTTGGAGGCTTGGATCAGTGTTTGTTCCCTTTAGATTTGATCCTCAGATGTGTCTAAAGTGATGACAATGCTTGGAATTATCTGATTTTGCCAAATCGAGCAAAAGTGCAAAATTCTGCCTAGCCTTGGCAGTTTTTAGCAAGGCATATTGCCATTGTCATATCTCATGGCTAAAGTGGAATTTGAGGGAGTTCTTGGCCATTTTGGAAAGCCCTCATATGATACAATAACTGTTTGATCATAATTGGTTTTGATACTTTTTGGATCCAAGTGAAAAATGCCCCTACATTTGGAAAAAACTGAAGGCAGATTCTGACTTAGTGAAAAATTCACTAAGTGTTGGAAAAAGTGGCATTTCATGTTTTCAGCCACTTTGATCATTCCATAACTCAAAATCCATAATGAATTGGAATGAGGTGTAGTTGAAGCTTTTGTAGAGGGCCAAGAGGGCTACAAATCCAGCTTTGGATGGGAAAGAATGGCCTTATGGTTTAGGAGTTATGATCCTCCAAAGTTGGTACCCTAGCCACTTTGTTCCATAACTTAGAAAATTTTCTAAGTTTTTTATGGTTACCCCTTTTACAAGTTATCCCCCTTTTCTTGATTTTTCTTGATGAATGATGATCCAAATCACACATTAACATCATTTTAGGGTCAAAGAACCATATTTGTGAAAAATCTCAAAAAGTCAAAGTTGACTTTTGTGCACAGTTGACTTTTTATCAGATGAATTCCAAACTGTGCGATCCTCTATGAAATCAAGTCCTTGACCTAAATCAAACTTGATGGATTGATTTATTAGGTGTTATACGGTGTATTGAATCATGTCCTAGGATTTGGGAGCATGTCCTGGTCAAAAGTCAAAGGCACAGTTGACTTTTCCCGCGAAACCCTAATTGTGGTTCAGATGAAATTGAAACTTGTTGCTCAAGCTTCTTGGATCAATCCATTGTTGAAAATGGGTCAATGTGATGTATTTGAGACCCTTAAATCCCCCCTTCAGGTCTTGGCTCATGTTTTGTCCCAAAAGTCAACTTAGGGGTGAATTAGGTCAAGAAACCCTAATTCCTGATTTTTTTATGAATGCATCCCCTAAAGCCAAATTGACTTGATGATTGGGTTCATGATGTCCCTTGGAGCATCATAGGTTATGCTTTGAAGCATTGGCTCATGCCCAGAGGAAAATCTCCATCTGGAGGCCCTGGTCGACCAAAACCCTAATTTGGTGGCACTGTCGATCGTGAGGCTTGATCCACTCAGAATGCTGCAACCTTGTGTTTGATTCTTGAAGTGGGAGTCCTCTTGATCCATTGTGGATGTTTGAGAGGCTAGACAAGTTGAAGATCATGTCATTCCTTGATTGATCCTTTGTCTAAGAACTCTAAGAGGGCTTGAAACCCTAATTTTGATAGTAGTGAATGCTCACCCATCTTTGGGGAGACTATGAGGCATGATGGTTCATCCATATTGTGATGATGATTTTCACAATGATGGAAAATCTTAGTGATCAAAATTTGGGGTATGACACATGCTAACTACCATGATGGCGGGTACGGTTTAACGTTTTCAAAAAATGCAACAAGGATAGTGTCCCCCTTTAACCCATATTTGGCGTTAGGATCTGCCATGAGCAATGTTGGTCGAAATGGGAAACCTCTAGGGCATTCCGACATGTTCTCCCCATGATGTCGACTTTTACTACATATTTTGTAGCGACCATGAGGCAGCAAATGGACGAAAGCAATCTTGAAATGGTAAGATGCTTTACGCAGTTCCCTGAGCACGAGTTAGTCGAAATGGATGCTGGAGGCCTAGACTATTTCATTAAAAAAAATTAGATACCCAGTACCTTAGGGATATGACCTAACTAGCAGATAAGGTTTGAAAAGTTGAGTGCCTAAAGGCTGGAAAAAACAAGATCAAGTAAGTACCATCAAAAAGAGAAAGTAGCTTATGTCAAGATAGATGAAATGGATAGTCTATTTGACACAGATAATGATTGTTTTGAAGAAAATGAGATCAATGTGGTAGAATTAAAGCTTGGACCTCCATATACATCTAAATTATTGAATCCATCAAATAGGAAGGATCTCATAGAACCAAAGAACAAAAAATTCTTCACAAAAACTTACACATTTGATGTAACTAAGTGTGATGAGATTTTTTGATCTGCTGGTTCCTGACGGCCAGGTAGTAATTCCTAATGGATTAAAAACTCCGTGTTGGAACAAAGAAAGAAAAAGGGTTTTTGTAATTTTCATAATTTCCTTGGACATGAAACCTCACAAGGTATACTTTTCAGGGATTTGATTCAAAACACACTGAAGGATGGAAGGCTAAAATTTACTGAAAAGCCGAAAGCTCGACCAGATGGGGAGCCTGACCCTAAAGTGGGAGAGGCTTTGTTCTTCGAGCATGTCGACGTGTTTATGGTGGATATTGCTGAGACCACTGAGCCTAATCATCAGGAGCGAATGAAGGTTGTTTTTCCTAAAGCTGAGGAAGAGCTTATTGACTTCCTGAACCGGTGTAAACTCAAAGACTCTAAGGTCATGCTTTGTCCTCGATGCAGTGTCATTTTCGACAAGGAAACAACAATAAAAGTTGGAAAATGCCAACATTGAACACATTAGTAAAATTGGCCGTCAAGACCAACAAAAAGGATTATTCAAGAGGGAAGGCCCTCAAAGGGCTCACAGGCCCAAGACCTATGTGCCACATTCTGGTGCCTCTGTTAGAGAATGGTCGGAACCTGTGGGAAAGTCAGCTAATAAGAAAGGGACGTGGAAGAAGATTGAGGTTGGTGGAAGATCTTCCTACCTGGATAAATCACAAATTTCCAAGAAGTATTCCTATGTGTAGAAGAACTACATGGGAAAAAACCCAATGACTTGCACCCAATGGAGGAGGCATCAAAGAAACAAGAAAAATGCCTCTAAAGTTGTGAGTGCTAGTGAGAACAGCAGCGTTAAAGCCCCGGCTGATGAGAAAACGAAAAAAATCGGTAAAATAAAGGTTATTACATTCACTACCTCCAGTGGTCTAGAATGAACCCAAAGTCTCCATCAGATCAGATGAAGAAATGGCTAAAAATGACTTCGAATCTGAGTCAGAGGGAGAGTTAGATATCCTCTGCAATATGATATATGTACTGCTGTTAGAATATGACACAATTATAGAGGTAACTGAGGAGGATGACTGGTTTCCTGAAGAGCTGGCTACCCATAAGCCTTTGTGCTACTACGCCATGCATGATGGCTCCATCAACAAAGACAAGGTCGTCTTTGAGAGGCTCGACATGTCGATGTAACAACATCTAAAACCTTTGTACATAAAGGCTAAAATCGACAGTGTCGGGATAAAAAAAGGTTCTAATTTATTGTGGAACTTGTATAAATGTCATGCCACATTCGCTTCTTAAGAGGATTAAAAAGTATGACACGGACTTGAAGTCCAACAATATGGTTTTGTCCAACTATGAAGGGAAAACCAGCATACCCCTGGGCGTGATCCAAGTGGATGTGGTTGTGGGGACCACAACTAGGCTACATTATTTGTTGTAATTTCTAATAAGGTGAATTACAACCTTCTGTTAGGTCGATAATGGATAAATATGGTTGGGTGCATCCCACCTTCCATGCATCATATGATAACGATTTGGAAGTTGGACGGAATCATTGAACACATTGAGTCCAATCAAAGTTTCTTTCGGGCGAAAGTAAATCACATTGATAAGAAGAATTTTGATCGAAAGCTGGCGAATATCTCACCATGCTTACCGGAAGGAACCGACTTCGACTTCGACTTTAAAGGAGCCGACGTATATAACTCATCGAAGCTTCATCCTTTACATGGCTTCACCTGGGAGTACGAGACCATCGGTGAACATAAAGGATGGTCAGGATCAGACAATGAGGATGTCTGAATCGAGCTTTGTGGCTCTGATTTTGGTATGTATGGCTGAAAATAAAATAATAGCGGACTTGGAGGATGAATCACAAGAAATGATGGTTGTCGAAGCCACTCAATTGAAAAATTTTAAATCTGGCTAAAATGGACAAGAAATAGCTTCAGAACGCCACAGGCTCGACTGCATTTATAACGACGAGCCTTTGGGGTTTGAAAAAGACCCAATTACTTTGACCAAAAGGATGCAAGCCCGTGATCCTTTGTAAGAAATTGATTTAGGGGACAGGTCCAACTAATATAAGCACCAAACCCGACCCAACCTTGAAAGTAGAAGTAATTAACATGCTAAAGGAATTCAAGGATTATTTCGCACGTGATCACCATGAAATACCAGGCCTTAGCTGGGAGGTGATGGAATTGAAGCTGCCAATTAAGCCCGACAAGAAGCCTATGAAATAGACTCTAAGGAGGTTCGTGCAAGAGATCATGTTAAAGATCAAAGTGGAAATCTAAAGGTTGTTGCGAAACAGGTTCATAAGACCTGCAAGGTATGTCGAGTGGTTAGCTAATATTGTTCCTGTGATTAAAAAGAATGGCACTCTTATTGAAATTCTGGTACAGATACGTGATGTCTCGTGCAATGTCACAACATCGCAATCTGCTGTATGAACAAGGCAATAATAGTAACAGTAAATCAACACAAGGATTGTTCACCCAGTTCGGTTCAACAACCTACATCTGGGGGCATACCAAGCCAGGAAGGAAGTCCACTATTAGTAGTATCAAATTACAGACTCAACAGACCAGTTGACAATCTACCTAATTCAATCACTACCCAATGACCCTTCTATCTAAGTCCTCCCTAGATAAGAGACTCCATCTCACTTCCAATCATCACAATGATGTATAGCAGTCAACAACTTCGCCACTGCATCGACAGCTTGTTTACCAACAACTTTTCTAACACAGACAACTAGAAGACACACTTCCATGACTCACATTGGAGTTGCTTAACAGCTTCCTCCAAGAACAATACAATACTCATTACCTACAGGTTTCTGAGTAATACCATAGTGACCATCTCACAACCCGAGTGGTTCACTAAGACTAAGCCCTAATGATCTACATCTTGGACCCGTCCCCTTCTTAGGTAACAAGTATTCTATTTATAATATAATCCCAACTGGATTTGGGCCTTCAAATCATATCAAATCTTCAGTAACAAATCTGCAACAGATCCTGCTTCTAAATAGATCTTCAATCAAATCTTCAATAATTAACTCTGAATATTCTCCATATCTTTATGCTTTAAATTCGCAACAAACTGATCTTCTTCATAACTGATTATACCAGGAAATTCGCATTCAATCTAACTGACAGATCACCTTAAATCAACATAATCAGCGCAGCCCATTACATCCTGATGTTTTAATGTTCTGGTATAGTGATGTTAAGACATCGCATGTGACATTACTCTTCAGCACTTTACTTCTTCAACAATATTCACAAACCAGAATGTTAGCCAAAATATACCAATACTGTTAGACGCTCATGTTGCAACATCAACCATGACATCAGCATTGTTTTAACAAAATTTTAGCCAATTACAAGAACTTACAATCTCCCCCTTTGGCTAATTTTGGCTAAAACAAATATATAAACATTACAACTCAGATTACAGCAGTAAATACAGCCCTATACTACTGTTAGACGTCATCTGATCCTAACAGTAGCTACTGTGTACTGCATCCATGGATAATCATCTTCTTGGCTAATTCTGAATGATGTTAGAACATCACATCACCATGTAACAGCAAACCCAGGCAGCACATCAGGAGGTGCACATGAGGAAGAAGATATCCAACACTCCCCCTTAATACAACACATTTCTTTTTCCTTTCAACTCAGACCAGGAGTAAATGTAGAAGACTCCTCCAGAAAAGAAATGTTTGTCTATTCATCAAAGACCAATGGTGGCATAAGATAATTCAGCACACCTTCATTGATCAGACACTGGGTTTAGTCCGTGGCATAAGAGGAAACTTAAGAAGTGACATTCTGCCAACCCAGGTAACTCAGAACACAAGTCACAACTGTGTTCATAACTCAGGACACAAGTCACAAAGACTCAACACCAACTTAAGGATGTAACATCCTCTTCTGCAGCATCAGAAACTGCAGACTCCAGGCATAACATCTGCACAACCCAATTAGCCAGACCCTTTCCTTTCTCCCCCTTTTTAGCCACAAATTGGCAAAGGAAACCCTCACAGAACCAGACCCAAGTAGTGCTTCCCAAAAATGAACAAAAGCCATAGGACTTATGAAACACTCACACTTACTGGCTGAAGGAGAACAAAATAATCCCTATAAATAGCTGACCAGTAACTTTGAAATTAACGAGCCTTGAATATGTCAAGGTTCTTGGTCAAAGAAACGCTATTTTAGGTAACAAAAAATGCATTCAAATTCAATACCTACCTTCCAAAAACTGCCTTGACTGCCTTAAATATTTCACAACTGAATCTTACCATAAATTAGACCAATAACGCTCCATGCATAGGCAGAGACACGTGTTACACCTTATCCTTGCACTACCGACCAAAACAATTCCTTGTTTGGCTCTAGAGAAACATATCATGTACCATGTTCTGACATCACACCAAGACAGCTTGTCTGCTTGCTCATCAACCCAAGACTCCACAAACACATCTTCTTATCTAATGGATATTGAGACCACTTCTCACAATCCCTTCTAGATTCCTTCAAACCATCAGAGAACAATAAAATCACCCATGTACGCCAATTTTACTTTTCAGACCTCTCCAGCATAGGCACTATCTTCACACAGCTATGATATGTCCCATCATCTCACTGCACAAGCTTGACCATCACACATGCTATAATAGGCTATAGCCAACAACCTTACATTCAATTCCCTTTATGATATCACACCAATAATGCCACATTCCTCATGGGAATTTTAGATGCAAGGTCTGCCAAGTCCAATAAACAAAGGCCCATTTGAATAGAGATTTCTTCACACAAGATAAGGACTGTCACCACCTTTTACTTGTATTGGAAGGAACCTTCTGATCACACTCCTGACAACACCCTTCTGTCCTTACAATCACAAGATCCTAATGAAGTCTTCATCATGAAAGTAGCCAAGTATTTCCAGAACTACTTACCATCAAGATTAGAATCTGCCCATTCTAATCCACATTATGTCAGAACTGCCACTTCAAACGATAATGCTGCTTCTTCCAACTTCATAAGTATGGTACATAACCAACCATAATGTTGTAACACAATGTAGGACACCAGCACGAAACCCAAGGTCACACCTTCTGTAGGTCATTTAGGTAGTCACAACCACTTGAACACAATCAGCAGCTATACCGAAGGTAAACTAAAGCAATACCTTGGCTCATCCTTTTAGGTACACTAGGACAACTTCTACCAAGGCACACCGTTTAGGCATCCAATGGACAAAATACTAGGTTCCCAAGAACAAAATCCCACGCCAAAGACAACTTTGACTGGTCAGGCGATACAAATAATGGCTCTTTATCCATTATAAAGAACCAGCCTCTTTGCTCCTAGCAGCATACCAAGGAATGAATCATGAGTCAGTCTAACAAGAATGCAGCAAAGAGACACATGCTGAAGGACAAGAAGCCAGATCCTCAGAAGTTGAAGAACACAACACTATCCACAGCTAGAGCATCAACAAGAACACGCAAGACATCAGAAACAATGATGAAGACCATCAAGAAAAACCAAGTGCAACTTCAAGCTTCTGATGATGAATGGGATGAAGATTGGAAATCTTTTCTTGATTCGGGGGGTTGGGATAATCTTTAGACTCGTTGCTTGTTGTTTTTACTGATCTTGTAAGCTTCAAAAATGCAATAAACTTCTGTTTTAATTCTGTTCCATTTACTAAGCAAATGCAATCCACAACTCCACAAGACACTAAATCCTCATGTAAGCACCTTCCCAACAAGTGCCACACCAAAAACTGCAGTAATATCAATCCCACGTTCAGCTGCATAAAACAGTAACAATCTCCCCCTATCAAGGATAACATGTGCTTCTCCGCATCTACATATCTTCAAGAGCTCACTCTTTGTTCAATTCACAAGTTGAGCTCAAACATCGCTTGCACCAATCCTCACATGAAAACAGCCAAATGCCACATTTTGACCTTTTTCACGTTTGCCAGAACAATCCACCAAGAAAACTTGATCTTCAAGTCACATGTGTTGCACCCCAAAATTTGCTCTCCTTACTTTATTACTAACTGGCTTATGTTGCATTGCATTTTGCATTATCATGTGTGCATATCATTGGTTCTTAGCATGGGGTCAAGGTGCCTGAGGCAGTGCTTTAGAGGGTCAAGCAAGAGTCCTGGTATTGTCCAAGAGAGCTCAGGTGGATCATCATTTCCTAACCAGTGCATAGATTAGGGTTTTGAGATTTTTGGGTTTATTGCTCCAATGGGCAAGCTCCTTGGGTTTTTATCATCATCAAATGGCATATCTTATCTTTGTTGGAGAGGATACACATCATATTCAGAGGAATTCGGATTTGGAGACTGTGTTATTTCCTCCTAGACTGAGGATACCACAACTAGGGTTGGCTATAAAGTCAGTTTATTTCTGATTTTTTGGGCAATACTTGATTCCATGGTACTCCTTGGGTCCCTAAGTACCTAGGGATGGGAGGTTGTCCATCAGTTTGGTTCAGGAGAAGTTCAATTGGCCAATGGATTGAAAATCAGTTGAATTGGGTAAAAGTCAACAGTGAAAGGAGAAAAGTCAACTGTGAAATTTTGAGGTTCTCTTCAGGGATTTTAAGATCTCATATCCTCATATGGTCTCCAGGGGTCAAGTTTCATACATATTTGTCAGGAATCAGGAGTTGGTGCAAAGTTTCTAAATTTGGAAGGTGACCTATAATGAAAAGTTTCCTTTTTGGGCAAGTTCCTGCACTACATTCAACTTGAATTTTCATCAGTAAGAAAGCTTCAAATGAATTTTTCTCCAACATGAAAGTTGAAGATCTTTTCCTCCTATTTCCAACAAGTACTAGTGGGTCTCCATATCATTTGTGAAACTCCAGTTATGATCAAAAGAAGGCAAAGTGATTTTTAGGGTTTCTCATGATCCCATTTTCACAACTTTGGGCATAATGACCTATAATCAATTCCATTGCTTCATGCCACATTCCAATATTAAAAGACATTCCTTGAGGATTATTTTGGGCCCAAGAATGAAGCAATTCCATGGTTTATTCTTCATTTATTCTCCATTATTCAAAAAAAGCCAAGTCATCAAAAAACTCATGAATCATTTGTTTTCAAGGCCCAAGTTCCATAGGGGTGTAATTATCAATCCAAATGCTAGTGATCCATCATGGAATTTTTAAGTGAACATGCATGAAGAGAGGTATATTCCACATAATGCAAAATTCCAAAATAATTCAAAAATCACTAAACAAGTAATTACCCAAGCCCAATTCATATTCAGAGGCAAACCCTAGTCTTTATAAACCCATCCATGCACTGGTTAGGGTTAGACACACGTGATTTTGGAGAGGAATCCAAGCTTGAACCCTAAAGCTCTTTTTCATCAAAACTCACGATCCACAAGGTCTTTGCCAAAAGTACTTCCACAAACCTTCTCCTGGTGATCTCTGGAACAGAACCCAACCACCATTTGCAACCAAAGGCAAGGATTGGAGTTGCACTATCTCAGGTGGAGAGGTTTTTTCGTGCTCTTAAAACTCCAATTTTTTATATGAATATTGTCGTGTGATGTCTGTTGATCATCCTAATATAATTGGTTTTAATTTTGGATGTGTGTATGGCTTGTTATGTATGTTTGAAGTTTTATGCCCTAACTTTGTGTCTTTCGTTTTGGATTATTCATTGGTTGTTTGCAAATTTGGATGCCATATTTGAACTCCTTGTGTTTTTCTGGGTCGAATAGTGTATTCGTGCGTATTTTCTGGGCAACTTTTAAGTGCAGGTGGTGGGGAAGTCGACCGGAACCCTAGTTCCGGCGACTGGTGTGGCGGCCGGCAGGTGAGCGATGTGAACGGAGAAGACGAAATCTCGTCCGTTGGTGAGCTTGATCGTACGTTCCTTGTATTGCCACGTCTCATTTTTTTATTTTTTTTCTTCTGAGTTTTAATTAACAATTATGTGTGTGCCGTGACACGCTAATTATCGTGGACTACCAAACTCAACCCCTCATCATGATGACTGTGAACCATTGACTCAATCATGTGGTCATCATCCCGCCAGAGCATTAAACACGTCACGTGCCGTGCACATGGCATTCCACGGTAAACCCGTTTTTATTTTTTTCTCATTTTTCTGATGAGTTAATGGGTGGGCTTCGCTACCCACACCCCCCATCTCCAGCCCACTCCAATTCCCACATGATTTCCTTACTAACGCACCCCCCCCATACTATTTTCTATTTTTATTTCTATTTAATTCATAATAATTTCATTTTTTATTCTAAAAAATATATCATTGCATTTAAAAATTACCAAAAAAATTGATGCATCATTTTCATCATTTTAATAAAATTTTACAAATTTTATTTTTATTGTTATTTTATTTTTATCATTTAAATTAATTGTTTAATTCAATTTCTTTTTAGCATTACACATCTCATGCATACATAAATTTCTTTATTTTAATTCTCTTCATCTATAAAATATTTTTGTTCCGTTCCTTTTGCATTCATTCATTAACATTCTAAACTGCATAAAAATATTTTTCTTTCATTTTTAAATTTATTTCATATTGCATTTAGGTCCTTCCTTTTGGTACACTGAGCCCTAATTCCCACCTGAACTCTGCCTAATTAATTGAATGACTAACACTTTGAATTTTTGCAGGGATTTTTGGTATGTTGTTTGTCTCTGGTTGAGGGACCTTGAAATTTAATTTGGGAATTTTAGGAGTTATTTTTCTAATTATCTGATTTGTTTTCACTTGAGATTTTCTTGCAGGCGCATCTTTGACCTTGTATGATTATCTGTTTGAAAAGGCGCTTGTGCCATTTGCTTTGGGGTTGTTTCTTTGTTTCTTTGATTCATGTTTGGATTACAATCATTGTTGTTTGCCATTGTTTGATTTTCATTCACCTCATCTCTCTTACTTATGTCTATTCTGTACTAATCTTTTGTGCAGGGTCTAAGGTAAGTTCTTTAAGGGTGTGGATAAGCATCCATATTCACCTTTACTATTCTCTCCTCCTCTCATTTTCTTTCTTTAGGGTTTAGGTTGAACCTCACTAACCGTAGGTCATCCATGCATGATGACTTTAGGATTCATAGTCCCCCTTTAGAGTTACCCCTGTGTCTTCTCTCTTCTAATCTCAAATTTCTTTAAAACACTTAACAAGGATAAGGTGTATTGCACACGAGCCTTAAGCGTGGGGAATGAGAAATGAGGGGCTTCCTCTCATCTTTCTAGAGTGCTTAGCGAGCGTCCTGTCTTGGGACGATGCGTTAAGTATTCGCCCCTGTGCCTTAGACTTTGGTGCAATACAACTTAGGAACTAACTTAAGCCACTTCTGTCCTAAAAAACACAAACCAACGTCAAACCTTTTTGTCCTTCGGGATTGTCAAACTAAAGGCTATTTTCAAAAAGGGCATGTTACCTTCCGTCTGAGTCGCAAACAGGCATCGACCCTAACAGCCGGACGCGAACTTAACGTCGCTCATAAAAAACACAAAAAAGAACTTGGTCCGAACTACGTTGACTCTGAATTCCCCATTGCACAAGGGGGGTACGTAGGCCTAGGACGTCGACGTCCTACCGAGTCTGTCTTTGTCTTCCCCTCTCCCGTTTTAGTACAGCCCTAGATGATAGTATAACTTACCCTTAGATTAGACAACAAGCGTGGATCCCATCGAGTACGATGGACGCGTGGGGTGCTAGCACCTTCCCCTCGCGTAACCGACTCCCGAACTCAGGTTATGGTTGCGATGACCATTCCTTTCCCCCTTCCTAAGGTTTATGCGGTGTTCCCTTTCCCTCTCTTGGGATAAATTTACACGGCTGGCGACTCTGTTTTTCCGCGCCACTCTCGCGTTTGTACCTGGATGAAAATCCTGGGAGCAACAGCTGGCGACTCCACTGGGGACTCTGGTTGACCTATGTTGGTCCATCCCTAAGCGAGTCAATCATAACGCTTGCTTGTCTTTGTTCTCTTTGGGTGTTTTATTTTTGTTTTGCTCTATGTGTTGTATTTTATTTTTATTTTTACCGCATTTTCTGCATTTCATTTTTTTTCTTATTGTCATGCTGCTGTGCTGTGCTGGCTGTCTTTGTTTTGCAGGTTGGGTGGGTCTGAGAGATAAGCCCAATACCAAGGCTTGAGAATACCCTAGGACTAGAGTGGAAAGTAGTGGGACCTACGTGCCCGCTTGGTACGTTTGTGTGTTCACGAAATTCACAACCAGACGAGGCTATCTTGGGATGCATTCTAACGTGTGTGTCTTGCGCATATTGGGATGTTGATCTAGAGAGCTGTCGACTCTGGTGACCGATCATTGAGGACCTTAGTGGAAACATCCCTCTTTAGTGGTGACAGTGGCAGACCACATCCTGTGGCAAACCCATTCGCACCCGAGGGCCCGCTTTGGAACTCGCATAGGATGGCCCCTACGTTTTGAAGAGAATCAGTGGAGGCACTCCTCGATTGACTTTAGTACTGTACCCCGAGGGATGAATGTACTATTGTTTCTCGACCTCAGTGCCAAAGCTGAAGACCTTCCGCTTTGGAGAATTAGTTGAGGCCTCCTCGATTGATGATGATGCCAAACCAGAAATGGTGAACGTATCATCATTTCTCGACCTGAGAGCCCGGGATACTGAACATCCTAGTACCCACATGTGAGAGGGGATGGGCGTTTGCAGGTTTGCAGGTAACCGAGACTTTCAACCTACCCGGTTTTCTGGATTTCTCATCAATGTCTGATTATTTGGGTTCCTCAATGGTTCAGAGTTCTGGTTTTCTGGTTTCTCATTCAGCTAATAGCACAGCACATCCAGCAGTGTGCCTTGACCCCATGTTTGCATGACCATATCATTTTTCTTGCATTCTGACATGTTTGACATTTTTCAGGGCTTGCATCTTACTCTTGATTCCGGTTTTCTGAGGTTACTTCAGCATGGATGTTCAGAGAAAGAAGATTGTTGCCTATTCGTTCCCAGAACCGACTTTGACACTGATTCATAAGCTGATTAATATGGCTGGTTCCGGAGTTTGTACAGAGTTCAGTGGAAGGTATGGAAGACTTCTGAAATTTGTCTATAATATCTCCCAGTATGAGAAGGATGCCATTCACACACTCCTTCAGTTTTACGATCCGTCTCTGCATTGCTTCACTCTCCCGGACTACATCCTGGCCCCAACGTTGGAGGAGTTCTCATTTATTTTGGGAATTCCTATCAGTCATGATATAGTTTTCTTTTCTGAAGAACACCCCAGGGTGAAAGATATGGCTGTTGCTCTTCATATTGATGAATCCGTTCTTAACAGTAATATTGCAGAAAAACAAGGAGTTAAGGGTTTCTTGTTGAAGTTCTTGTTTGATCAGGCTTGCATACATGTCAAAGAGAAAAATTGAACTGCTTTCCAAGCTATTCTAGCTATGTGTATCTACGAGATTGTTTTGTTTCCGAATATTCCTGATCTGGTGGATATGCATGCCATCAGAATCTTTATTTCGAAGAATCCTATACCTACCTTGCTAGGTGATGTGTACCATTCAGTTCACTATAAGAATGAGAATAGGCGTGGGAAAACTGTGAGTTGCTGTGCGCCACTCTTAGCTACTTGGTTTCTGAGTCGTCTCCCTGAATATGGCGCTTTCGTTGATACGAAAGATTCTCTGAAGTGGTCTAAGAGGGTTATGGGCTTGACTGCTGACAACATTACTTGGATTAATCGTGACTTGCTAGGAATGGAGATTATTTGCAAATGCGGAGAATTCCCTAATGTTCCCTTGATAGGGAGGAAAGGTGGAATTAACTATAATCCCTCCCTAGCTATCAGACAGTTTGGCTATCCTTTGAAGAATCCACCCGAAGAGCGAGATGTCCGTGAGTCCTTGTTCTTCAATGGTATTGAGGATCAAGGGTTGATAAGGAAAGTTGTGAATGCTTGGAAACAGGTGACTAAGAAGGGTAAGATTCCATTCGGGAAAAGTAACAATCGGGCTTTCCCTCCCTATAAAGAGTGGATTAGGAAGAGAGTAGAAGAGGAGCTTCTTCCATTCCCGGTGGAACCACCTTTGTATCCTTTGGTGATCGAGCCTCCTACCACCGTTGAGTTGGAGAAGTATAACAAATTATGGGCTGAAAAGGAAAGGTTGCGGGAAGAAAATAGTGAGCTAAAGAGAGAGATTTATCAGTGGAAGCATGAGCGGGGTGAAGTTGTTCATACCGCCAAGTTAAAGACAGAGCTCCTTGCTAAAGCAGAAAAAGAGCTTGCTGACATGATCGCATCCAGAGAAAGGATGAAACAAGCTTTGGATGGCGTCAGTAACGTTCTCAGGTCCAAGGAGGAGGAATTAGGCAAGGCTTTGTTGAAGATTCACAGGTTCAATGATCACCAAGAAACTGCCATGGCTAAGAATAAGAGAAAGGAAGATGACTACCTAACTAAAATTGATCAGTTGAAGTCAACACTCAAGAAGAAAGACGCTGATATCTTATCAGGGATATTCAAGAGACAAGTAGTCGAAGATCGACTTAAGGAAGCCATAGCCTCCATGGAAGAACTGAAAGTCCAAGCTGAAGTGAAGAAACCTAGACATGAGGGTCCTAGCATGGATGGTGTTTCTGGAGAAGACGCTTGGGAGTTACATTGCCGATACTTGGATGGGATCATACACAGGAGAGACCTTCTCATTCAAAGGCTAATTCAGAGGCCGAAGCATCCCGATACCAGAAAGTTGTTCAAGGAGATTCAAGACTGGTGCAGAAAGCATAATGGATGGGGGGATTGACGCTTGTAAACTTTGATGATATGCCTTAGTTTTCTGTCTTCTTTCATTGTATGTGGATCACCACCGGGCTTATTGGTTGGGACCTATGGTTTTTATATTCAGACTTGTTATCTCGGATTTGTGATTGTTGACATTTGGCTTTTCTCTGGTTTTCTTAATATATGAGCAGAAGTTCCATTATATCTTGTTATTAAACCGGAATCAAGGGGTGGCTCGCCCTGTGAATTTTCAAACACGTCCATTTGCATTTGCATATTCATAATCATTTTGCATAATCATTTTGCATGACAGGTGTTTATCTCCGGTATTCTTATCTTGTTCTCATCTCAGAATTGCAGATCAGCGTATTCACCGGTATCCTACTAAGCAGAATCGGAAGAGACTCATGGATCAGCTACAGAATGAGATCATTGAGATGCGGACTCGCATGAACCAATTCATGGAATTAATGCAAGGGGTTGCTCAGGGACAAGAACAGTTGAGAACTCTCGTTCAGCCACTGATTACGAGGGTTGTAACACCCCGATTTTTAACAGCGGGAGTGTATATTTTTTTTTTTGAATGCCATACATAATATTGACAACTGTCTTTTCAGGAAAATAATAAAAATGATTAATCAGAGTACGAGCTTTCGATCTAAGTCTTTTCCATACATAGGACCAGCGTAATGCCCACTAGTATAAATATTTGTCCATACACATAACGATAAGCACTCAACTTTAATAATAACAGCAACAACAACATGGACAACCTCAAACCACGACCCTAAGCTGATCTTGAATTCCTAGTCCCAAGGCATCGCATCTTACAAGCCTTCACGACACCTGGATACCTTAACATCGTTAGCCACATCATAATAATAGTAGAGGGTCACAATCTAAAAACAGCATATATGGAAGAATACACACATGCCCGCAGAACATGATATACAGAACAACATGAATAAGATGACAATATGGTATGCAGAACAACATAAATGAGATGACAGTATGATATATGTAACAATCACAACATTTAATTCAACACACAAATGCAATACACACACATTTAATTTAACACACAAATGCAATGCACAAACATTTAATTTAACACACAAATGCAATGCACAAACATTTAATTTAACACACACATGCAATGCACACACATCCTAAATGCAGACCTATATGAATTTGGTGGTCCCAATTCGTCGGGTACCCTCACCATGCATGAATCCCGGAATTTAACCTCTCCGCAGAGAGTCGTGATACCCCCTTGGGTCCTCACTAACCGTGCTTCCTCGCAGACACAAAAGTGTTGCCCTTGCAAACACCCGGAGTTGCCTCCCTCGCATTCTCCTGACTCAATTTGATCTCAAAGGATCGATGACGGCTCAGTCACATCACCTGGTGTAGTAGAATTCCCTTCGGGATTAGGTGATGATTCAGAACCCATCACCCTGGCCCGTTCGGCGCCAACTACCTACACGCAACTATGGTATGCATGACTCACACATGCAAATGCAACAGTTTATATAAACACAATATGTATAAACACAATTCACAATCCACAATTCAGTTCATATATCTATCACAGATCTTATGAACAATTCTCAGTACCAACAGGTGGCTCAGACACACCTCGTGTTGTCCTCCTCGACATACACATCAACCGCAATTCATATATTTATCACAAATCATATGAATAATTCTCATTATCAACAGGTGGCTCAGACACACCTCGTGTTGTCCTCCTCGACATACACATCAACAGCAAATCATATATTTATCACAAATCATATGAATGCACATCACAAGTTTAGCATCATAGCATAAACACACATCCCCAACTGGGCACACAATCATGTATATAACCACATATCCCCAACTGGGCACACAATCATCACACATCCCCATAAGGGCACCCAATCATGAATACAACCACACATGCATTCAATCACATATAATATCGTTAGAAAGTGCCCTTACCTGAGCAAGCTTCCAACCCAACCAACTTACGCTACGTAAGATCGATTTGTCTCTCACGATGAAACCTCGTAACCGGATCCCACTGTAAACCTTTATAATACACAAAGGACTTATGTTAAAACCACTCGGATATATCCTACAACAAGGCTGGGTCTTGGTCGCTAACCTACTCAATCAGGTTTTGGGTTACGCACTGGTTTCTAACCGAATCGCTTTATAAAATAAATCTTTTCAAATAAGAAAGAAATTAGTTTTTCTCTTAAAAGAATAAATATCAAACTCAAGGAAAATTTTCCACAACTAATTTAAATTCTTTTATTTGAACCAACCATAGCGTCAAATTATTTTTCTCGCACTATGAATAAATTCAGCGAAACCGAAATATATAAATTCCCAAAATAAGATTTTAACCCCAAAATAAAACCACCTAATATCCCATAAATACCAAATAATAACCAAAATATTTATTTCACCAATATAAAATTTAATGATCTCCTTGTATCAAAATACTTTAATCATACCATAAATAAAATTAATTAAACAAATAAAATAATAACTAATATTCCAATTTCAATAATATTCTAAATTAAAATTTAGAATAAATAATAGTTTTCCAATCACAATAAATTATTTTGGATCTAAAAAGATTTCGACACAAAACTAGTTAACAGTTTTTCCAACAGTACCAAAAATCGGCACAGATCGTACTTTAACATACTATTCCGAACGTATCCGGAAAATTCCGAAAAATAAAATAATTATCTAAATATATATATATATATATATATATAGATAAATAAATATACTTTCAGTTAAAAAAAACCTGGATAAAAAATATCAAACGGAATGAAAATTACGAGACCGGAAGTAAAAACAGCGGGACGCCCAGCAAAGAAAAATGGCAAGACGCCCGTAACACACCAAGTGACGATCGTCACTCCAAAACCAAATACAAGGGGTGGGTCCCACCACCCACTCTCTCTTTATTCAATTTTCTTTTAAAACCAATAATTAAATAAATTAAATAAATAAATAGTAAACATAATAATAATAAAACCAGACGGAAGACAAAAAGGGTGTTACGGTCGTCACCCCCTGTTACGACCGTAACACGCATCTTAAGAGCATGACGACCGTAACGCTTTGGTTACGACCGTAATACATTTTTTTCCTCTCCTTCTTTTATTTTCTTTTCTTACAATAATAAATTAAAATAATAAAAACAATAATAATCCAAATAATATACCCACAGATAAATTAAATCGGTACCAATATTTTTTCCTCTAACAAAAAATATAATCCGATAATCGGATAGAAAATATTTTTGCTACCCACAATAATAATTCCTACACAAAACTGAAAACAGTGGGTATTCTATCGGTGTATAATTTACCCAATCTAACCACATAATTTAATACTAAAATAAAATAAATAATTACAACAAAAAAAATTAACTAAAGAAGACATAAAACTCACCATTTTTCTTTCTGTGCGTGAGAGAGAAAACCAGGAAGAAGAAAAACTATAACAAGTTACATTTATATAACTTTTCCAAATACATCTCCACCACTCATTTTTTTAAAGGCCATGATTACCTCCCTCTCTCTCTCCCACGTGAACAAAATATGCCGCCTCTAATCCACCGCCCCACTATTCATCAAACCCGTTAATTCGTTCGGTCTCCTCGTTCGCTCACAGACGAGTCGTAAAACACTCCAGAATAACTTTTTTGAAAACAGAAAAATTCTACTGCCATCTTTAAAATAAAACACCACATTATTTTCGACTAAATATTTATTCCGAACAAATAAATTTTCTACGCCGCTTAGAAAAATAAAATGAGATTAAATTTTCATTTCCGGCGATAAATAAATAAGATTTCCAACAACACTCGGAGTCCGTGGAAATTAAAACGACGGCTATATTTTTCTCGTTTTCTCAAAACATCAACAGAGTCACGTTTTCAGAATTTCCGATACCATAGAAATATCTGAAATCAATTATAATCCTCACCAATTTAAAAAGTCTGATCGATTGCCAAAACAAACATATGGGTCAGTCTGATCCACAACCAGAAACCCTAAAAATATCGGGTATAAATAGTTTGCTACCCCAAAGTTTCGTAGAAACACCGATTAATTGATAAAACATCGCAAAATAATACAGACGAAAATATACGGGTCTTACATTACTACCCACCAAAAAGGAGTTTCGTCCTCGAAACTCGAGGTAAATGTAACAACTTACCAATTATAACTCTAACACACTCACTAGAACGACCGCGCACCTATTGCAACCCTCTACAAAGTCACATTGACTCGGACTCTAGACGCAACGCTAACACCGCACACTATCTAAGCCGGCAAGAATCATTCATTCCATTCAACACAATCATGTCTACTATCAACAACAGATTAAGGATGATCAGTTCCTCAATTTATCAATAGGTAGGCGACAACCATGATGGTGGAATAAACCATCGTTACCAACTATAATAGTGTTCTCCTCATCTTGTTCTCAATTTTATGCAAGACACAAGGGTCCAATAATCACTTCGATGTTTCCTAAATGTTTCCTCCAAATTCCTGTTACTTCACTCTCCAAAGTGAGACACAATTTCCCCAAAACAAGTTACGGTTTCTTTCACGCTCACTCGGCTCGGAACAACCATTGAGTATCCTCTCAAAACAGTAACAGCTAATACCCGAGTACAAATTTAACCTATTTCACTCCAACGAAGTAGTCATCTAAGTAGAGAACTCCACATTTTCCCCAATGTCCATAAATCCTTAATTATTCCTTTAATCTCATAATTGTGGCGACCTGTATATGTTCCCATCCAAATTCATTCCCATTACCATCTTAATATTACCATCCCAACGTCCAGTTGGTGATTGAAACTTCCCTAAATTTTCTTTCATGTGCCCATTATGCCCTCTACAATACACAAAAGCCCTCTACCCCAGACTTAAACTATTGGATCACACTCTAACATAACTACCTCAGTTCCAAGTCATAACTTAGTTTACTCTCGTATGCCTTAACCTTAAACGTCCCTCATCGTTGGCTATCCCCATTTGACATACCACGTCTTTCGTATCATCCTACATCAGCTTCCAAAAATTCATTGAGTTTCCTTTTCCTCTTACAACTAAATTCTATTTCCCTCAACGAGCTCATCAATCAAACCATTTTTTTATTGTTCCCCTATCTCATCTTCTATTGTCAAACTGTTCTCGATGTCAACCTCTGATGTCCAATAATTTCTCAATGCCTATTCTCCATTATGCTTCTCTAGTCTTCATTATAACAAGTACAACGAATCCAAGCCTTACCAGTCTCCGCCAAACATTTCCACTTCATCCTTGATTCGTCCAAATAGGCAAATGTTTAATCCTCTCTACTTCCGAATATGCCCAATGCATCTTATGTGGCCCAATCTAGTTGTACCTTCAACTCTTAAGCATACATTTACCATTACTTTTTCCGGTTCATGGGCGAGGTAATTCCTTGCACGAATTCTAAATCGCCCTAATCCACATCTCTAACCGTTCCTCTCACACTATGTCTTGACACCTATTTCCCAAAACCAATCTTTTCACTCCACTTATTCGTTCATTAACGACATAAGGTACTTAGCCTTGTCCAGACTTCCCATGTCTCACGTGGAATCTCCAACAGGCTTTTCACTTAGTAACTTCATCATCCTACTTCTGAATATGACAACCTATCTAGTCACTAATACACTACCCATTAGCCTTGTGATATCAGATTTTCCAACCGCAGGATTATTCTCTTGCCACTTATAACACTTCTTAAATATCAACTTTACGTCCGAGCGCAACCCCATCATCTATAGCATACACTCTTGAGGAAATGCTTAGTATCCTTCCCATTTCCATTTGGGCCATATCCTTGGTAGTCCTTCCTAAGCAACGAGGTAGTCAACCTTCTTATAAAAAAATCTGTATTACCTGAGCACTTTCTTGCTTGCATACAACCTTATTCTTCCTTTATAACCACCTTTACGATACTGCCACTCCAAAGTCCCTTATACTAGATCCTCTTATAACATCTAGGAGTTTCCAACTTCAAAAAAAATCTTAGCAACCAAACGCCTATAGTCGTTTACCAACCTACCATGACCTCTATCTTGTCAACTTCAACCCACATCTTTACTCTCCTTCACCCAATCTAAATATCCTTGTTCCAAATCAATGCTCGTCCTATCCAACCTACTCTTCGTTGTTCTATCTATCTTCAATTGCTTATGACTATCCAATGGTCATAAAATCCTTTTATAACACAAACCTATCCGTTGTGCATACGCTCTTGCTCAAAAAGTCTGGCACCTCTACCCACTCATCGGGTTCTTATTCACTTCTAACCTTTACTAAGCTATCAACCAACATTATCACCCTACGATCTAACACTCTACAAGAATCATCCTTCCAAAACAGACATATCTTACTCCTCCATCTAGTCACTTAGCACTTATCTCAAATTTTAACGCTTGACTTTTAAAGAGCCACTACCCAATCAAAACTTCTTTGCTAACTTTTCTTTATTCTCAGGTTCGATCCCCAAATCCAAATCTAAACTTTGATCTTCACGAAATCCATATACTTGTTACACCATATAACTCCATTCATTAATTCTTCATACATGGCTCTGTGTCCTTCCAGATATTAACTTTCAGCGTCTTATCACTCTTCTAACAACCCATTGTCTACCCGCGGTATGATATTTCTAGCAAAACCATGTCCCCCATACTTGAATTGCTTTAGCACTTCTCTACTCTACTCATATGATTACTTAGATCCGTGGTGCTACTTCTACCTTTTCCTCATAGTAACTGTTGTACTCATTCTCTCCCAAACTCCCACTTCTAGTTTCGAAGACAACTCCACTGATGATCACTTCCACTAAGACTTATCCATGTGATACTTGGTTTCCTTCCTTTAACATCATGTGATTCATCCTTACTGTATTTAGTTACCTATCTAACCGAGCTTAAGAACTAAATTAATCCCTCAAGCACCTACCAAACGTATAACCTTCCTCCAACTTTCCTAGGTTTCGGCCACTTTCAACGTGCAACCCGCTTTCTGTCTAGAGAGGATGTCCCATTAATCTCCAAGTATAGTAATTGTCTCCAAATGACATCCATAACTGCTCTTTGATTCCAAAGAAATATTACCTTCTTCATAGTCCATAAACTTCATCTCATCTCATTCGAAACTCACCGGAATGAACATCCAATCCTTTTTTCTCTCAAAAGGTCCTCCAAATCAAGTCCTTACTTACAATCCTGTGAAACCTTGACTTCCACTCATCCCTACTCAACACCTCGGAGTGATAAGAACAAACAAAACCTCTCATCCATAACATTACTGCAAAAAACCTTGTAGTCCTTACTCGATTCAATCTCACTCCCTCTAGATCAACACCTCTAAAGAATTCAGAGACACATGTCGACCAACATCGACAAATGCTCAAGGGGTTTAACTAAGCTTCTTACTGAAGTATTATGGGAGACCTCAACTTCAGTTAAGAAACAAACGATTACCTAAACACATATCATGCTGGACTCAAGACACAAACCACATAACACATAGGACTCCACACATTTACTCCCACTAAACCCGACACTTGCTCAGCTTAGGACACCCGACTCACAACCCCATGAAAATCTTAGACCAAAGCTCTGATACCACAATGTAACACCCCGATTTTTAACAGCGGGAGTGTATATTTTTTTTTTGAATGCCATACATAATATTGACAACTGTCTTTTCAGGAAAATAATAAAAATGATTAATCAGAGTACGAGCTTTCGATCTAAATCTTTTCCATACATAGGACCAGCGTAATGCCCACTAGTATAAATATTTGTCCATACACATAACGATAAGCACTCAGCTTTAATAATAACAGCAACAACAACATGGACAACCTCAAACCACGACCCTAAGCTGATCTTGAATTCCTAGTCCCAAGACATCGCATCTTACAAGCCTTCACGACACCTGGATACCTTAACTATCACAACTTCTAAACCTGGGTGGTCGTTAGCCACATCATAATAATAGTAGAGGGTCACAATCTAAAAACAGCATATATGGAAGAATACACACATGCCCGCAGAACATGATATATAGAACAACATGAATAAGATGACAATATGGTATGCAGAACAACATAAATGAGATGACAGTATGATATATGTAACAATCACAACATTTAATTCAACACACAAATGCAATACACACACATTTAATTTAACACACAAATGCAATGCACAAACATTTAATTTAACACACAAATGCAATGCACAAACATTTAATTTAACACACACATACAATGCACACACATCCTAAATGCAGACCTATATGAATTTGGTGGTCCCAATTCGTCGGGTACCCTCACCATGCATGAATCCCGGAATTTAACCTCTCCGCAGAGAGTCATGATACCCCCTTGGGTCCTCACTAACCGTGCTGCCTCGCAGACACAAAAGTGTTGCCCTTGCAAACACCCAGAGTTGCCTCCCTCGCATTCTCCTGACTCAATTTGATCTCAAAGGATCGATGATGGCTCAGTCACATCACCTGGTGCAGTAGAATTCCCTTCGGGATTAGGTGATGATTCAGAACCCATCACCCTGGCCCGTTCGGCGCCAACTACCTACACGCAACTATGGTATGCATGACTCACACATGCAAATGCAACAGTTTATATAAACACAATATGTATAAACACAATTCACAATCCACAATTCAGTTCATATATCTATCACAGATCTTATGAACAATTCTCAGTACCAACAGGTGGCTCAGACACACCTCGTGTTGTCCTCCTCGACATACACATCAACCGCAATTCATATATTTATCACAAATCATATGAATAATTCTCATTATCAACAGGTGGCTCAGACACACCTCGTGTTGTCCTCCTCGACATACACATCAACAACAAATCATATATTTATCACAAATCATATGAATGCACATCACAATTTTAGCATCATAGCATAAACACACATCCCCGACTGGGCACACAATCATGTATATAACCACATATCCCTAACTGGGCACACAATCATCACACATCCCCATAAGGGCACCCAATCATGAATACAACCACACATGCATTCAATCACATATAATATCGTTAGAAAGTGCCCTTACCTGAGCAAGCTTCCAACCCAACCAACTTACGCTACGTAAGATCGATTTGTCTCTCACGATGAAACCTCGTAACCGGATCCCACTGTAAACCTTTATAATACACAAAGGACTTATGTTAAAACCACTCGGATATATCCTACAACAAGGCTGGGTCTTGGTCGCTAACCTACTCAATCAGGTTTTGGGTTACGACACTGGTTTCTAACCGAATCGCTTTATAAAATAAATCTTTTCAAATAAGAAAGAAATTAGTTTTTCTCTTAAAAGAATAAATATCAAACTCAAGGAAAATTTTCCACAACTAATTTAAATTCTTTTATTTGAACCAACCATTGTGTCAAATTATTTTTCTCGCACTATGAATAAATTCAGCGAAACCGAAATATATAAATTCCCAAAATAAAATTTTAACCCCAAAATAAAACCACCTAATATCCCATAAATACCAAATAAATAACCAAAATATTTATTTCACCAATATAAAATTTAATGATCTCCTTGTATCAAAATACTTTAATCATACCATAAATAAAATTAATTAAACAAATAAAATACTAACTAATATTCCAATTTCAATAATATTCTAAATTAAAATTTAGAATAAATAATAGTTTTCCAATCACAATAAATTATTTTGGATCTAAAAAGATTTCGACACAAAACTAATTAACAGTTTTTCCAACGGTACCAAAAATCGGCACAGATCGTACTTTAACATACTATTCCGAACGTATCCGGAAAATTCCGAAAAATAAAATAATTATCTAAAAATATATATATATATATATATATATATATATATATATATATATATATATAGATAAATAAATATACTTTCAGTTAAAAAAAACCTGGATAAAAAATATCAAACGGAATGAAAATTACGAGACCGGAAGTAAAAACAGCGGGACGCCCAGCAAAGAAAAATGGCAAGACGCCCGTAACACACCAAGTGACGATCGTCACTCCAAAACCAAATACAAGGGGTGGGTCCCACCACCCACTCTCTCTTTATTCAATTTTCTTTTAAAACCAATAATTAAATAAATTAAATAAATGAATAGTAAACATAATAATAATAAAACCAGACGGAAGAAAAAAAGGGTGTTACGGTCGTCACCCCCTGTTACGACCGTAACACGCATCTTAAGAGCATGACGACCGTAACGCTTTGGTTACGACCGTAATACATTTTTTTCCTCTCCTTCTTTTATTTTCTTTTCTTACAATAATAAATTAAAATAATAAAAACAATAATAATCCAAATAATATACCCACAGATAAATTAAATCGGTACTAATATTTTTTCCTCTAACAAAAAATATAATCCGATAATCGGATAGAAAATATTTTTGCTACCCACAATAATAATTCCTACACAAAACTGAAAACAGGGGGTATTCTATCGGTGTATAATTTACCCAATCTAACCACATAATTTAATACTAAAATAAAATAAATAATTACAACAAAAAAAATTAACTAAAGAAGACATAAAACTCACCATTTTTCTTTCTGTGCGTGAGAGAGAAAACCAGGAAGAAGAAAAACTATAACAAGTTACATTTATATAACTTTTCCAAATACATCTCCACCACTCATTTTTTTAAAGGCCATGATTACCTCCCTCTCTCTCTCCCACGTGAACAAAATATGCCGCCTCTAATCCACCGCCCCACTATTCATCAAACCCGTTAATTCATTCGGTCTCCTCGTTCGCTCACAGACGAGTCGTAAAACACTCCAGAATAACTTTTTTGAAAACAGAAAAATTCTACTGCCATCTTTAAAATAAAACACCACATTATTTTCGACTAAATATTTATTCCGAACAAATAAATTTTCTACGCCGCTTAGAAAAATAAAATGAGATTAAATTTTCATTTCCGGCGATAAATAAATAAGATTTCCGACAACACTCGGAGTCCGTGGAAATTAAAACGACGGCTATATTTTTCTCGTTTTCTCAAAACATCAACAGAGTCACGTTTTCAGAATTTCCGATACCATAGAAATATCTGAAATCAATTATAATCCTCACCAATTTAAAAAGTCTGATCGATTGCCAAAACAAACATATGGGTCAGTCTGATCCACAACCGGAAACCCTAAAAATATCGGGTATAAATAGTTTGCTACCCCAAAGTTTCGTAGAAACACCGATTAATTGATAAAACATCGCAAAATAATACAGACGAAAATATACGGGTCTTACATTACTACCCACCAAAAAGGAGTTTCGTCCTCGAAACTCGAGGTAAATGTAACAACTTACCAATTATAACTCTAACACACTCACTAGAACGACCGCGCACCTATTGCAACCCTCTACAAAGTCACATTGACTCGGACTCTAGACGCAACGCTAACACCGTACACTATCTAAGCCGGCAAGAATCATTCATTCCATTCAACACAATCATGTCTACTATCAACAACAGATTAAGGATGATCAGTTCCTCAATTTATCAATAGGTAGGCGACAACCATGATGGTGGAATAAACCATCGTTACCAACTATAATAGTGTTCTCCTCATCTTGTTCTCAATTTTATGCAAGACACAAGGGTCCAATAATCACTTCGATGTTTCCTAAATGTTTCCTCCAAATTCCTGTTACTTCACTCTCCAAAGTGAGACACAATTTCCCCAAAACAAGTTACGGTTTCTTTCACGCTCACTCGGCTCGGAACAACCATTGAGTATCCTCTCAAAACAGTAACAGCTAATACCCGAGTACAAATTTAACCTATTTCACTCCAACGAAGTAGTCATCTAAGTAGAGAACTCCACATTTTCCCCAATGTCCATAAATCCTTAATTATTCCTTTAATCTCATAATTGTGGCGACCTGTATATGTTCCCATCCAAATTCATTCCCATTACCATCTTAATATTACCATCCCAACGTCCAGTTGGTGATTGAAACTTCCCTAAATTTTCTTTCATGTGCCCATTATGCCCTCTACAATACACAAAAGCCCTCTACCCCAGACTTAAACTATTGGATCACACTCTAACATAACTACCTCAGTTCCAAGTCATAACTTAGTTTACTCTCGTATGCCTTAACCTTAAACGTCCCTCATCGTTGGCTATCCCCATTTGACATACCACGTCTTTCGTATCATCCTACATCAGCTTCCAAAAATTCATTGAGTTTCCTTTTCCTCTTACAACTAAATTCTATTTCCCTCAACGAGCTCATCAATCAAACCATTTTTTTATTGTTCCCCTATCTCATCTTCTATTGTCAAACTGTTCTCGATGTCAACCTCTGATGTCCAATAATTTCTCAATGCCTATTCTCCATTATGCTTCTCTAGTCTTCATTATAACAAGTACAACGAATCCAAGCCTTACCAGTCTCCGCCAAACATTTCCACTTCATCCTTGATTCGTCCAAATAGGCAAATGTTTAATCCTCTCTACTTCCGAATATGCCCAATGCATCTTATGTGGCCCAATCTAGTTGTACCTTCAACTCTTAAGCATACATTTACCATTACTTTTTCCGGTTCATGGGCGAGGTAATTCCTTGCACGAATTCTAAATCGCCCTAATCCACATCTCTAACCGTTCCTCTCACACTATGTCTTGACACCTATTTCCCAAAACCAATCTTTTCACTCCACTTATTCGTTCATTAACGACATAAGGTACTTAGCCTTGTCCAGACTTCCCATGTCTCACGTGGAATCTCCAACAGGCTTTTCACTTAGTAACTTCATCATCCTACTTCTGAATATGACAACCTATCTAGTCACTAATACACTACCCATTAGCCTTGTGATATCAGATTTTCCAACCGCAGGATTATTCTCTTGCCACTTATAACACTTCTTAAATATCAACTTTACGTCCGAGCGCAACCCCATCATCTATAGCATACACTCTTGAGGAAATGCTTAGTATCCTTCCCATTTCCATTTGGGCCATATCCTTGGTAGTCCTTCCTAAGCAACGAGGTAGTCAACCTTCTTATAAAAAAATCTGTATTACCTGAGCACTTTCTTGCTTGCATACAACCTTATTCTTCCTTTATAACCACCTTTACGATACTGCCACTCCAAAGTCCCTTATACTAGATCCTCTTATAACATCTAGGAGTTTCCAACTTCAAAAAAAATCTTAGCAACCAAACGCCTATAGTCGTTTACCAACCTACCATGACCTCTATCTTGTCAACTTCAACCCACATCTTTACTCTCCTTCACCCAATCTAAATATCCTTGTTCCAAATCAATGCTCGTCCTATCCAACCTACTCTTCGTTGTTCTATCTATCTTCAATTGCTTATGACTATCCAATGGTCATAAAATCCTTTTATAACACAAACCTATCCGTTGTGCATACGCTCTTGCTCAAAAAGTCTGGCACCTCTACCCACTCATCGGGTTCTTATTCACTTCTAACCTTTACTAAGCTATCAACCAACATTATCACCCTACGATTTAACACTCTACAAGAATCATCCTTCCAAAACAGACATATCTTACTCCTCCATCTAGTCACTTAGCACTTATCTCAAATTTTAACGCTTGACTTTTAAAGAGCCACTACCCAATCAAAACTTCTTTGCTAACTTTTCTTTATTCTCAGGTTCGATCCCCAAATCCAAATCTAAACTTTGATCTTCACAAAATCCATATACTTGTTACACCATATAACTCCATTCATTAATTCTTCATACATGGCTCTGTGTCCTTCCAGATATTAACTTTCAGCGTCTTATCACTCTTCTAACAACCCATTGTCTACCCGCGGTATGATATTTCTAGCAAAACCATGTCCCCCATACTTGAATTGCTTTAGCACTTCTCTACTCTACTCATATGATTACTTAGATCCGTGGTGCTACTTCTACCTTTTCCTCATAGTAACTGTTGTACTCATTCTCTCCCAAACTCCCACTTCTAGTTTCGAAGACAACTCCACTGATGATCACTTCCACTAAGACTTATCCATGTGATACTTGGTTTCCTTCCTTTAACATCATGTGATTCATCCTTACTGTATTTAGTTACCTATCTAACCGAGCTTAAGAACTAAATTAATCCCTCAAGCACCTACCAAACGTATAACCTTCCTCCAACTTTCCTAGGTTTCGGCCACTTTCAACGTGCAACCCGCTTTCTGTCTAGAGAGGATGTCCCATTAATCTCCAAGTATAGTAATTGTCTCCAAATGACATCCATAACTGCTCTTTGATTCCAAAGAAATATTACCTTCTTCATAGTCCATAAACTTCATCTCATCTCATTCGGAACTCACCGGAATGAACATCCAATCCTTTTTTCTCTCAAAAGGTCCTCCAAATCAAGTCCTTACTTACAATCCTGTGAAACCTTGACTTCCACTCATCCCTACTCAACACCTCGGAGTGATAAGAACAAACAAAACCTCTCATCCATAACATTACTGCAAAAAACCTTGTAGTCCTTACTCGATTCAATCTCACTCCCTCTAGATCAACACCTCTAAAGAATTCAGAGACACATGTCGACCAACATCGACAAATGCTCAAGGGGTTTAACTAAGCTTCTTACTGAAGTATTATGGGAGGCCTCAACTTCAGTTAAGAAACAAACGATTACCTAAACACATATCATGCTGGACTCAAGACACAAACCACATAACACATAGGACTCCACACATTTACTCCCACTAAACCCGACACTTGCTCAGCTTAGGACACCCGACTCACAACCCCATGAAAATCTTAGACCAAAGCTCTGATACCACAATGTAACACCCCGATTTTTAACAGCGGGAGTGTATATTTTTTTTTTGAATGCCATACATAATATTGACAACTGTCTTTTCAGGAAAATAATAAAAATGATTAATCAGAGTACGAGCTTTCGATCTAAATCTTTTCCATACATAGGACCAGCGTAATGCCCACTAGTATAAATATTTGTCCATACACATAACGATAAGCACTCAGCTTTAATAATAACAGCAACAACAACATGGACAACCTCAAACCACGACCCTAAGCTGATCTTGAATTCCTAGTCCCAAGACATCGCATCTTACAAGCCTTCACGACACCTGGATACCTTAACTATCACAACTTCTAAACCTGGGTGGTCGTTAGCCACATCATAATAATAGTAGAGGGTCACAATCTAAAAACAGCATATATGGAAGAATACACACATGCCCGCAGAACATGATATATAGAACAACATGAATAAGATGACAATATGGTATGCAGAACAACATAAATGAGATGACAGTATGATATATGTAACAATCACAACATTTAATTCAACACACAAATGCAATACACACACATTTAATTTAACACACAAATGCAATGCACAAACATTTAATTTAACACACAAATGCAATGCACAAACATTTAATTTAACACACACATACAATGCACACACATCCTAAATGCAGACCTATATGAATTTGGTGGTCCCAATTCGTCGGGTACCCTCACCATGCATGAATCCCGGAATTTAACCTCTCCGCAGAGAGTCATGATACCCCCTTGGGTCCTCACTAACCGTGCTGCCTCGCAGACACAAAAGTGTTGCCCTTGCAAACACCCAGAGTTGCCTCCCTCGCATTCTCCTGACTCAATTTGATCTCAAAGGATCGATGATGGCTCAGTCACATCACCTGGTGCAGTAGAATTCCCTTCGGGATTAGGTGATGATTCAGAACCCATCACCCTGGCCCGTTCGGCGCCAACTACCTACACGCAACTATGGTATGCATGACTCACACATGCAAATGCAACAGTTTATATAAACACAATATGTATAAACACAATTCACAATCCACAATTCAGTTCATATATCTATCACAGATCTTATGAACAATTCTCAGTACCAACAGGTGGCTCAGACACACCTCGTGTTGTCCTCCTCGACATACACATCAACCGCAATTCATATATTTATCACAAATCATATGAATAATTCTCATTATCAACAGGTGGCTCAGACACACCTCGTGTTGTCCTCCTCGACATACACATCAACAACAAATCATATATTTATCACAAATCATATGAATGCACATCACAATTTTAGCATCATAGCATAAACACACATCCCCAACTGGGCACACAATCATGTATATAACCACATATCCCTAACTGGGCACACAATCATCACACATCCCCATAAGGGCACCCAATCATGAATACAACCACACATGCATTCAATCACATATAATATCGTTAGAAAGTGCCCTTACCTGAGCAAGCTTCCAACCCAACCAACTTACGCTACGTAAGATCGATTTGTCTCTCACGATGAAACCTCGTAACCGGATCCCACTGTAAACCTTTATAATACACAAAGGACTTATGTTAAAACCACTCGGATATATCCTACAACAAGGCTGGGTCTTGGTCGCTAACCTACTCAATCAGGTTTTGGGTTACGACACTGGTTTCTAACCGAATCGCTTTATAAAATAAATCTTTTCAAATAAGAAAGAAATTAGTTTTTCTCTTAAAAGAATAAATATCAAACTCAAGGAAAATTTTCCACAACTAATTTAAATTCTTTTATTTGAACCAACCATTGTGTCAAATTATTTTTCTCGCACTATGAATAAATTCAGCGAAACCGAAATATATAAATTCCCAAAATAAAATTTTAACCCCAAAATAAAACCACCTAATATCCCATAAATACCAAATAAATAACCAAAATATTTATTTCACCAATATAAAATTTAATGATCTCCTTGTATCAAAATACTTTAATCATACCATAAATAAAATTAATTAAACAAATAAAATACTAACTAATATTCCAATTTCAATAATATTCTAAATTAAAATTTAGAATAAATAATAGTTTTCCAATCACAATAAATTATTTTGGATCTAAAAAGATTTCGACACAAAACTAATTAACAGTTTTTCCAACGGTACCAAAAATCGGCACAGATCGTACTTTAACATACTATTCCGAACGTATCCGGAAAATTCCGAAAAATAAAATAATTATCTAAAAATATATATATATATATATATATAGATAAATAAATATACTTTCAGTTAAAAAAAACCTGGATAAAAAATATCAAACGGAATGAAAATTACGAGACCGGAAGTAAAAACAGCGGGACGCCCAGCAAAGAAAAATGGCAAGACGCCCGTAACACACCAAGTGACGATCGTCACTCCAAAACCAAATACAAGGGGTGGGTCCCACCACCCACTCTCTCTTTATTCAATTTTCTTTTAAAACCAATAATTAAATAAATTAAATAAATGAATAGTAAACATAATAATAATAAAACCAGACGGAAGAAAAAAAGGGTGTTACGGTCGTCACCCCCTGTTACGACCGTAACACGCATCTTAAGAGCATGACGACCGTAACGCTTTGGTTACGACCGTAATACATTTTTTTCCTCTCCTTCTTTTATTTTCTTTTCTTACAATAATAAATTAAAATAATAAAAACAATAATAATCCAAATAATATACCCACAGATAAATTAAATCGGTACTAATATTTTTTCCTCTAACAAAAAATATAATCCGATAATCGGATAGAAAATATTTTTGCTACCCACAATAATAATTCCTACACAAAACTGAAAACAGGGGGTATTCTATCGGTGTATAATTTACCCAATCTAACCACATAATTTAATACTAAAATAAAATAAATAATTACAACAAAAAAAATTAACTAAAGAAGACATAAAACTCACCATTTTTCTTTCTGTGCGTGAGAGAGAAAACCAGGAAGAAGAAAAACTATAACAAGTTACATTTATATAACTTTTCCAAATACATCTCCACCACTCATTTTTTTAAAGGCCATGATTACCTCCCTCTCTCTCTCCCACGTGAACAAAATATGCCGCCTCTAATCCACCGCCCCACTATTCATCAAACCCGTTAATTCATTCGGTCTCCTCGTTCGCTCACAGACGAGTCGTAAAACACTCCAGAATAACTTTTTTGAAAACAGAAAAATTCTACTGCCATCTTTAAAATAAAACACCACATTATTTTCGACTAAATATTTATTCCGAACAAATAAATTTTCTACGCCGCTTAGAAAAATAAAATGAGATTAAATTTTCATTTCCGGCGATAAATAAATAAGATTTCCGACAACACTCGGAGTCCGTGGAAATTAAAACGACGGCTATATTTTTCTCGTTTTCTCAAAACATCAACAGAGTCACGTTTTCAGAATTTCCGATACCATAGAAATATCTGAAATCAATTATAATCCTCACCAATTTAAAAAGTCTGATCGATTGCCAAAAGAAACATATGGGTCAGTCTGATCCACAACCAGAAACCCTAAAAATATCGGGTATAAATAGTTTGCTACCCCAAAGTTTCGTAGAAACACCGATTAATTGATAAAACATCGCAAAATAATACAGACGAAAATATACGGGTCTTACAAGGGTTGATAATGATGGTGTCCTTCATGGAGGACTTTAGACTGGTGTTACTGATAATGGTCAGAATGGTCCTACTGGCGGAGGTGTTCCTGTTTCTAGTGTTGTGATTCCTCCGAGCAGAGCTGAAAATGCTGGGGGAGGTGGTACTGGTACTAGCGCAGTTCAGGGTCGTCAGTATGATGATGTTCAGGATGATGCATTTTCTTTGCCGGGTGGGGATGCTGGTCCCCAGACTGATCAGGATCAGAGGATCCGGTTGATTGAGGAGCAGCTAAGGGGTGTTGTGAATCAGGATTCTGTGGGAATGGATCTAGAGGATTTGGGGCTGGTTCCAAGCGTTGTTATTCCGTACAAGTTTCAGACTCCCACTTTTGAGAAGTATAATGGTATGACTTGTCCGAGGACCCACGTCAGGGCGTATGCAAGCAAGATGGCTGCATATGCAAAGAATGAAAAGCTGATGATGCATTGCTTCCAAGATAGCCTATCTGGGGCATCCCTGGAGTGGTACATGCAACTGGAAAGGAAGGATGTGCGTAGTTGGAGAGATCTGGCAGGGGCATTTATCAGACATTACCAATATAACACTGATATGGCTCCTAACAGAACACAGTTGCAGGATCTGTCGCAGAAGAACAATGAGAGTTTCAAGGAGTACGCTCAGAGGTGGCGTGAACTGGCAGCTAGAGTTCAGCCTCCCATGTTGGAGCGTGAAATGATAACTATGTTTATGGCCACCTTGTAGGGTCATTACTTTGAAAAATTGGTACCATGTATGTCTGGAAAGTTCGCTGATTTAATCTTGGTATGAGAGATGGTAGAAAGCGGAATTAAGGCAGGAAAGATATCAGGCAGTGATGGATCCTCATCTGGAGGAAGCAAGAAGCCTTATGCCAGTGGTTATAAGAAGAAGGAGGGAGATACAAACTCTGTGTCATCATATCGTGGTAGAGATGGACCTCGTCAGAATTACAATCAGCAGGTGGCTTCTGTAACCATCCCAGCAGCACCTCAGCAGCCAGCAGTGACTCAGCAACAAAATCAGGCTCCTCGCCGGTCTCAGCCTCTGACTAGGCGGGATAGGCATTTTGACACTCCACCTCTTCCATACGCTCAATTATTTCAGTACTTGCTACAACTACAGTTAATCCAGAAGAGAACATTGGCTCCACCTACTGGTAATCCACCTCCCGGCTATGATGCCAACGTCCACTGTGAGTTCCACTCTAGGGCACCCGGACATTATATTGAGAACTGTAAAGCTTTTAAGCATCAGGTTCAAGATCTGCTGGATTCCAAAGCCATCAATTTCTCCAATGACGTCCCGAATGTGAATCAGAATCCGATGCCAAATCACGGTGGGCCGAAGGTCAATGCTATTATTAAAGACTGTGAAGACTTAAGTTTGATTTCAGATGTGAACGAAATCCAAACTCCCTTGGGTGTGGTGAAGAAAATACTGTTGAAGGGAGGGGTATTTCCCGGTTGTGATGAAGGTTGTGTAGAATGTGTGTCGCAGCCAGGCGGTTGTGATTTACTGAAAGCAGGTATTCAGAAAATGATCAGCGAAGGGGTATTACAGTTTGACAGGGGCCGAAAGCAGAGTATTGTTACTGACAGAGAGATTGATGATGCCACGATAACAATTCCATTTAAGACGATAACTATATCAGCGCCGGCGAGACCAGCGCCGGTCACTATCACTGTTCCCGGACCAGTTCTGTATGAGAGTACCAAGGCCATCCCATGGAATTATGGGGCCGAGGTGTTTGTTAATGGTAAGAAGCTGGAATTGGAAAAGACATAAGTTGTGAATACAGGGGTGGAAAATCTTGTTGAAGCAGGGGCTATCACTAGGAGTGGTAGAGTCTCTATTCCCTCCGAGAATCAAGCTAGCAGTTCAAGACAAGACAAAGGTAAGCAGATGATGGATGAGTCTGTACAGAGGCAGGAAGCTAATAATTCTACGACAAAGCCAGGTGGGGATGCTTTCTCAGAAGACGTGGAAGAGTTTATGAGGTTGATCAGAAAAAGTGATTACAAGATTGTTGACCAGCTTCACCAAACTCCATCGAAGATTTCCATCCTATCCTTACTGTTGTGCTCCAAGGCACACCGAAATGCATTGCTGAAGATTCTGAATATGGCTTATGTACCGCAGGAGATATCTGTCAACCAGTTGGAAGGGGTTGTGGCTCATGTGAATGCTGGTAATGGTTTGGGTTTCACCGATTTAGATCTGACTCCGGCTGGGAGGAATCACAACAATGCTCTGCATATTTCAGTGGAATGCCGTGGTTCTTTGATGTCGCATGTGTTAGTTGATACTGGGTTGTCTTTGAATGTGTTACCAAAGAAGGCTTTGATGAAATTGGATACCCGTGGGTTGATTTGTACGCCAAGTGACTTGGTGGTACGTGCCTTTGATGGCTCCAAGAGATTAGTTTTTGGAGAGTTAGTTCTGCCGATCAAGGTGGGTCCTGAGGTTTTCAACACCACCTTTTACATAATGGATATTCAGCCTGCCTATAGTTGTTTGTTGGGACGCCCATGGATCCATGGTGCTGGGGCAGTAACTTCTACGCTGCACCAGAAGTTGAAGTACATGGTGGATGGCCACGTTGTGACTGTTTGTGGTGAAGAAGATATCATGGTGAGTCACCTATCGACCTTCAAGTATGTAGAGGTAGATGGTGAGATACAGGAAACTTTGTGCCAAGCCTTTGAAGCTGTGAAGATTCCCCAGGAACCCCCAAAGGCAGTCACTCAGCCTAAGGCGGTTGCCCAACCTGAAGTCGTCATACAACCAGAAGTTCCAATGTCCTCTTTCAAAGAGGCGCGTGCTATAGTTGAAGCTGGTGGTTCTCAGAAGTGGGGCAGTGTTATTGATGTTCAAAGGAAGCAAGATACTCATGGACTAGGTTACAAGCCACCTAGGCGTTCTGAAGAGCCTCCCAAGTTCTATGGTCCAGTCCGTTTCACCAGTGCCGGTGTTGTCTTCGACAGAGTCAATGCTATTGAGGATGAAGGAGATAGTGATTGTGACATGGATGAATGGATCCGTCCCTGCATTCTTGGTCAGAGTCTAGGCAACTGGTCCTCCGAGAAAGTTATTCAAGTGATGCGCCCAGAGTAATTTACTTTTGTTTTCTGTTATGTTGAGTCCTACGCTCTGCCCAAGGCGTAGTGATATTTATTTGTAGGGCTTGGATGTTTTATTTGCTATTTTTATCATCAATAAAGGACGTTTTTTCATTCAAATATTTTGATCCCTGTCTTTCTATTTTTTTTACTTTTTGCATCAACCCACATCAAAATGGCAATGTGTTTTCTTATTTGTTGCACTCATAATGAACATAAAACATCCATCATGCAGGTTCATCTGTTCAGATTCCACCCATGACTTAGCTATGGCTCGATATGACTTCGACAATCCCATCTATCAGGCTGAAGAAGAGACTGACGAAGACTGTGACTTACCAGAAGAATTAGCCAGGCTACTGAAACAAGAGGAAAGGGTTATTCTACCTCATCAGGAGGAAGTTGAGACTGTTAATCTGGGAACCGAGGATGTTAAACGAGAAGTAAAGATTGGGGCTGCCCTGGAAGACACTGTTAAGAGAAGATTGGTTGAGTTACTTCGAGAGTATGTGGATATCTTCGCCTGGTCTTACCAAGACATGCCTGGGCTTGACACCGACATTGTTTCACACAGACTGCCGCTTAAAGAGGGTTGTACTCCAGTCAAGCAGAAATTGAGAAGGAAGAAACCAGATATGGCCGTCAAGATCAAGGAAGAGGTTCAGAAACAGTTGGACGCCAGATTTCTTGCTGTGACAAATTATCCTCCGTGGGTTGCTAATATTGTACCTGTACCTAAGAAGGATGGGAAGGTCAGGATGTGTGTCGATTACCGAGATTTGAATAGGGCGAGCCCGAAGGATGATTTCCTGCTCCCCCACATTGACGTGTTAGTGGACAATACTGCTCAATATTCTGTGTTTTCCTTCATGGATGGCTTCTCTGGGTATAACCAAATCAAAATGGCCCCAGAGGACATGGAGAAGACTACTTTCATAACACCGTGGGGAACATTTTGTTACAAGGTAATGCCCTTTGGATTGAAGAATGCTGGGGCAACCTATCAGCGGGCAATGGTGACTCTCTTTCATGATATGATTCACAAGGAGATTGAAGTCTATGTTGATGACATGATTGCGAAGTCACAGACAGAGGAAGAACACTTGGTAAACCTCCAGAAGCTGTTTGAAAGGTTGAGGAAGTTCAGGTTGAGATTGAATCCGAACAAGTGCACTTTCGGCGTGAGGTCTGGTAAATTGCTGGGATTCATTGTTAGTGAAAGAGGTATAGAGGTTGATCCTGCAAAGATAAGAGCCGTACAGGAGATGCCTGAGCCAAGGACAGAGAAAGAGGTTCGCGGTTTCTTGGAGAGGTTGAATTACATTGCCAGGTTCATCTCTCATCTGACGACTACATGTGAACCAATTTTCAAGTTGTTAAGAAAGGACCAAGAGGTCAGGTGGAATGAAAATTGTCGAGAGGCGTTTGAAAGGATAAAGACGTATTTGCAGGAACCACCAGTCCTTATGCCACCAGTGTCTGGGAGACCGTTGATTATGTACCTTACAGTTCTTGAGAATTTGATGGGTTGTGTGCTCGGTCAACACGACGAGACGGGTAAGAAAGAGCACGCCATTTACTACCTGAGTAAGCAGTTCACTGATTGCGAATCAAGATACTCTATGCTGGAAAAGACATGTTGCGCACTCGCTTGGGCAGCCAAGCTCTTAAGGCAGTATATGTTAAATCACACAACCTTGTTGATTTCGAAGATGGATCCGATTAAGTACGTGTTTGAGAAGTAAGCACTTTCTGGAAGGATAGCCCGTTGGCAGATGGTTTTGACAGAGTACGATATTCAGTATGTTTCTCAGAAGGCCATTAAGGGAAGTGTTCTGTCAGAATATCTTGCTGATCAGCCAGTCGAGGATTATCAGCCTATGAAGTTTGAGTTTCCAGACGAGCATGTTATGTTTCTGAAAATGAAGGATTGTGAAGAGCCTCTGCCTGACGAAGGACCTGAGATTGGATCACAGTGGAAGATGATTTTTGATGGGGCTGTTAACTCATATGGTAATGGAATTGGGGCAATCATTACAACCCCGAAGGGTTCTCATATACCTTTCACTGCCCGGTTAGCATTCGTGTGTACCAACAACGAGGCGGAGTATGAAGCATGCATCATGGGGTTAGAAGAAGCAATTGATTTGAGAATTAAGAACCTCGATGTCTATGGTGATTCCGCGTTGGTGGTTAATCAGATTACAGGAGAATGGGAGACTCGTCAGGCAAATTTGGTGCCTTATAACAACTATGCCAGAAGGTTGTTACCGTTCTTTGATAGGGTGGATTTTCATCACGTGCCCCGAGCTGAGAATCAGATGGTTGATGCGTTGGCGACATTGGCATCCATGTATAAGGTGAACTGTTGGAATGAAACTCCGTCGATTAGGATCATGCGTCTGGATAGACCGGCTTTTGTGTTTGCAATTGAAGATGTGTCTGATGGCAAACCGTGGTATCATGATATTAAGGCTTTTCTAAAAAGACAAGAGTACCCAGAGGGTGCCTCCACCAAGGATAAGAAGACTCTGAGAAGGTTGGCAGGAAACTTCTTTCTGAACAAGGATGATGTGTTATATAAGAGGAACTTCGATATGGTCTTGCTACGTTGTGTTGATGAACACGAGGCAGACTCATTGATGGAGGAAGTTCACGAGGGTTCTTTTGGTACTCATTCCAGTGGATACACCATGGCTAGAAAGTTGTTGAGAGGAGGATATTATTGGATGACTATGGAGTCAGATTGTTTCAAGTACGCTCGGAAGTGCCATAAATGCCAGATTTATGCAGATAAGATGTATGTACCGCCTACGCCTCTAAATGTGTTGTCGTCTCCTTGGCCTTTTGCAATGTGGGGTATAGATATGATTGGAAAGATTGAGCCTACTGCTTCCAAAGGGAATCGTTTCATTTTGGTTGCCATTGACTATTTCACAAAATGGGTGGAGGCAGCCTCGTACGCCAACGTCACCAAGCAAGTTGTAGCCCGGTTTATAAAGAAGGATATCATCTGCCGTTATGGGGTCCCGAAGAGAATCATTACTGATAATGGCTCGAATTTGAATAATAAGATGATGAAGGAACTATGTCAGAGTTTTAAGATCAAGCATCACAATTCTTCTCCGTATCGGCCAAAGATGAATGGGGCTGTTGAGGCGGCAAATAAGAACATCAAGAAGCTTGTGCAGAAGATGGTGGTAACATATAAGGACTGGCATGAGATGTTACCTTACGCCCTACATAGTTACCGTACTTCGGTGCGTACGTCAACTGGGGCAACCCCTTTCTCATTGGTATATGGTATGGAAGCAGTTTTACCCTTAGAGGTCGAGATTCCATCTTTGAGAGTTCTGGCAGATGTGAAGCTTGATGAAGCTGAATGGGTACGCTCCAGGTTGGATCAGTTGAACCTTATTGAAGAAAAGAAATTGGCAGCCATCGTACATGGTCGTTTGTATCAGAGCAGGATGAAGCACGCCTTTGATTAGAAAGTGCGCCCTCGGAATTTTCAGACAGGTGAATTGGTTTTGAAAAGGATCCTTCCTCCTCAGACAGATCACAGGGGCAAATGGACTCCAAACTACGAAGGGTAGTATGTAGTCAGAAAGGTTTTCTCTGGTGGAGCCTTACTACTTTCAACTATGGATGGCGAAGATTTTACATCCCCTGTGAACGTAGACGTAGTCAAAAAATACTTCGCATAAAAGAGACCCGCTGGACATAAAAAGAAAGTCCAGGCAAAAAGGGGTATCCCGGCGAACCATAAAAAGGAAAAGGTTCGGGCAAAAATTAGGGATAAAATGTAAAAAGAAATGTGTAAACCCGCAAAGTCGAAAACCTGAAAAGGCGACTTTGGCAAAAATGGGTATCTCGGTGGATTAAAAACCCGAAAAGGGCGATCCAAGCAAAAGTTAGGGATTTATAAGCGAAAGGCTACGGTCTGAGTTCGATCTGTGAACACTTTCAACACCTGGAAATTCTAAAAGAAAAGGATTAGTACAGTTAGTCTCTTCGAAGGTCAAGACGTTTGTGGATAAGCAAGTCGTATGGGTCATAACTGAGTCGAATCATGGTGGATATCTGTTCCCACATTGCTGACATGTGTATTTTCTTTTTGTTTTTGCGCAATGACCTCTTTCTAGGAATTGCTTCCTATTGTAAATGCCTATTTACAGGCCACTCTTCAATAAAATATTCATTTCACTCAAAGAGCTTTCCATTGTTTATTTTACTTTTACTTTTACTATTTTGTTTGCAAAAACGTCCGATATTTTTGATAAACATTGCATATAAAACTTTGAGCTTTGCGAAGCATAACGAAAAGCAGTAGAAATTACTTAGGCGTTAACAGTGATAGTTATGTCGTGGCATTCTCCTTTTATTGTTGTTATTTGACTTGCAGGGCAACAGGATTGTACCCCCAGCAGGACAAGCTTTCCTCAGCAGAGCAGACTTTCCCCAGCAGGAGACGTGGGAAGTATTCTCTCCGGATCAAGACATTATTTCCCCACAGACTCATGGTGCTCACTTCCCCCATCCAGCCAAGAAGTGTACTTTCACCAACAACGTTATATTCTAATCCCCAGCAAGGTGGGGGTAAGGGCATTCTCCCCTTCAGCAGTTCAGAAGTATCCCCAAGCAGGATGGTATTATGGGTTGGTATCCCCCAGCAGGTCTTAAGCCCGTCTGTTGTTGGCAATCCTCGGCAACAAACTTCCGGTTTCGTTATTGGCATCCATTCTCAACTCCCCCAGCAGAGAAGAAATCTCAGGTTTTGGATGTTACCTTCAGTAGAGGGCAAGTATAATCCCCGGTAGTGTGGATATTCTTTTGGGACTTCATCCCCAGCAAAAATTGTTAATCCAAGGAGTCGATCAGTATGACCTTTCTCAGCAGAGTTCCTAGGTTCAGAGGATAATTTATTTTTGTCATCCCCGGCTGAATTAAACTTTCCTCTCCGGCATTTATTTTGCTGAAGGGACCTTTTTTACATATCATAAGCATTGCATCCTCAAAACGCGTAGCATTTCCACTTCGTGTGGAGCATTACGGCAAAATTCAAACATTTGCATTCCAAAGCATAAGCCAGGTTTGATACTTTCCTTGCCAGTTCTCTTTCTCAGCAAAGATGGCATAACTCAGGAGATTTTGGAGGGATGTGTTCCTCATACTTGTGCTCCCCGGCAGAGTCTTTTATTTAGATGTCACCTTCTCCAACGGAGTCATCTTATCTGTGGATCAGGAGTCCGTTAGAAGTTTGTCTATGTTTGCCTCATTTTGGCCTTTTTCTTTTGTGAGTCTTGTTTCACGTTATCCCCAGTGAAGTCCACTTTATGTTGGTTATCCTTTGCGGGTACAATTGAGGTTGTATTCGTTTCGTGGATGCGATTGAGGTCGTATTCGTGTTTTCTTTGTCGGTAGAGTGATTGAGGCCAGTCTTCCTTTGTGGGTACAATTGAGGTTGTATTCGTTTTGTGGATGCGATTGAGGTCGTATTCGTGTTTTCTTTGTGGGTAGAGTGATTGAGGTCAGTCTTCCTTTGTGGGTACAATTGAGGTTGTATTCGTTTTGTGGATGCGATTGAGGTCGTATTCGTGTTTTCTTTGCGGGTAGGGTGATTGAGGTCAGTCTTCCTTTGTGGGTACAATTGAGGTTGTATTCGTTTTGTGGATGCGATTGAGGTCGTATTCGTGTTTTCTTTGCGGGTAGAGTGATTGAGGTCAGTCTTCCTTTGTGGGTACAACTGAGGTTGTATTCGTTTTGTGGATGCGATCGAGGTCGTATTCGTCTTTTCTTTGTGGGTAGAGTGATTGAGGTCAGTCTTCCTTTGTGGATACAACTGAGGTTGTATTCGTTTTGTGGATGCGATCGAGGTCGTATTCGTATTTTCTTTGTGGGTAGAGTGATTGAGGTCAGTCTTCCTTTGTGGGTACAATTGAGGTTGTATTCGTTTTGTGGGTGCGATTGAGGTCGTATTCGTGTTTTCTTTGTGGGTAGAGTGATTGAGGTCAGTCTTCCTTTGTGGGTACAATTGAGGTTGTATTCGTTTTGTGGGTGCGATTGAGGTCGTATTCTTATTTTCTTTGTGGGTAGAGTGATCGAGGTCAGTCTTCCTTTGCGGATGCAATTGAGGTTGTATTCGTTTTGTGGGTGCGATTGAGGTCGTATTCTTATTTTCTTTGTGGGTAGAGTGATCGAGGTCAGTCTTCCTTTGCGGATGCAATTGAGGTTGTATTTCATTTGTGGGTGCGATCGAGGTCGTATTCGTATTTTCTTTGTGGGTAGAGTGATCGAGGTCAGTCTTCCTTTGTGGATGCAATTGAGGTTGTATTCGTTTTGTGGTGCGATTGAGGTCGTATTCTTATTTTCTTTGTGGGTAGAGTGATTGAGGTCAGTCTTCCTTTGTGGATGCAATTGAGGTTGTATTTCGTTTTGTGGGTGCGATCGAGGTCATATTCGTATTTTCTTTGTGGGCAGAGTGATTGAGGTCAGTCTCCCTGTGAGGTTGTATTCGTCTTTTGGGTACGATTGAGGTCGTATTTGTTTTTTCCTTGTGGATATGGTTGAGGGCATATTCCTTATTTTTCAGCACACTCTATCTCTTTATTCTTACCATAAGCAAATTTCCGGGGCTCTTTTCGGTATTCAATTCCCGTGTACCCTGGAATGTCTGAGAGCCGTTGCTATCATACCTTCAGGACCAAGTTGATTGAATAGGGGCAGCTGTTGCACCCCAAAATTTGCTCTCCTTACTTTATTACTAACTGGCTTATGTTGCATTGCATTTTGCATTATCATGTGTGCATATCATTGGTTCTTAGCATGGGGTCAAGGTGCCTGAGGCAGTGCTTCAGAGGGTCAAGCAAGAGTCCTAGTATTGTCCAAGAGAGCTCAGGTGGATCATCCTTTCCTAACCAGTGCATAGATTAGGGTTTTGAGACTTTTGGGTTTATTGCTCCAATGGGAAAGCTCCTTGGGTTTTTATCATCATCAAATGGCATATCTTATCTTTGTTGGAGAGGATACACATCATATTCAGAGGAATTTGGATTTGGAGACTATGTTATTTCCTCCTAGACTGAGGATACCACAACTAGGGTTGGCTATAAAGTCAGTTTATTTCTGATTTTTTGGGCAAGACTTGATTCCATGGTACTCCTTGGGTCCCTAAGTACCTAGGGATGGGAGGTTGTCCATCAGTTTGGTTCAGGAGAAGTTCAATTGGCCAATGGATTGAAAATCAGTTGAATTAGGTAAAAGTCAACAGTGAAAGGAGAAAAGTCAACTGTGAAATTTTGAGGTTCTCTTCAGGGATTTTAAGATCTCATATCCTCATATGGTCTCCAGGGGTCAAGTTTCATACATATTTGTCAGGAATCAGGAGTTGGTGCAAAGTTTCTAAATTTGGAAGGTGACCTATAATGAAAAGTTTCATTTTTGGGCAAGTTCTTGCACTGCATTCAACTTGACTTTTCATCATTAAGAAGGCTTCAAATGAATTTTTCTCCAACATGAAAGTTGAAGATCTTTTTCTCCTGTTTCCAACAAGTACTAGTGGGTCTCCATATCATTTGTGAAACTCCAGTTATGATCAAAAGAAGGCAAAGTGGTTTTTAGGGTTTCTCATGATCCCATTTTCACAACTTTGGGCATAATGACCTATAATCAATTCCATTGCTTCATGCCACATTCCAATATTAAAAGACATTCCTTGAGGATTATTTTGGGCCCAAGAATGAAGCAATTCCATGGTTTATTCTTCATTTATTCTCCATTATTCAAAAAAAGCCAAGTCATCAAAAAACTCATGAATCATTTGTTTTCAAGGCCCAAGTTCCATAGGGGTGTAATTATCAATCCAAATGCTAGTGATCCATCATGGAATTTTTAAGTGAACATGCATGAAGAGAGGTATATTCCACATAATGTAAAATTCCAAAATAATTCAAAAATCACTAAACAAGTAATTACCCAAGCCCAATTCATATTCAGAGGCAAACCCTAGTCTTTATAAACCCATCCATGCACTGGTTAGGGTTAGACACACGTGATTTTGGAGAGGAATCCAAGCTTGAACCCTAAAGCTCTTTTTCATCAAAACTCACGATCCACAATGTCTTTGCCAAAAGTACTTCCACAAACCTTCTCCTGGTGATCTCTGGAACAGAACCCAACCACCATTTGCAACCAAAGGCAAGGATTGGAGTTGCACCATCTCAGGTGGAGAGGTTTTTTCGTGCTCTTAAAACTCTAATTTTTTATATGAATATTGTCGTGTGATGTCTGCTGATCATCCTAATATAATTGGTTTTAATTTTGGACGTGAGTATGGCTTGTTATGTATGTTTGAAGTTTTATGCCCTAACTTTGTGTCTTTCGTTTTGGATTATTCATTGGTTGTTTGCAAATTTGGATGCCATATTTGAACTCCTTGCGTTTTTCTGGGTCGAATAGTGTATTCGTGCGTATTTTCTGGGCAACTTTTAAGTGCAGGTGGTGGGGAAGTCGACCGGAACCCTAGTTCCGGCGACTGGTGTGGCGGCCGGCAGGTGAGCGATGTGAACGGAGAAGACGAAATCTCGTCTGTTGGTGAGCTTGATCGTACGTTCCTTGTATTGCCACGTCTCGTTTTTTTATTTTTGTTTCTGAGTTTTAATTAACAATTATGTGTGTGCCATGACACGGTAATTATCGTGGACTACCAACCTCAACCCCTCATCATGATGACTGTGAACCATTGACTCAATCATGTGGTCATCATCCCGCCAGCGCATTAAAAACGTCACGTGCCGTGCACATGGCATTCCACGGTAAACCCGTTTTTATTTTTTTCTCATTTTTCTGATGATTTAATGGGTGGGCTTCGCTACCCACACCCCCCATCTCCAGCCCACTCCAATTCCCACATGATTTCCTTACTAACGCACCCCCCATACTATTTTCTATTTTTATTTCTATTTAATTCATAATAATTTCATTTTTTATTCTAAAAAATATATCCTTGCATTTAAAAATTACCAAAAAAATTGATGCATCATTTTCATCATTTTAATAAAATTTTACAAATTTTATTTTTATTGTTATTTTATTTTTATCATTTAAATTAATTGTTTAATTCAATTTCTTTTTAGCATTACACATCTCATGCATACATAAATTTCTTTATTTTAATTCTCTTCATCTATAAAATATTTTTGTTCCGTTCCTTTTGCATTCATTCATTAACATTCTAAACTGCATAAAAATATTTTTCTTTCATTTTTAAATTTATTTCATATTGCATTTAGGTCCTTCCTTTTGGTACACTGAGCCCTAATTCCCACCTGAACTCTGCCTAATTAATTGAATGACTAACACTTTGAATTTTTGCAGGGATTTTTGGTATGTTGTTTGTCTCTGGTTGAGGGACCTTGAAATATAATTTGGGAATTTTAGGAGTTATTTTTCTAATTATCTAATTTGTTTTCACTTGAAATTTTCTTGCAGGCGCATCTTTGACCTTGTATGATTATCTGTTTGAAAAGGCGCTTGTGCCATTTGCTTTGGGGTTGTTTCTTTGTTTCTTTGATTCATGTTTGGATTACTATCATTGTTGTTTGCCATTGTTTGATTTTCATTCACCTCATCTCTCTTACTTATGTCTATTCTGTACTAATCTTTTGTGCAGGGTCTAAGGTAAGTTCTTTAAGGGTGTGGATAAGCATCCATATTCACCTTTACTATTCTCTCCTCCTCTCATCTTCTTTCTTTAGGGTTTAGGTTGAACCTCACTAACCGTAGGTCACCCATGCATGATGACTTTAGGATTCATAGTCCCCCTTTAGAGTTACCCATGTGTCTTCTCTCTTCTCATCTCAAATTTCTTTAAAACACTTAACAAGGATAAGGTGTATTGCACACGAGCCTTAAGCGTGGGGAATGAGAAATGAGGGGCTTCCTCTCATCTTTCTAGAGTTCTTAGCGAGCGTCCTGTCTTGGGACAATGCGTTAAGTATTCGCCCCTGTGCCTTAGACTTTGGTGCAATACAACTTAGGAACTAACTTAAGCCACTTCTGTCCTAAAAAACACAAACCAACGTCAAACCTTTTTGTCCTTCGGGATTGTCAATCTAAAGGCTATTTTCAAAAAGGGCATGTTACCTTCCGTCTGAGTCGCAAACAGGCATCGACCCTAACAGCCGGACGCGAACTTAACGTCGCTCATAAAAAACACAAAAAAGAACTTGGTCCGAACTACGTTGACTCTGAATTCCCCATTGCACAAGGGGGGTACGTAGGCCTAGGACGTCGACGTCCTACCGAGTCTGTCTTTGTCTTCCCCTTTCCCGTTTTAGTACAGCCCTAGATGATAGTATAACTTACCCTTAGATTAGACAATAAGCGTGGATCCCATTGAGTACGATGGACGCGTGGGGTGCTAGCACCTTCCCCTCGCGTAACCGACTCCCGAACCCAGGTTATGGTTGCGATGACCATTCCTTTCCCCCTTCCTAAGGTATATGCGGTGTTCCCTTTCCCTCTCTTGGGATAAATTTACACGGCTGGCGACTCTGTTTTTCCGCGCCACTCTCGCGTTTGTACCTGGATGAAAATCCTGGGAGCGACAACATGTTCCACTTGCTCAAAAGCAAACACACTTAGACTCCCTAAGCCATGGTCATGTGACATCTCCTCCTTCCTGCAGCTCCCGCAAACTGCCATGAGAGCATCCTTTTGTTCATTCCTGTAGATCACCCTATCCTTAGCTGATGTGCCACTTCACCAGCTGAGACTCTTGATGTAAAGCTAGATGTCAGAACATCCAACTGTTGAATTCAGCTCTATCTTCTGCCACTCAGAAGAACCTCCTCCCTTTGCAGAAATAGATTTCCATGCTCTCATAGACTTGATTCAACAATTAAGTTTGAGTAGACAACTTCCATCCTGCTCAGAAAATCCAAAGGCTTCAAACCTACCACATCTGAATCTTCAGAAACTAAGTAGTTCAAGACTACCCCAACGCACTACTAAAGAAGGTCACTTCCCTTAGTAGAGCCGTCAGCAGAAATCCAGAGATAACATCCACACCTCCTTGACTTTCACCCACCATAAAGAGAAATGTAAATTCTCAACACTTCTGCAGTCCTACACTTTTACTACAGACATATACACAGTCTCCCGTCAATGTATATTGTCATTAGTTGAATGCACATCCTTATCAACAGCAGTCAAGGTAACCTACTCACACACTCGGCATTTGCTGATACTTCTTTAAGCCATCATGACACTCACTCATACCACACGAGCATTACAGGTTAGATCAGAGTCTTGATCTTTTACTCCACCCTGAGCAAGGAACTGAAATGATGTTTCAACATCAGTTCTGACATAAGTCTAGATCACATCTCCTAAGCATATCTCTTGTAGGGAACACACGAGAGCATATCATCATCTGATCAACTTCCAAGAATAGACCAACAAAACTGCAGTAACTTGCATAACACACTCTTCCAGAAGCTTCTTCTTATAAGCACACGGTTCAGACCTCCTGTCTAACCAAAGGGGGGACTGTTCTCCTTCTGCATAAACATACCATAGACACACTGCTACTTTCAATCCTTCAAGCCACAAGACTGGAAGAGTTCATTCCAACTACCACAGGCTGATTTACACTGCTACTGCACACAAAATTTTGGATGCATTTACCCTATAACATGGTCTTCAGGCAGTTTAGTTCAACCAAGGATCAACTCCTTCTCTTCTGCTAGCACACCTGAGATGCTATGACATAATAACCATCATCTCAAAAACTGTTCAACTTCACAGCTTCAGTGATCCTTCAACGCAGCTACAATCTAATAGGACTTAGCATTTACCATATACTGCTCATATGTAGCGCCATGTCGAGACATTAGAATTGACATATTAAGCACAGTTTCTTTCTTGATGAAACTTCCTCCTCATTAGGTCATCATAACCAAGCTCAAGATATAACTAATCAAGATCTTCACTCCCGCATGAAAGATTTGACAGTGATACTCTTTTGCTTTGTCTCCACCCTCTTCTTTCATTATTAAAGAAGGACTCAAAGTTCTGGACAGATTGGTCTTCAATGCCTGATTCTAAAAATATTCTTCTTCCATGTCTTGCAAATTTTACTAAGATACATTCACCTTTTGATCACTTCTTTCCCAAACTGCAGCATCATAGAGTATCCTGCTGAGGAGACCAAACCCTAATGTCTTTCCAAGAGCATACCTTCCTAGGATCTCACCATCAGGGATACATCAGATACCACGCAGCAGAACACACACCACCTCCTCAACCACCTTTAGGCACTCCTCAATGATCCATAAACCAAGTGCCAACAACTCAAGCAGATCTCCATACTCTATCATGACTAGTCCATCCTTTACTTCAAGGGATCATACAACTGAGCAAGTCCAAGACTCAGCAAAACTTTCTTCCTTGCTCATGAACCAGAAAGTATCTTCCCTAGATCTCATCCAGAAACAGACAGGATGCCTGCTCTGATACCAATTGAAATTCTGGTACAGATACGTGATGTCTCGTGCAATGTCACAACATCGCAATCTGCTGTATGAACAAGGCAATAATAGTAACAGTAAATCAAGACAAGGATTGTTCACCCAGTTCGGTTCAACAACCTACATCTGGGGGCATACCAAGCCAAGAAGGAAGTCCACTATTAGTAGTATCAAATTACATACTCAACAGACCAGTTGATAATCTACCTAATTCAATCACTACCCAATGACCCTTCTATCTAAGTCCTCCCTAGATAAGAGACTCCATCTCACTTCCAATCATCGCAATGATGTCTAGCAGTCAACAACTCCGCCACTGCATCGACAACTTGTTTACCAACAACTTTTCTAACACAGACAACTAGAAGACACACTTCCATGACTCACATTGGAGTTGCTTAACAGCTTCCTCCAAGAATAATACAATACTTATTACCTATAGGTTTCTGAGTAATACCATAGTGACCATCTCACAACCCGAGTGGTTCACTAAGACTAAGCCCTAATGATCTACATCTTGGACCCGTCCCCTTCTTAGGTAACAAGTATTCTATTTATAATATAATCCCAACTGGATTTGGGCCTTCAAATCATATCAAATCTTCTGTAACAAATCTGCAACAGATCCTGCTTCTAAATAGATCTTTAATCAAATCTTCAATAATTAACTCTGAATATTCTCCATATCTTTATGCTTTAAATTCGCAACAAACTGATCTTCTTCATAACTGATTATACCAGGAAATTCGCATTCAATCTAACTGACAAATCACCTTAAATCAACATAATCAGCGCAGCCCATTACATCCTAATGTTTTAATGTTCTGGTATAGTGATGTTAAGACATTGCATGTGACATCACTCTTCAGCACTTTACTTCTTCAACAATATTCACAAACCAGAATGTTAGCCAAAACATACCAATATTGTTAGACGCTCATGTTGCAACATCAACCATGACATCAACATTGTTTTAACAAAATTTCAGCCAATTACAAGAACTTACACTTATGGCCTGTATCGACTTTAAAAATTTAAACATAGGCACTCCAAAAGACGAACACCCAATGTTAGTGGCAGAGATGTTAGCCGAATTGGCAGTTGGTTTTGAGTATTTAAGTCTTTTAGATGGTTATTCGAGTTATAACCAGATTTTTATTGTACAACAAGACGTATCTAAGATGGTGTTTCGATGTTCCTGAGCCTTAGGCACTTACGAATGGGTAGTGATGCCTTTTGGACTTAAGAATGTTGGCGCAACCTACCAACAGGTAATGAATTCTATGTTCCAAGTATTTCATTGAAACATTTATGCAAGTCTATATAGATGATATAGTTATTAAATCCTCATCAGAAAGTGGCCACCTCGACCACCTTCGATAGTCCTTTGAAAGGATGAGGAAATATAGATTAAAAATGAATTCATTAAAATGTGCATTTTGTGTCAGTGTAGGTGATTTCTTAGGTTTCGTGGTTCACAAAAAAGGAATCGAGATAAATCAAAATAAAGTGAAGGCCATACTTAATACATAGCCTCCGACAACCGAGAAGCAGCTACAATGCCTCCTAGAAAAGATCAACTTCTTGAGGAGATTTATCTCGAACCTCGGCAATAGGACAAAGGTGTTTTCACTACTACGGAAAACCCCTTTAACAACGGTTGAAAAATACATATAATAACGCAGATCAAGGCATTGTTATGTAGAGTGTTGTGGTAAATGCGCTACTTATAATCACGACCCTGTGACCGTTGTTGTATTCTGGAAAGCGCGCGGTATATCACAACGATTATGCTTAACAACCGTTGTGATACATAAGGTACTGGGTTTGAAACCCAGCAACAACAAATAAATTAGATTAGATCACGGTTAATGTAGAAACCATTGTGGAAAGTACCCATAGTTTATTATATACCAATGTATATTGCTTAGTTTACCATACACCTATTTAAAGAAATACAACCATTAAAAATGGCAAAGAAATATATAATCTGAAAATTAAACTATTCATGAAAACTAACTTAACACACACCAATGTTTTCCGAATTGAATCCGTCTCATTCTGCACATTTTATGTTCTTTAACACATATACAGTTCAATGGTTGGATTCCTTCAATGCATCAATATCTTTTATTATAGTTTACCTCATCATCGTCGCTTATCATCGCGATTATAGATATCGATGAATTGAAGCAAACAGACCATTGAACCATATATTATGTGTTAAGGAACATAAAATGTGCTGAATGAGACGGATGCGATTCGAAAAACATTGATTGATATAGGTTGGTTTTCAAATACATCTTAATTTTCAGAATATAAGTTTCTATGTCAATATAAATGATTGCATTTTCATTAAAAGGTTAGTGAAACAAACAATATACATAGTTTATAATAAACTAAACTTATCAACCTGTATAAGAATTTAAAGAACAAAACATTGCTAAGTCACAAGAAGCCTCTATCTTGTGACTTAGCAATGTTTTGTTCTTGTTTTGAGAACATTTGTCAACAACAACAACATACAACAAATCCATGCAACACAATAAAAAAACATACATTATTTAAGCAACAAAACCCCAAGTGGGACTGTAACAAATCAAGATACATTGAGTCAATAACGCATCTCTTATTGAAAATAATCATGGAACTGTAACAAATCAAGTTATATTAAGTCCATCTAGTTTGTGATGCTATGAAGAAAAAATATAAGGTGGATGAAGTTTATACTATAACATCATACTTCTCATTTTTTTTTCATAGCACTAAAAACCATATGACCATCACCATACTATACGCTTGCTACCACCATCATCACCATGTATCTACAAGGAAACACAACAAAAATCAAACTTAACCCTAAAAGATCAATAACATAATGTTTTCCACAACATTCTAAAACCAAACCCTAAAAAAATAATCCTAAATTCTAAACATCAACGACATCCAGAAGAAGAGTAGAAAGAAGAGAGCAGAAGAACATACCATCTTCGCTGCCATAGGAGTTTGCGCTGGACGTTGCTACCATCAGATATCCTTTAAGCTTCTTTTCGACATTCACTTGTAACAATATTGGTTAAGATTCATGAGAGGAGAGGGTTGTGTTAAGGTTTTCTTTAAAGAGAAACGACTGTTAAGAACTGGGCAACAAATAGTTCCGTTTATATATTAAAAAATATCACTTTTCGTTACGGTTTAAAAATATAACCGTAATTATATTTTATATTTTAAAATAATAGCAAACTATATCACGAAGGTTGCCCATAATAATCGTAGTGATATCCCTTATTTATAAATAAATAAAAAAGAAAGGAGCGCCTTAACGTTAAATATTTTTTTTTTGCCACAAGTGAGGTTCGAACCCATGAAAGATTGATTCTATCATATCGGTTATACTTACAACCGTTATTATACCCTATAAATTATTAATTAAAAAATATAATATAAAGTTAGCGCCTGAGTTTAGAGATATCACCACGGTTTTTGGCAGAACCGTGGTGACTTGGGAGTTGTTGTTTGCGCGTTTCGTAGTAGTGTCTCACCTTTGCTACGTTTGAAAATGGAGGAAGGCTTCAGATGGGATACAAAACATCAAAAATCATTCGATAACATCAAAGGGTACTTGTCGAAGGCCCCTATATTACTTCCTCCGATACGAAACAAAAGCATGACATTGTACATCTCTGCGTTAGATTCGACAATAGGCAGTATGTTAGCCCAGGAAGATGATGATGGCATCGAAAGGGCCATCTATTATCTTAGTCATTTGTTAATATACGCATAAACTAGGTATAACTTGATAGAAACGTTGTGCATATTCTTGTATTTTTCATGTATGAAGTTGAAATATAAAATCGACTGATGTGCTTGTTTATTCTCAGTTCGACATAATAAAGCACATGCTATCGACCCAATTTTACATAGTAGAATTTAAAAATGGGCTTTGGCCTTAACAAAATATTCTTTAAAATATGCACCGTTGAGAGCCATGAAAGGCCAAGTCGTTGCTAATTTTATAGTAGATCATGCAATGACATAACTAACACAAAATCATGTCAAGCAATCAACAAGGAAACAATATTTTGAAGGTTCCAAACATACTAAAGGAATTGGTGTTGGGATCTTGTGTGTGTGTGGGGGGGGGGGTGTGCGTGTGCGTGTTAGTGTGCGTGTGAATGTGTGTGGGTATGTGTGTGCGTGTGCGTGTGTGTTATCACCACGGTTGTTACCAAAATCTGTAATAAAATGCAAGTACTATTTTAATATATTTTATAGACTATAAAGACAAGCTCTTTTTGTAACGAAAAATATAAAAAAAATGTTGGTGTTGGGAATCGAAGCAAGCAACCTTTCATTTATCACAACAATTGTTATTACAAACGTGATAAAATGTATTTCAATAATATAATAAAAAATCCAGGCTAGCGAAAATGAGATATTACTACAATTTTTTAAACGGTCGTTGTAAGATGGTGTTATTAAAGATATATTTTGTAGTAGTGTTAAAACGAATACAAAATATACTAAAAACATATAATGGCAAACTAACATCACATTCCTCTTTACTCCCAATCATAATCACCCACTCTTTTCACGATTAGGAGCCATTCTCAATTAATTAACCCGTCAATCCACAACATAAAACATTCATTAAAGTTTATATAGTTTGGGATTTACCTTATACATTACTTTTATGCATTAATACACAAATTGTTTAATTTTATCATATGCAATAATCCTAGGTCATGATTCTTGACTAATAATTCAAGAATCAACTTAAAGGAACTCCCCTTAAATATTGACTATGAATCCAAATAAATGTGAAATGAGGGCATCGGTGATTGAGTGTGGTTTGATAAGAGATTTATTCAAGAATTTAGTACAATGAAGTTTTAATTATTCCTTGGTGTATGGAAACCTAAAATAGGAGAGCTTGGCCCTCGTCCATCATTCCATGTCTCGTGTTCCTCCTTTCTTTAGCCACCCAAAAATGAGTATTTCCTTGTACTTTTGTTTTATATTTGCTCGTGGTGAAAGATTAGAATATCCTTGTCCTAATACCTTATTCCTAATTTCCCATTTGATGCATTTTACCAACACAATGGATGATTAAGGATTAACTATGCCTATACGGAAATGGATCACGTCCTGCTCTTTATGTTCCGTCTTTTCTCCCGTGCTTATCCAATGGCTGAGAATTCATCAATAACAACTTACTAATAAATGCAGTTATTGAAAAAAGAAATAAACACTATGCCATAAAAGATCTTTAGCAGCGCTTTTTTGGCCTTTAGCGGCGCTTAAAAGCGCTGCCTAAAGTGGCGTTGTTGTAGGTAAATGCAGCGCTTTTTTTTCTTGGAAAAGCGCTGCCTTAGGCCCCCTTTAGGTATCGCTTTTAAAAGCGCTGCCCAAAGTGTCCTTTCTTTAAACTTTAGGCAGCACTTTTTCAAGGAAAAGCGCTTTTGTAGGATCCCCCTTAGTAGCGCTTATCAAAGCGCTTTCGGAGGACCCCTTTTCTTTACACTTTAGGCAGCGCTTTCTTTGGTACCACTTTAGGCAGCGCTTTTTCAAGGAAAACCGCTTTCGTAGGATCCCTTTAGCAACGCTTTTAGAAAGCGCTGTCTTTTCTAAAAGCGTTTTTTAAAAGCACTTTTTTAAAAATCAATTTTTTTGGAGCGTTTTTTTGGCCAAAGCGTTGTCTATTGTGCATTTTTTCCATAAGTCTGATTTTGCGTTGTCTATTGGCAGCACAAATGATTATAATTCAAATTTTTCATTATCGCTAATCATAAACCTGTATAATTCAACACAAGCCTTTATTTCAACACATAGGCTTTGTATACCATTATAATTCAACACATAGACCTTGTATACCATTATAATTTAACACATAAACCGTATAAATACCATTATATATATTTCAACACAAACCTCATACACCAAAATAACATTATATATATAACTCAATACAAACCTCATACATCAAAGTAAACATCCAAAATTCTAATAACAACTTCCAAAACTAATTACACCAAACATCCTAAAGATGCACCAATTCTAAACCTCATACACCATTTCCATCACCTATACAACAACTTCCAAAACTAGTCAGCAATTTCCAAAACTATACAACAACTTCCATAAACTTAACACAAAAGAAAGAAAACAATATACCTTATATAATTCTCATTTCAATAATGTATTGACACTATTCCTCCTTTATTTCTTCCAATTTATCTTTCGTGTAGGTGGCACACTTGAACTCATCAAAGTACTACATAATATAACATAATATGCATGATTTAGTTAAAAGTAATTAATTAGATGAAATATCTGATAATAAGTATTAAAATAAATCATAACTTATAAATCCATACCATGTTTGGAACCTCTATTTGTTCCAAATGAATAGTTTCTTTTATGAATCTCAACACAAAATAACCACGATCTATACCATTACACTGACGAGGACACTACACATAGAAAAAAAGTATGAATATGTATCAGGATGTATAGTTTAACTTGTGTTATCAAGTAGCATCACTATTATAATAAAAAATGTGAAAATATACCTGCACTCTTATCCATGTAATGTTGTTTGCTTTGTTCTTTGGTACTCGAGCTTGTCGTTGTAATCGGAATATTTGTATGGTTGTATCATAATATAAACGAATATTTAGAACAATCTCACATAAATAAATAAATACACACGCGAATATTTAGAACAATCTCATCACATACGTATCAATCATCTTCTTCATCTTCGGGTATTTTGTTTGATCATCATCTAGCTAATTCAGATAATATACTATTTATTTTATCGGATTAATCGCAAGCAACAACCAGTGTCTTCTGTAAAATAAAACAAAAGTTTTGATGGAAATGCTATACACAACGTAAAAAAGCGAAAGATTATAATAAATGAAGTTAGAATGAAAATCTAACCCATGGCCAGTATTATATGGTAAAAGATACAACTTCTATGTATCTTTGTTGTTAATAAATGCATCTACTAAGTGATCTTTGATCGCATTTGCAGTTCGATCGATTAGATTTGCATTGACACATCTAGGAGATAAGAAAGATAATCTTCCTGTCAATTGACGCGGGAGCATCAATTTTTCATACAAGAACCTGAAATAAAAACATAATCATGTTTAGAATATTCATTGAAACGAGTAAATAAATTGATCAATTAATTAAATAAAATCGATGGATTACCTGATGTATAAATTCATAACACCGATGCCTAATTCAGCATGCTGAAAAATCTGATCCAAATCTTCTTTAGCAATTGTTTCTGAATAGGCAAACCCAAAAATACCTCCTTCCATAGGTATTTCACGGATACCACCTTCCATCAAATCCGATGTGCCTACAAATGTTTCAAGGCACAACCGAAATCGAGGAATAAAAGCTTTTTTTGGCTTGGCCATGTTGCCTAATTCTGCCTTTTTATTCTTGCTATGTTGTTGCACCTCTTGTGTAGGAATCTAAAAATCATATAAGTTAGGTAAAGTATAAAATCATGAAGCATTTGAATATATATATATATATATATATATATATATATATATATATATATATATATATATATATTAATATTTTCAATGCATATGCATATATATATATATATATATATATATATATATATATATATATATATATATATATATCAATGTACCTCTTTTTTTGATGCAACTGACTCGGTGTGCCGCACAATCCCTTTATCTTTTGCTTTGGATTTTGTAGGAGTCTAACAATACCATGTAAATAAAATGTACGTAAATGTAAGCATAACATAACTTATATGCAAGTAAAACATTTGAAAACTAAAAGGTTCATAATAGTTTTCAATATACCTCATCATCTATGACAATGAGGTTTGACGGCCATGCAACATACGACCCTATTGCGTCCCCGCCAATGTTGCATCTGAAACGTCATCAGATATAGGTAGTAACACATCCCGCTCTAAAGCAATATCAATCGAAACTTTCAAAAATCCAGCAGGGAGCAGTCTATGGTGAAGTATGTCTCCCGAAGTGTTATGCACTTTTCCCTTGCCAACCATGCGATATGTCGGTGCCGATAAATATAGCTGGTAAGGTGAAATGCCCTAAACAAAAAAAAATTAATACGAAATTGTTATTGTATATATATGTCAATATAAAAAAATTTTGCTAATTTAATTTCATAATAATATATATAATTACCTCGGGAATTTTTTGTTGAAAATTGATACTATCTTTGTCATTAGTATCTTTAAATTCTGAACCGCGCCTTTCCGACATATATATTTCTTTATCCTTTTGCAGTTCACGAACTTGAGCTTTTAATTCTTCCAACGTTTCCATCACCTATTTATTGCTAGGATTTTGGGTCTTTGGACGCTTATACAAGGAAGATGTAGTGACCCCAAATCCCTTACCCCTCACGTGACCAGAATACTCAGGAACATTTAATACTCGACTTAGTATGCTCCTGCAATCCTGGTCTTCAGTTAGGGTTAAGGACTGAGATAGAGTCTCCTGAAATTCATATGCATATCGAAAAATATTAGTGGGGATTAAAAAGCATAAATATTTAATGTTTTCATAAACTTTTGATTTAATTAAACAAATAATGTTATACTTACACATTGTTCAAAAACTTGTTGAACACCTTCAGTAACAACTCCATCCTTTCCCACACAGGCAACCTTCCACAAAACATGCTCCGGAAGAGATGTTTCTTCACTTTTCTCCTCTTCAATCTACAAATTAAGTCAAGTATTAAGATGAATAATAACACATCGGGAACAAGTATATCATAGCAATTATATATAATTACTATTCTTTGTTCTAAGCGTGCATATCCTAAACGCCCTTTCTTGTATGGATACACAGGTTTTGAGGCTCTTTGACGATTTACGTCACTCACATCTTGGATAAACAATTTTAAGTCATATCAGAACACATGTTGAACAAGTATATAATACAATGTTCATGACAAGTTAAATTAAGATTACGTGGAATTCTTGAGTTCTTCGTTTGGCGACAAAAGTGTCCCATTCTTCGGGTGAAATCAAGTCTGCATACTTCTTCGGATGTTCCGCTTCAACAAAATTTCCTTGGTGATCCTTAAGAAACGTGTTGGTTAAAAATGCTCGAAACCCTCTAAGTCTTTTCCGGCTAATTGAAGACAGTATTTTTGCCGGTCGTCACCAATGTTAAAAGACCTCTACAAAAAAAATACATAAAATGTGTTAGTATAAGTAATTTAAAGATATACTCATAAAAAATAACAAATAACATCACATATGGTACCTGTATCTCACTCCATATTTTATCTTTGGCGGGTTTCAATGATGGATTTCTCCAATTGTCACAAGTAATAGGAATTTGTGAACGAACAAGTGCACCAATGTAACTTGTCAACATTGCGCCGTTAGACTCAATTAGTTGACCCGCTTTATTCCAATGAACGTCGTATTTTATTCCCTTGTCTCTAGCACGAATGATTTTTTTCATAATTGTTATTCCTCTTGAAATATCTCTTTCCGCATCATGAATTGATTCTTTTGCATCATTCTTGGAAGTATCATGCGAGTTCTCCTCATTAGTAGCCATTTGACCTGTAATAAAGAAAAACACATATAAATCCAAAATCCATAATCAGTTGAACATAAATAAACGATTCATTCTCAAATATGAAATGACAAATACATAACATAACAAACACATGACAAATACATAATCCATAAATATGAAATGACAAATACATAACATGACAAACACGTGACAAATACATAATCCATAAATATGAAATGACAAATACATAACATGACAAACATATAAATCCATAATCTATAATCAGTTGAACATAAATATACGATTCATTCTGAAATATGAAAAACACATGACATAATATATAATTTTACTATTACCTTTTTATTAACATCTCTTTCTTTTTCGGGTAGGAATATGATCTACTTGTCTCTTAACAACGCGGATGGATGGATTGATCCAAATTCCCTCATTATGATCATTTCTAATATATGATTCATTCGCTCCAATATTATCATCTTGATCACTTATAATATACGATTCATTCTGAATATCAATATCACCTTGATCTCCAATGTTATCATAAATTACTTTGTTAGATAAAAGCATTATAGAATATTTCGTACTTGTTGGATCAGTGACATAGAACACTTGTCTAGCTTGAGAGGCTAGAACAAAAGGCTCATCTTTGTACCCCACCCTATTAAGATCCACCTGCAAAAATCCTGACTTATCCATTCGTATGCCACTATTATTTTCAACCCACTTGCAACTAAAGATAGGAATCTGAAACTTCTCATAATCAAACACCCAAATGCGGTCGATAACCCCAAAATATGACATATTTGCATATTTGGGGTTTAAGTCCTTCACACTTGAAATGTGCATTGATTCAGCTACCAAGGTGACACCACTATTTTGCATAGTACTTTTATCATCTTGTTCTTTGGTATAAAATATGTATCCATTAATTGTGTATGCGCTATAAGAAAACACATGCAAACTTGGACCATATACTAAACATCTCAACCTTTCTGTTATTGAAGCAGGATCTACATAAAACTTTGAATAAATATGATCCTTAAACCATGGTATGAAACTTCGATTATGCTCTCGTACTATCCAATTTTCATTTCTATTCGGATTTAAACCTCAGAGAACATCCTTGTGCATTTCAACATACGGCTCAACCTCATTGTCATTGTGCAGAACATACAAATGCACTTGCTCCCGTTCAGCCTTTGATACTGTCATAATTTTATTTCCAATTAAATTTTTTCCTTCTTTTTTTTCAACAATATGAGATTTGGGGAGTCCAATGGATTGAACATTGGACAAATATTCAGTACAAAACTCAATCGCTTCTTCAACAATGTATCATTCAACAATACAACCCTCTGGTCGACTTTGGTTTTTCACATGCCCTTTTAATATTTTCATATACCGCTCAACAGGGTACATCCATCTCATATAAGCCGGTCCACATAATTGTGTCTCTTTCACAAGATGAACATTATGTCAAAAAATGAGGGAGGAAAAAACATTTCAAGCTCACACAATGTAATAACTATTTCTTTTTGCAATGTTGGTAAGATCGCATTATGGATCACCTTACTATAAATTGACCTGAAGAAAAAACACAATTTAGTTATTGTGCTTCTTACTTTTTCTGGCAAAATAGAACGTATACCTATTGGTAGAAAAAGTTCCATTATAACATGACAATCATGTGTCTTCAAACTCTTTAACTTAAGGTCTTTCGTAGACACAAGTCTTCTAATATCTGAAGAGTATCCTTCTGGAACTTTAACTTCACTTAGAAACTTACACAATATCTTTTTCACCTTTCTAGATAGAGTATAAGCAGCAAGTGGTAGATATGTTCGTTTTCCTTTCTTCATGGGTCCTAATTCATTTCTTATTCCCATCGCTACCAAGTCATTTCTTGCTTTAAGGCCATCCTTCGACTTTCCTTGTATATTGAGTAACGTACCAATAACACTTTCAAATACACTTTTTCAATATGCATAACATCAAGAAAATGTATTACATACAACGACTTCCAATATGGCAATTCAAAAAAAATTGACCTCTTCTTCCACCCACGTTTGAAAAGCGTATGTGCAAAAGGTTTTCCAAACTGAGTAGTCACATCTTTCACCTTTTCAAAAATTTGGTCACCTGTCAATGTAGGTAGAGCTCTGCCTTGTTCTGGATTTCCATTGAATGCTTTTCTCCACCCACGGTAGTGATGATTAGAATTTAAAAATCTACAATGACCGAGAAAGATATTCTTCTGAAAAAATTCCAAACGCGTCCAATCTGTGTTTTCTTCACAAATAGGACACGCACATTGACCTTTAATTCTATACCCTGATAGATTTCTGTATGCTGGAAAATCATTAATTGTACCAAACAACAGCGCCCTTAAATTGAAACTTTCTTTCCTATATCCATCATAAACCTCCACACCGTTCTCCCACAAAATCTTTAAGTCTTCGATTAAAGGTGTCAAGTATACATCTATGTCATTACCTGGTTGTTTAGGCCCAGAGATTAACATAGATAACATCATGTACTTACGCTTCATACATAGCCATGGAGGTAGGTTATAAATCATAGTAATCACAGGCCATGTGGTATGTGAGATACTTTGAAGACCATGTGGGTTCATTCCATCAGTAGATAATGCTAAGCGAAAGTTTCTTGCTTCTTCTCCAAAATCAGGATAATCATTATCAATTTTCATCCACTGTGGTGAATCTGCCGGAGGCCGAAACTTTCCATCTATAATTCTTTCATTTGCATGCCAAGTCAAGTGTTTTGCATCGGTTTCACTATGAAACATGCGTCTAAATCTCAAAATTATAAGAAAATACCATAAGACTTTTGCTGGATACATTTTTTTCTTATATCGAGAGACACCGCATTTAGGGCACTCATTTAACGATGCATATTCATTCCGAAACAAAATGCAATCATTTGGACAAGCATGTATCTTATCATAACTCATGCCAATATAGCACAACACTTTTTTGGCCTCATAGGTTCGATTGGGAAGAACATTATCCTCCGGAAGCATATCTTTCATAAGGGCTAATAACTCTGTGAAACTTTTATCTGACCATCCATTGCCCGCCTTTAAGTTGTACAACTTTAAAACCGCAGACAATCTTGTGAATTTAGTGCAACCTTTATACAACGGTTTCTTTGCTTCGCTTGCCAACCTTTCAAACATTTTGGGACAATCCTGAAGATCTTCTTCAAATGCTTCTACAATCTCTTCGACTCGATCACAATCGTGTGTATCTGTGCCATTGTCGTTTGAAGCATAGGTCGTATTATCCCCCGGTTCAACATTCACGTTACTTATCTCACCATGTAATATCCAATATGTATAACTTAGATCAATTCCATGCCTCATTAAATGCGATTCCAGCTGAAATGCATCAATCCGACGCCCATAACAGCAACCTAAGCAAGGACATGTGATTCGACTGGGGTCTTTGGCTTGTTCAACCGCAAACTTAACGAATTCTGATACCCCGTTCTCGTATTCTTTTGACAATCGATTGGAAGACATCCATTTTTTATCCATGGTTTTACTAAGTAAGCTAAATAAACACAAAAGAATAACTAAGTACCTGTATAGAAGTCAACAACTTCTGGACTTAACCACAAAGTGTAAGATACTTGAAAACGATCTGAATTTCACTCTTCACAAGTAACCCCTATAGCAAATTCACTAAGTTAGTAACTGATGGTGTATACCAAATATAACAGGACAAATTTAGTATATAATATGACAAACAAGAAATATCGAAGGAACAAGTCAAAGTTTCAAGAAACAAATTTAGTAAACATCATCCCTTCCTTCAATTAAGCAACATGGCATCGACGCGCAAATTCAATCACATTAATTCAAGTAGCATGGTATACTTTGATTCAACTCAAGTAAGTCGCAAAAACCAACTTCATCACTTAAGTTCAATTTACTTCAAAGTTCTATCCAACAAAGAATCATCAATTCGAGCATAAATCAATCACCAAAATTATCAATTCCATATTTAAACTCAATAGCAACTTCAACCTCAACAATTAACAATTAATTTCATCAATATTCATCATCTTCAACCCTAACAATTAAAAAAGTAATCACTAAAAATTATCCGTCAACAATGTCATTATCATCAATTAATTCTAAGAATTCATCACTAACATTCAATATCAACTTACAAAATTAACACTAATTCTCAAAATAAGTTCACCACAAATATCACTATTCATCATATTCAACCTTGCTACAACAGCAATTTTAAAATCAAATGCTAACAACAACCACAACAACACTATCAATGTCTCATTCCAATTGTTTCAACAACAAACAAACTCATTACAATATATTATTTGGCTACGAAATAAGAAATGGAAAAGAAAAATACCTTACACACAAAACTGACGGTGCCAGAACTGTTATGGTGGTGGGAGAATCACAAATACACAGCCGAAACTCTTACGGTGGTGGGAGAATCACAAATACACGGTCGGAGGAACAGTGACAGCGGCGAGAGACGACGCGAACAATGGAAGATACGACGGAGGGAGCAGCGATTGCGAAATAATGGGATACGGTGGAGAGAGTCGCGAGAGAGAAAAGCTTGAAATGTTAGTGTTAAAGAGTACAAATGAAAAGTTACTGGTTCTGAGTTTTATTTTTTACTCACTAAAACACATATAGCAACGCATTCAGAAAGCGCTTTCGTAGGCTGCAACTTTAGCAGCGCTTTCTGGGAAAAGCGTTTTTTAAGGTGTGTAGAGAAACGACCTTTAGCAGCGTTTTCCAAAAGCGTTGCCTAAAGTGTGGTATAGCTTGGGACTTTAGCAACGCTTTTCAAAAGCTTTGTCTAAGGTGTGGCTTATGAAAGACCTTTAGCAGCGCTTTCCAAAAAGCACTTTCTAAAGGGTAGCCGTAGTTTGGCATTTAACAGCGCTTTTTTGAGCGCTTTTTTATAAAACTTATAGCAGCGCTTTCTGGGAAAAGCGCTGTCTTTGTAGTGCTGCAAAAAATCATTTTTGGCGTAGTGAAAATACGAATGAACGGTTGTGATAAGGGTAGTAGGGACAGCAGGAGAGATGTAACGCCCTGTATAATATTTATCTAAAATAATACCATACAAGTGTTTTATTTGGTACTGACACCATCATAAGTGCCTATTGGCATAATTCACATACTTGACCATTTCTAAAAACATAAATACAACATATGGCACAAGACATGAAAACTAGCCAAAAAATATAAAATCTAAGATCAATATACAATATCCTTAATTGTATACAACAAAGTAATACACAGCGGAATAAGCTCAACTAAGCTTCTCTTGAAACATCCAAGCACAACTCCCATTGTAAATCAAACCTGCAAATACCTCCTGAAAATAATCAATAATAGTGGGGTGAGATACATCAAATCTCAGTGAGTTCCCTATCTTATGGATTCTCTCGGCTTTAAAAGGTTCTATCTTAGCCTAACTCAAGTCAAGGGGAAGGGAACTAGACCTTGAGTTCAAACATTTCTGACTAGGGAAACAATCGTACAATCACAAAACAACAAGTTAAGAATCTTCTCCCCGGCCATCCCGCTCAAAGGGATTAAACACGGGGCACGAATCCTTAACGTATATAACTTCTCCCCGACCATCCCGCGCCAAGGATTAAACACGGGTCACGGTTATCCACAAAACGTCAACTAGTTAAGGAATCTTCTCTCCGACCATCCCGCACAAGGAGATTAAACACGGGTCACGGATCCTTAACGTAGATAACTTCTCCCCGGCTATCCCACACAAGGAGATTAAACACAGGTCACGGTTATCTATAAATAGTACTTCTCCCCGGCCATCCTACACCCAAGGATCTCGACACGGGTCACAGTACCAACCACTAAGTAACTTCTCCCCGGCCATCTCCCCCACAAGGGGCCCTCGACACGGGTCACGGTTACTTACTTAATAAATACTTCTCCCCGGCCATCCCACACCAAAGGGATTAAACACGGGTCACGATATTTATTAAGGGATACTAACTTAATAAATACTTCTCCCCGGCCATCCCACACCAAAGGATTAAACACGGGTCACGGTATTTATTAAGGGATAAAATACAAACTGGAGGAATTACCATCCTCTACTGACAACTACTTATCAAAGACACTCTTCTAGTATCGATGCATAAGCATTGCTCTTTAGGCCTTTACTAAGTCCTAGTTACATCTCTAGGATCCTAACCTTTGTTTGGGGTAAGGTTTCTCACTCTTCCTAATTCATTTTAAGCATGCATATTCTTTCAATCAGGTTTAACATTAATATTAGGCAAAGCATATTACAATTGCATAATAGAATCACATAAACACACATGATAGCATAACAAGTCAAACATAATCCACATAGTAGTTCACACACATTTTTAAGGCATACAAGCCACTACTATCCTCTACCAAGCGTCCTTGGTTAAAGCATGGTCTCACATCACCATTCCCTACCTTATTGGATTATCTTTCCAAAGGCTTTGGACTCGTATCAATCGGATTCCCGATTCTTGAGTTTTGGTGGAATCAAAATTACATACACTAAATTTCTATATTTTTCTTATCAATCCATAGCATATAACCATGTTTTTACCTCACTATCACATAGAGCATTGAAATAGCTTTCCAACGCTTCGAACGGGGACCAAAACGGACTTACGGTTCAAAAGTTATGAAGAAAACAAAATCTGACATGTTGAAAAAATCCTGTAACGCTCGGGTCAGCGGGAGCCGACCATGAGTCGGCGCAAGGGTACTGTGAGTCGACTCAAAATCCTGGAGGTCGACGCATACTGCACAGATTTTGCTAAAAACTCAGTTTTCAACCGTTAAATGTCTTCCGGTCCTCCGATTTCGATTCCGTAAAAAGCCCCGGTCTCAGAATTCAACACACTATGATATTTTCCCAATTAAAAGGTCATCCAACATAATTACAAAATTAATACCAATTTATCAAATATGAAAAGTTAGGTTTTTCAACCAAACCAAATCAATTCAAACTCAATCCAACATACCCAATCATAACCCGACTATGCTACGCATTTTATATCGCATTCCATCCGTTAGATTTCATTGATTTATCCGTTTAATCATTTCTCTCAAATCTAACCTAAGTTCTAAACATATTTTTTCTAGAACTTAAAGTGTCTAACTAGAACCCACCTTAGCATTGAAGAGGAGGTTGAAAAAGATGATGAATAGTGAAGATGATCCATGAGTTTTTCTGCTTCTTCTCCTTTTCCACGTTTTCCTCTGTTTCTCTTCTTCTTCTCTTTCTCCACTTTCTCTCTTACCAACTTTTCTTTCTTCTTATCTTTCTCTTTATATATATATATATATATATATATATATATATATATATATATATATATATATATATATATAAAATACTATTTTTATATAATATAATCCAATAGAGTAAAATATCTCCAATTGATATTTTATCGTCTCACACCAATTGATAAATTATTAGAGTTACCTTAAAATATTTTCTTGAACTAATAAATATTAATCTGTCCCTTTAATAAATAATTGATCTCTTCAGAGTTCACTAGTTTGCTCTATTGATCCCAAATGTCAATACTTAAAGTACTTAGAGGAATCCATTAATCCAATTTACCAAAGGTAGAGTACATAGATACTCATCTGATCTCATCTGATATTCAATTGAGCATTTAAATAATACGGGGTATTACAAGAGAGCTGCAGGAGAGGATCTAGATCTATGCCTATACACCTCTGATTAAGCTGGGTGTTACAAAAATGAGACACATTAGAATACATACATAAATTCTAACAAGCTTAAAAGTTAATTGGAAAGTAGAAATAGTGAGACTACTCCTCACCAAAAATATATTCTCTCTTATTTACTACCCACTTCAAGAAGTAAACGAGTCTCAATGTGTCACAAGCTTCTTATTCTTTTTTGTACCATCTTTAAGATCAATCTCCATCTCACACTCAAAGTTATTTATGGCGTCCTTAAGCATATTCTTCAACCTTATATACTTATTAGAGAGACCGGTTTGCTTGAAGACGTAAGTTCCAAAGTCATTAGCAAAGTGACCATAAGACCACCATTTGGGGAACTTATCCTTACATGCAGGTTGGATAGCAGAGGACCCGAAAGCCTACCCAAAAATCTTGTGCCCCTCCTTTATCAAGACATAGAGGAAACCATCATAGACAGTGGCACCATGAAGAAAAACTAATCGCTGAATTGCTTCAAGGAGTCTATGTACACATCAAAAAAGATATTGTTTCAAAGAAACCTACCATTGAGGTTAGTATGGGTCAACATATTTCTCCGTAATGTGGAATAAACAGAAGAATAAGAGAAGCATATGATTTACTTACTTATATTCGAACAAATAGTGAAAAACGTTCACGTATGTCCAACTGGATGAATTCAATTGAGATGTGGCGACCCCTAAGTGGTTGAGAACTTTAACCTTAAAATCATTTAAGGGTAATATGAATCACATCTGGGAGAAAAAACACTCGTTTATGGGGAGGCCACACACCTCACAACGACTACAAATTCTCATTTATACTATTGGGACAATTAACTAACAGATAGTAAGAGGACGAACCCACATCTTGGTATGCCCACTCTACCCTATCCTTAATGTAGTAGAAGGAGCGACATCCTAGGATTTCACTATAGATAATCTTCAGTATTCCCCTATTTCATTTTCACTGTTGAAAGACAAAAAATGAAGACCATAAGTCTTACATCTAGCTTGTTCCTCAAACCATCATGTTATTTCCTCAACACTAAGTGGGGGCTTAAACTGACACTCTAAACACCTAGCAAATGTTTGAAATTTAGGGTCATCCATGACATTCTAAACAATATTGGGATTAACTAAGTTAAAATATCTAAAACTAAATCCCACCTTGATCCGATTCATATAAATTCGATTAGGATAAAACTCTCTATCACTGCGAACAAGGTCAATCAATACTAGTCTAGTGGCGTAAGTAACACCACTAAGTTCTAAAAGGAGGATTTTTATGAATGTGTTTCCCGGGTTCTCCATGTCCAAACTCAGATAGAATCTCAGAAATTAAAAGGGAGAAAATGTAAGTATCTTAATTTTAACCAAAGAATTCAACTAAAGAAGCTCTTAATCTATCGATCAACATGAATTCACAAGCCTCCACCAACAAAAACAAAGTGAACAAGAATTTATTCTAAAGAAGATGAAGCAAATAGAATTCTAAAAATGGGGATGAGATACAAGTTTTCACTTTATATGCAAAGTTACAACTATATTTAAGTACCACGATCCACTAGAAGTTCAAAGAAGCCATCAAATGACCCAAATTGCATCTCGAAATGGTAACTATACTTCAGTATGCCTAACGTCGTCACTTTTTTCCCTACACGCGTGGGACACATGGAGAGCCTCGTCGTAAAAAACATTGAGTCGACTCGACGTGCATATAACGTGCATGTTTCTCATAACAACTACTCTCACTAAGCAATTTACCCTCTCTCAATGAACGACATAACCACAGTTCAAACTTATGGCCAACCTCACATTCTCTTATATCAATAATCCTCACTTCATGTCTGACAACAAGGACTTAGGGGGTAACAGTTCCAAGTTGGGCCACAACCCGTAAGACTGGCCTAATCCACACAGGTTCATCCTCTTTAAAGACTTTTCGCACCGCTGAACAGATGAACCTTCCTCAAGCATGACCACACATGAGCACACCCTCCCATCACTCTGAGACATTTGATCTTTATCCAACAGTCGCCCGCACTCCATGTCGGACAACACAAAGATAATTACAATGGTATCTCATATATAATTGTGACCTCAAGTCACGCCCTAAAACAATTCATTATACATTGATACAATAATACGTTACTCTCTTAAGTGACTTGAATATTAAAGTATCAACATTTCTTTGCAAATATCATTTTTGTTCATTTAAAGATCGTCTCACATGCATCAAAATATTCCACTATGTTTTTTTATCGCCAGATTAGTTAACCTAGAGTCGAGGATAACATATAATTAGGCCTTCCGCTTATGAATTGTGAAAATAATTCTCAAATTTGTCGCTACTTTGGGTAAATAGTGATTTTAATTAATTAAAAACACAAACAAGTGAAAGGAGTTCGAATTATTTGAGTTGAATGCACGGAAAAAAATGAAAACAAGAGAATACATAACGGTGGGTTTGAAAATGAAATTAGCATAACATAATAAACTCGTTCTAATTCCCGCCAAACACATTAATAATATTTAATAAAAAAAGAAAAGAGAGATATAATACACACTCTACTCTCAGTCTCATTCACTTCACCGTTTCTCATTTCCATTTCTGCAATCACACCTGCGAAACCCTAACCCGATTATCCATGGCATCCAATTCCAAAACACGCTCCTCCTCCCCAGCCTCATCAATCTTCAAACCTGGAACCTTAGTGGAAATCAGCTCCGATGACGACGGATTTCGTGGCTCATGGTTCACCGGCAAGATCGTCCGTCGTCTCGTCGGCGACAAGTTCATGGTCGAGTATGACAACTTAATGGTGGATGAAGACAGCACCAAGCGCCTTAAAGAATCTATCAGGCTTCGCCAGCTCCGGCCAATTCCCCCCAAGGAGATCATCCGGGACTTCAAATTTGGTGATGAAGTTGACGCGTATCACAACGACGGATGGTGGGAGGGTCACGTCGCCGAAGTATTAGAGGATGGTAGAAAGACCGTGTATTTCAGAGTCTCGAGGGAGCAGCTGGAGTTCCGCGATGAGGAACTCAGGCTCCACCGTGAGTGGGTCAATGGAGGTTGGATCCCGCCATTTCCACAACAGGTGTGCTTTGATTTCTATTGTTTATTGCGGTTAGGTTGAATTTTAGGGTTGCATTGTTGTTGCATGTCTTAGGATTAAATGTTGTGAGTGGTGATAATGATATTGTTTGTTAATTATTAATGTTATAGGATGATAGTGAAATTAAGAAAAAAGTGTGTGTTAAAGCTGCTGAAACTGTGACCCGAGACAAGGATGATTTCAAGTTTAAGGAAGGGGATTTGGTTGAGGTGTGCAGTGACGAAGATGGTTTCAAGGGGGCTTGGTTTTCTGCAACCCTTATTGAGCCTAAGGCAGGATGGAAGTTTGTTGTCGAGTATGAGAGCCTGCTCGATGATGATTCAAAGCTTTTGAGAGAGGAGGCCAGTATCCTACAAATTAGGCCTCGTCCACCCAAAACTGATGAGGTTGATCAGTTTAAGTTTCTTGATGAAGTGGATACCTATTACAATGATGGTTGGTGGGTTGGGATTGTTTCTAAAGTTCTCGGGGACTCCAAGTATATTGTATATTTCAGGAACTCTAACGAAGAACTGGAGTTTGAACATTCTCAGATGAGGCTACATCAGGACTGGGTGGATAACAAATGGGTCATGGCTTCTAAGGTATGATTGCAATGCTTGTTCTTTTGAGTATGCACAGTGACACTTTCGTTTAACAGTAGGCATGATTTGATTTTCATATCAGTATACTATCAAAATAACTTGTTGCCTTGTGAGAATTGACTTTTGTTGCTGTATCAATAGACCATTTTAAAAGAGGAATTCTAGTCTTCCTTTAGATTAGTTGAAGCATGTGTCTGCAGCAAAAAAAAAAAATCTTATTTAAATTGACTCAATCTTTTGGGGGTTGGATTTCATCCTTGATGGAATCTGGGGTAAAAGAATGATGTTTTGAAACTTGTGACTTGGCATTGTGATGGTGAGGTATCCTTTCAATATTTTTAAATTGATTGCTTCTCAGGAAAATAGTTTACATTTAATAACACAGTTAAGATGATTATTGACTGAAATTCAAGTTAGTGATTATTAGTGGGTTTGTTTGTCTGTTTTGTAACTTGCTTTTGTGGTATAGATTTCTAGAATCTGGATTATCAATGTTTATCTCAGTACTTAACCAAATTTGCTCTGCATTTTTTATACAACATTGTGGGTTTTGTTAAGTGGTGATTGTGTAGCAGATCTTTGGTATCACCTAACACACTCAAAGTATTCCCATAATTCATCCATACTATTTTGATCATATGATTAACATATGCTTTAGCTCCCTTTAACGTTGTATGATTGGCTTAACTGATAAGATAAGTTGAATCAATTGTTCTCCAATTTTTACCTTTACAATTTTCATTGAAATTTGTTTGTAGTTCGGTAAACTTGGCTTTCATTTGCATTATAATTTGTTTTACTCCTACCAAGGTGAAAATCACGTGTTTCCTAGGCTTGTTATCATATCACTCATTTTATCTTCTCTTGTGTATTATACATTGATTGAAAGAGTAGTTTGAAAGTATCTGTAATGTCATGCACAATATTTGAATACTGTCTGTAAAAACAATAGTTTGAATAGCCACGTTCACGTTCGTATTGGATCATGTTGTATACCATCAAAGAAATTGGCTTATTAAGACATTTACTAATATTGTTGACCAATACTTAATGTCGACCTAGAATGACAATGTTTATTACGTCTTAGCAACCAATTTGTGACTAAAAATAGAGCAAATGATATATCCTTGCATCTTCAGCATGCAATAACATATTTTGATTTGGTGATCCTAACCTCAAGATTTTGGTTTAAACTATTTCAGGCATTGAAGTTTTGAACTTTGGAAGCAACTAGAGATTGAAGAAAAAACTAGGCACCATGGAAAAATGAAAATAAAATTTGTATAGGACTCAGTTCTTACTAGCCAAAACTTTGAACTTGTAGTTCTCATGGATCAAAACTTTGGACTTGTAGTTTTCATATATCAAACCTTGAACTCAACTTGATGGGTTAAATGCCATTTTAGGTTCCGAATTCAGTAGCTTGTAATGAATTTGGAGGTGTACTTAGATCTCAATCAGTATACCTGATCTGAACTTGCATTTCATACTTTCAGATTCTGGTTTGTTGGGTTTTATTTTGCGACTTCTTATTATTCCTTCCATTCTTTTAATAAATGCTAGTTTTTAAGGCATGTCTCCATGTTTATTTTTAAAGAATGCAGGTGGAAATAGTGAATTTCATTGGGAGACAAAGCATGTTAAATGCACGTCAAATTTTAGCTGGATTCATTGCTCTTGAACCTGGTGGAGTCACCCTAAGCTCAAGTAAAAACTATGAAGAGAATAAATTTTATAATTATCTTTGATCATATGTCTTGATAAATGATTATAATTTCATATATTCTTAGTCTTTAAGTAAACAGCTCCACGAGAGCAGCATAATCAAAGACTGAAACATAACAAACATTGCTGTAAAGCAAGAAATTGAAAGGATTACAATGTACTGAAACATAACATAACGAGATTTTAATGAACTTATTTTAATGAACATGCATACTTCAGAATCAGATTCAGACCTCTTTGACTTCAACAGGAGCAGCAGCAGCAGGTGCAGTTTCTTTGACTTCATCTTTGTTTTCTTCCTTCACATCCTTAACTTCCCCTTCAATTTCAAAAGCTGAAGCAGGGAATGTCCTGAAAAGCCCTGTAGTAGCCCTGAAGGTGAGTTTGCCAGTAGGTGGTTCATCCATAACGATTTCATGAAGAGGAAGCCACATCAAGAGCTCCTTCACCTTCACACCAGTAAGCTTCTTGATCTTACCAACTTCAACAGTGGCTGTGACCTCAGTACCATAAATCACATGCCTATCAACTTTCACAAACTTGTGGTTATAGCTTGCTTTCTGCTTAAGCCACACAAACCCACTTTCCCTATGGTATCCACATTCTTCTATATCTTTCAATGGCAAAAGGCCATTGGGCATGCTTATTTCCCCGAGCAGTTCCTTGGACTTGATTTGGCAGATTTCATCTCCATAGTACATCTCTGACTTGGCTTTGATCTCTTCGGTGATCAGAGACATCTTGTGTTTTGGTATTTTTGAACTTTGAATGAACTTAACGAGTAACTTGATTGTGAGTGAATGAATGACTCTGAGAGCTGACGAGAGGGTTTCATATATAATAGTGAATCTATGACATTGCCCTTGTATTTCCAATTAACTTCATCAATGCCATTGTCTTTTAAACACGGTCAATTTTAAGGCAGTTGCTTGTGAGAAAATTAAATGAACGCTTAAATTTTTATATTTTTTCCTTCAAATATGGTTGGGAAGAAAAGAGGATGAAATGTGACCCACATCAACATCTTCACTCATTAAATGGCGGAAATATTTGGAGAAAAATATTTACATTAGAATGAGTGGAAATACGTGAGATAGTTCGAAAATAAATTTGTACTATGTTAAAACTTTTTTTCACTTTTATTTTAACAAAAATAAAAGTTTTTTATTTTATTAATTTAAGCGTAACATTGTAACCCTAGTTTATCATATAAATAAAATGTAACTATAGTTGTTCTATAGTTGTAGAGATAGATATTATTGATCAAATTTGCTAACAAGATCGGCCGTGTTTATTGTGTTTTATTTTTGTTTCTTTGATCTTTTATACCAGTTGATGTTTTAATAATTTGTATCAGATGATGATTAATCCTTGTGCAAAATTCGAGGTGACAAGTTTCAACATTGTTCGTGCGTGAGACACTTTTAATGAGAAGTGTGTGTGAGAGAGAGAGAGAATGGAGAATAAAGATTGTTATTATTGAATGTGATTATTATTGAAAAGCTATAAAACTGAATTACAATTATGTGTATATATACAACTATGATACTTGTATACTAAGTAACTAACTCTAACAAACCCTAACTAACTTGAGCTTGAGCTACAAGTTGTATTATATCACAACACACCCCCTTATAATTCAAGTTGTCGAGCACAAACTAATCATAGTCAATGTGAACTATTCATAATTTCTTTCTCAAAGTTAGGAATATGTCGATCTTCAGTTCTTTGATAAAAATGCTTGTTAATTGTGCTTCAGTCGAGCAATGTCTCACTTCAAGTTCACCCTGGTTTACCTTTTTACTTAGGTAAATAAAACCTATCCTCAATGTGCTTACTCCTTCCATGCAAAACTGGATTCTTTACAAGATTAATGACTGACTTGTTGTCAATCTGCAGCACCAGAGGTTTCTTCACTTCGACCTCTATCTCTTCCAACACATATCTGATCCAAATTTCTTGACATACATCGTAAGATCCTTCTATATATTCAACCTGGTCTATATTCTTCTTGGCCTCCTTGTTCGCGACTCTCTGAGCATCAGTTGCATTCTCAGCAAGCTAAGGGATACCATTAGTAACGACTAATAGGGTTTCATGAAAGCCAAATAGAAATTGCATATGTTTTCTCCATCGAATCTAATTTTTTCCCTCAAGAATTGTAAGAGAATTCGAAATTCCATTGTTACCATTCATCTTTGCAGCAAACGCGATTAACAACCCACGATCCCAGCAACATAATCACCGACGTGTGATTCTTGAAAACGCGATCAAGAAACTAATCAGAGCTCTAAATACCAATTTGTTAGTGCGTGAGGCACTTTTAGTGAGGAGAGAGAGAGAGAGAGAGAGAGAGAGAGAGAGAATGAAGAGTAATGACAGTTATTATTGAATGTGATTATTATTGAAAAGATATAAAACTAAATTGCAATTATGTGTATATATACAACTACATTAATTGTATACTAAGTAACTAACCCTAAATAACTTGGGCTTAGGCTACAACTTGTATTATATCACAACAAACATGATGATTAATTTAAGTTTATGGAAATGAATGGCTAATAGTATGTTAGATCAACAAAGTTTACAAAAGGCGTTGCATGTGACGAAAGCGACCAACATGGATAATACTTATTCGACTGATATTAAGGAGAAGCCAACGAGATTGACTTACCTATATGCTTCAGATAAGGTAATATATCATATCCCGATCCTAACAACATCAAAGAAGATTTGGGAAAACTAGAGAATCAGTATATGTCAAAGATGTTAATGAATAAATTATTCGCGAAACAACGACTGTACCATCTAAAGATTCAAGAAGGGTCTGATTTGCAAAACCATGTAAATGTCTTCAACAACATAATCACCGATTCGGTGAGGTTTGGTGCTAAAGATCGATGATGAAGATAAGTTAATTATCTTATTGTGATCGTTACTAGGTTCCTATGACCACTTGGTGACTACTCTTACCTACGGGAAATATACTATAAGTCTTCATGTGATTATTGCTACACTGGTTTCTCATTCTGAAAGGAGAAAAATTGTAGAGGAATGAAATAAATGTGATGGTTTGTATGTGAAAGGGTGTTAAGATCGTGGGTGGAACAAGGGTAAATAAGGTTCTAGGAAAAGAAGTCTAAATCCAAGAAATGAAAAACAATAGTGTACATTTAAAGGATTGTCCAAACAGAAAGCAAGAGTCATCCACTTTTATAAATGTGGTTCAAAACGATGATGATTCTGTAAGTGAAGCAGATATGTTGTGCATTTAATCCATCATGTGCACAAATGCATTGATTATTGACTCTGGTTGTTCTTACTACTTGACGGTGCACCGGGAATGGTTCACTACATTCAGGTAAGTTAATTTTGGATTTTTTTTAATATAGGTTATGATAAAGCATACACTATTACTAGAATGAGACAAATTAAAATTGCCTTGGATGATGGTGGGGTGCAAACATTGAACGATGTCAGATATATTCTAGAATTGAGGAAAAACTTGATTTCCATAGGTACTCTACAGGAAAAAATTTCTCTTGGATGTCTGGTGGAGATAGGGACATCGTGAAGGTTAACAAGGGTTCATTGATTGTGATGAGATCATTGAAGATTGTATGTAACATCTACAAACTATTAGAGAACATTGTTGTAGGGGATGTTGCATTATTTGAGTTTGTTAATGATGAAACTAAACTCCAACATATTCGTATGCGTCATATCATTGAGTGTGGGATGATGGAACTATATAAGAGAAATCTATCCAATGGTGTTTATAATCTTAAGATGGATCTGCGAAAGTATTGTGTGATTGGGAAATAAAGCACAAAATAAGGGGAATTTTAGTTTGAGTGCATTCTTATATGTGGGGGCCTACCAAAGAGGTTTTTATGGGTGGTTCCAAGTATTTTATGACTTTCATAGATGATTTTTCTCGCAAGGTTTGGGTGTATTTCTTGAAATATAAATCTAAAGTCTTTACCAAATTTCAGTTGTGGAAGAAAGAGGTAGAGAATCAAATAAGCAGAATAATCAAGTATTTGTAATTAGTTGTTAAGGGCCAACTTGTGTACATAATCCATAGTATTTTGTGGCCCTTTTCACTTGATCTCAATGGAAAGTCATGATAAAACATTAGTTTTAGTGTACATATGTGGTTTTTAACATTGTCATATAAATAAATTTTATTTTGATCAATTTTGTGCAATTTTGTAGGTTTCAAAGCCTATTGGAAGCATTGGATACTTAAAGGCACAAAGCAAGACCTAATGTTACACTTTGGAAGAATCTAAGTCTTGCAAAGCGGGCTAAGTGCAGTCCTAGCATGCTTATAGAAGTGAATGCATTGGAGAAAGCACAAATATTTTGCGCTAAGCACGAAGTCCATTGTGCCTAGCGTGCTTTAAGGCGATTTGAGTCTTGTTTCACTAATTCCGCTAAGCCGGCTCTGATGGGGCTTACCACAATTCCACTTTTTAGACCATGCTATTTATACTTTTTGCTAGATATTTTGGAACACTATTCATTTCTACTTCACTCCAAGACCCATTTCAGACCAAAAATCATCAAGAACTCAGAATCAAGATTTCAAAGCATCAATCTTCAAGTTTTTCGACGTTGATGCTTGTGAATCTCTTTTCTTTACTTGCTGAAGAAGCTACCATGGTTATGGGTAGCTAAACCTTTTTGTGTCAAGATTAGAGGTAGTTAACCATAAATAAGTATGTATTTCTTTTGATCATTTGTATGTGAACAAGTTGATGATGAATATAGAGGATTCTCTTTGTTTTTATGCTATATTTATGATTTGAATCATTATTGAGAAATATATTTGAACTCTTGATCTAAGATTTTCATCTATTGATAACAAAATGCTAGACATAGATTTGGAGTTGATATGTATCAAAGCTTAATGTTATTATATTATTTGATAAAGTGAGAGATCATTGATTAAACAATATGGGCAAACTCGCAATATTAGCTAGACATAGCGGTGTTGGTGAGCGATATGTGACTATATTGATTATTAACAAGTTCACATGCTCGATTAATAGAATACATACGAACTAGGTTAACGAAACCTAATATTGGGATGCTTTTTAAACCGTTAAAACCTCAACTTTTTACTGTTGTTAATTACTTTTCATGCAATCGAGATTTTTCGTAACCAAAACCCTTTTAAAAACCCTTGCTTCACTACTACGGAAAATCCATTTAACAACGGTTGGGAAAGGTATGTAATCATGCGTACACAGGCGTTGTTATGTAGAGTGTCGTTGTATATTTTATACTTACAATCACAGACCAATAACCGTTGTATTAAACTGGAAAGAGCGCTACCTATCACAACGGTTTATACAAACAAGTGTTGTGATAAAGTAATTGTCCTATGTTCGATTCCCAGCTGCGCTGTTTTGATATTTATTTTTTCTGCACAGCGCGCGAGATATTATAACGGTTGTGTAATATAACCGTTGTTAAAGCATAAGATATTATTACGGTTATGATGTATAACCGTTGTTACACATTCTGCAGAATTAAGAAAAAGATTATTGATTTTATAATTAATCCCTTTTTTTAACCTGTATTATTGTTCACCATATCACATCAGAAAATACAACTAACATTTGTGATAAAGTAATCATAATAATGATAATTGTATCATATCCAATTGTAACAAATATCTTACAATTTATCAGAACAAACAACCTACAGTTTACACATTACATAACTTCACATAATTGTATCATATTAAATTGTAACAAATATCTTACAATTTATCAGAACAAATAACCTACAGTTTACACATTACATAACATCACATAGTTGTATCATATTCAATTGTAACAAATATCTTACAATTTATCAGAACAAACAACCTACAGTTTACACATTACATAACATCACATAATTGTAACTTGGTGTTTTGGTTTCTTGTCTCTTGGTGTCTTGACTCTAAAGACCTATGATTTCAAATAATTATACTTGTTAGTAAAAATATTTAGAAACTATAACATATAATTAATATATTATGAATAAAGACTAAATTACATACTTGTTAATTTTCCCATATGCCTTCTTCATGATCGATTCGAATAGCGTGCACGACATCTCCATCAACTTCATCATATGAGGTAGGGACTTGTGTTGTGTAAAAAGGTGTGGACGGAATATCAAGACTTCCATCACTAAGAGGAATGTGTTTTCCTTGGAGAACGATTGACCATTTCCCCGATATTTCCGATGGGTCAGTAACATAGAAAACTTGTTTTTCTTGAGAAGCCACGATGAATTATTCTGTCATAAAAGATGCCTTGCCAAGGTCGACCCATGTGAATCCTAAGTTATCAATGTGTACACCATTACTATTATTGGGAACCCATTTACATTTTAATAAAGCCACTTTGAAAATAACATAATCAATCTCCCAAATCTCATCAATGACACCATAAAACGCGGTAGTTGCCAATACAAGATTCTTATCTTTCGAACTAGAGAAATACATCGATTCGGCTTCAACTATAACCCCACTATTTTGCATTGTACTACGATCATCTATTGATTTTGTATAAAAGGTATAATGACTAATGTCGTATGCAGTCCTAGTAATGACATAAAATTTTGGCTCGTATGACAACCATTTAAGTATCTCGGATGCCCTACGATCATTAGATACACTTTTATTAAACCATTCTATGAATATCTTGTTATGCTCTATCAACAACAACTTGTCACTCATTCGGGGATATTTTTTCCTCAAAAGTCCTTTGTGAGTATCTATGAAAAGTTGAACTTCATCTATATTATTCAATATATAGAAATGTGCTTGAATAACTACATCCCGAGCCACTGACTTAACATTTAGACCTTGAATACCTCTTCCGTCTGTGTCAGCATGACGAGAAATTGGAATTCCTATAGAATCTGCGTCCGATAAATAGTTTGTACAAAACTCAACAGCTTCTTCTGTGATGTATCTTTCAATAATCGAAGCTTCCGGTCGGTGATGATTCTTCGTATATCCTTTAAAAATCTTCATATATCGCTCTATTGGATACATCCACCTTAAATAAACTGGACCACAAATTCTGATTTCTCTGACTAGATGAACAAGTAAGTGAACCATAATGTCAAAAAATGATGGAGCAAAATACATCTCCAATTGACACAAGATTATAGCAGCCTCATCTTCTAATTCATCTAATTTTTTGAAATCAAGAACTTTATTACATATGGCATTGAAGAATAAGCACAATCTTGTTATAGTTACTCTCACATTTTTTGGTAGGATCCCACAGATATCCACTGGTGGAAGTTGTTGCATCAATACATGACAATCATGAGATTTTAAACCAATTAACTTGAGATCTTTCATTGATACAAGTTTCTTGATGTTTGATGAGTAACCTTGCGGAACATTAATACCTTGCAAACACTCACAGGAATTTTTCTTTTCCTTTTTAGAAAGAGTGTGACATGCTGGAGGCAGATAAATTCTTTTTTCTTTCCCTATTGGAGCCAACTGTTTTCTTATACCCATCTTCTCCATATCAAGACAGAAAGTTTTACTATCTTTAGTCTTGCCTGAAATGTTTAGAAGTGTGCCAATCAAACTATCACACACATTTTTCTCCACGTGCATCATATCAAGACAATGTCTAACATCAAGACTTGACCAATACGGAAGATCAAAGAAGATGAACCTCTTTTTCCAAATATTTTTTGCAACTGCCCCTTTTTCTTTTATTCTTTTTCCAAAGACAACATTAATGTGTTCTAAACTTCTTCCCCGGTTAAAGGTTCAGGTGCCTCATCAAACTCTTGCTCTCTATTAAAAGCCTTCCGCAATCTACGATAAGGATGATCGGGTTTTAGAAATTTTCGATGCCCAAGGTAAACAATCTTTTTTACAAATTCAAGTTGGTGATAACAAGTATCATCTTCACATATAGGACACACTCTATGTCCTTTGACACTATATCTAGCCAAGTTATCGTAAGCAGGAAAGTCATTGATTGTGCAAAATAACATTGCACGCATCTTAAACTTTCCCCAGAATATGCATCATCAACTTCAATGCCTTCATCCCACAAGAGTCGTAAATCATCAATTAATGGATTAGATAAACATCTATGTCGTTACCAGGTTGTCGTGGTCCAGAAATCATCATACTTAACAGTATATTTTTACGCTTCATACTCAACCAAGGAGATAGGTTATAAATAGTGAGAAGAATAGGCCACGAAGTATGATTAGTGCTCAGATTACCAAAGCGGTTCATGCCATCGGTGGCAAGTCCAAGCCTAAGGTTTCTTGGCTCAACTCCAAAATCCGGAAACAACGAATCAATTTTCTTCCATTGCAACAAATCAGCAACATGGAGAATGTTTCCATCACAATTCCTTTCATCTGCATGCGATCTAAGATTCTTTGCGTCATTCGAATTAGCAAAAAGACTCTTAAATCGTGAAATTATTGGCAAGTACCATAACACTTTAGCAGGAGGATGCTTCCTACTAACATTGTCATAGTCATTGTCATCAACATTGTTGGCCTTCAACTTGTAACACGACACACCACATTTTGGACATTGATACAAGTCTTCATACTCTTTCCGGTATAATATTCAATCATTAGGGCAAGCATGTATTTTGATATACTCCAAACCCATTGGACACAATATCTTCTTGGCCTCATAACAACGATCCGACAATTTGTTATCTTTTGGTAACATTTCCTTTAGCAGTTCAAGTAACTCTGTGAAACTTTTATCCGATCATCCATTTTCCCTTCAGATTAAACAACTTTAACACCGCCGACAATCGTGTAAAATCTGTGCATCCCTTATATAAAGGGGTGTCTTTATCTCTACGTAAAGTATCATAAATATGAGCATTCTTAAAAGAAGATTCCCCAATATCACGGAACATATCCTCTAGTTGATCTTCCATATATTCATTTTCATCGACTCTTTGACTTTGTGACGCACGAATTTCCTCCACTTCACCATGCCACGTCCATATTATATAATTTTGACATATACCATCACAACAAAGGTGATGGAATATTTCATCCTTTCTACACTTTTTGATATTCGCGCAAAGAACACAAGGACAATAAAAGATACCATTATTTTCGGGAAGATGTTTATCAGCGTATTCAAGAAATTCAAGAACTCCTTTCTCATAAACCGGACCTAATCTATCGGCTTTCATCTAACTACGATCCATAACAACTTCTGAAATTTATACACATATAATAATGTGAATGACACACCAAAATGTAATCCAAAAACTTAATGCATATGCAAATCTAAACCTAAAGCATATAAAACATTTACTCTAATACTGACTTGAGCATAAACAACATAAACATACTGACTTGAGCATATACAACATAAACAAAGAAAAAAGGAATCAAGATGTTGAAGAATACCATACTTCAAACCTGAAGAATCAAATGAACGAAGAGGGTTTGAAGATTTGAGCTACAAAGAGGGTAAAGTTTATGCCGCTGCTGTCGTCTCTGGCTCGCTTGTTCAACTAGGGTGTCTTTTGAAGGAAATAATACAGAATAAGTTTTGTTTTAATTTATCAGTGGACCCTTTAATTACGGTTGGAAAACACAACCGTAGTGGAATTGAAGACCTCTTACAACGGCTGTTTTACTTCACCGTTGTAAACTATTTTACAATTTATTTTTAAAATAATGGAGTTAAATCCTATAACAACTGTTGGTTTAATAAACCATTGTAAAATCATTTACAATTTATTTTATAAGTAATGGACTTAAGTGACAAACGCTTAATGTACTCTAAAAAAATGGAAAAAGTGTAACTGCTGGGAATCGAAGCTTGCTGCACAATATTTATTAGTATGGTCTTTTAATACAACCGTCATTATATTTCTGTTTATACGTACGGCTACTAACTGGGTACGAAAATTTTAACCTATTACAACGGTTTAGATGAATCCGTTGTAAACCTGACGTTGTTGTTTGCGCGTTTTGTAGTAGTGCTTAAAACATTATAAACTGTAGAACGGAGGTAATATCACACCAATCCATGCGGAGACGATAAAACAAATACTTACCCTATCAAAAGTGTTTCAACATTATTCATAAGATATAGCACACTAATTTTAATTTGAAGAGGTTATGTGAAGAACACAGTATTCAAAGGAATTTCTTAGTTTATAAGAAACCATAAAAAATGGTGTAGAAGAGAGAATAAATATGTCTCTAAATGAAAAGGAAAGATGTCTCTTATTAAATGTTGGACTATAAAAAGGTTTATGGTCAGAGACATTTAACACAACGTGCTATCTTATCAATAGATCACTACAAGCTTCATTTGAGGGGAAGGTTATGGATAAGGTATTTTCCAGGTAATCCCATTGATCTTGACAGTTTGAGTATTTTTAGGTGTTTATCTTATGTGCATATATCTAGTGAAGATCGATCCAAACTTGATCCAAAGTCGAAGAAATGTGTTTTTGTTGGTTACACAAAAGGTGTGAAGGGGTTCGAGTTATAGAATCTGATTAAAAAAGATGGTAATCAACAGTGATGTTGTTTTTGATGAGCAGTTAACATTGAATAAGTTAGTTGCAACAAATGTGTCGGCATATGAAAAACAAACTTTTAACAAACAGGTGATTCAGGTGGATGTTGATTTACCATAAGTGAACAATATACATGCAGTGCCTGATCCATAAGAGAAACTGTGTTCTGATACTACAATTTACCATGGACCTTTCAAGTGGAGTACATGATTATATTCTTGTACGTGACAAAGAACAATATTCAACCAAGCCACTATAGAGATATGGGTACGAAGACTTAACAACCTATACATTTCTTATTAGTTTTAGATACCCTTTCACATTTTGAGAAGCTATGGATAACCAGGAGAAAGATAAGTGAATAGGTGCAATGGTAGAGGATATGAAGTCCTTGAAGAAAAACTAGACACATGAGCTTATTAAACTTCCTAAGGGGAAAAAGCCTTCGGTTGTAAGTGGGTGCTCAAGAGGAAACTAACAGTAACACAAAAAGAAGGGGAAACATTGAAAGCTAGTCTTGTAGAAAAGGAGTACTCCATGACTACGGAAAACCCATTTAATAATTGTTGGGAAAGATATATAATCACGCGGTGCAGGGGTTGCTATGTAGAGTGTCGTTGTATATATGATACTTACAATCACGGTCCAGTAACCGTTGTAATAAACTGGAAAGTGCGCACCATATCACAACGGGTTTACCAAAAAACGGTTGTGATAAAAATAATGGTCCTAGGTTCGATTACCAGCTGCGCCGTTTTGATATTTTTTTTTGGACAACGCACGAGATATTATAACGGTTATGATATATAACCGTTGTTACATTTTCTGCAGAACTAACAAATATTATTTTGCTTTTATAATTAATCCCATTTTTTAACCTGTATTATTGTTCACCATATCACAGTAGAAAATACAACTCACATTTGCGATAAAGTTATCATAATAATATTAATTCACTATGCCAAGTAAGGGAAAAGACAACGCTTTTTTTGGCCTTTAACAGCGCTTAAAAGCGTTGCCTAAGGTGGCGTTGCTGTAGGTAAAGATACCGCGTTTTTATGCAAAAGCGCTGCTAAAGGTCTGCTTTAGCCAGCGCTTTACCTTTAAAAGCGCTTTCTAACGTAGGCCTTTAGCAGCGCTTTTTCCTGGAAAAATGCTTTCTAAAGTGGGCCTTTAGCAGCGCTTTTTCAGGCTTTTATGCTTTCTTTTGGCATCTTTAGGCAGCACTTTTTTAGGAAAAAGCACCGTCTATTGTCCCCCTTTAGAAAGCGCTGTCTAAGGTTTTTTTATTTCACTTTAAGGCAGCTCTTTTAGTGGAAAGCGCTGTCTATTGTGTACTATAGGCAGCGCTTTTTCTAAAAAGCGCTTTCTTTTCTTCACGTAAAATTTGCTTTTGAAAAGCACTTATTTAAAAATCTGAATTTAGGAAGCGTTTTTTGTTTAAAAGCGCTGCATATTCCTTATTTTTTAGAAAAAAAATTTCTGGAAATAATACCATAATTCTGTATAATTCAAGCCTTTCTTTCAAACAACCTGCTTTATATAACATTCAACAAACCTTTATTTCAACACATAGGCCTTATATTTCAACCATTGAGCCTTTATTTCAACAAACAATCCTTTATTTAAACATAGGCATTATATACCATTATAATCCAAAATATATACACCATTACCATTCAACACATAAACCATTTGTTATAAATCAACACAAGCATGCATCATATATACACCAATCCATAATTCTAATAACAATTTGTTCACTTAGAAATCATTTAACTTCTAAAGATTCCTAACTATACACAACATTCCAAAACCACTTTTCTCAGCATTCCATAACTATACAACATTCCAAAACTATAAACAACATCTTCCATACCTTATATGATTCTATTCTCAATAATGTATTCACATAATTCCTCCTTGATTTCTTCCAACTTCTCTTTCGAGTAATAAGCACACTTGTATTCATCAAAGTACTGCATAATAAAACATAATATGCATGATTTTATTAAAAGTCATAAATTATATGAAATATTCGATAAATACTAAAATAAATCCTAAGTTATAAATCCATACCAAGATTGGAATCTATATTTGATCCAAATGAAGGATTTCTCTCATAAATTTCAAAACATAATAACCGCAATCTATTCCGTTACGCTGACGAGCACACTACACAGAAAAACAAGTAATGTTACCTCCATATCAAGTACTATCACTATTATATGCAAAATTGTGAAAATTAATATACCTCCACTCTGATCCAAGTAATGTTGTTTGCTTTAGACCGTGGTACTCGAGCTTCTCTTTGTGATCGAAATACTCGTATTGCTCTAACAAAATAAAAACATATATTTAGAACAATCTCACAGAAATAATTAAATATACAAATACACACGAATATTTAGAAAAATCTCACTTACGTATCAACCATATCTTCATATCCGGATATGTTGTCCAATCACCATCCAATGAATTCAGAAAATACACTACTTCTTTTGTAGGATTAATAGCAACCAACAACCAGTGACCACTGTAAAATAAAACAAATGTTAAGATGAAAATTTTCTACGCAAAAGATACAAAGATTAGAATGAAATTAGAAGGAAAATCTAACCCGTTTCCAGTATTATACGGTAAAAGACACAAACTTTCTGTACTACTGGCGATAAATCTCTCGACTAAGTGATCTCTTACTGAATCTGGATCCTGAACAATTAATGGTGCGTTGACACGGGCGCAAGACACGAAATAGAATCTGTTTGACAATGGATTCCCGCGCATATATTTGTCATACAAGACCCTTAAATAAAAACATAATAAACATTAGAACATTTTCATTGAAATGTGTAAATAAATTGTTCAACTAATTAGATAATAGATTGATCGGCGTACCACATGTATGACTGCATAACACCGATGCGTAATTCAAGATGCTGAAAAATCTGCTCCATGTCCTCTTTTGCAAGTGTTTCGAAATTAGAAAAACCAAAAACACATGCCTCAATTTCTATTTGACGAATGGCACCATGCATCAAATCTGATGTTCCCACAAGTGTTTCAAGACACATCCTAAATTGACCAACAAAATCTCTTTTTGGTCCGGTCCTTGGAAGATCCTTTTTTTTGTTGGATTTGTTGCCAACTTTCTTGGTGACTTGCTGTGACTCTTAAGTAGGAACCTAAAAATCATATAAGTTAGGTAACGTATAAAATCATGAAGCTTTTGCATTCAGATCATAGAATTAACACTTTCAATGTACCTCTTTTTGTGATGCAACAAACTCGTTGTGCCGCAAAATCCCTTTATCCCTAGATGCGGGTTTTGTAGGAGTCTAACATTACCATGTAAAAAAATGTACGTAATGGTTCAAAATGCTTTTCATAATGGTTCATAATTGACATTTGATTACTAAAACATTCATAATGGTTTTCAACATACCTCCTCATCTATGAAAATGAGGTCTGCCGGCCATGCAACAAACGATCCTATTGCATCCCGCAACAATGTTGTCTCTGAAACAACGTCAGGTATCGGTAGCAACGCATCCAGCTCTAATGCAATATCAATCGATACTTTCAGATATCCATCAGGAAGCGGTTGATGGTGAAGTAAATCTCCCAAAGTGTTATGCACCATGCCCTTGCCAACTATGCGATAAGTCAGCGACGATAAATACATCTGACAAGATGAAATGCCCTAAACCAATAACAAATATGTTACTGTTAATGTGTATAACTGTCAATTAAAATGAACGGGCTAATTTAATTTCATAATAACATATATAATTACCTCGGGAAATTTCTTCTGACAATTGATACTAGCTTTGTCACTAGTATCTTTCAACACTGAATTGTGCTTTTCTGCCATATATCTTTCTTTGTCCTTTTGTAATTCACGGACTTGCGCTTTTAATTCCTCCAACATTTGCATCACTTGTTGGTTGCTAGGATTTTTTTTCTTTGGATGCTTATATAAGGACGATGGAGTCACACCAAATCCCTTACCCCGCACACGGCCAGAATACTCAGGAACATTTAGAACTCGACTAAGTATGCTCCTGCAATCCTCGTTCTCACCTGTAGGTAAGGATTGAGATAGTGTCTCCTGAAATTCATTTACATATCGACAATTATTAGTGGGGATTAAAAATTAATTATATGTTAGTAAACTTTTGATTTAATTAAAGACATAATGTTATACTTACACATTTGTCAAAAACATGTTGAACATCTTCCGTAACAACTCCATCCTTGCCGACACGAGCAGCCTTCCACAAAACATGTCCCGGAAGAGATGTTTCTTCACTTTTACTCTCTTCTAACTACACATTGAGACAAATAATAAGATCATCAATTATAACACATTGAGACAATTAATAAGATCATAGCATTTATATATACTTACCATTTTTTACTGTAAGCGTGCATATCCCAAATGCCCTTTTTTGTATGGATATGCCAGTTTTGATGCTTTTTGTCGATTTATGTCACTCACTTCCTGGATAAACAAGTTTAAGTCATATCAGAACAATCTAATGCAACAAGTATACAATAGAATTAATAGACATGACTAATTAACATTACATGGATTTTTTCGGTTCTTCGTTTGGCTACAAATGTCTCCCATTCTTCAGGTGTAATCAAATCCACATACTTCACTGGAAGTTCTGCTTCAACAAACTTCCCTTGCTTATCCTTTAGAAAAGTGGTTGATAAAAAAGTTCGAAACCCTCGGAGTCTTTTTCTGGCCAATTGAAGACAATACCTTTTTCGGCTTTCATCAATGTTAAAAGACCTCTACGAAAAACATACACATAGTGTGTGTTAGTATAAGTAATTTAAAGACATAATCGTCAGCAAAAATCTAATAACATCAATCATATATGGTACATACCTGTATCTCAGTCTATATTTTTACTTTACCAGCTTGCAACGCTGGATTTCTCCAGTTATCACAGGTGATTGGAATGTTCTGATGAACAAGTGAACCTATGTAACTTGTCAACAATGCACCGTTAGGCTCAATTAGTTGGTCTTCATCGCTCCAATGTACATCATATTTGATTCCTTTATCTCTTGTACGAATTATTGACTTCATAATTGTTATTCCTCGTGTAATTTCTTTTTCTACATTCTCAGGTTTTCATTTGCATCATTTGTATCGTGTGAGTCATTTTTATCCTGGTTACTAGCCATTTGACCTGTAGTAAAAAAAAATATAAACAATAAAAAAAACTCAATTCGTTAGCATTCTAACAATCTTAACAATTGCTTACATTTCACTATTATTTCACTATTAATAGAATATTCATGGTTTGAACAAAGTATTAAGATCATCTAACTAGATATTATTCTTTTAATCATGGAAAATTCAAAAACCATTCACATACAAGTATAAGAAAATAATGATTTATAAACATGTACTCATACTATATACTTGTAATCTGACCTTACAGTCTAAAGGTACAAACTAGATGAAGTCTCTCTTTAAAACTTGCAGTAAAGATTTCTTCTGAAATCTGTCTTGAAAAATTGCTGCAAGATGAAACAACTAGAACAACAACATTCATATAAAACAGTCATTCATATACAACAACATTCATATAAAACAGTCATGCATATAAATCTTTACTAATAAAACAACAACATTCATATTCTTGTATGTGAACTTTATGTTGAAGATGGCTGGTAATGTAACAGAACAACAACATTCATATAAATCTTTACTAACAGTCATGATTGTCTAACCAAACTAACACATTCCTAACCAAACTAACAGTCACGATTGTCTAACCAAACTAACACATTCCTAACCAGACACGAAAACGTACCAGACACAAAAACGTACCAGACACGAGAGAGAACAATGGCGGTCGGAGAATGATGGTCGTCGAAGAAAACAATAATGGCGGTCGGAGAACTCTGAACAATGGTGGTCGTAGAAGGATGGAGGTCGGAAACAGAACAGTTGTTATATCGCCAGAGAGAAATGAGGGAGGTCGTGAAAATGATTAGAAAGAAATGATTAGGGCTTCTTTATTTTTTAATTAACAAATGACCTAAGGCATCGGTTTTTGAAAGCGCTTTCATAGGTCAGCCTATAGCAGTGCTTTTCCTTAGAAAGCGCTTTCTTTTCATTAGCCTACAACAGCGCTTTCAGAAAGCGCTTTCATATGTGGGGCCAACTTAAGGCATTTAGCAGCGCTTTTTAAAAGCGCTTTCTAAGGTTACCCTTTAGCAGCGCTTTTTAAAAGCGCTTTCTAAGGTTATACCTTTAGCAGTGCTTTTATAAAAGCGCTTTCTAAGGTAGTGACTACGTACGACCTTTAGAAGCGCTTTTAAAAAGCGCTTTCTAAAGGTAACCTTTAGCAGCGCTTTTTTTTAGCGAATTTTTTTCAAAACTTATAGCAGCGCTTTCTGATAAAAACGCTGTCTTTGTAGTGCTGCCAAAAGCGAATTTTGGCGTAGTGATTGTATCATATTCATAATATCACATAATTGCATCATATTCAATTATATCAGAACAAACATCCTACAATTTATCATAACATACAACCTACAGTTTACACATTACATAACATCACATAATTGTAACTTAGTGTTTTGGTTTCTTGTCTCTTGGTGTGTTGACTCTAAAGACTTATTATTTCAAATAATTATACTTGTTTGTAAAGATACTTTGAAACTATAACATACGATTAATATATTATGAATAAAGAATAAATTACGTACTTGTTAATTTTCCCATATGCCTTCTTCATGATCGATTCGAATAACATGCACGACATCTCCATCAACTTCATCATATGAGGGAGGAAGTTGTGTTGTGTAAAAAGGCGGGGACGGAATATCAAGACTTTCATCACTAAGAGGAATATGTTTTCCTCGGAGAATGATTGACCATTTCCCCGATATGTCTGATGGGTCGGTAACACAGAAAACTTGTTTTGCTTGAGAAGCCATGATGAATGGTTCGGTCATAAAAGATGCCTTACCAAGGTCGGCCCGGGTAAATCCTAAGTCATTAATTTGTACACCATTACTATTATTGGGAACCCACTTGCATTTAAATAAAGTAACTTTGAAAATAACATAATCAATCTCCCAAATCTCATCAATGACACCATAAAACGCGGTAGTTGCCAATACAGAATTCTTATCTTTCGAACTAGAGAAATACATGGATTCGGCTTCAAACATAACCCCACTATTTTGCATTGTTCTACGATCATCTTTTGATTTTGTATAAAATGTATAATGACCAATGTCGTATGCAGTCCAAGTAATGACACAATATTTTGGCTCGTACGACAACCATTTAAGTATCTCAGATGCACTACGTTCATTAATTAGATACACTTTTATTAAACCAATATATGAATCTCTTGTTATGCTATATCAACAACAACTTGCACTCATTCGGGGATATTGTTTCCTCAAAAGTCTTTTGTGAGTATCTTTGAAAGGTTGAACTTTTTCTATATTATTCAATATATAGAAATGTGCTTGAATAACTACATCTCGAGCCATTGACTTAACACTTAGACCTTGAATATATCTTTCGTCTGTGTCAGCATGACGAGACTTTGGAATTCCTATAGAATCTGCGTCCGACAAATAGTTTGTACAAAACTCAACAGCTTCTTCTGTGATGTTGTCATACCCCAAATTTTACCCTCAGATTCATGGTTCATTTTCATATCATTTTAAGTCAGCCTTTTCGCATTTTTAGTTAAACACCTTTAATCATGCATTTTTTTGTCGATTTTTATCATTCCATGCCATTTTCTTTTTTGTTTTATTTTATTGTTATTTAGATAATAATCTTAAATTATTTAAAATTAATTTAGTTAATATTCTTAATTTAGTTCATATTTAATTTAGTTTATTCAAAATATAGTTTTAATTTTTTTAACTTAATTTAATTTCAACTTAAGTTTAGCTTTTTATTTTTAGTTTAGTTTAAATTAGATTAATTTTATTTAGTTTACTTTTAATTTTAGTTTAAATTTAATTAGCTTAATTTTATTAATTTAGTTTTATTTTCATTAAATATAGTTTTTTTTTTATTTTAATTTAATTTAGTTAATTTAATTTGTTTTCATTTAATTATTTTCTTTTGCGTTAAAAAATTATTTTAAAAAATATAGAGCCCAAGTTTTTATTTTATTTTTAATTTTATTCATTATTATTATTATTATTATTATTATTTAGAATTATTATTTTTTCTTTTATTTACTATTACTTTTGCTTTTATTTTTACAATTATTATTATCATTATTATTATTATTATTATTATTATTATTATCTATTATAAATATTTTATTTGTTTATTATTATTATTTTTTTTTGTTATTAGTATTATTATTATTATCTTATTATTATTACAAGTTCAAAACCAAGTGCCAAAGCTTTGCAATGCCATGAAACTCAGAAAAAAAAACTCTGTTACTACCCCAAAACAAGCTGCTACAATCCAAATTTTGAAACCTAGTCCTACATCAAACTGTACCAATACATTTTGCTTCAACCAATATTACCTAAGCCACATATGGTCCATAATTCTAGCTGCTGCAATTACCGGCCATTTTCCTGCAAAGACAAAAACCAAACATACTTCAGCAGCATGACCTCATGTCGTCCACCAACACAGCTGCATAAACCTTGACCAAAGCAACAAGGACCTTTCACTCCACATAACTCCAAAACAAAACCGTCCACAAACTATGTTCCAAAACTCTGTGCCATGATCAAATTCAAGTCTGCCAAACTCTGTTTTTACACAAAGACCTGCATTATTAACCTGCAACCAAGGTCAAATGCTCCACAACCTGCTACTCTACATGACACTTCCAAAGCCAAGAATTTACACAACATCCAAAATCTGCATACGAATTTCTGCAGAATCAAAGCCTACAAGGCCTGTTATCAAAAACTATGAAATAGTTCAGCTCCAACCTGCAACACACAGTAGCAGAACCTACTATGAATATATTTTGATACCAAGACAAAATTGGTGGACTTTTTAAGAGATGAAGAATTGAACGAAAAAAATAGACAACAAGAAATAAAAAGCAAAAACTCACTCACTCCTTTGGACCCTGGTTCTCATTTGCAGCAAACCTAAACACTATAAACCATACCTTTCTCCATCTCCATCGCTCAAACCAATTGCACCCTCTTCCCTTCATAAAAATTTTCTCCCAATTTCTTCTTCTTCTTCTGGACTTGTCTCCTTCAAATCAACTGTGACCCATCAACTAATCATAACCACACGGATTTAACAATAACTCGTAGCTTAAACCACCACTTGAAATCCAACCTTCCTTCACAATCTTCAACATATCCCTCATTCAGATCAGAATAGAAGAAAATGAAAGGAGTAAGATCGTGGGAGCGAAACTGAACAACGAGAGAAAGTAGAGAAGAAAAGAGAGGAAAGGGTGTGACGATCAGGAAAAAGAGGAAAGGGTGCGACGGCCGGAGAAGAGAAGGGAAGGGTTGTCAGCGGCTGGTGAGAAGAAGAGGAAGGGCATTGAGGTTTCTCCTATTTGTTTTTTCAGATTCATTCTTAACGTGTTTCCATCTTTTTATTTTTTCCCTCTATTAATTATCATTTTATTTATGTATTAACCTATTTATTTATTTTATTAAGGTTTTACCAGTATATTTGTTGGGCTCAGCCCGATTTTTTTGGTTTTAGAATAAGTTTTTTTAGAACAATTTAATGTCTTCTTGTTCAGTTTTAATTAGTTTTTAGTTATAATTTTAGTTTAATTAGATTAATTAGATTTTGATTAGTAGTTATTAATTTAATTAGATTAATTAGCTAATTAGAGTTTTAATTGATTTTTTTAATTAGTTATTTTAGAATTAGTTTTTTTTCTTTTAGAATTTAATCTTTTAGTCTTAATTAAGTTTTAATGTAACTAGATTTAGTTTAATAATTTTTAAATTCAGATTTTCTTAATTAGTTTTAGATATAGATTAGAGATTAATTTATATAGTTTAGAGTTAGAGTTTAGTTAGTTAGAATTTAATTTAGTTTTGTTTGATTAGACTTAATTTAGTTAGAATTAGTTTTTTTTTTAATTTTAATTAATTTAGTTTTAGAATTTAGTTAATTTGTTTTTAGAATTAGTTTATTTTGTTTTAGTTATTTTATTTTAGAATTTATTTAATTAGATTTTTTTTAGACTTTAATCTTTTTTTAGATTTTGGTTTGTTTAGACTTTATTTATTTCTTGAATTTATCTTGATATTTTCCTATTTTTATTTTAGTTAATTTCTAATATTCATTTTTAATTCAATTCTTATTGCATTTGCTGTATATATGTTGCTATTCATTTTACTCCTGAGGCCCGAGGTTCTCCTCCTTGCCCATCTGTTTTCCTGTTTCTTATGCTTCATTCCAAAAGAAAGGATCCTTCCCGTTTGACTACCATGTCATATTTAGGATAACTTTGTCCATCATTCACTTATCTCACGCCGCCGCGCAATCGAGACTTGCCTTCCTTTTTTAACCTAACCTTAGGTTTAGAGTCGCCGTGCTCTATTTAGGTGTTCCGCCGTCGACACTTCTTTCCCTATTTTACCTAGCCTTAGGTTTGAAGTCGCCGTACTCCATGTAGGTGTCCTCCCATAGACATTTACTTTTCCTTGGAACCTTGACCACAATCAAGAGTTCCTTATCCCCGTTGAGGGGAACTACGAATGCTTTGATTCCATTCCCGTCAGGATACGTAGGCATGAGATGCAATGTCTTGGCGAGCATACTTAGTGTATATATCCCTAGGTCTTTACTTTAGCACATTTTCCCTTAGCAAACAAACAATAACATAATACAAATACTAACAAGAGGTTCCTGTAGAGTACTACAGATACTTAGGATGCTCACACCTTCCCTAGGTATAACCAACCCTCGAACCTTAGATCTCTAGCTGTGTTCCTACATAATGCACTTAGTGTTTTTCGATCTTTACCCTTTCCTTTGGATAAATCAAAGTTTGGTGGTGAACTCCATGATTTGTGATTTAAGTTAATTAATAGCTTGATATCCGATTCTCACCGCAACAAAAATGGCGACTTCATTGGGGATATTCCCCTAAGAGGGTTAAGCCCACCTTGTTTGCATTTATGTTATTTACATGTTTGCTTGCTTGTACATTTGTATATTTATATCTGTATATATACACCTGTTATGCAAGGGTTTTTCTGTGTGCAGGGTTATTACCTCGAGTGGTGAGTTAAGTCCTAACCTGGACTTCAGCATACACCTATGATAGGATTGTGGTGTAATCAATAGTTAGTAGTCCTAACATGTCTAGCATATGATAACTACGCTCAGTGGAGGCCCCTTTGGGATTACTGATATCAGATGTGAGTAGTCGTATTAGCATTACTTTTTCCGACCTGGGAGCCCGTGACACTGAGGACCTTTAGTTACCCTTCACCCCTCTTAGCCTTTTAGGACGTAGTGCAGTGATTATCCAGGTGTAGACCTATGATGGTTGTCATGTGATACTACACTCAGACGAGTTTATCTTGAGAATATTATTAGCCAGCACGAGTAGTCGTGCAAGCCGATAATATCCGAAAGATTTATCGATGACTCTGGGAACTTCTTAGAACCCTGTTCTACGGATACAAGAACCCTAGTACACACCTTATGGTTGGTTATTTACCCAGACTCCATGCCGTGATCTTGAACCTTCGATCCTGTTGCATGTGTTTTACATCCTGTGTTGCATTGCATTGCATATCATTTGCATCTTTGTATTGATTCATTACATGCGTTTGTTTGTCCAGTGACTCATTTCCACTTGTCTTCATCTTCTAGTGTCACCTGTGAGTCGTCAAACTAATTCCCCGACACAAATACTAGACTAGAGCTAACTACAGATGCAAGATGTCAGAGCAAGAGGTACACAACGCTGAGATCCGAATGGAGATCGACGACCTTAAGTCAAGCATGACAAAGCTCATAGAGATGCTTCAAGTCTTGATTGCTAGAGGAGAGCAACCTCAAAGGACCGTCATCCAGGAAGTTTCAAGCGCTGAGCCTCCACCTGTTCAAATGCCACCTTCAACTTGGTCTGAGTTTAGTTTGCCACACAACTACTCTCCACTGATTACATCTACTGCTATGATTGGTCAGACTGTTAGGCCTATATTTTAAGATCCTATTTTTTCTGAACCCAGATCTGTGGTCCATACTGTTACCCAGACTGTTCGAGCTCCTTTTGAGAATCCCCTCTATGAGTACAATGCTGCCAGTGCTCAGTGAAGACCGTGAAGACTTTGTTGAACCTGAAGTTGTTCGAAAACAATTTCAGACCATGGACAAGAGACTTAGAGCCATAGAGGGCAATGACTTCTTTAATGTGGATGCAGACAACATGTGGTTAGTGTCAGACCTCGTTATGCCAGCCAAGTTCAAAGCTCCAGAGTTTGTGAAATATAAGGGTCACTCTTGCCCAAGAGCACATCTGGTCATGTATTTTTGCAAGATGGCTGCTTATACAAACAATCAGAAACTGCTTATCCACTATTTTCAAGACAACTTGAGTGGAGCCTCACTCAAATGGTATATGAGTCTCGAGCAAAATTCCATCCACTGCTTCTAAGATCTTGCAAATGCCTTCATGAAGCAGTATAAGTATAACCTCGATATGGCTCCTGATCGTTGCCAGCTTCAAAATATGGCTCAACATGAGAAGGAATCTTTTAAGGAGTATGCTCAGCGTTGGAGGGAGTTGGCTTTCCAAGTTGAACCCCCTTTGGCCGAAAAGGAATTGACTGGAATGTTCATGGAAACTCTGTCCCCATTCTATTAGGAGAAGATGATTGGAAGTGTTTCCTCCAATTTCACTGATTTGGTAACTATTGGCCAAAGGCTCGATGAAGGACTCAAGAATGGAAAAGTATACAAGGCCGTTGAATCTTCCAATGGTGCGAAGAAATCCTATGGGAACTTCCAGAAGAAGAGGGAAGATCAGACTAATACTGTTATGATTGAGACAAGAAGGCCTCATCCTAGACCTCAGTATGTTGATCACCCTGCTGTTGCTGCTGTTACTCCCGTGGTTACTGCTCCACGACTAGCTCAAGCTCCCCAACGTCTAGCTGTTAGACATAATCAATACCGTAATAGGAATCAATTTGATCCAATTCCCATGACGTACACGGAACTTTATCCTGGTTTGGTTCAGAAAGGGTTGATTACCACAAGGACTATGCCTCCTCCTCCAAATTCTCTTCCAGTCGGCTATAGGGCTGATCTTCATTGTGAATACCATCAAGGTGGTGCAGGACATAACTTGGAAGGTTGATATGCGTTGAAGGCTAGAGTACAAGAGCTGATCAGAAATGATATCCTCTCCTTTCGGGACTCCAATCCTAATGTCTAGACGAATCCTCTGCCAGGGCACGCCAAGTGAAGCTTCAGTCGACTTCAGCCCAGCTACCTCCCCGAAGACAAGACAACTCATCCTTGTATTTGAATAGTCACTAGACCTTGTTTCTTGTTGTTTGCATTTTCCTTATTTGTAATGGTTGTTTGCCTTCAAATTATGTTTCTACTTTCGTAATTAATGAAATGAGCATTTCAACTTTTGATTCAATTTATTTTGTCCATTATTTACATCTTTATTCTTTCTTTCAAATTTTTTTTTTGATCTCTTTTTCCACTTTCTTTTTGATTATGCAAAGATTGGAGGGAGGATGACGAAAATACTACACTCATAATTGCTGGTATGCTTTCAAATAAACTTTGCTGACGATGTAAGGCATTGTTTCAATTCCCTTAAACACTGGAGAAATAAGTAAGTTATTCCCTTGTCAAACCCTTCGAGCCTAGAAGTTGGAGTTTCTTTCTTTACAAAAAAACCGCAATCTTAACCTTGGGTGGGTAGTCCTCAGTTAACTCGGTTGTGCGTCCACCTTTCATATAAAGGTTGTACTCACAAATTTTCCTTCGCACATAACAAGCAAGTGTCGAAGAGGTCCCTTAAGTCAAATGCTAATGATGGTTCACCATAATCATTAAGTTGGCTAGCCACTTTCCTTACCCAAAGAATGAGCTGAGTCCCTTTCAAGGCAAAAGCTAAGAAAGATGGGAAACTCATGATTGTGCCTTACACAAAAGGTTTGTATGACAACCAAAAAGAAGGAAATCCTTAAATCCTCATCATGAAAGTCCTCAATAGCAAATAGTTTGGTAAGAAAATAGTGACTGCCATTTCAAAAGCCCTTTGACTTCTGAACCATCATCATCATTATCATCAGTGCAATTTCCAACCTTTTGGGAACCCGAGTGTAAAGTCTGAGTTAACTGAGCATAGAATTGGACGTTCATCAAGAAGATTGGGTGAGCACAAATAAGCTTTGAGCCTTTATCCTTTGTTTCATAAACCGTGAACCAGTCCACGTTACAACCCTAAAAAAACCTAACTGAAGCAAGGTTATTTTGAAATATACTACAACAAGGTTGCGTAAACTGACTCCCTAAAGATCTTTGCAGATCGTTTGGTTTAGCATCATACCTTTTGCTTTACTTCTCACTTTGATTTCAAAAGTTGCATGACTTTGCTTTAAAATTACCATGTTTGTACGAATACTTTGGTTTGCAAACTGGCTTTCCTCTCTAGGAATTTTCAAACAGTCGAGAAACCTGGTCGGTGATCCTATCAGGGGCAAGTCCTTCTCAGAATTGGTTTATCCAGAAGACCTTTCAAGACTCAGACTGAGACAAGCTTTCCAAGAGCACCGTGAAATAGTCATTTTAGAATTAATCAAGCTGAAGCAATGATCAGTTCAGCTACAACAGTCAGCTAGTCTCGGGGTAGTTTACTTGATGAATCCCCAAGCAGCTCTCCATCCTTCCTATAGGGATCATCAACTCGACAAAGTTTACCAGTGTGACAGAGATGTGTTCAGTAGTAGCATCTTTAGTCCCCAAGTCGAATGGAAGTGATCTCCGTGTTGAGGAATCAGTCTTCCAGTCTTGTCTTCTCCCCAAAAGAGTCGAGCCTTGTCGTCGATCTCGGCGTATACATTTGCATTTGATCATATATCATAGCATAATTCATATTCATATGCATAGCATGAGTGTTTCATCCTCATTTGCATTTTCCCTTAGGTCGTGTCATTATCCACGTCTTACCTTGTGGTCAAAGTCCAACTTACTTGGCACCTACCCAACAAATATTGTCGTGTCTATCCAATGCTTTCTTGGATACTGTGATTCCTTTTATCCAATGCTTTCTTGGGTATCTCCTTGTTCACATTCATCCAATGCTTTCTTGGATACTGTGATTCCTTTTATCCAATGCTTTCTTGGGTATCACTTTGTTCACATTCCTCCAATGCTTTCTTGGATATTGTGATTCCTTTACATCCAATGCCTTCTTGGATTTCACCTTTTATCTCATTCTCATCTGATGCTTTCTCAGATATTATAAGTTTGCCTTTCATTCAAAGCCATAATTGGATGACAATTTTCTTTGCATCCAATGCTTTCTTGGATCCCTACTTTGTTCACTTTCATCTAAAGCTATTATTAGATATTGTGATTATACCTTTCATTCAAAGCCATTATTGGATGTCTGGTTTCTTTACCATCTGATGCTCTTCCGGATGTGTCCCTCTCTCTGATGTCTTTCCAGATAGTGCTTTGTTTATTCTGATGCTTTTCCAAAATGAAATTGCCTTTAACCGTATGATGTTTTTCCAGATGTGTCTGCTCCTGATGTTTTTCCAGAGCCCATTTGTGTCTATCTGATGCTCTTCCAGATATGACCTTGTTTATATGATGTTCTTCCAGATATATTGTTACTTATCTGTTGGTCTTCCGGATATGTCTTCAAAATCGTTGCCTATACATTTAATGCTCTTCTAAATGTTTCAGATGAATTTTCATAATCTTGTCTTCATCTAATGATCTTCTAGACGTCTTCAATTTATTTATGACTTTGGTTAAAAGCTGCTGAATATTCTCAAGTCTGTTTCCATTCTCCATCTAATGCTTTTTTGGATGTGTGCCGGAGTTTATTCGATGCTTTTCCGAATATCTCTAATTTGTTTCCCGGAGTTTATTCAATGATATTCTGAATACCTCTGATGTTTGCTTGTCTCATGTATTTCCCAGATTTTCTCCTCACCTCATTCAATGATCTTCTAAATGTTGTGACTCTTTTCCATCCAGTTTCATTCATGGATGATGACTGTTGATTCCCTTGTGGAGACCGTCTTCCCGGTTCAACTTCCATTGAGGATCTTGTGTTATATTTTCTTTCTAAAGTGTCAACCGGTCACGCTTGAACCAGTTGCTCTATCACTTTAGACTTCCCCCAGTTTTATTTCAGTTTCCCCAGTGAGTGTTTTCTCATTGTGTGAACTTTGTCCCTGTTTGCTTTCATTTTCGTTTGCATTTCTGCATTTACCATTCCATCATTTTCATCATATTAGAGTTCATAGCATGTCAACATTATTGTTTAGTTTTCTTTTGTCCATAACATTGCATGTGTGTGCATCTAAGGGCAAAATTTTTGGTTATCTATATTTAAATACCTTCCACCATGATTTCATGAAGATTATCATCACTCATGTCATCTGGTGAAGATATTTAAATAGGGGCATCTGTCATACCCCAAATTTTACCCTCAGATTCATGGATCATTTTCATATCATTTTAAGTCAGCCTTTTCGCATTTTTAGTTAAACACCTTTAATCATGCATTTTTTAGTCGATTTTTATCATTCCATGCCATTTTCTTTTTTGTTTTATTTTATTGTTATTTAGATAATTATCTTAAATTATTTAAAATTAATTTAGTTTATATTCTTAATTTAATTTATATTTAATTTAGTTTATTCTCAGTATAGTTTTAATTTTTTTTAACTTAATTTAATTTCAACTTTAGTTTAGCTTTTTATTTTTAGTTTAGTTTAAATTAGATTAGTTTTATTTAGTTTACTTTTAATTTTATTTTAAATTTAATTAGCTTAATTTTATTAATTTAGTTTTATTTTCATTAATTATAGTTTTTTTTTTAAGTTTAATTTAATTTAGTTAATTTAATTTGTTTTCATTTAATTATTTTCTTTTGTGTTAAAAAATCATTTTAAAAAATATAGAGCCCAAGTTTTTATTTTATTTTTAGTTTTATTTATTCATTATTATTATTAAGAATTATTGTTTTTTCTTTTATTTACTATTACTTTTTATTTTATTTTTACTATTATTATTATCATTATTATTATTATCTATTATTAACATTTTATTTGTTATTATTATTATTATTTTTTGTTATTATTATTATTATTATTATCTTATTATTATTACAAGTTCATAATCAAGTGCCAAAGCTTTGCAATGCCATGAAACTCCAAAAACAAAACTCTGTTATTACCCCAAAACAAGCTGCTACAATCCAAATTTTGAAACCTAGTCCTACATCAAACTGTACCAATACATTTTGATTCAACTAATATTACCTAAGCCACACATGGTCCATAATTCTAGCTGCTGCAATTATCGGCCATTTTCCTGCAAAGACAAAAACCAAACATACTTCAGCAGCATAACCTCATGCCATCCACCAACACAGCTGCATAAACCTTGACCAAAGCAACAAGGACATTTCACTCCACATAACTCCAAACAAAACCGTCCAAAAACTATGTTCCAAAATTCTGTGCCATGATCAAATTCAAGTCTGCCAAACTTTGCTTTTACACAAATACCTGCATCATTAACCTGCAACCAAGGTCAAATGCTCCACAACCTGCTACTCTACATGACACTGCCGAAGCCAAGAATTTACACAACATCCAAAATCTACATACGAATTTCTGCAGAACCAAAGCCTACAAGGCTTGCTATAAAAAAATATGAAATAATTCAGCTCCAACCTGCATCACACAGTAGCAGAACCTGCTCTGAATATAATTTGATACCAAGACAAAATTGGTGGAGTTTTTAAGAGAAGGGGAATTAAAAAAAAAATAGACAGCTAGAAATAAAAAGCAAAAACTCATTCACTCCTTTGGACCCTGGTTCCCATTTGCAGCAAACCCAAACACCATAAACCATACCTTTCTCCATCTCCATTGCTCAAACCAATTGCACCTTCTTCCCTTCATAAAAATCTTTTCCCAATTTCTTCTTCTTCTAGACTTGTCTCCTTCAAATCAACTGTGACCCATCAACTAATCACAACTACACGGATTTAATAATAACTCGTAGCTTAAACCACCACTTGAAATCCAACCTTCCTCCACAATCTTCAACATATCCCTCATTCGGATCAGAAGAAAAGGAAAGGAGGAATATCGCGGGAGAGAAACTGAATAACGAGAGAAATCAGAGAAGAAAAGAGAGGAAATGGTGCGACGATCGGGAAATAGAGGAAAAGGTGCGATGACTGGAGAAGAGAAGGGAAGGGTTGTCGGCGGCTGGTGAGAAGAAGAGGAAGGGCATTGAGGTTTCCCCTATTTGTTTTTTCAGATTCATTCTTAACGTGTTTTCATCTTTTTATTTTTTTTCCTCTATTAATTATCATTTTATTTATGTATTAACCTATTTATTTATTTTATTAGGGTTTTACTAGTATATTTGTTGGGCTCAGCCCGATTTCTTTTTTTGGTTTTAGAATCAGTTTTTTTAGAACAATTTAATGGCTTCTTGTTTAGTTTTAATTAGTTTTTAGTTATAATTTTAGTTTAATTAGATTAATTAGATTTTGATTAGTAGTTATTAATTTAATTAGATTAATTAGCTAATTAGAGTTTTAATTGATTTTTAATTAGTTATTTTAGAATTAGTTTTTCTTTCTTTTAGAATTTAATTTTTTAGTCTTAATTAAGTTTTAATGTAATTAGATTTAGTTTAAGAATTTTTAAATACATATTTTCTTAATTAGTTTTAGATATAAATTAGAGATTAATTTAGATAGTTTAGAGTTAGAGTTTAGTTAGTTAGACTTTAATTTAGTTTTGTTTGATTAGACTTAGTTTAGTTAGAATGAGTTTTTTTAATTTTAATTAATTTAGTTTTAGAATTTAGTTAATTTATTTTAAGAATTAGTTTATTTAGTTTTAGTTATTTAATTTTAGAATTTATTTAATAAGCTTTATTTTTAGACTTTAATCTTTTTTAGATTTTGGTTTGTTTAGACTTTATTTATTTCTTGAATTTATCTTGATAGTTTCCTATTTTTATTTTACTTAATTTCTAATATTCATTTTTAATTTAATTCTTATTGCATTTACTGTATATATGTTGCTATTCATTTTACTCCTGAGGCCTAAGGTTTTCCTCCTTGCCCCTCTGTTTGCCTGTTTCTTATGCTTCATTCCAAAAGAAAAGATCCTTCCCGTTTGACTACCATGTCATATTTAGGATAACCTTGTCCATCATTTCCTTATCTCACGGCGTCGCGCGATCGAGACTTGCCTTCCCTTTTTAACCTAACCTTAGGTTTAGAGTCACCGTGCTCTACTTAGGTGTTCCGCCGTGGACACTTCTTTCCTTGGTTTACCTAGCCTTAGGTTTGGAGTCGTTGTACTCCATGTAGTTCTTTTACTATATACACTTACTTTCCTTTGGAACCTTGACCACGGTCAAGAGTTGCTTACCCCCGTTGAGGGGAACTACGAATGCTCTGATTCCATTCCCGTCAGGATACGTAGGCACGAGATGCGATGTCTTGGCGAGCATACTTAGTGTATATATCCATAGGTCTTTACCTTAGCACATTTTCCCTTAGCTAGCAAACAATAACATAATACAAATACTAACAAGAGGTTCCTGTAGAGTACTATAGATGCTTAGGATGCTCACACCTTCCCTAGGTATAACCAACCCCCGAACCTTAGATCTCTAGCTGTGTTTCTACATAGCGCACTTAAGGTTTTTCGATCTTTACCCTTTCCTTTGGATAAATCAAAACTCGGTGGTGAACTCCATAATTTGTGATTCAAGTTAATTAATAGCTTGATATCCGATTTTCACCGTAACAGATGTACCTTTTAGCAATCGAAGCTTCCGGTCGGTGATGATTCTTTGTATATCCTGTAAAGATCTTTATATATCGCTCTATTGGATACATCCATCTTAAATAAACTGGACCACAAATTCTAATTTCTCTGTGCATCCCTTATATAAAGGGGTGTCTTTATCACTACATAAAGTATCATAAATATGAGCATTCTTAAAAGAAGATCCCCCAATATCATGGAATATATCCTCTAGTTGATCTTCCATATATTCATCTTCATCCACTCTTTGACTTTGTGACGCCCAACTTTCCTCTTTATCCACCTCGCCATGCTACGTCCATATTATATAATTTTGACATACACCATCACAACAAAGGTGATGGAATATTTCTTTCTTTGTACCCTTTTTGATATTTGCGCAAACAACACAAGGACAATAAAAGATACCATAATTGTCGGAAAGATGTTTATCAGCATATTCAAGGAATTCAAGAACTTCGTTCTCATAAACCGGACCTAATCTATCGGCTTTCATCCAACTACGATCCATAACAACTCTTGAAATTTATACACGTATAATAATGTTAATGACACACCAAAATCTAATCCAAAAACTTAAGTATATGCATATGCAAATCTAAACCTAAAGCATATGAAACATGTACTCTCATACTGACTTGAGCATATACAACATAAACAAAGAAAAAAGGAATGAAGATGTTGAACAATACCGTACTTTGAAGCTGAAGAATCTTACGCACGTTGTCGCTCCCGGGATTTTCATCCAAGTACAAACAAGAAAGTGGCGCGGAAACAGAGTCGCCAACAATGTGTATTTATCCCAAGAGAGGGAAAGGAAACACTGCGTAAACCCGAGGGAAGGAAAAGGACATGGTCATCGCGACCAAGAGAAACCGGTAAGGGAGTCGGTTACGCGAGGGGAAGGTATTAGCACCCCCACGCGTCCATCGTACTTGATGGGATCCATGCTTGTTGTCTCAATCAAAGGGTGTCGTCATCTGGAGCTCCACTGCTACTGGCTACGAGAAGGAACAGGTACGGGAAAGAACGAAGAAACGGGGAAGAAAAGAAAAAGAAGTGACTCGGTAGGACGTCCTCGGAGACCTAGGCCTACGTATTCCCTTTGTGCAATGGGAAAGTCAGAGTCAACGTAGTTCGGACTACGGTTTGGGGGGAAAAGAGAAGGATGGTGCTCGGAGAGATCTCACACGATCTCCTGCCTACGTATCCCGCTCGCACGCGAGATTCAGAGCGACGTAGTTCCCCTCACTAGGGACTGATTGGTTTGTTTGTGTTTTTTAAGTGGAGTACGTCCAGGCATGCATTCCAGCAGTTAGGCGTTGCAGCTCGTTGTATGGAGTCTTAGGCATTTACCTGTTTGCGGTAGAACGGACGTGACGAGTCCTTTACGAATGGAGTGAGGAAGATGAGAAGAGAATTGTTTGTTTGTTGATTTTTAGAAGAAGTATTTTAGTTATTTGTGTTTGCAACACATATTGCACTAAAGTCTATGACAAAGGAACGAATGCGTCACATGGTCGTCCTAACAGGACGTATGCTAAACACTCTAGAAAGGCGGAGGGAAACCCTCATCCTTTCATTTCCCATGTACTTAAGGCTCATGGCGTACAATACATGTTGTCTTTATTACATGTTTTTTGGTTTTTGTTTTAAGATGAGAAAGAGACTCAAAGAGAAGAAAGGACAAAGTCTAAGTGGGGGACTAATTATCCTAAAGTTATCATGCATGGAGATCCTATGGTTATGTGAGGTAATAGGAACCACCTAAGTCTAAAAGAAGAGAGGGGGGATAGCACTATCTAATGCTTATCCTACCTCATCTTAATAAAAAATTAAGGATGAGCTAGGATCCCTAAGGGGTGTGAAAAAAGTTGTACACAAAGCATTATATCATGCTATTCCAACACATAAGAGAAAGAGAATAAACAAGAAAAACAACGGCTATAACAACGCTACAACATCCATACAGCAGTAAAAAGTGGCACATAAGCAAAACAGCTTATAACATCACATGATTCAGCACAAAAGAAGCTATAAAAAGTTAAATAGTAGCACATATAACAGCATGTGTGCACATAGACAACAGTAGAAAATCAGGGCAGCATGCAACATTTGAAGATGATTCAATCATGGCACAATGGACATGCATTAAACACACATATTATTCAATCAATCATGATCACAACCATATCACAACATGGTAAACAACCTTAAAATTATCATGAAAGAATGCACCACTTTAAGTACATGAACAAGCCAAATCAAGTATGCATCTCATGGAATTGAATGCACGTAAGCATGCACAACACAACAACCCCAGTAATACAATCATTAATTCACAATTAGCACGCTCAAGGAGTGTGTGCTATGTGTTCATCGCATCAATTAATCAACAACGCAAACACTAACATAAACGATAAAAATTCAAGAGTTGCATGTCGAAAAATCATGCTCATGCAATAGTGTGAAGTGAAACAGCTCAAGAATAGTCCACCAATCGTCAACACATTAATCCATGAAGTTTAGACATGCAAAGGATCTCACACAAACAAGAAAATGCAAGAAAATCATATTCTGCAACAGTGGTAACCGGTTACAGCATAACTGCTAACCGGTTACACAGTTCAAAATCAGACCAAATACGCAAAATTACAACATGTTAACCGGTTACAGCATAACTGCTAACCAGTTACACAACAACAAAACTAAAAAAAACAGCTCCAAAAGCACTTTTCAGCAGCAAATGACTTATCCAAACTTCCAAATGATCATGCAATCAATTAATCACGAAATTACATGGAATTACAGTCATCAAACATCAATTGAATCCAATAATCATCAACATCAAGAATCACATTCAAGCAAATGGATCCAAATCAAAAATCACCAAAGATCTACATTGAATAAGTTGCAAATAAGCTAAATCAAGTATAGATCTGATGAAAACCAACCTACAAAGCGGAGATTTGTTTTGGTAATTATTGCAGAGTGATCTTGGTGCAGAAAATTAAAGAAAACCAGAGATTCCTCCATTAGTAGCCGAAACGCGTCGAAACCTAGCAAAATCGCAAAAAATCACCGAGATCGAACTTGCACCAAAATAAATGGCGTGAAACCCTTGGATTGAAGTAGAATAATCTGAAATTCTAGAAATCCAACCAAAGAAAGCCAAATGATGGAGTTTAAGCTCAAGAATTAATCACTTTTCAATGTGAAAAGTGAGTATCCTTCAAGAAATAAGAGCTTTTTGTGAGGGTTTGGAAGAGAGATTGAGATGAAGATGTAGAAGTAGCAGAAAGTTCAGAGAGAAAATGAGAGAATACAGAGTGAAAAGTGTGAGAAATTTTGTAGAATGGTTTTTTTTTTTTAAAAAATGAGTGAAGGGTTTCTTATATAGACTTTAGGTTTGGAGTGTGGGAGGTTTGGGATTAGCTTTGGACTTAGCTTTAGGTTTGGAGCTAGGGTCGGAGTTAGTTGGACTCAACTCACCGAGTCAAGGTAGTTAACTCGGTTAGTTAGGATCAACTCGGTAACAATCCCAAGGTGAATTTCAACATCCAAAGGTGGAGATGCTTGGCAAACAAGGAATATGGTGCACTTGATTTGAAATGAAACATTAGAATAAATGCCCATTGGAATTGAATTGAATTGAAATGTCTAGAGAAGTCTAGAATATTCCATTTGCTGCTATAATACTTGTAGAATCAAAAACCCCAAGTGTGCAATGGTGCTGTCATGAATAAACAACATAATATGCAAAATCTGCCCGTGTTAACCGGTTACAGCATAACTGTTAACCGGTTACACAGTTCAAAATCAAACCAACTACGCCAAATTTTAACATGTTAACCGGTTAACATAATTGCACTGTAATTGTGTTAACCGGTTAACTAGGCCAAAAATTTTCCATTTTACTTGAAAAATGATGCTGTGGTTCCGGTTTCAATTCTCTACTCCGTGCTCTGATAGATATCCATGAAATCCCCTGTTTAAAGAACACCGTGATCCCATGCCTTAGGAAAACCAATGATATGTATGATCTAATATGACCTATCATGAAATGCAAATGAGTGAAGCATAAGCTAATTATTGGAGAGAAATAAGAGGGCAAATTTTGGGGTATTACAGCTGCCTCTATTCAATCAACTTGGACCTGAAAGGATGATAGCAACGACTTTCAGACGTTCAAGGTAGAAGGTGATTGAATATAAAAGAATCGAAAAATTTGCCCATTGTAGGGAGAGAAATGACATAGTGATTGCCAGCCAAATGTGGACTTACAATCAGAGGTTTGTAGAATCAACGGACATACAAAGATGACTCCGCTGGGGATAAGAAGGTAGACCATCAACTCTGAGGTTGAGAAAAAAATGGAATTCGCTCTGAGATTGAGAAAATTTGAAGTAAACAATAACACTGCGGTTGAGGAAAAGGTAGACATAAACTCTGAGGTTGAGAGAAAAAACCAAAACTTCAACTCTAAGGTCAGAAGAAGGATATACATCAACTCTGAGGTTGGAGACATGCCACCATATATCCACTCTGAGGTTGGAGACGAAAGGCGTCAACTAGGAGTTTTGGGAAGAAAGGGATGTTCATCCACTTTGAGGTTGAGAAGAGGTACACGACAACTTTGAAGTTGGTAAGGTGGGCGTCCACGACAACTTTGAAGTTGGTAAAAGGAACATCCATGACAACTTTGAAGTTGGTGAAAAGAGGCGTCAACCCTGAGGTTGGTAAAAAAAGGGCGTCAACTCGGAGGTTGGGGAAAAAGAGCGTCAACTCTGAGGTTGGGAAGAGAATATACGACAACTCTAAGATTGGTAAAAAGGGGCGTTAACTCGGAGGTTGGACAAAACAGACGTCAACTCTAAGGTTGGGGAGGAAGGGCGTCAATTATGAGATTGGGCAGACAGACATACGACAACTCTGAGGTTGGAAAGGGAATAAACGACAACTTTGAGGTTGGGGAAGAAAAGGATATTCATCAACTCTGAGGTCGAGAAAAGGTATACGTTAACTTTGAAGTTGGAGAAAGGTGTCAACTCGGAGGTTGGGGCAAAAGAAATATTCATCAACTCTGAGGTTGAGAAGAGGTACACGACAACTTTGAAGTTGGTAAAAAAAAGGATATTTCACTAACTCTGAGGTCGAGAAAAGAACCACGACAACTTTGAAGTTGGTAAAGAAAAGGATATTTCACTAACTCTGAGGCCAAGAAAAGATATACGACAACTTTGAAGTTGGTATAGGGAACATCCATGACAACTTTGAAGTTGGTAAAAGGAACATCCACGACAACTTTGAAGTTGGTGAAAAGAGGCGTCAACCTTGAGGTTGGTAAAAAAAGGGCGTCAACTCGGAGGTTGGGGAAAAAGAGCGTCAACTCTGTGGTTGGGGAAAAAAGGGCGTCAACTCGGAGGTTGGGACAAAAAGGACGTCAACTCTGTGGTTGGGGAAAAAGAGGCGTCAACTCTACGGTTGGGAAAACTGTTTTGATTGAGGGTTGATATGGGCTTTCGCACAAGGTACCAAATCTGGCTTATGCTTTGATGCATGTTTGAATTTTCTTTCTATGGCGTAATGCTCCATACGAAATGGAAATGCTACGCGTTTTGAGGATGCAATGCAATGATGATTACTACATGCAAGAATGAGAGGACTCTCCACTGGGGAATTCGCAAAATAGAACAAGCAGACTTCGCTGAGGAAGCGATCACCAATATATAATCTCCTGTACCACCAATAGCCACTGGTGCTGCACACCCTATCGGGGAACTACAAGCTGAATTGCAAACTCTGTTGGGGAGATGCCAATAAAGATTGGACTTTGAACTGCGGAGAATGCCAATAACCATTGGACTTTGACTTGCGGGGAACTACCGAATCTGACTGTTGAGAAAGGGAGTACTCTAACTTCTCACCATCTTCAAACTTGTTAGTTTCTTGGATTGGCTAGAATTTTGGTAAAACAAAGTTTGTTCAATGTTGAAGTCAAGGTGGTGATGTTGCAACATTGAGTCTTAACACTGGGCCGTGTTAAGTAGTGAGGTTGTTCAATGTTTGATGTCAGGGTGGTGATGTCACAACATTGAGTCTTAACACTGGGCTGTGTTAAGTGTTTTAGTTGTTGAAGTTGGATGTCTGATGTCACATGCGATGTTGTGACATCAGGTCTGCAGAATTAATAACATCAGGTTTTGTGATGTTGTTAGGGTTTGCGTTTTAGCTGGAATTGTGGAGAGCATGTTGTCTCATTGGATGCGAATATCTTGGGATAGATATTTTCTGTTACATAGAGATTTGATGCAGATTTGTAGGAGATTTAAAAGGTTGAATATTTGAAAAGATTTTAGGAGAAAACCTGTTTTGAATATTCAGTTTTAAATAACAAATCAGGTCAGATATTGTAGCAGGGCCAAGTCCAATTCAAAGAGCTATATAATGCGCATCATTCCTGGAGGAAAAGTAACGAAGAAAGAGAGGTAAAGACTGAGTGTCGTTTATGTCTTCGTGTATGTTTTGTAAACCATTCGAGTGTGAATTGGTATTGTTGTTTTGAGTTGTTCTTGATCAAAGCTGTGAAGCAGAATCAAGTAGTGTTATTCAAAGTGTGTGATCCTTGAATTGTAACACTGAAGAGTTTTAGGGATTGAGTAGTGTTCTCATATCTAAGTGGTTTCTTAGGTAGAAAGTCACTAGTAGGAATTAAGATTAGGAGATTGTCAACTGGGTTGTTGAGTCTGTAATTTAATTCTACAAGTAGTGAATTTCATCCATGGCTTGGTAGCCCCCAGACGTAGGTAGTTAGACCGAACTGGGTGAACAATTCTGTGTGTTCATTTGCTGTTTATTTTGTCCATTGTTCAGAGTGTGTTGTTGTGACATCGCACTTAACATCACACATCTGGTACCAGAATTTCAATTGGTATCAGAGCAGGCATCCTGTCTGTCTCTGGGTGAGATCTAGGGAAGTTACTTTCTGGTGTAAAGATGGACAAAGAGGTTGGAGGATTTGTCAACAGACGCCCTATTTTGGATGGCTCGAATTATGATTATTGGAAGCCAAGGATGATCACCTTTTTGAAATTTGGACAGCAAGGCTTGGAAGGCTATAATTAAAGAATGGAAAACACTTGTTGTGTTTGAAAAAGATGATGCTGGGAAAGATAAAGAGGGCACCTCAAAGCCGAAGCCTGAAGAAGAATGGACCAAGGAAGAAGATGAGCTTGCCCTTGGTAATTCCAAAGCTCTAAATGAAATTTTCAATGGAGTGGATAAGAATATATTCAGGTTGATAAATACCTGTGAAGTTGCTAAGGAAGCGTGGGATATTTTGAAGGCTACTCATGAAGGTATGTCTAGAGTTAAGCTGTCAAGACTTCAACTTCTAACATCTAAGTTTGAAAGCCTGAAGATGAAGGAAGATGAGACTATTCATGACTTCCACATGAGTGTTCTTGAGCTGGCCAATGCATTTAGTGCTCTTGGAGAGAAAATGTTAGAAGAAAAGCTTGTAAGGAAGATTCTTAGGTCACTTCCTAAGAGGTACAAGATGAAGGTGACTGCAATTGAAGAAGCTCAAGACATCAGCAAGATGAGGGTTGATGAGCTCATTGGATCTCTTCAAACTTTTGAGCTTGGTTTGAATGAGGAAGAACCAGAAAAGCAGCCCAAGAGTATAGCTTTGGTATCCACTCCTGCAGAAGCTAAGAAAGTCAAAGATAATGATTCTCAGGAAGATCTGTCTCAAGCCATTGCTATGTTGGGAAGGCAGTTCAGCAAAGTGTTCAAGAGGTGGAACAATAACTACAAGCCTAATGTCAAGAACTTCCCTTCTGACATCAGCAAGTTAAAAGAGAAAGATGAAGAGAAGACTGCCCAGGATAAAAGTGTTCAGTGCTTTGAATGTGAAGGGTATGGACATGTCAAGAAAGAATGTCCCAAATTCTTGAAGAAGCAGAAGAAGGGCATGTCAGTTTCCTAGTCTGAATCTGATAGTGAAAGTGAAGGTGAGTCAGCAAGGCATGTTAGAGCCTTAACAGGAACTGTTGTTTCTGATGATGATAGTGATGGAGAAATAACTTATGAGGAGTTAGCATCTACTTATCAAGAGCTGTGTTTAAAGAGTGCTGAGATTTGTCAAGAAAATAAGTGTCACAAGCAACAGATTGCTCAGCTTGAGACTGCTAAAGTTGATATGGAAAATGAGGTTTTGTTGATTAAATCTCAACTTGACCAGATGACAAAATCCATTAGGATGATGAACAGTGGTACAACTACTCTTGATAAGATTCTTCAGCCAGAGAAAGCTGCTGGAGATAAATCAGGTATAGGATATGTGGCTGAGAAAAAGGTATCTGCTGAAGCAAGCACTTCAGGAACCAAGAAGGAAATGTCTCAACCAATGTCTCAACATCAAACTAAGAGACAGGATCCTACACCTAAGAAGGTTGTTCATCCACAGAATGTTGAGAAGAAAAATACTCATCAAAGGAAGGTGCAGCCTCAAGGAGCTAGTCAGTATATGCCTCCTCAATTTCACAAGAGCATGGAGGCTGTTAGGTCCAATCAGAACAGGTTTCATCAGATGTCTCAACATCAGGGTAACTGGGTTGGATATGGATACAGATACAACAATGATGTGCCTCATTACTATGGAAGAAGGAAGCCTCATCACCATAGGAGACAGCCTAGGAGACAACAACCTCAGTATAGGAGAAGACAACCGCACCATAGAAGACAGGGCAACTATGGTAGAAGGAGACATCATTATGGGTGGCAACACCAACAGTATCATCATCAAAATGATAGAAGATATAGCCAATTCAGAGATGACAGAGTTAGATGCTTCTATTGTGGAAGGTTTGGACATATGCAGTACTCTTGTTTTAAACTGCATGGTTATCCACAATCTGCTCCTCAAAGAAAACTAAAGGAGGTCAGGCCCAAAGTTGTTAAACAATGGGTTCCTACGGAGAAGGTAAAATATCTTTTAGCCCACACCTCAGATAGACAGGTTAATAAGGATACATGGTACTTTGACAGTGGATGTTCAAATCATATGATTGGATTCAAAACTCTGTTAGTTGAAGTCAGTCATTGTCCCTCTCATGAGGTTATTTTTGGCAATGGTGAAAAAGGTGTAGTTGCAGGAGTTGGAAAAGTAAAGTGTGGTGGTGGACCTGAACTTGACAATGTTCTGTTTGTCAATGGTTTAAATGCAAATTTGATCAGCATAATCCAGTTGTGTGATGAAGGTTACAAAGTTAACTACACCAAAGACGAGTGTGTGGTATCTGAGGAGCATAATCAGGTTGTGATAAAGGGTATAAGATCCAAAGATAATTGCTATCAATGGATACCAAAAGAGGTCAGCTTATATGGTAATGTTATGATTGATGTTGTAACATCAGATGGTAACATCAAGCATGAAAGAATACTGAAAGGGCAATCAGAATTAATGAATTCTGATATAAATCCTTTTAAAAATTTAAAAGGAAAGTTTGTATGGAGGGAGAAAGTCATTTACACTCAAAATCAAGCTCCTTGCCTTAGACCATCATTTCCTAGTATTGCAACATCACGCTTCTTCAAAGCCATGTTCTCACAACTGTTCATCTTCTTCGCATTGAAGAATCAACCCTCACTAAATCTCACCTATCTCAAAGGATTCATGGCTTCTCCATCCAAGAAATCTGCGTTTCAGAGTTCTAAAAAAGGAATAGCTAGGGTTTCCACTGACGAAGTTTCAACATCCAATCCTATGAACGTTGAGCCCCTCTCAACAATTCTTCCTGAATCAGGTACTTTGAGACCCACTAAACTAACTCCTAAGAGACCTGCTACTGTCTTTAAGAATCCTGAAACAAAGAAAGTTGTTACTAGTGTGTTATTTGGCGACAAAACTGTGCCAAAATCATCAACTTATCAGTCTATTGAAGAGAAGTTTGATGTAGATAAAAGGATGGGTAATATTGCCTCAAAAATTCTGGACAAAGGCATCCCTGTTAAAGGAATTTCAATTCCTCTGAATCAGATGCCAGCTGAGAAAGATAACATGCATGGAGGTAAGTCAAGTCTTCAACAACTTGCAATAACAACTATTGAAGATGCTGATCAGAGTGAAGACATGCATGAAGAGACAAATGTTGAGGAGAATGTTAGGCATCTGCAGAACCCACTTTTGTTGGTAATGATAATGCTGATGTGATCAATGTAGATGATCTATCAGATGATAAGGTGATAGCAAAAGCTGTCCCAAGTATTGGAAAGAGATTAAAATCTAGGAAGGGAAAAAAGGCTGAACCCTCTCCTAAGAAGTCTTATGATGAAAAGAGGAAGAACATTGCTGTTGGACCAGCAAAAGCCTGGAGCAAAGTGGAAGTAAATCCTAGAAAGAGGAAGGCTGTGGAACATTCAGAGTCTGACTATGATGTCGAAGATGATGTTCATGACATCACGCCTATCAGGAAAACTATTCTAAAGAGAATATCTGATAAGGTTCCTGAAGTTCCAATTGATAACATCTCTTTCCATTATGCCAGTAGTGCATCTATGTGGAAGTTTGTTTGTCAGAGAAGACTAGCCCTGGAAAGGGAACTAGGTAAAGAAGCTTTGGAAATGGTGGAAATTATGGAATTAATCAATACTGCTGGACTGGAGAAGACTGTGACAAAACTTCCTAGATGTTACGAAGGGCTTGTCAAAGAGTTTATTGTAAACATCCCTATCAACATTACTGATAAGAGAAGCACAGACTTTATGAAAGTCTTTGTTAGAGGAAAGTGTATTAATTTTTCTCCTAGCGTCATCAACAAATATCTAGGTAGACATGATGGAGAGTGCAGTGATCTTGAGTCTATTGATAATGATATCTGCAAGGAGATTACTGCTGGACAAGTGAAGGTTTGGCCGTTGAAAGGGAAGCTGAAGACTAGCAAACTCAGCATCAAGTATGCCATTCTTCACAGGATTGGTACAGCTAACTGGGTGCCAACCAACCATAAAACAACAATTGCTGTTGGTCTTGGAAAGTTTATCTATGTTGTTGGAAAGAAAATGAAATTTGACTTTGGAAGCTATATTTTTAACCAGGTGGTAAAACATGCTGAAACCAATGCTGTCAAGTTACCTATTACATTCCCCTCTTTGGTTTGTGGAATCATTTTAGATCAGCAACCTGAGACTTTAACAAGCTCAGATATAGCTTGCCAGAGGAAGACAGTCTTGTCCCTACACCCTAAGCTGTTTACTGGACATCATGTTCCAGACATTGTTGTAACATCAACTGCTGAAGACAAGAAGAAGACTACAAAGGCTGAACTGATTGAAGAATTGAAGACCATGTGCAAAGTGTAACACCCTGATTCTACCCAACGTAATTATATAATATCAGAGTATAAAATTTCGCCATACAGGATGTCACATTCATTTCAACTTAAACATATCTTACAATCACCTGTATATCATACGTAACGGATACAACTTTCCGGATAACTGATTCGAACCTGTCTAGTTCTTTAAAATATAACAACTTTAACTTTCAAGCAGCGGATTAATAAGTTCAACATAAAAATTTTCTTGATTTAAAATTCAACAAAATAATGACTCCCAATCAACAAGTCTTTAACTTCAAATAGTTAAAGTATCTTCATCCAACATAAAGCAACTTCAAAATTCAAGTCTTTAACGAAATCAATATAAAATTCAGCAACTTAAACATAATCAAAGCAATAAGAAAAACACGCGATTATCCCCCCGAGTGCTACGTATCAGAGCGACAACCACCGACTCGAACTAAGGTAACCGGCTACTCCTCTTGATTACCTGCACGTTGCCAACATAGGGACAACATTCAAACAGAAGGGGTGAGTTACCGAAAATTATAAACGGAGTATGATAAATATTATATAGGCAAGAATCATACAACTAATCACCACTTCACATCAATAACCAACAAATAAAAAAATTCAGCGACAACAAATAAAAATCAACAACAACGTAAGAAAATGCAACTTTAATGCGACTCGACAATGTTATGCAAGTGGTACCATCGGAGTAAAACTCCCAACTTAATATTGCCAGTTTATCGAGGCATCAAGGCATAAGCCTTCAACTTTCAACTTTCAACATATGCCAATCCAGGCCAACGTGGTGTGAGCAACGCTCCGACACAAAATGCAATGTATGTTCATGACACGCACTCACTCAACAACATAAACAACTCAACAACATCCACACATGATCAACTTAACAACATAACAACTTTTCGACATAAACAACTTAATCAACTTTGGCTATTACGCCTTCAACTTAAAATTCGTCCGTGTACCGGAACAATATTAAAACTCAACTGCTGTACTTGAAATTCCACTTTTTCAACATAATTTCAACCAAACAATTCAACCAAAGCCACCTACTAAATTACCCGACTTACCCCGACAATTTCCGTTAAATTCCGGACAACTAGTTTTTCCGCCTAAACCGGCTAAACCGACTAAACTGTGTTGTTTTTAACTTCTGTTACTAATACCAGTTTTATTGGAAAATTCTATTCCTATTGCTGCTGCCAATTAAAATAATTTCCAAGCTTCTGTCATGAAAATTTACACATCATTCTGCTTCTGCTGTTGGTTTCATTTTCTGTCAAAAATTGTTACACTTCTGCTACATGAATTATCGATGAACCTATTATTTTTCTGCAATATAAATCATTGGAGAACATAATACTTTTCTGCTCCATTCTATTCCTAATATGCTAATTAGTAATGTGAGGTTACTTTATGAATCTAATATACTGTTAAAAAAAACAAAACAAATCATTGCAATCACACAGTGGCAACAACACCAAACGAAAGTCCAAAGAACCCAAAAACATTAGGAGGCGCCCACCCCCACCAAAATGAATTAGGAGGCGCCCACCCCCACCAAAATGCATTAGGAGGCGCCCACCCCCACCTTGTGAGGCCCCCGCCTCAAATTTCTTTTCTTTCTTCAGGCCACCCCAAAAATACAATTTTCTGTTAATTCGCTTCCCAGATTTCACCGTAACATGGTACATTGTCCAACAACAATTTTTCCTCAACAATTGACAATTAACATTTTCGTATAATTAATCCATATAACTTCAGCAACAACACATCGTCGAAGAAAATCAACTTAACTCAATCATCGACATCAGCCAGATTATCAACGACCACACAAAATCTACAATAACTTATCAAGAAATCAATTGGGAAAAACAATCATATAATCCCCTACCCATATACTATTCATCCTAACCCGGTTATAATAATCAAACCCACCCTTACCTGATTGGATTGAAGGTAGCTCGAAACTTCGGACTTGGTTACTGGCGGCAATTTTTCTCGTATCGTCTTCTCCACTCTAATCCCTTCCAACCTTGTTTTCCAACCGCCTCGTGAACTTCTCCTTTTTTTCTGATATCTAACAACTGCCACTCTTTTCTATTTCTTTTTGCTTTCCTCTTATATTATTAAAATAATAATATACTAATATAATGTCTAATGGGCCTAAAAACATACACCCCCTAATTTACTAATTCCGACACGAAACCAAGCCCACTTAACCGAACACACTCCAACTACGATAATATTACTTCTAATATTATTCCGCGACTATAATATTATTTCTAATATTATTTCTACGACTTACCAACTTAATATACCTACTCAACGACTTAATTCACCGCAACACCAAAATCAATCGAATAATTCACAAACAATTAATTAAATATTCAATTAAATAAATAATTAAATATTTGGGCGTTACAACTCTCCCCTACTTAGAATATTTTCGTCCTCGAAAATTTACCCGATTCAAACAGCTCGGGATAGGAGTCTCGCATCTTGCTCTCCAATTCCCACGTCATGCTTTCTCCGGTAGCTCCCAACCAGACAACTTTCACCAACGCGATCTCTTTCCCTCGCAAGGTCTTCATTTCACGATCCGCGATTCACACAGGCTTCGTCTCCACCGTGAGATTATCCCGTACTTGCACATCATCCATATTAACCACATGAGACGGATCTGAAATGTATTTCCGAAGCTGCGACACATGAAATACATCATGCAGATTCGAAAGATTTGGCGGTAACGCCATTCGGTAAGCAACTTTCCCGACTCTGTCCAAAATCTGATACGGCCCAATAAAACGAGGAGTGAGCTTCTTAGACTTCAAAGCTCTCCCAACACCAGTCACAGGTGTGACTCTCAGAAACACATGATCGCCCGCTTGGAATTCCAAATCCTTCTTCCGCTTGTCATGGTAACTTTTCTGTCTACTTTGAGAAGCTTTCATCTTCTCTCGGATCAACTTCACTTTCTCGGTAGTTTCTCGGACTAATTCCGGCCCAAGTACTACACTTTCACCAGATTCATACCAACACAACGGAGTTCTACACCTCCGACCATACAGCGCTTCAAACGGTGCCATTCCGATACTAGAACGGTGACTATTATTATAAGTGAACTCTATTAATGGAAGATGAGTATCCCACGAACCTCCCTGCTCAAGAACACAAGCTCTCAACAGATCCTCCAACGACTGAATAGTTCTCTCAGTTTGACCATCTGTTTAAGGATGATACGCCGAACTCAACCTCAGCTTAGAACCCAACGCCTCCTGTAGGCTCTTCCAAAACTCCGACGTAAACCTCGGATCTCTATCCAATACAATACACAAAGGAACACCATGCAACTTCACAATCACTCGGATATAAATCTCTGCCAACCTCGCAATCGGATAGGTGATGTTAATAGGTAGGAAATGAGCTGACTTCGTAAGCCTGTCAACAATCACCCAAATAGAATCATGTCCCCTTGAAGTCACAGGCAACCCTGTCACAAAGTCCATAGAAATGCTATCCCATTTCCATTCTGGAGTCTCTAACGGTTGCATCAACCCAGCAGGTTTCTGATGCTCAACTTTTGACTTCTGACAAGTCAAACATGCATACACAAATCGTGCCACATCTTCTTTCATTCCGGACCACCAAAATATCTTCTTCAAGTCTTGATACATTTTAGTAGCTCCCGGATGAATACTCAGATTACTTCTATGACCCTCTTCAAGAATTTTCTTTTTCATATCTGTATCATCTGGTATACAAATTCGATCATGCAGCCTCAACACACCTCGTGCATCAATCTTAAAGTCATTCTCATCCGATTGACCACAACTATTCATGATGTCCACTAGTTTCACATCCCGCTTCTGAGCCTCTTGAATACTGTCCAGAAAATCATTGTTAATTTTCAACATACCCAGCATAACACTCTGCGGTGTCACCTCGCAAACCAAACTCATATCTCGAAACTGCTCAATTAATTCCAATTCCTTAATCATCATTGCTGACATATGCAAGGTCTTTCGGCTTAAAGCATCGGCCACAACATTAGCTTTGCCCGGATGATAATTTAAACCGAAATCATAATCTTTCAGCAATTCTAACCACCGTCGCTGCCTCATATTCAACTCCTTCTGGTCAAACAAATACTTTAAGCTCTTATGATCACTATAAACTTCAAATCTAGAGCCATAGAGATAGTGCCTCCAAATTTTCAGCACAAAAACCACTGCAGCAAGCTCCAAATCATGCGTAGGATAATTCCTTTCATGAGTTCTCAACTGTCGAGACGCATAAGCAATTACTTTATTATTCTGCATCAACACACCTCCTAATCCCATCAGCAAAGCATCACAATAAACCACAAACGGTTCTTCTGGATTCGGTAATGTCAAAACCGGAGCCGACGTCAACCTCTTCTTCAATTCTGTAAAACTTTCTTCGCACTGAACATCCCACACAAAAGCTTTACTTTTACAAGTCAATCTAGTTAACGAAAGTCCCAACTTAGAAAATCCTTCAATAAATCTTCTATAATAACCAGTTAGTCCCAGAAAAATTCTAATCTCAGTAGCCGACCTTGGAGTTTCCCATTGCAACACAACATCTACTTTAGAAGGATCCACGGCAATACCACTACCTGAAATCACATGACCCAGAAAACTAACTTCTTTCAACCAGAACTCGCACTTGGACAGCTTCGCATACAACTGCTTACCTTTCAAAACTTCCAACACTGTCCTCAAATGTTCCTTATGCTCTCAATAGACAACGTTGCCATCAGCGAAAACATCTGAGCTTCTTCTTTCATCAATTGCTGTAACTCTCTGAAAGACAACAATCCAACCCCTTCCTCTTCCGGAGAGGAAAACCTCACCGACTTGCGATAACAATTTATGTGAACATAGTTATACTCTAACCAGTTCATACCCAGAATTACATCCATTCCGGTCAGCGGCAAACAAACCAAATCAACATAAAAGTCTTTATTGAAGATCGATAAAGGACACCTTAAACACCCAAGAGAAGTAGTCACCGATCCCTTAGCCGGAGTCTCGACGACCATTTCTCCATTCATAGCAAATAATTTAAGACCCAATCTTTGAACACAATCAGCAGAAACAAAACAATGTGTAGCACCAGTATCAATAATAGTAATTAAAGAAGTACTATTAATGAAACATGTACCTCTGATAAGTCTGTCCTCATTAGCTGTCTGAGTTCCTGCTAACGCGAACACTTTTTCGGTCTGAGCTTTCTTTGGCTTCGGACACTGATTACCAATATGTCCCTCTTCACCACAATTAAAACAGATCATCTCCTTGTGCCTGCAATCAGATATTGCATGCCCAATCTTACCACATCGGAAACACCTCTTCGCCTCAGCAGTACACACGGTACTCTTATGACCAGATTTTCCACATTTGAAACAAGTTATGCCAGCAGGAGCATCTCCCCTACTAGTCTTCTTGCCCTCAGTCGCTTTCTGTTTACCTTTTCCAGCTGGAGCATCATAAGGCTTACCACGGTTCTGTTGTTGCTTGCCTCTTCTGTCACTAACAATCTTGTAGTGAGCATTATTGTCCTCTTCATAAATTCTGCAACTATCAACTAAATCAGAGAAGACACGAATCTTCTGATACCCAATAGCTTTCTTGATTTCAGAGCACAACCAGCTTTCAAATTTGATGCATTTAGAAAACTCAGCATCATCACCGGTATAGTACGGATAAAACTTAGCCAGCTCAACAAACTTTGCAGCATAATCAGTAACCGACATAGTTCCTTGTTTCAGCTCAAGAAACTCGATCTGCTTCTTACCACGGACATCCTCTGGATAATACTTTCTCAGAAATTCTCTTCGAAACACATCCCAAGTAATAACTTCACCTGTAGTCTCTAATCTCTGACGAGTCTCTAGCCACCAGTCATCAGCTTCGACTGCTAGCATATGAGTCCCATAACGAACCTTCTGCGCTGGAGTGCAGTCCATCACACGGAAGATTCTCTCAATCTCTTTCAACCAGTCCAATGCTCCATCAGGATCATACTTTCCCTTGAAGGTAGGTGGATTCTCTCTCTGAAAAGTCGCCAGACTACGAGATCCATCATTCTCGCCAGCATTCGGTAAATTCTGCACAGCCTCAGCCATTGCTTGCATTGCAGCAGCCATTGCAGCATCGTTCCTTCCAGCCATCTCAAATTATCACTACAACATAAACCAAAGTTAGAACCAAATAACAATACTCGATTGTTAAACAACTACGACTCGACACTTGGCCGGACAGACCGACCTGCTCTGATACCACTAATGTAACACCCTGATTCTACCCAACGTAATTATATAATATCAGAGTATAAAATTTCGCCATACAGGATGTCACATTCATTTCAACTTAAACATATCTTACAATCACCTGTATATCATACGTAACGGATACAACTTTCCGGATAACTGATTCGAATTTGTCTAGTTCTTTAAAATATAACAACTTTAACTTTCAAGCAGCGGATTAATAAGTTCAACATAAAATTTTTCTTGATTTAAAATTCAACAAAATAATGACTCCCAATCAACAAGTCTTTAACTTCAAATAGTTAAAGTATCTTCATCCAACATAAAGCAACTTCAAAATTCAAGTCTTTAACGAAATCAATATAAAATTCAGCAACTTAAACATAATCAAAGCAATAATAAAAACACGCGATTATCCCCCCGAGTGCTATGTATCAGAGCGACAACCACCGACTCGAACTAAGGTAACCGGCTACTCCTCTTGATTACCTGCACGTTGCCAACATAGGGACAACATTCAAACAGAAGGGGTGAGTTACCGAAAATTATAAACGGAGTATGATAAATATTATATAGGCAAGAATCATACAACTAATCACCACTTCACATCAACAACCAACAAATAAAAAAATTCAGCGACAACAAATAAAAATCAACAACAACGTAAGAAAATGCAACTTTAATGCGACTCGACAATGTTATGCATGTGGTACCATCGGAGTAAAACTCCCAACTTAATATTGCCAGTTTATCGAGGCATCAAGGCATAAGCCTTCAACTTTCAACTTTCAACATATGCCAATCCAGGCCAACGTGGTGTGAGCAACGCTCCGACACAAAATGCAATGTATGTTCATGACACGCACTCACTCAACAACATAAACAACTCAACAACATCCACACATGATCAACTTAACAACATAACAACTTTTCGACATAAACAACTTAATCAACTTTGGCTATTACGCCTTCAACTTAAAATTCGTCCGTGTACCGGAACAATATTAAAACTCAACTGTTGTACCTGAAATTCCACTTTTTCAACATAATTTCAACCTAACAATTCAACCAAAGCCACCTACTAAATTACCCGACTTACCCCGACAATTTCCGTTAAATTCCGGACAACTAGTTTTTCCGCCTAAACCGACTAAACTGTGTTGTTTTTAACTTCTGTTACTAATACCAGTTTTATTGGAAAATTCTATTCCTATTGCTGCTGCCAATTAAAATAATTTCCAAGCTTCTGTCATGAAAATTTACACATCATTCTGCTTCTGCTGTTGGTTTCATTTTCTGTCAAAAATTGTTACACTTCTGCTACATGAATTATCGATGAACCTATTATTTTTCTGCTATATAAATCATTGGAGAACATAATACTTTTCTGCTCCATTCTATTCCTAATATGCTAATTAGTAATATGAGGTTACTTTATGAATCTAATATACTGTTAAAAAAAACAAAACAAATCATTGCAATCACACAGTGGCAACAACACCAAACGAAAGTTCAAAGAACCCAAAAACATTAGGAGGCGCCCACCCCCACCAAAATGCATTAGGAGGCGCCCACCCCCACCTTGTGAGGCCCCCGCCTCAAATTTCTTTTCTTTCTTCAGGCCACCCCAAAAATACAATTTTCTGTTAATTCGCTTCCCAGATTTCACCGTAACATGGTACATTGTCCAACAACAATTTTTCCTCAACAATTGACAATTAACATTTTTGTATAATTAATCCATATAACTTCAGCAACAACACATCGTCGAAGAAAATCAACTTAACTCAATCATCAACATCAGCCAGATTATCAACGACCACACAAAATCAATAATAACTTATCAAGAAATCAATTGGGAAAAACAATCATATAATCCCCTACCCATATACTATTCATCCTAACCCGGTTATAATAATCGAACCAACCCTTACCTGATTGGATTGAAGGTAGCTCGGAACTTCAGACTTGGTTACCGGCGGCAATTTTTCTCGTATCGTCTTCTCCACTCTAATCCCTTCCAACCTTGTTTTCCAACCGCCTCGTGAACTTCTCCTTTTTTTCTGATATCTAACAACTGCCACTCTTTTCTATTTCTTTTTGCTTTCCTCTTATATTATTAAAATAATAATATACTAATATAATGTCTAATGGGCCTAAAAACATACACCCCCTAATTTACTAATTCTGACACGAAACCAAGCCCACTTAACCGAACACACTCCAACTACGATAATATTACTTCTAATATTATTCCGCGACTATAATATTATTTCTAATATTATTTCTACGACTTACCAACTTAATATACCTACTCAACGACTTAATTCACCGCAACACCAAAATCAATCGAATAATTCACAAACAATTAATTAAATATTCAATTAAATAAATAATTAAATATTTGGGCGTTACACAAAGACCTTGATGCAGTCATCAGTACCAGTCTGGTTAGAAAAGAGAAACTTGAAAAGCTGATCCAGCAGTTAGAACAAGACAATGGTGATGATGTTCCTGAAGAAAATAATGAGAACAATGTTGATGGGTCAGAAGAAGATGATGTTCCTGATAAGAATGATGAGTGTGATAATGCCAGTGCTGATAGCTCAGAGGAGGATGAAGAGGATACTGGAGTTGGATCAAGTTCAAATAAAGACTAGCTTATTTGCCTTTGCTTCTAGTAGTTTTAGTTTTATGTTTATGCAATGTTGTCTTTGTTTCAGCACTAATATTGTGCTTGGTTTGTAACAAGAATATTGTGCTGGTTATGCACCCTTTATGTTTTTGGTGTTCTATGATTTGTTATGTCCGGTTGCTAACTGTGAGACTAACAATGAGAGCTAGGGTAGTACTAACTGTAGTTAGTAGGGCTTCTGGTGGAAGTTTGTCAAATTGTGGCTAAAAAGGGGGAGAAGTAGCCAAGGAGTTGTCGAATATTCTGATATGTCAAATGCTGTCAAAGGAGCTGATGGTTGTTGCTGCTAAGGAATGAAGTCAAGAAATATGTAGCAGGGGATGTAGCTGATTGCTGATGTTATAGTACAGAAGTGCAGATATTGAGGGGGAGTAAGTGCTGATATGCTGGTTCATGATTGAGGGGGAGCACCATTTTGGTTGTTGCCAAGTTGCTGTTGAAGATGGTGCTGCAGCAGAGTTTTGTGTGAAGTGAAGTCTTTAAGAATTGAAGATGCTGCTGTTTGAAGTTTCAAAAATTATTCAAGTTTATTCCGCTGCTGAAGTCTCTGAAGGTGCAGAGATTGTTTTAGCCAAAATTAGCCAAAGGGGGAGATTGTTAGTTTCTTGGATTGGCTAGAATTTTGGTAAAACAAAGTTTGTTCAATGTTGAAGTTAAGGTGGTGATGTTGCAATATTGAGTCTTAACACTGGGCTGTGTTAAGTAGTGAAGTTGTTCAATGTTTGATGTCAGGGTGGTGATGTCACAACATTGAGTCTTAACACTGGGCTGTGTTAAGTGTTTTAGTTGTTGAAGTTGGATGTCTAATGTCACATGCGATGTTGTGACATCAGGTCTGCAGAATTAATAACATCAGGTTTTGTGATGTTGTTAGGGTTTGCGTTTTAGCTGGAATTGTGGAGAGCAGGTTGTCTCATTGGATGCGAATATCTTGGGATAGATATTTTCTGTTACATAGAGATTTGATGCAGATTTGTAGGAGATTTAAAAGGTTGAAGATTTGAAAAGATTTTAGGAGAAAATCTATTTTGAATATTCAGTTTTAAATAACAAATCAGGTCAGATATTGTAGTAGGTCCAAGTCCAATTCAAAGAGCTATATAATGCGCATCATTCCTGGAGGAAAAGTAACGAAGAAAGAGAGCTAAAGACTGAGTGTCGTTTATGTCTTCGTGTATGTTTTGTAAACCATTCGAGTGTGATTTGGTATTGTTGTTTTGAGTTGTTCTTGATCAAAGCTATGAAGCAGAATCAAGTAGTGTTATTCAAAGTGTGTGATCCTTGAATTGTAACACTGAAGAGTTTTAGGGATTGAGTAGTGTTCTCATATCTAAGTGGTTTCTTAGGTAGAAAGTCACTAGTAGGAATTAAGAATAGGAGATTGTCAACTGGGTTGTTGAGTCTGTAATTTAATTCTACAAGTAGTGAATTTCATCCCTGGCTTGGTAGCCCCCAGACGTAGGTAGTTAGACCGAACTGGGTGAACAATTATGTGTGTTCATTTGCTGTTTATTTTGTCCATTGTTCAGAGTGTGTTGTTATGACATCGCACTTAACATCACACATCTGGTACCATAATTTCAAAACTGCTTGAAGATATTCCATCTGTAGCGAGTGATCTTTGGATGTGGTTGCGAAGCACGATCGCTCTGGTACTACAGCTCGATTCATTTTTTATCCTATTAAAGCTGATGAAGGAAGGGAAATAGATGTCTCCAATTAACCCTGCTTGCATACTGAGATTAAACAGCGGTCTGTTAAGTTACAGATGCTACAAAGATTCGGGGTCTCTATCGGGTTTATTTTTTTAAAAGTGGTGGGAGGTTTAGATGTTAGGACGGATGTATATGAAAGTATGGGATTTTGGGTTTTTGTTTAGTGTGCTCGCTAAGATTTTTCTTTCAATCTTATGCCTACGTATTCCCGTTTACCGAAACAGGGAAACCAGAGCATTCGTAGTTCCTCCTATTCTATGGGAGGAAATGGTTGTTTTGGTGTCTTGTTCAAAGCCCAAGAAGTGAAACTAAAGGTAGTTTGTATCTTGTTCAAAGCCCAAGATGTGAAGCTAAAAGGGTGTTGACTTTAGAGAGAAATTGTCATCTCTAAAGGGGTCTGTTTGTCACAACTGTTGGGTGACTGAATGTAAAGGAGGATTACTTTAACTGGGATACGCGGATCCTAGCAATGCCATAATTTCCTTTATAGGGGATTTTAACCTGAAGGAGAAGACTTTAACTCAGTTTAGAGAAATGCCATCTTTCCTTAGGAATTTCTCATACTAAAAGAGGGACAGTGGCATAGATGTAGATGATCCAGAGGCTTGCCGCTTACAGCAATTAGATGAAGGGGAAGGAGTTGTTGATGTTTGTGTACTGTGAACGAGGCACAGCTTTGATGCTAAAAGGTTGATTGGACCAACCAGTGGTTTTCTTATACAAAGCCTAAGAGGAGGCTAATATTTGTCTTGTACAAAGCCCGAGAGAGAGGCTAAAAGGTTTTGACTCGACGATAGAGTCTTTTGGTATCTCATATAAAGCCCGAGATGAAGGCTACTTGACTTAACAAGAGAGTTTTTTGTATCTCGTACGAAGCCCGAGATGGAGGCAAAAATTTGTTTGGCTCAATAAGAACCTTTTTGTATCTCGTATAAAACCTGAGATGAAGGCGAAAGGGTGATTGACTCAACGAGGGAGTCTCTTTATGTGTCTCGTACAAAGCCCGAGAGAGAGGCTGAACGTTGTTTGACTCTGCTGGGGAGGATCATTGTACAAAGCCTAAGAGGGAGGCTATGGTTACTGTTTCAGTTGAGTGACAGGTCCAGTATACTGATTTAAAGAGAAAATCAGTTCTTATATGAGCAACACTGTACTCGAGGATTTGATTCGAGGATCCGGGCTATTCCTGTTCTTTAAGGAATTGGGAAATCCAAAGGGTATTGAGACTGTCTGAGTCTACGGGTTTTCTTCCTATTTAACGGAGGGGTCACTTGAGAATGTCTTTGAGACTCAAGGAGATTAGACTGTCCAAGTCTAGAGTTTCATCCTTTGTACTATGATTTGAGAAACAATGGTAGACTCTATGAAAGGACGGTTCTATGCAGATGACTAAGTTCTGTTCCTATACCTCTAGGAGGTTGTCGGGACAATTTGTACGAAGCCCAAGAGGAGGCTGGAAACTTTTAAGAAGCCGATCGGTCCTTATACGAAGCCCAAGAGGAGGCTATCATTCCCGGAGGAAGAGATCATTATACGAAGCCTAAGAGGAGGCTGTGAATACTTCTAAGAAGCCGAAGGGTCCTTGTACTAAGCCCAAGAGGAGGCGGGGTTGCTTTTAGGAAGCCTGTGGGTCCTTGTACGATGCCCAAGAGGAGGCCGATGCTTTTAAGAAGCCCGTGGGTCCCCAAACCCCGAGAAATTCAAGACAGGCTATTCACAGGGAATAGATCAAGCCAGGAAAGTTCGAGAATTTGGAAGAAACTCAAATATGCCATTCACGGAGAATACATTCATCTCTGGGAGTAGAGTTTCTTGACAATTCCTAATGAGGATAGCCGAAGAGAAGACTGTATCTGGTGATCCTATTGGGGATCTAGTTGTCTATTTCTAAGAATAAACGAAACGGCGTCACCTAGTTCTAGACGTAGTTGCTGGGGAAACTCTAAATATCTATACTATTATTACACAGTTGATATGAGTTTATGAAAGAAGACATACAGACAATACAGTTATATGTATATGAAAGCTGTAAATGAAAGCGTATAAACACTTACTCGGTTGTAGAGCTTCCATGCTGTTTGGTTAGTTGTTCAACAAAGAAAGATTGAAAACAACAGTATATTCAAAATCAAAGGAGAAAGTGCTTTGAAAAAGGAAGATTTGGGGCTTACAGCTCAAGGAGAGGCCCAGGGTTTTATCAGTGAACGCACTCTTTGAATTTGTACTGAGGGACTTATACAAGTGACTGAGGCCTAAAAGGATTTTCTGTACAAAGGGATGGGTCTTACACTCTCTTAAGAGGCCCAAAAGGTTTAAAGAAAAAGAGTGGGGCTTATAACACGAGGGTAGGCCCAATTGATTTTTCCGTTTAAAATGGCGATCGCGTCGAGATTTTCTTTTAACGCAAAGGGGCTTATACAATAAGTGAGGCCCCAAAGGTTGTTTTTGGTTAAAAGGGGGTTGAGTCTTACACTCTAATAGAGGCCCAAAAGTTTTGAATGGGTCTTATATCTCAAGGAGAGGCCCAGAAGGTTATTTTTCAAAAGGCGACGATCGCGCCATTTGTTTTTGACGGTATCAGGACTTATACAATACACTGAGGCCCAAAAATGATTTGGTAAAAAAAGGATTGGGTCTTACACTCTATTAGAGGCCCAAAAGTTTTGAATGGGTCTTATAGCTCAAGGAGAGGCCCAGAAGGTTTTTATTCAAAAGGCGACGATCGCGCCGTTTGTTTTTTACGGTATCGGGACTTATACAATACACTGAGGCCCAAAAATGATTTGGTCAAAAAAAGGATTGGGTCTTACACTCTATTAGAGGCCCATGTTTTTTTGAAAATGATTTATGAGGGTTGAATTAATCCAAAAATCCTAATTTGTTTTCAAAATGTGTTTTAATTGAATAAAAATTCAATTAAAATGATCAAAATTGTTTGACATATGGAAAACAAATTGTGATCTTGGATTAATGCTTTAAAAATTAAGTATTGACCTACAAAATAATTAGAAAGCATTAAAAGTTGCAAAATCAAGGTGGAAAAAATATTTTAAATGTCAATAATAATTAAAACATTAATTCTTTGCAAAAATATCAATTATATAAAATAAATAATATTTTTGGGATTTTTGGGAAAATAAAACATTTTAACATTTTTGTGAATTATTAAAAAAAGAATCAACTCAAAATCATTAAAACTCAGAGAGAAATTAATTTTTGAATCAATTAAATAAAATCACAAAATTCAAATATTCAAATATTCAAAAAATGGCGCCAAGAACACCCAAGAACACGCGCGTGTTCTGGGTTTGCCCAGATTTGCATTTTCTCTCCAATCTCACTGAATACTTGATCATATCATGCAATCCACATACCAATCAACTCGTTTCAACCTCACGATCATGTCCATGGTATTTAATTTCATTTAAATTAAACATATAACAAGAAATCATGAAAAATCCTCAAGAACCCTAATTTCTGCATGAAGGCTAGGATTTTTGATACACGATTCAAATAATGCAATTAATTGAGGGAAAACATTCCATGCATGATTATCAACATATGGCCAAATTATTGTGCAACAAAAATTGCATGGATCATAGAGTTAGAAGAGCTCATGCTTACCACTTGCAGCTGGTGATCGTGATTTGTGTTGGAGGTGTTACAGCTAGGTTCCAATGATCTGGATAGCTTCCCTAGGTGCCATGGAGTGTGTATGAATGCTTGGAATGGATTGAAATGGTTTGGAGCTGAAGATGGTACCTCAACTGCAAAACTGTCAAGAACTTGAGCAATTGGCTGGTGATTTTATGAAATTTGTGTTCCAGATGTTATGTGAGTGTTTGGATCACTTCTATATGATGTATGTGAGGTGTGTGAGTGATTGGTTTGATTGGAAAAGCTCTCAAACTCAAAACCCGATAGTGACTTGCCTTAGAAGGCAAAATTGGAGTCAAAGAAGAGATTTTGAGGAAAACATCTGTTTGATGGCTTTGGTGTACTCAAACTGATCACAATTGAGCTCTATTTATAGTAGAGCAAGTTTGTTTTGGGATCCACAGTGAATGGCAACTGCAGCAGGTGTTTGTTCAATGTTGGCCAATGGAAATGCAAGTCTCCTCTAGCCATTGACTAGAGGTTAGGGCACAGGGCTGTGGTTCCCTTGGTCTTGGATAAGTCTTGACTGAATTCAGTTGAGAATGGCTCAGTCCATGCCACCTTAATGCTTCCATTGAATGCTCCAGTCCAAAATTGGAGTCTTGTCCCTATTTTGGCCATTCTAGGTTCAACATGCTATTTCTTGTTCCAAAGACTTTGGAGGCTTGGCTCAGTGATTGTCCCCTTTAGATTCAATCCTCAGAGGTGTCCAAGTGGATAGGAGCATTTGGATTTGGCTGATTTTGGCAAATCGAGCAAAAATGCAAAATCTGCCTTGCCTTGACAGATTTCAACAAGGCAACTTGCCAATGTTATATCTCATGACTCAAATTGAATTTGGTAATGTTCTTGGTCATTTTGGAAAGCCCTTACATGATACAACAACTGTTTGAACATGTTTGGTTTTGATCTCTTTTGAATCCAAGTGAAAAATCCCCCTACATTTGGCAAAAAGTAGGGGAAAAACTTACTTAGTGAAATTTTCACTAAGTGTTGGAACAAAGTGACTTTTCTTGATTTTGATCACTCCATAACTCAAAATCCATGAGGAATTTGAACATAGGTCAGTATGAAGCTTTTGTAGAGGGCAATGAGACCTACAAATCAAGCTTTGAATGGGGAACAATGGCCTTGTGGTTTAGGAGTTATGGTCCTCCAAAGTTGGCACATTAGTGTCACTTTTTCCATAACTTAGAAATTTTTCTAAGTTTTTATGGTTACCCCTTTTACAAGTTATCCCACTTTCTTTGATTTTTCTTGATGAATGATGATTCAAATCATACATTAACATCATTTTAGGGTTAAAAATCCATTTTGGTGAAAAATCTCAAAAAGTCAAAGTTGACTTTTGTGCACAGTTGCTTTTTATCAGATGAATTCCAAACTGTGCAATTCTTCATGAAATCATGTCCTTGACCTAAATCATACTTGATGGACATGTTCCATGGGTGTCATAGGGTATATTGAATCATGTCTTAGGGCTTGGGAGCATGTCCGGGTCAAAAGTCAAAGTTACAGTTGACTTTCCTCGCGAAACCCTAATTGTGGTGCAGATGAAATTGAGACTTGTTGCTCAAGCTTCTTGGATTAATCCATTGTTCCAAATGGATCAATATAGTTCATTAAAGACCCTCAAATTCTCTCTTGAGGTCTTGGCCCATGATTTGTCCCAGAAGTCAACTTAGGGGTGAATTAGGTCAAGGAACCCTAATTCCTGATTTTTGCTGAATGCATCCCCTGAGGCAAAATTGACTTGATGATTGGGTCCATGAAGTTCCATGGAGTATATTAGGTTATGTTTTGGATCATTGGCTTGTGCCCAGATAAAATATTTCCATCTGGAGGCCCTGGTCGACCAAATCCCTAATTTGGTGACACTGTCAATCTTGAGACTTGATCCACCTAGAAGGGAGCAACCTTGTGCTTGATCCTTGAAGTGGAAGTCCACTTGATCCATTTTGGATGTTTGAGAGGTTAGGCAAGTTGAATATCATGTCATTCCTTGATTGATCCTTTGCCTAAAAGCTCTGAGAGGGCTTGAAACCCTAAGTCTGATTATAGTGAATGCTCACCCATCTTTGGGGAGACTAATGAAGTATGATGGTTCCTCCATATTGTGATGATGATTTTCACAATGATGGGAAATATTAGTGGTCAAAATTTGGGGTATGACAGATGCTCCTATTTAATCTTCTTGGACACGAATGTGTGAATGACGAAGGTATTCGGGCATTCGGGGTGCAAGAGGATTAAATATCGGAATACCCGAAATTTTGATGGCGTCTATGAATGGTAATTCACGCATTCATCTTCTTTTGCTAAGCAATGATGCCTAGAAAAGGTAAACTTCCCCTCGATCCTGGTCTTCAGCCAAGGAACTGGTCTCAGTTTCTGATGTAAACTTTCCCTCGATCCTGGTTTCCTACCGAGGAACTGGTCTTAGTTTCTGATGTAAACTTCCCCTCGATCTTGGTTTCCTACCAAGGAACTGGTCTTAGTTTCTGATTTAAACTTCCCCTCGATCCTGGTTTCCTACCAAGGAACTGGTCTAAGTTTCTTTTGTCAATAAACTTTACTGACAAGGGACGCTATTCGTAGCGGCTTTCCTTCAAACTCTTCGCCGAATTTTCCGGGGGAGATGCTATTTGAGTGGAAAAAGTTTTGATGTCAGACTTGCTGGGGAACCCATTCGTCTGAATTATAGAGGTACACAAACTTCTCTGTTGGAGACGCCATTTGCCGACTCTATCTGGGGAAAACGAGTCTCTTGAGAGGCTGCTTCTGCGTGGGTCTTTACATCATACTTTTCTCAGGATCTTCCCGGAGAAATGCCATATGATGTGTCCAATTTTGAGGTGCCGATGACCTTTTCATCAGCGGTTCTTTCGGAGAAAAACTGGCATGCTGCCGAATCTCTGGTTACGAGGCTTTCTCTGTGGATTTTCCTTAATCCGGGAAAGCAAGGATATCATCTTCAATGGCGAAGAGTGACATTTGGTAAAGGTTCTCTGGTCTTTCAGAGGTTCAAGTTATCGAAGTGGTCAAGGACCCAACTTCAATCCAGAAATAAACTGGAGGAGAGATCATTCAAACACAACATTTCTTAATCGAGGAAAGAACTGACAACTCGACTGAGAGGACAACTATCACTAGGGATAAGACCGACTGGAGTGAAAGTGATGCGATATGAATGAGAATGCAAATAGAATGCATGTTGTATGTATGTTTATGCTGACAAAACTGACGCGACATACCAACTAAAAAAATGAACATGACTGGATACTCGGCCATCGCGAGGCGAAGAAGTACCGCTGGTTCAGAATAGCAATTCCACCTTGCTTAGGAAAGATAGTCCCAGTTGGGAGCTATGTTGGTCGGGCTTAGGAGATAAGAACTCGGCTGAGGCGTGTCAGACAAAACAATGTCTCTGACATAGTTGATCCCTTCATTCAGGCGTACTGGGTTAGAAGGAGTACTTTGATTCTGCACTTTGAAGTTCGCTTATCTCTGGAGAAGCGATTGATGTTCTTTCGATGTTCAACAGTCAAAAGAATTGCCATCTTTTTATTTTAAAGTAGAAAAAGTTTTACAAGTTAATCATTTTTGTTTTATTTCAAGAATCGCTAATCATATTAAAATGTCGTTCTGTAAAGCTAAAACAAATGAGAGTTACAAACAAAAGCACAAGAGCTCAAATTTTATTGATAAGAGGGAGATCAGCCAAACACATGATTCCAAAGAGTATTTACAAAGTTAGAAAATGGTAATTTACAAGGGCTACGTTGAAACATAACGACCACTATCCTTCTACCAACTTTGAATTCGGGGCATCCTAAGCTTCTGTCGAAGATGACCTTGACTGGAGTTTTCCCCCGATGGATGGTGTAACTGCTGCTGCTGAGGGACTTGCCTCTGTTGAACATAGTTACTTGCCATTATCCCTAATTTTTGCCTGGATTGTACTTTGATGTTTCCAATCCACCGGGATGATTTTTTCATGTCTCTAACTTTTGCCTGGACCGCCCTTTCGGGTTTTCAATCCACCGAGACGTTTTTTTTTTTTTTTTTTTTTTAGTTTAGGCGAAGTATTTCTTGACTACATCAACATTCGTGGGGTAGGCAAATTCCTCTCCGTCCATGGTTGCAAGTCTCAAGGCGCCGCCTGAGAAAGCTTTCGTGACCACATAGGGGCCATCATAATTCGGAGCCCACTTGCCCCGAGAGTCAGTGAGAAATGATTGTATCTTCTTGAGCACAAGGTCTCCTTTCCTGAAGATGCGGGGTCGAACTTTTTTGTCGAACGCCTTTTTCACTCTCTGTTGATACAATTGACCATGGCATAGTGCCGTGATTCTCTTTTCTTCGATCAGATTCAGTTCGTCGTGTCGGCTTTGACACCATTCAGCTTCGGTGAGCTTATCTTCCATCAATACTCGGATTGATGGGATCTCTACTTCTATGGGGAGCACTGCTTCCATGCCATACACTAAAGAGAAAGGGGTTGCCCCTGTTGAAGTGCGGACAGATGTTCGATAACCGTGAAGAGCAAAGGGTAGCATCTCGTGCCAGTCTTTGTAGGTTACAACCATCTTTTGAACGATCTTCTTGATGTTCTTGTTAGCCGCTTCAACCGCTCCGTTCATCTTTGGTCGGTAGGGAGATGAGTTATGATGTTCGATCTTGAACTCTATGCACAACTCTTTCATCATCTTGTTGTTCAAGTTAGATCCATTGTCAGTAATGATCTCGCTTGGAACACCATAACGGCAGATGATATTGTTTTTGATAAAACGAACCACCACTTGTCGGGTTACATTGGCGAATGACGTTCCTTCGACCCACTTGGACAAGTAATCAATGGCTACTAGGATGAACCGATGTCCGTTTGAAGCCTTGGGCTCAATCATGCCAATCATGTCGATTCCCCATATGGAAAAAGGCCACGAGGAAGAAAGAACTTTGAGATGTGATGGCAGTACATGATTTTTGTCTGAGTATATCTGACACTTGTGACACCTCCTCATGTACTTGTAGCAGTCGGATTCCATGGTCAACCAATAGTACTTTGCTCTTAGAATTTTTCTCGCCATTGTGTGTCCGTTGGTATGAGTGCCAAAGGATCCTTCATGAATTTCTTTCATAAGCATGTCTGCTTCTGGTCTGTCTATGCATCGGAGCAAGACCATGTCAAAATTTTTCTTATAGAGAGTGTCACCGCTCAGGAAGAAGTTTCCAGCCAATCTTCTGAGGGTTTTTCTATCTTTTCCGAGTGCCCTAGGTGGGTACTCCTGTTTCTAAAGGAAGCATTTGATATCGTGATACCAAGGTTTATCGTCTATGACTGCTTCGATCGTGAAGATGTAGGCGGGCCGTTCAAGGCGCATTATGTCGATCTTAGGTAGGTCGTTCCATTGACCTACATTAATCATGGAAGAGAGAGTGGCTAAAGCGTCAACCATGTGATTCTCCTCACGAGGGATATGATGAAACTCAACTCTGTTGAAGAAAGGTAGCAACCTTCTTGTGTAGTCTTTGTAAGGAATCAATCCTGATTGGTATGTGTTCCAATCTCCTTTTATCTGATTGATAACCAAGGCTGAATTGCCGTATAAGTCCAAGTTTTTGATCCTTAAATCAATTGCTTCTTCGAGACCCATAATACAAGCTTCGTATTCGGCCTCGTTGTTCGTACATTTGAACGTAAGTCTGGCGGTGAAAGGAATGTGGGTACCCTGAGGGGTAACATTGATTGCCCCAATTCCGTTTCCGTAATGATTAATTGCTCCGTCAAAGATAAGTCCCCATTGGGAACCTGGTTCTGGCCCTTCACTGGGTAGCGGTTCATCGCAATCTTTCATTTTTAGATACATGACATCTTCGTCTGGGAAGTCAAACCCGATTGATTCTTGATTATCAATCGGTTGATGAGCCAAATGATTGGCTAAAATACTTCCTTTAACGGCTTTTTGAGCGTGGTACTCTATGTCATATTCTGATAACAGCATCTGCCAATGGGAAATTCTTCCCGTAAGAGCAGGTTTTTCGAAAACATACTTGATTGGATCCATTTCTGAGATTAACCAAGTAGTATGACGAATCATGTATTGGCGAAGACGTTTGGCTGCCCAAGCCAAAGCGCAACAAGTTTTCTCAAGCATCGTGTACCGAGTTTCGCAGTCAGTGAATTTCTTGCTCAGATAGTAAATGGCAGACTCTTTCCGTTCGGTTTCGTCTTGTTGGCCAAGTACACACCCCATTGAGTCTTCCAAGACTGTGAGGTAGATGATCAGTGGTCTTCCTTCCACTGGAGGTGATAGAATCGGCGGATTCAACAGGTATTCCTTGATACTATCGAAGGCGGTTTGGCAGTCTTCTGACCAAACGCAATCCTGGTTCTTTTTGAGTAACTTGAAAATCGGCGCGCTTGTCGCGGTCATAAGGAATATGAATCTGAAGATGTAGTTCAAACGTCCCAGGAATCCTCTGACTTGTTTTTTTCAGTTTTCGGAGAAGGCATTTCTTGAATGGCCTTGACCTTGTCAGGATCAACCTCAATTCCTTTCTGGCTGACGATGAACCCTAAGAGTTTCCCTGAACGGACACTGAAGGTGCACTTGTTGGGATTCAAGCAGAGTTTGTACTTCCTCAAACGCTCGAATAGTTTTAACAGGTGGGTCACATGCTCCTCTTCTGTCTTAGATTTTGCAATCATGTCATCGACATATACCTCTATCTCTTTGTGTATCATGTCATGAAACAGAGTAGTCATGGCCCTTTGATAGGTTGCCCCGGCGTTCTTCAAACCGAACGGCATTACCTTGTAACAAAAGGTACCCCATGGGGTAATGAATGAAGTTTTCTCCATGTCCTTCGGCGCCATTTTGATCTGGTTATAGCCCGAGAATCCATCCATGAAGGAGAAAACTTTGAACTTTGTTGTACTGTCTACCAGCATGTCAATGTGTGGTAAAGGAAAGTCGTCCTTTGGACTAGCCTTGTTTAGATCTCTGTAATCGACACACATTCTGACCTTTTCGTCCTTTTTCGGAATGGGTGCGATATTGGCTAACCATTGAGGATATTCTGACGTAGCGAGGAAACCCGCGTGAATCTGTTTCTATACCTCCTCTTTGATTTTGATGGCCATGTCCGGGTGAGCGCGTCTCAATTTCTACTTTACTGGCGGACATTCCAATCTTAACGGTAAATGATGTTCCACGATGCTGGTATCCAACCCTGGCATATCCTGATAGGACCAAGCGAATACATCGGGGAATTCTTTGAGAAGCTTTATCAAACTCTCTTTGGCAGCCGGACTGAGCAGTGCCCTAATCCTGATTTCTTTTATCTCTTTTTCTGAACCCAAGTTTACCGTTTCCAACGGTTCTTTGTGAGGTTCAATGGACCTTTCCTCTTGTCTGAGCAGTCGGGAGATCTCTTCTGGAATTTCGTTGTCAACTTCTTCTTCAGCCCCAAATACCGGGAACTCAAAGTTGGGAGAAGGCATCGGATCGTATGCTTCAACGGGGTTTAAAACAAGCAATCTGCATGATGTGATGATTCGTGTTTAGAAGAGATAGAGAAAATGCAAGTGTGTGCAGTGTTTTATTTTACTGCTTGTTTTTATTTTTAATTGTTTTTTAGGATTACCATTTTCTGAAAAACTAAAAGAGAAAACAACAATTAATGTGGAAATTACAGAACGACGTTATTTTATTAATGAACAAGTCGATTCTCAAAACTACAGCCCTATAAAACAAAACTTCGTCGCTTCGGGCAAAGCGAAGAGGGAAATTTTACAGAAAGCGAGCCCTATCAAAACATCCGTTTCACCTGGGCAGGGTGAAAGGTTAAAGATGGCAATTACTTTGACTTATGAACAATCCTCGGAACATCGACAGCAACCCACTGGCGGCGAACTCCTCGGTGAATCACAAAGTCTGGAACCTTCCTTGATTTGTCTTCAGAAATAACGTTGATTTCTGGTGGAGCAGGATCATTGGAATCTGTCTCCCAGGCAGAAATGTCGTAGGAGAATTCCTCAGTTGTATTTTGCATAGCATTTGTACTCTCAGTTGTATCTCCCCATCCAGTTGGCTGGATGTCTTCGAGCCTGATACGAGAGCTTTCGGGAGCGGTGTACTTGACCATATAGTCGTATTTTCCACTTGGTTCTCCCAAGGTGTCCCAAACTTCTTTGGAACTGGAGGAGTCATTTCTCTCGATGACGTTGACCTCAGGAAAAGCATAGTTGATGAATTCAAGTCCTGCAAACGTTGCGAATTCATCTTCATGTTGAGTAGTTTCTGAATGACCTGAGTGTTGATCCCATGACATGGCGGGGACACAGGTATTCTGTTCAATGAGACTCAGCTGAGTTTCATTACTCGACTGACTTTCTAGCCCCAAGTCTCCTGGGTAAGGTTGCCACATTGGCAGACCATCCATTGGGCCATAGTAGTTGTGGTCAAATTTGCCTTTCATCAGAGTGTCCTCCTCTAATGAATTTGGCGGAGCACGGTGTAACACCCCAGTTTCGACCATTTTATTTAATCGAGTCGATTTAATTATTTTGAGTATTATATTACTTTTATTTATGACTTTGGTGTGATAATATGTTGTTTTGTACTGTTATTATATTTTATCGCATTTTGGGATCGTTTGGGAGATAATTGAGAGTAAGGGTATTTTAGTCTTTTCCCTAATTATTTACTAAGTTAGTAAAGAAAAGAGATAGAAATAGAAAGGAGAGAAAAGGAAAGAGAAGAAGAAAAAGGGAAGAAAGAAAAGAAGAGAAAGGAGAAAAAGAGAGAAATTGGGAAAAACTTGGAAACTCAAGAAAATCACTTCTAGGAATCGATTTAATCGGGTAAGGGTGTGAAATCTCATTATCTTATCAATGTATATTATTATGTATGATTGTGTATGTGTGTATTGGATTGGTTGTGGTGTTTTCATAGTTTTCCATTTTAGGTCGATAATGAGAAATCGATGTTTTCGCGGTTGGAAATCGACGAAAATGTGGTAGAATGCTTGTTGCCATGATTAGATTGAGTTCTGATGGATGTGTGTTGTTTTGAAAATGTTTTGGGTTGAAAAATAGGGTTTTTGGGTTTTCAACAGCGCTGAAGGATTCTGAGTTTTCGCAGGTTCGCCTAGCGAACCAATCAGCGAAGGGTAGTGAAGGTTCGCTACGGGTATTCGCCTAGCGAAGGCGTGAGCGAAGGTTCGCTAGAGTGTTCGCCTAGCGAAGTTTGGGTGTTTTTGGCTCTGTTTGGTTCTGACTTGGTTCGCCAAGGGTTCGCCTAGCGAACTTTGTCTCTGTTTTTATCTAACAGTTGGTTTGCCGGAACATTTGCCTAGCGAAGGAGCTAGCGAATGCTCGCGAGGGATGTTCGCCTAGCGAAGGAGCTAGCGAATGCTCGCGAGGGAGGTTCGCCCAGCGAACAGTGCTGTTCGCGTAATTTTGTTTTATGCATAACTTTTGATCCGTAACTCGGATCGGGACGTTCTTTATATCGTTGGAAAGCTAATGAAAAGTTATTTCTATTAAAAATGGTTGGGAGGGTAAAAGATGATTTAATTAATTCATGTTTTTGAAAATAGTCGGGTTGTTGAGTTTTTATCGCGTTAAATGTGTGCGATTGATGTGTTAGCATGATATATGCTTGTGACATGTAACGTGTAGCTTGTAGACCGTTATATGATGTGAATATACATGATGAAATGTTGTGACGATGGTTTGTGGCCTTATGGCAAGTATGTGCATTGTTTGATTGAGTATCAATGTATGTGGTTTCAAGTGTATGATTAATGTATGATATGGCGGCCTCTGTGGCGTAGATCCACAGCAAGATGAATGGTAAGGTATTGATTATCATGGGATTGCTATAATAGTAATATTTGGTGTGTGGAATGGGTTCCAATTGTGTTAGAATACTCATTGGGGTAGAATGGCTTATATGTCATTCCTAGTGAGGTATTAATGTTTTGGTCGAACACATTAGGGTAGAATGACTGTATGTTGTTCCTAGTGTTGTTGTTGTACTCATTAGGGTAGAATGACTTTATGTCATTCCTAGTGAAGTGCGAGTGTGTCGTTGGGTCCATTGGGGTAGAACGATTATATGTCGTTCCTGGTGGAGTACTCATTAGGGTAGAATGACTATATGTCATTCCTAGTGATGTACAATTGAGTTGTCGTGTTCATTGGGGTAGAATGACTATGTTGTCATTCCTAATGAGGTGTGCACTGGGGTAGAATGACGTTGATGTCGTTCCTAGTGTGGTGTCCACTAGGGTAGAATGACTATGTTGTCATTCCTAGTGGGATATTCATTGGGGTAGAATGACGATGTTGTCATTCCTAATGAGAAGTGCACTAGGGTAGAATGACTATGCTGTCGTTCCTAGTGAGGTATGTATTGGGGTAGAATGACTATGCTGCCATTCCCAGTTATGTGATGCGTGGTATTGTCGGGTCTTGATTGGATTGGTGAATTATGCATGATGTATATGTTGTTGTGGAGTGAGTAGAATTGTGCAAGTGTGCATGGATGGATAAACATGAATATGTGTGTTTGTGTTGAATGATAAGCATTATGAGGAATATGCTTGGTTATATATATATATGCCTTGTGATGTATATTGAGTGAGATGTGATGATTGTGACATAGTAAACATAATATGTATGTTTATGTGGTATGATGGAGTGGTGAGAATATGTGGTATATGTGTATTTTTATGTTGAGATATATAATTATATGCATTGTTATTATGATAATATTTCTCACCCTTTTGCTGTTTTATAATGCTCTATGAGGCATTGCAGATTAGGTATCTGGCGGTCTTTTTGTGAAGCGTGTCTTCATTTTCCTTGTTGGTCGGTTGGCTCTGATATGTAGCATCGGGTAGCTAGGACGTTTTGATCTTTTGTGATACATTTGCATATGTATCTTGCTGATGAATTTGTGTATATAAACATGATGTTGCTTGTGATTCATACTGGATGATGTATATATGTGGTTGTTATTCAATATTTTAGATGTTTCCGCTTTTATTCTAAATATTGAGATGTGGGTATAAGGACTGAGATCCTTCGTTGTTTGAGAGTTACCCCACTGTTGCATATCATTTGTTGAGCAAGTGTTGTATGTTTTAATTTCAAGCATAATGTGACATACCTTTTTATGCCGTGTTTACAATTATACTCTGATGAAATTTCCATTACATGCCTAGATGATTTATTTGATTATTTGAGGGTATAGAAAGGGGGTGTTACACACGGCATCCTTCCGGATCACAATCTCCATATATCATTTCGACGTCTGACCGTGGTATAAATCTCGGACTCTGTGCGGGATAGCAAAATGGCATAGGTACCTCTTCCTGAGACATATAACCGTCCTCGTTAAGGTAGGACTTCCATTCTTCATCTGTGTCAGAGTGATCTTCCTCATTGATAACATGTACTGCTTGAGACACTGGGTGAAGGAAACCTCCACTGTGGAAGAAGTTTTGAAGGGGATGAAGACTTTCATCGTTGGCAGCTGTCTGGGTACAGGTTGCAGAAAAACCAAGACCCTTCTTTGTTTAATTGTCAATAGGAATGACAAGCTGTCCCCATCCTGTCGTATCGGTACTCTCGACCGCTTTGATAGCATCATTATATGAAGAAATGGAAGTTCCTTCTTTGAACTGATTGTTCTTGCTTACCGACAGTGCTTGGAACTGCGTTCCAATAACCTCCTCGGGTTCTATATCAGCAGATGATGACAAGTTACTCACTAGCAAGGCCTGCTCCCCGCAGACTGTGACAAGTTGATCGTTCTTGACGAACTTTAGCTTTTGGTGGAGGGTTGAAGTAACCGCTCCAGCCTGGTGTATCCAAGGTCTTCCTAATAAACAACTATATGTTGCCCGGATGTCCATGACCTGGAAAGTGACTTGGAAAGTGTGAGGACCAATAGTTATGGGAAGATCAACTTCGCCGATAACTGTTTTTCTGGATCCGTCGAACGCTTTGACGATGACCTCGCTGATTCTCATCGGAGGGCCTTTGAATGATAATTGCATCAAAGTGGACTTCGGCATAACATTCAGGGTTGACCCTGTGTCTACCAGTACGCTGGCTAAAGCATCGTCCTGGCAGTTAACTGTAATGTTGAGCGCCATGTTATGACGGCGATCCTCTTCGGGTAATTCCTCATCACTAAATCCCAAATTGTTGCAGGAAGTGATGTTAGAGACAATACTATCGAACTGTCTAATCATTACATCCTGTTCCACAAAGGCTTGCTCCAAGACTTTCTGTAGAGCCTCCCTGTGGGCTTCTGAACTGAGTAACAGTGATAATACTGAGATCTTTGAAGGAGTCTATAACAGTTGATCCACAATGTTATATTCACTCCTTTGGATGAGCTTCAGCATCTCATCATTATTTTTTGAAAGGTCGGGATTACTGGAATGACCGACTGGTGGATTAGGAGCTTCTGTCTGAAGTTCCTTTTCCTTGTTAGGTTCTCCAACTCCTCTGTTGAAGATTCTACCACTCCGTGTTACACGACTGATGTCTGCAATATTCACAACGGAGGGTAATGGAATTTCCTTTCCATTTTCAATTGTTGTTGCACCGTATTTGTAAGGGATAACCTTAGTTGATTCATACGGTGTTGGTCCCGGCAGATAGATGACTACGGGAACCTTCTGTTTTTTCTGACCATCGTAAGTAATCTCGATCCGTTCCCAGTTGGGAACTTTAGATTCGTCAAGTAGAGGGATAATGGAAAAAACATCCTTGGTCTGGTGATGACCAGAGATTGTGACAACGTCCTAGACTTGATCGGCAAGGTAGTTCGGCGTCCAGTTGATGGGTCCAGAACCCGGATATGGACGAATTTCTCCACGATCCACCTGACCCTGAAGAGTTGCTCTCACAAGGTAACACCCTTGGTTACATTCCGAACAGACACTACAACGGTCATAATTGTGTGGTGGCACCTGGCCATGCCCACTTTGAATACAATGTAACCTCACTAGGTTAGCTTCCACGAGTCGGACATCCTGACTTTGACGTCGAGTAGGATTCCTGTTAGTGATACTAATTTGCTGAGTATCTTCATCCATATAAATTGGCATCCACCAGTGATTTAACAAGTGCTGAAGTACCTCCTGGACAAGGGTACAACCTCGATTGTTTTCGTAACCTGCTTTACATCTTTGATAGTCATGTGATATTAAGAATCCGAGTCGGACCTGCTCAGCATGTAACTCTACCAGGTTGGTATTCATCACGCGAATATCAAAGATCTGAACCATGTTGATCTGATAAGGGTTCCTATCATGGTAGTCTTGGATCCATCCAAGATCCATCTGATGCTGGAGGGCCTCTTGTATGAAAGAGCATCCCTGTTTGTTTACCGAGCAAGTCAGACAGGAACTGTAATCGTGCCGCGGCAGATTATGATACTGGCTTTGCCTTGAGTGCATCGACACCAAGTTGACATTCATCGCACGAATGTCGTGGTTTTGAATGACGTTGGAATTCGTGTAGACCATGTTAACTCCACAAACTCGGTGCTCTTGGATCCATCCGAAATCCATTTGTTCCTGTAGAGCTGCTTGCACCACAGAAAATCCTTGGCTGTCTTTAGAGCAGATATCACACTGGTGATAATTATGAGGTGGCACATAGCCATATCCACTCTGTCTATAATGCATCTTGACCAGATTGGTTTTCAACAAGAGTACATCGTGAATTTGATAGACATTGTTAGTCTCTCCTTCTATCAAATTGACTGTAGCCTTCTCATGTTGAGGCAGCGGGTTCGTGAGAACATTAGGATTTGTATCCTTGAAGGATAAGACCCCGCTCCTAACAAGTTTTTGCACGTCGGACTTGAAATTGAGACAATTCTCTATATTATGCCCTGATCCTCCTTGGTGGTAAGGGCAAGTTTGATCCACCTTAAACCAAAAAGGCAGATTTTCCGGTACTGTAAGAGGATACTTAGTCTAAATGTGCCCCTTAGCCAGTAGTAACGGAAATAGTCCTGCGTTCAACATGGGTATAGGATCAAACCCTGATGGTCGTGTTGTACGGTTGTTGTTATATGGAGGACGAGCCTGCTGAAGAGGCTGTTGTGTCCTTTGCTGATTAGGTTGGCTCTGCGCAACCTGAGGTTGATACGTAGGAATAGGCGCAGGGCTGATAGCAGGAATTACAGCTGCTACCGGCTGATAACGTCGCCTTTGCTTTCCGAGAGAGATATTCCCAATATCCTGCTCTTTTTTCTTAGGGAGAGCACTACTGTATTTTTTAGTACCGCTCGTCGATCCAGTGTCTTTTTCCAAACGTCCTTCTCGGACGGCTTCCTCATGACGTACGCCCATGCCCACCATCTCGGTGAAATCACTGGGTGCACTGGCAACCATTCGGTCATAGTAAAATGAGCTTAAGGTCTTTAAGAAGATCTTTGTCATCTCTTTTTCCTCAAGAGGTGGACAAATTTGAGCGGAGATTTCACGCCACCTTTGAGCATACTCCTTAAAGGTTTCCTTGTCCTTTTGCGACATCGATCTGAGTTGATCTCTGTCGGGTGCCATGTCCAAATTGTATTTGTATTGTTGGACGAAGGCAGTGCCAAGATCTCTGAATGTGCTAATCGTAGCACGGTTTAAACCCATGTACCATTTGAGTGCGGCACCGGTTAAACTATCCTGGAAGTAGTGAATCAGTAGGTCCTGATTCTCCGTCTGAGCTGACATTCACCGAGTGTACATCACCAGATGGCTCTGAGGGCAAGAGTTACCCTTGTATTTTTCAAAGTCGGGCACTTGAAATTTGTGCGGAACTTTCACATTGGGGACCAAGCAGAGGTCTGCGGCGTCCTTTCCAAATAAATCCTGACCGCGAATGGGTTGCAACTCCTTCTGCATTTCCAGAAACTGCTCCTGGAATTCCTCTATTCTGTCAAACATAGTTTCTTTTTTACCAGAAGGTATCGGTGGAATCTGTCCTTCCGGGACAGTGTGCACCACAGGGGGTGGTACCGTGACTACGGCAGTGAATCTTGGCGTTTCCCGAAGTTTGTAACCTTCAGGAGTCTTCAGTATTCCCCTGGAATCTTCGCTTTCCCGAAGTTTGTAACCTTCAGGCCCATCGACTTCTGTTGAGATTCCCTGATCTTCAGTGATCGGCGGAACATATCCTTCCGGGATATAGTTAACAGGTATGCCCCAGGGACGATCTTTCGGCATTTGATACCTAGGATCATACTTCTCCACTATGGGCGTTGAGGTGATCTCTGAGATCACCGTCCTTTGTAGCTGAGCTTCTACCATGGCTTGCATGTCGTTACTAAGCTTTCTCATATCCTCTCTCAGAGCGTCGATCTCTTCTTTCAACTCTCTGTTCTCTTCCTCAAGATCATCCATCTTTTTCTGACGATTGGCCCGAGTATTGTACGAATGAGACAGTTTGACTCTAGAACCGAAACACAAACGTGAGATTCGTAGGTAAGAAGAATACGCGATGTGAGAATGATGAATGCAATGATTATATTAATTGTTTTTTGGTTTAATCAAAATAAACTTCGACAATTAGATTGCAAATATCAAACAGTGGGGAAACCTCTTTTTATTGAATTCAAAGGATTACAGAAATGGAAATACAGTAGATTACAAGGTGCAGAAACAGAAACCTAAGCTAATGGGTCCTGAATCCTCTCTGAAGAGAAACCGGGTGCTGATTCTGGTACTTTCCTTTTCTTTGACCGGGGCTCTTGGGCCGTTGTTGGGTTGTCATTCCTTTGCCAGGTGAAAGGAGCGAGCAAATTCCTTTGGTCATCTTGATTCACTACAGCATGTTTCTCCAAAATTTCAATCAGAGCATCTTTCTCTTTCAGTAATTGTTGTATTTTGATACACTCTATGTCGAGGGTGCGGTACTTATTCTTCCAAGACCTTCTCTCCTTTTGAACTTTGTTGAGAGTAACCTGAAGCTTTTCAGTTTTCGTCATGAAGTACATGACATATTCTCTCGGCAGAAGAATTCCGTAACGAGGATAAGGCATTTTTAGCTTGAGAGCTCTAGTTTGTACCCAATGGAGATAAGGCTCCACCGAGACACAGTCTGGTTTTCCCAGAGACTCTCGTCCTTTCTTATGAACATGCTTCTAAGCGTGCACTATTTCCATCTTTAGTGCTTTGTCATTTTCTCCTTCCTTGAAGAAAAGACCTTCCAGATGAACACTCCATGGGACGTGTCTCATCGGGTATCCAAATTGACGACGAACGAGAACTAGATGGTAATTGATTCCTCCCTTAGTTCCTATAAGGGGTACGTTGGGGAAGTTTCCACAACGATCAATGATTCTGATGCCATCATAGATCCTATTACACCAATCTATATCAGAGTTGGTAAGAGACACGATCTTCTGCGACCAGCGCAAGGCACTCTTGCAATCCTAAAAAGCAGCAGACTTAGGCAAATGGGAGATAAACCATTTGTAAAGCAGAGGTACACAACATGTGATCTCCCCTCCGCTGTACAAATTCTCCAAGTGTACAGAATGATACGCATCTGCGAGCAAAGTCGGTACAGGGTTTCCAATGAGAAAAACCTTAATGGAGTTAATGTCGACGAAGTTATTAATGTTGGGAAACAAAAATAACCCGTAGGTGAGCAAGACAAAGACGCATTCAAAAGTAGTCACGTTTCCTATACTGGCAAAATACAGGGCTTTCTTTGTCAAGAACTGGGCTGGCAAACCTTGTATGCCACCCTTGGTAGTCAGGTGAGTCCTAACCTCAGACTCGTCCAAATGAATTGCTCTTGAAATGGTCTGATTCTTTGGAATTTCTTCCAGTCCAGAAAATGGAGCTCGACCAGTAATGTGTAGATCAATCAGATGAGAATACTCCTTCAGCGTTGGTGCGAGCTGGTAATCCGGGAATGTGAAACAGTGATAAACTGGATCATAAAACTAAATGAGCGCATCCATGATTCCCTCAATCACATGGACTCTTAGCAGAGATATCAAACCTACGTATTTGGCTCTTAAGGCCTCTTGGTTTGTGATCATCCTTGCTAACCTTCTCAAATCCTCTAGCTTTGGAACCTTGAAGGTATACCTATGAGTTCTCCTTCTACCGAAATCCATTAGCGTAATCCTTTTCTCTGATATTTGCAATCACAGTCTTAGTTTAATTTGAAAAACAGAGAGACTAGAAGAGAAATTTTTTTGTTTTAATGTTTTTTAAATGAATGCATGAATGCAGCACACAAAAACATAGGAAAAACATGGGGTCAAAGGGTCGTTGTCATGAAGTCAAGGCTCTACCCATCCCCAAAGGTTTATACTAGGGTGATTTTTGTACCTGTACTCATTATCATCAGCTCCTCCCAGGAAAGCAAAACAACAAGCGGATCGCCAGCGAGTTGTAGAGCGATCTTAGAGTAAGTGCCATTCACCGAGAATAGATCACCAGCCTCAAATGAGGGTAGTATCGCGTAACAACTATTCTCGATAGTTCCCGCACTACAAAAGGGTTTGGCTCCTCAGCTTCTCAGACATCACAATCGGCCCATTATCTAGGTGAGAGAATGGGTTGCATTGGTCAGCCTCCACTGAGGTTGATGGTCGACCTCGTCGCCATCACTTATCTTAAGTGTATACTCAATCTTTCCACACGCGGCATCACACGCATTCCCATTAGCAGAAAAATAAACACGTATAGCAATTAGGAAAAGCAGTATATATATTTGTCCTAATGTCCTAGATTTTTAAAGCTATGAATCCTAAGTTCCTGAAAGAAAATGGGTTCCCCGGCGGAAGCCCCAATCTGTGGTTTCACACAAGTGAAGAGAAAAAAAGGTTAGAGGGCCCCACGGTGGGCGCCACTTTTAAAGTTTCCACCTGATAGATGGGAAGAGAACAAGATCCTACTACAAAGGTCCTAATGATGTCCCCAGCAGAGTCGCCATTTTTCTGCAGCGAGTGATTTTTGGATGTGGTTGCGAAGCATGATCACTCTGGTACTACAGCTCGATTCATTTTTTATCCTATTGAAGCTGATGAAGGAAGGGAAATAGATGTCTCCAATTAACCCTGCTTGCATACTGAGATTAAACAGCGGTCTGTTAAGTTACAGATGCTACAAAGATTCGGGGTCTCTATCAGGTTTATTTTTTTAAAAGTGGTGGGAGGTTTAGATGTTAGGACGGATGTATATGAAAGTATGGGATTTTGGGTTTTTGTTTAGTGTGCTCGCTAAGATTTTTCTTTCAATCTTATGCCTACGTATTCCCGTTTACCGAAACAGGGAAATCAGAGCATTCGTAGTTCCTCCTATTCTATGGGAAGAAATGGTTGTTTTGGTGTCTTGTTCAAAGCCCAAGGCGTGAAGCTAAAGGTAGTTTGTATCTTGTTCAAAGCCCAAGATGTGAAGCTAAAAGGGTGTTGACTTTAGAGAGAATTTGTCATCTCTAAAGGGGTCTGTTTATCACAACTGTTGGGTGACTGATTGTAAAGGAGGATTACTTTAACTGGGATACGCGGATCCTAGCAATGCCATAATTTCCTTTATAGGGGATTTTAACCTGAAGGAGAAGACTTTAACTCAGTTTAGAGCAATGCCATATTTCCTTAGGAATTTCTCATGCTAAAAGAGGGACAGTGGCATGGATGTAGATGATCCAGAGGCTTGCCGCATACAGCAATTAGATGAAGGGGAAGGAGTTGTTGATGTTTGTGTACTGTGAACGAGGCACAACTTTGATGCTAAAAGGTTGATTGGACCAACCAATCGTTTTCTTATACAAAGCCTAAGAGGAGGCTAATATGTGTCTCGTACAAAGCCCGAGAGAGAGGCTAAAAGGTTTTGACTCGACGATAGAGTCTTTTGGTATCTCGTATAAAGCCCGAGATGAAGGCTACTTGACTTAACAAGAGAGTTTTTTGTATCTCGTACGAAGCCCGAGATGGAGGCAAAAATTTGTTTGGCTCAATAAGAACCTTTTTGTATCTCGTATAAAGCCTGAGATGGAGGCGAAAGGGTGATTGACTCAACGAGGGAGTCTCTTTATGTGTCTCGTACAAAGCCCGAGAGAGAGGCTGAACGTTGTTTGACTCCGCTGGGGAGGATCATTGTACAAAGCCCAAGAGGGAGGCTATGGTTACTGTTTCTGTTGAGTGACAGGTCCAGTATACTGATTTAAAGAGAAAATCAGTTCTTATATGAGCAACACTGTACTCGAGGATTTGATTCGAGGATCCGGGCTATTCCTGTTCTTTAAGGAATTGGGAAATCTGAAGGGTATTGAGACTGTCCGAGTCTACGGGTTTTCTTCCTATTTAACGAAGGGGTCACTTGAGAATGTCTTTGAGACTCAAGGAGATTAGACTGTCCAAGGCTAGAGTTTCATCCTTTGTACTAAGCTTTGAGAAACAGTGGTAGACTCTATGAAAGGACGGTTCTATGCAGATGACTAAGTTATGTTCCTATACCTCTAGGAGGTCGTCGGGACAATTTGTACGAAGCCCAAGAGGAGGCTGGAAACTTTTAAGAAGCCAATCGGTCCTTGTACGAAGCCCAAGAGGAGGCTATCATTCCCGGAGGAAGAGATCATTATAGGAACCCTAAGAGAAGGCTGTGAATACTTCTAAGAAACCGAAGGGTCCTTGTACTAAGCCCAAGAGGAGGCGGGGTTGCTTTTAGGAAGCCTGTGGGTCCTTGTACGATGCCCAAGAGGAGGCCGATGCTTTTAAGAAGCCCGTGGGTCCCCAAATCCCGAGAAATTCAAGACAGGCTATTCACAGGGAATAGATCAAGCCAGGAAAGTTCGAGAATTTGGAAGAAACTCAAATATGCCATTCACGGAGAATACATTCATCTCCGGGAGTAGAGTTTCTTGACAATTCCTAATGAGGACAGCCGAAGAGAAAACTGTATCTGGTGATCCTATTAGGGATCTAGTTGTCTATTTCTACGAATAAACGAAACGGCGTCACCTAGTTCTAGACGTAGTTGCCGGGTAAACTCTAAATATCTATACTATTACAGTTGATATGAGTTTATGAAAGAAGACTTACAGTGAAACAGCCCCACAATACAGTTATATGTATATGAAAGCGGTAAATGAAAGCGTATAAACACTTACTCGGTTGTAGAGCTTCCATGCTGTTTGATTAGTTGTTCAACAAAGAAAGATTGAAAACTACAGTATATTCAAAATCAAAGGAGAAAGTGCTTTGAAAAAGAAAGATTTGGGGCTTACAGCTCAAGGAGAGACCCGAGGTTTTATCACTGAGCGCACTGTTTAAATTTGTACAGAGGGACTTATACAAGTGACTGAGGCCCAAAAGGATTTTCTGTACAAAGGGATGGGTCTTACACTCTCTCAAGAGGCCCAAAAGGTTTAAAGAAAAAGAGTGAGGCTTATAACACGAGGGTAGGCCCAACTGATTTTTCGGTTTAAAATGGCGATCGCGCCGAGATTTTCTTTTAACGCAAAGGGGCTTATATAATAAGTGAGGCCCAAAAGGTTGTTTTTGGTTAAAAGGGGGTTGGGTCTTACACTCTAATAGAGGTCCAAAAGTTTTGAATGGGTCTTATAGCTCAAGGAGAGGCCCAGAAGGTTATTTTTCAAAAGGCGACGATCGCGCCATTTTTTTTTTACGGTATCGGGACTTATACAATACACTGAGGCCCAAAAATGATTTGGTCAAAAAGGATTGTGTCTTACACTCTATTAGAGGCCCAAAAGTTTTGAATGGGTCTTATAGCTCAAGGAGAGGCCCAGAAGGTTTTTTTTCAAAAGGCGACGATCGCGCCGTTTGTTTTTGACGGTATCGGGACTTATACAATATACTGAGGCCCAAAAATGATTTGGTCAAAAAAAGGATTGGGTCTTACACTCTATTAGAGGCCCAAGGTTTTTTGAAAATGATTTATGAGGGTTGAATTAATCCAAAAACCCTAATTTGTTTTCAAAATGTGTTTTAATTGAATAAAAATTCAATTAAAATGATCAAAATTGTTTAACATATGGAAAACAAATTGTGATCTTGGATTAATGATTTAAAAATTAAGTATTGACCTACAAAATAATTAGAAAGCATTAAAAGTTGCAAAATCAAGGTGGAAAAAATATTTTAAATGTCAAAAACAATTAAAACATTAATTCTTTGCAAAAAGATCAATTATATAAAATAAATAATATTTTTGGTTTTTTTGGGAAAATAAAATATTTTAACATTTTTGTGAATTATTAAAAAAAGAATCAACTCAAAATAATTAAAACTCAGAGAGAAATTAATTTTTGAATCAATTAAATAAAATCACAAAATTCAAATATTCAAAAAATGGCGCCAAAACACGCGCGTGTTATGGGTTTGCCCAGATTTGCATTTTCTCTCCAATCTCACTGAATACTTGATCATATCATGCAATCCATATACTAATCAACTCGTTTCAACCTCACGATCATGTCCATGGTATTTAATTTCATTTAAATTAAACATATAACAAGAAATCATGAAAAATCCTCAAGAACCCTAATTTTTGCATGAAGGCTAGGATTTTTGATACACGATTCAAACAATGCAATTACGTGCATGATTATGAACATATGGACAAATTATTGTGAAGCAAAAATTGCATGGATCATAGAGTTAGAAGAGCTCATGCTTACCACTTGCAGCTGGTGATCGTGATTTGTGTTGGAGGTGTTACAGCTAGGTTCCAATGATCTGGATAGCTTCCCTAGGTGCCATGGAGTGTGTATGAATGCTTGGAATGGATTGAAATGGTTTGGAGCTGAAGATGGTACCTCAACTGCAAAACTGTCAAGAACTTGAGCAATTGGCGGGTGATTTTATGAAATCTGTGTTCCAGATGTTATGTGAGTGTTTAGATCACTTCTATATGATGTATGTGAGGTGTGTGAGTGATTGGTTTGATTGGAAAAGCTCTCAAACTCAAAACCCGATAGTGACTTGCCTTAGAAGGAAAAATTGGAGTCAAAGAAGAGATTTTGAGGAAAGCATCTGTTTGATGGCTTTGGTGTACTCAAACTGATCACAATTGAGCTCTATTTATAGTAGAGCAAGTTTGTTTTGGGATCCACAGTGAATGGCAACTGCAGCAGGTGTTTGTTCAATGTTGGCCAATGGAAATGTAAGTCTCCTCTAGCTATTGACTAGAGGTTAGGGCACAGGGCTGTGGTTCCCTTGGTCTTGGATAAGTCTTGACTGAATTCAGTTGAGAATGGCCCAGTCTATGCCACATTGATGCTTCCATTGAATGCTCCAATCCAAAATTGGAGTCTTGTCCCTATTTTGGCCATTCTAGGTTCAACATGCTATTTCTTGTTCCAAAGACTTTGGAGGCTTGGCTCAGTGATTGTCCCCTTTAGATTCAATCCTCAGAGGTGTCCAAGTGGATAGGAGCATTTGGATTTGGCTGATTTTGGCAAATCGAGCAAAAATGCAAAATCTGCCTTGCCTTGACAGATTTCAACAAGGCAACTTGCCAATGTTATATCTCATGACTCAAATTGAATTTGGTAATGTTCTTGGTAATTTTGGAAAGCCCTTACATGATACAACAACTGTTTGAACATGTTTGGTTTTGATCTCTTTTGAATCCAAGTGAAAAATCCCCCTACATTTGGTAAAAAGTAGGGTAAAATCTGACTTAGTGAAATTTTCACTAAGTGTTGGAACAAAGTGACTTTTCTTGATTTTGATCACTCCATAACTCAAAATCCATGAGTAATTTGGACATAGGTCAGTATGAAGCTTTTGTAGAGGGCAATGAGATCTACAAATCAAGCTTTGAATGGGGAACAATGGCCTTGTGGTTTAGGAGTTATGGTCCTCCAAAGTTGGCACATTAGTGTCACTTTTTCCATAACTTAGAAATTTTTCTAAGTTTTTATGGTTACCCCTTTTACAAGTTATCCCACTTTCTTTGATTTTTCTTGATGAATGATGATTCAAATCATACATTAACATCATTTTAGGGTTAAAAATCCATTTTGGTGAAAAATCTCAAAAAGTCAAAGTTGACTTTTGTGCACAGTTGACTTTTTATCAGATGAATTCCAAACTGTGCAATTCTTCATGAAATCATGTCCTTGACCTAAATCAAACTTGATGGACATGTTCCATGGGTGTCATAGGGTATATTGAATCATGTCTTAGGGCTTGGGAGCATGTCCTGGTCAAAAGTCAAAGTTACAGTTGACTTTCCTCGCGAAACCCTAATTGTTGTGCAGATGAAATTGAGACTTATTACTCAAGTTTCTTGGATTAATCCATTGTTCCAAATGGATCAATATAGTTCATTAAAGACCCTCAAATCCTCTCTTGAGGTCTTGGCCCATGATTTGTCCCAGAAGTCAACTTAGGGGTGAATTAGGTCAAGAAATCCTAATTCCTGATTTTTGCTGAATGCATCCCCTGAGGCAAAATTGACTTGATGATTAGGTCCATGAAGTTCCATGGAGTATATTAGGTTATGTTTTGGATCATTGGCTTGTTCCCAGATAAAAGATTTCCATCTGGAGGCCCTGGTCTACCAAAACCCTAATTTGGTGACACTGTCGATCTTGAGACTTGATCCACCTAGAAGGGAGCAGCCTTGTGCTTGATCCTTGAAGTGGAAGTCCTCTTGATCCATTGTGGATGTTTGAGAGGTTAGGCAAGTTGAAGATCATGTCATTCCTTGATTGATCCTTTGCCTAAAAGCTCTGAGAGGGCTTGAAACCCTAAGTTTGATTATAGTGAATGCTCACCCATCTTTGGGGAGACTAATGAAGTATGATGGTTCCTCCATATTGTGATGATGATTTTCACAATGATGGGAAATCTTAGTGGTCAAAATTTGGGGTATGACACCATCGTCTTACCCTGCTGAGAATGAGGAATCCACCTTCGCCGCTGGGGGTAGGAAATCTTCATAAAGAACCCTTTTCGATTTGAGGACTATTCTCCGCTTGGGGAAGAATAACAATTCCAACACCTTGTTGGAAAAAGATACCCTCTGGCACCTTGCTGGGGAAGAGACTTTAAAAGCCTCGCACCGGGGATAACTTAGTGCTTCAAGCTTTTGCTGATCGACTGCATACTGATTATCAAGAGTGGACAACAGTTCCTTTAACTCTCGACTTGCCCCAGACCACAGGGTCTAATGGGAGAACTCATCTTAAGAGGATTTTACAGAAGACCGGGCATTCACACTACCCCAGGGTCTTCAAACTCTAGGAGAGATTTATCGGATCTCGTCGTAACTGCCCCAGGCTGTATGACCTATGGAGGAATTTGCCTTGAGAGGACTCGTAATGATTTGAAATACCTTGCCTCAGTATCTTGAAAAGGTACCTCTGATCAACTGCCTTCTGGAAAGGATAACTTCTTATGCTCCGGAGGTGGCCTGCCTCGATACGAGCTTTGAAGTGGCTTTGCCCCTGACCGGACTGGTCTTCGAATGAATGCCCCAGAATGACTGAACTTCGGAGAGATTTCTCGACGTGACTGCCCTAGATTGACTACATCTTAACACGACTTACTGGGGAGAGTCTGCACTACACTGAGTCTCTTGGCAGCATGTCCCTTGATATGACTGTCCTTTAGAATTTTCAAGCATCCCAACTCGGCAGGATCAAGCTTCGCGACTGGCATTCACTGTGTAAGCTTCATTGATGCTTAGGCACATGTATGCAAGCAGAACAAGTTTATTATGAGAATGATAATTCTAATGCAACAAACATGTTAACCTTGAAGTTTTTATTGAAAAGATGTCATAAAATCCTGTGAACGAGTCACTAGCTAGGATGCGACATCGATTTTTGAATGGAAAACAATACGCACATGTAATACCAACAAAAATCTTATTAGCTTAACTCATGGGAGTCAGGAACGCTATCTCGTTAAAGTACGCCTTCGGAATAAACCCTGCTTCAATTAGGACTTCTAAGGGTTGTAACATGGCCTGGTTCACGGTTTTAGAAAAAAGGATTTATGGCTCAAAATTCTGTTTGTACCCACCCATTCTCTTTGATGTTCTCCAATCCTACGTCCAGTTAATTTGGAACAAGCGCTCATCTCCCAAAAGGATTTTGTTTTTTGTGAGGATCGATGGTTAAGGAACCCATGAGGTCTTTGAAATGACAGTCACCCCTTTTGTCTTCAGTGTTTCGTCACACGACTTGTTCCTTATCGAGGATTTTCTCTTTTGAGCATTTCATTTTCATTTTTCGCTTCTTTATTTCCCTGATTTTTCCTGGACTGATTCTTTCTGAATTTTTCGATTTTAATGTCCAGCGGGATGCTCTAACTTTTGCCTAAGTCGCTTATTTTCAAGTTTGGACTTAGCGGGCTTTCTCTTTTAATTATTTTTTATTATTATTTTTTTTGAACCAATCGTGTGACACTGGTTGTCTGACTTGTTTGAAAGGGTTGTGACTACCTCATTACTTGGTCGATGAGGGATAACCATTGTTTCCACATCTTTTGACCTCTTGAAGGTGTGAGGGAAGAAAGGTAATGGATCCTCAGATGCACATTCCTTTTGAAATTTGAACGCTCGGTCAAATTAACTGACACCTACCCTGCCCCAAGGTTAAATGTGAGGGTTTTTTTGAATGAAAAGAAACTCCTACTTCTAGGCTCAAAGGGGTTGACAAGGGTCTATCTCCCTTGTATCTCCAGTGTTTGGGGATTTGAAGCAATGCATGTACATCCTCAACAGGGTTTTATCCAAAAGCACACAACCAAAGATTTTGCGTTTTTACCTCATCATCCTCCCTCCAAGAGTTTAAGCAAGAAAATTGGTATTGCAATGCGCAGAAACATCATATGAATGAATAAAAAGAATTAATTCAAGAAAAAAACATATTCATTGCATTAAAACATCATTCAGAACACAAACAAGTTTTTTATGCATACAATGCTTTAACAAGAAATGAAAAACTACAAATGAAAATACAGTAAAGAAGCTGAAGATTGCCACTGCTGAGGAAGCTTGATTCTGTCTGGACGTACTTGCAGTCTGAGTGCTCACTTGAGAAAGGAGGCTTCAATTGATGTACATGTCATCTGCAGTGAATGCAATGATCTCTGAGTCTACCAGATCTTGCACCTTGTGCTTGAACATGTTACAATCTTCAATTGAATGACCCGGTGTGTTTGAGTGATACTCGCATCTAGCATCCAGATCATAATCAGGAGGAATGGGGCCGGGAACAGGCTTGGCATCCCTTAGTTCAACCAGAGAACTCTCAAGTAGACCAGCAAGAACATCACTGTGAGGAATAGGGAGTGGATCGAACCTTCTCGTAGGCCTTCGTGATCTTTGTTGTCTCTGTTGCTGAGGAGCGTAAGGTCGCTGATACTGAACAGGTCGTTGAACAACGGGAGGAATATACACAATACTAGTTTCTCCTTCCTTTCTCTTGGAGGACCCAGCATAAGGTTTCTTTGCATCTTCAGCAGCAATTCGAATCTTTCCCGTTTTGATGCCATTTTCGACTCTTTCTCCTGCCAATACAAGACCTGAAAATCCGGCTGACAAACATCCAACCAATTTCTCATAATAATGCCCCTGAATTGTATCCATGAACATATCAACGAGCTCTCTTTCCAACATCAGAGGTTGAACTCGGGAAGCCAATTCACGCCACCTCTGGGCGTACTCTTTGAAGCTTTCATTTTGTCCCTGAGAAAGATTCTGCAATTGCATCCTATTGGGCGCCATGTCCGTGTTGTATTGGTAGTGCTTAATGAAAGATTATGCCAAATCTCTCCAGCTTTTAATATGCGTTCTCTCCAAGCTCATATACCAGTCTAAAGATGCTCCAATTAGGCTGTCCTGGAAGAAATGCATCAGCAACTTCTCATCATCCGTATATGCAGCCATTTTGCTGGAATATGCCCTGATGTGAAGCTTGGGGCAGGTGGATCCATTGTACTTTTCGAAAATGGGCTCCCTGAACTTCTGAGGAATTTTCACACCTGGGATCAACCCTAAGTCAGACATATCCATGCCCAAAGTATTCTGGCTCTTTAAAGCCTTCAATCTCTCTTCAAGCATACAAAGCTTCTTGTCCGTATTAGTAGGGAAATTTATCTCAGCATCATAAAATTGTTCATCCTGATTACTCCCTCTTGACGAGGAATAGGAATCTTAGCAGCACTTCCTCTGGGTTGACTCATAGGAGAGGGTGGAGGAAGATCAGCACGTGGAGGGTTCACAACTCCGCCCGGAGTATTACCAACAACATTCCCGTTTCCAGCCTCTGGGATAACAACAGCAGCCCTGCTAATAATCGCCCTTAATTCCTCTTGATGTTGAGCCATACCCTGCATCACCTCCATGCACTGAGCCATACGAGTCTGGAATTCCGATAACTCTGCTCGCATCTGATCCATGATTCTCCTCTAATTGCTTTGAGTTGTGTAGTGGTGAGAAGTCAGGTTTGCAGTTCTGAAGAAAATACCAAGTCAGAATAATAATCCCCTCCTGAGAATACCTGCCATGCATATGAGTATGAAAATGCAAAATGTCATGTGATGCAAATGCAAATACACGGGATCAAGGTATCCATAAATTCTAAATAACTGCAGTGCTGACGACTGGATAAGTTCATAGGTTTTCTCTGAAGAGAATACCGGAATACCAGGCTGATAAGTCCACACTGATAAGAAGACCAGAAACCAGGTAGGATGAAGGTTACGGTTACCTGCAAACCTGTAAACACCCACCCATTCTCTCATGTGGGTGCTAAACACAAGGATCCTCAGCGTCGGATTCTCGATTTGAGAAGCAATAGTACATTCATCCCTCAGGGTACAATACTATTGCCAAACAAAGAGGTCGTCCACTGATTCCCCCTAAAAGGATATCCTATAGCAAGTACCCAGCATTGGGTCCTCGGATCGAGAATGTGTAATGGGTTTTCCATTTCTGGTCTGCCATTATCACAACTCGGGAGGAGTGTCGTTACTGAGTTCTCGGGAATGGTCACCAGAGTTGACAATTCCTCCAGAGAATATCTACTGGCCTGTATCGAGCATATAGTAGCAGATAGCTCCGGATAGAACCTCGTCTGGCTGTAGGTTTCGTGAACACCCACACGTGGCAAAACACCACGGGAGCGAGATGCCTGCCCACGCTAATACCTATGTGTATGCTCAAGCCTGGGTAGTGGGCTTATCTCTCAGAAATCCCAGCATGCCAAACAGAAAATCCAGTACAGCACAGCATAATCCAGAATAATAATGAAATACAATGCAATAAATGCAGTAATACAGTAATATAGTAAAATATTAATACAGTAAAATAAAGCACCACAATAAACACCCAATAAAAATAAACAACCAAGCGCTAGGATTGACTCGCATAGGGGATGGACCAGCAAGAGGTCAATCTATCCCCAGCAGAGTCGCCAGCTGTCGCTCCCAGGATTTTCATCCAAGTACAAACTCGAAAGTGGCGCGGAAACAGAGTCGCCGACAATGTGTATTTATCCCAAGAGAGGAAAAGGAAACACTGCGTAAACCTGAGGGAAGGAAAAGGACATGGTCATCACGACCAAGAGAAACGGGTAAGGGAGTCGGTTACGCGAGGGGAAGGTATTAGCACCTCCACGCGTCCACCGTACTCGATGGAATCCACGCTTGTTGTCTCAATCAAAGGGTGTCGTCATCTGGAGCTCCACTACTACTGGCCACGAGAAGGAACAGGTACGGGAAAAAACGAAGAAACAGGGAAGAAAAGAAAAAGAAGTGACTCGGTAGGACGTCCTCGGAGTCCTAGGCCTACATATTCCCTTTGTGCAATGGGAAAGTCAGAGTCAACGAAGTTCGGACTACGGTTTGGGGGGAAAGAGAAGGATGGTGCTCGGAGAGATCTCACACGATCTCCTGCCTACGTATCCCGCTCGCACGCGAGAATCAAAGCGACGTAGCTCCCCTCACTAGGGACAGATTGGTTTGTTTGTGTTTTTTAAGTGGAGTACGTCCAGGTATGCGTTCCAGCAGTTAGGTATTGCAGCTCATTGTATGGAGTCTTAGGCGTTTACCTGTTTGCGGTAGAACGGACGTGACGAGTCCTTTACGAATGGAGTGAGGAAGATGAGAAGAGAATTGTTTGTTTGTTGATTTTTAGAAGAAGTATTTTAGTTATTTGTGTTTGCAACACATATTGCACTAAAGTCTATGACAAAGGAACGAATGCGTCACATGGTCGTCCTAATAGGACGTATGCTAAACACTCTAGAAAGGCGGAGGGAAACCCTCCTCCTTTCATTTCCCATGTACTTAAGGCTCATGGCGTACAATACATGTTGTCTTTATTACATGCTTTTCGGTTTTTGTTTTAAGATGAGAAAGAGACTCAAAGAGAAGAAAGGACAAAGTCTAAGTGGGGGAAATTATCCTAAAGTTATCATGCATGGAGATCCTATGGTTATGTGAGGTAATAGGAACCACCTAAGTCTAAAAGAAGAGAGGGGGATAGCATTATCTAATGCTTATCCTACCACATCTTAGTCAAAAATTAAGGATGAGCTATGATCCCTAAGGGGTGTGAAAAAATTTGTACACAAAGAATTATTTCATGTTATTCCAACACATAAGAGAAAGAGAATAAACAAGAAAAATAGCGACTATAACAGCTCTACAATAGAAGCACATGATTCAGCACAAAAGAAGCTATAAAAAGTTAAACAGCAGCACATATAATAGCATGTGTGCACATAGACAACAGTAGAAAATCAGGGCAGCATGCAACATTTGAAGATGATTCAATCATGGCACAATGGACATGCATCAAACACACATATTATTCAATCAATCATGATCACAACCATATCACAACATGGTAAACAACCTTGAAATTATCATGAAAGAATGCACCACTTTAAGTGCATGAACAAGCCAAATCAAGTATGCATCTCATGGATTTGAATGCACGTAAGCATGCACAACACAACAACCCCAGTAATACAATCATTATTTTACAATTAGCACGCTCAAGGAGTGTGTGTTATGTGTTCATCGCATCAATTAATCAACACCACAAACACTAACATAAACGATAAAAATTCAAGTGTCGCGTGTCGGAAAATCATGCTCATGCAATAGTGTGAAGTGAAACAACTAAAGAATAGTCCACCAATCGTCAACACATTAATCCATGAAGTTTAGACATGCAAAGGATCTCACACAAACAAGAAAATGCAAGAAAATCACATTCTGCAATAGTGGTAACCGGTTATAGGATAACTGCTAACCGGTTACACAGTTCAAAATCAGACCAAATACGCAAAATTACAACATGTTAACCGGTTACAGCATAACTACTAACCAGTTACACAACAACAGAACTCAAAAAAACAGCTCCAAAAGCACTTTTCAGCAGCAAATGACTTATCCAAACTTCCAAATGATCATGCAATCAATTAATCACGAAATTACATGGAATTACAGTCATCAAACATCAATTGAATCCAATAATCATCAACATCAAGAATCACATTCAAGCAAATGGATCCAAATCAAAAATCACCAAAGATCTACATCGAATAAGTTGCAAATAAGCTAAATCAAGTATAGATCTGATGAAAACCAACCTACAAAGCGGAGATTTTCTTTGGTAATTGTTGCAAAGTGATCTTGGTGCAGAAAATTAAAGAAAACCAGAGATTCCTCGATTAGTAGCCGAAACGCGTCGAAACCGAGCAAAATCACGAAAAATCACCGAGATCGAACTTGCACCAAAATAAATTGCGTGAAACCCTTGGATTGAAGTAGAATAATCTGAAATTCCAGAAATCCAACCAAAGAAAACCAAATGATGGAGTTTAAGCTCAAGAATTAATCACTTTTCAATGTGAAAAGTGATTATCCTTCAAGAAATAAGAGCTTTTTGTGAGGGTTTGGAAGAGAGATTGAGATGAAGATGTAGAAGTAGCAGAAAGTTCAGAGAGAAAATGAGAGAATACAGAGTGAAAAGTGTGAGAAATTTTGTAGAATGATTTTTTTTTTTAAAATGAGTGAAGGGTTTCTTATATAGACTTTAGGTTTGGAGTGTGGGAGGTTTGGGATTAGCTTTGGGTTTGGAGCTAGGGTCGGAGTTAGTTGGACTCAACTCACCGAGTCAAGGTAGTTAACTCGGTTAGTTAGGATCAACTCGGTAACAATCCCAAGGTGAATTTCAACATCCAAAGGTGGAGATGCTTGGCAAACAAGGTATATGGTGCACTTGATTTGAAATGAAACATTAGAATAAATGTCCCTTGGAATTGAATTGAATTGAAATGTCTAGAGAAGTCTAGAATATTCCATTTGCTGCTATAATACTTATAGAATGAAAAACCCCAAGTGTGCAATGGTGCTGTCATGAATAAACAACAGAATATGCAAAATCTGTCTGTGTTAACCGGTTACAGCATAACAGTTAACCGGTTACACAGTTCAAAATCAGACCAACTACGCCAAATTTCAACATGTTAACCGGTTAACATAATTGCACTGTAATTGTGTTAACCGGTTAACCAGGCCAAAATTTGTCCATTTTGCTTGAAAAATGATGCTGTGGTTCCGGTTTCAATTCTCTACTCTGTGCTCTGATAGATATCCATGAAATTCCCTGTTTAAAGAACACTGTGATCCCATGCCTTAGGAAAACCAATGATATGTATGATCTAATATGACCTATCATGAAGTGCAAATGAGTGAAGCATAAGCTAATTATTGGAGAGAAATAAGAGGGCAAAATTTGGGGTATTACACACGTAAGGAATGAAGATGTTGAAGAGTATCGTACTTCGAAGCTGAAGAATCAAATGAACGAAGAGGGTGAATATTTAAGCATATACAACATAAACCAAGAAAAAAGGAATGAAGATGTTGAAGAGTACCGTATTTCGAAGCTAAAGAATCAAATGAACGAAGATGGTGAAGATTTGAGCTCCAAATGAATGGATACGAAGAGGGTAAAGATTACGCCACCGCTGTCGTCTCTGGCTCGCTTGTTCGCCTAGGGCGTCTTATGAAAGAAATATAGAATAAGTTTTCTTTTAATTTATCAGTAAACCCTTTAATCGCGGTTGGACAACCTAGCCGTAGTGGAATTGTAAGTCCTCTAACAACGGTTGGTTTACTTCACCGTTGTAAAGTCATTTACAATTTATTTTTTAAATAATGGACGTAAGTCCTCTAACAACGGTTGGTTTAATTCGCCGTTGTAAAATCATTTACAATTTATTTTTTAAATAATGAACTTAAGTGACACACGCTTAATGTACTCTAAAAAATGGAAAAAAATGTAGTTGTTGGGAATTGAAGCTTGCTACACATCATTTATTACTACGATGTTTTAAGATAACTGTCATTAAATTAATTTTTATAAATCCAACTACTCACTTGGCGCAAAAATTTTAACCTATTACAATGGTGTATATGAATCCGTTGTAAACCAGGCATTGTTGTTTGCGTGTTTTGTAGTAGTGCTCATAGAAGAATGAGCTTTACTATGATGATATTTTCTCTTAGATTGTCAGTAATACATCTATCGGTACAATGTTAGTTATGGTGGCCAGTCCAACATGCATTTAGAGCAGATGGATGTGAAGAAAGCATTTCTTCACACTAATATAAGTGAGTAGATTTGCACGGAGCTGCTAGAGGGTTTCAGTGATACTAGGCATGACAGACTAGTTTGTAAATTGAAGAGGATTTTGTATGGTTTAAATAAATTTCTAAGGCAATGGTACAAGCCCTTTGATTCATACATACATTAGATTGTCAATAGAAGGTGTGAGCATGACTACTGTGTTTATATTAGGAGTCTTGATGATGGCTCCTGAAATTCTATTGTCAGGGGACAGATGTTGGACACGATGTCTGGGACAACATGTACCATAAATTAAACCAAATTGATAGATTATCACATATACTAAGGAATTAAGTGCAGAAATCAATACAGAATGCAAGAGAATTGGTAACCTAGTTCAGTGTAACCATACCTACATCTGAGGTGCTTCCAAACCAAGAAAGGAAATCCACTCTCAATAGTACTAGTATATGTCGCTACTCGAAAAATAGACGACCGGAGGCGAAAGAGGAAGAAATAGAGAGTTGCCATCGAACTTTATTTATCCCATGAGTCGAAGGGAAAACATCGAGAAAACCCCAAAAAGAAAAGGATAAGATGGTCTTGCAACCAAATTATGGGTTCGGAGGCCAGTTATGCGAAGGGAAGGTATTAGCACCCCCATATTCATCATACTCGATGGGAACCATTCGCTTGTCTATGTGTAAGAATGTTTGCTAAAGGTATTGCTTTCTAAAAGTGTGTTCTAAGAGGGAGAGAGGAGGGTAATAAACAAAGATTGAGAAAAGAATAGAGGAAAAGGTGGAAAAAGAAGAGATTGGAAACAGAAGGAGAGGGTGGAAACAAAAACGAGACTCGATAAGACTTCGCAGTCCTATGCCTACGTATTCCCTCGTGCAATGGAAAAGTCAGAGTCAACATAGTTCGGAGGACTACGGGTGAAGGAAGTGGAAGGGTGCTCGCCAAGATCATCGTAGGCACAAGATACGTAGGCACAAGATTACGATGATCTTGGCGAGCACCCTTCCACTTCCTTTACCCGTAGTCCTCCGAACTACGTTGACTCTGACTTTCCCATTGCACGAGGGAATACGTAGGCATATGACTGATAATGTGAAAATATACCATTTATTTCGACTCGATTCACATGCAATTTAATTTTGAAATACTTGTTTTTTGTATTATTATGTTGTGTCATGTTTATGTTTCAGGTATTTGTCGAATAAGAGCATTCGTGCGAGAAAATCGGGAAAAGAGCAAGAAAATGAAAAAAAAGTGCAAATTCTGCCATTTTACTAAAACGGTGTTCGCCGTGAGCAAATGACATTCGCCGTCCCTAGATGGCGTTCACCATGGCAATGGCGTTCGCCATTAACCCACGACGTTCGCCATTATGTCGCAAACAACAATTTTTCAACAGCAGCAGTTTTTGGCAGTTTTAGGGAGTTTTAATAGCTCATTTTCCCTCCATTCTTTGATTTGGAAACCAAGGGGAGTTAAGAGACATATTTCTCTATAAATAGGACCTTGGAAGCAGTGCCAAGGGATCCAAGTTCGTGCACGAAAGCACTGTCGAATTTGTTCATAGTTTTAGGCAGAAATCACTATTGTGAAAGGAGTAGTTTTCTCACATCGAGGAACTACTCCACCATTAGTATCTAGGCCTGCAATTTATGTAATACTTGGATCTATCTTGTCGTCATCTTATTGAAGTTTATTTCCAGTTCTGTTCATTCAAGTCTCCATTTATTTTCCTGTAATTTATAGGTTCTTTATTTATCGCTTTATTATTACTACTGTTCTATTTTTACAATTGTCAAGCATGCTGTCCTTTATTATAATTATCATGTTTAGTTCGTTTCGTTTAATTCCATGTTTTTCTAAATTGTCCTGAGTCCGGCGTATGAGGACCGTCGTTACCGATAGGACTCAGTAGAAATTATAGGCGTGAAATTGTGAATGTATGTCAATTTGGTTTTAATTTCCAAGTTTAATTTAAGTAGATTTGTCACGAGAGTGAGAGGTTATTTAACATTGTTTTGTCACGAGAGTGAGAAGCAAATTAAGGTTTAAGCCGAGATCCGCGAGAGCGTGAGGAGTGAACCAGATAGTGGAAATTAGGCAGCATATCTAAATACAGCGAGAGCGCTTTAGATGTTGTTTAGGATAATATCGGTTTCCAAAGCGTGTTTCTTAATTACCGGGTGAGCGAGAGCAAAATCTTAGGATTAGGAAGCATGGCTTGTGTCAAGACCGCGAAAGCGTGAGGCAGAACCTTTAAGTCGGTTTATCCTACGACATGGCAGCATAGTCGTAGTTAGTACCCGTTTTCTGTAAGTCCCGTCGGTGCACGAAAATCACATTTTAGGCTTGTTTTAATATTAAATTGTTGTTTCCAATTTCAGTCCTTTATTTCCCGTTTAATTTATGTTTCCCTTCAGCCTTAGCTTTGCACATCAACCTTGGATAACATTAGTTTGACAATCTGTCCCTGTGGGTTCGACAACCTTTTTAAGACTACACGATCAACTGTATACTTGCAGATTTATCCGTTAGTGTCGACCGATCAAGTTTTTGGCGCCGTTTCCGGGGATCGAACAGTAAATATTGTGATTTAGTTATTGCACCGTATAGACTAAGGCACTCTTATATTAATTACTATGTATTACCCAGATTTCCTTTACAATTACCACTCCCATTATTTTGAGGAATCACAAGAATCCCATAATCCCGACCTCAAAATATTGATGGAGGATTTCAATGCGACACTCACTCACTCTCAACCAAATTTCCTCTATGATTACCACTCCCAATATTTTGAGGAACAACAAGAATCCCCTAATTCCAACTTCGAAACATTAATGGAGGATTTCATTGAAACAACAACTAATTCTAGGCTAGAATCTGGATTAGTTTGTACTAGCATTCAGCACCATCCTTGTGTACAAACAAAGTAATGAACCGATGCAAATATGTGTTGATCTCGAAAATTTGAATAATATGATTTTTATAGAAAAAGCGAATGAAAGACATGATCCCGCTAAGTTAGGTGGTCCTCATCTGACCATTTAGCCTAAAGGTTTGGACACTTGAAATTCGTAAGCAAAAGAAAGCATAATGTATGAAAAACAAAAAAAAAACTGAATGTCGAGATCATATAACACAAACAGGTTCGCTTACCATGTAAGTACAAAGGATAACGGGCTTAAAGTGATTGCGCGAGAATGAAAAAGAGGTGAAATAGGATGAAGGATGTGGGTCGAGTAATAATGTCATGATTTGAATTGGTATTGCATAGGAAGGGAGTTTTTGTCCACAAATGTGGAAATGTGTCGTTACGATATCCTTGTTTTCACTAATTAGTACCTATTGATCAAACATTAGCCTAGCAGCCACGTATGATTAGAGTCTCGTTGTGCCTATGTTTTGAACCGTGTTTATTTTCTTTTTACCGTGTTGGTTGATTGCTTGAGGACAATCAATGGTTTAAGTGTGGGGGTGTTGATAATGTGAAAATATACGGTTTATTTCGACTCAATTCGCATGCAATTTAATTTCAAAATACTTGTTTTTCGCATTATTATGTTGTGTCATGTTTGTGTTTAAGGTATTTGTCGAATAAGAGCATCCGTGCGAGAAAACCGGGAAAAAGCAAGAAAATGAAGAGAAAGTGCAAATTCTACAATTTTACTGAAACAGTGTTCGCCGTGAGCAAATGGCGTTCGCCGTCCCTAGATGGCGTTCTCCATGACAATGGTGTTCGCCATTGCCCACGGCGCTCGCTATTATGTCGCAGACGGCATTTTTTCAACAACAGCAGTTTTAGGGAGTTTTAATAGCTCCTTTTACCTCCATTCTTTGATTTGGAAACCAAGGGGAGTTAAGAGACGTATTTCTCTATAAATAGGACCTTGGAAGCAGTGCCAAGGGATCCAAGTTCGTGCGCGAAAGCGCTGTCGAATTTGTTCATAGTTTTAGGCAGAAATCACTATTGTCAAAGGAGTAGTTTTCTCACATCGAGGAACTACTCCACCATTAGTATCTAAGCCTACAATTTATGTAATACTTGGATCTATCTTGTCGTCATCTTATTGAAGTTTATTTCCAGTTCTGTTCATTCAAGTCTCCATTTATTTTCCTGCAATTTATAGGTTCTTTATTTAACGCTTTATTATTACTACTGTTCTGTTTTTACAATTGTCAAGCATGCTGTCCTTTATTATAATTATCATGTTTAGTTTGTTTTCGTTTAATTCCATGTTTTGCTAAATTGTCCTGAGTCTGGCGTATGAGGACCGTCGTTATCGACGGGACTCGGTAGAAATTATAGGCGTGAAATTGTGAATGTATGTCAATTTGGTTTTAATTTCCAAGTTTAATTTAAGTAGATTTGTCACGAGAGTGAGAGGTTATTTAACATTGTTTTGTCACGAGAGTGAGAAGCAAATTAAGGTTTAAGCCGAGATCCGTGAGAGCTTGAGGAGTGAACCAGATAGTGGAAATTAGGCAGCATATCTAAATACAGCGAGAGCGCTTTAGATGTAGTTTAGGATAATATCAGTTTCCAAAGCGTGTTTCTTAATTACCGGGTGAGCGAGAGCAAAATCTTTGGATTAGGAAGCATGGCTTGTGTCAAGACCGCGAGAGCGTGAGGCAGAAACTTTAAGTCGGTTTATCCTACGGCATGGCAGCATAGTCGTAGTTAGTACCCGTTTTCTGTAAGTCCCGTCGGTGCACGAAAATCACATTTTAGGCTCGTTTTACTATTAAATTTTAGTTTCCAATTTCAGTCCTTTATTTCCTATTTAATTTTTGTTTCCCTTCAGCCTTAGCTTTGCACATCAACCTTGGATAACATTAGTTTGACAATCTGTCCCTGTGGGTTCGACAACCTTTTTAAGACTACACGATCAACTCTATACTTGCGGATTTATCTGTTAGTGTCGACCGATCATGTTTTTGGTGCCGTTGTCGGGGATCGAACAGTCAATATTGTGATTTAGTTATTGCACCGTATAGACTAAGGCACTCTTATATTAATTACTATCTATCACCCAGATTTCCTTTACAACTACAACTCCCAATATTTTGAGGAACCACAAGAATCCCATAATCCCGACCTCAAAATATTGCTGGAGTATTTCAATGCGACGCTCACTCACTCTCAACCAAATTTCCTCTATGATTACCACTCCCAAAATTTTGAGGAACCGCAAGAATCCCCTAATTCCAACTTCGAAACATTAATGGAGGATTTCATTGAAACAACAACTAATTCTAGGCTAGAATCTATGATGGAGCGCTTTGTGGAGACACAAACTCTCCAGAATGAAGAGTTTAGAAAACAACATCTAGATACTTATGAAACCTTTAGGTAGATGAACACTTTAGTCTTGTCCCTCACGACTCACACTGAGGCATTGGAGACTCAAATCTCTCTACTTGCCCAGACACCTATAGGACCCTCCCCTGAGAGACATGTGGATGTTGTAACAACCAGTAGTGAAGAACAAATAGAAAATCCTAGGGAGAGTAATAATGAGTTTGAGGAGAGTTCTAGTGAGAAATGCGTAGAAATTGAGAAAATCCACCGACGCTACCCGAAAGGGAGGTTGTCGAAGAGGTAGAGAAGGAAACACTTAATGTTGTTCCTCCTCCCTATACCCCACCAATTCCTTTCCTGCAAAGGTTTGTAGAAGTTAAGGTAGACTCCAAATCCAAAACATATGTGGAGGTATTGGAAAATATCCACACCGATGCACCTTTGTCTGAGGTCCTGCATAAAAAGAGAAAATTTGAGGACCATGAAACTAGGGATATCATTACTGTTAAGAGGGTAAGGTTAGCCTTTGAGGTGATGGATGAAAGAACTAAGCCCAAACTTGAAAAATTGATACTTAGGATAGATCCAAAACCACCACCACAAGTTCAAAAGAATGAACCACCTCACAGAAGGAAGAAAAGAAAAGGTGAGGGATATGTGAGATGGCTTGATAAGTGGCCATGGAAATCGAAGATTATTAGCCGTCAAGCTATCGATGTTAAACAAAGCACTGCGTGGGAGGCAACCCACGAGATTTTAATTTAATGCTTTCCTTTTACTATTTGTGTTTGCAAAAAATAAAGAAATGTATTGCTTGTCACGTCTCAACTACATCTAGTAGAAAATCCTCTAGATGACGATCTTGGAGATGAGTTGGTGCCCACGGACATTCCTACGAATGTCGCTGGTGGTGGTGACACCGATGATGAGTATGATAGGAGAGAGCATATCTCTCCCGTCAGTAACTCACCTTTTCCTCGTTCTTTGTATGGTTAAGTTCCCCCTGCACACACCGCACCATATTTTTCAAACACCTTTTGCAGGTACTTCCTCTACAAGTGGGCAATATGATGATCTGGTTCAAGAATTACACAAACGAAGGAATCTCAAAATGCCCGCCGACGAAGTAGAAGTGGTCAGTGAAGACTGGGACAACAAGAGTAGAATCAGAGAAGATTTGGCATGTAGTAGCATTCATCAGGTTCTATTTTTCCTTATTCCACCTTTTATCAAAACATTGAGGACAGTGTTTGGTTTAAGTGTGGGGGAGGAACTTTACCGCTTCAATTTTACCGTTTTCTGGTTAGGTTTATCATTTTCTAGTTTATTTCATGCTTTTTGGAAGTCTATCCGTTTTTAATGTTTTGTCGAGTTTTTGAATGTGCTGTCGAGTCTTTATGCATGGTTTTCACTTGTTATTTAATTTCCCCAAAATTTTTAAAAAAAATTTAACCTCCAACTATTTTTTGTTTCGACTCATGGCACGACACTCTGAAAGTATATAGGTTGTTTAGGCTGTGTTAGATAGACTTGGGAAAGTTTTGTAAATATCGGTATCGTTCCTACACCTTAGATTCTCTAAGTATGTGATTTAAATAGACATTATGCCAAGACATTATGCCTAGTTTCTTAGAAGTATCCTCTTGATTAGTTTATACTAGCAGTCAGCACCATCCTTGTGTACAAACTAAGTAATGAACCGATGCAAATATGTGTTGATCTCGAAAATTTGAATAATGTGAATTTTATAGAAAAAACGAATGAAAGACATGTTCCCGCTAAGTTAGGTGGTCCTCATCTGACCATTTAGCCTAAAGGTTTGGACTCTTGAAATTCGTAAGCAAAAGAAAGCATAATGTATGAAAAACAAAAAAAAAAACTGAATGTCGAGATCATATAACACAAACAGGTTCGCTTACCATGTAATTACAAAGGATAACGGGCTTAAAGTGATTGCGCGAGAATGAAAAAGAGGTGAAATAGGATGAAGGATGTGGGTCGAGTTATAATGTCATGATTTGAATTGGTATTGCATAGGAAGGGAGTTTTTGTCCGCAAATGTGGAAATGTGTCGTTACGATATCCTTGTTTTCACTAATTAGTATCAAACATTAGCCTAGCAGCCACGTATAATTAGAGTCTCGTTGTACCTATGTTTTGACCCGTGCTTATTTTCTTTTTACCGTGTTGGTTGATTGCTTGAGGACAAACAATGGTTTAAGTGTGGGGGTGTTGATAATGTGAAAATATACCGTTTATTTCGACTCGATTCGCATGCAATTTTATTTCAAAATACTTGTTTTTCGCATTATTATGTTGTGTCATGTTTGTGTTTCAGTTATTTGTCGAATAAGAGCATCCGTGCGAGAAAACCGGAAAAAGAGAAAGAAAATGAAGAAAAAGTGCAAATTCTGCAATTTTACTGAAACAGTGTTCGCCGTGAGCAAATGGCGTTCTCCTTCCCTAGATGGCGTTCGCCATGACAATGGTGTTCATCATTGCCCCACGGCGCTCGCCATTATGTCGCAGACGACAGTTTTTCAACAGCAGCAGTTTTAGGGAGTTTTAATAGCTCATTTTCCCTCCATTCTTTGATTTGGAAACCAAGGGGAGTTAAGAGACATATTTCTCTATAAATAGGACCTTGGAAGTAGTGCCAAGGGATCCAAGTTCGTGCGCGAAAGCACTGTCGAATTTGTTCATAGTTTTAGGCAGAAATCACTATTGTAAAAGGAGTAGTTTTCTCACATCGAGGAACTACTCCACCATTAGTATCTAGGCCTGCAATTTATGTAATACTTGGATCTATCTTGTCGTCATCTTATTGAAGTTTATTTACAGTTCTGTTCATTCAAGTCTCCATTTATTTTCCTGCAATTTATAGCTTCTTTATTTATCGTTTTTTTATTACTACTGTTCTGTTTTTACAATTGTCAAGCATGCTGTCCTTTATTATAATTATCATGTTTAGTTTGTTTTCGTTTAATTCCATATTTTGCTATATTGTCTTGAGTCTAGCGTATGAGGACCGTCGTTACCGACGGGACTCAGTAGAAGTTATAGGCGTGAAATTGTGAATGTATGTCAATTTGGTTTTAATTTCCAAGTTTAATTTAAGTAGATTTGTCACGAGAGTGAGAGGTTATTTAACATTGTTTTGTCACGAGAGTGAGAAGCAAATTAAGGTTTAAGCCGAGATCCACGAGAGCGTAAGGAGTGAACCAGATAGTGGAAATTAGGCAGCATATCTAAATACAACGAGAGCGCTTTAGATGTTTGTAGCGAGCTATTTTGGACGTGGTTGCGAAGCACTATCGCTTTGATACTACAGTTCGATTCATTTTTTATCCTATTGAAGCTGATGAAGGAAGGGAAATAGATGTGTCCAATTAACCTTGCTTGCAAACTGAGTTTGAACAGATGGCTGTTGGTTTACAGATGCTACAAAGATTGTGGGTCTCTCTTAGGTTATTTTGTTAAATGAGTGCTCGGGCGATTGGTGGGAGTTTAGGACTGATGCTTTTCGATTGATATGTGAAGGTATGGGATTTGGGTTTTGGATTAGTGTGCTCGCTAAGATTTTTCTTTCAATCTTATGCCTACATATTCCCGTTTACTGAAACAGGGAAATCAGAGCGTTCGTAGTTCCTCCTATTCTATGGGAGGAAATGGTGTTTTGGTGTCTTGTTCAAAGCCCAAGACGTGAAGCTAAAGGTGGTTTGTATCTTGTTCAAAGCCCAAGATATGAAGTTGAAGGGTCTATTTGTATCTTGTTTGAAGCCCAAGATATGAAGCTAAAAGGTCTTGACTTTAGAGAGAATTTGTCATCTCTAAAGGGGTCTGTTTGTCACAATTGTTGGGTGACTGGTTATAAAGGAGAATTACTTTAACCGGGATATGTGAATCCGGAAATGCCATAATTTCCTTTATAAGGATTTCCGACCTGAAGGAGAAGACTTTAACTCAGTGTAGAGCAATGCTATCTTTCCTTAGGAATTTTTCATGCTAAAAGAGGGATAGTGGCATGGATGTAAATAATCTAGAGGCTTGCCGCTTAGAGCGATTAGATGAAGGGGAAGGAGTTGTTGATGTTTGTGTACTGTGAACGAGGCACAACTTTGATGCTAAAAGGTTGATTAACTCAACTGGAGTTTTCTTATACAAAGCCTAAGAGGAGGCTATTGGCCCAACAAGAGGGAGTTTTTATGTGTCTCGTACGAAGCCCGAGAGAGAGAGGCTAAAAGGGTTGACTCAACAGAAGAATCTTTTATATGTGTCTTGTACGAAGCCCAAGACGGAGGCTAAAGGTGGTGACTCACCAAGAGAATCTTTTATACTCAACAAGAGAGTGATTTTGTATCTCGTACGAAGCCCAAGATGGAGGCTAAAAGGTGATTGACTCAACAAGAGAGTCTTTTATACTCAACAAGAGAGTGTTTTTGTATCTCGTACGAAGCCCGAGATAGAGGCTATAAGGTTTGACTCAACAAGAGAGTCTTTGTATCTCGTACGAAGCCCGAGATGGAGGCTAAAAGGGTATTGTTTCAGTTGAGTGACAGGTCCAGTATGTTGGTTCAACGAGAAAATCAGTTCTTATATGAGTAACACTGTATTCATGGATTTGATCTGAGAATTAGGATTGTTTCCTGTTCTTTAAGGAGACGGGGAATCCAAAGGGTATTTGAGACTGTCCAAGTCTGTGGGTGTTTCCTTACTTGAGAATGTCTTTGAGACTCAAGGAAATTAGACTGTCCAAGTCTAGAGTTTTATCTTTTGTACTATACTTAAAGAAACAGTTGTAGTACGTTCACGGTAAAAAGATCTAGACTCTTTGAAAGACTGTTCTATTAAGATGACTAATTTCTGTTCCTATACCTCTAGGAGGTCGTCGGGACAATTTGTACGAAGCCCAAGAGGAGGCTGGAAACTTTTAAGAAGCCAAGGGATAATTTGTACGAAGCCCAAGAGGAGGCTATCATTCCCGGAGGAAGAAATCATTTATACGAAGCCTAAGAGGAGGCTGTGAATACTTCTAAGAAGCCGACGGGTCCTTGTACAACGTCCAAGAGGAGGCGGGGATGCTTTTAAGAAGCCTGTGGGTCCCCAAACCCCGAGAAGTTCAAGACAGGCTATTCACAAAGAATAGATCAAGCCAGGAAAGTTCGAGAATTTGGAAGAAACTCAAGAGATGCCATTCACGGAGAAAAGATCATCTCTGGGGAATAGAGTTTCTTTGACGATTTCTAAAGGTGACAGTCTGTGAAAGGGTTCACCGAGAATGCTGCCTTTCACGTCTCCATATTGTTTAACCACAAGAGGAGGGAAGACTGTGTCTGGTAATCCTATGGGGATCTAGTTTTGTCTACTTTTAAGAGTGATCAACGGGCTTAATGCAAGACGTAGTTGCCGGGGAAACTCTAAATATCTATACTATTATTACTCAGTTGATATGAGTTTATGTAAGAAGACTTCGAGTGAAACAGCCCCACAATACAGTTATATGTATATGAAAGCGGATAAAGAAAGCATATAAACACTTACTCGGTTGTAGAGCTTCCATGCTGTTTGGTTAGTTGTTCAACAAAGAAAGATTGAAAACAACAGTATATTCAAAATTAAAGGAGGAAGTATTTTGAAAAGATGTTGGGGCTACAGCTCAGGGAGAGGCCCAAGGTTTATCAGTGATCGCACTGTCGTTTTGTACAGAGGGACTTAAACAAGTGACTGAGGCCCAAAAAGGTTTTATGTACAAAGGGATGGGTCTTACACTCTCTCAAGAGGCCCAAAGAGTTTAAAAAGAATGGGGCTTATAACACGAGGGTAGGCCCAGATGTTTTTTGTTTTGAAATGGCGATCGCGCCTAGATTTTCTGTTAACACAGAGGGACTTATACAATATATGAGGCCCAAATTTGTTTTGGTTAAAAGGGGTTTGGGTCTTACACTCTAATAGAGGCCCAAAAATGATTTTGAATGGGTCATATAGCTCGAAGAGAGGCCCAGGGTTTGTTTTCAACGGACGATGATCGCGTCGAACTTTTTGAAATACAACGGGACTTATACAATAAGTGAGGCCCAAAATAGGTTTGTATTTACAAAGGATTGGGTCTTACACTCTATTAGAGGCCCAAAAATGATTTTGAATGGGTCTTATAGCTCGAAGAGAGGCCCAAGGTTTGTTTTTCAACGGACTATGATCACGTCGAACTTTTTGAAATACAACGGGACTTATACCATAAGTGAGACCCAAAATAGGTTTGTATTTACAAAGGATTGGGTCTTACACTCTATTAGAGGCCCAAAGTGAATTTTAGGAAAAGAAATGGGGCTTACAACATGAGGGGAGGCCCATATGTTTTTGAAAAGGCGATTGCTCCAAGATCTTTGAAAACACTGTGGGTCTTATACAATGACTGAGGCCCAAAATTATTTTGGTTTCAAAAAATAAGGGTTGGGTCTTACACTCTATTAGAGGCCCAAAAAGTTTTTGAAAATGATTTGTGAGGGTGAAAATCAAAGAAACCCCAATTTCATTTTTTAAAGGGCATTTTTCAAAGAAAAATCAAGTAAAAAATGATAAAAATATCAAATAAAATCATTAATCATGTTATAAACAGTGATTAAGGTTTATGAAAAAGTATTTTATCCACATGAATATTTAAAATCATTTTGGTTTTAAAAAATCAAGAAAAAGAAATCATTTTAAAAGCATTGAAAACAATTTAAAACAATATTTTTGAATATATTAAAAATATATCAAATAATAATATTTTTTTGTGATTTTTTGTGGATTAAAATATTATGGAGTATGAATAAGAAGTGTGTAAAACAGAATTGGAAAATGATGATTTTTGCTATGTAAAAGAATTGGTTGAGTTTTGAAGATAAACTAAGAAAAAGAGAAAAGATGTCACAACATCATATTCGACATCTTTCATAAGTTTTGAAGATAAGAGAAAAAGGGAAGATGTCACAACATCACATTCGACATCTTAAAAAACCAGAACTGCACCTTGGTTTTCAACATCTTTTTTTTTATCAAACTTCAAACATTCATAACTCTCTCAATTTTTAACGAAATTAAAATCCGTAAGAACCTATCTTGACCGATTTTTCGCAAGGAATCCAATGGTATTACTCATGCACACTGAAACTTAATGTACAGAACACACAAAGCAAAAAACCAGAACTTCATGTTGATTTTAAACATCTTTGCTTATCAAATTTTAACACTCATAACTCTCTCAAATTTTAACGAAATTAAAATCCGTAAGAACCTATCTTGACCAATTTTTCGTAAGGAATCCAATGGTATCACTCATACATACTGAAACTTAATGTACAACACACATAAGTCAAAAAACCAGATATGCACCTTAAGTTTAAAACAACATAAACTCCATATATGAACATGTTAAAGTGCAAACAGTAGGAGAATCATAACATACACACTAACGACTACATTTTTGCTTCAAGAATTGTTCAATATGATGCATATATGTGGACAACAAAGGAAAGCATGATTCAAAGAATTCAAGTGTGAATTTTACCTCTTTTTTGGAGATTTTGTGCAACCTACCAAGTGCTTTGTTCCAAAAATGATTTGATGCGTTGGACACCCTCAAATGACCTCTCCGAAGCTTTTAGGATGGTTGGAATCAACTGGAAACCTCTGGAGCAAGTTGGAGCTCTTTCTTGCAAAATGGGCAAAAGTGGCCAAAATGCCAACTCTCTCAAATGGTGTTCCAGATGGGGGGAACCATTTGGGACAATTCAAGGATGATATTTGGAGTGTGTTTAAGGTTTTATCTGGCAGCAATAGTGAATGGTGGCTGCAGCAGAGGTTTGTTCAATGTTGGCCAATGAAAATCTAAGTCTCCTCTAGCCATTGACTAGAGGTTAGGGCACAGGCTGCTGGTTCCCTAGTTGTTGGAGGAATCTTAACTGAAGTCAGTTAGAGGAAGCTCAGTTCATGCCACCTCTAAGTATCCATTAAATGCCCCAAACCAAAATTGGATTCTTGTCCCTCTTTTAGGGTTTTTTAGGTTTGGCATGCTACTTGTGGAATCTTGGACTTGGGAGGCTTATGGATCAGATCACCCCCCTTGGATTTGATCCTCAGATGTGTCCAAAATGATGACAAGGCTTGGAAATTCGTGTGGCACAAGAAATGTGCAAATCTGTCCTGAAACATGTCTTAAAAATCAGCTGCAGCAAGCCTTGTTGTAAAATCCATAACTTCTTGCCTAAGAATGATAAATGGCTGTTCCAGGACTCTATGGAAAGCTGAGATGACATACTTCAACTTTGATGTTTGACCCTAGACTTGGTTCAATTTGGATCATGAAGAAAAACATCCTTGAAGTTGGGACATTCTTGCTGGAAAAATATTAATGATGTCCTATGAAATATTGGAACATCTGACTACTTTGAACATTAATAATTCCAAACTTCAATCACTTGTATCTTTTAATCCACTATGATATTTTGAGTTGAAGTGAATTGCATCTTTGATGCTTGTCTTGCATGGTGACAAAGCTTGAAAATTGTGTGGCACAAGAAAAAGTGCACAAAATCTGTCCTAAAAAATAGCTGCAGCAAGCCTTCTTGTAAAGTCCATAACTTCCTGCTCGAGTGTGAAAAATGGACGTTCTACAACTTTCTGGAAAGCTGAGATAACGTACTTCAACTTTGATGTTCAAGGTTTGTGAAGATAAGACTTGTAAAGTTGTCAAAAATGACCTTGAACTTGTGTGGTCAAATCTGTCCTAAAAGCTGTCATGAAAACTCTGTTTTATCAATGCCTTTTGTAGAGACCATAACTTTCGGCTCGAGAATGATAAATGAGCTTTCTAGGACTTTCTGGAAAGGTGAGATGACGCACTTCAACTTTGATGTTCAAGGTTTGGATTGAATCAACTTGGATCATGGAGAAAAACACCCTTGAAGTTGGGACATTCTTGCTGGAAAAATATTAATGATGTCCTATGAAATTTTGGAACATCTGACATTAAGAATTACCAACTTTGGTCACTTATATCTTTCAATCCTTATGATATTTTAAGTTGATTCCTTCTTCAATGTTGAAGTATCAAATACCCTCTTTAAAAGTAGCCCTTACGCAAAACCAATGGATGCTTGGGTCAATAGTTACAACCTTGAAAAGTTGTGCACTTGAACATGATTTTAACTTAGAAAAAATTTATAAGTTTCTTTCAATTTGATCAATTTTGCAATTTTGCATGATTTCTTGATTTAAATTTGATCAAATTAAATCATCCATCATATTTTCTTGAGTAATGGCTTGTGAAGTTCAAAGTTGACGAAAAGTCAAACTTTGACTTTCTGCGTCAGTTGACTTTATATTAGATGAACTTGAGGCTTGATCCACTTGAAATGTTGCACTCTTGTGCTTAATTCTTGATGTGGGAGTCCTCTTGATCCTTTGTGGGTGTTTAAGAGGTTAGACAAGTTGAAGATCATGTCATTCCTTGATTGATCATTTGTCTAAAGGCTCTGAGAGGGCTTGAAACCCTAAGTTTGATTGTAGTGAATGCTCAATAATTCCTTGAGGAAATTGATGAGGCACAAAGGTACATCCATATTGTGATGATGATTTACACAATGATGGGAAATCTTAGTGGTCAAAATTTGGGGTATGACAGATGCCCCTATTTAATCTTCTTGGACCCGAAGGTGTGAATGGCGAAGGTATTCGGGCATTCGGGGTGCAAGAGGATTAAATATCAGAATACCCAAAATTTTGATGGTGTTTATGAATGGTAGCTTACGCATTCATCTTCTTTAGCTAAGCGATGATGCTTAGAAAAGGTAAACTTCCCCTCAATCCTGGTCTCCTACCAAGGAACTGGTCTCAGTTTTCTTTTGAAATAAACCTCCCCTCGATCCTGGTTTCCTACCAAGGAACTGGTCTTAGTTTCTTTTGTCAACTTCCCCTCGATTCTGGTTTCCTACCAAGGAACCGGTCTCAGTTTCTGATTTAAACTTCCCCTCGATCCTGGTTTCCTACCAAGGAACTGGTCTTAGTTTCTGAAGTAAACTTCCCCTCGATCCTGGTTTCTTACCAAGGAACCGATCTCAGTTTCTGTTTTAAACTTCCCCTCGATCCTGGTTTCCTACCAAGGAACTGGTCTCAGTTTCTTTTGTCAATAAACTTTCTTGATAAGGAACGCTGTTTGTAGCGGTTTTCCTTCAAACTTCTCGCCGAATTTTCCTGGGGAGATGCCATTTGAGTGAAAAAAGTTTTGATGTCAGACTTGCTGGGGAACCCATTCGTCTGAATTGTATAGGTACACAAACTTCTCTGTTTGGAGACGCCATTTTTCGATTCTACTGGGGAAAGCGAGTCTCTTGAGAGACTGTTTCCGTTTGGGGGTGTTACATTATACTTTTCCTGAGGTCTTTTCAGAGAAATGCCATACGATGTACCCCAATTTTGAGAGGCTTTCTCTGGGGATTTTCCTTAATCCGGGAAAGCAAATATATCATCTTCAATGGCGAAGAGTGATATTTGTTGAAAGTTTTCTTGTTTCTCAGAGGTTCAAGTTATCAAAGTGGTCAAGGACCGTCTCTAATCCAGAGATAAATGGGAGAGAGATTACTTAGATGATTCACTTCCTAACGAGGAAAGATCTGACAACTCGATTGAGAGGACTTTTATCACTAGGGGATAAGACCGACTAGAGTGATAGTGATGCAATATGAATATGAGTGTAGATCAATAATGCATGATGTATGTATGTATATGCTGACAAAACTGACGCAACATACAGATTAAAGGATGAACACGACTGGATACTCGGCCACAGTGGGGCATGTAGAAATATCGCTGGTTCAAGATAGCAATTTTGCCTTGCTTAGGAGAGATATTCCCTGCGGGGAATACCTTTGGTCGAGCTTAGGAGATGAGAACTCGGCCGAGGGCATCAGATGGGAAAACCGCATCTGATACAGTTGATCCTTCGTTCAGGAGTACTGGTCTAGAAGGAGTACTTTGATTCTGCACTTTGAGGTTCGAACATCTTTGGAGAAGCGACCGATGTTCTTCTGATGTTCAACAGTCAAAAGAAATTGCCATCTTTATTTTAAAAGCAGAAAAAGTTTGACAAGTAAATTCATTTTTGTTTTATTTTCAAGAATCATTAATCATGTTAAAAACATCATTCTGTAAAGCTAAAACAAGTAATAATTACAAACAAAAGCACAAGGGCTCAAATTTTATTGATAGGATGGAAATCAGCTGAACGCGTGATTCCATAGAGTATTTACAAAGTTAGAAAATGGTAATTTACAGGGAAAAGGGCTACGTTGAAACATAACGACCACTATCCTTCTACCAACTTTGAATTTGGGACATCCTGAGCTTCTGTTGAAGATGACCTTGACTGGAGTCTCTGATGGATGGCATGACTGCTGATGAGCTGAACTGATCAGACGTAGTTACTTGCCATTAATCCCTAACTTTTGCCTGGATTGTACTTGGAGATTTCCAATCCACCGGGATGATTTTTGATCATGTCTCTACTTTTTGCCTGGATCGCCCTTTCGGGTTTTCAATCCACCGAGACTTTTTTTTTTTTTTTTAGTTTAGGCGAAGTATTTTTTGACTACGTCAACATTCGTGGGGTAGGAAAATTCTTCTCCATCCATGGTTGCGAGTCTCAATGCGCCGCCTGAGAAAGCTTTCTTGACCACATAGGGGCCGTCATAATTCGGAGTCCATTTGCCCCAAGAGTCAGTGAGAAAAGATTGTATCTTCTTGAGAAGTTTGAAGATTGGCGCGCATTCTGCTGTCATGAGGAATATGAATCTGGAGATGTAATTCAGACGTCCCAGGAATCCTCTGACTTGTTTTTCAGTTTTCGGAGAAGGCATTTTTCGAATGGCTTTGACCTTGTCACGATCAACCTCAATTCCCTTCTGGCTGACGATGAACCCTAAAAGTTTCCCTGAACGGACACCGAAGGTGCACTTGTTGGGATTCAAGCGGAGTTTGTACTTTCTCAACCGCTCGAATAGCTTTGACAGGTGGGTCACATGCTCCTCTTCTATCTTAGATTTTGCAATCATATCATCGACATATACCTCAATTTCTTTGTGTATCATGTCATGAAAAAGAGTAGTCATGGCCCTTTGATAGGTTGCCCCGGCGTTCTTCAAACCGAATGGCATTACCTTGTAACAAAAGGTACCCCATGGGGTGATGAAGGAAGTTTTCTCCATATCTTTCGGCGCCATTTTTATCTGATTATAGCCCGAGATTCCATCCATGAAAGAGAAAACTTTGAACTTTGTTGTACTGTCTACCAGCATGTCAATGTGTGGTAAGGGAAAGTCGTCCTTTGGACTTGCCTTGTTTAGATCTCTATAATTGACACACATTCTGACTTTTCCGTCCTTTTTTGGAACGGGTGCGATATTGGCTAGCCATTGAGGATATTCAGACGTAGCGAGGAAACCCGCGTCAATCTGTTTCTGTACCTCCTCTTTGATTTTGACAGCCATGTCTGGATGAGTCCGTCTCAACCTTTGTTTTACCGGCGGACATTCTGATCTCAACGGTAGATGATGTTCCACGATGCTGGTATCCAACCCTGGCATATCCTGATAGGACCAAGCGAATACATCGGGGAACTCCTTGAGAAGCTTTGTCAAACTTTCTTTAACAGTTGGACTGAGAAGTGCCCCAATCTTGACTTCTTTTCTCTCTTCTTCTGATCCTAAGTTAACTGTTTCCAGCAACTCTTTGTGAGGCTCAATGGACCTTTCCTCTTGTCGGAGTAATCGGGAGATCTCTTCTGGAATTTCTTCGTCATTTTCTTCTTCAGCCTCAAATACCGGGAACTCAAAGTTAGGAGAAGGCATTGGATCGTATGTTTCAACTGGGTTTAAAACAAGCAATCTGCATGACGTGATGATTTGTGTTTAGAAGAGATAGAGAAAATGCAAGTGTGTGCAGTGTATTTCTTTTACTGCTTGTTTTTATTATTGAGTTATTTTTTAGGATTACCATTTTCTAAGAGAAGCAAAAAGAGAAAACAGCAATTAATGCAGAAATTATAGAACGACGTTATTTTATTAATGAACAAGTCGATTCATGAAACTACAACCCTATAAAACAAAACTCTGTCGCTTTGGGCGAAGCGAAGAGGGAAATTTACAGAAAGTGAGCCTTATCAAAACATCAGTTTCACCTGGGCAGGGTGAAAGGTTAAAGTAAAGATGGAAATTACTTCGACTTATGAACAATCTTCGGAACATCGACAGCAACCCATTAGCGGTGAACTCCTCGGTGAATCACAAAGTCTGGCACCTTCCTTGATTTGTCTTTGGAAATAACGCTGATTTCTGGTGGAGTGGGATCATTGGAATCTGTCTCCCAAGCAGAGTTGTCATAGGAGGATTCCTCTGTTGTATTTTGCATAGCATTTGTGCTCTCAAGTAAATCTCCCCATCCAGTTGGCTGGATGTCTTCGAGCCTGATATAAGAGCTCTCAAGAGCAGTGTACTTGACCATATAGTCGTATTTTCCACTTGGTTGTCCTAAGATGTCCCACACTTCTGTGGAACTGGAGGAGTCATCCTTCTCGATGATGTTGACCTCGGGGAAAGCATAGTTGATGAATTCTAGTCCTGCAAACGTTGCAAATTCATCGTCGTGATGAATATTTTCTGGATAACCTGAGTGTTGATCCCATGACATGGTGGGGACGCAGGTATTCTATTCAATGATACTCAGCTGATTTTCATTGTTCGGCTGACTTTCTTGCCCCTAGTCTCCTGGGCACGGCTTCCACATTGGCAGGCCATCCATCGGGCCATAATAGTCATGGTCAAAGTTGTCTTTCATCAGAGTGTCTTCCTCTAATGAGTTTGGCGGAGCACGACATCCTTCCGGATCACAATTTCCGTATATCGTTTCGACGTCTGACCTTGGTATAAACCTCGGACTCTGCGTGGGAAAGCAGAATGGGGTATGCGTTTCGTCCATATAGATTGGAAGCCACCAGTGGTTCAACAAGTGCTAAAGTGTTTCCTGGACAAGGGCACAACCTTGATCGTTTTCGCAACCCGCTTTGCAGTTCTGATAATCATGTGATACCAGGAATCCGAGACGGACCTGTTATGCGTGTAACTCCACCAGGCTGGTATTCATCAAGCGAATATTGAAGATTTGAATCATGTTGATCTGATAGGGATTCCTATTATGGTAGTCTTGGATCCATCCAAGATCCATCTGACGCTAGAGGGCCTCTTGTACAAAAGAGCATCCCTGTTTGTTTACTGAGCAAGTCAGATAAGAACTGTAATCGTGTCGCGGCAGATTATGATACTGGCTTTGCCTTGAGTGCATTGCCACCAGGTTAACATTTATTGCACGTGGAATTCGTATAAACCATGTTAACTCCACGAACTCGGTGCTCTTGGATCCATTCGAGATCCATCTATTCCTGTAGAGCTGATTGCACCACAGAACACCCTCGATTGCTTTTAGAGCAGATATCACACTGGTGACAATTATGAGGTGGCACATGGCCATATCAACTCTGTCTACAATGCATCTTGACCAGATTGGTCCTTAACAAGAGTACATCATGAATTTGATAGACGTTGTTAGACTCTCCCTCTATCAGGTTGACTGCAGCTTTCTCATGTTGAGGCAGCGGGTTCGTGAGAACATTGGGATTCGTATCTTTGAAAGGTAAAAGCCCGCTCCTAACAAGCTTTTGCACGTCAGATTTGAAATTGAGACAGTTCTTTATGTTATGCCCTGGACCTCCTTGATGATAAGGGTAAGTCTGATCCACTTTGAATCAAAAAGGTGGATTCTCCGATACTATAAGAGGAGACTTAGTCTGGACGTTCCCTTTGACCAGTAATAACGGAAATAATTCCGTGTACGATACGGGTATAGGATCAAATCCTGGTGGCCGCGTTGTACGGTTGTTATTGTATGGAGGACGAGCCTGCTGAAGAGGCTGTTGTGTCCTTTGTTGAAGCTGCTGTTGATTAGGTTGGCTCTGCGCAACCTGAGGTTGATACGTAGAAACAGGCGTAGGGTTGATAGCAGGAGTTACAGCTGCTACTGGTTGGTACCGTCGCCTTTGCTTTCCGAGAGAGATATTCCCAATATCCTGCTTTTTTTTTTCTTAGGGAGAGCACTACCGTATCATTTTGTACTACTTGATGATCCAACGTCTTTTACTAAACGTCCTTCCCGGACGGCTTCCTCAAGACGAACTCCTATGCCCACCATCTCGGTGAAGTCACTGGGTGCACTGGCAACCATTCTGTCGTAGTAAAATGTGCTCAAGGTCTTTAAGAAGATCTTTGTCATCTCTTTTTCCTCAAGAGGTGGAGAGATCTGAGTGGCAATTTCACGCCATCTCTGAGCGTAATCTTTTAAGGTTTCCTTGTCCTTTTGTGACATTGATCTGAGTTGATCTCTGTCGGGTGCCATGTCCAAATTGTATTTATATTGTTGGACGAAGGCAGTGCCAAGATCTCTGAAAGTGCTGATCGTAGCACGGTTTAAACCCATGTACCATTTTAATGCGGCACCGGTTAAACTATCCTGGAAGTAGTGAATCAGTAGGTCCTGATTTTCTGTCTGAGCTGACATTCGCCGAGCGTACATCACCAAGTGACTTTGAGGGCAAGAGTTACCCTTGTATTTTTCAAAGTCGGGCACTTGGAATTTGTGCGAAACTTTCACATTGGGGACCAAGCAGAGGTCCGCGGCGTCCTTTCCAAATAGATCCTGACCGCGAATAGCTTGGAATTCCTTTTGCATTTCCAGGAACTGTTCCTGGAACTCATTCATTCTTTCGAACATGCTTTCGTTTCCACCAGAAGGTATCTGCGAAATCTGTCCTTCCGGGACAGTGTGTACCACGGGTTGTGGTATAGTCATTATGGCCGAGACTCTCGGTGCCTCCCGAAGTTTATAACCTTCAGGATTTGCTGTCATGCCCCTGGCATCTTCGCTTTCCCGAAGTTTGTAACCTTCAGGCCCAGCGATTCCTGCAGTGATTTCCTGATCTTCAGTGATCGGCGGAACATATCCTTCCGGGATATAATTAACAGTCATGCCCCAGGGACGATCTTTCGGCATTCGATACCTAGGATCATACTTCTCCACTATGGGCATTGAGGTGATATCTGAGATCACAGTTCTTTGTTGTTGAGCTTCTGCCATGGCTAGCATGTCGTTACGAAGCTTTCTCATATCCTCTCTTTGAGCGTCGATCTCTTATTTCAACTCTCTATTCTCTTCCTCGAGATCATCCATCTTTTTCTGATGATTGGCCCGAGTATTGTACAAATGAGACAGTTTGACTCTAGAACCGAGACACAAACGTGAGATTCGTAGGTAAGAAGAATACGTGACGTGGGAATGATGAATACAATGATTATATTAATTGTTTTTTGGTTTAATCAAAATAAACTTCGACAATTAGATTGCAAATATCAAACTGTGGGGAAACCCCGTTTTATTGAATTCAAAGGATTGCGGAAATGGAAATACAATAGATTACAAAGTGCGGAAACAGAAACCTAAGCTAATGGGTCCCGAGTCCTCTCTGAGGAGAATCCGGGTGCTGATTCTGGTACTTTCCTTTTTTTGGAGCGAGGCTCTTGGGCCGTTGTCGGGTTGTCATTCCTTTGCCAAGTGAAAGGAGCGAGCAAATTCCTTTGGTCATCCTAATTATCCACAGCATGCTGCTCCAAAATTTCAATAAGGGCATCTTTATCCTTCAGTAATTGCTGTATTTTGATGCACTCCACATTGAGGGTGCGGTACTTGTTCTTCCAAGACCTCCTCTCCCGTTGAACTTTATTGAGAGTAACCTGAAGTTTTTCCGTTTCAGTCATGAAGTACATGACAGATTCCCTTGGCGGAAGAACTCCGTGACGAGGATAAGGCATCTTTAGCTTGAGAGCTCTAGTTTGTACCCAGTGGAGATAAGGCTCCACCAAGACACAGTCCAGTTTTCCTAGAGACTCCCGTCCTTTCTTGTGAACATGTTTCCAAGCGTGCACTATTTCCATCTTTAGTGCTCTATCATTTTCTCCTTCTTTGAAGAAAAGACCTTCAGATGAGCATTCCGTGGGACATGCCTCATCGGGTATCCAAATTAACGACGAACCAATACTGGATGGTAGTTGATTCCTCCTTTAGTTCCTATGAGGGGTACGTTGGGAAAGTTTCCACAACGGTCAATGATCCTGATCCCTTCATAAATCCTATTGCACCAATCTATGTCAGAGTTGGTAAGAGACATGATTTTTTGCGACCAACGTAAGGCACTCTTATGATCCCAAAAAGCAGCAGACTTGGGCAAATGGGAGATAAACCATTTATATAGCAGGGGTACACAGCACATGATCATTCCTCCGCTGTACAAATTCCCTAAGTGTACAGAATGATACGCTTCTGTGAGCAAAGTTGGCACAGGGTTTCCAATGAGAAAAACCTTAATGGCATTGATATCTACAAAGTTATTAATGTTGGGAAACAAAAATAACCCGTAGGTGAGAAAAACAAAGATGCTTTCAAAAGCAGTCACGTTCCCTATACTGGAAAAGTACAAGGCCTTCTTTATCAAGAATTGGGCTGACAAACCTTGGATGCCACCCTTAGTGGTCAGGTGAGTCTTGACTTCCGACTCATCCAAATAAATTGCTCTTGCAATGGTCTGATCCTTTGGAATTTCTTCCAGTCCAGAAAAAGGAGCTCGATTAGTGATGTGTAAATCAATCAGATGAGAATATTCCTCCAGCGTTGGTGCGAGCTGGTAATCCAGAAATGTGAAACAGTGATAAACTGGATCGTAAAACTGAATGAGTGCTTCCATGATTCCTTCAATCACATGGACTCTTAACAAAGGTAGCAGGCCTCCGTATTTGGCTCTGAAAGCTTCAGGGTTAGTGATCATCCTCGCTAAACTTCTTAAATCCTCTAGTTTTGGAACCTTGAAGGTATACTGGGGAGTTTTCCTTCTACCGAAATCCATAAGCGCAATCTTTTTCTCTGACATTTGCAATCATTGTCTTAGTTTAATTTGAAAAAGAGAGACTAGAAGAGAAGTTTTTCTTTGCTTTAATGTTTTTTTATATGAATGCATGAATGCAGCACACAAAAACATAGAAAAAACATGGGGTCAAAGGGTCGGTGTCATGAAGTCAAGGCTCTACCCCCCCCCCCCAAGGTTTTCTACGGGTGATTTTTTTGTACCTGTCACTCAAAATCATTGATTCCTGAGAACACCAGCGGGCCAGGCACCGTGCTAGGTGATTGCCATCAAAGAAACCTCAGAAAAGGGTAGTTTATCGCGTAACAGCTATTCCCGATAGCTTCCGCACTACAAAAAAAAGGTGATTTTCCTATGTGTATACTCAATCTTTCCACATGCGGCATCACACGCATTCCCATTAGTAGAAAAATAAACACGTATATCAATTAAGAAAAGTAGTATATATATTCATCCTAAAGTCCTAGACTTTAAAGAGCTATGAATCCTATGGTCCTGACAAAAATGGCTCCCCGGCGGAGTCGCCATTTTGTGGTACCTTCCCAACTTTAAAGGGTTTTGACCTAAGATCCTAGTGAAGTCAACAAAAAGTCCTATCCTAGTGAAATCCCAAAGAAAGTCAAATCGGCCCCACGGTGGGCGCCACCTTTCTGTGGCATTTTTTTTAAGGTTTCTACCTAAGAGATGGGAAGAGAACAAGATCTCGTTGTCCCTAGTGAAGTCGCCATTTTCCTGTAGCGAGCGATTTTGGACGTGGTTGCGAAGCACTATCGCTTTGGTACTACAGTTCGATTCATTTTTTATCCTATTGAAGCTGATGAAGGAAGGGAAATAGATGTCTCCAATTAACCCTGCTTACAAACTGATTTTGAACAGATGACTGTTGGGTTACAGATGCTACAAAGATTGTGGGTCTCTCTTAGGTTATTTTGTTAAAATAGTGCCCGGGCGATTGGTGGGAGTTTAGGACTGATGCTTTTCGATTGATATGTGAAGGTACGGGATTTGGGTTTTGGATTAGTGTGCTCGCTAAGATTTTTCTTTCAATCTTATGCCGACGTATTCCCGTTTACCGAAACAAGGAAATCAGAGTGTTCGTAGTTCCTCCTATTCTATGGGAGGAAATGGTGTTTTGGTGTCTTGTTCAAAGCCCAAGACGTGAAGCTAAAGGTGGTTTGTATCTTGTTCAAAGCCCAAGATGTGAAGCTGAAGGGTCTATTTGTATCTTGTTCGAAGCCCAAGATATGAAGCTAAAAGGTCTTGACTTTAGAGAGAATTTGTCATCTATAAAGGGGTCTGTTTGTCACAATTGTTGGGTGACTGGTTATAAAGGAGAATTACTTTAATCGGGATATGTGAATCCAAAAATGCCATAATTTCCTTTATAAGGATTTCTAACCTGAAGGAGAAGACTTTAACTCAGTGTAGAGCAATGCTATCTTTCCATAGGAATTTTTCATGCTAAAAGAGGGACAGTGGCATGGATGTAAATAATTCAGAGGCTTGCCGCTTACAGCGATTAGATGAAGGGGAAGGAGTTGTTGATGTTTGTGTACTTTGAACGAGGCACAACTTTGATGCTAAAAGGTTGATTAACTCAACCAGGGTTTTCTTATACAAAGCCTAAGAGGAGGCTATTGGCCCAACAAGAGGGAGTTTTTATATGTCTCGTACGAAGCCCGAGAGAGAGAGGCTAAAAGGGTTGACTCAACAGGAGAATCTTTTATATGTGTCTTGTACGAAGCCCAAGACGGAGGCTAAAGGTGGTGACTCACCAAGAGAATCTTTTATACTCAACAAGAGAGTGATTTTGTATCTCGTACGAAGCCCGAGATGGAGGCTAAAAGGTGATTGACTCAACAAGAGAGTCTTTTATACTCAACAAGAGAGTGTTTTTGTATCTCGTACGAAGCCCGAGATGGAGGCTATAAGGTTTGACTCAACAAGAGAGTCTTTGTATCTCGTACGAAGCCCGAGATGGATGCTAAAAGGGTATTGTTTCAGTTGAGTGACAGGTCCAGTATGTTGGTTCAACGAGAAAATAAGTTCTTATATGAGTAACACTGTACTCATGGATTTGATCTGAGAATCGGGATTATTTCCCGTTCTTTAAGGAAACGGGGAATCCAAAGGGTATTTGAGACTGCCCAAGTCTGCGGGTGTTTCCTTACTTGAGAATGTCTTTGAGACTCAAGGAAATTAGACTGTCCAAGTCTAGAGTTTTATCTTTTGTACTATACTTAAAGAAACAGTTGTAGTACATTCACGGTAGAAAGATCTAGACTCTTTGAAAGACTGTTCTATTAAGATGACTAATTTCTGTTCCTATACCTCTAGGAGGTCGTCGGGATAATTTGTACGAAGCCCAAGAGGAGGCTATCATTCCCGGAGGAAGAAATCATTTATACGAAGCCTAAGAGGAGGCTGTGAATACTTCTAAGAAGCCGACGGGTCCTTGTACAACGCCCAAGAGGAGGCGGGGATGCTTTTAAGAAGCCTGTGTGTCCCCAAACCCCTAGAAGTTCAAGACAAGATATTCAAAAAGAATAGATCAAGATGGGAAAGTTCGAGAATTTGGAAGAAACTCAAGAGATACCATTCACGGAGAAAAGATCATCTCTGGGGAATAGAGTTTCTTTGACGATTTCTAAAGGTGACAGTCTGTGAAAGGGTTCACAGAGAATGCTGCCTTTCACGTCTCCATATTGTTTAACCCCAAGAGGAGGGAAGACTGTGTCTGGTAATCCTATGGGGATCTAGTTTTGTCTACTTTTAAGAGTGATCAACGGGCTTAATGCTAGACGTAGTTGCCGCGGAAACTCTAAATATCTATACTATTATTACACAGTTGATATGAGTTTATGAAAGAAGACTTACAGTGAAACAGCCCCACAATACAGTTATATGTATATGAAAGCGGATAAAGAAAGCATATAAACACTTACTCGGTTGTAGAGCTTCCATGCTGTTTGGTTAGTTGTTCAACAAAGAAAGATTGAAAACAACAGTATATTCAAAATTAAAGGAGGAAGTATTTTGAAAAGATGCTAGGGCTTACAGCTCAGGGAGAGGCCCAAGGTTTATCAGTGATCGCACTGTCGTTTTGTACAGAGGGACTTATAAAAGTGACTGAGGCCCAAAAAGGTTTTCTGTACAAAGGGATGGGTCTTACACTCTCTCAAGAGGCCCAAAGAGTTTAAAAAGAATGAGGCTTATAACACGAGGGTAGGCCCAGATGTTTTTTGTTTTGAAATGGCGATTGCACCGAGATTTTCTTTTAACATAGAGGGACTTATACAATATCTGAGGCCCAAATTTGTTTTGGTTAAAAGGGGATTGGGTCTTACACTCTAATAGAGGCCCAAAAATGATTTTGAATGGGTCTTATAGCTCAAAGAGAGGCCCAGGGTTTGTTTTCAACAGACGATGATCGCGTCGAACTTTTTGAAATACAACGGGACTTATACAATAAGTGAGACCACAAATAGGTTTGTATTTACAAAGGATTGGGTCTTACACTCTATTAGAGGCCCAAAAATGATTTTGAATGGGTCTTATAGCTCGAAGAGAGGCCCAAGGTTTGTTTTTCAACGGACTATGATCGCGTCGAACTTTTTGAAATACAACGGGACTTATACCATAAGTAAGGCCCAAAATAGGTTTGTATTTACAAAGGATTGGGTCTTACACTCTATTAGAGGCCCAAAGTGTATTTTAGGAAAAGAAATGGGGCTTACAACACGAGGGGAGGCCCAGATGTTTTTGAAAAGGCGATGGCGCCAAGATCTTTGAAAACACCGTGGGTCTTATACAATGACTGAGGCCCAAAATTATTTTGGTTTCAAAAAATAAGGGTTGGGTCTTACACTCTATTAGAGACCCAAAAAGTTTTTGAAAATGATTTGTGAGGGTGAAAATCAAAGAAACCCCAATTTCATTTTTTAAAGGGCATTTTCAAAGAAAAATCAAGTAAAAAATGATAAAAATATCAAATAAAATCATTAATCATGTTATAAACAGTGATTAAGGTTTATGAAAAAGTATTTTATCCACATGAATATTTAAAATCATTTTGGTTTTAAAAAATCAAGAAAAAGAAATCATTTTAAAAGCATTTAAAACAATTTAAAACAATATTTTTGAATATATTAAAAATATATCAAATAATAATATTTTTTTGTGATTTTTTGTGGATTAAAATATTATGAAGTGTGTAAAACAGAATTGGAAAATGATGATTTTTGCTATGTAAAATAATTGGTTGAGTTTTGAAGATAAACTAAGAAAAAGAGGAAAGATGTCACAACATCACATTCGACATCTTTCATGAGTTTTGAAGATAAGAGAAAAAGGGAAGATGTCACAACATCACATTCGACATCTTAAAAAACCAGAACTGCACCTTGGTTTTCAACATCTTTTTTTTATCAAACTTCAAACATTCATAACTCTCTCAATTTTTAACGAAATTAAAATTCGTAAGAACCTATCTTGACCGATTTTTCGCAAGGAATCCAATGGTATTACTCATGCACACAGAAACTTAATGTACAGAACACACAAAGCAAAAAACCAGAACTGCATGTTGATTTTAAACATCTTTGCTTATCAAACTTTCAACACTCATAACTCTCTCAATTTTTAACGAAATTAAAATCTGTAAGAACCTATCTTGACCAATTTTTTGCAAGGAATCCAATGGTATCACTCATACATACTAAACATAATGTACATCACACACAAGGCAAAAAACCAGATTTGCACCTTAAGTTGAAAACAACATAAACTCCACATATGAACATGTTAAAGTGCAAACAGTAGGAGAATCATAACATACACACTAAGGACTACATTTTTTCTTCAAGAATTGTTCAATATGATGCATGTATGTGGACAACAAAGGAAAGCATGATTCAAAGAATTCAAGTTGTGAATTTTACCTCTTTTTTGGAGATTTTGTGCAACCTACCAAGTGCTTTGTTCCAGAAATGATTTGATGCTTTGGACACCCTCAAATGACCTCTTAGAAGCTTTTAGTATGGTTGGAATCAGCTGGAAACCTCTGGAGCAAGTTGGAGCTCTTTCTTGCAAAATGGGCAAAAGTGGCCAAAATGCCAACTCTCTCAAATGGTGTTTCAGATGGGGGAACCATTTGGGATAGTTTAATGATGATATTTGGAGTGTGTTTGAGGTTTTATCTGTTTTGGAAAGTGACTGAATCAAGACATGGCTTGAAAAATGCAAAAAAGTCCAATTTTTGAGGTTTTGAGAGGTGACTTTGTGATTTTGGTGTTATAGGTCACTTGTGAGAGTTTGGACAGCTTAGATATGACATATTGGATGTGTTTGGATCATGAGCTGTGATAGAAATGCTCTCTAACTCAAAAACTCAGAATTACCTTGCTAAAGAAGGTATTTTGGATTGAAAGAAGTGATTTTGAGGAAAGCATCTGTTTGATGGCTTTGGTGTACTCAAACTGAGTACAAATGAGCTCTATTTATAGTAGAGCAAGTTTGTTTTCGCAACAATAGTGAATGGTGGCTGTAGCAGAGGTTTATTCAATGTTAGCCACTGAAAATCCAAGTCTCCTCTAGCCATTGAATAGAGGTTACGGCACAGGCTGCTGGTTCCCTAGTTGTTGGAGGAATCTTAACTGAATTCACTTAGAGGAAGCTCAGTTTATGCCACCTCTAAGCATCCATTAAATGCTCCAAACCAAAATTGGTGTCTTGTCCCTCTTTTAGGGTTTTTTAGGTTTGGCATGCTACTTGTGGAATCTTGGACTTGGGAGGCTTATGGATCAGATCATCGCCCTTAGATTTGATCCTCAGATGTGTCCAAAATGATGACAAGGCTTGGAAATTCGTGTGACATAAGAAATGTGCAAATCTGTCCTGAAACATGTCTTAAAAATCAGCTGCAGCAAGCCTTGTTGTAAAATCCATAACTTCTTGCTCAAGAATGATAAATGGCTGTTCCAGGACTCTATGGAAAGCTGAGATGACATACTTCAACTTTGATGTTTGACCCTAGACTTGGTTCAATTTGGATCATGGAGAAAAACATCCTTGAAGTTGGGACATTCTTGCTGGAAAAATATTAATGATGTCCTATGAATTGTTGGAACATCTGACAACTTTGAACATTAATAATTCCAAACTTTAATCACTTGTATCTTTTAATCCACTATGATATTTTGAGTTGAAGTGAATTGCATTTTGATGCTTGTCTTGCATGGTGACAAAGCTTGAAAATTGTGTGGCACAAGAAAAAGTGCACAAAATCTGTCCTAAAAAACAGCTGCAGCAAGCCTTCTATTAAAGTCCATAACTTCCTGCTCGAGTGTGATAAATGGACGTTCTACAACTTTCTGGAAAGCTGAGATAACATACTTCAACTTTGATGTTCAAGGTTTGTGAAGATAAGACTTGTAAAGTTGTCAAAAATGACCTTGAACTTGTGTGGTCAAATCTGTCCTAAAAGCTGTCATGAAAATTCTGTTTTATCAATGCCTTTTGCAGAGACCATAACTTTCTGTTCGAGAATGATAAATGAGCTTTCTAGGACTTTCTGGAAAGGTGAGATGACGTACTTCAACTTTGATGTTCAAGGTTTGGCTTGAATCAACTTGGATCATGGAGAAAAACATCCTTGAAGTTGGGACATTCTTGCTGGAAAAATATTAATGATGTCCTATGAAATGTTGGAACATCTGACATTAAGAATTCCCAACTTTGGTCACTTATATATTTCAATCCTTATGATATTTTGAGTTGATTCCTACTTCAATGTTGAAGTATCAAATACCCTCTTTAAAAGTAGCCCTTACGCAAAACCAATGGATGCTTGGGTAAATAGTTACAACCTTGAAAAGTTGTGCACTTGAACATGATTTTAACTTAGAAAAAATTTCTAAGTTTCTTTTAATTTGATCAATTTTGCAATTTTGCATGATTTCTTGATTTAAATTTGATCAAATTAAATCATCCATCATATTTTCTTGAGTAATGGCTTGTGAAGTTCAAAGTTGACCAAAAGTCAAACTTTGACTTTCTGCGACAGTTGACTTTGTATTAGATGAACTTGAGTCTTGATCCACTTGAAATGTTGCACTCTTGTGTTTAATTCTTGATGTGGGAGTCCTCTTGATCCTTTGTGGGTGTTTAAGAGGTTAGACAAGTTGAAGATCATGTCATTCCTTGAGGAGATTGATGAGGCACAAAGGTACATCCATATTGTGATGATGATTTACACAATGATGGGAAATCTTAGTGGTCTAAATTTGGGGTATGACATTGTTGTTTAGGATAATATCGGTTTCCAAAGCGTGTTTCTTTTTTACCGGGTGAGCGAGGGCAAAATCTTGGGATTAGGAAGCATGGCTTGTGTCAAGACTGCGAGAGCGTGAGGCAGAACCTTTAAGTCGGTTTATCCTACGGCATGGCAGCATAGTCGTAGTTAGTACCCGTTTTCTATAAGTCCCATCGGTGCACGAAAATCACATTCTGGGATCGTTTTAGTATTAAATTTCAGTTTCCAATTTCAGTCCTTTATTTCCTGTTTAATTTCTGTTTCCCTTCAGCCTTAGCTTTGCACATCAACCTTGGATAACATTAGTTAGGCAATCTGTCCCTGTGGGTTCGAAAACCTTTTTAAGACTACACGATCAACTGTATACTTGCAGATTTATCCGTTAGTGTCGACCGATCAAGTTTTTGGCGTCGTTGTCGGGGATCGAACTGTCAATATTGTGATTTAGATATTGCACCGTATAGACTAAGGCACTCTTATATTAATTACTATGTACCACCCAGATTTCCTTTACAATTACCACTCCTAAAATTTTGAGGAACCACAAGAATCCCATAATCCCGACCTCAAAATATTGATGGAGGATTTCAATGCGATGCTCACTCACTCTCAACCAAATTTCCTCTATGATTACCACTCCCAATATTTTGAGGAACCGCAAGAATCCCCTAATTCCAACTTCGAACCATTAATGGAGGATTTCATTGAAACAACAACTAATTCTAGGCTAGAATCTATGATGGAGTGCTTTGTGGAGACACAAACTCTCTAGAATGAAGAGTTTAGAAAACAACATCTAGATACTTATGAAACCTTTAGGTAGATGAACACTTTAGTCTAGTCCCTCATGACTCACACTGAGGCATTGGAGACTCAAATCTCTCTACTTGCCCAGACACCTATAGGACCCTCCCCTGAGAGACATGTGGATGTTGTAACAACCAGTAGTGAAGAACAAATAGAAAATCCTAGGGAGAGTAATAATGAGTTTGAGGAGAGTTCTAGTGAGAAACGTGTAGAAATTAAGAAAAATCCACCGACCCCACCCGAAAGGGAGGTTGTAGAAGAGGTAGAGAAGGAAGCACTTAATGTTGTCCCTCCTCCTTATACCCCACCAATTCCTTTACCGCAAAGGTTTGTAGAAGTTAAGGTAGACTCCAAATCCAAAACATATGTGGAGGTATTGGAAAATATCCACACCGATGCACCTTTGTCTGAGGTCCTGCATAAAAAGAGAAAGTTTGAGGACCATGAAACTAGGGATATCATTACTGTTAAGAGGGTAAGGTTAGCCTTTGAGGTGGTGGATGAAAGAACTAAGCCCAAACTTGAAAAACAGATACTTAGGATAGATCCAAAACCACCACCACAAGTTCAAAAGAATGAACCACCCCACAGAAGGAAGAAAAGAAAATGTGAGGGATATGTGAGATGGCATGATAAGTGGCCATGGAAATCGAAGATTATTAGTCGTCGAGCTATCGATGTTAAACAAAGCGCTGCGTGGGAGGTAACCCATGAGATTTTAATTTAATGCTTTCCTTTAACTGTTTGTGTTTGCAGAAAATAAAGAAATGTATTTCTTGTCACGTCTCAACTACATCTAGTAGAAAATCCTTTAGATGACGATCTTGGAGATGAGCTGGTGCCCACGGACATTCCTACGAATGTCGCTGCTGGTGGTGACACCGATGATGAGTATGCTAGGAGAGAGCATATCTCTCCCGTCAGTAACTCACCTTTTCCACGTTCTTTGTATGGTTAAGTCCCCTCTGCACACACCGCACCATATTTTTCAAACACCTTTTGCAGGTACTTCCTCTAGAAGCGGGCAATATGACGATCTGTTTCAAGAATTACACAAACGAAGGAATCTCAAAATGCCCGCCGCCGAAGTAGAAGTGGTCAGTGAAGACAGGGACAACAAGAGCAGGATCAGAGAAGATTTGGCACGTAGTAGCATTCATCAGTTTCTATTTTTCCTTTTTCCACCTTTTATCAAAACATTGAGGACAATGTTTGGTTTAAGTGTGGAGGAGGAACTTTACCGCTTTGATTTTACCGTTTTCTGGTTAGGTTTATCATTTTCTAGTTTATTTCATGCTTTTTGGAAGTCTATCTATTTTTAATGTTTTGTCGAGTTTTTGCATGTGCTGTCGAGTCTTTATGCGTGGTTTTCACTTGTTATTTAATTTCCCCAAAATTTTTTAAAAAATTTTAACCTCCAACTATTTTTTGTTTCGATTCATGGCACGACACTCTGAAAGTATATAGGTTGTTTAGGCTGTGTTAGATAGACTTGGGAAAGTTTTGTAAATATCAGTATCGTTCCTACACCTTAGATTCTCTAAGTATGTGATTTAAATAGACATTATGCCAAGACCTTATGCCTAGTTTCTTAGAAGTATCCTCTTGATTAGTTTATACTAGCAGTCAGCACCATCCTTGTGTACAAACTAAGTAATGAACCGATGCAAATATGTGTTGATCTTGAAAATTTGAATAATGTGATTATTATAGAAAAAGAGAATGAAAGACATGTTCCCGCTAAGTTAGGTGGTCCTCATCCGACCATTTAGCCTAAATGTTTGGACTCTTAAAATTCGTAAGCAAAAGAAAGCATAATGTAGGAAAAACAAAAAAAAAACTGAATGTCGAGATCATATAACACAAATAGGTTCGCTTACCATGTAAGTACAAAGGATAACGAGCTTAAAGTGATTGCGTGAGAATGAAAAAGAGGTGAAATAGGATGAAGGATGTGGGTCGAGTTATAATGTCATGATTTGAATTGGTATTGCATAGGAAGGGAGTTTTTGTCCGCAAATATGGAATTGTGTCGTTACGATATCCTTGTTTTCACTAATTAGTACTTATCGATCAAACATTAGCCTAGCAGCCACGTATGATTAGAGTCTCGTTGTGCCTATGTTTTGAACCGTGCTTATTTTCTTTTTACCGTGTTGGTTGATTACTTGAGGACAAGCAATGGTTTAAGTATGGGGGTGTTGATAATGTGAAAATATACCATTTATTTCGACTCGATTCGCATGCAATTTAATTTCAAAATACTTGTTTTTCGCATTATTATGTTGTGTCATGTTTGTGTTTCAGGTATTTGTCGAATAAGAGCATCCGTGCGAGAAAACCGGGAAAAGAGCAAGAAAATGAAGAGAAAGTGCAAATTCTGCAATTTTACTGAAACGGTGTTCGCCGTGAGCAAATGGCGTTCGCCGTCCCTAGATGGCGTTCGCCATGACAATGGTGTTCGCCATTGCCCCACGGCGCTCGCCATTATGTCGCAGACGGCAGTTTTTCAACAGCAGCAAATTTTGGGAGTTTTAATAACTCCTTTTCCCTCATTTCTCTGATTTTGAAACCAAGGGGAGTTAAGAGATATATTTCTCTATAAATAGGACCCTGGAAGCAGTGCCAAGGGATCCAAGTTCGTGCATGAAAGCGCTGTCGAATTTGTTCATAGTTTTAGGCAGAAATCACTATTGTAAAAGGAGTAGTTTTCTCACATCGAGGAACTACAACACCATTAGTATCTAGGCTAGCAATTTATGTAATACTTGGATCAATCTTTCCGTCATCTTATTGAAGTTTATTTCCAGTTCTCTTCATTCAAGTCTCCATTTATTTTCCTGCAATTTACAGGTTCTTTATTTATCGCTTTATTATTACTACTGTTCTGTTTTTACAATTGTCAAGCATGCTATCCTTTATTATAATTATCATGTTTAGTTTGTTTTCGTTTAATTCCATCTTTTTCTAAATTGTCCTGATCCGGCGTATGAGGACTGTCGTTACAGACGGGACTCGGTAGAAATTATAGGCGCGAAATTGTGAATGTATGTCATTTTGGTTTTAATTTCCAAGTTTAATTTAAGTAGCTTTGTCACGAGAGTGAGAGGTTATTTAACATTGTTTTGTCATGAGAGTGAGAAGCAAATTAAGGTTTAAGCCGAGATCCACGAGAGTGGAAATTAGGCAGTATACCTAAATACTGCGAGAGCGCTTTAGATGTTGTTTAGGATAATATCGGTTTCCAAAGCGTGTTTCTTAGTTACTGGGCGAGCGAGAGCAAAATCTTGGGAATAGGAAGCATGGCTTGTGTCAAGACCGCGAGAGCGTGAGGCAGAGCCTTTAAGTCGGTTTATCCTACGGATTGGCAGGCATTGTCGTAGTTAGTACCCGTTTTCTGTAAGTCCCGTCGGTGCACGAAAATCACATTTCGGGCTCGTTTTAGTATTAAATTTCAGTTTCCAATTTCAGTCCTTTATTTCTCGTTTAATTTCTGTTTCCCTTCAACCTAAGCTTTGTACAGCAACCTTGGATAACATTAGTTTGACAATCTCTCCCTGTGGGTTCGACAACCTTTTTAAGACTACACGATCAACTGTATACTTGCAGATTTATCCGTCAGTGTCGACCGATCAAGTTTTTACGAAGTATTATCAATTCTTCTTTTTGTTTCCACCCTCTTCTTCTGTTTCCAATCTCTTCTTTTTCCACCTTTTCCTCTATTCTTTTCTTAATCTTTGTTTATTACCCTTCTCTCTCCCTCTTAGAACACACTTTCAGAAAGCAATACCTTTAGCAAACATTCTTACACATAGACAAGCGAATGGTTCCCATCGAGTATGATGGATGTGGGGGGTGCTAATACCTTTCCTTCGCATAACCGGCTTCCGAACTCATAATTTGGTTGTGAGACCATCTTATCCTTTTCTTCTTGGGGTTTTTTCGATGTTTTCCCTTCCCCTCATGGGATAAATAAAGTTCGATGGCGACTCTCTGTTTCTTCCTCTTTTGCCTCCGGTCGTCTATTTTTCGAGTAGCGACATCTGGCGACTTCACTGAGGACTGGTTCAACCTAGTAAACCAAGCCTATTTTGTTTGTCGTATGTGTGATTTGTTTGCTTTTATTGCTTTATTATATTGTGTTCTCTTATCTGTTGGTTTTATTGGGGATGGTTTGTGAGGAGAAATGCTTTCTACCAGAGCTTTTCGAGTATACACTAAGCTAGGAGGTGGTTTCTTTATGATTTGAGAGACTTAGGACTCGTTGAGTTGGTTTGACTTCCACCGCTCAGAGGAGGCCCCTTTGGGAATGATTATGTCTTACGATTATTCGTAATGGCGTCTTTATTTCCTACCTGGGAGTCCGTGATTTTGAGGACCTTTTTAGAACCCTATTCCGAAGGTTACTAAGACATAACTCTATGCTTGTCCTTTGAAGGGATTACCGTCTTACGAATCGTTGTTATGATGGAAAAATTTTGAGGGTTAATGCATGAGACCTTGTTTGAAAGCCCTTGGAATGCCCTGTTATAAACCAATAGATTGCCCACCCGAGGTGAGAGATACCTGTTGTGTGGACCTCTGATTCAGTAATCTTTGATCCCATGTCCTGTTGCATTCATAACATTGCATAAGCATAAGCATCTTTGCATCATTTTGCATATCATTCTCCACCCAAAAATACAAGAGCTCATCCATCCTTTGTCCATAACTCGCAGTTGATTTCCCAACACTCATACTAAACATGTGGTAGCTGGGAAGCATTTGAAGCAAGTGGAACATAGACGCCTTGAAAGGCCAGTTAGACAAATCCAGTTGGAAGCTGAGGTAGCCATGTCAGAGAGAAACCGTCAGAATGTTGATCCCCCAACCAGGATTTACTATGACAACTAATCCACTGTATGGTCTTCTGCCCGATGATGGTCCTCCACAAGCAAATGTTCCTACTCGACCCCAGAGGATGTCGTCGACTGATCCCATGAAGGAAAGGCTTCATGCCATTGAGGAGAAACTCCAAGCTATGAAGTGCATGATACATCTGGGCTCGATGCTGCTGATATGTGCCTAGTGCTCGATTTATTAATCCCTCAGAAATTCAAGATACCCAACTTCGAGAAGTACACAAGCCTTAGTTGCCTGAAGCATCATTTGGTGATGTTCTGTCAAAAAATGACCTTCTACACTCATGACGATAAGCTGATGATTCAGTGTTTTCAAGACAGTTTGAGTGGGGCATATTTAAGTTGGTACATGGACTTAGAAAGAACTCGTATCCAATCATGGAGGGACTTATCCAGCGCTTTTCTAAAGCATTACTAGTACAATCTGGACATGGATCTCAGTCGCATGCAGTTGTAAACCCAATCTCAGAATGGCGATGAATCCTTCAAGGAATATGCACAGCGGTGGAGAGAATTAGCAGCCAGAGTACAACCACCACTCTTGGACAGAGAATTGATTGACATGTTCATAAATAGTCTACATGGTTCTTATCTTGAAAGAATGGCTGACAGTACGCCACCAAGCTTCTCTAACCTTGTGATATTAGGGGGACGCATCGAAAGCTACCTCAAGAGTGGAAAAATTCAAGACGTCTTGAGTAACCAAGCCAGTGAGACTGAATCCCTCATCAATTCCCAAGAGGAAGAAGAGAATGAAATAAATGCAATCATAACAAATGTCGAGTGTTCTCACGGTGCGCCATCAAGACCTTATGGTCTCTCATCTTCTTAGCGGTCACCATTTTCAGCGCAGTGCCATCCTTATGGAAAACTAACTATGCCTAGAGCCTCATCCCAGAAACCATGGATTGCTCCTCATGTGAATCAACAATCCCACAGCCGAGGATATCAGAATCAGAAATTGAGTCAGCATAGGCCTCGCAATAATTTAGAAAGAAGGAATGCTCCTGTTCATCAAGTTCCTATGTCGTACAGTCAACTTTGGCCACATCTGGTTCGAAACTCATTGGTGGAGCCCAAGACTCTCAAGCCGTTGCCAGAACCATACCCTCCTGGGTACGATCCCGATGTGCAATGTGGATATCATAGAGGATAAATGGGACACTCGATTGGAGATTGAAAAGTCTACCAAGCCAAAGTGCAACAACTGATTGACAAAGGTTACGTATCCTTTTCAGAAGGAAGCCTAGTTGTGCACATCAACCTTTCATCTGATTGAGTTCGAAGACCTCAAGGGACATCTCCTCAAGCCAGTGGTTAAGACAAGAGGACATCCTCAAAATTGGTGATCATTGGATCCATTCTTATCTATGCATTTGTAGTTTCTTTCTTGTTATGTGCTACTTGTTTTTAGACATTGTTGCTTACGAATGGTATTGTTAATGTGATGAACATGCTTTTTTGGGAACAAGTCCATTCGTATCCACTCATCTTTTCTCATATATTGCAAAAAAATCACAAAAATATTCCTCCACATTTCACTCCCTTTATCAACAGTTGTTTTAGCAAAGATAGGAGGGAGGGTGACGAAAACTCAATGCCCATAACTGCTAATAGTATGCTTTTTGATAAAATCCTGCTGATGATGTACATGCATTATTTTAATCCCCTAAACACTGGAGAGATAAGAAGTTAATCCCTAGTTAACCACTTCGAGCCTAGAAGTAGGAGTTTCCTTCGGATATACAAACCCTTACACTTAATCTGGGGCATGGGTAGTGTTCAGTTATCCTGATTACAGATTCGAATTTCAAGATGAAACCTCATGTTATGGCGATTGTTCTTCAATGACCAAAGACTTGGCAGTCACAAGCCTTCCCAAAATAGAAAAAAAGAAAAAAAAGAAATCCCGCTAAGTCGTGCACCCCAACGAGGAAACTTAGGCAAAATTAGGGCAATCCCGATAGACTCGAAAAGTGAAATCGGTCCATGCAAAAGTTAGGGATCAAAAAAATGAATAAAGCAAAAGAGGTCCTCAAATCCTCAAGCAAGGCAAAATAAGATTCGGTGACCACCATGTCAAAAAATCAAAGGGTCACTGTCATCCATCAAAACAAAATAAGGTGACTGCCATTCCAAGCAAACTTTGAATCTTGGCCCTTACACCATCAACCCTTTTGGAAGATAAATGTGTGTAGTATAACTAAACGTAGGACTGGAGTTCATCACGAAGAAATGGTGGGTACAAATTAAAATTTGAGCCTAATATCCTTTGTTTTAAATAATCGTGATCCAGACCATGGTACAACCCTCGAAAGACCTAATTGAGGCCGGGTTTATTCTGAAAGCATACTACAGCAAGGTTGCGTAAACTGACTCCCCATATATTTGGTAATCTTCAGCATTGGTGTCGTATTCTTGCTATATCTTTTGCACGCAACTAGATCAACACAACTTTTGGACTAATGGTTCATTCGTCACACACTTTCACATCATTCCAATAAGTGATTTCCTTCAAAACCTGCATGAATGTAGCATTAAAATTACCATTTCTAAGCGAACAAATTTAACTGCAAGCAAGTACTTGACATAAAAAAGATTCCAACAAAGTGCAGTCAAAGAGAAACTTGATCATTCGTTGGTGCTAACTCGAATCAAGACCTTCTTATAACCTTGTGAATTTGGGGCAAAGCATTCAAGAGCAGTTGAGTGGAGAATTATTTCAAGACTCCATCAGCCAAGGGTAGGCCACCCAGAGATTCTTGTAATTAAGGGCAAATCCCTCCAAGGCTCAATCAACACAAGTTAAGTTGCTTCAACGCTCATTCTGGAGTTAGTCCTTCAAAGGCTCAAACAAAGGCGGACCATTGCAAATTCAAATATTGGGGTATATTATCTCCGACTATGTTATGGTATAACCATCCCCAAAGCTTTCCTTCGAGGAGGATTCATGTGAAAACCCTATAGACTGAGGCAGATAAATTGCAAAGGGGCAGTTTTCCTCTTCACTTTCAAGATTGGTCAAGGAGACCCAGTCAAGCACTAAAAATGTTGAGTTCGCAACAAGTGTAAAAAAAAATCTTAGGGCAGAGCAAAAGCGCAACCAACATGCATTAGTCACGTCGCTACGCTCATACTGTCATTTGCAAAGCCATCATGGAATCTCAGTTAGAAGTGATGTTTTCTTAGGAGCAAGCGTAACTCCTGCAAAGGACCAAACTTTGAGCATCAAGAGCATCCACATCTGTCGTTCAATCGTAGCATCGTCAGATTTCAAGTGTCGGGAAGTTAAGCTCATTCCCTATCCAACCCAAAGCCCAACCATACTTGGCACTTCCATCCCAAAGCCCAACCATACTTGGCACCCTTAATCAAATACAAAATCCACCCTGCATGCACAACTTTAAAGTCCAGTTCTCGTTTGGCGAACCATAAAACCAGTTCCCGTTTGGAAAACCAAAACAAAATACCAATTCTCGTCTGGTAGACAACTTTTAACCCAGTTCTCGTTTAATAGACAACCTTTAAACCAGTTCTCGTTTGGTAAATAACCTTTAAACCAATTCTCGTCTGGAAAACCCTTTAAAGGTCAGTTCCTGTCTGACAAATAAAAGAGAGGTTAGTTCTCGTCTGACAAATTAACCTTTTGTCACCAGTTCTCGTCTGGTAGTCTACCCCTTTTAAAACCAGTTCTCGTCTGGTGAACCTTTTAAAAGCACCTTCGGTTGGCACCCTTCGCCTTACATATTTCCTTTCCCCAGCAAGCCCAACCATTCCTCGGCACCTTAACCTAAGCCCAACCATACTTGGTGCAACCATCACTCCAGACTCTCATATCCCCAGCAGAGTCGCAAGCCGTCGCTACTCGAAAAATAGACGACGGAGGAGGCGAAAGGGGAAGAAACAGAGAGTCACCATCGAACTTTATTTATCCCAATAGGGGAAGGGAAAACATCGAGAAAACCCCAAGAAAGAAGGATAAGACGGTCTCACAACCAAGTTACAGGTTCGGAAGCCGGTTATGCGAAGGGAAAGTATTAGTACCCCCCACATCCATCGTACTCGATGGGAACTATTCGATTGTCTATGTGTAAGGACGTTTGCTAAAGATATTTCTTTCTAAAAAGTGTTCCAAGAGGGAGAGATAATGGGTTGAGAAACAAAGATAAAGAAAAGAATGAGGATAAAAGAAAAGGTTGGAAACAAAGATGAGACTTGATAGGACTTCGCGATCCTATACCTACGTATTCCCTAGTGTAATGGGAAAGTCAGAGTCAACGTAGTTCAGAGGGCTACGGGTGAAGGAAATGGAAGGGTGCTTGCCAAGATCATCGCAATCTTGTGCCTATGTATCTTCACTTAAAAGAAGTGAAGAATCAGAGCATCCGTAGTTCGGCCTACGTATGGAAAAATGGGAAGTTTGTGTGGACGATGCTAACGTGCGCATTCTAGCAGTTAGGTGTATTGCGGCTCGCTTATGGAGTCTTATGTGTTACCTGGTTGCGGTAGAACATACGTAACATGTCCTTTTTGGGGGAAGAAAATGGAAGTTTGCTCGCCAAGATCATCGCAATCTTGTGCCTACGTATCTTCACTTAAAGAAGTGAAGAATTAGAGCGTCCGTAGTTCGTGCTACGATTTGTTGGTGTTTTTTATGAACGATGCTAACGTGCGCCATAAAAACACCAACAAACCGTAGCACGAACTACGAACACTCTGATTCTTCACTTCTTTAAGTGAAGATTCGTAGGCACAAGATTGCGATGATCTTGGCGAGCACCCTTCCATTTTCTTCCCCCAAAAAGGACATGTTACGTCCGTTCTACCGTAAAATGGTAACACATAAGACTCCACAAGTGAGCCGTAATACACCTAACTGCTAGAATGCACATGTTAGCATCGTCCACACAAACTTCCCATTTTTCCATCCGTAGGCTGAACTACGGACGCTCTGATTCTTCACTTTTTTTAAGTGAAGATACGTAGGCACAAGATTGTGATGATCTTGGCGAGCACTCTTCCATTTCCTTCACCCGTAGTCCTCCGAACTACGTTGACTCTAACTTTCCCATTACACGAGGGAATACGTAGGCATAGGACCGCGAAGTCCTATCGAGTCTCATGTTTGTTTTCACCCTTTTATTTTTTCCTCATTCTTTTCTTTATCTTTGTTTCTCAACCCATTATCTCTCCCTCTTGGAACACTTTTTAGAAAGCAATATCTTTAGCAAACGTCCTTACACATAGACAAGCGAATGGTTCCCATCGAGTACGATGGATGTGGGGGGTGTTAATACCTTCCTTTCGCATAACCGGCTTCCGAACATGTAATTTGGTTGTGAGACCATCTTATCCTTCTTTCTTGGGGTTTTCTCGATGTTTTCCCTTCCCATATTGGGATAAATAAAGTTCGATGGCGACTCTCTGTTTCTTCCTCTTTCACCTCCTCCGTCGTCTATTTTTCGAGTAGCGACGATTTAATTAGTATTAGATGAAAAATCCTTGTTCAATGCCTACTTCCTATTACTACCCATGTCTTTCTATTTAGGACTCCTTCTAAATATGAGAATCCTTCTCACTTTCTCTTAATCACAACCCTAGTGATCCATGCTTACAAAAGATTAATAATGTTGAATTACAACTCAACTAAACAATCAAACTCTATGCCTTAGATATTCAGTTTAGGCTACTTTAGAGGTTTACAACAAACAATAATACAAATACTCAAAGAACAAAAACTCTAACACACTAGATCTTCAATGTCTGTTTTGTGTGTGTCTTCAAGGAAATAATGATTCTCTTTAAATAACAATCCATCTTCTGAACTTTTCTCTAATGTGCATTAGATTTCATAACAACCATATTTGTTTTTCTTTAAAAACATCCACAAAAAGATATGATTTGATTTGATCTTCATTCAATATTAAATCTTTATTTAATTGGATTTGATCTTCTTAAATCTTTCAGCAAATATTACCGAATAACATATTGCTAAAAGATAGAAATCATAAACACCAAATCTTCCTAAAATCAAACAAAATTTCACTCAAAAGATCTCCCAAACCATGACCTGCAGACTGAGGCCGAATGTTGCACACATGCAGGAACATCTTGTTCCACATGTTGCATATTCACCAAAAATACATCTTGTAATACCTATATTGTTTTATCGAATGCAACCAATTGAAATTCTGTTCCTCAGGGGACAAATGTTGGACCAAATGTCTGGGAAAACTTGTCCTCGACTTGTTATACCAGGATACACATAATTTGACAACAACACAGAATTAAAGTGAAAATAATAAAGAACACAAGAGAATTGGTAACTCAGTTCAGTGCAAACAACACCTACGTCTGGAGGACACTCTACCCAAGAAAGGAAATCCACTCTGTAATACCCCAAAATTTGCTCTCCCCTTTTGTCATCATAGCATGGCATTATCATTTATCATATCATATCCACCTCATTAACATTACATTGCATTTAACATAGAAAAATGAAGCATGGCATCCTTCTTACCATCAGGGCATGTGATCAAGTGGAAGGTGGACAATCAAGGAATCATTCAAAGCACAAAAAGGTCAATCAAGTTGGCTCTAGGCAAGCCAAGAGGTCTCTCATGTCTCATACTATCTCAATTGATCATCCAAAACCTCAAGAAGGTGAGATTCAATAGGAGATTGAAGCATTACATCCTTCACTATGCAAGAGGTTCAAAAATTGAAGGAAAACCCTCAAAGGAGATAACTCATTGATTCAAAATCATTCTCAAGTGGCATTTCTCATCATCCTTTAAGAGGATACACAACATACTCTGAGGAATTTGGATTTGGAAGATGTGCAATTTCCTCCTAACCAGAGAGGGTCAAAATTAGGGTTTCTAATAAAATCAGGATATCTCTGATTTTTTGGACAAAGCTTGTTGTCATGGTATTCTACATGTTCTTAAGTGTATGTGTGTGGAAGATTGCATCTCAATTGGTTTTAGAAGAGGTTCAATTGGAAGAAAGATCAAGAATCAGAGAAATTGGGGCAAAGTCAAATAATCAGAGGAAAAAGTCAACTCTTGACTTTTTGAGCCCAAAATCATGAAATTCATGTTACATATGTCCAATGTACAAAATTTGGTCAAGAAACTCCAAAGGAATTATGAAAAAATCAAGATTTGGAAAGTTGCCATTTTTGGATGAAGTAGGGTTACTAAAAATAGCAAGTTTTGGCCATTTTGCATCAGAATTGGAACCAAGGCCATTCAAAATTGAAGCACCAAATGAAAATTCCACTCTGCCTCAATGAAAGGCCTTGCTTTGAGCTTCAAATCCATGGGTAGAACATCTCCATTGGATAAAAATTGAGTGAGATATGATTGACCAAAGTTTGAGCAAAGTAGGTTCAAAACTAGGTCATGACCAAGGATTTTCAAGTCACGCGCATGTCATTTTCACAAACACATGGTGGGCCAGATGTTTTGACTTATTACTCATGGTTAGAGGCCTCAAGTGAAAAATCTTTCAACATGGAATTTGTTCATCTATGTGAGATCTTCAAGATTGATGTTCATGGTTTTTTTATTTGATCAAAGGATGAGAAGTTGTAATGGCTCAAAGTATGGTCTATGCAACTGAAATTTGACTAGGTCACAACCAAGTCATGCCACACATGCGCGCATTCTGCAGCATTTTAAGCCTGTCTTGAGTTCCTATGTTTGAAGCTCATTTTCAATATGTTGCAAGTCTCATTTTCACTTCTTTTCAACATCAAAGTTGTTGTACCATGTACACACTTTGAAATGGTACCAAGATCACTCATGTCCATGGCTTGAAGAGAGAGATATCCATGCGCAAACTTCACCATTTCCAACTGAGGAATCACATCAGAGTTAGCAGTTTGGTTCAGACATTCATCAAACAATCCATGAACTTTATTTCCACATTTGGTCAAGCACATATCACCTACACAATGTTTAACATCACGTGCCTTGCATGAAAATAGAGAGAACAACTTGTTGAGCAAGTTTCTGCCACAACAACCTTACCATTCCAAGCTTCACTCTTCATTCCACCATAACTGTCATGAGATTAACCTCACCATAACCCAGCCTTGATCACTCGCCCCCTAACTAACTTGACTCAGTTAGTTAGGGTGGACTCAGTTAACCACCTTGACTCACCCTAACTCAACTCATTAAACCGTGGTAAGCTCACACTATAAAAGAAATCACACACTCCATTTTCATTTTTCAGTTTTTGACAACCACATTTCTCTCCAAGAACACCTCAAACTCTCTCTACTTTCTCTCTGATTCCACACGATTTCAACACTCTTCTTCCACTTTTCATCTGCATTATCATTGTTTGGCATTGTTGAATCAAGAGCAACAAGAACAACTCCATTTCTGCAAGTTCAGCACCATTGCAAGCTTCAACATCCTTCATCTATTTACGAATCCATAGCATTTATTTTGCTAAGTTTGAAGATCTAGAAGCTTAGCATATCAAGCTTTCCTCTGGTTTTTCTCAACATCTCCAATTGCTCCACATTTTCAGGTTTCATCATGCACTCTTCTTCATTCGATTCTCTTTAGTTTTGATTTATTTCTGCTGTCTTAAGCTTGATAGAAGCTCTGCTTACTCCGGCTAGTTGATAGAGCTTCTTAGAAGCCTAGATCCAAAACTTAGGGCATGATTTAATCCCCTCTGTTCTCTATGTGTGTGCTTGGTATGTGAAAAACAATTGTGAATTCTTAATCTACATGAGCTCAGCTTCATTTTGGTATAATAGTCGGGCATTTCTGGGACATGTGAAGTTGCAGACGGTGGCGTGTGACCGGAGAAGGTGACCGGAGGTCCCTCTCCGGCCGGTGGTTTTTAGTTAGGGTTTTGGTTGCAGTTTAAATCATGGCCGTTGGATGTGTGTGATCGTGTGGTCCAAAAGTTGACAGCACATTAAAATTCACGTGCAAATCATGTGCACCATTTCTGAATTTACTTAAACATTGTGTGATGCAGTACATGGTAATTTGTGTGTGACCTCATGCGCGTGTGTTGGATCCGTGTACTTTGACTTTTGTTTGACTATGACTTAATCTGATGGCTTGGATTGGTTTGACTATGTTGACTGAAGAACACGCTAGTTATGGTGTCTTGCGTGCTAATTGGACTTAACCAGATTGATAATTACACCCCCATGTATTGAAGCCCAATGATTTTGAACTGTCCAATTGCTATGTTCATACCCCCCTGCATTTTGCATTTATTTTTCATTTTTATTTCTTTCTACACGTTTGATTTCTAATTTTTAAAAATACCAAAACATATTGGAAAATTCTACAAAAATTCATGTGTATTCTTAAAACATTTAGGAAATTTTCTATGATTTTATTTTCTGATTTTATGACCATTTTGCCCCTGTTCCATTATTTCTTTTGAATTTCCATTTGTATGCATACTTAATGTGACATATGATTTTGTGCATTTTTGTTCTTGATCATAAAAAATGATTTAGATGCCTTTCTTTTTGCATTGTGGTCACAACATGTTGAGGTATGTTTGAGATTTATGAGATGATTTTTAAGTCTTTTTTGGATGACTTTTGATGTGTTGCTTTGAGCATGAATGCATGAAGCTTCCATGAGACTTTGACCTAATTGTTGAGTGACTTTGGTTCTGATTCATTGCTTGTGGACTTGATATGTTAATGGCATGTGTTTAAGGTGTTTGATTGGTGAAAGTCATAATTTTTGAAGCATGTTTGCTATTTGTTTGAAGCATGAAGTTTAACTTGTTCATTTTGTGAATGCATGCCTCATGTTTGGTTTGCTTGATCATGAAGGCACTTGTGCCATGAGTTGTGGTTTTGTTTGAGGATGTATAGCATGTTAATTGACTTCTGATTGTGACATTTGGGTTTCATCTTTGCATGTTTGATGTTTATCTTGCACCTTAAGTCACTTGTTTCACAAGTATGAACCACATTCACATCACTTCACCTTTTCTTCTTTGCTTCTTGTTGGATTGAGATTTTGTTTGCATGATTTGGTATGCTCATTTAGGATAACATTAGGTTGTGTAAATATGAGTTACATTCTGACTTGGAAGCATGTATAGCATTCAATCTCATTTTATTTTGTTTGTCAACTTGTTTGAATTTGATTTGTTCATTATATTTTCTTACTTTACTTGTAAGTGATTGTGCTAACCATGTAGGGGCTTCGGTAAGTTTCAATTGAGTGTGGATAAGGAATCCACATTCAACTTCTATCCTTTCTCTTTTACAATTCCATTTTGTGTTTTGTTAAGCACTTATGTGCTTTCTTTTAATAACTCATTACTTTCCCTTTTGAATTACAATTCATCTTCTACTTTGGAAGTGAATTGTTTAATTCTTTCTTTCTTTAGATTTTAGGTTGAAACCTCACAAACCTTTAGGATCACTCCCTTTAATCTTCAATTAGGATTGAGTCTTAGTCCATATAGGTTTTACCTTTTCTCCTCTCTTGAGTCTCTTTTCTCATCTCAAAGAAAATTCAAAACATCTAACAAAGGTAGGCATTTATTGCATTTAGGCCTTTCATATAAAGAAAAGATTATAAGGGGTCTTCTCTTATAATCTTAAAATGTATAGCATACAACCCATCTTGGGTCAATGTGTTAAACATTTGATCTTGTGTGAGGGACTTAAATGCAATACTTGTTGGAGGTAAATAAAAAAACACTCCTTCATTTCTTAATCAACAAAAACACTTAATAAACACAAGTATGCTAGTGTGTTTGAACCTTGACAATTGAAACTAAGTGTGGGGGTCTTCTTCATATTTAGTGTACTTTCTTACTCATTCCATCTTGGAATGTGAGAAGGTACACATTCCAAGGACTAAGATTTGGATACACTATCATATGCAAACAAATAAAAGAACACTTCTTTCTAAAAGGCAAAAACAAACAATAACGTCTTTCCTTCGGGAATTCTTTTCTCATCTCATTCATTCTCAACGCACGAACGCGCTTCTACTCGTTCTCTTGCAAGACGGTAACGCACTCGGACCAGCGAGCCTGCAACACCTGAGCTAGAACGTAAGCCGTTCTCTAAAAAAACACAAACAATTCATCCCTAGTGAGGGGAACTACGTCGCTCTGATTCTCATGTTCCCGATGAGATACGTAGGCAGTGGGGTAGGGCCCATTCGAGCACTCATTTTATTTTCCCTACATTTGTTTCTCTCTCTCCTTCCTTTCCTTTACCTTCCTTTTCCAGTATTCTTTTCTACACCCTTTGATCGAAACAGCAAGCGTGGATCCCATCGGGTACGATGGACGCGTGGGGGTGCTAATACCTTTCTCTCGCGTAACCGACTCCCGAACCCATTTCTCTTGGTCACAAGACCATGCTCTTTCCTTTCCCTCAGGTTTACGCAGTGTTTCCTTTCCCTCTCTTGGGATAAATACACATTGCTGGCGACTCTGTTCGGTGCCACTTTCGCGCTTGTACTTGGATGAAAATCCCGGGAGCGACAGCTGGCGACTCTGCTGGGGATGAGATTTTGACCTATTGCTGGTCCATCCCTAAGCGAGTCAATCCTAGCGCTTGTCTGCTTTTCTTTCATTGGGTGTTTACTGTTGTGTTGTATTTACTGTTTTATTGTATGGTTATTTACTGCTTTACTGTACATTACTGTATTTACCGTATTTTAGCCTTTTTATTCCACATGATATATTATGCTATGTTGGACTGTGTTGTTTTGTCTGTTTGGTGGGATGGGATTTCTGAGAGATAAGCCCATTACACAGGCTTGAGTATACACTTAGAATTAGAGTGGAGAGTAGTGGGACCTACGTGCCGTTTGGAGTGCGTTGGGTGTTCACGAAATTCACAGCTAGACGAGGCTATCTTGGGACACATCATGGCATACGCATCTTGCGTATTCCAGGATGTAGATCTAGAGAGCTGTCGACTCTAGTGACCGATCATGAGGACCTTAGTGGAAATATCCCTCTTTAGTGGTGACAATGGCAGACCACATTCTGTGGCAAACCCATTCGCACCCGAGGGCCCACTTTGGAGCTTGCATAGGATGACTTTTATTTTCTAAGGGGAGTCAGTGGACGACCTCTTTGATTGGCATAGCATTGTATCCTACGGGCTGAATGTGCTATTGCTTCTCAAACCTCCGAAGCTGACAAGCCTTATTTTCTAAGAACCACATGTGAGCATGGGCGGGATGTTTACAGGTTTGCAGGAAACCCAGCCTCCTACCTACCTTACTCGTGATTCTATGATGATTTCAGACATTGTATCCTATGACAGTGATTTAAGTGTTCATCTCAGATATTGCCAGATTCAGTACAGAGACACAGTGCACACAGTTCAATACAGACACCGACACTTGATTACCTGATCACATGCCCTTTTGCATTGCATTATCATATCATAACAGTTATGTTTGTCATTTTCAGGTGCATAATACATTTCTGATTCCAATCCATGGGTTCAACAGAGATCGTCGCCGAGAGAAAGAACAATGTGTCTTACAAGTTTCCAGATCCTGTCTTGGATTCATTGCTCAAAGTTATAGATATGGCTGGTCCGGGTATTCTTGATAGGTTTCAGAAGAGCTACGGGAATTTGGTTGGGATGGTCCGTACAATCACCAAGTATGAGCATGATGCTTTGCACACTCTGCTGCAGTTCTACGAGCCTTCGTTGAGGTGCTTTCTTTTTTCAGATTACATTTTGATGCCAACACTGGAAGAATTCTCATTTATTTTGGGAATTCCGATCACGTCGGCAATACCATTCTTCTCTGGTAGTTCTCCCAGCGTAAAAGAAATTGCTGCTGCTTTACAAATGGATCAGGCAGTGATAAAGAGTGGTGTGAGCAGTAAAAATGGAGTTAGCGGATTTCATTTAGAATTTCTGTCGGGACAGGCCCAGGAGGCTGCAAGTGCTAAAAATTGGACGGTTTACAATTCCATTCTGGCTCTCTGCATATATGGCCTAGTTTTCTTTCCCAATCAGCAAGACTTTGTGGATATGCAAGCGACAAGAGTTTTCGTTCTTAAAAATCCAGTCCCTACTTTGTTAGGAGATTTTTATCATTCCGTGCACTATAAGAATGAGAAAAGGAGGGGAGGATCTGTTAGTTGTTGTACTCCACTGCTGAGTCATTGGTTTTTCAAACATCTGCCTCAGACAGGTGCCTTTGTGGAAACCAAAGATGTGGCGAAATGGTCTAAACGATTGATGAGTTTAACTGCTGATAACATTGTATGGTTTGACCACCGGTTATTGAGAATAGAGCTGGTCACAAGATGCGGAAATTTTCCAAATGTGCCTTTGATTGGCAGAAAAGGAGGGATCAATTATAATCCAGTTTGGCCATCCGACAGTTTGGGTATGCTTCCAGATATCCTCCTACAGAGCAAGATGTGGAAAAATCTTTATTCTTTACAGGAACTAAAGATGCGAAGGTGGTGGAAGTATTGAATGCTTGGAAAGATAAGCACAAAATTGGAAAAGCAGTTTTTGGAAAAGGAGATTGTAGATCTTATCCTGAATATGACAGGTGGATTGAGACGAAAGTAAAGGAATTGCTTTTACCCTTTTCAAGGGGACCTCTTTTATGTGCAGTACAGCCAGAACAACCCACTATGGTGGCTATTGAAGAATGTGAGAAGTGGAAGAAAATGGTCAGAGAGTTGCAGATAGAGAATTCTGGAATGAGCAGATGCCTTCAGAAAGCTCTAGCTGACAACAAAGAATTGGAAAAGAGAGCCTTGAAAGCGGAAAAAACCTTGGCTGACAAAGAGGAAGATTTTGATGACCGAGCTCGGTACTTTCGGAAGCTTACTTTGGGAGCAGATGACACTAGTCAGGCTCACAAGATTACAAAACAGGCTTTAGCCCGAAGCAAGGATTCATTAGCTCAACTCCGTCAAGCTTGGGATGAAGTCAGAATTGAAAATGCCGAGTTAAAGGATCAGTCGAAGACTAAAGACGAGGAGCTTAAAAAGGCACATGAGCAGAGGAGAAAGTATCGGGAAAGTCTCGATAAAAGTCAAGAACAGTTAGAAGAAGCTAGAAGCCAGTTGAAGAATACCAAGAAAGAGCTTGAAGAAGTCATGATAGAAAGGGATATACTCAAGACGCAAGCCGGCATAAAGAGACACAAAGGAGTGTGTGACGACGAGGCTCTGATGCTGCATATGGGTTTTTTAACTGAAGCTCTTGAGAAAAGGGATGTCTTGATCAAAGAAATGATTGAGAAGTCGAATCACCAACGTACCCGTATACTTTTTGAGGAGATCAAATACTCAAGTGATAAGCTGAAGGGTGTGGAATTGTCAGACTGATGTTCTTTTCCTTATATTTTGTTATTAATGGTTACCATCAGGCTTGTTGATGGATCCATTTTTCCTTGTATTGCATTTGCGGTTGAATCTTTCTTAAATGTACTTGAATATTTTGTTGAATGAGTATGAGCAGTTTTATTCAGGATTATTCCTTATCAGATAGCTGCACACAAGCACATGACCACGACACGTCTCTTTATATCACAATTTCTGGTCTTCAGATTTCTGTGGTTGGATTGGAATCAGGGTATAAAGCACCTCGGAAATGACAAACATGGCAGTGCATGGCATTGCATATCATTTTGCATTTTTGTTACTTGCTTTTCAGGTACTCGTTGCGGGGTCTCTAACCTTTATTTGGTTTCAGGCAGTATAGCGGAGAGTCATATTCACCGATATTCGACGCGAAGGAATCAAGTAAGAATCATGGATCAAGTGCAAAGTGATTTGGCGGAAATGAGGGCGCGTATGGACCAGTTCATGACCCTCATGACTGGCATGGCGCAAAATCAGGAGAGACTGAGGCTTCTGGTAGAGCGTCCCGACAATGGGCCCGAAGGTGATCATCATGACAATTCACAGGGACATGGCATTCCTCCTCCCGGTGGCAACCCTCCTTCTGGTGGTAACAATCGGGGTAATGGAAATGGTAGGCATGCTGGTGTTACTCTTGAAGATACTCTGGAAGACCAATTTACTCTACTAGATGCTGATGTGGGTAATCAAGGTGATCGAAGGTATGAGGAGTTAGCAGAAAAGATCAGGGCCATAGAATGCAAGAACTCTATGGGTATTGATGTTACCAGCTTAGGGCTGGTCTCAGGAGTCAGAATTCCCCCTAAATTCAAACCTCCCACTTTTGATAAGTATCACGGCAATGCGTGTCCCCAAACGCATCTTCAAGCTTACTTTGGGAAGATTTCAGCCCATACGGATGACGAGAAGCTATGGATGCACTATTTTCAGGACAGTCTGGCTGGGGCATCCTTGACCTGGTACATGAAGTTGAATAGAGCTGCTGTGAAGAATTGGAAAGATCTGGCAGAAGCGTTCCTGAAGCAATACCAGTATAATATCGACATGGCGCCCAACCGCACCCAACTGCAGGGATTGTCCCAGAATGCCAAGGAGAGTTTCAAAGAATATGCACAGAGGTGGAGGGAAATGGCTGCCCAGGTCCAACCTCCCTTGTCAGACAGAGAAATGGCAGATATGTTCATGGGCACCTTGCAAGGGGCCTATCTGGATAGATTAGCTGCTTGTCCGTCGACTGGATTTGCTGATATTGTGATTGCGGGAGAAAGAATAGAAAGTCTGCTAAAGCTTGGAAAGATCCAGGATGTGAGTGGGGCTGGCTCTTCGGGGACGAAGAAACCGTTTGCTAGTAACCAGAAAAGAAGAGAAGGTGATACGAATGCTGTGTTTAGAGGACGAGGCAGAGGGCGTTCTCGAGCTTATTATCAGGTAGATGCTGTGACAATCCCCACACCGTCTGTTCAGAAACAACAACCCCAACAACAAGTTCAACAGCAACAACCTCTTTTCCAGCAAAGGTCTAGACAGAGGGATCGCAAGATGGATCCTCTCCCTATGACTTATGCCGCGCTGTTGCCCCGGCTACTCGAGTTAAAGTTGGTAGAACTCCGTACTATGAAAGCTCCGGTTGCTGGAAACCTGCCACCTAACTTCGATGCTAATGCTCGTTGTGAGTTCCATTCAGGTGCTCAGGGGCACTCCATTGAAAAATGCTGGGCTTTCCATCATAAAGTACAAGATTTGATTGATGCTAAAGCCATCAATTTCTCTCCCGCTCCTAATATTACTCAGCATCCCATGCCTGATCATAGTGCAGCAAATGTGTACGCTATTGAAGATGCGAGGAGATTGAATTTGGTGTCAGACGTTCATCAAGTGAAAACTTCTTTGTTGGTTGTGAAAGATCGTTTATTGAAGGGACAGGTGTTCCCGGGCTGTAGTCAGGACTGCTCTGAGTGTATGAATCAGGAGAACGACTGTGATAAGTTGAAGATGGGTTTACAGAATCTGATCGATGAAGGATGTCTACAGTTCGACAGAGTCGTGAAAGACACTGATGAGATATCAACCGTGACCATCTATTACATTCCCGCTGAGATTCAAATGCCGGTCAATGCAGTTCCCGTGGCGAGTGTTGCGCCAGAAGGGCCCAGTCCTGTCACTATCACGGTGCCAGGACCAATTCCGTTCACGTCTACGAAGGCTATCCCATGGCACTATGGGGCAGATGTATATTACGAAGGTAAAAAGCAGGAAGTTGAGTCGTCAGTCAGCCCAAATATTGATAACGTAGGGGGTGTAGGGGGTTTTACAAGGAGTGGAAGGTTGTTCGCTCCCCAAACCTTGAGAAGTGATAAGGAGGTAGAAGCCGCAGCAAAGGCTAAGGGTAAACAGGTGGTTGAAAGTGCGCCTACACCTGAAGCAGAGACAAAGATTACTTTTGATAAGGAAATGGAAGAATTTATGAAGATAATCAAGAAAAGCGATTATAAGATTGTGGACCAACTGAATCAGACCCCTTCAAAGATTTCAATCTTGTCACTATTGATGTGCTCTGATGCGCACCGGCAGGCGTTGTTGAAAGTGTTGAAGAGTGCGTACGTGCCACAAGAAATTACTGTTAATCAGCTCGAGGGCGTAATCTCCAATGTTAATGTTAGCCATGGCTTGGGCTTTACAAGTAGAGATTTGACTGTTGAAGGAAGAAACCATAATAAGGCTTTGCATATCACGATGGAGTGTAAGGGCGCAGTGTTATCTCATGTACTGGTAGACACTGGTTCATCACTCAATGTCTTGCCCAAGAAGGCATTAATGAAGCTGGAAGTTGACGGTTTGATCTTAAGGCCTAGTGAATTGGTGGTCAGAGCATTCGATGGAACTAGACGATCTGTGTTTGGTGAGGTGGAATTGCCCGTACAAATTGGACCACAGGTATTCAAATCCACGTTCCATGTAATGGACATACAACCTGCATATAGCTGCCTATTGGGACGCCCTTGGATTCACGGAGCCGGGGCTGTTACTTCTACTCTACATCAAAAGTTGAAGTATGAGTTTGAAGGGCAGGTTGTGACAGTGTGCGGGGAAGAAGACATCTTTGTGAGTCACTTGTCCACGTTCAAGTACATTGAAATGGATGGGGAAATTCATGAGATGCTGTGCCAATCATTTGAAGCAGTCAATATTGACGATGCACCTGAGTCTTCTTCTGTACCAGTTGGGGCTGGTACCTCCATTTCATCTTACAAACAAGCTGTCGAAGTCGTCAGGGCAGGCAACGCCCAAGGTTGGGGCAGGTTGATAGAGACCCCAATGAAGGAAGACAAATTTGGTATTGGTTATCATCCCTCTACAACTTCAGATGCGGGGAGCAGGGGACCCATTACTTTCAATAGTGGGGGAATTATCTACACGGACCAGTCTTGTGCAGCCACAGAGGATAGTGTTGACAGTAATTGTGACCTGGACAACTGGGTACGCCCTCATGTTCCGGGACAACAAGTGCAGAACTGGTTCGTTGAAGAAGTCATCCGGGTTACTCTTCAGACAGAGTAATTTTTCTTTGTTTTTTCTAACCATAATGCATGACAAAATCTTGCGCTCTGCCCAAGGCGTATAGATTCATTTGTAGGGCCACCATGGTTGCATTTGCAATGTTTAATCATTAATAAAGGACGTTTTGCAATCAAATTTTGTTCTCTGTCTTTCAGTTTTTATTTTTGCACAAAATATAAAATGGCAATGTTTCATTTTCTTTTGTTTTGCTTAAAAATAAATTCTAAAATAAGGCATGAACCCGTTCATGCAGACTTGATCCTCCGGATACCACTGATAACGATTTTGATATGGCCATGTATGACTTTGACAATCCGATTTATCAAGCCGAAGAAGGGGATGGGAAAGATTGTGAACTTTCTGAAGAACTGGCCAGATTGTTGAAACAAGAGGAAAGGGTCATCCAGCCTCATCAGGAGACTGTAGAAATCATCAATATTGGTACCAAGGACGCCAAGAAAGAGATCAGGATTGGTGCCAGCTTGCAAGCAGATGTGAAGCAAACTTTGACGGAAATGTTGCGCGAGTATGTTGACATCTTCGCCTGGTCGTATCAAGACATGCCGGGGTTGGATACGGATATTGTCGTGCACAGGCTGCCATTAAGAGAAGAATGTCCGCCAGTCAAGCAGAAACTTCGTCGGACTCACCCCGACATGGCTTTAAAGATTAAGGAGGAAGTCCAGAAGCAGTGGGATGCTGGGTTTCTTGCTGTGACAAAGTATCCTCCATGGGTAGCCAACATCGTGCCAGTACCGAAGAAAGATGGAAAAGTGAGAATGTGTGTGGATTATCGAGATCTTAATAAAGCTAGCCCGAAAGATGATTTTCCACTACCTCATATTGATGTGCTGGTCGATAATACAGCTCAGTTTTCAGTGTTCTCATTTATGGACGGTTTCTCCGGGTACAACCAGATCAAGATGGCACCTGAAGACATGGAGAAGACCACGTTCATTACTCCGTGGGGTACATATTGTTATAAAGTAATGCCTTTTGGGTTGAAAAACGCAGGGGCAACGTACCAGCGGGCGATGGTGACATTGTTTCACGACTTGATTCATAAGGAGATCGAATGTTATGTAGATGATATGATTGCCAAGTCGAGAACAGAAGAGGAACATCTGGTTAACCTGAAAAAGCTGTTTGAAAGGTTGAGAAAGTTCTGTCTGAGATTAAATCCAAACAAGTGCACGTTTGGGGTGCGTTCTGGAAAGTTGCTAGGTTTCATTGTGAGCGAAAAAGGAATCGAGGTTGATCCTGCCAAGGTGAAAGCAATACAAGAAATGCCTGAACCGAGAACAGAAAAAGAGGTTCATGGTTTCTTGGGTAGATTGAACTACATTGCAAGGTTCATATCTCACCTAACCGCCACGTGTGAGCCAATATTTAAATTGTTAAGGAAAGATCAAACGGTCAGGTGGAATGACGATTGCCAATTGGCATTCGATAAGATAAAAGAATACTTGCAGGAACCTCCGATTCTAATGCCTCCAGTTGAAGGGAGACCGCTGATAATGTATCTGACAGTGCTTGAAGGTTCCATGGGTTGTGTTCTCGGTCAACATGACGAGACAGGTAGGAAGGAGCATGCTATTTACTACCTGAGCAAAAAGTTCAATGATTGTGAGTCCCGATACTCAATGCTTGAAAAGACATGCTGTGCGCTTGCATGGGCCGCTAAGCGATTGAGGCAATATATGGTTAGGCACACGACCTTGTTGATTTCAAAAATGGATCCTATCAAGTATATTTTCGAGAAACCAGCATTGACAGGCAGAGTTGCACGGTGGCAAATGGTCTTGACAGAGTATGACATTCAGTACACTTCACAAAAGGCCATCAAAGGAAGTATCTTGTCCGATTATCTTGCGCAACAGCCAATGGATGATTACCAACCCATGAAGTTTGACTTCCCTGATGAGGACATCATGTTTCTCAAAGCTAAAGACTGTGAGGAACCACTTCCGGAGGAGGGGCCAGACCCTGAATCCAAATGGAGTCTGATGTTTGATGGGGCTGTCAATATGAATGGGTGCGGAGTTGGAGCAGTTCTTATCACGCCGGAAGGTGTTCATATGCCGTTCACTGCCCGAATAACTTTCGGATGCACCAACAATGAAGCAGAGTACGAAGCTTGTATAATGGGGATCGAGGAGGCGATTAATCTACGGATTAAGACCCTTGATATATTTGGTGATTCAGCTTTAGTAATCAATCAAGTGAAAGGGAGTTGGTACACGCACCAAGCAAATCTAGTGCCATATAGAGATTATACGAGGAGATTGCTGACATTTTTCACAACAGTGAAACTGTACCACATTCCTCGAGATGAGAATAGGTTCGCTGATGCCTTGGCCACTTTGTCTTCCATGATCAAAGTGCAAGGATGGAACCATGTACCTAAGATTGAGGTATCCCGCCTTGACAGACCAGCATTTGTGTTTGCGGTAGATGCAACGTCTGATGACAAGCCATGGTTTCATGACATTAAGTGTTTCTTGAAAAGTCAAGAGTACCCGTCCGGGGCATCGTCCAAAGACAGGAAGACGTTGAGAAGGTTAGCTGGTAGTTTCTTCTTGAATAAAGATGGCGTGCTGTATAAAAGAAATTTTGACACGGTCCTGCTTAGATGTGTGGATAGACATGAAGCAGACTTGTTGATGACTGAAGTGCACGAAGGCTCTTTCGGTACCCATGCCGGAGGGCAGGCAATGGCTAAAAAGTTGTTAAGGTCGGGATATTATTGGTTGACTATGGAGTCAGATTGTTGCAAATATGCCCGCAAATGCCGTAAATGCCAGATCTATGCAGACAAGGTGCATGTGCCTCCAAATCCGTTGAGCATCATGTCGTCGCCTTGGCCGTTTGCCATGTGGGGCATTGATATGATCGGAAAGATTGAGCCTACAGCTTCCAATGGTCATCGTTTCATCTTGGTGGCAATTGATTACTTCACCAAATGGGTTGAAGCTGCATCCTATGCCAATGTTACAAAGCAAGTGGTCGCTCGTTTCTTAAAACGGGATATCATTTGCCGATATGGAGTTCCCGAAAGAATCATTACTGATAATGGTTCTAATTTGAACAATAAGATGATGGCTGAGTTATGCCGGGACTTCAAAATCGAACATCACAATTCTTCTCCGTACCGCCCAAAGATGAATGGCGCGGTCGAAGCGGCCAACAAAAATATCAAGAAGATTGTGCAGAAAATGGTTGTCACGTACAAAGATTGGCATGAGATGTTACCATTTGCTTTGCATGGGTATCGAACGTCGGTACGCACGTCCACTGGGGCAACCCCATTCTCACTTGTATATGGTATGGAGGCAGTGCTACCGGTTGAAGTAGAGATTCCGTCCCTCAGAGTTATGATGGATGTTAAGCTAGATGAAGCTGAACGGGTACGAGCCAGATTTGATCAGCTGAGCCTTATTGAGGAAAAGCGATTGGCGGCTGTATGTTATGGGCAACTATATCAGCGCAGAATGAAACAGGCATTTGACCAAAAGGTGCGTCCTCGGGTTTACAAAGTCGGAGATGTGGTACTCAAAAGGATGCTTCCTCCCAATACAGATCACAGGGGCAAATGGACTCCTAATTATGAAGGTCCATTCGTGGTTAAAAAGGTCTTTTCGGGCGGAGCTTTATTGCTTACAACCATGGATGGCGAAGACTTTTCATCCCCTGTCAACTCGGACGTAGTCAAAAAATACTTCGCATAAATAGACCCGCTGGATAATAAAAATAAAAAAATCCAGGCAAAAAAGGGCATCCCGGCGAACCAAAAACAGAATAAAGTTCGGGCAAAAATTAGGGATATAATTGAAAAAATTTTGTACACCCGGTAAGTTGAAAACCCGAAAGGGCAACTTAGGCAAAAAAGGGTATCCTGGTGGATCGAAAACCTGAAAGGGCGGTCCACACAAAAGAGGGATTTAAGCGAATGACTACGGTTTGAGTTATCTATACCCCATTATCGTTTGGACAACTGACGTTCTGAAGGATAGGAATCGGTCTGATCATTCCTCAGAAGGCAAGGTCGGGGAGTTTTGAAGACATACTGGTCATAACAGAATGGAAACTCAGTGGAATTCCGTTTTCACATTGCCATTAGGATAGTTTCTTTTCTCAATTTTCAGCGATCACCTCTTTCCAGGGATTGCTTCCAGATGTAATTGCCTATTCTGGGCTCTCAGTCAATAAATTGAATTTCAATAAAAAGCTTTCTATTTTTGTTTTATTGCTTTGTTTGCAAAAACGTCCTAATTGTTGATAAAACATTGCATTTGAAAACATGGCAGCCTTGCAATAACATGCGCAGAAAAAAAAAACATTTGAAATTGCTTCGAATGTTGAATACTCCCGGATGGTGGATTCTAGCCACGCAATATTCGGGGCATGTGGGCATATTCTTTTGTTGCAGGTAGCAGGTGCAGATGATTTTAAGCACAAGACTAGCAATAAATCACCCCACGCAAAAGACTGGGGCAATTATGGGTAAGGAGATCGGCGTTCATCGGGTCGATCTCAGTGAATTAAGTTCAACCGGGTACCGTTGTATCTTATTAAGTCGATTCTCTCATTCAGTACTTCCAACAACTACAAGCTTTTCTGTGTCGATAACGGTCACAGGTTCCCCAAAAGGGTGGTCTCGTCGACACCGAAACTGATGGTCATTATCCCCAGCGAAGTCACAAGAGTTTGAAGAGGCTAGATCTTCTGTAAAATCCTCTTATGACATCCTCTTCGGGGACGAATTGTTATTTTGTCCAAGCATGGGGCATGTTTGTTTCCCCAGCATGAAGTGTTGATCATCCCCAGTAGAGTTTGAGGACAGTTGGTCTTCTGTAAAATCCTCTCAAAAGGCATTCCCCAACACGAGACGCTTTAAAGCAGTTTTCTCCAGCAGAGTTTGTTATAAACTCGTCATCCCTAACGGAATTGTCTAAAGGGAAGCTTGCCTAACATGGGGCATTGTAGTACTTATCCTAAGCTCGACAGTCATATTCTTCAGCAGACTACTGTGGATTTGCTTTGGGTTTCCCCAACAGATCTCTAAGGACTCTTCCTAGCAAGTTGCAGGGGAATGTTCTAACCAGGATTTGCATATCCCTGGCAGAGTAGCCCGGGTCCCCAGCAAGTTTGTGTCGCTGGTAATGATCCCCCCACAGAGGTCAGCATCGAATCTTGTCAGCAATACTCCCCAGCTGAGTTGTTGTTCTCCCCGCAGAGGTTTATAAGATCGGCAAAATCTATTCCTCAACAAGGATGGCACAGTCTTTCCCCAGCCGGGTCAGAAGGTGGATAACCCTTATAAAGGGTCTTGGATTGGATAGATCCTCAAGCAGAGTTTTTATGACTTTTCTTCCCTAGCAAGACGCCATGCAAAGAAATTCTCATCCCCAGCGGAATCGCTGTGACCAGAATTCATTCCCCCAGCAGATGAAGTGATTACTGGCAGATTTATTATTCTTCAAGTCCAAATTATTTTTGGCAAGCTTGGCAATTCGAAGCAGACGGATTGTTCATCCATTCGCCAACAGAGATATTATCCTTTTAGGAGTCTCCGAGATTAAATCATTGATTGTGGTTCCTCAGCAGAGTCAGCAGAGATGTCTGGCGCAGAGGCAAGGAGTAATTCAATTTTGAAATTCTAAAAGTCCAACAGTGGATTGGCAAAAGTCCGTCTTCGGGTGGCAAAAGTCCAACAGTGGATTGGCGAAAGGTCCATCTAAGGGTGGCATATTCCAAAAGTCCAACAGTGGATTGGCGAAAGGTCCATCTAAGGGTGGCATATTCTAAAAAGTCCAACAGTGGATTGGCAAAAGTCCATCTTCGGGTGGCAAAGCAGATAAAAGTCCAACAGTGGATTGGCAAAAGTCCGTCTTCGGGTGGCAAAAGTCCAACAGTGGATTGGCGAAAGGTCCATCTAAGGGTGGCATATTCCAAAAGTCCAACAGTGGATTGGCAAAAGTCCGTCTTCGGGTGGCAAAAGTCCAACAGTGGATTGGCGAAAAGTCCGTCTTCGGGTGGCAAAAGTCCAACAGTGGATTGGCAAAAGTCCGTCTTCGGGTGGCACAAAGCTGCAAAGTCCACCAGTAGCGTGGCAAGCCAGTAGTCGTCTGGCGTCGTTCAAAAAGACATTATTAAAGTCCACCAGTAGTGTGGCAAGCCAGTAGTCGTCTGGCGTCGTTCAAAAAGACATTATTAAAGTCCACCAGTAGTGTGGCAAGCCAGTAGTCGTCTGGCGTCGTTCAAAAAGACATTATTAAAGTCCACCAATAGTGTGGCAGGCCAGTAGTCGTCTGGAGTTGCATAAAAGACATTATTAAAGTCCACCAGTAGTGTGGCAAGCCAGTAGTCGTCTGGCATCGTTCAAAAGACAGATCTCTCCGACGTTTCATCGAGGATTCAATCCAGTAGTCTCGTTGGGTTTATATCCTTTTTTTTCTTCACCCAGAGCAAATTTTTGGTTATTTTTGGTATTCAATCACTATATACCTTGAAAGTCCGAAAGCAATTGCTTTCAGGCATTCAGGTCTACAGCGCTTGAATAGGGGCAGCTGTAATACCCCAAAATTTGCTCTCCCCTTTTGTCATCATAGCATGGCATTATCATTTATCATATCATATCCACCTCATTAACATTACATTGCATTTAACATAGAAAAATGAAGCATGGCATCCTTCTTACCATCAGGGCATGTGATCAAGTGGAAGGTGGACAATCAAGGAATCATTCAAAGCACAAAAAGGTCAATCAAGTTGGCTCTAGGCAAGCCAAGAGGTCTCTCATGTCTCATACTATCTCAATTGATCATCCAAAACCTCAAGAAGGTGAGATTCAATAGGAGATTGAAGCATTACATCCTTCACTATGCAAGAGGTTCAAAAATTGAAGGAAAACCCTCAAAGGAGATAACTCATTGATTCAAAATCATTCTCAAGTGGCATTTCTCATCATCCTTTAAGAGGATACACAACATACTCTGAGGAATTTGGATTTGGAAGATGTGCAATTTCCTCCTAACCAGAGAGGGTCAAAATTAGGGTTTCTAATAAAATCAGGATATCTCTGATTTTTTGGACAAAGCTTGTTGTCATGGTATTCTACATGTTCTTAAGTGTATGTGTGTGGAAGATTGCATCTCAATTGGTTTTAGAAGAGGTTCAATTGGAAGAAAGATCAAGAATCAGAGAAATTGGGGCAAAGTCAAATAATCAGAGGAAAAAGTCAACTCTTGACTTTTTGAGCCCAAAATCATGAAATTCATGTTACATATGTCCAATGTACAAAATTTGGTCAAGAAACTCCAAAGGAATTATGAAAAAATCAAGATTTGGAAAGTTGCCATTTTTGGATGAAGTAGGGTTACTAAAAATAGCAAGTTTTGGCCATTTTGCATCAGAATTGGAACCAAGGCCATTCAAAATTGAAGCACCAAATGAAAATTCCACTCTGCCTCAATGAAATGCCTTGCTTTGAGCTTCAAATCCATGGGTAGAACATCTCCATTGGATAAAAATTGAGTGAGATATGATTGACCAAAGTTTGAGCAAAGTAGGTTCAAAACTAGGTCATGACCAAGGATTTTCAAGTCACGCGCATGTCATTTTCACAAACACATGGTGGGCCAGATGTTTTGACTTATTACTCATGGTTAGAGGCCTCAAGTGAAAAATCTTTCAACATGGAATTTGTTCATCTATGTGAGATCTTCAAGATTGATGTTCATGGTTTTTTTATTTGATCAAAGGATGAGAAGTTGTAATGGCTCAAAGTATGGTCTATGCAACTGAAATTTGACTAGGTCACAACCAAGTCATGCCACACATGCGCGCATTCTGCAGCATTTTAAGCCTGTCTTGAGTTCCTATGTTTGAAGCTCATTTTCAATATGTTGCAAGTCTCATTTTCACTTCTTTTCAACATCAAAGTTGTTGTACCATGTACACACTTTGAAATGGTACCAAGATCACTCATGTCCATGGCTTGAAGAGAGAGATATCCATGCGCAAACTTCACCATTTCCAACTGAGGAATCACATCAGAGTTAGCAGTTTGGTTCAGACATTCATCAAACAATCCATGAACTTTATTTCCACATTTGGTCAAGCACATATCACCTACACAATGTTTAACATCACGTGCCTTGCATGAAAATAGAGAGAACAACTTGTTGAGCAAGTTTCTGCCACAACAACCTTACCATTCCAAGCTTCACTCTTCATTCCACCATAACTGTCATGAGATTAACCTCACCATAACCCAGCCTTGATCACTCGCCCCCTAACTAACTTGACTCAGTTAGTTAGGGTGGACTCAGTTAACCACCTTGACTCACCCTAACTCAACTCATTAAACCGTGGTAAGCTCACACTATAAAAGAAATCACACACTCCATTTTCATTTTTCAGTTTTTGACAACCACATTTCTCTCCAAGAACACCTCAAACTCTCTCTACTTTCTCTCTGATTCCACACGATTTCAACACTCTTCTTCCACTTTTCATCTGCATTATCATTGTTTGGCATTGTTGAATCAAGAGCAACAAGAACAACTCCATTTCTGCAAGTTCAGCACCATTGCAAGCTTCAACATCCTTCATCTATTTACGAATCCATAGCATTTATTTTGCTAAGTTTGAAGATCTAGAAGCTTAGCATATCAAGCTTTCCTCTGGTTTTTCTCAACATCTCCAATTGCTCCACATTTTCAGGTTTCATCATGCACTCTTCTTCATTCGATTCTCTTTAGTTTTGATTTATTTCTGCTGTCTTAAGCTTGATAGAAGCTCTGCTTACTCCGGCTAGTTGATAGAGCTTCTTAGAAGCCTAGATCCAAAACTTAGGGCATGATTTAATCCCCTCTGTTCTCTATGTGTGTGCTTGGTATGTGAAAAACAATTGTGAATTCTTAATCTACATGAGCTCAGCTTCATTTTGGTATAATAGTCGGGCATTTCTGGGACATGTGAAGTTGCAGACGGTGGCGTGTGACCGGAGAAGGTGACCGGAGGTCCCTCTCCGGCCGGTGGTTTTTAGTTAGGGTTTTGGTTGCAGTTTAAATCATGGCCGTTGGATGTGTGTGATCGTGTGGTCCAAAAGTTGACAGCACATTAAAATTCACGTGCAAATCATGTGCACCATTTCTGAATTTACTTAAACATTGTGTGATGCAGTACATGGTAATTTGTGTGTGACCTCATGCGCGTGTGTTGGATCCGTGTACTTTGACTTTTGTTTGACTATGACTTAATCTGATGGCTTGGATTGGTTTGACTATGTTGACTGAAGAACACGCTAGTTATGGTGTCTTGCGTGCTAATTGGACTTAACCAGATTGATAATTACACCCCCATGTATTGAAGCCCAATGATTTTGAACTGTCCAATTGCTATGTTCATACCCCCCTGCATTTTGCATTTATTTTTCATTTTTATTTCTTTCTACACGTTTGATTTCTAATTTTTAAAAATACCAAAACATATTGGAAAATTCTACAAAAATTCATGTGTATTCTTAAAACATTTAGGAAATTTTCTATGATTTTATTTTCTGATTTTATGACCATTTTGCCCCTGTTCCATTATTTCTTTTGAATTTCCATTTGTATGCATACTTAATGTGACATATGATTTTGTGCATTTTTGTTCTTGATCATAAAAAATGATTTAGATGCCTTTCTTTTTGCATTGTGGTCACAACATGTTGAGGTATGTTTGAGATTTATGAGATGATTTTTAATTCTTTTTTGGATGACTTTTGATGTGTTGCTTTGAGCATGAATGCATGAAGCTTCCATGAGACTTTGACCTAATTGTTGAGTGACTTTGGTTCTGATTCATTGCTTGTGGACTTGATATGTTAATGGCATGTGTTTAAGGTGTTTGATTGGTGAAAGTCATAATTTTTGAAGCATGTTTGCTATTTGTTTGAAGCATGAAGTTTAACTTGTTCATTTTGTGAATGCATGCCTCATGTTTGGTTTGCTTGATCATGAAGGCACTTGTGCCATGAGTTGTGGTTTTGTTTGAGGATGTATAGCATGTTAATTGACTTCTGATTGTGACATTTGGGTTTCATCTTTGCATGTTTGATGTTTATCTTGCACCTTAAGTCACTTGTTTCACAAGTATGAACCACATTCACATCACTTCACCTTTTCTTCTTTGCTTCTTGTTGGATTGAGATTTTGTTTGCATGATTTGGTATGCTCATTTAGGATAACATTAGGTTGTGTAAATATGAGTTACATTCTGACTTGGAAGCATGTATAGCATTCAATCTCATTTTATTTTGTTTGTCAACTTGTTTGAATTTGATTTGTTCATTATATTTTCTTACTTTACTTGTAAGTGATTGTGCTAACCATGTAGGGGCTTCGGTAAGTTTCAATTGAGTGTGGATAAGGAATCCACATTCAACTTCTATCCTTTCTCTTTTACAATTCCATTTTGTGTTTTGTTAAGCACTTATGTGCTTTCTTTTAATAACTCATTACTTTCCCTTTTGAATTACAATTCATCTTCTACTTTGGAAGTGAATTGTTTAATTCTTTCTTTCTTTAGATTTTAGGTTGAAACCTCACAAACCTTTAGGATCACTCCCTTTAATCTTCAATTAGGATTGAGTCTTAGTCCATATAGGTTTTACCTTTTCTCCTCTCTTGAGTCTCTTTTCTCATCTCAAAGAAAATTCAAAACATCTAACAAAGGTAGGCATTTATTGCATTTAGGCCTTTCATATAAAGAAAAGATTATAAGGGGTCTTCTCTTATAATCTTAAAATGTATAGCATACAACCCATCTTGGGTCAATGTGTTAAACATTTGATCTTGTGTGAGGGACTTAAATGCAATACTTGTTGGAGGTAAATAAAAAAACACTTCTTCATTTCTTAATCAACAAAAACACTTAATAAACACAAGTATGCTAGTGTGTTTGAACCTTGACAATTGAAACTAAGTGTGGGGGTCTTCTTCATATTTAGTGTACTTTCTTACTCATTCCATCTTGGAATGTGAGAAGGTACACATTCCAAGGACTAAGATTTGGATACACTATCATATGCAAACAAATAAAAGAACACTTCTTTCTAAAAGGCAAAAACAAACAATAACGTCTTTCCTTCGGGAATTCTTTTCTCATCTCATTCATTCTCAACGCACGAACGCGCTTCTACTCGTTCTCTTGCAAGACGGTAACGCACTCGGACCAGCGAGCCTGCAACACCTGAGCTAGAACGTAAGCCGTTCTCTAAAAAAACACAAACAATTCATCCCTAGTGAGGGGAACTACGTCGCTCTGATTCTCATGTTCCCGATGAGATACGTAGGCAGTGGGGTAGGGCCCATTCGAGCACTCATTTTATTTTCCCTACATTTGTTTCTCTCTCTCCTTCCTTTCCTTTACCTTCCTTTTCCAGTATTCTTTTCTACACCCTTTGATCGAAACAGCAAGCGTGGATCCCATCGGGTACGATGGACGCGTGGGGGTGCTAATACCTTCCTCTCGCGTAACCGACTCCCGAACCCATTTCTCTTGGTCACAAGACCATGCTCTTTCCTTTCCCTCAGGTTTACGCAGTGTTTCCTTTCCCTCTCTTGGGATAAATACACATTGCTGGCGACTCTGTTCGGTGCCACTTTCGCGCTTGTACTTGGATGAAAATCCCGGGAGCGACACACTCTTTAATTGAATTAGTACAAAGTGTCTTAGATGAACAGACCCTTTGTTGAAAGCCCGTCTTCTTAAGTCTACCCCGAGTGTCTTTCTATTTAGGCTCCCTAAATATGAGAGTCCACTCTCACTTTCTCTCAATCACTAATCCCAAGTGACCTACATCAATAAACACAATGATGAATGTTGAATGCAACTCAACTATATAAACCAACTACTATGTCTTATGATATGAATGAACCAATAACATGGTGTACAAGAAACACAAATAAAAAACTCATCCTAAAACCTAAATTATCACTAAAGCTCGTGGTCTTGAAGGCATGGAACGAGTCTCTATATATAAAAATCCAATAATGGGTTTTTCCAATGGGCATTAGCAACTCTGATTGTGTCATAAATTATATGAGATATAGTTGGATTTGTTTCTCTAAAACAACACCACTAAAAAGATTGTATTGGATTTCAAATTTAAATCTCCTTGATTTAAATTTAATTTAATTAAATAATCAAACAAATCAGATTTCTAAAATATAGCAATAACCCTTGATACACAAGTAACTAAAACGCGTGTTATAGTCAGTTTGAAAATGAGCGCATACATCAACAACCTTGTCCTGCAGACAAGGGCCACATGCTGCGACATATGTTTCCAGATGTGACTTTCTTTATAAAAGTAGTTAGGGCCAGATGTGCCACACCATCTAGAACATCATGTTCAACATGTGTCCATACCATGTTGTTTTGAATAATATAGTCAATCCAAAAAGAAACAACAATCTCGCCCTTCGCAAATTTTGGCAAAACATCATTCTTCAGAAACATACAAGATGTGCACCATAAGTTGAGAATTAAGCATACCAGACACAAAATAAACAAACGCAGCAGCAAAAAGATCAACAACGTTACACATCAGAGCAAACACATAACTGTAGAAGTTAGTAGCACAAACTAAAAGTCAATTGGTTGCTACACATTTTCAATTCTCCATAACAGTCAGTCATGCAATCATTCATGATTAGTTATTCATGTACACACACATAGTTATTAGTCAATAATCAATATTCATAAGGTACTACTAACACACAAAGAATTCAGCTCACACAATCACACTAAGTTGAGGGCCAGATGCCAGGCTAAATGCTTCAACATGTGTCAGAATATCAATTAGTACCAGTAAGTACAAAGCACAATAGAGTCAGTCAGCAAATATCATCACTCACACCACTCAAATACACACCATTACTCCCTTTTTTTTTCTATAATTTGGCAAAGGTGTGATCCAGAAAAATCAATCAGTTAGTCACCACAGAGGTTAATATGTTAGCACATACACAGATCAGAGTAGAAAAATATCAACCATCAGAACATACGTTGAACAAGATGCTAAAGCATCAGTACAGTTATTGGTGACAAAACCATGAGGCTATCATGCCATTACAGATCCAGAATAACATCACATGCCCAAATACAAGAGCTAAACAAAAGCAAAACTACAAACTGAACTGCAGACAAAAACTTCAAACTCCAAACTTTAGGGTCTGAATCACAACAGTTGACTTCAAAACACCTGCCCACACCAACTCAAAAGCCTACAAGCATCATCTTGAACTGAGTCTAGGAAGGAAACCCAATATTCATCAGCATCTGAGTCACTCTCTTGCATAGGTTTCTTCTTCAAGGTCTTCATCTTTGTCACAAATGTCTTCCTAATCACAGATGTTCCAACTGATGGTCCATCATATGTATCCACAATATTTGCAGAAGAAAACGAACCAACTCCCTTGGTCTTATTTTTCTCAGCCTCAAGAAATTTATCAATAGCCTTATTGATATTAATTTCATTGTTAGAGGAACACATCTTTAGATTCTCAGAATTTTGACTCATATTGAAAAAAATAAACACTTGAGGGATAAGAGAAATAACAGTTTTTTGAAAGTAAGATAAAGATAAATGTAGGTTGTTCTTGCTTGTAACAAAGGCCCAGATAAATAGAGAGATTGAAAAAAATTAATCAGCCGCATTTCACGTGCATCATAGAGCATATGAGAGAGATACTTGCTTGGTCTCCTTGCATGACTCCTTAGCTTTGAGTGCTATAAACTGTCACATATGCAAACATCAAGTACAACCCTTAACTTTTTTAATGGACTGTATCTAGTGCCTTAGTGAAAATGTCAGTCAACTGTCTGTCAGTTGCTACATGCTCAAGGGGAATTTTATCTTCCACAAGATCCCTGCTGAAATGATGACGAATGTCAATGTGATTGGTTTTATGTGTTTGGTTACATGCCCATTTGTTGAGTATAAGGCAAGATGGAAGTTCGTCGTCGAGTATGAGAGCCTGCTCGATGATGATTCAAAGCTTTTGAGAGAGGAGGTCAGTATCCTGCAAATTAGGCCTCCTCCACCAAAAACGGATGACGTTGATCAGTTTAAGTTTATTGATGAAGTGGATATCTATTACAATGATGGCTGGTGGGTTGGGGTTGTTTCTAAAGTTCTGGGGGACTCCAAGTATATTGTACTACCTCCGTTCCTTTTTATAAGAGACAATTCACTTTTTAGGTTCATTGAATAATCAATGTATTTGGTCAGTTTTTAAATTAGATACATTGATTATTCAATGAATCTAAAAAGTAAGTTGTCTCTTATAAAAAGGAACGGAGGTAGTATATTTCAAGAACTCTAACGAAGAATTGGAGTTTGAACATTCCCAGTTGAGGCTACATCAAAACTGGGTGGATAACAAATAGGTCATGACTTCTAAGGTAAGATTGCAATGTTTGTTCTTTTGAGTATGCACGCTGACACTTTTGGAGTGTGTTGGATTTCATCCTGGATGGAATCTGGGGTAAAAGCATGATGTTTTGAAACTTGTGGCTTCTCATTATGATGGTGAGGCATCATGTTGATGTTTTAAAATTGATTGCCTCTCAGGAAAATAGTTTACCTTTAATAACACAGTTAAGATGATTATTGACTGAAATTTAAGTCAGTGATTATTAGTGTGTTTTGTATATCTGTTTTGTCACTTGCTTTTGTGGTCTAGATTTCTAGAATCTGTATTATCATGTTTATCTCAGTACTTAACCAAATTTACTCTGCATTTGTTATCCAACATTGTGGGTTTTGTTAAGTGGTGATTGTGTAACAGAACTTTGATATCACTTAATACAGTCAAAGTATTCAATTAATTCATCCATACTATTTTGATCATATGATTAACATATGCTTTATCTCCCTTTAACTTCATATGATCGGCTCAACTGATAAGATTTGTTGAATCAAATTTGCTCCAATTTTTACCTTGTCAATTTACATTGAAATTTGTCTATAGTTCGATAGACTTGGATTTCATTTGCATTATAATTTCTTTTACTTCTACCAAGGTTGAAATCATGTGTTTCTCAGGCTTGTTATCATATCCCTGATTTTTATCTTGTGCATTAATTATACATTGATTGAAAGAGTAGCTTGAAAGTATCTGTAATGTCATGAGCCACGTGGACGATCGTGTTGGGTCTCGTTGTATACCGTCAAAGAAATTGGCTTATTAAGACATTTACTAATATTGTTGACCAATACTTAATGTCGAAGCAATATTTTAAATTGTGATCCGCTTTGCCATTGTAGCTAGAATCACAATGTTTATGAGGACTTAGCAACCATAGTGACTTAAAATAGAGCAAATGATATATCCTTGCATCTTCAGCATGCAATAACATATTTTGATTGAATGATCCTAACCTCAAGCTTTTGGTTTAAACTATTTCAGGCATTGAAGTTTTGAACTTTGGAAGCAACTAGAGATTGAAGAAAAAACTAGGCACCATGGAAAAATGAAAATAAAAATTGTATATTTTGGACTCAGTTCTTGCTAGCCAAAACTTTGAACTTGTAGTTCTCATGGATCAAAATTCAAAACTTTGAACTCTGTTGTTTTTAAGTAGTTATAAGAATAAATCTGTTGAATTATAAACTACAATAATTTGATCAAATGCCTTGATAAATGATTATAATTTCATATATTATTAGTCTTTAAGTAAACAGCTCCATGAGAGCAGGATAATCAAAGACTGAAACATAACAAACATTGCTGTAAAGCAAGAAATTGAAAGGATTACAATGTACTGAAACATAACATAACGAGATTTTAATGAACTTATTTTAATGAACATGCACACTTCAGAATCAGATTCAGACCTCTTTGACTTCAACAGGAGCAGCAGCAGCAGGTGCAGTTTCTTTGACTTCATCTTTGTTTTCTTCCTTCACATCCTTTACTTCCCCTTCAATTTCAAAAGCTGAAGCAGGGAATGTCCTGAAAAGCCCTGTAGTAGCCCTGAAGGTGAGTTTGCCAGTAGGTGGTTCATCCATAACGATTTCATGAAGAGGAAGCCACATCAAGAGCTCCTTCACCTTCACACCAGTAAGCTTCTTGATCTTACCAACCTCAACAGTGGCAGTGACTTCGGTACCATAAATCACATGCCTATCAACTTTCACAAACTTGTGGTTATAGCTTGCTTTCTGCTTAAGCCACACAAATCCACTTTCCCTATGGTATCCACATTCTTCTATATCTTTCAATGGCAAAAGGCCATTGGGCATGCTTATTTCCCCGAGCAGTTCCTTGGACTTGATTTGGCAGATTTCATCTCCATAGTACATCTCTGACTTGGCTTTGATCTCTTCGGTGATCAGAGACATCTTGTGTTTTGGTATTTTTGAACTTTGAATGAACTTAATGAGTAACTTGATTGTGAGTGAATGAATGACTCTGAGAGCTGAAGAGAGGGTTTCATATATAGTAGTGAATCTATGACATTGCCCTTGTATTTCCAATTAACTTCATCAATGCCATTGTCTTTTAAACACGGTCAATTTTAAGGCAGTTGCTTGTGAGAAAATTAAATGAACGCTTAAATTTTTATATTTTTTCCTTCAAATATGGTTGGGAAGAAAAGAGGATGAAATGTGACCCACATCAACATCTTCACTCATTAAATGGCGGAAAATTTTGGAGAAAATATCTGCATTAGAATGAGTGGAAATACGTGAGATAGTTCGAAAATAAATTTGTGCTGTGTTAAAACTTTTTTTTCACTTTTATTTTAAACAAATTTTTTTAATTAATTTAAGCATAATTTTTTATTTGATTTTTTTATAAAATATTATTAAAATAGTTTTTCATATAAATTCACACTCTAAATATTATATTATATTTTAAAATATAACTAAATTTATTTATCTATTAATTTATCACATAAATAGAATGTGACTATAGTTGTTTGTAACATTGTAAGATTGTAATCCTAATTTATCACATAAATAAAATATAACTATAGTTGTTCTATAGACGTAGAGGTAGACATCACTGATCATATTTGTTAAAAAGATCAATTGTGTTTATTGTGTTTTACTTTTGTTTCTTTAATCTTCTTTACTAGTTGGTATTTTAACAATTGGTATTAGATGATGATTAATTTTTGTGTGAAATTTGAGGTGACACGGTTCCACATGAGGAGTAATTTAGGTTTATGGCAATGAATGACTAATAATATGTTGTCTCAACAAAGTTTACAAAAGGTGTTGCATGAGACAAAAGTGGCCAACATGGTTGATAGTTATTCGACACATATGTAGAAGAAGGCAACACGATTGACTCACCTTTATGTTTCAGACGAGGTGTTAGATCATTTTTCGGTCCTAACAACATCAAAGAAGGTTTGAAAAAAACTAGAGAGTCAGTATATGTCAAAGACGTTGATGAACAAATTCGTCGTGAAGCAGCAACTATTACGTCTAAAGATTCAAGAAGGATCTGATTTGCAAAAACATGGAAATATCTTCAACAACATAATCACCTACTTGGTAAGGCTTGTAGGTGAAAATCGACGATGAAGATAAGACAATTATCTTTTTGTGCTCGTTATTAGGTTTATATGACCACTTAGTGACTACTTTTACCTACGGAAAATATACTATCAATCTTCGTGTGATTATTGCTACACTTTTTATCGTTCTGACAGGAGACAAGATATAGATGTTAGTTCTTGTAGTTGGCTGGAATTTTGGTAAAACAATGTGGATGTCATGGTTGATGTTTCAACATGAGTTTCTAACATTCTGGTTGTGTTAAGTTGTAAATGGTTGCAGATTCTGTACTGATGTCAAACCCGATGTTAAGACATCAGTTGATAAAACATCAGTCTGAGTTGTTTTATTAGGGCTGCGTGTTTCTGTTATTGGAGAGATATTCTGCCGAAGAGAGTGAGAGATTGTAGGCGAATATCTTGGTAAAGATATATTCAGTTGCAATCAGATTTGGAGCAGATCTTGTTGCTGTTTTTAAGGCTAAAAGATATGAAGATTTAATTGAAGATTTAATTGAAGATTTGATTGAAGATTTAATTGAAGATCTATTTAGTAGCAGAATCTTCTGCAGATTTGTAGCAGTTAATATGCTGAGATTTAAAGCCCAAATCCAGTTGGGAAAAAGGTTATAAATAGAAGCATTGTAACCTAGTTGAAGTTAAAGCCAGCCATCATGTAAATTCTAAGGGCTGAGTTTGTGAACCACTCTCTAGGAGAGTTGGTATGTGTGAACCACTCGGATTGTGAGACGGTCATTGTTCTTAGAGGAAGTTGTTAAGCAACTCTAAGTATTGTTCTTAGTCATGAGGGTCATGTCTAAGTATTGTTATAGGAGTGTGTCTTCTATCTTTATGTGTTTGGAGAGTTGTTGGAAATCAAGCTGTTGATGCAGTGACTGAGATGTTGACTGCTAGACATCATTGCGATGATTGGGAGTGAGATGTAGTCTCTTATCTAGGGAGGACTTAGATAGAAGGGTCATTGGGTAGTGATTAAGTTAGTGGATTGTCAACTGGTTTGTTGAGTCTGTAATTTGATACTGCTAATAGTGGACTTCCTTCCTGGCTTGGTATACCCCCAGATGTAGGTTGTTAGACCGAACTGGGTGAACAAATTCTGTGTGCACTTTACTTTTCAGCAACTTCTTTAAATGTCTATAATTGCCTTGCTGTTTATGTCAGACCAGATGTCTCGACATCATGTAGGACATCTGGGATCTGTTATACCAGAATTTCAATTGGTATCAGAGCGGGCATCCTGTCTGTTTCTGGATGAGATCTAAGGAAGATACTTTTTGGTTCATGAGCAAGGAAGATAGTTTTGCTGAGTTATGGACTCGGTCAGTTCATATAGTTGTTTGGTTGATCCCTTGAAGTGAAGGATGGACTATTCTTGGCAGGGTATCTATTGGACCTGTCTGTTGTTATCAGGTGTGTAGCTTTGGTGGAGAACTGCTGTTGTGAGTTTGATTTATTTTCAAACCTTTTTGTTGACACTTGGATTATGGTGATGGTGTGCAAGGATTATTGAGTAGTGCCTGAAGGGTGTTGAGGAGTTGTTGTGTGTTCCGCTGCATGGTATCTGATGTAACCCTGGTTGTTTCTTGTGTCTCTGGTGGTGAGACTTTAGGAAGGTATTTTCTTGGAAAGACATTAGGGTTTGGTCTCCTCAGCAGGAAATTCTATGATGTTGTAGTTTATGCAAGATAGCTTCAACCGTTTGGTTAGAGATGCCAAAGATACTTGAGGATTATCTCATATCTTTGTTTTGGGAAAGAAGTGATCAAAAGGTGAATGGATCTTATTAAAGACTGTATGACATGGAAGTTTCAGTTTTTTTTAGAAGAAGAATATATTTCAAATCAGGCATTGAAGACCAATCTGTCCCGAACATTGATTCCTTCTTTATCAATTTTCTTGATGGTGAAAGAAGAGGGTGGAGCCAAAGCAAAAGAGTATCACTGTCAAATCTTTCATGCGGGAGTGAAGATCTTGATAAGTTATCTCTTAAGCTTAGTTGTGGTGACCTAATTAGGAGGATCTTCCTGGTTATGATGTCAAATGTAGTTCTGGTATATCTGAAGATGAATTCTCTTGTGAAGATACATGTTTCTGATTTTCAAAATCATGAACTGAAGGAAGTTTCATCAAGAAAAAAGCTGAGCTTAATTTGTCAATTCTAATGTCTCGACATCGCGCTACACATCAGCTGTTTATGGTAAATACTGAGTCAAAGTCCTATTAGATTGTAGCTGTTTTGAAGGATCACTGAAGCTGTGAAGTTGAACCATTTTTGAGATGCTGTTCATAATGTCATAGCATCTCAGCTGGAGCTGGTTGAAGAAAAGGTAGTAATCTTGATAGCAGAAGAGAAGGAGATGATCCTTGTTTAAGCTAAAATGTCTGAGGGTAATTTTATAGGGAAAATGCATCCAAGAGTTTGTGTGCAGTAGCAGTGTAAATAAGCCTGTGGTCAATTGGTGTATGCATGAGCTCTTTCAATTTTGTGGCTTGAAGGATTGGAAGTAGCAGATTGTCTATGGTATGTTATCACTCTTAAGTTAGACAAGAGGTCTGAACCTTGTGCTTATAAGAAGAAGCTTCTGGAAGAGTGTGTTATGCAAGTTACTGCAGTTTTGTTGGTCTGATCTTGGAAGTTGATCAGATGTTGATATGTTCTCGTGTGTTCGCTACAAGAGATATGTGTGGATTACTATGGTTGTAGTCTCCAAATCCTAGTAGATGTTTAATGTGATTTAGACTGATGTCGGAACTGATGTTGAAACATCACTTCAGTTCTTTGCTCAGGGTGGAGTGAAAGATCAAGACACTGACCTAACTTGGAAGGCTTTTGTGGTATGAATGGTTGTCATAATGGTTGTCATGAAGAAGATTCAGAAGATGCTAGAATCTGAAGAAGGGTTAAACCACAGGGATTTAAGATCAATTGATTATCCTTGAAAGACAAGATTAAAGATGTTCTGTCAATTGTTTTAACATCTTTTCATCAGAGGTTTGGAGAATCATGGGAGGGGTTCTACATTCGCTCACAAGTCGTCTAGGTGTTGACCTGGGATTATTGCTTAGCATCTGTTCCTAGAAAGTATTGTGAATGACTTGTCTAGATGGTGGTACTGTTGAAGATGAAGATGGAAGACTATGAAGACATCATAATCTTGATGGTTACAGCTTGGATCAGATTATTTTTTATCTAAGTGGTTTGGAGCATGGTGTTTGCTCTGGTTGTGAAGGTCGAGGATAAGTGGAAGTTATCTCTGGCTTTTTACTGACGGCTCTACTAAGGGAAGTGACTTTCTTTAGTATTGCTATGGGGTAGTCTTGGCCTACTTATTTTCTGAAGATTCAGATGTGGTAGGTTTGAAGTCTTTGGAGTTTCTAAGTAGGATGGAGGTTGTCTACTCAAACTTGATTATTGAATTAAGTCTATGAGAGCATGGAAATCTGTTTCTGCAAAGGGAGGAGGTTCTTTTGAGTGGCAGAAGGTAGAGCTGAATTCAACAGTTGTGACATAATGTTCTGACATCTAGCTTAACATCAGGAGTCTCAGCTGGTGATGTGGCACATCAGCTAATGATAGGGTGATCTATAGGAATGAGCAATAGGATACTTCAAAAAGATCGTTCTCATGGCAGTTTGCGGGAGCTGCAGGAAGGAGAAGATGTTACATGACCATGGGTTAGGGAGTCTAAGTGTGTTTGCTTTTGAGCAAGTGGAACATGTGACTTGAAGATCAAGTTTCCTTGGTGGATCAAGATATCTTTGTGAGAGTTCTGACAAACGTGAGAAGGGTCAAAATGTGGCATTTGGTTGTTTTCATATGAGGATTCATGAATGAGGTGATCAAACTGTGGCATTTGGTTGAACTCAGAAGTGGATTCGAAGAATCAAGATAATCAGAGTGTGGCAGCTGGTTATTATTGAGGATTGTCTTGGAACAAGTTACTCTTGGGCAGAAGGGTGATGAGTTGAAGACTCAAGGAGATTATTCTTCTTGAAGGTGGATGAGAGTTTAATTCTCTAGTTCATTGGATTACTATGCAATAGTAAGTCTAGTTGGTGGAGCATATCAAGAATCATGGTGATGATATCTTGGTGTGTGGCAAATGTTCTAACTTGTGTTGGGACATTATCTGGTTGAATATCCTTGGTGAAGGATGATTTTGTTCTGGTTCTGATGCTTGGTGCATACATTATGCCTAAGGAGCATCTACATAGTCATACGGGAGAATGATGAAGTAGAAGGTCTACCTTGGATGGAGAATGTAGAGAAGACTGAAGTAGATCAGGTATTGATTGATTGGAAGTCTGAAGATGAAGAGTATGATAGGGAATGACTGCCTTTGGAGAAAGGGACAATGGTACCAAAATGCATGTGCTCAGCAAGTGTGCTCAAATGTTCATCTTCATCTAGAGCATTAGTTAACCATGACTGGGGGAGTACTTGTCTATGGATTTTGCTGCAAAGGTACATATATTGTGAAGATTGCATGCTGATCAAGATTATGAAGATTGGTTGAATCTTATGAGGATATAATGTCAGATAACATGTTATGACATTAAGCTGTTGGATGACATGTTGGTGTGGACATGAATGGTTCTAGCCATGTGAAGCTAATTGTTTGAATCATATGCGCACATGCTTCTGAGGAGAAGTCTGAAGAACAACTTTGGTTGTGTATAGGAGAATTTATTTTTCTCTGCAGATTTTGGAAGAGCTTTGTGAGGGTCCTTGTTGATGGGAGATGTCACATTGTCTTGGTGTGTGTAAGAGGAGTTTATTTAGAGTTCAGTGGAAGGCATTGTGTGTGTGCTTCAGAACTTGTGGATGATTGTGTGAAGCATTCCTAACTGGATGAATGAAGACTATGTCTGGATTTTCCAAATGTTATGATATACTGGTCAAGGAGCACCATTTGTGAAATATAATGGGAAAACTTCTGTCTGTACTAGTGTGGTACTTGGATTGTTTGAGGATTAAGCATTATGTGAATGCGTTCAGCAGGTGTGTTGAACAAAGGGTGCGATCTTGAAGACATGAAGATGAGTTTTATGTTTTCCATTTATTTAAGGTGTTCTTCTTGCAAAGGAGCACTGATTATCTTAGATAGGGGGAGTTGATCTTTTGTTGAAGAAGTTGTTTATCAAGATTGTAATGTCAGACAAGATGTCATGACATTTTGTTACTGGTGAAGTTCATGGTGTACTTGACAGTTTAGACCTGGCTTCATGGTGTCAGACAAGATGTCAATGGATTGAATCAGCAGTATACATTTACCCCAATGTTTGTTCAGCTATTGAGTCTGGATTTTGTTCTGAGTATGTTAGTTGTCAGATTCAGAGGGTGTCCAATTGTGGCTAAAAAGGGGGAGAGTTCGCCCATGTGTTGCCTAGTTTTGTTCGTATAGGCTTAAGGGGGAGTAATCGTGTTTGAACAGCTGGTATGATGGTTCTTGTTTTTAGGGGGAATTTGTTTTGTACTGAGTTACTAGTTGTTGCAGCTGGTTGGTATTGCTGCAGGTTGTGCTGTGAATGTTAATAAGTGTTTTTCCGCTGCAAGCTGAAAGTGTTTTAGCCAAAATTAGCCAAAGGGGGAGATTGTTAGTTCTTGTAGTTGGCTGGAATTTTGGTAAAACAATGTGGATGTCATGGTTGATGTTTCAACATGAGTTTCTAACATTCTGGTTGTGTTAAGTTTAAATGGTTGCAGATTCTGTGCTGATGTCAAACCCGATGTTAAGACATCAGCTGATAAAACATCAGTCTGAGTTGTTTTATTAGGGCTACGTGTTTCTGTTATTGGAGAGATATTCTGCTGAAGAGAGTGAGAGATTGTAGGCGAATATCTTGGTAAAGATATATTCAGTTGCAATCAGATTTGGAGCAGATCTTGTTGCTGTTTTTAAGGCTAAAAGATATGAAGATTTAATTGAAGATTTAATTGACGATTTGATTGAAGATTTAATTGAACATCTATTTAGTAGCAGAATCTTCTGCAGATTTGTAGTAGTTAATATGCTGAGATTTAAAGCCCAGATCCAGTTGGGAAAAAGGTTATAAATAGAAGCATTGTAACCTAGTTGAAGTTAAAGCCAGCCATCATGTAAATTCTAAGGGCTGAGTTTATGAACCACTCTCTAGGAGAGTTGGTATGTGTGAACCACTCGGATTGTGAGATGGTCATTGTTCTTAGAGGAAGCTGTTAAGCAACTCTAAGTATTGTTCTTAGTCATGAGGGTCATGTCTAGGTATTGTTATAGGAGTGTGTCTTCTATCTTTATGTGTTTGGAGAGTTGTTGGAAATCAAGTTGTTGATGCAGTGACTGAGATGTTGACTGCTAGACATCATTGCGATGATTGGGAGTGAGATGTAGTCTCTTATCTAGGGAGGACTTATATAGAAAGGTCATTGGGTAGTGATTAAGTTAGTGGATTGTCAACTGGTTTGTTGAGTCTATAATTTGATACTGCTAATAGTGGACTTCCTTCCTGGCTTGGTATGCCCCCAGATGTAGGTTGTTAGACCGAATTGGGTGAACAAATTCTGTGTGCACTTTACTTTTCAGCAACTTCTTTAAATGTCTATAATTGCCTTGCTGTTTATGTCAGACCAGATGTCTCGACATCATGTAGGACATCTGGGATCTCTTATACCAGAATTTCAATAGGGAAAAAAACTCAATGCGATAGTTTATATTTGAAGGGGTGTCAAGATCATGGGCAGAACAAGAGTAAAGAAGGTTCTAGAAAAGGAGGTTTAAATCTAATAAATGGAAAACAACAATGTTATAGTTGCAAACAAATTGTACATTTGAAGGGTTGTTCAAACAAAAAGCAAGGCTCGTCCAGTTCTATAAATGTGGTTCAAACCAATGATTCTGGCAGTGAAGTGGATATGTTGTACATTTCGTCCATCAAGTATAAAAATGCATGAATTCTTAACTCTGGTTGTTCTTACCATATTACGGTGCACTAGGAATGGTTCACTACAATCAAGTAAGATAATTTTGGGTTTTTTTTTATATGGGTAATGATAAAGCATGTACTATTACTAGAATGAGACAAATTAAAATTGCCATGGATGATGGTGAATATTAAACAATGTCAGACGTATTCTACAATTGAGGAAGAACTTGATTTCCCTAGGTCCTCTACAGGAAAAAATTTCTCCTGCATGTCTGGTGGAGATAAGGACATTGTAAAGGTTAGCAAGGGTTCCTTCACTACTACAAAACGCTAAAACAACAAGGCCAGGCTTACAACGGATTCGTATCCCACCGTTGTAATAGGTTAAAATTTTTGCAGCTGATTTATAACGCCATATTTAACGACGATCGTATTAAAAAACCGTTGTAATACATGGTGTGTAACAAGCTTCGATTCCCAGCAACTAAATTTTTTTCCATATTTTTACATTTTAAACGCGCTTGTATTAAAACACCGTTGTAATACATGATGTGTAACAAGGTTCAATTCCCAGCAACTACATTTTTTTCCATATTTTTAGATTTTAAACATATATTTTATTTCTTTTGGTAATGTTATGGGGATTTAACCTCAAAACTCAAAATTCATCTTTGTTTTTCTATTTTTAAGTGCAAGAGAATATGTTGAAATAGTTTGATCATAACTTCTTTAAAAATAAAAGTGAAAGAGATGAGTATATATAAAAGAAAACTTTATTAAGATTGCAGATAAGAAGAGTACATTGATAATCATATATTACATATATTTATCAATGTCAGAGCCCATAGCTGCAAATGCATCTTCATAATCCAAGACTCTCTCCTCACTTTCCTCATCGGAATCATAATAAACAATCCTGATCCTTTTCGTCTTTTTTTTTCTTCTTCAGCTTCTTCTTCTTCTTCTTCTTCTTCTTCTTCTTCTTCTTTTTCTTCTTCTTCTTCCTTACCCTTAACACATCCCTGACGTTGGCCGCTGGTTGGACCTTGTAACGCCCCGGTTTTGTTAGATTTATTTAATCGAGTCGATTTAATTATTTTTGTCTTTATATTATTTTATTCTTGGTTTTTATTTGGTAAATGTGTTACGTTTATCGTTATTATGTTTTATCGCGGTTTGGGAACGATTGCGAGAAAATTGAGTGTAGAGGTATTTTGGTCTTTTTGGCTTGGTTAGATATTGTTTTTCATTTAAAATAGAAAAAATAGAGGTTAGAAAGAGAGAAAAAGAAGTTAAGAGAAATAGAGAAGGAAAAGAAGAAAAAAAGGAAAACTTGGAGTGTAAGAAACCGATTCAACCGACACTTCGAAGCGCGATTCATCGGGTAAGGGTGTGAAACTCGGTTATGCTATGCTTGTGTATGATTGTGTATGCGTGTGTTAGAATGTTTGCTGGTTTTTCCTAGCTTTTCAATTCTAGGTCGAAATGAGAGAAAACGATAGAAATCGATGTTTTCGCGGTTGAAATGCGATATAAATGTTGTAGAATACTTGTTACTATGATTGGGATATGTTCTGGTTATTATGTTATGGTTTGGAAATGTTTTGGTGGAGGAAATGTTGGGTTAGAGTGAACAACAGCGCTGCTGAGATTTTCTAGGTTCGCAGGTTCGCACTGCGAATAGGGCAGCGAAGGTTCGCGGGAGGTTCGCATTGCGAACTTTCTGCTGTTTTTTCTCTGCCACGGTTCGCAGGGAATTCGCATTGCGAAGGGGAAAGCGAAGGTTCGCTGGAAGTTCGCCTTGCGAACTTTATGCTATTTTTTCTCTGCAATGGTTCGCTGGGGGTTCGCATTGCGAATAGGAAAGCGAACATGACAAATTTTCCATTTTGTTCTTGTCGTAACTTTTGGGTCGTAAGTCGGATTGAGGCGCGGTTGGATGTGTTGGAAAGCTAATGAGATGCTCTTTATTATAAAAATGGTTTTGAGACTAGTGGCCGATTTAATTGTGTCAGGAATTGGAATAGTGTCGTTTTATCGACTTTTTCCGTCGTAATTGTGTGCGATTGATGTGTTATCATGTGGTATGCTTTTAATATATATCGTATAGCTTGTGTTTTGTTGTATGATGTGAATGCATGTGATGAAATGTTGTGATGATGGTTTGTGGCCTTATGGAAAATAAATCCATTGTGTTATGTTTGATTGTATATGCATGATTATGGATGTTGAAATAGTTCACATGGTTGTATATGTGTATGCATTTGATTGTCATGAGTCATTGTATGCCAAGCATCATGATATGCATCTTGTGATGTCGTGTGTCCTTGTGGGGTGTGAGCGACGAAATGATTCCAGAGGGAATCTGCTGTAACGGTCGTGTGCCTTATACAAAGAGGACCTAAAGCGACGTTATAGACGATCGTGCGCCTTATACAAAGAAGACCTAAAGCGATAGGTTTGTGTGCCTTATACAAAGAGGACCTAAAGCGATCCATAAACATTGTGTGCCTTATACAAAGAGGACCTAAAGCGACGGGGAACATCATTTGCCCGACGGGGAGTTACACTAAGTAACAAGCAATGATTCCAATCATTCCTGAGTGAATTAATGATGAGAATGATGGATGGAATGGTACCAAATTGCATTGCATAGAGTCGTTGTGTTGGTCTCTGTGCATTTGCATAAGTCATGAATGGATTGATTATGTGTGGGATTTGTGAATGAATTGATGATTTGATATATATATATATATATATATATATATATATATATATATATATATATATATATATATATATATATATATATATATATATATATATATGTTGGTGATAAATGTATTGAGGATGATTGATATGCCTTTGTGATGGATGTATGAGATATAAATTGTATTGTTTTGTATTTGAATTATGGTGTAAGTTGTGGTGAGAATGTTTTACATGTGTATTTTGTATTATTATATAATTGTATGCAACTATATTATAATTGTGTTTCTCACCCTTCTGCTGTTTTGAATGCTCTATGAGGCATTGCAGATTAGATGATGGAGGTCTTTTTGTGAAGATTATGTCTTCATTCTTTTGTCGGTCGGCTCTGATATGTAGCACCGGGTAGTCGGGGAGATCGTTATGTGACATTATGTATATACATCTTTTTGGATTTTACCTGTATGACTCTGTATATGAAAGACAAACTTCTATGTTTATATATATGAGATTTCAGTTGCAGATTTTCTGCTTTTATTCTGTATCTGAATTGTGGGTGTTAGGAACTGAGTTCCTCTATTTATGTTGCTACCTGATTGTTGTATATCTTTATGAGCAGGTTATTATATTTCATCATCGTGATGTGACGCTCCGTCTATGCCATGAATGTTTTAATTCTACTCTGATTGTTTGTTATCGCTTTAATTACTCGGGTTATAGATTGGGGGTGTTACATTAAGTGGTATCAGAGCCATTTTGTGTCAGTCTGTGCTAGTCTGTGTCAGTCGTTTTTACCAAGTTGTTTGTTGTTCGTCAGTTGTGTTCTGGCGAGCTGATTGTTTAACCATAGTTACTATTATTGGATATGAACAGAATATGGCTGGAAGGAATGACGCTGCTCTTGCTACTGCTATGCAAGCTATGGCTCAGGCTGTGCGGGGTGCACCTAATGCTGGTGGGAATGATGAGTTCAGGAAGAACAAACCGCCTATCTTCAAAGGAAGACATGATCCTGATGGTGCTCAGATTTGGCTCAAGGAGATTGAAAGAATCTTTCGAGTGATGGACTGTGCTGAGGAACATAAGGTGAGATTGGGTACTCACAAGTTGCAGGAGGAGGCTGATGATTGGTGGGTTAGTGCGCGTAATGTGTGGGAAGCTACAGGTGAAGAGGTCACTTGGGCTTTGTTTAGCAGTGAGTTTTTGAGGAAGTATTTCCCTGAAGATGTTAGAGGAAAGAAAGAAATAGAGTTCTTGGAGTTGAAACAGGGTAACATGTCTGTTATTGATTACACTGCTAAGTTTGTAGAGCTTGTTTAGTTTTATCCACATTATGCTGAAGCAACTGCAGAGTTTTCCAAATGTGTGAAGTTTGAGAACGGGTTGCGTCCCGAGATCAAGCAGGCAATTGGTTATCAAAGAATTAGGAGGTTTTTGGATTTGGTGGATTGTTGTAGAATTTATGAGGAGGATAGCAAAGCTTGTTCTACTCATTATAAGAGTATGAACGAAAAGAAAGGAAAGCAACCGTTTCGTGGTGGTCCTTATGTGTCACCAACTGACAAGGGAAAACAAAGGGCTAATTTTGATAAAAGGCCAAGTGGGGGAGGTACGTATAATCCTCTGAGATGTTTTAGGTGTGGTGACTTAGGACATCGTCAGTTTGAATGTAGAAAGGATATGAGGAAGTGTTCCAATTGTGGAGGTATAGGACATATAGCAGCTGATTGCAAGAGGAATGTGATGAAGTGTTTCAACTGTGGTGAACCTGGTCATATTAGTACGAAGTGTCCGAAACCAAAGCAAGCTCAAGCTGGAGGGAAAGTATTTGCATTGGCAAGAACTCAGACTACTAGTGCAGATCGTCTGATCAGAGGTACTTGTTTTATTAATAGTACGCCTTTAGTTGCTATTATTGATACCGGAGCGACTCATTCGTTTATTTCGTCTGAGTGTGCACAGCGTTTGAATATTTTGTTGTCGTCGATGGGTGGAGAGATGGTTATCGATACTCCAGCAATGGGGTCGGTAACTACTTCTTTGGTTTGTTTAAGTTGTCCTTTGACCATTTATGGTAGGGATTTTGCTATGGATTTGGCGTGTCTGCCGTTGGAGGGTTTAGACGTAGTTCTGGGAATGAATTGGTTGAAGCTCAATCGAGTTCATATCGATTGTTATCATAAGTTGGTAAGATTTCCTTCTCTTGAAGAAGATGAGGAATCAAGTTTCTTATCTACCAAAGAGTTGAAGAAACTTTTGGCGGATGAAGCTCAGTTGTTCGGGTTGTTTGCATCGTTGACTGTGGATAGTCAAGTAGAATTTGATGTGTTTCCAGTCATGTGTGATTTTCCAGAGGTGTTTCTGGAGGATATTTCTGATGTGCCTCAGAAAGAGAGATGGAGTTTTCTATAGATCTAGTTCCTGGTACTAGACCTGTATCTATGGCACCATATCGTATGTCGACATCTGAGTTGGTTGAGTTGAAGAAGCAGTTGAATGAATTGTTAGAAAAGAGGTTTGTGAGGCCGAGTGTATCGCCTTGGGGTGCTCCAGTTTTATTGGTGAAAAAGAAAGATGGAAGTATGCGATTGTGTGTTGATTATCGCCAGCTGAATAAGGTGACGATTAAGAATAAGTATCCTCTTCTGAGAATTGATGATTTGATGGACCAATTGGTAGGTGCTTGTGTGTTTAGTAAAATTGATTTGAGGTCAGGTTATCATCAGATTAGAGTGAAAGAGGAAGATATTCAGAAGACGGCTTTTAGGACACGTTACAGACATTACAAATATTCCGTGATGCCGTTCGGGGTTTCTAATGCGCCAGGAGTGTTTATGGAGTATATGAATCGCATTTTCCATGAACATTTGGATCAATTTATTGTTGTGTTTATCGATGACATCTTGATTTATTCTAAGTCTCGGGAGGAACATGCAGAACATTTGCGTATTGTATTGCAAATCTTGAAGGAAAAGAGACTTTATGCCAAGTTGTCCAAGTGTGAGTTCTGGTTGTCAGAAGTGAGTTTTCTTGGGCATGTGATTTCAGGTAATGGTATTGATGTGGATCCATCCAAAGTAGATGCAGTTCTACAATGGGAGGCTCCTAGATCTGTTACTGAAATTAGAAGCTTTTTGGGTTCAGCTGGATATTATCGAAGATTCATTGAAGGCTTTTCCAAGTTAGCACTTCCTTTGACCCAGCTGACTTGTAAAGGTAAAGCGTTTATTTGGGATATTCAGTGTGAGGAAAGTTTTAGTGAGCTGAAGAGAAGATTGACTACAGCTCCAATTTTGATCTTACCGAATCCTAGTGAACCGCTTGTGGTGTATTGCGATGCGTCTATGATTAGTTTAGGTGGAGTGTTGATGCAAGAAGGTAAGGTTGTGGCTTATGCTTCGAGGCAATTGAGGGTTCATGAGAAGAATTATCCTACGCATGATTTGGAATTAGCTGCGGTGGTTTTTGTATTGAAAATTTGGAGACATTATCTCTACGGTGCAAGATTCGAAGTCTTTAGTGATCATAAGAGTTTGAAATACTTGTTTGATCAGAAGGAGTTGAATATGAGGCAACGGAGATGGTGGAATTTTTGAAGAACTACGATTTTAGCTTGAATTACCATCCTGGTAAAGCTAATGTGGTAGCCGATGCGTTAAGCCGGAAACCTTTGCATATGTCCGCTTTGATGGTTAAAGAGTGGGAACTTTTGGAAGCATTTAGAGATTTGAGTTTGGTGTGTGAATTGACATCTGACAGTGTGAGGCTTGGTATGTTAAGGGTCACTAATGATTTTCTGTTGACCGTTAGCGAGAAACAGAGGATGGATGTGAAATTTGTTGATTTGATGACAGTTGGAGATAAAGGTGTGAATGGTGACTATAAAGTGGATGATAAGGGTGTTTTGAGATTCCGTGGTAGAATTTGTATTCCTGATGATTCGGAATTGAAAAAGATGATTTTAGAGGAAGGACACCGGAGTAGTTTGAGTATACATCCGGGAGATAATAAAATGTATCAAGATTTGAAGAAGATTTTTTGGTGGTCCGGAATGAAGAGGGATGTGGCTCAGTTTGTTTATGCGTGTTTGACGTGTCAGAAGTCAAAGGTAGAACATCAGAAGCCTAGTGGATTATTGCGTCCGTTGGATATTCCCGAGTGGAAATGGGACAGCATTTCTATGGATTTTGTGACAGGGTTGCCGAATACTCAGAGGGGACATAATGCCATTTGAGTGAGTGTGGATAGGCTGACTAAATCGGCACATTTCATTCCGATTGACATCAGTTTTTCTTTGGAAAGGTTGGCTGAGATTTATATCCGTGTGATTGTGAGATTGCATGGTGTTCCGTTGTGTATTATTTCAGATCGAGATCCGAGGTTTACTTCCAGATTTTGGGAAAGTTTGCAAAAGGCGTTAGGTTCCAAGTTGAGATTGAGTTCTGCTTATCATCCTCAGACGGATGGTTAAACCGAGAGAACTATTCAGTCATTGGAAGATTTACTGAGAGCTTGTGTTCTTGAGCAAGGTGGTGCTTGGGATAGTTATCTTTCATTGGTTGAATTCACGTATAATAACAGTTTCCATTCGAGTATTGGAATGGCACCTTTTGAAGTGTTGTATGGAAGAAGATGTCGAACACCTTTGTGTTGGCATGAATCTGGTGAGAGTTCGGTGGCTGGACCGGAGTTAATTCAACAATCTACGGAAAAGGTGAAACTTATTCGTGAGAAAATGAAGGCTTCTCAGAGTAGGCAGAAGAGTTATCATGATCGAAGGAGGAAAGATCTTGAGTTTCAAGAAGGCGATCATGTATTTTTTAGAGTTACACCGGTGACGGGTGTTGGTCGTGCATTGAAGTCGAAGAAACTTACTTCTCGGTTTATTGGTCCTTATCAGATATCCATGAGAGTGGGTGTTGTGGCTTATCAGGTGGCGTTGCCGCCGAATCTTTCGAATTTACATGATGTGTTCCATGTTTCACAGCTTCGAAAGTATGTTCCGGATCTGTCGCATGTGATTCCAATGAATGAGGTTGAGGTAAGGGAGAACCTTACGGTTGAGGCATTACCAGTGAGGGTTTTGGATCGCGAGTTGAAGCGGTTAAGAGGAAAGGATATTGCGCTTGTGAAAGTAGCGTGGGGAGGCGCTCTGAGGGCAATTTGACTTGGAAGTTGGAGAGTCGGATGCGGGAATCGTATCCGGAGTTGTTCGTCTCAGGTAATATTTTCGAGGATGAAAATTTCTAAGTGGGGGAGAGTTGTAACGCCCCGGTTTTGTTAGATTTATTTAATCGAGTCGATTTAATTATTTTTGTCTTTATATTATTTTATTCTTGGTTTTTATTTGGTAAATGTGTTATGTTTATCGTTATTATGTTTTATCGCGTTTTAAGAACGTTTGCGAGAAAATTGAGTGTAGGGGTATTTTGGTCTTTTTGGCTTGGTTAGATAATGTTTTTCATTTAAAATAGAAAAAATAGAGGTTAGAAAGAGAGAAAAAGAAGTTAAGAGAAATAGAGAAGGAGAAGAAGAAAAAGAGGAAAACTTGGAGTATAAGAAACCGATTCAACCGACACTTCGAAGCGCGATTCATCGGGTAAGGGTGTGAAACTCGGTTATGCTATGCTTGTGTATGCGTGTGTTGGAATGTTTGCTGGTTTTTCCTAGCTTTTCAATTCTAGGTCGAAATGAGAGAAAACGATAGAAATTGATGTTTTTGCGGTTGAAATGCGATATAAATGTTGTAGAATACTTGTTACTATGATTGGGATATGTTCTGGTTGTTATGTTATGGTTTGGAAGTGTTTTGGTGGAGGAAATGTTGGGTTGGACTGAACAACAGCGCTGCTGAAATTTTCTGGGTTCGCACTGCGAATAGGGCAGCGAAGGGGAAAGCGAAGGTTCGTGGGAGGTTCGCATTGCGAACTTTCTGCTATTTTTTCCCTGCCATGGTTCGCAGGGAATTTGCATTGTGAAGGGGAAAGCGAAGGTTCGCTGGAAGTTCGCCTTGCAAACTTTATGCTGTTTTTTCTCTGCCATGGTTCGCTGGGGGTTCGTATTGTGAATAGGAAAGCGAGCATGACAAATTTTCCATTTTGTTCTTGTCATAACTTTTGGGTCGTAAGTCGGATTGAGGCGCGGTTGGATGCGTTGGAAAGCTAATGAGATGTTCTTTCTTATAAAAATGGTTTTGAGACTAGTGGCCGATTTAATTTTGTCGAGAATTGGAATAGTGTCGTTTTGTCGACTTTTACCGTCGTAATTGTGTGCGATTGATGTGTTATCATGTGGTATGCTTTTAATATATATCGTATAGCTTGTGTGCTGTTGTATAATGTGAATGCATGTGATGAAATGTTGTGATGATGGTTTGTGGCCTTATGGCAAATAAATGCATTGTGTTATGTTTGATTGTATATGCATGATTATGGATGTTGAAATGGTTCACATGGTTGTATATGTGTATGCATTTGATTGTCATGAGTCATTGTATGCCAAGCATCATGATATGCATCTTGTGATGTCGTGTGCCCTTGTGGGGTGTGAATGACGAAATGATTCCAGAGGGAATCTTCTGTAACGGTCGTGTGCCTTATACAAAGAGGACCTAAAGCGACGTTATAGACGATCATGCGCCTTATACAAAGAGGACCTAAAGCGATCGGATCGTGTGCCTTATACAAAGAGGACCTAAAGCGATCCATAAACGCCGTGTGCCTTATACAAAGAGAACCTAAAGCGACGGGGAACATCGTTTTCCCGACGGGGAGTTACACTAAGTAACAAGCGATGATTCCAATAATTCATGAGTGAATTAATGATGAGAATGATGGATGGAATGGTACCGCATTGCATTGCATAAAGTCGTTGTGTCAGTCTCTGTGCATTTGCATAAGTCATGAATGGATTGATTATGTGTGGGATTTGTGAATGGAATTGATGAGTTGATATATATATATATATATATATATATAAATGTTGGTGATATATGTATTGAGCATGATTGATATGCCTTTGTGATGGATGTATGAGATATGAATTGTGTTGTTTTGTATTTGAATTATGGTGTAAGTTGTGGTGAGAATGTTTTACATGTGTATTTTGTGTTATTATATAATTGTATGCAACTATATTATAATTGTGTTTCTCACCCTTCTGCTGTTTTGAATGCTCTATGAGGCATTACAGATTAGATGCTGAAGGTCTTTTTGTGAAGATTATGTCTTCATTCTTTTGTCGGTCGGCTCTGATATGTAGCACCGGGTAGTCGGGGATATCGTTATGTGACATTATGTATATATATCTTTTTGGATTTTACCTGTATGACTCTGTATATGAAAGACAAACTTCTATGTTTATATATATATGAGATTTCAGTTGCAGATTTTCGGCTTTTATTCTGTATCTGAATTGTGGGTGTTAGGAACTGAGTTCCTCTGTTTATGTTGCCACCTGATTGTTGCATATCTTTATGAGCAGGTTATTATATTTCATCATCGTGATGTGACACTCCTCTATGCCATGAATGTTTTAATTCTACTCTAATTATTTGTTATCGCTTTAATTACTCGGGTTATAGATTGGGGGTGTTACATACCTCCTCATTTGGCGGCTGACGTTGTTTATTTGTGCCCTCATTGGTGATGTTTTTAGCATTCTCATTTGTAGAAGTCATTGTTACGAAGAATATATTATGAAGAAATGTAAAAATGTCTATTTATAGATGAGGTTGAAGATGAAAAGTCTGATAGTTTAATGCTTGCAATGATGATAACTTGTAAATGGTTGATATTCTGGAACGATATTTTTTGAAAAACGGAGAAAATTTTAAATCATTATTATACTTGGCCAGAGTGTTCTCTATTCCGGGAAGAGCAAGGGTTATAATATTACAACGGTTAGTAATAATAACCGTAGCGATATGATAAGTGCAAATTGTAGTTATTTTTGTATATAAGTTTTGTTGCACTTATCAGTTCTTTTTATTAATAAAACCCCACTTTGTTGTAAAAGTGTGTATTCAATGTATACTTGTGTTTTTGTTTATATATGTAATAAATAATACTTTTTCATTCATTTTGTAGATATTTGAGCATTGATATTGGAGAATTTTTAGATAGAGCATTGAATAAGCCTTCCAGCGCTTGGAACCGGTTGAAAAACGGAGTTACGGTTCAAAAGTTACGAATAAAACAATGCACAATTTTTGCTGTCAATTGCGCCTCTGCACCGCCGGGCGGTACATTTTGAGCGCTTGGCGGTGTGTTTTGAGCGTCGGGCTGTGCGGCAGTGGAAGAGAATTGAAATAAGGAAATTCCAGTAGCATTCCAAGTTTTTGAGCTTTCGCCGGGCGATGCTTTTGCCGTCGGGCGAAACTAGATATTTGTTGCCAGGCTGTCCAAGTACACAGCTGGTGTGAGAGTAATAAAGTGCTCCGCCTGGCGAAGCCATTATTCCTCCGGGCGGTGCGTCTGATACATGATTTTTGCTCTCCCAACTTCATCAACTTCACTTGTCAGTAGATTAACTTAGGAAACATCATGGAAGCTTGCATTTGGATGATCCAGGGTGGATTTCTCATCGATCGGCTCTGACAACCCGTGAAGTGTTTGGTTCATTTTTTTTATTTTCTTCATGTCTTTCTTCTTTGTTGGGTTTGTATATGTTTTTACTTTGATCTTATGTACATTTTTCGTCCATGGCGTTATATTTAATTTGCTTTATGAATCTCTATTGGTGATTGTTCTTATTTTTGCTTAAATGCGCGGGGTTTGGGTCGTGTTAGAGATAAACTTCACAAACTTCGATTAAGGATGATTATCTGTTAGTTTCTGGATGCTAGAGATAGATTTAGGGATAACAATCCGTATGGGTGTCGAAACTTAATGCCTCCGTGTCTTGAGTCGGGTGCGAGAGTGCCGATGAGGGTAGCATGGTTGAGTGTGCCAGAGACGGACATGTGCTGTGAACGATACCGGGTGATATTGAGGAGTATTGTAAGTTGAGTGTAACTGGTCGATAGGTTTAAGTTTGCGATGAGTGGATTATATACATGCTTGATAAGTCTTTTCTCTCTGATGAATGAATTTTTTTGTGTTAATATTTACTTTTCTGTTTGTATACTTTAAAACCATTCTAAACCCAAACTCATTAACAATTAAACCGTCAAATGGCAGTTCAATTCCAATCTCTGTGGACACGATAAATTCCCGGAAAAATACTTCCAAAATGTTTGTTGCTTGCTGCTCTACCGCTTCAACAAAATGGCACCGTTGTCGGGGATTGGTTTATTGTTCTTGCATCACGATAGTTTCGTTGTTTTTTAGTTTTGTAGATACCGTACATATTGTATACTTTCACTTGTTTATATCAATACTTGTATATTTTTAAAGTTTGTTCAAGTGTTTGGTTAGTACGCTTGCTTTTGGTTGCGCGGTGAGACATCACCATGGCATGAAGAGAGGAAGTTTCTAGCTTAATCACCGTAAAGGCGTCGAGCTTACGGCGTAAAACAAGCATGTTTTATTTTCTTTTGCTGTTGTTATGTTTAGTAGATAGTATGGTGCTATTGTCTAAACAAATTTAGATCGGACCAGTTCTTAAATTTCAAATCTTCACTTTTAAATTTGTTTAGACAATTTTTGCCGGTTTTTAGTTTGTTTATATTAATAGTTTTTGTGTTTGCCTTTGAGCTTGTTTTGAGTAGCTTGAGGAACTTTTGGTGATGTTCCAAGTTTGATCGTTTCAACTTGCGGATGTATAGTAATGATTTTGTTAAGTTTTGTACACGTCCGAGGTATGCATTTATCGCTTTCTATACTTTAGCATATTCATGATACTTAGGCTTTTTACAAACTTTCATGCCATTCATTCTTTTGTATACTTGTTCTTGTGTGAATCACTTTAGTTCCCAACCTTTCTGTGAGGTGGCTTTCCATTGTTCATATATGCGCGGAATAAGTATTGTGTGTTGTGTAACACTTGGGATTTTGTAAGAAGTTTGATTGAAATTTTGTGTTTGAACTTTTGTGAGTTGATCACTCCCTTAGGTTTAGGCAAGTTTTTGTTTCGATTAGCTTTAGGAATTGCCCCTTGTTTGTTTGCCCGACCACGCTACAACCTTGAAAAGTCCTTGTGATTCTTGCCTTTGTATGTTTCCAATATGATTTTTGGATGAATGCATAATTTAGTCTTTTGTTTTCAAGATTGTTGTGTGAGTGTAAAGTACCTTATTTTGTGTTCTTCATCTACCGATGATTGTTTTTGCTAGGTTTGATTCACATTGGAACTTGTGTTGTTTTAGGATGTTTGGCATGATTTTTGTATTTTGCATTTGTTTCGTGACTATGTTATCGTCGTAGTTTAGTGGTAAGTATTTACTTTGTGTGTACCGTTTTTCATTTGAACCATACATTTGTCTCTGTTTTTCAAAACATGTTGATTCGTGATTCTTTGGTTGTCACTTTGTTTCTTTGAGTTGTTTGATTTTTGTTTGAGGACAAACAATTAGGTAAGTTGGGGAGAGTTTGATAAGTGCAAATTGTAGTTAATTTTGTATATAAGTTTTGTTGCACTTATCAGTTCTTTTTGTTAATAAAACTCCACTTTGTTGTAAAAGTGTGTATTTAATGTATACTCGTGTTTTTGTTTATATATGTAACAAATAATTCTTTTTCATTCATTTTGTAGATATTTGAGCATTGATATTGGAGCATTGTTAGATAGAGCATTGAATAAGCTTTCCAGTGCTTCGAGCCGGGCGAAAAACGGAGTTACGGTTCAAAAGTTACGAATAAAACAATGCATAATTTTTGTTGTCAGCTGCGCCTCTGCTCCGCCGGGCGGTACATTTTGAGCGTTGGGCGGTGTGTTCTGAGCGCCGGGCGGTGCGGCGGCGGAAGATAATTGAAATAAGGAAATTCCAGTAGCATTCCAAGTTTTTGAGCTTTCGCCGGGCGATGCTTTTGTCGTCGGGCAAAACTAGATATTTGTTGCCAGGTTGTCCAAGTACACAGCTGGTGTGAGAGTAATAAGGTGCTCCGTCGGGCAAAGCCATTCTTCCGTTGGGCGGTGCGTCTGATACATGATTTTGTATTTAGTTTATTTTACTTCATTTTTGTTAGGTTATGTTGTTGGGGGGTGATTTTTGCTCTCCCAACTTCATCAACTTCACTTGTCAATAGATTAGCTTAGGAAACATCATGGAATCTTGCATTTGGATGATCCGGGGTGGATTTCTCATCGATCGGATCTGAAAACCCGTGAAGTGTTTAGCTCATTTCTGATTTTCTTCATGTCTTTCTTCTTTGTTGGGTTTGTATATGTTTCTACTTTGATCTTATGTACATTTATCGCCCATGGCGTTATATTTAATTTGCTTTATGAATCTCTATTGGTGATTGTTCTTGATTTTTGCTTAAATGCGCGGGGTTTGGGTCGTGTTAGAGATAAACTTCACAAACTTCGATTAAGGATGATTATTTGTTAGTTTCTGGATGCTAGGGGCTAACAATCCGTATGGGTGTCGATACTTAATGCCTCCGTGTCTTGAGTTGGGTACGAGAGTGCCGATGAGGGTAGCATGGTTGAGTGTGCCAGAGATGGACATGTGTTGTGGACGATACCGGGTGATATTGAGGAGTATTGTAAGTTGAGTGTAACTGGTCGATAGGTTTAAGTTTGCGATGAGTGGAATATATACATGCTTGATAAGTCTTTTCTCTCTGATAAATGAATTTTCTTGTGTTAATATTTACTTTTCTGTTTGTATACTTTAAAACCATTCTAAACCCAAACTCATTAACAATTAAACCGTCGAATGGCAGATCAATTCCAATCTCTGTGGACACGATAAATTCCCGTAAAAATAATTCCAAAATGTATGTTGCGTTCTGCTCTACCGCTTCAACATGATACCCCTTATACTTGGTACAAGGTTCGACTCCAGGCAACAACATTTTTCTATTTTACGTAATTATAGAAAAATGTTGTTGCCTAGAGTCGAACCTTGTACAAAGTATAAGGGGTATCACTACGGTTAATATAACTAACTGTTGTGATATTATTAAAATAATATATATACTTATCATTACAGTTATTTTAGAAAACCGTTGTGAAATATTTACCAATATAAGGGAATTAACTTTCCCTTATTGACAGTAGCACCGTTTCCTTCACAGCGAAACCCTAGCACCCATTTTTCTCTACATTTTTGGCAGCAAACTTCATCTTTTTTTAGAACATGTGAAAAGAAATACAAGAAGTATGAAGCTTTTGAATTAAGCTTCTTCCTCCTTGCATTTCTTCTTGCAGAGTCTAAAACAAGATGAACATGGTGATGATGCTGGCGGTAGCAAGCGTAATGTACATATTGTTTATGGAAAATAAGGTATTCTTCTACTTCAATCTTTTTGTTAGATAGTTCCCATTATCTCGTTTTCTTCATGTTGTTTTGTTTATTGTTCTCATTTTGTGCAGATTCGACTTCAATGCTTCACAAGCAAGGTGAACTTCATTGTAATGGTACAGTCCCACTTCTTAGGATTTTGTTTCAACTTTTGCTTGTTTTGTTTTGAATACTAACTAATTTTCTTCATTGCTTCCCACTTCTTAGGGTTTGTTTCACATGGTGATGATGATGGTGGTACATATATATGAATTCATTCTGATATGGTACATATATATGAATTCATTCTGATATTGTATATGAAATTTAGTTTATTATATACTATGTATATTGTTTGTTTCACTATCCTTTTATTGAAAATGCAATCAGTTAAATTGATATAGAACATTAGTTTATTATATACTATGTATATTGTATATAGTTAAATTGAGTACTAACTAATTTTCTTCATTGCTTCCCACTTCTTCGGGTTTGTTTCACATGGTGATGATGATGGTGGTACATATATATGAATTCATTCTGATAAGGTACATATATATGAATTCATTCTGATATTGTATATGAAATTTAGTTTATTATATACTATGTATATTGTTTGTTTCACTATCCTTTTATTGAAAATGCAATCAGTTAAATTGATATACAAACTTATAATCTGAAAATTAAGATGTATTTGAAAACCAACCTTTATCATGTCAATGTTTTCCGAATTGCATCCATTTCATTTAGCACATTGTATGTTCCTTAACATAAAATTTATGGTTTAATGGTCCATTTGCTTTAATTCATCGATATCTACAATTCTACTTTACCTCATCGTCGTCACTAATCATCGTGGTTGTAAAGATCATGATTGTTATGATGATAAAATCGCGATGATTTGTGGCGATGATGAGGTAAACTATAATAAAAGATATCGATGGATTGAAGGAAACCGACCATTGAACCATAAATTTTATGTTAAGGAACATAAAATATGCGGAATGAAATGGATGCAATTCGGAAAATAGTGGTGTGTTTAAGTTGGTTTTCAAGAACAGTTTAATTTTCAGATTATATAGTTCTTTACCAATTTTAATGGTTGTATTTCTTTAATTAGGTGTATGGTAAAACAAGCAATATACATTTTTATTTAATAAACTAAGGGTACATTCCACAACGGTTGAGACTCATAACCGTTGTGATAGTTAATATATATTACAACGGTTGAAATACCTAACCGTTGCAATATAATGCACGCTTTCCATAATACAACAACGGTTTCCAGACCGTTGTAGAAACATCGAACTTACAACAACAATCTACATAACAACGCCTTCGCCCGCGTCATTATATATCCTTCTCAACCGTTGTTAAATGGGCTTTTCGTAGTAGTGCTTGATTGTGATGAGATAAAGGAGGATTGTACGTAACATCTACAAACTATAACAGAACATTGTTGTAGGGGATGTTGCACTAGTTGAGTCTGATAATGATGAAACCAAACTCTGGCATATGCATATTTGTCATATCAATGAGTGTGGGATGATGGAACTACCTAAGAGAAATATATCGAATGATGTTTATAACTTTAAGATGGATTTGTGCAAGTATTAGGTGTTTGGGACATAAAGCACTCAATAGGGGAATTTTAGTTTGTGTGCATTCTTATATATGGGCCTACCAAAGAGGTTTTTGTGGGTGGTTCCAAGTGTTTTGTGACTTTCATAGATGATTTTTCTCGCAAGGTTTGGGTGTATTTCTTGAAACATAAATCTAAAGTCTTTATCGAATTTAAGTTGTGGAAGAAAGAAGTAGATAATCAAACAGGCAGAATAATAAAGTATTTGCAGTTAGTAATTGGATAAAGTACACTTATTTGAATTTGAAGAGGTTATGTAAATAACACGATATTCAAAGGCATTTCTTAGTTTGTAAGATACCATAAAAAAATGGTCTGGTAGAGAGAATGCTTATGTTTCTATTTGAAAACAAAATACGTCTCTTGTTAAATGTTGGACTATCAAAAGGTTTATAGGCAGAGAGACATTTAACATGGTGTGTTGTCTTATCAATAGATCACTACAACCTTCAATGGAAAGGAAGCTTATAGAGTAGGTATTCTCGTAATCCCATTGATATTGACAATTTGAGTATTTTTAGGTGTCCAACTTATGTTGATATATCTAGTGAAAATCGATCCAAAGTCAAAGAAATGTGTTTTTTTACACAAAAGGTGTGAAGGGGTTCAAGTTATACGATCCAATTAAAAAAGATGGTAATCAACAATGATGTTGTTTTAATGAGCAGTTAATGTTGAATAAGTTAATTGCAACAAATTTGCTTGCATATAAAGAGGTTTTTGTATGGTTTAAATCAATTTCTAAGGAAATGGTACAAACGCTTTGGTTCATACATACATCAGATTGGCTATAGAATGTGTGAGTATGAATACTACATTTGTGCTAGGAGCCTTGATGGTGGTTCCTGAAATTTGGTTCTCATGGGACAGATGTTTGACATGATGTCTGGGACAACATGTACCACAAGTTAAACAAAATTGATAGATGATCACATATACTAAGGAATTAAATTCATAAAACATTAAAGAACACAAGAGAATTGGTGACCTGGTTCAGTGCAACCACACTTACACTCCGGGGAGGCTTCCAACCCAAGAAAGCAAATCCACTCTCAATAGTATTAGTACAATTAATCTTAGATGAACAACCCATGTTTAATGCCTACTTAGTGTAATACCCCAAAATTTACCTTCATGTTTTCTCAATAATTGGTCTATGCTTTACTCATTTGCATTCCATAGTAGGTCATAGATTGCATAGCATGGCATTCAGCATAGGGCATGAGATCAGGTGTTTTTCAAAGGTATTGATCATACAAAGCAAGGGATCAAGGGCCAAGTGTCTCCCAACTAGCTTCAAGGGTTTCTCATACTCCATACAATCTCAAGTCTTCTCTAGAAGTGGATTGACCAAGAAGTGACCTCTAGACTTCATCCCCTAGACTGGTTATGCAAATCAGGGTTTTGGTTTCAAAAGGGGGTTCTTGTTGAGCTTTGTTGTTCAAACATGTTCTCATGGTATTCCATATGCTAGTAAGTGTTCATGGATGGCATTTTGTCCATTGGTCCTTTGTGGAGGGTTTTCAGTGGATCAGTTACTTGTGAACCAAGCAAAAGTCAACAGGGGAGAGGAAAGTCAACCATAGATTTCAAAGGTTCAAATCATGTTTCCCAAGTCCATATACCTTTATTTGGTCAAGGAATAGCATGGATGACATTATTCATCAAGAATCAAGAGTTTGTGCAAAAGTTACTAAATATGGAAATGACCTATAATTTGGAAGTTTCCATTTTTGGCAGTTTTCCCACCACATTCAACTTGACTTTCCATCACCAAAGAAGCTTCAAATGAATTTTACTCAAACATGAAAGTTGAAGATCATTCTCTCCCCTTTCCAAAAAGTACTAGATCATTCTCATAGCATTTGTGAAGCTCAAGTTATGATCAAAAGACTCAAGGGTGCTTTTTATGGTTTTCTCATGTACTCATTTTTCCACCTTTTACATTTTGGTTCAAAGTGACTTGTATTTGTTTCTAATGGTTCAATTCATGTTACCACATCCAAGTACACCTCATGAGGATCATTTTTGGCCTTTGAATCAATTCATTTCATGCCATATTCAACACTTATTTCACATTATGCAAAATGGCAAGATGGTTCAAAACTCACAAAGCAAGCAATCTCAAGGCCCAATTCCAATTCATTTGTGATCAGCAAGTAAAATGTGAATGATTCATGCTTCACTCATGACCAGAACACATGTGGAGGAGGGTGTATAACACAAATTGCATTTTTGCAAAACCACTCAAAACTCATTAACCAAGGGATTAATCATTTTTAATTATGATCAGAGGTCTAATGAGGAGTATATAAGCTAACTCACACGTCCAAAATTAGGTCATGCACTCTCATTTGCTCAGTTTCCACATTTTTGCTCAAATCTTTTCCTCTTCGATTCTCTCTCATCTTGAGAGCTTTTTGAGAAATTCTTTCATATTTTGGATCAGTGAAGAGAGTAGAACAAGAATCAACCATTGTTTTGAGTTGAGAGCAAGGTTTTCATCAAGTTGGTTTCAAGAGGGTTCAAGTTCAAAATCGTAGATCTAGTCCATTTCAAGCCTCTATTTGCATTTATTTTGCAAATAGAGCTCAAAAGAGGAAGATCTGCAGCTTTTGGAAGGCGTTCTTGTGGTATTTCAAGCTCTACAGATCTCAGGTAAGCTCACTTTACATGGTAATAGAACTTGATTTTTAAGTATGCATAATGATCTGTGTGCTCTCTGAGTGTGCTGATGTATTTTGTTTGAAGTTTGAACGTGTATCATGCGTGTATGTTGAGATTTAAGTTTTGGATCTAAAACTTCTTTCCTTCGATTAGCTTTATGTGTTGGTCTTTTGGTGAAATGAACATGATATTTGTGATCCTTGTGAATTTCTGATCAATTTGGTATACTCATGAGCAATTTTTGGAGAATTGGAAGTCGCAGGTCACCGGAGAAGGTGACCGGAGCTAGGGCTCCGGCACCTGGTGTGCTTTCAGTCCGGCGAGGGTACTGTTGGGGAAGACATAATCCTAGCCGTGCTTTTTTCTGATCTAACGGCCATCATGATGCCAACGCATTAAAAATGTGTATGCCGGTCACGTGTTATTTTAATTCTCAGATATGCTTTGTGTGTGCATGTGCATCTTTGTTACTGTGAACCTCTAATCTTGAATGCTCATCATGCATACTGTGTACTCTTGTTGAATGAATGTTGCGCGTGAGATTAATCCTATGGTGCGCATGAGTCTCAGATGTTGACTGAATTCTTTAGTATGATCTATTGACATGCACTGACTTTTGATTGGGCTGGACCTGATACTTGCACCCCCCTTTTGGGCCCTTTATTGTTTCCAACGTGCTTTTGTTGCTGTTTGCACCCTGCCTGTTTTTATTTCTTTTTATTTTCTTAATTGTTGCATTGTTTGCATTTTATTTTTAAAAATAGTTTAATGCATCCAAAAATTACCAAAAAAAATCATGAAGCATGTTTAGCATTTTATAAAATTTTTTCAAATTTTATTTTCCATTTTTATTTTATTTTTGGTATCTGAATTAATTGTATGATTAATTTCTTTTTGAATTTGTTTCATATGTGCATACTTTGCATTGTAGAATTTATTTCTCATAGTCTACAAAACGTTTTGAGTTCATTCTTTTTGTATTATTTCAACAACACATTGGAGTGCATGAAAACATTTTTCACATATTTTTAAAATCATTTCATATTGCATTTTGGTCCCCCTCTTTTGCATATTGGTTCATGTTTCTCACTTGATCTTTGCTTAATTGTTTGAGTTGCTTAACTTGTGAATTTTTGTGAGATCTTTTGACATGTGATTGGTTTCTGACTTAGGTCATTTGAGTTTAAATTTCACAATTTCTGAATGTCATATGATACATGTTTGCTTATTTGTGCTTAAATGATTTATGCATGATTATTTCTTGACATCTCTTTACACAAGTTGATTTGCCATGCCTAATTGATTGAGTTCCTTTGTGATTCTTTGCATGAGCTTTTGGTATGATGTTGGCCCCTGGTTGAGGTCCTTTGAGATTTAATTTGGCAATTTGTGGATCATGTTTGGGTATGTTTTAAGGGCTTGAACTTTGAGTTTCCATTTGTGGATTACTTTGATGCATGTCTTGAAGGTGTTGCTTGATGTTTGGACTTGTATGACTTGAGTTTGGCTTTGATATGATATTGATGCATATGCTACTGCCCCTTGAGTTCCTTATTTGGTTTTCATTTCACTTGAGCATGGCTGAATGCATTTGGTTTGAATTGTATGATGAATGTCATTACCTTTCCTTTTGTGAACTTCTTTGGATCATAATGCTTCATGTTTTGAATCGCTTTTGCACACATGAGTTGTTAATGATAGTATGATTTTGGTTCTGACTTGCACTCATCTTCATCTTATCTTTCTCATTTCATTTTGATACGACTCCATGTATGCTTAATTGTGCATTTCATACAAGTATGCTTGCATTCTTTCATGATTATCTTTGCATGCTTACTTGAATTGTTTTGCATTGATCTTTGAAACATGTTTGTTGATATGAGTTGGACATTTATGATATGATGTGCTTGCTGCCATTTATTGTATTTCATCTCCTCTTTCATTTTTCTTCTCATTCACTCTCTTCCTCCCTTGAGTCTCAAGACTTGATTAAGTCTTGGATTCTTTTCCCCTTAGAGCTACCTAGTCCAACTTTATTTTTGATTAAGCTTGGAGTAGGATTAGCATTAGGTTTTAGGTAGTCATTCCTCCTAAGCCACACTAACCATAGGACATCCATGCATGATAACATTAGAACTCTTAGTTTCCCTTTAGAGTTTCCTTTGTGTCGTCTCTCTTCTCATCTCAAAACTTCTTGAAAACACTTAATAAAGATAAAGTGTATTGCGCACGAGCCTTAAGCGTGGGGAATGAGAAATGAGGGGCTTCCTCACATTTTTCTAGAGTGCTTAGTGGGCGTCCTGTCTTGGGACGATTCGTTAAGTATTCGTCCTTGTGCCCTAGACTTTGGTGCAATGCAAGTTATGAACTAACTTAAAAAACACTTCTTGCTTAAAAAAACTTCAAACAAACAATAATGTCTTTCCTTCGGGAATTCTTTTCTCATCTCACTCATTCTCAGCGTACGAGCCTGCTTCTTCTCGTTCTCTTGCAAGACAGTAACGCCTAAGTCTCCATACAGCGAGCTGCAACACCTGAGCTAGAACGTTGGCCGTTCCATTAAAACACAAACAATTTTCCCTAGGTTAGGGGAACTACGTCGCTCTGATTCTCATGCTCCCGATGAGATACGTAGGCAGTGGGGTAGGGCCCATGCGAGCACTTCTTTTATTTTCCCTACATTTGTTTCTCTTTCTCTCTCCTTTTCCTTTTCCAGTTCTCCATCTAGCAGTTCCTTTTCCAGTATCCTTTTCTTACACCCTTTGATCGAGACAAGCAAGCGTGGATCCCATCGGGTACGATGGACTCGTGGGGGTGCTAATACCTTCCCTTCGCGTAACCGACTCCCGAACCCAGTTCTCTTGGTCGCAAGACCATGCTCTTTCCTTCTCCTCAGGTTTACGCAGTGTTTCCTTTCCCTCTCTTGGGATAAATACACATCGCTGGCGGCTCTGTTTCGGTGCCACTCTCGCGTTTGTACCGTTGGATGCGAATCTTTCGGGAGCGACAGCTGGCGACTCTGCTGGGGAAAGTTTGACCTCTTGCTGGTCCATCCCCTTTAGCGAGTCGATCCTAGCGCTTGTCGGTTTCTTTTCATTGGGTGTTTTTGTGGTACTTTGTTTTGTTGTATATTACTGTATTTGCTGTTTTATTTGTTTTACTGTATTTACAGTTTTTATTGCATTTCATTGCATTTTATTACTGTCATACTGGATATTACTCTGCTGTGCTGGCAGGTTTTCTGTTTGGCGGGTTGGGATGTTCTGAGAGATGAGCCTACTACCCAGGCTCGAGCATACACCTAGGTTTTAGCGTGGGCAGGCGTGACGCTCCCGTGGTGTTGGCCATGTGCGGGTGATCACGATCCCCACAATCAGACGAGGTTCTATCAGGAGCTTTCTGCTACTGTATGTTGATACAGGCCAGTAGTTATTCTCTTGAGGAATTGTCGACTCTGATGACCATTCCCGAGGACTCAGTAATAGCACTCCTCCCAGGATGTGACAGTGGCAGACCATGTTCTGTGGCAAACCCATTGCACATTCTCGATCCGAGGACCCAATGCTGGGAACTTGCTATAGGTTTTCCTTTTGAGGTGAATCAGCGGACGGCCTCTTTGATTGGCGGTAGCATTGTATCCTTCGGGCTGAATGTGCTATTGCTTCTCAAACCTCTGAAGCTGAGGATCTTTCGTTTTTGTGAATCTGTTGAGGCCTCCTCGATTGGTGATGATGCCAAACCAGAAGTGGTGAACGTATCATCATTTCTCGACCTGAGAGCCCAGGATACTGAGGATCTTAGTACCCACATGTGAGAGGGGCGGGTTATTTACAGGTTTGCAGGTAACCGTGACCTTCAACCTACCTGGCTTTCTGGTGTTATTACTGTGGTTGTTGTTGTTCTGAGTTTTGGTACAGAGCTTTGATTTGTTCAGTCAGCACAGTGCAGCCAGCTTGTGTGGATACCTTGATCCCATGTTCCGCATTGCATTCCATTTTTCTGACATTCATGTTTGTGCATTTTCAGGTAGTATCTAGTCTTTGATTCCAGTCAGGGGGCGTTCATAGGGATGGACACTAAGAGGGGTAAGAAGCACATCATCGTCTACAAATTCCCGAAGATCACTCTTGGCCCATTGAACAGTTTGCAGAGTATGGCTGGTCCAGAAGTTTTAGGAGCCTTTGAAGAGAAATATGGTTAGATATTATCCCTGGTTCGGAGTCTCAGTGAATATGAATATAATGGGCTACACACCTTGGTGCAGTTTTATGATCCTTCCTTGAGGTGCTTTGTGATGCCAGATTATGTGTTGGTTCCTACCCTGGAAGAGTACTCCAACATTTTGAGGATTCCTGTCAAAGAAGGTGTTCCTTTCTGTGGTTCCCAAGGATATTGTGATTTCCAAGCAGTGGCTGAGGCTCTTTATTTGAGCAGATCTACAGTGGAGGCTAACTTTTCTAAGAAGGGAAAATCCCGAGGATATCACTTGGAGTACTTGGTGAAGAGGGCTCGAGAAGAAGCTAAGGAAAAGAGGTGGATGGCTTTCAATGCAATATTGGCTCTGTGTATATATGGCATTGTGTTATTCCCTAATGAGTCTGATTTCGTCGATACGGATGCTATTCAGATATTTACAGCTCAGAATCCGGTGCCGACTTTGTTAGGTGATCTCCACTACGCTCTATACAACAGGAATGAGAAAAGACGACGTGGTGTGGTTTTTTTTTGCGCATCTCTTTTTTTACAAGTGGTTTGCCAAACGTTTATCCCAATCTGGTGCTTTTGTGGATTCAAAGACTTCTTTAGAGTGGAGTAAGCGTCTGATGGGCTTAGCTGCTAAAGATATTCTTTGGGTGGATAAGGGATTAGTGGGGACTGATATTTTGCATAGCTGTGGTAGGTATCCTAATGTACCCTTGATCGGAAGAAAAGGAGGTATTAACTACAACCCGTCTTTGGCTGTCAGGCAGTTTGCATACGCCTTAAAAGATCCTCCAGCTGGAAAAGATTTGGAAGAATCTTTGTATTTTCATATGACTGATGGTGTGACTACTGCACAAGAAGCTTCTCAAGTTTGGCTCAGCAGACAGAAGATAGGTAAAATTGTTTTGGGTAAACCCAATAATCAAGCTTTCGCTCCATATGTCGAATGGGTGAAGAAAAGGGTAGAAGAGTTCTATTTGCCTTTTGATCGGGCGCCTCCCTTGTATCCAGAGATTGTGGAAGAAAGACTCATTGTACCATTCGAAGAATTCGACAAGCAGCGTAAGTTGGTATCTGATCTGAGGGTGGAAAACTCTGATATGAGTAGTCAGCTACAGAATGCTCTACATGACAACTTGGGGTTGAAGTGGAAAGTTCAAGACATGACTGCGCATCTAGAGAAAAAAGAGAAGGAATTTGCCGACAGGGCTCAGCACTTCAAAAAGGTCAGTATGGCTACTGAATCGTCAGGCAAGGCTAAAAGAAAAAACAAGAAGCTTTTGACTAAAGCAGAAGACAAGCTTGCCACGTATCAGGATATGTGGAAGGAGGCCAAGATTGAGAATGAAGAACTGAAAGAGGAACTTCAGGTAGTGAAAGCAAGGAAAGATCGTTACTTTGCCAAGTGGAAAGAAGCACAAAAGGAAATTGAAGAGCTCAAGTTGCAAGCCGAGGTCAAGAAGTCGAAGCGCGAGGACAACAACGCTGAAGAGCAGATTGTTAAATTGAACCAGGAGATTGCAAAGGGGAACAAGTTGATCAAAGGGCTGGTAAAGCAACCTGCACATCCCGACACTGTGGATCTTCTCGAAGAAGTTAAAGCTAGTTTGTTTGGAATTGATTTGTAGTTGATTTTTGTTGTTTATCTTTTTGGGACTACCATCAGGTTTGTTGATGGAGTCACCTTTGATTATGCTTGAATTTGTCTGTAAGAACCACTTTGTTTTCAGTAATGGAATATTTGGTTTAATTATCTGAGCTCTGGTAGTTCTGGTTTTCAGAGAGTATTTGTTCTTGTAGTTTGATCCGGTGGTATTTCTGGGTTCGGATTTATTTTCTGATAGTGTGTCTAATCCCTCGCCCAATTTCAGGGAATGGAATCAAAGCGGATGTGTCCTGGAAATGTCCAAATATGTTTGTTTGCATTTCTGCATTCGCATTTGCATAATCATAACCATTTTTTCATTGCAGGTTTAATCAAAACAGAGTGATGGAGCAAATTTAAGCTGAATTGAGGGAAATGCGAGGCCGGATGGGGCAGTTTATGGGCGACGTGCAAGCCTTGATTCAAGACCAGAAAATGTTGAAGGAGGAGGTCAACCAAATGAAGATTCAGATGAGTCTGGTTATGGAAGTTGTGAGAGGTGTGTTAAGCAAAGATAATACTCCAAGGCCTGAGGTCGTGGTTGGAATTGTCTCTCCTCCATTGTTTGAGGGATCCCTCCCAAAGAATGATGTGCCTCACATGTTTTCTGCACAACCTGGGTTTCCGGAATTTCCTCGTCAGCAGCTACCTCTCGTCTGCCAAGACAACCCCAAGGCTAATAGGTACCCACCAAAGTCGAAGAAAGCTGAAAAAATCTTTGATCCAATTCCTATGTCTTCTGCTCAGCTGTTGAGGTATTTACTTCAGCTCCAATTAGTTGAACTTCGGACGGTAAATCCTCCTCGTGGAAAGCTCCCATTCGATTACGATGCAAATGCCCATTGTGATTTTCACTCTGGCGCACCGGGGCATGATGTGGAAAAATGTAAAGCCTTTCATCATGTGGTTCAGGATCTGATTAACTTGAAAACAATTGAATTCATGATGGGCGTCGTAAGCGTACAAGGTGGTCTTACTCCTGTTGCTGCGAAAGAAGTGAATATCCCAGTTTGCCCCCATGAAGTTGCACCAAGTCAGGGGCATTTCTCGTAACCTGTGGTCTTGGAATCCTCTCGTCCTCAACTGTTGCCTGTTCCTAAGCCAAGTTTAAGGAGGAAAGATCCCGAACGAGAGGAAGGCACAAGTAGGTATCGGCAACAGAGCTATCATATGAAGAGTCAACAAAAGCCCAGAAGGCAAGAGAGGAAGTTTGATCCCATTACTGTTCCTTACAGTTATCTGCTTGCCCGTTTACTTCAAGACTCTTTGATCGAACTAAAGGAAGCTTCTCCTGTTCTGTATCCTATTCCTCCGAATTATGACAAGAGTACTAGATGTGAGTATCACTCAGGGACACAGGGGCATGCCATTGAAGATTGCAAGGTGTTTAGACACAAGGTGCAAGATCTTATTGACGTGGGGTTTATCATTTTCACTGAAGAGGGTATGTACATTAACTGAAGTTCCCCAAGTGAGCACTTGAGACGACAAAGACATCTCCTGAAGCAATAAGTCCAGACGGAGTCAAGTCTCCTCAACAATGGCAATCATTAGTTTCTTTATTGCATTTTCATATGTAGCTTTCCTTTGTTTGTTTAAACATTGTCTGCATGTAAAAACTTGTTTGTGCTTGAATGTTGATTTTAATGCAATGATGTGTTGTTCCTGAAGTATCTTACTTTTATGCACTCATGTCATGGTTATATGCACTGCAATACCAACCTTTCTTGTCTAGACTCTTGGAGGGAGGATGACGAAATAAGAATGCAGATTTCTAATGGTACGCTTTCTGATAAAACCCTGTTAAGGATGACAGGCATTGTTTCCAATTGTTATTTCTTTGATTCTGTGGTTGGCATTTATTTTGCTAAAACTATTCTAGCAGCAAGGTGTTGATAAATGATGTTCTAATGTGCTACATTCAACATGTCGAATGAAGATGTCACATGCCTGCTCATAGGACATCGCGTCTGGATTCAGTTTTACAAGAAGATTCTGTTGTTGAGATTTGTTACTGAATATTCTGTGAATATTTGGTTATCCTATATGGCATCCAAAGCATTTTTTGACTGTGTTTATTTGTTGGTCTTTCGGATTTTCAGCTGTTTCTAATTATGGAGACATAATAGGAAACTTTAGATTGAAGACCTATCTTGTTGGAGTTTATTTTGCAGATTTGTCAGCAGTCTATTTACTGCGTTTTTGAAGCCCAATTCAGTCCAGATTAAATGCTATATATTGACTGATGTAAACCTAGTTTAGGCGTGGAACTTACATGTGTTTTTGTTAGGGTTTTCGAGTGTATTTTGTGAGCCTAACTGGTATCATTCTGATAACAGTATAAGGACTGTTTTTCTTTGTTGTAAGTTCTGTCAGTTACTCATAAGCTTTTAAGCATTGAGTTTCTTGTGTGTCAATTCTCATAAGCTTTGAAGTATTGAGAATTGTGTGTTTTGAAAGTGTGACTTTCGGTTTGTTACTTGTGTGGAAAGAAACCAATCACGGGTTGTGGTTGTAGAGGGATTTGAGGAGGGCCTCATACCTAGGAGTGTCTTAGGTAGAAGTCATAGGAAGGGTAGTGATTAAGTGGGCATATTATTTGGTTTTGTATGATCTGTGAATTGATACTATCATATATTGGTTTCGTCCCTGGCTTGGTAGCCCCCAGAGTAGGATTGTTGATCCGAACTGGGTAAACATATCACTGTGTTATTTACTTTCTGCACTGTTAATTTTATTGTTATCTTGTTCATTGTGTTAGATATCAGTGTCTCAACATCTGTGTAGGACATCTGATATCTGTGCCAGAATTTCAATTGGCATCACGAGCTTGCACCCTTGTTTGGTTCTGGGTGAGATTCAGGGAAGGTACTTTCTAGTACAATGGACAAGGATGGAGGATTTTTGAACAAACCACCTCTGCTTGATGGTTCTAACTATGACTATTGGAAACCAAGGATGATAGCATTCATCAAATCCATGGATGATCAAGCATGGAAAGCTATTATAAAAGGATGGGAGCCCCCAAAGGTTAAAGATGAAAAAGGTACCCCTACTGATGTGGTGAAGGAAGAGGAAGACTGGGATGATGCAGATTACAAAGGGTCCGTGGGAAATTCCAAAGCCATGAATGCATTGTTTAATGGTGTCAACAAGAATATCTTCAGGTTGATTGAACATTGCACCATTGCAAAAGAGGCGTGGGAGGTCTTGAAGGTTGCTCATGAAGGGAATTCAAAGGTGAAGATGTCAAAACTTCAGCTTCTCACTAGCAAGTTTGAGAGTTTGAAGATGAAGGAGGATGAGAGCATTCATGATTTTCACATGAATATTATTGAAATAGCTAATGCCTCTAGTGCCCTAGGTGAAAAGATGTCTGACAGTAAACTGGTCAGAAAAATCCTCAGATCTCTACCTAAGAGATTTGACATGAAAGTGACTGCTATAGAGGAAGCTCAGGATATAGACAAGATGAAAGTGGATGAACTGGTGGGATCTCTTCAAACATTTGAATTAGGGATCAGGGAAAAGTCTGAAAAGAAGAAGAGCATAGCTTTTGTGTCAAATGCTGGTGACTCAGAAGATGAAGGTGACTTGGTCAGAGATGAAGGGGTGTCTAAAGATCTGGTATTGCTTGGAAAACAATTTAACAAAGTGTTGAAAAGGATTGACTGGAAGTCGAGAGCAAATGCTCAGAATAAGTCACTCGACATCAGTAAAAACCAGGATGGAGGCAGAAGATCCAGAACTGAAGAAGACTCTAATCAAGGGAAGAGAGTTCGGTGTTTTGAATGTGAGGGATATGGGCACATAAAGACTGAGTGTCCCACGTATCTCAAAAGGCAGAAGAAGGGCTTATTAGTGTCTTGGTCAGAAGGTGAGTCTGAGAGTGATCTTGAAGAAGAATCAGCAAAATTGGTGACAGCTTTGACTGGGATCTGTAAGGCTGATGGAGAAACTACTTGTGAGTCTGACTCTGACAAAGAATCCTATATTGGAGAACTCACTAAGGAAAAAGTCTTCACAGGGTTCTCAGAGTTGTGTATCAAGAATGAAGAAATGTGCCAGATAATATTAGAACAGAAGGTTCTGATAGCTCAACTAGAAGCTGAGAAGGAAGAACATCTATCAACCATTGCTGATCTGAAAGAGGAGGTTGAATGGCAAAAGTCAAAACTTGACAATATGACCAAATCTATAAGAATGCTGAACAATGGTACCACACAGCTGGATGAGATTCTTCAGACTGGGAAAGATGCTGGAAATGTGCAAGGCCTTGGCTTTAACAATCAAGTAGAGACTTACAAGAAGCCTGTATTGAAGTTTGTTCCTCAGAAAATAAAGCAAGAAGAGGGGATGTCAAATCACATGTTTCAACATCAGATGAAGCATCAGGAAAAAGTTTGTAGATCAAAGTATAAACCATGGAGATGCCATTACTGTGGAAAGATTGGTCACTTAAAGTCCTTTTGCTACAAGTTGCACGGCTATCCCAAAACTGCTCATCAACAAAATAAAGGACAGAGCTGGGCTAAAGTGAAGAGAAGATGGACTCCTAGAAATATGATGGCCGGTCTCATAGCACATACCTCTCTTAGAGCATCCGCAAGGGAAGATTGGTACTTTGACAGTGGTTGTTCAAGACACATGACTGGTGTGAAGAAATTCTTGTCAGATATCAAGCCTCACTCCACCAATTATGTCACTTTTGGGTATGGATCAAAAGGTGAAATAAAAGGTGTTGGAAAGCTGGATTACACAGGACAACCAAATCTGGATCGTGTTCTATTTGTCAAAGGGTTGACCGCAAATTTGATCAGTATAAGCCAACTGTGTGATGTAGGCCTCAAGGTAAATTTCACTAAATCTGAATGTCTAGTAACCAATGAGAAAGATAAAGTTGTCATGAAGGGAACCAGGTCTAAGGATAACTGTTATCTGTGGAATCCTCAAGAACCAGAAATTTTGTCTACTTGTTTGATGTCAAAGGAAGATGAAACCAAACTGTGGCATCAGAAATTGGGTCACTTACACCTGAAAGGGATGAAGAAAGTTATGTCAAGTGAAGCTGTTAGAGGTATTCCCAAACTGAAGATTGATGAGGATAAAATATGTGGTGACTGTCAAGTTGGGAAACAAACAAGGGTGTCACACAAGAGGCTTCAATATCTTACCATAACTTCTAGAGTTCTTGAACTGCTTCACATGGACTTAATGGAACCTATGCAGGTCGAAAGTCTTGGTGGGAAGAAGTATGCCTATGTTGTCGTTGATGATTACTCCAGATTCACCTGGATAAGCTTTATCAGAGAAAAGACTAAAGTTTTTGCAGCCTTCAAAGAGTTATGTCAAAGGATTCAACGGGAAAAGGATTGTGGTGTTGTTCGAATCAGAAGTGACCATGGGAAAGAATTCGAAAATAGCAGGTTTGAAGAGTTTTGCTTATCTGAAGGAATCACTCATGAATTCTCATCACCGATCACTCCTCAGCAGAATGGTGTGGTGGAACGCAAGAACAAGACTATACAAGAGTGTGCAAGAGTCATGATTCATGCCAAAAAGCTTCCATATCATTTTTGGGTTGAAGCCATGAATACTGCTTGCCATATACACAATAGGGTAACTATCAGATCAGGTACCTCTGTCACTCTTTATGAGCTATGAAAAGGTAGAAAGCCAAATGTGAAGTATTTCCATGTGTTTGGGAGTAAGTGCTATATCTTGGCAGATCGTGAGCAGAGGCGAAAGATGGATCCTAAGAGTGAGGAAGGAATATTTTTGGGATATTCTACAAACAGTAAAGCATATAGGGTATTTAATTCCAGAACTAATGTGATGATGGAATCCATAAATGTGGTGGTTGATGACTCTGGCAAAGACGAAGATGTCCCAGATGATGTTGGAGCATGCCTTCCCATGAACAATGAAATGTCACAAGACATTGAGTCTGTAGAAGTTAATGCTCAAGAAACCAACACTAGACCTGAGAATGAAGAGGTAGAGGATGCTAACAGGGGACCCTCTATAAGAATTCAGAAGGATCACCCTAAGGAATTGATTATTGGAGATCTGAATGAAGGTGTAAGAACCAGAACGAGGGAGGCTGTGTCAAACGCATGTTTTGTTTCAAAGATTGAACCAAAGAATGTCAAGGAAGCATTGACAGATGAGTTCTGGATAAGTGATATGCAAGATGAACTGTGTCAATTCAAGAGGAATGAAGTTTGGGAACTGGTACCACGACCAGCAGGAACAAATGTGATTGGCACAAAATGGGTTTATAAGAATAAGTCTGATGAACAAGGAGTTGTTACCAGGAACAAAGCCAGATTAGTTGCTCAAGGATATACACAAATTGAAGGAGTAGACTTCGATGAAACATTTGCTCCTGTGGCTCGATTGGAATCCATCAGACTGCTGCTAGGAGTGGCATGTTTGTTGAAATTCAGATTGTTTCAAATGGATGTCAAGAGTGCTTTTCTGAATGGCTATCTTAATGAGGAAGTCTATGTTGAGCAGCCTAAAGGTTTTGTTGATCCAAATTTTCCTGATCATGTTTTCAAGCTAAAGAAGGCTTTGTATGGGTTGAAGCAAACTCCACGAGCTTGGTATGAAAGGCTGACTGAGTTCTTAGTCAAACATGGGTACAGGAAGGGTGGTATTGATAAAACACTTTTTGTCAAGGAGAAGGATGGGAAACTAATGATTGCTCAGATTTATGTAGATGATATTGTGTTTGGTGGGATGTCGGATGAAATGGTCCAACATTTTGTCAACCAAATGCAGTCTGAATTTGAGATGAGCTTGGTGGGTGAATTGACCTACTTCCTTGGATTACAAGTTAAGCAGATGGAAGACTCCATTTTTATTTGTCAGAGCAAATATGCGAGGAACATTGTGAAGAAGGTTGGACTGGATAATGCCAAGCATAAGAGAACTCCTGCTCCTACTCTCTTGAAGTTATCCAAAGATGAAAAGGGAGTGAATGTTGAACAAAGTTTGTACAAAAGTATGATTGGCAGTCTACTGTATCTTACAGCAAGTAGGCCAGACATAACATTTGCTGTTGGTGTGTGTGCAAGATACCAAGCAGAACCCAAGGTCAGTCATATCAATCAAGTGAAGAGAATTCTTAAGTATGTGAGTGGTACATGTGATTATGGGTTGCTTTACTCCAATGACTCAAGTCACATTTTAGTAGGTTACTGTGATGCTGATTGGGCTGGAAGTGCTGATGATAGGAAGAGTACCTCTGGAGGATGTTTCTTTTTGGGAAATAATCTTATTTCATGGTTTAGTAAGAAGCAAAATTTTGTATCTCTTTCTACTGCTGAAGCTGAGTACATAGCAGCTGGAAGTAGTTGTGCTCAACTGGTATGGATGAAGCAGATGTTATCTGAGTATAATGTCACACAAGATGTCATGACACTATTTTGTGACAACCTGAGTGCTATTAATATTTCCAAAAATCCCATTCAACATAGCAGGACTAAGCACATTGATATCAGGCATCACTTCATCAGAGAATTTGTGGAGGACAAAGTCGTAACTCTTGAGCATGTGAGCACACAAAATCAGCTTGCTGACATATTTACCAAGGCCCTGGATGCAGTTCAGTTTGAAAACCTGAGGAGTAGACTTGGGGTTTGCATTCATGAAGAACTATAGCAATTAATGTTCCTTCTGGCTGCCAGATTGGAAAGAGTAAAGGAGGTTCTGGTAGTGCAGTGTGTGAATGAAGGGAAAATACTGAAGTCTGTGCATGACACTTGGTCATGTGATGTGGTGTGCATCTACTCTCTGATGCAATTTATTCTGGTTTATGATTTGACCAATTCTCCATTATTTTTAACTGTTCTACTTGCCTTTGTCATATTTCTGGCTAAAAAGGGGGAGTAGTATGTTGGTGTGTGGTATGCTTGTGGTGCTGCAGTTGAGGGGGGGAATGTGGAATGTTTGTGTTGCTGCAGTTGAGGGGGAGTTTTGCTATGCTGTGTGTTGTATGCAGTTGAAGGGGAGTGCTGCTATGCTGGATTTTTTTTGGATTTTTTTGCTGTGTGCTGTTGGTATTTCGCTGCTGTCTGATATGGTTTTTTTGTGAGCTTCTTTGCAAGTTTTTTTCGGTGTGTAGTTTTAGCCAAAATAAGCCAAAGGGGGAGATTGTTATTTCTTTGATTCTGTGGTTGGCATTTATTTTGCTAAAACTATTCTAGCAGCAAGGTGTTGATAAATGATGTTCTAATGTGTTGTATTCAACATGCCTGCTCATAGGACATCGCGTCTGGATTCAGTTTTACAAGCAGATTCTGTTGCTGAGATTTGTTACTGAATATTCTGTGAATATTTGGTTATCCTATATGGCATCCAAAGCATTTTTGGATTGTGTTTATTTGTTGGTCTTTCGGATTTTCAGCTGTTTCTAATTATGGAGACATAATAGGAAACTTTAGATTGAAGACCTATTTTGTTGGAGTTTATTTTACAGATTTGTCAGCAGTCTATTTGCTGCGTTTTTGAAGCCCAATTCAGTCCAGATTAAATGCTATATATTGACTGATGTAAACCTAGTTTAGGTGTGGAACTTACATGTGTTTTTGTTAGGGTTTTCGAGTGTATTTTGTGAGCCTAACTGGTATCATTCTGATAACAGTATAAGGACTGTTTTTCTGTGTTGTAAGTTCTGTCAGTTACTCATAAGCTTTTAAGCATTGAGTTTCTTGTGTGTCAATTCTCATAAGCTTTGAAGTATTGAGAATTGTGTGTTTTGAAAGTGTGACTTTTGGTTCGTTACTTGTGAGGAAAGAAACCAATCACGGGTTGTGGTTGTAGAGGGATTTGAGGAGGGCCTCATGCCTAGGTGAGTCTTAGGTAGAAGTCATAGGAAGGGTAGTGATTAAGTGAGCAGATTATTTGGTTTTGTATGATCTGTGAATTGATACTATCTTATATTGGTTTCGTCCCTGGCTTGGTAGCCCCCAGAGTAGGATTGTTGATCCGAACTGGGTAAACATATCACTGTGTTATTTACTTTCTGCACTGTTAATTTTATTGTTATCTTGTTCATTGTGTTGGATATCAGTGTCTTAACATCTGTGTAGGACATCTGATATCTGTGCCAGAATTTCACCAATTCACAAGCACTGGAGAGATAAGGAGATAAACCTTTGTCAACCCCTTTGAGCCTAGTAGTAGGAGTTCTTTCTGAAAACGAAAAACCCTCAATTTTAACCCAGGGGCAGGGTAGGCGTCAGTTAGTTTGACCAAGTGTTCAACTTTCAGAAGGAGTGTACATCTGAGGATCCATTACCTTCCATTCCACTATCAAGAGGTTAAGAGGTGTAGAACCACAATGGTTACTCCTCACCAACCGAAGAGTGAAACAGTCACATCCCTTTCAAACAAGTCAGGCAAAACAGTGTCACACGACTTGTTCAAAAAAAAAAGAGAAAAAAGAGAAAAAGAAAAAAGCCTGCTAAGTCGAAAAACCTGAAAACAAGTGACTTAGGCAAAAGTTAAGGCATCCCGCTGGACTTCAAAATTGAAAACTCAAAAGAGTCAGTCCAGGCAAAAATTAGGGAACAAAAAGCCAAAAGGATTACAAAGAAAATCCTCGATAAGAACAAAGTCGTGTGACTATAAACACAAAAGACAAAAGGGGCGATTGTTAGTCCAAAAACCGCGTCAGGTGTCGAATCACCAGTTGCATGGATTCCCTAGAAGTCGGGGAACCTTTTGAGAGACGAGCGCTTGTGTCAAATTAGCTGAACATAGGACTGGAGAATATCATAAAGAGTGGGTGGGTGCCAATAAACTTTGAGCCATAAATCCTTTTTTCTCAAACCGCGAACCAGACCACGCTACAACCCTTAAAAGTCCTAATTGAAACAGGGTTTAGTCTGAAGGCGTACTTCAACGAGATAGTGTTCCTGACTCCCATGAGTTGTGCTAATAAAATTTTTGTTGGTGTTGCATGTGCGTATTACTTCCCTTCAAAAATCAATATCGCATCCTAGCTAGTGATTCGTTCACGAGGCTTGGCGACGCATTTTCAATAAAACTTCAAGGATAACATGAGTGTTGCATTAGAATTGTCATTCTCATAATAAACATTTTCTGCTTGCATGTGTTTGACATCAAAGAAGCTTACATGATGAACATCAGTCGAGAAGCTTGATCCTGCCAAGTTGAAATGCTTGAGGACTCCTGAGGACATGTTGCTGAAAGACTATGTGGGGCAAAGGCATTCCCAGCCAGTTGTGTTGAGATGTAACCAATCTGGGGCAATCGTATCGAGAAATCTCTTCAAAGATCAGCCAAACTGGGGGCAACCACGTTGAGATCCGTTGAATCTCTCCAAAAGCGTTCAAACTGGGGCAATTATGTCGAGATCCAATAAATCTCTCCACAAGCGGGTAATATGGGGAAATCATGTTGATTTGACAAATCTCTCTAAGATTAGTCAGGGGAGAAGTTTCTTCAAGACTCGTTGAGGCAGGCCACCTCAAGAGTATGAGAAGTTGTCCTTTTCAAAAGATGACTAGTCAGAAGCACCTCTCAAAGAGTTTGAAGACACTGGGGCATTTTGAATGCTACGTCTTCTGTAAAATCCTCTCGAGGTGAAATTATTTCATAGACCTTGCAGTCTGGGGCAAATAGAGAATTAACTGAATTGTTGTTCACTCATGACGATCGATGGGCAGTTTATCAACTCTGAAGCTTGAGGTCAGTCTCAGCGTGAGACGTCTTTGATCTCTTTTCCCCAACAGAATTCGACAGAGTTCCTCTCATTGTCTTCCCAACAGAGTATCTGAATATCCCTCTTCCTAACAAGACATCAGGAAGTGTGATTTCCCCAGCGGAGTCCATGGTCATGGTTCTCCCTAAGCAAACAGTTCCTCAGCAGGAAAGTCATTCTTGGAGGTGGTCATCCCCAACGTATTTGCTGAGCTTCATGATCCCCAACAACATTGTTAAATGGTGGTACCGAAGTCACTCTTTTGTCACAACGTTTAATGATTGAGTCCATTGTTCGGCAGACGGTCGCACACGACGATATTGACAAGGCAATTGCAATGGGGTAGCGTTGTATCTTATTAAGTCGATTCTCTCATTCAGCACTTCCAATAGCTACAAGATTTTTTGTGTCGATAACGGTTGTAAACTCCCCAGTAGAGTCGCTTCACACGCCTTACAGTTAATGTTCAAGACTCAGTGAGTGTCCAGGAGTTTGGAGATGTCGAATCTTCTGTAAAATCCTCTTGGGACCTTTTAGCCATATCAGACTTGTATCTTGGGGCAAAATCAAGTGGTTGACCATCTCAAGCATGAAGCATCATGAAATTCCCCGGCAGGAGTATTCCAGATCTATTATCCCCAATAGAGTGGCCCCCCAACTACCGCATCCTAGCTCAAGTCTCGGTATTAGTTTAAGAGTTGGAAGATGTTGGATCTTCTGTAAAATTCTCTTAAGAAACATACCCTGGCATGAGACACTTTGAAGTGATTCTCCCCAGCAGAGTTTGTTGTAAGCTTATTTCCCCAGTAGAGTTTGAAGAGGCGTGGTCTTCTGTAAAATCCTCTCAAGGGACATCTCCCCAACAGAGTTTGTTGTAAGCTCATTAATCCCCAGCGGAGTTCTATGGTTGTAGTTATTCCCTAAGCAGACTGGTTCAGATGATGCCTCCCCAGCAAAGTTAGCATTTCCTACAGCAACCTCAACAGGTTTGTCAGGTCAGTGCCCAGATCAGGAGGTCAGGTCAATTTGTCTTCCCCAGTACGGTTTGCGACCACGAAGGCAATCCAGCTTATTATCCCCAGCGGAGTTGCCTTCCTTTCCTCAGCATTTATTTTGTTGAGGACCTCTTTGCATTTTGCATATAGTGAGCATAGCATCCTCAAAACGCGTAGCATTTCCATTGAGATGGAGCATTACGCCATGGAAAAATTCAAACATATGCATGTGAAGCATAGGCCAGTTTTGATAACTCGTGCGAGAGTCCAAAACTTTGCTCCTTATATCATTGGCAAAGCCAGAAAGAATGCCTCGTTCATTCCTCAACAGACATTTCAAAGCAGCGCAAAGGGTTTCATCAGTTTTGCTCCCCACAGAGTCATATCTCTCAGCTTACAAGTCTCCTGGAACCATCCCCGATAGGATTCCTGCAGCCTTTCCCGACCGCCCCTTTGAGTTTTAACCATGCCAGTTCCCGACAGGCCCCGTTACCCATTCCCGATAGGTAAGCCTTGGTTATAAACTGCAGCCGTTCTCGACCGCTCCCTTTGAGTTTTAACCATGCCAATTCCCGACAGGCCCCGTTACCCATTCCCGATAGGTAAGCCTTGGTTATAAACTACAGCCGTTCCCGACCGTTACCTTTGAGTTTTAACCATGCCAGTTCCCGACAGGCCCCATTACCCATTCCCGATAGGTAAGCCTTGGTTATAAACTGCAGCCGTTCCCGGCCGCTCCCTTTGAGTTTTAACCATGCCAGTTCCCGACAGGCCCCGTTACCCATTCCCGATAGGTAAGCCTTGGTTATAAACTGCAGCCGTTCCCGACCGCTCCTTCGAGTTTTAACCATGCCAGTTCCCGACAGGCCCCGTTACCCATTCCCGATAGGTAAGCCTTGGTTATAAACTGTAGCCATTCCCTACCGCTCCCTTTGAGTTTTAACCATGCCAGTTCCCGACAGGCCCCGTTACCCATTCCCGATAGGTAAGCCTTGGTTATAAACTGCACCCATTCCTGACCGCTCCTTCGAGTTTTAAACATGCCAGTTCCCGACAGGCCCCGTTACCCATTCCTGATAGGTAAGCCTTGGTTACAAACTGCAGCCGTTCCCGACCGTCCCTTTGAGTTTTAACCATGCCAGTTCCCAACAGGTCCCGTTACCCATTCCTGATAGGTAAGCCTTGGTTATAAACTGCAGCCGTCCCTGACCGCTCCTTTGAGTTTTAACCATGCCAGTTCCCGACAGGCCCCGTTACCCATTCCCGATAGGTAAGCCTTGGTCATAAACTGCAACCGTCCCCGACATCTCCCTTTAGTTTGAACCTTGCCAGTTCCAGACAGGTACACTTGCCCATTCCTAATAGGCAAAACAGGTCCAAGCTCACCAGTTCCCGACAGGTATTTCACCAGTTCCCGACATGTTTTTCACCAGTTCCCGACAGGTTTCCTATGGGGTCCAAAGGTTCCAAGGTCTTCCTCACAAACTTTTCCTCCTTACCTTTACTTCATTTACAACATTTTCTCTATCCACACAGTGCAAAATTTTCTCAGGTATTTTTTGTATTCAATCCCAATGTACCTTGAATTCCTGATAGCCGTTGCTTTCATCCATTCAGATTCACAGTTGATTGAATAGGGGCAGCTGTAATACCCTAAAATTTACCTTCATGTTTTCTCAATAATTGGTCTATGCTTTACTCATTTGCATTCCATAGTAGGTCATAGATTGCATAGCATGGTATTCAGCATAGGGCATGAGATCAGGTGTTTTTCAAAGGTATTGATCATCCAAAGCAAGGGATCAAGGGCCAAGTGTCTACCAACTAGCTTCAAGGGTTTCTCATACCCCATACAATCTCAAGTCTTCTCCAGAAGTGGATTGACCAAGAAGTGACCTCTAGACTTCATCCCTTAGACTGATTGTGCAAATCAGGGTTTTGGTTTCAAAAGGGGGTTCTTGTTGAGCTTTGTTGTTCAAACATGTTCTCATGGTATTCCATATGCTAGTAAGTGTTCATGGATGGCATTTTGTCCATTGGTCCTTTGTGGAGGGTTTTCAGTGGATCAGTTACTTGTGAACCAAGCAAAAGTCAACAGGGGAGAGGAAAGTCAACCATAGATTTCAAAGGTTCAAATCATGTTTCCCAAGTCCATATACCTTTATTTGGTCAAGGAATAGCATGGATGGCATTATTCATCAAGAATCAAGAGTTTGTGCAAAAGTTACTAAATATGGAAATGACCTATAATTTGGAACTTTCCATTTTTGGCAGTTTTTTCACCACATTCAACTTGACTTTCCATCACCAAAGAAGCTTCAAATGAATTTTCCTCAAACATTAAAGTTGAAGATCATTCTCCCCCCTTTCCAAAAAGTACTAGATCATTCTCATAGCATTTGTGAAGCTCAAGTTATGATCAAAAGACTCAAGGGTGCTTTTTATGGTTTTCTCATGTACTCATTTTTCCACCTTTTACATTTTGGTTCAAAGTGACTTGTATTTGTTTCTAATGGTTCAATTCATGTTACCACATCCAAGTACACCTCATGAGGATCATTTTTGGCCTTTGAATCAATTCATTTCATGCCATATTCATCACTTATTTCACATTATGCAAAATGGCAAGATGGTTCAAAACTCACAAAGCAAGCAATCTCAAGGCCCAATTCCAATTCATTTGTGATCAGCAAGTAAAATGTGAATGATTCATGCTTCACTCATGACCAGAACACGTGTGGAGGAGGGTGTATAACACAAATTGCATTTTTGCAAAACCACTCAAAACTCATTAACCAAGGGATTAATCATTTGTTAATTGTGATCAGAGGTCTAATGAGGAGTATATAAGCTAACTCACACGTCCAAAATTAGGTCATGCACTCTCATTTGCTCAGTTTCCACATTTTTGCTCAAATCTTTTCCTCTTCGATTCTCTCTCATCTTGAGAGCTTTTTGAGAAATTCTTTCATATTCTGGATCAGTGAAGAGAGTAGAACAAGAATCAACCATTGTTTTGAGTTGAGAGCAAGGTTTTCATCAAGTTGGTTTCAAGAGGGTTCAAGTTCAAAATCGTACATCTAGTCCATTTCAAGCCTCTATTTGCATTTATTTTGCAAATAGAGCTCAAAAGAGGAAGATCTGCAGCTTTTGGAAGGCGTTCTTGTGGTATTTCAAGCTCTACAGATCTCAGTAAGCTCACTTTTCATGGTAATAGAACTTGATTTTTAAGTATGCATAATGATCTGTTTGCTTCTCTGAGTGTGCTGATGTATTTTGTTTGAAGTTTGAACGTGTATCATGCGTGTATGTTGAGATTTAAGTTTTGGATCTAAAACTTCTTTCGTTCGATTTGCTTTATGTGTTGGTCTTTTGGTGAAATGAACATGATATTTGTGATCCTTGTGAATTTCTGATCAATTTGGTATACTCATGAGCAATTTCTGGAGAATTGGAAGTCGCGGGTCACCGGAGAAGGTGACCGGAGTTAGGGCTCCGGCACCTGGTGTGATTTCAGTCCGGCGAGGGTACTTTTGGGGAAGACATAATCCTAGCCGTGCTTTTTTCTGATCTAACGGCCATCATGATGCCAACGCATTAAAAATGTGTATGCCGGTCACGTGTTATTTTAATTCTCAGATATGCTTTGTGTGTGTGTGTGCATCTTTGTTACTGTGAACCTCTAATCTTGAATGCTCATCATGCCTACTGTGTACTCTTGTTGAATGAATGCTGCTCGTGAGATTAATCCTATGGTGTGCATGAGTCTCAGATGTTGACTGAATTCTTTAGTATGATCTATTGACTTGCGCTGACTTTTGATTGGGCTGGACCTAATACTTGCACCCCCCCCCCTTTTGGGCCCTTTATTGTTTCCGACGTGCTTTTGTTGCTGTTTGCACCCTGCCTGTTTTTATTTCTTTTTATTTTCTTAATTGTTGCATTATTTGCATTTTATTTATAAAAATAGTTTAATGCATCCAAAAATTACCAAAAAAAATCATGAAGCATGTTTAGCATTTTATAAAAAAATTTCAAAATTTATTTTCCATTTTTATTTTATTTTTGGTATCTGAATTAATTGTATGATTAATTTCTTTTTGAATTTGTTTCATATGTGCATACTTTGCATTGTAGAATTTATTTCTCATAGTCTACAAAACGTTTTGAGTTCATTCTTTTTGCATTATTTCACCAACACATTGGAGTGCATGAAAACATTTTTTCACATATTTTTAAAATCATTTTATATTGCATTTTGGTCCCCCTCTTTTGCATATTGGTTAATGTTTCTCACTTGATCTTTGCTTAATTGTTTGAGTTGCTTAACTTGTGAATTTTTGTGAGATCTTTTGACATGTGATTGGTTTCTAACTTAGGTCATTTGAGTTTAAATTTCACAATTTCTGAATGCCATATGATACATGTTTGCTTATTTGTGCTTAAATGATTTATGCATGATTATATCTTGACATCTCTTTACACAAGTTGATTTGCCATGCCTAATTGATTGAGTTCCTTTGTGATTCTTTGCATGAGATTTTGGTATGATGTTGGCCCCTGGTTGAGGTCCTTTGAGATTTAATTTTGCAATTTGTGGATCATGTTTGGGTATGTTTTAAGGGCTTGAACTTTGAGTTTCCATTTGTGGATTACTTTGATGCATGTCTTGAAGGTGTTGCTTGATGTTTGGACTTGTATGACTTGAGTTTGGCTTTGATATGACATTGATGCATATGCTACTGCCCCTTAAGTTCCTTATTTGGTTTTCATTTCACTTGAGCATGGTTGAATACATTTGGTTTGAATTGTATGATGAATGTCATTACCTTTCCTTTTGTGAACTTCTTTGGATCATAATGCTTCATGTTTTGAATCACTTTTGCACACATGAGTTGTTAATGATAGTATGATTTTGGTTCTGACTTGCACTCATCTTCATCTTATCTTTCTCATTTCATTTAGATACGAAGTCCATGTATGCTTGATTGTGCATTTCATACAAGTATGCTTGCATTCTTTCATGATTATCTTTCCATGCTTACTTGAATTGTTTTGCGTTGATCTTTGAAACATGTTTGTTGATTTGAGTTGGACATTTATGATATGATGTGCTTACTGCCATTTATTGTATTTCATCTCCTCTTTCTCTTTTCTTCTCATTCACTCTCTTCCTCCCTTGAGTCTCAAGACTTGATTAAGTCTTGGATTCTTTTCCCCTTAGAGCTACCTAGTCCAACTTAATTTTTGATTAAGCTTGGAGTAGGATTAGCATTAGGTTTTAGATAGTGGTTCCTCCTAAGCCACACTAACCATAGGACATCCATGCATGATAACATTAGGACTCTTAGTTTCCCTTTAGAGTTTCCTTTGTGTCGTCTCTCTTCTCATCTCAAAACTTCTTGAAAACACTTAATAAAGATAAAGTGTATTGCGCACGAGCCTTAAGCATGGGGAATGAGAAATGAGGGGCTTCCTCTCATTTTTCTAGAGTGCTTAGCGGGCGTCCTGTCTTGGGACGAATCGTTAAGTATTCGTCCTTGTGCCCTAGACTTTGGTGCAATGCAAGTTATGAACTAACTTAAAAAACACTTCTTGCTTAAAAAAACTTCAAACAAACAATAACGTCTTTCCTTCAGGAATTATTTTCTCATCTCACTCATTCTCAGCGTACGAGCGTGCTTCTTCTCGTTCTCTTGCAAGACGGTAACGCCTAAGTCTCCATACAACGAGCTGCAACACCTGAGCTAGAATGTTGGTCGTTCCATTAAAACACAAACAATTTTCCCTAGGTTAGGGGAACTACGTCGCTCTGATTCTCATGCTCCCGATGAGATACATAGGCAGTGGGGTAGGGCCCATGCGAGCACTTCTTTTATCAAATGCTAGAACATCTTGTCCCAAATGTTGCATCTTCACCAACAATACATCTTGTACTACCCATGTTGTTTTATCAAATACAACCAACTGAAATTTTGTTCTCCAGGGAACATATGTTGGACCATATATGTAACACAACTTATCCAATTTATTATAGAAGGATAAGCACAATATGAAAGCAATACATAATTAAAGTGAAAACAATAAAGAACACAAGAGAATTGGTAAGCTAGTTTGGTGCAAACAACACCTACGCTTAGATGGCACTCTATCCAAGAAAGGAAATCCACTCTTTAATAATATTAGTACAAAGTGTCTTAGATGAACAAACCCCTTGTTCGATGCCACTCTTCTTAATTCTACCTTCAGTGTCTTTCTATTTAGGTTTTCTCCTAAATGTGATAACCCCTCCCATTTTCTCTAAATCACTAATCCCAAGTGATCAACATCAATAAACACAATGATGAATGTTGAACACAACTCATCTAAGAAAATCAACTATTATGCCATATGATATGAACGAAGCAATAACGTGGTGTACAAGAAACACAAACAAAAGACTCAACCTAAAACTTTAATTATCACTAAAGATAATGGTCTTCAAGGCATGGAATGAGTCTCTATATATAGAAATTAAATTTTTGCCTTTTCCAATGGGCATTAGCAGCTCTGATTGCATCAAGAATTATAGGAGATATAGTTGGATTTGTTTCTCCAAAACAGCTCCACTAAAAGATTTGATTTGAATTCAAATTGAAATCTCCTTGATTTAAACTTAATTTAATTAAATAATCAAACAAATAAAATTTCTAAAAGATAACAAAAACCCTTGTTTCACAAGTAATAAAAATGTGCGCTATAGTCAGATGGAAATATGAGCGCATACAACAACAACCTTGTTCTACAGACAAGAGACACATGTTGGGACATCTGATCCCACATGTGAATTTCTTCATAAAAGCAGCTGGGGCCATATGTACCATACTAGCTAGAACATCATGTCCAACATGTGTCTATACCATGTAGTTTTGTATAATGTAACCAATCCAAAAAGGAACAACACCAACCTAAGGAACAACAATCTCCCCTTTTGGTAAATTTTGGTTAAAACAACTTACAACCTTTCACCAAAATATGCAGGAGTAAAAGGAAAATTCTCATTTAGGAGAATACACATAAACACATAACAAAGCAGCAACAACACACACCATTAGTGAGACTTACACACTAACATGCTCACATAGTTAAAGGACAAATGTTAGGCCATATGCTTTAGCATGTAAGCACACATTAAAATAAAATGAGTACAAAGTAGCACTCCATATCATAACATATTAAAACATCATTATCATATGTAGCACACATCACAAGAAATGAGGTTTTTACACACATCAAACATGAGCTAACCAAGCATCAAACATGAGCTTACAACACTAGCTAAGCATTCACACACCATGAATGCACCCACCACTACTCCCCCTTTTGCCGCAATTTGGAAAAGGTTTTAAAATGAACTCGGAGAAAATACCAAAAGGAATGATAAAAAGTTCGAAAGCAAAAGAGTAGAACCATGAACTCATATGAGTACAAATAACTGGAGTAGAAAGAACCATGGTTAAAGTGAAGAAGGATCATTGTTAAAATATCATTATAGAACCACACAAAATAAGCATGCTTGTCTACAAGGTCCAAACAAAATAAAACTATCAATAAAAACATAATTCTTCAAAAACCACACAACCAGCTCCAACTTGATGTCCTCACTCTTCAGAACTTAATTCTTCTTTTTCACTTGTGTATTATGAACTTCCCACTTCTTCATCACTAGCATAATCCTCTTCCTCTTCATTGTCAACTTTTTATTCATCCTTAACTTCCTTTTCCTTGGCTAGATTTTCATCACAAAGACCAACATTAGTTACAATTTTCATCAACCCAACAAATTTTATCAACTCCATGATTTCTTTACATTCAAGATCTTATTTACCTAGCTCTCTCTCAGCAACAACCCTTTTTTGGTACACTTATTTCCACTTCCGAACACTTGTTTCAGAATGAAATAAGATATTATCCACGGGAGCATCAGGAACACTCACATGTATTCTCTTTCCACCAATATTTCTTCTAGAAAAGGTCATAATGTACAGGACATTTGGCTCATCATCTGTCTCAGAGTCACTTGTTTGCACAACTTTTCTCTTTAGAAACTTATTCTCAGCAACCTTTTCTTCTACTTTCTTCTTCTTTTTCAAAGGCCTTTTTATAGGAGATTTTTGCTTCACCTTCTCAACATTCTTCATTGCCGACTTTGGAGTAACAACTTTCAGCTTCTTCTTGTCTTTAACTCTATCAACTAAAGACTTAGCAATACTCTTCATTATTTTCATTGCAAGTTCTTTATCAGTCTCGATTTCTTTATCAATATTCACGACTTTCTTTTCTGCAACTTTATCTTAATGCTTTGTAACATTTTCAATAATCATCTTCATGATATTGGCAATGTTAATATCATCATCTTTATCAGCTTGATCAACTTCCACACTCCTTTTCCTTTGAACCTCGACCTCTATGTTTTAAGGGTTCTCTTTGAGGATATCATCAGCAGAATCTTTAGTGGAGGTATAGTTTCTATTAAAGACATCATCCGGAAGCATATCAATTACAACTGTATCAACAGGATGACCATCAACTATGGCATGGTTGTCCATAAGGTTTTCTTTATCATGTGGTTCATTAGTGGATTCAGTGGGAGGTTCAATAGGCGGTTCACCAATTGGTACAAAATTGGGTTCAACTTATGGCCACCAGATATTTGAACAAATGTTTCAACATTTGGTTCAACATGTGTATCAACATGTGGTTCATTAAAAGTGGATTCAATGTGATTGATAATCTTCCCAACGGGGCTGGAATCAGCTTCCATAGAAATATTCACAATTTCAACAGGATCATGAACATGCAAAGATGGTTCCTTTTCAGATGATTTCTTCTTCTTAGTTGCAGCACTCTTTGATCTTCTTGTTAAAATGTTAATTGGAACAACCATATTCAGAGGTACATGATTTAGAGTCACTTCAGGTTCATCAGTAATGCTGCTAGTTCTAGAAACCCTAGTTACCTTCTTTGTAGATTAATCTTCTAAATTGACTCCTAGCATCTTAACCCCTTAATCATTTTTAATTGGCTTTGGTTCATATGTCTTAGCATCATCAGATTTTTGGCTCATTTTTGAATGGATTTGAGGAACTTGAGAGAGATGAAGGTGAACATATGCGCTAGAACAATAGAGAGAGAGAGAGAGAGAGAGAGAGAGAGAGAGAGAGAGAGTGTGTGTGTGTGTGTGTGTGTGTGTGTGTGTGTGTGTGTGTCTGATAGGTAGTTTTTGTGTGTGAGGAAAGAGTAGCTATGAGAAAAAAATTGAATTTGAATAGATTTCCCTTATTTATGTGTTACAATGATCATAAGAGAGAGAAACTTTCCTTTTATTCTTGCATGCCACTCGTGAATTAATTGCCAAAGATTTTACTCATGAAAATACCAATAACATCCCTTAGTTTTTGAACTTAACATCATCTAACGCTTTAGGCAAAATGTCATTTAGTTGTTTTTCTTGCAGTCCAAGAAAATAAGTAAAACTTCTTACAAGACTCATCTCAAATTCAGACCACGGTTGTTGAACACAATGTTCCACCATCTTGAATACATCACATGTGTCATATTTTTCTTTCATACAATTGATCCAAGTGTACCTTGAAAAAGTATCCATACACACAAAGACATATATTTTCCCACCTAGGCTTTCTACTTGCATAGGTCTCATTAGATTCATATGAAGTAACTCTAGAACTTTTGATCTGGCAAGATGTTGGAGCTTCTTATGGGACATCTTGGTCTACTTGCCTATTTGGCACTCTCCATAGATTATTCCTTCTTCAATTATGAGCTTTGGCAATCCCTTGATAGCATCTTTAAATATGATCTTTTTCATACTCTTAAGGTTGAGATGACCATGATTTTGGTGTCATAGCTTGGTCTCATCTACCTTGGATATCAAACATGTTGAGGACTAACTTTTGTTTTGAGATACCCACGAATAAAAGTTGTCTTTGGATCTTGATCCTTTCATTAAAACTTCTTGATCTTTGGTGGAAACAATGCATTCTGATTTGTTGAAGCTCACATTCAGACCTTGATCACATATCTGACTTATGAAATTCTGGCATATGCAGACAACAGATGTCCTAACACATGTCAAGACATTGTACTACATAATCATTTAAACATAGAGGAGAAACAACAGACTGATACCTTGAAATCAGAACTGCAAAATCACAGATGTTACGACATCTGATCCAACATGTTAATAAAAAACACTAGCAGAAAAGTAAATCTGCAGAATGATAAAAGACACAATAATTATTAACCCAGTTCGGTGTAATTCACCTACATCTGGGGGATACCAATCCAGGAAGAAGACTTCACTATCTTGTAGTATTACCCTAAAGTTAAACTCCCCCGTTTACAACTTTATCCTAATCACTACCCTTAATGAACATCTTTACCACAGTTAAACTCCATCGTTTACAACTCTGATATGAGAGACCTACTCACTTCCTTAATCACAACATGTGATATCTCTGTCTTCTGCCAATTCAGAATCTCTGTCATGCTTTCTTGACCAACAAGTCATCTTGGACTTGCTTCAAAGCTTCGTCCAAGAACGATACACAAACCATTACCTAAAGGCTTCTAGTTCTGTCCCTGTACCTATGCCTTCCACTCTGTATCTCATACTACAGAGGGAGACTTACAACTCCTAAGAGAGCCAATGACTCTCAAACCCTAAACCCTTTTTCAACACAAGAGAACTAGGTTACAAAGTTACAAGTGATACAAAAGGTACATTCGATCAAACAAAACCCTAGGTCTAAGTCTTCTTATATAGTATTTTGTTGGGCTTTCTATCTTTGATCCAGTGATTCCTTGATCCGCTCCTTAATTCTTGCAACAGATTAAAACCTGCTAACTTAGTAAGTCAGTCAGGATGTCGAGTCACCAAGCTGGGACATCTCCTTTGATATCTTTTACTTCTGCAGATTCTTCAAATATATTATCAGAATGTTTTAACAAAATTTAGTCAAACATCAGGTGCTTTCAATCTCCCCCTTTTGACAAATTTTGGCTAAAACATTTTCTTCTGCATTCTGCAATCACCAAGACTCCTACATCAAGACTCCTTCATCTTGAGAATTGATTGGAGCTAAGGTCTGAGAGAGTCTCCCCCTCAACACATTCCCCCTCCTTTCAAGAGAGGTCTTGAGAACCAGAAGACTCCTCCAGAAAAGAAATAGCAGTTGTAGGCTTCGTAACACTAAGAGCATAGATTGCATAACTCAGGTCACAAGACACAACCTGCTTCACAACTCAGATCACAAGACACAAGGAAACTAAGATTGTTAAGATGTCATAACATCTTACCCAACATTCTTGCAAAACAACTGCAGTAATGTACCCAATCCCAGACAACACCAGAAAACCATTCTCCCCCTTTTTAGCCAAAACTTGACAAAAGTGACCAAGGCAGCTCCAAACCCAGACGCAACACACCCAGAATTTGAAAAACCTCATCTGTCACCAACCCAAAGAGAGAGTATTGAGACTAAATAAGACCAAGGCAATCCTATTTATAGCCGAGCATTTTCCTTGGAAAGTAACGAACCACAGAAAATAACGCTGGTCAATTCAAGGACCATTAATCGAAAGAAGTAACTCCACTAAAAACGCACCGGCCAAGATTGCTTTGACTATATCATCTTTTAAGAACACCGTCCAAAGACCTTATTACATGTGACCATGTTTTATAACAAGGTCCTGACATCATGTCAGACCATGTCTCTTTTCTACTAGCCTGCCTTAGTCTTGACAAAGACTTCAAATATTGGCTTTTCAAACAATGACACACATAATCATCTTCTTTCTTCCATAATTCTGAATCAAAACACCTTCATCCAGAAATAATAGCATTGATGTTGAACTTTCAGTGATTCTGAATTCATTCAGTAGAGAAAAATAAATTCTCCCAAACTAAACCAATGATTCTTAGGCATCCATTAAGAACCATGTAACTTGCACTGTCATGTCTCCCCCAACTTGCAACAATACAAATGTCAAGACATCCTTCTTGACATCGCATCCTCCCAGGATGGAAACATAATCACAGCTTGCTTGACGCACAATATAAACTGGAACTTCAACTGCACCCTTGCAGTAATACATCTTAGATAGGGGCAGTATCCCCTTCACAAGATTTTCCACTGACCTTCGCAAGGCCAGCAACTGAGATAAACACCCCATAATCCAAGACAGTAATTCCTTCATCATTCTCCTGTATGATAACCTGGAATACTTCTGATTTTCCTGGTGAATATCCACTTCTGAATGCATCAGAAACCAAACCTTTATGCAATCAACCTGTGATCCACTTCAGTCTTCTCCACACCATCCTCCCAAGGTAGTTCTTCTACTCCATCATTCTCTCGTATGACAAGATAGATACTCCTTAGACATGGTGTAGCTAACAAGTTCCTAGACCAGAACTTCAGAATCCTTCTCCAAGGTTAACCAACCTAAAAATGTTCTAACATTAGTTAGGACATCCTTCACACATCATAGACACCACACACCATGGTTCTTGATATGCTCCACCATTGGACTTACTATCAACATAGTAATCCAAACTGAAGATCTTCACACAACACTGCGCCACCAGCTTGAACAAAGAGAACTTCAGATACCCAGAGAGAAATAAACTCTCATCCACCAAAAGAAGGTATACTTCCAGAACCTGAGAACTTCTGCCACGAGCTCCAAGAAAGAACCAATTCCTTCTCACATTTTCAACCAACTACCCTTCTGCACAAGAGTAATCAGTTTCAAGCATCCTGCTTGAATGCACATTATGAAACTAACCAAATGCCACCTTTTGATTGATCTCACTCTTCTTCAGAATTCCCAAAAGATACACTGATCCACTAATGAAATCAGATCTTCAAGTCACATGAACTACTTGCACCATAGCAAGACATCTTGGATCCACCAAGCCTCTAGACATGTAACATCTTCCCATCCACAACTCCCACAAACTGCATGAGATAGACCTTTTTGAAGCATCCATAACTTCCATTCTCCTGTAGATCACCTTATCTTAAGCTGATGTGCCACATCACCAGCTGATATTCTGATGCTGAGCTAGATGTCAGAACATTCTGATTCAACATCCAGCTGCTGAATTCAGTTCCTCCTTCTGTCACTTAGAAGAACCTCCTCCCTTTGCAAAACAAGAGTTCCATGCTCTCATAGACTTGATTCAACAACCAAGTTTGAGTAGACAACCTTCATCCTGCTTTAAAACTATAAAGACTTCACACCTGCCACGTCTAAGTCTTCAGAAGATAAAGTAGTCCTAGACTACACCATAGACATACCAAAGAATGCCACTTTCCTTAGTAGAGCAGACTATAGAAAATCAAAGATAACTGCCACTTAACCTTGACCTTCAAACTTAGCAAAATCCCATGCTCCCAAGTACCTAGATTATAAATAAACTGATCCAAGTAGTAACCATCAAGATTATGATGTCTTCATCTTCATTTTCAACAGCATCAAAGTCCAGACCAGTTTCTTGCCAGGAAACTCTCCAGAGAACACATGCTTCTGTCACACCCGACTGAAGCAACTTCTTAGGTCACCCCCTAAGATCAAAATAGATGTTAAAGCGTATGTAGTACCCCTCCCATGATTCTGCACAAACTCTGATGATGAGATGTTCCAACATCTTGTTGAACATCAACAATCTTGACTTTCAAGGATAATCAATTAAATACTTGTGAATTCCACAAATAGCAATTGATCTTAAATCCTTGTCTAATAACCCTTCTTCACTGTTGTAGCTAAGCTCCACCAGATCACTTCATGAACACTTATCAAGTATTCAATCTTTTGCAAGTATCTTCTTAGAAGAACAGTGTTGAGATACCAAGGCTGCCACCCTTGACTCAAGTAACTAAGATTCTCTCTGAATGAACCTGACTTACCTCAACCATTCTGAACACTCCAATCAAATTAGATCCACCCTTAGGGTTAAGAGAGATGAATCCTTCCTTGCTGTTTTGATGGTGAAAATAAATCACCTCCCCATTCTTCAGGTTATGTTTCATAGAAACACCTTCTAGTCAGAAGAATAACTAGAAGACTCCAGATGCACGACTGAGACGCCTTTATGAGTGGACTTGAGAGAATTCTCAAGTATCTTTGACAACCTAGCCGATCAATAATTTATTAAACTCCCAGAGCCAGAACTTGATAAATTTAAACTCAACTCCTCTCCTCTTCAACTGACTTCAAACTGTACCATGAAACCAACCTTCCAAGTACCAAGTCACCATAACAGATATCTTCCAGCAACTCCCTTCATTTCGTCGCTCCCGACTTTAGAATAAAAGAATGCAGATATCTTCACATAAAGAGGCTGGCGATTGAGATCTTCCACCAATTGTCTTCAGTAACAACTTTAGAATCCCATTATTCTAGAGCTCTTCCATCAGAAACAGATCCAGCGGAACCACCATGGAACAGATTCTGCTTACCCTAATAAGATGTCAGAACATCTTATAAGACACCCCAACAAGAGAACTAACCACTTCTCCTCCAGTTGTTGTCCAACCCCCTCAGCAACATGAACAACCTCTAGGTTGTTACCTTCGATCCAGAACATCCATCTCATCCATTAATACTCTTGAGTATGTCTGAGTTGATTGATCTGATCTTCAAAACTCTTCCTTGTTTAAACGCCAGAAAGTATCTCCCAAAGATCTCATCCAGAACCAGACAGGATGCCTGCTCTGATACCAATTGAAATTCTGACATATGCCAACAACAGATGTCCTAACACATGTCAAGACATTGTGCTACATAATCATTTAAACACAGAGGCGTAACAGCAGACTGATACCTTGAATATCAGAACTGCAAAATCACAGATGTTAAGACATCTGATCCAACATGTTAATCAAAAACACTAGCAGAAAATTAAATCTGTAGAATGATAAAAGACACAGCAATTGTTAACCCAATTTAGTGCAATTCACCTACATCTGGGGGATACCAATCCAGGAAGAAGACTTCACTATCTTGTAGTATTACCCTAAAGTTAAACTCCCCCGTTTACAACTTTATCCTAATCACTAACCTTAATGAATATCTTTACCGCAGTTAAACTCCATCGTTTACCACTCTGATATGAGAGACCTACTCACTTCCTTAATCACAGCCTGTGATATCTCTGTCTTCTGCCAATTCAGAATCTCTGTCATGCTTTCTTGACCAACAAGTCATCTTGGACTTGCTTCAAAGCTTCGTCCAAGAATGATACACAAACCATTACCTAAAGGCTTCTGGTTCTGTCCCTGTACCTATGCCTTCCACTCTGTATCTCATACTATAGAGGGATACTTACAACTCCTAAGAGAGCCAACGACTCTCAAACCCTAAACCTTTATTCAACACAAGAGAACTAGGTTACAAAGTTACAAGTGATACAAAAGGTACATTTGATCAAACAAAACCCTAGGTCTAAGTCTTCTTATATAGTCTTCTGTTGGGCTTTCTATCTTTGATCATGTGATTCCTTGATCCGCTCCTTAATTCTTGCAGCATATTAAAACCTGCTAACTTAGTAAGTCAGTCAGGATGTCGAGTCACCAAGCTGGGACATCTCCTTCGACATCTTTTTCTTATGCAGATTCTTCAAATATATTATCAGAATGTTTTAGCAAAATTTAGTCAAACATCAGGTGCTTTCAACTAATAATGATCAAGTTTGTAATTAATCCTTCTACCAATAGCACATCATCAAGGCTAGGTAGACTTGGAAAGATCGGTTTTCCTATGCCCTTGATTTTTCCTCTTGCTCCATCACCAAAGGTAACATAACTATTGGAGTAGGTTTCAACTCTTCAAGATAGTTCTTTTCTCCAGTCACGTGCATGGAACATCCATTATCAAAGTACCAATCTTCTTTTAAGGAAACTCTAAGAGATTTGTGAGCAATAAGACATGTGACAATTTCTTTGGGCTTCCATATTTTCCCATCTTTATTGTTCTTGCCTCCTTTTCTATTGAACCTTGTTGATTATAAGACTGTGGGTATCCATACAACTTATAACAATAAGGTCTTATATGGCCTTGTCTTCCACACTAATGATATCTCCATGATGAGTTCTTGTTTCTTCTGTACAAGGGGTATATATGTTAAGCAGGATGCTAAGACATATGGTTCACAATCAATACTTTATTCATCTTCACAGGGGAAATAAATTCCCTAGTGGGAACTTTTGCTACTTTGCTTATGGAGCTGAAGTCAAAACCTATCACCTTCACATCATTAGCCATCTTTCTAACTTCTAGGATTTCATCAAGAATCTTAGAACCATTGTTCAACACACGTACATACTTTTTCATATTATCAAGTTTGGACTTAAACATGGTAACTTCCTATTCTAGACTTGCAATGGTTGAGCCAAGTTTCTCTTTTTCCAGAAGTAGAGCACTCATAGCTTCCTTTTATTTCTCCACTACCAAGCAAGCTTCCTTCTACTTATTTTACAACAGTTTGTATGTTTTAGCTAACTCTACATCAATGATTTATTTTTGGGTTAATAGTCATTTACCCCCCTGCAATATAGGCGACTTTTGATTTACCCCCCTTTAAAAAAATAATTTTGGATTACCCCCCTGAAATTTTAAAATTCTAAGTCTTTTACCCCCCAGGTAGAAAAATTACCCCCCTGTAAAATATTTCTTTTTATTTACCCCCCTGGTTTTTACACGCTTAGGGGAATACCCCAAAATTTCAGGGGGGTAATCCAAAATTATTTTTTTAAAGGGAGGTAAATCAAAAGTCGCCTATATTGCAGGGGGGTAAATGACTATTAACCCTTTATTTTTCAATAGACTCACTACAATAATCATATTTTCCAATGAAAGCCATCACATTGTTAGCTATTTCTTCTTCACTCTCATCATCAAAATCAGACCAAGTGATTGAAATCCCATTTTTCTATTTCTTTAAAAATGTGGGTCATGCATCCTTCATATGACCAAAACATTCTCATTCAAAACATTGAATTCCTTTTCCTTTGATGTGTTTGTCATTATCTTTGCTTTTGTGCTAGGGACAATTGTTCTTAAAGTTGTCTAGCACTTTCTCTACAACATTTATTCTCCACTTTCTGTCCAGTTTCTTCAAATATTTGTTGAACTCTTTACCAATAAGAGCTATATCATCTATTAGGCTCTCTTTAGTATCACATTAATCTTCCTCATCTTCAGTGTTGGATACAAAGGCAATACTCTTGCTTTTCCTTTTAGTTCACTCAAAGGTTTGCAAGGATCCAATGAGTTCATCCACTTTGATGGCGCTAATGTCTTAGGCCTATTCAATAGCTATGACATTCATATCAAACCTTTTAGGTAGGGATCTTAATATCTTTCTGGCTAGTTTTTCTCTAGACATCTTCTCTCCTAATGCAAAAGAGGTGTTGGCAATATTACATGAATTAATGTTGAAGTATGAGATGGATTCATCTTACTTCATTCTCATTTTTTCAAACTTTGTTGTGAGGAGATGAAACCTTGACATACTTACCTTGGAAGTGCCTTCATGTGTAGTCTTGAGAATCTCCCATGCCTCTTTGGCTTCACTAGATGTGTTAATCAATCTAAACATGTTCATATCCACACCATTGAAAATAGCATTCAAGGCCTTGGAATTTTAAAGAGCTTATTCATTTTCAACAATAGTCCATTTAGCTTATGGGTTTAGGATTGATGTTTCATCTTGAGAGATAGTCACATGGTGTTTTCAACCTTTGATGATTTCCTTCCATGTTTTGTAGTCAATTGACTTATGAAAGGAAATAATTTTAGCCTTCTAATAATCATAGTTGATACCATCCAAAATAGGTGGTCTATTGACTGACCCTCCTTCTTTAGTATTGTCTATGTGAGCAGAAAATTATCTTCCCTGAAGCAAACCCAAACAGAACAGGGTGCCTGCTCTAATGCCAATTGAAAATTTATTCTCAGGGGACAGATGTTGGACACGATGTTTAGGATAACATGTACCACAGGATAAACCAGATTGACAAATTATCATAAATACTACGGAATAAATGTAGAAAGCAATAAAGAACAAAGAGACTTGGTAACCCAGTTAAGTGCAACCACGCCTACATGTGAGGGGATTCCAACACAAGAAAGGAAATCCACTCTCAATAGTATTAATATAATTAGTCTTAGATGAACAACCCTTGTTCAATGCCTCCTTCCTAATACTACCCACGTATTTCTATTTAGGACTCCCCATAAATATGAGAAACCTTCTCACTTTCTCTTAATCACAACCCTAATAATCAATGCTTACAAGATATTAATAATGTTAAATTACAACACAACTAAACAATCCACCTCTATGTCTTGAATATTCAATTTAGGCTACTTTAGAGGTTTACAACAAACAACAATACAAAGACTCAAAGAACAAAAACTCTAGCACACAATATCTTCAACTATTGCATCGTGTGTGTCTTCAAGGGAAAATGGGTCTCTTTAAATAGAAATCCATCTTCTGGGATTTTCTCTAATGGGAATTAGATTTGATAACAACCATATTTAATTTTCTTTAAAAACATCCACAAAAAGATATGATTTGATTTGATCTTCATTCAATATTAAATCTTCATTTAATTGGCTTTGATCGTATTAAGTCTTTTAGCAAATCTTACTAAATAACATATTGCTAAAAGATACAAAATATAAACACAAAATCTTTCAGGTATCAAACAGAATTTTGCTCAGAAGATCTCACAAACCATGACCTGTATATTGAGGCTAGATGTTGAACACATGTTGGAACATCTTGTCCCACATATTACATCTTCACCAAGAATACATCTTGTACTACCCATGTTGTTTTACTAAATGCAGTCAACCAAAGGAACAAAAGTTCCTTTATTTTCTTATTCTTTGATGTTGATGATACATTGTAAATGAACTTAAACTCCTATTGGGAATGATATGACATGAAATATTTAGATGCTACTAAGAAGACTCTTGGTATGGAAATTCACACGGATATGAGTGCGAGAAAATTAGGGATCTCTTAGAAAAGCTAGGTAGAAAAGGTGACAAATAAGTTTGACATGAGTAATTCAAAGTTTGTGATTACTCCATTGGAGAATCACTTTAAACTCTCATTGGATTAGTGTCTAAATACATATGCAAAATATGAGTTTATCTTAAAGGTTCCTTATGTTAATGTTTTTTATTGTTTAATGTATGCTATGGTCTAGACTAGACCAAATTTGGAAAAAGATGTAGTTCAAGTTTGTAAGTTTATGCTCAAATTGGGAAAGCTTCATCTAGAAGCAGCTAAGTAAATTTTCATGTACTTAAAGGGAGCAACGGATCATGGTATCATGTTCAACACTGAATAGGGTGATCTTTGAGTTGTAGGATATGTTGATCATATAATGCTAATTATATTGATGATATAAGGTCTACAATAATGTATATCTTTACTTTAACAAGAGGACCTATTTATTGGAACATCGATTCAATCCATAATATCCATGCCGACAACTGAAGTAGAGTACATAACATCAACGGAAGCTATCAAAGACGCCTTTTGGCTTACACTATTGGTGAGAGAATTGCGGAGTTCATTTGTATTATGATAGAAAAAAATGCCATTTATTTATCAAAAAATCAAGTGTATCATGCCAAAACCTCGCATATTGATATGAGGTTTCACAAGAATAAAGAGCTACTGCATATGGAAATGTACTACTTGAAAAGGTTCATTCTTAAGAAAATCCAACTTATATGTTGACCATGTCCGTTATCAATGAAAAGTTCAAGCATCGATTGAACTTGTTACAAGTTTCTCAATGTTAAGCATAAGGTGTACCTATCCAGTTTCCAGTATGTAATGGTCATGCATAAAGTCTTCATATGGGTTTGATATTTGCCGAGGTGGATATATATATATATATATATATATATATATATATATATATATATAGAGAGAGAGAGAGAGAGAGAGGGAGAGAGAGTTAAAAGAGGTAGGGGTAGGGAGTCAATCCCATTTTTGTTTGGCCTAAACATATGTCAGACCCAACTATTTATTGTGGAGATACAATTGGGGAGTGCGGGGAGGATTTAACCCCTTGCAATACAGTTCAGGGATATTATTGTAAACTGAGTTGAAGTAACATATATATATTTGTTGTAACATTATAGCCCTATAATGAGATGTCGTTGCACAACTACCAATTGAGTTGACTTAATTCACATATACACATGATGTTGAATTCACACACATATGATGGTGAATTCTATTGAAGGTCAAAGTGAGAGGTTTTTATGATTAGAATAGAATGTACTTGAGTATGAGGTCTTCGTTTAGGCTTTATAATAATTTTTTTGGATTTGAGTCCTAAAAATATTATCTTAAGGACATGTGTCTTAATGGAGATGTCTTCGAAGTATCCTCCTTCTCGTGGTTTAGGCATCACCACAATCCGAAATAGTATCCCTTAAGCCTAAGCTAGTAAAGTTGGGCATGTCTAACCATCGTAATATGTTATTATGCATATGCTTGAGACTTCATAATTTACATTTGTTTGTGAATAAATTTATTTGAAGTCTTCCTTGATCTTTCTTTGATTATTCACTTTCTTTACTTTTCATTTTTTTATTGTATAATGAGACTTTAATGGTTTTCATCTGCCTTTCTTTCTTCCTTTATACAGTAGGTGGAAAAACCAGAAATGAAAATAATCCATGGGCCAAATTAATGAGCTAATCATTTAGCATAATTCTCTAATTGATTAGCCAGCATTTTTAATCAATTACCAAGGCTATGTAAGAAAGTTTGGATATAGAGTCGTTGCAAGTCATTAATGTGTTATCCTTATCATTTGGTTAATCGATTATCACACTTTTAATCGATTAGCTTAGTTCTCTAATTGATTATATGGTTCAGAAAAGTGTTGCCAATCGATTGGCATAACTTACCAGTCGATTGGTTAGTTAAAAATGATTTAAAAAGGTTTAGACAATTTTTTAATCACTTGTCTTTGGCACAAAAAATGATTTTTAATTTAAACACATTTGAGAAAAATATTTTTAGGTGCGTGTGTAAGTTGCCTTAGTACTTTTAAGCTACTTTCTTACTTTTACAATACTCGGGTCACTCAGACAGATTGACAGACATGACCTGACGAGCTTTAACACCTTTCTTCAAAACTTCAAGCTTTTTTGCTAGATAGTTTATGATTATATAGGCACTTTGATCTTGAATTTTTTTATTGATAAGTCATAAGATTCTTTCTTTGGTTATACTATCATCATAAAAACTATTTCCATTCATTGTCATCATAAAAACTTCAAATGGATCTTCTGCAGAACTTTTACCTTCACAACCTGCAAGCACATAGATCCATATTCTCCCCCTTTTTATGATTACAACGCATTTCTCATCGGATGTGGTAACATAACATATAAAAGTATTTTTTTTAGTAATCAAACTATCCCTCAATTAATTAGAGAGTATACTCTACTCCCTGTCGTAACTCGAAATTTGACCTCCTCTTTTTGCCTTTTGCATGAGCACGTGCATTCGCATCGTCAGTATACGTATTCGCACTTTTCTCTATGTGTTTCTTGTTGCAGGATTTTCAGGTTTTAAGATCGATTAATCGAACCTTCACAGGATCGTCTCACCATCAAAACAAGCACAAAACGAGGGTTCCAATGCCTATTCATCAAAACAAGAGGTGGAAAATCGAAATCGGGGATTCAACCCTTGTTCCTAGGCCATCTGGGCAAATTTTTCCTAGAGTAACCGGTTACTCAATATAGGGTAACCGGTTACTCAGTGTAAAGTTGCAGTTTCTACTGCATTTTTGGGACAGCAACTGTGCACAATCTTTGGTCTTTGATTCTACATTATTCTAGCAGTAGGTGGAATATTCTAGACTCTTCAAATGATTCATTGGCATTTGCTACAATATGCCCTTTCCATTCAAGACTACCATGCACCTCATTTTCATAAATTATGAACCCTTGGATGTGAAGCTTACATTGGGATTGTTACCGAGTTAACTTCCTAACTAACCAAGTTAACCGCTTGACTCGGTGAGTCAAGTGTAACTAACTCCTAGCCTAATTCCAAACCACCCAAAGCTAAGTCCAAACCAAATTCCAAACCTCTCACACTCCAATCTTGCACTCTATTTAAAGGAACCCTCTCTTTATTGCAAAAGTCTCCATAATCTCTCAACCATTTCACACACATTTCTCACACTTCACTCTCAATACTCCCACATTCTCTCTGAATTTTCGGCAACTTCTTCATCTTCATCTACATTTTCTTTCCAAACCTCACTATAGCTTTTCACCATTGAAGAATAATCACTTTTCTCATTTAAATTGATTATTTCTTGAGCTTAACCTTCATCATCTTGCTATTATACTTGAGTTTCTGGAGTTCTATTAACTTTTGGATTCATCTCAAGTGTTTGCTTCAAGATTCTACGGTTCGAATTCGTATTTTGGGGTTTCGTCGCAATTTGCTCGGTTTCGATACGATTCGGCTATAATTGAAGATTCCTCTGGTTTTCTTTGATTATCTGCACCAAGATCTCTTTGCAACAATTACCAAGCCAATCCTCCGGCTTGTAGGTTGGTAGATCTCACTCATTTTACTGTTTCGAACGTTATCGTATCATTCGCGATGTAGTTCGTTACTTTTTTGTGCGCGAATTAATTATGCCATTACAGGATCCTTGATCTTGATGATTTAAATAATTCCATTACTGTTATTTGCTATTTTGGAACTTGATTTTTGTGCACAAATGCATACCCTAGCATATCGTAATTTAAACAAGTGATTTGGATGCTTTAAGTACTTTTTCAAAAGCTATTTTTGCCACTATTACGGTGGTAACCGGTTACGCAATATAGAGTAACTGGATACTCTTCACAAAATTTGCTTCAGCGCTGCCTTTTTCAACTGAGTAACCGGTTACTCAATATAAGGTAACCGGTTACCCTGCACAAATTTCTCCAGATTTTCTTTTTTCAAGTAAGTAACCGGTTACCCACTTTAGAGTAACTGGTTACCACTGTAATAGAGTGCCATTTTTGGTGTTTTTCAAACTTGTTAGCCATGCTCTCTCCCTCTAATTTCCATGGATTAATATGATTTATTCTTATGGATGTTTTAGGTGTTGTTTCACTTCAGTTTAAAGCGTGATTGTGAATTTACCGATCTTTTGATTTCATAATTTCTGTGCTAAAAAACCCTGTTACATCAAGATGTCTTACTTGATGTCGTGACATGTTGTCTCTAACATTCTGCATTTTGTGGTTCTTAAAGTTAGCAGGACTGTGTACTGATGTCAAACACGATGTCCTAACATCTGTTGACAGAACATCCTGTTAAGTTTGGTTTGGTGTTTGTGCTGCGTTTTATGTGAATCTGTCGCGTGCTGTCATTCTGTTATTGGCGAAAATCATGGTCTGTCATTTTTGTAGCAGCAATATGTTTAATAGGGGCGTGGTTACTTGCTAAGAAGAACAGGTTAAGCTAGAAGTCCTACTGTATGCTGAGACATGTTGAGATGAGAAGTTCTCATCATCTGGAGCAACATGTCGGATAAGATATCCTATGCTGAATCATTCGACATCGCGCCTGTGCTGAGCTGGACAGTTAAATTCTGTTATGATGCAGAATATTCTGGGAATATTATGTTATCCTATGTGGCGCTGTTTTGTTTGGTCTGGAAGATTCAAGTCAGAATCAAGAAGAATAATGACTCTCTAAATTATGGAGATCATTTAGGAAAGATTTGATTGAAGACCTATTTTGGTGCAGAAGTTATTGTAGATTTTTAACATCAGATTTATTGTGATTTGAAGCCCAAATCCAGTTGGGACGTAGGTTATAAATAAGAGTGTTTGTAAGCTGATTTGGTAACGATTCCAAGATGTAAAATTATCAGGGTTTCGTTCTTGTGAACCACTCTCTAGAAGAGTTGGTATGTGTGAACCACTCGGATTATGAGATGGTCACTGTTCTCCTCGAAGCTTTTAAGCAAGAGTGAGTAATGTTCTTGGAGGAAGTTGTTAAGCAACTCTAATTATTGTTCTTAGTCATGTGTGTCATGTCTAGGTATTGTCCTGGAAGTGTGTCTTCTACTTTTTTGTGATTGAAGAGTTGTTGGAAATCAAGCTGTTGATGCAGTGGCTGAGGTGTTGACTGCTAGACATCATTGCGATGATTGGAAGTGAGATGGAGTCTCTTACCTAGGGAGGGCTTAGGTAGAAGGGTCATTGGGTAGTGATTAAGTGAGTAGATCATCAACGGGTGTGTTGATTGTAGGGTCTATGAATTGATAATGCTAATAGTGAACTTCCTTCCTGGCTTGGTATGCCCCCAGATGTAGGTTGTTAGACCCAACTGGGTGAACAAATTCTGTGTGTTGTTTATGCTTTTCAGTACTGTTATTGTTTATACCTTGCCATGTTATCTGTAACAGACCAGATGTCTCGACATCTGGGATCTGTCATACCAGAATTTCAATTGGTATCAGAGCAGGCATCCTGTTCATTTTTCTGGGTGAGATCCTAGGGAAGATACTTTCTGGTTCATGTGCAAGGAAATTAGTTTTGCTGAGAAGTTGTATGGACTTGGTCAGTTCATGTGTTGTTTGAATGGTCCCTTGAAGTAGAGGATGAACTATTCGTGTTAGGGTATGTATTGGACTTGTCTTTTATTATCAGGCTTGTAGTTTTGGTGGTGAGCTGCTGTGTGGTTTGATTTATTTTCAAACCTATGTTGAGCTATTGCACATAGAGTGGCGTGGGTTATTATGATTTTCCTGAAGGTTGTAGAGGAGTTTTTTGGTGTGTGTTCCGCTGCATATATATATCTGATGGAAAATTCCTGGTTGTTCATACTGCTGAGGGAGATTCTACAACAACTACGAAAGAAGTGGCTAGTTCTTTTGTTAATGTGTCTTACAAGATGTTCTGACATCTTATTAGGGCAAGCAGGATCTGTTTCCTTGGTAGTTCCGCTGCATAAGGTTCTGATTGAAGAGCTCTAGAAGTATGGGATTCTGGAGTTATGATTGAAGGAAGATTGTAGTTGTCCTTACTCGTTTTCTGTTCTTGTAGATGTCAACCAGTGTGGAGTCACATAGCATTCCAAAGTCGGGAGCAGAGGGGTGTCTTTGTGATGGTTGAGTCTTGTATGACTTGGTACATGGGTGAGTGACTTCATCATGTATGCTGAAGTCAGATTGAAGAGGAAGGGTAAGATGAATTATCAAACTCATGCTCTAGGGGTTTGATGATTTCTTGTTGATTAAGTTGTTGAAGACACTTGATATGATGATCAAGTCCAATTAAGGCAACGGAGTCATGTTCTGGAGTCTTCTAGTTATTCTTCAGACTAGGAGGTGCTTCCTAGGAAGCATAGGGGTGAAGACCGTGGAGGTGATTTATTTTCACCTTTCACAAAAACAGCATGGAAGGATGCATCTCTCTTGACCCTAAGAGTGAATCCAATCTGTTTGAAGATTTGTTGAGGTAAAGAAGACTTGTTCAGAGAAAGTCTTAGTTACTTGAGTCAAGAGTGGCAGCCTTGGTATCTCAACATTGTCATTGAAGAAGATACTTGCACCAAGACTGAATACTTTATAAGTGTTCATGACATGATCTGGTGGAGCTCAGCTACAGCAGTGAAGAAGGGTTATTGTATAAGGACTTAAGATCAATTGCTATGTGTGAAATCCACAAGTATTTAATTGATTATCCTTGAGATTCAAGATTGGGGATGTTCTGTCAGATGTTCTAACAACTTTTCATCAGAGGGTTGAAGAATCATGGGAGGGGTTCTACATTCGCTCAAAAGTCTCCTAGGTGTTGACCTGGGATTATTGGCTTAACATTTTTCCCTGGAAAGTATTGTGATTGAGTTGTCCAGTTGGTGATGCTGTTGAAGATGGAGATGGAAGACTATGAAGACATCATAATCTTGATGGTTACAACTTGGATTAGTTTATTTCTGATCTAAGTGAGTTAGAATAAAGAGGTTGTGCTAGTTCATTCCTCTCTATGGTGTTCAGGTTTCTATGGTAACCTGAATAAGCTGCTCTGGCTGTGTTTTATTGGGAGCTTCTTGAAGGACTTCTATGTGCAATGAGTTCTTTGGATGGTGATGGGAAGCTGATGTCCCAAATGATGATTGTAACATCATAATTGTTGATGGTTATTTGGAAGATGATTGAGATTGTGCACTTGGAGTTGGATGATCAAGCATTTTTGTCAGAAGAGGTGTTTCTAACTATGTGAATTAGAATGTGGAGACTCTGATCTTGTTTTTAGTAGTATGTTCTGGAAAAGCATGACTACTATTTTTGAAGACCTCACTAGTATCAACAACTACTAGTGGATGTAATGGCAGAGGAATTGTGTCAGATGGGGTGATTTGATCAGAAAGTTTTTTTGGAGCTATTCTTTCTCTTGAAGAGATTGGATCTCAGTAAAGCTTTTAAGTAAGCTGAGAATTCGTGGAGGTTGTGAGCAGTGGCAAACCAGTCAGGATAATTGGATGTGTTCTCTAGGAGTGAGAGTATAGTATGTGAGTGTGCTCAACAAGTGTGTGAAGATCTGGTGCTCAATGGTTAACCTCCATCTAGAGCATTGGTTATCCTTGACAGGGGGAGTACTTGTCTATGGATTTTGCTGCAAAGGTGCATATATTGTGAAGCTTGCATGTTTGTGGAGATTAGTTGCCTCTTATGAGGATATAATGTCAGATAACATGCTATGACATTAGGCTGCTGGATGGTGTTTTGATGTGTGAAGCAAATTGTTTGGATCATGTGCGCACATGCTTCTGAGGAGGAGTCTAAAGGACAGTTTTATTTGTATTTGGGAGATTTTTTTTTCTCTGCAGATTTTGGAAGAGCTCTGTGAGGGTCTTTGTTGATGGGAGATGTCACACTTGTCTCGGTGTGTGTTATTAATTCTAAGTAAGAGGAGTTTACTTAGAGTTCAGTGGAAGGAAATGTGTTTATGCTTTAGAACTTGAGGATGATTGAAACTGATTGCTCTTGTGTAGAAGAGGAGTTAGTTGAACTTGTAAGGAGGTTCTATTTCTCTGGGAGCTTGTGGCAGAAGTTCTGGGTTGAAGCATACCTTTTTGGTGAATGAGAGTTTATTTCTCTCTGGGTTTCTGAAGTTTTCTTTGTTCAAGCTGGTGGCGCAGTGTTGTTTGAATATCTTCAGTGGGATTACTATGCAGATAGTAAGTCCAGTGGTGGAGCATATCTTGAACCAGGATGTGTGGTGTCTATGATGTGTGGAAGATGTCCTAACCAATGTTAGAACATCTTTGGGTTAGTTATCCTTGGAGTAGGATTCTAAGATCACTTTCTGTCTAAGAGGTGTTTATCTTATCATACGGGAGAATGATGAGTTAAGGACTGTCTTGGATGTCTGATGTGAATATGACTTGCTAGAAGTGGATCAGTTTGGTGCTTGTGGAGCAAATGAGCTGAAGATTTTTGGAGCATCATTCGTGAAATATAGGGGGAGAACTTTTGTTTGTTAATTGTACTTGTGTGGTACTTGGTTTGCTTGAGGATCAAGCATTAAGTGAATGCGTTCAACAGGTGTGTTGAACAGAGGGTGCGCTCTTGAAGACATATAGATGAGTCTTATGTTTTCCATTCATTTAAGGTGTTCTTCTTGCAAAGGAGCACTGGTTATCTTAGATAGGGGGAGTTGGACTTCTGTTTTGGATTTGTTGCTGCAGTAGTACAGTTGTTTATTAAGATTGTGTGTGGTTTCAAACAATGTATGATATTGTACCTCTAGTGAGGGTGTAATGTCAGACAAGATGTCATGACATTGTGTGACTGGTTTAGTTCTGGGTGGACTTGACTGGTTGGTCTTGGTCATGTCATTAGGTTGTCAATGTATTGAATTAAAGTTGTACAAGCTTCTGAGTTGGATGTGTTCTGCTACTGGTTGATTGCCCTTATTGCATAGTTGCTTTGTTTGCCAAAAACGGAGAGTTGCCCTGTATGTTGCTGGTTGGTTGTGTGTGATGTTGAGGGGGAACTTCGGTTTGTTGATGGAATTTCTTTCTGCTAGTTTTTGGTTTGTCTAAATTCTGGCTAAAAAGAGGGATAGTTGTTGCCTGTTTTTTGTTGTTTTGTGTGTGCAGCTGGTTGTTTTGGTTTTCTGTGCTGGGTTTCACAGGTCCTTGGCTTGAGGGGGAGTTTCTGGCCTTTATTGCAATGTTAGAAGTGTTTGTATGTGCTTCTGCTGCAGGGATTTCTGTTCATTGTTGATGTTATAGTGTTTTAGCCACAATTTGCCAAAGGGGGAGATTGTTAGTTCTGAATTGGCAGCATCTGTGCTAAAACACCCTGTTACATCAAGATGTCTTACTTGATGTCGTGACATGTTGTCTCTAACATTCTGCAGTTTGTGGTTCTTAAAGTTAGCAGGACTGTGTACTGATGTCAAACACGATGTCCTAACATCTGTTGACAGAACATCCTGTTAAGTTTGGTTTGGTGTTTGTGCTGCGCTTTATGTGAATCTGTCGCGTGCTGTCATTCTGTTATTGGCGAAAATCATGGTCTGTCATTTTTGTAGCAGCAATATGTTTAATAAGGACGTGGTTACTTGCTAAGAAGAACAGGTTAAGCAAGAAGTCCTACTGTATGCTGAGACATGTTGAGATGAGAAGTTCTCATCATCTGGAGCAACATGTCGGATAAGATGTCCTATGCTGAATCATTCGACAACGCGCATGTGCTGAGCTGGACAGTTAAATTCTGTTATGATGCAGAATATTCTGGGAATATTATGTTATCCTATGTGGCGCTGTTTTGTTTGGTCTGGAAGATTCAAGTCAGAATCAAGAAGAATAATGACTCTCTAAATTATGGAGATCATTTAGGAAAGATTTGATTGAAGACCTATTTTGGTGCAGAAGTTATTGGAGATTTTTAACATCAGTTTTATTGTGATTTGAAGCCCAAATCCAGTTGGGATGTAGGTTATAAATAGGAGTGTTTGTAACCTGATTTGGTAACGATTCCAAGATGTAAAATTATCAGGGTTTCGTTCTTGTGAACCACTCTCTAGGAGAGTTGGTATGTGTGAACCACTTGGATTGTGAGATGGTCACTGTTCTCCTCAAAGCTTTTAAGCAAGAGTGAGTATTGTTGGAGGAAGCTGTTAAGAAACTCTAAGTATTGTTCTTAGTCATGTGTGTCATGTCTAGGTATTGTCCTGGAAGTGTGTCTTCTACTTTTCTGTGATTGAAGAGTTGTTGGAAATCAAGTTGTTGATGCAGTGGCTGAGGTGTTGACTGCTAGACATCATTGCGATGATTGGAAGTGAGATGGAGTCTCTTACCTAGGGAGGACTTAGGTAGAAGGGTCATTGGGTAGTGATTAAGTGAGTAGATCATCAACGGGTGTGTTGATTGTAGGGTCTATGAATTGATACTGCTGATAGTGAACTTCCTTCCTGGCTTGGTATGCCCCCAGATGTAGGTTGTTAGACCCAACTGGGTGAACAAATTATGTGTGTTGTTTATGCTTTTCAGTACTGTTATTGTTTATACCTTTCCATGTTATCTGTAACAGACCAGATGTCTCGACATCCTGTAGGACATCTGGGATCTGTCATACCAGAATTTCATGCTCATTCTTGACATTGCATACACATGATCATTCTTGCACAATTTTGCTCACATAATGACATGGTTTGTGTAGAATTCTAAAGGTTATTTGGTATTGTTTTGAACTCTCTTTCATTAAGTTTGTTCTTCATGGACAAGCTTAATCTTGTATAATCAATAATGGACCCTTTGATTTAATAATTTTTCAATTCATTTTGGAAAGTTACTAGCATATTCCTCCCTCTTGATTAGTTAATCGAAACTTTGTTTCGAATATTAATCTTCCCGTTGGCGCTTCTCTTTAGGCTTCCTTTAGAGCTTTCTCTCTCTTTCCCCCATGGAGTTAGAGTTTCACGCATCGCATGACAATTGAGCATGGTACAACTTGGGGTTGTTACGCTGCCTGTTTCAACTTCTGCACCACACCCTGTGTGTTAGAGAAGGAATGAGAAGGGAGAATTCCTACTCGCATTCTGACTACTTCAGGTAGGGAATGAATGACCCTGTGTCTGGCTTAGTCACCTCTATCCTCACGCGGTAGTGTACTTCCTTCCCCATTTGAGTCGATCCTTGATCATTCCTACCTCTTGCAATCTCTTTTGATCAATCCTTACCTTCTTAGTTAAGATCTTTGTCTTTGGGTTAGCAAACTCTCTTTGTTTTAATACCCTACTTTCTTTTCTTGTGGTCAATCATTGCTTTTGGTTCCCCAAGAAGAGTTTCTTTTCCGGTTAAACACAGTCTTTCTGTTAAAACTGTATCCCCAGGAGTTAGCAACCTTTTCTTAGTTCTTCTCCCTTTGTTTGGTTAACCACTGCCTGTCAGTTAAAGCACCAATTTGCACGTCTTCTCAGTTAACTACAGTCTATCTGTTAACACACTGAGTTTCCTCTTGGGTTAATCACCTTCTCTTGGTTAACCACCCATTTTTCAGTTAACCACAGTCTATCTGTTAATGTTGAGCTCCTTTTGAGTTAATCACCTTTGCTTGGTTAATCTTTCATTCTTCTCGGGTAAACACAGTTTTCCAGTTAAACACTGAAACCCTTGCGGAAGTTCTTAATCTTCCTTTGGTTCAAATACCCTTTCTTCGGTCAGGTACTGTTTGTTCAGTCAGTGTACCTAACGTTCTTTGGGTCACGACCTTCGCTTGGTCCCACACCTGTCCTTTGGGTCACGACCTTCGCTTGGTCCCACACCCGTCCTTTGGGTCACAACCTTCGCTTGGTCCCACACCCGTTCTTTGGGTTACGACCTTTTCTTGGTCCCACACCCGTTCTTTGGGTTACGACCTTTGCTTGGTCCTACACCCGTCCTTTGGGCCACGACCTTCGCTTGGTCCCACATCCATTCTTTGGGCCACGACCTTCGCTCGGTCCCACACCCGTCCCTTGGGTCACGAACTTCGCTTGGCCCCACACCCGTTCTCCTTGTTTCACCACCTTCTCTTTGCTCACTCCCCTAGTGGAGTCTCTATTATTCTTTTGCTCCTTTATCATCTCGGTATTAACACCACTCTTGCACTTTATCCTCGGCACAGTTACTATCTTTTCCTTTGCACTTCTTTCTTGGTTCTGACACTAATTCTTTTATATCCCCAACGGATCTTCTCTCTCTCTCTCTCTCTCTCTCTCTCTCTCTCTCTCTTTTTTAGCTATAAGCCTTTAGATAGATAACTCATCCAAGCTTAGAAGCAAGAGAAATGGTTCCCGTCGAGTACGACGGGTGCGTAAGGTGCTAGTACCTTCCTTTCGCATAACCGACCCTCGTTCCCTTTTCTCTTCCCCTTGGGTTTTATCGATATTTTCCCTGTCCTTTGGGACTAAATAAAGTTCAGTGACGTCTCTGTTGTATCTTTGAGTGTGCGATTCACTCAGGTATAAACCAACCATCTTCAGCTGGTGACTCTGCTGGGGAGACCTTGCTCTTGCGAGTTGGGGTCTCTCCTAGTTTTGTTTTCTTTTCTTGCTTACTTGGGAGTTTATCTTTTGTACTTTACTCACTTTACTTTATTTAGCTTTATGTTTATTTACTGCATTTCTTTACTGCTTTAAATATTCACATGCTGTATATTCTGGATATCTACTATATATTCTGCTGTTGTTGGGATGGGTAGATATTATTGGAGAGAAAAGTCCTAACACCGGGCTTAGCATACATATAGGCTAGAACATAGATAGTCGTGACGCCTGCATTTCGTGTGTTGGGTTACCACGAGAGCCACATCCCTGATCGTGATTTGCTTGAGAATACATATGTCCTATGAGAATTCACTACGGTGGGGTGTTTTCATTCTGAGTCCTATGGTTTGGGCGACCTTTCTAGGGACCACCTTGTTGTGTCTAGATCACACCTGTGAGGGGATGTGTTTTTGCAGGAAACAAGCCTCTTCATACCTTTGTTCTCGCACATCAGATCTTCACACCGACTCAGAGTTACATCTACAGATTATCCAGAAGATGTTGCATCTCTAACTTACATTATTGCATAATGTCATTGCATAATGTTATTGCATCATCATGTATGTCGAACTCACTACTACGAAAAACCCATTTAACAACGGTTGGAAATGACATATAATGACGCGGGCGAAGGCGTTGTTATGTAGAGTGTTGTTGTATATGTTGTACGTACAATGATGGTCCTGGGACCGTTGTTGTATTCCAGAAAGCGCACACCATTTCACTATGATTTTTTTACACAACCGTTGTGATATAACTAAAGGTGATCTGGTTCGATTCTCAGCAACAACACTTTTTATTTATATTATTCTGGTCAGCGTTTGACATACAACTACGGTTAGGTTTTTAACCGTTGTCAAAACAACCCTGTTTTAAATATAAAAATTCTCTGCTTATCAAATTCTTCCTATATTTTATCCTGTCAAAACAGCTTCTGTTTACATCAAACACAATATGTGCATCAAACACAATTCTTCCCATAAATGAATCAGAGAATTTACATCAAAAGCTAACAGCTAACATTGTTTAAATCAAATACAATATGTGCATCAAAATCCAATATTATTGATTTTATTATGTGCATCAAACACAATATCATGTACATCAAACATAATATGTGCATCAAAAGCCAAAATTATTGTTCACATTATGTGCATCAAAAGCCAAAAATATGTGCATAAAAAAATGTGCTGAGGAATGGTGTTGATATATCAAACAGCAGGAGGACCCTTAAGCGCATTGTGGATATACGCCCAACGTTTACGAAGATCTAGAAAGTCCTCAATGAGGAATGGGGTTTGGTCGTTAAACATCTACATAAGAAAGAGCAAAAAATTGAATATCATGCATGTTAATAATTCAATAGTCAACTTATATATTAATATATGTAAACATTTTATGACATATATACATTATCCCATGAATCAACAATGCCGGCGAGGACAATGTTTAACATGTGTTTCATGACATAATACCCACACTCGTAACTCCCGGGTTGTTTCCTCGTCTACAAATTACATGAATATAATAACATGAATATAACCACACATGAATGTAAATGAAAGACACAAGTAATCTGGCCACTTACTTTAGGAGCAATCCATGTGGGCTTTTTTCTAACATTCCTCATTATATTAACTTGCTCCACAAGACTATACATTGAAAATTCAATTAAACATATTACATGATAAACTAATTACAATTAATGTCAAAGAAAATGATATTAAACATAGACACTTACGTTAGAATAATATCTTTCATTGGTTTGTGGAGTGGGGCGTGCAAGGAACACAGTAATGTCACCGTATTTGTCCTAAATGATATATATATTATTAGTTTTTACTAAAACAGAACTAAATATAGAATATATAAATAAATTACAACAATACTTACCTACAGATGTATGGTGCATGGTAACATTCTTTTCCTCCCTCATTTAGCCGTTCTTTCAAGTACTTTTCCATGATACTTTTTTCATTATACGCCCAACTTATAAAAGTTGCCTCAAAGATTCCATAAGTACTTGATTTATTTAACTCTATACAAAGACGGTGAATGTACCTAAATGGTAAAAGAAAATGAATGAGTTAAGGGAGAAAATATAAAAAAATTATAATGTTCTACAATGACATGTATATTCGACTATATACTTACGTGCACCAAACTTGCAAAATCGCTATGTCAAGACACTTAAATCCTGCGAGAAAATCCGTTACATCTTCAGGAGTGTAATACATTACATCCAATTTCGGGCAATGTTTTAGCGAGAGAGGTTGCGCAAGGTTTCTTGTTGCAATGGACAAGTATAAATTGGTTATTTCATTTATACTAGGGTCCAATATCCCATTGCGGTTATCTAAAGGGGGGGCTGTACAATTACTTCCTTTTGTAGAAGCGCGATTTACAACACTTCTACTTTGAGTTTGATCATCACCATCAACGTAACGTTGATCTTCATTTGTTCGTTGTTTGAGGTTTTCACTTAATCTCTACATCATAACATTCAATTAGAACATAAAACAAAAATAAGCACAATATATATCATACATTTCCGATAAAACACTAACATCTCAAGTAAAGCACATACCGTATATAACTCTTGTAACTTTTCCACGTCTTTCTCCCTTCTTTCCCTCTCCTCTTCAAACATCCTCCTTTGTTCTTCCAATTGCTTCTCAACATTCTCAATCTTTTGTCGTTGAGAATGAAATTCAGTGGTTTCGGTGCTTCTTCTACGAGATCCAAAGTATGACCTCAAGCCGACACCTTCTCCAACACCATGGACACGACCTTCATGCTCAGCTGTTCCCATAGCTTCCACTAATATGTCATGTCGTGCTTTCGGAATAAATGTGCCTTCACGAGCCGCCACAACCAAATTATCCTACACAACATGAGCAACTTACATAAGCAAACGCATTTAAATCACATAATTAAGAAAAATAAAACATATACATACAATTTTCTCAGCAACTACTCTTGAAGCCTCAGAGGTGTACTCTCCATTAGGTCTTAATCGAGCCCTCTTTGACGATGGAGATGGGATGTCACCATCTCTTCCTTCTTGTTGTTTTTCCTGCATGATTCTCTTCTCAAGTTTCCTGTAACCCCCACGAGACAATCTATGGGGTACATGTTTTTCGCCTTGTTTTGAATTCCTACTTCGCTTTTAGCCTGTTATTAACATAGTGAAAAATGTGTATGATTAGTATCTATAACTCATTAGCATAACATTATAGGTTACATAAGACTAGTACTAACCTTGAATTCCTCATAACGGCGTTTCACTACTACGAAAAACCCATTTAACAACGGTTGGGAATGACATAAAATGACGCGGGCGAGGGCGTTGTTATGTAGATTGTCGCTGTATGTATGATACTTACAACGACGGCCTTGTAGGCGTTGTAATAAACAGGAAAGCACGCTAACTATCACAACGGTTTTGCAATACACCGTTGTAATAAATTTAATTGTCCTCGGTTCGATTCCCAGCAATGCTGTTTTGATATTTATTTTTTCCTGGCCAGCACACCAGATATTATAACGGTTATGAAATATAACCGTCGTAAAAGTTTATGCAAAATTAACAAATATGATCATGCTTTTATAATTAATCCCATTTTTTTACCTGTATTATTGTTCTTCATATCTCAGCACAGCAGAAAAATACAATTCACATTTTGTGATAATGTTTTCATAATAATATTAATCGTATCATATTCATAATATCACATATACCAGATTACAGTTTATCAGAACAAAAAACCTACATAAATAAAATATCACATGTACCATATTACAGTTTACACACATTACATAACTTCACATAATTGTAACTTGGTGTATAATTGGTATCTTGTCTCTTGGTGTCTTGTCTCCTGGCTTGGTGTCTGGACTCAAAATACCTATGATTTCAAATAATTATACTTGTTAGTAAAATACTACTAAACAATAACATACAATTAATATATTATGAATAAATAATAAATTACGTACTTGTTAATTTTCCCATATGCCTTCTTCATGATCGAGTCGTATAGCATGCACGACATCTCCATCAACTTCATCATATGAGGTAGGAACTTGTGTTGTGTAAGAAGGTGTGGACGGAATATCAAGACTTTCATCACTAAGAGGAATGTATTTTCCTTGGAGAACGATTGACCATTTCCCCGATTTGTCCGATGGATCGGAAACATAGAAAACTTGTTTTGCTTGAGAAGCCATGATGAATGGTTCTGTATTAAAAGATTCCTTGCCAAGGTCGACCCGGGTGAATCCTAAGTCATTAATGTCTACACCATTACTATTATTGGGAACCCACTTGCATTTAAATAAAGCCACTTTGAAAATAACATAATCAATCTCCCAAATCTCATCAATGACACCATAAAACGTGGTAGTTGCCAATACCGGATTCTTATCTTTCGAACTAGAGAAATACATCGATTCGGCTTCAACCATAACCCCACTATTTTGCATTGTACTACGATCATCTTTTGATTTTGTATAAAAGGTATAATGACCAATGTCGTATGCACTCCAGGTAATGACACAAAATTTTGGCCCGTACGACAACCATCTAAGTATCTCGGATGCACTAGGATCATTAGATACACTTTTATTAAACCAATCCATGAATCTATTGTTATGCTCTATCAACAACAACTTGTCATTCATTCGGGGATATTTTTTCTTCATAAGTCTTTTGTGAGTCTCTATGAAAGGTTGAACCTCATCTATATTATTCAATATATAGAAATGTGATTGAATAACTACATCCTGAGCCATTGACATAACATTTAGACCTTGAATACCTCTTCCGTCTGTGTCAGCATGACGAGACTTTGGAATTCCTATAGAATCTGCATCCGACAAATAGTTTGTACAAAACTCAACAGCTTCTTCTGTGATGTACCTTTCAACAATCGAAGCTTCCGGTCGGTGATGATTCTTCGTATATCCTTTAAAGATCTTCATATATCGCTCTATTGGATACATCCACCTTAAAAAAACTGGACCACAAATTCTGATTTCTCTTACGAGATGAACAAGTAAGTGAACCATAATGTCAAAAAATGATGGCGGAAAATACATCTCCAATTGACACAAGATTATGGCAGCCTCATCTTCTAATTCATCCAATTTTTTGAAATCAAGAACTTTATTACATATGGCATTGAAGAATAAACACAGTCTCGTTATAGCTACTCTCACATTTTTTGGAAGGATCCCACGGATAGCCACGGGTAGAAGTTGTTGCATCAATATATGACAATCATGAGATTTTAAACCAATTAACTTGAGATCTTTTATTGATACAAGTTTCTTGATGTTTGATGAGTAACCTTGCGGAACTTTAATACCTTGCAAACACTCGCAGAACATCTTCTTTTCCTTTTTAGATAGAGTGTGACATGCTGGAGGCAGATAAGTTATTTTTCCTTTCTCTATTGGAGCCAACTGTTTTCGTATACCCATCTTCTCCATATCAAGACGGGAAGTCTTACTATCTTTAGTCTTGCCTGGAATGTTTAGAAGTGTGCCAATCAAACTATCACACACATTTTTCTCCACGTGCATCACATCAAGACAATGTCAAACATCAAGACTTGACCAATATGGAAGATCAAAGAAGATGGACCTCTTTTTCCATATATTTTTCGCAAATGCCCCTTTTTCTTTTCCTCTCTTCCCACCTTTTTCTTTTTCTCTCTTCCCACCTTTTTCTTTTTCTCTCTTCCCAAGGACAACATTAATGTATTCCTGCCGTTGATAAACTTCATCCCCGGTTAAAGGTTTAGGAGCCTCACCAAACTCTTGCTCTCCATTAAAAGCCTTTCGCAATCTACGATAAGGATGACCAGGTTTTAGAAATTTTTGATGCCCAAGGTAAACGGTCTTTTTTCCAAACTTAAGTTGGTGATAACAAGTATCATCTTCACATATAGGACACGCTTTAAGTCCTTTGACACTGTATCCCGCCAAGTTACCGTAAGCCGGAAAGTCGTTAATTGTGCAAAATAACATTGCACGCATATTAAACTTTTCCCCAAAATATGCATCATCAACTTCGACACCTTCATCCCACAAGAGTCATAAATCATCAATTAATGGATTAAGAGAAACATCTATGTCGTTACTAGGTTGTCCTGGTCCAAAATCATCATACTTAATAGTATATACTTGGGCTTCATGCACAACCAAGGATATAGGTTAAAAATAGTGAGAAGAACAGGCCATGAAGTATGATTAGTGCTCATATTACCAAAGGGGTTCATTCCATCGGTGGCAAGCCCAAGCCTAAGATTTCTTGGCTCGACTCCAAAATCCGGAAACAACGAATCAATTTTCTTCCATTGCAAAGAATCATCTATATGGAGAATGTTTCCATCACGAATCCTTTCATCAGCATGCCATCTAAGATTCTTTGCGTCATTCGAATTAGCAAAAAGTCTCTTTAATCGTGAAAGTATTGGCAAGTACCATAACACTTTAGCAGGAGGATGCTTCCTACTAACATTGTCATAGTGATCATTGTCATCACCATTGCTAGCCTTCAGCTTGTAACGCGATACACCACATTTCGGACATTGAAACAAGTCTTCATACTCTTTCCAGTAGAATATGCAATCATTCGGGCAAACATGTATCTTGATATACTCCAGACCCAGTGGACACAATATCTTCTTGGCCTCATAGTAATGATCCGGCAATTTGTTATCTTCTGGTAACATTTGCTGTAGCAATTCAAGTAATTTCGTGAAACTTTTATCCGACCAATTATTTTTTGCCTTCATATTAAACAACTTTAACACCGCCGACAATCGTGTGAACTCTGTGCATCCCTTATATAAATGGGTGTCTTTATCACTACATAAATTATCATAAATATGAGCATTCATAAAAGAAGATTCCCCAATATCACGGAACATATCCTCTAGGTGATCTTCCATATATTCATCTTCCTCCACTCTTTGACTTTGTGACGCCCAACTTTCCTTATTATCCACCTCACCATGCCACGTCCATATTATATAATTTTGACATATACCATCACAACAAAGGTGATTGTGTATTTCTTTCTTTGTACCCTTTTTGATATTAGCGCGAACAACACAAGGACAATAAAAGATACCATCATTGACGGGAAGATGTTTATAAGCGTATTCAAGGAATTCACAAACTCCGTTCTCATAAACTGGATCTAATCTATTGGCTTTCATCCAACTACGATCCATTACAACTTCTGAAATTTATACATGTACAGTAATGTGAATGACACACCAAAATCTAATCCAAAAACTCAAGCATATGCATATACAATATGAACAAAGAAAAAATCAATGAAGATGTACTCTCATACTAAACGTAAAGCATATGAAACATCTCATTCTGACTTGAGCATATACAATAATGAACAAAGAAAAAAGGAATGAATATGTTGAAGAGAACCTTACTTCGAAGCTGAAAAAGTAAATGAATGATGAAGACGGTCAATATTTGAGCATAAACTAAGAAAAAAGGAATGAAGATGTTGAAGAGAACCTTACTTCAAAGCTGAAGAAGCAAATGAATGAAGACGGTCAATATTTGAGCATAAACCAAGAAAAAAGGAATGAAGATGTTGAAGAGTACCTTACTTCGAAGCTGAAGAAGCAAATGAATGAAGACGGTCAATATTTGAGCATAAACCAAGAAAAAAGGAATGAAGATGTTGAAGAGTGTAAAGGTTAGGGTGTCTCTGGCTCACTTGTTAGATTAGGGCATCTTATGAAAGAAATACATAATAATTTTTGTTTTAATTTATCAGTAAACCTTTTAATCTCGGTGGAGAAACAAACCGTAGTGGAATCTTAAGTGAAATGTATCGTAAAAAAAGGTAAAAATGTGTTGCAGGGAATCGAAGCTTGTTACATTTCATTTATTACTACGGTTGTTCATCTTAACCGTTGTAAAATAATTTACAATTTATTTTTTAAATAATGGACTTAATTGACACACGCTAAATGTACTCTAAAAATGGAAAAAATGTAGTTGCAGGGAATCGAAGCTTGATACATTTTATTTATTGCTACGGTGATTTAATTCAACCGTCATTAAATGACTCAGCTTTTAAATGGGAGAGAAATTTTTAACCTATTACAACGGCATAAAAGGATGCGTCGTAAGCCTGGCGTTGTTGTTTTAGCGTTTTGTAGTAGTGTTTCTTTGCAAACTTGTGCCACACCTTCTTCGATAAAAAACTATACCGAATCCATGGATGTTGAAGACCGCTCTTAGGCTTCATAATGTAGTCAGCCGTGAGCTGTGACTTAAATCCCCTCCAACGAACACCGGCATAAATTATCCACTTTTTTTTCAATTTTGAGTCATCGGTAAACTCAAAATTCAACTACATTAAATCAATATATAAGTATGAATTAGAAACTATAAGTAGTGATATCAAATATATGAAAATTATAGTATGTAATACCTTAACGCCTGTCCATATGCTGTCTTTGACATTAACATCCACTTCTCTCCAATCATCTATCAGTATACTCACTTTGCTACGTGCAAGGAACGCAACATAACTCTTAAAAGTAGAGTAATATGGACAATCCACTAATCTGTAGTGCGAATAAAACTCGATCGGAATTTTTACACCAGATGAGTTGCGAACTGATGTGAATTGGGGCATCATTGTGATACCTCTTTGTGATCTTTTCGATTGAGTATCAATCGTTTGAGTTGTATTCGTAGAACACTCAATCGTTTGAGTATCTTCGCTGCTTCCTGATGTAGAACTCGACAAGGTCGACATCTATGTTCAAAAACAACAACAACATAAACAACAATGTCAAATGAGTTTACTGTAGATGCATGGGAAAAATATTTTACGTACCCTAAACGTGATGACTAAGTAAACGATGTTGGTGTTGGTGTTGTTGTTGTCTTCCTTCCTTACGACAATGACGGTGTTGTTGCTATCTTCCTTCTCGACGGTGACGATGATGACGACGGTGTTGGTTTGTGCATAATCTTCCTTCCGTAATGATCGTGACGATGATGACGAAAATGACAATAACACGGTGAATAATGGATACTGATGATGCAAGCTTTGGATGAAATCGTGTATTGTTTCACAGTATTGAACGTTAGGATTTAGGGTTGAAATCGTGTATCGTTTCGTCTACTTTCTATTTTCAATGGAAAAAAGGATACTGAAGACACAATGAAACTAGCTAGCTTGGAGTATATTAAAAAGCTACTACGACGGTCAACACCTAAAACCGTAATGATATATTTCATATTAATGCGCCAGAGTTATATTTAGAATTAAAAATTAAAAAACATACAAAATGTATCACAACGGTGTAAATAAACAACCGTAGTCATAACTTTTAATTTTTTTATTTAAAAGTAAATAAAAAAGAAAAGGCGCGCCTTAACATAAAAGGAATAATATATATGATGGCGCTGAGGTTCGAACACATGAAAGCTTGATGGCATCACCACGGTTGGATTATCAACCATTGTTATATAAGGATAATTTTTATTCAAAAAACAAATAAAATACAACCCCGCCTTAGTTTAGATATATCACAACGGTGTAGGGATGAACCGTTGTGACCATGGCGTCGTTGTTTACGCGTTTTGTAGTAGTGACTTTTGAATTTGAGTTATTGCCTCACCATACGTGTGCTGAATTTTTGCATCATTTAAACTTTGCATAAATGGGTTGCGTTCCATCTGCATAAACAACATATGCATACATACATTTGCATTGCATTCAAACCAGAGAAAGCTCACTTTATTCCCTTCATCATCCAGAAGAAGTGACGATCCGACACCGACAGATCAAGAATCATGTTAGATTCTGAGAATACCGCTTACACGGAAACCTTGACTTAGTTCCAAGGTAGGATGGGTCAATTTCGAGATAACATGGATGCCATCATGGAACTCCTTTGTACTCGGAGGGATGCCACTGTTACCTTTACTGCTATCGCAACTGTCACTGATGCAACTGTTGTCACTCCTGTTATTACTTCTTCTCCTGCTGTTGTTGAAGTACCAGTCGAGACTGTTGGTCGAACTACTGTTAATTTGCCAAGTTCTCAGCCTGCACCGAATAGGATGCCTGTTGCCTATCCTTGGGGAGTGTCCCCCGAATTTCACTTATCAGACTGCCAATGGTGGTGCCTTTGTGCCTTATCAAACTTTTGCCTTGCCTGGGCCTAATGGAAATTATGTAGCTTACCCAAAGGGCATGCCTACTCATGTTCCACCTCCTGTGATGAACCTGGATGATCATGAGATTCCTCCGGTGCAGAATCATTAAACCCTTGTGCCAACTAATATTGAGACCCCTGGTGAAAGATGAGCATGTGTATAGGATCCTCCAATTCAAGTTCCGATCTTGTCTCAATCTGCTCAAACTGCTGTTCACAATGTCCATTCTGGAATGCCTTACCCTGGGGCATCCTCAGCTGCTAGGGCACCTCTGCCTAGTTATCCATATGGTGGTCAGATGGATCAGACTGCTGGTCAGATGGTTAATTTTGGGTTGATACATCCATCTCAGTTTGCCTCTCCTCAAGTACTTGCTTCAGCCACGTCTCAGCTTCCAAGTCCTCATATTCTTGTCAGACCTGCTAATTAGAACAAACCTGCAGACTACAAGCTGTTAGACGACATAATCAGAGGTATTGAGGGTTTTTTCTGCCTTTGACATGGATGCCAAAGACTTGTGCTTGGTTCCAAATGTTGTGCTACCCCAGAAATTCAAGGTGCCTGATTTGGCTAAATACAAGGGGGTTGAGTTGTACACGAAGCCACATTATAATGTATTGCAGAAAAATGGCTTCCTACATAGACAATGATGATCTGCTCATCCATTGTTTCTAAGATAGCTTATCTGGATCTTCCCTAGATTGGTACATGAATCTTGAGCAAGGTAAGATCAGAACCTAGAAAGACCTATGTGAAGCGTTCTTGGAGCAATACAAGTGTAACTTGGATATGGCTCCCACCAGATTGCAGTTACAAAATCAAGCTCAAAAGTCTGGTGAATCATTCAGAGAATATGCTCAAAGGTGGCGTGAGATGGCTTTAGGAGTCTGGCCTGATCTATCTGATTCAGAGTTGGTTAACATATTCATGGGCACTCTTCAGGGTTTGTACTATGAGAAGATGGTTGGTAGCTCATCCTCCAATTTTGCTGATGTTGTGACCATTGGGGAACGCATTGAGAATGGGATCAAAACAGGGAAAATTGATGGCACTGTGAAACAACAATCAGAGGTCGATAAGCCGCAAACTGGGTTCTTTAAGGATGAGGAAACAAATGCTGTCATGGCAAGTGTTCACCTTTGAGCGCAAACTCCCATGGCTCCTATGCCATACTGTCTGTACCCATATGTTTCTGTCATACAATATCAACAACCATCTTATCAACATCCTCCTCAGACTCATAATTAGCAAGCCGAGACCGAGAGTTCCAAAATCAGCACAAGCCCCGAAACAATCTAGAACGAAGGAATGCTCCTCTAGATCCAATTTCGATGACATACACTCAACTTCTCCCACGTCTGGTTCAGAACTCGCTGGTGGTTCCCAAAGCTCTGAAGCCTCCTCCAGAGCCATTCCCACCTAGGTATGATCCCAATGTGCGATGCGGATATCATGCTGGGTCAGCTGGGCATTCGACTGAGGATTGCAATGCCTTCAAAGCTAAGGTCCAACAGTTAATTGACAAGAAACATCTAACTGTCCAAGGTGAGCAACTGTGAGTGAACAGAAATCCCTTGACCGTGTAGAGGCCAAGATGGCAAAAGAATCCCTTGAATAAGCCTGTGAGCACTTCTTCAACATCGGCAATCATTGTATCACTCCATCATTTCCATTTTGTAATCTTTCTATTTTGTCAAGCATTGTTCACTTGTAAAACTTGTTTGTTTTCGAATGATAACAATAATGAAATGAATATGCATGTTTTGAATAAATTCATTCATGTTCACTCATACTTTTTATCAATATCGCACATTTGTTCAAGCAAAATAAAAAAGAGAATGATGAAATTAAAAGACATGAGATAACTGTTTGTGTGCTTTTGAATAAAATCTTGCTGACAATGTAAGGCATTTGTTCAAATCCCCAAACACTGGAGTTATAAGGAAGATAATCCCTAGTCAACCCCTTTCGGCCTTGAAGTAGGAGTTTTTTTCTATGCACAAAAAACCCTCAATCTTAACCAGGGGCAGGGTAGTCTTCAGTTAGTTTGACCATGCGTTCAAATTTCAAAAGAGGAATACCCCATATGCGGATCAACCACATCCTATCCCTCGCAAGAGGTCGGAAAAATCATAAATCCACATTGGTTGTCCCTTGCCGACCAAAGGAATGAGGCATTCACAACTCACCCTTACAAATCGAACACATGTCACACAATTTTGTTAAAAAAAATGCAAAAGCACAAAAACAAAAAAAAAGAGACAAAAAGCCTGCTAAGTCAAAAAACAAATGACTTAGGAAAATATTAGGGCATCCAGGTAGACTGCAAATTCAAAATAATCAGTCTACGCGAAAATTAGGGAAAACAACAAAAGAACAAAAAGGAGAATCAAATGAAAAAAATCCTCAACAAAAACGAGTTTGGGTGATTACATGTGACAAAAGAAAAAGGTTAGTGATTGTCGCTCCAAAACCCTCGTCGGTTCCTCTACCATCACATCTACTATTCAAAATCCTTTTGAAAGGTGAACGCTTGTGTCAAACTAGCTGAACGTAGGACTGGAGAACATCAAAGGAGAATGGGTGGGGTTAAAATAAATTTTGAGCCTTATATCCTTTCTTTCTTAAACCATGAACCAGGCCACGTTACAACCCTCAAAAGACCTAATTGAAGCAGGGTTTATTTCAAAAGCATACTACAGTGGGATCATGTCAAAGCTGACTCTCAAAGATTTGCTTATCATTTGTGCCGATGCTGACATGACATCCCAAATAGTGATTCAGTCGCTATATGTCATAATCTTAGTGAACATACTTGGATTTCAAAACTGCCATATCCATGGCATTACCATTACCATTTTCAAAATAAACACTTTTTGTTTGCGAACAAGCATTTGACATCAATAAAGTTCCCACAATGGAAAGTTGGATCATCTCAAGGGGCAAAACGCCTGAAAACTCTGTTGAGCAAACAGGGCCTAGCCATCTCAAGATTCAGTCAATCTGGGGAAATTACATCGAGATTCGACAAATCTCTCAAAGATCAGTTGGTCAAGGGAATTCCTACAAAGATCGGTCAGGCAAGGGCAAAATCACTTCAGAGCTCACATGGGGGAAGGCCACCTCATGAGCATAAGAAGTCAACCTCTCCAAGAAACGGTTAATCAAGGGTATACTATTCCGATACACTGGGGAAAGTCGGATCAATATCATCCTGTGACACAACTATTTCCTACCTTGTGACTGGGGCAATCCATGCAGATACCCAACAGACTGGGGCAAAGATGAGCTACCAAAGTACAAGTTCTCTCCCTATTTTGAGGAAAGAGCAATGGTGCATCAACAACTGCTGATCTTGAAGTAGGTGTCGGGGAATCACGTCTTTAAGGCTTACACCTTAACCTCAACTTTTCTGCCTCCCGCAACAAAAGCACTAGAACCATTGCATAGACCATTCTCATGCATTAATCACGTCACTTCACTCATGCAAAGCATGAAGCCTTGACTTAAGCCTGATCATACTTGACATTTTTTCAAAACCAATCACTGACATTCTGCATCATCGCATAGCATTGCATTTTCAAATGCGTAGCATATTCATCAGATGGAGCATTACGCCGTACGGGTTCAAACATGCGTCCCAACCAAAATCCAGTTCTCTCCTGGTGATCAGTTCTCGTCTAACCTATCCATGCAAATCCCAGTTCTCGACTGGCAACCTTTTTCAAAATCCAGTCCTCGCCTGATAGTCAGTTCCCGTCTAACCTTTCCCTTTAAAACCCAGTTCTCATCTAGTAGTCAATTCTCATTTGACCTTGTCTCTTTCAAACCTAGTTCTCGTCTGGTAGTCAGTTCTCGTCTGACCTATCTTTACATGATTCAATCCTTGCCTTGTAGTCAATTCTCGTTTGACTTATCTCTTTAAAACCCAGTTCCTGTCTGGTAGTCAATTCTCGTTTGACCTTGTCTCTTTCAAACCCAGTTCTCGTCTGGTAGTCAGTGCCCGTCTGACCTATCTTTACATGATTCAATCCTTGCCTTGTAGTCAATTCTCGTTTGACTTGTCTCTTTAAATCCAAGTCCTCGTCTGGTAAACTTAAATCTAGTTCTTGTCTGGTAGTCAGTTCTCGTTTGACTTGTCCTTTCAAAGTCCAGTTCTCATCTAGCAAACTATTCCAGTTCTCGTCTGGCGCATATTTTCAAAGTCCGGTTCTCGTCAGGAGCACTCTTCCAAAGTCCAATTCTCGTCTGGCAAATTTTGGCAAAGTTCAATTCCCATCTGATTTGTCTCTTTGAAGCCCAGTTCTCGTCTGGTAGTCAGTACTCGTCTGACCAATCGTTACAAAATCCAGTTAGTTCTCGTCTGATTTATTCAAACTCTTCGATTCCTCGTCTGGAAAACCTTTCTGGAGCCTTTTCAACTCTCTGGTCCGTCCAAAACCTGCAAACTTTTAGCACTGTATCTTAACTTGTATCCTTTGCATGACATGATATCAAGCATCATGTAGAAGGCATACATGGCATATGCATCGAGCATACTCCCTTTCTTTTGGCCTGATCCATCTCCCCAGCAGATATTCAGCCAAACTTCAAACACTCTCAAACCTCTTCTTTTGTCGCCGCCAACCAAATTTTTGAGCTACTCTTTTATTTAATCCCCTTTTACCTCGAATCATCGAAAGGCTAGCGCAATTCGTACATTCAGGTCCAAGAGGATTAAAAAGGGGTAGTTGTCGTAACCCAAAATTTGACCTCCTCATTTTGCCTTTTGCGTGAGCATGTGCATCCGCATCGTCGGTATATGCATTCGCACTTTTCTCTATGTATTTCTTGTTGCAGGATTTTCAGGTTTTAAACTCGATTAATCGAACCTTCACAAGATCGTCTCACCATCAAAACAAGCATAAAACGAGGGCTTCCATGCCTATTCATCAAAACAAGAGGTGGAAAATTGAAACCAGGGATTCAGCACTTGTTCCTAGGCCATCTGGGCAAATTTTGCCTAGAGTAACCGGTTACTCAATATAGGGTAACCGGTTACTCAGTGTAAAGTTGCAGTTTCTGCTGCATTTTTGGGACAACAAATGTGCACACTCTTTGGTCTTTGATTCTACATTATTCTAGCTTCAGGTGTAATATTCTAGACTCTTCAAGTGATTCATTGGCATTTGCTACAATATGCCCTTTCCATTCAAGACTACCATTCACATCATTTTCATAAATTATGAACCCTTGGATGTGAAGCTTACATTGGGATTGTTACCGAGTTAACTTCCTAACTAACCGAGTTAACCGCTTGACTCGGTGAGTCAAGTGTAACTAACTCCTAACCTAATTCCAAACCACCCAAAGCTAAGATCAAACCAAATTTCAAACCTCTCACACTCCAATCCTACACTCTATTTAAAGGAACCCTCTCTTTATTGCAAAAGTCTCCACAATCTCTCCACCATTTGACACACATTTCTCACACTTCACTCTCAATTCTCTCACATTCTATCTGACTTTTCTGCAACTTCTTCATCTTCATTTACATTTTCTTCCCAAGCTTCACTATAGCTCTTCACCATTTAAGAATAATCACTTTTCTCATTGAAAGTGATTATTTTTTGAGCTTAACCTTCATCATCTTGCTATTATACTTGAGTTTCTGGAGTTCTATTAGCTTTTTGATTCATCTCAAGTGTTTGCTTCAATATTCTACGGTTCGAATTCGTATTTTGGGGTTTCGTCGCAATTTGCTCGATTTCGATATGATTCGTCTATAATTGAAGATTCCTCTGGTTTTCTTTGATTATCTGCCCCAAGATCTCTTTGCAACAATTACCAAGCCAATCCTCCGGCTTGTAGGTTGGTAGATCTCACTCATTTTACTGTTTCGAACATTTTTGTATCATTCGCGATGTAGTTCGTTACTTTTATGTGCGCGAATTAATTATGCCATTACATGATCCTTGATCTTGATGATTTAATTAATTCCATAACTGTTATTTGCTGTTTTGGAACTTGATTTTTGTGCACAAATTCATACCCTAGCATGTGGTAATTTAAACAAGTGATTTGGATGCTTTAAGTACTTTTTCAAAAGCTATTTTTGCCACTGTTACAGTGGTAACCGGTTACGCAATATAGAGTAACCAGTTACTCTTCACAAAATTTGCTTCAGCGCTGCCTTTTTCAACGGAGTAACCGGTTACTCAATATAAGGTAACCGGTTACCCTACACAAATTTCACCATATTTGCTTTTTTCAAGCAAGTAACCGGTTACCCACTTTAGAGTAACCGGTTACCACTGTAACAGAGTGCCATTTTTGGTGTTTTTCAAGCTTCTTAGCCATGCTCTCTCCCTCTAATTTCCATGGATTAATATGATTGATTCTTATGGATGTTTTAGGTGTTGTTTCACTTTAGTTTAACGCGTGATTGTGAATTTACCGATCTTTCGATTTCATATTTTGCTCATTCTTGACATTGCATACACATGATCATTCTTGCACAATTTTGCTCACGTAATGACATGATTTGTGTAGAATTCTAAAGGTCATTTGGTATTGTTTTGAACTCTCTTTCATTAAGTTTGTTCTTCATGGACAAGCTTAATCTTGTATAATCAATAATGCACCCTTTGCTTTAATAATTTTTCAATTCATTTTGGAAAGTTACTAGTATATTCCTCCCTCTTGATTAGTTAATCAGAACATTGTTTCGAATATTAATCTTCCCGTTGGCGCTTCTCTTTAGGCTTCCTTTAGAGCTTTCTCTCTCTTTCCCCCGTGGAGTTAGAGTTTCACGCATCGCATGACAATGGAGCACTGTACAACTTGGGGCTGTTACGCTGCCTGTTTCAACTTCTGAACCACACCATGTGTGTTAGAGAAGGAATGAGAAGGGAGAATTCCTACTCTCATTCTGACTACTTCAGGTAGGGGACGAATGGCCATGTGCCTGGCTTAGTCACCTCTATCCTCAGGCAGTAGTGTACTTCCTTCCCCAGTTGAGTCGATCCATGATCACTCCTACCTCTTGCAATCTCTTTTGATCAATCCTTACCTTCTTGGTTAAGATCATTGTCTTTGGGTTAGCAAACTCTCTTTCTTTCAATACCCTACTTTCTTTTCTTGTGGTCAATCATTGCTTTTGGTTCCCCAAGAAGAGTTTCTTTTCGGGTTAAACACAGTCTTTCTATTAAAACCGTATCCCCAGGAGTTAGCAACCTTTTCTTGGTTCTTCTCCCTTTGTTTGGTTAACCACTGCCTGTCAGTTAAAACACCAATTTGCACGTCTTCTCAGTTAACCACAGTCTATCTGTTAACACACTGAGTTTCCTCTTGGGTTAATCACCTTCTCTTGGTTAATCACCCATTTTTCAGTTAACCACAGTCTATCTGTTAATGCTGAGCTCCTTTTGAGTTAATCACCTTCGCTTGGTTAATCATTCATTCTTCTCGGGTAAACTCAATTTTCGTGTTAAACACCGAAACCCTTGCGGAAGTTCGTAACCTTCCTTTGGTTCAAATACCCTTTCTTCGGTCAGGTACTGTTTATTCAGTCAGTGTACCGAACGTTCTTCGGGTCACGAACTTCGCTTGTTCCCACACCCGTCCTTTGGGTCACGACCTTCACTTGGTCCCACACCCGTCCTTTGGGTCACGACCTTCGCTTGGTCCCACACTCGTCTTTTGGGTCACGGCCTTCGCTTGGTCCCACACCCGTCCTTTGGGTCACGACCTTCGCTCGGTCCCACACCCGTTCTTTGGGTCACGACCTTCGCTTGGTCCCACACCCGTCCTTTGGGTCACGACCTTCGCTCGGTCCCATACCCGTTCTTTGGTCCACGACCTTCGCTCGGTCCCACACTCGTCCTTTGGGTCACGACCTTTGCTTGGTTCCACACCCGTTCTCCTGGTTTTAACACCTTCCCTTTGCTCACTCCCCTAGTGGAGTCTCCATTATTCTTTTGCTCCTTTATCTTCTCGGTATTAACACCACTCTTGCACTTTATCCTCAGCACAGTTACTATCTTTTCCTTTGCACTTCTTTCTTGGTTCTGACACTAATTCTTTTGTATCCCAAATGGATCATTTCTATCTATCTATCTCTCTCTCTCTCTCTCACTCTCTGTCTTTTAGCTAAAAGCCTTTAGATAGATAACCCATCCAAGCCTAGAAGTAAGCGAAATGGTTCCCGTCGAGTACGACGGATGCGTAAGGTGCTAGTACCTTTCTTTCGTATAACTGACCCCCATTCTCGTTTCTCTTCCCCTTGGGTTTTATCGATATTTTCCCTATCCTGTGGGACTAAATAAAGTTCAGTGGCGACTCTGTTGTATCTTTGAGTGTGCGATTCACTCAGGTATAAACCAACCATCTTCACTCCCCTTGAGAGTATACTTCTCCCCTTTTGTCATAATAAAAAAGGTAAAAAAAAATAATCAAATCACATAGATCCCATTTAAAAGGAATAAGTTACCTTATAATTATGGATAAGAGCAGTCCAGAGTAAGGAGTTATGAAATTCTGGCCTATGCAGACAGCAAATGTCCTAACACATGTCAAGACATTGTGCTACCTAATCTTTTAAACTTGAAGGCGCAACAGCAGACTGATACCTTGAATATCAGACCTGCATCCTCACAGATGTCACGACATCTGATCCAACATGTTTATCATGAACCCTAACAGAAAACATAAATCTGTAGAAGGATAAAGAACACAGTAATTGTTAACCCAGTTCGGTGCAACTCACCTACATCTGGGGGATACCAATCTAGGAAGAAGACTTCACTATTGTGTAGACTGTTACAAAGTTAAACTCCCACGTTTACAACTTTATCCCTAACATCTACCCCATGAACATCTTTACCAAGGTTAAACTCAAACATTTAGAACCCTGATACGAGATACCCCACTCACTTCCCTCAACCACCAACTGTGATTTCTTCATCGTCCTTATCAATACAGAAATCTGTCAAGCATACTTGACAAACAAGCTAACTCGGATTTGCTTAAAAGCTTCATCCAAGAACAATACACAATCCAATACCTCAAGGCTTATGGATATGTGTGACACCTATATCTACCATAGTGTATCAACTGATACAAAGGGAGACTCACAACCTAGAAAGCCAACGACTTTCAAAACCCTAAACCCTTGATTCTTACGCAAGAAAACAAGGTTACAACAGGCGTACTCAGGCATAACAAAACCTAGGTCTAAGTCTTCTATTTATAGGCTTCTGCTTCCTTGGGCTTCAGTCTTTTTGATCCTTGATCCATGCGCATTAATTCTAGGCTGATTTGTTACAGATTGACACTTGCCAAATCAGTACAGTACTTCAAGATGTCATGACATCTTCTTCAACATCTCTATTCAGTCCAGATTTATTCATCTTTATCATCAATGTGTTTTACCAAAACTTTGTCAAACCAAAGGTGCTTTCAATCTCCTCCTTTTGACAAATTTTGGCTAAAACACTTTGAACTTCTCTTCACCCTGAGTGGCGGATATGAATGGAATATTGTGCAACCCGAAGCTAAGTTGGTGTACATGAGGAAGAAGATAACTCTGACTCCCCCTTAACCAGTGAGATGGTGCTGCCACCCTTGAGGAAAGTAGTAAACCAGGATGAACGAATTTTACACATGTTCAGGCAATAGAAACTTCTAAAGAATTTAGTACAAGAACACTCTTTTCAACGATACTCCCCCTCCAGAGATCAGTTGTAGTCTTCGTGAATCTGAGTATTCGAGGCATGTAACTCAGGTCATAGGACACAACTTGATTCTTAACTTAAGTCACAAGACACAAAGGAAACTTACACTCAGATAGGATGTTATACAACTATAAGAACAACTGTAAGAACAACCCATGTATCCCTGCATTAGTGACATATACTCCCCCTTTTTAGCCAGAAATTGGCAAAAGAAACCAAGACATTCCCATACCCAACCAACATTTTTCCAGACTCGAACAAAAGACATTTTAACCATACCACAAAGAATATCCCAATACTGAAATAAACTGCTCCAAGAACACCCTTAAATAACCAAGAACTTTCCTTCGAAAGTAACGATTTATTGAAGCTTCAATGCGGTTATTACTTTAAGGTGGTAACTTCACCAAAACCCAATGCGCACCGGTTAAGAAAGTTTTGACTGTTTCTTCTTTAAGAAAACCGTCCAACAATAATGCAAGTAACGATGAACGTGTTTACCACGCGTATAATGCAATATTAACCGTCCAAAAGACCAATTACTCACAAAGAGTGTCCTTATCAATGTTCTGACATCATGTCAGACATTGTCCCTCAAGAAAACTTCTGTATTGACGAATAACTTCACAATTTTGTGATTACAATCTGCAGAGAAAAATAAATTCTCCGAGACTCATCAATGATTCTTAAGCATCCAATAAGAACCATTTCACTTGCACTGCCAAGTCTCCCACAACTTACAACAATACAAAATGTCAAGACATCCTCCTTGACATCTCAGTTTGCTTGATGCACAAATGCAAACTGGATCTTCAATAATAATGTCAAGCCATCTTCCTTGACATCTCAGTTTTCTTGACGTATAAATGCAAACTAGAACTTTATCTCAGATCAAGAAGCCTCTCCCCCTGACTAAGGTAACTGGTGCTCCTCCATAGAACACCCAAGCTAATGACTAGAAAACATAAGACGCATCTTCATGTCTTCAAGAGCGCACCCTCTATTCAACACACCTGCTGAACGCAACCATTAACTCTCTTATTGTTCCCTCTGACAAGAAACAGTAATCACTCACACATGATCAATGTCATGCATCCCGTGAGGACGTGTATCCAAACCATAACAAACTCTTGGCTTGAGATCAATCTCCCATTGATCCCCCTCATTCCACAACCATTTTATACACCTCATGAACTCCTCTTGAATTCTCATGTATAGATATCCCGTTGCTTGAGGCACAAACCAATTGTTACCACGATGTCAGCTATCGTATGCATGCTCCAGAACTTCACAGCTGCTAAACTAATCCACTACTAGCATTACTTTCTCCAAGGGCTCCAATGTCGTATGCAAGATTTTCCACTGACCTCACTAGGGCAGCATTAGAGATAAACACCCCGCAATCTAAGACAGTTATTCCTATCATTCTCCCGTATGATAATCTGGAATACTTCTGATTTATGGTGAATCTCCACTTCTGAACGCATTCAGGAAACAAACTTCCAAGCAGTCAACATGTGATCCACTTCAGTCTTCATAAACACTTACATCCTCCTTCCAAGGAACCCTTCTACTCCATCATTCTCTCGGATGATCATGTAGATACTTCTTGGACACAATGCAAGTAACCAGTTCATCACAGAACCTGAGATCCTTCACCAAGGATATCCAACCCAAAAATGTTCTAACATCAGTTAGGACATCTTCTGCATATCATAGACACCACACACCATGGTTCTTGATATGCTCCACTACTGGGCTGACTATCAGCATAGTAATCCACACTGAAGGTCTTCACACAACACTGATCTAGCTTGAACAAAGAAGACTCCAGAAACCCAGAGAGAAATAAACTCTCAACCACCAAGAAGGTATGCTTCCATTCTCAACCCATAACTTCTGCCACAAGCTCCCAGAGAACCAGAACCTCCTTATAATTTCAACCAACTACTCTTGTGCACAAGAGCAATCAGTTTCAAGCATCCTGCTTAAACGCACTTTGTGAAACCAATCAAATGCCACCTTTTGATTGACCTCACTAATCTTCAGAATTCCCACAAGACACCCTGATCTACTAATGAAACCAGATCTTCAAGTTACACAAACTACTTGCCCTATAGCAAGACATCTTGGATCCACCAGGCCTCTTAGTCATATAACATCTTTTCATCCACAGCTCCCGCAAACTGCATGAGATAGACCTTTTTGAAGAATCCATCACTCCCATTCTCTTGTTGATCACCTTATCTTAAGCTGATGTGCCACATCACTAGTTGAGACTTCTGATGTTAAGCTAGATGTCAGAACATTTTGATATGACATCCAACTGTTGAATTCAGCTCCTCCTTCTGCCACTTAGAAGAACCTCCTCCCTTTGTAGAAACAGATTTCCATGCTCTCATAAACTTGATTCAACAATCAAGTTTGAGTAGACAACCTTCATCCTGCATAGAAACTCCAAAGACTTCAAACCTGCCACGTCTGAATCTTCAGAAAAAAAGTAGTCCAAGACTACCCCATAGCAATACCAAATAATGCCACTTCCCTTAGTAGAGCCGTCAGTAGAAAGCCAGAGATAACTGCCACTTATCCTCGACCTTCACAACTAGAGCAAACACTATGCTCCAAAGCACCTAGATCATAAATAAACTGATCGAAGTTGTAATCACCAAGATTATGATGTATTCATAGTCTTTCATCTCCATCTGGACAAGTCATTCACAATACTTTCCAGGAACAGATGCTAAGCCAATAATCCCAGGTCAATACCTAGGAGACTCGTGAGCGAATGCAGAACCCCTCCCATGATTCTCCAAGCCTCTGATGAAAAGATGTTAGAACATCTGACAAAACATCCTTAATCTTGACTTTCAAGGATAATCAATTAAATACTTGTGGATTCCACAAATAGCAATTGATCTTAAATCCTTGTACAATAACCCTTCTTCACTTTTGCTGCTGAGCTCCACCAGATCATGTCATGAACACTTGTAAAGTATTCAATCTTTTTGCAAGTATCTTCTTCAATGACAATGTTGAGATACCAAGGCTGCCACCCTTGACTCAAGTAACTAAGACTTTCTCTGAACAAGTCTTATTTACCTCAACAAATCTTCAATCAGATTGGATCCACTCTTCGGATCAAGAGAGATGAATCCTCCCTTGCTGTTTTTGGATGGTTAAAATAAATCACCTCCACTTTCTTTAGATCGTGTTTCAAAGAAACACCTTCTAGTCAGAAAAGTAACTAGAAGACTCTAGATACACGACATAGATGTCTTTATGAGTGGACTTGAGAGAATTCTCAAGTATCTTTGACAACCTATCCGACCAAACATTTATCAAACTCCTAGAGCAAGAACCTGATAAACTTTAACTCAACTCCTCTCCTCTTCAGCTGACTCCAAACTGCACCAGGAAACCAAGCTTCCAAGTACCAAGTCATCATACCAGATATTTGACCACAACTTCCTTCACTCCATCGCTCCCGACTTTGGAATAAAAAATACAGATATCCTCAAATATAGAGGCCGACGATTGAGACCTTCCACCAACTTTCTTCAGTAACAACTCCACAATCCCATAATTCTAGAGCTCTTCCATCAGAAACACATGCAGCAGAACCACCAAGGAACGGATCCTACTTACCCTAATAACATGTCACAATATCTTATAAGACATACCAACAAGAGAACTAGCCACTTCTCCTTTAGTTGTTGTAGAATCTCCTCAGCAACATGAACAACCTCTGGGTTGTTCCCATCGATCCAGAACATCCATCTCATCCATTAATACCCTTGGGTATGTCTGAGTTGATTGATCTGATCTTCAAAACTCCTCCTTGTTTAAAACGCCAGAAAGTATCTCACAAAGATCTCATCCAGAACCAGGCAGGATGCCTGCTCTGATACCAATTGAAATTCTGGCCTATGCAGACAGCAGATGTCCTAACATATGTCAAGACATTGTGCTACATAATCTTTTAAACTTGAAGGCGCAACAGCAGACTGATACCTTGAATATCAGACCTGTATCCTCACAGATGTCACGACATCTGATCCAACATGTTTATCATGAACCCTAACAGAAAACGTAAATCTGCAGAATGATAAAGAACATAGTAATTGTTAATCCAGTTCGATGCAACTCACCTACATCTGGAGGATACCAATCCAGGAAGAAGACTTCACTATTGTGTAGACTGTTACAAAGTTAAACTCCCACGTTTACAACTTTATCCCTAACATCTACCCTATGAACATCTTTACCAAGGTTTAACTCAAACATTTAGAACTCTGATACGAGATACCCCACTCACTTCCCTCAACAACCAACTGTGATTTCTTCATCGTCCCTATCAATACAGAAATCTGTCAAGCATACTTGACAAACAAGCTAACTCGGATTTGCTTAAAAGCTTCGTCCAAGAACAATACACAATCCAATACCTCAAGGCTTATGGATATGTTTGACACCTATATCTACGACAGTGTATCAACTGATACAAAAGGAGACTCACAACCTAGAAAGCCAATGACTTTCAAAACCCTAACCCTTGTTTCTTACGCAAGAAAACAAGGTTACAACAGGCGTACTCAGGCATAACAAAACCTAGGTCTAAGTCTTCTATTTATAGGCTTCTGCTTCCTTGGGCTTCAGCCTTTTTGATCCTTGATCCATGTGCATTAATTCTAGGCTGATTTTTTTACAGATTGACACTTGCCAAATCAGTGCAGTACTTCAAGATGTCATAACATCTTCTTCAACATCTCTGTTCAGTCCAGATTTACTCATCTTTATCATCAATGTGTTTTACCAAAACTTTGTCAAACCAAAGGTGCTTTCAATTTAGAAATAGGATCTTAGATTTTATTTATCCTCACGTAAGGTAGCATCCAACTTTGAAATCAACCAGTAGGTAAGCTTTAGATAACTTCTTCTCCTTGATTTTTTTTCTCGAATAGAACTCAAAAGTCTTTGAAGCTTTCTAAATCGAGAGGGAATTTTTTTGTCTACTTCTTTCTTTCTCAAATTATTTCCAATGGATAATCATTTTGTCTTAGGAAATCTTTTGGAAAACTTATTTTTATCCTCCTTGGGCGTTAAATTAATATTAGATTCTAGGCATATTGTATTTAGCACCCCTTTACTCCAAAATAACTTGAAACTCAACCATATGTTGGTAAAATATTTAATTGACTAAGTAGTTTAATAATCACTTACTAGAAAATAAATTAGAGTTTTCCAAATTTTCAATCCCTATTAAGTGTACTACTTGAAAATCACAAGGTAACTTTAGAAACTTCCCGTTTTGAAGAAACAACAAGTCGCCGTCAACTTCCTTCTATATGAATCATTTGATACGAGACTTGGTTCAACCAAAGGATTGATGAATCCATTACAAAATTTTCATTCACTTTTTAATAGGTTCCGTGATCGCATTCGTTGAGTGATACCATCAATGTCAACGCCTTGATCACACCCCTTGAGGATATCATCAACATAAAGAGCATTTGGACAAACACCACTAGTAACTGCTTCTTCTTGTACACCTAAGATATTTCAGGAACCTCTCCCACCTTTTGATTTTAATATATATTATATCATAAATGTCCATACTAAGGGAGTGTTGAGATGTATTTCCTTTAAAAATATCTTCATTAACATTATGAATGAGATGGTCCTTAATAGTCCTTTATTCTTTAGTTAAACATTGATTCTCTTGAGTTGAATTCTTTAACTTGAATCTATTCATTTGGAATTTTGAAATTTTTATTTCCCTTAATTGTCATCTTCCAATGATGTTCTCTAAAGGATACCTGCAAAAGCAACAACCTCAACTTCTACCTACTCGGGGTTGGTTCACCAAAAGGTAATATGCATGAGTTCTTCCATAGTTATGGTACTTTCAAAAAGAGGTTTTAAAAGGATTTCACATTAAGATTTTTATAGACCGTGTATATAGAAGAGTTAAACATACTTTATTACCCTTGTTACATAACTTACTTAATATTAAATAACTTGTGAAATAACGTTGTAATTAATCAGGACAACTAAAATGTAAAATTAGAGATCTCACAAAGACTCAAATATCCAATTATTTTTTTCTTGTTGTTATTAGGAAAATGAATTTCCTTCCTCGTAGGAGAGGAATAGTAGAACATATTTATTTCTTCACTTAAAGAGAAACTGCCGGTATCATCATCTCCATCACAATTTAACTTTTCTACCTTTGGTACCCATGTCTTTTTGGGTCCTTTGATGTTAGTAGAATACATATTATGAGCATACATCATTCTATTTTAACATTCACATGTTCTTTATAAAAGTATGAAGGAGGATGTCCTTCTTTGCTCTCATGACTCTTTTTTATAAAACACAACATAGAAGTATGGCCATATTTTTTACATTAATTATATTTTATGGTTTTTAATTTAGATGTTGGTTGGGAACTGCTAAATCTTTTACTATATTTCTTAGGTTTATAACCAAAAACATCCTTATTGTAAGACGCTCTTTGGTTTCCTAATAAAAGATTCAAGTTGTTTGTCCCTTTAGTGAATTTATCATGTGTGTTTTGAAGATCATCAATTTTATTTTTCAAAATATCACATTGATCACAGTTGATAGATTCTTCTAAGGCTTTATGATATGAGGAAGACTTTTTAATTATATCTTATTCTCTCTCTCTCTCTCTCTCTCTCTCTCTCTCTCTCTCTCTCTCTCTCTAAGATTTTCTATTTCTTCCAACAGGTTTTTATTTTTCAATTTAAGGGAAGAAATAGTGTCTTTGGAGGTAGAGATAATTTGTTCTAATTTACTCGTTTCTTTTTGTTAGCTTCTTACAAATGCGAAATAAATCTTGATAGGAAAAGTGAGAGGTCACCTCATTGTCTTGATGATTTACCGTGAGACAGAGGTTTGAATCTTCTTTAATGAAGATTCCATGTCATCGTTATCCCAGGATATATATGCTCTCTTTTTGGATTTCTTGAACTTTCTTTGATTTTGGTTTCTTATCGGGTTTGAAGGAAGTTTGGTCTTATATTCCCTTTCTCTCTGAATTCATGACATTTACGAATGGATGATTAATTTTCTTCACTTTTATTATGGAGTCTTGTCGCTCCCGGGATTTTCATCCTAGTACAAACGCGAAAGTGGCGCCGAAACAGAGTCGCCAGCAATGTGTATTTATCCCAAGAGAGAGAAAGGAAACACCGCGTAAACCTAAGAGAAAGGAAAAGCATGGTCTTACGACCAAGAGAACTGGGTTCGGGAGTCGGTTACGCACGGGGAAGGTATTAGCACCCCCACGCGTCCATCGTACCCGATGGGATCCACGCTTGCTTGTTTCGATCAAAGGGTGTAGGAAACTGGAAATGAACTGCTAGCTGGAAAGGAAAAGGAACAGGAAAGGGGAAAAAGAAAGGAGAGAAAATAAGAAGCAAATGTAGGGAAAATAAAGGAAGTGCTCGCATGGGCCCTACCCCACTGCCTACGTATCTCATCGGGAGCATGAGAATCAGAGCGACGTAGTTCCCCTCACTAGGGATGGATTGTTTGCATTTTTTAAGGAACGGCTAACGTTCTAGCTCAGGTGTTGCAGGCTCGCTGGTCCGAGTGCGTTACCGTCTTGCAAGAGAACGAGTAGAAGCGCGTTCGTGCGTTGAGAATGAATGAGATGAGAAAAGAATTCCCGAAGGAAAGACGTTATTGTTTGTTTTTGTCTTTTAGAAGTTTTTTTTTCATTTATTTGCATATGACAGTGTATCTGAATCTTAGTCATTGGAATGGGTACATTCTCACATTCCAAGATGGAATGGGTAAGAAAGCACACTAAGAGTGAAGAAGACCCCCACACTTAGTTCCAATTGTCAAGGTTCAAACACACTAGCGTACTTGTATTTATTAAGTGTTTTTGTTGATTAATAAATGAAGAAGTTTTTTTTTATTATTTGCACCTTCAACAAGTATTGCATTTAAGTCCCTCATACAAGATCAAATGTTTAACACATTGACCCGAGATGGGCTATATGCTACACATTCTAAGATTACAAGAGAAGACCCCTTATAATCTTTTCTTTATATGAAAGGCCTAAATGCAATAAATGCCTACCTTTATTATATGTTTTGAATTTTCCTTGAGAGATGAGAAGATGAAAGACTCAAGAGAGGGTAAAGGTAAAAATCTATATGGACTAAGACTCAATCCTAATTGATTAGTTAAGGGAGTGATCCTAAAGTTTGTGAGGTTTCAACCTAAAGTCTAAAGAAAGAATGAATTAAACAATTCACTTCTAAAGTAGAAGATGAATTGTAATTCACAAAGGGAAAGTGATGAGTTATTAAAAGAAAGCACATAAGTGCTTAACAAAACATAGAATGGAATTGTAAAAGAGAAAGGATAGAAGTTGAATGTGGATTCCTTATCCACACTCAATTGAAACTTACCAAAGCCCCTACATGGTTAGTAAACATGTATAAGAAGTATAAGAAGTAAAAGAACATGTAATGCATCATAAAACTCAAAAGAATTAAATGAGAAAACAAATCCTAGAACCACAACCAGAATGGGCATCATATGGACAACAAGTGAATATCATCATACAAGTGCAAGTGAATAAGCAATAATCATCACCCATTAGCATTTAAACATGTTACAAGAAGAAGGGGTAGATGAAAGATGGAAAGAGATGAAGAGGACATGCATAAATGGAACATGTAAATCAACAACCAGAATTGAAACTAAATGGAAAATGGTTTATAAACATCTCAAAAGTATTTATGAATCAACTTCAAGACATTCAAGAAGTAATATAAGAAGAATTGAAATGAAAGTTCAAAAAGAAAGTGCAAACAATACATGTTAATGATGCACAAAGTTCAAATTGAAATGAACATGTAAAGATGACCTATAATGTGTATCAAAGACCTATAATATCATATGAATGGCTCATAACATATGCAAATGCTCATACAAATGTGCACAAAAGAATTCATGTAAACATGCACTAAAGATTACAATGATATAACATGTCATAATGCTTTAAATGAAATGCATCAAGCAAAAATCAAATGGCCTCATGAAAATTATGAAAACATGCTATTGGAGTTCACTAATCAGAGATGAATCACATATCAAAGTAGCATGCAAGGAACCAAGGCAAAATGATGTCAAACAATGCACTTAGGTCACATAGCCATATCATACAAAGTAGCACAAAAGTGAACACCAAACATGCCATAAAACTGACCTAAAAAATCAAATAAAAATCATCTAACATACCTCAAGATGATAATGATTCAATGCAAAAAGAAGAGCATCAAAACAAGTTTTAATGATCAAGAACAAAATTAAACAAGATCATGTACCATATTAAGAATGCACATCAAAGAAATTCAAAGAAAAATATAGAACAGGGGTAAAAAGGTCATAAAATCAGAAAATAAAATCATCAAAAATTTCCTAAATGTTTTAATGATACTCATGAATTTTTGTGGAATTTTATAATGATGTTTGATATTTTTAAAAATTAAAAAGCAAACGTGTATAAAAAAATAGAAAAATAAAATGAAATGCAAAGGGAAGGGGAGGTGTGAACATAGCAATTATGCCGTTCAAATCATTTGGGCCTTAAAACAGGGAGGTGCGAATAGCATTCTGGCTAAGTCCACTAAGCGCGCAGTACACAACAACTAACATGCACTCTCAGTCAACACAAGTCAAAACCATTACAACCATTGGATGAAGTCAAGTCATACACACAGTCAAAGTAATCAGATCAAACGCTCACACACGCATGTCCACGTTCCATACCATACACCACACCACACCATGATTAATTGAATTCAGAAAAATGGCACATGCCTTGCACATGCGTTTTAATGCGTTGTCATGCTCTTAGCCACACGATGAGAAAAAAACAACGGACAGGATTAAAACATGGCAAAAACCCTAGCTCTAACAGTCACCGGCCGGAGAGGACCTCCGGTCACCTTCTCCGGCCAACAGCCACCACCTGCAAACTCCAATTCCTCCAGAAATTCACAATACGTACACCAATCGAAAGCTGAGCTCATGTACATCATGAATCCAACACTATTTTTCACATAACATACACGTATAACACAAACCGATCCAAAACAAATTGCCCTAAAATCACATCTAAACTCCTAAAGAGCCTATCAACTAGACAGAACTCACGCATAGCTCCTAATAAGCTCCAAACATCATAAAACAAGCTTAAATCACAAGAATACAATGCATTAAAATTGAGTGAAATAAACCTGAAATTGATGAGGCTTCGGAGTGCTCTTCAGAAAACCAGAGATCCTAGCTTCTCCTTCAACCTTGAAGCTTCACAAACTAAGCAAAATAAATGCTATAACTCGTTGTCTTGAAAGCAGGGAGATCCAATGTTGAACAATGCTTGCAGCAATCTTAAGGACTGTGCTGAAATCTCCTTCAATCCAATGCCATTGATGATGATGAGTTGAGGTGGATGAAGATGAATGATTCGTGCACAGAGAGAGAGAAAAAGCTTAGGGAAGATTGAGAGAGTGAGAGTGTTCTTGAGAGTGGAAATGAAAAATGAAGTTGAAAATGAATTTGTGAAGAGAAGTTTCGTTTTATAGTGAGCTAGGAAGTGAGTTGGGTGACTGAGTTGGGTGAGTTCACTCTAACTAACTGAGTCAGTTAGATAGAGGCGAGTTGATCTTGGGTTTTTTATGGTGTGGGTGATGCTTAGAGTGTTATGGTGAGGATGAAGAGAATGAAGCTGCAGCAAGCAACTTGTTATACAAGTTTGTCTTCTTTCCACTTCTATGCATGAGCCACACACGTGACCTGGTGAATGCAAAGGTGTTTGGCTAAATGAAGCAAAGGTTGGTCAGTGTGATCAAGCATGCGCAAACTAATTCAATCAGCAATAAATTCCACTTGCTTTTTTTTCTGGTTTTATGTGACAGTGAGAACAATAGAGATAGGGTGATTTGAGGATGAATTATTCCATGTAAGGTGAATGATTTGGTGAGCTCGTGGGTTCATTTGAAAGAGAGCACATTGGAGCACAATGCTGATGTGAAAATTGAAGTGAAATGAGGTTGGAATAAGTTGCAAAATGACTTAAAATACACAAGTTTGGGAGCTGGTTATGGGGCGTGGCAAGCAAGTCATGGCATGGCAACTTGGCACACAAAATTTCAGCACAATCAACATGACTTTGAACCAATATATCTCCACTATAACTTGATCAAATGGAATTTTGTCCAACATGAGTATTGAAGATGACACTACAAGGAACAACTTTGATGTTGAAAAGTTTTTCATTTGAGGCCTTTAACCATGAGAAAAATGAGTGGACATTTGGCCCACCACATGTTTGTTAAAATGACTGCGCGCGTGACCTGAAAATCTTGGTCATGACCTAGTTTTGAACCTACTTTGCTCAAACTTTGATCAATCATATCTCCCTCAATTTTTATCCAATGGAGATGTTCTACACATGGATTTGAAGCTTAAAACAAGATCTTTTGTTGTGGCCGAGTGGAATTTTCATTTGGTGCCTCAATTTTAAATGGCCTTGGTTCAAACTCTGATGCAAAATGGCCAAAACTTACTATTTTTAGTAACCCTACTTCACCCAAAAATGGCAACTTTCCACATCTTGATTTTTTCATGATTCCTTTGGAATTTCTTGACCAAATTTTGTACATTGGACATATGTAACATGAATTTCATGATTTTGGGCTCAAAAAGTCAAGAGTTGACTTTTTCCTCTGATTATTTGACTTTGCCCCAATTTCTCTGATTCTTGATCTTTCTTCCAATTGAACCACTTCTAAAACCAATTGAGATGCAATTTTCCACATACATACACTTAAGGACATATGGAATACCATGAGATCAAGTTTTGTTCAAAAAATCAAAGATTCCCTGATTTAATTGTAAACCCTAATTTTGACCCCCTCTGGTTAGGAGGAAATTGCACATCTTCCAAATCCAAATTCCTCAGAGTATGTTGTGTATCCTCTTAAAGGAGGATGAGAAATGCCACTTGAGGATGATTTTGGATCAATGAGCTATCTCTTTTGAGGGTTTTCCTTCAGTTTTTGAACCTCTTGCATAGTGAAAGATGTAATGCTTCAATCTCCCATTGTATCTCACCTTCTTGAGGTTGTGGAAGATCAATTGGGATAGTATGAGACATGAGAGACCTCTTGGCTTGCCTAGAGCCAACTTGATTGACCTTTTGTGCTCTGAAGGATCCATTGATTGTCCACCTTCCACCTGATCACATGCCCTGATGGTAAGAAGGATGCTATGCTTCATTTTTCTATGTTAAATGCAATGTAATGTTAATGAGATGGATATGATATGATAAATGATAATGCCATGCTATGATAACAAAGAGGGAGAGCAAATTTTGGGGTATTACAGCTGCCCCTATTCAAGCGCTGTAGACCTGAATGCCTGAAAGCAATTGCTTTCGGACTTTCAAGGTATATAGTGATTGAATACCAAATATAACCAAAAATTTGCTCTGGATGATGAGGAAGAAACTTCCACGACATTGCTGGCTTGAATCTTCAATGAAACATTGTCGGAGAAAACTGTCTTTTGAATGACACCAGACGACTACTGGCTTGCCACACTGCTGGTGGACTTTAATAATGTCTTTTTGAACGACGCCAGACGACTACTGGCTTGCCACACTACTGGTGGACTTTAATAATGTCTTTTATGCAACTCCAGATGACTACTGGCCTGCCACACTACTGGTGGACTTTAATAATGTCTTTTATGCAACTCCAGACGACTACTGGCCTGCCACACTACTGGTGGACTTTGCAGCTTCGTGCCACCCGAAGATGGACTTTTGCCAATCCACTGTTGGACTTTTGCCACCTGAAGACGGACTTTTGCCAATCCACTGTTGGACTTTTAGAATATGCCACCCTTAGATGGACCTTTCGCCAATCCACTGTTGGACTTTTGCCACCCGAAGACGGACTTTTGCCAATCCACTGTTGGACTTTTGCCACCCGAAGACGGACTTTTGCCAATCCACTGTTGGACTTTTAGCTGCTTTGCCACCCGAAGATGGACTTTTGCCAATCCACTGTTGGACTTTTAGAATATGCCACCCTTAGATGGACCTTTCGCCAATCCACTGTTGGACTTTTAGAATATGCCACCCTAAGATGGACTTTTCGCCAATCCACTGTTGGACTTTTGCCACCCGAAGACGGACTTTTGCCAATCCACTGTTGGGCTTTTAGAATTTGCAAAATTGTATTACTCTCTGCATCTGTGTCAGACATCTCTGCTGACTCTGCTGAGGAGCAAAGACCAATGATTTGACTTTGGAGACTCCTGAAAGGATAACCTCTCTACTGGAGAATGAATGAACAATCCGTCTGCTTCGAATTGTCAAGCTTGCCAAAAATAAATTGGACTTGAAGAATAATAAATTTGCCAGGAATCACTTCATCTGTTAGGGGAATGAATTCTGGTCACAGCGATTCCGCTGGGAATGAGAATTTCTTTGCATGGCGTCTTACTAGGGAGGAAGAGTCATAAAAAACTCTGCTTGAGGATCTATCCAATCCAAGACCCTTTATAGGGGTTATCAACCTTCTGACCTGGCTGGGGAAAGACTGTACCATCCTTGTTGAGGAATAGACTCTGCCGATCCTATAAACCTCTGCGGGAAGAACAACAACTCAGCTGGGAGTTGCTGACGAGATTCGATGCTGACCTCTGTGGGGATACCATGACCAGAGATACGATCTTGCTGGGTATCAGGGCTACTCTGCCAGGGATATGCAAATCCTGGTTAGAACATTCCACTGCAACTTGCTAGGAAAGAGTCCTTAGAGATCTGTTGGGGAAACCCAAAGCAAATCCACAGTATTCTGCTGAAGAATATGACTGTCAAGCTTAGGATAAGTACCACAATGCCCCATGTTAGGCGAGCTTCCCTTTAGACAATTCCGTTAGGGATGACGAGTTTATAACAAACTCTGCTGGCGGAAACTGCTTTAAAACGTCTCGTGCTGGGGAAAGCCTTTTGAGAGGATTTTACAGAAGACCAACTGTCCTCAAACTCTACTGGGGATGACCAACACTTCATGCTGGGGAAACAAACATGCCCCATGCTTGGACAACACAACAATTCGTCCCCGAAGAGGATGTCATAAGAGGATTTTACAGAAGATCTAGCCTCTTCAAACTCTTGTGACTTCGCTGGGGATAATGACCATCAGTTTCGGTGTCGACGAGACCACTCTTTTGGGGAACCTGTGACCGTTATCGACATAGAAAAGCTTGTAGCTGTTGGAAGGACTGAATAAGAGAATCGACTTAATAAGATGCAACGGTACCCAGTTGAACTTAATTCACTGATATCGACCCGTTATGAACAATCGTCGACCGAACGATGAACGCCGATCTCCTTACCCATAATTGCCCCAGTCTTTTGCGTGGGGTGATTTATTGCTGGTCTTGTGCTTAAAATCATCTGCACCTGCTACCTGCAATAAAAGAATATGCCCACATGCCCCGAATATTGCGTGGCTAGAATCCACCATCCGGGAGTATTCAACATTCGAAGTAATTTCAAATGTTTTTTCTGCGCATGTTATTGCAAGGCTGCCATGTTTTCAAATGCAATGTTTTATAAAAAATTAGGACGTTTTTGCAAACAAAGCAATAAAACAAAAATAGAATGCTTTTTATTGAAATTCAATTTATTGACTGAGAGCCCAGAATAGGCAATTACATCTGGAAGCAATCCCTGGAAAGAGGTGATCGCTGAAAATTGAGAAAAGAAACTATCCTAATGGCAATGTGAAAACGGAATTCCACTGAGTTTCCATTCTGTTATGACCAGTATGTCTTCAAAACTCCCCGACCTTGCCTTCTGAGGAATGATCAGACCGATTCCTATCCTTCAGAACATCAGTTGTTCAAACGGTAATGGGGGATAGATAACTCAGACCATAGTCATTCGCTTAAATCCCTCTTTTGTGTGGACCGCCCTTTCAGGTTTTCGATCCACCAGGACACCCTTTTTTGCCTAAGTTGCCCTTTCGGGTTTTCAACTTACCGGGTGTACAAATTTTTCAATTATATCCCTAATTTTTGCCCGAACCTTATTCTGTTTTTGGTTCGCCGGGATACCCTTTTTTGCCTGGATTTTTTTTTATTCTTATTATCCAGCGGGTCTATTCATGCGAAGTATTTTTTGACTACGTCCGAATTGACAGGGGATGAAAAGTCTTCGCCATCCATGGTTGTAAGCAATAAAGCTCCGCCCGAAAAGACCTTTTTAACCACGAATGGACCTTCATAATTAGGAGTCCATTTGCCCCTGTGATCTGTATTGGGAGGAAGGATCCTTTTGAGTACCACATCTCCGACTTTATAAACCCGAGGACGCACCTTCTGGTCAAATGCCTGTTTCATTCTGCGCTGATATAGTTGCCCATGACATACAGCCGCCAATCGCTTTTCCTCAATAAGGCTCAGCTGATCAAATCTGGCTCGTACCCATTCAGCTTCATCTAGCTTAACATCCATCATAACTCTGAGGGACGGAATCTCTACTTCAACCGGTAGCACTGCCTCCATACCATATACAAGTGAGAATGGGGTTGCCCCAGTGGACGTGCGTACCGACGTTCGATACCCATGCAAAGCAAATGGTAACATCTCATGCCAATCTTTGTACGTGACAACCATCTTCTGCACAATCTTCTTGATATTTTTGTTGGCCGCTTCGACCGCGCCATTCATCTTTGGGCGGTACGGAGAAGAATTGTGATGTTCGATTTTGAAGTCCCGGCATAACTCAGCCATCATCTTATTGTTCAAATTAGAACCATTGTCAGTAATGATTCTTTCGGGAACTCCATATCGGCAAATGATATCCCGTTTTAAGAAACGAGCGACCACTTGTTTTGTAACATTGGCATAGGATGCGGCTTCAACCCATTTGGTGAAGTAATCAATTGCCACCAAGATGAAACGATGACCATTGGAAGCTGTAGGCTCAATCTTTCCGATCATATCAATGCCCCACATGGCAAACGGCCAAGGCGACGACATGATACTCAACGGATTTGGAGGCACATGCACCTTGTCTGCATAGATCTGGCATTTATGGCATTTGCGGGCATATTTGCAACAATCTGACTCCATAGTCAACCAATAATATCCCGACCTTAACAACTTTTTAGCCATTGCCTGCGCTCCGGCATGGGTACCGAAAGAGCCTTCGTGCACTTCAATCATCAACAAGTCCGCTTCATGTCTATCCACACATCTAAGCAGGACCGTGTCAAAATTTCTTTTATACAGCACGCCATCTTTATTCAAGAAGAAACTACCAGCTAACCTTCTCAACGTCTTCCTGTCTTTGGACGATGCCCCGGACGGGTACTCTTGACTTTTCAAGAAACACTTAATGTCATGAAACCATGGCTTGTCATCAGACGTTGCATCGACCGCAAACACAAATGCTGGTCTGTCAAGGCGGGATACCTCAATCTTAGGTACATGGTTCCATCCTTGCACTTTGATCATGGAAGACAAAGTGGCCAAGGCATCCGCGAACCTATTCTCATCTCGAGGAATATGGTACAGTTTCACTGTTGTGAAAAATGTCAGCAATCTCCTCGTATAATCTCTATACGGCACTAGATTTGCTTGGTGCGTGTACCAACTCCCTTTCACTTGATTGATTACCAAAGCTGAATCACCGAATATATCAAGGGTTTTAATCCGTAGATTAATCGCCTCCTCGATCCCCATTATACAAGCTTCGTACTCTGCTTCATTGTTGGTGCATCCGAAAGTTATTCGTGCAGTGAAAGGCATATGAACACCTTCCGGCGTGATAAGAACTGCTCCAACTCCGCACCCATTCATATTGACAGCCCCATCAAACATCAGACTCCATTTGGATTCAGGGTCTGGCCCCTCCTCCGGAAGGGGTTCCTCGCAATCTTTAGCTTTGAGAAACATGATGTCCTCATCAGGGAAGTCAAACTTCATGGGTTGGTAATCATCAATCGGCTGTTGCGCAAGATAGTCGGACAAGATACTTCCTTTGATGGCCTTTTGTGAAGTGTACTGAATGTCATACTCTGTCAAGACCATTTGCCACCGTGCAACTCTGCCTGTCAATGCTGGTTTCTCGAAAATGTACTTGATAGGATCCATTTTTGAAATCAACAAGGTTGTGTGCCTAACCATATATTGCCTCAATCGCTTAGCGGCCCATGCAAGTGCACAGCATGTCTTTTCAAGCATTGAGTATCGGGACTCACAATCATTGAACTTTTTGCTCAGGTAGTAAATAGCATGCTCCTTCCTACCTGTCTCGTCATGTTGACCGAGAACACAACCCATGGAACCTTCAAGCACTGTCAGATACATTATCAGCGGTCTCCCTTCAACTGGAGGCATTAGAATCGGAGGTTCCTGCAAGTATTCTTTTATCTTATCGAATGCCAATTGGCAATCGTCATTCCACCTGACCGTTTGATCTTTCCTTAACAATTTAAATATTGGTTCACACGTGGCTGTTAGGTGAGATATGAACCTTGCAATGTAGTTCAATCTACCCAAGAAACCACGAACCTCTTTTTCTGTTCTCGGTTCAGGCATTTCTTGTATTGCTTTCACCTTGGCAGGATCAACCTCGATTCCTCTTTCGCTCACAATGAAACCTAACAACTTTCCAGAACGCACCCCAAACGTGCACTTGTTTGGATTTAATCTCAGACAGAACTTTCTCAACCTTTCAAACAGCTTTTTCAGGTTAACCAGATGTTCCTCTTCTGTTCTCGACTTGGCAATCATATCATCTACATAACATTCGATCTCCTTGTGAATCAAGTCATGAAACAATGTCACCATCGCCCGCTGGTACGTTGCCCCTGCGTTTTTCAACCCAAAAGGCATTACTTTATAACAATATGTACCCCACGGAGTAATGAACGTGGTCTTCTCCATATCTTCAGGTTCCATCTTGATCTGGTTGTACCCGGAGAACCCGTCCATAAAGGAGAACACTGAAAATTGAGCTGTATTATCGACCAGCACATCAATATGAGGTAGTGGAAAATCATCTCTCGGGCTAGCTTTATTAAGATCTCGATAGTCCACACACATTCTCACTTTTCCATCTTTCTTCGGTACTGGCACGATGTTGGCTACCCACGGAGGATACTTTGTCACAGCAAGAAAACCAGCATCTCACTGCTTCTGGACTTCCTCCTTAATCTTTAAAGCCATGTCGGGGTGAGTCCGACGAAGTTTCTGCTTGACTGGCGGACATTCTTCTCTTAATGGCAGCCTGTGCACGACAATATCCGTATCCAACCCCGGCATGTCTTGATACGACCAGGCGAAAATGTCAACATACTCGCGCAACATTTCCGTCAAAGTTTGCTTCACATCTGCTTGCAAGCTGGCACCAATCCTGATCTCTTTCTTGGCGTCCTTGGTACCAATATTGATGATTTCTACAGTCTCCTGATGAGGCTGGATGACCCTTTCCTCTTGTTTCAACAATCTGGCCAATTCTTCAGGGAGTTCACAATCTTTCTCATCCCCTTCTTCGGCTTGATAAATCGGATTGTCAAAGTCATACATAGTCATATCAAAATCGTTATCAGTGGTATCCGGAGGATCAAGTCTGCATGAACGGGTTCATGCCTTATTTTAGAATTTATTTTTAAGCAAAACAAAAGAAAATGAAACATTGCCATTTCATTTTTTTGTGCAAAAATAAAAACTGAAAGACAGAGAACAAAATTTGATTGCAAAACGTCCTTTATTAATGATTAAACATTGCAAATGCAACCATGGTGGCCCTACAAATGAATCTATACGCCTTGGGCAGAGCGCAAGATTTTGACATGCATTATGGTTAGAAAAAACAAAGAAAAATTACTCTGTCTGAAGAGTAACCCGGATGTCTTCTTCAACGAACCAGTTCTGCACTTGTTATCCCGGAACATGAGGGCGTACCCAGTTGTCCAGGTCACAATCACTGTCAACACTATCCTCTATGGCTGCACAAGACTGGTCCGTGTAGATAATTCCCCCACTATTGAAAGTAATGGGTCCCCTGCTCCCCGCATCTGAAGTTGTAGAGGGATGATAACCAATACCAAATTTGTCTTCCTTCATTGGGGTCTCTATCAACCTGCCCCAACCTTGGGCGTTGCCTGCCCTGACGACTTCGACAGCTTGTTTGTAAGATGAAATGGAGGTACCAGCCCCAACTGGTACAGAAGAAGACTCAGGTGCATCGTCAATATTGACTGCTTCAAATGATTGGCACAGCATCTCATGAATTTCCCCATCCATTTCAATGTACTTGAACATGGACAAGTGACTCACAAAGATGTCTTCTTCCCCACACACTGTCACAACCTGCCCTTCAAACTCATACTTCAGCTTTTGATGTAGAGTAGAAGTAACAGCCCCGGCTCCGTGAATCCAAGGGCGTCCCAATAGGCAGCTATATGCAGGTTGTATGTCCATTACATGGAACGTGGATTTGAATACCTGTGGTCCAATTTGTACGGGCAATTCCACCTCACCAAACACAGATCGTCTAGTTCCATCGAACGCTCTAACCACCAATTCACTAGGCCTTAAGATCAAACCATCAACTTCCAGCTTCATTAATGCCTTCTTGGGCAAGACATTGAGTGATGAACCAGTGTCTACCAGTACATGAGATAACACTGCGCCCTTACACTCCATCGTGATATGCAAAGCCTTATTATGGTTTCTTCCTTCAACAGTCAAATCTCTACTTGTAAAGCCCAAGCCATGGCTAACATTAACATTGGAGATTACGCCCTCGAGCTGATTAACAGTAATTTCTTGTGGCACGTATGCACTTTTCAACACTTTCAACAACGCCTGCCGGTGCGCATCAGAGCACATCAATAGTGACAAGATTGAAATCTTTGAAGGGGTCTGATTCAATTGGTCCACAATCTTATAATCGCTTTTCTTGATTATCTTCATAAATTCTTCCATTTCCTTATCAAAAGTAATCTTTGTCTCTGCTTCAGGTGTAGGCGCACTTTCAACCACCTGTTTACCCTTAGCCTTTGCTGCAGCTTCTACCTCCTTATCACTTCTCAAGGTTTGGGGAGCGAACAACCTTCCACTCCTTGTAAAGCCCCCTACACCCCCTACGTTATCAATATTTGGGCTGACTGATGACTCAACTTCCTGTTTTTTACCTTCGTAATATACATCTGCCCCATAGTGCCATGGGATAGCTTTCGTAGATGTGAACGGAATTGGCCCTGGCATCGTGATAGTGACAGGACTGGGCCCTTCTGGCGCAACACTCGCCACGGGAACTGCATTGACCGGCATTTGAATCTCAGCGGGGGTGTAATAGATGGTCACGGTTGATATCTCATCAGTGTCTTTCACGACTCTGTCGAACTGTAGATATCCTTCATCGATCAGATTCTGTAAACCCATCTTCAACTTATCACAGCCGTTCTCCTGATTCATACACTCAGAGCAATCTTGATTACAGCCCGGGAACACCTGTCCCTTCAATAAACGATCTTTTACAACCAACAAAGAAGTTTTCACTTGATGAACGTCTAACACCAAATTCAATCTCCTCCCATCTTCAATAGCGTACACATTTGCTGCACTATGATCAGGCATGGGATGCTGAGTAATATTAGGAGCGGGAGAGAAATTGATGGCTTTAGCATCAATCAAATCTTGTACTTTATGATGGAAAGCCCAGCATTTTTCAATGGAGTGTCCCTGAGCACCTGAGTGGAACTCACAACGAGCATTAGCATCGAAGTTAGGTGGCAGGTTTCCAGCAACCGGAGCTTTCATAGTACGGAGTTCTACCAACTTTAACTCGAGTAGCCGGGGCAACAGCGCGGCATAAGTCATAGGGAGAGGATCCATCTTACGATCCCTCTGTCTAGACCTTTGCTGGAAAAAAGGTTGTTGCTGTTGAACTTGTTGTTGGGGTTGTTGTTTCTGAACAGACGGTGTGGGGATTGTTACAGCATCTACCTGATAATAAGCTCGAGAACGCCCTCTGCCTCGTCCTCTATACACAGCATTCGTATCACCTTCTCTTCTTTTCTGGTTACTAGCAAACGGTTTCTTCGTCCCTGAAGAGGCAACCCCACTCACATCCTGGATCTTTCCAAGCTTTAACAGACTTTCTATTCTTTCTCCCGCAATCACAATATCAGCAAATCCAGTTGACGGACAAGCAGCTAATCTATCCAGATAGGCCCCTTGCAAGGTGCCCATGAACATATCTGCCATTTCTCTGTCTGACAAGGGAGGTTGGACCTGGGCAGCCATTTCCCTCCACCTCTGTGCATATTCTTTGAAACTCTCCTTGGCATTCTGGGACAATCCCTGCAATTGGGTGCGGTTGGGCGCCATGTCAATATTATACTGGTATTGCTTCAGGAACGCTTCTGCCAGATCTTTCCAATTCTTCACAGCAGCTCTATTCAACTTCATGTACCAGGTCAAGGACGCCCCAGCCAGACTGTCCTGAAAATAGTGCATCTATAGCTTCTCGTCATCCGTATGGGCTGAAATCTTCCCAAAGTAAGCTTGAAGATGCGTTTGGGGACACGCATTGCCGTGATACTTATCAAAAGTGGGAGGCTTGAATTTAGGGGGAATTCTGACTCCTGAGACCAGCCCTAAGCTGGTAACATCAATACCCATAGAGTTCTTGCATTCGATGGCCCTGATCTTCTCTGCTAACTCATCATACCTTCGATCCCCTTGATTACCCACATCAGCATCCAGCAGAGTAAATTGGTCTTCTAGAGTATCTTCAAGAGTAACACCAGCATGCCTACCATTTCCATTACCCCGATTGTTACCACCAGGAGGAGGGTTGCCACCGGGAGGAGGAATGCCATGTCCCTGTGAATTGTCATGCTGATCACCTTCGGGCCCATTGTCTGGACGCTCTACCAGAAGCCTCAATCTCTCCTGATTTTGCGCCATGCCAGTCATGAGGGTCATGAACTGGTCCATACGCGCCCTCATTTCAGCCAAATCACTTTGCACTTGATCCATGATTCTTACTTGATTCCTTCGCGTCGAATATCGGTGAATATGACTCTCCGCTATACTGCCTGAAATCAAGTAAAGGTTAGAGTCCCTGCAACGAGTACCTGAAAAGCAAGTAACAAAAAATGCAAAATGATATGCAATGCCATGCAATGCCATGTTTGTCATTTCCGAGGTGCTTTATACCCTGATTCCAATCCAACCACAGAAATCTGAAGACCAGAAATTGTGATATAAAGAGACGTTTCGTGGTCATGTGCTTGAGTGCAGCTATCTGATAAGGAATAATTCTGAATAAAACTGCTCATACTCATTCAACAAAGTATTCAAGTACATTTAAGAAAGGCTCATCCGCAAATGCAATACAAGGAAAAATGGATCCATCAACAAGCCTGATGGTAACCATTAATAACAAAATATAAGGAAAAGAACATCAGTCTGACAATTCCACATCCTTCAGCTTATCACTTGAGTATTTGATCTCCTCAAAAAGTATACGGGTACGCTGGTGATTTGGCTTTTCAATCATCTCTTTGATCAAGACATCCCTTTTCTCAAGAGCTTCAGTTAAAGAACCCATATGCAGCATCAGAGCCTCGTCATCACACACTCCTTTGTGTCTCTTTATGCCGGCTTGCATCTTGAGTATCTCCCTTTCTATCATGACTTCTTCAAGCTCTTTCTTGGTATTCCTCAGCTCACCTCTAGCTTCTTCTAGCTGTTCTTGACTCTTACCGAGGCTTTCCCGATACTTTCTCCTCTGCTCATGTGCCTTTTCAAGCTCTTCGTCCTTAATCTGCAACTGTTCCTGTAATTCAGCATTCTCTATCCTAACTTCGTCCCAAGCGTGCTGAAACTTTGTTAACTTTTCTTTGGTTTGTGCTAACGCCTGTTTGGTTTGCTTGTGGGCTTGAGTAGCATCATCAGCACCTTTACTAATCTTCCGGAAATGTTGGGCTCTTCCAGCAAAGTCTTTTTCTTTTGCGGTTAGGATTTGTTCAGCATCTTGGGCTTTCCGCTCCAGCTCTTTGTTGGCATGTAGAGCATTCTGAAGATGGCTACTCAACTCGGAATTCTCTCCTTGGAGCTTTTTCACCAAGGCTTGCAACTTGTCAACTTCTTCCACCGTAGCAGTGCTTCTTGCTTTCTCATTCTCCGGATACAAAAGGGGTGCCTTACCAAAAGGCAAGAGAAAATCTTCAACTCTTTTCTTCACCCACTCTTCATATGCTGGATAAACCCGGTTGTTAGGCTTTCCTAGAGTAACTTTCCCCTTTTTCAGTATGCTACCCCAGCTTTCAGAAGCTTTCTGTGCTGCTTCCCACCCATCTGATGTATGAAAATAGAGGGACTCCTCCACATCTCTCTTAATAGGCGGACCTGTCAGGGCATACCCAAATTGTCAAATGGCCAAAGAAGGATTGTAGTTAATCCCACCCAGTCTTCCTATCAGTGGAACGTTAGGGAACTTACCACAGCTGTGGATAATATTCTTGCCAATCAGCCCATGATCTACCCATACGATGTCCTTGGCCACCAATCCCATTAAACGCTGTTTCCACTCTAGAGAATCTTTGGAATCCACAAAAGCCCCTGATTGTGGTAAACGGCCTGCAAACCACTTATAGAACAAGGGTGCACAACAACGAATTATCCCTCCTATTTTCTTTTCGTTTCGGTTGTACAACGAGTAGTGAAGATCTCCCAGTAGCGTTGGCACCGGGTTCTTCATCAGGAATATTCGTATAGCGTCCGTATCAATGAAATCCGGCTCGTTGGGAAACAACACTATGCCGTATATACAAAGGGCTAGCAAAGCATTAAAAGCAAGCCAATTCTCGCCTTTAGCTGCTTCCTGGGCCTTCTTAATCAGATATTCCAGCTTGTAACCACGAATCTTTCCTTTGTTGGAGACATTGTCGCTTAACTCTGATTTGCTCAAATAAAGAGCACTAGCCACCTTCCCAAAGTCAAGATCCCCCACTGATCCAAAGAAAGGGGGCTCCTCCTTGATGGCAATCCCCAACATGTTGGAATATTCCTCCAAGGTAGGAACCAACACATAGTCTGGAAATACAAAACACCTCAGAGGCGGATCATAGAACTGCATCAACGTATGGAGACCTCTGGCTTCATAATCACTGACATTACGGACCAGAGATAAAATCCACCCATATTTCTCTTCAAAAGCTTCTCGTGCTGTAGGGCTCGCCATTCCCTTCAGCACAACAATAGGGCCCAAAGTAGGCGTAAGGAACTTATAGCTGATGATATTCTTCCTCTCTTTGGTGTTCATCTTTGCAGGGACCGGATGACTGGAATCAAGGGTAATATATGCACCTGGAAATGAATAAACATGTATGTTAGGATATGATAATGCAATGCAAAGGGCAATGTGATCAGGTAATCAGGTGTCTGTGCTGAACTGTGAACGGTGTCAGTGTAGCTCTGAGACTAATATAGAACCATAGATAAGAACCATCTGAATACAATAGGATGAAACTTCCTTTTTGTGCAATGATGATAGAAAACCGGGTATGTAGGAGGTCATGGTTACCTGCAAACCTGTAAACAACCCGCCCTTCTCACATGTGGGTACTAGGATGTTCAATATCCCGGGCTCTCAGGTCGAGAAATGATGATACGTTCACCATTTCTGGTTTGGCATCATCATCAATCGAGGAGGCCTCAACTGATTCTCCAAAACAAAAAGGTCCTCAGCTTCTGGCACTGAGGTCGAGAAGCAATAGTACATTCATCCCTCAGGGTACAGTACTATCGCCAATCGAGGAGTGCCTCCGCTGATTCTCTTTCAAAAAGGGATGTCCTATAGCAAGTTCCCAGCATTGGGTCCTCGGATCGAGAATGTGCAATGGGTTTGCCACGGAATGTGGTCTGCCACTGTCACATCTCGGGAGGAGTGCCGCAACTGAGTCCTCGGGAATGGTCACCAGAGTCGACAGTCCCTCAAGAGAATAACCACTGGCCTGCATAACATGCAGTAGCAGAAAGCTCCTGATAGAACCTCGTCTGGTTGTGGGTCTCATGAACAACAATACGTGGTCACCACCACGCAAGCGTCATGACTATCCACTCTAATACCTATGTATGTACTCAAGCCTTGGTAGTGGGCTTATCTCTCAGAACACCCATCCCGCCAAACAGAAAACAACACAGTCCAGTATAGCATAATATATCATCTGAAATGAAAATGCTAAAATGCGGTAAATACAGTAATGTACAGTAAAGCAGTAAATAACCATACAATAAAACAGTAAATACAGCACAACAGTAAACAACCAATGAAAGAAAAACAAACAAGCACTAGGATTGACTCGCTAAGGAAACCAGAGATTCTGGGTTCGTTCCCCAGCAGAGTCGCCAGCTGTCGCTCCCGGGATTTTCATCCTAGTACAAACGCGAAAGTGGCGCCGAAACAGAGTCGCCAGCAATGTGTATTTATCCCAAGAGAGGGAAAGGAAACACCGCGTAAACCTAAGAGAAAGGAAAAGCATGGTCTTACGACCAAGAGAACTGGGTTCGGGAGTCGGTTACGCACGGGGAAGGTATTAGCACCCCCACGCGTCCATCGTACCCGATGGGATCCACGCTTGCTTGTTTCGATCAAAGGGTGTAGGAAACTGGAAATGAACTGCTAGCTGGAAAGGAAAAGGAACAGGAAAGGGGAAAAAGAAAGGAGAGAAAATAAGAAGCAAATGTAGGGAAAATAAAGGAAGTGCTCGCATGGGCCCTACCCCACTGCCTACGTATCTCATCGGGAGCATGAGAATCAGAGCGACGTAGTTCCCCTCACTAGGGATGGATTGTTTGCATTTTTTAAGGAACGGCTAACGTTCTAGCTCAGGTGTTGCAGGCTCGCTGGTCCGAGTGTGTTACCGTCTTGCAAGAGAACGAGTAGAAGCGCGTTCGTGCGTTGAGAATGAATGAGATGAGAAAAGAATTCCCGAAGGAAAGACGTTATTGTTTGTTTTTGTCTTTTAGAAGTTTTTTTTCATTTATTTGCATATGACAGTGTATCTGAATCTTAGTCATTGGAATGGGTACATTCTCACATTCCAAGATGGAATGGGTAAGAAAGCACACTAAGAGTGAAGAAGACCCCCACACTTAGTTCCAATTGTCAAGGTTCAAACACACTAGCGTACTTGTATTTATTAAGTGTTTTTGTTGATTAAGAAATGAAGAAGTTTTTTTTTATTATTTGCACCTTCAACAAGTATTGCATTTAAGTCCCTCATACAAGATCAAATGTTTAACACATTGACCCGAGATGGGCTATATGCTACACATTCTAAGATTACAAGAGAATACCCCTTATAATCTTTTCTTTATATGAAAGGCCTAAATGCAATAAATGCCTACCTTTATTATATGTTTTGAATTTTCCTTGAGAGATGAGAAGATGAAAGACTCAAGAGAGGGTAAAGGTAAAAATCTATATGGACTAAGACTCAATCCTAATTGATTAGTTAAGGGAGTGATCCTAAAGTTTGTGAGGTTTCAACCTAAAGTCTAAAGAAAGAATGAATTAAACAATTCACTTCTAAAGTAGAAGATGAATTGTAATTCACAAAGGGAAAGTGATGAGTTATTAAAAGAAAGCACATAAGTGCTTAACAAAACATAGAATGGAATTGTAAAAGAGAAAGGATAGAAGTTGAATGTGGATTCCTTATCCACACTCAATTGAAACTTACCAAAGCCCCTACATGGTTAGTAAACATGTATAAGAAGTATAAGAAGTAAAAGAACATGTAATGCATCATAAAACTCAAAAGAATTAAATGAGAAAACAAATCCTAGAACCACAACCAGAATGGGCATCATATGGACAACAAGTGAATATCATCATACAAGTGCAAGTGAATAAGCAATAATCATCACCCATTAGCATTTAAACATGTTACAAGAAGAAGGGGTAGATGAAAGATGGAAAGAGATGAAGAGGACATGCATAAATGGAACATGTAAATCAACAACCAGAATTGAAACTAAATGGAAAATGGTTTATAAACATCTCAAAAGTATTTATGAATCAACTTCAAGACATTCAAGAAGTAATATAAGAAGAATTGAAATGAAAGTTCAAAAAGAAAGTGCAAACAATACATGTTAATGATGCACAAAGTTCAAATTGAAATGAACATGTAAAGATGACCTATAATGTGTATCAAAGACCTATAATATCATATGAATGGCTCATAACATATACAAATGCTCATACAAATGTGCACAAAAGAATTCATGTAAACATGCACTAAAGATTACAATGATATAACATGTCATAATGCTTTAAATGAAATGCATCAAGAAAAAATCAAATGGCCTCATGAAAATTATGAAAACATGCTATTGGAGTTCACTAATCAGAGATGAATCACATATCAAAGTAGCATGCAAGGAACCAAGGCAAAATGATGTCAAACAATGCACTTAGGTCACATAGCCATATCATACAAAGTAGCACAAAAGTGAACACCAAACATGCCATAAACCTGACCTAAAAAATCAAATAAAAATCATCTAACATACCTCAAGATGATAATGATTCAATGCAAAAAGAAGAGCATCAAAACAAGTTTTAATGATCAAGAACAAAATTAAACAAGATCATGTACCATATTAAGAATGCACATCAAAGAAATTCAAAGAAAAATATAGAACAGGGGTAAAAAGGTCATAAAATCAGAAAATAAAATCATCAAAAATTTCCTAAATGTTTTAATGATACCCATGAATTTTTGTGGAATTTTATAATGATGTTTGATATTTTTAAAAATTAAAAAGCAAACGTGTATAAAAAAATAGAAAAATAAAATGAAATGCAAAGGGAAGGGGAGGTGTGAACATAGCAATTATGCCGTTCAAATCATTTGGGCCTTAAAACAGGGAGGTGCGAATAGCATTCTGGCTAAGTCCACTAAGCACGCAGTACACAACAACTAACATGCACTCTCAGTCAACACAAGTCAAAACCATTACAACCATTGGATGAAGTCAAGTCATACACACAGTCAAAGTAATCAGATCAAACGCTCACACACGCATGTCCACGTTCCATACCATACACCACACCACACCATGATTAATTGAATTCAGAAAAATGGCACATGCCTTGCACATGCGTTTTAATGCGTTGTCATGCTCTTAGCCACACGATGAGAAAAAAACAACGGACAGGATTAAAACATGGCAAAAACCCTAGCTCTAACAGTCACCGGCCGGAGAGGACCTCCGGTCACCTTCTCCGGCCAACAGCCACCACCTGCAAACTCCAATTCCTCCAGAAATTCACAATACGTACACCAATCGAAAGCTGAGCTCATGTACATCATGAATCCAACACTATTTTTCACATAACATACACGTATAACACAAACCGATCCAAAACAAATTGCCCTAAAATCACATCTAAACTCCTAAAGAGCCTATCAACTAGACAGAACTCACGCATAGCTCCTAATAAGCTCCAAACATCATAAAACAAGCTTAAATCACAAGAATACAATGCATTAAAATTGAGTGAAATAAACCTGAAATTGATGAGGCTTCGGAGTGCTCTTCAGAAAACCAGAGATCCTAGCTTCTCCTTCAACCTTGAAGCTTCACAAACTAAGCAAAATAAATGCTATAACTCGTTGTCTTGAAAGCAGGGAGATCCAATGTTGAACAATGCTTGCAGCAATCTTGAGGACTGTGCTGAAATCTCCTTCAATCCAATGCCATTGATGATGATGAGTTGAGGTGGATGAAGATGAATGATTCGTGCACAGAGAGAGAGAAAAAGCTTAGGGAAGATTGAGAGAGTGAGAGTGTTCTTGAGAGTGGAAATGAAAAATGAAGTTGAAAATGAATTTGTGAAGAGAAGTTTCGTTTTATAGTGAGCTAGGAAGTGAGTTGGGTGACTGAGTTGGGTGAGTTCACTCTAACTAACTGAGTCAGTTAGTTAGAGGCGAGTTGATCTTGGGTTTTTTATGGTGTGGGTGATGCTTAGAGTGTTATGGTGAGGATGAAGAGAATGAAGCTGCAGCAAGCAACTTGTTATACAAGTTTGTCTTCTTTCCACTTCTATGCATGAGCCACACACGTGACCTGGTGAATGCAAAGGTGTTTGGCTAAATGAAGCAAAGGTTGGTCAGTGTGATCAAGCATGCGCAAACTAATTCAATCAGCAATAAATTCCACTTGCTTTTTTTTCTGGTTTTATGTGACAGTGAGAACAATAGAGATAGGGTGATTTGAGGATGAATTATTCCATGTAAGGTGAATGATTTGGTGAGCTCGTGGGTTCATTTGAAAGAGAGCACATTGGAGCACAATGCTGATGTGAAAATTGAAGTGAAATGAGGTTGGAATAAGTTGCAAAATGACTTAAAATACACAAGTTTGGGAGCTGGTTATGGGGCGTGGCAAGCAAGTCATGGCATGGCAACTTGGCACACAAAATTTCAGCACAATCAACATGACTTTGAACCAATATATCTCCACTATAACTTGATCAAATGGAATTTTGTCCAACATGAGTATTGAAGATGACACTACAAGGAACAACTTTGATGTTGAAAAGTTTTTCATTTGAGGCCTTTAACCATGAGAAAAATGAGTGGACATTTGGTCCACCACATGTTTGTTAAAATGACTGCGCGCGTGACCTGAAAATCTTGGTCATGACCTAGTTTTGAACCTACTTTGCTCAAACTTTGATCAATCATATCTCCCTCAATTTTTATCCAATGGAGATGTTCTACACATGGATTTGAAGCTTAAAACAAGATCTTTTGTTGTGGCCGAGTGGAATTTTCATTTGGTGCCTCAATTTTAAATGGCCTTGGTTCAAACTCTGATGCAAAATGGCCAAAACTTACTATTTTTAGTAACCCTACTTCACCCAAAAATGGAAACTTTCCACATCTTGATTTTTTCATGATTCCTTTGGAATTTCTTGACCAAATTTTGTACATTGGACATATGTAACATGAATTTCATGATTTTGGGCTCAAAAAGTCAAGAGTTGACTTTTTCCTCTGATTATTTGACTTTGCCCCAATTTCTCTGATTCTTGATCTTTCTTCCAATTGAACCACTTCTAAAACCAATTGAGATGCAATTTTCCACATACATACACTTAAGGACATATGGAATACCATGACATCAAGTTTTGTTCAAAAAATCAAAGATTCCCTGATTTAATTGTAAACCCTAATTTTGACCCCCTCTGGTTAGGAGGAAATTGCACATCTTCCAAATCCAAATTCCTCAGAGTATGTTGTGTGTCCTCTTAAAGGAGGATGAGAAATGCCACTTGAGGATGATTTTGGATCAATGAGCTATCTCTTTTGAGGGTTTTCCTTCAGTTTTTGAACCTCTTGCATAGTGAAAGATGTAATGCTTCAATCTCCCATTGTATCTCACCTTCTTGAGGTTGTGGAAGATCAATTGGGATAGTATGAGACATGAGAGACCTCTTGGCTTGCCTAGAGCCAACTTGATTGACCTTTTGTGCTCTGAAGGATCCATTGATTGTCCACCTTCCACCTGATCACATGCCCTGATGGTAAGAAGGATGCTATGCTTCATTTTTCTATGTTAAATGCAATGTAATGTTAATGAGATGGATATGATATGATAAATGATAATGCCATGCTATGATGACAAAGAGGGAGAGCAAATTTTGGGGTATTACAAGTCTTAAAGTTTGTTTTTTGTGCCTTATGAACTCATTGAATTTTTGTAACATGAACTTCAAGAATTTATTAATATCACTTTGACAATCTTCATCGTATGATATCAAGTTTTGAAGACTCTTAAGACAAGGTTATGTTGAAAAAGTTCTGAAGATTCTGAAGACATTACTTCTAAAGACTTTGAATACTCTAAAGACTCTGATACCACTCAGTGTTTTATCTTCTGGACTCATCATCACTACTCAGATAAAGTGGATCAGAAGGTAAGGACAAGACAGAAACTTGTGATGAAAGAATCTGTACAAATAGTACATTCCCAAATTGCTATAAACTGATTTTACGTCAGTACTGATATATGGAATATGGTGAGACTTTATTACTATTGTCTCTCACGGACTTCATTTTACTGTTGCAACAAGTTGGCATTAGGATTGACAATTGTACCCTCCAATGTTCAAGCATCTAGCTATATAAAGGAACCATTACCTCAGTGCAGAAATACAATGACCAAATACTACAAGAGAGAAAATTATGCACAATATACAAAGTCTATCAAAAGGATTTTTTTAATCACAAAGTGTTGTTGCTCATATCTGTGTAAAACCTTGTTCTTAAAACTGTTTCATTTACTTTAAAGAAGCATATTTGTAAACACTTTCATTGTATCTTCTTTGATATTATTTTTTCTCAAGTGACTAAGTTTTAGTCTGTAGACTTGAGAGGGATAAGGTGTTTTTCTAAACACTTAGACGAACTTGTTGTAATGTTTCAAGATTAGTGGATTAAGTCCTTTTTGAAGGCAAAATCACCTTGGCGGGTGGACTGGAGTAACTTTGTTACCAGTGAACTAGGATAAAATTACTTATGTCTATTTATTTTTATTCACTTGTTAACTTTTGTGTTGCAAGTCTAAAAAGTTTATATTTGGTGAAAACCCAATTCAAACCCCCTTTCTTGTGTTTTTCTCTATCTTCAGATGGTATCAGATCTCCGACTATGTTATTGATTTGACAATCAAACACTTAACCATGTAGAGAGATCCAGCGTGAGGAAAACATTATGGCTACTAATAGAAATGAGAGAGATAGTTATGTTAGAACAATATTTGTTCTTGATATTTTCTCTTTAGTTTTTATGATAACAAAATGGTTTATTTGATGTGTGTATTATTTATGCAGATTCTTGTTCTTGTATATAAATAATCAAAATATGTTTATCTAAGATACACTTGGAGTTTCTTTATTGCTAGCTTCTGGTGGCAGAGTTCGAAGAACAATTTCTAGTGTGGCTTGTCACAAACTCTGAACTAAAGGCCTCGACATTCAGATGAGTTTCTACACATAGTAATTGTATATCAGCTTCTGGTACCATTCAGAGTTGGTGATATAGCTATGGACTATCCGTACTACTGAAAGCATGTTGTATTGTCTTATCAGCTTGTCAGCTCGAGTCTACAGTATTGCAAGGCTCAAGAAAAGCTGATATGTTCTATGGATGTCTACTCCTAACGGCTCTATTAGTACAAAGCCTCTTGAAGACTCAAAGGTTAAACGTGTTACACAATAGGTACAGAAATCTGTTGTGCATCCATCTTCAACGTCTCTTGTACTTTGGAGCAGAAGCAAAAATACTTGATCAAGTAACCTTCTCAATGACTAGTTTCTGGAAAGGCTATATATATGGATGAAGATTCAAGCCTGAATTTTTAACAAGGATTCTTCTGTTGAAAAAGCCTTAAGATTTCTTACCCCTGTATATATTTAAAAATCTTAAGTGCTTTAGGTCTTTTTTTTGGTGATCTCTTGTACCTCTGATGCTTGCATCATGTACACCTTATTCTTTATTCTGTTGAGCCTTTATAGTTTAGATTAAGTCTCCTGCTATGTGCTAGAACAAAAAGTCTTGTCTCATTGGGATTCAAGCAACAAGTCTTTAGCTAAGATGCTTAAGCCACGTAAGTCTCATTACTTAAGTGCTTGAGCTGTGAAAGTCTTATTCGGCTAGTCTGATTGAGCAAAAGCAAATTCTTAGACATGTGCTCTAAGCAAAGGTAAGTCTCAGCCAGAAGACAGATTGACAGGCGGCTCAATCTGATGGTGTGAGCAATGGAAAGACTTAGACATGTTTTCTAAGCAAAGGGAAGTCTCAACCAGAGAGCAGATGAGCAGGCGGCTCATTCTGACGGTGTGAGCAAAGGGTAAGTTTTAGATATACGCTCTAAGCATGGGAAGTCTTAGACAGTTGGTCTGAGCAGTTGTAAAAGTCTTATACAGAAGTATAAGAAATTGTAACCATGAAGTGGTTATAATGAAAAGCTCTTGTAAGGCAATGGGACTAGACTACTCTCAATTAGGTGAGGAACCAGTATAAATCTTTTGTGTCTTCTGCTGTTATCTTATCTACTTCAGCTGTATCTGCGGCCAACTGAATTAATTCAGAATTCGAACATCAGTTCTGATTCTAAGACTCTGATCAGAAGCTACATAATAAAAAAATGCGAAACACAATTCAACCCCCTTCTTGTGTACTTTTCACACCTTCAAGTTACAATGCCAAGCATCCTGTCTTTGATGGATAAAAGTTTGACTATTGGAAAGGTAGAATAAAAAGTTTATTTCTAGGCTATGATGCAGATCTTTGGGATATTGTCACAAATTGCTATGAAATACATGTATCTGCGATTGGTATTCCCATTCCCAGAAACAGAATGAATGATGATCAAAAGCGTGAGTTCAATAATCACCACAAATTCATAACTATCCTTCTCAATGCTATATCTTACAATGAATATGAAAAAATCACTAACAGAGATACATAAAAGGATATTTTTATTCCTTGAGAATGACACATGAAGGCGATACTCAAGTCAAGGAAACTAAATCTCTAACATTGGTCCAGAAATATGAAGCTTTCAAGATGGAAGATGATGAAACCATTGAGACTATGTTCTCAAGATTTCAAACCCTAGTTGCAAGACTTAAGGTTCTAGACAAAGGTTACTCTACACCTGATCATGACAAAAAAATCATAAGAAGCCTTCCCAAGAAATTGAGACCAATGGTTACTGCTCTGAAGCTATCCAAGGATCTGAACACCATAAGCCTTGTTAAGTTAGTCAGCTCTCTCAGAAGTCATGAAATAGAGTTAGAGGAAGATGAGCCTCGGAAAAAAGGAAAATATGTCGCTCTAAGATCTAGATCAGAATGGAACAAGTCTGGAAAGACCAAAGCTTTCCAAGCTGAGGAAGAAGAAATCAAATATTCTGATGAAGAAGGTTCTGATGATGAATATGAATTGTCCCTTCTATCCAGAAGAATCAAACAACTCTGGAAGAAAAGACAAAACAACTTCTGAAGGCCCAGAACAGAGGAGATCATCCAGATTCATCTTCAAGAGGAAGAACAAGCAAAGAAGTAACATGCTATGAATGCAAGGAGCCAAGACACTATAGAAATGAGTGTCCAAAGCTTAAGAAAGAAAGCCCTAGCAAATAAAGTTTCAAGAAGGACGCATTCAAAGGCAAGAAGAAAGGTCTCATGGCAACATGGGATAATTCTAACACTGAAGTATCAGAATCCACAGGAAACACAACAGAAACAGAGTTTGACTCAGAAGAGGTATTTTCTGAAATTTCTCGTGCTGATTTAGAATCATGTTTGTCAAAATCTCTGAATAGGTTTCAAAAACTTCAACGAAAATTCAAAAACCTGAAAAGGGCTCATGAATCTGAAGTTGAAGAATGCATTAAGCTAGGGAAAGAAGTTTCTAAACAAAAAGATGACAATTTTGTTTTGGAAAAAGAAAATACTTTTCTGAACAAAAAATGTTTAAAACTTGAATGAACTCTTTCTAAAGCTTCTCCAACTTTTGAAACCATCTTATATAAATATGATAATGCATTTCATACATTCTTGAACAATAGCATAGATAGAAGCAGAATGGCTTCCATGATCTATGGTGTTAGTCACAATGAGAAGAAAGGAATTGGTTATGATTCTGATGATGATGATGATGATCAGATTTCACTTCAAGAAAACAAAACAAAATCTCCCTTCTCTTATAACTACACACCATCACAAACAAACAAAATTATTGTTGCACGAAAACCCAAAGTGGTTAGAAACTCAGGGAAAACTAATCAAAGAGGACCCAAAATATTATGGGTACCAAAAGATAAAATAGTATATGTTGTAGATATCTTATGCAGTAGAGTCAAAACACCAGTCATGGTACTTGGACTCTGGATACTTGCGATACATGACGGGAAGAAGGCATATGTTCCAAAACCTGGAACTTAAAGATGTTGGGTATGTAGGTTTCGGAGAAAACCAGAAAGGAAGAATCAAAGGATCTAGAACTGTTTCTAACAGATCTCTTCCTTCTATATCTAATGTACTTTATGTTGAGGGTCTAATGCATAACTTGTTATCCATAAGTCAATTAAGTGATAATGGTTATGACATTATTTTTAATCAACAAACGTGCAAAGCTGTTAGTCAGAAAGATGGAATTGTTCTCTTCACTGCAAAGAGGAAAAATAACATTTGCAAGATAAAGCTTTCTGATCTTAAAAACCAAGATGTTAAATGCTTAATGTTTGTTAACAAAGAGCAGTGGGTGTGGAATAGACGCTTGGGTCATATTAGCATGAGGAGGATTTATCAGCTAAATAAACTTGAGTTAGTCAGAGGCATACAAAAGCTGAAGTTTACTTCATATGCTCTCTATTAAGCATGTTAGAAAGGCAAGTTTTCCAAAACATCCTTCATATCTAAAAATGTTCTTTCCACCTCCAGACCATTGGAGCCTCTACACATTGACTTGTTTGGTCCTGTGAAAACAACGCCAGTCAATGGTAAGAAGTATGGACTTGCCATTGTGAATGATTACAGTCGTTGGACATGGGTAAAATTCCTAAGGCACAAGAATGAGTCGCATTATATGTTTAATAGTTTTTGTTTTAAAGTGCAAAATGAGTTCGATTCTAAGATCTTTAGAGTCAGAAGTGATCATGGTGGCGAGTTTTAGAATCAGTGGTTTGAAGAGTTATTTGACTCTAATGGCATATCCCATGATTTCTCCTGCCCTAGAACTCCACAACTGAATGGAGTTGTAGAAAGTAAGAATAGGATGTTGCAAGAGATGGCAATAACAATGATCAATGAAACTAATGTGGCTAAGCACTTTTGGACAGAAGTTGTGAATACACGTATTACATTCGGAATAGGATATCTATCATACCTTTTGTGGAGAAGACTCCTTATGAATTGTGTAAGGAAAGATAACCCAACATTTCTTATTTCCATCCTTTTGAATGCTCTTGTTTTATTCTGAACACTAAAAGAATCTGAACAAGTTTGAATCTAAAGCACAAAAATGTATTATGTTGGGATACTCAAAACACTCTAAGGGCTACATAGTATACAATATAGAAACACGTATTGTGGAAGAGTTAATTCATTTTAGATTCAACGATAAGCTTGACTCAGAAAAGTCAAAGCTAGTTGAGAATTTTGCAGATCTAGAAATAACAATTGCAGGATCTGGAGAAAAGGAAAAAGACTCTGAGGATATAGATTCAAAGAGCACTGATAAAAATACATCAGAAGCAACTGAATGTCCTCCAACTCAGAAAAGGTAAAGGAATAGACAAACTGTTTCTGAAGAATTGATTCTTGGAGACAAATCTGAACCTGTCATAACAAGATCCACCTTCAAACAAACCGAGGAAATGCTTCTGGGATTGGTGTCTCTGATAGAACCAACTTTGTGTGATGAAGTACTTCAGGACAATGAATGGATTCTGGAAATGCAAGAAGAGCTAAATCAGTTCTCCAGAAATGATGTCTGGGATCTGGTACCAAGTCCAAAGGGAACTCATGTTATTGGAACCAAGTGGGTATTCAGAAAAAAATTAAATGAGAAAGGAGAAGTCGTCAGAAATAAAACACGACTGGTTGCACAAGGTTATCGTCAACAAGAAGGTATCGACTAGAATGAAACCTTTGCTCCAGTCGCCAGGTTAGAGTCTATCCTTCTTTTAATCTCTTTTTCTGTTAATCATGGTATTATCTTATACCAAATGGATGTCAAAAGTGTGTTTCTAAACGAATATATTTCTGAAGAAATATATGTTCACCAACCTCCAGGTTTTGAAAACGTCAAGTTTCTAGAATATGTTTTTAAACTTAAAAAGTCATTGCACAGTCTGAAACAAGCTCCCAGAGCTTGGTATGAAAGACTAAGTTCTTTTCTTTTAGAAAATAACTTTACCAGAGGTCAGGTGGACACTACTCTTTTCTGTAAGAACTTTGGAAATGATCAGATGATATGCCAATTTATGTAGATGATATAATTTTTGGTTATGCTAATCCATCTGTGTGTCTAGAATTTTCTAAGCTAATGCAGGCAGAGTTTGAAATGAGTCTGATGCAAGAGATAAAGTAATTTCTGGGAATTCAAATAAATCAAACTACAGAAGTCACGTACATTCATCAAAGCAAGTACACAAAAGAGCTCCTGAAGAAATTTGACATGTCCGGTAGCAAACTAGAAAAGACTCTCATGCATCCTACATGTGTTTTGGAGAAAGACAAGGTAAGTAAAAAGGTTTTTTAGAAGCTCTATCGTGGTATGATAGGTTGTCTTCTCTATCTGACTGCTTCTCGTCCAAATATTTTATTCAGTGTAGGTCTTTGTGCTCGATTTCAATCAGATCCAAGGGAAACTCATTTAACAGCTGTGTCATACCCCAAATTTTACCCCTAGACTCCATTATCATTTACATAATATTCTAGGTCAATCATTCATGCATAGCTAACCAATTATCAAGATATGGCTTTGTTTTGCTTCATCTGTTAATTAAGGTTTTGCCTTAAGAGGCTCAAGGGATTGATTAGTCAAGGTTTTGGATGGGTCATCAATCAATCAAGTTCTCATACACTTAAGAGATCTCCCTTCATCAAATATCAAATGCAATATGGCTTCATTACAATTTCTTCAAGATTCAAATTCATCTGGCCATGAATTAGGGGTTTTCAACCAAAGTCAACTTCATCTTTGACTTTTAATCAAGGCATGATCGCAAGCCTTGAGTCATGATTCAAGACACTCAAATACATCCTTTGAGTCCTTCCATGGGGTTCAAATAGCTCAAGAGATGGAAATCATTGAAGATCAAGAAGTGGAAACTCATCTGATACACAAGCCAATCACTGCAAAGTCAAACCTTTGACTTTAGGGTTTTTGATCAAATATGAGCTTCTCAAGTCAATTTCCATTGGAAACATGTTTGATGATTGAATTTGATCAAGAAAAATCAAGAGAAATGAGGATACTTGCAAAAAGGGCAACAAAAGAGAAATTGAATTTTTTTTCTAAGTTATGGAAGTACAATGATTTTTGTCCAACTTGCCAAGGCCATAAGTTCCGATCCAAACATCCATTTTATTCGCTCCAAAGACCAATTTGAAGAGCTCATTACATACTACAACTTTGTCCTTAAGGATGAATTCCCAAAAAGTGCATATATTTCAAGTTATGAAGCCAAGAAGTTGGTGTTTCATTCAAACGTGAAGTTGGACACTTAAAATTTTTTTGATGCAAATCTGCCTTGTAAAAGTAGCTGACTTTAGGGCCATTTTTCATCATGATCCATTTTGATTCAAGGAAAAATCAAAACATGAAACTTGTAGAGCATGTTTTAAGCTTTCCGAAGAGTCCAAGAACTCATATTTGCCATGCTTAAGCTATGAGATTCGAAGAGACAAAGTTGACCTTCCAAGCATGAACTTTAGGTCATTTTCATGTAAAAAAACTTGAAGCAAATCCAATCCAATGTGTCGCTCCCAGGATTTTCATCCAGGTACAAACGCGAGAGTGGCGCGAAAAATAGAGTCGCCAGCCGTGTAAATTTATCCCAAGAGAGGGAAAGGGAACACCGCATAAACCTGAGGAAGAGGGAAAAGAATGGTCATCGCAACCATATCCTGGGTTCGGGGGTCGGTTACGCGAGGGGAAGGTGCTAGCACCCCACGCGTCCATCGTACTCGATGGGATCCACGCTTGTTGTCTATTCTAAGGGTGAGTTATCATATCATCTATGGCTGTACTAACACGAGGAAGGGGAAAACAAAGACAGACTTGGTAGGACGTCGACGTCCTAGGCCTACGTACTCCCTTTGTGCAATGGGAAATTTAGAGTCAACGTAGTTCGGAACAAGTTCTTTTTGTGTTTTTTATGAGCGACGTTAAGTCCGCGTCCGGCAGTTAGGGTCGATGCCTGTTTGCGACTCAGACGGAAAGTAACGTGCCCTTTTTGAAAATAGCCTTTAGTTTGACAATCCCGAAGGAAAAAAAGGTTTGAAGTTTGTTTGTATTTTTTAGGACAGAAGTGACTTGAGTAAGTTCATAACTTGCATTGCACCAAAGTCTAGGGCATAGGGACGAATACTTAACGAATCGTCCCAAGACAGGACACTCGCTAAGCACTCTAGAAAGATGAGAGGAAGCCCCTCATTTCTCATTCCCCATGCTTAAGGCTCGTGCGCAATACACTTTATCCTTATTAAGTGTTTTCAAGAAGTTTTGAGATGAGAAGAGAGAAGACACAAAGGAAACTCTAAAGGGAAACTAAGAGTCCTAATGTTATCATGCATGGGCGACCTACGGTTAGTGAGGTTTGACAGCAGCCTAAGCCTAAAGAAAAGAAAAAAAGAGAGACAGAAAGAATGAGAGTGGACATGGATAACTATCCACACCCTTAAACAACTTACCTCAGCCTCTACATAAAAGGTTAGTACAAAACAGACATAAGTAAAAGAAATGAGACAAATGGAACCTAAACAATGACATGTAATGGCAATCAAGTGGCCTACAGTGATTCAAACATGAATTATGAAGTCAAAGACACAATCCCAAAGAGTGGCACAAGTGCCTTTTCAAACAAGTAATCAGACATGATCCAGGTTGTGCATACAAGAAGATCTCAAATAAAGCAATCAAACAATTAGCACAACACCTTCTAAAATCACCAAATTAATTATCAACATAGCTAAACCAGAATCAAACAACATATCAAAAATTCATGCCAAAATTCAAAACAAAAATCACTCAACCAATCATGCAAAGTTCAGATGAGAAATGTGGTTCAATATGCCAAAAAGGAGGACTAAAATGCAATATGAAAAAGTTTTTAAAATGAGAGAAAAATATTTTAATGCATTTCAGTGTGTTGGTGAAATGATGCAAAAGGAATGAGTTCAAAATAGTTTGTGGATGCAGAGAAATAAAATAAACAAGTTAAAGGTATGCATGATATGAATAATTCAAAAAGAAAATAAACAAATAAATATTTCAGACGCTAAAAATAAAATAAAAATAAAAAATAAAATTTGGAAATTTTTATAATATTATAAAAATGATGCATGAATTTTTTAGGAATTTTTAAATGCACCTATCTATTTTTAAAAAATAAAAATGAAAATGTAATAATTAAATTAAAATAAAAATAAAGAAATATGAAAAGGGGTGTAAATAGCAGCTGGATCACGTTGGAAATGCTAGTGGGCTGAAGGGGGTGTGTGAATAGGAAAGCCCAATGCCAAATAGTCCAATAGCGCAAGTCAACAGGCTCATGGAAATCAGTCAACGATTCAGACTTAACATTAGCCACAAGATCAATCAGACGCGCCACAATTAGTCAATCCAAATCAAAAGTAATCATGATCAATGGCCAATGATTAAGAGCACACCACAATTACCACATACTCATGCACACACAAACAATCAATACACAATGCACACCCCACGTGAGTCTCACATACGTTTTTTATTTGCTGGCATCATCTCAACCATACAATCCATCAAATGGACCACACCAAGTCAACAAATCAAATAATTAATCATGATCAGAGGTTCAAATTAAAAGTACACGGTAACATGCATAGGAAGCCACACACGTGATTATTAAATTAAAATCATAAAAAAAATAAAAAGAATAAAACGTGGCAAGCTGATGGTCGTGCGATGAAACAGATCAACGGTGGAAAAGTCGTCTCCTACCTCCAGCCACTCCACCTCGCCGGAACCCTTGCCAGTCGCCGGAGCTAGGGTTCCGGCCACCTGCAATGAAAAGCAACCCAGAAAACGCAAACCAATACACTGCCTTGACCAGAATTTCGTCAGGATCTCAAATATCACATCCAAATTCGCAAATTACCAATGCATAATGAAAAACGAAGAGAACAAGCTAGGGTTCCAAAACTTTAAACACACGATGCCATCAAACCACACGTCCAATTTCAAAAATAAATATATCAGAATGATCCATGGATGCCACACAACATTATGCGTGTTTAAAAGAGGAGTTTTAGGATCATGAAAAAAACACCAACCTGAGTTCACGCCTCCTATATCCTTGCTTTTAGCTTCCAATGATGGATGATTTGTACTCTGTGGATCCCCAGAAAGAAGATTGTGGAAGAACCTTTTGAAAAAACCTTGTGGATTGTGAGCTATGAAGAAATCAAGATTTAGGGTTGAAACTTGAACTCTCCTCCAAAAGCACGTGTTCAACCCCTAACCCTAGCATGAGTAAGTTTAAATAGGCTAGGTTAAACCACTGATGATCACTTGGGCCTTGGTAATTCTTTGTTTAATGAATTTTGGATGATTTTAGAAAATTGAATAATGTGAAATACACCCTCCTCCATGCATGGATATCCAAATATTTCATGATGGATCACTTATTCAACAATTGCTAATCACACCTAAATTTGATTTGGGCCTTGAGATGCCTTGGTTCATGATTTTTAAATAATTTGGCAATTTTGCATAATGGAGAATAAGTGATGAATAAACCATGAAACTTCTTGGTTTAAAGGCCAAAAATGCTCCTTAGGGATTGTTCTTTGATGTTGGAATGTGTCTTGAAGTAATGGAATTAATTATAGGTCACTATGTCCCAAAATGCAAAATTTGTGAAAATGGAACCCTAAAAACCACTTTGCCTTCTTTTGGCCATAACTTGAGTTTCAAAAATGATATGGAGACCCACTAGTACTTGTTGGAAAGAGGAGAAAAAGATCTTCAACTTTTATGTTTGAGTAAAATTCATTTGAAGCTTTCTTGATGATGAAAAGTCAAGTTGAATGTAGTGTAAGGACTTGCCCAAAAAGGAAACTTTCAAATTATAGGTCATTTCCATATTTAGCAACTTTTGTACCAACCCTTGATTCTTGATGAATGGTATGAAATTTGACTTTTGAAGACCATATAAGGATGTGAGACCTTGAAAACCCTGGAGAGAACCTCAAAATTCCACAGTTGACTTCCCCTCTCACTGTTGACTTTTACCCAATTCACCTGATTTGTAATCCATTGGCCAATTGAATCTCTCCTGAACCAAACTGATGGACAATCTTCCATTCCTAGATGCTTAGGGACCCAAGGAATACCATGGAATCAAGTCTTACACAAAAAAATCAGAAATAAACTGACTTTATAGCCAACCCTAATTTTGGTACCCTCAGTCTAGGAGGAAATAACACAGTCTCCAAATCTAAATTCCTCTGAATATGATGTGTATCCTCTCCAACAAAGATAAGATATGCCATTTGGTGATGATAAAAACCCAAGGAGCTTGCCCATTGGAGCAATAAACTGAAGAATCTCAAAACCTTAATTTCTACACTGGTTAGGGGAAAGTGATCCACTTGAACTCTCTTGCTTGACCCTTGGAAAAACATCTTCTCCTCTTGAACTTGCCTCAAGCACCTTGACCCCATGCTAAGAACCAATGATATGCACACATGATAATGCAAAAATGAAATGAAACATAAGTCAGTTAGTACTAAAGTAAGGAGGGGAAATTTTGGGGTGCAACACAATGCTGCAAATCCCTTGATTACAAGTCCATTTACTTGCAAATATCTCCTTAATCGGAAGATTGTACAATTTTTGGAGGCATTACACAAAGTTTTGAAGCATTATCCAAATGATCATGCCATTTATGGATGTTTTTGCCAAAAAAATCATACTTTCATTTGCATAAAGAAGCTTTAATCACAAAGTCCACTCTCTTGGTCTTTGCAATTGTTTCTTATGCACAAACCTTTTGCAAAGAATCAGAAGCAACCTCTCAACCACCCTACAACATTGTACCTTGCCTTGAAACCATGGAATTGCATGAAACCACATCATTCATTCTCAACAAAACCAAAACTCTATAACTTTAGATTCTAATAAGCCCTCAAGCTCTCCACTTTTCCTATAAATAGAGGCTTATAAGGTGCCTCAAAACACACTAGAAAACACCCTCAAAGCATTGCAAAACACTCTCAAGTTCAGAATCACCATCTTCACCATTTTCAAGCTTCACTTGAAGTGAAAATCGTGTCTCACAAACCAGAAGTTATTCACCTATTCCAACCATCCAAACACATCATACACATCATAAATAACTCATCCAAACACTCAAATCATATTTGTGTCACCTCTATCATCATCTTTCATTCTCACCATCATATTTACAAAAGGAATTGTGTGAAGGAATACAAACTGTTTCAAGGCAAACCAAGGATATCATTAACTTGCTGGAGGATCAAGGAGGCTCTTAGAATCATTCATTTTCTTCTGTAATCATTGTGAAGGGGCATTGGACCTTACTCCAATAGGTAAGGTTTTTTCACCTTGGAATTCATTTTTCATGCATAATTTGTGACTATTTATTGAAGCAAAAATGTAGTCTCTGTTGTGCTTAGTGTGGCCCTATGGTTCCTTGCATTATATCACGATCATATGTGAAGTTCTTGATGTTAGAAAGTTATTATTTCATAATTGTTTGTAACCTTCGTGTGCTTTGTACATTGAATTTTAGGCATAAAAATTATACCATGATAATCCTTGTGAAAAGTAGATTAATTTTAGTTTTTATAGTTTGTAAAATGATGGAGAAATGAATGAGATATTGAGGGAAGAAATCTGGAAAAAAAATAAGGAAAGGTAGGGCACGAGGGAAAGAAAGAAAGCGAGAACGCGAGTTAATGAGGATGGTGATGACGTGGTCGTTTCCATTATACCATGTGTTTTTAATATTTAATTTTATGATTCTATTTTAGACAATGGAAGTATCACCACCCCAGTGGTTTGTGCCTGCACGTTTGTGATGTTTGTGACCTAGAGGACTGGGGTTCGAATCCCCCTCGCCCCAGTCCTTTTGTTTTATTTTTTTCCATATTTCTGAAGCAAGTTTAATATATAATAACATGAAAGCGCTTTCTGATTGGGCCAAGCAACTTACCCAGTGGTAAATCCTTTTAATTTGAACATGAAAGGCGCATGTTCAAGCCCTTGGAGGGTCATTCCCAATTATTTTTATCACTTGGTATTTTCTTGTTTTTTTACAAATTCATTCAATCATAAATCCCAAACAACACATCATTTTGACTTGATTTTTTGTACTATTGGTCTTTACTATGCCTATTTTATGAATCCCTTTTATATTCCACAAAAATATTTATTTTTCACACACGTTTGCTTAGTTAAAGTTAGGCACATTTTTAGGTTTTTTAAGTCCTTAAGTGATGTTTTTGACTTGTTCCTTGATTCTAATTGTGCATATTGACTATTGTGAGTATAATACACTATGTATGAATCTTGTGTGATGTTGACAACAAGTTTCTTTGGGTTTGGCCTAAGTTTTAAGTACTTTAAGGCATATTTTTCCAAGTGTAAATAACTTGTTTTTCATGTATGTTTGTAAAACTTTCCTCATGACCTTTGCCATGATATTTGTTAATTCTTTCAAACATTATTGGAAACTTGTGTGCATGTAAATCCTTGTGCTTGTCCACTTTTATTTATGTGTTCATAAATACCTTGAATTTTGATAACATGTCTTCGTATGATTCCTAACTTGTATGTTTACCATGTTCAAACCTTTGTGATCTTTTAACTTTTGAATGTGATCACCAAGAACCATAACATGTATCTTTGGGTGTTACTTTGATATATTGAACCATGTTTAGGTGTTGCCATAATTTATCCATGATTTTTTGATCTTGTAAATTATATTCATGATTAAGTGTTGCTATAACTTGTCCATGTTTGTTTTGAATTCATGATTAAATGGTGTTAGTAAAACTTAATCAATGTGCTCATCTTGACTATACTCCATGTTTACCCTAGTTATAACCTTGAACTTTTCATCCACATACCATGCTGATATTGTTATATCCATGTTTGTTTTTAATCCTTGCTTGATTTTGTCATGTCTTGATTCACATGTTGTTATTGTTTCCATAACCATGATATTGCCATATCCTTCATGATGTTGTCAAATGTTGTCACATTCTCTTATATGTTCATATGTTGGCACTTATGTGCTTATGTTGTACATGTTATTGTCATAAACATGTTTTGATATGCCACACTTATATTGTCATTTTAGTCTTGTTAGAACTATGTCTTATGTATGCTTAGGTGTTGTAACATCTTTGTTTGTATGTGTTTACCTTGGTTTATATCATGTTTGTTTGTAACCTTATTAAGTCTTGAATGTTGTTACATCTTTGTTCATTGTTGTTACCTTGATCTTTTGTAACTTTGTCAAGTCTTATCTTAGATGTTGTCACATCTACCTTTGTGTCTTAATTGGTTGTTACCATTTGCATTTGAACTTTGTCATATCTTATATGATCCCTTGATTAACATCATGTTTGAATGTTACCTTTGTCACTTATAGTTGATATCATGTTTGAATATCATCCTTGCCCATCTCATCCATATTCACTCATATTGCTCATGTTTACTTTAACTTTGTCAAGTTATCCCCAAGTGATGTTAGCTTGTTAGCCTTCATCCTTATTTCTTCTCTTTTGTTGCCTAAATCCAAAGGAAAGATCTTTTTGTTGACTTTATGTCATAGGTAGCTTAGCCTTACCTTAATTTCCCTTATGACTTTGTTAAGCCATTAACCTTTTAAACTTAGCCTTAGGTTAGAGTTTGTAAACTCTGTGTAAGTGTTATTGTTATAAACACTTACCTCCCCTTGGAACCTTGATCATAATCAAGTGTTCTTCACCCCTTGTTAAGGTGAACTACGATTTCTCTGATTCCATCCTTGTAAGGATACGTAGGCATACGACCGCGAAGTCTTTGCGAGCATACTTAGTAAAACCTCTAGGTCTTTTCCCATAGAACATTTCCAAACAATAGAAAACAACAAATAACATAACAAAAATACAACAAGAGATTCCTATAGAGTACTATAGATACTTGGGGTGTTAATATCTTCCCTTAGTATAACCAACCCCCAAACCTTTAGATCTTTTTACATTGTTGTTACATTGCACAAATAGGGTCTTATTCGATCTTTTCCCTTTCCTTTGGATAAATTAAAGTTCGGTGGTAAACATTCAATGTTTTGTGATTCAAGTTAATATAATAACTTGATATCTGATTCTCACTGCAACAAGTTGTTAAGAGAATCCTAAGGTATTTGAAGGGAACATTTAACCTTGGCTTGATGTATGAGAAAACATCAGAATACAAGCTATCATGTTTCTGTGATGCAGATTACGCTGGAGACAGATTATAGCGTAAAAGCACTTCTGGAAACTGCCTGTTTCTGGGTAATAATCTCCTCTCATGGGCTAGAAAAAGGAAATCAACTATTGTTCTATCAACTTCTGGAGTAGAATTCATCTCAGGATCACTTTGTAGTACTCAAATGCTTTGGATGAAAAATTAACTTGAAGACTTCCAGATATATGAGAGTAACATTCCTATCTTTTGTGATAACACGACTGCTATTTGCCAAAGTAAGAATCCAATTTTACATTCTATAGCTAAATACATAGAAATAAAACATCATTTCATTAGAGACTATGTTCATAAAGGAGTTATTTTTTTAGAGTTTATAGATACAAACCACCAATGGGCTGGTATCTTCACAAAACCTTGGCTGAAGATACATTTCTGTACATTCTGAAACATTTAAAAATGGAACTCTGTCCAGAATGAATTTTCTTTCTAATGTGTTCAACTCTCTCTGTAAAGTTATGATTCTGACTTGTGCTCATATTTTTTTTACTTTATCTTTTTGATTTAATGATACTTCCACAAGTTAGACGGGGTCTTAGTCAGAAATATCTCAATTCAGAAACCTATTGGTATTCTTGACTCTGAGAACATCTAAACCGTGTATTTTCAAACCTGTGGCTATGATTTTTTTGGACACTTGTCTATCTCAAATTATACGTTATCGGTTGAAGCGACACCTCGAGCGATGGGATGTCTTGAGAATAGGTTTAAAATCATTACTAATATTTATTACTCTCCCCATTGTTCATTTTCAATGCATAGTAATCATTTTGTTCTCTCTTATTATATATTCACTCTTCTCACTCTCACACACTACACTACTCACTCCCCACACTTCATCTTCTTTAACCCTAAAACCTTTGTTTTCTACAACTACCTTCATCTATGGATGCTCAACAAGAAGTTGTTTACGAATACTCTCAAAAAAAGCAACAACAAAGTCAATCTTCTCAACCCTTGGCTGCCAGCACCATGCCTTCAAAATCTACAACATTGCATCAATCTTTGTCTACTTTTCAACCACTTCCGGTTAATTATATTCTCGATCATCCTACTCACATTAACTTGGAAACACCATTTGAGCAACTGGAAGTGCTTTGTGAAATTCTAGTAGATTTTAATAATCTAAAGGAAAATGGTTTAGATTTGACTAAGGAAATCCACAAGCAAGGATGGAGTAACTATTTTAATCGTCTTTACAGACCCATCTACAAAAATCTGATAAAGGAATTCTGGAGATATGCCGATGCTGATGAAATATATATTGTTTCTCATGTTCTGGGTGTCAAGTGTGTCATCATCGAGAAGTCAAACTCTACATTGCTTGGTATGAAGAACGCAAGAGGAAAACAAGTTTACAACATGAACCCTAGGTCAAAGATTCTGAATCAAGAGATTAACCCTGCAATCTTATCTCAAGTTTCTGAAAGAAAATCTAAGAATCAGGAACTTCACAAGAATCTCTTGGTATGGATCAAGATCATTCTAGGATGCATTCATCAAAGACCAGCATCCAAATCTTCTGACTATGTCAACACTGATCAGAAGTTTATGTTGTACTATCTGATGAATGGAGAACCGGTGCACATTCCTTCCATTCTCTTCAAACATCTCAGAGATGCTGTCAAAGAAACCAGAAACAATGCGAAACCTAGAAACTACATCCCTCTGGGTAAACTTATCTCATATATTTTCATCGAAAATGATCTCCTAGATCATTTAATGCGTCTGAATATGATGGATGTCATTATAGTGGATATTGGAAAGCCACTAAACGGGAGAATCTCAAGAGTATGGGCCTTATTGAGAAGGTTCTGGTTAAACTAACTATTCATACAGATTCGAATAGTCTAAAGGATAGAAGGACGGTTGTTGAGGAATTTCCTCTTTTCACCAAGGTTGATTCACCAGAAGCTATAGAAGAATATCTCAAAATGCTTGAAGCTGAAAGCCATGATGTATCTGGATTCTCTTATGATGATCTTCTAGATGCTCCTTCTGATATGAAGAAAAGACAACGTGAATCACCTCAGAAGAAGCCTGAGAAGAAGAATAAGAAACTCAATCTGGGAGAAGTTGTAAAACCTCATAAGTTTTCTGCTCTGGCTTCCTACCTAATTCCTTCAAGTAAGTCTTTTGGCTCTCAATCTGTTGCATCTGGTTCTGATACTAGAACCCTTACTTCATCAATACCTCCACCTCCTCCACTTATATCGACCATAATTACAACTACATCCATCCCACCTTCACCATATACTATTTCAGCTCCTTCTGAAAAATCCAAAGTGCCATCTACACTATCTAAATCAACCATCTCCCAAACCACCAAAATTTCTGAAACCACCCCACAAACAACAACCATATTTTCCAAACAACAACAACATCTGAAACCATTCCCAACACAACAATCAATTCTGAAATTATTCCAAAAACAAATTATGAAATAATCATCCCCATAACAATTTTCACCACAACACTATCTAAATCACTTCTTTCATTTGCTTTCTCATCTACAGCCAAAATTGTATTCCCAGATAATTTTCCCATTAACATCATTCAACCAATTTCTGAAAACGTAACTTCAGAGCCCGTACCTACCTCAGAACCTATAGCTATTTCCATCTCCACAACAAATACCACTTCCACATTCCAGGACATCGCCAACATATCTAACCATTCTAATCCAAACTCACCTGATCTGAACAATGATCACAACATGACAAATGCTCCTTCATAATCTAATAACATCCTTACTGAGAAATTTGATTTTGACAAAGAAACCTTATCTGATCATGAAACCTCTGACCTTCAAACTCCTAGCCCGAACCTTGATGAAGTAATATATAGTTTCAAGGACTATGCAGAAAGGAGAGTTAAGAAGTGTAGCTCCAGTTTTTTGTGAAGCGACCACTACCTCTTTTAGTGCTACTTTCTGATTTCTATATTTATCCTATGAAGCTTAAAAAGAAGGGGAAGATATCTTAAACTAACCCTGCGTGCAAATGTTTTCCTTTACAAATGTGAAGAGATCTGGAATCGGGGGTTGGTTATACAAAGGGAAGCTATTAACACCCAGGGTATCTATAGTAATCTATAGGAACCTTTATTTGTATATGTTTCTACTATTGAATTTCTCGGTTGCTTAAATCCATTTGCTGTTGATTGGGAAAGTTTTTCCTTTGTGAAGGTTGAGGAGATGTTTTTGTTGTTTTTGGGTTTTCTATTGTTTTTGGGAAGGTACTTGACCTAATATTTTTTATTAGTGCGCTCGCTAAGATTTTGCAATCTTATGCCTACGTATTCCCATAAAGAGACCTAGGGAAATCAAAGCGTTCGTAGTTCCTCCTATTCTATGGGAGGAAATTATTTGGTGTCTTGTTCAAAACCCAAGATTGAAGCTAAACGAGTATTTGTGTCTTGTTTAAAGCTCAAGATTGAAGCTAAAAGTGTATTTGTGTCTTGTTTAAAACCCAAGATTGAAGCTAAAAGTGTATTTGTGTCTTGTTTAAAGCCCAAGATTGAAGCTAAAATAGTGACTAAGAGAGAATTTGTCATCTCTAAAGGGAGATATCTCACCTATTCATCACAAACATTGAAGAATTGATTTATAAGGGAAGTTGATTTAACTGGGATGTGTGGAATCCAGCAATGCCACATCTTCCTTTATAGGAGAAGTGAAATGTCATGAAGGAAAAAGCTTTAACTCAGTGTAGAACAATGCCATTTTTTCCTTTATGAATCTTTCATTCTAAGAGAGGGACATTGACTTGGATGTGTAGAATCTAGAGGTTTGCCACTTATATCACTTAGATGAAATAGAACGTCATCCATGATAAGAGAGGGACTCCAGCTTGGATTTTTGAATCAACAAGTGTGCCACTTACATCAATTATCTAGAAAAAAGTTTTATTTATTTGTTTTAAAATGTGATGTATAGAGAAAATATCCTCCTACAGAGAGGACTCATAGTCTCATTTGTGGGGATGTTAAATTTTGTGCCTTGATCAAAGCCCAAGGTTGAAGCTGAAAAAAGTTGAAAACTGACTCAACTGGGGGAGCATTATATATGTTTTGTACAAAGCCCAAGATTGAGGCTGACTGGGGAAATCATTATATGAAGCCTAAGAGGAGGCTGAGGGAATCTAGGTAGAGATTGACTCTTGCTGAGGAAATTTAAATCCAAGAGAAGGTTCAAACTGCTCTGAGGAATCAGAAAGGAAACTAACTCTTGCTTAAGAGAGTTGAATTATTAAATTCCACAAAGGCTTTGATTCTTTTGGGGATTTCAAGTGACCTTTTCTCAACTTTCAAGAATCACAACTTCTTCAATTTTCAACATATGGAGCTCATTATTTTTGCACAATATTATTTGTGATACTCTCTACAATATTGCTTCAATGATCAAAGTCAAATTGTGCTTGGAAGGCCATGGAATTCATTTATACATTATAGGTCATTTTCAGCCATTTGGACTAAGAATATTTCAAGTTTGGTTTGCCAGATTTTTGTGCCACTTCAACATGACATAAATTTTTGCTCAAGCATCCAAATGAAACCTGTCTTGGCAAATTGTGATCTTTGTCATGATGTTAACAAATTGCAAAAGGAATGGGATCAAAAAGCATCTTGTACAAGATGCCCCATTGATGCAAACATGGTTACTTGGAACTGAAGTTTTGCACTATGATAAAACTTTTTACCTCAACCAAAACTCAATTACAAGCCAAATTACCACGTGTTTTGGACCTAAACATGTTTAATCAAGTTTCCAGAAGTTAAATGACTCATAAAACGCATGATTTGGCTGAGTTTTGAGCAATTTCAAGTCACATTTTTCTCACTCGGAGGGTGCACACGGATTCATTCAATTCTGGATCATTCCACCCTCTCATCATTCCATCATCTTCAGCTATAAATAGAGGATCATTCCACACTGAAAACCAAGCTTTTGATAGCCAGAAAACCCCTGCTTCACTCTCAAAATTTCTTCAAAAAGTGGGCTATCGTGTTTTGATTTCCAGTAGGTTTTCACTCAATTTCTTGATTCAGTTAGCTCCATTGTGTTCCTATGAAGCTTCTGCAACAATTCCCAAGCTCTAGCAGTCCCTGAATTACTCCAACCAAATCCAGTTTCAGAGATATTTCTATTTTTTTTGGACAAGGTAGTTTAAAGCTTCATTTTCAATCAAACAAGTTACCACAGTGTAGTTCTTTGCTTGCTGATTATTTTCCCTAACTTAGCTGGTGTTGATAGCTTGTGTTCATCATTTAATTTTTGTTTTCTTATTTTTCATTTCACTGAGTTTTCTCTGCAATTCTCTCTACTCTCTTTCAATAAATGAAAATGGAGTATGAGGTTGAGTTTGCCTTGATAAGAAGGTTGCAATGATGGTGGTCTCATGCTCTCATGTTACCATTTAGCAATCTCTGGTGACTGGTTCACCGGAGAAGATGACCGGAGAGGCTGAGGACAATGACCTGAGTAGAGACACATTGGCATTTTGAAATATTTTCATTGGCTGATTTCAAATGAGATTCTGTGTGATTTTTGAAACTAAATTCCACCATGCGCGCTCATGTCTCAATCATCAGATATGCCAGCATGGATTAGTGAGATAGATCCAATGCTCCATGTTTTTTCTTCTTTTATTAATTTTTTATTTTAGTTTTAAATTGCATTTTCATTCAAAATTTCATAGAAATTTCATTTTAACTCCAAAAAATACCAAAATAATTTTTTAAATTCTCTTTTATTTTTCTCTTTCTGATTTTATATTTTTCATATTTTATTTCCATTATTTTCTATTTTTCATTATTTTTCTCATTTTTGAGCATTTTAATTAGTTTAAAAATATATTTATGCATTAAAAAATTCGCAAAAACTTTATATAGCATTCTTGACTTGTTTGTGACTTGCTTGATTTTTCTTAACCATTTGTGATTTAATTTGATGCATCATTTTCATTTTCATTTTAAATTTCATTTTAGTGCATTTTAATTCATATCCTTGCATTTTATTTTAGTTTGACTTGTGTTGACTGTTGTTGGCCTTGGAACTTAGTTGATTTGATCATAAGTTTTATCAAACTCAATGGATCTTGGGTGTTGATGGGGTAAAACCCCTAATCCACAAAAATGGATGATTGATTTTGATGATGACTTGATCATCACTTGGATCCAATTTGGTTTTTCTATCTTGTTTGATCCTCTCTTCTTAATCTCTTTCTTTCTTTTTTTCACCTTTTTTTATCAATTGGAGGATGTGTAGGTCATCTTGTTCATGAGATATTGAATGATGCTTGATGAACTTTCATCATTTCAAATATATCATTTGATTGATCATTTAATCAATTGAGGTACTTTTGATTGATGCATAAGTTTGTTCAAAGTATCATGAGAGGTTGATTGATATAATGGATCCATCTTTCCTGGAATTAGGTCTTGATCAACCTTGTTTTGACTTGTGCTACATGTTTTAGGAGTATGATCTTTATATCATATCTCTAACATGTATGGTACATAAATTGTTATTGATCGGTCTCCCATAGTATGATCATCCTTATATATTGTGCTACGATTGCTTAACATAGCGGTAATTTATCCTTAATCAAAAAGTGATCATTTGGTCCAATTTTAGATACGCGTCATCTTTAGTTTAGATGTAAATATCCTATCTCCATAGTGTGTAGATTCTTTTCCACCTAAGAGAGCTAGTGGCATACTTGTTGATTTTATCCAAGTTGGAGCCATTCTCAAAGGATGATGCAAAGTTCTCACACTTGTTGGGTTGATTAGTTAAGAAATATACTTTAAATGAAAAAATATCTTCTTCATTAACACTAACACTAACTTTAATTGAACTAACTTTTACTTTATGCTCTTCATTTTTATGCACTTTTATCTTTATGCTCTTTATCTTTATGCTTTTTATTTTTATGCTCTTTATTTTATGCTTATAATTTCATATCATATTTTCATATTGTTTATGTTTATGCCTTTTTCTCTTTGTTCACATAGACTTTCTTTTTCTTTTTAAGACATTAATAAAGGCTTAAACCATTAAAAGACTCTCAATGCTTCCTTGGACTATTTGGATACTATCCCTTGTATTGGATTTGGAGTTTTGGACTTAGAATTAGGTTCTTTGCCATATCCTTTGAAGTTGTGATTTGAGACCTTGGATTTCATTTAGTACTTTGACTTTGAGTTGACCTCTTATGAAGACTTAGCTTGGAAACTTGGTTTTCATCTGATGCTTGGTTATTTCTCTCCTTATCTTATTGCCTATCTTGTTGCCTAAGTCCAAAGGATGGAAGTCTTGGCTTGTTTATATCAAAAGTTTGTATCTTTGTTAGATCTTTTCTTTCCTAGATTTTATTTTTATACTTTAGGATAGTCTCTTCATCCCCTCCCCTTCTTAAATTTTCACAATCTTCTCTCTTTTTCAAAACCGTCTTCTTTCAAACTAGAACCTCTTTCTTAATAAACCTTGACTTTATCAAGTGAATTTTCAAAATGTTTTTTTCTTAATAAATACTAATCAATCTTAAGCATACTTAGACCATTTTCAAAAGACTTAAAAAAGATAAAACTCATTCAAACCATTTTGTGCCTTTGTGCACTTTTTCCTTTTAACTTTTTCATAAAATTTAGACATGAGTCATTTCCATAGTTGAGATGTGATCCTCCTATCCCCATAGTATTTTTAAAATTAGTTGATTCTTTTCCACCTTAGAGAGTTAGTGTCATACTTGTTGATTTTATCCAAGTTTGAGCCCTTCTCATGGTGATGCAAAGGTCCATTTTCACATACTTGTGGATGATTAGTTGAAGTTATCTCCTTAAAATGAAAAGTTGCTTTTCATCTAAAATGAATCATAACACACCATTTTTTTTACCATGAACTACGAGGTTTTGATCCTCCATTGCACTTTGTGGGTACGTAGACACTAGGCTCAAGAAGTCTTGTCAAATAGAAAATTATTAAAAAATACTTCTCTTCTCACTTCACCAATCTTTTGGAAACAACATTTTTTAAACCAAACGCTAGATTTTCAAGAGGTTCCTATAGAGTACTCTATACGTTTTGGGTGCTAACACCTTCCCTTTACGTAACCAACCTCCTTACCCTTGTCTCTATTTTTATTAGTTTTTGTTTTAAAACTTCTTTAGATTTTGTTCGCTCTTTTTCCTTTCCTTTAGAAAACTAAAAGTGTCGTGACGACTCTTGTTTTATGAGTTAAGTTAATCAATAACTTACTCTCAAATTTTCTCACTACAATACGCAATGCATCAAGCATGATTTTTGTTTGGGCAAAGTGATTTAAGAAATATTTGATGGTTCACATTCCCTCAAGCACGAGGCCTGTAGGAGTGATGTGATTTAAGCAATATTTGGCAATTCACAATTCCTCAAACATGAGGCATGTACAGAAAAAATGGTTTAACAATATTTATATTTCACAATCCCTCAAGCACAAGACATGTAGGGGTAATGTGATTTAACTAATATTTTACATTTCATAGTACCTCATGCATGATGCTTGTAGAGGAAAAGTGTTTAAGTAAGGTGATCTATTTGTTATCCATGGTCATGTTACTAAGGTTATTATTCATTTACTCGTGTAATTTAAGTGAGACTATTCAACATCTCTTTAAATGAAAAGAAATAGAAAAAACCCCTTTGAACTTCACTCTTCAGTTTATCATGATTAATTTTGTCTCGAGAATGACCATTTAATCAAGTCCACTCATTAATTTTCTAGTGTGGAAGTGGAGTCATTGATGCTCTATCATGCTAATGATGGTTTACAATCTAGAAAGGTGTGTCTATGAATGTATAATATCATACTTATTTTTCTTTTTCTTTCATCGTTCTCTTGTGTAGCTAACCCCTATTCTATGTAAAATAATATTTAATTTCTCTCATTTTCCTTTCAAACTATATCCAATCAACCATTTTCAAAGCCTAACGACATAAACATCATTCTCCTCCTATTTATCTTTCCATTTCATGTTTCTAGAATGGTATTTAACAGAGATTATGATGAGAATGGTAAGGTAGTTGGGTCGGATACCCATGAAAAGAAATGGAAGTTGTGGTGTCATTGTATTGATAGTTCTTGGCGGATAGACACAAAGGAATATTGAAGGCTTTTCAAAATAGAGATGTTCATGAGCTACGATAATAGTTCTAATAGCTTTGATAGTGACCCGTTAAATGTCAAACTTGCTTTAAATTGATCCTTAATTCTTGACATTTTTCAACTCTTTTGTTATGTTTTGTTGGATTTACTCCATGATATCATGTTATTCTTCAATATTGTTGAAAATACATTTGATTGCTTTGATTTGTTTGTTATTGTGCAGAAATTAGGCATAGAAACATCAAAGTGTAAGACACGAGTAATTGGACAAGGAAGCCAAAGGAAAAGAAGAGATTCAAGATGTTCGTTGTGTGAACAACCAGCGAGTAGTAGTAGCGAATGTTCGCTGGGTGAACTCATGGCGAAGTCCCAGCGAACCCACTCAATAGAGAGTCAGTAAGGAAAGGGCACTAAGTTCGCTGGGCGAACTGGTAGCGAATGTTCGCTGTGGCGAGGTCTCAACAAAGGACCAGCGAACCATCCCAGACTAGAGTCAGTAGCTAAAGGGCCATAAGTTCGTTGTGCAAACTTGTGGCGGGGTAGTTTGCAGGGCAAAGAATTGCTTGTACAGTGAACTTCAGATATTTCTCAGGGGCAGTTTAGCTGTTCAGAGGCACTTCAAGTGCCTAAAAGTGAGTTCGCTGGGAAAAGAAATGGTTCGCATTGTGAACATGACAGATTCCAAAAGTACTATATAAGTACTTTTCATATTGTTTGGGGATCATAACCCATTTTTCATACCAAAACTTCATTTCTCAGTATTTCTTCATCAAAAGGTGATATTTTGCAAATAGAAGCTGGATTCGCATCCGAGTTTGATTCTTCGACGTGGATGCTCATTCATCTTCTTCCAAAACTTGTAAAACAAGCTACCATGATTATGGGTAGCTAATTTCCTTTGTATGAAAGGTAGATGTAGTCTACCATTAGCTTGTATGTAATTCTTTTGATTGACCTTCTATGTGAACAAGTGATGATTAATATATGATTAATATTTTTGTTCTTAATGATCCATGCTTGTTTTGTAAAACTCTAGACATAGATTTTGTGAAACTTGACCTAAAGTATTCATATATCGGTTTATAGATTGGAGAGATCGGTCTATGGTCGATAACTGCTTTGTGTTGAACTTAAAGCTTACTATATTGGTTGTTATATGGAGAAATCGTGTAGCGATGAATACAGTATTTCTCACGATGCCGCTCTAGAGATAGACGGTGTTGAGAGAATGTGAGACGATATTAATCGAATCCGACTTCACATGCAATATTGAAAGAATATGTATAAGTTAGGGTAGATGAAAACTACTTTTGATATACTTTGTTAATCAAACTCTTTAGAATTTATAAGTTTTGCTACTAAAAACGTGAAAATTTTATGAACAAAACTTTGATAACCCTTTTTCTTGAAACAATAAAATGTTGAAAGACAAGCATCAAAATATCTGCAATCCCTGTGGAGACGATAACAAAAACCTTCCTTTAATTACGATTCGAACAAAATGGGGTCGTTGCCGGGGATTGTTTGATATTGCAAGAATTGCAATAGTTTATAGATTTAAGAATTTTGTATTGTATTCTTTACTCTGTTTATTTTTCTTGTGCTACTTAATTTATTTGGTTAAGTGTGCAGATTCTGTTTATGCGAGGAAGTGTACCTGCGGACCAATTTCTTTTCGATCATGAGATTGAAAGAACCGCTCATAGGCTCGATAGCAGAACTAGACAGAGGAGGCAACATGCTAAAGAAAGACAAGAACACGGAGAAACTTCTTCATCAACACCCATTGTTACGCCAATCACGGTCGAAATACCACCACCACCCCCTGCTTTAACCCCATGTGTTAACAGTCCAAGACGCAATGCTCAGTTTGTGCGCAACGCCCATAATGGGAGACATTCTGAGATGAAAACGGGTATCATTGCTCTTTTGTATCAAAATCCTTTTACTGGTATGGGCCATGTGGATTCGTTCACACATCTCACCAAATTCTATGAAATTGCAGGTGCAACAGGAGCGCCGGAAGCGGAAGATGAATCCTTGTTTAAGATACTATTTCCGCATTCCTTAATCAGGAAGGCGAAGGAAATGGTATCTTGATCAATCAACTCTAGTGATGAAGGATTGGAATTTATTGGAAGAAAAGTTCCTTGAACGGTTTTCCCTCCACAATAGATTTATGGAAGTGAAGACAGCGATATTGGTGTTTGCTCACGGTGGAAATGAATCTATCAATGAAGCTTGAGGGAGGTTCAAATCTATGTTACGAAAATGCAAAGGCCACGATTTCATGAATTAACTCAAGTACGTATCTTCCGTAATGGGCTCCAATTGGTTCACAAGACTTTTTTGGATGCTACTTCGGGTGGATCATTAATGTCCAAAAGCGCTGAAGATGCAATTACTATTATTGATAGGATGGCACTCAATGATCATCAAGGAAATCACAACTGTGGTACACCTCAAAAAAAACCGGGCATTTGGGAACAAATGATGCTATTCTTACTCAAAACAAATTACTCTCGCAACAAGTGGAGTTATTGACAAAGAAAATCTCAAAGCTTCCACAACAAATCAAAGAGGTGTAAGAAGTTCCCAACCAAAACCAACATGTAGCAAGTTGTGAACTTTGCAAAGTTGATCATCCTACTGGTTATTGTCCACCGGTCGTTGAAGAATCCAACTATGCGGGAAACAAAAATCAAGGCTATCAACCAAGACCACCATATCAAAGCAATAACCAAGGCTACCAACCAAGAGGTAATAGCCAAGGTTACCGAAAAGGGTGGAGGCAAGAGTCGAGTTCTTCAAACGGCCACCTTACCAAAATTATAACCAACCGCAACCAAACCAAGGAGGAGGCTCTAAGATTGAGGTAAGTTCCAACCAATTTATGCAAATGTCTATCTCCACTCAAAAAAAGTACGGATGCGGCAATTTTGAATCTTGAGACTGAAGTTGGACAATTGTCCAAGCAACTAGCCGACCAACATAAAGAAACCTTTCCGGCTAATACTCAAGCGAATTTGAAGGAGCATTGCAAGGCCATCTTTAAAAGGAGTGGAAGAACAATTGGTGGGGGAGTTGAAAAAAATGTTGAAATTGAAAAGGAGGATGAAATTGTTGAGGAGGAAGTTGAAAAAAATGTAAAGGATGATGTAGTTGAAAAGAAATGGAGAAAAGAGAAAAAGAATAATGATAGGAAGGGAAAGGATAAAGTGAACATCCCCATTCAAAATTTTCCTTATCCTCATAGTCCTACAAAAAGGGACAACGCAAGGCAATATGCTCGGTTAATGGATATGTTTAATCAATTGCAAACCAATATTCCATTTGCCAAGGCATTGGAGTAAATGCCTACTTATGCGAAATTTATGAAGGATATCATCACCAAGAAGAAACGGTATACAGACAAAGAAATTGTAGTTGTTGATGTTAGTTGTAGTGCAATTATTCAAAGGACTCTTCCTAGGAAGCAAAGTGACCCGAGAAGAGTTACATTACTGGTTACCATAAGTAATACCTATGTTGGTAATGGGTTGATCGATTTGGGATCTAGTATAAATTTGATACCATTGTCAATTGTTAAAAGATTGGAACACATGGAGTTGAGGGCTACTAGGATGACTTTGCAATTAGCTGACAAATCCATTACCCGTCCTCACGGTGTAGCGGAAGACGTATTGGTGAAAGTTGATAAGTTTTTATTTCCTATCGACTTTGTGGTGATAGATATGGACGAAGATGATGACGCTCCTTTAATTCTTGGAAGGCCTTTCATGAAAACATCAAGAATAGTGATTGATATGGATGATGGTCTAATGAAAGTGCGAGTACAAGATGAAGAAGTTTGCTTTAATCTCTTTGAAGCCATGAAGTATTCAAAAGAGAAGAATGATTGTTTTCGTCTTGATGCAATGGAGGAAGTGATTGAAGAGGTGAAACGAGAAGTTCATGTTGTTACCCCTTTGGAAAAAGTTCTTACTCATGCTTTGCTTAGTATTAATGAAAGTGAAGAAAATGAGATTGAAAAGTGTTTGCGAGAACTTGAAGCTTTTGAAGAAGTTCCTCCCTTGGAAGAACTTGACGAAGAGTTGAAAAAAGAAAAGGTGGAGGACAAAAAAATTGAGTTGAAGATTTTGCCTCCTAAATTAAATATGTGTTTCTTGATGATGGGGGGCACAAACCGGTGATCATAAGTAACGAACTAACCATGAAAGAGGAAGAAAAATTAATTGTAGTGTTGAAGAAGAATCAAAATGCTATGGGGTGGACTCTTTATGATTTAAAAGTAATAAGCCCTTCCTATTGCATGCATATGATCTTAATGGAGGATGATTTTAAGCCGGTAGCTACACCTCAACACCGTTTAAATCCTACCATGAAAGAAGTTGTTAGGAAAGAAGTGGTGAAGATGCTTGACGCCAGAATGATTTGTCATATTTCTGATAGTCCGTGGGTTAGTCCGGTGCAAGTGGTACCGAAGAAAGGTGGGATGATTGTGATTCGTAATGAAAAGAATGAATTAATTCCAACAAGAACCGTGACCGGTTGGAGAATGTGTATCGATTACTGTAGGCTAAACAAAGCTACAAGGAAAGATCACTTTCCCTTAACTTTCATGGACCAAATGCTTGAGAGGCTCTCTAGTCAGAAATTATATTGTTTTCTTGATGGTTATTCGAGTTACAATCAAATTATTGTTAACCCGAAGGATCTTGAGAAAACTTATTTTACACGTCCTTTTGGGATCTTTGCTTATAGTAGGATGCCTTTTGGGTTGTGTAATGCGCCGGCTACTTTTCAGCGGTGTATGCAAGCCATATTTCTGACTTGATTGAAAAATCCATTGAAGTTTTCATGGATGACTTTCAGTTTTTGGGTTGTCATTCGATCTTTGTTTGAAAAATCTGGACATTGTGTTGGAAATGTGTGTGAAAACTAATCTTGTGCTTAATTGGGAGAAATGCAACTTCATGATTACGGAAAGAATTGTGCTCGGCCACAAAGTTTCTTTAAAGGGGCTCGAAGTTGACCAGGGCAAAGTGGAGGTTATAGATAAGTTGACACCGCCAATGAATGTCAAAGGAATTAGAAGTTTTCTCGGACATGCTGGATTTTATAGGAGGTTCATCAAAGACTTCTCAAAGATTGCATAGCCCTTGAGAAATTTGCTCAACAAAGATAAGTCTTTTGAATTTGATGACTCTTGCATGCATGCTTTTAATTCTTAAAAATAAAGTTTGACTACCATACCCATAATCACGGCTCCCGATTGGAAACTTGATTTTGAACTCATATGTAATGCTAGTGATTATGTCGTTGGTGCGGTACTTGGTAAAAGAAGAACGAAACTTTTTCATGCTATACACTACGCAAGCTAAGTGTTGAACGAAGCTCAAATCAATTATGCCACTATGAAAAAAGAGCTTCTTGTGATAGTGTATGCATTGGAAAAATTCCGCCCTTACCTCATTGGGTCTAAAGTAGTTATTTACACAGACCATGCGGCGATTAAGTATCTGTAACCAAACCAGATTCTAAGCAAAGGCTTATTAGATGGGTCCTTTTGTTGCAAGAATTTGAACTTGAAATTCGCGACAATAAGGGATCCAAGAATTTGGTTGTAGATCACTTATCCCGTCTGGTGAATGTGGAAGTAACTAAAAATGAATTGAAGGTTAAAGAGGAATTTATGGATGAAAATCTATTTATGGTGCAAGTTAGGACTTGGTTTGCCAATATCGCAAATCACAAAGCCGTTGGAGTGATTCCAAAAGTCCTAACTTGGAACCAAAGAAAAAAAATTTACGCGATGCCAATTCTTATATTTGGGATGAGCCGTATTTATTCAAACTTGGTGTTGATAACCTTTTGAGAAGGTGTGTTACAATTGAGGAGTTAAGGAGTATTCTTTTGCATTATCATAACTCACCTTATGATGGTCATTTTAACGGATTAAGAACGACAATGAAAATCCTTCAATCGGGCTTTTATTGGCCTTATTTATTTAAAGATGCTCGTGTGTATGCTCAAACTTGTGACAATTGCCAACGGAGTGGAGGAATTACAAAGAGAAATGAGATGTTATTACAAAGTATGTTGGAGGTGGAAGTTTTTTACTGTTGGGGAATTGATTTTGTCGGTCCATTTCCATCTTCATTTTTGTGCGAGTACATTCTAGTTGTTATGGACTATGTGTCCAAGTGGGTGGAAGCAATAGCTTGTGCTAAGGCAGACGGTAAAACAGTGATAAAATTCCTGAAGAAAAACATTTTTTCGCGTTTTGGTATGCCTAGAGTGTTGATAAGTGACGGAGGATTCCACTTTTGCAACGCTCCCTTAGAAAAAGCCTTGGAGCATTATGAAGTTAAGCACAAAGTGACATCGCCATATCATCCTCAGGCTAATGGTCAGGCTGAAGTATCAAATCGTGAGATTAAGAGAATCCTTGAGAAAAATGTGTCTTTTTCTATGAAGAATTAGGCAGACAAGCTTGATGAGGCTTTGTGGGATTATCGGACTGCATTGAAATCTCTGATAGGTCTCACACAATTTAATATTATCTACGCCAAAACTTGTCATTTGCCGGTAGAGTTGGAGCATAAGCCTTTATGGGCCTTAAAATTTCTGAACTTTGATCCCACTTTGAGTGGTGAAAAGAGGAAAGTGCAACTTCATGAATTGGATGGATTGCGACTCGAAGCTTATGAATGCAACAAGCTTTACAAGGATAAGGTAAAAAAGTATCATGAAAAGAAGATTGTAAGGAAAGACTTTCATGAAGGATAAATGGTCTTATTGTTCAATTCGCGATTAAAACTGTTTTCGTGCAAATTAAAGTCAAAATAGTCTGGTCCATTTCGGATTAGGGAAATCAAGCCTTACGGAGCAATTGTAATTGAAGACCCTTCATCGAAAGAAATTTGGACAGTTAATGGGAAAAGGTTGAAGGTGTACCTTGGTGATAAAGTTGTTACTGATGCGGGAACAATCTCTTTTGGCGATCCTTGAGTCACTTTTAACCGTCGAGCTCAAATGACGTTAAACAAAGCGCTTGTTGGGAGGCACCCCAACATTGTAAGTATTTTTGTTTTTCTTACTGAATTTTGTTATCATGTTATGGTGAAATAGTGTTGTAATAAACCACAAGTAGAAAAACCAGAAATTTTGAATTACTATCATGTTCTCCCTGTGTTCGCTTTGCGAACCTGGGGAAAATGAGTTCGTTGGGCGAATAATTGTTCGCATTGTGAACATGACAGATGCTGGAATGGTGAAAAGTTTATGCTACAACACTTGTGTAAGGTTTGTGTAGTACTGTTGCATTGCATTTTCTGTAGTGGACCTGAGGGGAGGCCTTTTTAAAAAAGGAGGGGGCAATATCTAGTAGTTTTGTTTATTATTGTTAGATTATTTTGAATTTAATGTTTCCCTTTTGTGGTGATTAAATGTGAGAACTTCTAGATTGGTTGCTATTTTCTAAAAGTATCCAATTAAGATTCTCCCAAGTTTGGATGGTGATGATAGTATTTGATCATGTAAATGCTGGCAAGGTACATGGTTACCTATTTCTAGGATGCTAGAATGTTTAAGAATTTTTTTCTTTGTGCAAATGTAATTTGTTTCATTTTGCAACTTTGTTTGAATGCTTGTATCACTTAGGTTCTAATAGCCACAAATTTGTGAGAAACCTCCATTGTTTACTAAATGCATAGGATGACTGATAAATCTTGTTGAATACATTTGATTCATGCTTAATCTTGTGATTATTTTGATTTTGTGGAAGCATTAGATATGATCAAGGCATTTGTTGATAATGAGCACAACCATATCCAAAATTAACTTACCCATGAGTAGTGAGAATTTGGTAACCCCTTTGAGCTTAATAGTTTAGATCCTAGTTTAGTGATGAACTTGGTATTTGTACATAATTTAAATGATAGATCATCATTGAATTGTGTAGGATTCTAAAAATTAGTCTTGAACCTTTGAAATTGTTCTAAATTTTCTTCCTTGCCATAAAATGTAAGGAACATTCACTTAAGGTTTGGTTGAATTCAAGTTGTGGAGAGTGAAAAAAAAGTGGTAGGTTACTCAAAACTTTTGAAAATTTTCAAATAAGCATTGAAAATAAAAGTGTGCATATGAATTGTGAAAAAGAAAAAGAAAAAAACATGCTTGTTTGAATGAAAAAAATGAATAATGTGCAACAAGGGTGTTGGAACGGTGACCAATGGATAAAAGAAAGTGTTGGATGAAGTTGTTATGTGTGCTTAACCTTGTATAGTGAATATTTATTTTGCATTGGAAACTTTGAATTCATGGCCTTATAAATGTCCCTTTGTTGTGAACCTAACCAGGCTACAACCTTTAAAGACCTTTGTGATCTTCTTGCTTCCATGAATTTTTTAATGATTAATTAGATGAATGTATGAATTGGTTTGTATTTGTATCGCTTGTTAGGTGAGTGAAATTTCCCCGCGGTTGCAAACGCGTTAATTTCTTCAATTCTTATTTTAAGAGTAGTGTTAGAGTGATTCAAGTATGAGAATTTAGTTGTTATTTGAAGCATTGCATGATATTTATTTAAGAACTAAATTCTTTTACATTGTTCGATTCTAGGTAGTTGTGAACATTGCTTGTGTGCATTTGTTAGTTTATTTGAGCCATAAATCCATTCTTGGTTGAATTAAATGCTCGAGCAAATCCTCTTATTTTAAATTAGAGGCATACTTTGCTTGAGAACAAGCAAAGATCTAGTTTGTTAAATGCCAAACTTGCTTTAAATTGATCCTTAATTCTTGGCATTTTTCAACTCTTTTGTTATGTTTTGTTGGATTTACTCCATGATATCATGTGATTCTTCAATATTGTTAAAAATATCTTTGGTTGCTTTGATTTGTGTGTTATTGTGCAAAAATTAAGCATAAAAACATCAAAGTGTAAGACACAAGTAATTGGACAAGGAAGCCAAAGGAAAAGAAGAGATTCAACATGTTTGTTGTGCGAACAGCCAGCGAGAAGTAGCAGTGAATGTTCGCTGGGCGACCTCATGGCGAAGTCTCAGTGAACCCTCTTAATTGAGAGTCAGTAAGGAAACGGCACTAACTTCGCTGGGCGAACTGGTAGCGAATGTTCGTTGTGGCGAGGTCTCATCGAAGGACCAGCGAACCATCCTAGACTAGGGTCAGTAGGTAAACGACCATAAGTTTGTTGTGCGAACTTGTAGCGAGGTAGTTCGCAGGGCGAAGAATTGCTCGCACAGAGAACGTCAAATATTTCTCAGGGGCAGTTTAACTATTCAGAGGCACTTCAGGTGCCTAAAAGTGAGTTCGTTAGGCGAAGAAATGGTTCGAAGTGGGAACAAGACAGATTCCATAAGTACTCTATAAGTACTTTTCACATTTTTTGGGGATCATAATCCATTTTTCACACCAAAACTTCATATCTCAGCATTTCTTCACCAAAAGGTGATATTTTGCAAATAGAAGCTGGATTCGCATCCGAGTTCGATTCTTCAACGTGGTTGATCATTCATCTTCTTTCAAAACTTGTAAAGCAAGCTACCATGGTTATGGGTAGCTAATTTCCTTTGTATGAAAGGTAGATATAGTCTACCATTAGCTTGTATGTAATTCTTTTAATTGGCCTTGTATGTGAACAAGTGATGATTAATATATGATGAATATTTTTGTTCTTAATGATCCATGCTTGTTTTGTAAGACTCTAGACATAGATTTTGTGAAACTTGACCTAAAATATTCATCTATCGGTTTTTAGACTGGAGAGATCTGTCTATATGGTTGATTGTTGCTTTGTGTTCAACTTAAAGCTTACTATATTGGTTGTTATATGGAGAAATCATGTAGCGATGATTACGGTATTTCTCACGACGCCGCTCTAGAGATAGACGGTGTTGAGAAAATGTGCGACGATATTAATCGGATCTGACTTCACATGCAAGATTGAAAGAATGCGTATAAGTTAAGGTAGATGAAAACTACTTTAGATATACTTTGTTAATCAAACTATTTTGAATTTATAAGCTTTGCTACTAAAAACGTGATAATTTTATGAACAAAAATTTGATAACCCTTTTTCTCGAAACAATAAACTGATGAACGACAAGCATCAAAATATCTGTAATACCTATGGAGACGATACCAAAAAACCCCTTTAACTACGATTTGAACATGACCACAATAGCGATAATGATGTTATTTTAATGTCTTCTTACCTAAGGTTTAAGAAACATGTAATGGAAAATTTATAAATAAGCATTGTTGGCTTTTGTAAGGAGGCACCAAGCATTAACTCATTGTATAATAGTGATGCCATGGTAAGATCATTTCTCTAGGGTGTTGAGTGCAAAATTGTTGTTATTTTGAGTGTGAATAATTAGCACTCAATGGCTTTATTTGTTTGTTTTCTGTTAATAATCTCCCGTTTTTGTGTACTTTTTGTATAATTTACATACTATGGTATATTTTGGATTTTCGTATACATTTCAGTGAGTTTGATAGTTTTTCATATGTTTTTATAGGTAATAATGTATGGTTGAAGTATGGACCCATTTGAGCGAAGAATGATGCTTCAAGTTGCAAAATTTTGGAGATTTTTACTGTCATTCGCGCTTAGCGCGGCTTTTAGCGTGGTGGACTCTGCATTGGTAGATGTTGGGTGTATCTGTGTTTCCCTAATGGCGCTTAGCATGATTTAAGGTGGTTTGCTATTACATTAAGTGAGATCATGCTTAGCGTAATCTGAAAGCGCTTGGCGCAGTTGTAACTTTAGGTTTTGTATAAATACCCCTCATTCAGATTTTTTTAGGGGATGTTTTTTGGGATTTGTTTCTCCCAACTCCATCAAACCCATTCTTTGTGGAAATAAGCTCAGAAACAACAAATGGAGGTTCCATATTGACAATCTGGAGCTGAATCTACTTCAATCGGTGTTGACAAACTGTGAGATGTTTGTTCTTCTTCATTTTTCTCTATGTATTTTGCATTTGTTGGGGTTCTTGTATGTATGTTTACTTTGATTGTATGTGTATTTATTGATCTTTGTATAAAATATCCTTTATAACTCTTTATCTGTGTCATCTTTGATTTACCATCTATCTTATTGGGTTTGGATCGCTATAGACATATATGTTTCAAACTTGACCTAAGATGAATATCTGTTAGATTTAGGTTTAACATTCATGTGGGTATCAGATCTTAATGCTCCGTGTTGTCGAGTTGCGTGAGACATCATCGATGAGGCGATGTGGTTGTTCTCTCAACTTTGTGTTAGACATAACCTTTGTTGTGAGCGATACGTGGGGCTATTGACGAGTGATTTAGGTTGCGTACATTTGATTGATAGATTTTTTTAGTACTTGATGGGTAAAATGAAATACAATGCCTGATGAATTATTTCCCGTACTTTATTTACTTGTCATATGTTTTTCTTTTTGCATTTTTATCTCAAATCATTCAAACCAAGTTTAGAGACATAGAGATTGTTGAACGACATTCTTTCCCTCTCACCGATCCTTGTGGAGACGATATAAATCCCGAAGGGAATTCTTCCAAATCTTTTGCTTCTTGTTGCTATGCTGCAGCTCGAACAAAATGGCTTCGTTTCCGGGGAATGGTTTTGATATTGAATTGCATTGCGATAGTTTTGATGTTTTTGAGCTTTGTACATACTTGCTCATAGTTGTTTTCCATATGTGATTATACATATTTGTTTTTGTTTCGTTTGTTCACTTATTGTATATATGTGTTATCCATCATGTTGTGTATGTGTTTGTGCATTTTTTTTTCGTTTACATTTGCTCAAGTGTTATGCAGGTTTATTTGGGCATCCAATGAACCAAGCAACATGGAGGAGCTTGTATGTAAATAAGGCGTCGAGCTTACGACGTGAAACAAGTGCTTGTTGGGAGGCAACCCAATGGCTTTTTATTTTTTACAGTTTTATATTTAGTAGTATAGTTAATATAGAGTGAGAATGGATGGATTTTATTAGAGAAAGAACCAATTTTGAAAAACTATGTTTGCCTGTTTGCGCTTAGCGCGCTCTGCTTTGCAAAGAAACATCTCTCATTTCCATCCACTTTCACCAAATTTGGTCTTTGTGTTTCGTGCTTAGTTATTTTTAGTTTAATTTTGTTAGGTTGTTAGAATAAATTTTGTGTTTGTTCTCAAGCTTTGTGTTGCTTAGCTTGAGGATGTATTGTGTGATTGTTCAATTTTGATTGTTTCAACAAGGAAATGTTATGGTAGTGTGAAAAGTTTAAAGAGAGTTGCATGGCTAAGGTTTGTGTTTATTGCTTTTCTAGAACATAACATGTTTATGAACCTTAGGTTTTGTACAAATTACATGACATTTATTCTTTTGCAATTTTTGTTCAATTTTGAATCATTTTAGTTCATAACCCAATGTGAGGAACTCTTCCATTGTTTACTAAATTGAATGGAGACCAACTTTCTTGTTTAACTCATTTGAATTATGTTTAATATGTTTGTGTTGTTTATATGATAGAACTAAAATGATCAAGACATTTTGTTTGATTTTGAGCATAACCCCTTGACCAAATATTCAATCTACCTTGTGAGTGAGTGGGAATTTGCTTACCCCCTTTGAGCCTTTGTTAGAATCCATGTTAGTTTTAAGTTCCTTTTTGTATGGATTCTATTTTTTTTCTTGAACCATAGCCTTGAATTGTGGTTTGAATTTTCACCCTTGCCTTAAAAAGTCTGGGAGCATTCACATTATAATGTTGGTTGTATTCAAGTTGAGGAGAAAACGTTGGTTGTTATGCGGTTGAGAAAGAAAAAGTTTGAAAAAGAAAGAAAAAAGTGAATAAGAAAAAGAAAAGAAAAGAAAAAGGAAAAATACTTGAAAAAGAAAAAATTAGAATAACGTTGTCTAATAAGTTGTGTGGAATGGTGTAACAATTTGGAAAAGAGAAAAAGGTTATTAGAATTTGTGATGCTTGAGATTGTGAGAAATGATCACTCTCATTTGATTAGGCAAGTTTTTGTTTCTTTTACCTTGAGAAAAATAATTTTTTGTTACCTAAGCCACATTACAACCCTTAAAGCCCTTGTGATTTTTGCTTTTATACTGCCAATATGAGTTTTTTTAGATGAATGCATGATTTGAATTTTTTTTAGCAAGATGGTTGTGTGTGAGTTGTCCCTCATGTTTGTTTTTCATCTCTTGATAAAGTTTTGTGTTTGGTGTGATTCATTCTGGAACATTTGTATTGCTTTATAATTTTTGACATGTGTTTTGTACTTAGAATTTATTTCATAGTCATTGTGTCATTGTAGTTTAGTGGTAAGCATTGTCTTGCGGGTACTTTTGATTTGTGTACCATACATTTGTTTTCCATTTGTAAAGACTTGTTGAGCATGATTTCTTGTTAATTACTTTTGTTTCTTTGAGTTGACCAATTCTTGTTTGAGGACAAACAAGTTTAAGTTGGGGAGAGTTTGTTGAGTGCTAAATTGTTGTTATTTTGAGTGTGAATAATTAGCACTCAAAGACTTTATTCATTTGTTTTCTGTTAATAATCCCCCGTTTTTGTGTACTTTTTGTATAATTTAAATATCGTTGTATATTTTGCGTTTTCGTGTACGTTTTGGTGAGTTTGATAGTTTTTCATCTGTTTTTATAGGTAATAATGCATGGTTGAAGAATGGACCCATTTGAGCCAAGAAGGATGCTTCAAGATGCAAAATTTTGGAGATTTTTATTGTCATTCGCGCTTAGCGCAACTTTTAGCGCGCTAGGAGCGGCAATGGCATAGGCTGGGTGTACCTGTGTTTTCCTAATTGCGCTTAGCGAGTAGGACCGCACTTAGCGCGGTTTAAGGCGGTTTACTAGTAGATTAAGTGAGATCGCGCTTAGCGCGATTGTAATTTTAAGTTTTGTATAAATACCCCTCATTCAGATTTTAAGGGGATGGTTTTTGGGATTTTTTTCTCCCAACTCTATCAAACTCATTCTTTGTGGAAATAATCTCAGAAACAACAAATGGAGGTTGCATCTTGACGATCCGGAGTTGAATCTACTTCAATCGGTGTTGACAAACCATGAGATGTTTGTTCTTCTTCATTCTTCTCTATGTATTTTGCATTTGTTGGGATTGTTGTATGTATGTTTACTTTGATTGTATGTGTATTTATTGATCTTTGTATAAAATCTCCTTTACAACTCTTTATCGTTGTCATCTTTGATTTACTATCTACCTTAATGGGTTTGGATCGTTATAGACATATAGGTTTTAAACTCGACCTAAGATGAATATCTGTTAGATTTAGGTTTAACATCCATGTGGGTATCGGATCTTAATATTCCGTGTTGTCGAGTTGCGTGAGACATCATCGATGAGGTGATGCAGTTGTTCTCTCAACTTTGCATTAGACATAACCTTTGTTGTGAACGATACGTGGGGGTATTGACAAGTGATTTAGGTTGTGTACAATTGATTGGTAGTTTTTTTAGTACTTGACGGGTAAAATGAAATATAACTCCTGATGAATTATTTATCGTACTTTATTTACTTGTCATATGTTTTTCTCATTGCATTTTTATCTCACATCATTCAAACCAAGCTTAGAGACATAGAGATTGTCAAACGACATTTTTTCCCTCCCACTGATCTCTGTGGATACGATATAAATCCCGGAGGAAATTCTTCTAAATCTTTTGCTTCTTGCCGCTATGCTGCAGCTCGAACGTATGGCTGATACGTATCGAACTCTAAGGATGAATACAAAGTCCTATATCAGCTTTGCATGGAAGAAAATATAGTTTGTATGCTACGTCTGTAAGGGGTGAAATAAAAGTTATTCAACTTCTACATGAGCTTCATAGCCAATTTCAGAGTAGGTGTCCCATTTATTGTGTCAGAGACCATGGTCTTGAAGGAAATCAACATGGCCCTTTCTTAACTACACCCAAACAGTTGGGTTTTTGTGAGAGGATTTGAGATCCTATGGAGAGCTCTAAGAATTAATTCTATTATGGGTATCTACTTCTCCTTATAGGGTATAAAATGCATTAAGATAGGAAATTTGATACCAGTAATCGCCTTTGCTAGCAGGATGCTTCTTACCACTTACGTTTCGAGCTACAAAATTGGAAAGACAAATTTGTTCAAATTTGAGGCAACAATGTTTACCCTTACATCATCTATGAAGAGGATGGAAACACATATTCCCTCTTTATGGACGAGATAATATATGGCAATTAAGGGGTGTGATTTTAACAAGCTTAACAAAGTAAAGCGAGATTGACGTTCAATTTCTAGAGCAGTTGTGTGTTATGAATGTTAAATAGTTGATAGATTATAGAGGTGATAAATCAAAACTTGATAATTATTTACTCACGTCTTTTTAGTTGACCTACTTTTCTTGCAATTTATTTCTCTTTTCTAACACTTTATGATCTCATTTTTGCAAAAAAAAAAATGGCTTTGTTGTTACACTACTACAAAACGGCCAAATAACAACGCCAGGTTTACAACGGCATCCTATACACCGTTCTTATAGTGCGTACTGGTTGCGCGCGCATTATTTTAATTAGAAATCTCAAGGGTATAATAACGGTTGTTATGAAAACCGTGGTGATACAATCTAGCTATCATGGGTTCGAACCTCATCGCCCTCAAATAGTTTATCCCTTTGACGTAAATGCTCCCTTTTTAAGTTTTATTAATATTTAACTAAAAAATAATAAGGATATCACGACGGATTTTTCTCAAAACCGTTGTTACAAATTAAAGCTTCTTTTTATGTATTTTAAACACCAAGTATATATATCAATTTATCCATTGAAAAAAGAAACAAGACGAAACAACCCTAACACCAACGCCGTCACCATTGTCGGGGAGAAGACAACAACAACAACAACAACAACAAAGTGTTCTACTTTAAGGTGTTGCAATGTCACATTTGAATACAAAATCATCCAAAGGTGTTTCTACGTCTTGTTCCAGTGTAAAATCTCGATCTGGAAATTTTTGTGGTTGTGATGGTCGTATGGTTTCGTATCAATGCAAGAAGGGACAAAATAAAGAAAGGCTTTTTTTGAGATGTCAATTTTGGAGGAGTGATGAAACATGTAATTTGTTCATATGGGATGAAGACGTGGGAGAAAGAGATGGAAATGACGATGAGAGCATTATGAAGTCAGAGTTGGAAGTTGTGGGCTATCTGAAGGTTATGTATGAGGATTTAAAGAAAAAGAACAAGAATTTGAAGAACAAACTGAAATCAGAGATATTTTCTGGAAATATCAAGATGTTATGTTTTTTTGTCTCCTTTATGTTTAATATTTACTTTGTTATGAAATGTAATAGTTGAATTAGGGTTCGAATTACATTGTTGATGTTTAAACTACAGATGCATTGTGAATTACATTGTTGATGTTTAAACTGCAGATGCATTGTGAATTACATTGTTGATGTTTAAACTGCAGATGCATTAAGTTAGAAGTTAAGGCGCACCTTTTCTTTTTTATTTATTTTAAAATTCATAAATAAAAGGGTTATCACTACAGTTCTTCTGGTTAACCGTAGTGATATATTTATAATAAATAAATACCTATCTATACGGTTTTTATTTATTTTAAAATTCACAGATAAAAGGGTTATCACTACGGTTATTCTGGTCAACCGTAGCGATATATTTATAATAAATAAATACATATCTATACAGTTGTTATTGTTAACCGTTGTGAAATAGTTTACATAGTTTACCCATATATAAGTGAAATAACTTTCACTTAATTGACAGTAACGCCGTTGCCTTCAAAGTGAAACCCTAGAACCCATTTTTTCTCTTTGTTTTCACCATTAGCCGTGAATCTTGTGCTTCATACATTAAGGTATTCTTCTTCTTCCATCTATTGTTAGATATTTCCCATTATCTCGTTTGTTGCATGTTATTTTTGTTGATTGTTCTCATTTTTTTAGATTTGTTTTCACTACCTTAACAAAGACCATACTTTGGAAACTTCATAATGTTTGTGTTGCTATGGAAAAATGTATAAGAAGCATGAAGCTATGATGGAAACTTCATCTACCTTATACTTTTTTTCATAGCATCACGAACAAGATGTTAGTAAATGAAGAAACAATAGTGTAAGAAAACTTTATCTAGTTTTAGAAGCAATGAAAAGAAGTATAAGAAGTATGAAGCTTTTGTGTAAGCTTCTTCCTCCTTATATTTCTTTTCATAGCTTCCCAAACTAGTTCAACATCATAATTGATTCCTGTTCCGCGATTAGTTTCATTAAAAGGTGCGTTATTCTTGTTCCTCTCTTTACTCATCACTGGATTATGGTTTTAGGGTTTGTTTTCAACTGAGGATGCTCATTTTTGAAGTTTGCTTTGTTTCCTTTCAGGTTAAGGGGATGATACAGGGTGATGATGCTGGTGGAAGCAAGCGTATTATATCAGTTTATAATTTCTGGATCTGGTATAGAATGTTGTTTGAGTTTATCATATTCTATTTACATTGTTTGTTTAACTAACCCTCACTTAAAGTTTACTGGTGGTAGCAAGTGTATTATATGAGTTTATAATATCTGGATCTGGTATAAAATTTTGTTTGAGTTTATTATATTCTATGTAGATTGTTTGTTTCACTAACCCTCACTTAAAATACATTCAGTTAATTTGGCATAGATACTTATAATCTGCAAATTAAGTTGTATTTGAAAACCAACTTAAACAAATCAATGTTGTTTTCTGATTGCATGCCTCTCATCATTTATCTCACGTTCTTTTATATATAGATTATGGTATAATGATCTGGCTCCTTAGATGCATCGCCATCTTCCATTATAGTTAAATCAAAGATGAGGCAAATTATACAATGTCTTGTTGATCTTATGGGAATTTAACTATAATCGAAGATAGCGATATATCGAAGGAGTCAGATCAATAAACCACAATATATGTAAAAGAGCGTGAAATGCATGATGAGACGAATGTAATCAGAAAACAACATTGGTTTGTTTAAGTTAGTTTTCAAGAACAGTTTAATTTGCCGATTATAGACATCTTCATCAAATTTAATCCATGTATATTTATTTAGTGAGGTCTTCGGAAAACAAGCAATCTACATTTAATATAATAAACTTAGGGTACTTACAACAACGGTTATCTGTTGTAACCGATATCATAAGTAATTTATGTTTTATATAAATTCGCTGCTGATGGGTTTCGAACCCAGAACCTAAGTGTATGTATCGCAACGGTTTATTATCATAACCGTTGTGATATATGGCGCGCGTCCTTCCTTTCAACAACGGTTTCCAGACCGTTGTAGAAACAGCGAACTTACAACGACAATCTACATAACAACGCCTTCGCTCGCGTCATTATATGTCATTTCCAACCGTTGTTAAATGGGTTTTTCGTAGTAGTGTTAATATCTCAACCGAAGGCGATGTTGGAGAAAGCCGAAAGGAACAAGTCATTTTCCTTACACTGATCTCAAAGGAAGGCGATGTTGGAGAAGACAATCTTGAAGAGTCGCACATAGTTTCTTTCTTCTTCCGACCAATCCTTTGAGAAGGCAAAAGAACAAGTCATTTTCCTATGCCTCTACCTCAACCTTGATTAGATCAGACTATTCAAGATTATCCAAGACGGATAGCTAGTATAGGAGATTGACAAGGGTGTTAACGAGAAGTTTGTCATTGTGGCTGAGGTGGATCAGCCTGAGATGACACCTCTTGGTGGTTGGTGGTTCTTCCTAGTTACTTAAAGCTTTAGTTTGAGTTTATCTTTTTCTTAGGTGGTAGGAAGAGGAGTATGGGTGGTTTGCAATGATTGACATGTTTTTGTTTGGTACATCTTGATGGCACAGAACATCATTATTTTCTCATGTTCGCCATCAAGCGTGAAAGAGGTGGAGGATAAAAATATTTTTTTTGGCTCTGAAATGATTTTTAGATAAATCAGTTGCGAACTTTTGTACTTTCTATGATTTCCTTCAGAAACCTATCATTTTCCTTAACCAATAATAGATGGAGAGTTTTGTCTATTGATCTTCTTTTGAGAGTCTTTGATCTATTGATGACCCATGTGGTGTGAGATCTAGCCTATTTTCTTTAAAAGATGAGATTTTTAATTGTCTGAGTTTTCTTGAGTGTGTTTAACTTTTTATTTTTTTCTTTGTTGTTTTCGGTAACTTTTGGAGTTGTGTGTATGTTTTAGTGATTGTAGTTAGGGGTGGAAATAGGCTGGCCCGAGCTAGGCTTTGCCAAGCTTAAGCCTGACCTGCCAAAAAAATTGAAGCTTAAGTCTGGCCTATAGTTTGTCATAGGCTTATTTTTAGGCTTGAGCCTGACCTTTTCTAAGGTCTGGTTAGCCTATTAGCTTACATAAAAGCCTGTTATTTTAAATAAACTAACAAACTAAAAAATCAATGAGACTAAAATTTTATTTACATTGACTTATTTTAACTTACCTATTAGCATAAATTTTGTGAGATTATTTGTTTAAGGTAAATTATGAAAATAACTTAAAACATTACTCATAAGGTGTTTTCATCTTATTTTTATAAGTCCTCCAAGATAACAAATTTTTATTTATGTATTTTAATTCAAAGTTCAAAACATAACATAATGATAATAAAAAAAAATATTTATATTTATTTAAATAGGTCGACCTGTTAAGCTTAAAAGACTTTTTTATAGCCTGGGACTTAACTTATTTTAACTAAATAGGATTATTAAAAAATCTAGGCATTTTCTATTTTTTTAAAAAAAATATGGTCTGACCTGAGCCTGTATAGGTTAGGCCCGTAGGCCCTTGTTATCGGTCTGACATATTTCCACCCCTAATTGTATTACATTTTGTGCTTTTTATTTTCATTTTTGTTGTACTTTCTTGGGATTCTTATTCCCGTTTTTAATATTATTTGATCATTAAAAAAAATAATAAACGAGAGTTCAATTTCTTAAATTTTTATTTTTTTTGTATTTAGTGTATTTGAATTTTATTTTATTTTATTTTATTAAAAAGAGAATTTTTCAATTATTTCATTGAAATTAATCTCATATCCTTCCCGATCTTATGATACAGATGAAAAATTAATGCATAATAATGAAAGAAGTTGAGTTGGAGAGCAAAACCAATAAAAATGTAGTTGGGAAGGTATGGCCTATTTATTTTGGGCATGGTGGTAAGCTAACCAGCACCCAACTTCTACTTACATTACTTGTTTCCTCACCACCCATACCTCATCACATCATACTTAATTTAATCACTGTTTTAGCTTTCAAATTGTCTATCTTTTTTTTGTTATAAAAAATAATTGTCATATTCATTCTTTAATTAGTACAACTGTACAACTGTATTATTACAACACATCAAATTTTTTCATCAAATATGTACAATCATAATCAGAAAAAACCAAAGGGCGTGGGCAATACTGAAATGTTGGGTTCGCTTTCATTGTCATGTTGCTCATTTCTTATATGTTAAGCAAATGGTACACGTGAAAAAAATGAATGTACATGATAACTTATAACATGAATTATACTATCTTTGTTTATAGTGGTAGTACTCTGTTTTTGGACCCAAAAAAAGTAATATATATATATATATTGTAACATTTTGTATCGAACTCTAGCTCTGTCAAGGGATGGCTTTCATATGTTTCGACAGGAGACAAGCATGAAGTCGAAGATGGTTTGCATGCTGATGTTGAAGGGTTACATATTATAGTCGAAGTCGGTTCTAATATGTATTGTCGAAATGTTATGTCGAATTGGACCTTATGTTATGGATCCAATTGTTTAGTTAGTTTGTAATGTAAGTTGGCTAGTTAGTCTATAAATAGGCTAGATCACTCAAGTTGTTGAGAGAAACTAATTGTGTTATTCATTTGTAATCATTTGTAAACCCTAAATGAAAAAGTGAATAGTAAACAGTTTTCCCAAATCCTTCTTCATTCTTTCTTTTTTATCCTTTCTTCTTTCTTTAGAAACCTAACCGTTTTCATTGTTCACCCAAGAACTCTGTTTCTTAATCTTTATTTGTTGAAATGTATCGTTTGTGATCACAACAAACTGGTGCGGTGAGCGTGGAGAAAGATGTCGTCAACAAAGTTTGAAATTGAGAAGTTCACCGGAGTTAATTATTTTGATTTATGGCGCTTGAAGATGCGAGCCCTTCTTGTTCAATAGGGTTTGCTAGAAGCATTAAAGGGAGAAGATGCCATGGATGTTGCACTGACGGAGAAGAAAAAGACAACGATGATCGAGAAAGCCCACAGTGCAATTATTCTGAGTCTTGGTGATAAGGTTCTCAGGCAGGTTTCGAAGGAGACGACGGCAGCTGGTGTTTGGCTAAAACTCGAAGGATTGTATATGACAAAGTCCTTGGTGAATCATTTGTACTTGAAGCAAGCTTTGTATTCATTCAAGATGAATGAAGATAAAGCATTGACGGAGTAGCTGTATTCGTTCAGCAAGCTTATTCTTGATCTTGAAAATATTGATGTTACCATCAATGATGAAGATCGAGCGTTGTTATTGTTGTGTTATTTACCTAAGTCGCATGCTCACTTCAGAGAAACCCTCTTGTATGGAAGAGAGTCTTTGGCCTTTGAAGAAGTTCAAGCAGCCTTGTATTCAAAGGATTTGAACGAAAGAAAGGGGCAGAAACCATCATCATCAGTTGGTGAAAGGTTGTCCGTGAAGGGGAAATCCTCGAAGAGAGATGGTAGGTTTGAGAAGAAGAAAGGTAAAACTCAGCAGAAGTCTTATGGTGGTGATATTTCTGGGATTATGTGTTATCACTGTAAGAAGGAGGGTCACACAAGAAATATGTGCCCTGAGCGCCTGAATAATCATGGAGGTAAGGACAATGGCAATGTAGCTATTGTGCAAGATGATTATGAATCATCTAATGTCCTTGTGGTGTCGAGCAGCAAATCTTGCAAAGAGTGGATTATGGATTCAGAATGTACTTAGCATATGACTCCAAACAAGGATGTGTTTGAAGAATTATGTTATCAAGATGGTTGATCAGTGTTGTTGGGCAACAATAAAGCTTGCAAGATTGCATGTATTGCATCTGTAAGATTCAAGCTCCATGATAAGCCAATAAGGCTATTGACTAGGGTTAGGTATGTACCTGACCTTAAGAGAAATTTGATTTCTCTTGGTGAATTGGACAAGAAAGGATATGTCTTCAAAGGAGAGCAAGGTATCCTGAAAGTCATGAAGGGGCCAAAGGAAGTCTTGAGAGGCGTGAAGAAACAAGGCTTGTATACCCTTGAGGCTGAGGTTGTAAGTGGTTTGGCAAATTTTGTATCCACAAAACCTGTGTCGAAGACAGAATTATGGCACATGAGATTGGGTCATGTCACCGAAAGAGGCTTGGTCGAACTGGGGAAATAGAACCTGTTAGGTGGTGACAAAGTCGAGAAGTTTGATTTTTGTGAACCTTGTGTATTTAGCAAATCCTGTAGGGTGAAGTTTAACAAAGGTAAACAAAGAACACATGGATCCCTTGATTACATTCATGCTGATCTTTGGGGGCCTGCAAGGAATCTTTCACATTTAGGTGCAAGGTATTTTCTATCCATAATTGATGACTATTCCAGAAAGTTATGGGTATTCATTCAGAAGACTAAGGATGAAACTTTTGAGAATTTCAAAAGTTGGAAGGTTCTGGGAAAAACTCAAACTGGCAGAAAGGTCAAGAGGTTGAGAACCGACAATGGCCTTGAGTTCTGCAACGAAGCTTTCGATAGTTACTGTGTTGAGTCTGGGATTGCAAGGCATAAGACTGTAGCAGGTACTCCTCAATAAAATGGCTTAGCTGAGAGATTGAATCGAACAATCCTTGAAAGGGTTAGATGCATGTTGGTTAGTGCTGGATTGAAGAATGTGTTTTGGGCGGAGGCTATTTCGACATCAGCTTATCTGATAAATAGATGTCCCTTGACTGCCCTGGGAATGATGACACCTGAAGAAGTTTGGTCGGGCCAACCACCAGATCTCGACAAACTGAGAGTATTTGGTTGTATAGCCTATGCTCACATTAGGAAAGACAAGGTCGAACCTAGAGCTCTGAGATGCATGTTCATTGGATATCCCGAGGGAGTCAAAGGTTATAGGTTGTGGTGCCTAGAGCCAGGTCACAGAATATGTATCACAAGTCGTGATGTAGTTTTCAATGAAGTCGAGATGGCGTTCAAGAAAACTGGTGATGTTGGTTGAAGTGCAGAAATCGCTAAAGAGAAGTTGGAACAGGTAAAGATTCCTATTGAGGTGGAGCATAGTGATGTCAAAGTGCATAACCCATATGAAGTCGAAGAAGAAGAGCAAGATGCTGAAGAGATTGAGGAAACTGTTGATGACTACCTACTGGCAAGAGATAGGTCGAGGAGATTCATCAAGCCACCTCAGAGACTTGGTTATTTAGATCTTATAGCTTTTGCCTTAATCTCTGCAAGTGAGGTACTTGAGGAAGAACCTAGAGATTACAAGGAAGCTATGAGGAGTCGAAATAAGACTGAATGGCGAAAAGCCATGAATGACGAGATGAAATATCTTCATGATAAAAATACTTGAGAACTGATTGAAAAACTTGCAGGAGCAAGGTTAGTCAGTTGTAAGTATATTTTCAAGGTCAAGGAAGGAATCGAAAGTGTGATGTCGAAGCGCTTTAAAGCAAGGTTGGTTGTTAGGGGGTTCACTCAGAAAGAAGGTGTCGACTTTAATGATGTGTTCTCGCCTGTTGTAAAACATGGATCGATTAGAATGTTGTTAGCCATGGTGGAAATGTTCGACCTGGAACTTGAGCAGATGGATGTGAAGCGAGCATTTATGTATGGTGATCTAGACAAAACGATCATGATGCGTCAACCTGAAGGGTGTGCAGAAAAGTATAAGGAAGATTATGTGTGCAAGCTGAATAAATCTTTGTATGGCCTGAAACAATCCCCTCGACAGTGGAACAGGAGATTCGACAAGTTCATGGAACTCATTGGTTTCACTAGAAGGCAGTTCGACCATTGTGTTTACTTCAGATTTCGACCTTGAAATTCACTTGTTATTTTGTTGCTTTATGTGGATGATATCCTCATATCTATCAACAGTGTCGAGGATGTAGTGGAGGTGAAGGCTGAACTCAGTAAGGAGTTCAAAATGAAGGATCTGGGAGCTGCCACCAGGATTCTTGGGATTGACATTTAGACAGATAGAAAGTAGTCGAAGTTGTGCTTATCTCAAGAGACATACCTACGGAAGCTTCTCGACAAGTTTGGTATGTTGAATTCAAAGCCTGTTGTGACTCCGACAAATCCTCAGTTTAAGATTAGTACTACTCAAACTCCAAGTACTGAAGCTGAAAGAATCTATATGAGTAGCATTCCATATGCTAGTATAGTGGGTTCTTTGATGTGTGTTATGGTATGTACGAGGCCAGACATAGCGTACGGAGTGAGCCTTGTAAGCAGGTATATGACCGATCCTGGAAAGGCGCACTAACAAGCTTCGAAGTGGATTCTCAGGTACATAAATGGGTCTCTAAGTCGAGTCCTTATTTATGGTGGAGCCTGTGGTGATGATAGGAAAGTCAAAATCAAAGGTTATGTCGACTCTGATTATGCAGGCTGTATGGATTCCAGAAAATCTATTTTTGGATATGTGTTCACTATGTTCGGCACATCAATCAGTTAGAAAGCAATGCTTCAGAAGGTTGTTTCCTTATCCACCACTGAAGCAGAATATATTTCCCTCAGTGAAGTTGTGAAAGAAGCATTGTGGCTTGAAGGTTTTGCAAAGGAGCTGAAACTTCAAGGTCGAAGTATCACTGTTAAAGGTGATAGTCAAAGTGCAATACACATGTCGAAGAACTCATCCTATCATGAGAGAACTAAGCACATCGATGTGAGGCTGCACTTCGTCAGAGAGATAATCGAGTGTGGTAAAGTCCATGTGCTGAAGGTTTCGGCTAATGACAATGTTGCTGATATGATCACGAAGACATTGCCGAGTTGCAAGTTTTTCCACTGTATGCAATTGATAAAGTTGCATGGTGAAAGCTAGTTTATTCCCTGTTGTTTGTAGAGTTAGATCCAAGGTGGATATTTGTGAGATTTTGGATCGAACTCTAACTCTGTTAAGGGATAGCTTTCATGTGTTTCGACACGAGACAAGCATGAAGTCGAAAATGGTTTGCATGCTGGTGTCGAAGGGTTATATATTATAGTCGAAGTCAGTTCTAATATGTATTGTCGAAATGTTATGTCAAATTGGGCCTTGTGTTATGGATCCAATTGTTTAGTTAGCTTGTAATGTAAGTTAGCTAGTTAGTCTATAAATATGCTAGATCACTTAGGTTGTTGAGAGAGGCCAATTGTGTTATTCATTTGTAATCATTTATAAACCCTAAATTAGAAAGTGAATAGTAAACAGTTTTTCCAAATCCTTCTTCCTTCTTTCTTCTTTATCCTTTCATCTTTCTTTAGAAACCTAACCGTTTTCATTGTTCACCTAGGAACTCTATTTCTTAATCTTTATTTGTTGAAAGGAATCTTTTGTGATCACAACATATATATATATATATATATATATATATATATATATATATATATATATATATATATATATATATATATATATATATTGTTTTAGGCCGGCTAAAGGCCCAGATAGTTAATACCTAATTTATCTTAAATCCATTTCATGTGGTACGAAGTATAAATTAGTTCACAAGAGAAAGCAATGTATCCATTTTTCACAATGATCATCTCAAATTTTGAACTGACTTGGGCGTTAGAGCGCTAACCATACAAGTCTATCCCGGGTCGCTGTATCAGAGATAAATATCATCGGTTCAAGAGGTTCAGTTCGCCAACTACATCCATTTCTGTTTCTTCAATGTAACAACGGTGTCTATTGCGGTGAGAATCGGATGTGAAGCTATTATATTAACTTGAATCGCAAATCTTTAAATATTCACCACCGGTCTTTGATTTATCCAAAGGAAAGGTTAAAGATCGAAGAAAAACCTAAGAGATTTAAGGTTCGGGGGTTGGTTACGCCTAGGGAAGGTATTAGCATCTTAGACATATGTAGTACTCTACAGGAACCTCTTGTTAGTATTAATGTTATCTATTACTCGCTTGCTAAGGGTATGTGCTAAAGGAAGAACCCTAGGGGTTAGTATCTAAGTATACTCGCCAAGATATCGCATCTTGTGCCTACGTATCCTGACGGGAGTGGAATCAGAGTATCCATAGTTCTCCTCAAAGAGGAAGAGGAACTTCTTGACTGATCAAGGTTCTAGGGAGAAGTAGTGTCTTTGGCAAGACATTACGTAGAGTACGGCGACTCTAAAGTTGAAGTTAAGTTGTAAAGGGAAGTAAGTGTTCACGACGGAACATTTACGTGGAGTACGGCGACTCCGGTCCTAAGGCTAGGATAAACAGGAAACTAAATGTCTGCGGTGAGACGTGGAGCACGGCATCTCCGAACCTAAGGCCACGGTTAAGGGAAGGTTCTAAAGGTTAGTCCTATGATATAGCAGTCAATATAGGTGTACCTTTCCTTTGGAATTGAGGGAAGATACTAATCTAATGTTAGCATACAAACAGTATTATAAGGGCAAAGCATAAGATCATGATCAGACATATAAAGCAAACAATTATAATATACAAATGATTTATGCATCAAGTTGAGTACATATAAAAGCAAACCAGCAATACGAAGACAAATAGAAACATGTTACGAATCAAGATCAAGATTACTTATATATTAACACATTAAGCACAATATTAGAGATCTGAATAATAAATGAAACACCAAAAAAGTTAATTAAGCTTGGAATGAAATTGAAATAAATTAGAGAAATGTAGTCAATTAGAGAAATTACTAAATTTTAAAAAAAAAAACGTAATAAACAAATTAGAGGTTTTGTTAAAAAAAGTCTTAATAAATTGAGAAAGGTATTAGAAACAAATGGTTTATTCTTAAAAGCTTAATATAATTTTAAAAGGGGCAGTAATTAAAAATTGTTATTAATTTGAAGAAAGAAAGAAAAAGTTTAATTAACGATTTAATTAAAGGTTTTAGTTAATTTGTATTAATTCAGAAAAACTTAAATAGTTTTAAAACAGGATTAAGAGGCCCAAACGCGGCAGGGAGGGGCTAACGGTGGACCCCTGACCAGAGAGAAATCGCGACCGTCTGATCAGAGAGTCATCCAAAATCAACGATCTTGGTATAGCGGTGTATGGTAGAGTCTATGGGCGCGTGTGTACATGATTAAATAAGCATCATAAACATAAAAGAAAGAGACTAAGCCTTCAATCTTTCCCTTCTCTCTCTTCGCTCAACAAAATCTCGCCGAAGAAAACAGGTTTCCGCGCCGGAAATTGCCTCCGACGGCGGCTGAGGTTCAGACACCTCTAAACCTAGGTTAAAATGAATCGCCATGATATCCTCTACCCTAACCCCAAGTCAATTTCCAAAATTCTACCCTAAACAATCCAAACCGAAACAAATGCCCAAGAACCCTAAATCACCCAAATTCAGAAATTAAACTAAAATCATAAGCAACAGATGCATTGGCAACAAGGAAAATGGAAGGGAATGCGAGAGCGAAAAGATTCAGAATTCCACCAACCAACATAACCGAGGCTTCTTCTGGTTCGTATTGAGGCATTTGGAGCGGATGGAAACTTAGGAAAACTTCAGGCAAGCTCCTCCATAGATCCCGACACGGTTCACTTAGAAACTCTTTCTTCTTCGTGCTTTGCCTTTACTTCCTTCTATTCCTTTCTGAATCGTATTACTGTGATAATGTTGTTGTGTGAATTTCCTTTCTTTTTGTATGGATCTTTCTCTACTATGTGGTGTATGTGAAAGTTGTCTAAATTTTTTTTGTGAGCTTTTTGGTCTCTCCCACTGATGTGCTTATTGTTGTGGCTTTTATAAGTGTATGGGTGCTTAATGTTGTGATTTCGTAATGAATGCGGTTAATGACATTGTCGAATTGATTTGGAAAGTTTTCAAAAGTTGTCTAAAACGTGTTTTGTAAGCACTTATGGTGTTGGTCTGCTTGTTCTCTTGCCTTTTGACAGTGTGATATTTGATTCAATAACCTTCCATTTAGGTTCAGACATGTTTGTGACCTATTTTGGGATTCCTTAATTACATTGGATTTTGTCTTGAAGCTTTGATTTTTATCGGTGAAAGCTGATTTAAGGGACCATAAGAATGAAGACACATCATTTCTTTACTTCCACAGGAATTCACATAATTTGTAAGGACCAGAATCCTAACGAGTGCATACAAGCCCTCCCTGACCTTGAGACTTCTGCAAATTCACAACCGAAAACAAACAAACAAAGTCTGAAAAAAAATGGTTAGCTATGTATGGATGATTGACCTAAAATGATGTGCAACCGATCAATGGATCTAAGGGTAAAATTTGAGGTATCACAGTGTCGTTTATGGGAATGACTTCTAATTCCTAGGATTTCCACAATTTCATATCCAATTGTCGATTTTCCTGTTCATAATCTCCTCATGTCTCTGAATCAAGAGCATTCAGAGTCGAACACAAAGACCCGTCACTTTCTTTCCAGACGATTATACTTCCAGCCACGATTCATTAGATCTCCATATCTCTTGTTTCTCTTGGGATTTCTGCGAAGTAGAAGAAGAAAGGATCCTAGATATAAATCTATATCTACAATAGAAATACTGGAAAGTAAAGACAATTTCCATGAAAATCATGCAGAGGATTCATGGTTTGTATTCCAATCTAACATTGCTTCCATCTCCTGTCGCCAACCCGATGTCTTCTGTGGCGACGTCGAAGATATGATGAGTTCATAGTAAATGACCAGCGCAGATCCGGTACTAGAGTGCTTCCTATGGGTACAAAAGAATCTTAGCCTATTGTACGAGATCTCCTCAGCCCATATCCAATAGGTCAGGGTGGAGCATGTCGACCTCGTTATACCTTTTTCTTATTACTTAGGTCAGTTATTATTGGGACGAGTAGTTGATTTCTGTGACGGCTGTCTGGTAAACTACCTACTCTATACAACCTAGGGTGTGTCATCAAGAAATATAGTCGGTCGAAGAACAAGAAGGCTGAACAAACTACAACCCCGGACTACCCGGTAAGGACAATGATTTCCACCAAGACGATAGTTTGTTTGAGGTAGCTCAGAAATGACCCTAGATTATGGTAGCCAAAAAGCCAAGTTTCCTCTAAAGGTGCCTCTGGTCGAGAATTATCTTCGGCCCCTTGCCCGGCATCGCCGATCCTCATAAAGATTACTAGACGAAAAGAGCAAGCTTAGCTAATTTCATAAAGTTCAATGGACGGGTCTCTGAAGGAGCTTCACCTTCGTCCGACCATGTTCTTGACTTCAAGAGACTCAATCATCATTTTAGAAACAAGCTAAAGTGGTGTCATAGTTGAATGTTTACTTATCGGTCATTCTCTAATCTCATTGTAATAAATTTACTTCATTATGAATGAAAATGCTTGTCTAATATTTTTCCCCTATTGCACTCTTTTCTGTCTATCTCTCTTTAGGACCCTAAAGGCTAGGAGACTAAGATTTTGCGCATTTCTGCACATCTGCATATCTGTTACAGTCTACACACATTTATACATATCTGACAAGGATTAAATGCATTTCTGAACCTTTGTGTATTTGATATAGACTACCCGAATTTATGCGTGTCTGACAAGGCTTAAACACACTTTAGCACCTCTACGTATCTGATATAGACTACACACATTTATATCTATCTATCACGGTTTAAACACACTTCTGCACCTCTACATATCAGATACACACTACACGCATTTATGCGCATCTCACACGACTTAAACGCACTTTCACACCTTTGCGTATCCGGTATAGCCTAAACACATCTATACTTATATGACACGGCTTAAACGCACTTCCATATCCGCATATCCGATATATGATGCACGTATTTATATGCATCTGATACAGCTTATATGCATTTTTGATACACACTACACACATTTATATGTACCTGATAAGGCTTAAACGTATTTCTGTGTAGCTAGCGCACTCCGCATCCAACTTTTAAATCTATTCAATCCAAGGGCATATGAGTTGGATCCCAGAGACATCCACCTCGATATGATCCAAGCCTCAGGGAGTGACGGGGATCCTACCATTGGTCAGGGAATAGTCCTTTATGACACGGAGCACAATACAAAGAGGCAAATGCATCTTATCGATCTCTCCATTTACGAGCCCACCATGGGAAACACAAGCAACCCGCTCAATACCATGCACAGATTTGTACCCTACTAAAACAAATACTAAATACAATGGACAAATATGGCAACCCAAAAATGGTAGATAACTATCTCTAATGCATTAAGCTACAAATCACGAAGAACGTTGTCAGGAAAGTGCGAAGAACACATAAAGTACCTCATTGCACCGAGGCATCTATTTCTTCCCTAAAAGTGAGCAGTTATGGTTCTGACACCCTAAGAAGACAACCCTTTATAGGTGTCAAGAAGCAGACTTGCGATTCATTAGTAAACATCGGCGAATCTCGGTGGTGCACAAATTTTTCATTGCAGGGATGTCGGACGAACCTGGTCATTACTAACAAGCAAAGTTGCAACAAATCAATAACAATAAAATAAAGACAAGGACAGAGATCAAAGTTAAATATTGTACAAATCACAGAGGTAATAATGCTTGTATAAAAATTACTTATTACATCCAAGGCATAATGGCTTGAAAAATGTTGCAAGGACAAAATCAAGTACAAAGTAAAAGAGGAAAGAAATGTTCAAGCCAAAGTACCTGGAGCCGAGGTGTTGAGACCACCATCTTGAACCCACTTGGGAGCACCCTGAAAGGGGTTCAACTCTTCAAGATGAATCTCAACATTGGGAGATAACCTCTTTGATTGCTCCATAACCCAGTCTCGTACTTATAACATGGATTGCATAGTCCGCTGGAGAGAATCTTGGAGCGTCACCTTCAGACCGACAACCTCATCCTCAATAGCCTTTAGATCCTTGACTTGAGCCTTGTCCTCCTAACGAGGAGCATTCAAATCCTCCTTAGCATGGTGGGCCTTCTCAATAGCAAACTCAGAGGCACCCTAACATCGTTTCTCCTTTACCTTAAGAGCAGCTTTTAGCTCGGTTACTCGGGTTGCCAAAGTATCAAGGAAGCCATGGATATTTGCCTAATCTTGCAAAGAGTTAGTAAGCTTTACCTTCTTCTACAACTCAACGAAATCCTATTAAAGAGTAAAGCGTTTTTGCTCCATAGTTTCACACTTTCTCTTCCAAGTGTCCCTTTCCTTGGAGAGATTTCCAAGAGTCAATATGTTTCCTTTTCTAGCAGCGATGAGGGAGAACACATAAGCAACCTGGTATATTTTGCCGGTGACCTCATAAACAAGCTCCATATTTTCCCCGTAAAAGAGATTTTGGACAAAGTACATGTCCAACATCGAGATAATAGAAGCGTCCCCTTGGGAGTGTGGGAAAATCGGGATGAGGAAATGTCAGGCATCCTCGATAAGGGATTTACCTCCCCTAAAGCATCGTCCAAAGAGAAGCCAGTCCGCTTAAGAGAGCATTCCTATGGGTAAGAGGATTAGCCTTCATCCCGACCCGTCTTCGTCAGAATTGGAGATGAGGGAACCTCCCCTACGCTTAAAGTACCCATAGAAAAACCAATTTGGTCAACCTCAGGCGTAGAAGTATAAGTCTTGGCAGCCGAGATGGGATTCAGGGTTAGAGCATAAATAGTGGTTGTCATAGGGGGAACCATAGTCTTGATTCCTTGGGCATCAGTAAGATCATAAAGCATCTTCAACTTGTCCATCTTATCTGTAAAATACAATCACACATGTTAAAAAAACTACACGACCACATCCTTACCAAAAATCTTTTTCCTCTCATTTCGGTTTACAAGACTCAAAATAGCGTAAATGTCAATCCATTTATTTTTCATCTCAGAAGAAAGCACCACGCCGGGCCTAAATCCTTCTCTGTAGTTGAGCTCCTTAAACCAAAAATGCAGGTCTTCCTTCATCATTGCCGCATTAGGGAAAAGAGGACCTAACCTGGTGCATTAAGAATGGACGTCTTAGTTAAAGTGAGATAGAGACCAGTACTTTAGAAATGAACTCCTACAGAAGCGAGAAGACTTGGCAGGGGAGTAACACAAAGTGAGATAGGCCTCTAGCGTAAAGGACCTCACCAGCAAAAAGCACCCAAGTAAATCACCCCAGTCCTGGGTGAAGGGGTCGAACCAAGGATTGTCTGGGTAGAAACTAATGAACCCTTGGTCACAGATGTTGTCCTGAGAGTAGCGTTTCAGGTGCAATAGATTAAGGCGACATAATATTTCAATGATGGAAATGTATTTAATGTGTTTATTTTTTAATGTGTTTATTTCCCACTACTTTTTAAACTGAATCCAAATATTTTTGGTCTAGCTCACCTCAGGCAATGTCATGAAGGTCGGCCAAAATCACTAAAGGCTTCTCTAGCTCACTCAGTTCCCGAGAAAGCCTTGGGGCAAATGTTATGGGTCGGCCAAAGGCCCAGATAGATGAGGCCCAATTTATCTCAAATCCACTCCATGTGGCTCTAGGTATAAATCAGTTCACACGAGAAATAAGTATACACACTTTCTAATATCCACTTTTCACTATACTCATCTCAAATATTGAACTGACTTGGGCGTTGGATTGCTAAACATGCTAGCCTACCTTACGCCGCCACACTGAAAATCAGTATCACCTGTGTAGTGAGTGATTTTTGTCGATGACGCGACCACCTTATCGCTGGGTTTTCCTCACCGCAATGGTAGGAGGGGGTGCTACTTTCTGATTTCTTATTTATCCCATGAAGCTGGAAGGGAAAGGGAAGGTATCAAAAAATAACCTTGCACGCGAATGTTTAACTGAAGAAACGCTTAAAGAGATTGGGGGTCCGGGGTCAGGTTATACAATGGGTAGTTGTCAGTTACCCATCCTATATGTGGTTATCCATAGGATATTAGCTTTAGGTTTCGCTTCGTAATTGATAGTGTTTATCCGTTAATGGGTTGGGAAAGTTTCTTGGAAAATATGATAGAGTGAGATTGAGTTTTTGTTGATGTTTTTGGTAAGGTACTGGACCTAAGGATTGATTGGTATGAAGGTACTGGACCTAGAGTTTTTTATTAGTATGCTCGCTAAGATTTCGCAATCTAATGCCTACGTATTCCCGTTTAAACGAAACAGGGAAATCAGAGCAATCGTAGTTCCTCCTATTCTAAGGGAGGAAAAAGATGTTTGGTGACTTGTTCAAAGCCCAAGATTGAAGCTAAAAGGTTTATTTGTGTCTTGTTCAAAGCCCAAGATTGAAGCTAAAAGGTTTGACTGAGAGAGAACTTGTCATCTCTAAAGAGGGATTATTGATTTTTGTGTGCCTTGATCAAAGCCCAAGGTTGAAGCTAAGAGGTTGATTGACTCCACTGGGGAAGTCCTTACCCACAGCCTAAGAGGAGGCTGGATAAGACCAACTCAAAAGAGAGGGTATATATGGTGTCTTGTACAAAGCCCAAGATTGAGGCAAAAAAGAGTCTGACTCTTTGGGGATATCATTATACAAAGCCTAAGAGGAGGTTGAAGGAGACTTTTTTGGGGAAAATGTTCTATCTGTCTTGTACAAAGCCCAAGATTGAGGCCAAAAGGATTTTGACTCCGCTTGGGAGGTTTGTATGTATCTTGTACAAAGCCCAAAATAGAAGCTGAAAAGGAGACTGACTCTGCAGGAAAGAAATCTTTATCTGTCTTGTACAAAGTCCAAGATTTAGGATGAAAGAGACTTTACTGACTCAGGTGAGGATATTTTAAGTATCTCTTACAAAGCCCATGATAGAGGCTGAAATGAGTTTGACTCTACAGGAGAGTATTGTCTGTCTTGTACAAAGCCCAAGATTGAGGCTGAAACGAGTTTGACTCTGCTTGGGAAATCATTCCTCGAAGCCTAACATAAGGCTGGGAGGATTTGACTTTGCTGGGGAAGTTATTTGTCCCGAGCTTAAGAGAAGGTTATGACGATTTATGTCTTGTACAAAGCCCAAGATTGAGGCTAAAAAGGTTTGATTCAACAAGAGAGTGCTTTTATCTGTCATGTACAAAGCCCAGGATTGTGGCTGAACAAGCTGGATAAATCATTATACAAAGCCTAAGAGGAGGCTGACTTGTGCTAGGGGAAATCTTTTTACCAAGCCAAAGGGAGGCTGGAAAAGATGGACTCAACAAGAGAGTATTTTTATCTATCTTGTACAAAGCCCAAGATTGAGGCTAAAAGGGTTGACTCAACAACAGAGTCTGGAACGTGATTGACTCAACAAGAGAGTCTGAAAAGTGGTTGACTCAACACGAGAGTCTGAAGAGGTGATTGACTCAACAAGAGAGTCTAAAAAGTGGATGACTCAACAAGAGAGTCCGAAAATGTGACTGACTCAACAAGAGAGTCTGAAAAGTTTATTGATTCAACAAGAGAGTATGAAAAGGTTAGCTCCATTGGGGAGAATCATTGTCCGAAGCCCAAGAGGAGGTTGACTATGCTGAGGAAAGATCATTATACAAAGCCTAAGAGGAGGCTATCTTCTGTTGGGAATTATTGACATCCTGAGGCAGGTCCAAGTGGGGAATCAACTCTTGTTGAGGGTTACAGAAGAGTTGATAGATCAGAGACCTTGAGGTTCTGATTTGGGATACTGTTATCGTGATACTAAACTGACCCTGGTTGGGGGGTTTTTAGGAGAGAGACTGGGTTTTATCTCTGTTGGAGATTTATCCAGAATGACCGGGGTTTCTTCCTATGTTTGTAGGGAACTTGAGAATGTCTTTGAGACTCAAGAGGGGATTTAGACTGTCCAAGTCTATTGATGTGGAAGAGTTTTATATTTTGTATGATGCCCAAGAGGAGGCCGGCTTTTTTAAGGCATGAGTATCAACCCTAAAATTATTCTAAGGTTTTGACTCCTTTTTAGAAAGACGGCTCTAACGAAGGATGAATAAGTTTTGTCCTATACCTTTAGGAGGTCTTCAGGGTCCTTGTATTAAGCCCAAGAGAAGGCATGAGAACTTCTAAGAAACCGAAGGGTCCTTGTACAAAGCCCAAGAGGAGGCGGGATGCTTTTAGGAAGCCTGTGGGTCCCAAACCAAGAAAAGTTCAAGAAATGCTATTCACCGAGAATAGATCATTTAGTGAAAGTTCTAAGGTTTGAAGAAACTCAAGAGATGCTATTCACCGAGAGTATATCAACTCCGGGGAGTAGAATTTCTTTGACAATTTCTAGGGGTGACAGTCTGAGAAAAGGTTCACGAGGAATACTGCCTTTCTCTTTGTTCCATATTGTTTAAGCCCAAGAGAATGCAAGACTGTATCTGGAAATCCTATGGGGATCTAGTTTTGATTGTATTTAAAGAGTGACCAACATGACTTTACCTAGTTCTAGACCTAGTTGCCGGGGAAAACTCTAAATAACTATACTAGTATATATACAGTTGATATATGACAAGTATTTAAAAAGGTATGAAAGAAGACTAACCATGCACAGCTTTCCACAATACAGTTATATATATTTGACATGTATTTAAAAGAATGAAAGAAGACTCACAGTGTGCAGCTTCCCACAATACAGATATATACATATATATATATATATATATATATATATATATATATATATATATATATATATATATATATATATATATATATATATATATATATATATATATATATATATATATATATATATATATTAAAGCAGGTAAATGAAAGCGGATAAAAACTTACAGGTGAGCAAGCTTCCATGCTATATTGTTAGTTGTTCAAAGAAATTAAAGAAAGTTTTGATAACAACTGTATATTTGAACCTAAATCAAAAGGGAAATTGTTTTGATAAGATTGTATTGGGACTTATGCAATGACTGAGGCCCAAAAGGTTTTCTGTACAAAGGTATGGGTCTTACAACTCAAGGAGAGGTCCAAAGAGTTTGAAAATGAATAAAGATGGGTCTTATAACTCAAGGAGAAGCCTAGATGATTTTGTTTTAAAAGGCGACGACCGTACCGAACTTTTGAAAATATATAGAGGGACTTATACAATAAGTGAGGCCCAAAATTGTTTATTTACAAAGGGATTGGGTCTTACACTCTATTAGAGGTCCAAGGATGTTTTGAAAAAAAGATGAGACTTACATCACGAGGGGAGGCCTAGGTTATTTGATTTTGAACTGGCGATCGTGCCGAGGTTTTTTGAAAATGTGTTGGGACTTATACAATGTCTGAGGCCCAAAAGTGGTTTTGGTTAAAAAGGGATTGGGTCTTACACTCTATTAGAGGCCCATGAGTGTTTGAAAAAGATTGATGAGGGTGGAATCAACCAAAACCCTAATTTTGTTTAAAAATGTAATTAATTTTGTTAAAAAATTAATAAAAATTATTGAAAACATGTAAAAAAATGAGTGGTGATCTTGGATCAATGTTTCTAAAATCATGTTTTTGTTAACAAAATGATTGAAAACCATTTAAGTTTGGAAAATCAAGAGAAAGAAAATTTTCAAATTGTTAAAAAACAAATAAAAATTAATTCTTTGCAAAAATATCAAATATATGAAATAAATAATATTTTTAGGAAATTTTTGAAAAAAAAAATATTTTAACATTTTTGTGAATTTTGAAAAAAAGAATCAACTCAAAATCATTAAGAAATTAATTTTTGAATCAATTAAATAAAATAACAAAATTCAAATTTTCAAATTTTCAAAAAAAAAGCGCCAAGAACATACCAAGAACACGCGCGTGTTCTGATTTTTGCCTGATTTGCATTTTCTCATCAATCTCACTGAATACTTGATGAAATCACACAATCCACGTATCAATCTGCTCGTTTTCAACTCACAATCATGTATATGGTCTTTAATTTCATTTATTTTAAGTATGGAATGATAAATCAAAGAGAAACCTCAAGAACCCTAATTTCTGCATGAAGGCTCAGAAATTTCATACACGATTCATACAAAGCAATTGATTGAGGGTAAACACTCTACACATGATTATGAACATATGGCAAAATTATTGTGCAGTAAAATATGCATGCATCATGGAGTTTGAAGAGTTCAGGCTTACCTCTTGCTGGTGGTGATCGTGTTTTGTGTTAGAGGTGTTGCAAGCTGGTTCCAATGATCTGGACAGCTTCCTTAGGTGCCAAGTGATGTGTCTGAATGCTTGGAGTGGTTTGAAATAAGCTGGAACTTGAGATGGTACCTCAACTGCAACTTTGTTAAGAACTTGGGGAGTTGGATGGTGATTTTGTGAATTTGGTGTTCCAGATGTTATGTGAGTGTTTGGATCACTTCCATATGATGTTTATGAAGTGTTAGAATGATTGTTTTGGTTTGAATCACTCTCAATTTCAAAACCCGATAGTGACTTTGTTTAGAAGGCAAAAAATGGAGTGAAAGTGTGATTCTGAGAAAGGCATTTGTTTGGGGCCTTTGGTGTGCTTAAACTGGTCAGAAATGAAGTCTATTTATAGTGTGTCAAGTTTGTTTTGGCATCAATAGGGAATGGCAACTGCAACAGGCCTTTGGCCAATGTGGATCAAATGGAATCTCAAGTCTCCTCTAGCCATTGACTTGAGGTTAGAGCACAGGCCTATGGTTCTTTGATTCAAAGATAAACTTGAACTGAATTCAGTTGGAATAGACTCAGTTCATGCCACCTTGGTGTATGCATTGAATGCTTGGAAACAAAATTGGATATTTGGCATCTTTGTAACTTTTTAGGTTTGGCACGCTACTTGTGGAGTTTTGGACTTGGGAGGTTGATAGATCAGTGCTTGTCCCTTGTTTGTTCCCCCTTGAGGTGTGCAGATGGATAACCATGCTTGTTGTTACATAATTTGATCAAATCGAGCCCTTATGCACAAATCTGCCTTGCCAAGACAGTTTGCAACAAGGCATGTTGCAGCTGTCATAACCCCTAGCTCAGGTGGAGTTTCATGGAGTTCTTGGGCATTTTGGAAAGCCCTCATATGACACAACACATGTGTGATCATAGCTTGTCTTGAAAATTTTTGGATCCAAGTGAAAAATGCCCCTACATTTTGAAAAAATTAAGACAGATTCTGACTTAGTGAAAATTTCACTAAGTGTTGGAAAAAGTGGCATTTCATGTTTTTAGCCATTTTGATCACCCCATAACTAAAAATCCATGAGGAATTGGAATGAGATGTAGTTAACACTTTTAAAGTATGCCATGAGGGATACAAATCCATCTTTGGATCATCCCAAATGGTTGCTTGGATCTCAAGTTATGATCCTTGGAAGTTGATACCCTAACCACTTTGTTTCATAACTTAGAAAAATTCTAAGTTTCTTATGGTTACCCCTTTTGCAAGAAACCTCACTTTCTTTGATTTTTCTTGATGAATGATGATTCCAATCACACATTAACTATGTTTTAGGGTTAAGGAACCTTGGTTGACCAAAAAATCAAAAATTCAAACTTTGACTTTTTGTACAATTGACTTTTTATCAGATGAAATCCAAACTGTGCGATCCTTCGTGAAATTAAGTCCTTGACCTAAATCAAACTTAATGGGAATATTCCATAGGTGTTATAGGGTGTATTCAATCATGTCCCAAGGTTTGGGAGCATGTCTTGGTCAAAAGTCAAAGGTACAGTTGACTTTTCCCTCCAAACCCTAATTGAGGTCCAGATGAAAATGAAACTTGTAAATCAAGTTTCCTGGGTTAATCCATTGTTGAAAATGGATCAATGTAGTGTATTAGGGATCCTCAAATCATGTCTTGAGGTCTTGGCTCATGTTTTGTCCGAAAAGTCAACTTAGGGGTGAATTAGGTCAAGAAACCCTAATTCCTGAGTTTTGGTGAATGCATCCCCTGAGGCTAAATTGACTTGATGATTGGGTCCATGAGGTCCCTTGGAGTATCATGAGTTGTGTTTTGAAGCATGGGCTCATGCCTAGATGAAAATTTCCATCTGGAGGCCCTGGTCGACCAAAACCCTAATTTGGTGACACTGGCGATCTTGAGGCTTAATCCACTTGGAATGTAGCAACTTTGTGCTTGGTTCTTGATGTGGGAGTCCTCTTGATCCTTTATGGGTGTTGGAGAGTTTAGACAAGTTGAAGATCATGTCAATTCTTGATTGATCCTTTGTCTAAGTGCTCAGAGAGGGCTCAAAACTCTAATTCTTGTTTGTGGTGGATGCTCAAACATCTCTGAGGAGATTAGTGAGGCATGATGGTTCATCCATATTGTGATGATGATTCACACAATGATGGCGGAAGTCAAATTTTGGGGTATGAGAGATGCCCCTATTTAATCTTCTTGGACCTGAAGGTGTGAATGACGAAGGTATTCGGGCATTCGGGGTGCAAGTGGATTAAATATCGGAATACCCGAAATTTTGATGGTGGTTATGAATGGCAGTTTGCTCATACATATTCTTTCGCTAAGCAATGATGCTTAGAAAAGGTAAACTTCTCCTCGATCCTGGTTTTCAGCCAAGGAACTGGTCTCAGTTTTCTTTTGAAATATACTTCCCCTCGATCCTGGTTTCCTACCAAGGAACTGGTCTTAGTTTCTGATATAAACTTCCCCTCGATCCTGGTTTCCTAGCAAGGAACTGGTCTAAGTTTCTGAAATAAACTTCCCCTCAATCCTGGTTTCCTACCAAGGAACTGGTCTAAGTTTCTGAAATAAACTTCCCCTCGATCCTGGTTTCCTACCAAGGAACTGGTCTCAGTTTCTGGAATAAACTTCCCCTCGATCCTGGTTTCTTAACAAAGAACTGGTCTAAGTTTCTAAAATAAACTTCCCCTCGATCATGGTTTCTTACCAAGGAACTGGCCTTAGTTTCTTTTGTCAATAAACTTTCTTGACAAGGGCCGCTATTCGTAGCGGTTTTCCTCAAACTTCTCGCCGAATTTTCCTGGGGAGATGCCATTTGATGGGAAAAAGTTTTGATGTTAGACTTGCTGAGAAAACCCATTCGTCTGAGTTGTAAAGGTGTACAAACTTCTCTGTTGGAGACGCCATTTGTTGATTCTACTGGGGAACACGAGTCTCTTGAGAGGCTGTTTCCGCTTGGGGATATTACATCATACTTTTCTTCGAGATCTTCTCGGAGAAATGCCATGTGATGTAATCCAATTTGGAGGCACTGATGACCTCTTTATCAGCGAATCTTTCGGAGAAAAACTGCTATACTGCCGAATCTTTGATTGAGAGGCTTTCTTTGAGGATTTTCCTTAATCTGGGAAAGCGAAGATATCATCTTCAATGGCGAAGAGTGACGTTTGTCGAAAGTTTTCTTGTTATCAAAGTGGTCAAGGGTCGTCTTCAGTCCAGAAATAAACTGGAGGAGAGATCGCTCAGATAATTTGTTTCCTGACGAGGAAAGGACTGACAACTCGATTAAGAGGACTTTTATCACTAGGGGACAAGACCGACTAGAGTGATAGTGATGAAATATGAATATAAATGTAAATCAATAATGCATGATGTATGTAAGTGTATGCTGACAAAACTGACGTGACATACAGACTAATAGATGAACACGACTGGATACTCGACCACTACAGGGGATGGAAAGTATCATCTGGTCCAAAAATATCAATTATGCCTTGCTTAGGAGAGATAGTCCCTGTGGGGAACAACCGTTGGTCGGACTTAGGAGGTAAGAACTCTGTCGGGGATGTCAGATGGAATATTCGTATCTGACATAGCTGATCCTTCATTCAGGCGCACTGGTTTATAAGGAGTACTTTGATTCTGCACTTTGAGGTTCAAACACCTTTGGAGAAGCGATCGATGTTCTTTAGATGTTCAATAGTCAAAAGAATTGCCATCTTTATTTTAAAGCAGAAAAAATTTGATAAGTATATTCATTTTTGTTTTATTTCAACAATCGTTAATCACGTTAAAATGTCGTTCTGTAAAGCTAAAACAAATAGGAATTACAAACAAAAGCACTAGGGCTTAAATTTTATTGAAAGGATGGAAATCATCCAAGCGCTTGATTCGATAGAGCATTTACAAAGTTTAGAAAATGGTAATTTAAGGGAACAGGGCTACATTGAAACATAACGACTATTATCCTTCTACCAACTTTGAATTCTGGACATCCTGAGCTTCCGTCGAAGATGACCTTGACTGGAGTTTTCTTATGGATGGTACGACTGCTGAGCAGTTGAACTGATCAGACGTAGTTACTTGCCTTTAATCCCTAACTTTTGCCTGGATTGTACTTTGAGACTTCCAATCCACCGGGATGATTTTTTATTATGTCTCTAATTTTTTCCTGGACCACCCTTTCGGGTTTTCAATCCACCGAGATGTTTTTTTTTTTAGTTTAGGCGAAGTATTTCTTGACTACATCAACATTTGTGGGGTAGGCAAATTCTTCTCCATCCATGTTCGCGAGTCTCAAGGCGCCGCCTGAGAAAGCATTCTTGACCACATAGGGGCCGTCATAATTCGGGGTCCACTTGCCCCGAGAGTCAGTGAGGAATGATTGTATCTTTCTGAGCACGAAGTCTCCTTTCCTGAAGGCACGAGGTCGGACCATTTTGTCAAACGCCTTCTTCATCCTTTGCTGATACAACTGACTGTGGCATAGATTCGTTATTCATTTTTCTTCTATCAGATTCAGTTCATTGTGTCTGCTTTGACACCACTCAGCTTCTGTTAGCTTAGCTTCCATCAATACCCTGATTGATAGGATCTCTACTTTGATGGGGAGCACTGCTTCCATGCCATATATTAGAGAAAAAGGGGTTGCCCCTGTTGAAGTGCGGACAGATGTGCGATAACCGTGAAGAGCAAAGGGTAGCATCTCATGCCAGTCTTTGTAGGTTACGACCATCTTCTGAACAATCCTCTTGATGTTCTTGTTAGTCGCTTCTACCGCTCCGTTCATCTTAGGTCGGTAGGGAGATGAGTTATGGTGTTCGATCTTGAACTCAGCATATAACTCCTTCATCATCTTATTGTTTAAGTTGGATCCATTATCCGTAATAATCTGGCTAGGAACACCATAACGGCAGATGATATTGTTTTTGATGAATCGGACCACCACTTGTCGGGTTACATTGGCGTACGATGATGCTTCGACCCACTTGGTGAAATAGTCAATGGCTACCAGGATGAACCGATGTCCGTTTGAAGCCTTGGGTTCAATCATGCCAATCATGTCGATTCCCCATATGGAAAAAGGCCATGAGGAAGAGAGAACTTTGAGATGCGTTGGCGGTACATGGATTTTGTCAGAGTATATCTGACACTTGTGACACCTCCTCATGTACTTGTAGCAATTGGATTCCATGGTCAACCAGTAGTACCCTGCTCTCAGAATTTTTCTCGCCATTGTGTGTCCGTTGGCATGAGTGCCAAAGGATCCTTCATGAATTTCCTTTATTAGTATGTTTTCTTCTAGTCTGTCTACGCATCGGAGCAAGACCATGTCAAAGTTTCTCTTTTAGAGAGTATCACCACTCAGAAAGAATCTACCTGATATCCTTCTGAGGGTTTTTCTATCTTTCCTTAGTGCCCCAGGTGGGTACTCTTGTTTTTGAAGGAAGCATTTGATATCGTGATACCAAGGTTTGTCGTCTATGACTGCTTCAATCATGAAGATGTAGGCGGTCCTCTCAAGGCGCATTATGTCGATCTTAGGTATGTCATTCCATTGACCTACACTAATCATGGAAGAGAGTGTGGCTAATGCATCAGCCATGTGATTCTCTTCACGAGGGATATGATGAAACTCAATTCTGTTGAAAAATGGTAACAACCTTCACCCATAGTCTTTTTAAGGAATCGGTCTGGATTCGTATGTGTTCCAATCTCCTTTAATCTGATTGATAACCAGGGCTGAGTCGCCATATACATCCAAGTTCTTGATCCTTAAGTTGATCGCTTCTTCGAGACCTATGATACAAGCTTCGTATTCAGCCTCGTTGTTTGTACACTTGAATGTCAGTCTGGCAGTAAAAGGAATATGGGTACCCTGAGGTGTTATGATGATCACCCCAATTCCGTTTCCGTAATGATTCACAGCTCTGTCAAAGATAAGTCCCCATTGGGAACCTGGTTCTGGCCCTTCACTGGGTAGCAGTTCATCGCAATCTTTCATTTTCAAATACATGACATCTTCATCTGGAAAGTCAAATCCGACTGATTCCTGATCGTCAATTGGTTGATGAGCCAAATGATCGGCTAAAATACTTCCTTTGACGGCTTTCTGAGTGTGGTATTCTATGTCATATTCTGATAACAACATCTGCCAACGAGCGATCCTTCCCGTGAGAGCATGTTTTTCAAAGACATACTTGATCAGATCCATTTCGGAGATTAACCAAGTAGTGTGACGAATCATATACTGGTGAAGACGTTTGGCTACCCAAGCCAGAGCACAACAAGTTTTCTCAAGCATAGTGCACCGAGTCTCGCAGTCGGTGAATTTCTTGCTCAGATAGTAGATGACAGACTCTTTTCTTTTTGTTTCATCTTGTTGACCAAGTACACAACCCATGGAGTATTCCAAGATTATTAGGTAGAGGATCAGTGGTCTTCCTTCCACTAGAGGTGATAGAATCGGTGGATTCAACAGGTATTCCTTGATACTGTCGAAGGCGGCTTGGCAGTCTTCTGTCCAAACGCATTCCTGATTCTTTTTAAGTAATTTGAAGATCGGCGCACATGTCGCGGTCATGAGGAATATAAATCTGGAAATGTAGTTCAGACGTCCCAGCAATCCCCTGACTTGTTTTTCAGTCCTTGGAGAAGGCATTTCTTGAATGGCCTTGACCTTGTCAGGATCAACCTCAATTCCTTTCAGGCTGACGATGAACCCTAAAAGTTTCCCTGAACGGACACTGAATGTGCACTTGTTGGAATTCAAACGGAGTTTGTACTTTCTCAACCGCTCGAATAGCTTTGACAGGTGGGTCACATGCTCCTCTTCTGTCTTATATTTGGCAATCATATCATCGACATATACTTCTATTTCTTTGTGTATCATGTCATGAAACAGAGTTGTCATGGCCCTTTGATAGGTTGCCCCGACGTTCTTCAAACCAAACGGCATTACCTTGTAACAAAAAGTACCCCATGGGGTGATGAACGAAGTTTTCTCCATGTCTTTCGGCGCCATTTTTATCTGATTATAGCCCGAGAATCCATCCATGAAGGAGAATACTTTGAATTTTGCGGTACTGTCTACCAGTATTTCAATGTGTGGTAAGGGAAAGTCATCCTTTGGACTGGATTTGTTCAGATCTCTGTAATCCACACACATTCTGACCTTTCCATCCTTTTTTGGAACTGGTACGATGTTGGCTAACCATTGAGGATATTCTGACGTGGCGAGGAAACCCGCGTCAATTTGTTTCTATACTTCCTCTTTGATTTTGATGGCCATGTCTGGATGAGTCCGTCTTAGTCTTTGTTTTACCGGCGGATATTCCGATCTTAACGGTAGATGATGTTCCACGATGCTGGTATCCAACCCTGGCATGTCCTGATAGGACCAAGAAAATACATCGGGAAACTCTTTGAGAACCTTTATCAAACTTTCTTTGACAGTTGGACTGAGCAGTGCCCCAATCTTGACTTCCTTTCTCTCTTCTTCTGAACCCAAGTTGACCGTTTCCAAAGGCTCTTTGTGAGGTTCAATGGACCTTTCCTCTTGTCTGAGTAATCGGGAGATCTCTTCTGGAATTTCTTCATCATTTTCTTCTTCAGCCTCAAATACCAGGAATTCAAAGTTGGGAGAAGGCATTGGATCGTGTGTTTCAATGGGGTTTAAAACAAGCAATCTGCATGACATGTTGATTTGTTTTTAGAAGAGATATAGATAATGCAAGAGTGTGTACAGTGTATTTTTTTATAACTGCTTGTTTTTATTATTTGAGTTATTTTTTAGAATTACCATTTTCTGAAAAAGCGAAAAGAGAAAACAGCAATAAATGTGAAAATTATAGAACGACGTTATTTTATTTATGATCTTGTCGATTCTTGAAATTACAGCCCTATAAAACAAAACTCTGTCGCTTTGGGCAAAGCGAAGAGGATACATTTACAGAAAGTGAGCCCTATTAAAACATCTGTTTCACCTGGGCAGGGTGAAAGGTTAAAATAAAGACGACAATTAATTAGACTTATGAACGACTTTCGGAACGTTGATAGCAACCCATTGGCGGCGAACTCCTCGGTGAATCACAAAGTATGGCACCTTATTTCTTAACTTGTCTTTAGAAATAAAGCTGATTTCTGGTGGAGCATGATCATTGGAATCTGTTTCCCAGGCAGAGTTGTCGTAGACGAACTCTTCTGTTGCATCTTGCATAGTGTTTGTACCCTCAAGTGAATCTCCCCATCCAGTTGGCTGGATGTCTTCGAACCTGATACGAGAGCTTTCAGGATCGGTGTACTTGACCAAGTAGTCGAATTTGCCACTCGGTTGTCCTAAGGTGTCCCACACTTCTTTAAAACTAGAGGAGTCATCCCTTTCGATGACGTTGACCTCAGGAAAAGCATAGTTAACGAATTCTAACCCTGCAAGCTTTGCAAATTCATCGTCGTGCTGGATATTTTCTGAATGCCCTGAATAATGATCCCATGACATGGTGGGGACGCAGGTATTCTTTTCAATAATGCTCAGTTGGTAAGCATCGTTCGGCTGTCTCTCTTGCCCCAAGTCTCCCGGGTACGGCTGCCAGATAGGCAGGCCATCCATTAGGCCATAATAGTCATGGTCAAAGTTGTCTTTAATCAGAGTGTCCTCCTCTAATGAGTTTGGCGGAGCACGACATCCTTTTGGATCACAATCTCTGTATATCATCTTGACATCTGACGTTGGTATAAATCTCGGACTCTGTGCGGGATAGCAAAATGGCGTGGGCACCTCTTCCTGAGACACATAACTGTCTTTGTTAAGGTAGGACTTCCACTCTTCATCTGTATCGGAGGGATCACCCTCGTTGATGGTATGTATTTCTTGAGACACTGGGTGAAGGAAGCCTCCACTATAGAAGAAATCCTGAATGGGATGAAGACTTTCATCGTTAATAGCAGTCTGGATAAAGGTTGAGGAAAAACCAAGACCTTTCTTTGCTTTGTTATCAGTAGGAATGACAAGTTGTCCCCATCCTTTTGCATTGTTACTTTTGATCACTTCGAGAGCATCTTTGTACGAGGAAATCAACGTTCCTCTTTCTGATTTGTCATTGCTCATCAAAAGTGCTAGGAACTGGGTTCCAACAACCTCTTCTGGTTCTACATAAGTGGACGATGATAGGTTACTCATGATCAAGGCTTGTTCTCCACAGACTGTGACTAGCTGGTCGTTCTTGACGAACTTCAGCTTCTGGTGAAGTGTCGAAGTGACTTCCCCGGCCTAGTGTATCCAAGGTCTTCCTAATAAACAGTTGTATGCTGCCCGGATGTCCATGACCTGGAAAGTGACTTGGAAAGTGTGAGGATTGATAGTTATGGGAAGATCGACTTCGCCGATAACTATTTTTCGAGATCCGTCAAATGCTTTGACGATGACCTCACTGCCCCTCATCGGAGATCCTTTGAATGATAGTCGCATTAAAGTAGATTTCGGCACCATATTTAGAGTTGATCCGGTGTCTACCAGTACGCTGGCTAAAGCATCGTCCTGGCAGTTGACTGTAATGTTGAGTACCATGTTGTGACTTTTTCCTTCTTCTGGCAGTTCCTCATCACTAAACCCCAAGTTGTTGCAGGAAATGATGTTGGAGATGATGTTGTCGAATTGTCTTATTGTTACATCTTATTCCACAAAGGCTTGCTCTAAGACTTTCTGTAGAGCTTCCCTGTGAGCTTCAGAACTGAGTAAAAGAGATAACACAGAGATTTTTGAAGGAGTTTGCAACAGTTGATCAACGATACTGTACTCACTCTTCTGGATGAGCTTTAGCATCTCATCATTGTTCTTTGAAAGGTCGGGATCATTGGATTGACCGACTGTTGATTGGGAACTTCTGTTTGAGGTTCCTTTTCTCTGTTAGGTTCTCCAACTCCTCAGTTGAAGATTCGACCATTCCGTGTTACCTGACTGATGTCTGCAATATTCACGACGGAGGGTAATGGAACTTCTTTTCCATTCTCAACTGTTGGTGCACCGTACTTGTAAGGGATAGCTTTATCAGACTTGTACGGTATAGGTCCTGGCAGATAGATAACTACAGGAGCCTTCTGATTTTTTTGACCATCATAACTGGCCTCATTTGGTTCGAGATTGAGAATCCTTCCAGTATCAAGAGGAACTCTTGATTCATGGAGTAATGGGATTATGGCGCATACATCTTTGGCCACTTCTCATTTAGGGATTAAGACAACATCCTTTCCTCGATTGGGATGATAGTTTGACATTGAGCCAGAACTTAACCACGGTTGAATCTCCTTATGGTCCAACTGACTTTGGAGGGCTGCTCGCACGAGGTAGCATCCTTGATTATTCTCTGAACAGACTCTACATCATTCATAGTTGTGTGGTGACACCCGGCCACGTCCGCTTTGAATGCAGTGTAACCTCACAAGGTCTGTTTCCATTTATCGAACGTCTTGATTGTGATGCCTAGTAGGGTTCCCATTAATCAGGCTAACTTGTTGTGTGTCTTCATCTAGATAGATCGGAAGCCACCAGTGGTTTAACAAGTGTTGCAGTTTTCTTTGAACGGGTGCACATCCTTGGTCACTCTCCCGACACACTTTACAGTTCTCATAGTCGCGCGAAGTCATAAAACCGAGCTGGACTTGCTTAGCGTGTAATTCCACCAAGCTGGTATTCATCAAACGAATATCGAAGATTTGAATCATGTTAACTTGATAGTGATTTTTATCACGGTAATCTTGGATCCATCCAAGATCCATCTGACGCTGGAGGGCCTCTTGTACAAAAAAACATCCCTGATTGTTTACCGAGCAAATCAGACAGGAATCATAATCGTGTCGTGATTGATCATGATGTTGGGTTTGCCTTGAGTGCATTTCCACCAAGTTGACATTCATCGCCAGAATGTTGTGGTTCTGAATGATGTTGGAATTTGTATAAGTCATGTTGACTTCACGAATTCGGTGATCCTGGATCCATCTGAGATCCATCTGTTCTTGTAGAGCTGATTGCACCACAGAATATCCTTGATTATTTTTCGAGCAGATATCACACTGATGATAGTTATGAGACGGTATATGACTGTATCCACTCTGCCTGCAATGCATCTTGACCAGGTTGGTTCCCAATAAGAGTACATCGTGAATCTGATAGCTATGCTTAGATCCTTCCTCTACCAAATTGACTAGAGATTTCTCGTTTTGAGGCAACGGGTTCGTCTATACATTTGGATTTATATCCTTGAAGGATAAGACCTCGCTCCTGACAAGCTTCAGTACATCGGATTTGAAGCTGAGATAGTTTTCTAAGTTATGCCCCGGTCCTCCTTGATGGTAAGGACACATCCAATCCGTTTTGAACCAAAAAGGCGGATTCTCCGGAATTGGAAGAGAAGGCCTGGTCTGGACGTGCCCCTTGAACAGTAGTAATGGAAACAGTTCTACGTACAACATTGGTATAGGGTCGAACCCCGGTGATCGCATTGTACGGTTGTTGTTGTACTGAGGACGAGCCTGCTGAAGAGGTTGTTGTGTCCTCTGCTGATATTGTTGTTGATTCGGTTGGATTTGAGCAACCTGAGGTTGATACGTTGGAACGGGCGCAGGGTTGATAGCAGGAGTTATAGCTGCTACTGGTTGGTACCGTCGCCTTTACTTTCCGAGAGAGATATTACCAATATCCTGCTCTTTTTTCTTAGGGAAAGAACTACCGTATCTTTTGGTACTGCTTGATGGCCCAGCATCTTTAATTAAACGTCCTTCTCAGACTGCTTCTTCAAGACGAATTCCCATGCCTACCATTTCGGTGAAGTCACTGGGCGCACTGGCGACCATTTTGTCGTATTAAAATGAACTCAAGGTTTTCAAGAAGATCTTTGTCATCTCTTTTTCTTCAAGAGGTGGATAAATCTGAGCAGAAATTTCACGCCATCTCTGAGCATATTCCTTAAAGGTTTCCTTATCCTTCTGCGACATGGCTCTGAGTTGATCTCTGTCCAGTGCCATGTCCAGATTATACTTATATTGTTGAACAGAGGAAGCGCCAAGATCTCTGAAAGTGATGATCTTAGTGCGGTTTAAACCCATGTACTATTTGAGTGCGGCACCGGTTAAACTATCTTGAAAATAATGGATCAGTAGCTGTTGGTTTTCTGTCTGAGTTGATATCCTCCGAGCGTACATCACCAAATGACTTTGAGGGCAAGAGTTACCCTTGTACTTTTCAAATTTGGGCACTTTGAACTTGTACGGAACTTTCACATTGAGGACCAAACAAAGGTCTGCGGTGTCCTTACCGAATAGATCCTGACCGCGAATGGCTTACAGTTCCTTCTGCATTTCCATGAACTATTCCTGGAATTCCTTCATTTTATCGTACATACTTTCATTTCCACCAGAAGGTATCTGTGGAATCTGTCCTTCTGGGACAGTGTGTACCACGGGTGGTGGTATAGTCATTACGGCAGTGACTCTTGGTGCTTCCCTTTCCTGAAGTTTGTAACCTTCAGGAGTTGCTGTCATGCCCCTTACATCTTTGTTTTCCCAAAGTTTGTAACCTTCAGGCCCAGCGGCTCCTGCTGCAGTTTTTGGATCTTCCATGATCGGCAGAATATATCCTTCTGGGATATAGTTGGGTGGCATGCCCCAGGGACGATCTTTAGGCATGTTGTACCGAGGATCACACTTTTCCGCTATGGGCGTCGATGTGATCTCTGAGATTACAGTCCTTTGTTGTTGTATCTGGGCTGCTGCCAGAGATTGCATGTCATTGTTAAGTTTCCTCAGATCTTCTTTCATAGTGTCAATTTCTTCTCTCAACTCTCTGTTCTCTTCCTCGAGATCATCCATTTTCTTTTGTCGATTTGCCCGAGTATTGTATGAATGAGACAGTTTGACTCTAGAATCGAGAAACAAACGTGAGATTCGTAGGGAAGAAGAATGTGTTAGGTGAGAATTATGAATGATATGCAATGATTATATTAATTATTTTTTGTTATTTAATCAAAAGAAACTTTGACAATTGGATTGCAAATATCATACAGTGGGGGAAACCCCGTTTTATTGAATTCAAAGATTGCGGAAATAGAAATACAGTAATTTACAAAGTGTTGTAAAAGGAAATGTCTAAACTTATGGATCCTGAGTCCTCTCTGAAGAGAGCTCAGATGCTGGTTCTGGTATTTTTCCTTTTCTTTGACCAGGGCTCTTGAGCCGTTGTCAGGTTGTCATTCCTTTGCCAAGTGAAAGGAGCGAGCAAATTCCTTTGGTCTTCTTGATTTTCTATAGCATGTTGCTCTAAAATCTCGATCAGAGCATCTTTTTCTTTTAAAAATTGTTGTATTTTGGTACACTCCACATTGAGAATGTGGTACTTGTTCTTCCAAGATTTCTTCTCCTGTTGAACTTTGCTGAGAGTAACCTGAAGTTTTTCCGTATCAGACATAAAATAAAGGACATATTCCTTTAACAGAAGAACTTCTTGACAAGGGTAAGGCATCCTCAACTTGAGAGCTCTAGTTTGTACCCAGTGGAGATAAGGCTCTACAGAGATACAGTCTGGTTTTCCTAGAGACTCTCTTCCTCTCCTGTGAACATGTTTCCAAGCATGCACTATTTCTGTCTTTAGTGCCTTGTCATTTTCTCCTTCCTTGAAGAAAAGACCTTCCAGATGAACATTACGTGGGATATGTCTCATCGAGTATCCGAATTGACGCCGCACTAAAACTGGATGATAGTTGATTCCTCCTTTAGTTCCTATGAGGGGTACATTAGGGAAGTTTCCACAACGGTCAATGATTCTGATCCCGTCATAGATTCAATTGTACCAGTCTATGTCAGAGTTGGTAAGAGACATGATTCTCTGTGACCAACGTAATGTACTCTTATGATCCCAAAAAGCATCAGACTTTGGTAAATGGGAAGTGAACCATTTGTATAGCAAGGGTACACAGCATGTGATCATTCCTTCGCTGTACAAATTCCTTAAGCGTACAGAATGATAAGTGCCTGTGAGCAAGGTTGGTATGGGTTTTCCAATCATAAATATCTTAATGGCATTGATATCAACAAAGCTATCAATGTTGGGAAACAGAAATAACCCGTAGGTGAGTAGTACAAAGATGCTCTCGAAAGCAGTCACGTTCCCTATACTAGTAAAGTACAGAGCTTTCTTTATCAAAAACTGGGCTGGCAAACCTTGGATTCCACCCTTAGTGGTCATGTGAGCCCTGACTTCTTACTCGTCCAAATAAATTGCTCTTGCAATGGTCTGATCCTTTGGAATTTCTTCCAGTCCAGAAAAGGGGGCTTGGTCAGTAATGGGTAAATCAGTCAGGTGAGAGTACTCCTCCAGTGTGTGCTAGCTGATTATCCGGGAATGTAAAACAGTGATAAACTGGATCGTATAACTGAATTAGTGTAGCTAGGATTCCTTCAATTACATGGACCCTTAACAGAGACAGCAGTCCTCCGTACTTAGCTTTGAAAGCACCAGGGTTGGTGATCATCCTTGCCAACCCTCTTAAATCCTCTAGTTTTGGAACCTTGAAGGTGTACATGTGAGTCTTCCTTCTACCGAAATCCATAACACAATCTTTCTCTATGACATTTGCAATCATTGTCTCAGTTTAATTTGGAAAAGAGAGAGTAAAAGAGAAAAAATTTCTTTGTTTTAAGTTTTTTTAATGAAATGAAAGCATGAATGCAGCACACAAAAACATAGAAAAAACATGGGGTCAAAGGTTCGTTTTCATGAAGTCATGGCTCTACCCATCTCCAAAGGTTATACTGGTGATATTTTGTACCTGTCCTCAAAATCATTGCCCCTCTTGGGATAACAACAGCAGGCAGGTTCACCCGAGTGAGCTGCAGTATCTTAGAGTAATCTCAAATGAGGGTATTATCGCGTGACAACTATTTCCGATAGCTTCCGTACTACAAAATAGTAACATGGTCTCAGCCTACTAAATCCTCAGTTTCATGGACAACCACAATCGAACAATCTGCTTTCAACAACCGAAGTCGTATAGGCATTGAATCCCCAAAGGGTGTCTCCACTAATTCGATGGTCGACCGGGGTCTCTTATTTGGGAGTCACTCCCTGTAAGATTACCAGTCTAGTGCCATCACTTATCTTAGGTGTCACTCAAACTTTCCAGATGCGGCATCACCTGCAGCCCCATTAGCAGAAAAATAAACACGGATATCAATTAGGAAAGGCGATATATATATATATATATATATATATATATATTTATTCCTAAAACTAACATCCTAGACCTCTTAAGAGCTATAGCCTATGATCCTATACAGTCAATGACTCCCCAGCAGAGTCACCATTTTACTGTAGCGATCAATTTTTGTCGGTGACACGACCACCTTAACGCTGGGTTTTCCTCATTGCAGGGTTTTCCTCATCGTAATGGTAGGAGGGGTACTATTTTCTGATTTCTTATTTATCCCATAAAGCTGAAAGGGAAAGGGAAGGTATCTAAAACTAACCTTGCACGCGAATTTTTAACTGAAGAAACGCTTAAAGAGATTGGGGGGTCCGGGGTCAGGTTATACAATGGGTAGTTGTCAGTTACCCATCCTATATGTGGTTATCCATAGGATATTAGCTTTAGGTTTCGCTTCGTAATTGATAGTGTTTATTCGTTAATGGGTTGGGAAAGTTTCTTCAGAAATATGATAGAGTGAGATTGAGTTTTTCTTGATGTTTTTGGTAAGGTACTGGACCTAAGGATTGATTGGTATGAAGGTACTGGACCTAGAGTTTTTTATTAGTATGCTCGCTAAGATTTCGTAATCTTATGCCTACGCATTCCCGTTTAAACGAAACAGGGAAATCAGAGCAATCGTAGTTCCTCCTATTCTAAGGGAGGAAAAAGATGTTTGGTGTCTTGTTCAAAGCCCAAGATTGAAGCTAAAAGGTTTATTTGTGCCTTGTTTAAAACCCAAGATTGAAGCTAAAAGGTTTGACTAAGAGAGAACTTGTCATCTCTAAAGAGGGATTGTTGATTTTTGTGTTCCTTGATCAAAGCCCAAGGTTGAAGCTAAGAGGTTGATTGACTCCACTAGGGAAGTCCTTACCCATAGCCTAAGAGAAGGCTGGATAAGACCAACTCAATAAGAGAGGGTATATATTGGTGTCTTGTACAAAGCCCAAGATTGAGGCAAAAAAGAGATAGACTATTTGGGGATATCATTATACAAAGCCTAAGAGGAGGCTGAAGGAGACTTTTCTAGGGAAAATGTTTTATCTGTCTTGTACAAAGCCCAAGATTGAGGCTAAAAGGATTTTGACTCCGCTGGGGAGGTTTGTATGTATCTTGTACAAAGCCTAAGATAGAAGCTGAAAAGGAGACCGACTCTGCTGGAAAGAAATCTTTATCTGTCTTGTACAAAGCCCAAGATTGAGGCTGAATGAGACTTTACTGACTCGACTGAGGATATTTTAAGTATCTCGTACAAAGCCCAACATAGAGGCTGAAATGAGTTTGACTCTACAGAAGAGTATTATCTGCCTTGTACAAAGCCCAAGATTGAGGCTGAAATGAGTTTGACTCTGCTTGGGAAATCATTCCTCGAAGCCTAACATAAGGCTGGGAGGAATTGACTCTGCTGGGGAAGTTATTTGTCCCGAGCTTAAGAGAAGGTTATGACGATTTATGTCTTGTACAAAGCCCAAGATTGAGGCTAAAAGGGTTTGACTCAACAAGAGAGTGTTTTTATCTGTCCTGTACAAAGCCCAGGATTGTGGCTGAACAAGTTGGAGAAATCATTATACAAAGCCTAAAAGGAGGCTGACTTGTGCTAAGGGAAATATTTTTACCAAGCCAAAGGGAGGCTGGAAAACATGGACTCAACAAGAGAGTATTTTTATCTATCTTGTACAAAGCCCAAGATTGAGGATAAAAGGGTTGACTCAACAAGCGAGTCTGGAACGTGATTGACTCAACAAGAGAGTCTGAAAAGTGGTTGACTCAACAAGAGAGTCTGAAGAGGTGATTGACTCAACAAAAGAGTCTGAAAAGTGGATGACTCAACAAGAGAGTCCAAAAATGTGACTGACTCAACTAGAGAGACTGGAAAGGTTATTGACTCAACAAGAGAGTCTGAAAAGGTTAGCTCCATTGGGGAGAATCATTGTACTAAGCTCAAGAGAAGGCTGACTATGCTGAGAAAAGATCATTATAAAAAGCCTAAGAGGAGGCTATCTTCTGCTGGGAATTATTGAGATCCCGAGGCAGGTCCAAGTGGGGAATCAACTCTTGCTGAGGGTTATAGAACAGTTGATATATCAGAGACCTTGAGGTTCTAGTTTAGGATACTGTTATTGTGATACTAAGCCGATCCTGGTTGGGGGTTTTTAGGAGAGAGACTGGGTCTTAGCTCTGTTGGAGATTTATCCAGAATAACCGGGGTTTCTTCCTATATTTGTAGGGAACTTGAGAATGTCTTTGAGACTCAAAAGGGGATTTAGACTGTCCAAGTCTATTGGTGTGGAAGAGTTTTATCTTTTGTATGATGCCCAAGAGGAGGCCGACTTTTTTAAGGGATGAGTATCAACCCTAAAATTAGTCTAAGGTTTTGACTCTTTTTTAGAAAGACAGCTCTAACGAATGATGACTAAGTTCTGTCCTATACCTTTAGGAGGTCTTTAGGGTCCTTGTATTAAGCCCAAGAGAAGGCATGAGAACTTCTAAGAAGTCGAAGGGTTCTTGTACAAAGCCCAAGAGGAGGCGGGGATGCTTTTAGGAAGCATGTGGGTCCCAAACCAAGAAAAGTTCAAGAAATGCTATTCACCGAGAATAGATCATTTAGTGAAAGTTTTAAGGTTTGAAGAAACTCAAGAGATGCTATTCACTGAGAATAGATCAACTCTGGGGAGTATAATTTCTTTGACAATTTCTAGGTGTGACAGTCTGAGAAAAGGTTCACGAGGAATACTGCCTTTCTCTTTGTTCCATATTGTTTAAGCCTAAGAGAAGGCAAGACTGTATCTGGAAATCCTATGGGGATCTAGTTTTGACTGTATTTAAAGAGTGACCAACATAGCTTTACCTAGTCCTAGACCTAGTTGTCGGGGAAAACTCTAAATAACTATACTACTATATATACAGTTGATATATGACATGTATTTAAAAGGGTATGGAAGAAGACTAACCATGCGCAGCTTCCCACAATACAGTTATATATATATATATATATATATATATATATATTTAAAAAAATGAAATAAGACTCACAGTGTGCAGCTTCCCACAATACCGATATATATATTAAAGCAGGTAAATGAAAGTGGATAAAAACTTACAGGTGAGCAAGCTTCCATGCTGTATTGTTAGTTGTTCAAAGAAATTAAAGAAAGTTTTGATAACAACTGTATATTTGAACCTAAATCAAAAGGGAAATTGTTTTGATAAGATTGTACTGGGACTTATGCAATGACTGAGGCCCAAAAGGTTTTCTGTACAAAGGTATGGGTCTTACAACTCAAGGAGAGGCCCAAAGAGTTTGAAAATGAATAAAGATGGGTCTTATAGCTCAAGGAGAAGCCTAGATGATTTTGTTTTAAAAGGCGACGACCGCGCCGAACTTTTGAAAATATACAGAGGGACTTATACAATAAGTGAGGCCCAAAATTGTTTATTTACAAAGGGATTGGGTCTTACACTCTATTAGAGGCCCAAGGATGTTTTGAAAAAAAGATAGGACTTACAACACAAGGGGAAGCCCAGGTTATTTGATTTTGAACTGGCGATTGCGCCGGGTTTTTTGAAAATGTGTTGGGACTTATACAATGTTTGAGGCCCAAAAGTGGTTTTGGTTAAAAAGTGATTGGGTCTTACACTCTATTAGAGGCCCATGAGTGTTTGAAAAAGATTGATGAGGGTGGAATCAACCAAAACCCTAATTTTGTTTAAAAATGTAATTAATTTTGTTAAAAACTTAATAAAAATTATTGAAAACATGTAAAAAATGAATGGTGATCTTGGATCAATGTTTCTAAAATCATGTTTTTGTCCACAAAATGATTGGAAACCATTTAAGTTTGGAAAATCAAGAGAAAGAAAATTTTGAAAATGTATGAAATAAATAATATTTTTGGGAAATTTTTGTAAAATAAAATATTTTAACATTTTTGTGAATTTTGAAAAAAATAATCAACTCAAAATCATTTAGAAATTAATTTTTAAATCAATTAAATAAAATAACAACATTCAAATATTCAAATTTTCAAAAAAAAAGGCTCCAAGAACACGCGCGTGTTCTGATTTTTGCCTGATGTGCATTTTCTCATCAATCTCATTGAATACTTGATGAAATCACACAATCCACATATCAATCTGCTCGTTTTCAACTCACGATCATGTATATGGTCTTTTATTTCATTTATTTTAAGTATAGAATGATAAATCAAAGAGAAACCTCAAGAACCCTAATTTCGGCATGAAGGCTCAGAAATTTCATACATGATTCATTCAAAGCAATTAATTTAGGGTAAACACTTTACACATGATTATGAACATATGGCAAAATTATTGTGCAGTAAAATATGCATGTATCATGGAGTTTGAAGAGTTCAGGCTTACCTCTTGCAGCTGGTGATCGTGTTTTGTGTTAGAGGTGTTGCAAGCTGGTTCCAAGGATCTGGATAGCTTCCTTAGGTGCCAAGTGATGTGTCTGAATGCTTGGAGTGGTTTGAAACAAACTGGAACTTGAGATGGTACCTCAACTGCAACTCTATCAAGAACTTGAGCAGTTGGATGGTGATTTTGTGAATTTGGTGTTCCAGATGTTATGTGAGTGTTTGGATCACTTCCATATGATGTTTATGAAGTGTTAGAATGATTGTTTTGGTTTGAATCACTCTCAATTTCAAAACCTGATAGGGACTTGGTTTAGAAGGCAAAAAATGGCATGAAAGTGTGATTCTGAGAAAGGCATTTGTTTGGGGCCTTTGGTGTGCTTAAACTGATCAGAAATGAGGTCTATTTATAGTGCGTCAAGTTTTGTTTGGCATCAATAGGGAATGGCAACTGCAACAGGCCTTTGGGCAATGTGGATCAAATGGAATCTCAAGTCTCCTCTAGCCATTGACTTGAGGTTAGAGCACAGGCCTATGGTTCTTTGATTCAAAGATAAACTTGGACTGAATTCAGTTGGAATAGGCTCAGTTCATGCCACCTTGGTGTATGCATTGAATGCTTGGAAACAAAATTGGATATTTGGCATTTTTGTAGCTTTTTAGGTTTGGCATGCTACTTGTGGAATCTTGGACTTGGGAGGCTGATAGATCAGTGATTGTCCCTTGTTTGTTCCCCCTTGAGGTGTGCAGATGGATAACCATGCTTGTTGTTGCATAATTTGATCAAATTGAGCCCTTATGCACAAATCTTCCTTGCCAAGACAGTTTGCAGCAAGGCATGTTGCAGCTGTCATAACCCCTAGCTCAGGTGGAGTTTCATGGAGTTCTTGCGCATTTTGGAAAGCCCTTATATGACACAACACATGTGTGATCATAGTTTTTCTTGAAACTCTTTGGATCCAAGTGAAAAATGCCACTACATTTTGAAAAATGTAAGACAGATTCTGACTTAGTGAAAATTTCACTAAGTGTTGGAAAAAGTGGCATTTCATGTTTTTAGCCATTTTGATCACCCCATAACTAAAAATCCATGAGGAATTGGAATGAGATGTCGTTGACACTTTTAAATTATGCCATGAGGGCTACAAATCCATCTTTGGATCATCCCAAATGGTTGCTTGGATCTCAAGTTATGATCTTTGGAAGTTGGTACCCTAACCACTTTGTTTCATAACTTAGAAAAATTCTAAGTTTTTTATGGTTACCCCTTTTGCAAGAACCTCACTTTCTTTGATTTTTCTTGATGAATGATGATTCCAATCACACATTAACATTGTTTTAGGGTTAAGGAACCTTGGTTGACCAAAAAATCAAAATTTCAAACTTTGACTTTTTGTACAGTTGACTTTTTATCAGATGAAATCCAAACTGTGCGATCCTTCGTGAAATTAAGTCCTTGACCTAAATCAAACTTAATGGACATATTCCATAGGTGTTATAGGGTGTATTGAATCATGTCCCAAGGTTTGGGAGCATGTCTTGGTCAAAAGTCAAAGGTACAATTGATTTTTCCCTCAAAACCCTAATTGTGGTCCAGATGAAAATGAAACTTGTAAATCAAGTTTCCTGGGTTAATCCATTGTTGAAAATGGATCAATGTAGTGTATTAGAGACCCTCAAATCATGTCTTGAGGTCTTGGCTCATGTTTTGTCCCAAAAGTCAACTTAGGGGTGAATTAGGTCAAGAAACCCTAATTCCTGAGTTTTGGTGAATGCATCCCCTAAGGCTAGAGTGACTTGATGATTGGGTCCATGAGGTCCCTTGGAGTATCATAAGTTGTGTTTTGAAGCATGGGCTCATTCCCAGATGAAAATTTCCATCTGGAGGCCCTGGTCGACCAAAACCCTAATTTGGTGACACTGGCGATCTTGAGGCTTAATCCACTTGGAATGTAGCAATTTTGTGCTTAGTTCTTGATGTGGGAGTCCTCTTGATCCTTTATGGGTGTTAGAGAGTTTAGACAAGTTGAAGATCATGTCATTTCTTGATTGATCCTTTGTCTAAGTGCTCAGAGAGGGCTTAAAACCCTAATTCTTGTTTGTGGTGGATGCTCAAACATCTCTGAGGAGATTAGTGAGGCATGATGGTTCATCCATATTGTGATGATGATTTACACAATTATGGGGGATCTTGGTGGTCAAATTTTGGGGTATGACAACCTGCTCAAGAGGTTCAAATTTCCAACTGCTTCAATTTTTTGGTTCCTGAACGAAACACACGCGCACGCGCACACACTCACACATGCATGCATGCACGCACACACACACACATGTGCGCACGTGCATGCGTGCGCACACACACACACATGCACACACGCACACGCCTGCAGACACGCGCACACAGGTGCTCACGCACGCACGCACACATATGCACACACATGCACACATACGCACACACATTCACACACGCGCGCACACACACACGCCCATACGCACACTCACTGATAACGCGAAATTATATAGTGTATTTGACTTTACATGCATGAATTTATACTGTGTTTTAATTGGTTTTTCCCGATTTATGTTTTATTCTACCCATATTTGTTTATGTTTTCAGGCATTCGAGTCGAACCGGAATTTAATGGAAAAATGAAGATTTATTGAAGAAATTGAAGAGAAAAGAAATGAAGAGGAAAGAAAATGAATTGAAGAAATTGAAGAGGAAAGAAATGGAAAGGAAAGAAAAAGAAGGAAAGAAAAGAAAAAAAAATATAAAGGGTGGGCCCACCACCACACATATGGCGCAAGCCACATTGTGGGTGGCGCCCACCACCAAAAGAAAAGGTGGCGCAAGCCACATGGTTTAAGGCACATGAGGTGGCGCGAGCCACCTATTTTCGGGGAAAGGAAAAATTACAACGTCCCACTTCTCCTACTTTCTCTAGGTTTCCAACTTCCGTCCGTTATTTTCTCAAGCATTTTCCACACGACTGAGACGTAAATTTCTCAACTGCCAAGACTGGATATAAATTGAAGTGAAGACCTCCTTTGCAAGGGTCCGCGAATTTTGAAGAGAGCTCTGAGTGAATTATTTTTCTGCACTTATTTTCAATTTAACAGTTCTTAGATTTTAGTTATTTTTTTTTCTGCACTTCTGTACTTCGAGTTTTCATTATTTCCTCGTGTAAGCAATTGTACCGGATCACTTCAAGTTTGTACCAAGGATTCGTTTGCCAGATTATTTCAATTCCAGGTTTTTATTATATGCTTTATTCTATCGTTTGCTGCAGCATGATTAGTAGTAGTAATATATATATTGTTAGCATGTTTTCCATTCCAACCATGTTTGGCTAGGTTATTTGGTATCAGTATGTAAACAAGTTATTCAGATGGAATTAAGTAATAATCGGTGCTATATTTTTACAAATTAGTTTTTAGGCTTTGGTTTCTTATTTTTAATCGATTGGTTTTTCTTACGAAAGTAAAAAGGCATTTAAGGTTAAGGTCAAGATAAACGAGAGTTTGAGAGTTTAACCAGATAGCTGAAACTAGGCATTGATTTTAAACACAGCGGAAGCACTTTAGAATTGATTAGGACTTATTCATTTTCAAAAAGTATTTTTAAATGCAAATGATACAGCGAGAGCGCTCATTCTGATTTAACGGTATAGTCCAAATCAATAAACACGAGAGTGTGAGACAAGGTCTTTTAAATGAGTATTTTCTACTGAAAATTAATTTGACCCTTAACCCTGCACCGATGACTTATTAAATTCCAGACGATTAATGCGTTACATACTGATATCTCGTTATTGATTATTTTTATTAAAAGTTAGTATTCTTAGATTTAATTTCTGTCGCCTTATTTCCCTTAGAACAATTGGCCTTAGCTAAACATAGTAACAATCTGATAGCACTAGTTTGATTATCAGTCCTTGTGGGATCGATATCTTTTAAAACTACGCGATAGACTGTGCGCTTGCAGTTAGTAATCCCATTCGACTCATAAAGTCGCGATCAAGTTTTTGGCGCCGTTGCCGGGGACTTTGATTTAGTCATTAGTGCGATTCATTTGTTGCGCAGACTAGACTAAGGCAACAAATTTTATTTTCCTTTTTCTCGATTGTATGCCAAGTACTCGCTCACAAAGCGAAGACTTGCAACCCCCAGTCGCCGAATTAGAACGTTTCTTACATTTGAGACGCAGACTACTTGAGTATCAACGCAAGTATAATATTCCCGATCTCCCTGCTCATACCCCTGAACTAGTCAAAGAACAAAACATGGGTGAAAGACCAAAAAACCGTCCTCTTAAGTTCTATGCTACCCCGTCTGAGCAAGAACCACATAGTAGCATTGTTGCCCCAGCTATCAACCGAAACGATTTCGAGTTAAAATCTTCATTGCTGTCATCCGTACAACAACATCAGTTTTCTGGAAACCCTACAGAAGATCCTAACGAACATTTGACCAAGTTTGTGCAGTACGCAGACACAGTAAAGGCAAATGGCGTAACTGCGGACGCGATAAGACTATGTCTTTTTCCTTTCTCATTAAGAGACAGAGCTTGGGCTTGGTTGCAATCCTTGCCATCAAACTCTGTTACTACGTGGGATGAGTTGAAAAAGGTATTCTTAGCACGATATTTCCCCCCAAGCAAAACAACTATGTTGAGAGCCCAAATTAATAGTTTTCGACAGAAGGATAACGAATCTCTTTACGATGCATGGGAAAGATATAAGGACATGATGAGGATGTGCCCGCATCACGGTCTCGAAGATTGGTTAGTCATCCACACATTTTACAATGGTCTCTTGTACAATACAAGATTGACAATAGATGTCACCGCTGGTGGTACGCTTATGGATAAACCATATGAAGAAGCCCACCAACTGATCGAGAGCATGGCTCAAAACCACTACCAATGGGGAGGAGAAAGAACTGCAGTGGAAAAATCCCAAACAAAAGGTGGAATGTACGAGGTTAGTAGCCTTGATCATGTCAATGCTAAGGTAGATGCCCTTGCCCAAAAGATCGATAACTTGACCATAACACCTGCAGCCACCGTGGCTGCTGTTGCTCAAAACTGCGAATTATGCAGAAACCCTGGACATGCTGCCACTGAATGTCAAATTCTGGAAGGAGTCTCCGGTGACCAAGTAAACTATGCTCAAGGAAACCCTTATGCAAATACCTACAATCTGGGCTGGAAGAACCACCCAAACTTCTCTTATAAAAACAACAATGCATTATATGCACCTGGTCAAGCACCTGCTGCACCACCAGGCTACCAAAAGGCTGCTGCAACTGCCCCTAATGTTCCTAGGAAGTCCAACCTTGAACTAATGATGGAAAACTTTATAGCTACCCAGGCTCAAACAAACAAAGACTTCCTGAATCAAAACATACACACTAGTGAGCAAATTAAGTAATTAGCAAACAAAGTAGACGCTTTAGCCACCCACAACAAAATGCTTGAAATACAAATTTCGCAAGTGGCACAACAACAAGCACCTACTGCTGCTCCCGCAGGAACATTTCCTGGACAGCCACAACCTAATCCGAAAGGACATGCAAATGCCGTTATATTGAGAAGTAGTAAAGAACTAGAAGGACCCATTGATCCAAGACTTTAGAATCCGCCCATGTACCAAAAGCCTAATACTGAGAAGGAGAATGAATCCAAGGAAAAGGAAGATAATGACCGAGAGGCCGTGGAAAAGCCTTATATGCCTCCACCACCATATAAACCCCCGATTCCGTATCCTTAAAGATTCGCAAACTCTAAAACTGCAGGGCAATTTAAGAAATTTGTTGAACTTCTGAAACAATTGAACATCACAATACCTTTTACAGAAGCCATCACTCAGATGCCCTCATATGGTAAGTTCCTTAAAGAAATCCTATCTAATAAGAAAAAGATTGAGGATAACGAAACAGTTACACTTACTGCTGAGTGTAGCACAATAATCCAAAACAACATGCCTCCTAAGCTGAAAGACCCAGGTAGTTTCTCCATACCCTGTGTAATTGGAAAGTTAGTCATAGACAAGGCTCTATGCGACTTAGGTGCCAGTATCAGTGTAATGCCCTTATCCATATGCAAGAAGCTTGATATGGGAGAATTAAGACCAACTAAGATGTCCATTCAATTAGCCGACCGCTCTATTAAATATCCCGTTGGTATACTAGAGAATGTTCTAGTTCGTATAGGACAATTCTATATTCCTACCGATTTTATAATCATGGACATTAAAGAAGACTCCACTACGCCTATCATATTAGGAAGACCATTCTTAGCTACCGTCGGAGCCATTATAGACGTAAAGAGAGGTAAGCTAACCTTTGAAGTCGGTGAAGAAAAGGTTGAATTTATCCTGACACAATTCTTACAAGCACCAACTATAGAGGACACATGTTACCTATTAGATGTCATAGATGAGTGCGTAAGAGAAATGGAAATGGAACCGACCATATATTCAGATATTATAAAAATTCCAATACCTCCGATTTTTGAAGATGATAATTGGCGTGAACCATACCAAGATGATAGCCTAAGCGAATGTTTAGCACTTACACCCGATCATCTTCCTTGCCCAAAGAAACCAGCTTTAGAACTGAAAACACTACCCGATAGTTTAAGGTACGAATTCCTAGACACAGAACTCGAACGACCTGTAATAGTCAATGCAGACTTAGGACAACCCGAAACTAAGAAACTTTTAGATGTCTTAAGAAAATATCCAACTGCGTTAGGCTACAACATCGCTGACCTTAAAGGAATAAGTCCTTCTATCTGTATGCATCGCATTATGCTAGAGGAAGACTGTAAGACCTCTAGAGAACACCAGAGAAGGATTAATCCAATCTTAAGTACTGTAGTTAAGGATGAAGTGAAAAAGCTCTTAGATGCAGGAATTATATACCCGATATCAGACAGTAAATGGGTTAGCCCAGTACATGTCGTACCTAAGAAGGGAGGTGTTACAGTTGTTAAGAACTCAAAAGGTGAATCTATAACGCAAAGAGTCGTAACAGGAAGTAGAATGTGTATCGATTATATAAAATTGAACAAAGCTACTCGTAAAGATCATTTCCCATTACCATTCATTGACCAAATGTTGGAACGATTGGCAAAATATTCTTACTTCTGCTATTTAGACGGTTATTCAGGACTCTTCCAAATCCCTATTCATCCTGATGACCAAGAAAAGACAACTTTCACATGTCCCTATGGTACATTTGCTTACCGACGAATGCCGTTTGGGCTATGTAACGCTCCTGCAACATTCCAAAGATGCATGATGTCAATTTTCGCTGATTTTATAGACGACATTATGGAAGTGTTTATGGACGATTTTTCTGTTTGTGGGCAGAGTTTTGAAGGATGTCTATCGAACCTAGAAATGGTACTTGAAAGATGTGTAAAAGTCAATCTCGTATTAAACTGGGAGAAATGCCACTTTATGGTCAATCAAGGAATCGTACTTGGACACGTAGTATCTGATAGAGGGATCGAGGTTGATAAAGCCAAGATAGAGATTATAGAAAATCTCCAACCTCCAAAATCCGTACGAGAAATAAGAAGTTTCTTAGGACACGCCGGTTTCTACCGACGATTCATTAAAGATTTCTCGAAAATTGCCAAACCACTGACAGGTTTATTAATGAAAGACGCTGAATTTATCTTCGATGAGAAATGCCTAAAAGCGTTTGAGCAATTGAAAACGGCTCTCGTTACCGCACCTATCATGCAACCACCTGATTGGAGATTACCATTTGAAATCATGTGTGATGCGAGTGACTATGCCGTAGGCGCAGTCTTAGGACAAAGAAAGGACAGAAAGCTCCATGCAATTTACTACGCAAGTAGAACCCTAGATCCTGCCCAAATGAACTACGCCACCACTGAAAAGGAACTCCTAGTTGTCGTGTTCGCTTTGGATAAATTCCGTTCCTACTTGGTAGGAGCGAAAATCATTATCTATACCGATCATGCCGCGATAAGATACCTACTAAGTAAGAAAGATGCCAAACCTAGACTTTTAAGATGGATCCTACTCTTACAAGAATTCGATCTAGAGATAAAGGATAAAAAGGGCATCGAAAATGTAGTCGCAAACCATTTATCAAGAATAGAAGGTATTAAGCCTGAGCAAGTGCCTATTAATGATGACTTCCCATATGAGCGACTGATAGCCCAACTGGAAAGCAATATGTCTGAATTAACCTTGAACGATACCAAACCAAAGGAATTAGTGGAAGAAATTCAAACGAATACAACACTACCATGGTATGCTAACTTTGTTAACTACCTAGCTGCCGGGGTACTTCCACCAGATCTAACTTACCAACAAAAGAAGAAATTCTTTCATGACCTTAAACAATATTATTGGGATGAACCTCTACTTTTTAAGAGAGGTGCCGATGGAATTTTCCGTCGATGTGTCCCCGAAGATGAAATAGAAAACATAATCTCACATTGTCATTCTGCTCCTTATGGCGGACACGCAAGCACTTCAAAGACTTGTGCTAAGATCTTACAATCTGGCCTATTCTGGCCTAATCTATGGAAAGATGTCCATATCGCGATATTAAACTGCGACCGGTGCCAACGCACCAGTAACATCTCTAGACGCGATGAAATGCCACAAAAGGGTATTTTAGAAGTGGAAGTCTTTGATGTGTGGGGGATTGACTTCATGGGGCCATTCCCATCTTCTTTTGGTAATAAATATATACTCGTCGCTGTTGATTACGTTTCAAAATGGATCGAGGCTGTAGCTTCTCCAACAAATGACACACGAGTAGTAATCAAGCTTTTCAAGAACATAATCTTCCCTAGATTCGGTGTGCCCAGACTTGTCATCAGTGACGGAGGCTCCCATTTTATATCTAAGATATTTGAAAAACTTCTACTGAAGTATGGAGTCCGACACCGTGTAGCAACACCATATCATCCACAAACAAGTGGACAAGTCGAAGTCTCGAACAGAGAAATCAAACAAATCTTAGAAAAGACTGTTGCAACCTCTAGAAAAGACTGGTCATCAAAATTACACGAAGCTCTGTGGGCATATAGGACAGCTTATAAAACCCCAATAGGAACCACACCTTTTAAGTTAGTCTACGGAAAATCATGCCATCTCCCTGTAGAATTAGAGCACAAAGCCTACTGGGCCATTAAGACCCTCAACTTAGACCATACTGCCGCAGGTGAGAAAAGAATCTTAGACATTCACGAACTAGAAGAACTTCGACTAGACGCATACGAGAATGCTAGGATATATAAAGAAAGAACTAAAAAATGGCATGACAAACGAATTTCCCATAAAGAATTTAATAAAGGCGACGTAGTACTCCTGTTTAATTCACGCCTTAAACTCTTCCCAGGAAAACTTAGATCTAGGTGGTCAGGTCCCTTCATAATAAGTAAGGTTTTCCCAAGTGGTGTCGTAGAAATAAAAAGTAGATCTAGTCAACCATTTACAGTAAACGGACAGCGTTTAAAACATTATCACTGCGTAGACAATAGAGATTACTCGGCTAGTCTAAAGCTCCTAGAGCTGCCCGTTCATTCTGAAAACTGACATTACACTAGAACTATGTCAGGCTTAAGACATTAAAAACAACGCTTGGTGGGAGGCAACCCACGTATTTTAAATACCCGAATTTTAAATGCTTTATTTTATTTCGTTTCATTTTATTTTATTTTATTTTGTTTTATTTGATTTTATGTTACTCCTTGTTTAGTTTTTACCTTTTATTGCAATTTTATTTTTTTCCCTATTTCCTCTCCTTCTCCCCTTTCTTGATGCCATAATTTACATGTTCATCACTAACTTTGTATGACTATCTACTTACTTATAGGCTAACTTAGCTTAGCTAGTAACTAACTTTCAAGATGCAACAAGTGGATTACATGAACATTGTTTTCAGAGGCAGAGCTCAGAGGAGGAGATTTGAGATGTTAGCTCAGAGAGATATGGCTTTGACTATTTACTATGATGGACCTACCATGGCTGAGTTAGGTATCAGGGATAGCATCCTGTTTCTGTTTAGCCAACTGGGGTGGGAAACTGCTTCTATCAGACGAAGGTTTACTTCTTATCGTAGGCTGACACTTGAGTTCCTTGGCTCCCTTACTCACATACCTAACCATGGTTACGGATTCCATAGAGGGCTGGTTACTTTTAGACTGTTTGATAATGACTATACCTATAACCATAGAGAACTTGCTGAACTCCTAGGATTTCCTAGTGGACCTGATGTGATTACCGCATACCAAGATGAATTGCTCCTTGACCTTGACTTGAACTACTTTTGGGGTAACATAACCGGTAATTATAATCCTGAACCCTTTGGCATGTTTTCTGAGAATATCCACAACCCAGCCATCCGGTATTTTCACAAAATCCTCGCCCATACCATTTTCGGTAAGGAAGAAAATGACACCTTTGTATCCAGAACTGAGCTTTATATTTTGTATTGTGCTTCACAGGGCCGCCCAGTAAATGCTGCTACCTTTATGATAACTAATTTTGTGAGTCTTGTACTGGATGCTCGCGCAACTATCATAGTAGGAGGTTTAGTCACCATGATCAGGTTTAACCCTCTTGGTACTTTCTGACCTATGAACCTTAACTTCTGCTTTAACCGCCGTATCATAGGAAACCTCAGACCAGATACCTTTGACTACCTAATTAATAATGAGGTCGTCCGTCTTTTCACTTTACCTAACCATGAGCGCACCAGTGTCCATAATCGAAACAATTGGTTTTATGACTTGACCGACCCACTTCATGCCCCACCATCACCACCTGATACACCACAGATTTATGAATTTGATGCAGACTATATTTCTGATGCGGAATCTCACACACCTACTATAGCTCCTATAGCTCCTCTCCACCAATTGATTTCACCACTGCCATAACAGCCTTGGAGAACCGAGTGACTGACCTTCAAACCGAATTCACCACTATTCGCACTGAATTTCATGGATTTATGGATATGGTGGTAGAACAATTGGATCATTTTCATCAGCAACTGTTTTCTAGAGGACTTGCTAACAATCCAAATCAACGTGGCTAGGGCAGTATTTGCTTCACATCCGAGCTTCTGCATTTTAACAGTGAGGACACAGTTAATTCTAAGTGTGGGAGACGGAAGCTAACTTTCCATTCAGTTTTTCTCATTTCCGTAATTTAATTCAGTTTTTCTCATTTCCGAAATTTAATTCCTTTTACTGTTACAAATTTTTCATTTCAGTTGCACTTGGGTTTAATGTATTTTGGTTTAAATTGACTTAAATTTCAAGTTTTAATTTCTTTCAGTCTGTTAGATCGCTTTGGCTACATTTATTGTTTTGTTTTGGTTGCATTTACTTTCGATTCAGTTATTGACTATTACAGTTCAAGCATGTGATATTGACTGCTATTTCATTGATTTTTCTGCTATTTCATCATTTAGTGTTATTCATCTGCCTTATCATCTATCATAACTCTATTGCATGATTTAATGTTGATGAAAAATAGAAGGAATCTTTTACTTATTATCACATGCAGGGAAGTGTGGGATTTGAAGATAAAAACAAAAAAATAATATATATATATATATATATATATATATATATATATATATATATATATATATATATGTTAGAAGTGGTTCCCGCCACCACATTGGCATGTGGCTCCCGCCACCACATTGGAATGTGGCTCGCGCCACCTTGAAGTATATGGCTCTCGCCACTTTAAATCATGTGGCTTCCGCCACACCTTTCCTTGTGGCCCCCGCCACTCCTATCTTGGCTTTTTGCATGCAAAAATGCATGTGCATGTCTGATTCCAAAACTTTTGCCTTTTTCCGCCACCTATCAAATCTCTGCATGCATAATTGCATGCGCAGCACATGTCCTCCTCGCATGCATTTGTCCACCCCTTCTTTATTTCTCTTTGACCACCACCCACCCTAACTACCCTAATAAACATACTATCTACTTCATCTTTATATACAAATAACTCTTCACACCTTTTCACTCGCACACATTATTTACACATATTTAGAGTACTTATAATATTTTTGGTCTGCACGTCTAAGTTGTGAAATTGCTATCAACAAAAATGGAACCAGCACCAACAGCACAAGGGTTTACATTACTTTGCAGAGATCAAAACCAAGCTACTCTTCTCCAGTCGCTTAGACAACGTGAGATCGAGCCAACAAGGTATGCGGATACTAATTGTTTAGAAGTTTTAGGATTTACCGAAAGCGTAGACTTCTTATTAAAACGAGTAAATTTGAAACAATTTTTGTCTAATAGAGACCCCGTCTATGTCCCGCTTACCTTAGAATTTCTTAGCTCGCTTATTTATGACCCATAAGGGACGGTCCAGTTTCGAATGTTTAATACTGAATTTAAATTTACTTTTGATGAACTGGCTGCTAAACTAAATTTCCCAGTAGGAGACAATGTAATGTATAGTATCCCGAGTGGACCTGACTGGGTTCACAGTTACAAGTGCCTTTGGAGAGGTCTAACGGGCACTCATACGCAAAGTTATGAAGGAAATAAGGCCACTCTCATTCAAAACCCGGCTTTTCATTATTTTCGCCAACTATTGGCTACTACAATTTTTGGCCGGTCTAATTCAAACAAAGTGAATGAGAAGGAATTTTTCTATTTAATTAACACCTTTGCTAACCGCCGAATAAACCATGTTCCATTCATGATTAATCATATGTGCTCCATTACCGCGTCAAACAAAGGCGCCATAACATTCGGTGGTCTAATAACAACTATAGCTCGTGCCCTTGAGCTCGAAGGACATTTTGCAGCCTTAACACCACTTCCTTCTCTTACCATTGATTTGAAAATGACTGAACGCATGAAGCTGGTTAAGAAAAGAGAAGACGGTATATATGATCTACTGATTGACAATAAAGTTTTCCCAAATTTTACACTTCCTAACCCAAGTCGAACAGATGTGCAGCGAGAGGAAAACTATTGTTATACTGATAACCCAGGCCCCGCGCACATTTCTGAGAATGTTGCTGCTGGCGGGGACGAGACTAACGCACAAGCACACACCGCACCCTCCTCCTCTAATTTTGTTGCAGGTACATCATCCAGACGCAGGCCTAGGAAACGAGAGGAAGAACCATTCGGAACTCTAGAAAGCATATATGCTTAGGTGATGAGATAGAGCGAAGCAAACGCACTCTGCGACCAAACCATACAAAGCATCGCAGCTCAGCAAGCTCAAATGATGGCTCAACAAACCCAGATGTACAACCAACAAGCGGAGATGATCCAGGTTTTACAACGAATGCAGCAAGGCCAGAACAACATGGCAGAGCTGATCCAAGGGATGGCCGGTATGAATGTGCAAGCACATGAACAACATCAGGATCTGGGTGCATCAGAACAACAAACCAGAAACACCAGGCGAGCACGGACTCGAGGAAGAGGCCGCCAGTAGCCCATTTTTCCAGGTTTGTCCTTCCTTTTTCACCTTACGTTGTTGCATTGGGGACAATGCTCAATTTAAGTGTGGGGGATGAAGTTTTATTGCTTTCATTTAAATTATTTTGGTTATTTACTGCTTTTCTAGGTAGATTTAAAATTTTTCATGCTTATTTTCCTTTCATTAGTATGTTCCATTTTTTGTATTCAATAAAAGAAATTCGTGTGTTGTTGAGTCTCTACACATAGTTTCTGCTATTACTTAGATTCTCCCAACTTTCTTGAGCCATAACAAAAAAATTTTATTTTGGTTTGATACATGACATGGTACTTTAAAAGCTTAGAAGGCTAAGTTAGGAAGACTTGGGAAAGTGTTAATAAAATCGGTACTGTTTTGACACCCTGAACCCCCGAATATATAGATGAATCTGAGTACTTATTATGCCGAGACCTGAAATTTTAAAATAACCTCTTGATTAGTTTATACTAGCAGTCAGCACCATCCTAAGGCACAAACTAAGTAATAAACTGATGCAAATATGTGTTCGATCTCAAAAGTGAATTTAATGAATTAATAGAAAAGGAGAATAAAAGACATGTTCCCTCTAAGTTAGGTGGTCCTCACCAGACCATTTAGCCCAACGGATCGGACTCTGGAAATTCGAAACAAAAAAAAAATACAAAAGATTTGGAAAATGAGATCGTTGAACACTAACAAGTTTACTTACCATGGGGGTGCGTGGATAACGGGCTTAATGTGATTGCGCGAGAATGAAAAAGAGGTGAAAGAAAATAGGTCGAGTTATAATACCATGATTCGGATCTGTCTGTATAAGGTGGGAGTTTTTTATTACATGATGTAATTCTGTGTCATTACGGTATCCTTGGTATTGATATTTAGTACCTATCTTTCTGACAAGGCTTATCATCACTGTATGATCTGTGTCGTGTTTTTGTTTCAAACCCGTGTTTAGATGTTTCATTTGCTTGAGGACAAGCAAAGGCTCAAGTGTGGGGGAGTTTGATAACGCAAAATTATATCGTGTATTTGACTTGACATGCATGAATTTATACTGTGTTTTAATTGGTTTTTCCCGATTTATGTTTTATTCTACCCGTATTTGTTTATGTTTTCAGGCATTCGAGTCGAACCGGAATTTAATGGAAAAATGAAGATTTATTGAAGAAATTGAAGAGAAAAGAAATGAAAAGGAAAGAAAATGAATTGAAGAAATTGAAGAGGAAAGAAATGGAAAGGAAAGAAAAAGAAGGAAAGAAAAGAAAAAAAATATAAAGGGTGGGCCCATCACCACACATATGGCGCAAGCCACATTGTGGGTGGCGCCCACCACCAAAAGAAAAGGTGACGCAAGCCACATGGTTTAAGGCACATGAGGTGGCGCGAGCCACCTATTTTCGGGGAGAGGAAAAATTGCAACGTCCCACTTCTCCTACTTTCTCTAGGTTTCCAACTTCCGTCCGTTATTTTCTCAAGCATTTTCCACACGACTGAGACGTAAATTTCTCAACTGCCAAGACTGGATATAAATTGAAGTGAAGACCTCCTTTGCAAGGGTCCGTGAATTTTGAAGAGAGCTCTGAGTGAATTATTTTTCTGCACTTATTTTCAATTTAACATTTCTTAGCTTTTAGTTATTTTTTTTCTGCACTTCTGCACTTCGAGTTTTCATTATTTCCTCGTGTAAGCAATTTTACTGGATCACTTCAAGTTTGTACCAAGGATTCGTTTGCCAGATTATTTCAATTCCAGGTTTTTATTATATGCTTTATTCTATCGTTTGCTGCAGCATGATTAGTAGTAGTAATATATATATTGTTAGCATGTTTTCCATTCCAACCATGTCTGGCTAGGTTATTTGGTATCAGTATGTAAACAAGTTATTCAGATGGAATTAAGTAATAATCGGTGCTATATTTTTACAAATTAGTTTTTAGGCTTTGGTTTCTTATTTTTAATCGATTGGTTTTTCTTACGAAAGTAAAAAGGCATTTAAGGTTAAGGTCAAGATAAACGAGAGTTTGAGACTTTAACCAGATAGCTGAAACTAGGCATTGATTTTAAACACAACGGAAGCACTTTAGAATTGATTAGGACTTATTCATTTTCAAAAAGTATTTTTAAATGCAAATGATATAGCGAGAGCGCTCATTCTGATTTAACGGTATAGTCCAAATCAATAAACACGAGAGTGTGAGACAAGGTCTTTTAAATGAGTATTTTCTACTAAAAAGTAATTGACACTTAACCCTGCACCGATGACTTATTAAATTCCAGACGATTAATGTGTTACATACTGATATCTCGTTATTGATTATTTTTATTAAAAGTTAGTATTCTTAGATTTAATTTTTGTCGCCTTATTTCCCTTAGAACAATTGGCCTTAGCTAAACATAGTAACAATCTGATAGCACTAGTTTGATTATCAGTCCTTGTGGGATCGATATCTTTTAAAACTACGCGATAGACTGTGCGCTTGCAGTTAGTAACCCCATTCGACTCATAAAGTCGCGATCACTCACCGACACGCCCACACACACACGCACCCACACACGCGTGCACACACTCCTACCCCCCTCAACACACACACACACACACACACACACGCGCGCGCGCTCTTACTCACACATACATATACACACACATGGTAAAAAATGGTTAAAAAAATACTTTTAAAATATGTCAAACAAATCCATATATTTTAGTTATTTTTATAAAATATATATTTTAATTTTGGATTTGTTTGTGTGTCCAAAGTGTTAGATTATAAGAAAATATTAAAAACCATTTAATTTTAGACTTCTATGAAATTCATTATTTCATTTTTAAAAAATCAATAGACAAATACTTCCAAGATGATAGACCGGTCGAAACTACTGCTTGAGGTAATGGTGACTTGCCCAACTATTTCTTTGTAAATTTTTTTTTTTTTATGGAGTCCAACGAGATGCATAGTTGAAACTGCTCATTTTTTCTTTTCTGTTACATCGTCTTATTTATTATATTAGAAAAAATTGCAAGATTATTTTTCATGCTTCGTATATTGATGATGGATACGATGTAGGGGACTTTGAAGAGGTGGCTAAGGCATTCGTCAACATCGTGGAGATGGATCCAAGATTGAGCTCTAAATTGAATATTCGTAAGACCGGGATCTTTTGACCTTCATGTGATGTCAGTAAATATCATGGGGTTATTACTTTCAGACTTTGGGAGACTAATGTTGAGAGTGAAATTTCTCAGATGCCTAATTTGGGTGCATCTGATGATTTGGGACTTGTTGATCTTGATTCAATTCAATCTTGCACTTGGCTATTCATAATTATAACTGGTGTTCAGATTCTGTTTTAATTCATTGGTCGTGGATATAACAAAAGTAAATAAATAACAGCAGAAGACACAAAAGATTTATCCTGGTTCCTCCCGTAACTGAGAGTACTCCATTCCCCTTGCCTCACAAGAGATTTTCATTATAACCACTTCATGATTACAATCGCCTATGCTTCTACATAAGTCTTTTACACCTACTCAGATCAACTGTCTGAGACTTTCTTACTTATAGCACATGTCTAAGACTTCCCTTGCTCACACCTTCTGACTGAGCCACCTACTCCAAAGGTCTTATGGTTGAGACTTCCCCTTGCTTAAAGCACATGTCTAAGACTTGTTGCTCACGCCCTCTGACCAAGCCACCTGCTTTTCTGGTCATCGGACTGAGACTTCCTCTTGCTCAAGCAGCACTTGAGACTTCCTGTTCATGCCCCTCATACGGAGACTTCCCTCTGCTCAATCAGACTAGCTAAATAAGAGTTTCATAGCTCAAGCACTTAAGAAATGAGACTTACGTGGCTTAAGCATCTTGGCTCAAGACTTGTTGCTTGAGTCCCAATGAGACAAGACTTTTGCTCAAGCAAATAGCAAGGGACTTAATCTAAACTACTAAAAGCTCAGCAGAATAGAGAATAAGGTGTACATGATGTAAGCATCAGGGGTACGGGAAATCACCATAACAAATACTTAAAGCTCTTAATATTTCTAAGATATTCAATGGTAAGAAATCTTAAGGCTTTTAACAGAAAATCTGCATATTACATTAGAGTTGATAATTTCTTGATCTTGTTACTCCTTCGTCTGGAGAATCCTTGTTAAGATTTAAACTTTAATCTTCAGTCATATTTATAGCCTTTGCAGAAACTAGCCGTTGAGGAAGTAACTAGATCAAGTGTCTTTGCCTTTGCCCCATAGTACAAGAGACGTTGAAGATGGATGCACAGCAGATTCTAAATCCAGTGCGTATTACGTTTAACCTTGGAGTCTTCAAGAGGTTTTATACTGATAGAGCCGTTGAGAGCAGATATCCGTAGAGTATGCCAACATTTCTTGAGCCTTATAATCTTGTAGACTCTAGCTGACAAGCTGATAAGACAATGCAGCTTACTTTTTGTAGTATGTACAATCCACAACTTTATCACCAACTCTGAATGGTACCAGATGCTTATTTACAATTACCAAGTGTAGTAACTCGTCTTAATGTTGAGGCTTTCATCTCAGAGTCTTTTCCAAGCCACAATAGCAATTGTTCTTCAGACTCTACCACCATAATCTAGCAATGAAGCAACCCCAAAGTGTGTCTAAGTAGAACAGATTCTGATTATTTATGTAGAAGAAAAAGAACCTGCATAAATAAAACACACATCAAATAAACCATTGTTCTTTTAATACTTTTTTTTATCATCAAAACTAAAAGAGAATATCAGCAAAAGAGAATACTTTTGTTTTAACACGAGCACCTTCGTATGTCTTGGCTTCGGGATAGGTACGAGGAGCATGTTGTGGCGCAGATGTATGAGGTTTTCGCTAGGTTGTACATGTTACATCTAGTAGCATGTACTCTTTTGCAGACAAGTTATGTGTTTATATCGACGCCCTGTACATGTGGTTATTCAGTAGCCTTGACGATACCAATTGGGCTTGGGGGTGCGCTGCATTGACCATCCTATATTTAGCACTTAAAGTTGCGACAACCTTTGAGACCAGACAACTAGCTAGTTATTTGAGGCTATTATAGGTATACTTGAAATTAATATATGTTGTTTAGTTATTATTTAATTGTTACGAATAACATTTCTTAATTATTATTTGTTGTGTCTGTGTTCTGATATTAGTGCTTGATATACGAGCGTTTCCCCACCATCTATGACAAGAGGGTACAATATTCCCTTGAGGGGGCCCTAGGGCGAGGAGATGGAAGGTCATGCAGGCACATCCCAGTGGTGTTGTGGAGTACAGGAGGAGGCTAGATGTGTTGATCGTAGATGATGTCATCTGGACATCATACATTGATCATAAAGTCCATCATGAGTTTGATGTCTCTTCTTTATATTATGGTTATATGTGGTGGGAGACTTTAGTCGCTAGACACTTGTCTGAGAGGTGTCTACAATAATATGGTTATGTCCAGAGCATCCCACGACCAGTTCCGGATATTCCATCTGCGGGTGTCATACCCTAATTTTGTCCTGGAATTTTAAATTCATCTAATACATGTCCATTTGTCAAGTTTTGCTATTTTAGCCATATGCATTTTTATCATCAAATAAAGTCACCATAATCATGCATATATGCATTATAGTAAAAAAAAAAGTCAACATAAAGCCAACATTTTACATGTTGAAGAAATTGACTAAAATTATTTTTTTTTTTCATTATACATTTTGAAAAATAAATTCATGATCATTTGATTTATCAAAAAAATATCCATTTGAATTTTATGCATCATAAAACAAAAATCAATGTTTCAATAAGGTCCAAAATATCTCATTTATTACGTCATTATTCCATGCATATATTCCATCATTATTCACTATTTAATCAAATAAGTTTCTAGAATGTACTAACACTATTTGCATTTCTTTCATAATTCCTAAACTATCATTTCTAGAGTCTATAAAGAAACCTCATTTCATTCACAAATGACACCAAGAACCAGTCACAAGAACAAGCCAAAACTTTGCACAAATTTCTCTTCAATTTTCAAGTCACTTTTTATTCTTATATATTTAGGTAGACTTTTAATTTTTGTGTATTTAATTTTCTTTACATTATTATTCTTTCTACACTTAATTAGTACCTTAATCATCATCATTTTTCATGGGAATTCCATTGATTCAAAATCAAGAGTTTAAAGTGTTTTTGAACCTCCATGAGTAAAAGTGATTAAATGTGATTTATTTTTTGTGTATTTAATTTTCTTTGCATTATTAATCTTGCTACACTTAATTAGTATATTAATCATCATCATTTTGCATGGAAAATCCATTGATTAAAAATCAAGAGTTCAAAGTATTCTTGAACCTTCATGAGCAAAAGTGATTATATATGATTTAATTTTCGTTTATTTAATTTTCTTTGCATTATTATTCATGTTGCATTTAATTAGTATATTAATCACCACTATTTTGTATTGAAACTCCATTGATTCAAAATCAAGAGTTTAAAGTGTTCTTGAACCTCCATGAACAAAAAGGGTAAAATACAAATTGATGTTTGTCTTACATAAATAATGTAGTATCCAATAGCTTCCCAACATCACCCGAGCATAAATTTATGGTTCGTTTGTCATGAGGGTAGATAAAGTGACTGAATCAAGCAAATATATGATGCTTCATTTTTGTTGATTTTCAAATTTTTTTTTCTTGTTTATTTGTTGATTCTAATTATACCATTGTGTTCGTGACATCAAGTAGATAAATTTTCATTATTTATTTGATTAATTCTATGAAATTTTGAGAAAGCTATGGTGTTTTATGTTTTCGTTGGACATTTTTCTTACATTTTTGTTGTTGCGGGAATAGTAACCAAATGTGTAGTAGGGGAAGATAAAGGCTCTCCCACACCCCTTGATTACTTAGTGCACCCCTGCGGGGCCCTTGTCCTTTGAGCCTAGAGCATTTTCCTTGCTACACCCTCAATTTTCAGTCTATTTTTGTTTTCTTATATTTTTTTATTTATTGTTTTCTTATTATTGATATATTTATTTATTTTTGTTTTTTCTTTTATTTCCTTTAGCTTTTTAATTCTTTTACCTCTTGTATTGATAGTGTGCCTCCTCCATTTTATTATTTCTTTTATCTTTTTTTATTGCTTTATTATTTTAGTTTATTTTATTGTATTTTTAGTTAATGCATAATTGTTAATCCAAATAGATTAAATGGCCATTGTACATCCTGGAATTCCATGAAACCGAGTTGGTGGAAAAGTCGAGTAAGAAGAGGGAAGTAGGTCGGGTAATCATAGCCAAACCTAAGTCAGAATCCAGTTAGGAGCACTAAATAAATACATCGGAGCCGACTCCATGACAACATGAACATATAGACAAGTCGGGTCTGAGCTCAATACAAGGATACATATGAACAGTCACAAGAGACGATTACATAATGCTTCATGATTACATGAGAGTTATAGATATTGATGGAAAATACGTTACCTGGTAGTTACAGAGGATGACGGACGTTATCTGAGGCTACCTTTATAAGGGATGTGAAGGGTCGGATATTAAAGGATCATTGATGAGTCGAATCATATAAATAGGAGATTTCCTGGATGAAGAAGGCATATAATAATCACCTGAAAAAGTATATTAATAGACACTTTAACCAATCATTTTAGGCTCTCCTTGACTAGTAACAAGGAAGTCAACCTTTTAGTGTTTTTAGCAAGAACATTTGGCGCCCACCGTGAGGCCTAGTGTTTTTGCCATGCCAAACAAAAATATCATCAAAACTGCCCATAACTCAGTTGTGCGATGTCCGGATCATCTCCCAGTTGAAGTGATCGACCTCCACTACCGGATCTAACCCAATCGCTCGCAATAGTGGAGGCTCTCCGTCAACAGAATGAAACATTGCAAAATACTGTCCAAGTTTTGCAAACACGGAGTCAACAGGATGGGGATGCAGAGGAGGACCTTCTGGATTCACAACCATTCTACGAGGTGATATAGGATGATCAAGTTCCAGAAAACTTCAAACCACAATCGTCGGTGTCTTTTGATTGTTAAACCGGCCTATAGGAGCATATTATTGCAGTCAATAATCAAATGGAAATAGTAGGGGCTTCCCACTCCCTTAAGTGTAAACTCACGGTCGGCACGTTCAAAGAGGGGAATCTGTGATGGTATTTGAGCTTACCCAGATTATTAATAGTTAGTGTCACAACTGCGAAAAACAACCGGTGGAAAAAACAGAAGAGTCGCCACCGAACGTTATTTATCCCATCGTAGGGAAAGGAAACGATCAAAGAAAAACTCAAAAAGGGAGAAGACATGGTCATCGCAACCATAGTCTGGGTTCAGGAGTCGGTTACGCGAGAGGAAGGTATTAGCACCCCCTCGTGTCCGTTGTACTCAACAGGATCCACGCTTGTTTTCTAATCAAAGGGTGTGTTATCTAAAGCCTACTGCTAAACAGAAACGGAAAACAAAAGGAGACTCAATAGGACATCGTCGTCCTAGGCCTACGTATTCCCTCGTGCAATGGGAAAGTCAGAGTCAACGTAGTTCGGAGGACTACAGGTGAATGGGGGGAGGTTGCTCGCCAAGACATCGTCGTCTTGTGCCTACGTATACTCATTCGAACGAGAATAAGGAAGTCAGAGCAGTCGTAGTTCGACCTACGAAACCACATATTGGTTAAGTGTTTTTTATGAGCGACGTTAAGTTCGTGTTCCAGCAGTTAGGGTCGATGCATGTTTGCGGTAGAACAGAAATAACGTGCTCTTTTCTGAAAATGATTTGAGACCCATCCCAAAGGATAAAAAGATTTGCATTTGGTTTATGTTTTTTAGACAGAAGTTAATTAAGTTAGTTTGAAACTCATATCGCACTAAAGTCTATGACATAAGATCGAATCAGTTGCAAGATCGACCCAATACGGGACGTATGCAAAACACCCTAGACAAGGTAAGGAGGGACTCCCGCTTATCACTTCCCATGTTCTTAAGGCTCATGGCGCATAATACTCATTGTAGTTATTAAGTGTTTTGATTTAGTTTTTGAGATGAGAAGAGAATGGACTCAAAGGTTGAAAAGAAAACAACTAGGGGAAACTAGATTCTAATGTTGTAATGCACAATGGTCCTAAAGTTGAGATAGAAGGGAATTCTACCTAATGTTAGCATGCAAAAGATAGACCTAAGGTTAAGGTTTAAAAGGGATTATCCTAATTGTTATCATGCATGGATTAGCTCCTAATGTCTATCCTATTCCAAGTTTAATAAAAAATTAAGTTGGACTAGGGAATCCTAAGGGAACATGCAAAAACAAACCAAAACCAAAAGAAACAAGCTAAAAACAATAGCTACAACAGCACTCCAGCACCAAACAGCAGTAAAATCTAGCATACAAGCACGACAGCTTTTAACAGCACATGTTTTCAGGAAGAAACAGGTGTAAAAGGCTACAAACAGAATGGATGCACAACTAACAGTATGCTAAAATCCAGGACAGTGGGTGTAAAAGCTCAAGCAGCAATGCCTCAAGACAAATGCATATGGAAAGGCATCATTCATGCACAATCATGTAACAACACAATATCAAGGATGCATCCAAGGTTGATCAAACAATGATGAACATGTCCTATATCCAAGCACAATCATGTATCAAAAGAATCGCACACAAACATGCCTTCACATTTAAACGACAACGCATGAATTGCAAACATGAAAAATCATCAAGCCAGAAAAAATGCTACACGTGGACGTACAGTTAAGTATCAAACAATTACGCATGAAAAAATCAAAGACATTGCATACTTGAACATTCTCCAAAAGCCTCACGGACAACTCAACAAATCAGCAATTAATCGCTTGAAACGAACGCGCAATCATGGAATCGGAAGCAAACATGAACATGAATCATATATCTAGCAAGATAAACATCAAGAACAAGCAATCACTATTGAACAAATGATTGTGCAACATGAACAACACATCAAGAATGACAAACAAAAGAATCATGCACATGCATTACAGAAACCAAAAGTCATGTGTCGAAGAATCGCATCCATAGCATCATGTGTGGTGAAACAGCTCAAGAATAATCCACATATCAACATCATATCAATCCATGAAGTTTAGGAATGAAAAGGAACCTAAACAAGCTTGAAAATGCAAGAAAAAAAGTAAACTATCCGAATGGTAATCGATTACCTCATCCTGGTAATCGATTACCCTTTGAAAACTTGCAAAAATACATGTGGAAAGAGCAGGGTAATCGATTACCCATATGTGGTAATCGATTACCACTGAGACAGTGGCAAAAAAACCAGTTCAGATGCACTTTTTAGCAGCAATTCTCCAATTCAATCAACCATATGCATACACATTCAATTGTGCACGAAAATTACATTAAATCATGGCCATTAAGCATCAATTACAACAACCAAACAACCAAATCAAAGATCAAAACAATCAATGAACAGATCCACAACAGCAAATTAATGATCTACATTGTAAAAGCTGAAAATAAGCTAGAATGAGTTAAGATCTGAATTTAACCAACCTACAAAGTCGAGAATTGCTTTGGTAAGTGTTGTTAAGCTGCAATCAATGAATCCAAGCTAGAAAACTAGAGATCCAAATGCTTCTTGCTAGAAAAGCTGGAAATCCAAGCAATAAGCTAGAAATGCTTCAAAATCACTTCAAATAATCACTTCCAAAATTCCAGATCTAGATCCAAACGAAAATCAATAATGAAAATCAAGTAATGGAATGATAATGAGAGGCTTTAGCTCAAGGATTAACAGACTCCAATGAAGAATTTGTTAACTCTTATGGAAGAGCTATGGAGTGAGGTTGAAGATGAAAATGAAGAATGAAAAAGTGAGAGAGAATTGAGAGAAAATTCTGAAAATGAGGGTGAAAATGAGAGAGAATGAGAATCAATCAGTGAGGTTTGGAGCAATTTGATTTAAATAACCCCTAGGTTAGGAATTCAAATGTGGTTTGGAGTGTGGGTTAGTGAGAGGAATGGAAATTTGGAGGGAAATGCAATTAAATTGTGAAAATGAAGCAATTCTAGATCATTCTAACTGATGCACAAGGAAATCATGTGACCACCATTTGGAACCAAATTCTGCAATGCTGAAAAAATGAGCAGACTAGGCAAAATTTGCCTGGGGTAATCGATTACCCATATGTGGTAATCGATTACCACCTTCAAAAATTCAAATTCTTGGTGCCAAATGGAGGGAAACTTATAGAATCGCCCGTTGTTATTTGTTCTAAGTCACATTAGACCTCTGAAACTTGCCATTTGGTATTGCCACTGAACCATGTCTAAAATATGTTGTGAACTTCTTTCCGCACCCGAAATATCCCGCTGAAATAATATTGTCCGGTGTCGAATCGCTGAGCAAAAATAATTGCCAGAGCTTCACATTATCAAATCATCCAATGAGCAAAATAAATGCTCGAAAAGACTTTGAAAGCTATCTGTTAAGCTTTGAACACCATTGAAATCATCCCGGAACTGATGACATCCTGAGCTGCTGAAAAATACCATGATCCCATGCCTAAGAGAACCATGCAAATGCAAATTGACGATGCAAATGAAATGAAACATAAGCCAGTTAAAGTTAGAAACAAGAGGGCAAATTTTGGGGTGCTACAGCAGCCCCTATTCAATCAAATTAAACCTGAAGGAATAACAGCAACGACTTTCATACATTCAGGGTACACGGAGATTGAATACCAAAAGAACCCGGAAATTTACAAACTGTGGGGAGAAACGTGATAAAATGATTGCCAGCCGAAGGTGGACTCAAAGCAAAGACGCCACTCGAAAGCGGATTTGAAAAGGATGTCGGCCGAAGGCAGACTCACAATCGAAGAATAAAAGACAGAATGCAGGTCGGAGGCGGACTCACATCAAGAGGATAATAACTGAAAGCGATTTCTAATAGGAATGCCGGTCGGAGGCGGACTCATAACTAAACAAAGATTTACCAGCCTAAGGCGGGCTCATAACCAAAAGATACCAGATGAATGTCGGCCACAGGAGAACTCATATCTACCAAGAAAAGGGGTGCCGGCTGAAGGTGGACTCACAACAAATGATTTAAAAGGAAAGCCAACCAAAGGTGGGTTTATGACCTGATAAAGGTTTACCGGCCGAAGGCAGATTCACAAATGAAAGATAACAGATAAATGCCGACCACAGGCGGACTCACATCATCACAAGAAAAGGAATGTCGGCTAACAGGCGGACGTACATCCAAGCAAAGGTTTACCGACCGAAGGCGGGTTCACAACCAAAAGATAACAGATGAATACCAACCACAGGCAGACTCACATCATCACAAGAAAAGGAATGCCGGCTAACAGGCAAACTCACATCCAAGCAAAGGTTTACCGACTGAAGGCAGGTTCACAACCAAAAGATAACAGAAGAATGCCGACCACAAGCGCACTCACATCATCACAAGAAAAGGAATGCCGGCTAACAGGCAGACTCACAACCCGGGAATACCCTCGCAAGATGGATTTTCAAAAGGAAGGTCGGCTGACAGGCGGACTCACATCCAAACACAAAGGTAGGCCGACACACAGGCGGACTCACAACCAAAGGTTACCATCACAAGATGGATTTTCAAAAGGAAGGTCGGCAGACAGGCGGACTCACATCCAAACAAAAGGTAGGCCGACACACAGGCGGACTCACAACCAAAAGCTACCATCGCAAGATGGATTTTCAAAAGGAAGGCCGACAGACAGGCGGACTCACATCCAAACAAAAGTTTACCGACCGAAGGCGGGTTCATAACCAAAGGATACCATCGCAATATGGATTTTTAAAAGGAAGGCAGGCAGACAGATGGACTCACATCCAAAGGTAATAGAATCAAAAGATCTACAAAGATGACTCCGCCGGGGAAAAGAAAAGCCTAAACAAACAACTCTGTAGGGGAGTACAAGCATGATGAACGAATTCATCAGTAACTTCATCGGGGATAAAGTAAGATCAAATCTCCTGAAATATGCCATTCTCTGCTGAAAATCGTCGGGCAAAGATGATATCAAACCTGGCTTATGCTTCAAATGCATATGTTTGAATTTTTCTATGGCTAATGCTCCATACGAAATGGAAATGCAACGCATTTTTTTGAGGATGCAATGCAAAGATGCATATGTTATGCCAAAAGACACTCCACCGAGAGAAGTGCTGAGAAACCCAGAAACAAACACTGCTGAGGAAGACAAACCGAACGACCTTCCTGATCAAAACCTTTGTTGAAGATCAAACCCAAAAAGAATTTCCCCTATGCTGGGAATCACGAATAACACCTGCTGAAGATCAAACCCAAAAAGAATTTCCCCTACACTGGGAACCATGCATAACACCTGTTGAAGATAGAACCCAAAATAAACTTCCTCTACGCTGGGAACCATGAATAACACCTACTGAAGATAGAACCCAAAGATCTAATACGGAAAAGTGCCAATAACCATTGGACTTGAAATCTACCGATGATACCAACCGTTATTGATTTACCTGCCGAGATAATCAATACCAAACTCTGCTTGGGGATTGAAATCAATAATACCACGCCTGCCGGGGAATATCATTGAACTTAACCTGCAGCTGGGGAAATGACTTTAACCTTACCCTACCGGGGATAAGAGCACATCATTGCTGGAGAAATTACACTTCCTGACCCAATGAGGAAAGTAAACACCATAAAGCTGGGGGGAATATAAAATATTTCCCATGGAGTAACATCCAACAAGTCTCCTGCTGGAGATGCAACATTATCATGTCTGGGACAGTTAACTTCTGAATACTCGTCGGGGAGTAATAAACAAATCTGACCAAGGAAAGCAATCTTCTGCACTACTGCTGGGGAGAGAGAATTTCCCGATGCTCTGCTGAGGAGGCTATATCTTCCATGCTAGAGAGAGAGACCCTACTGGGAAGAAGAAATCTTGCCACCCTACAAACACATATCAAACAACAGAATGTTTTATATGCGGAATGGCCACCTTGGTTACCATCCATAGCATCCATCACTCAAGCAATTTCCATTGTTTTCAATATGCTCTGTAAAGCTTAATGTTTTCACATGCAATGTTTACAAAAAATATTGGACATTTTTGCAAACAAAACAGTAAAAGTAAAAAACAGAAATGAATAGCTTTTTGAGTGAAATGAATATTTTATTGATTAAATTGGTCTGTAAATAGGCATTTACAACTGGAAGCAATTCCTGAAAAGAGGTAATTGCACAAAAATGAAAAGAAAATACACATGTCGGCAATGTGGGATCAGATATCCACCATGCTTTGATTCAGATATGACCCATATGTCTTTTATATCCACATATGCTTTGCCTTCTGAAAAGACTGACTGGACTTATTCCTCTCCTTCGAAATTCCTACGTATCAAAAGCGTTCACAGATTGTACGCAAACCACAGCCTCTCGCTTTCAAATCCCTAACTTTTGCCTGGATCACCCTTTCGGGTTTTCAATCCACCGGGATCCCATTTTTTCCAAATTTGCCTTTTCAGGTTTTCAACTCTGCGGGTGTATTCGTTTCTTTTCTTTTATCCCTAATTTTTGCCCGAACCCTTTCTTTTGTGGTTTGTCGGGATGCCCTTTTTTTCCTGAACTTTTCTTTTTATCGTCCAATGGGTCTCTTTTACGCAAAGTATTTTTTGATTGCGTCTGCGTTCACAAGGGATGTAAAATCTTTGCCGTCCATAGTTGAGAGTAACAAGGCTCCTCTAGAGAAAACATTTCTCACAACATATGGCCCTTCGTAGTTTGGAGTCCATTTGCCCCTGTGATTTGTCTAGGGAGGGAGGATCCTTTTCAAAACCAAATCGCCTGTTTGAAAACATCGAGGACGCACTTTCTGATCAAAGGCCTTTTTCATCCTGCTCTGGTATAAACGACCATGTGCAATGGCTGCCAATCTCTTCTCTTCAATAAAGTTCAGTTGATCCGACCTGGATCGTACCCATTCGGCTTCATCGAGTTTCACATCCGCCAAAATTCTTAAAGAAGTAATCTCCACTTCTAATGGTAGGACTGACTCCATACCATACACCAGTGAGAACGGAGTTGCCCCTGTCGATGTACGCATCAAAGTACGATAACTGTGTAAATCAAAGGGCAACATCTCATGCCAATCTTTGTATGTTACCACCATTTTCTGTACAATCTACTTGATATTTTTGTTTGCTGCCTCAACAGCGCCATTCATCTTCGGACGATATGGAGAAGAATTGTGATGTTCGATTTTAAAGCTCTGGCATAGCTCCTTCATCATCTTGTTATTCAAATTTGAACTATTATCAGTAATGATTCTCTCTGGGATACCTTAACAACAGATGATGTTCTTCTTTATAAATCGGGCGACCATTTGTCGAGTGACGTTGGTAAACGAGGCTGCTTCTACCCACTTCGTGAAATAGTCAATAGCAACCAAAATAAAGCGATGCCCATTGGAGGAAGTCGGCTCAATCTTTCCAATCATATCAATGCCCCACATAGCAAAGGGCCAAGGAGATGTCAATACATTCAGAGGAGTAGGCGGTACATGCACCTTATCAACATAAATCTGGCATTTATGGCATTTTCTACCATATTTAAAACAATCGGACTCCATAGTCATCCAGTAATACCCTGCCCTCAACAGTTTTCTGGCCATAGCATGCCCATTGGCATGAGTACCAAAAGAACCCTCGTGAACCTCTTCCATCAACAGGCCTGCCTCATGTTCATCAACACAACACAGCAAGACCGTGTCAAAATTCCTCTTATATAGCACATCGTCCTCATTCAAAAAGAAGTTGTCTGCTAATCTCCTCAGAGTTTTCTTATCCTTGGTAGATGCCCCAGCCGGGTACTCATGACTCTTGAGAAAGCACTTGATGTCATGATACCAGGGCTTGCCATCTGATACGTCTTCGACTACAAACACAAAGGTCGGTCTGTCAAGACGTATAATTCTGATTGATGGAACTTCATTCCACAAATTCACCTTATACATTGAATTCAACGTTGCCAACGCATCCGCCATATGATTTTCAACCCGGGTTACATGACGAAAGTCAACCCTGTAAAAGAACGGCAACAACCTTCTGGCGTAGTTCTTGTAAGGCACCAAGTTTGCCTGACAAGTCTCACATTCTCCTTTAATCTGATTAATTACCAACGCAGAATCACTATACACATCAAGATTCTTGATTCTCAAATCAATGGCCTCTTCCAACCCCATGATGCATGCTTCATACTCTGCTTCATTGTTGGTGCATATGAACACGAATCGGGTAGTGAATGGTATATGAGAACCCCTTGGAGTGGTAATGATTGCTCCGATTCCGTTACCATATTAATTAACAGCCCCGTCGAGGATTAAACTTCACTGAGATCCAATTTCAGGTCCTTCGTCAGGAAAAGGCTCATCACAGTCTTTCATCTTCAAAAACATGATATGCACATCCGTAAATTCAAACTTCATCGGTTGATAGTCCTCGATCGGTTGTTGAGCGAGATATTCTGACAGAACGCTTCCCTTAATGGATTTCTGGGACACATATTGAATATTGTATTCTGTCAAAACCATCTGCCAACGAGCTATGCTTCCAGAAAGTGCTTTCTTCTCAAACACATACTTAATTGGATCCATCTTTGAAATCAACACGGTTGTGTGGTTTAACATATACTGACTCAAACGCTTAGCTTCCCAAGCGAGTGCACAACATGTCTTTTCCAGTATCGAGTACCTCGACTCACAATCAGTGAAATTTTTACTCGGGTAGTTGATGGCATGCTCTTTTCTACTTGTCTCGTCGTGTTGACCGAGCACACACCCCATAGAGTTCTCAAGAACCGTAAGATACATAATCAAAGGTCTTCCTGGCACTGGCGGCAAGAGGATCGGATATTCTTTTATTTTATCAAACGCCTTTTGACAGTTTTCATTCCACCTGACCACTTGATCTTTTCTCAACAATTTTATTATTAGTTCACATGTGGCTGTAAGATGAGAGATGAACCTGGCTATGTAGTTCAGTCTCCTTGAGAAACCATGAACCTCTTTTTCCGTTCTCGGTTTAGGCATATCTTGTATGGCTTTTACTTTAGTAGGATCTACCTCAATACCTCTTTCGCTAACAATGAAGACCAGCAATTTACCAGATCTTACCCCGAAGGTGCACTTATTTGGATTCAACCTCAATCTGAATTTCCTCAACCTTTCAAACAGCTTCTGAAGATTCACCAAATTATCTTCCTCCTTTTGGGACTTCGCAATCATGTCATCAACATATACCTCAATCTCTTTGTGAATCATATCATGAAAGAGAGTCACCATCGCCCCCTGATAGTTTGCCCCAGCATTTTTCAATCCAAAGGGCATTAGCTTATAACAGAAAGTGCCCCACGGTGTTACGAAGGCCGTCTTCTCCGTGTCCTCTTGGGCCATCTTGATTTGGTTATACCTAGAGAAGCCATCCATGAAGGAAAATACGGAATACTGAGCAGTGTTGTCAACTAACACATCAATGTGGGGGAGCGGGAAGTCATCTTTTGGGCTTGCTCTGTTCAAGTCACGATAGTCAACGCACATCCTGACCTTTCCATCCTTCTTAGGTACAGGAACAATATTAGAAACCCATGGAGGATAATTCGTCACAGCAAGAAACCAGGCATCTAATTGTTTCTGAACCTCTTCTTTGATTTTGACAGCCATGTCCGGTCTTATTCTTCTCAACTTTTGCTTGACCGGAGGATAACCCTCTTTAAGAGGCAACCGGTGTACAACAATATACGTGTCAAGCCTAGGCATATCTTGGTAAGACCAGGCGAAGATGTCCACATACCCTCGCAACATTTCAACCAATCTTCCCTTAACACTGTCTTCTAAGGCGGCCCCAATTCTAACTTCCCTTTTCACGTCCTCGGTGCCTAGATTAACAGTCTCAATATCCTCCTGATGAGGTAAAATGATTCGCTCCTCCTATTTCAGCAGTCTGGATAATTCCCCAGGTAAGTCACAATCTTCGTTAATCTCTTCTTTAGCTTGATAATTGGGATTGTCAAAGTCATACCGAGCCATAGCTGAATCATTATCGGTAGAATCTGAACTGATAAACCTGCATGAGTGATGTTTTATGTTTATTATGAATGCAACAATGAACAAACAAAAACATATTGTCATTTTGCTTTCATTAAATGCAAAGGCAAAAAGGAAAAACAGGGAGCAAAACATTTGAATGCAAAAACGTCATTTATTCAATGATGACATTAAAAGCAAAACATTGTGGCCCTACAGAAAAAGTCACTACGTCTTGGGCAGAATGTAAGACTTAACATATGCAAAAAACAATAACAATTACTCTTCGCTGGTGACTTGGATGACTTCCTCAGAAAACCAGTTGCGCAACTCCTGACCAGGAACACACGGATGGATCCACCCATCCATATCGCAATCACTGTCACCTTCATCATCCCCAATAGTATTAATTATGTTGAAAAATACCCCAGCACTAGTAAACCTGACTGGACCACTATATCTTAGAGGCTCTTGAGACGGCTTGGATGGCTTGTACCCCAAACCATGTCTATTCTGCTTCATTGGGATTTCCAGAACCTAGCCCCACCTTTGAGAATCACCAGACTCTACCACTGCGCGCACATCCCTGAATGAAGACATTGAAACTTCAGGCTCTTTAACCTCCACATGAGGCTCCTTCGGGATCTGAACAGCCTCAAAAGCCTGACATAAAGTTTCGTGAATTTCTCCATCAACTTCCACATATTTGAAGGTCGACAAATGACTAACCATTATGTCCTCCTCACCACACACTGTGACAACTTTACCTTCAACCATATACTTAAATTTCTGATGCAACGTTGATGTCACTGCCCCAGCATGATGAATCCAGGGGAGGCCCAACAAACAACTATATGCTTGCTGAATATCCATAATATAGAAAGTTATGTTGAAAACTCTGGGCTCCATCTTGATGGGCATAACAATCTCTCCAAACACGGATCTCTTGGAACCATCAAAATCGTGCACCACCAAATCACTAGGCATGCAAATCAACCCCTATGTATTGAGCTTCATGAGTGCCTTTTTCGGAAGAACATTTAACGATGAACCAGTATCCACTAACACATGTGATAACAATGAACCTCTACACTCCATGGAGATGTGCAGAGCGTTATTGTGATTCCTCCCTGCGAAAGTCAAATCCAGATCCGTAAAACCCAAACCATTCCCAGCGTTCACGTGTGCCACCACACCTTCGAGCTGATTCATAGAAATCTCTTGTGGCACAAATGCGGCATTTAACACCTTTAGCAACGCATTTCTATGAGCTTCTGAGCATAACAACAATGATAGAATGGAGATCTTGGAAGGCGTCTAATGCAACTGATCCACAATTTTGTAATCGTTCTTCCGTATTAACCTCATGAATCCATCCACGTCCTTCGAAAAAGAGTCGTCAACCTACTTTTGTGCAGAACCATTTACAATCTGCTTCTGTCCGGAATTATCATCCACTTGCTTACCTTTCCCTTCGTCAGACTTATCAGTATTAACCTATGGCGAAGAATACACCCTGCCACTTCTCGTAGTACCTCCCGCCCCCACAATATTCTCCACAGTAGATTATGTGCCTGACGAACCCACTAGCTTTAGTACTTTCATAAGGTACTGGGCCTGTCACAGTACTAGTAACCGGTGCTTGCCTCACCAGTGCTGAAATATGCACTGTCTTGTAAGGGATAAATATCATAGAAACATCATCCTCATTATCAACAACCTTCTTCACATTGTTAGCTCTGTCAAACTGCAAATGCTCATCGTCAATCATCTTCTGAATACCTGATTTCAACGAATCACAACCCTCTGGCTACAGCATACACTCTTGACAATCATTTGTACACCCCAGAAACACTCCACCTTTCAACAAATGTTCTTTGACAACCAAAAAAGTAGTTTTCAGTTCATTAACATCCAGTACCAAATCCAACTTCTCTCCATTCTCAATATCATTAGCCCTTGCCTCACCATGATTAGGCATAGGGTTTTGAACCACATTTGGGACATCGTTGTTGAAATTGATAGCTTTTGAATCCAGCAAATCCTAAACCTTGTGTTTGAATGCTTTACAGTTATCAATATTGTGGCCTGGAGCCCCAGAATGAAACTCACATTGTGCATTGGCATCGTACCCAGGTGGCAGAGTGCCCGTGGGTGAGGCCAAAGTCCTCTTTTGCACTAACTGTAATTGTAGAAGATGCTGCATTAATTGGGCATACGGCATTGGCAGATCCTCAAAATGCCTGTTCACTTTGGGCCTGTCCTGATATCGGCGCGGAGTAGTATTCTGTTGCTGTGGCACAGCCGAGATGGCTACGGTAGTAAATTGTTGAGTAAAATTTTGATGAGCCTTTCCCTTCGGCCCGATCCGAAGAAACAGAGTTTGCATCACCTTCCCTCTTCTTGACAATTCTCCCATATGGCTTCTTATTTCCTCCAGATGAGGATCCACCGCTACTTGGTATCTTACCGATCTTAATACCACTCTCATCCCTCTCTCCAGCTAACACCAGGTCTGAAAATCCAGCAGACAAACATCCCACCAACCTTTCATAGTAAGGCTCGGGTCGCGTAGCCATGAACATGTCTATAAGTTCTTTCTCCATCATAGGAGGTTGAACTCTAGCAGCTAATTCACGCCACCTCTGGGCGTACTCTTTGAAACTCTCATTGTTTTTCCGCGAAAGATTCTGTAGCTGCATTCTGTTCGGTGCCATATCTGTATTGTACTGGTAATGTTTAACAAATGCCTCAGCAAGTTCCCGCCAACTACAAATATGAGTCATCTCTAGTTGCATATACCACTCTAAGGATGCCCCAGCTAGGCTATGCTAAAAGAAATGCATCAGCAGCTTCTCATCATCCGGATACGCGGACATCTTCCTGTAATATGCCCTAATGTGAGTCTTAGGACAGGTGGTTCCATTGTACTTGTCAAAAGCAGACACTTTGAACTTGTGAGGAATTTTCACACCTGGGACCAAACCCAAGTCAGCCATATCAAGACCCAAAGAATTCTGATTCTCAAAGGCTTTCATCCTCTCTTCAATCAGTTTAAACTTCCTGTTGGCCTCAGTTGGGAGACCGGCATTCATACCTTGCATAGAGAACACGTCATCCTGATGATCTTCCTCCCAGTGATGGCCCCCAGCGCCATACACTCCACAAACACTACCAGCTCCCCCAACCACACCAGGACCTCCGCCCAGAGGAACGACAATAGTAGGGATAGGAATACCTCCTCCCAGGGGATTGGCACCACCAAGACTACCTCCACATTGAGGAATAACTTCTGCACCTCCATGAACAACACCCTCTTCATCGACTCGAGCGACTAAAGGCTGCACCAGAGTTCTCAACTGCTCTTGTCCCTGAGCTACATTCTGAATTAGCTCCATAAATTGAGCTATACGGTTACGAAAATCTTGGAGTTCTGCCTGCATCTGATCCATTGCTCTTTGTTGGTTGTTGTGAGTTGCGTATCGATGAATGCGAGATTCCGCAATCCTACTATAGAACACCAGGCAGAGATAAGAAAACCAATCAGAAACACCTGCTATGCACATGGATATGAAAATGCAAATGCAAATGCCATGTTTGAGTATTCTCAAGGTGATCTACCCCTTGATTCTAGTTTAATAATGATAATCATCAAGAATGAACGGAACACCAATAATATCTGCTCATATATAAGAAAACCAGAAAGTAATCATCAGTCAATACATACAACCTGAAGTAAAAAAAAATATCCGAATACAAAAGTCAGCGATCCCGACCAACAAACCTGGTGGTGATCAAATACAAGAGAAAGACTAAGTGGCGAGACTCAATTCGCCTGGCGAATCCCAAATTCGCCTGGCGAATCACACCAGAACCAGAAAAATTCTGTTACGGGTTGCAGGATCCAAAACCCCCCCCCAAAAACCTCATTTTTCATTCCAAATCACTTCCAACATCAAAAAAATTATCAACAATGACTCATAAACACATGGTGATCATACAACGCAAATTATATCGATTTCCAACCGCGAACACATCGATTCCTAATCATTTTATCATTTTCGACCTAAAACTCAAAAGCCATGGAAAGACAAGAAACATCCAAGAAAACACATACATAATCATACACAAACATAGTATAATCGAGTTTCGTACCCTTACCCGATTTAATCGTGTTCTAGAAAGTTGGTTGATTGATTTCCAAGTTTTCCCAAATTCTCTCTTTTCTTCTCTTCTCCTTTTCTTTTCTTCTTCTCTTCTTTTTCTTTCTCTTCCTATTTTTCTCTCTTTTTATTTTCTATTATATTCTAACTTAACAAAATAAATCAAAATGCCCAAAATACCCCTACACTCAAATATCTCGCAAATGTTCCCAAAACGCGATAAAATATATTCACAACGAAAAATAACATATTTTCACATAAAAGTCAAAAATAAGGTAATATAATAATAAAATACTCAAAACGACTCAATTAATTAAAACGACAAAACTGACAGAACTGACCGGGGCGTTACAACTCTCCCCCACTTAGAAATTTTCGTCCTCGAAAATCTTACCTGAGACGAACAACTCTGGATACGATTCTCGCATCCGACTCTCCAACTCCCAAGTCAAATTGACCTCAGCAGCGCCTCCCCACGCCACCTTCACAAGTGCAATATCCTTTCCCCGCAGCCTCTTTAACTCGCGATCCAAAATACTCACCGGCAAAGCCTCAACCGTCAGGTTCTCCCTTACCTCAACCTCATCCATCGGAATCACGTGCAACGGATCCGGAATATACTTCCGAAGCTGTGAACCATGGAAAACATCATGCAAATTCGACAAACGCAGCGGCAACGCCACCCTATAAGCCACCGCACCCACTCTCGCAGATATCTGGTAAGGACCAATAAATCGAGAAGTAAGCTTCTTCGATTTCAATGCACGACCAACACCCGTTACCGGCGTAACCCTCAGAAATACATGATCGCCCTCTTGAAACTCAAGATCCTTCCGTCTCCGATCATGATAACTCTTTTGTCTGCTCTAAGAAGCCTTCATTTTCTCACGAATAAACTTCACTTTTTCCGTAATCTGCTACACCAACTCCGGTCCAACCACCGTTCTCTCACCCGATTCATACCAACACAACAGCGTCCGACATCTTCGTCCATATAACGCTTCAAATGGTGCCATTCCAATACTAGAATGGAAACTGTTATTATACGTGAATTCAATCAACGCAAGATAACTATCCCACGCACCACCTTGTTCCAAAACACAAGCCCTCAACAAATCTTCCAAAGACTAAATCGTTCTCTCCGACTGCCCATCCGTCTGCGGATGATAAGCCAAACTCAACCTCAATTTAGAACCCAATGCCTTCTGTAAACTTTCCCAAAATCTCGAGGTAAATCTAGGATCTCGATCCGAAACAATACTTAACGGAACTCCATGCAACTTCACAATCACACTTATGTAAATCTTAGCTAGCTGCTCCAAAGAAAAACTGATGTCAATCGGAATGAAATGAGCCGATTTAGTCAGCCTATCAATAACCACCCAAATAGCATTATGCCCTCGCTGAGTATTCTGCAACCCCGTTACAAAATCCATAGAAATGCTATCCCATTTCCATTCTGGAATATCCAACGGTTGCAACAAACCACTCGGCCTCAGGTGTTCCACTTTCGACTTCTGACACGTCAAACAAGCATACATAAACTGAGCCACGTCTCTTTTCAATCCAGACCACCAGAAAATCTTTTTCAAATCTTGGTACATCTTGTTCGCTCCCGGATGTATACTCAAATTACTCCGGTGTCCTTCTTCCAAAATCATTCGTTTCAAATCCGAATCGTCCGGAATACAAATTCTACCTCGGAACCTCAACACACCATTAATATCCACTTGAAAATCACCACTCGCATGTTTTCCGTCAACCAACATCAAATCCACCAATTTCACGTCCAACTTCTGTTTCTCCCTCACCGTCATCAGAAAATCATTAGTAACCTTCAACATACCCAGCCTCACACTATCCGACGACACTTCACATACCAAACTCAAATCTCTAAACGATTCCAAAAGCTCCCACTCCTAAACCATTAAAGCGGACATATGCAAAGATTTCCGGCTCAATGCATCAGCTACCACATTAACTTTACTAGGATGGTAATTCAAGCCAAAGTCGTAGTCCTTCAAAAATTCCAACCATCTTCGTTGCCTCATATTCAATTCCTTCTGATCAAACAGATATTTCAAACTCTTGTGATCACTAAAGACTTCAAACCTCGCACCAAAAAGATAATGCCTCCAAATTTTCAACACAAAAACCACAGCCGCTAACTCCAAGTCATGCGTAGGGTAATTCTTCTCATGCACTCTCAATTGCCTCGAAGCATACGCCACGACCTTGCCGTCTTGCATCAGAACACCACCTAGACCAATCAAAGACGCATCACAATACACCACAAATGGTTCATTAGGATTCGACAAAATCAAAATCAGAGCTGTCGTCAATCTTCTCTTCAGCTCATTAAAACTTTCCTCACACCGAATATCCCAAATGAACGCTTGTCCTTTGCAAGTCAACTGGGTCAAAGGAAGTGCTAGTTTAGAAAAACCTTCAATAAACCTTCGATAATAACCAGCCAAACCCAAAAAGCTTCGAATTTCAGTAACAGATCTCAGAGCCTCCCATTGTAGAACTGCTTCTACTTTAGATGGATCCACAGAAATACCATTACCTGAAATTACGTGTCCAAGAAAACTCACTTCCGACAACCAAAATTCACACTTAGACAATTTGGCAAAAAGCTTCTTTTCCTTCAAAACCTGCAAAACAATACGCAAATGCTCCGCGTGCTCCTCCCGAGACTTAGAATAAATCAATATGTCGTCAATAAACACAACAACAAATCGATCCAAATGCTCGTGAAAAATACGATTCATGTACTCCATAAACACACCTGGCGCATTAGAAACCCCGAACGGCATCACAGAATATTCATAATGACCGTAACGTGTCCTAAAAGTTGTCTTCTGAATATCTTCCTCCTTCACCCTAATCTGATGATACCCTGATCTCAAATCAATCTTACTGAACACACAAGCACCAACCAACTGATCCATCAGATCATCAATTCTCGAAAGAGGATACATATTCTTAATCGTCACCTTATTCAACTGGCGATAATCAATACACAACCGCATACTTCCGTCTTTCTTTTTCACCAATAAAACTGGAGCACCCCAAGGAGAAACACTTGGTCTCACAAACCTCTTCTCCAACAATTCATTCAATTGCTTCTTTAACTCAACCAACTCAAACGCCAACATATGATAAGGTGCCATAGAAACAGGTCTAGTACCAGGAACTAGATCTATAGAAAACTCCACCTCTCTCTCTGGCGGCAAGTCCGAAATATCCTCAGGAAACACTTCAGGAAAATCACACACAACCAGAAACACATCAAGTGAAACTTGACTATCCACAGTCAATGACACAAACAACCCAAACAACTGAGCTTCCTCCACCAAAAGTCTCTTCAACTCTTTGGTAGATAAGAAACTCGAGTCTTCGTCTTCCTCAAGAGAAGGAAACCTTACCAACTTATGATAGCAATCAATATGAACCCGATTGAATTGCAACCAATTCATTCCCAAAACCACATCTAAACCTTCCAACGGCAAACACACTAAATCCATTTCAAAGTCTTTACCATAAATGCTCAAAGGACAACTCAAACAAACTAAAGAAGTAGTTACTGACCCCATTGCTGGAGTATCAATAACCATCTCACCATCCATCAAAGACAACACAAAATTCAAACGCTTAGCGCACTCAGACGAAATAAACGAATGAGTCACTCCAGTATCAATAATAGCAACTAAAGGCGTACTATTAATAAAACAAGTACCTCGGATCAGACGATCTGCACTTGAAGTATGAGTCCCTGCCAATGAAAATACCTTCCCACCAGTTGGAGCTTGCTCCGGTTTCTGACACTTTGTACTAATATGACCAGGTTCACCACAGTTGAAACACTTCACCACATTCTTCCGTTTACAATCAGCTACGACATGCCCGACACCTCCACAGTTAGAACACTTTCTCACATCTTTCCTGCACTCAAACTGACGATGTCCTAGTTCACCACACTTAAAACATCTCGGAGAATTAGACATACCTCCTCCACCTGACCTTCGATCAAAAGTACCCCTTTGCTTACCCTTATCCGCTGGTGTTACATACGGACCACTACGAAACTGTTGCTTCCCTTTTCTGTCACTCACACTCTTGTAGTGAGTAGAACGAGCCTTACTATCCTCTTCATAAATCCTAAAACATTCCACCAAATCAGAAAACCTTCTTATCCTTTGATAACCGATTGCCTGCTTAATCTCAGGACGCAATCCGCTCTCATACTTCACACACTTAAAAAACTCTGCAGTCGCTTCAGCATAATGAGGATAAAACTGCACAAGTTCCACAAACTTAGCAGTATAATCAACAACAGATATACTACCCTGTTTCAGTTCCAAGAACTCAATCTCCTTCTTTCCTCTAACATCCTCGGGAAAATACTTCCTCAGAAACTCCTGGCTAAACAATTCCCAAGTAACTTCTTCAATTCCCAAGTAACTTCTTCATCCCCAGCTTCCAACACCTGACGAGTACTAACCCACCAGTCATCAGCCTCCTCCTATAACATGTGAGTTCCCAGTCTCACCTTACTGTCCTCAGCACAATCCATAACTCGAAAAATCCTTTCAATCTCTTTCAACGAAATCTGTGCACCATCAGGATCATATCTTCCTTTGAAGACAGGCGGTCTGTTCTTCCTGAACTCATCATTACCAGCAGCATTAGGTGCACCCTGCACAGCACGAGCCATAGCTTGCATCGCAGCAGCCAAAGCAGCATCATTCCTACCATCCATATTCTGTTCATTTCCAATAACAGAAACTATGGTTAAACAAACAGCTCACTCCAAACACCAAGACCGACAAGGACTGACACAAACTGACACGGACTGGCACGGACTGACACGAACTAGCTCTGATACCACTTAATGTGACACCCCCTTCTATTCCCCCAAGTTATTAAAGCGATAAATAAAATTCAAATTTTCATCAGAGTATAATTAAACATACACGGCATAGACCGAGGGGTCACATCAATTTGAAACAAACATACAACACCTGCTCATACAGATATGCAACCATTCAGGTAGTATTACACCCACAATCCAATTACAGAATATAAGCAGAAAATCTGTAACTGAATATCAACATATATATATATATATATATATCATGAAAGTTTGTTCGTCATGTACAACCATACATGTACAATTCAAAAGATACATATACATAATACAAATAATCACAAACGGCCACCCTAACTACCCGGTGTCACATATCAGAGCCGACCGACAAAAGAATGAAGACGCAAAGCTTCACAAAAAGACCTCCAGCAACTCTAATCTGCAATGCCTCATAGAGCATTATAAAACAGCAGAAGGGTGAGAAAAACAATCATATTACAGTTGCATATAATTATATATTCACACAGAAATACACAGGTAAAACATTCTCACCACAAATGCACCACAATCAAATACAACACAACACAGTACAATTCTCAAGTATCCACTACCAATACACATCAATCATACACAATACACTCATCATCAATTCAATTACACATATTTCATCTCATTAATCACGCTCACAATTCCATACACAATTAATCCATGATTTATGCAAATGCACATAGACCGACACAACGACTCTATGTACATGCCATGCGGTACCGACTTCCAATATTTCTCATCACTAGTTCACTCAGGAACTCTGCTGGAATCATCGCTCGTTACTGAGGATCACTCAAGTAAAACCTCGTCGGGGCTATGATGTTCCCCGTCGCTTTAGGTCCTCTTGGTATAAGGCGCACGACGTTTATGGATTACTTTATATCCTCTCGGTATAAGGCGCACAATCCGATCGCTCACACTCCACATGGGCACACGATCGTCTATAACCATCGCTTTAGGTCCTCTTATTTTTAAGGCGCACGATATATCAAATCGCTTTAGGTCCTCTTATTTTTAAGGCGCACGATGTTATAGCAGATCCCCTCTGGAATCAATCCATCACTCAGGACATCACAACAATGCATATCATGATGCTTGGCATACAATGACTCATGACAGTTAATATGCACACATATACACATTCATAATCATGCATACATCAACAATTACCATACATCGCATTTCTTGCCGTAAGACCACCAACCATCATCACAATATATATTTCATGCAATTTCGTCACTCAACAGTACGCAAGTCATACAATATCCACACCAACAGCATATCGCACATACACATCAAGTTCACACAATCAAACGGCAAAAGTCGACAACAAAACAACACATTTTCTAATTCCTGACATAATTTAATCGGCCAACAATCTCCAAAACCATCATCATAATAAAGTACATTTTATAAGCTTTCTAACGCATCAAACCACGCCTCAAATCGAACCACAGATCAAAAGTTATGAATTTTCAAAGAAAAGAATTTATTGAGATACATCCAAATTCGCCTGGCGACTTAGGAATTCGCCTGGAGGATTCCCATTCGCCAGCCATTCGCCATGGATTTCGCCTAGCGAATCCCATTCGCCAGCACTTCGCCTGGCGAGCTAGTGGCGAGTCGCCAATTTAGAAAAACCCCCAGAGTTACAGAAGCTACCCCCTTTCTGTAATTCCGATTTCGCCTGGCGACTTACGAATTCGCCTGGCGAACTCCCTTCGCCAGCACTTCGCCTTGCGAACTAGTGGCGAGACTCTATTCGCCTGGCGAATCCCAAATTCGCCTGGCGAATCACACCAGAACCAGAAAAATTCTGTTACGGGTTGCACGATCCAAAACCCCCCAAAAACCTCATTTTTCATTCCAAATCACTTCCAACACCAAAACAATTATCAACAATGACTCATAAACACATGGTGATCATACAACGCAAATTATATCAATTTCCGACCGCGAACACATCGATTCCTAATCATTTTATCATTTTCGACCTAAAACTCAAAAGCCATGGAAAGACAAGAAACATCCAAGCAAACACATACATCATTTTCTTCTTCTCCTTTTCTTACACAAACATAGTATAATTGAGTTTTGCACCCTTACCCGATTTAATCGTGTTCTAGAAAGTCGGTTGATTGATTTCCAAGTTTTCCCAAATTCTCTCTTTTCTTCTCTTCTCCTTTTCTTTTCTTCTTCTCTTCTTTTTCTTTCTCTTCCTATTTTTTTCTCTTTCTATTTTCTATTATATTCTAACTTAACAAAATAAATCAAAATGCCCAAAATACCCCTACACTCAAATATCTCGCAAATGTTCCCAAAACGCGATAAAATATATTCACGACGAAAAATAACATATTTTCACATAAAAGTCAGAAATAAGGTAATATAATAATAAAATACTCAAAACGACTCAATTAATTAAAACGACAAAACTGACAGAACTGATCGGGGCGTTACACTTTTCTCTTGCAAGGGCAAGGGTTTTTAATGAGGCACCCATAATTAAAATAATTGTATTGTGTAAAGCAGGTAAATCGATCCTAGGACATGATCTAGGATTAAGCTCGAAGCCGGTGAGTAATCATCTGAAGGCCGGATCTTTCCATATAATCGGATGCGGTCGGGTAACGTTTAATAAAACCTTTGGCCTAACTGAAGTCCAAGCTACTTGAAGCCTCTGGCATAATTATTTGCGGTTGGGTAACCTTTAATAAAACCTCTAGCCTAACTAAAGTCCAAGCTACTTGAAGCCTCTGGCATAATCACTGTGGTCGGTTAACATTTAATAAAAGCTATGGATTAATTGAAGTCCAAGTTACTTGAAGCATCTGGCATAATCGGTTACGGACGGGTAACGATTGATAAAACCTCTGGCCTAACTGAAGTCCAAGCTACTTGAAGCCTCTGGCATAATCGACTGCGGCTGGGTAACGTTTAAGAAAACCTCTGGCCTAACTGAAGTCCAAGATACTTGAATCCTCTGGCATAATCGGTTGCGGTCGGGTAATGTTTTATAAAACCTTTGGCCTAACTGAAGTCCAAGCTACCTGAAGCCTATGGCATAATCGGTTGTGTCCGGGTAACGTTAATAAAACCTCTGGCCTATTTGAAGTCCAAGCTACTTGAATCCTCTGGCATAATCGACTGCGGCCGGACAACGTCAATAAAGCCTCTGACCTAATGAAATCATCTATGTAAAAACAGCTAAGTGAGAAGAACCTATGGTCGGGACTCGAAGTCTGTGACTTAAATAATCGACCGCATAAAATAGAGGAACATGATCAAAACGTTACAGGTCCTTTATTGAGCTACAAAAAAATATATCAAAGCATGAAAAAGCAGGACAGATCAAATCATTTGATCACAAGACATAGACAATCAAGATATTAGAAATTGAATAAAATGCGTAGAAGGATAAAGAAATAACATTGTCATAAAAAGAACCTTCAAGAAGCTTAATTGTATAGCAGGAAAAAATAAAATATTATTCAAGAAATACAAAGTGCACATCACCATTAATGGCCAACAACAAATTTAAGCAAATTTAAACTTCATGCTTGTCTTTCGGACCTTTAGATGTCGGATTATCCACTGTCACGTTCTTCAAACTCTATCTCAAGGAAAGCTTCTTCCATATCAAGAAAATGCCCGTCCACCACAACCTTGAAGAAATTCATCCTTGACACATCCAGGTCCGGTGCGATGCATAAAGCTTGAGCTTTGGCTCTCTCAAAAGCTTCATCACAAGCGGAAAGCAAATCTATCTAGGCATCTTGCACAGACTTCTTTAAAGTCTCATTAAGAGCCTGAGCTTTTTCTACTTCATGGGTCAAGCCAGCATTGGACGCTTCCAATTCCGAGCATTTGGTCACAACAGTCTCCTTCTCCTTAGACATTTCCGATATGGTTGGGATTTTGACATCTCTTTCTATTTCTTCATTTCCGAAAGTTGCTTGGTCAACTCCTCTACTTGGGCGGTCTGGACCTTCAAGTCATCCCTTAACTGGGTTATGTCTTTATTAAGGTGAATCTCATTATGTTCATACGCATCTCCCACTTCAAATAAACCCTGACTCATGACGGTGCACCTCATCAAATAGACCCAAAGATTTTGGTTCAACTGCTGAGCACCTATTGATTTCACTTTCTTAACGTCTTCGGTCGCATTCAGATGTTCATAAAGATATCTCAAACCATTGAAGTTGTTGGACCAGAACTTGAATTCAGAGGAGGGTTAGTCTGGTGAGTATTACCTGAATCTTTCATCAAAGTAGTGATTGTCAAGTCGGCTTGACTGACGTCGTCACTCATCAAGGTCCTCATTTTCTTTGGAGAACATGGCTTTGAGTTCCCGGGGGGAGGAATAGAGGTCGGATGGGGCTCTGATACGATAGGGGACTCCATAGCAACATCCACCTTCTTCATTTTTAGGTTTCGGGTTTGAATACCTGTCAGATGACTCTTAGAAGCGAATTGATCTCAACGCCTTGCTCTGGCTTCGGCCATCAACTTCTTTTGTTCAGAAAGTTTGAGATTTGTCATTTTTGCTGAAAAGAAAGGATCAAAGCAGAAAATCAAAAAAACATGAAGGTTAATAAGATCATGGTAAAACAATAAATAAACACATATAAGAATTACCCAATAAATCTTTAACTTTCACTACCCGAAAGGCATCCAAAATGGCCAAAGATCGGATTTCCAGAGCATTCAACTTATCATAATCAAAGCCGGAGACCGGTAAGGGACTATCCGACCAGTACATTGGGAGACGATAGTTCCCGTCTAGCGCGTACATAACCTGGGGACATCTTTTCCCACTCTTAACTTAGAGGAATTTGTCCTTAAAACCCTTATAGTTGGTAGTGTAAGCTTGTAGAAAGCTCTTCCCCGGAATTCTACTGAGGGAAACTCAGCCTCCTTTTTTTGCCCCTTTAACTCAAAAAACGAGAAAAATAATCCTAAGGTTGGTGTTATATCCATTGTATCATAAACAATTTCAAAAGGTTTGATAAAGCCCCAACCATTTAGGCATAATTGAGAAAGGGCTATGTTTAGGGTTTTGAGAAGATCATACTCAAAATCAGTAAACGGGATGCGGATTTTAAAGTCCTTTATTACTCCTGAATAGAAATAGAAATACTCCTCTGACACTACTTTGAACCGAGTGATGCAAACCCTCTCACCAACCACACAGGGTTCCAGTATAACATCTTCCTCATTCCCGGTTGAAGAGACTAAGGTATTAGAACTAAGCTTCGAGATGTAGCTTTCGTCAATAATACTATGGTTGTAACTTAGAACCTCTTTTTCTATCAAGGATCTTATTGCTTCCATCTGGGTATCCAAAAAACCTGAGGATGAAGACTCAGAATCAGTGTTACTAATAGGTGGAGGGATTTCACTATAAACTTCTCTAATAATCCGGTCAAAATCTACTCTACTCAAGTAACCCTCACACTCTCGCATACAGGCATTCCAAATCTGATTTCTATCACTAGCATTAAGAGAAATTGAACATTCCTCTAAGTAACTATAGTTTTGTAATGAAGACATAATAAAATGAACAGAAAAGAGAAAAGAAAGTGATACCTGAGGCTTGAAGAAACGAACAATGGATGAAGGAGAGATTTGTTTGTAAACACTTCTGAAGAAGATCACTTGGAAAGTAGAGACATCCAAATGAAAAACTAAGTCTTTTAAACAACAAGTTTGTAACGATCAATAATTTCTATCAAAAAGGGTAATGATGACAAGTAGAAGTTCCCATAAAAATCATCATGATGAGGAGAGAGAAATATTTGTAATCATTAAATGGCTGACACTCATCGAGCAAGAGGTCGGTCTATAGAGAAGGGAATTTAAAGAATATCTTGTCTGAACACTTCAATCCAATGGGACCTCGTGATCGGGAGCTTATGTACATCCCAGAATTTCCTGAAGTCGAGTTTGTGGAAAGGTCGAGTATGAATAGGCAGGTGGGTCGGATAATCATAACTAAGCCCAAGTCGGAATCCAGTTAGGAGCACTAAACAAATACACCAGAGCCGACTTCATGACAATATGGACATATAGTCAAGTCGGGTCTGAGATCAATACTAGGATATCATATGAACAGTCGCAAAAGAGGGTTACATAATGCTCCATGATTGCATGAGAGTTACAGATATTGGTGGAAAAGACTTTACGTGGCAATTACAGAGGACGAAGGAAGTTGTCTGAGGCTAACTTTATGAGGGATGTGAAGGGGCAGACATTAAAGGATCATTGATGAGCCGAATCATATAAATAAGAGATTTCCTGGATGAAGAAGGTAGACAATAATCACCTGAAAAGTATATTGACATACATTTTAACAAATCATTTGAGGTTCTCCTTGACTAGTACAAGGAAGTCAACCTTTTAGTATTTTTAGTAAGAACAACCCTTAAAATTAACCTTTCAAAAATACTAAAATCAAAGGTGCTTAATAAACATCAAGTACATTTTCAAAATCACACCAAAACCTTTTCAAACCAAAACCAATTGCTTAACATCCATTAACATTCACAAATAAAATCAATCCTTTGAAAAAAAATCAACTTGGTCAACACCAAGTCCTTTTCTTTAATAAGCACCTTATATAATTTCAAAACTATTTCAATATCATTTTCAAACCTTCTAATTATTTCACCCCATTATGATTCAATGCAAATCAAACATTGATCAACATCGATGAATTTTCCCGAATCAAACGTAATATTAAAAAAAAACTTAACAAAACACGAAAGAAGAAGACTGTTGGAGTCTAGCATTCTGATGGAACCCTTGAATGATCGGTCCCGAGACACACGTCTTGGGTTAGTCGCTCATTCTTTCTTTCGCTCCTAAAACATTTAATAAACTTGGATAAAAAGTAACGTTGGAGTTTGGCATTTTGATAGAACCCTTGAACAATCGATTCCAAGGCATAGGTCTTGTTCTTATTGAGTGTTCGTTGTTCATCAAACAAATTTCTAAAAATTACCTTTGATGAAAAGGATTGTTGGAGTCTACTATTCCAGGGGAACCCCGGATAATTTGGTCTTGAGGCTCACGTCTTGTTCTCACCAAGCATTCGTCATTCGCCTAAAACATATTCAACCAACCAAACCTAGCTTTCCTCGCCCCGTGCGATCGAAAAATTTTCACAAACGAAAGATGCTCCATCCATTACGAGACGATGCAAACAAGCTTCTTTCCTACATGCACAAGAAGTTAGAAGAATTTTCGACCGAATGTGATGAGAACAAATATGTGAGGACCCGGATTATGTTATCCAGTTTGATGTGATGTCAATGATCACTTCTCCATGTTTTGGGTAGTTAGCAATATTTTCTGCTCGATTGCAACTAAGTCCCTTTCGCTAAAATTGACCAATAAACAAATATTTTTCTACTCAAAACTACGTAGCCTTGAGTTCTCCATCGCACCTGAAGATACGTAGGAGTAAGACCCGCAATATTGTCAAGCACATTAATAAAAAACTTTTTTGCGGACCCTTTCTTTCTCTCTTTTCTCTTTTAATAATTTGAAGAAAGCAATTGACATTAGCTAACAATTCAATCGCAAGTCTAACTAAAAGGTTCTCGTTGAGTAAAACGGACGTGAGGGGTTCTAATACCTTCCCCCTGCGTAATCGACTCCTGAACCCGAATTTGGTCGCGACAACCATTTTCCTTTTTTAAAGATTTTATCGATATTTTGTTCCTTCGTTAGAATAAATAAAGTTCAGTGGCGACTTTGTTCGATCTATTTTCCGCGAGCATGCAATAACGTTCCACAAAGGATCGTATTTTTCAAGGTACGACAGCGAGCATTGACAGGTGGTTTCAGAGTAACATCATCACCTTTGGTCATGCCATTAGATATTGCGCGGTGATGGTTTAGCATGACTCATAGTGTGAGGATGGTTACTTGGAGTGGTACCTCACTGTATCACATCTTTGCATCATCCCACCTGTTGAGCATATAGATAATGTTGGGCCTTTTGATGCTGGGGTGCCAATCGATGATGTTCTGCCGCCACCACCACCACCAGCTGAAGTCGATGACCAACAGTGCCTCCATATGATTGCAGTTATTATGGATAACCTAATGGATTTGGTGAACGCAGATGGTGAAATTTTTACTGGATTATCTCGAGCTGCACGCAGAGCCCGTGGGAGACCTATTTGAACATTATTGTTATCTTTATGTATTATTTGTATATTATTTGTGTATATTACATGTAACATACTCAGCCATCTTCATCAGAACTTTTAATTAGATAATGTTTTTTTATCTTCCATTGATACAAGATGAACATAAATTAACATTTGACAATGGATTACATAACTTAAGAAAACGATAAAAAAATGAGAAAACTTAAACACTACCAGATGATTATGAACATTTCATCATCTTAATTATGTTGTCGGCAAATCTAAAAATATTCGCATCTAACTCGATCGGCCTCTTTGTTAACCTACAGCGAAATGATCTCCACATAATCATTACATCTTCATTGGTGTTCAACTCAATAAGGTTGTATTTCACCTTTCCATTAGTATCAATTCAATCTTCACGAAACTCAATTTTTCTTACCTTCTTGTTATTATTATCAGGCAATAATTCATTCAACTTGGATGTCAAGGCAGTGAGAGATGCGGTGTCATTCGAAAACAAGAACTCTACCAGAGATCAAGTTCTGTTAAAGTACACTTCTACCTTAATCAAAAATTGAGGAAGAGACATTTTGAGATGTTTTTTCTCAAACAACAGGTGATCTTTATTTATACAACTTTGTATTTTTTTTCTAAAGCATACAAAACGGTCGTTGCAATCACAGTTGTTCAAAAATGTTGACAAAATCCAGACCGTTTAAAATTTTAAACAAATTAAACTACCAAAAATTTAACTTTGATTGAAATTTCCAATATAACATAGTACTTTTAACATTTTTGGTAATTTTGCAAACTCGCGGAAATTTCAGAAATTCAATTATACTAGAAATTTCAAAATTTCTAGTATACCAAAAATTTCAAAAATTCTGGTATATTGAAAATTCTGAATATACTACCTGAAATATAGGTTGTACTGGAAATTTTGAATTATCTACCCGAAATTTTATACACAAATAAATTTCAAATTTTTGTCAGTGACAATTATGAAAATACGAGGGTGACACGTCCTGGTGGCAAGTTAAAACCTCGCATTCATTTAGTGAAATTATACAGTATAGTTTATTAACTGAACTTGTTAAAAAGACTTACAGTACAAGCAATAACATAAAAAACCAATTCTTAAAATTAAAACGTAATTTGAAAAATACGTCAAACTTAAAAATCACAAAAGTAATTTTACCAAAAATACAGAAACAAATATACACAATGTTTACACAGACAAGAGCAATAATAAAATGTCGGGTTCGCTTTTATTTTCTTGTGATTTGCTTATAGGTTAAGCAAAATGTATGAGAATTTATGACATCAATTTCCAAATGTATGTGAAAATTTTATACTGAACTGGCCATTTAATAATAGTATCATTAATCATTTACAACAACAAAACCAGACAGAAAATATGCAACAATCGGGTACGAGAAACCTACTACTCTATCAGTCCACAAACCCTGCCCCACCTTCTCTCTTATTCTCTTGTCACCCCTCCCCACCAAGATTTGCCCAGTAAAAAGTGAATATGGAGGGGGCAAAAAAATAAGAGATGGAGATAATTTACCAACAGTTTTGACAATGCAATTGCACATATTCACTGTCCCAGTTCTTGAATGCAATGGACAACGTTAGTTGAATGTAGCTCTCAAGTTGTTTTGGCTATGGCTGAAGTTGTTCAGCAAGGACTCAATTTGCTTCACTTCTTTAGGAATTGATGCTGTTAAAACCTGTGTTGTGTAATGTTAGTTCATAACTTTAAGAGTGCCCCACATGTGTCATAAAACTTAGGTTAGGTACTGTAGGTGATTGAAGCATTGCTTTGAATCAAAGTACATTAATATAGGTATAACTTTTTTAGCCACTTCATCCTCTTGTCTGAAATTATCATCACCACACGAACCTAAGAAACTTCACCCAAATTGTCCACACACCAAGAAAAAAGTCACTGTAATATTCTTGCTTCTACTGTTACTGTTTTAAAGGTAGTTGAAGCCTTGAAGTAGAAAAAAAAGTTGGAAGAACTATACCCAATTTGATATCAAGTATTTATTGGTTTCATGAGCAAGTTCATTGGATATTTGAATAACCCACTCTACATTAAAATTTTGAATGGAACAGTTCATTGGACTTTTTTGTCTCTGTCTTTCTTTATTACTATTAAATAGATGGGACCCTATAAAAATTAGGGATGTTTGAATGTTACAGTTCATTGTTCAATGTTTCAAGCTTTAAAAGAAGTGTAAAGAGCACATCTCTATCTGTCACAAAAGAACTATACTAGTAGTTTCAATTGCAATACTTTTAGAGAAAGAAATTACTACCTCGTAACCTGTTTCTGTAATGAGAATCTCATCCTCAATCCTTATCCCAATGCCTCTGTACCTGCATTGGACATCACATACAAAACTGAAACATTTAATGCCAACATTGAAGATCAACTTAAATGCTCACAAGGTGGTGACCAAATGATATGAGAAAGAATGGGATCAATCAACGATGTAACGGAAGTTGAGGAAAGTGAATGACTAAAAAGGCAAAACAAGCAGTAGAATACAGATGAGGCAAAATAAACTTCATATTATGTTACAACTTGTTCTGCAACTCAAACCAATTAACTTAAAAAAAAAAAAAAAAAAAATTATTCACTCCCAAGTAAAATTAAATTCAAGATTCAACACTGCATACACATCTCTTGATGGATTAATTAACTTATGAGAAATACTTCCAGGTCTCGGAAGGTTCAAATCAATGGAATGATTTTAATAAGAATGCGAATGAGAATGGAATAGAAGAGTCATTTCCATAAGCATGTTTAATAGGATTAAATGACTATTCCATTATACTCGTTTATCTGGTCCATCAAAGAAAACAGCAGCATAATAACATTTTTTTTTTGTCAAACCAATTTCTGGGGATGGAGCTGGTTTAGTGGAAATGATAAAAGTGGTAGGGCCGTGATGATGCGGGCACTGGTAGGAGTAGGACATGATATTTTTACCATTTTTAGAAAATATGCAGGGTAAAAATGTAATGGGTGGAAAAAATACTTACCTAAGCCCTTAAATATAAGGCCTATTTGAAAAGAAAAGAAAAGAAAAGAAAATCCCTAATAATAAGCTCATTTCAAAATTATTAGATATATTACTTATTATTTTATAAAAAGTACTTATAATTAATTTACTACTATCTTTTGGTGTCATTGTTCAACTAAACTTGACTAAAGGGCAATTTTAGAACATCAATATACAAAATGGACAAATTTAATACACTGCCTAATTTTCTTAATATGTCTGAAATTACCCAAAGGTGCTTATAAAAAAGGACAGAGTACAATTCCATCCAGTTTTAGATGGAATGATTAACATCCTTCCAAAATTCCTACCAAACAAACTTGTTGAATATGCTTTAATACCATCTTAGAATTTGGGTTAAAAATAGAAAATAAGGAAAATATATCAATGCTAATAGAGAATATTCAACAACTCTTAGCTTACTTTCATTCCTTTCAACCCCATTTAATTGAATCAAGCAAGAACTTACAGAACTGAGAAAATAAGGAATAAGCTGGGAAATCAGTTCTAAATATTCTTGAAAATAAGAAGCAATCAGGTTTATCCAACTCAGGTTTTAACATACTGGTGGTGAACACAATCAGATTCTGGGAAAAATGAAATGTAAAATTTCTGAAGCTGGTTAATAAAAGGAAACTCATGAATTTGAATGTATTGTAGAAGTACTACCTCTGTTCCAAATTATAAGTCATTTTGCAAAAAATATTTGTCCCAAATTATAAGTCGTTATAGAATTCCAATACAACATTAATGACTTTTTCCTAATATACCAATACATCTATCATTTATTACTCTTTCTTCTTTCTATTCTTTTAATTTCGTTTTCCAATGTATTAATGAAGGACATTTTTTTAAAGTTATAGATCATTTCACTTTCCTATACAACAATCATTACATTTCTTAATTCGTGTGAAATACCAAAACCGTCTTATAATTTGGGACAGAAGGAGTAATTGGTAACCCAAGAAAATGTAGAGTAGGAACAAGCAAATGAAATAATCAATTTGTAATAATAAATTTGTTAAAACAAGTTCTTCGACCAACTTCATTAAGTACCTCTCTGGGCAATCAAAAGAAGATGGGATGTACACTCCCGGTTCAATAGTTATTACCTGCTCACAAATTATAAAAAGAACATACCGTTAGTTAATATGGGCATACATTATGTCCGTATGAAATGGAAAAGCATATGAATGGCAAGTTGGGGTAAAAAAATTCCAATTAAGTTGTCTTACTGAAAGAGAAGTAAAAATTGGTGGCAGTGCTCATCTACAAAAATCCACCACTTGAGTAGACATAAATTTCAAGTACCTTAGGTGAAACCAGTGCTTAGAAACACTGAAAAATGTATTGTTTTATTTAAAATGACACTATAATGTCACACATTTGACCAAAACCATTTATAATAAAATCTATCATTGCCATATAATGATTTTATGGGAACAAAAATCCTCACACCCACATCATTAATCTGTTGCTCAGTAAAAGAAAACACTTACAACACCTGGCTTCAGAGGACGGTCAAAGTTGATCATTGAACAATCGTGAATGTCCATTCCTAGATAGTGACCTGGATCAATAAAACATGACTGAATAGATATCTCTGCTCTCTATTAGCTATTATCATATTTTTATATCAAATGTCAAACTGGCTTATGAATATCTATAACCAAAAAAATATATATAGAAAGAAATCTGCAAGCCTTGCCAGCTAAAACATGGATGAAACAAGCTACCTATAGAAGTTGGGTTCAGCGTATGGTAGGAACTGCTTCCAAAACCTTTCAAAATTCCAAACTCCTTTAGTCCTTTCTGCAGCATTTCAACCTATGCAACCAGAAAATTTTGCATGTTTCACTGTGTCATAGAAAAATAAGCTTCAAGCTGCTAGTAAGACGACACTAAAATGGAAGGGTATATCAAGAAGATACTCGGGCCATTGGCACACTCTAATGGTTGTGACTGATTATGAAATAGTGTTCATCAGGCAGACAAAGCCAATATTAAGTTTTCTTTTTGGGGGAATGGGGGATTGATGCAAAACACAGAGCAAAAGGAATTGCACATCAAATAAGCTAACTGCAAAATCTAGGAATAATATTGACTTGATTCAGTTTCACTAAAAATCTTGAGAGTTTGCAATTAGGCTTGTGTTTTTGTTATATATCTCTAACACAACCCCTCATGTTGAAAAATGGGCAACCGCAAGCAAACCCTACCTTACATTAAAATTCAATTTTTATTTGTGTGTTGGAAATTCCGCCTTCATTGTGGTCCGCCCCTAGTCGTTTGATTACTGCATTTGTCTTGCCTTCATTGGAGCCTCCAACACCAACATTGTGTTGGGTTTGAAGGGGGTGGATTTAGTCCTACATTGGTTAGAGATATGGCATGTGTAGTGTTTATAAAGTTTGGGAAACCCTCTTCTTACAAGCCAGTTTTGTAGGGATAAGTTAGGCTTAAACCATGATTCTAAGATGGAATTGCCCCCACTTATAAACAAAACAATGTGTTAAGACTCTCACATCAGACACATATACTTATAAACACAAGCCGGTTTTGTAGGGATGAGTTAGGCCTACAAACCATTTGGCCACCTCCTATCAGGTTTCCGCTACCGGACTACCCACCATTTATACCTACACGCCAAGCTCAATAGTATTGTTGTGTTTATAAATAGAGGAAATTCTCACCTTACAAACCGGTTTTGTAAGAATGAGTTAGACCCAAATTCTAATTCTAAGAATATGTACGAGAACAACAAGGATTAAACTCCGTTGTTATATCATGTTTGGATTGAAGTTTGCAAGTTTAACTTTAGAAAAACTAAATTTAGCAAAATTGATTTTGGTTAATAGTGAATTCAAGTAAATTTATTAATAGTTGTGAATATTTATTTGCAAAGTAATTTTTGACACAATAGATGTTTGAATAATAGTATATAAACTTATTTTAGATGCAAATTTGAATTATTGTTTAATTTTATTAAAATAGTCATACAACATTGAGTTCAAAGACATTTTTGTCAATACACGCAGATTTTATCAACCGCAAAAGCATTATGTGTAGGAGTTTAAATCATGTTTTGAATTCATAGTTGACCTAGACTTGAAATTGCCACACATATTAGGCATCACATTCAAGACAAATTTTGGTCATTAATCTTTGAGTTTGGGTTTTCCAATGCAGAAGAAAACACACGCTTTATCAAAGAAACTCCAATACCGTGGCAGTGCCAATCACCAACTCCTAAAACTTTAAGCTATTAGACCAAGTCTCATGAAGGACAATGACTTTAATACGTTTTTATAAAATTGAAAAAATGATAAGAAAAAGGAGATACCGATCGGTTGTGTATTTGTCGAATACTAGCACCAGGCTTACAAAGTTCCACACAATGCTTGTTTGTTTCCAGTATAAGCTCATAAAGCTCTTCCTGAAATATAGAGAAACCATGAAATTCATATGAAAACCGATAAGACTAAAAGGACAACGCAACAAATGGAATGAGCAGTTTTATTTTATACCAGATTCCATTGGCATGAATATGGGGCAGAAAACAAGTTTCAAACATTTAAATGCCATGTGTAGCAGAAGCAAAGAAAGACTATGCCGGCGTGACATAATAGCACGCCCTATGTTGGGCATGTGCAAGCTTTAGGCCCGTCAGATCCCCTAAAGAAAGGGGCTGAGAAGGCGGATAATTTATCACAAATTGAACGACCATGCATGAACAATTTGTTTAGAGTATATTTCACCCATTCAAACAATTTTGTAAGCCCCAAAATACTCATTTGGGCTATCATGACACTTCCTAGCATGTCACCATCTGCCTTTTGTCAGGGAACTCTACATAAATTGGCAAGCCTTCAGGTTATAACAACAAGAAACAACTAGGATGTTTAAGAAATAATATTACTAGAATCAAAAGTGGAATTAAACTAAAAATGGGTCAACATCACAGAACCAAATCCAGAAGAAATGCAATACATATGAGAGTGGATGCATATCCATAAATGAAAACCCATGCAAATGGAATAGGACTGCAATGGAAAACTATGACTACGCAGTCTGCTTGTCCTGGATCGCTATTAAACGATGGGAAATTCGATATCAAGGAAACAGAAAATAAAAACAGATGGTTTTTAGTGGTTTCTGTACAAATCGTTAAAAAGATTGAATATATTGAAAAACAAGGTATCAACTTTGAAATAAAAGCGAAAACAAATATTTTCTTAAAGCAAATGGAACCAAACAATGCTAACCTGTGCAGAAGAGAAGGTACCACAAGGTGGCCAGGTACGTGTGAGATCACTGTCATAGCCATGTAACTCACATCCAACATCCATCAAAACAAGATCTCCATCTTTAATCTGACAAACATGGCAAAGATAAAATATATAAAATTAAACATACTATGACATGGCACTAAGTAAATGAAATTTACCTTTTGATCGTTCCTAGAGTAATGTATAACACTTCCATTAGGCCCGCCACCAACCACGGGATTGAAACTGGTACACAGAGAAAAAAAAGAGCAAAGATATTCTCATTAAATGTGAACACAAGTGATGCTTAAGCTCACATTTAGTTTTGGGTAAACCACCATTTTGGTCCCTAATAGTGTAACACTTTGATAATGCAGTCCCTGACTCAAACGAAAAACACACTAATCCCACACTCTGCAGTCCACTAGCCATTTTTGTCTGTGACGTTAAATTGAAACATTAGTCATTGAAAATTGCTGATATGGCAAGTGTGAAGGACAACTGGCTTGCCAGTGTGTCTGCAGGGATCAAAATGAGAGAAAATACTTCTTCAACTCTCTCAATGTCATTTCCTATTATGTTCCTTCCTAAACTTTCTCACTCCACTCTTTTTGGTATCTATCATCATCAAAACTTGATATGGTCCTTCCATGGGATGTTAATCAGAAACATGTTGTGGGCTTGAATCTTTAGGTATATCAGGTTCCTTTTGAGTTAAGTCATCTGTTTTCTCTTCAAACACTTTTTTTTCTTCAAATTCACTAAATGGTTTCATACCTTCAGAGATTGGAAAGCTTCAAAATCTAAAACTCTCCAGCTATACTCAAATTATCTATTTGGTATCATTCCTAAAGAGATTGGTAATTTGAAGAAGTTGCAAGTTATTAGAATAGGAGACAACATGCTGACAGACAGCATTCCACCTAGCATCATCAACTTGAGTAAGTTGACAGTGATAGGTTTAGGTTACTTCCACTTAAATGGAAACTGTTGAAATATTTCTTATTTAATACTAATATTTCTTATTTAATACTGTTTATTTTCTTGTTTAAATGTCATTATATTACTTCTAAAAGAAAGGAGTTAATTTTATATTTTCTCTCCTATAAAAGGAGCCCCTTTTTCTTCATAATAATATAACAGAATTATCACCCATATGCTTTTCTACATGGTATCATGAGCTCTCTTAGGGCTAGAGTGATACTGTAAAGCTTTCCCTTATTAGTGGGGTTCGGAGCATCGGTCCGAAAAAAAATTCCTGACGACCCGTTCTTTTACCCGACCCGACCGATCCAAACTATGGTGGATCCTATCCAAACACCACCTCCTCCTGGAGGAGATCGTGGAGGCGGCGGCGCCAACGTCAATTCCGACGGCACCAACAATAAGAAATATGGTAAGAAAGATGGTAAACCCTAGTGTGATCACTGCAAACGTTATTATCACACACGTGAGACTTGTTGGAAAATTCTTGGAAGGCCTTTTAATTGGAAAAAGAAGGGTGAGGGTCATGCACTTCAAGCAACTTCTGATCAAGAGCCACAGTCCTCCCCAAATGCATTTCCATTCACTAAGGAACAGCTAGACCAAATGCACAAACTCCTCGAGTCTCAAACACCTTGGTGCTCCATAGCCCAGAAAGGTAACTTCCCAAAATTAGTTCATCTTAGTGTCATTCCTAATCGTACATGGATCGTTAGACTGGGTCAAATTAGGCTTTGCCAAGCCTGAGCCTGACCTGCTAAAAAATTCAAAGTCTAAGCCTGGCCTGTAGCCTATCATAGGCTTATTTTTAGGCCTAAGTCTAGCCTTTTCCAAGGCCTGATTAGCCTACTAGCCTATTTAAAAGCCTACTTCATTTGAACATTTGTAAATAAGAAATTCAACTAATGTTAAATAGACTAATAAGTTAAAAGATCAATGAGATTAAATGTTTGTTTTCATTGTCTTGTTCAAGTTTTCTTATTAGCATAAGTTTGGTGATACTATTTGTTGAAGATAACTTATGAGAAAAACTTATGACAACAACTTATGACATTGTTTATAATGTTTTTTCAACTTATTTTCATAAGTTCTTCAAGATAACTAAGTTTTATTTCGTATTTTAATTCAAAGTACAAAATAGAATATAATAATAATAAATTTATTGATTTTTTCTTAAATAGGCCAGCCTGATAGGCTTAAAAGGATTTTCTTACGGCCTGTGGCTTAACCTCTTTAGCTAAATAGGCTTATAAAAAAGCCTAGGCCTTTTCTATTTAAGAAAAAGCCTGGCCTGGCCTGAGCCTATGTAGGCTAGGTCGTAGGCCCCTGTAAGTTGGGCTGGCCTATTCCCACCCCTATTCTGGAGCCACCGATCATATGACCGGTGAATCCAGTTTATTATCTTCATATAAACCATGTGCAGGAAATTCCAAAATTAAAATAGCTGATGGCTCTCTTTCAGCCATGGCAGGAAAAGGTTCTATTGTTTTGTCTCCATTACTAACCATCCAAGATGTGTTACATGTCCCAAATTTGTCTTGCAACTTATTATCTGTCAGTAAGCTAATCACAAATAAAAACTGTCAAGCTCATTTCTTTGATACTCATTGTGTATTTCAGGATTTGATCTCGGGGAGGGCGATTGGCACTGCTGAGGAATGTGGTGGACTCTACTACTTGGAAGATGAACCAAAAATCAGACATCAATTTGGACCAATACGTTTTTCTTCTGTTAAATCTTTTTTTGTTTCAAATAATAAGGATGACATTATGTTGTGGCATTTAAGGTTAGGTCACCCTAGTTTTAAGTATTTAAGTGCATTGTTTCCTAAACTTTTTGTTGAACAAGACATTTCTTCACTTCAATGTGAGGTTTGTGAGTTTGCAAAACATCATCGAAGTTCTTTTCCAATTCAATCTTATAAACCTTCAAAACCTTTTTCAATGATTCATAGTGATGTTTGGGGGCCTAATAGAACAAATACTTCATCCAACAAAAAATGGTTTATCACTTTCACAGATGATCATACTAGACTTTGTTGGGTATACTTGTTGAAAGAAAAATCTGAGGTAGGTCAAATAATTCAAAACTTTTGTAAATTGGTGCAGACACGGTTTAACACCCAAATACAAGTGTTTAGAACTGACAATCGTACTGAATTTTTTAATAAAATTGTTGGAAATTTTTTCCTTGAAAATGGAATTGTGCATCAAAGTTCATGTGTTAACTCACCCCAACAAAATGGGATTGCAGAGAGGAAAAACCGACACCTTCTTGAAGTTGCGCGAGCACTACTCTTCTCTACCAATGTCCCTAAATATTTATGGGGTGAAGCTGTCTTGACAGCTGCACATTTAATAAACCGTTTGTCATTCCGTGTTTTGAAATTTCAAACTCCTTTGCAAAGTTTCTTGAAATATTTTTCAATTGCTTTCGTTCTATCTGATTTACCACTTAAAATATTTGGATGCACAGCTATTGTTCATGAACACAAGCATCTTGGTAAATTTGAACCCCGTGCAATCAAATGTGTTTTTATTGGGTATTCATCTTCTCAAAAAGGTTATAAATGTTTTGATCCTAATACAAAGAAAATATTTGTAACAATGGATGTTACGTTTTTTGAAAACAAACCTTTTTTTGGTAATGATCATCTTCCCGGGGGGGGGGGGGGGGGGGGGGGTGGAACACGTGAAGAATCTCCTGAATTGTTTGAAAACTTAATTATCTCAAAAGATGTGTATATATCACATAATTCTGTTTCATGCACATCTGCACCTAAAGAAAATGCCTTGAAAAAATTAGATGAACCTACTCTTTCAATGAGTAAGGATCAATCAGAATCCGAGACAACAAATCAAAACAAAGATCAAACAAATGTTTTTTCTGAAATTAATCAAAATGCACTAGATAAAGATCCTTATAATGAAAAAAAAAAAAAAAATTTGAGGAAGGAAATCCAATTTGGAAAGGCAAAATTTATGCCAGAAGAAACAATGATCAAGTAGTAGAAGACTTTATTCCTCAGCTCAGCCAAGAATTTGAACCGAGTGAAAGTCAACCGACTCAGACAAGTAATTTCTCCTTGATCCTAATTCTCTATATACCGACCTTGATGTCCCCATAGAACTTAGGAAACAATATACTGATCTTAATGTTCCCATAGCCTTTAGGAAGCCAGGTAGGCCATGTACTAGGCACCTCTTGTCTAACTTTGTATCATATTCAAACTTGTCTCCCTCTTTTGCTGCATTTACTTCTAATCTATCTAGTGTCAAAATTCCTAAGAATGTACAAGAGGCTTTAGAAATTCCAAAGTGGAAGGAAGTTGTTTTTGAGGCGATTAACGCTCTTGAAAAGATAAAACTTGGAGTGCCACAACTCTGCCGACAGGTAAAAGAACTGTGGGATGTAAGTGGGTGTTCACAATAAAGTACAATTCTGATGGATCATTCGGAAGGTACAAAGCTCGATTGGTTGCAAAGGGATTCACTCAGACCTATGGCATAGATTACTCAGAGACCTTTGCTCCTGTTGCAAAGCTTAACACAATCAGAATACTCTTATCCCTTGCTGCTAACTTAGACTGGCCTCTCCATCAGCTAGATGACAAAAATGTCTTTCTCAATGGTGATTTAGAAGAAGAAGTATATATGGATTGTCCTCCAGATTTTGAAGAAACCTTTGGGTCACAGGTGTGTAAACTAAAGAAGTCCTTGTACGGGTTGAAACAATCTCCAAGAGCTTGGTTTGAAAAGTTTACTCAGTCTGTGAAGAAATAGGAATATACTCAAGGTCAAGCAAATCATACTTTATTCACAAAGTCAGGTCAAAATGGAATCATAACTGTTTTGATAGTCTATGTTGATGATATTATTCTTACAGGTAATGATGAGATAGAAATGGAAAGATTAAAAAGAAACTTAGCAGCAGATTTTGAAATCAAAGACTTGGGTCCCCTCAAGTATTTCCTTGGCATGGAAGTAGCAAGGTCAAAGAAAGGAATTGTTGTTTCTCAGAGAAAATACATTCTTGATCTCCTACAAGAGACAGGTATGAGTGGTTGTAAGCCTGCTAACACACCGATGGACCAAAGTGCCAAACTTTGAGAGAAGGGGGACACATCAGTTGAAACTGGAAGATATCAGAGGTTGGTTGGAAAATTAATATATTTGTCTCATACTCGTCCTGACATTGCTTTCTCTGTTAGTGTTGTGAGTCAATTCATGCATGCACCATATAAAGAACACCTTGAAGCTGTGAACAGAATCTTGAGATACTTAAAATCAACTCCTGGAAAAGGGTTATTCTTCGAGAAGACCAATGATTAAAATGTGGCAATATTCACTGATACAGATTGGGCAGGGTCCATTATTGATAGAAAATCAACTTCAGGTTATTGCACATATGTGTGGGGGAACCTAGTGACTTGGAGAAACAAAAAACAAGGAGTAGTTGCAAGAAGTAGTGCTAAAGCTGAGTTTAGAACAATGGCCCAAGGTATTTGTGAAGGTATGTGGATTCTCAGAGTCCTAAAAGAACTGAAGATAGAGGTAGAACTCTCATTGAAATTGTACTGTGACAACAAGGCAGCTATAAGCATAGCTCATAATCCGGTTCAACATGATCGTACTAAACATATCGAGATCGATCGTCATTTCATCAAAGAAAAGATAGACTCCGGTACTCTCTGCTTGTCATTTATCCCTTCCAATCAACAGACTGCTGATATATTGACCAAAAGCTTGGGAAGATCAACATTTGAATACTTGATCAGCAAGTTGGGCATGATTGACATCTATGCACCAACTTGAGGGGGGGGTTGAAATATTTCTTATTTAATACTATTTATTTTCTTGTTTAAGTGTCATTATATTACTTCTAAAATAAAGGAGTTAATTTTGTATTTTCTCTCCTATAAAAGGAACCCCTTTTTCTTCATAATAATATAATAGAATTATTACCCATATGGTTTTCTACAGAAACATACCAATTGGAGTTGGTAAATTGAAGAATCTAATTTTCGTTGATTTATAAATGATAGTCTTAAAAGCTTTATACCAAAAGAGATACAAGGATGTGAAAAGCTTCAAAATATTGCAGCATCAAACAACAATATTGAAAGAGAATTCCCTCATCTATAAGGTCTCGTAAAGCATTGAAAATTCTAATCTTGCAAATGACACTATATGGACTAATTCCCGCATCGTTGAGTTATCTTTCTAACTTGACATACCTGAATTTGCCAGTAAACAAACTAAATGGTGAAATCCCGTGTGAGCTTAATAGGTTGATCCAATTGCAAAAGCTAGACTTGTCTAGAAACAACTTTTTGTTGTCTACATCTCTTGCATAATCACTGTCGGTGTATGCCAAAAGCTTCGATGCAATCCTTCTATAAAACAAGCCAAAATCTAAAGTACCTCTTAAATACCTCAAGGCTCTTTTAGCAATCTGCATGTGTTCCTCCTTTGGATTAGCCATGTAACGTGAAATCAAACACACTACGTACATCATATATGGGCGTGTAGCTATAAGATACATTAGACTACCTACCAATTGCTTGTACAAAGTTAAATCGACATCTTCTCCACCTTCTCTTGACAACACAGTTCCAGGAACTATTGGATTTTTGACAGAATTACAATTCCACATATTGAATCTTTCCAAAACTTCTCTTGCATATTTCTTTTGGCATAAGTGAATTCCATTTTCATTTTGACTTACTTCAACTCCAAGGAAGAACCTAACTTTACTAAGGTTCGTCATCTCAAGTTCTTCATTATTCCCAATATATATCAAGTCATCAACATAAATACTTACCATGATTATTTTATCTTCTCTTCTCTTAATGAATAAGGTATGGTCATGTTTACTCTTTGTAAATCTTTCTCGCTGGAAGTAACTATCGATTCGGCTAAACCCTATTCTTAGCACCTGCTTTAGACCGTATAAAGCTTTATTCAACCTATATACCTTTCCTTCCTCTCCGTGTTTAATGAAACCCTCAAGTTGATCCACATATACCTCTTCCTTCAATTCTTCGTATAAGAAGGCACTTTTCACATCCAACTGGTACACATTCCATCCTTTTTGTGCTGCCACAGCCAACAAAATTTGAATTGTGTCCCATCGTGCAAGGGGAGCATATACTTCATTATAGTCTACCACTTCTGTCTGTGTATACCTTTTTGCAATAAGTCGAACTTCGTACTTATCAACCTTGCCTTCTTCATTCAATTTGGTTTTGTAAATCCATTTCACTCCAATTTTCTTAGCTTGTGTTGGTAGATTCACTAACTCCCATGTTTTAGTCTTCTCGATGGCATCTATTTCATGTTTCATGGCTTCTATCCATTTTACATCATTCCCAGCTTCCTTATAATTTGTGGGATCATTATTTGACATGAATAAAACTATTTCGGCCTCTTGTTCTTCTTCAGAGAGACCCTCGCCACTTTCGTAATCTTGCAGCCTACTAGGTTTTCTTGTTTCTCTTGGTTGTTTCTCGTGTTGTCGCTCTTCATGTTGTCGTTCCTCATTTAGTAATGTACATTCATGGTTTCCAGCATTACTCACTTTTGTTTCTATATCGGATTCTTCATCAGAATCCTCCATGTCATTACCATCGTCACCCCAATCAAGAGTAATTTCTTTTACTTCTTCTGAATTTACTTTCCAATTCCATTTTTCTCCTTCTTCAAATATGACATCCCTACTTGTGATTTTCTTTAATATTGGATCATACAACCGGTAAGCGTTTGATTCGTGACTCACTCCAATTAAGATACATTTGCGACTTCTATCATCAAGTTTAGTTCTCTTTGCTCCGGTATATGTACGTGTGCAATGAATCCAAACACCCTAAAATAGTCAACTCTAGGTTTCAGTCCACTCCATCTTTCTTCCGGTACCATTTCCTTTATTACTTTGGTAAAGCTTTTGTTAATCACATGATTTGTCCACTTCGCAGCTTCTGTCCATAAGGTCTTTGGCATCTCTTTCTCAGTAAGTAAACAGCGTACCATATTCATAATTGTTCGCTTTCTTCGTTCGGCTACCCCATTTAGTTGTGGTGTGAAAGCAGTTGTTAATTGTCATTTAATTCCATTCTCTATGCAGAACTGATTGAACTTGTTTGAGGTGAATTCTCCTCCCCTGTCTTTCTATAAACAACATATATGTTTCTGAGCTTCTTTCTAAACTAGATTCTTGAAGCATTTGAATATCTTAAATGTTTTACCTTTTATGTAAGAAAATAAATCCAAATTTTGCGAGAGTAGCCATCTACAAATACTAGCAAATATCTCTTATCACTATGAGAGATTGGAGTGATTGGACCACACAGATCAATTTGTTGGTATATTTACTAAGATTGGGTCTTTGTTATAAATAGAAATGTTAATTTAGCTAAGTTTAATAAGCTAGCTTTCAGAAAAGTTGAATAAGTATTATGGGTTATTATAATTTGTTAGTCCTTATTATTCTCTGAGGTTTATACTCAAATTGTAAGGCTTATTTATATTAAACCATCATATTTTCATTTTGTAAAAACAAGTGACCCATTTAAGTAATATTGTTCAAGTTATCATTACTACTTCATTTAGTATCAGACTCATATTGTTTTGTCTATAATTTTTTCTCTCTAAGGATGATAAATTTTGCATGCACCTTCTTTTATTATGATTACCAAGCATCTTTCTTGAAGTTTGCCTACACTTAACAAATTGTTGGTTAAGTCAGACGCAAAATAAACATCACTCACAGTTAGAATGATTTCATCCACTTCAAACCTGACACTTCCTTTTTCTATTACAGACATTCTTGAGTTGTTTCCCAATCTAACAGTACAACTGAAACTTACGTCTAGTTCTATAAACCACTTTTTATTTCCTGTCATGTGATTTGAGCAACCAGAATCAAGAAACCATATCCCTTTGTCTTTAATATCTTGAACTTCGGCATGAGCCATTAGGAGTAACTCCTCTTCCTCGTCAAACTCAGCATAGTTGGCTTCTTTTTCTAGACTTGGACATTCAAATTGGTAGTGTCCTTATTTTTTACACTGATGACATGTAATGGCACTCCTATTTACAAATGGTTTTGCTCTTCCCTGTCTTCTAACATAGCTGATACTTCCTCTTTGAAAATTGATACTTCCTCTTGGAAAATTGATTCTTCCTCTCCCACATCCATAATGTGCGTCATGCTCAACTTGCAAAACTTGTTCTTCACTCCGCATCTCCCTTACCTTTTGCTCATGAACAAGTAGTGAACTTTGCAGCTCATCCACAGTTAGGAGATTAATGTTCTTAAACTCTTTAATTGAGCATACAACAAAGTTGAAGTTTTCTGTCAGAGATCTAAGTATCTTCTCAACGATTTTCACATCGTTCATATTCTCTTCGCAATTACTCATGTAACTTTTTGTTTCCATCCCTCTTACAAAATAATCATTCACTGATTCACCTGTTTTCATCTCTAAGATTTTGAATGTCCGTCTAAACCTCTGCAGCTGCGCCCGTTTAACCCTAGTGCTTCCCTTGTACTTGGCTTTCATGGACTCCCACAGTTGTTTAGCTATTTCTTTTTGGGTAATAGATTTTAAGATGGATTTGTCAATGGCCTGAAATAGATAGTTCTTTGCTTTCAGATCTTTGAGTTTTTCTTCATCCAATGCTTTTTGTTGTGCTGCAGTTATCTGTCCATTCTCCTTTTGTTCCTTGATTCCAGATTCAATAATACTCCAGTACTCCTTTGATCGAAGTAGATTCTCTATAATCAAACTCCAATGATCATAGTCTCCATCAAACTTGAGCACACTTGGTGCGATGAAATTGTTTGATTCAGCCATTTTACTTCTTTCACTCACTCTAGTGTTTTTCCTTTCAAACACTCTTGTTTACTTATTATATCAGGTCTTTTGATGGAGCTCTAATACCAAATGAAAAAGTAGTAATAATAACTTAAACAATATTAATCAAGTGGGATCACTTCTTGTTTTAATGAAAATATGATGACTTTATATAAATGTTACAATTTGAACAGAAACTTCAGAGAATAATAAGGATTAACAAACTATGATGCTGAGAGAATTGAACAAGAAGAAGGATTTTCTTTCATTTTGGTCCCTGCATACACATCAGCGAGCCAGTTGTCCTTCACACTAGCCACTTCAGCAATTTACATTGACTGCCTTCTTCACACTTGCCACTTAAGCTATTTACATTGACTAACGGAATGCAGGGTGGAGGATTTATTTATGTTTTCGTTTGAGTCATAGAATAGATTGACAGCGTGTTAAACTTTCAGGGACTTAAATGGTGGTTTGCCCATTAGTTTTCTACATTAATGGGCTTCTTTGTTACTCTTGTAGAAGCTTTTGATGTTATAAATAATAATACACACAAAGTAGTCAGACGTGAACATATTGCATAAGACGGATAGTCACTGGATATCAAAAAATGCTCACCCCATTCGCTGGGCACCTCTCACTTTGCATTCATATTCAACCTTTGCAGCTAGAATACCTTCATCGGGGTAGGTCTTTGAATGCAGCATTGTCAACAAAAGTGCCTATTCAAAACCAGAAAACGTTTTAATCATCAAGATCTTACCATTTGCATTTATGACCTCCTAAACAAATTTGCATGTAACAGCCTCACTAGGAGTTCTAGATTTTTAGTCATCATTAGCCATCTAATAGAGTTTAAAGTACCTGGCAAGCAATTGATGCAGATTCTTTCATCAGCTTGAGCTCTGAAGGAGATTTTATCCATCGTAACTGATGAGTATAAGCAGACAGATCATTTACATTGTTACCGTAAGCAAGCTTCTTGAAAGCCTCCAGTTCCGTATATGCTGCTGTAGCAGTCTGAACATTGTGATACAATTTCGAGGATCTCCTTATCATATCTGGAAGGATCTGAATCAGTAATTAAAAATGTTAAAATTAAAATATCCTAAAGAACAGAAGTAGCTGCTTGACCAAGTAAACTTAAATGCACATTTTAGACAGAAAAACTGAGAACCTTGAATGCAAGCCACCAGCAGGCTTATAGGTGAAAATAGTTCAAGTGTAGACGACAAAATATATGACTAGATAACTACTACAGAAGTAAAAGTTGTTCATGCTTGATAATTGGATTCACCTCGCGCAACTTTCTCATTGAATACGCCTTGTCAGCCTTGAATGTATCCAATGCTGCATCAACTCCTGCTATTTGCCCTTGCCAAATCACATCCTAGAAAAATATATGTTTTCAAAGTCTTGCTAACTTCAGGATCAGTTACTTCATATCTTATAACTCTATAAGAGATAGCAAGAAAAATCACCCGATGACCAAATTCATGGATGATTGACTCGGGGACTCTAACAAGAACAACAATTGAAATACTATATAGATTTCAAAAGAAAAGATATTTAGTGATAATCAGATAAATATTCAAATAGTTATGGCTTAAATAGCTTTTGATCCTTGAATATAAGTATATTTTTGGAATTAATCTTTTCATATTAGACTCACATAAGGTTTGGGTTCTGGCATGAACATGCATAAACCAATGTCATGCCCTAAAACGGCCACGCCACCAGGTTGTTGGCAGCCTGTAATATACAAGTAATCAGCATCTTGCCGAAACGTATAAGGCACGACATCGGTCATCATCTTTACTGGGGCAGCTGCAATGATAGCCAAACTCTTCTCCGGCAGAAGTTCCAACATTTTCTTTCTTCTTAGCATGTATTCCTCACTAGATATGCCCGGTGTGATCTCCCCATCGTTTAGAAGCTACAACGCCGCATAAAGAGCATAATTTAATTTTACCAACTAACACTAACTTCAAAAAAGTAATTTTCTCTTTCAATCAAAGAGTTTAATTTAATCTTGAAATTTTACCTGTGGATGAGTTGCAGGGGTTGGTTGTCCAACATCAACAGCAACTCTTTCAATGCAATAAGAACGAAAACCTAGAATCTGCAATTGAAAATTGTTAATGCAAACTAATCAAAGTAACTCGAATGAATGAGATGATTACACACACCGTTGAATTGACGAAACAAATAAGAAGAAAAATTGATAATTCGGTTGAAGAAAACGATGAATACCTGTCTGTGTGAAAATGTGTTGGTTAGTTTTCTTACAACGCCCTGCATCTATCTATGTGATGTTCAACTCGCTAAACTAAACTAGAGGTTTAATAAACTGTAATAAAGGGTTTAAGAGTTAGAGGGGCTTCACTTCACTCGCTTTTGCACTTTGAAGTCGCTTGATTTGTTTCGCTGATTTTGGTTTTGTTGTATGTTTTCTTCAAGTGAATTGAGTCTAGCTTTGTTTCAATTAAAAGTAAATATAAAATGATTGTCAATTTTTTTTATACAAGCTCCTTGAATTCCCATATTTTATCAAAACATGCTAGAATTAAAATATAATTTTTTATTTAAGATTTTTATGAAATTAAAGGAAATTTGTAAGATGTAATGCTACGGTTTGAAAATGGAGAAAATTTGGGATTTCTTTATTTCAATTGTAATTTGATTATTTGATGGGTGAATCTATGATATAATAAAATTCAATGTCTTGAAAAATTCACTTGTCATTTTCTATAAAATTGCCACTTTATCGATTCTGAGTTATTTTGTGTCCAAATATTATTTTTTCCAACCAACTAACATTTCTAATGAAATGATTTACTATCAATCTCATTTACTTCCACTTTTTTAATAGTAATTCCTATATGTACAACTTTTGGTTTGAAACAAACTTTAAGATCTTCACTTTTCAATCATTTTCGTTTTCCAGTGCAATTTTTGGACACCGACAAAATCTATCTTTTTTACTTTTCTACCAACTATTTCTTTTTTCTCATCCACTCCATCCGCTCATTCATCTTTTCTCGCTCTCTCTCTCTCTCTCTGACACCATCAACTCAATATTAATCCTTATTAGTCTTCAACTTCTTCAAAATCATTTCAAGCATATACTCAAATTTTGAAAGTATTGTTTTTTAATCTCACACAAACATGCATCCTTCTTTTTTTCAAATTTTAGACAAGAAATTTGACTTCTTTCAAGATACAAAATCTTTTTTTTCCTCATTCTTCTTTTTTTTTATCCATTGTTCTTCTTATATAATCATCTATTTTTTTCTTCTACTTTCTCAAACCTTTTTTTGCAGTATTTATCTTTCCACTAAATATTGGATTCACTTTACTTCTTTCTATCTTCTTTGTTGCTAATAAAGTGTAAGTACATCTCTTTTTTTCTATTTATTTCTAAAACTTTAAGAAGTTACTTGTGTTTGATTACTTAAGGTGATTATGGATCTATAAGTTTGATTTTTTTTTAACTTTCATTGGTATACCTATTTTTTAAGCTACAACGAGATTTATTTTTCTCACTATTCTTATAGAAATGGTGTTCTTTGCATGTTTATCATATAATTTCTGACAAAGTTTTTTCCTCCTTTAAGCAGAAGCTCAAAACAAAAACGGGAAAAGAGAATGAAAGCAAAACTATAAGTTGATATTTTAAAAAAAAATCTTTTCTATGTTTTTATTCAATATTTTTATCATCCTCATTCGTTTTAAATTCAAAAACCGAATGATTTTGAACAGCATTTAGTTGAAATTTATTTTAATGGTACTAATTTCTCGGATTTATTTTCTTCTGTTTTTGTGCTTGGGTTAATTTTTGTATTTAATTTTCTTAATAATATTTTTGTACTATTTGTTTTTAAATAATTATTTAGTATCAAAAGAATATAGTTCTTCCATTTATATGTATTACTTCTAAAAAATATATGATATAATTTGTTATAAAAAAGTAATTTTAAAATTATGTATTGATAAATACGTATTTAAAAGAAAAAACTGGATTAAGAATTTCAAAGTTGAATTTTGAAATAAAAATTCAAAAAGAGATTTTATTTTTTTTAGTGAGTGAATCAAATAAGTAGTGTGGAATATTATTATATATATTCTATTAAAACACTGCTTTTAATTTTTATATTACTTTATTCAAACGGTGTTAGGTCTTTAATTGGCCACATTTTGGCTAAAACAAGTTTACAGCAAGATGTTGGGTAAGATGTCCTAACATGGTTGACCAGACATCAGTACAGATGTGTTTATATTACTTGGGAAGATGTCGAGTAAGATGTTGAAGCATCTTTATCAACTGTCATGACAATATTACTGTCATGACACATGTCATGACATCTTGGTCTGGTACAGCAGGTACTGCTGTTATGTGTTTCAGACAGATGTCGAAGACAGATGTCATGACATCTTAGTCTGGTACAGCAGGTGTTGTTGTTTTGTTGTCATGTGACTTTTAATCAAGATGTCGAAGGAGATGTCACGACATCTTTGTCTGATACAGCAGGTGTTGCTGTTGTATATCTCTTGATAAATTTGTTTTGTTTTGATGAGAATACTTTGGATATGTCTCATCATTATATGCAAGTCAAGGAGATTTATTTGGAACCAAGTGCAGATTTAATTGGATTTCATAAAAAGAATCTTGGAGACTTTTTAGGAAACTATTTGGAGATTTGTTCCTATTTTTGTGGAGAAGATATTGCAGCTGAATTAAAACGTGAAGATTGCAAGAGTCTATAAATAAAGACTTGCTAGATCTAAAATAGCAAGCACACATAACAACAAGTCGTCGGTGCAACATAAGGGTTTAAAGTTTTGAGAGTCGCTGACTCTCTAGGTTGTAAGTCTCCCTTTGTATCGTTTGATGCACTGTGGTAGACATAGGTGTCGCTCAGATCCATAAGCCTTGAGATATTGGATTGTGTATTGTTCTTGGATGAAGCTTTTAAGCAAATCCGAGTTAGCGTGTTTGTCAAGAATGCTTGACAGAATTCTGTATTGACAGGGATGATGTAGATATCATAGTTTGTGATTAAGGGAAGTAAGTGGGGTATCTCATATCAAAGAGGGTATTCTTTGGTAAAGTCTTCATAGGGTAGAGATTAGGAGATAAAGTTGTAAACGGGGGAGTTTAGCTTTATGATAATTCTACAGATAGTGAATTCTTCTTCCTAGATTGGTATCCCCCAGATGTAGGTGAATTGCACCGAACTGGGTTAATAATTAATGTGTTCTTTATCATTCTGCAGATTTACATATTTTGTTATTGGTATTGATAAACATGTTGGGTCAGATGTCATAACATCTATGTTTATACAGTTCTGATATTCAAGGTATCAGTCTGTTGTTCTGTTCTTGTTTAAATATTTATGCAGAACAATGTCTTGACATGTGTTAAGACATATGTTGTCTGCAATGCCAGAATTTCAATTGGTATCAGAGCAGGCATCATGTTTGTTTCTGGATGAAACCTTTGGGAGATACTTTCTGGCGTTTAAACAAGGAGGGGTTTTGAAGATCAGATCAATCAACTCATACATATTGATAAGTGCTAAAATGTATAGATTTTGAGTGTGAATAATTGGCATTTATGGGCTTGGTTCGTTGGTTTTTCGTTAATAATCCCCCATTTTTTGTTTATATGTTGTATAGTTTACATTATAGTATATATATTGTGTAACGTGTAAATATCATTGAGTTTAATTGATTTTCTCTCATTTTTGTAGGTATTCAAGCAAATATATTTTGCCATTGTTGTATAGAGCATTAAATAAGCTTTCCAACGCTTCCAACCGTGCGTCAATCCGAGTTACGGTTCAAAAGTTATGGTCAAAACAAGGGTTGGTGTGCTGTCAAGTTCGCATTGCGAACTTTCTAGCGAATAATCCCAGACTTTAGGCATTAGAAAAAGGCACCAAAGTTCGCATTGCAAACTTTCCAGCGAATGTTCGCTTTGCGAATAAAAGTTCACATTGCAAACTTTTGCAGAATCGCAGAGGCGGTTTAACTGTTCCTGAGGCACATCTGGTGCCTAATTTGATGTTCGCTTTGCGAATAAAAGTGCGCATTGCGAACATGACAAATTTTGTAAATAATATATAAGTCATTTCATTCATTTTTTAGGTTATGGTTTTGGGGATTTTTGCTCCCAACTCCATTAAACTCATTTTTTAGTAGGATTAGCTTAGAAAACAACATTGAAGCTTGCACACGGATGATCCGGGGTGGATTTCTCATCGACCGGCGTTGACAAACCGCGAGATGTTTGGTTTATTTCTTTTCTTCTTTGTGTATTTCTTCTTTGTTGGGTTGTTGTATATGTATTTACTTTGAACTCGTGTATATTTGTCGCCCATGGCGTTGTATCTAATTTGCTTTACAAATCACTATCGGTGATTGTCCTTGATTTTTGCTTTATGCTCGGGGTTTGGGTCGTGTTAGAGATAAACATCATAAACTTTGATTAGGGATGATTATCTATTAGTTTCTGAATGCTAGAGATAGATTTAAAGCTAACAATCTTTATGGGTGTCGGAGCTTAATGCCTCCGTATCTTGAGTCGGGTGCGAGAGTGTCGACGAGGGTAACATGGTTGTTCTCTCATCTCAGTGTGTCAGAGATGGACACTGTTGTGAGCGATGCTAGATGATATTGAAGAGTATTGTAGGTTGAGTATAATTGGTCGGTAAGTTTAAGTTTGTGAGGAGTGGATTATATGCATACCGGATAAGTTTCTTCTCTCTGATTAATAAATTCTTTTTATATTCATATTTACTTTTCTGCTTTTACTTTAACCAATTTAATCCAAACTTGTAAATGCGAGACTTGTTGAACGTCAGTTCAATATCACCGATCTCTGTGGACACGATAAATTCTCGGAAAAATACTTCCAAAACTTTTGTTGCTTGCCGCTTTACCGCTTCAACAAAATGGCGTTGTTGTCGGGGATTGGTGTTTTTATTGGATCGCATTGCGATTGTTTCTTTGTTTTTGAGTTGTGTAGATATCGTACATATTATATATTTTTATTTGTTTATATTGATACTCATACTTGTGAATTTGTTATATCATTGTTTGTTTCTTTTCACGTTTGCTTGCGTGTTGGTTAGGAATAACAGGGTGGAAGCAACTTGGAGGAACGTTGTTAAATAACAGGCGTCGAGCTTACGACTTAAAACAAGCATGTTGTATTATTTTCTTTTGTTGTTGTTTAGTTTAGGTAGTATGGTGCAATTGTCTAAACAAATTTAAATCGGACCAGCTCTGAAATTTCAAATCTTCACTTTTAAATTTGTTTAGACAATTTTTGCCTGTCTTTTAGTTTGTTTATATTAATGGTTTTTGTGTTTGTCTAAGAGCTTGTTTTGAGTAGCTTGAGGAAATTTGAGGTGATGTTCCAAGTTTGATCGTTTCAACTTGCGGATGTATGGTAATGATATTGTTAAGTTTTGTACACATCCAAGGTATGTGTTTATCGCTTTCTTGACTTTAGCATATTCATGATACTTAGGCTTTTTACAAACTTACATGTCATTCATTCTTTTGTATACTTGTTCTTGATGTGAATCACTTTAGTTCTCACCCTTTTTGTGAGGTAGCTTTCTATTGTTCATATATGCGCGGAGTACCAATATTCTTGTTCTAACTGGATTTTAATATGCTTAATCTTTTTGTTTGTATTGATTATATGAAAGCATGAAAAGGATCAAGGCATTTTGTTTCATTTTGAGCACAACTACCTAACCAAATATTCATTCACCTTGTGAGTGTGTGATCATTCGTAACCCCTTTGTGCCTTTCTATCATTATCCATGTTGTTTGAACTTAATGCTTGTCTATGAGTATTGAATTCACTTTTTGTATGGATTTTGATTGATTGTTATTTTTCTTGAACCCTCAACTTTGTGTTGTTGTATGAATTTTTACCTTGCCTTAGAAAGTAGAGAGTATTCACATGATGATATGGTTGAATTCAAGTTGGGGAGAGAATGATTGTTTACTCATTGGTTGGTTTCTATGAGATTGAAAAAAGAAAAAAAAAAGAGAAAAATATGAAAAAGAAAAGAAATAAAAAGAAAATCCTTGGAAAGGAAACAAAATGAGTTCAAATAATTGTGCTAAATAAGTATTGTGTTTTGTGTAACAATTGGGATTTTGGAAGAAGTTGATTGGAATTTTGTGTTTGAGTCTTTATGAGTTGATCACTCCCTTAGGTTTAGGCAAGTTTTTGTTTTAATTACCTTTAGAAATTGCCCCTTGTTTGTTTACCCGACTGTCGTAACCCGAAATTTGACCTCCCTCTTTTGCCTTTTGCATAAGCATGCGTATTCGCATCGTCGGCATACGCATTCACACTTTTCTTTGTGTGTTTCTTGTTGCAGGATCCACAGGTTTTCCAAACCCGATTAATCGCATCCTCTCAAGATTATTTCATCACCAAAACAAGCTCAAAATAAAGGTTTCCATGTTTATTTATCAAGACAAGAGTTGGAAAATCAATAACGGGACTTCAGCATCATTTTCCAAGCAAGTTTGGGTAAAGTGGGCTGCAGTAACCGGTTACAGCATAACTGATAACCGGTTACACAGTGTAAATTTCCCCAGAAACGCAGTTTTTCAAGCAAGTAACCGGTTAGTGATAAGTGCAAATTGTACATATTTTTGTATATATGTTTTGTTGCACTTATCGATTCTTTTTGGTAAATATCGTGCGAATAAAACCCACTTTGTGTGTAATTACGTTTACTTTACGTTTTCGGTGTATAGTGCGTTACCGTGTAAATATCATTGAGTTTAATCGATTTTCATTTATTTTTTTAGGTGTTCCAGCAATGGGATATTTCCATATTCATAAAGAGCATTGAATAAGCTTTCCAACGCTTCAAACCGTGCGTCAATCGGAGTTACGGTTCAAGAGTTATGAAGAAAATAAATTCTGGTTTTCTGTCATACTCGCTAGGCGAGCCCCCGTAGCGAGCACTCGCTAGCTTGTTCGCTAGGTGAACCGGGGCGAACAGAAAGTTCCAGAATCATGAAAAAACTCAACAGAAAGGCGGTTTACGTTCGCCTAGCGAACAGGGACTCGCTAGGTGAACCTGGAAAGTCAGAATTGCCTATTTTAGCCATTTTTCATCATTTTTTATGTTATGGTTTTGGGGATTCTTGCTCCAACTCCATCAAACTTCATTTTTTTAGTAGATTAGCTTAGAAAACAACATGGAAGCTTGCATGTGGATGATCCGAGGTGGATTTCTCATCGATCGGCTCCGACAATCCGTGAAGTGTTTGGTTCATTTCTCTTCCTCTTTGTGTATTCTTTCTTGTTGGGTTGTGCATATGTATTGACTATGATCTCATGTATATTTGTCGCCCATGGCGTTGTATAAAACTTGCTTTACAAATCTTTATTGGTAATTGTCTCTAATTTTTGCTTTATGCGCGGGGTTTGTGTCGCGTTAGACATAACCTTCACGAACGTCGATTAGGGATGATTGTCTGTTAGTTTCTGGATTCTAGAGATAGATTTAGGGCTAACAATCTTCAATAGGCGTCGAAGCTAAATGTCTTCCGTGTTTCGAGGCTTCGCTCGCGAGAGTGACGAAGAGAGTAACACGGTTGTTTTCTCAACTTTGCGTTAGACATAACCTGTGTTGTGAGCGATGCTGGGTGATATTGATGAGTATTGTAGGTGGAGTATAACTGGTCGGTAAGTTTAAGTTTGTGAGGAGTGATTTGTATGCATTGTCGGACGAGTTTTTCTTGTTGAAGAATGAATTTCTTTTTGTTTTAATGTTTACTTTTCATGTTTTCTTGTTTGAAACCATTAATCCAAACTCATTAACGCGAGAGACTGTCGAACGACATTCTTTCCCTCGAACCGATCTCTGTGGACACGACATAAATCCCGGAGGGAATTCTTCCGAAAATAAATATTTTTGCTTGCTTGCCGCTATTCTGCATTCAACAAAATGGCGCCGTTGCCGGGGATTGGTTTTGATATGGAATCGCATTGCGATAGTTTCTTTGTTTTTGAGTTTTGTATATATCGTATATATTGTCTATTTCCATTATGTTTGTTCAAGTGTTGTATACATTTTGTTCCCGTAACCGTTTGTTCATATGTTTGGTTAGGACACTTACTTTAGGTTTGCGCGGTGAGGCATCACTATGGCATGAAGGAAGTGAGTTTGCTAGCTAAGCAATGTAAAGGCGTCGAGCTTACGACGTAAAACAAGCATGTTGTATTATTTTCTTTGGTTGTGTGGTGAACTTTCATTAAACAAGTTGTACTCGGATTTTTCGTAAACTTCTCAAATCTTCACTTTACAACTTGTTTAATGAAATTTCTCCCTTTCTTTTCGTTTGTTTATATTAATAATTCTTGTTCTCGCTAGGCGAGTTCTGGCGAAGTCACCAGCGAAGGTTCGCCTAGCGAACGTTGGCGAAGGTGCCAGCGAGGGGGTGGCAGAAACTTTCACTTTTGAAAACACCCAAACTTCGCTGGGGCGAAGGATGTAGCGAAGGCTCGCGTCGCGAATGATTCCTTCGCTAGGCGAAGGCTGCTAAGATTTTGGTTGTTGTTTGCTCACAGATTTTGATTGACTTATTTGAGGATGCTTTTGTTATTTTCCAAGTTGGTTCGTTTCAACTTGCGAATGCGTGGTAATGATCTTTGTAAGTTTTGTACACGTCCGAGGTATGTATTTATCGCTTTCTATATTTTAGCATATTCATGATACTTAGGCATTTTACAAACTTCCATGCCATCCATTCTTTTGTATACTTGTTCTATTGTGAATCACTTTAGTTCCCAACCTTTTTGTGAGGTGGCTTTCCATTGTTCATATATGCGCGGAGTACCAGCATTCTTGTTCTACTGGATTTTATTATGTTGAATCTGTTGTTTATGTTGTTTATATGAATGCATGAAAAGGATCAAGGCAATTGTTTCATTTTGAGCACAACTACCTTAGCCAAATAGTCAATTCACCTTGTGAGTGTGTGAGAATTCGTAACTCCTTTGAGCTTTTTGATCCATGTTTTTATTTGAACTTAATGCTTGTCTATGAGTATTTAGTTCACTTGTTTTTGAATGGATTTTGTTTTTTCTTGGACCTCAACTATGTGTTGTTGTATGGATTTTTTTTCTTGCCTTAGAAAGTAGGGAGTATTCACATGATGATGTGGTTGAATTCAAGTTGGGGAGAGAATGGTTGTTTACTCATTGGTTGGATTCTATGAGGATTGAAAAAGAAAAGAAAAAAGAGAAAAATATGACAAAGAAAAGAAAAGAAAAAAGTGAAAAAGAAAGAAAAAAGAAAAATCCTTGAAAAAGGAAACAAAAAGAGTTGCAACAATTGTGCTAAATAAGTATGGTGTGTTGTGTAGCACTTGGGATTTTGGAAGAAGTTGGTTGAAATTTTGTGTGTGAATCTTTGTGAGTTTTCACTCCCTTAGGTTTAGGCAAGTTTTTGTTTCAATTACCTTTAGAAATTGCCCCTTGTTTGTTTACCCGACCACGTTACAACCTTGAAAGTCCTTGTGATTCTTGCCTTTGTATGTTCAATATGAATTTGTGGATGTATCCATAATTTAGTCTTTTGTTTGCATGAGTGTTGTGTGAGTGTAAAGTACCTTATTGTGTGTTTTTCATCTACTGATGATTGTTTTTACTAGGTGTGATTCACTTTGGAACTTGTGTTGTTTGAGAATGTTTGGCATGATTTTTGTATTTTGCATTTGTTTCGTGACTATGTTATCGTTGCAGTTTAGTGGTAAGTATTTACTTTTTGTGTGTACCTTTTTCATTTGAACCATTCATTCGTTTCCGTTTTTTCAAAACCTGTTGATTCGTCTTTCTTTGGATATCGCTTTTGCATTTTCAAGTTTGTTTGATTTTTGTTTGTGGACAAACAAGTAGGTAAGTTGGGGAGAGTTTGATAAGTGCAAATTGTACATATTTTTGTATATATGTTTTGTTGCACTTATCGATTCTTTTTGGTAAATATCGTGCGAATAAAACCCACTTTGTGTGTAATTACGTTTACTTTACGTTTTCGGTGTATAGTGCGTTACCGTGTAAATATCATTGAGTTTAATCGATTTTCATTTATTTTTTTAGGTGTTCCAGCAATGGGATATTTCCATATTCATAAAGAGCATTGAATAAGCTTTCCAACGCTTCAAACCGTGCGTCAATCGGAGTTACGGTTCAAGAGTTATGAAGAAAACAAATTCTGGTTTTCTGTCATACTCGCTAGGCGAGCCCCCGTAGCGAGCACTCGCTAGCTTGTTCGCTAGGCGAACCGGGGCGAACAGAAAGTTCCAGAATCGTGAAAAAACTCAACAGAAAGGCGGTTTACGTTCGCCTAGCGAACGGGGACTCGCTAGGCGAACCTGGAAAGTCAGAATTGCCTATTTTAGCCATTTTTCATCATTTTTTATGTTATGGTTTTGGGGATTCTTGCTCCAACTCCATCAAACTTCATTTTTTCAGTAGATTAGCTTAGAAAACAACATGGAAGCTTGCATGTGGATGATCCGATGTGGATTTCTCATCGATCGGCTCCGACAATCCGTGAAGTGTTTGGTTCATTTCTCTTCCTCTATGTGTATTCTTTCTTGTTGGGTTGTGCATATGTATTGACTATGATCTCATGTATATTTGTCGCCCATGGCGTTGTATAAAACTTGCTTTACAAATCTTTATTGGTAATTGTCTCTAATTTTTGCTTTATGCGCGGGGTTTGTGTCGCGTTAGACATAACCTTCACGAACGTCGATTAGAGATGATTGTCTGTTAGTTTCTGGATTCTAGAGATAGATTTAGGGCTAACAATCTTCAATAGGCATCGAAGCTAAATGTCTTCCGTGTTTCGAGGCTTCGCTCGCGAGAGTGACGAAGAGAGTAACACGGTTGTTTTCTCAACTTTGCGTTAGACATAACCTGTGTTGTGAGCGATGCTGGGTGATATTGATGAGTATTGTAGGTGGAGTATAACTGGTCGGTAAGTTTAAGTTTGTGAGGAGTGATTTGTATGCATTGCCGGACGAGTTTTTCTTGTTGAAGAATGAAGTTCTTTTTGTTTTAATGTTTACTTTTCATGTTTTCTTGTTTGAAACCATTAATCCAAACTCATTAACGCGAGAGACTGTCGAACGGCATTCTTTCCCTCGAACCGATCTCTGTGGACACGACATAAATCCCGGAGGGAATTCTTCCGAAAATAAATATTTTTGCTTGCTTGCCGCTATTCCGCATTCAACAGTTAGCAGATATGCTGTAACCGGTTACTCTGTACAAAGTTGCAGATTCTACTGCATTTTTGGGACAGCAGCTATTCACTCTCTTTGGTCTTTGTTTCTACATTATTCTAGCAGCATGTGGAACATTCTAGACAATTCAAGACCATTCAAGACATTTCCCTTACATTTATTCAATGCATCACTTTAAATTAAGTGCATCATGTTCCTTAATTTACAAGCATGTCAACCTTTGGATGTGGAAGCTTGCATTGGGATTGTTACCGAGTTGATCCTAACTAACTGAGTTAACCGCCTTGACTCAGTGAGTCAAGTGTAACTAACTCCAACCCTAACTCCAAACCTCCCAAAGCTAAGTCCAAACCCAAGTCCAAAGCTCTCACACTCCAAACCAAAACTCTATATAAACACACCTCCACTCACTTTTCAAACTCTCAACCATTCTCTATCATTTTTCACCAAGCTTCTCACATTTCACTCTCAATTCTCTCACTTTTTCTCTGATTTCTCTACTCATTCTTCATCTTCATCTCAATTCTTCTCCATCAAACCTCACCAAAAGCTCTTATTCTTGAAGGATAATCACTTTTCACATTGAAAGTGATTAATTCTTGAGCTTAGCCTTAATCATTTGGCATCCTTTGGTTGGATTTCTGAAATTACATTTCATTCTACTTCAATCCAAGGGTTTCACACCATTTATTTTGGTGCAAGTTCGATTTCGGTGCATTTTCGCGTTTTTGATCGGTTTCGACGCATTTCGTCTACAAATTAAGGATCCTCTGGTTTTCTTTGATTTTTTGCATCAAGATCTCTTTGCAATATTTACCAAGCCAAATCTCCGGCTTGTAGGTTGGTGGGTCTAACTAATTTTATCGTTTCGCGCATTTTTCGTATCGCTCGCAATGTAGTCGATAATTGTTGTGTGTGATTTGGTTTTTTGCATTGGTTTGATCCATGATCCTAATGTGCTAGTTGATTCTATCACTGTTTATTTGCTGTTTTCAAGTTCAATTTTCGTGCACAATTTCAATTCCTAGCATGTGGTGGTTGGCATAAGTGATTATGTGTTGAAAACTACTTTTGAAAAGCTGTTTTTACTGTTATTTTTGCCTCTGTTACAGTGGTAACCGGTTAGCAGTTATGCTGTAACCGGTTACACAGTGCAATTTTCCCTAAAAACACGTATTTTCAAGCATGTAACCGGTTAGCACATATGCTGTAACCGGTTACCACTGTACAGAATGCCATTTTCTTGCATTTTCAAGCTTGTTTGCCATGCTTTCTTCATTTTAACTTCCATTGATTGTCATGCTTGATTTTATGGATGTTTTTAATGTCATTACACTTCTGGTTGAAGCAAATTCATGAACTTTCGATGAACATTTTCGATTATTCAATTGTTTCATGTTCTTAGCATTGTATGAACATAGCAATTCTTGCACTATCTTTGTTCACATGATACATGATTTTGTGTGGCATTTTGATGATCATTTGGCACTGTTTTGCACCTTCCATTTCAGATTTGCATTAAGTTTATTCTTCATGGATAAACTTAATCTTGTATAATCAATAATTCACTCCTTTTTGCCTTAATGACTTTTCACCCTCTTTGGAAAGTTGTTAGCATATTTCTCCCTTGATTGATTGGTCGAAACTTTGTTTCGATTAATCGATCTTCCCTTTTCCTCTCTTTAGGCCTCCTTTAGAGCTTTTTCTCTCATTTCCCCCGTGGAGTTGGAGTTTCGCGCTGCGCCTTGCATCGGAGCGCTGTACAAATTAACGCCGTTATGCTGTCCATTTCTCTAGGCAAGAGCACTGTACAACATTGGAGCGGTTGTGCTGTCCGTTTCACTTTCCACACTATATTTTGGGTGCTATAGAAGGAATGAGGACGGAGTTTTTCCAACCTCATTCTGGCTATTTCTTTGGTAAGGGCGTCTTGTCATCTCCTCGAGAATAGTCACCTCTATCCTCCAGCTATAGTGTTTCTCATTCCCTTGTCGAGTCGATCCTTGATCACTCTTCTCTCTTTGCGATCCTTTTCGATCCTTGATCACTCTTCTCTCTTTGCGATCCTCTTCGATCCTTGATCACTCCTATCTCTTTCAATTTCTCCTTTTGATCAATCACCATCTTTCTTGGTTGAGAACATTATTCTTGCGCTAGCAATCTCTCTTTGTTTCGTTACTCCTTTCTCCTTGTAATCAATCATTGCTTTTAATTCCCTTGGAGAGTTTCAATTCTCTCTTTTTGGTCCAACACAGTTTTCCTGTCGCGACCATTCTCCCCAGGAGTTCGCAACCTTCTCTTGGTTCTTCTCCTTTCTTGGGTGAATCACCTTCTCTTGGTTAATCACTCTTTTCTTCAGTTAATCACAGTCCGTCTGTTTATCACTGAGCACCCCTTGGGTTAATCACCTCTTCTTGGTTAATCACCTGTCTCTTCAGTTAACCACAGTCCGTCTGTTAAAATACTGAACACTTTCGAGTTAATCACCTTCTCTTGGTTAATCACTCGCTTTTCTCTTCGGTTAATCACAATCCGTCTGTAAACACCGAATCCCTCGCAGTTGGCAACCTCCTCTTGGTTTGAATACTTGCACAGTCGGGTTAGTAACTTTTCTTCGGTTCAAATACCTTTTCTTTGGTTGAGTACTGTTTGTTCAGTCAGTTTACCGAACCCCTTTGGGTCACGACCTTTGTTCGGTCTTACACCCGTGCTTCTGGTTAATCGCAGTTTCCTCTGCTAAAACTAATGCTTCTCTATCCCCACAGAGTTACAGTCTTTTCTTCCCCGATTAATCAGTGTTTACCAGTTAATATACCGAGGCCCCTTCAGAGTCAAACACCTTCTCTTGGTTCAGCACTCTCTATCTTGGTTTATCACAGTCCGTCTGTTGACACCAGTCTTTTCCCCGCCAGGGTCTTACTCTCTTTCCTCGGTTAACCACTACCAGCCAGTTAATATACCGAGTCTCCTTTTTCTCTTGGTTATGACACCATCCCTTTATTTGAATCCCCAGCGGAGTTTCTTCCATTCTTGGTTTTGACGCCATTTTTTTCCTATTCTTTTGTGTAAGCGCTCTTACTGCGGGGTCTTCCCCAATAGATTTTTTCTTTCATTCTTGCTCTTGGTTTTGACACCACTTCTTTCGTCTCTTTGTTTCTTTCTTGTTTTCCTTTTCCGTTCAGTTCCCCGAACTACGGAAGCTCTGATTCTGCATTCTTTCGAATGTATGATACGTAGGCATGAGATCGCAATGATCTCGGCGAGCACACTTCCACCTTTCTCCCGTCTTCCTTTTTTCTTTCTTTCTTCTTTCTCCCCTGGTTCTATGAACTACGACGCTCTGACTTCCTCATTGCACTATGAGGGTACGTAGGCACGAGGACTTCGTTCCTCCGCGAGCACTTACTTTCTTTCCTTTCTTTTCCCCTTTCTCTCTCTCTCTCATTTCTTTTAGCTAGAAGCCTTTAGATAGATAACCCATCCAAGCCTAGAAGCAAGCGAAATGGTTCCCGTCGAGTACGACGGATACGTTAGGTGCTAATACCTTCCTTTCGCATAACCGACCCCCCGTTCCCGTTTCTCTTCCCCTTGGGTTTTATCGATATTTTCCCTGTCCTTTGGGACTAAATAAAGTTTGGTGGTGACTCTGTTGTATCTTTGAGTGTGCGATTCACTCTGGTAGATTTCCAGCCATCTTCACCGACCATGCTACAACCTTGAAAGCCCTTGTGATTCTTGCTTTTATGTTTTCAATATGATTTTTGGATGATTTCATAATTTAGTCTTTTGTTTGCAAGATTGTTGTGTGAGTGAAAAGTACCTCATTTTGTGTTTTTCATCTACCGATGATTGTTTTTGCTAGGTGTGATTCACGTTTGAACTTGTGTTGTTTTAGGATGTTTGGCATGATTTTTGTATTTTGCATTTTGTTGAAGTACAAATAGAGTTAGGGTTTTAGTTATCGTTCCACAGAGATTGTTTGGTGATATTACAGCCGTTCTACAATCGTAACGTTTCAAACTTTAAAGTAACAAGGGGTTTTTAGATTGTTCTCGTAGCGTTTGCATTCAAAGTTAATTAAAAGCTGTAAAAAGATTGTTTTAACGGTTTATAAAAGTATGTCAAGATTAGGGTTCGACAACCCACTTCGTACGTAGATAATCGATAAAGCTACTGAACTTGCTCAAATGATAAATACAATCACATATCCTCCCAATATGTTTATCTCTAACACATATTGTGAGTTTTGCCATTTTGATCCTTTGTTGATCTCTCACACAAACTATCAACATGACAACATTAGAGTTCAATATTTATGAACATCAACACACATTGTTATCTCTAGCCAATATACATTGATGGATGACAAACCTAGGTAAAGAGTTGGAGCATATTTCTCAATCATGATCCAACACAAAGAATAAACATAAAAACAAGGTTTATCATCATATATTTATCATCCAAGAGTTCATAAGATAGGATCAATCCATATACATACAAAGTAAATGTTTACCTACATCTAACCTTGACACAAAAGAGAGATTAGCTACACATCTTCATGGTAGCTTGCACAACAAGTAATGAACAAAGTTTTTGGAGCATCAATCTTCAAGAATCAAAGATTGAAGCATAAAAACTCAGAAACTAGAAAATGGGTTTCAATGGAGTTTTTCTCTCCAAAATATCTCTAGTACAAAAGTGAGAAGATGAAAAGTAGTAGGTAATGTAGTAGTCCTCCAAATGAAACAACATCAGCCTAAATAGAGATATTTCCCAGAAAGGAGCGTCGGGCGGTGAGCAGACGGCCGGACGAAAGACACTTTTCAGCACACGTGACAGCTACCAAGCCACAAGTGGGACAGATATTTTTCCAAGAGCGCCGGGCGAAAGACATCCACCGCCGGGCGATGCGCAATTAACGGCCGGGCGAAGCAGGAGGCGCAGCAGTGCCAAGCTACTGGAACTTGGTATGAAACATGGGGGATCCTACCGCCTGTGCATCGCTGGGCGAAATATCCCAAGCGCCGGGCGAAGGAGATGTACCGCCGGGCGGTCAAAGAGGCGAAGCAGTGCCAAGTTACTGGAACTTGGTATGAAAACTTGAGAAATTTGGGGGATCCTGCCGCCTGTGCATCGCCGGGCGAAATATCCCAAGCGCCGGGCGAAATAGATGTACCGCCGGGCGGTCAAGAGGCCCAAGACCAAAAACATGAATTTTTCACCACTTCAAAAACAGGTCGAATTAAAAGCGATTACTCAACCAGAATACCTGCAAAAAGTAGCAAACACATCAAAGCACCATATGGCCACAAAAATGCCAGACCAGCTTAATTAATAAGTCGTTTTTCGGTTGAAGCGATTAACAGAGCTCAAAAGGTGTACAAATAACCTATGAAAATAAACACATTTTCACACCTAACAACTCTCCCCAACTTGCATCTTTGTTTGTCCTCAAACAAAAGTGAGTGTTCATCAAACACAACCAAGATTTCCAAATACCACATTAACCGAAACCAGAAATGGTTTAAACTCGAAAGATGCACGCTCAAAATTTTTCAAAATATCCATAGGATCAAAACATGAATATGAAATCATCCTTATCGTAAAATCATACAATGCAACACAAAGTACCCTCAAGTTCGAAATGAATCACCTAACTTATTCAAATGAGCCTAGCTCAATATATACAAAGGACAAAACAAACTCAAAGCAACAGTGCCACATCCAAAACAATTTATGCACTCATCTCACAATTAATCAAGCAAAAATGGAAACAATGATCACAAAAGGACTTTTATAGGTTAAAACTTGGCTGGGCTAAGAAATAAGGGACATAAGTACACGGCCATTGAACACGAAAGGGGTAAATTTTTCGATGAGCATTTTCTGTTCGAAACAAGCCTTTATGCCCAAACTTCCCAACTTTTCTCACAATGCATTCTATTTCTCTAATTTTTTTTTTGAATTTCACAAATATATATATATATATCATTCTTTTTTTTTCTTTTTTCTTTTTCTTTTCCAATCTTTTTGAGAATGCATTGCCCACAATTCCTTCTTCTCTTATCAAAATGAACCAATCTCCCCAACTTCAACAATATTATGTCTCAATTCAAAATGCTCATCAAACGGTTAAAGTAAGGGTTCATGCTTCAAGAAAACAAAAATTTTTCATTTTAGTCTAAAGAGAGGTATCAAATGTTCACACACTCGCAAGGTAATATTGAAGTGAATTTTTGGAACAATGGTTCTACTCATAATACTCAAAAATTGCCTTGATCATTTCAAAGTTCCATAATTCAAAACAAAAAGTAAGATTAAACATAAAAAATTTGAGTAAGCAACAATTACTAAAATCCCTCATTAATTTTCTTTTTGAACAATGGAGGACACTCACATATATGGTTATGTCCTAATTGAATCACATCGAACAAGAGTTTACCAAACATTGCATTGACAAACTTTACCAAAAGTAAAAACTCGCATTCACACAATGATTCTACCACACAAAATTCCAAACTTTGGTTGCACACCATCAAGAATAATATCATCACCATCCATGATGAAAGCCAACAAGGTAATCTTTTCTCTTCCTTGTGTTAACACACAAACTTTCAAAAATTTTAAGGGCAATTTTCACTTTCTTTGTGCAAACACACATAAATTAAAAACAGAATTTAAACACCAACTGAAATAATATAAGTACTGGTGTAAACACACCCAAAATTGTACTCGCCGAAGCGAACCACAATACAACACCAGAAAATTCTCGCCGAAGCGATCCAAAATTCTAACTGAAATATAAAAACTGAAAATAAAATACTGAAACTAAAATTCCTAAAACGCAATAATAAAATGAAATCCTTCACTTTGACGCCTCCGTTAATTAACCAAATCATGGAGATCATCCTGCATCTCATCAATGCCCTCATCACCATCATCATCATCATCATCATCCTCCGCAACAACACCACCGGTGCTTGCCGCCTCCGAAAAGAATGGGCGCCTGTCCCCAGGCCAATTTGCATAAGCGTCGTAAGCCTCCCTTGTAGGAAAAGGAAGATACTCCGCCGGGTGCGTCTAATAATGATACAACTGCTGCATGCAATCAAAATTAAATTGGTTAGACCTGTTAAGCGACTCACCCATATCCCAAGTATAGTTGAATGCCGCCTTCATATCAAAGACGGATGAGTCGCTCGTATCCGCCTGAACACGAGAACTGCTCCCTTTCTCTGCTGCAGCCTTTTTCTTCCTCTCCTCCTTTGGCTTACAAAATCGATCCAAATAATTGTCATCAACCAAAAACTTCAGTTTTTCGTTAATGACGCCTGGAATGAGAATATCAGTTTCATAGATCAAAGATTGAACCAAACAAGGAAAAATAATAGGAGCATCATCATGAACTCCTGGCCTCCGGGTATTTTCAACAAAAATTTTCATTTCTCCAGCAATGACCTGTGCAACATCCACCTCCTTATCTGTCATAATACAATACATGAGGAGACCGACATCAAGCGGGACAGAAGAGCGGTGCTGCCGCGGTATTACATTGTAGCATAACAAAAGGAGGACAACTTGTGCCTCCGGAGTCATGTACTTCCGACTATACTTAATCGGCTCCCTTTTAGCATTTCTATCAACCGAGCACCCTGGTTTTAGGAGTACACTACCCACAAGTTCGTGATTATGCAATTCTTTCAACAGTTTGGTGTAATCGTCGGTCTGCAAGATACCCAAGGAACTCGGCTTTCCCAAGATTTTGTTGATGGCATCTCGGCTAAAACTGATTTCCCTGCCCCGTACGTAGGTTTTGAACCTGTAAAATTCATCTTTGGGCTGAATCGCGTTTGCATAGAATTCTCTAATCAACTGAAAGCAAACACGATCAGCGGGGTTCAACAAAGTTCCCCACCCCTTCTTTTCAAATATGGCCTGAATTCGCCGATAATCCCCTTGGCGGTTGATAGCAAATTTCTTTTCAGAGAGGACAGTTCTGCCCTCTAGAGACTTGATCCGTGATTCATGATACGCGGAGATAAATCGGTGGCTGTCGAATTGCGCAGAAACGTTGGATGTGGATTCTACACTTCGCTTTTTTGTTCTTCGACGTTGAGGTCCAAAAGAAGCCATCTGGATTGCAGAGAAAAAGAAACTGGAGTTGAGAGAGTGTGAGAGCAGAGGGAGAGACTAGTTTGTGAGTTCCAAATGAGAGATAAAAGCAACAATATCACTTTCCAAGGGTTTTAAAACCAGAAGGGCATAATGGTCAAAACCCCATTAAATTTATAATAATTAAAAATAAACCCTCAGCAAAGAATTTGAAAATACAAACAATCCTCTCCCACCAAAATCTCACGCCTGGCCCAGGAGGGGCCATCAAACACACAACCGCCGGGCGGTGTGATTCAAGCGCCGGGCGCTTTACACTAGAGACAATTTCTCTGCTTTGGTGCAGCAGTTTCAGCAAGTGCATCAAAGCTTCTACATCATTAGTGCAGAAAATTTCACACAACACTACAAGGCATGGTACACTCAAAAACACTAAAAATCAAGAAATTAAAGGAAATACTTACCATGTTGGGGTGCCTCCCAACAAGCGCTTGTTTAACGTCGGATAAGCTCGACGGTCCAAGATGCTCAATTAAGAACATCAAGGAGAACAGCACTAGAGGCGCGATCGAAATTTCCAAGAAGGTAAATTTTCAGGCGCTGACCGTTTACGGTCCAAGAATCCTTCTTTTCCAGGTCTTCGATAACCACCGCTCCAAACTCCTTTACTTCCTTCACACGAAACGGACCAGACCACTTGGACTTTAACTTTCCCGGGAAGAGTCTTAACCGAGAGTTAAACAGCAATACCAATTGTCCGGCCTTGAAGTCCTTTTGCCGGAGCTTCTTGTCGTGGTACTCTTTCACTTTTTCCTTATACAACCAGCTTGAGTGGTATGCGGCATTACGCATTTCTTCCAACTCAAGAAGTTGCACTTTTCTCTTGGTACCCGGCCAAGTCCTTGTCAAAATTCAGCATTTTTAAGGCCCACAAGGCCTTGTGCTCCAATTCAACGGTAGATGGCAAGTTTTACCATAAACTAGCTGAAACGGAGTTAGACCAATTGGAGCTTTGTAAGCAGTGCGATATGCCCACAAAGCCTCATCCAATTTTTGTGACCAATCCTTTTTTGAACTAGACACGGTTTTTTCAAGGATTCTTTTTATCTCTCGGTTGGATACCTCAGCCTGACCATTCGACTGCGGGTGGTAAGGGGTCGCCACCTTATGTGATACACCATAGTGTTTTAAAACATTTTCGAGAGGTGTATTACAAAAGTGCGACCCACCATCGCTAATGAGCACCCTAGGCGTGCCAAAACGGGAAAAAATGCATTTCTTTAAAAAATTTATCACCGTTTTTCCATCCGCCCTAGGTGAGGCAATCGCCTCAACCCACTTCGAAACGTAGTCTACTGCAACCAACATGTACTCATTTCCAAAAGATGGTGGAAATGGACCAACAAAATCGATGCCCCAACAATAAAAAATTTCTACCTCTTGTATGTTTTGGAGAGGCATTTCATCTCTTTGTCCGATTCCACCAGTTCTTTGGCACATGTCACAACTTTTAGCATGGAGATGTACGTCTTTAAAAAGAGAAGGCCAATAAAATCCTGATTGAAGGACTTTAGTGGCCGTTCTCGTACCATTAAAATGGCCTCCATACGGCGAGTTGTGGCAATGCCAAAGAATGCTTTGAGCCTCATCACTCGTGACACACCTTCTCAAAAGGTTGTCACTTCCTAACTTAAACAAATACGGGTCGTCCCATACGTAATAACTGGCATCCGAAAGGAACTTCCTCTTTTGGTTCCAAGTCAGGTCTTCGGGCACCCAACCGGTAGCCTTATGGTTAGCAAAATCTACAAACCAAGGCCTAACTTGGACTTTGAAAAGTTTTTCATCGGGAAATTCCTCTTGGATTTCCTTTTCAGCAATGGTGACCTTAACATTCACAAGGCGAGACAAGTGATCTGCCACCAAATTTTCCGATCCTTTTTTATCTTTTATTTCCAAGTCAAACTCTTGTAATAAAAGGATCCATCAGATGAGCCTTTGCTTCGAATCCGGTTTGGTTAGCAAATACTTGAGCGCCGAGTGATCGGTGTACACAACAACTTTAGACCCGATGAGGTAGGATCTAAATTTCTCAAGCGCATACACTATAGCAAGTAATTCTTTTTCAGTTGTGGCATAATTAATTTGTGCCTCATTTAATACTTTACTAGCATAGTGTATCGCATGGAAATTTTTCTCCTTCCTCTGGCCAAGTACCGCTCCAATAGCATAATCGCTCGCATCGCACATAAGTTCAAAATTTGAAGTCCAATTTGGAGCGATTATTATTGGAGCGGTAACTAACTTTTCTTTCAAAATATCAAAAGCGTGAAGACATTCATCGTCGAAAAGGAATACCTGATCCTTGCTAAGCAAGTTGCTCAATGGTCTAGCCACCTTTGCAAAGTCTTTGATAAAACGTCGATAAAATCCGGCATGCCCAAGGAAGCTACGGATCCCTTTCACGTTGGTTGGAGGAGGCAACTTCTCAATCACTTCAACTTTCGCTCTATCAACCTCAAGGCCTTTGGACGAAACTTTGTGGCCGAGCACAATTCCCTCCGTTACCATAAAGTGACACTTCTCCCAATTCAACACTAGGTTTGTCTTCACACACCTCTCTAGCACAGTTTCCAAATTTGTTAAGCACAAATCAAACGAACCTCCAAAAACGGAAAAGTTGTCCATGAACACCTCCATTGTCTTTTCTATTAAGTCGGCGAAGATGGCTTGAACGCACCGTTGAAAAGTTGCCGGCGCATTACATAAACCAAAAGGCATCTTACGATACGCAAAAATACCAAAGGGACAAGTAATGGTCGTCTTCTCATGATCCGCCGGGTCAACCGCAATTTGGTTATACCCCGAATATCCGTCCAAAAAACAATAGAACTGCTGCCCGGATAACCTCTCAAGCATTTGGTCCATAAACGGTAATGGAAAATGATATTTTCTTGTCGCGGTGTTGAGCCGTCTATAATCAATACACATCCTCCACCCCGTCACTGTTTTTGTTGGAACCAACTCATTGTTCTCGTTACGAATCACGGTCATTCCTCCCTTTTTTGGCACAACATGGACAGGACTAACCCAAGGGCAATCGGAAATCGGGTAAATCATACCGGCTTCCAATAGCTTAACCACTTCTTTTCTCACCACCTCTTTAATTGTTGGGTTTAAGCGGCGTTGCGGTTGGGCTACCGCCTTGAAATCTTCTTCCATCAAGATACGATGCATGCAATAAGCCGGGCTAATTCCTTTTAAATCGGAAAGGAACCAACCTATCGCATCTTGGTTTTTCTTCAAAACATGAATTAGACGGCCTTCCTCTTTTTTTGACAACACGTTACTAATGATAACCGGCTTGTTACCACCGTCATCAAGATAAGCGTATTTTAAATTGGAAGGTAAGACCTTCAATTCAAGTGGTGAATTCTCAACTTTCAAATCCATTTTTAATTCTTCCGGTTCTACCTCCCAAGGTTGCAACTCTTTGAGGGAATCAAGCTCTTTTAAGCACTCTTCAAGAGCTCTTTCTTCTTCTTCGGAAAATACTTCAAAAGAATCATTAAGAGCCATTTCCAAAGGAGAGATTTCATGTATATGCTTAGAAACCTCCACAGTTGCTTCTTCAATTGCATCGATCCGAAAGCTATCATGTTTATCTTTGGAATGTTTCATAGCTTCGAAAAGATCAAAACAAACCTCTTCATTTTGGACCCTCACCTTCATCAAACCGTCATCCACATCAATCATCATACGTGCGGTTTTCATAAAAGGCCGTCCAAGAATAAGAGGAGCATCATCATCCTCTTCCATATCAATAACAATGAAGTCCACCGGAAAGAAAAATTTGTCAACTTTTACCAAGACATCTTGAGCTAACCCATGAGGATGAGTTGTGGACTTGTCGGCCAATTGTAAAGTCATACGAATGGCTTTTATCTCAATGTTCCCAAGCTTCTTTACAATGGACAATGGGATAAGATTAATGCTTGAGCCCAAATCAATTAAGCCTTTTCCAACATAAACGTCACCAATGGTGACCGGCAAAGTCACACGCCCCGGATCAACTTCTTTTTTAGGAAGAGTTCTTTGGATGATTGCACTACAACTTGCGTCAAGAACAATAGTTTCAAGTTCCGAATACCTCCGCTTCTTCGTGAGAATGTCTTTCATGAACTTTGCATACTTCGGCATTTGTTCCAAAGCTTCGGCAAACGGAATGTTAATTTGTAATTGCTTGAAGATGTCCATGAACCGCGTATAGTGCCTCTCATTTTCCTTCTTTGAAGGAGCATGAGGATATGGTAAGTTTTGGATTGGAATAGCGCTCACTAACGCTTTTCCCTTCTTCACTCTCCTAAGTTTCTCCTTTTTCTTCGACTCATCACCACTATTATTTTCAACTTCTACCATTTTATCATTTTTATTTTCAACTACTTCCTCATCACTACAATCCTCCACAAGACCATCAAGTTTTTCTTCCTCTACATTTTCCTCCTTCTCTTTAACCAACTCCTTCCTACTTCTAGTAACAATCGCCTTGCAATGCTCCTTAGGATTCACTTGAGTATTCGCGGAAAAGGAAGGACCCGATTGTTGTTCGGCAATTTGCTTGGCAAGTTGCCCCACTTGGTTTTCAAGATTCTTAATCGCCGCATCACTACTCTTTTGGTTGGCCATTGACATTTGCATGAATTGAGTCAAAGTGTCTTCCAATTTAGAGCCAGCAACCGGAGGTGGTGGAGGTTGATACGGATTTTGCCGGTTTGAAGGACCGGCACCATAACCTTGATTATTTTGATAATTTGCTCGCGGTTGAAATCCTTGATTTCCTTGATAATTTTGTTGAGAATTGTGTTGTTGTTGGTAAGGTTGTTGTTGTCTACCTTGATAATCTCTTTGATTTGCCATATAGTTCACTTCTTCAAAACCCAGAGGAGGACAAAATCCGGTGTCATGCTCCCCCTTACAAAGTTCGCAACAAGCTACTTGCTTACTTCTGCTTGGCTCCTTCATTTCTTTGATCTGTTGAGTCAAAAGCTCCACTTGTTGAGAGATAAGCTTGTTTTGCGCAAGGATCGCATCGTTAGTTCCCAATTCAAGGACACCGGGCTTCTTTTGAGAGCTGCCACGGCTTTGACTTTGAAGATCGTTTAGAGCCATTCTATTGATAATATAAGTTGCTTCCTCGGCATTCTTTGCCATCAAACTTCTTCCCGCAGTGGCATCCAACAAAGTCTTACAATTCGGTTGGAGACCATTCTTGAAGATGTGAATTTGTGTTAACTCATCAAACCCGTGACCTTTACATTTGCGAAGCATGGACTTGAATCGTTCCCATGCTTCATTGAGGGATTCATTAGTGCCTTGAGAGAACACTGAAATTGCTGTTTTTGACTCCATGAAACGGTTATGAGAGAAGAACCGTTCAATAAATTTTTCCTCCAAGACATTCTAATCGGTCATCACGGCTGGAGTTTGATCGAGGTACCAATCCTTTGCCTTGCCAAGCAAAGCATGCGGAAATAATCTTTTAAAGAGAGGTAACTCTTGTGCTGGATCTACACCGGCCGCTAATGCAATCTCATAGAATTTTGTGAGAAACGCAAAAGGATCTTCATGGTCCATTCCGGTAAATGGACTTCCATACAATAAATTCAAAGTTCCAGTTTTCATTTCAGCTTGCCTTCCTTGATTGTTGTTGGCAAACTGAGCGGTATGTCGTGGACTGTTCACACAAGGTGTGGATGCGGGAGGTGGAGGTGGTTGCGCTATGATTGGTGTGAATGGTGGTGGTGGTGTTGTAGTAGAACTTCCTTTTTGCTCTTGTCTTTGTCTCGCAAGCTGCCTCCTTCGTCTAGTTCTGCTATTGAGCCTACGAGCGGTTCTTTTAATCTCAGGATCGAAAAGAAGTTGGTCCGCCGGTAGTTTCCCTCGCATAAACCAAGTCTGCACACTTAAACAAAACACATCAACAAGCACAAGAAAAATTGTAACAAGTTGAAAACTTCACAACTATTGCAATGCTTGAAATATCAATTTACAATCCCCGGCAACGGCGCCAATTTGTTGAAGTACAAATAGAGTTAGGGTTTTAGTTATCGTTCCACAGAGATTGTTTGGTGATATTACAGCCGTTCTACAATCGTAACGTTTCAAACTTTAAAGTAACAAGGGGTTTTTAGATTGTTTTCGTAGCATTTGCATTCAAAGTTAATTAAAAGCTGTAAAAAGATTGTTTTAACGGTTTATAAAAGTATGTCAAGATTAGGGTTCGGCAACCCACTTCGTACGTAGATAATCGATAAAGCTACTGAACTTGCTCAAATGATAAATACAATCACATATCCTCCCAATATGTTTATCTCTAACACATATTGTGAGTTTTGCCATTTTGATCCTTTGTTGATCTCTCACACAAACTATCAACATGACAACATTAGAGTTCAATATTTATGAACATCAACACACATTGTTATCTCTAGCCAATATACATTGATGGATGACAAACCTAGGTAAAGAGTTGGAGCATATTTCTCAATCATGATCCAACACAAAGAATAAACATAAAAACAAGGTTTATCATCATATATTTATCATCCAAGAGTTCATAAGATAGGATCAATCCATATACATACAAAGTAAATGTTTACCTACATCTAACCTTGACACAAAAGAGAGATTAGCTACACATCTTCATGGTAGCTTGCACAACAAGTAATGAACAAAGTTTTTGGAGCATCAATCTTCAAGAATCAAAGATTGAAGCATAAAAACTCAGAAACTAGAAAATGGGTTTCAATGGAGTTTTTCTCTCCAAAATATCTCTAGTACAAAAGTGAGAAGATGAAAAGTAGTAGGTAATGTAGTAGTCCTCCAAATGAAACAACATCAGCCTAAATATAGGTATTTCCCAGAAAGGAGCGCCGGGCGGTGAGTAGACGGCCGGGTGAAAGACACTTTTCAGCACACGTGACAGCTACCAAGCCACAAGTGGGATAGATATTTTTCCAAGAGCGCCGGGCGAAAGACATCCACTGTCGGGCGATGCGCAATTAACGGCCGGGCGAAGCAGGAGGCGCAGCAGTGCCAAGCTACTGGAACTTGGTATGAAACATGGGGGATCCTACCGCCTGTGCATCGCCGGGCGAAATATCCCAAGCGTCGGGCGAAGGAGATGTACCGCCGGGCGGTCAAAGAGGCGAAGCAGTGCCAAGTTACTGGAACTTGGTATGAAAACTTGAGAAATTTGGGGGATCCTACCGCCTGTGCATCGCCGGGCAAAATATCCCAAGCGCCGGGCGAAATAGATGTACCGTCGGGCGGTCAAGAGGCCCAAGACCAAAAACATGAATTTTTCACCACTTCAAAAACAGGTCGAATTAAAAGCGATTACTCAACCAGAATACCTACAAAAAGTAGCAAACACATCAAAGCACCATATGGCCACAAAAATGCCAGACCAGCTTAATTAATAAGTCGTTTTTCGATTAAAGCGATTAACAGAGCTCAAAAGGTGTACAAATAACCTATGAAAATAAACACATTTTCACACCTAACACATTTGTTTCATGATTATGTTATCTTCGTAGTTTAGTGGTAAGTATTTACTTTGTGTGTACCGTTTATCATTTGAACCATACATTTTGCTTCCGTTTTTCAAAACTTGTTGATTCATCATTCTTTGGTTATTGCTTTTGTGTTTTTAAGTTTGTTTGATTCTAGTTTGAGGACAAACAAGTTTAAGTTGGGGAGAGTTGATAAGTGCTAAAATGTATAGATTTTTAGTGTGAATAATTGGCATTATGGGCTTGATTCGTTGGTTTTTCGTTAATAATCCCCCATTTTTTGTGTATATGTTGTATAGTTTACATTATAGTGTATATATTGCGTATCGTGTAAATATCATTGAGTTTAATTGATTTTCTCTCATTTTTGTAGGTATTCAAGCAAAGATATTTTGCCATTGTTGTATAGAGCATTGAATAAGTTTTCCAACGCTTCCGACTGTGCGTCAATCCGAGTTACGGTTCAAAAGTTATGGTCAAAACAAGGGCTGGTGTGCTGTCAAGTTCGCATTGCGAACTTTCCAGCGAATAATCCCAGACTCGAGGCAGTAGAAAAAGGCACCAAATTTCGCATTGCGAACTTTCCAGTGAATGTTCGCTTTGCGAATAAAAGTTCGCATTGCGAACTTTTGCAGAATCGCAGAGACGGTTTAACCGTTCCTGAGGCACATCAGGTGCCTAATTTGATGTTCGCTTTGCAAATAAAAGTTTGCATTGCAAACATGACAGATTTTGTAAATAATATATAAGTCATTTCATTCATTTTTTAGGTTATGGTTTTGGGGATTTTTGCTCCTAACTCCATCAAACTCATTTTTCCGTAGGATTAGCTTAGAAAACAACATTGAAGCTTGCACACGGATGATCCGAGGTGGATTTCTCATTGACCGGCGTTGAGAAACCGCAAGATGTTTAGTTTATTTCTTTTCTTCTTTGTGTATTTCTTCTTTTTTAGGTTGTTGTATATGTATTTACTTTGAATTTGTGTATATTTGTCGCCTATGGTGTTGTATCTAATTTGCTTTACAAATCTTTATCGGTGATTGTCCTTGATTTTTGCTTTATGCTCGGGGTTTGGGTTGTGTTAGAGATAAACATCATAAAATTTTATTAGGGTTGATTATCTGTTAGTTTCTGAATGTTAGAGATAGATTTAAAGCTAACAATCTTTATGGGTGTCGGAGCTTAATGCCTCCGTATCTTGAGTCGGGTGCGAGAGCGTCGACGAGGGTAACACGGTTGTTCTCTCAGCTCAGTGTGTCAGAGATGGACACTATTGTGAGCGATGCTGGATGATATTGAGGAGTACTGTAGGTTGAGTATAACTGGTCGGTAAGTTTAAGTTTGTGAGGAGTGGATTATATGCATACCAGATAAGTTTCTTCTCTTTGATTAATGAATTCTTTTTATATTCATATTTACTTTTCTACTTTTACTTTAACCAATTTAATCCAAACTCGTAAACGCGAGACTTGTCGAACGGCAGTTCAATATCACCGATCTCTGTGGACGCGATAAACTCCCGAAAAAATACTTCAAAAACTTTTGTTGCTTGCCGCTTTACCTCTTCAACGCATACTCAAGGGTATTAATGGATGTGATGGATGTTCTGGATCGAAGGTAACAACCCAGTGGTTGTTCTTGTTGTTGAGGAGGTTATACAACAACTTCAGGAGAAGTGGCTAGTTCTCTAGTTGGAGTGTTTTATAAGATGTTCTGACATCTTATTAGGGCAAACAGAATTTGTTCCTTGGTGGTTCCGCTGCATATGTTTTTTATGGAAGAGCTCTAGAATTATGGGATTCTGGAGTTGTTACTGAAGACAGATGGTGGAAGATCTCAATCGTCGACCTCTATATGTGAAGATATCTGCATCTTTTTATTCCAAAGTCAGGAGCGATGGAATGGAAAGAGTGGTTGAAAGATGTTTGTTATGGTGACTTGGTACTTGGAAGCTTGGTTCCATTGTGCAACTTGAAGTCAGTTGAAGAAGAAAGGAGTTGAGTTTAGGTTTATCAAGTTCTTGCTCTGGGAGTTTGATAAATTATTGATCGGCTAAGTTGTCAAAGATACTTGAGAATTCTCTCAAGTCCACTCATAAAGGCGTCTCAGTCGTGCATCTGGAGTCTTCTAGTTATTCTTCTGACTAGAAGGTGTTTCTATGAAACACAACCTGAAGAAAGTGGAGGTAATTTATTTTCACTATCCAAAACAACAAGGAAGGATTCGTCTCTCTTAATCCTAAGGGTGGATCCAATCTGATTGGGCTGTTCAGAACTGTTAAGGTAAATGAGATTCGTTCAGAGAGAATCTTAGTTACTTGAGTCAAGGGTGGCAGCCTTGGTATCTCAACAATTGTTGTCAAAGAAGATATTTGCAAAAGATTGAATACTTGATAAGTGTTCATGAAGTGATCTGCTGGAGCTTAGCTATAACAGTGAAACAGGATTATTGGACAAGGATTTAAGATCAATTGCTATTTATGGAATTCACAAGTATTTAATTGATTATCCTTGAAAGTCAAGATTGCTGATGTTCAACAAAATGTAAGGACATCTCTTCATCTGGTCTATGCAGAATCATGTGAGGGGTATTGCATAGGCTTTTGGTTCTATTTCTCTTGAGTGTTAACTTAAGAATTTGCTTCAGTTGGTGTGGCAGAAGCATCTGATCTCTGGATAGTTTCCTGGTAAGAAACTGGTCTAGACAATGGTGATGTGGAAGATGAAGAAAAAGACATTATAATCTTGATGGATTTTTCTTGGATCAGTTTATTTCTGAACTAAGAGTATTGGAGTGCAGCAGTTGTGTTCAAGTTGTTACTAGAAGCATCTGATGTTTACCTGGAAGGTGTCCTGGCAAGAAACCTGTCCAGAATGGAGTACTGGTGTTGGCACAGCTTGGATCAGTTTATTTCTGATCTAGGTACTGAGGAGCATGGGATTTTTCTCATTTTGAAGGTCAGTGTTAAGTGGCAGTTATCTCTGACTTTCTACAGACTGCTCTACTAAGTAAAGTGGCATTCTTTTGTATGGCTATGGTGTAGTCTAGGACTACTGTCTCTTTTGAAGATTCAGACGTGGCAGGTGTGAAGTTTTTGGAGTTTCAAAGCAGCTATTCATTAAGGTGTGAGCTTGAAGGGAATATCTGTGATCATTCTAAGCAGAATGGAGGTTTTCTACTCAAACTTGGTTGTTGAAATAAGTATATGAGAGCATGGAACTCTTGTTCTGTTAAAGGGAAGAGATTCTTCTAAGTGGCAGAAGGAGGAGCTGAATTTAGCAGCTGGATGTCGTATCAGAATGTTCTGACATCTAGCTTAACATCAGAGTCTCAGCTGGTGATGTGGCACATCAGCTTAAGATAAGGTGATCTACAGGAGAATGGAAGTTATGGATGCTTCAACAAGGTCTATCTCATGCAGTTTGCGGGAGCTGTGGATTAAGAAGATGTTACATGTCTAAAGGCTTGGTGGATCCAAGATGTCTTGCTATGAAGCAAGTAGTTCATGTAACTTGAAGATCAGATTTCATTGGTGGATCAGTGTATCTTGTAGAAGTTCTGAAGAAGGATGAGGCAGTCAAAAAGTGGCATTTGGTTGTTCTCATTTGTGGAATCAAGATAATAAAACAGTGGCATTTGATTACTATTGAGGAATGTCTTGGAACAAGTTACTCTTGGGCAGAAGGGTGGTTGGTTGAAGACTTGAGGAGGTGTTGATTCTTTTCTATTGGAGCTTATGGCAGAAGTTCTCAGTTTATGGAAGATTACCTTCTTTTGGTGGATGAGAGTCTATTTCTCTCTTTGGGTTTCTGGAGTTCTTATTGATCAAGCTGGTGGCGCAGTGTTATTTGAAGATCTTCAGTTGGATTACTATGCAGATAGTAAGTCCAGTGGTGGAGCATATCAAGAACTATGTTGATTGGTGTCTATGATATGTCAAGGATGTCCTAACTGGTGTTAGAACATCTTCTGGGTTAGTTATCCTTGGAGTAGGATTATGAGTTCACATCTTGTCTTAGAGGTATTTACCTTATCGTACGGGAGAATGATGGGTAAATGACTGTCTTGGAAGTCTGGTGAGAATATGACATGCTAGAAGTAGACCAGTTTGGTGCTTGTGGAGCAAATGGGCTGAACATTTCTGAAGCATGTGTTTGGTGTCCTTCAAGTGTGAAGAACATCTGGGCGAGCTAGCAAACCAAGGGGGCCTGTGTGTCTCTTTGAGGAATATGAAGTATTCCAGATTCAATTGGGTTGTATCTCAGGGAACAAGGAGATCTATACATGAGAATTCAGGAGGAATTTGTGTGGTGTATAGATAGTTTCTGGACGAGAGGGATCGGTGAAGCTTTGGTCTCAATCCAAGAGTTTGTTAGTTATGGTACAAGGATGCGTTCCTGGTACTTTCACTATATGATCATGAAGTTGTCATGAGATATCATATGGCGATTTTGAGGTGTTTCTTGCTGAAGAAGCATCAGTTGAGAAAAATAGGGGAGAACGTATGTCTGTTAAATATACTGGTGTGGTACATGGTTTGCTTGAGGGTCAAGCATTAGGTGAATGCGTTCAGCAGGTGTGTTGAACAGAGGGTGCGCTCTTGAAGACATGAAGATGCGTCTTATGTTTTCCATTCATTCAGGGTGTTCTACTTACAAAGAAACATTGGCTCTAAATGCAAGGAGAGTAGTATTTGTAGTTGCTTGCTATATGCAACTACTTAGGGAGAGCATAATAGTTTGTCATGCTTGTGCTGCTTGTGTTGCTGCTGCATGTATTCTGATGTGTGGGGGTTTTCCCTTAAGGGGGATGACTAATTGTGTATGACAGGGGGAGTACTGCTACTGACTTGCTTGCTTTTGGTTGATTTCCCTTAAATGCATAGTTGCTTGGTTTGGCATATTATGGCTAAAAAGGGGGAGAAGTAAGAAGTAGTAGTGTTATTTGGTTGTTTCCATAAGGGGGAGCTGGATGTGTTATCCAAAGGTTGTTTTAGCCAAAATTTGCCAAAGGGGGAGATTGTTAGGTCTTTGATTGGCCACATTTTGGTTAAAACAAGTTTACAGCAAGATGTTGGGTAAGATGTCCTGACATGGTTGACCAGACATCGGTACTAATGTGGTTATAATACTTGGGAAGATGTCGAGTAAGATGTTGAAGCATCTTCATCAACTGTCATGACATCTTGGTCTGGTACAGCAGGTACTGCTGTTAGGTGTTTCAAACAGATGTCATGACATCTTAGTCTGGTACAACAGGTGTTGCTGTTTTGCTGTCATGTGACTTTTAATCAAGATGTCGAAAGAGATGTCACGACATCTTTGTCTGGTACAGCAGGTGCTGCTGTTGTATATCTCTTGACAGATTTGTTTTATTTTGAGGAGAATATTTTGGATTTGTCTCATCATTATACGCAGGTCAAGGAGATTTATTAGGAACAAAATGCATATTTAATTGGATTTCATAAAAAGGATCTTGGAGACTTTTTAGGAAACTATTTGGAGATTTGATCCTATTTTTGTGGAGAAGATATTGCAGCTGAATTAAAACGTGAAGATTAGACCTGATTGAAGAGTCCATGCCCATACTGCAAGAGTCTATAAATAAGGACTTGCTAGACCTAAAATAGCAAACACACACAACAACAAGCCGTCGGTGCAACATAAGGGTTTAGGGTTTTGAGAGTCGTTGGCTCTCTAGGTTGTAAGTCTCCCTTTGTATCGTTTGATGCACTGTGGTAGACATAGGTGTCACACAGATCCATAAGCCTTGAGATATTGGATTGCGTTTTGTTCTTGGATGAAGCTTTTAAGCAAATCCGAGTTAGCGTGTTTATCAAGAATGCTTGACAGAATTCTGTATTGACAAGGATGATGTAGATATCACAATTTGTGATTAAGGGAAGTGAGTGGGGTATCTCATATCAAGGAGGGTGTTCTTTGGTAAAGTTTTCATAGGGTAGAGATTAAGAGATAAAGTTGTAAATGGGGGAGTTTTGCTTTATGATAATTCTACAGATAATGAATTCTTCTTTCTGGATTGGTATCCCCCAAATGTAGGTGAATTGCACCGAACTGGGTTAACAATTATTGTGTTCTTTATCATTCTGCAGATTTACATATTCTGTTATTGGTATTGATAAACATGTTAGATCAGATGTCGTAACATCTGTGTTTATGCAGTGTTGATATTCAAGGTATCAGTCTGCTGTTCTGTTCTTGTTTAAATGTTTATGCAGAACAATGTCTTGACATGTATTAGGACATCTGTTGTCTGCAATGCCAGAATTTCAAACAGTACTGACCATTTGCATTTAAAAAAATAATAAAAAATAAAAGACATTTAATGTCAATTAAATTTGTTTGGTGTGAATCATTTTTTATTTATTTAAGTCAAAAATAATGGTTTTCTTTGAAGATGGGTTAAAAATGTGAATTTATCTATTCTCTTCTCTAACGTATTTAATTGATGTAAAAAATTATTCTAAGCAAAGGAAAATTTGAAAATGTAAATTTAAATTAAATTGAATTGCATGAACACTAGAGTACATGAGTACATGTTGCTACTATCTATTATACTCTACTATGCCTCTATGACTATGTCAATGTTCTGCTATGCCATTATGACTATGACAATGTTCTGCGATGCCTTTATGACTATGGCTTTGTAAGGTTAAACCATAGATAATTATTATTTGTTTGTTTTAAAAAATATTAATTAATATACTTTATTTTTTTAAATTTCACCAATCTCCATTACACATGTTTTGTTTAAAATAATTGGTGTGACTTGAGTTGTTTTACTATAAAACCAATTTATTTTTTATGTTACACACTTGATAAAAATCAAAATAAAAATTCAATTTAGAATAAAGAAGATATAGGTAAATTTACATTGTAATTTAAAGAAGGGTTAAATACACACCCCCTGTAATGTTAGTGAGTTCTCATTTTAGCCTCTGGTAAAGTTTTTTTAAAAAAAACCTCCTCGTAATACTCAGATTCCCTCACTTAGGGGCCTCTGATTGCTACATGGCAACAAAGATTCTTTCATATTGCCTGCGTGGCAGTCCACGTGGAATTTTTTATTTTTTAATTTTTTAATTTTTTAATTTTAATTTTAATTTTAATTTTTTATATTTTTTTTATTTTTATTTTTGTTTTTTTAATATTATACTTTTATTTATATATATATATAAATATATATATATATATAATATTAAATATAATATTAAATATTAAATAAAAAATTTAAAATAAAAGTATAATATTAAAAAAAACAATCAAATAATATCAAATATTTAATTAAATAATCAATATTTAATAAATAATCAATAATTATTTAATGTTCACTAAATATTCAATATTTAATATAGATATTCAATATTAAATACAATTTCATTTATTTAAATAGAATTCTATAATTAATGTAGCCAATATGAAGTACAACTTCTAATCCTACAAGCTTTAACTGTATTTGCGTAAAAACAATCTAATATATTTTTCTAATTTTTAGTGGTGATTATTAAATAACAACAGTAATGAATTAGTATTTTCTAATACACGTTTTATCACATCTATAATTAACTTAATTAAGTAATTATCCTACAAGGTGCAAAAATGGCGTTGCAGGAATGGACATTTTTATTAATACACTTTCATTTGCCTATTATCATTAAGTAATTCCTCACAATTTCTACCCACTATAGTATGCATAAATAGGTAGTACTTTTCAATTCCATTCATTCTTGCGCTACATGGCATAGATATAGGTAATACTTCTCTTATAAACTACTCCCTCCGTCTCATAAAAAGTGTCTCATTTACATTTTTTCTTTGTCTCAAAATAATTGTCCATTTACATTACCAATGTTGTAATTATTATTATTTTTCCACTACTATACCCCTATTCATTAAATTTCACTTTATTCAACTATTTTATCAACTACATTTAATAGGGGTATTGTAGTAAATGACATTAACTTTTTCACTACAACCAACACATCTAATCATTTTCTTAAGAACCGCGCATTGCTCAAATATGACACTTTTTATGAGACGGAGGGAGTATCAATTATAGTTAAATAAGGTTCAACAAGATTATTACAAATGATAAGGGTCTGTATAGAAAAAAAATGGGACAAATACTACCATATTACTTAAGCCATTGCATAAGTACTCGAAATTATCAGTCCATTATATACTTGTTAGAAATAAAAATATATATATATACTCACATTAATTATCCTATCTTTTGCTATTGTTCCGAAAAAAAAAATGTATATTCCAATTTCAAATGGGTTACTCCAATATTGAATGAGTCTATATAGTAAATATATATATAAATATATAAATATATACTCACACTAATTTTTTTATTTCTTTTATTTATTCTTATTTTTTTATATTTTTTTTCGTTTTTTTTAATATTATACTTTATATATATATATATATATATATATATATATATATATATAATATTAAATATTAAATATTAAATAAAAAATAAAAGTATAATATAAAAAAAAACAAAAAAAAATTAAAAAAAAAATATAAAAAAAAAAATAAAAAAAAAAAAAATATAAATAAATATAAATAAAAATAAATAAATAAATAAAATAAAAAATAAAAATGCCACGTGGAATGTTAAAAAAAATGGCACGTGGACTGCCACGCAGGCAATATGAAAGAATCTTTGCTGCACTATAGCAATCAGGGGCCTAAGTGAGGGAATCTAAATATTACGAAGGGGTTTTCAAAAAAAAAATTACAGGGGCTAAAATGAGAACTCGCTAACATTACAGGGGGGTTGTGTATTTAACCCTTTAAAGAATTATTGATTTAGTGTTTTATACAATCTAAGGATTTAATTAGAATATTGGTTAATGTTTCTATTGTGAAAATAAAAATTAATCGTTTTCAAAACACAAAATAAAAATAAATAAAAAACCATTATCAAACTTATTATAAATTTAAATGACAATTTAGAGATAGTACAACTAGCTAAGGTCACACAATGAAATTTCTATCATTAAATGACAATTAAGTTATTGATCGTACCTGATCAGAAATAGATCGGCGGTCAGCAACACATCGTGAGCTTCGTTACACTCCGGTGGGAGTGAGAAGGTGGAGATGTACCTGCAAGGTACTCCGATGCCAAAGTAAGAGACGGAGTAAAGAGTGCAAGTACAGAAAGTAGTAATGAGTGAAATTCAGAACACCTGACCCTCTAGTGATAGAGGGTATTTATAGTGTGTCCTCAGCGTTGGGCCAACGGTCATCTGTACTGCGTTAGATTGCCAGGCTCAATGCAAATAACTGTCAGGGCTTAAGTGCCATAGGAAAGACCAGCACGTGGTCTTCGCCCTGGAGCAACTGCTTCGTGATCTTCGGAAGGTGGGCTGACCAGTTCTTCAGGAAATGGGTAGTTGCCTGATGAAGTGTCCCCCGCGTGGGGGACACGTGGAGTCCGTGGGGAAGATGTGTGGTCTCTCCCCATACCAGGTAGTGGCTTGTTCGACTATGGTGAGTGCTGAACGTGCCCGACGAGGGGGAGGATTGGGCTTTCCCAATGTGACGTTGGGTTGGGCCTGCCCGACTGGTGGGCAAGCGCTGGCCCAATCCAAAACAGTTATATTTGTGAATATAATTAAGTATATAAAATAATTTAAACACATATTTATAAAGAGAATAAATGATTATGATATTAAATTTAGGAAAGATTTAAAAGATAAAAATATTTAGAGTAATAGTGCTAAAAAAATAATGGATATAAATTAAAGAATTGAAGTTTATTATAAAAGAGTAATAGTGCTAAAAGAATAAATGATTATTATAATTTTATTATAATGAGTGTTAATGAGTTTTTTAAAGATTTTCAATTATCAAAATAATTTGCAAATTTGTAAGCTTTTGTATTTGTCAATTTTATCTATGTGCCAACTACACTATTTTCCTTGGTTAAATACTATGACTCTAATATATATAAACTACTATATTTGATTAAATTACCTTAAGTGTAATATATATATATATATATATATATATATATTTATTTATATTATCATTATGAATATTTGTTGGACTACATTATACATTGAGTCATTACATAGTCAACCAAACCCTAGATTTGATGGCTAAGCTAAAAAAGAAATTATAAATTTTGGGAGATGTATCAGAATGCCAAAAGTTCACTTCATTTTAAAATTTATACCCCTGTTGCATAAACCATGTATTATTCTGACATTGAAGATATCCATAATTACCTCACGTATTTTTCAATCTGTTGCTCCGAAGTAGCGGAGTAATGACTTATGGGTCAGTCCATTCGTTGGGGACCCGTTTAGTAGGGCGCAGTGTGATCGAAACACCGAGTTGGTGGAGGATGCAGGTGGCCAGGAGCAGGTGATGTTCGTCGAGACAGGAGTCGCGGGGACGTCTGTTCGTCAGACGCCCTACAGGCCACCTCTCGTCGGGGGCATGTCCCCGTTTGGTGCCTTGGTCGACGACGTGGGGAAGACGAAAAGAAACAGATGCGCACGTCACGCAGGCATGAAGGGAAGTTGAGAGGACGCACACGGGGTCTTCAAGCACCACGTGTCACGCGTCCTTAATGCCTAGGGCGGCTAGGAGTAGGGGCACTCAAGTGCCTAGGGACGCCTCGACTCCTATGTTAGGACTATAAATAGGTGGTGAGTCTGTGCCATTTACACGCTTTCGCTCTTCTGCTCAGAACTTTCCCCACTCTTTTTTTGCTTCCTCAACTTACATTTTCGTTCGTCCGCCGCACACCGTCGTCCCGTCGTTCAGCAACCGCCATGTCCAAGTAAGTTTCTGGCTTCATTATCTTTGTTTTGTGTGTTTTCTGGTGGTTCTTCCGGTGAATCGATAAAGTTCCCGGGGAAACTGCGGAGTTTCCGGCGACTATGCCAGAACTTCTTTAAGCTTATGAGACTTCCGATGAAGGTCCCGAAGACCCGGGATGAATGTCCCAAGGAGTTAAGTTGAAGGACTTGAGGACCTGGTGAAGGTCCCGAGGACCTGGGATGAATGTCCCGAGGCCATAGGATGAAGGACTTAAGGACCCGATGAAGGTCCTGAGGACCCGGGATGAAGGTCCCGAGGATCTGAGATGAAGACCCTGAGGAAGGGTCATACCCCCGATTTCTAGTTGACGCGGCGGTCCGAACAAGAGGCTCATCCCGAGGAGGGGTTTACGACTATGCGTCAAAGAGAATCTCCTCGTGTGTACGAGCTTCCCGACGAGGGTTTTAGTTAAGGATGTTCGTCGAGCATCTCCTCGCCTCCTTTCCTCGCCCTTTCACTTAATTTGCAATGGAAGGGTGGATTTGATATAGAATGTCGAATTCACTGTTTTCCTCTGATTTTCAGGTAATGAAAGCTCCTGTGGTTTGACGAAATTTTGGTAAAACATGATTATAATAAAGATGAAGAAATCTGCTCAAGATTAAAGATGTCGACAAAGATGTTCTAACATCTTACTAATACAGCAGGTTTAATTACTTAACAAATCTGTTAAAAGATTTGGTGCAAATTTGCAGAGTGGATAAAGGAGAGACGATTAAAGGCCCAAGACAACAGAAGACTATATAAGGAGACTTAGACCTAGGGTTTACTGTGACTGTAACTTTTGTATCGCTTATAACTTTGTAACCTAGTTCTCTTGTGTTGAATAAGGGTTTAGGGTTTGAGAATCGTTAGCTCTCTTAGGAGTTGTAAGTCTCCACTCTGTAATATGAGATGCAGAGTGGAAGACATATATACAGGGACACAACCAGAAGCCTGTAGGTAATGGTTGTTGTATTGTTCTTGGACGAAGCTTTAAAGCAAGTCCAAGATAACTTAGAGGTCAAGAAACTGCGACTGGTTCTGTATTGGAAGAAGACAGAGGTATCACAAGTTGTGATTAGGATGTGAGTGGGGTATCTCATACCAGGGTTGTAAACGTTTGAGTTTAGCCTTAACAAAGATGTTCATTGGGTAGATGTTAGGTATAAAGTTGTAAACGGGGGAGTTTTGCTTTGTAACAGTTCTACAGATAGTGAAGTCTTCATCCTGGATTGGTATCCCCCAGATGTAGGTGAATTGCACCGAACTGGGTTAACAATTACTGTCTTATTTAACATTATGCAATTTACAGTTTTGTTAATGTTCTTGACTGACATGTTGGATCAGATGTCGTGACATCTGTGAGTGTGCAGTTTTGATATTCAAGGTATCAGTCTGCTATTGTGCCTCTGAGTTTAAAAGATTATGCAGCACAATGTCTTGACATTAGGGGTGTTCGCGGGCCAGTTTGGTTCGGTTTTGAGAGAATCCAATACCCGAACCAATGAAAAATAAATGGATTGGTTTGGATTGGATTTCTATATTTTTGCAATAAAATCCAAACTAAACCGATATGAAAAACAATGGATTGGTTTGGATTGGATTGATCGGATAAATTAAATATAAATATACAAAAATATTTTTTAAAAATTATTTGTTTACACAATATGAAAAATAAATATTGAACACATAACACATATATTTTTAAACAAGTTATGACCTTAGTCATACAGTTGTTGTATTTCACTTAAATATTCAATAACTTAAAACAATTTTATTGCATACTCATACTCCATTTCATAGTATAAAATTAAAGGTTTGCAGTTTGCAGATACTTGTGATTTGAGATTTTGTGATTTGGAAAGAAGGTTGTGGTTTGCGGATACTTGTAGTTTGCAATTTGTGAGTTTGATTTATAATGGTTGTAATTTTTTATTTCTCGATATTTCATCATTGATTGATATGCTTGTGATAATTTGAAAAATGTCGTTCAGTTTTTCATTGAAAATGTCCAGAGACTATATCTTTTTGTTTCTTTCATTATGATTTGTACTTGGTAACTGCTATAACAATTTTTCTCTTCATTCAATAAATAAGTAATAACTTAATTAAAATTAATAATTTATTATATAAATTAATTATGTTGATTGTTATTGGTTTGGTTCGGGTTTACGGGTAGCAAATTAGAAATCCGATGTCCGAACCAATTAACATCGGTTTTAATTGGTTTGGTTCGATTTTTACCCGAACTGAAAAAATGCCCAACCCAAACACATTGGTTTGGTTTGGATTCCGGTTTGGTTCGGATTTGCCCGAACCAATGAACACCCCTACTTGACATATGTTAGGACATCTGCTGTCTGCATAGGCCAGAATTTCAATTGGTATCAGAGCAGGCATCCTGTCTGGTTCTGGATGAGATCTTTGGGAGATACTTTATGGCGTTTAAACAAGGAGGTGTTTTGGAGATCAGATCAATAAACTCAAACATACCCAAGGGTATTAATGGATGAGATGAATGTTCTGGATCGAAGGGAGCAACCCGGAGGTTGTTCATGTTGCTGAGGAGATTCTATAACAACTACAGGAGAAGTGGCTAGTTATCTTGTTGGTGTGTCTTATAAGATGTTGTGACATCTTATTAGGGCAAGCAGGATCTGTTCCTTGGTGGTTCCGCTGCATGTGTTTCTGATGGAAGAGCTTTAGAATTATGGGATTCTGGAGTTGTTACTGAAGACAGTTGGTGGAAGGTCTCAATATTCGGCCTCTATGATCTTAAATGTATCTGCATTCTTTTATTCCAGAGTCAGGAGCGATGGAGTGAAGGAATTTGTGGTCAGATATCTAGTATGATGACTTGGTACTTAGAAGCTTATTTCCTGGTACAACTTGGAGTCAGTTGAATAGGAGATGTGTTGAGGTGTAAAGTTTATCAGGTTCTTGCTCTAGGAGTTTGATACATGTTTGAACGGCTAGGTTGTCAAAGATACTTGAGAATTATCTCAAGTCCACTCATAAAGACATCTATGTCGTGTATCTGGAGTCTTCTAGTTACTCTTCTGACTAGAAGGTGTTTCTTTGAAACATGATCTGAAGAAAGTGGAGGTGATTTATTTTCACCATCCAAAAATAGCAAGGAAGGATTCATCTCTCTTGACCCTAAGAGTGGATCCAATCTGATTGAAGAGTTGCTGAGGTAAATAAGACTTGTTCAGAGAAAGTCTTAGTTACTTGAGTCAAGGGTGCCAGCCTTGGTATCTCAACATTATGCTTTGAAAAAGATACTTGCAAAAAGAATTGAATACTTTATAAGTGTTCATGACATGATCTGGTGGAGCTCACCTGCAGCAGTGAAGAATGGTTATCGTACAAGGATTTAAGATCAATTGCTACTTGTGGAATCCACATGTATTTAATTGATTATCCTTGAGATTCAAGATTAAGGATGTTCTGTCAGATGTTCTGACATCTTTTCATCAGAGGCTTGGAGAATTATGGGAGGGGTTCTGCATTCGCTCAAAAGTCTCATAGGTGTTGACCTGGGATTATGTGCTTAGCATTTTTTTCCTGGAAAGTATTGTGAATGACTTGTCCAGATGGTGGTGCTGTTGAAGATGGAGATGGAAGACTATGAAGACATCATAATCTTGATGGTTACAGCTTGGGTCAGTTTATTTCTGATCTAGGTGCTTTGGAGCATAGTATTTGCTCTGGTTGTGAAGGTCTAGGATAAGTGGCAGTTATCTCTGGCTTTCTTTTGACGGCTCTACTAAGGGAAGTGGCATTCTTTGGTATTGCTATGGGGTAGTCTTGGACTACTTATTTTTTGAAGATTCGGACGTGGCAGGTTTGAAGTCTTTGGAGTTTCAAAGCAGAATGGAGGTTGTCTACTCAAAACTTGGTTGTTGAATCAAGTCTGTGAGAGCATGGAAATCTGTTTCTGCAAAGGGAAGAGGTTCTTCTAAGTGGCAGAAAGAGGAGCTGAATTCAACAGTTGGATGTCATAATGTTTTGACATCTAGCTTAACATTAGAAGTCTCAGCTGGTGATGTGGCACATCAGCTTAAGATAAGGTGATCTACAGGAAAATTGGAGTGATGGATTCTTCAAAAAGATCTATCTTATGCAGTTTGCGGGAGCTGTGGATGAGAAGATGTTACATGACTAAGAGGCTTGGTGGATCCAAGATGTCTTGCTATAGGGCAAGTAGTTCATGTGACTTGAAGATCTGATTTCATTAGCAGATCAGGGTATCTTGTGGGAGTTCTGAAGATGGTGAGGTCAATCAAAAGGTGGCATTTGATTGGTTTCAGAATGTGCGTTCAAGCAGGATGCTTGTGAAGGTGTGAAAACGCAAGAAAGGGGGGTTTGAATTGGTTTTTCAAAATAAATCGTTTCTTTAAAATAACTTTCTCTTTAAAACTTTACCCCTTTTCTAAAGAAAAACAACTTAGTTAAACAAGGAGATATAAACACGTTATGTTTATACTAGTTCACTTGAGAACCTCTCAAGTTAATCTAGTCCACCCGCCAAGGTGATTTCGCCTCTCTCAATAAGGTCTTAATCCACTATTCAACAAAATAGTACACTGCACGAGCTAACACAGCTGGTGACTAACAACAACCTCTAGAACTCACATGTTCTAGACTTCTCAAGTAATCCAACCACACAGGTCTTACTTAAGGCACAATCTCTAAGACACACGTCCTAGACTTCTCAAGAGATCTAATCACTAAGACTCTCTTAAGGAATACAACTTTAAGTTCAAATACAATGGGTTTACAGAAAATTGCTTCTTATCAAGCTGATAATGTAAACAAGTTTTTAGACCAAGAATGACTTAAGATAGAACAGAGTTAGAAAGTATTGTAGCAGTTCGCGCATGTGTCTTTCTTCAAGTCTTTGAGCTTCCTTTTATAGCCGAGTGAAAAGAGTTGTTGAGATGGAATCATAATAGCTAAGTAGGCTTACGGCTAGAAGCGTGAGGACAGGTACAAAGTCTTCTGCATGTTGCGCGTCCTGTCCGTGTCAGATTGTCTTGTTTGTATTTCGCAGTCTTCAAGAATTTTAACGTTGTAATGTGGTACAGTTGTACAGTGTGGCAAGTTTTCTCGGCTTCTCAACTTCAGAGGCTTTTTGTGAGCATGAGTAAGAAGGGAAAACATTGCTCGGTTCTTGAGATTATCAAGTCTTCGAATCATCAGCTCTGCGCTTCCAGAATCTTCAGAACTTATCTTCAGAACCTTGTTCTCTTAATCCACTTTCTTCATATCTTCAGAGGCTTCTGATAATATTTGATTGAAGCATGAGAGTCGACTTTGGGTAGGTCTTAAGAACCTTGATCAGAGAGCGTGAGGCTTCAGCATCTGGACTTCGTTCCATCAGAACCCTCATCTTCAGATCTTCAGAACTCATACTCTTTTCCTTTCGAATTAAAGTCTTTTGTGTTATCTTCGTTCAGCTCTTTTAAGTGCATAGACGAAATGTCTTTCTTTAAACATTGCGCTGATTCTCAGGAGCATAACCTATTTGCTAGGTTCTCACAAGTAACAACATTAGTTGTGCAAAATTGTTCATGCCAATACTCATTTGTTATCATCAAAACTTAGAGATAATATATCAGAACCAAATCTTGTTCTCACAATCTCCCCCTTTTTGATGATGACAAAACTATGTATTTGATGACGCAATTTTGATATATAAATATATAACACAGAGAACATGGAAAAAGGTTTTTAGGATAGCTTATCCTTTTTATGAAGTGCTCCCCCTGAGTATTAGATTTGATTAAGGTTCGTGCTCGGGCTCCCCCTGACTTCATTAACCTTTTGAGTCTTTCTTCATCATCAGAGTTCTGAGTTATCTGCACAGAGGAAAAATACAGAAATACAATTTAATAGAGATGGTAGATTTATCTGTTAGCATGTAAGCATCATTGTTTTTGAGAGAATGACTATAAGATCAAAATTATCACATTCATATACTTTCTCCCCTTTTTTGTCATGAATCAAAAAGATAAACACAGGGTAGTCCAAGGGTGAAAAACACAGAACTAAAACTTAAAATAAAACCAGAGGTTTATTTGCTGTCAGAGGACATCTTCTCCCAAATCTTCTTCATCATGATCTGAAGATTTTCATTGACAGTATCTTGCTTGTCAAACCTTTCTCTGAAGTTCTTCTGTTCAATTCTGATTTCATCAATGGCGTCTCCCAGACGCTTGATAACAGGATCAGAAGTGGAAGCAATCATAGCACTTTCTTTAGCTCTTTCAGCTTCTTGTGCCTTTCTAGCAGCTTACTATTCTGCTTCTTTAGCAGCCTTTTCTTCAGCTTCTTTCTGCTTGGCAGCCAAGAACTTGAGTACTTTGACTTTTGCTTTAGCTTCTGCTCTCTCCTTAGCCTTTGCTAGTTCAGTAGTTATGGTTGTATTTGAGAAACTTACAATTCTTGTAAGTTCCATGTCCAGCCATTTTTGAAAACTTTGACAGACACTCTCAAGTTCCATGACCTTTGTGCTTGTACAAAGTTCCGCTCTTAGCTTAGCAAACATCTCAAGTGCTTTGTCATGAAATTGACTTGTACATTCTTTAAAGGATGTTAGAGGTGGAGCATTGTAGATAACCAGAGCGAGGTTGGATTTATCAGAGTTGGTTTCAGGTGGTGGTTGCTGAGATAAGTCAATCTTAGTAGCAACAGGTTCAGGTGGTTGTTGTTGATCGGTAGGAGAGATTACTTCTAGATTGTCGGAGCTCATGAGGTTTTCAGGTAAGACAATTTCTAGGGATTCATAGGAGGTTCCCTCAGAACTAGATTCAGTATTGGGAGCTTAAGATTCAGAGATTTGGTTTGTTGGTTCTAGTTTATTTGGCTGAATTGTTGAGGTAGTTGTTGTTGAAATATAGGTAAAAACAGTCTCAGACAAGATTGGAGTAGTTATTGATGGGTTGGTGGTTGATTGATCAGTGGTTGGTAAAGAAATAGAAAAAGATGGGGGTTTAAATCTTACTTGTGGAATGGAGGTAGAGGTGATTGGTGATTAATATGGTGCAGCAACAGATGGATTTGCATCAACTTTATTGATTTTCTCAAGAAGAAGAGCTTCTTTTCTGGAGATTTCAGTTTCATCCTTTTTCTTCTTTTTGCACTCCGCATCCTCTTCAGCGAGCTTCCTCTTACTCCTGGTAATATGCTTTGACTGAGGGACAGCTTCTTCAACTCTAGATTCTGCTTCTCTCATTATGGCAATGTAAGAGGCTATTGCGGTTGGATTATCTTCTTTGCAGTAGAATGGATAGTTTTCTACTGAATTCCTGATCTTTTTCACAGTGTCAGGAGAAATAGGTGTTGGTTTCACATCGACACTTGCAATCATCTTCATATGCTTAAGATTTACAGCATTGAAAGCTTCTCCAACTTTTTCATTCAGATATTCCGTGAACTTTGCTTCCTTGATCAGATAATTCACTAATCCGCTTTCAACCAAAATGTCAGAGATCAGCCTTCCAAAAGGAATGTAGTTAACAATCTTCTTTTCTGGTGAGGCCGTTGTTCTTGTCTTGCGCACTATATCCCTTAAATAGTAGAATAGAATGGAGGGAAGACACATTTTCTCATGTTTGTGCAAGTAGTATAGCATGTGTTTTTTATTTGTGTTGGCAAAATCTGTAGCACTCTTCGCCGGTCTTGGATTGATGAATCCAAGAATTATCTTGTGCCAGATCCTTAGGTTGTCATGTAAGTTTTTGGTTTTGCAGTCCGTTGTTCCTGATTGACAGCTTTTGAAGATAGCTTTGTTGATGACTGACTCAGATTTTTCAGTTTTTTCGTACACCCTCTTTCCTTCCAAGAACTTCATTCCTAGAAATTCTGAAATAGATCTCTCAGTGATGATAATCTTCTGCTCCAGAACAAAAGATACCACATGAAATTCGTCTGCATCTGCATGTCTCCAGAATTCTTTCACTAGATCATCAAAGCATGGACCTCTTAGTCTATCAAAGTAATTTTTCCATTCTTGAGCACCCAATTGATCAATTAGGTTAAACCCATTATCAGAGAGGTTGTTGAAGTCAACATCTAGCTCTTTCAGAACAGTTAGATCGTTTTCATGTGTCACACATGTCACAGAGCGAGTTTTCTGGGTGACATGGTTTGCATCAATTGTGGGAAGGGTTAATGGATTTGAAACAGCTGGTTCAGCCGTTGAGAGAGTAGTAGTGGGTGTGATGGATGAGGATGGTAGTTTTTGAGAGATTTGAACAGTATCTTGTTGATGAGTGTTCATCCTTACGGTGGTAAGAAAGAATGAGGATTGAACTTGAGTTGATTTTGAGGGAGTGATAGATAGATAGAGAAATAGATGAGAGTTGATTAACTTTTTAGGGTTTGTGTGTGAGAGAGAGAGAGAGAGAGAAGATGTTCTCGAGAGTTTAAAAGACAACACCTTCTTGAGGGGATAAGCTAATAAATGTGATAAAGTTGAGTCAATCTCGAGAAAAATGTTGTTCGTTCAATTTGAATAATTAAAGTGACTTAATTTTATTTAAATCACATACAAAAATAATTTTTCGAATATATGACATGTCACATATTTATCAGAACTTGAGATGCGTTAAGAAAATGGTTCTGATGATTTGAAAATACTTTTCTTCTGACTAAACACATGAGGTTCTGAAAATGTTTTTATTCTGAACAGTACTCCATATTCAAATTTTTTTAAATGATTAGAAATCTATCTTCAGCTAAGGGTTTTTGTAAAAATGTCAGCCCACTGATGGTCTGTATCAATGAATTTTAAGCATAGAGTTCCCTTCTGAACATAGTCCCTAATAAAATGATGTTTTATTTCAATGTGTTTAGCCCTAGAATGTAAAATTGGATTTTTACTTAAGCAAATAGCAGCAGCATTATCGCAGAAGATAGGAATGTTACTCTCATATATCTGATAGTCTTCCAGCTGATTTTTCATCCATAGCATTTGAGTGCTGCATAGGGAAGCTGATATGTATTCTGCTTCTGCTGTTGAGAGAGCAATTGTAGATTGTCTCTTGCTTGACCATGAGATTAGGTTGCTTCCTAAGAACTGACAGTTCCCCGATGTGCTCTTTCTTTCTAATCTGTCTCCGGCATAATCTGCATCGCAGTAACCAGAAAGAGTATACTCTGATGTTTTCTTATACATCAGGCCAAGGTTAGTTGTTCCTTTCAGATACCTTAGAATTCGCTTGACAGCGGTTATATGTGATTCTCTTGGATCTGATTGGAATCTATCACATAGATGTACACTGAATAATATATCAGGCCTAGAAGCAGTTAGATATAAGAGAGAACCTATCATACCACGATAGAGTTTTTGACAAACCTTAACTCCTGTTTCTTCTTTTCCCATGACACAAGTTGGATGCATTGGTGTTTTAGCAATGTTACAATCCGTCATATTGAACTTCTTCAGAAGTTCTTTTGTGTACTTGGTTTGATGAATGTAAGTGGCCTCTGATCTTTGATCAATCTGAATTCCAAGGAAGAACTTCAGTTCTCCCATGAGTCTCATTTCAAATTCGGCCTGCATTAACTTTGAAAATTCTTCACATAGAGAAGAGTTAGCAGAACCAAAAATAATGTCATCAACATAGATTTGAATAATAAGAATGTCATTCTTATATGTTTTGCAGAAAAGAGTTGTGTCAACCTTTCCTCTGGTGAAATTGTTTTCTAATAAAAATGTGCTCAATCTATCGTACCAAGCTCTGGGAGCTTGCTTTAAACCATAGAGTGATTTTTTAAGTTTAAAAACAAAGTCTGATTTTTCTGAATTTTCAAAACCAGGAGGTTGTTTGACATAAACTTCTTCTGATATATAACCATTTAAGAATTCACTCTTAACATCCATTTGATATAGAATGATGTTATGACTGAAAAGGATATTAGTAAACGTATTGCTTCAAGTCTAGCAACTGGAGCAAATGTTTCGTTGTAGTCAATTCCTTCTTGTTGACTGTATCCTTGAGCAACAAGTCGTGCTTTATTTCTAACAACTTCTCCCTTTTCATTTAGCTTGTTCCTAAATACCCACTTAGTTCCTATTACATGAACATTCTTAGGTTTAGAAACTAGATCCCAAACATCATTTTTGGAGAACTGGTTCTTCTTCCATAGCCAGAACCCAGTCTTTGTCCATGAGGGCTTCTTCAATTGTAGCCGGTTTTATCAATGATACTAGTCCTACAAGTGTTTCTTCTGATGGTCTAAAGGCTGATCTAGTTCTGATAGGAGCATCTTTGTTACCCATAATTAGTTCCTCAGGATGGGATGTGGACAGTCTTCTTCTTCTTTGAGATGGGGTATTTGGAGTTACTTCAGTGGTTTCTGGTGTAGGATCTTGCTGTTCTTTAACTTCGTCTGTCTTTTCCTTAGGTTCGGAGAATCTGATTTCCAAATCTGCAAGTTTCTTAACTAGCTCTGACTTTTCTGAGTCAGGCTTGTCATTGAATCTAACATGAATAGATTCCTCCACAATTCTTGATTCTGTGTTGTAAACTCTGTAGCCTTTCGAGCGTTCAGAGTATCCTAACAACAGACACTTCTGTGCTTTGGAATCAAACTTGCTAAGATTCTCTTTAGTATTAAGCATAAAACAGACACATCCAAATGGATGAAAATAAGAAATGTTGGGTAATTTATTCTTCCACAATTCATATGGAGTTTTATTCAAGATAGGTCTTATAGAGATTCTATTTTGGAATATAACATGATGTGTTAATTGCTTTTGCCCAGAAGTGATTAGTTATGTCAGTTTCTTGGATCATGGTGCGAGCCATTTCTTGTAAAGTTCGATTCTTTCTTCCTACAACTCCGTTTTGTTGTGGAGTTCTAGGGCAAGAAAAATCATGAGATATTCCATGTGAATCAAAAAGTTCTTCAAAGTTTTTATTTTCAAATTCTCCACCATGATCACTTTTGACTCTGACTATTTTGTAATTTTTCTCATTTTGTACTTGAGTGCAGAAGGAAGCAAACACAAAATGTGATTCATCCTTGTGTTTTAAGAATTTTACCCATGTCCATCTGTTGTAGTCATCAACGATGACTAGCCCATATTTCTTACCATTGAGAGAGGCCGTTTTTACAGTGCCAAACAGATCAATGTGAAGAAGTTCCAATGGTCTAGAGGTGGAAACAACATTTTTAGCTTTGAAAGAGGTTTTTGAAAACTTTCCTTTCTGACATGCTTCACAAAGAGCGTCTGACGAATATTTCAGATTTGGCAAGCTTCTAACAAGACCGAGCTTGTTAAGCTGAGAGATTCTTCTCAAACTGACATGGCCAAGACGTCTGTGCCAGACCCATTGTTCTTCGTTTACAGAAAGAAGACATTTTACATTTTAATGTTTCAAATCAGATAATTTAATTTTGTAAGTGTTGTTTTTCCTCTTTGCGTTGAATAGGACAGATCCATCCTTCTGACTTACAGCTTTACAAGACGTTTGATTAAAAATGAGATCATAACCACTGTCGCTAAGTTGACTTATTGACAACAGATTATGCATTAGACCTTCTAATAATAAAAAATTCTTAATGGAAGGAAGCTTACCATTTCCAACAGTTCCGGAGCCAATGATTCTTCCTTTCTGATTTCCTCCGAAACCGACGACGCCTCCAGGCTTAAGTTTCAGATCTTGGAACATAAGCCTTTCTCCCGTCATGTGTCGCGAGCACCTACTCTCCAGGTACCATGACTGGTGTTTCAATGGAGCTATTAAGGATATCTGCAACATAAATTATCTTGTTTTTAGGTACCCATTTTGTGGGTCCTTTCACATTAGTTTTTCTAAAGGTTCTGATCCCTTTAGATTTCCTTACATTAGCAAAACGGTGTGGAGTTTGTACATAGTGTTCGCTGTTTAGGATATTTCTTTAGTGTGTGTGTTTGTGTAATCCTAGTGTTTGAACCTTTTGGTTCTGAATGCTTAAGGCTAGTACCAAAGGGAATAAACTGTTTGGACAGATCTATTATTTTGATGTTTTTGGTTTCATCATATGGTTGAGATGGTCCTGAATATCCTAGACCTCTGCTGCCATTTCTACTGACTCCATAGATTAGTGAAGCCATTTTGCTTCTATCTACGCTTTTGGCAAGAAAGTTTTTAAATTCGTTATCATATTTGTCTTCTTCACTAGTGTTAGTTGAGTTTGAAACAATTTCTTCTTCTAACTTAGATAATTTACATTTCAGGACAGTGTTTGAGTTTTCCAAGACAAATATTTTCTCATTTTGTTCAGAAATGGTTTTCTTGTTTTTAGTAAGATCTTCTGAAGAAACTATAAAACTCTTTTTCAAGATTTTGAATTTGGTTTGAAGGTTTTGATATCTTTTTATAAGTTCAGTTAATCCTAATTCAAGTTCAGAACGTGATAAGGAGGAAAATACCTCTCTTTCATCGTCGGAGTCTGATAGTTCTTCCTCTGACGAGTCGCTTCTGGTTTCTGCCATGAATGCCATGTTGACCCGACTTTCATCAGCATTATCTGCAGATTATGAATCATCCCAGGTTGCCATGAGACCCTTTTTGGCTTTCCTAGGTCTTTCTTCTTTCTTGGCCTTTAAACAGTCATTTTTGAGATGTCCAGGTTCTTTGCATTCAAAGCACGTAACATCTTTTCCATAGTTTCTTCTTTGACCGGATATAGATTCGGATCTTCTCCTTGGTCCTTTGAACTTGTTCCTTCTATATTTCCATAGTTAACTTATCTTTCTTGATATGAGTGATATATCATCTTCTTCTGAATCTTCTTCAGATTCTTCCATTTCTTCTTCTGCCTGATACGCCTTCTTGTTTTCTGGCTTTGCCTTCAGTGCAATGGATTTGTTTTTCTTCTGAGGTTTATCTCCTTGAAGCTCTATTTCATGATTTCTTAAACAACTTATAAGTTCTTCAAGACTGATACTATTCAAGTCCTTTGCAAGTTTCAAGGCAGTCACCATTGATCTCCATTTGGCCGGAAGACTTCTGATGATTTTCTTGACATAATCAGCAGTAGAATAGCCTTTGTCCAGAACTCTGAGTCCAGCAACAAGCATTTGAAACCTTGAGAACATGGTTTTAACAGACTCATCATCTTCCATTTTGAAGACTTCGTATTTTTGGATTAGCGCAAGAGCCTTCGTCTCCTTAACTTGAGCATTTCCTTCGTGAGTCATACGAAGAGAGTCAAAGATGGACTTTGCAGTTTCTTTGTTTGTGATTTTCTCATACTCGGTATAAGAAATTGCGTTCAACAGAACGGTTCTTGCTTTGTGATGATTTTTGTAAGTTTTCTTCTGAGCATCTGTAAACTCACTTCTTTCAATCCTTTTACCTACAGAATCTACAGGATGACTATAGCCATCAAGTACTAGATCCCATAGATCTAGGTCAAATGATAAGAAATAACTTTCAGTTCTATCTTTCCAATAATCAAACTTTTCGCCATCAAAGATAGGAGGTTTTGCAGTGTAAGATTCTCTTTCAATAACATTTGTTTTAGAAGTTGTTGGTGGTGGTGTAGTCATTGTTTTTCACACTTAGATCGGTAGTGAACACTGTTAAGTGCTTGATAAAAATTCAATCTTTTTATCACCTTAGAACCGGAGCTCTGATGCCAATTGAAGGAGTGAAAAACGCAAGAAAGGGGGGTTTGAATTGGTTTTTCAAAATAAATCATTTCTTTAAAATAACTTTCTCTTTAAAACTTTACCCCTTTTCTAAAGAAAAATAACTTGGTTAAACAAAGAGATATAAACACGTTATGTTTATACTAGTTCACTTGAGAACCTCTCAAGTTAATCTAGTCCACCCGCCAAGGTGATTTCGCCTCTCTCAACGAGGTCTTAATCAACTATTCAACAAAATAGTACACTGCACGAGCTAACACAGTTGGTGACTAATAACAACCTCTAGAACTCACACGTTCTAGACTTCTCAAGTAATCCAACCACACAGGTCTTACTTAAGGCACAATCTCTAAGACACACGTCCTAAACTTCTCAAGAGATCTAATCACTAAGACTCTCTTAAGGAATACAAATTTAAGTTCAAATACAATGGGTTTACAGAAAATTGCTTCTTATCAAGCTGATAATGTAAACAAGTTTTTAGACCAAGAATGACTTAAGAAAGAACAAAGTTAGAAAGTATTGTAGCAGTTCGTGTGTGTGTCTTTCTTCAAGTATTTGAGCTTCCTTTTATAGCAGAGTGAAAAGAGCCGTTGAGATGGAATCATGATAGCTAAGTAGGCTTACGGCTAGAAGCGTGAGGACAGGTACAAAGTCTTCTGCATGCTACGCGTCCTGTCTGTGTCAGATTGTCTTGTTTGTATTTTGCACAGTCTTCAAGAATTTTAACGTTGTAATGTGGTACAGCTGTACAGTGTGTCAAGTTTTCTTGGCTTCTCAACTTCAGAGGCTTTTTGTGAGCATGAGTAAAAAGGGAAAACATTGCTCGGTTCTTGAGATTATCAAGTCTTCGAATCATTAGCTATGCGCTTCCAGAATCTTCAAAACTTGTCTTCAGAACCTTGTTCTCTTAATCCACTTTCTTCATATCTTCAAAGGCTTATGATAATATTTGATTGAAGCATGAGAGTCGACTTTGGGTAGGTCTTCAGAACCTTGATCAGAGAGCGTGAGGCTTCAGCATCTGGACTTCGTTCCATCAGAACCCTCGTCTTCAGATCTTCAGAACTCATACTCTTTTCCTTTCGAATTAAATTCTTTTGTGTTATCTTCGTTCAAATCTTTTAAGTGCATAGACAAAATGTCTTTCTTTAAACATTGCGCTGATTCTCAGGAGCATAACCTGTTTGTTAGGTTCTCACAAGTAACAACATTAGTTGTGCAAAATTGTTCATGCCAATACTCATTTGTTATCATCAAAACTTAGAGATAATATTGCAGAACCAAATCTTGTTCTCACAGCTTGAAACTGATTGCTCTTTTGTTGAAGAGTAGTTAGTTGAAATTATTGAAGGTTCTGGTTCTCTGGGAGCTTGTGGCAAAAATTTTGGGTTGAGAATAGAAGCATACCTTCTTGGTGGTTGAGAGTTTATTTCTCTCTGGGTTCCTGAAGACTTCTTTGTTCAAGCTGGTGGGTCAGTGTTGTGTGAAGATCTTCAGTATGGATTACTATGCTGATAGTAAGTCCAGTAGTGAAGCATATCAAGAACCATGGTGTATGGTGTCTGTGATGTGTGGAAGATGTCCTAACTGATGTTAGAGCATCTTTGGGTTAGTTATCCTTAGTGAAGGATTTCAGGTTCTGTGATGAACTGGTTACTTGCATCGTGTCCAAGAAGTATCTACATGATCATTCGGGAGAATGATGGAGTAGAAGGGTCCCTTGGAAGGAGGATGTAAGTATTTATGAAGGCTGAAGTGAATCATGTGGTGATTGCATGGAAGTCTGTTTCCTGAATGCGTTCAAAAGTGGAGATTTACCATAAATCAGAAGTATTCCAGGTTATTATACAGGAGAATGATAGGAATGACTGTCTTGGCTTGCAGTGTTTATCTCTATTGCTGGCTGGGTGAAGTCAGTGGAAAATCTTGCATACGACATTGGAGCCCTTGGAGCAAGTCATACTAGTAGTGGGTCAGTTTAGCAGCTGTGAAGTTCTGGAGCATGCATATGATAGCTGACATCGTGGTAACAAACTAAGGGGCCATGTGCATCTCTTTGAGGAATGTGAAGCATTCTAATTTAATTGGTTTGTGCCTCAAGCAACGGGATATCTATACATGAGAATTCAAGAGGAGTTCGTGTGGTGTATAAGATGGTTGTGGAATGAGGGGGATCAATGGGACTTTGATCTCAAGCGAAGAGTTTGTTATAATTGGTATACACGTACTCATGGGATGCATGACTTTGATCATGTGTGAGTAATTATTGTTTCTTGTCAGAGGGAACAATAATGAGTTAATGGTTGCGTTCAGCAGGTGTGTTGAACAGAGAGTGCACTCTTGAAGACATGAAGATGCGTCTTATGTTTTCCAGTCATTAGCTTAGGTGTTCAGTGGAGGAGCACCAGTTACCTTAGTCAAGGGGAGAGGCCTCTTGATCTGAGATGAATTTCCAGTTTGCATTTGTGCCTCAAGCAAAGTGAGATGTCAAGGAGGATGGCTTGACATTATTGCTGAAGATCCAGTTTGCATTTGTGCATCAAGCAAACTGAGATGTCAAGGAGGATGGCTTGGCATTATTGTTTAAGTTCCAGTTTGCATTTGTGCGTCAAGCAAACTGAGATGTCAAGGGAGTTGTCTTAACATTTTGTATTGTTGCAAGTTGTGGGAAACTTGGCAGTACATGTGTATTGGAAATGGTTCTTACTGGATGCTTAAGAATCATTGATGAGTCTGGGAGAATTTATTTTTCTCTACAGACTGTGATTAGAATTTGTGAAGAAATCTCTGTATAGACCCAAACCAGAAAAGCTCTTATAGACAATGTCTGACACAATGTCAGGACATTGATGTTAAACATGTTTGCATGTAATGGGTTTGTTGGTCGGTATTCTTAAAAGAAGAAACAGTCAACAGTCTTGGCCTGAAGAAGATATCAGAAGGTAAACTCTCAAAATGAAGAGACTCAAGGTCCTTTATCAATCTCGCTCATTCAGCACAGAAGGGAATGTTTTAGCCAAAATTTGTCAAAAGGGGGAGATTGAAAGCTCCTGTGGTTTGACGAAATTTTGGTAAAACATGATTATGATAAAGATGAAGAAATCTGCTCAAGATTAAAGATGTCGACAAAGATGTTATAACATCTTACTAATACAGCAGGTTTAATTACTTAACAAATCTGTCAAAAGATTTGGTGCAAATTTGCAGAGTGGATAAAGGAGAGATGATTAAAGGCCCAAGACAACAGAAAACTATATAAGGAGACTTATACCTAGGGTTTACTGTGACTGTAACTTTTGTATCGCTTATAACTTTGTAACCTAGTTCTCTTGTGTTGAATAAGGGTTTAAGGTTTGAGAGTCGTTGGCTCTCTTATGAGTTGTAAGTCTCCACTCTGTAATATGGGATGCAGAGTGGAAGGCATAGGTACAGGGACATAACCAGAAGCCTGTAGGTAATGGTTATTGTATTGTTCTTGGACGAAGCTTTGAATCAAGTCCAAGATAGCTTAGAGGTCAAGAAACCGCGACTGGTTCTGTATTGGCAGAAGACAGAGGTATCACAAGTTGTGATTAGGATGTGAGTGAGGTATCTCATACCAGGGTTGTAAACGTTTGAGTTTAGCCTTGGCAAAGATGTTCATTGGGTAGATGTTAGGTATAAAGTTGTAAACGGGGGAGTTTAGCTTTGTAACAGTTCTACAGATAGTGAAGTCTTCATCGTGGATTGGTATCCCCCAGATGTAGGTGAATTTCACCGAACTAGGTTAATAATTACTGTCTTATTTAACATTCTGCAATTTATAGTTTTGTTAATGTTCTTGACTGACATGTTAGATCAGATGTCGTGACATCTGTGAGTGTGCAGTTCTGATATTCAAGGTATCAGTCTGCTATTGTGCCTCTGAGTTTAAAAGATTATGCAGCACAATGTCTTGACATGTGTTAGGACATCTGCTGTCTGTATAGGCCAGAATTTCAGGTAAAAATGGCTGCAAGGATTCAGGGGGTCATTGAGACCGATGACGAGCCCGAGTCACCGGTAGTGCAGACCAGCGGGGTTCAGAAGCGAACTGCCGAGGATTGGGATGGGGAGGAGCCTTTGAGCGTCCATTCTCTTTTTTCCATGAATGACTCAGATGCCTATGTTATTGTCGAGGATCGTTATGAGGGATCCCCTCAGAACTGGCAGGTGTATAAACCCCAGGAACACCATCGGATATGCTCATGTTTCAGAGGGACGAGGTTCCCCATGTACGAATTCACCTTCCTAGAAGCGGGCTTGCGTCTTCCCTTCAGTGATTTCCAGCGGGAGGTATTCGCCTGGCTGCGTCTGGCACCTTCGCAGCTCCATTCCAACGCGATCGCGTTCATTCGTGCATATGAGCTCGTATGTCAGTACCTCAAAGTCGGAGCCACAATACCTCTTTTCTTCTGCATCTTCCATCTGCAGAGACAGATGGTCGAGGAGATTGTTTCGAGAGTACCTAGACTCTGTCCACAAATTCAAATATCGGTGCTTCATTGTCAAGCTCATTACCCATGTGGCCGTCGACTCGCTGTACGACCGCGTGGTCGAGGAGATAGATGAACGGTGGGAGAAGGTCTTAGAATCAAAGTTTCCATTAGAATGGACGAGAGAGCATTTCAAAAGAAGCACAAATAGTTAAATAGTCATCCCAAGCACGTTGGACGAAGAGGACCGGCTGGCCTACTAGAAGTTGCTCAAGTTTTTCTCCGGCTTCACCCCTGCAAAACTAGTGAGGCCAGACGGGAACTTTATCCTCGACGATCGCGGGGAGATTTTAAAGAAGGCCCGGCTGATAAACACGAAGGCCCTCCTTGAGTGTGAGTCCGACAAGGAAGTTGTACGGTTCTTAGGTAGCGGACACCCCCTTCACTCAGGCCCCGTCTATGCTTCCGTTGTTGGTTCGCTGACGTGTTTTGTTTTTCTTTTGCAGGTAAAACGTCGAGCTTACAAGAATGCGTGAAGAAGCTGGCGGCCACCAAAGGCGGGAAGAAGGGTGGCAAGGGGCGAGTCGTTCAGGTTCAGCAGATGCAAGGCCCCAACTCGACACCTGGAGGCTCGTCCTCTTCCCCCCAATGCAGCCAATCTCCGACATCGCATGATTCTCTCAAAAGGCGGCGCGTTACCGAGCCCGTGACTGTCGACCTCACCGAGAACGAGTCTGGGGAGAAGTACGTGCTCCCACCCTGTTATCTGCGGCCTGATTTCTTCTATAGGGCCAACTCCCCGACTGTGAGCGCTATTGAGTCTAAAGCAATCTTGGGTGTTGACCGAACGGCGAGGAGGATGGCCTTATCGGAAGACGTGGTAGCGATGATACGGGTTTTTGAAACAGCTTTGGTCCTCAACGACGAGACCTGCCCCTCATTTGACCTGACCAAGCTGCAGAACGACCTCACGTCTGTCAAGGCTGAGATGAAAATACTGGTTGTTGACCTTGATGAGTGCAAGAAATAGAATGTCGCTCAGGTCAAGCTTCACGGGGAGATGGAGACGAAGGTGAAGGATACTGACGAGGACAGGAAGAAGCTCTTAGCAAGGATCGCTGAGTTGGAGGCGGCTGCCAGACCTGTTGAAGACGAGACCGCCAACGAGAAGCTCCTGACCTCTCGTATTGACCTGGTGTCGAAGATCCGACTGCTCGAGCAGGATTTCCTGGGGGCTATCAAGGTGGGTTTCAATGCTGTTGTGGAGCAGCTCCAGCTCGTGAATCCTGGTGTCCAGCTTGTCACCGAGGGGACAGACCCTTATCACCAGGTGATGGAAGGTCGGGTGGTCGCGCTTGACTCTGAGGAGGAAGAAGATGATCAAACCATGGCGGGCGACCAACCCGAGGGGGTGTATCCGTCTAGCTCTATTTCCCTTTATTCAGCTTGTTTGGCCTGTGCGCCACTTTTTACCGTTTTATCTAGCCTGCGTGCCGTATTTTGTAAACTGACTTTTGCCTGGCCTGCGTGTCAGGGGTTTGCAATGCTTTTTTATACTATTTGAATAATGGGCTTTTGCCTGATCTAATGCATTATCTTTTATATCTTGTGTGTGCTGCTTATATGTTGACTATGTATTTGGTATTTTGTATGTTTTCGTTAAGTGTTTGGGGCTTTTGCTCGACGTCGTTGATCCTCGACAGTGTAGGGAATTGGTCGAGTGGTCAGATTCGTATTCTGACCTTGGACGAAGCTAAGAGCTCGATCAAGGTCTTAACTCTGAGGCGTGAACTTCTCATCGCGAGCTGGGCGTTCTGCCTAGTTGGTACGACGATGGTAGAGCTCGATAGAGATGTCCCCGTCGAATCAAGGGTCCTCGCGCACACACAAAAGTGGGCCCTTGTCTTCTTGTATCGACATAGGGAGTCGCGCTTATACCTTAGTGCGCTTATGTGGTTGCGACGCGAATAGGTCGCGGGCAGTGTTTAACTGTAGTACTGTTTAAGTTTTACAGCATTCCATGGTCGAGCAAGTTCCTCCCAGTGCAAATTTTCAAGGTAGTAGGCTCTTGTCCCCGTTTTTGCGCGGACGCAATAAGGGCCCCCCCGGTTCGCGGCGAGTTTGCCTTCGCGCGAATCTTTCTGGTTCCTTCATGCGCAGGGATCGGCTGGTAGACAGTCAGGCTATTAGTGTGTCGGGCGGCGTTGAAGGCCGCATCGTCAGAGGAGGGAGGGGCGGTGTGTCCGTCCCTGGGGTCGCCTTCTTCAACGTGAACGACCACGTTGGGCTCGTGGTCATCTCTGTTGTGAATGGGGCGAAGGCGGAATCTGAAGCGTTGACTTCATTCCTGGGCTGGCCATGATCGTCGGAGATTGAAAGTTGTTTTGGTTCTTGAGTTTCTACGGGAGGAAGAACGGGGAGGCAAAGGGTTCCCACAGACGGCGCCACTTATCGTACCTGATCAGAAATAGATCGGTGGCCAGCAACACGTCGTGAGCTCCGTTACACTCCGGTGGAGGGTGTACCTGCAAGGTACTCCGATGCTAAAGTAAGAGACAGAGTAAAGAGTGCAAGTACAGAAAGTAGTAGTGAGTGAAATTCACAATATATGACCCTCTAGTGATAGAGAGTATTTATAATGTGCCCCCAGCGCTGGGCCAACGCCCATCTGCACTGGGTTGGATTACCAGACCCAATGCAAATAATTGTCAGGGCTTACGTGGCATAGGGAAGAGCAGCACGTGGTCTTCGCCTGGAGCAACTACCCCGTGATCTTCGGAAGGTGGGCTGACCAGTTCTTCAGGAAGTGGGTAGTTGCCTGATGACGTGTCCCCCGCGTGGGGGGCACGTGGAGTCCGTGGGAAAGACGTGTGGTCTTTCCCCGTACCAGGTAGTGGCCTGTTCAACTACGGTGAGTGCTGAACGCGCCCGACGAGGGGGAGGATTGGGCCTTTATGGGCCTTCTCAATGTGACGTTTGGTTGGGTCTACCCGACTGGTGGGCAAGCGCTGGCCCAGTCCAGAACAATTACATTTGTGAATATAAATATATAAATTAATTTAAACACATATTTATAAAAAGAATAAATGATTATGATATTAAATTTAGGAAAAATTTAAAAAATAAATATATTTAAAGTAATAGTGCTAAAGAAATAATGGATATAAATTAAGGAATTAAAGTTTATTATAAAAGAGTAATAGTGCTAAAAGAATAAATGATTATTATAATTTTATTATAGTGAGTATTAATGAGATTTTTTAAAGATTTTCAATTGTCAAAATAATTTGCAAATTTGTAAGCTTTTGTATCTGTCAATTTTATCTATGTGCCAACTACACTATTTTCCTTAGTTAAATACTATGACTCTAATATATATATATATATATATATATATATATATATATATATATATATATATATATATATATATATTTGTTGGACTACATTAAGCATTGAGTTATTACATAGTCAACCTAACCCTAGATTTGATGGCTAAGCTAAAAAAGAAATTATAAATTTTGGAAGATGTATCAGAATGCCAAAAGTTCACTTCATTTTCAAATTTATACCCCTACTGCATAAATCATGTACTATCCTGACATTGAAGATATCCATAATTACCTCACGTATTTTTCATGTATATGACTTTAGGTAGCTAAAAAGAGCTATAATGTGATTTCCTATATATAAAGTACATAAAGTATCTGACAACTTGTCAGCTGAAATTAACATAACATACACATACTTTTTTTTTATGTATTTTCTTTGTTGTGAATTTCAATTTCTTAACTATGTAAAATAGGGATCTAAATTAAAAAAAAATGAAAATAGAGAAACAAAAATTCTAGATTTTAAAATAAAGGAATCAAAATTCAAAAAAATTAAAATTGAGGGATAAAAATTCCAGATTTTAAAATAGAAAAATCAAAACTAAAAAATAAAATAAAAATAAAGAGACCAAAATTATAAATAAGTCTTTATAAAAAATCCTCCTTTTTGTTAATACAAATATATTTTTTAAAATTTTTTTATTACATAATAAAAGTAAATACATGGTTTGAGTTTTTCAATATTTAGTCAATCACATGCATTTTTGAAACCTTTTCTGCGCTATAACATTTTTGCAACCCTTAGCCATTACATACTCCATGTCTTTCCCTAACTTTGCTTTTTGGCAACTTAAATTAACATGTTTGTTTCTTAGCAGATACAATTCTTATTGAGTTCAATCTTATGGAAGCCATCAATAATATTTAAGTGTGTCACATGAATTTTCAATTTTTGTACAAGTATACATGTACAATGTTTATTACTTCTTAACATGTTGTTATAAATGAGAGCAAGTTTATTATTGATTCAAATACTTTTATAAATATTTTTAAAACACAATAATATTTATATACGGAAAAAAATACATTGTTGATTAAAATATTTTTATATATGAAAACGACTTTACTATTGATTCAAATATTTTTATAAATAATGTCAAAACAAAAATTATATTTATATACAGAAAAAATATATTGTTGATTAAAATATTTTTATATACGAGAAAAACTACTATTGTTATAAACGGAAACAACTATACTATTGATTCAAATATTGAATAATAGAAATTTATCAACCATTTTTTTCAAATATGTGAAAAATATTAAAGGAGCTTATTAAAAAAGATTGAGTAGGTATTTAAAAATTGTATTCTCACATATAAAATAATCGTCTTATTTATAAAAAAAATTTGGCTAAAATACAGTTTTGGTCCCCCTGTTTTTCAAAATTCACAGTTTTGGTCCCCCTGTTTTTTTTTAACAGTTTTGATCCCCCACCCCAATTTTGGCCCAAAAAAAGTGATGAACAGTAACTTGTCCGTACATGAACAGTATGCGTCCGTACATGAACAGTGAGGGATGGGGGACCAAAACTGTTAAAAAAAAAAACAGGGGGACCAAAACTGTATTTTAGCCAAAAAAATTAAAACGATTAATTTATCTAATACAAATTTCAATAGCTTTTATCTTTAATCATATTATTTTTGATATTGTTGTTTACTTTTAATCTTCTACATGTATTACTATTTCAACTTAAATTTAATATTATTCTTAAATTTTTTTCTTTTTCTAACTTTCAATTTTTATGACAGTCTGCAAACAAATAAGCGTCCAAAACCATATCCCACTAAAAAACGTTCTCTCGTGTGTAGGCACAGTTTTGTTACTAGTTACATGTAAAAAATAAAAAACAATTTAATTTGCAAATAATTTTAGAGTTTAATTGGTATGAACTGATAGGGTAAACTAGTTTTACACTGTTATCTAATAAGAATTTATTAATCTGCCATATTATACGGTTAACTTAAAAATTACAGTCTGATGTGACGAAATACACGAGGGTAATTGATTGACAGTTAAAATAATTTTACACTGTCAATGCATACCAATTAAATTCATAATTTTAATAAATTACCGTTTAAAAATTTTAAACAAATGAATAGTGGCTTAAGACATGGAGAAAATCATAACTTAAAAATCAATGATTAAAATTTAGCATAGACAATCCAGTTGATCTTAAATTTATTTAAAATACAATATTGAAACAAACAAAGTAGTTAAAAATAGAGAAATAAAGCAATACTGTTAACTTAGAATATGAAAGTAGTCAATTTTATATACAATTGTGTTTTTTTTTCCTTGCTAGCTTATGTTCCATTTGTTCAGTGTTAGGCAAATCCCTTCGATTCAAACCTAGCCTCCAACAAGTACTTATTTAGTTTACCAAGTTTACCAAGAGCATTAGAATGCTTTAATGCACGTTAGAATTTAGAAGTTTCGAATCTTAGTATTTTTATATTGGAGTTGATATATATGTTCATTCTTATTGTTTAATTCTTACTACATCATTCAACCTTCTTAGACACAATACGCGTTGATGAAAATACTCATGCGTTTCGAATGTGCAAATCCGGACGTACCGTTTTTTAAAATTTTTCAATTTTTCTCGGATGTGCGCATCCTGTAAACGTTCGTATTTGCAAATCCGGAATAAAACTTGATGCAGAACACCAAAATTCCAACAATGTTTCTCACATTCATAAAATAAAATCGGGATTACATTTAGAAATTCGCCATAACATCGACAGAAATTTAAATATTACAAGATCAATAGCCCGGTGGACGCTTGTACATCTCTAAGATGTCATCGACCGTTCTTCGGATTTTGACGGTCGCCTCGAACTCGAGCGGGAATCGTTCTTCGTAACCGAAAAAAGTTTGCCACATCGCTCTAACATCCTCTTGATTCTTGAGCTCAACAAGGCTGTAAGCGACGTTCCCTTCGTTGTCAACCGAAGGTGAACGATACTGAAGCTTCGCAACCTTCAGTTTGTCTCCGTAAGGTAGGAGATGTTCGATGTCGTCAATGATCTCGCTGATGGAGATGTCACTCGTTAGCTTATACTTGCGACCGCATGTTATGTCGTCTGTATAGGAGACACTTGCGACATACCAATGAAACTTGATATCATACAATTGAGACATTTAGTGTTTGTGTGAATGATATCAAATGAAACCCCTAATTTATAGAAAAGTTAGGGTAAAGTTATTTCTGCATAAGTTAGTTCCGGATGTGCAGATCCGGACAAACCCTACAAATATTGATTTCGGAAGTGCACATCTGGAAATTTCCCGGATCTGCAAATCAGAATGTTTTACTGATACATTTTTAAACAGAATTGAATATGTTTTTTTATAAGTAAAATATATTCAATAAGGATACAAAGGGGTATCCAAATCCAATTACATAGAAACCTACTCAACAATCACCATTACAAAAAATCACACGGTGATTTAATCCAATCGTAATAATTACACGTAATGTTAGTTTTTTTTTGCAATCCACCTCCAAACTAGCAACTCGATTTTATGGATCACCAATTCTTCATTCCAAAACTCTCCATTAAACATAATATCGTTTCGAGTCTTCCATAAACTCCAGCTAATGATGAGCCAAAAACCCACCGCATTCGATATGGCAATGCAACAAGAATGAAGTGAAGCCGTCCAAATCCTAAAATTGTTCACGACCGAACCGTTAAAGACCGTCGACACACCTAACCAGTCAATGATTTTTTTCCAAACAACACTTGATTTACTGCATGAAAACAAAAGATGGGAAGCATTTTCTTCCACCTCAAAACAGAGAAGGCATGTTAAGTCATGAGGTGAAGAAATAATGCCGCGAGCGGATAAATTATCTCGAGCGGGGATTCGGTCGTGAAACAAACGCCAGCCAAATATAACAGTTTTCAAAGGTGATGCGGCAGTCCATAGCAACTTAAAAGCTGCCTTTAATTATGCAGAAACCATATCATAGTATGGAACATCATGTACCAAATAAGTATAGGCAGAATTAACAGAAAAGCATGTATCTGTAGTAAGATTCCAATGCAGACAGTCCATGACATCTCTTCTCATAGGCACATCCTGGATGCAGATGAGCAGGCAAGCCAGTTGTGTGTCAAATTTGAATCATGTAATTCCTCTACAAATCCAACATTCCAAATCCACGATTCGACAATCCAATAACCATTGTCTGCAATCAAACTGAGGTTGTTTGATGCATTTCTCCAAAGTTTCGGATATAAGGATGCCAAACTGTCAGTAGCGCACCAGTTTGAAATCCAGAAGGGCGTAATTTCGCCATTACCGACCGTTGAAGAAAAGTTCGTGAAGAAAGACGCTTTTCCAAAATCGCGAGCAATGGAAGTAATGTCCCACCACCATAATGAGGAACCTCCGTAACTGGGAGGCAATTCGCCTCGAATAAGGAACTGCAAGAAGCTACCATATATAGCAAGTAATATGTCTTTCCAAATCGCCTCAGTCGTGCCTGAGAAATTCCAAATCCACTTCGCTAACAGAGCTTGATTTAGACTTCTAATATCCAGAACTCCCAATCCCCCCAGTTCCTTAGGTTTACACACCACCTCCTATTTAATCCAAGATATGCCGTCCTTAGTCGCATTACCGTTCCACAAAAATCTTCTCTGCAAAGATGTTAACATGTTGATAACTTTGGCAGGCATCCTATAAAATGACAGGTAGTGTATAGGAAGATTTGCAAGGACTGATTTAATAAGAGTTGTTCTGCCACCAATTGACATGAATCTACCCTTCCACGAAGCTAACCTGGCTTAGACTTTATTAATAACTGGTTTCCAAAAGGAGATTAATCTTTGGTTTCCTCCAATTTGGATACCAAGGAATTTGAAAGGACATTTTTGAATTTTGCATGATAAAAAACATTCTGCAGCCTTCAAAAAAGGATCATCTATCCCAAATCCAATCAGAGTGCTCTTCTTGAAATTGATCTCTAATCCGGACAAGAGTTGAAACCCTCTAAGAATTACTTTGATAGCCCATAAGTTTTTCCAAGTGCATTCTCATATTATGACCGTATCATCTGCGTATTAGAGTAAGTTGAAGGTAGGTTGTTGATTAATCTTGTAACCTTGAAATAAGGACACTTCCTCAGCTTTCTTCATCAATTTCGCTAAACCTTCCGCAGCTATGGCAAAGAGGTAAGGAGAAAGAGGGTCGCCTTGCCTCAGACCTCTAGTAACTTCAAAATCTCGAGAGGCACTGCCGTTAACAAGGACGGACTTGTAGCTGTTGAAAACTGTTCCTTCCAACCAGCACATAAATCTATTACCAAAACCCATGAAAGACATGACCTTCCTGATATACGACCATTCCACACAGTCGTTATGCAGCCAATTGAAATGCTTTCATTGCAATAAAATTCATAATTGTATTAAAAAGACATATGAATAAAAATTCAATATATTTCACTTAAAAAATGTACATTATGTCGTATGATTATACAAAAGAGTTAAAACAAAAATCTCCGTCTAAATCTATCGGAGCTTGACCTTTCGACTTTTCTGCATTTTATGCCTTTTCTATTGCGTTCAATCTTTCGAATTCAAGCATCATTTCGACTAAACTATCCGGCCACGACTCGGCAATTGCGGTTGCATGCATCGCCCATTGCGGTGATTTAGGTGGTATGGAGCATCCGGGTTTCAAGATAACTTATACAAAATGTCTTGATTTCGCAAGCCATCCGATACACATGATGCGATCATTTGGATTAGACGGAGGTGCGGTGTGGAGTGGAAAAAAGGTTTTCGAAAAACCGTATCGCGTCAAGTCGATACACACCATATCGTAAGCGCATGCGATAAGATGCCCCATCTCGGGGAAGCTCATCCATTTCGATACCGGGGCCAGACCACTCAACCACGGAACAAGTGACCTTGTCGTATTTTTCTTGATTTTCATAGAGACGTAAGTATGCTTCTTTATGCGTCTCCAACTCTAGCATAAGTTGATGACGGACAAGTGCATGACCTTCCTCTCCTTTACCGAGTAGAGCCGACACGGCTCGGTAACCGCAATTACCATCCCCTACAACATCGATTATACCGTCGATATGCTTGTGCATAAAAATCGGCATCTCGTCGATAAAGGAAATCATACGTGTAGTAGGAGTCGGAGTCGAAACTCGTGGAATCGGTGTCGGAGCCGGTTTGGAAATGCGAGCTCATTTCAGGACACTTTGTAGAGATTTAGGAGTCGGAGAGTCCGGAAAGAGTTTGTCAACGTGCTCATAATATGAAGGAGACCGAGTTGTCGAGTTGTCATTCGGTGTAGGCTTCAACTTCTTCGGAGCACCCTTTGTCTTAATCGGTTGAGACGGCGGTATCATTGCGGTTGTATCCGGGAAGGCAATCTTCCTCAACTCTTCTTTGATGTGTAGCTTCATATTGTCATCGGCCTTTGAAAATCTCGCATGAATCGCTTCCAATTCGGCCAAAATAGAGATATCCGGTTTATCTTCTTCCTTACAACCATCATCATCAAAACTAAGTCTCATCCAATAAGGGCAAACTTCGTCAATTTGTATTGGCTCACCTAGTTTCAACTTTGTAGCAATGACACAAGCACAAGGAAGATCGTAGGTTTTCACAATAGTGCAACCACACTTTGCGCTATCGGAACCTACCGTTTCGGCTCGGTTGGCCTCGTGAAAAATATAGCTCAACCCCGCCCGAGACATGTTGCCGATCAATTGAGAGTAGAGGAATTTACCTTTAAACCGATGTTCCAAAACCGTAATGCTCCGACCGAAAGTAGTTTGTATCTCATTGTGTTGGTTTTTAATCATTAGATGCACGGAGTCCCAATCTTGACATAAATCCCCCTTGTTATTCCCCAACCAATTCTTCAAAGTGGCATGTGCCGACTCAACTCTATTGGTGGTAGTGTTTCCAAGATGTCGTACATTATTGGTCCACGCACAAACAATCTTTTCTTTCACTTGATCAAGAATGGTGGATTCAACATATTTAAACAAAGCAGGGTACCTTTCGCACACTTTCCGGAATTTTATGACCGAATCAGCATATAATTCCGTTGTGGAAGAATTTAGAATATGAGTCCATGCATCCATTATTTTCTCTACAATGACACCCGACTTGACCACTTTTCCGTCTTCCGACTCCACTTGTTTCGCATCCACCACAAACTTAACCCGACTTCGCACATTCTTTGTTATATGAAATCGACAAAGTAGTGCATTGGAAGAAGGAAAGACCTTTGCAACCGCATTCATCAAGGCGTTATCGCGGTCCGTAACAATTGCTTTTGGCATTTGAACATGTTTCTTCAAAAGTGACTGACATGCCTCCAACGCCCACGTAAAATTGTCCTCTTTCTCACACTCCAAAAAAGCAAAGCCGACGGCATATGTCTTATCCGTAGACGTAATGCCAACCATCTCAAACAATGGAAGACGATACTTGTTTGTCTTGTAGGTGCTATCGAGAATGAGCACTGTCGAGAATGTGTTGAACAACTTGATGGAATCCGGATGAGTCCAAAAAATATCTCGGATCGTAATTCCATCATCGTGATATTTGTACCGAGACACGTAATCGTTGTCCTCCAACAATTTCAACAGTTGTTGCATCTCACTCCTATCTCCCCTAATTGCCTTGTTCGTTTGATACCGAATGTTATACACTTGCTTTATGTTTGCTACATTTTCGGGTTCTTTCCGTTTCAATGTGGCAATTATATTTTTCGGTTGGACAAGATTCAAGGTCAGGTCGGCTATACATGTCTTCTCTTCCGCCTTGAGCCGACATGCACTTGGATGGCCTTGAAACTTTGAGCACATTTCGTGGTTATGTATACCACAACGAACGGTAAATCTCCATTTCTTGGAAGCTAACATGTAACCACCAATCTTAAAAGGGCACTCACATTTTCTAGTACCGGTCTCATCTTTCTTTAACTTCCGTAGAGGTGCTTGATATTTGCTGCTTCTTTCGCAACCCAAAATTACAAAAGCCTTTCTTCTTTCCGAACCATTATCCGATCTCCCGATATTTACACTGAAGCCAAGCTCAATAGTCGTCCTACGAATGTATACAACCATGATTTGACGATCATCAAAGTCTTGCTTGTTGCTAAAGTCACCGCCGACATCAACCGACTTTACGAGCATGCCTTCATCTTTCATGGAAATCGACGCAACTAATTCTTTTGACATGTTATCGGGGTGCACCATATCTATTTATAAACAAGAATAGAACAATAAATATGTATAAATAAAACATATTCAAAATTGCTGAAAATTTAAATTAATTAGTTCCAGGCATTTTTCCGGATTTGCACATCCGGAAATGTTCATGCTCAATTCGTTCCGGATGTGCACATCCGGAAGTAGCGTAACTTGTTTTTTCATAAAAGTAGATTGATAATGTGAGCAATGTAGTGGATGAAGTTGAATATTTACTTGAAATTCAATCTTTTCTTGCTCCCTTTGATTTGTTGCACCAAAAATTTGAACTTTTTGAGTGAGAAATGGGATTGATGAAGTAGGGTTTTTTGAGTTGGTGAGAGTGAGTGTAGTAGAAGAAATGTTGAGAATGGGAAGGGGGAGTGATCATGCAGCTTCAAATATATCAGCAATTCTTTCGAATATACAGATCCGGAGGCCTTCCGGATATGCACATCCGGAACAACTTTTTTTTATAAGGTTACGGTGCGTTCGGATGTGCACATCCGGAATCAGGGGGCAAAAAAGAAATTTCACGTGGTGCCTAAAAAACTTGGGTGGTGTATTAAGAAATTCTCTTAAATATTTGTGTAAGTTAATACAAATGAATTAACTTTAATAGGGTTTATAATGAATCCTCTTCTAGGGTTTGCTCCTGCAAACCATACGAACCATGACGAAGAAGACCTCAAGGAATATAGCACCAAAAAGGTTAAAGGAAAGAATGCTGAAGCAGGAGTAGAGAAGAGTGCTAGGACTCCGAGTGCAGGAACAACCACCGTCTCATACAAGTCCATGGTTCTTAGAGAGACATTTAACACTAGGGAGAAACAGACAAAAAAAAAAGAAACTGAGGTTCCGAACCCAAAAGACTTCAGAGAATTGAAGGTGGAAGAGCACAAATTCGGTGAATATGAATACCCAAAAATCATATTATATGAGAAAGAGGAAAAAAGAATCTCAGCTCCTTGAAAGAAAGGGGTCATTGTAAAGATGTTGGACAGAAGAATTGGATTTAAAACATTAAAAAATAGACTGAATCAATTGTGGGCAAGGAACGGGGGCGCTAAACATCGTGGATATTGGGCAGGAATATTATCTAGTTACTTTCACGAGTGAGGTTGATCAAGACACTGCATTAATGGATGGTCCTTTGTTTATCTATGACCACTACCTGACAGTAAGGGAATGAAAACTTAATTTTTGTCCAGGAAGTTATGCCATCGAGCAGCTTGCTGTTTGCTGATAAAGTACTACAATGTGAGAGTACTTTCATTAGCAATCGCATTGGGACCACTATTAAAGTCGACAGGAACACGCCGAACAAGAAAAGAGGAAAGTATGCTCGTCTATGTGTGCATGTTGATCTTTCAAAACCTTAACAAAGGGAAGGCACTACAAGATCGAGTGTAAGGGGTTGCACATGCTTTGTCTCAGCTGTGGCCGGTTTGGACAGCTTTGGTCATTTTTATAATTTGACGAATCGAACCATAAATATTGATTCATTTTCATTACATGTACCTCAAATTAAACAAATGAAAATTGAATGATAGAGTAAGATGGGATGGATTCCTTCGTGTTTCATTGTGCTTCATCTAATATTTACAAATTAAAACAACAGAATCATATCATATACCACTCCATTGTGTTTCAATCCATCACTTTCCACCGATTCAAACATTTCTTTATTGAGCAAAGAGACACTAAACTTATGCTTATAAATTTGAGAGCATTCTTAACGTTCTTCAGTGTCTGTTGCAAAGGCATTAAATCTTCCAAGCAAAAAACAACATAAGTGTAAACTTATAAACTACCAACCCTGCCTTTTGATGAAATTATAAATGGACCCGTGCCTCCTCTATACTCTAAAAATCATACAACATTCCTATCAATTACATAGTACAGTACAACCTAGTAATTTGTTTGATCGCAGTGCTCAGTGCATACTTGTGAAATATATTCAAGATTCGTGTCCTTAACTAGATTTTAATTAGGCAATTGCATTAACATAGGACATTGTACAATTTTTTGGGCATGGAACATATGAGGCAAAATTTCTCAACTAACATTGTAATTTTTGAATAGTATCAAAAACTTCAGATCCTTCGCTGGTCGTCTTGCAGAAATCGCCCAAGGAAAGCCTTGATCTCGTCAATATATGGGGACCGAGTTGGAATTATGTGACCACAGTCATGTTCAACGATCACAGAACAACTACCGTCGTATAGAGAAGCAAGTTCCTTGCTTGCTTGGTTGGCTATCTGTCTGTCTTGACCATGTTCATTACCAAAAATATGAAGAGAAGGGCACGTGATAGGGCTACACTCCATCTCCTTCAAATTGAGAGCAAAGCCTGAACACAAGACTACAAATTTGAAGTCCATTTTACCTTTCAGCTTTTCTTGTTGTGCAGAGATTACAGCAGTCATTGCTGCTCCCTGTGAAAATCCCAAGATTCCATCTAATGGCCCTTCTTTGGAGAACACATTCTCTAAGTGTGATATTGAAATATCATATCCATCAGTTTGCTGCTGGTATTGAAGTGGATCAAATGGACCATCGGCTACTTTCCAATCAACACCACTACTTCCATCAAAATTGGGTGCCACAAACCATGCAAACTTCTTCTTACAATTCTCAAAAGGTGGGGGAGGACTTGCTGGCAAAGAGGATGATGCCCCATTCACATGGGGCAATGGAACAGGTGATTGATAAATGAAGGGCACTTCATGAGGTGCGTCTATAAAAACAAATTCAGCAATTTTCTTGAGCTTTTTAGCTAAGGATGCTGATCTTCCCTTAAAACTGGAAGCATTCTGCCGAAACCCATGCAAGCATAAGATTCTTAGTTTTCTTGAGGTTCTTACGTCTGAAACATTATTCATGGGGATGTTAGGAATTGAACACTTCTGGTAAATTATAAATGGGTTTTCATTTTCCAACATTTCAGATTTTAGGAGACTTGAAAATTTTCAGAACACTGCGACAATTGTAAAGTTACAATCAGTAACTTGAAATTTGATTTAAAAAATAAAGGCATGTGAAGGCCGGATTCAATAAAGAAATATGGATCACATACCTTACCATCTCCCCTAAGCTCCTGAGGCAAGAGCATAGTATCTGAAGAAAAATCCTGGAACTCAACACCTAGTAATGATTTTTTTGAATCATCATTCTCATTTAACTGCTTTGACCCAACAGCCTTGCCTTGTTTTTGGCATAGCTCACAAACATATAGTGCAGATTCGTTCTGGTAGACCACAATAACATCGGAAGCAAGAAATCAAAGACAAAGATCCAGAAACAGAATAGCAAAAGATATAAGTGAGAATATTAAAGAGAAGAAGGGATGTATTTTATAGATTAGTACATCAGGACCAGGAATGTAGTTTAAGACAGTTTTAGGAGCCAAGGCTTCGGCAAAAAGGATGTTCAAATGCAAGCATGATTGATGCTCAACTTTGATGAGGCCTAATGCCGAATGAGTAATGACCAGTTGACCACAGTAAAAGCCTGCCGCTTATGCAATCATGTTGTTGAGAAAAATTCAACTTTTTCTTAAAAGCAAACTAAATGCATGAGTATTATTATCTAGAACCACAAGCAAACCAGCTCAAAAGCAACACTTGAGTTAGGCCGGTTAGCATCGAACAATAGAGCCAAGGTTTTATCTAGAATTTCTTTTCTTTTTTTTTTGTTGGGTATAAACCGGGTGTCCTCTACACGCAACTGCAAAGACTAACCCTCGAGCCAGGTCGGACCATAATAGGTGACAAAGCTCTCCCTCAAGAGATGCCCAGTATTGGGTTCGAACCAAAGTCTTATCTAGAATTTCATGAGAACAATTCTTAGCTTAGTTTTCTAAAACAGCAGTATGTTTGAGACCACTATATGTCTAGATTCAGTGTATAACTTCATAATATCTAACAGTTTGCTTTTATTTCCTTTTACATTTTACCCTGACTTTCAGAATGGTGTGAATTTAAGAGGTATGCAAACAAAAGTGGTGGCACAGAAAATATATCAGATCATACCTGGCAACTCTCACAAACCAAGACAAGCATTCGGCAATAAGTACATCGACAACGTGAAGAGTAATCGTCGAAGGAACATTGACAAATAAGGCAGGTACCAATTGTACTACTAGCCTCTGAACCTCCAACTGATATCCTACAGCCACAAAAGAAATAAATAAGAAATCACTCTGACCAATTGTTGCAAAACTACCCTTATAATCTTGACCAGGTCAAGATTATTCACTACAGGGTAATCTTAGTAGTGTAGGTAGATAAATAACCGATCATTGTATTGAAAGCCCCACAATGTTATGCATACCAGAAGACAAGAGCAACTGAGTCATGCAAGGGTCATAGAAATGATTTATAGTCGAGGACCTAATACAATATTTATTTCAACATTTCAGTTATTTTGAACAATGTTTACTATATAGGACCACGTTGAATAATCAGTTCGCGAATTCAGTTTAGTCAAATAAGGTTAACCATAACATCGGTCAAAAAATAATTTCTATGGCTAATTGGTCATGGGGTCCTCAGCGACCCATAGCTTAAATGATTTCATCTGCAGACCTTTACCTTAATGTAGTATACCAATATTTCAATCCTTGGCAGAATTACAAATTATACACACAGATTCGTGCCTAAAAGAAATTTGAAAATTAAAGGCATACCGATGATCAAAAACAAAATTCTTCCCTTTGAAAAAACCACCATCTGGAAATTGCTCCAAATACCGTTGTATACCACCAAATAACTGCAATTAATTACAAATTTAAAATAAATAAATAAATACTGCCTTTTAGCACGAAGACATTCTTGACCATGTTTAATAACAAACATTTTATATAAAAAAGGATACATTACCAGAAGATTTCAACACATGTCGTATTGAATTGCAAACTGATATCAAGGTCGTTACGACTGACAGTATTGTTTGTATTTTCATTCATTTGTTCCCAAATGTAGTTTCATTATAAAGTATGAATACAATACGAATGCAAATCTATGACATTAATCAAAACTTCTTGCTTCCAAACAAGGAGTTTACCTGAAACACATTCTCAAACCCAGCACCTTTTGACCTAATATATGCTGATGCCATTTCGCACCTGATTCCACCAGTGCAATACCTGTAACCAACAAGTGAAAGTACACACCATTGATTATTATATGTAACTCAAGTATAAAAATGATAGCGTCGCAACAAACACTACCCCATACACACACAATCACTAATTACACATTTACTAGATCATATACTGAAATAATAAGATTGATTTTGAAGTTTGAACCAAAAGTACCACCAAACAGTTTTAAAGGAAGAACTCACATGAGGATATTTTTGCCTTTCAACTGCTCGCTTCTATCATCTATCCACGAGGAGAAATCACTGTATTGCCTAACCTGCGGATCCAAAGTTTCAACATTTGGTGCATGAAATTTCCCAATCCTTGTTTCATATAGATTCCTTGCATCAAGTAAAACAAGGCTGTTTTCTGGACTCTCCTTATCTATATAAAAAAAAAGAACAGAATCATACAAAATAACATTCAGATTTCAAAACTAACTCCCCAAACAATATAACCAAATTCTGTAGTGTTTAGACATATGTAGCACCGATACTTCATATTGAAGATGTGTATTGTGCCCAGCCGAAACATGTGGACTACACTTAACCACTTATATTTTCTTAAATTATTATGAATGTCAGTACCGCGTGTTTGTGACAAGTGAAAGTAAAACAATATAACAAATGAAAAATACATCAATCAAGTGTATGTATGTCAAGTTATAGCAACTTACTGGCATTGTGAAGTGTAGAATGGAACTCAAGTGCTGATAAATGTCTTCCAGCATTTGAGATTTCTGGTGACTTTAACAGTGGATGAGAACTGAGAGTAACCAGTTCCTGCAAATTTCACATCAGGAGTAATAATAAGTATATAACAATATACAGTTAAACAATCAAATAATAACATAATAACACTAGTAATAATAACCTTGACAATACGAATCGAGAGTGAAGTGAAACCACACTCCTTAGCAACATCATCGTTTAACGGATGATGACAAGTTGCAAGCTTGAAATCAGTGCCGTGAAATAAAGCACTGTTGGCTTTGAGTGCTTCGATGTGTTGTTCCAAAGAGGATAAATTGCCGCCAACCTGCATTGAAATGAAAATGAGTGATGTTGAGTTTGGAATGAAAGGGGATGATTAAGGGAGAGGAATGAGTGGGGATTTGATTTTACGGTGACATTGACGCCGTGGGGAGAGAGGCGAACGCGGCCGAGGAGGGAGAGGGAGGAGCAGTTGGAGCGGTAGAATGTGAGGAGGTCGTTGAGGTTTGGAATATCGACGTACTTGTAATAGAGGAGGACGCCGTATTGGTCGGTGGTTTTGTTGTCGGACATGGTTTCAGGGAGGTTTTGGAGTTGAGGGTTTATGGATCGCGGTGTTCTGCGTCTGAGGGAGGAGAGGCGATGTCGACGAGTAGACGGTGTATAGAAAATTTTGCTTTTTATTTTGATTTTTGCTAAATTTTTTAATAAGAATAAAATATATAAATAAAAGATGGAGTAAAAAAATAGGGGACTAGACCAATACTCTCTTAAGTAAATTTAAAGAAAGGTAAATTAAGGCTATGTTTGGGAATATATTTTTTTTAGCTTATAATTTATGTTTTATAGCTTATAAGTTTATATAATAATAAAATATCTGTTTGGTAACAGTTTTTTCATCATGAGCTTATAATTTATTTTATTAACTTATAGCTTATTTTTCAGACGCTATTTTAAATAGCGTTTTAACTTATAGCTTATAACTTATCATTTTTTCTTCCACTTTTACCCTTATTATTTTAACTAAAATCCACTACCATCCTTTATAATTTATTATAATTTAAAATAAAATAATAATTATTAAATATCTTTTATGTCATTTTATTTTATCACCTAATTAAACCGCTAATTTTACCAAACACTTCAATTAGCTTATCAATTATAAGTCATCAACCATCAGCTATAAGCTATAAGCTATAAGCTATCAGTCACCAGCTATCAGTCATAGGCTATAAGCTATCAGCTAACTTACATCCCTAATACAGAGAGAGAGATAGACGAAAAGAAAGTAGTATCGGACAAGGTGAGACTTAAGTTAGCAAGAGCATCTGCATAATTATTCTCTTTTCTATATAAATAATAAAGGATGCAAATATAGTATTGTCAACACCGTGGAGCTAGTTGTCATGTGTCTAGCCTTCCAAAGATAATCTTTAGATACTTGAAGTATATGTAACATCCCATATTCCCTTAAATACTCAATTAGTTGTCAGTTGAGACCAACTGAGCTCCTATGTACTCTATCTTTTGTCAGTTGGAACAACTAGAGCTCTTATGTGTTATACATGATGTCAGTTGGGACCAATAGAGCAAACAGTGAACTCTGAAGAGATCAATCCTTATTAAAAGAGACTGACAATTATTAATTAATATCCAAAAGAGCATTTTGGTTACATTAATAATGAGCCAATTGGTCTAGTAGTAAGAAAAATATCATTTGAGATATTTTATTACTAACTTATAACATTAACCACACATTATATATTATATGTATATATGTGGTGGAGAGAGAGAGAGAGAGAGAGAGAGAGAGAGAGAGAGAGAGAGAGAGAGAGTTATTAGAAGAAGATATATGAAAAAGAAAAGAAAACTAGAAAGAAAAGAAAAAAAAGACAGAAAAAAAGAGAAAAGGAAAGAGAGAAAGAAGAGAAGAGCTTGGGAGAAGAAGAAGAAGAAGAAGGAACCAAGGAAACCCATCATCATCACCATCATTTCATCTCATTTTATTCATCAATCTTGATCATGTTCATCTCTTGAGGTGAGTTCCTAGATAGTTATATCTTTGGGGGAGTATTCATGCTTTAGGGAAGTTAGGGTTTGTATGAGAACATGCTATACATGAATATTTTGTGTCATACATGATTATATTAATTATGTACATGTTCTATTGTGATAAATCGTGTTCTTTTGTATTGTTGGATGTATTGGGATGATATGTGATGATTTATTGGGTGAATTTTCCTTCCTGGTGTATTTCTGCATTTTCTGGGTTCCATCAGCTTCGTGGGGCGAGTCCCAGGCGAACTGGTCTCGCTGGGTCTTCGTCGAGCAAGCTCAGGGCTTTTTTCCACTGACTTGTCTCGCCTCTAGCTCGTCGGGCGAGCATGACAACATTGAGAAAAATATTTGGTTCTTGTTTTCACCATAACTTGAGAACCGTAACTTTGATTAACGAATAGTCGAATGCGTTGGAAAGGTCTTCCAATGCTCTTTTTGAAAGTGAAGTAGAAACATGGTTTTGTGATAATTATTAATAGGACAGTATTGATAAACTATCATGTATGTTATATGGGTGAGAAGAAATCATGTTTGTGTCATGATTATTGTTTGGGTATTGATTATGATTTGGTTAAGTATGTTTATGAACCACGTTTTGATATAGAGAGATGTCTTTATGACTTATTCCGATGAATCATTCCCTTTAAGTCCGGTGAACCCCACCATATGATGATCGGATGAATAATTTTATGAGACTTGGAAATGGAATAAGTTAGAATGAGGCAGGTTATGTGACAACCTTACTGATGGTTTTATAATGTGTTGTGAATTATATCATGATGCATGTTTTATATTGTGGATTATTGTTGTGTGTTTTGTGTAATAACATGGTTAAAATCTTATAAAGATGTGTGACGAAACCTAGGATTATAACTAGGTAAATGAACTAGGAAGATAACTTAGGTTATGACATTGACTTAGACGGCGATGCCTGGACGCAAGGGTACCTTGGTGTGTGTCACAGACAAGTTGTCGCTAGAATTATAGTTTATTCATGAAATAGTAGACTTATATGGAATATGCGGTGTCGTTATGTGATTAATGTGAATGTGATCACATTGTGGTTGGCAAATATAATCACATTGTGTTTCTATTTAATCACGTAGTTGGAAACAACTCATTGGGTGTGTCATCCCAAGTTGCGATGCTTATATAGAGTAAGAATTGGGATGTACACAGTCATACTTGAATGACGTGGGTTTGAATCCCAAAGGTGGTGGATCCCAAAGTGGGTTAGAGGCCCATACGGGTAAAAGGCTTGAAATGGGTTTGAAGTCCCATAGGAAGCGAAGATTCTTAAGGTGGATGTTATCCCTTAGAATCTAAAATCCATGTGTGTGTCAAAGTATGAGATAGGTATTCGTGACCCGTGTCGATAACCCTAGGCACATGGCTTGTCGGGGAAAGATACCTATGATATAAGTATTCGCGACCCGTATCGATAACCCTAGGCATAGGGCTTACTGGGGAAAGATAATTATGATACAAGGATTTGTGACCTGAGTCGATAACCCTAAACGTAGGGCTTGTCGGGGAAAGATACCTTGATTTGGTTTTCGATTAATGATTGTTTGAGTTAATGAACTTAATAGGCATGTTTCCATACATTTCTAGTTTTGTGAACTCAAGTCTTTTCCCCCTTTGGACTTGAGTTAGGATTTGACTAGAACCCTGTAGAGCTGGGTGAACCCATATGATAGGGGGACTCGCTGAGATTATTATCTCACCCCAATATTATTGTTGCTTTTCAGGTATGGTTTGCAGGTTTGGTATACAAGAGGAGTTGTGCATTGATGTTTCAAGGGAAGCTTTTATTGTAATCTTCCATTATGGATTTTGTATAACTACAGATATTATACATAGTTCTTAGATTTTATTTATGCACTATTGTATGACATGTACCATATGTTGTATTTTACGTTATGAACATGTATATAAAGAAGTCGTTAGGCACTTATGTTGTAACAGTACCAATAATTAACACTTGTATGATATTATTCTAGATATATATTATACGAGTTATTATAGTTGGTATCAGAGCATGTCGGTTCTCGACCTAGCCTTGAAACATCATTAGTAAATCTATTCTTGTCTCATATGTGTGTTTAGCCAACATGATTCTTAATATCACAGTATGTAGTATTAGGGATGATCAACCTAATTATATGTGCATGGTAGGTAGGATCATGGTTGAGCGACCACGAGGAATCCGAAGTGTTAGAGGAACTTGTGCTTGAAGGGTAGATTCAAGCCAATAGTGGGAAGTGGGGGAAACCAAAGAACTCTGTCAAAGTCGATGTGAGAGTTGTATCCTAGGTAATATGGAAGTGCAAGGTGGTGTATGGATCAAGCAATCCTGTAGTGCTAATAGAGTTGGAAGGTTGAGAATTTCTAGCTGATGATTTTGTTAGAGTTTTGAGATATATGAGAATCTCTTAATGGATTAATACTGACCCACTGGTAAGAAATAAGTGTTGTATGTAATTCCTTACAATGAATGAGGAATGACGATTTTGTTGCACGTATGACATAAGGTCTGGAAATGAAGTAGTGCATCGGTGTTTCAACTTCTAAGGTCTATAGCGCATACTTGAAGAACGAGAGGATCTCATGGAGTATATTCAGAAGGGTGCCTTCCAAGTGGTTGAGAGTTTGAGAGATAAGGAATTTCAGCATCTTTGTAAGGGTATAATGCAGTGGTGAAGAGTAAGGGGAGACTTGAGGACTTAACTGCCTGTTCAAAGTGAAACATGTATGCACCAGGTGAAGTGTGGAAAATAAATCAAGTATATTTAGTTTTAAAAGGGAGATAAAGTTTATAATAGTTCGTCAGAGATTCAGTTTTAGTAAAAAGAAATTATGGGAAATATTGAGTTACCCAAAGATTGGTTGGAAGAGATTTGTGTCGAAGAGAGAGACAAACATCACAGATCATTGGAAGCTCTAAGGGGAATTGGTTGAAGGAGTTTTATGTTGAGGAAAAGATCCAGTAATTTGGATTTGAAGAATTCTAGTAGAATTGTTTTATAATTGGAGTTAAGAGGATAACCTTAGGAGTGAAGCGAACACATAGTTGGGAGTAGTGTAAACCTTGCAATATAATTATTGTAATGGAATGCATTTCAGATAAAGAGACTATGAAGTTATAAATATTTTATAGAAGCTAAGATAGGACTGTGTAGTTGATGATTGTTCCCATATGAAGACTTCTAGAGTATGAAGTGGAATGGAAAAAGTTATACCTTGGTATTAAGAAGTGTTTGATAGTAGCATCATGATCACTAGTGTGTGTAATTGATTCCTTGTCTTGAGATGGATGCAAAGTAACACACTCTTTGTTGAGTAGTGAGTCTTGTCTTCTGAGAAGTTGAGTCAGTGGTAAGAAACGAAAGACAAGCTAAGATTGATTATGAGACTAAGTGTGAATCGTGGAATGGACTGCACTGGGTGGTCTTGTAGGTAATTGATGAGAGTTATCGGTTACGAGTCTTTAAAATAAGTGTCTTTTGTATGGTGAAGTGTTCAATGGATATTGGGTTGGAAGAGAATCCAAGTCAATAAGTATGTGGAAGATGTCAAGGTTCTTAAGGAGGGTGTACTATTTTGGTTGTCAAGAGTGGGAGAATTGCTTGTATTTGTGAATGGTCGAAGTATTTTGAATCTACCTTTTGTTAGACTAGGAAAGTTTATTATCTTGATTCTCACCAAGGAATCAAGTGAGAGAGTGTGGTTGTATGCTTGACGTGGTTTGTTCGTGATACCTCTTAGATGACATGATGATTGTGGTGTTGTAGATTTGATGTTGAGTTATAAATCATGTTGTTGGCCATATACCATGTTGTTAAATCGTATGGTGGAGAACTTGTGGTTACTAATCCTTAAAGTTGAGATTGTGTTTGTTGTTGTTCTTGTTACCATTTATGTTAATATCACAAGTTATGTTGTAGAGGTAGTTATCGGTGGTATCCTTAACGATTCTCGTACTCCACAAGAATTGAGGAAACTTCTGGTAAAGTTTATCAAGTTGAGTCTTCATGGCCATAGTAGAGTTTCTTAGTCATGTGATATCACGAGCAGGTGTAACACCCCGAAATTAGTAGAATATTTATTTAATTAATTTATTATAAATATTCGTATTTTGGTGAATTTTGGTGAATTGTTGTGATGTCCGATGATTTATGTTGTGGGGTATTGACGATGTTAAGGGTGTGTTGATGATGTTAGGGGTATATGATTTATTAAGGATTATTTTGATAATAATAATAATGGGATAATGTGACAATGTTATTTAAATTATTATTATTATTTTAAAATAAAAGGAAGGGCTAAGTGGTAATTGTGCGAGAATTAGTGAGGACAATGTTGAAAAAGTCAATTAGGGGTCCTAGAGGTAAGTTGGACAAAAGGAGTTAGAGAGAAGAGAGAAGTCATTTTTGATACGATCAAATTTTGGGAAAAACGCTCTGAAGAAAAGGAAAAGAACGCTAGGGCTCAGAGAGGTTCCGGAAGAACTCAGAGAGGAGAATTCAGAAGCGATTTTCTAAGGTATGGGGAGAATCTTTTATCATTATATTTGATATAGTTGTAGAAGCATGTAGGTGCTAGGTTTTCTGGGTAAATTTGACGTGTTAATGACGGAATTGGGATTTTTGGGATGGATTAGATGTTAGGGATAAAACCTACCATGATGAATTGTTGTTGTTGTGTTGTATCTGTGATGAATTGTGAGGATTTTTGGACTGTGAAGTGTTGGAATCATAGACCTTTAGGGTCTGATGCAGGTGCAGAACTGCAACTACGAAGTTGCAGAATCGCGAGTTTCGCCGGGCGAAAGTGGAAGCGAAGGAACAGTGGAAAAATGTGAGCTACTTGATTTTGTATGAGGGTGTGGGATTCGCCCCTGCTTCGCCGGGCGAAGCCCAGGTGAGCGAGTTGCCTCGCCGGGCGAAGATAGCAGCGAAGGGAGAAGTGAAAAGTGAGGTTATGGATTTTGTATGGAGGGAAGTGGTTTCGCCCCTACTCCGTCGAGCGAGCCCAGGCGAGCGCGCTGCTTCGCCGGGTGAGCTCCAGGCGAGCAGGAGCAATGTTTTTATTTTATTTTTTCTTTGTTCTTGTGCTTTGTGCTGCCTTGTGCCTTGTTGATCATAAACCTTGGAAATTTGATGTGCCGTGTTTTGATGAGTAATACGTGATGACTTGTGTTGTGATTATGATGACTTTTGATGCACGATGATGTGATGTTTTATGATGACTTTTGATGCATGATGATATGATGTTTTATGATGACTTTTGATGCATGATGATGTGATGTTTTATGACGACTTTTGGTGCATGATGATGACGAGGTAATATGATTTTATGAATAATGATGCAATGTAGCGATTTTATGATGATGACGATTATGATGTTTGCGTCATGCATTCATAGCATCCTAGGACTTCGGTCCAGTGACGGTTTTAGGACTTCGGTCCAGTGGTGGATTCAATCCCATTGTGTGGATTGGAGTGTATGACGTTGCTCCGGTTCTTGTGTAGAATCGATCCTATTGGTCGGGATCTTTGGAGAGTGATGGCCCAGTGTCCATCAATTATGACAAATTGGTACCACATGCATGAGTCTATGTCTGCATTTCATATTTATATGGCATTGTGTGTTTGTGAATGATGATGTGATTGATGGCATGATTGTAAATGATGTACGATGATGATGATGATGTATTTAATGACAATGTTGGTTTGTTCTGATGAATGTTATAATACTGTTTCTTATCTTATATCTTGTATAATGGTTTATGAATACTCACCATGCCTGTTTGAATGTTACCTCCACTTAGGTAACGTGCAGGTGATCAGGATTAGCTTTCGGTGCGTGAAGATTTTGACTCGAAGTACTTTTGGTTATTTTGGTCGATTTAGAGGGTCTTGCTCTGATATGTAACATCAGGTCGGGACGTTTGAGTTGAACCATAGTGTTTTTTTATTTGGTGATATTATGAGGTTTTGAGTTTCGATTCTAAAACCTTTAGATTGTTTTTAAAATTTAGGATGCTTATGAAGTTTTCCCCTGCGAAGTATTTGAATTAATTTTGAGGTTTAATCCGTGTTACGGAGCATGATAATGCTATTATGATGTTATGAAGAAATGTGACGCCCTTGTGGTGAATTTACTCTGATAATTGTTATTATTTTATTCGTGAATGTCTGTTGGGTAGAAGGGTGTTACATTAGTGGTATCAGAGCAGGTCGGTCTGTCCGGTCAGGTATTTGTATTATGTCAGTTCCCTGTCAGTCGATGAGCGTGTGTACACTATCAATGTTTTGTTTCTTCTAATGTTGTTTGATGGTGTGCAGAATGGCTGGAAGAAATGATCGTGCTATTGCTGACGCGTTGGAATCACTTGCTTAAGTGATGGCTCAGAATAATCAGAATGGTGAAGCTCCTGATGAGTTCCATGCTTTGGGGAAATTCCAGAGGAATAATCTGCCGACCTTTGTGGGAACACATGATCCGGAAAGCGCACACAAATGGCTCAAGGTGATTGAGAAGATCTTTTGGGTGATGGGTGTACGAATGCTCAACAAGTTCAGTTCGGTACCCATATGCTATCAGAAGAAGCTGAAGATTGGTGGGATAAGACCCGTTAGAGGATGGAGGATGTTGGTACCGAGATAACATGGGTTGTGTTTAAAAGAGAGTTTTTGGGAAAATATTTTCCTGAAGATGCTCGTAGCAAGAAGGAGGTATAATTCCTTGAATTGAAGCAAGGAAACATGATTGTGGCAGAGTATGCGACAAAGTTTGAGGCGCTGGTGAAGTTTTGTCCGCATTATAATCGTGTTGATGCTGAGATGTCCAAATGCCTTAAGTTTGAGAATGAGCTGAGACTAGAGATCAAGCAGGGTATTAGTTACCAACAGATTCGAAGGTATGCTGAGCTGATGGATAAGAGTAGAATCTATAATGAGGATAGCCGAGCTCGATCTGCTCACTACAAGCAACTTAGTGAGAAGAAAGAGAATGGACAATTCAGAGGAAAGTCTTATGTGACTACAGCTGACAATGGAAAGCAGAAGGCTTCAGATGGGAAAAAGACAAGTGGGGGAGCAGCTCCCACTTCTGTGAAGTGCTACAGGTGTGGCGAATAAGGCCATCGTGATGTAGTTTGCAACAATAGTGTGCTGAGGTGCTACAGATGTGGTAAGAGAGGTCACAGAGCTATTGACTACAAAGATGAGGGTCCGACTTGTTTCAACTGTGGTGAACAAGGTCACATCAGTACTCAGTGTCAGAGGCCAAAGAAGACTGCTACTGCGGCTCAGACTAAGGGCAAAGTGTTTACGTTGAGTGGTTCAGAGGTTCCTAAGAAGGATAACTTGATTCAAGGTACTTGTTTTATTAATAACGTTGAGTTAGTCACTATTATTGATACTAGTGCTACTCACTCGTTTATTTCGCTTGAATGTGCTAATAGATTGGGTTTGAAATTGTCTGATATGAATGGTAGTATGCTAATAAAGACTCCCGCTAATGGTTCTGTTACTACTACTTTTGTGTGTTTGAGATGTCCTTTGATGATTTTTGGGAAGTGTTTTGTGATGGATTTGGTGTGTTTGCCCTTGCACCAAATCGATGTTATTCTGGGGATGAACTGGTTGGAGTTCAACTATGTTCACATCAACTGTTATAATAAGACTGTGGAGTTTCCTGAGTTTGGTGATATGTAGCGAGCGATTTTTGTCGGTGACGCGACCACCTTATCGCTGAAGTTTTCCTCACCACAATGAGGAGGAGTGGGTGCTACTTTCTGATTTCTTATTTATCCCATGAAGCTGAAAGGGAAATGGAAGCTATCTAAAACTAACCTTGCACCCAAATGTTTAACTAAACAAACGCTTTAAAGAGATTGGGGGTCCGGGGTCAGGTTATACAATGGGGAGTTGTCAATTACCCATCCTATATGTGGTTATCCACAGGATATTAGCTTTAGGTTTCACTTTGTAATTGATGGTGTTTATCTGTTAATGGATTGGGAAAGTTTCTTGGGAAGTATGAGCGAGTGAGTGAGTTTTTGTTGATGTTTGGGTGTTTTTGGTAAGGTACTGGACCTAAGTTTTGATGTGAAGGTACTGGACCTAGAGTTTTTTATTAGTATGCTCGCTAAGATTTCGCAATCTTATGCCTACGTATTCCCGTTTAAACGAGACAGGGAAATCAGAGCAATCGTAGTTCCTTCTATTCTAAGGGAGGAGAAAATGTTTTGGTGTCTTGTTCAAAGCCCAAGATTGAAGCTAAAAGGTTTTGACTGAGAGAGAATTTGTCATCTCTAGAGAAGGATTGTTGATTTTTGTGTGTGCCTTGATCAAAGCACAAGGTTGATGCTAAAAGGTTAATTGACTCGGCTAGGGGATTTCTTTATACAAAGCCTAAGAGGAGGCTAGAAGTTTGACTTTTCTAGGGAAAATGTTTTGTCTGTCTTGTACAAAGCCCAAGATTGAGGCTAAAAGGGATTTTGACTCCGCTGGGGAGGGTTTGTATGTGTCTTGTACAAAGCCCAAGATTTGAGGCTGACCTTACTAGGAAAATCATTATACAAAGCCTAAGAGGAGGCTGAAATGAGTTTGACTCTTCTTGGGGAAAATCATTCCCCAAAGCCTAAAGGAAGGCTGGGAGGAAATGACTCTGTTGGAGAAGATATATGTCCCAAGCTTAAGAGAATGAGATTTATGTCTTGTACAAAGCCCAAGATTGAGGCTAAAGGGGTTTGACTCAACAAGAGAGTGTTTTTATCTGTCTTGTAACAAGCCCAGGATGGAGGTTGGACAAGCTGGAGAAAGTATTCTACACAACTTGAGAAGAGGCTAGCTCCTGCTAGGGGAAATCTTTATACCAGGTTTGGACAAAGATCGACTCAACGAGAGAGTATTTTTAACTGTCTTGTACAAAGCCCAAGATTGAGGCTAAAAAAAGTTGACTCAACAAGAGAGTTCGAAAATGTGATTGACTCAACAAGAGAGTTTAACAAGTGATTGACTCAACAAGAGAGTCTAAAAAGTGATTGACTCAACAAGAGAGTCGGAAAAGGTGATTGACTCAACAAGAGAGACTAAAAAGTGATTGACTCAACAAGAGAGTCTAAAAAGTGATTGACTCAACAAGACAGTCTGAAAAGGTGATTGACTCAACAAGAGAGTCTAAAAAGTGACCGACTCAACAAGAGAGTCTAAAAAGTGATTGACTCAACAAGAGAGTTTGAAAAGGTGATTGACTCAACAAGAGAGTCTAAAAAGTGATTGACTCAACAAGAGAGTCTGGAAAGGTTAGTTCTGTTGGGGAGAATCATTTGTACAAAGCCCAAGAGAAGGCTGACTTCACTGAGGAAGGATCATTATACAAAGCCTAAGAGGAGGCTAGCTTTCTGCCGAGGAAAGGTCCTTATACAAAGCCTAAAAGGTGGCTATCTTTTATCAGGGATAATTGAGATCCCCAGGCAGGTCCAAGTCGGGAATCAACTCTTGATGAGGATTACAGAAGAGTTGAGATGTCAGATACCATGAGGTTCTGATTTGGGATAGTGTTGACCCTGGTCGGGGAACTTTCATGAGAGAGGCTGAGTTTCTGCTGGAGATCGATCCAGAATGCCCGAGGTTTTTTCCTATAGTTGTAAGGAACTTGAGATTGTCTTTGAGACTCATGGGGATTAGACTGTCCAAGTCTACTGGTGGGGAAGAGTTTTATCTTTTGTATGATGCCCAAGAGGAGGCAAGGGCATTAAGGGATGAGAATCAACCCTAAAGTGACCTGAGGTCTGACACTGGAAAGACTGCTCTAGCAAAGGATGACTAAGTTCTGTCTTATACCTTTAAGTGGTCGTCAGGGTCCTTGTATTAAGCCCAAGAAAAGGCATGATAACTTCTAAGAAGTCGGAGGGTCCTTGTATAAGGCCTAAGAAAAGGCGGGGATGCTTTTAGGAAGCCTGTGGGTCCCAAACCAAGAAAAGTTCAAGAAATTCTATTCACCGAGAATAGATCATTTAGTGAAAGTTCTGCGATTTGAAGAAATTTAAGAGATGCTATTCACCGAGAATAGATCAATTCCGGGGAGTAGAATTTCTTTGACAATTTCTAGGGGTGACAGCCTGAGAAAAGGTTCACGAAGAATACTGCATTTCTCTTTGTTCCATATTGTTTAAGCCCAAGAGAAGGCAAGACTGTATCTGGAGATCCTATGGGGATCTAGTTTTGTTTGTATTTTAAGAGTGACCAACAGGGCTTTACCTAGTTCTAGACCTAGTTGTCGGGGAAAACTCTAAATAATTATACTAGTATAACACAAGGGTAGGCCCAGATGATTTTCTTGTTTGAAAATGGCAATCGCACCGAGATTTTTTTACACAGAGGGACTTATACAATGTCTGAGGCCCAAAAAAGGTTTTGGTTAAAAAAGGATTGGGTCTTACACTCTATTAGAGGCCCATGAGTAATTTTAAGAAAAAGAATGGGGCTTACAACTCAGGGAGAGGCCCAAGTGGTTTTATTTTAAACTGGCGATCGCGCCGAGATTTTTGAAACACCGTGGGTCTTATACAATGACTGAGGCCCAAAACTATTTTGGTTTCAAAGAGGGATTGGGTCTTATACTCTATTAGAGGCTCATGAGTGTTTGAAAAAGATTGATGAGGGTGGAATTAATCAAAACCCTAATTTTGTTTAAAAATTAATAAAAATTATTGAAAACATGTGAAAAATGAGTGGTGATCTTGGATCAATGTTTCAAAAATCATGTTTTTATCCATAAAATGATTAAGAACCATTCAAGTTTGGAAAATCAAGAAGGAAACAATATTTTAAATGTTAAAAAAGAAATAAAAATTAATTTTTTGCAAAAATATCAAGTATATGAAATAAATAATATTTTTGGAAAATTTTTGTAAAATAAAATATTTTAACATTTTTGTGAATTATTAAAAAAAGAATAAACTCAAAATCATTAAAATTCAGAGAGAATTTAATTTTTGAATCAATTAAATAAAATCACAAAATTCAAATATTTGAATTTTTGAAAAAGGGCGCCAAGAACACCCAAGAACACGCGCGTGTTCTGAGTTTTGCCCAGATTTGCATTTTCTCATCAATCTCACTGAATACTTGATAAAATCATACAATCCACGTATCAAACTACTCGTTTTCACCTCATGATCATGTCTATGGTCTTTAATTTCATTTATTTTAAGCATGGAATAAGAAATCAAAGAGAAACCTCAAGAACCCTAAATTCTGCATGAAGGCTCAGAAATTCCACACACGATTCATACAAAGCAATTAATTAAGGGGAAACATTCCATACATGATTATGAACATATGGCAAAATTATTGTGCGAGGAAATATGCATGAATCATGAGAAGACCAAGTTGAGGCTTACCTCTTGCAGCTGGTGATCGTGTTTTGGGTTAGAGGTGTTACAGCTTGGTTCCAATGATGTGGACAACTTCCCAAGGTGCTATGGAGTGTGTCTGAATGCTTGGAGTGGATTGAATTAAGCTGGAACTTGATTTGGCACCTCAACTGCAAATCTGTCAAAGGCTTGTGCAGATGGCTGGTGATTTTGAGAATCTGGTGTTCCAGATGTTGTTTAAGTGTTTGGATCACTTCTATATGATGTTTATGAGGTGTGTGTGTGATTGGTTTGGTTGGAATTGCTCTCAAACTCAAAACCCGATAGTGGCTTGCTTTAGAAGGCAAATTTGGAAGTGAAAGTGTGATTTTGAGAAAGGCAAGTGTTATAGGCCTTTGGTGTCCTCAAACTGATCAGAAATGAGGTCTATTTATAGTGTGTCAAGTTTGTTTTGCAAGGAATAGGGAATGACAACTGCAGCAGGCCTTTGGCCAATGTGGATCAAATGGAATCTCAAGTCTCCTCTAGCCATTGACTTGAGATTAGAGCATAGACCTATGGTTCTCTGATTCAAGGATAAGGCTTGACTAAAGTGTTTATCTTTGCTCTGATATATGCCACCTCTAAGCATCCATTGAATGCTCCAAAACAAAATTGGAGTCTTGAGGCATCTTTAGCTTTTAGGGGTGTCAAACCTATCTGTAGTTCCAAAGACTTGGGAGGCTTATGGATCAATGTTTGTTCCACCTTGGTCTCCCCCTGAGGTGTGCAGATGGATAAACTTATTTGTTGTTTGCACAGATTGATTAAATCGAGCCCTAATGTACAAATCTGCCTTGCACAGCAGTTTGCAGTAAGGCATGTTGCAGCTGTCATATCTTCTAGCTCATATGGAATTTGATGGAGTTCTTGGACATTTTAGAAAGCTGATATATCCTATTTCAACATGATGTCCAATTTTGTTTTTGATCCAACTTGAATTACAATGAAAAATGCCTCTACATTTGGGAAAAAATAAGGCAGATTCTGACTTAGTGAAAATTTCACTAAGTGTTGGAAAAATGTTACTTTTGTAGTTTCAGCCATTTTGATCACTCCATAACTTAAAATCCACGAGGAATTGGAATGAGGTGTAGTTGACACTTTTAAAGTATTCCATGAGAGCTACAAATCTAGCTTTGGACCATCCAAAATGGTTGCTTGGATCTCAAGTTATGATCCTTGGAAGTTGGTACCCTAGCCACTTTGTCCCATAGCTTAGAAAAATTCTAAGTTTTTTATGGTTACCCCTTTTACAAGTTATCCCACTATCTTTGATTTTTATTGATGAATGATGATTCAAATTACATATTAACATTGTTTTAGGGTTGAGGAACCATAATTGTGAAAAATCTAAAAAAGTCAAACTTGACTTTTGTGCACAGTTGACTTTTTATCAGATGAATCCCAAACTGTGCGACCCTTTATGAAATCAAGTCCTTGATCTAAATAAAACTTGATGGATATGTTCCATAGGTGTTATAGGGTGTATTGAATCATGTTCCAGGGTTTGGGAGCATGTCTTGGTCAAAAGTCAAAGGTACAATTGACTTTTTCTTCAAAACCCAAATGGTGGTTCGGAGGAAATTGAAACTTGTGGATCAAGCTTCTTGGATCAATCCATTGTTACAAATGGATCAATGTGGTTTATTAAAGACCCTCAAATCATGTCTTGAGGTCTTGGCTCATGTTTTGTCCCAAAAGTCAACTTAGGGGTGAATTAGGTCAAGAAACCCTAATTCCCAATTTTTGGTGAATGCAACCCCTGAGGCTAAATTGACTTGATGATTGGGTCCATGAGGTCCATTGGAGTATCTTGAGTTATATTTTGAAGCATTGGCTCATGCCCATATGAAGATTTTCATCTGGAGGCCCTGGTCGACCAAAACCCTAATTTGGTGACACTGACGATCTTGAGGCTTAATCCACTTGGAATGCTGCAACCTTGTGCCTGATTCTTTATGTGGGAGTCCTCTTGATCATTTATGTGTATTTGATAGGTTAGAAAATTTGAAGATCATGTCATTTCTTGATTGATCCTTTGTCTAAGGCTCTGAGAGGGCTTAAAACCCTAATGCTTGACTGCAGGGAATGCTCAACAATTCTTGAGGAGATTGATGGGGCATAAAGGTATATCCATATTGTGATGATGATTTGCACAATGATGGGAAATCTTAGTGGTCAAAATTTGGGGTATGACAGATGCCCCTATTTAATCTTCTTGGACCCGAAGTTGTGAATGGCGAAGGTATTCGGGCATTCGGGGTGTAACAGGATTAAATATCGGAATACCCAAAATTTTGACAGTGGTTATGAATGGTAGTTTACGCATCCTTCTTCTTTTGCTAAGTAATGATGCTTAGAAAAGGTAAAAACTTCCCCTCGACCCTGGTCTACAGCCATGGAACTGGTCTCAGTTTCTGAAATAAACTTCCCCTCGATCCTGGTTTCCTACCAAGGAACTGGTATCAGTTTCTTATGTAAACTTCCCCTCAATCCTAGTTTCCTACCAAGGAACTGGTCTCAGTTTCTGATATAAACTTCCCCTCGATCCTGGTTTCCTACCAAGGAACTGGTCTTAGTTTCTTTTGTCAATAAACTTTCTTGACAAGGGACGCTGTCTGTAGCGGTTTTTCTCAAACTTCTCGCCGAATTTTCCTGGGGAGATGCCATTTGATGGGAAAAAATTTTGGTGTCAGACTTGTTGGGGAACCCATTCGTCTGAGCTGCAGAGGTGTACAAACTTCTCTGTTGGAGACGCCATTTGTTGACTCTACTGGGGAAAACGAGTCTCTTGAGAGTTTGCTTTCTGCTTGGGGGTATTACATCATACTTTTCCTCGAGATCTTCTCGAAGAAATTCCATGTGATGTAATCTAGTTTGGAGGTGATGATGACCCTTTCGTCAGCGAATTTTCTGGAGAAAAAACTGTCTTATTGCCGAAGCTTTAATTAAGAGGCTTTCTCTGGGGATTTTCCTTAATCCGGGAAAGTGAAGATATCATCTTCAATGGCGAAGAGTGATGTTTGTCGAAAGTTTTCTTGCTTTTCAAAGGCTCAAGTTATCAAAGTGGTCGAAGGCCGTCTCTAATCCAGAGATAAATAGAGAGAGATTGCTTAGATGATTCACTTCCTGGCGAGGAAAGAACTGACAACTCAATTGACAAGAGGACTTTTATTACTAGGGGGTAAGACCGACTAGCGTGATAGTGATGCAATATTAATATGAATGTAAATCAATAATGCATGATGTATGTATGTTTATGCTGACAAAACTGACACGACATACAGACTAGCGGATGAACACGACTGGATACTCGACCACTGCTGGGGACGAAGAAGTACCATTTGGTTCAAAATAGCAATTCTGCATTGCTTAGGAGAGATAGTCCCTGGTGGAAAAACGTTGGTCGGGCTTAGGAGGTAAGAACTCGACCGGGGATATCAGATGGGAAAATCACATCTGATACAGTTGATCCTTCATTCAGGCGTACTGGTTTAGAAGGATTACTTTGATTATGCACTTTGAAGTTTAATCGCTTTTGGAGTAGCGATCGATGTTCTTTCGATGTTTAACAGTCAAAAGAATTGCCATCTTTATTTTAAAAGCATAAAAAGTTTGACAAGTAAATTCATTTTTGTTTTATTTCAAGAATCGTTGATCATATTAAAATGTCATTTTATAAAGCTAAAACAAATAAGAATTGCAAACAAAAGCACTAAAGCTCAAATTTTATTGATAGGATGGAAATCAGACAAACTCATGATTCCATGGAGCATTTACAAAGTTAGAAAATGGTAATTTAAGGGAAAAGGGCTGCATTGAAACATAACGACCGCTATCCTTCTACCATCTTTGAATTCTGGACATCCTGAGCTTCCATCGAAGATGACCTTGACTGGAGTTTTTCCTGATGGATGGCATGACTGCTGCTGGAGGATTTGCCCCTATGCTGGACGTAGTTACTTGCCATTATCCCTAACTTTTGCCTGGATTGTACTTTTGAGATTTTCAATCCATCAAGATGATTTGTGATTATGTCTCTAATTTTTTCCTGGACCGCCCTTTCGGATTTTCAATCCACCGAGACGTTTTTTTAATTTAGGCGAAGTATTTCTTGACTACATCAACATTTGTGGGGTAGGCAAATTCTTCTCCATCCATGGTTGCGAGTCTCAAGGCGCCGCCTGAGAAGGCTTTCTTGACCACATAGGGGCTGTCATAATTCGGGGCCCACTTGCCCCAGGAATGATTGTATCTTCTTGAGATGTGTTGGCGGTACATGGATCTTGTCTGAGTATATTTGACACTTGTGACACCTCCTCATGTACTTGTAGCAGTCGGATTCCATGGTCAACCAGTAGTACCCTGCTCTTAGAATTTTTCTCGCCATTGTGTGTCTGTTGGCATGAGTGCCAAAGGATCCTTCGTGAGTCTCTTTTATCAACATGTTTGCTTTTAGTCTGTCTACGCATCAGAGCAAGACCATGTCAAAATTTCTCTTATAGAGTGTATCACCGCTCAGGAAGAAGTTGCCTGCCAATCTTCTGAGGGTCTTCCTGTCTTTTCTTGATGCCCCGGGTGGGTACTCTTGTTTCTGAAGGAAGCACCTGATATCGTGATACCAAGGTTTGTTGTCTATGACTACTTCAATCGTGAAGATGTAAACGGGTCGTTCTAGGCGCATTATGTTAACCTTAGGTATGTCGTTCCATTGACCTACACTAATCATGGAGGAGAGAGTGGCTAAGGCATCAACCATGTGATTCTCTTCATGAGGGACGTGATGAAACTCGATTCGGTTGAAGAATGGTAACAACCTTCTCGCGTAGTCTTTGTAAGGAATCAATCCTGATTGGTATGTGTTCCAATCTCTTTTGATCTGATTGACAACCAGGGCTGAGTCGCCATATACATCCAAGTTTTTGATCCTTAAATCAATTTCTTCTTCGAGACTCATGATGCAAGCTTCGTATTCGGCCTCATTGTTTGTACACTTGAACATCAGTCGGGCGGTGAAAGGAATGTGGATACCCTGAGGTGTTATGATGATTGCCCCAATTCCTTTTCCATAATGATTGACATCTCCGTCAAAGATAAGTCCCCATTGGGAACCTGGTTCTGGCCCTTCACTGGGTAGCAGTTCATCGCAGTCTTTCATTTTCAAATACATGACATCTTCGTCTGGGAAGTCAAATCCGACTGGTTCCTGATCGTCAATCGGCTGATGAGCCAAATAACCGGCTAAAACACTTTCCTTAACGGCTTTCTGAGCGTGGTTCTCGATGTCATATTCTGATAACAACATTTGCCAACGGGTAATCCTTCCCGTGAGAGCAGGCTTTTCAAAGACATACTTGATTGGATCCATTTCGGAGATTAACCAAGTAGTGTGACGAATCATATATTGGCGAAGACGTTTGGCTGCCCAAGCCAGAGCACAACAAGTTTTCTCAAGCATAGTGTACCGAGTTTCACAGTCAGTGAACTTCTTGCTCAAATAGTAGATGGCAGACTCTTTCCTTTTTGTTTCGTCTTGTTAGCCAAGTACACAACCTATGGAGTCTTCCAAGACTGTTAGGTAGATGAACAGTGGCCTTCCTTCCACTGGAGGTGATAGAATCAGTGGGTTCAACAGGTATTCCTTGATACTATTGAAGGCGGTTTGGCAATCTTCTGTCCAAACGCAGTCCTGATTCTTTTTGAGTAATTTGAAGATTGGCGCACATGTTGCGGTCATGAGGAATATAAATCTGAAGATTGACGATGAACCCCAGCAGTTTCCCTGAGCGAACACCAAATGTGCACTTATTGGGATTCAAGCGGAGTTTGTACTTTCTCAACCGCTCAAATAGTTTTAATAGGTGGCTCACATGCTCCTCTTCTGTTTTAGATTTGGCAATCATATCATCGACATATACCTCAATTTCTTTGTGTATCATGTCATGAAACAGAGTAGTCATGGCCCTTTGATAGGTTGCCCCGACATTTTTTAAATCGAACAACATTACCTTGTAACAAAAAGTGCCCCATGGGGTGATGAAGGAAGTTTTCTCCATGTCTTCCGACGCCATTTTTATCTGATTATAGCCCAAGAATCCATCCATGAAGGAGAAGACTTTGAACTTTGCTGTACTGTCTACCAGCATGTCTATGCGCGGTAAGGGAAAGTCATCATTTGGACTTGCTTTGTTCAGATCCCTGTAGTCTACACACATTCTGACCTTTCCGTCCTTTTTCGGAACTGGTACTATGTTGGCTAGCCATTGAGGATATTATGATGTAGCGAGGAAACCCGCATCAATCTGTTTTTGTACTTCCTCTTTGATTTTGGTGGCCATGTCCGGGTGAGTCCTTCTTAACCTTTGTTTTACCGGCGGACATTCTGATTTTAACAGTAGATGATGTTCCACGATGCTGGTATCCAACCCTGGCATATCCTGATAGGACCAAGCGAATACATCGGGAAACTCTTTGAGAAGCTTTGTCAAACTTTCTTTGACGGTTGGACTGAGCAGTGCCCCAATCTTGACCTCTTTTCTCTCCTCCTCTGAACCCAAGTTGACTGTTTCCAACGACTCTTTGTGAGGTTTGATGGACCTTTTCTCTTGTCTGAGTAATCGGGAGATCTCTTCTAGAATTTCGTCGTCATCTTCTTCTTCAGCCTCAAATACCGGGAATTCAAAGTTGGGAGAAGGCATTGGATCGTATGTTTCAATGGGGTTTAAAACAAGCAATCTGCATGACGTGATGATTTGTTTTTAGAAGAGATAGAGAGAATGCAAGAGTGCGTGCAGTGTATTTTCTGAAAAATGCTTGTTTTTATTATTTGAGTTGTTTTTTAGGGTTACCATTTTCTAAAAAAGAGAAAAGAGAAAACAACAATAAATGCGAAAATTGCAGAACGATGTTATTTTATTTATGATCTTGTCGATTCTTGAAACTACAGCCCTATAAAATAAAACTCTGTCGCTTTGGGCGAAGCGAAGAGGTCCATTTATAGAATGTGATCCCTATCAAAACATTTGTTTCACCTGGACAAGGTGAAAGGTTAAGATAAAGACGATAATTACTTGGACTTAGGAACAACTTTTGGAACGTTGACTGCAACCCATTGGCGGCGAACTCCTCGGTGAATCACAAAGTCTAGTACTTTCCTTCTTGATTTGTCTTTAGAAATAAAGCTGATTTCTGGTGGAGCAGGATCGTTGGAAACTGTCTCCCAAGCAGAGTTGTCGTAGGAGGATTCCTCAGCCGTATCTTGCACAGTGTTTGTACTCTCAGGTAGATCTCCCCACCCAGTTGGCTGGATGTCTTTGAGCCTGATATGAGAGCTTTCGGGAGCAGTGTACTTAACCAGGTAATCGAATTTTCCACTCGGTTGTCCTAAGGTGTCCCACACTTCGTTGGAATTGGAGGTGTCATCCCTTTCGATGACGTTAACCTCAGGAAAAGCGTAGTTGATGAACTCTAGTCCGACAAGCTTTGCAAATTCATCGTCGTGCTGGGTATTTTCTGAATACCCTGAGTGTTGATCCCATGACATGGTGGGGACGCATGTATTCTTTTCAATGATGCTCAGCTGATATGCATCGTTGGGCTTACTCTCTTGCCCCGAGTCTCCTGGGTACGGCTGCCAGATAGTCAGGCCATCCATTGGGCCATAGTAGTCATGGTCAAAGTTATCTTTTATCAGAGTGTCCTCCTCTAATGAGTTAGGTGGAGCACGACATCCTTCTGGATCACAATTTCCGTATATCATTTTGACATCTGACCTCGGTATAAATCTCGAACTTTGTGCCAGAAAGCAAAATGGTGTAGGCACCGCTTCCCGAGACATATAATCGCCCTCGTTAAGATATGACTTCCATTCTTCACCTGTATCAGAGGAATCTCCCTCGTTGATGGTATGTACTTCTTGAGACACTGGGTGAAGAAAACCTCCACTGTGGAAGAAGTCCTGAATGGGATAAAGACTTTCATTGTTAGCAGCAGTCTGGGTACAGGTTGAAGAAAAACCAAGACCTTTCTTTGTCTTGTTATCAGTAGGAATGACAAGCTGTGCCCATCCTTTTGTGTTGTTACTTTTGATCACTTCGAGAGCATCTTTGTACGAGGAAATAGACGTTCCTCTTTCTGATTAGTTGTCATTGCTCACCGAAAGTGCTTGGAACTGGTTTCCAACAACCTCCTCTGGCTCTACACAAGTGGACGATGATAAGTTACTCATGATCAAGGCTTCTTCTCTACAGACTATGACGAGTTGGTCGTTCTTGACAAACTTTAGCTTTTGGTGAAGTGTCGAAGTGACTGCCCCAGCCTAGTGTATCCAAGATCTTCCTAACAAATAGTTGTATGCTGTCCAGATGTCCATGACCTGCAAAGTGACTTGGAAAGTGTGGGGACCGATAGTTATGGGAAGGTCGACTTCGCCGATAATTGTTTTTCGGGATCCGTCAAATGCTTTGACGATGACCTCACTGCCTCTCATCGGAGATCCTTTGAATGATAGTCGTATTAGAGTGGACTTCGACATAACATTCAGAGTCGATCCGGTGTCAACCAGTACGCTGGCTAAAGCATCATTTTGGCAGTTGACTGTAATATTTAGCGCCATGTTGTGACTTTTGCCTTCTTCTGGCAATTCCTCATCACTAAACCCCAAGTTGTTGCAGAAAGTGATGTTGGAGATGATACTGTCGAATTGTCTTATTGACACATCTTGTTCCACAAAGGCCTGCTCTAAGACTTTTTGTAGAGCCTCCTTGTGAGCCTCGGAACTGAGTAACAAAGATAACACTGAGATTTTTGAAAGAGTTTGCAACAGCTGGTCAACAATGTTATATTCACTCTTCTGGATGAGCTTCAGCATCTCATCGCTGTTCTTTGAAAGGTCGAGATCACTAGACTGACAGACTGGTTGATCAGGAACTTCCATTTGAGGTTTCTTTTCTCTGGTAGGTTCTCCAACTCCTCGGTTGAAGATTCGACCACTCCGTGTTACTCGACTGATGTCTGCAGTATTCACGACGGAGGGTAATGGAGTTTCCTTTCCATTCTCGATTGTTGTTGCACTGTATTTGTAAGGGATAGCCTTAGTTGATTCATACGGTAATGGTCTCGGTAGATAGATAACTACAGGAGCCTTCTGATTCTTCTAACCATTGTAAGTAATTTCAATCAGTTCCTGGTTGGGAACTTTCGATTCGTCAAGTAAAGGGATGATGGTACAAACATCTTTGGTCCTCTTATGATCAGAGATCACGCCAACATCTTTGATTCGATCAGCGACAAAGTCTGGCATCAAATTGGTTGACCCAAAACTTGGACACGATCGAATCTCTTTGTGGTCCAACTGATTCTGAAGGGCTGCTCGCACGAGGTAACATCCTTGATTATCTTTAGAGCAATCTCTACAGTGTTCATAGTTGTGTGGTGGCACCCGGCCACGTCCGCTCTGTATGCAGTGTAACCTCACTAGATTTGTTGCCATTGACCGAACATCCTGACTTTGATGCCTAGTAGGGTTCCCATTAATCATACTGACTTATTATGTGTCTTCGTCTAAATAGATCGGAAGCCACCAGTGGTTTAACAAGTGTTGCAAAATTCTTTGAATGAGAGTGCATCCTTGGTCGCTATCACGACATCCCTTACAGTTCTGATAATTATGCGAAGTCAGAAAACCGAGTCGGACTTGCTTAGCATGTAACTCTACCAAGCTGGTATTCATCAAGCGAATATCAAAGATTTGAATCATATTCACTTGATACTGATTTCTATCGCGGTAATCCTGAATCCATCCAAGATCCATCTAACGCTAGAGGGCCTCTTGTACAAAAGAGCATCCCTGATCGTTTATTGAGCAGATAGGACAGGAATCGTAGTCGTGTCGTGGCAGATTATGATGTTGGCTTTGCCTTGAGTGCATTACCACCAAGTTGACATTCATTGCACGGATGTCGTGATTTTGAATGATGTTGGAATTTGTATAAGTCATGTTGACTTCACGAATTCGGTGATCTTGGATCCATCCGAGATCCATCTGTTCCTGTAGAGCTGATTGCACCATAGAACACCCTTGATTATTCTTAGAGCAGATATCACACTGGTGATAGTTATGAGGTAGTACATGACCATATCCGCTCTGTCTGTAATGCATCTTGACCAGGTTGGTTCCCAATAAGAGTACATTATGAATTCGATAGTTGTGCTTAGCCTCTTCCTCTATCAAATTTACCGTAGCTTTCTCGTGTTGAGGCAACGGGTTCGTCTGAACATTTGGATTTGTATCCTTGAAGGATAAGACCCCACTCCTAACAAGCTTCTGCACATCGAATTTAAAGTTGAGACAGTTTTCTATGTTATGCACTGGTCCTCCTTGATGGTAAGGGCAAGTGTAAGTTCTTGTAATTGGCTGAAATTTTGTTAAAACAATGATGATGTCATGGTTGATGCTGCAACATGAGCTTCTAGCATTATTGATATGATTAGGTAACATTCAGGTTGTTAAAGATGTAAGGGTTGCAGCTGTATGCTGATGTTACACCTGATGTCGTGACATCAGTAGTGGACATCAGGTCTGAGATGTTTAGGGTTGCACATGGTTTTGGTTTAATGAAATATTTTGCTGAAGAAAATCAGAGATTACAGGCAAATATCATGGGAGATATATTCTGTTGCAATCATGTGTGAAGAAGATTAGTTTGTTGCGAATTTAATGCATAAAGATATGGAGAATATTTAGAGTTAATTGAAGATTTAATTGAAGATTTGATTGAAGATCTATTTAGTAGCAGAATCTGTTGCATATTGGGAACAGAAGATTTGATATGTTTTAAAGGCCCACATCCAGTTGGGATTATATTATAAATAGAATGCTTGTAACCTAAGAAAAGGTACGGGTCCAAGATGTAGATCTTTGGGGCTTAGTCTAAGTCAACCACTCAGGTTGTGAGATGGTCACTGTGTTCTTACTCAGAAACCTGTAGGTAATGAGTTTTGTATTATTCTTGGAGGAAGCTTTGAAGCAACTCCAAGGTGTGTCTTTGAAGTGTGTCTTCTAGTTTTCTGTGTTAGAAAAGTTGTTGGTAAACAAGCTGTTGATGCAGTGGCGGAGTTGTTGACTGCTAGACATCATTGCGATGATTGGGAGTGAGATGGAGTCTCTTACCTAGGGAGGACTTAGGTAGAAGGGTCATTGGGTAGTGATTAAATTAGGTAGATTGTCAACTGACCTGTTGAGTCTGTAATTTGATACTACTAATAGTGGACTTCCTTCCTGGCTTGGTATGCCCCCAGATGTAGGTTATTGAACCGAACTGGGTGAACAATCCTTGTGTTGATTTACTGTTACTATTATTGCCTTATTCATACAGCAGATTGCGATGTTGTGACATTGCTCGAGACATCACACATCTGTACCAGAATTTCAATTGGTATCAGAGCAGGCATCCTGTCTGTTTCTGGATGAGATCTTGGGAAGATAATTTCTGGTTCATGAGCAAGGAAGAGAGTTGTTTGAATGATCCCTTGGAGTGAAGGTTGGACTATCCATGATAAAGCATTGTTGGCACGTGGTTTATGCTGATAGTGTGCAAGGATTTTTGAGTAGTGGCTGAAGGTTGTTGAGGAGTTGTTATGTGTTCTGCTGCATGGTATCTGATGTAACCCTAATTGGTCCTTGTTTCTCTGGTGGTGAGATAGTCTCGTAGAAAGACATGAGGGTTTGGTCTCCTCAGCAGGATACTCTATGATGTTGGAGGATAAGCAAAACAACTTCAACCGTTTGGTTAGAAATGCCAAAGATACTTGAGGATTATCACATATCTTTGTTTTGGGAAAGAAGTGATCTAAAGGTGAATGGATCTTCTAAAGACTGTTTGACATGGATGGATTAGAAGAAGATTATATTTCAAGTCAGATGTTGAAGACCAATCTGTTCAGAACAGTGATTCCTTCTAGATGATGAAAGAAGAGGGTAGAGCCAAAGCAAAAGAGTATCACTGTCAAATCTTTCATGCGGGAGTGAAGATCTTGATAAGTTATCTCTTAAGCTTAGGAGTGGTGACCTAATTAGGAGGATCTTTCTGGTTATGATATAGTATATCTGAAGATACTTGAACTGGAGGAAGCTTCATCAAGAAAGAAGCTGAGCTTGATTTGCTCTCATGTGTTCCCTACAAGAAGATTTGTGTGGATTAATATGGTTGCAGTCTCCAAAGCCATAGCAGTTGTTTAATGTGATGTAGACTGATGTCGGAACTGATGTTGAAACATCATTTCAGTTCTTTCCTTTCTCAGCCAAAGAAAGTTAGTTGTGCTCATGGTGAAGTATCAGGTCAAGCCATTTACCTAATTTGAAGTGATCAGTGGTATGGATTAGCAAAAGAGGGATCTACTAGTGCCTCAAGTCTGCAGGAAAAGGGTGTCAGACCAGATTAAATGTTGTTTTTTGTGATAAATAGATTGACAATAGTTGAGTATTTGTCTGCTTTTGATAATGTGGTGCATTCAACTAACGACAATATACATTGACGGGAGACTATGTATATGTCTGAGGTAAAAGTGCAGGACTGCAGAAGGATTGAGAATTTACTTTTCTCTATGTGGCTGTTTTGGAAGTATTTTCAAGGGTTAAGCACTTGGGAGTTGAATCAACTGGTGGAGTTGATTGGTGTCTATGGAGTTTCATCCAAATTATTTGGGAAGAGTTTGGATTATGAGAGGCAGATTGATTGTGGAATGTTGATGACATCCAAGTTGCTGGCTTTAAGGCTGAAAGATATGAAGACATCACATCATGATGGTTATAGCTTGGATCAGGTTAGAGCATGGTGTTTGCTCTGGTTGTGAAGGTCGAGGATAAGTGGCAGTTATCTCTGGCTTTCTACTGACGGCTCTACTAAGGGAAGTGACTTTCTTTAGTATTGTTATGGGGTAGTCTTGGACTACTTATTTTCTGAAGATTTAGATGTGGTGGGTTTGAAGTCTTTGGAGTTTCTAAGCAGGATGGAGGTTGTCTACTCATACTTGATTGTTGAATCAAGTCTATGAGAGCATGGAAATCTGTTTCTGCAAAGGGAGGAGGTTCTTCTGAGTGGCAGAAGGAAGAGCTGAATTCAACAGTTGGATATTCTGACATCTAGCTTAACATCAGGAGTCTCAGCTGGTGATGTGGCACATCAGCTAATGATAGGGTGATCTACAAATATGAACAAAAGGATGCTTCAAAAAGATCGTTCTCATGGCAGTTTGCGGAAGCTGCAGGAAGGAGAAGATGTTACATGACCATGACTTAGGGAGTCTAAGTGTTTTTGCTTTTGAGCAAGTGGAACATGTGAATTGAAGATCAAGTTTCCTTGGTGGATCAAGATATCTTTGTGAGAGTTCTGACAAACATAAAAAGGGTCAAAATGTGGCATTTGGTTATTTTCATATGAGGATTCATGAATGAGGTGATCAAACTGTGGCATTTGGTTGATCTCAGAAGTGGATTCGAAGAATCAAGATAATCAGAGTGTGGCAGCTGGTTATTATTAAGGATTGTCTTGGAACTAGTCACTCTTGGGCAAAAGGGTGATGAGTTGAAAACTCAAGGAGATTATTCTTGAAGGTGGATGAAAGGTTAATACTCTAGTTCTGTGGATTACTATGCAATAGTAAGTTCAGTTGGTGGAACATATCAAGAAACATGGTGATGATATCTTGGTGTGTGGTAAATGTTCTAACTTGTGTTGGGACATTATCTGGTTGAATATCCTTGGTGAAGGATGATTTTGTTCTGGTTTTGAAGCTTGGTGCCTACATTATGCCTAAGGAGCGTCTACATAGTCATACGGGAGGATGATGAAGTAGAAGGTCTACCTTGGATGAAGAATGTAGTGAAGACTGAAGTAGCTTGATATTTGAAGATGACAACCTGAGGAAGCCTTATCAGCTGAATGTATCAGAAGTATATCCTCTGCTGGTTGTTTGTAAAGACCTCGTTGGGAGCTTGGCAGTTGTCTGATGTGTGGAAGGATGTCAGTTTTCTGAATTGCGTGAGAGCTTATTCCTCTCTGTTGTGATCAGGTGGTTGTGATGCCGAAGATGTGAGCTGTTATGTCCTACATGATGTTACAACATCCTTGTCTGGTGTGAAGGTCTGGGAATATACGTATGAAGTTGGAAGAATCAGAATTATTGATCTGATCAGAAGGACTGTGGTTAAGGAGGGTCCTTATCTTGTGGCGCAAGTGATCTAAAGACAATTGTTATGGAATATGTGAGAAATTCCAAATCAAGTGTGGCGTTTATATTGGACTTGGCAGACCATGTATCTTAAATAAACATGTTGAAATTATGCTCAACAAATACAAGAAGTGGCAGTTCTTAATGTTGAGATTGTGGCAATTTCATTGTGTTTTTATCTGGTGTCAAGTATTCATCTTCATAAGGAGCATTAGGTGTTTATGTCAGGGGGAGTTAAGGCTGTTGCCTATGGTCTATTACTGCAAGGGTGCAGATTGTTGTGAAGATTGCGCAGAGCGGTGTCAATAAACATGATGGGACATGTTCCTAAGGCTGGTATGCTAGTGCTTATGAGAAGGTTGAAGAGCAGAATTGTTGTATTTGGGAAAAGTTATTTGGAGGAATCTAGAAGAGATTGTGAGTTGTGCTGATCAATAAATGTCGTGCTTGTGGTTTGGAATCTTTCAAAGTGTCTTGGGTTGATAATATTGTGAGTCAACAGACAATGTCTGATAAGATGTCAGAACATGGTATAGGACATGTTTTTCTTGAGCCAAACAAGGAAGTATTTTTTTGGACGGTGGTGTAAGGATAAAGTAGAACACGTGGCTTCGACTGTGCATGGAACTGTTTTGGCACAATTAATGGTAAAAATCAGTTAGGAAACAATAAAAGTGGTCAAGACTGTTTTGGATGATAAACATTGAATTTGAATGGAGTTTTTAGTGCCTAATATAGCGTTTCTATGACCAAGAACCTTGACTATTCAAAGCTCGGTTATTCCAATGTAACTGATCAGCTATTTATAGGGGTTATTTTGTTCTCCTTCAGCCAGTGAGCATGCTTGTTTCATGAGTCCTATGGCGTTTGTTCGTTTTTGGGTAAGCACGATTTGGGTCTGGTTCTGTGAGGGCTTCTTTTGCCAATTTGTGGCTAAAAAGGGGGAGAAAGGAGAGAGTCTTGCTTAATGGTTTGCGCAGATGCTATGCCCGGAGTCTGCAGTTCCAGCTGTGGAAGAGGATGTCCTATCCTTAAGTTGGTGTTGAGTCTTTGTGACTTGTGTCCTGAGTTATGAACACAGTTGTGACTTGTGTTCTGAGTTACCTGGGTTGGAAGATTGGCACTTCTTATGTGTTATCGTGTGCCACAGGTCGACTGGGGGCGTCTGACCAAATATGGTGTGCAAAATTCTCTTATGCCACCATTGGTCTTTGATGTCTAGACAAACATTTCTTTTCTGGAGGAGTCTTCTACATTTGTTCTGGGTCTTACCTGGAAGGAAAAAGAAATGTGTTGTGTTGAGGGGGAGTGTCAGATATCTTCTTCCTCATATGCACCAATTCTTCAGGACTGTCTTATTCTTAGGTCCTGATGTGCTGCCTGGAGTTGCTGTTATATGCCTAACATGATGTCCTAACATCATTCAAAATTAGCCAAGAAGATGATTCTCCATGGATGCAGTACACACCAGCTACTGTTTTTATTGTTAGGATCAGATGACTTCTAACAGTAGTATAGGGTTGAAATTGCTGCTGTAATTTGAGTTGTAATGTTTATATATGTGTTTTAGCCAAAATTAGCCAAAGGGGGAGATTGTAAGTTCTTGTAATTGGCTGAAATTTTGTTAAAACAATGATGATGTCATGGTTGATGTTGCAACATGAGCTTCTAGCATTATTGATATGATTAGGTAACATTCAGGTTGTTAAAGATGTAAGGGTTGCAGCTGTATGCTGATGTTACACCCGATGTCGTGACATCAATAGTGGACATTAGGTCTGAGATGTTTAGGGTTGCACATGGTTTTGGTTTAATGAAATATTCTGCTGAAGAAAATCAGAGATTGCAGGAGAATATCATGGGAGATATATTCTGTTGCAATCATGTGTGAAGAAGATTAGTTTGTTGCGAATTTAATGCATAAAGATATGGAGAATATTTAGAGTTAATTGAAGATTTAATTGAAGATTTGATTGAAGATCTATTTAGTAGCAGAATCTGTTGCAGATTGGGAACAGAAGATTTGATATGTTTTAAAGGCCCACATCCAGTTGGGATTATATTATAAATAGAATGCTTGTAACTTAAGAAAAGGTACGGGTCCAAGATGTAGATCATTAGGGCTTAGTCTAAGTGAACCACTCGGGTTGTGAGATGGTCACTGTGTTCTTACTCAGAAACCTGTAGGTAATGAGTTTTGTATTATTCTTGGAGGAAGCTTTGAAGCAACTCCAAGGTGTGTCTTTGAAGTATGTCTTCTAGTTTTCTGTGTTAAAAAAGTTGTTGGTAAACAAGCTGTTGATGCAATGGCAAGTTGTTGACTGCTAGACATCATTGCGATGATTGGGAGTGAGATGGAGTCTCTTACCTAGGGAGGACTTAGGTAGAAGGGTCATTGGGTAGTGATTGAATTAGGTAGATTGTCAACTGGTCTGTTGAGTCTGTAATTTGATACTACTAATAGTGGACTTCCTTCCTGGCTTGGTATGTCCCCAGATGTAGGTTGTTGAACTGAACTGGGTGAATAATCCTTGTGTTGATTTACTGTTACTATTATTGCCTTGTTCATACAGCAGATTGCGATGTTGTGACATTGCACGAGACATCACACATCTGTACCAGAATTTCAGTAAGTCTGATCTGCTTTGAACCAAAAAGGTGGATTTTCCGGTATTGTAAGAGGATACCTAGTTTGGACGTGCCCTTTGGCCAGTAGTAGCAGAAATAGTTCTGCGTACAACATTGGTATAGGGTCGAACCCTGGTGGTCGCGTTGTACGGTTGTTGTTGTACGGAGGATGAGCCTGTTGAAGAGGCTGTTATATCCTTTGCTGATATTGTTGTTGATTCGGTTGGCTTTGAGCAACCTGAGGTTGATACGTAGGAATAGGTGCAGGGTTGATAACAGGAGTTACAGCTGCTACTGGTTGGTACCATCGCCTTTTCTTTCCGAGAGAGATATTACCAATATCTTGCTCTTTTTTCTTAGGGAGAGCACTACCGTATCTTTTGGTATTGCCTGATGATCCAGCGTCTCTTACTAAACGTCCTTCTCAGACTGCCTCCTCAAGACGAACTCACATGCCTACCATCTCAGTAAAGTCACTGGGCGCACTGACGACCATTCTGTCGTAGTAAAATGAGCTCAAGGTTTTCAAGAAGATCTTTGTTATCTCTTTTTCCTCAAGAGGTCGACAAATCTGAGCGGCAATTTCACGCCATCTCTGGGCATATTCCTTAAAGGTTTCCTTATCCTTCTGTGACATGGCTCTGAGTTGATCTCTGTCCGGTGCCATGTCTAGGTTATACTTATATTGTTGAACGAAGGCAGTGCCAAGATCTCGGAAAGTGACGATCTTAGTGCGGTTTAATCCCATGTACCATTTGAGTGCGACACCGGTTAAACTATCTTGAAAATAGTGGATCAGTAGCTATTGGTTCTCTGTCTGAGTTGACATTCTCCGAGCGTACATCACCAAATGGCTTTGAGGGCAAGAGTTACCCTTGTACTTTTCAAATTCGGGCACCTTGAATTTGTGCGGAACTTTCACATTGGGGACCAGACAAAGGTCTGCAGCGTCCTTTTTGAATAGATCCTGACCGCGAATAGCTTGCAGTTCATTCTACATCTCCAAGAATTGTTCCTGGAATTCCCTCATTCTCGCGTCCATACTTTCGTTTCCCCCAGACGGTATCTGGGAAATCTGTCCTTCCGGGACAGTGTGTACCACGGGTAGTGGTATAGTCATACGGCAGTGACTCTTGGTGCTTCCCGAAATTTGTAACCTTCAAGAGTTATTGTCATGCCCCTAGCATCTTCGCTTTCCCGAAGTTTGTAACCTTCAGGCCCAGCGGGTCCTACTGCAGTTTCCTGATCTTCAGTGATCGGCGGAGTATATCCTTCCGGGATATAGTTGAGTGGCATGCCCCAGGGACGATCTTTAGGCATGTTATACCGAGGATCATACTTTTCCACTATGGGTGTAGATGTGATCTCTGAGATCACGATTCTTTGCTGTTGCATCTGGACTGCTGCCAGAGCTTGCATGTCATTGTGAAGCTTTCCCAAGTCTTCTTTCAGAGCGTCGAGTTCTTATCTCAACTCTTTGTTATCTTCCTCGAGATTATCCATCTTCTTTTGTTGACTGGCCCGAGTATTGTACAAATGAGATAGTTTGACTCTAGAATCGAGACACAAACGTGAGATTCGTAGGTAAGAAGAATGCATTATGTGAGAATGATGAATGATATGCAATGATTATATTAATTATTATTTTTGTTTAATCAAAATAAACTTCAACAATTGGATTGTAAATATCAAACAATGGGGGAACCCCATTTTATTGAATTCAAAGATTACGAAAATGGAAATACAGTAATTTACATAGTGCTGTAAAAGGAAATGTCTAAGCTAATGGATCCTGAGTCCTCTTTGAGGAGGGCTCAGGTGCTGGTTCTGGTATTTTCCTTTTCTTTGACCGGGGCTCTCGAGCCGTTGTCGGGTTGTTATTCCTTTGCCAAGTGAAAGGAGCGAGCAAATTCCTCTGGTCTTCTTGATTTTCTACAGCATGTTGCTCTAAAATTTTGATCAGAGCATATTTTTCTTTTAATAGTTGCTGTATTTTCTTACACTCCACATTGAGAATACAATACTTGTTCTTCCAAGACTTCTTCTCCTGTTGAACTCTGTTGAGAGTAACCTGAAGTTTTTCCATATCTGACATAAAATAAAGGACAGATTCCTTTAACAGAAGAACTTCTTGGCGAGGGTAAGGCATCCTCAGTTTGAGAGCTCTAGTTTGTACCCAGTGGAGATAAGGTTCCACAGAGACACAGTCCGATTTTCCTAAAGACTCTCTTCCTTTCCTATGGACATGTTTCCAGGCATGCACTATTTCAGTCTTTAGTGCCCTGTCGTTTTCTCCTTCCTTGAAGAAAAGACCTTCCAGATGAGCATTACGCGGGACATGCCTCATCGGGTATCCAAATTGACGACGGACTAAGACTGGACGATAGTTGATTCCTCCTTTAATTCCTATGAGGGGAACATTAGGGAAATTTCCACAACGGTCAATGATTCTTATCCCGTCATAGATTCGATTGTACCAATAGATGTCACAGTTGGTAAGAGACATGATTCTCTGTGACCAACGTAAAGTATTCTTAGGATCCCAAAATACAGCAGACTTGGGTAAGTGGGAAATGAACCATTTGTAAAGCAGGGGTACACAACACGTGATCATTCCTCTGTTGTACAAATTCCTTAAGTGTACATAATGATAAGCATCTGCGAGCAAGGTCGGTACAGGGTTTCCAATAAAAAAAATCTTAATGGCATTGATATCAACAAAGTCATCAATGTTGGGAAACAGAAATAACCCGTAGGTGAGTAAGACAAAGATGCTCTCGAAAGCAGTCACGTTCCCTATACTAGCAAAGTACATAACTTTCTTGATCAAAAATCGGCTGGTAAACCTTGGATTCCACCCTTAGTGGTCATGTGAGTGCTGACTTCTGACTCGTCCAAATAAATTGCTCTTGCAATGGTTTGATCCTTTGGAATTTCTTCCAGTCTAAAAAAGGGAGCTTGGTCAGTGATGGGTAAATCAGTCAGGTGAGAGTATTCCTCCAGTGTTGGTGCCAGTTGATAATCCGAGAATGTGAAACAGTGATAGACCGGATCATAAAACTGAATGAGCGTAGCCACTATTCCTTCAATTACACGGACCCTTAACAGAGACAGCAGTCCTCCGTACTTAGCTCTGAAAGCATCAGGGTTGGTGATCATCCTCGCCAATCCTCTTAAATCCTCTAGTTTTGGAACCTTGAAGGTGTACTTGTGAGTCTTCCTTCTACCAAAATCCATAACGCAATCTCCTTTCTCTGATATTTGCAATCATTGTCTTAGTTTAATTTGAAAAAGAGAGACTAGAAGAGAAGATTTTTTGTTTGATTAATATTTTTTAATGAAATGGATGCATGAATGCAGCACACAAAAACATAGAAAAAACATGGGGTCAAAGGCTCGATATCATGAAGTCATGGCTCTACCCATCCCCAAAGGTTATACTGGTGATTTTTGTACCTGTCCTCACAATCATTGACCCCTCTTGGGATAACAACAGTAGGTTGGTTCACCCGAGCGAGCTGTAGTATCTTAGAGTAATCTCAAATGAGGGTAGTATCGCGTGATAACTATTTTCGATAGCTTTCGCACTACAAAATAGTAACATGGTCTTATCCTATGAAATCCTCAGTTTCATAGAATACCACAATCGAACAATCTGCTTTCAACAACCGAAGTCGTATAGGCATTGAATCCGCAAAGGGTCTCTCCACTGATTCGATGGTCGATCAGGATCTCTTATTTGGGAGTCACTCCCTGTAAGATTACCCGTCTAGTGCCATCACTTATCTTAGGTGTATACTCAATCTTTCCAGATGCAGCATCACCCACAGTCCCATTAGCAGAAAAATAAACACGGATATCAATTAGGAAAAGCGATATATATATATATATATATATATTCATTCCTAAAACTAACATCCTATACCTCTTAAGAGCTATAATCCTAGTCCTATACAGACAATGACTCCCCAGCAGAGTCGCCATTTTACTGTAGGAAAATGGGGACAACGCCCCAAGGATCATTCTAAGGACTCCCCAGCAGAGTTGCCATTTTACTGTAGCGAGCGATTTTTGTCGGTGACGCAACCACCTTATCGCTGAAGTTTTCCTCACCGCAATAAGGAGGAGTGGGTGCTACTTTCTGATTTCTTATTTATCCCATGAAGCTGAAAGGGAAAGGAAAGCTATCTAAAACTAACCTTGCACGCGAATGTTTAACTGAACAAACGCTTTAAAGAGATTGGGGGTCCGGGGTCAGGTTATACAATGGGGAGTTGTCAATTACCCATCCAATATGTGGTTATCCATAGGATATTAGCTTTAAGTTTCGCTTTGTAATTGATGGTGTTTATCTGTTAATGGATTGGGAAAGTTTCTTGGGAAGTATGAGCGAGTGAGTGAGTTTTTGTTGATGTTCGGGTGTTTTTGGTAAGGTACTGGATCTAAGTTTTGATGTGAAGGTACTGGACCTAGAGTTTTTTATTAGTATGCTCGCTAAGATTTCACAATCTTATGCCTACGTATTCCCATTTAAACGAGACAGGGAAATCAGAGCAATCATAGTTCCTCCTATTCTAAGGGAGGAGAAAATGTTTTGGTGTCTTGTTCAAAGCCCAAGATTGAAGCTAAAAGTTTTTGACTGAGAGAGAATTTGTCATCTCTAGAGAAGGATTGTTGATTTTTTTTTGTGCCTTGATCAAAGCACAAAGTTGATGCTAAAAGGTTAATTGACTCAGCTAGGGGATTTCTTTATACAAAGCCTAAGAGGAGGCTAGAAGTTTGACTTTTCCGGGGAAAATGTTTTGTCTGTCTTGTACAAAGCCCAAGATTGAGGCTAAAAGGGATTTTGACTCCGCTGGGGAGGGTTTGTATGTGTCTTGTACAAATCCCAAGATTTGAGGCTGACCTTACTGGGAAAATCATTATACAAAGCCTAAGAGGAGGCTGAAATGAGTTTGACTCTTCTTGGAGAAAATCATTCCCCAAAGCCTAAAGGAAGGCTGGGAGGAAATGACTCTGTTGGAGAAGATATCTGTCCCAAGCTTAAGAGAGGGAGATTTATGTCTTGTACAAAACCCAAGATTGAGGCTAAAGGGGTTTGACTCAACAAGAGAGTGTTTTTATCTGTCCTGTACCAAGCCCAGGATGAAGGCTGGACAAGCTGGAGAAAGTATTCTACACAACCTGAGAAGAGGCTAGCTCCTGCTAGGGGAAATCTTTATACCAAGTTTGGATAAAGATCGACTCAACGAGAGAGTATTTTTATCTGTCTTGTACAAAGCCCAAGATTGAGGCTAAAAAAAATTGACTCAACAAGAGAGTTCGAAAAGGTGATTGACTCAACAAGAGAGTTTAACAAGTGATTGACTCAACAAGAGAGTCTAAAAAGTGATTGACTCAACAAGAGAGTCTGAAAAGGAGATTGACTCAACAAGAGAGTCTAAAAAGTGACTGACTCAACAAGAGAGTCTAAAAAGTGATTGACTCAACAAGAGAGTCTGAAAAGGTGATTGACTCAACAAGAGAGTCTAAAAAGTGATTGACTCAACAAGAGAGTCTGGAAAGGTTAGTTCCGCTGGGGAGAATCATTTGTACAAAGCCCAAGAGGAGGCTGACTTCGCTGAGGAAAGGTCATTACAAAGCCTAAGAGGAGGCTAGCTTTCTACTGAGGAAAGGTCCTTATACAAAGCCTAAGAGGAGGCTATCTTTTGCCGGGGATAATTGAGATCCCCAGGCAGGTCCAAGTGGGGAATCAAATCTTGATGAGGATTACAAAAGAGTTGAGATGTCAGATACCCTGAGGTTCTGATTTGGGATAGTGTTGACCCTGGTCGGGGAACTCTTATGAGAGAGGCTGGGTTTCTGCTGGAGATCGATCCAAAATGCCCGGGGTTTTTTCCTATAGTTGTAAGGAACTTGAGAATGTCTTTGAGACTCAAGGGGATTAGACTATCCAAGTCTACTGGTGGGGAAGAGTTTTATCTTTTGTATGATGCCCAAGAGGAGGCAACGACATTAAGGGATGAAAATCAACCTTAAAGTGGCCTGAGGTCTGACATTGGAAAGACTGCTCTAGCAAAGGATGACTAAGTTCTGTCTTATACCTTTAAGAGGTCGTCAGGGTCCTTGTATTAAGCCCAAGAGAAGGCATGAGAACTTCCATGAAGCCGAAGGGTCCTTGTACAAAGCCCAAAAGGAGGCGGGATGCTTTTAGGAAGCCTGTGGGTCCCAAACCAAGAAAAGTTCAAGAAATGCTATTCACCGAGAATATATCATTTAGTGAAAGTTCTGTGATTTGAAGAAATTCAAGAGATGCTATTCACCGAGAATAGATCAACTCCGGGGAGTAGAATTTCTTTGAAAATTTCTAGGGGTGACAACCTGAGAAAAGGTTCACGAAGAATACTGCCTTTCTCTTTGTTCCATATTGTTTAAGCCCAAGAGAAGGCAAGACTGTATCTGGAGATCCTATGGGTATCTAGTTTTGCTTGTATTTTAAGAGTGACCAACAAGGCTTTACCTAGTTCTAGACCTAGTTGCCGGGGAAAACTCTAAATAACTATACTAGTATATATACAATTGATATATGTCAAGTATGTAAGAAAAGGTATCAAAGAATACTAACCATGCGCAGCTTCCCACAATACAGTTATTTATATATGAAAGCGTATAAAAGAAAGCCGATAAAACTTACAGGTGAGCAAGCTTCCATGCTGTATTGTTAGTTGTTCACAGAAATTAAAGAAAGTTTTGATAACAATACATATATTTGAATCTAAATCAAAAGAGAATTGTTTTGAAAATATTGTGGGGGATTATACTCAAGGAGAGGCCCAAAGAGTTTGACAGTGACCGCACCATTGTTTTGAATATTGTACCGGGACTCATACAACGACTGAAGCCCAAAAAGGTTTTATGTACAACAAGGGTTGGATCTTATAACTCAAGGAGAAGCCCAGAGATTATTTACATAAAAGAAATGTGTCTTACAACACAAGGGTAGGCCCAGATGATTTTCTTGTTTGAAAATGGCGATCGCGCCGAGATTTTTTTTACGCAGAGGGACTTATACAATGTCTGAGGCCCAAAAAAGGTTTTTGTTAAAAAAGGATTGGGTCTTACACTCTATTAGAGGCCCATTAGTAATTTTAAGAAAAAGAGTGGGGCTTACAACTCAGGGAGAGGCCCAAGTGGTTTTATTTTAAACTGGCCATCGTGCCGAGATTTTTGAAAACACCGTGGGTCTTATACAATGAGTGAGGCCCAAAACTATTTTGGTTTCAAAGAGGGATTGGGTCTTGCACTCTATTAGAGGCCCATGAGTGTTTGAAAAAGATTGATGAGGGTGGAATTAATCAAAACCCTAATTTATTCTAAAATGGAATTAATTTTGTTTAAAAATTAATAAAAATTATTGAAAACATGTGAAAAATGAGTGGTGATATTGGATCAATGTTTCAAAAATCATGTTTTTATCCATAAAATGATTAAGAACCATTCAAGTTTGGAAAATCAAGAAGGAAAAAATATTTTAAATGTTAAAAAACAAATAAAAATTAATTCTTTGCAAAAATATCAAGTATATGAAATAAATCATATTTTTGGGAAATTTTTGTAAAATAAAATATTTTAACATTTTTGTGAATTATTAAAAAAAGAATCAACTCAAAATCATTAAAATTCAGAGAGAAATTAATTTTTGAATCAATTAAATAAAATCACAAAATTCAAATATTTGAATTTTTGAAAAAGGGCGCCAAGAACACCCAAGAACACGCGTGTGTTCTGAGTTTTGCCCAGATTTGCATTTTCTCGTCAATCTCACTGAATACTTGATGAAATCATACAATCCACATATCAATCTACTCGTTTTCACCTCACGATCATGTCTATGGTCTTTAATTTCATTTATTTTAAGCATGGAATAAGAAATCAAAGAGAAACCTCAAGAACCCTAAATTCTGCATGAAGGCTCAGAAATTCCACACACGATTCATACAAAGCAATTAATTGAGGGGAAACATTCCATACATGATTATGAACATATGGAAAAATTATTGTGCGAGGAAATATGCATGAATCATGAGAAGACCAAGTTGAGGCTTACCTCTTGCAGCTGGTGATCGTGTTTTGGGTTAGAGGTGTTACAGCTTGGTTCCAATGATGTGGACAACTTCCCTAGGTGCTATGGAGTGTGTCTGAATGCTTGGAGTGGATTGAATTAAGCCGGAACTTGATTTGGCACCTCAACTGCAAATCTGTCAAAGGCTTGTGCAGATGGCTGGTGATTTTGAGAATCTGGTGTTCCAGATGTTGTTTAAGTGTTTGGATCACTTCTATATGATGTTTATGAGGTGTGTGTGTGATTGGTTTGGTTGGAATTGCTCTCAAACTCAAAACCCAATAGTGGCTTGCTTTAGAAGGCAAATTTGGAAGTGAAAGTGTGATTTTGAGAAAGGCAAGTGTTATAGGCCTTTGGTGTCCTCAAACTGATTATAAATGAGGTCTATTTATAGTGTGTCAAATTTGTTTTGCAAGGAATAGGGAATGGCAACTGCAGCAGGCCTTTGGCCAATGTGGATCAAATGGAATCTCAAGTCTCCTCTAGCCATTGACTTGAGATTAGAGCACAAACCTATGGTTCTCTGATTCAAGGATAAGGCTTGACTGAAGTGTTCATCTTTGCTCTGATACATGCCACCTCTAAGCATCCATTGAATGCTCCAAAACAAAATTGGAGTCTTGAGGCATCTTTAGCTTTTAGGGGTGTCAAACCTATATGTATTTCCAAAGACTTGGGAGGCTTATGGATCAGTGTTTGTTCCTCCTTGGTCTCCCCCTGAGGTGTGCAGATGGATAAACTTGTTTTTTGTTTGCACAAATTGATTAAATCGAGCCCTAATGCACAAATCTGCCTTGCACAGCATTTTGCAGCAAGGCATGTTGCAGCTGTCATATCTTCTAGCTCATATGGAATTTGATGGAGTTCTTGGACATTTTGGAAAGATGATATATCCTATTTCAACATGATGTCCAACTTTGGTTTTGATCCAACTTGAATTACAATGAAAAATTCCTCTACATTTGGGAAAAAATAAGGCAGATTCTGACTTAGTGAAAATTTCACTAAGTGTTGGAAAAGTGTCACTTTTGTATTTTCAGCCATTTTGATCAGTCCATAACTTAAAGGCCATGAGGAATTGGAATGAGGTGTAGTTGACACTTTTAAAGTATTCCATGAGAGCTATAAATCCAGCTTTGGACCATCCAAAATGATTGCTTGGATCTCAAGTTATGATCCTTGGAAGTTGGTACCCTAGCCACTTTGTCCCATAACTTAGAAAAATTCTAAGTTTTTTATGGTTACCCCTTTTACAAGTTATCCCACTTTCTTTAATTTTTCTTGATGAATGATGATTTAAATCATATATTAACATTGTTTTAGGGTTGAGGAACCATAATTGTGAAAAATCTCAAAAAGTCAAACTTGACTTTTGTGCACAGTTGACTTTTTATCAGATGAATCCCAAACTGTGCGACCCTTTGTGAAATCAAGTCCTTGATCTAAATCAAACTTGATGGATATGTTCCATAGATGTTATAGGGTGTATTGAATCATGTCCCAGGGTTTGGGAGCATGTCTTGGTCAAAAGTCAAAGGTACAGTTGACTTTTTCTTCAAAACCCTAATGGTGGTCTGGAGGAAATTGAAACTTGTGGATCAAGCTTCTTGGATCAATCCATTGTTACAAATGGATCAATGTGGTTTATTAGAGACCCTCAAATCATGTCTTGAGGTCTTGGCTCATGTTTTGTCCCAAAAGTCAACTTAGGGGTGAATTAGGTCAAGAAACCCTAATTCCTAATTTTTGGTGAATGCAACCCCTGAGGCTAAATTGACTTGATGATTGGGTCCATGAGGTCCCTTGGAGTATCTTGAGTTATATTTTGAAGCATTGGCTCATGCCCAGATGAAGATTTTCATCTGGAGGCCCTGGTCGACCAAAACCCTAATTTGGTGACACAGGAGATCTTGAGGCTTAATCCACTTGGAATGTTGTAACCTTGTGCCTGATTCTTGATGTGGGAGTCCTCTTGATCATTTATGCGTGTTTAAGAGGTTAGAAAAGTTGAAGATCATGTCATTTCTTGATTGATCCTTTGTCTAAGGCTCTAAGAGGGCTTAAAACCCTAATGCTTGACTGCAGGGAATGCTCAACAATTCTTGAGGAGATTGATGAGGCATAAAGGTACATCCATATTGTGATGATGATTAGCACAACAATGGGAAATCTTAGTGGTCAAAATTTGGGGTATGACATGATAATGGAGAGTTGATGTTCTTGTCTTCTAAGCAAGTAGACGAACTCTTAGAAGACGAAGCCTTGATGTTTGCGCTATTTGCATCGTTGCAAGTTGATTGTGAAGCTGCGAGTGTCGAATTACCTGTAGTCTACGAATTCCCAGAAGTGTTTCCAGATGATATAAGTGATTTGCCTCCAGAACGTGAAGTAGATTTTGAGGTTGATTTGATACCTGGTACGAGTCTGGTGTCAATGGCTCCTTATCGGATGTCAGCTTCTGAGTTAAGTGAATTGAAGAAACAACTGGAAGAATTGCTTGAGAAAAAGTTTGTTCGACCGAGTGTTTCTCCATGGGGTGCTCCTGTGTTGTTAGTGAAGAAGAAAGACTGTAGCATGAGGTTGTGTGTTGATTATCGTTAGTTGAATAAAGTGACGATCAAGAATAAGTATCCACTTCCGAGAATCGATGACTTAATGGACCATCTAGTGGGCGCTTATGTGTTCAGTAAGATTGATTTGAGGCCTGGTTATCATCAGATTCGTGTTAAGCCAAATGATATTCCGAAGACAGCTTTCAGGATGAGGTATGGTCACTATGAATACATTGTGATGCCGTTTGGTGTATCCAATGCACCTGGTGTGTTCATGGAGTATATGAATAAGATTTTCCATGAGTATTTGGATAGGTTTGTGGTGGTTTTTATTGATGATATTCTGATATACTCAAAATCTGAAGAAGAGCATACTAAGCATTTGAGGACTGTGTTGCAAGTATTGAAAGATAAGAAACTATATGTAAAATTGTCGAAGTCTGAGTTTTGGTTGAAAGAGGTGAGTTTTCTTGGCCATGTGATTTCATGTGGTGGAATGGTTGTCGATCCTTCTAAGATCGATGTTGTGTTACAGTGGGAGACTCCAAAGTCTGCTACTGAGATACGAAGTTTTCTTGGGTTGGCAGGTTACTATCGCAAGTTTATAGAAGGTTTTTCTAGATTGGTGTTACCGTTGACGTAGTTGACTCGTAAGGGTCAGGCTTATGTGTGGGATGTTGCATGTTAAGAGATTTTTGTGGAATGAAGAAGAAATTGACGACCGCTCCGGTTTTGATTTTGCCTAATCCGAATGAATCTTTTATGGTGTATTGTGATGCCTCAAAGATGGGTCTTGGTGGAGTGTTGATGCAGAATGGACATGTTATTGCTTATGTTTCGAGACGATTGTGAGTTCATGAAAGGAATTATCCTACGCATGACTTAGAATTGGCAGCGGTGGTGTTCATGTTGAAAATTTGGAGACATTACCTTTTTGGCTCTAAATTTGAAGTGTTCAGTGATCATAAGAGTTTGAAGTACTTATTCGATCAGAAGGAGTTGAACATGAGGCAGAGGAGGTGGTTGGAATTGTTGAAAGACTATGATTTAGATTTGAATTACCATCCTGGTAAGGCAAATGTAGTGGCAGATGCATTGAGCAGAAAGTCATTGTATATGTCAATGCTTATGGTGAGAGAATTGGAATTAATTGAGCAATTTTGAGATTTGAGTTTGGTATGTGAAGAGACTCTTGACAGTGTGAAGTTAGGTATGTTGAAGTTAACTAGTGGTATTCTGGAAGAGATCAGAGTGGGACAACAATCTGATTTGAAGCTGGTTGATCAGGCAACTTTGTTTAACCAGGGTAATGGAGGTGAATTCCGGATTGATGAGAATGGTGTGATGAGGTTTAGAGACAGAGTGTGTATTCCAGACCCTCCCAAAATTAAGAAGAGTATTTTTGAAGAAGGACATCGAAGTAGATTGAGTATTCATCCCGGTGCTACGAAGATGTACCAGGATTTGCATAAACTATTTTAGTGGCCAGGTATAAGAAGGATATTGTTGAATTTGTATATGCCTGTTTGATTTGTCAGAAGTCCAAGATTGAACATCAGAAGCCTTTGGGTATGATGTAGCCATTGAATATTCCAAAATGGAAATGGGATAGCATTTCCATGGATTTTGTGTCGGGATTGCCGAAGAATGCAAGAGGAAATGATTTTATCTGGGTGATTGTAGACAGGTTGACTATATCGGCTCATTTCTTACCGATGAAGATTAACCATTCTATGCAGAAGTTAGCTGAGATGTACATTGAGGAAATTGTGAAGTTGCATGGGATTACTTTGAGTATTATGTTGGACAGAGACCCGAGATTTACGTCGAGGTTCTGGAAATGTTTACAAGATACTTTGGGTACTAAGTTGAGGATGAGTTCTGCATATCATCCGCAGACGGATGGCCAGACAGAGAGGGCTATCCAGTCTTTGGAGGATTTACTGAGGGCTTGTGTGTTGGATTAAGGAGGATCTTGGGATAGCCATTTTCCGTTTATTGAGTTCACATACAACAACAACTTTCATGCTAGTATTGAGTTTGCGTCGTATGAAGCTTTGTATGGAAGGAGGTGTAGAACTCCATTGTGTTGGTATGAATTGGGCGAGAGTGTTGTACTCGGACCTGAAATTGTGTAGGAGACGACTGAAAAGATTAGGATGATCCAAGAAAGGATGAAAGCAACACAGAGTCGTCAGAAGAGCTACCATGATAAGAGGAGGAAGGTACTCTAATTCCAAGAGGGAGATCACGTGTTTTTGAGGGTTACTCCGGTGACTGGCGTGGGACGAGCTTTGAAGTCGAGAAAGCTCACTCCATGTTTTGTTGGTCTGTATCATATGGATAGGGGAGGTAGCCTATTGGATTGCTTTACTGCCATCGCTTGCGAATTTACATGATGTATTTCACATGTCTCAGTTGAGGAAGTATATTCCGGATCCATCACATGTGATTCAGATGGATGAAGTACAAGTGAGAGATAATCTGACCGTTGAAGCATTACCTGTGCGGATAGATGGAAGAGAAATGAAGCAACTGTGGGGTAAAGATATATCTTTGGTGAAGGTGTTATGGGATGGACCAGTTGGTGAGAGTTGGACTTGGGAGAGCGAGGATCAGATGAAGGAGTCGTATCCGACTCTGTTTTCTTCAGGTAATTTTCTAAGATGAAAATTATTTAATGTGGGGGAGAGTTGTAACACCCCGAAATCAGTATACTATTTATTTAATTAATTTATTATAAATATTCATATTTCGGTGAATTTTGGTGAATTGTTGTGATGTCCGATGATTTATGTTGTGGGGTATTGACGATGTTAAGGGTGTGTTGATGATGTTAAGGGTATATGATTTATTAAGGATTATTTCGACAATAATAATAAAGGGATAATGTGACAATGTTATTTAAATAATAATAATTATTTTAAAATAAAAGGAAGGGATAAGTGGTAATTATGCGAGAATTAGTGAGGACAATGTTGGAAAAGTCAATTAGGGGTCCTAGGGGTAAGTAGGAAAAAAGGAGTTAGAGAGAAGAGAGAAGTCGTTCTTGATACGATTGAATTTTGGGGAAAATGCTCTGAAGAAAAGGAAAAGAACGCTAGGGCTCAGAGAGGTTTCGGAAGAACTCAGAGAGGAGAATTCATAAGCGATTTTCTAAGGTATAGGGAGAACCTTTTATCATTATATTTGATATAGGTGGAAATATGTGTGCTACTGGATTCTGTATGAGGGTGTGAGATTCGCCCCTGCTTTGCTGGGCGAAGCCCAGGCGAGCGAGTTGCCTCGTAGGGCGAAGATAACAGCGAAGCGAGAGGTAAAAAGTGAGGTTCTGGATTTTGTATGGGGGGAAGTGGTTTCGCCCCTGCTTCGCCGGGCGAACCCAGGCGAGAGCGCTGCTTCGCTGGGCGAGCTCCAAGCGAGCAGGAGCAGTATTTTTATTTTATTTTTTCTTTATTCTTGTGCTTTGTGCTGCCTTGTGCCTTGTTGATCATAGGCCTTGGATATTTGATGTTCCGTGTTTTGATGAATAATACGTGATTACTTGTGTTGTGATTATGATGACTTTTGATGCACAATGATGTGGTGTTTTATGATGACTTTTAATGCATGATGATGTGAGGTTTTATGATGACTTTTGATGCATGATGATGTGAAGTTTTATGACGACTTTTGGTGCATGATGATGACGAGGTAATATGATTTTATGAATGATGATGCAATGTAGCGATTTTAGGACGATGACGATTATGACGTTTGCATCATGCATTCATAGCATCCTAGGACTTTGGTCCAGCGACGGTTTTAGGACTTCGGTCCAGTGGTGCTTCAATCCCATTGTGCGGATTGGAGTGTATGACGCTGCTCCGGTTCTTGTGTAGAATCAATCCTATTGGTGGGGATCTTTGGATGGTGATGGCCCAGTGTCCATCAATTATGACGAATTGGTACCACATGCACGAGTCTATGTCTGCATTTCATATTTATGTGCCATTGTGTGTTTGTGAATGATGATGTGACTGATGACATGACTGTAAATGATGTACGATGATGATGATGTATTTAATGACGATGTTGGTTTGTTCTATGAATGCTATAATACCGTTTCTTATCTTATATCTTGTATAATGGTTTATGATTACTCACCCTGACTGTTTGAATGTTGCCTCCACATGGGTAATGTGCAGGTGATCAGGATTAGCTTTCGGTGCGTGAAGATTTTGACTCGAAGTACTTTTGGTTATTTTGGTCGATTTAGAGGGTCTTGTTCTGATATGTAACATCGGGTCAGGACGTTTGAGTCAAACCATAGTGTTCTTTTATTTGGTGATATTATGATGTTTTGAGTTTCGATTCTAAAACCTTTGGATTGTTTTTAAAATTTAGGATGCTTATGAAGTTTTCCGCTGCGAAGTATTTGAATGAATTTTAAGGTTTAACCCGTGTTACGGAGCAGGATAATGCTATTATGATGTTATGACAAAATGTGATGCCCTTGTGGTGAATTTTCTCTGATAATTGCTGTTATTTTATTCGTGAATGTTTGTTGGGTAGAAGGGTGTTACAACAGGAGTGAATGGAAGCTAGAAGGGTGAAAGTATTAAGTAGATCATATATGTATAAGGCAGAAGTATGGTGTTGGAGTATGAATTATTATAAGGGTTGTTAGAATCAATTTTTGATAAGGAGGAATTAGATAGGACTTACCGAGTGGTGATCCCAAGAGATCTGTTCAGTATCTTGTAAATGTTAGTAAGGTATAAGTGGATAGTCAGGGTATGACATTTGGACAGTTCACCCAGATACATGGTGTTGGAGGTAGACCCTATGAGAGTGGTACCTGATATATACAATATTACCCTACCCTATTGAAAGGATTTGTAAGTTATCCTTATATGAAAGAGTGGGAATGAGATATTTTTGAAGTTAAGCACGTGACTTGGATTGTATATGAAAGAGAACACAAGCTGGAGTAGCGGGAAATGCAGCAGGATATTTGAGATTAATGCTTTTTGGACAAGAAGTGCAATGTTAGCTACGGATGTGTGACCGAGTTGTGTGACTCTGTAAGTAGTATGAAAACTCATAGATATATCTCATTTGGTTAGAGTTTCTTGAAAGTGACGCCTCTTCGATGATTTGAATTTCTTGTTGGTACTATTTCTCCAGTTGGTTGGAATCTTGTGTTCGTAGAACCCGCGAGTATGTCAGAACTCCACAAAGAACTTGGATATGATTATGGCAATAAGAACTAGTGCAAGATGATTCTGAATGTGGTGCACTCTTATGATTGAATTCGTGTGACTCTTGCATATCTATATTTTGACAGATACTGATTCAAATTCTCCATCTTATGTCGAAAAGAAAAGTATTTTACCGGTGAATGTGGCAAGGTTCTAGTTTTGAATCAGAGTGGCGCAGTGGAAGATGATGAACGAAAGAGCTCAATAAAGTTTCATAGAGGATCAGAGAGATAACTATTTGTAGGAATGAATATAAGACAATCTTGAGCCAATTAGGTTACATTATTGGAACGATATGAGACAAGTGAAGCATTAGGTGTAGACTCTTGCAGTATATAGTACCAGGTCAAGTGAAGTTGATAAGGATATCAACATATGGAATATAAAGTTGTCACAATTACAGAAGAATTTATAAGAGAAGAGTCGTCAGTATTGTGTGTAGTCAAGGAATCAATAAATTATATCATGAAGGTTTGATAAGTATTGATTATCCAAATCAAGATAAAGTGTCGTGGTTATGTTTCGTGTGACTTAGTGCAAGGAAAGGAAGTCGTGGTTTTCAGAGAGAGTTGTGATCAGGTGATTCAGAGTGGTATGATAGATGAACTAAGTAGGAGCAAGGTTAGAAGTTAATCAAATATTGTAATGAGAATATGGTTAAGACCAAGAAGCTTCGGGAGTTGTGAAAGAAGGAAAATTTGCCAGTAAAGACAAGTTGGAAGATTGAGTATGGCAGAGCATTGAAATGAAGCAAGTAATATGTTGACCTACGACAGTGTTGCAAGAAGTGGTTATTTATTGAGTAGAGGAAATTCAGGGGAGAATTTCTATTTAAGGGGGGGGGGGGGTGTAATATCCCATATTCCCTTAAATGCTCAATTAGTTGTCAGTTGATACCAACTGAGTTCCTATGTACTCTATCTTTTGTCATTTGGAACAATTAGAGCTCCTATGTGTTATTTGGGACCAATAAAGTAACCAGCGAACTCTTAAGAGATTAATCTTTATTAAAAGAGACTAACCATTATTAGTTAATACCTGAAAGAGCATTTTGGTAACATTTATAATGAGTCAATTGGTCTAGTAGTAAGAAAAATATCATTAGAGATCTTTTATTACTAACTTTTAACATTAACCACACATTATATATTATATGTATATATGTGGTGGATATATATATATATATATATATATATATATATATATATATATGTATATATATATATATACACACACACACACATATATATATATATATATATATATATATATATATATATATATATATATATATATATATATATATATATATATATATATATATATATATAGAGAGAGAGAGAGAGAGAGAGAGAGAGAGAGAGAGAGATAGAGAGAGAGAGAGAGAGAGAGTTATTAGAAGAAGAGATATGAATAAGAAAACAAAACTAGAAAGGAAAGAAAGGAAGAGAAAAGGAAAGAGAGAAAGAAGAGAAGAGATTGGGAGAAAAAGAAGAAGAAACCATGGAAACCCATAATCATCACCATCATTTCATCTTATTTTCTTGATCAATCTTGACCATCTTCATTTCTTGAGGCGAGTTCCTAGATAGTTATAGCTTTGGGGGGAATAAAAGCATGTCTTCAGAACCTGGTTGAAATGAGACTATAGAGTCTTGAATTCACACGTTTTGAGTCTTGCCATCATCAGAGTATTGATCAAAACTAGTATGGATAGGAACTTATAGAGTTGTATACTTAATGTATGTTAGAACAAGATTTGGTTCTGCAAGATATCTCTTTGTTTTAATAATAACAAAGTTGTATTTGTGTGAGAACAATTTTGGTACACTAACGTGTATCTTTTTAAGAATTAAAAAATAGGTTCTGACTCTGATAGAGAAAGTTATGACTCTGATAGAGATTGTGTGCTACGTCACTATGAAGTTCTCAATGGTCGCTTCTGCATTAAGAAGCAAGGTTGCTTCTGATCTACTGTGCATCATAAAGACTCCAAGAAGACACTATATTGTTGTTGCAATGTTCTCTTGGATTCTGGCTTTGAATTTAACTCTGATACTCGTCTTCTGAAGACTAAGTGCTGATGACTCTGAAGACAAGGTTCTGATGAACAGAATTCTGAAGACTCTGAAGACTTAAGTTTCTGAAGACCAAGTTCTGAAGATTTTGAAGACATGGTTCTACTGAACAAGTTCTGAAGATTCTGAAGACTTATGTTTCTGATAGCCAAGGGTTCTGAAGAAGGAGTGCTGAAGACTCTGATGACAAGGTTCTGCTGAACAAGTTCTGAAGACTCAAGACTCTGAAGACCTGATGATTCATTCTTCTGATCATGCTTCAATCATTTCAACTCAGAAGCCACTGATGAACAGAAGAAGATGAAATGTTTGCATGGGAAAATAATACATAGTACATATCAAACACGTTCTTTTCCACTACCTTTCCATTACCCTGATTTGGTGGTACAAAGGACAATTTCAGTGTACGATTTTCATCCCAGCACAACGACATTATTTCAAGTTGCCAGTATTTTTCTGATATTACTGATCTGCCCTTCAATGGATCTTTTTCTGGCTATATAAAAACTTGATCATTCAACAAATCACGTGTGACACGAAATGTGAAAAAAAGAAATATTCAAAACACTAATTCATACAAAGAAAGAACTCAAGAAATCGAGAAATACATGAGTGAACAGTAAAGCACCACAATACAAAGAAGAAGATTGTTCTTACTGTGTAGATTCGCTCTAAGTTAGATTGAGCTAGAAATAATGTTTATATCAGCTTATGTAAGAAGCATTTCATTGTAAACATTTTATTTGATCAAACAGTTGTTTGAATTCCTTAAGGGACCAGTTAGGTCAGAAGCCTTAAGAAGAGACGGTTAGTCTGCGTATTATTAGTCACCAGTAGTTGCTAGTGCAGTTGTAATTAGTTTGGTTATAGTGGATTAAGTCCTTGTGTATAAGGCGAAATCACCTTGGCCGGTGGACTAGATTAACTTGATAGTTTTCAAGTGAACCAGGATATATCGTGTGTCTTTCTCTATTGATAGTTTATTTGTGATCTTTGTTTGAGTTTCACAAAAAGCTTTCATTTTGAAAACCAAATTCAAACCCCCCATTTCTTGTGTTTTTCTCACACCTTCAATTGGCATCAGAGCTCCGGTTCTGATTGTGATAAATGTTTTATCAACACTTAACAATGTTCAATATTGATCCAGTATTTATGTCAGATATCATGGCAGCTCCTGCTAATACCACTGAAGTGAAAGATCATTACAGTGCCAAACCACCAGTCTTTGATGGTGAAACGTTTGACTACTGGAAAGACAGAATAAAAAGTTTCTTTCTTGGTTATGATGTAGATCTTTGGGATTTGGTAGTCGATGGCTACACTCACCCAGTTGATGCTACATATGCTAAAATATCCAGAAGTGTTATGACCAACCAACAAAAGAAAGATTATAAGAATCATCATAAGGCAAGAACCATATTGCTAAATACTATCTTTGATTCTCTAAGAATGACTCATGAAGGTGATGCTTAAGTCAAGGAGACAAATTCGTTAACCTTAATCCAAAAATATGAGGCATTCAGAATGGAGGATGATGAGACAGTTGAGACCATGTTTTCAAGGTTTCAAATGCTAGTCGCAAGACTCAAAGTTCTAGACAAAGGTTACTTAACTGCTGATCATGTGAAAAAGATCATCAGAAGTCTTCCTAAGAAATGGAGACTTATGGTAACAGCTCTAAAGCTATCAAAAGATCTCAATAGCATAAGTCTTGAAGAGCTTGTTAGTTCTTTGAGAAGTCATGAGATAGAGCTTGAAGAAGATGAACCTCAGAAGAAAAGCAAATCTATCGCTCTTAAGTCTAAACCGGAAAAGGCAAAGGCTTATCAGGCCGAGGAAGAATCAGAAGATTCTGATGAAGAGTCAGAAGATGAGCTGTCATTAATCTCCAGAAGAATCAACAAACTCTGGAAGCATAGGCAAGGAAACTTCAGAGGATCTAGAAGAAACAAAGGCCGCTCCGAGTCATCATCTGGACAGAAGAAGCAAAACTCTGTAAAGGAGGTTATCTGCTACGAGTGTAATGAGCCAGGTCATTACAAGAACGAGTGTCCAAAGATTAAGAATGTAATACCCCCGTATTTTACTAATTTGGACTTTAGATACTTTTTGGAAATTTAGTAGTATTATTTCTAATACTAAGTTTGTTACTTATTTTGCTTCCACTTTCCAAACCTATAAAAAGAAAAAGATAGTAAGAAAGGAAAGAAAGAGAAAAGAAGGAAAAGAAGAGGAAAGAAAGAAGAAAAGAGAAAGGAAGGAGAAAAAGAGGAGAAAAGGGTTTTGGAAGAAAATCCAAGAACAATCATCATCCATTGATCCAAACTTCATCCAATCATCTCATCTTCCTCATTTTCAACCTCTATCCAAGGTGGGATCTAGTTAGTACCATTGTTTAGAGATTTTGGATAATATGAGTTTTAGGTTAGAATGTGGAAATCGATGTTTTAACGGTTGGAATTTGATATAAATCGAAATGAATGATCAATATACTTGTAGAAACATATATTGTTAATTGTTTTGAAGTTTTGATTGTTTTAATTTGGTTGAAAATTTAGGGTTTATGAAGAATTTGTGATTTTGTGGAAAATTTGGTTTGTGAAGTTTGATGATGAAACTATGATAGAAACAGGTTGAATATGCCTCTAGTGGGTTGTTGGAACTAGTATTGAGGGTTTAGAGGAGCTAGTTTTTGAACTGTTATAGCAGGTATTTTTCTGAGTTTTGCAGAGCGCGCTTAGCGCACAGATGCCCGCTCAGCGCGGTGTTGAAATCCTGCAACCCCAGATGGCAGAGAATTGCGCGCTTAGCGCGGACAAGGGCGCGCTTAGCGCGACCTGGGACTTAGAGTTTTCTTCCAAAACGAGAAAATTCATAACTTTTGACTCGTTTATCTGATTCGATCATTCTTTATATCGATCTAAGAAAATATTCTATGGAATGGAGATGAAATATGTCGAATTTATCGACCGATTAAATAATTGAGAAAGTTCTAAAAGCGATATTTATGTTTTAATTGTTATATATTATTCTACTATGAAATGTCTTACCTATCCTAATATTGTTTAACATGATTGTAATATAGGAATGCATGTTAATATGAAAATAAGATAGGAAGTGTGAGGAAACCTCAAACTTGAACTATAGCAGAATCTAGTAAGGAACTAGAAATTATAGACAACTCTAGATGGCGATGCTCGGGTACGTGTTATTGAAAGATACACCCTTGCCGAGTATTGGCCTAGTTGAGAGTGAAACACTAGTATGGAACATGTGGTTAACCTTTGTGGTTGTGAAAAGGCAAGAGAGGCCTTAAGGCGGTGTAGTCTTGTGATTGTCGAATACAATCGTATTGTTGTATGTGATCATGTAATTGTAACCAGAATATTTTGAGTTTAGTTTCATGGGTCTCGAGCTCCTCTGGAACGGGTACACAATTACTTGGTAGGTTTGATTCCCTACGTGTAGTACGATTGGAGCCTATGCTATGCGTAGAGACTTGTGATGGTTAACAGGCCATGAGAAGTGACGGTTCACGTTTAACAAGCCAATGATCCCGAATCCAATTCGTATGCCAAGTAACCACAAGGATCTATGACTCGGGTCGCCTTTTAGACGTAGAAGCGGACAGGAAGACGAGATGTCTTGGTATGATTATCGATTAGCGATGTTGTGAGTTAATGAACTCATGTCATGTTTCCATATAGTGTGAGAATTGAAATGTGAACTCAAGAGTCCTTTCCCCTTTTCCCCGGACTTGAGTTAGGATTGTTAGAACCTTGTTAATCCGAGAGAATCTATAAGATAGGGAACTCACTGAGATTTGATGTATCTCACCCCACGTTGTTGATGTATTTCAGGTGCTTCAGGTTCTGAGAAGGGTAAGGATAAGGTCGTGTGATCTTTTCCTTGCTTATTGATGGCTAGATTCCGTAGCGAAGTGTATTTTGGGATCATTGTTGATCTAGTTCTTAGTTTTTATCATTTGAACATCTTGTGTATAATATACCTTAGGTTTTTGTACTTTGTACTTTAGGGCATTTATTTGTATACAATGTGTTAACTAGGAGCTTATGTGTTTCAGTACCAAACACTTGGATCTATATATAATATTTATGCTTTGATGTATGAGTTTTATATATGGGTGTTACAGTTGGTATCAGAGAAGGTCGTATCCTCGACCTAGCAATGAAATAGTATAAGTATTTCTTTCCGTTTCATATACGTCGTGTCGCCATTGGTCTTAAGTGTTATATTTATGGCATTGAGCCTAATCAACTTAATCCTATTTGTATGACCTTTAGGAACATGGCTGAAGGACGTAGAAACACTCGTGGTAGACCCCGCACCACTCCTGAAGGGACGAATCTGCCGGGCGGTGATGGCAATGCTCCTCTGTATCAGTTTATGCAGCAGATGCAACAGCAACAGAATCTATTCATGCAGCAAATGGTGCAACAAATGAATGGAGGTTTGCATCCTACGGTAGTTGTTCTAGAGGCTGAAGGTGGGAAATTCTGGGATTTTATCTGCATGAATCCCCCAGAATTTCATGGTGGATTAAATCCCGTGAAGGGTCACGAATGGATTTCTGGTATGGATAGGATTTTCTTGATAGTCAAATGCAGCGAAGAGAACAAGGTGTTGTTCGCTTCTCATTCACTGAAGGGTCCCACTATGAGATGGTGGGAGAGCGCTTCGACTTTGATGGCTATTCAGGAAGTGCCTAAGGTTTGGGAACAGTTCAAAGTTAATTTCATGGAGAAGTATTTTCCGAGCTCATTGAGGACTCAGAAAGAATTTGAATTTCAACAATTAAGACAAGGTAGTATGACTGTGGCCAGTTATGCTGAGAAGTTTGATGACATGGCTGCTTATTCTAGGCAGGCTATGTATGCTCCAGATGAGAGGTGGAAGGTGGACCAATTTATTTTTGGACTTAGAGCTGAAATATCCCATAGTGTATCTCAGAGAGAGTTCACTACATATGCTGAAGTTTTAAGGCAATGCTATGCGGCCGAGCATAATTTGAAGAAAGTCCAAGCTGAAGGTGTTGCGAGTAGAGTGAATCAAGGGGATCGCGGAAGATCCAACCAACAATTCAGGCCTAGGCAACAATCCTTCAAAGGGAAACAAGTTCAAGATTCAAGGGCGAGTACACCTCCCGTGTGTCGCACTTGTGGCAAGAATCATTCTGGAAGGTGTAGTCTTGAAGGGGTAAAGTGTTTCCAATGTCAAAAGGTGGGTCATCTGAAAAGAGATTGTCCTCAGAATAGGACGCAGACACAAGGAAGGGTTTATACCTTAGATGCAAGGAAGAAGAAGAGTGACAATTCCTTAATTGCTGGTACGTGCTTCGTTAACGGATTTCCTTGTTTTGTTCTATTTGATTGCAGAGCTACACACTCTTTTGTATCGATGCAATGTATGAAGCGACTTGGGTTGCGGTCCGTTCCTTTGTCTCCTCCTATGGTGGTCACTACCGCCATGGATGAAATAATTGAGACACCGTTGATGTGTGAAAACTGTGTTTTATCTATGGACGGTAGAGTTTTTTAGATTGATCTTATTTGCTTACCACTTAAGAAAGTTGATGTCGTTTTGGGAATGGTTTGGCTTTCTGCTAATTCGGTGTTTATTGGGTGTGAAGAAAAGCTCATCATCATTCCATCTATTGATGCTACCCCGAAAGATGTCTTAACAACTATTCTAGAAGGTACGGTTGGAATGATAAATTTCTTGTTCGAAGAAGAGAAATATGTTCTTTTGGTTCTCACTAAGGAAGGGAGTAGTGACCTTAAAGTTATGGATATTCCAGTAGTTTGCGAGTTTTCCGAAGTTTTCCCCGAAGATGTAACTCCTCTTCCTCCGGAGAGGGAAGTGGAATTTTCTATTGACCTGGTACCGGGAACGGCTCCTATATTCGTTTCTCCGTATCAGATGGCACCACTTGAATTGAGAGAACTGAAGGAACAATTGGAAGAGCTTATGGCTAAGCATTTTGTTAGACCTAGTGTCTCACCATGGGGAGCTCCAGTATTATTAGTAAAGAAGAAGGACGGTGGGATGCGGTTGTGTATCGACTATTGTCAGCTGAATAAAGTCACCATTAAGAATAAGTATCCCTTGCCCAGGATAGACGACCTATTAGATCAATTGAAAGGAGCCTGTGTGTTCTCGAAGATTGATTTGAGGCCGGGTTATCACCGAATCCGAGTGAAGAGTTCCGATGTACCTAAGACTGCATTTAGGACCCGTTATGGTCATTACGAATTCCTAGTGATGCCTTTCGGTGTGACTAATGCTCCAGCTGTTTTTATGGACTATATGAATCGGTTATTTCGAGCTTACTTGGATCAATTTGTTATGATCTTCATTGATGACATTCTTATCTATTCCCGTACTCCACAAGAGCACGAAGGACATTTGAGAATCGTCTTATCGATCTTACAAGAGAAGCAACTTTTTGCCAAGTTAAGCAAGTGCGAGTTCTGGATGTCTGAAGTTAGTTTTCTTGGTCACGTTATATCACATGGTGGTGTAGCGGTGGATCCGTCAAAGGTTGAAGCTGTGATTAATTGGGAGAGACCGAAGAATGTATCGGAAATTAGAAGTTTCTTGGGTCTAGCAGGTTACTACAGAAGGTTTATCAAAGGCTTTTTGCAATTAGCATTGCCAATGACTAAGCTTACTCAGAAGGATTGCCCCTTTGAGTGGGATTCGGCGTGTGAACAAAGTTTTATGAGTTTGAAGGAAAGATTGACTACAGCTCCTGTTCTGATTATTCCCGATCCTAGCAAGTCGTATGAGGTATTTTGTGATGCATCTAAGATGGGATTATGAGGCGTTTTAATGCAAGAAAGTCACGTGGTGGCTTATGCTTCTCGACAATTGAAAATTCACAAGAAGAATTATCCAACCCACGATTTGGAATTAGCGGCGGTGGTGTTTACTTTGAAAGTGTGGCGTCACTATTTATATGGAGTACATTTTGAAATGTTTAGTGACCACAAGAGTTTAAAGTACCTCTTTGACCAAAAAGAGTTGAATATGCGTCAAAGAAGGTGGATGGAATATTTAAAGGATTATGATCTAGAGCTAAAATACCATCCGGCTAAAGCGAACAAAGTGGCCGATGCCTTGAGTAGGAAAGTTTTGAGAAAGGCCGAATTGATGATGTTAGAATATTCGTTGTTGGAAAAGTTTAGAGATTTAAATCTTCAGTTTGTGTGGACTCCTAATGGAGTGATTATGGGGAATTTGAATGTCAATTCTACTTTAAGAGTTGAAATTCAACAAGGACAATTATTGGATGAGAAGTTGCAAGAGATGCTAAGTCAACCGTGTTTTGTGCACGCTAGCGATGGAATGATTATGTTTAACCAAAGAATTTGCGTTCCGAACGATGCGACTTTGAAAAGAAGGATTTTAGAGGAAGCGCATAAGGGTGCCTTCACTATACATCTAGGTTCTTCAAAGATGTATCAAGATTTAAAGAAGGACTATTGGTGGTCCGGTATGAAAAGAGATGTTGCGATCTTCGTGTCGGAATGTGCGGTATGCCAACAAGTTAAGATTGAACATCAAAGACCGGGTGGATTATTGCAACCATTAGAAATCCCAATTTGGAAATGGGATAGTATTTCTATGGATTTCGCAGTAGGTTTACCCTGTACGCAAGGTGGTTATGATTCGATTTGGGTAATAGTAGATCGGTTGACAAAGTCGGCGCATTTCTTGGCCGTGAAGACTACCTTCAAAGCGAGTCATCTTGCAAGGTTGTTTATTGCCGAAATTGTGAGATTGCATGGTATTCCCTCTAATATCGTGTCGGATAGAGATCCAAAGTTTACTTAAAGGTTTTGGAAAGTTTTTCAACAAGCTATGGGGACGGAGTTGCGTTTGAGCACGTCTAATCATCTACAGACAGATGGTCAGACTGAGCAAACGATACAAACGATGGAGGATATGTTGAGACTTGTGTGTTAGAGAGTAAAGGGAATTGGAAAGAACTTCTACCATTGATTGAGATTTCTTATAATAATAGTTATCATGCGAGCATTGGTATGGCTCCGTATGAAACATTGTATGGGAGAAAATGTAGAACACCTTTGTGTTGGGCGGAGGTTGGTGAAGATAGAATTTTGGGACCCGAAATTATCCAAGAGACTACGAAAAAGATTCGAATGATCCACGAGAAAATTAAACAAGCACAAGATCGACAAAAGAGTTATGCGGATAACCGGGGGAGACCTTTAGAATTTGAAGAAGGTGACCATGTGTTTTTGAAAGTTACTCCGAAATTAAGACTGAAAGGACCGTTTAAGTCACGGAAGTTAAGTCCGAGATACGTGGGACCGTATCAAGTTTTAGAAAGGATTGGCGAAGTAGCGTACAGGTTGGCCTTACCTCCTTCTCTGTCGGAAATGCATGATATTTTTCATGTATCTCAACTTCGCAGATTTGTTCCAGATCCTCTTCAGCCAATTCTACCGGATACGATTGAAATAGAAGCAGACTTGACTTTTGAACCTCAACCGAGTCGCATTGTGGGAAGAGAAACGAAAGTATTAAGGAACAAGGATATTTCTCTCGTTAAGGTGCAGTGGGATGTAACGCATCCGGGTGATGCAATTTGGGAACTTGAATCGGAAATGCGAGATGCTTACCCTCATTTGTTCAGGTAATCCTTTAAATTCGAGGACGAATTTCTATTTAAGGAGGGGAGGATGTAATACCCCGTATTTTACTAATTTGGACTTTAGATACTTTTTGGAAATTTAGTAGTATTATTTCTAATACTAAGTTTGTTACTTATTTTGCTTCCACTTTCCAAACCTATAAAAAGAAAAAGATAGTAAGAAAGGAAAGAAAGAGAAAAGAAGGAAAAGAAGAGGAAAGAAAGAAGAAAAGAGAAAGGAAGGAGAAAAAGAGGAGAAAAGGGTTTTGGAAGAAAATCCAAGAACAATCATCATCCATTGATCCAAACTTCATCCAATCATCTCATCTTCCTCATTTTCAACCTCTATCCAAGGTGGGTTCTAGTTAGTACCATTGTTTAGAGATTTTTGGATAATATGAGTTTTAGGTTAGAATGTGGAAATCGATGTTTTAACAGTTGGAATTTGATATAAATCGAAATGAATGATCAATATACTTGTAGAAACATATATTGTTAATTGTTTTGAAGTTTTGATTGTTTTAATTTAGTTGGAAATTTAGGGTTTATGAAGAATTTGTGATTTTATGGAAAATTTGGTTTGTGAAGTTTGATGATGAAACTATGATAGAAACAGGTTGAATATGCCTCTAGTGGGTTGTTGGAACTAGTATTGAGGGTTTAGAGGAGCTGGTTTTTGAACTGTTATAGCAGGTATTTTTCTGAGTTTCGCAGAGCGCGCTTAGCGCGCAGAAGCCCGCTCAGCGCGGTGTTGAAATCCTGCAACCCCAGATGGCAGAGAGTTGCGCGCTTAGCGCGGACAGGGGCGCGCTTAGCGCGACCTGGGATTTAGAGTTTTCTTCCAAAATGAGAAAATTCATAACTTTCGACTCGTTTATCGGATTCGATCATTCTTTATATCGATGTAAAGCCGAGGAAATATTCTATGGAATGGAGATGAAATATGTCAAATTTACCGACCGATTAAGTAATTGAGAAAGTTCCAAAAGCGATATATTTATGTTTTAATTGTTATATATTATTCTACTATGCAATTATGAAATGTCGTGTCTATCCTAATATTGTTTAACAAGATTGTAATATAGGAATGCATGTTAATATGAAAATAAGATATGAAGAGTGAGGAAACCTCAAACTTGAACTATAGGAGAATCTAGTAAGGAACTAGAAATTGTAGACAACTCTAGATGACGATGCTCGGGCACGTGTTGTTGAAAGATACACCCTTGCCGAGTATTGGCCTAGTTGAGAGTGAAACACTAGTATGAAACATGTGGTTAACCTTTGTGGTTTTGAAAAGGCAAGAGAGGCCTTAAGGCGGTGTAGTCTTATGATTGTCGAATACAATCGTATTGTTGTATGTGATCATGTAATCGTAACTGGAATATTTTGAGTGTAGTTTCATGGGTCTCGAGCTCCTCTGAAACGGGTACACAATTACTTGGTAGGTTTGATTCCCTACGTGTATTAAGATTGGAGCCTATGCTATGGGTAGAGACTTGTGATGGTTAACATGCCATGAGAAGTGACGGTTCACGGTTAACAGGCCGATGATCCCGAATCCAATTCGTATGCCAAGTAACTACAAGGATCTATGACTCGGGTCGCCTTCTAGACGTAGAAGCAGACGGGAAGACGAGATGTCTTGGTATGGTTATCGATTAGTGATGTTGTGAGTTAATGAGCTCATGTCATGTTTCCATATAATGTGAGAATTGAAATGTGAACTCAAGAGTCCTTTCCCCTTTTCCCCGGACTTGAGTTAGGATTGTTAGAACCTTGTTAATCCGAGAGAATCCATAAGATAGAGAACTCACTGAGATTTGATGTATCTCACCCCACGTTGTTGATGTATTTCAGGTGCTTCAGGTTCCGAGAAGGGTAAGGATAAGGTCGTGTGATCTTTTCCTTGCTTGTAGATGGCTAGCTTCCGTACCGAAGTGTATTTTGGGATCATTGTTGATCTAGTTCTTAGTTTTTATCATTTGAACATCTTGTGTATAATATGCCTTAGGTTTTTGTACTTTGTACTTTAGGGCATTTATTTGTATACAATGTGTTAACTAGGAGCTTATGTGTTTCAGTACCAAACACTTGGATCTATATTTAATATTTATGCTTTGATGTATGAGTTTTATATATGGGTGTTACAAAGAAGGACAAGAAGCCTAAGAAGAACTTATCCAAAGTGAAGAAAGGTCTAATGGCAACTTGGGACGACTCTGATTCTGAAGAAGAGGAATCTGACGAAGAATAAGCAAATGTTGCGCTGGTAGCAACAACTGAAGATAAAGTTTCTGGAGAACCAGAAGACAGAATATCATCAGAACCAGAATCAGACTCAGACTCTGACTCAGAGGTATTATCTAAACTCTCTCGTTGTGAATTAGAGTCATTCTGTCAGAAATGCTAGAAAAATATCAAAGTCTTCAGAGTAAATGCAAAGATCTTAAAATATCTCTTGTAATTGCTTATGAGGAAAAAGATAAGCTTGAGCAGAATAACTCTTCTCTAAATGAAAACATTTTTTGCTTAAAAAATAGTAATTATGCCTTAAAAAGCAAAGTTGTTAAATTAGAAGAAGAATTAATCTCCAATGTCTCTAACACAAGCTGTATCTACAAGTATGATAGAGAATTCCAGTTTTTTCTTGCTAAAAGCATAGATAAAAGCAAAATAGCTTCCATGATCTATGGAGTAAGCGGAAATGGTAAGAAAGGTTTAGGATGTACAGAATCATCTGACATTGACGAAAGTCAAAGTGTTAAACCAAAACCTCTCTATGACCATTTTGTGCCTTTTGGCACTGAGATTGTTTGCTCTGAGCTTGCACAAAAACCCCCACCGACACAGAAGTATGTTTCTAAAGTTAAATATCATGCATAAATTCCACTTGATTATCCTGTTGCACAAAAGCCCAAAATTGTGAAACACTCTGGGAAAGCTAACAAGAAAGGACCCAGAAAGTGGGTACCTAAGGTCAAGATAATCTATGTTGCAGATATCCTTAGCAGCTCAGTTGAAACACCAGTCATGGTACCTGGACAGTGGTTGCTCGCAACACATGAAGGGAAGAAGGCATATGTTCCAAAGTCTGGAACTTAAGCCTGGAGGCTTCGTCGGTTTCAGAGGAAACCAGAAAGGAAAAATCATTGGCTCTGGAACTGTTGGTAATGGTAACCTTCCCTCTATTACTGATGTTCTTTTAGGCGATGGTTTGATGCATAACTTGTTGTCAATCAGTCAACTTAGTGACAACGGTTATGATATCATCTTTAATCAAAAGTCCTGTAAGGCTGTAAGTCAGAAAGATGGTTCAATCCTATTTGTTGGAAAGAGGAAAAACAAAATTTATAAGATTATACTTTCTGATCTTCGTGAACAGAATGTCAAATGCTTAATGTCTGTTAATGAAAAGCAATGTGTATGGCATAGATGTTTAGGCCATATTAGCATGAGGAGGATTTCTTAGCTAAATAAACTTGAACTTGTCAGAGGCTTGCCAAATCTGAAGTATTCTTCAGATGCTCTTTGTGAAGCATGTCAGAAAGGAAAGTTCTCAAAAACTTCCTTTAAAGCAAAGAATGTTGTGTCCACCTCTAGACTGTTAGAACTTCTGCACATCGACTTGTTTGGACCAGTTAAAACTGCGTCAATCAGTGGAAAGAAGTATGGATTAGTAATCGTTGATGATTATTGTCGTTGGACATGGGTAAAATTCTTGAAACACAAGGATGAGTCTCATTCTTTGTTCTCTACCTTTTGCTCTCAAGTGCAAACAGAAAAGGATTGTAAAATAGTCAAAGTCAAAAGTGATCATGAAGGAGAATTTGAGAATAGATACTTTGAGAATCTTTTTGATTCTCATGGCATTTCCCATGATTTCTCCTGTCCCAGAACTCCACAACAAAATGGAGTAGTGGAAAGGAAGAATAGGACTTTGCAAGAAATGGCTTGAACCATGATCCAAGAAACTGATATGGCTAAGCACTTCTGGGCAGAGGCAGTAAATACAGCATGTTACATTCAGAACAGGACTTCAATAAGACCTATTCTGGGTAAGACTCCTTATGAATTCTGGAAGAATAGAAAACCCAACATTTCATATTTTCATCCTTTTGGTTGTGCTTGTTTTATGTTGAACACTAAAGAGAATCTTGGCAAGTTTGACTCCAAAGCTCAAAAGTGTTTATTGTTAGGATATTCAGAACGCTCTAAAGGCTACAAAATCTATAACACAGAAACACGAATTGTAGAGGAATCAATTCATGTCAGATTCAATGATAAGCTTGACCCTGAAAAGTCAAAGCTAGTTGAAAAGTTTGCAGATCTGAAGATCACATTATCAGAATCTAAAGAAGTAGAAGATTCAAGAGAAGCAGACAAAGATGCAGACTCTCTAGATTCAGATACAACTTTACGAAAAGCTGAAAATAACTCATCTCATCAGAAGAAGTAAAGATTAAAGACTTCTCATTCCGAATAATTGATTCTGAGAGATAAAGCTGATCCAGTCAGAACCTATTCATCCTTCAGACATTCCGAAGAAACTCTTCTGGGTCTAGTGTCTATGATAAAGCCAACAACAATTGATGAAGCTCTCAAAGAAAATGAGTGGATTCTGGCCATGCAAGAAGAACTGAATCAATTCACCAGAAATGACGTCTGGGATCTTATTCAGAAACCCAAAGGTGTCCACGTCATTGGAACTAAATGGGTGTCCAGAAACAAGTTAGATGAGAAAGGTGAGGTTGTAAGAAACAAAGCACGACTGGTTGCACAAGGTTATAGTCAACAAGAAGGGATAAACGATACAGAAACCTTTGCACTAGTTGTCAGGTTAGAATCTATTCGCATTTTAATCTCATTTTCAGTAAATCAGGACATTACTTTAATCAGATGGATGTAAAGAGTGCATTCTTAAATGGATATATTTCTGAAGAGGTGTATGTACACCAACCTTCTGGTTTTGAGAGTTCTGAAACCCAGATTTTGTTTTCAAACTTAAGAAATCGTTATATGGTCTGAAACAAACTCCCAGAGCTTGGTATGAAAGGCTAAGTAACTTTCTTTTGGAAAATGACATTACTAGAGGAAAAGTGGATACAACACTCTTTCGTAAAACCTTTAAGAATGACATTCTGATCGTTCAAATCTATGTTGATGATATTATATTTGGTTATGCTAATATTTCCTTGTCCATGGAATTTTCTAAGTTAATGCAGGCTGAATTTGAAATGAGTCTGATGGGAGAACTCAGATTCTTTCTGGGAATTCAAATTGATCAAAGATCAGAAGAAACGTACATTCATCAGAGCAAGTATGCAAAAGAACTTCTGAAGAAATTCAACATGTCAAAATGTAAATCTGCTAAGACTCTTATGCATCCGACATGCATTTTGCAGAAAGAAGAAGTAAGTAAAAAGGTTTGTCAGAAGCTATATCGTGGTATGATAGGATCTCTTATGTATTTGACAGCTTCACGTCCAGATATTTTGTTCAGTGTATGTCTGTGTTCTCGTTTCCAATCAGATCCAAGGGAAACTCACCTAACTGCTGTTAAGAGAATCCTAAGGTATCTTAAAAGAACAACAAACCATGGCTTGATGTATAAGAAAACATCAGAGTATAAACTTTCTGGTTACTGTGATGCAGATTATGCTGGAGACAGATTAGAAAGAAAGAGTACTTCTGGAAACTGTCAGTTTTTGGGAAGAAACCTCGTCTCATGGGAAAGGAAGAGACAATCAACAATTGCTCTCTCCACTGTAGAAGCAGAATACATATCAGCATCTCTGTGCAGTACTCAGATACTCAGGATGAAGAATCAACTTGAAGATTATCAGATACACGAGTGTAACATTCCTATCTTCTGTGATAATACTTCTGCCATTTGTTTATCTAAGAATCCTATTCTATATTCTATGGCAAAACATATGGGAATAAAACATCACTTTTTTGCGTGACTATGTTCAGAAAGGTACTTTTCAGTTAAAATTTGTGGATACATATCACCAGTGGGCTGACATTTTCACAAAACCCCTTGCTGAAGATAGATTCGTATTCATTCTGGAAAACTTATTTATCAAACCTTGTCCAGAATGAGATGTTAATATTTTTAATATGTCAAGCTATCAGAACGTCTGATATAAGATTTTGATCACTAAACAAAGTGCGTCTTTATTTGTTTATTGATCTTCTAATTCATGATACTTCTACAAGTTAGAAAATGTCTTGATCAGAAATTAGTCCAGTCAGATACCTCTTGGTATTCTAGATGTTAAAACATCAAAACAAGATATCTTGAAAATAAACGGCTATGATTATTTGTGACACGTGTCCGAAATCAAATCATATTGTTATACCCCAAATTTTACCCCTTAGATGTCATAACATCTTGCACTTGCATTTAGGGTTCAATCATCTATGCATTGTTAACTAACCACCATATCTTGTTAGTTTGTTTCTTTTATGTAAAAGTTAGGGTTGGCACAAGAAAGAGGGCAAGACCAATAAGCCAAGCTCTCACATGTTTCAAAGTCTCCTAAGACACTCTTTAGCTCCATACAACCATCACAAGTGTTCACTAGTTTGATTGAGATTGGTATGTGAAGTCATCTGTTCAAGAAAGTCAACTGAGGTCCTAAGAGTTCAACCATTTGGTCTTGAAGACCAATCATGAGGTTCTCAAACCATATGCCATGATCTCATGTGATTGGATCAAGAGAAACCAAGAAGAGACCATCAGATCAAGAGCTGGGGAATTAGGGTTTTTACCTGAAGAATTATAAGGGAATTTTAGTGTGATCAGTCAATGCCTTGATTGGTTCATCAACCAATTGAGCTTAAAAACACTCAAGAGATCTTATTCATCAAGAAATCAAGTGTGCTTGGTTCCCATCACAAGTTCAATGAGCCTCAAGTTTCATCTGGCCCCAAATTAGGGTTTTTGTCAAGAAAGTCAATTATTGCCTTTGATTATGATCAAGGCATGATCCCAAGCCTTGGGACATAATTCCATATGTTCATAAACATATTTAGAGGCCATCCATTGGTATTTGAAGTGATTGAGAAAGCAAGATCATCACAGGTCATCCAGTTGAATTCCTGAAGAAACTAGGGTTTTGACTGAAAAGTCAAACCTTTGACTTTTGATACTTTGATCCAAGATGAAGCATTCAAGCCATATTCCATCAATACATATTTGATTATTGAGTTATAGCATGAAAAGTTAACTTTTGAGAGGTTTCTTGCAAAAAGGGCAAGGTTTGGTCCTTAAAATTTTCTAAGTATGGAAAAGTTCACTCCTTGTGCAAACTTTGAAAAACCATAACTTTCAAACCACACATCCAAATTTTGTGACTCAAAGCTTAAATGGAAGCTCTCAACATGAACTTCAAAGTGTATTAGGGGGTCCTTCTTTAAAAAAGACTTGGTTTTTAAGTTATGAGACTTGGAAGCCAAAATCAATTTAACTTGGTGAAAATTTCACTCTCTTTGCCCTAATTTTCAGCCAACTTCACCTCCATTTTCCACCAAGATTCCTCTGGATTCAGAACTTGAGGTAAACATGAACATTGTAGAGCATATGGAGAGATTTCCAAAAAGTACTAGAACTCCCCAAACAGATATGTGAGCTGAGAGAATCGAAGGCTCAAAGTTGAGGGTTCGAAACTTGTTTGCCATGCATTTCCACTTGATGAACTTGCCACAAAACCAAAACTTGCCACATGATCCTTGCAATTCAGAGGAGTTTGCTTGCATATCTTCATTTCCTCAGAAAATTACACGAGTTTGGGAGCAAAATCCAACAAATTTGAGCTTTATCTCATGAATAATTCCATTTATGGCATAAAGAGGAGACTTCCATTTTGATAAAGCATATCTTTATGCATAAAGGCAATCTTGAGCCTCTAAATTGTCTCCTCTGCACCAGAGTTTGCTTGGTTCCATGATAAAAGGTTTGCACACTCCCAACCACTCCAAAAAGATCAGTACTATGCCTTGGAAACCTTGAATTTCTTGCCAATATCCATTTGCATCTCAACCAAGTTTGTAACCGAGCCAAGAAATTAAGTACACTACCATTTGGTTAGCTGATTTTCTCTATCCTTTGCCTATAAATAGAGGGCTCAGATAAGCCTCAAGGAGACAAGAAATCATTCTGAAAACCTCTCTATCTCTCTTTCCCATAGTTTTGCAAGAAACTCCCAAAACTTGCAAGAACATTGTCCAACTTCAATCTCATCGTGCAAATCATAAATAAACCACATAAATCTTCCAGAAACACTCCATGAAGCTTGTTTAAATCATCAAATAGGTTCTGTCGCAGCCGGAAAAAATATTCGAGTCGCCACCATATTTTCTAAGGAAAATAATGATAAACCTAAAATCCTAATCCTAAGGGTAGAGATTCCTAAGGTTCGGGAGTCGGTTAAGTGAGGGGAAGGTGTTAGGCATCCCTCACTTCCATTATACTCAATGGGATCCTCCTTAAGTTCTAGGGTATGTTTGTTTGTCATTTTAATGTTTGACTTTATATTTATTAATTACAAAAATCCAAAGTTTTTTATTATTATACTCGCTAGGGCTTACAACCCTATGCCTACGTACCTTCAATTTTGAAGGATCAGAGTAACCGTAGTTCACCTCCCCTATTCCTACCCCCTAATCCTATTCCTAACCCTAATCCCAAACTTAATCCACTATTTATACTCTTGAATAAAGAGTTCTATCCCTTAAATATATTATTTATACTCCTAGATAAGGAGTTCTATCCCTTAAATCTATTATTTATACTCCTAGATAAGGAGTTCTATCCCTTAAATCTATTATTTATACTCCTAGATAAGGAGTTCTATCCCTTAAATCCCGATCCTATTATTTATACTCTCGGAGGAAGAGTTTTATCCCTTATCCATTGTTTATACTCTCGGATGGAGAGTTCTATCTCTTATCCATTGTTTATACTCTCGGATGGAGAGTTCTATCCCTTATCCATTGTTTATACTCTCGGATGTAGAGTTCTATCCCTTAAAATCCCTTATCCCTTGGCCTATATTTATACTCTTGGAACCGAATAGTGCTATCCCTATATCCCATCCCTTATTTAGGCTCTCGGACAAAGAGCTTTATCCCTTGTTTTAAATCCTTAAAAAATCCCTTATATCCCAAATTTAAAAACAGTGAAATCCTCAAATTCCACAGAATTTAATAAAAACCCAAAATACCATTTATGCTAAAAATATAGCAAAAACAAATCCCCAAATTATCCCAAAAAAATGATTTTTAAAATCAGTATAAATCCTAAAATAACAGAAATTTTAATCCCTAACATTAAATTAAATTTACTTTAATTTATTTTTGCCCCAAAAACAAAAAATTCCCAAATAAAAAACCAATACTAAAATGACAAATAACATTCGATCCCTATTTTCTTTAAAGAAAGAAAAACCCAGTATGTTGAATATATGAAATATAAATTTAAATCCAACCCCACAATTAACCCAAAAATTCCTAAATAAAAATCCTAAACAAAATTAAATCCTTATAAAAAAAATTAACTGTTTAAAATACATTAAACTATTTATCAAAACCCTAATAAAAACTAAACAATTAAATTAAGTTATTAATTTAATTGATAAAAAATCCTAATAAAAAATTTAACCCAATTAAACAATTAAATTAAGTTATTAATTTAATTGTATAAAAAACCCTAAATAAATAAAAAACCTAATCAAACAATTAAATTAAGTTATTAATTTAATTGTATAAAAAACCCTAAAATCATATTTCTAAATCCTAATTAACTATTTAAAACCTAATTAACTAATTAAATTAAGTAATTAATTTAATTAACTAAAATGGTACCCCTTTTTTGAAATTTGAAATAATTAAACAAATTTTAGAAACGGTTTACACCGTAGTTAATACCCTTCACACACACAATCACAACAAACACTAATAACATGTTAAAATCCCACGATTTTATGATAACAATAATTTAATATACTTCAAACACACGAATAAAACAAGCTTCGATGGCATTTTAAGACAACCCAAAATAATAATATATGAGGATGGAGGACCAACCTACGGGAGCGAGGTTTCTACCGGTGAGCTTAAATAATCCCTTTTGTTTCTCCTTGCTTTTTCCTTTGATTCCTTTTCTGTTGTATTTTTCCCCTTCTCCTTTGTGTTCCTCGTGTTCTCCCTTTCCTCTCCTTTTCCCTCCTCGATTCCTCTCGAACAATTAATGGAGGTTAAGGTTTAATTGTTGTTGTTCTTCGATGTGAAGAGCAACAACTTTTGGATACTATTTTTTGTGAATTTGAGAAATAATGTGAAAATCAACCTCTATTTATAGATAAAATTAGGTCAAGAAAATTGAATGTGATTTATCAGTTTAGGAAAGATTTAATTTGACCTGATTTTATTTATTTCTTAGAGCCCAAGCAAATAAATCTGGATGGATTCATGGCTTGGTGAATTTAAATAAAAAAATAATATTTTAAATAAAAGAAATATCCTAATAATGATAATGAGAAAAAAAAGATTTGATTGATTTTTATTTTTATGATTTTTTGAGATTTTTTCCATAAAAAATTGATTTTAATGAAAAAATCAAAATTTCAAAAATTCATTAAATAAAAATACGAAAATAAAAAATTAAATATTAAAAAATGATATTTTTGTGATTTTTTTTCATAAAAAAAAACTTAAAAAAACTTAGTAGTAAAGAAAAAATAAATAAAACATTAAAAATGTGAAAGGTGGGATTCGAACTCACAACCTCTCACACTTATATCCCTTATACCCCCTTCCTACCAATTGTGTCATTTTATTTATTCGAAATAAAGTGGCACTAGAAACCATATAAAGCGGGTCAAAATTTAGGGTACGACAACTGCCCCTATTTAACCGTCTTCGAATCAGAAGGATGATGTCGATGAGCCTTCCTCTTCTTGAGGAGGAGACGATTAAATACAAGAAGGACCCAAATTTTGACCGCGGAACCACGACAAATACGATGTTGACCTGACTCTGGCATTGGTACTCCGTTAATATCCTGTTATCCCTTATGCGATATCCCTGAGCACAGAAGTTAAGTAAGATTATGGCAATCTTCCAATTCCGTAGTAATAAACCCTTATAGAACCCCTGATGAAATCCTGAATTTGATAGAACCCCTGTAACGCTTCTCGATGGAACCCCCAATAAACCTTGACGAGGTTGTAAAACCCGGTGGAACCCCTTAATTAACCCCGATGATCCGTTTCAACCCTTTCGGGTGGATCTTGCATACGATTCCTATGATCCTCCGATCATGCTACTGGAATCAGGTAGGACTTTAGTGATGCCCTGATTCCTCTGAATGAAACCCCTGGATGGAACCCCTTTAAAAATCCTGATTAAAACCCCTCTGATAAATCCCTTGGATAAAAATCTGATAGAACCCCTTGATACAATCCCTTGAAAATCCCTTTAATCTGGTAAGACCCTTTTTTTGATATAACCCCTAGTATACAATTCCGATATAACCCCTTGGATAAAATCCTTTGGATAAAGATCCGATAGAACCCCTTTTTAATGAACCCTCTTGAGACAATCCTTTAGTACAACTCCTAATAATAACCCTGGTATGTTTGATGGCACACCCTCCGTGGGTGAGATAAGTTGCTTGAGTGTAAGGTGAAGACCTACTCACTGAGGGTGATAATCCTGAAAGATCCTTTACTGACGTGCTGTTCTCGCGATATAATCGAGAATTAAATCCTTAATGGTGATTATGAACCCTATGCATGTGTGCATGTTTGCGTATATGAGTGCATGTATGCGTGCTTTTATGTATGATGCATTATTTGGGCTAACGCCTCTTTTTATGTAGTGCAATGTATGTCTTTGTCTGAAATAATACTTTCCATAACGCCCTGACTCCCTGACCCTTGAGACTTTGATAATTGTAGTAAGCCATGATACCCTTGATTCCTGTTTAATATGCCGTTAAAGAATCTCCCATGTTGGTTAGATTGTAACGTATATTCCTGTCAGTGTATAGCCCCTATATCCTGCTTTGGAAGAATATGATCCCTTTGATGACTCCAAAAACCGAAGTAAAATCCATTTTCCCTTTTCAAAGCTTTTATTTATACCCGATATTTCAATGTATTATTTCAAAATTAATCGACACCTTGTAATCAAGCGGAATAATTTAGGAGGAAAAGAAATGTATTTGGAAAGCAAATTTATTGAGAATTGGCCCGAAAATGGGCAATGATAAGTAAGGAGGGTAATTCTCATAAGGAGATATTACCGTAAATCCAGAAAAATGTAAAATGGCAATAAGAAAACAAATTTATTTATGTCCCTATTAAATGTAACACCAGCTAATATCCCTAAGTCTCCAAGATCACGACACTTCGCTTCTGACGATGACGGCTGGAATGATCGCTCCCTTCTGAATTCCTGTTACGGGGTGACTTGAGTGTTTTCAGTCATATGCCTTTGGATATCCCTAACTTTTGCCTGGACCACTCTTTTTAGAGTCTTAGTCCACCGGGATGATATACCATTTTTTTTACTAAGCCGCCCTTTAGGGTTTTCGACTTGTCGGGTATCATTTTTTATTCAAGTCCCTAATTTTTGTCTGGATTGCTCTTTCGAGTTTTCAATCCACCGAGACGCCCTAATTTTTGCCTAAGTCGCCTTTTAGGGTTTTCGTCTTAGCGGGCTTTTATCCTCTTTTTCTAGGCATAACATTTTTGACCGAATCGGAGTTCACCGGTCGCAGTAAATCCGCTCCATCCACGGTTGTTAATATTAGTGCTCCGCCAGAGGAGGCACTCTTCACGACATATGGCCCTTCATAGGGTGGGGTCCATTTGACGTGGTGGTCTTTATGGATGGGCAATATTTTCCTTAACCCCAAGTCTTCCTCTTTGCGTAGGCGAGGACGAATTTCTTTGTCAAACGCTCTCTTGATTCCCTGTGGATATAACTGCCCACAACCACACGTTTCCCTTATACGAGGTTTAGATGATCGAGCCTAGTTTGCAACCATTCTGCCTTATCCAATTTAGCTTCCTTTAAGATCCTAGAGGATGAATTTTCACCCCAATTAATAGCCCCTCTTTGAAGCCCATATCCTTATGCAAATAGAAGTTTCAATCGAGCTCCAGGTCCAGGTCCTTCATAGGAGTCCGAAGTTTCACAATCCATTGGATTCTCAAGTATTGTTAAGTACATTATGAGTGGTCTCCTTGGGACTGGTAGCACCAATATAGGTGGCTCTCATTTTGTCCTTTATTCCCTTTTGACTGACCATGGACCCTGATATTTTCCAGATCTGATTCCATAGGTACACCTTGTGGGCCTTAGTCGCAACTTGAATTTCCTTAACTGATCCAACAACTTTTGCAAGTTAGTTATGTGATCTTCTTCCTTTTGCGACTTGGTAATCGTATCATCCATATGAACCTCTATCTCCTTATTCCCCATATTACCATAGTCCTTTGATAAGTTACTCCTACGCTCTTTAGCCCAATAGGCGTTACCTTGTGACAAAAAGTCGAATTTTTTCTTGACTTCTTCCCTGATCTGGAGGATCATATCTGATCTAGTTCTCCTCAGATTTTGCTTGATTGACGTGCATTCTAGTTTGAGTAGTAATTCATGCTTGACGATGTTCGTATCACGTCCAGGCATATCCTGGTATGACCAGGCGAACACATCTGGGTACCCTTGCAATAGCTCGATCAACCTTTCCTTTATATCCTTATTCGGAGAAGCACCGACTTTGACCTCTTTCCTCAATTCCCAGATTGATCACATCCACTGGTTCCGGATGAGGTTATATTTCCTTGTACTCCTGCCTCCACAGTCTGGCTAACTCTTCGGGAAGCTTACACCCGTCCTCATCACCCTCTTCCGCTTGGTTAATCGGTAATTCGAAGTCATTCAAGATTATAGCGGTGTTATTTTTAATAGGATCATTTTTAAATTTACTCGAGGAATATTTTTTATCCTTTTGGAATGAAGTGCTAGAAATGAAAATATTGAAAGAAGGTATATTGCCATTTTGAATAAACAGAAAATGAAAGAAAAAAGATCTTGATTGAAAACAAAATGCAATTTTATTGATAGAAATAATCCAATGAAATAAAAGGTGGCCCTACAAAGCTTTGTCCACTTGCCTTGGGCATATCAAGGGACTTGTTATTATTTAAAGGAAAAAGTAAATTACTTCGACACAAAAATCATCTCAAAAATCCCGATGGTTCTCCAATTGTCGAAATTAGGCATTCCTTTCTTCCTCTTCTATTAAGGCCACATGATCCCAAATTCCAAATCCCACACCATGGAAATCGCCTTCTAATCCTTCATTAGCTGGTTTGTAACCCAGCTCAAACAAATCCTTCTCCTCAGGTGACTCCCATTGCTTGCCCCAGTTTGTTATGCCTCCCTTATTAATAAGGAATTCATCCCCCATCCCTTCCATGGCGTTGACTGTTGCCCCAGTGTGCCCCAGTAATGCACTATCTCCCAGATTTGGCCCTTCAAGGTCTACAACACCGACATCGTGATTTCCGGAATACCTTTTATTATTATGTTGATCGGAGGATGACTGCCCAATCTTTCATGTCTTTAAACCGTTCTCAATCCTCTCTCCAATGATAACCAAGTTAGCAAATCCTGTTGAGACTACCCCAATCATCCTCTTGTAGTATATTCCTTGTAGGGTGTCCATAAACATATCCACAAGTTCACTTTCCAATAATGGAGGTTGCACGCGAGAAGCTAGTTCCCTCCATCTTTGGGCATATTCTTTGAAGGACTCATTCCCTTTTTGAGACATGTTATGCTAATGCATGCGGTTAAGAGCCATGTCCATGTTGTATTGGTATTGCTTCAGAAAGGCGCTTGCAAGGTCTTCCCAAGTCTTAATGTGAATCCTCTCCAATTGCATGTACCAGTCCAAGGATGCCCCACTAACGCTGCTTGGAAAGTGTGCATCATCAGCTTCTGATTAGTAGCATGGGCACCCATTTTTCGAGCAAACATCCTAAGGTGATTCTTAGGACAACTGACACCCTTATATTTCTCAAAGTTCAGAGCCTTAAACTTGGGAGGTATGACCACATCGGGCACCAGACATATTTCCAAAGCATCCACTCCAAAAACATTGAGTCCCTCCACGACCTTTAACCTTTCCTCAAGTGCTTTGTACTTATCATCAATCCCTCTCCTTTCCCTAACAGTGGTTTCTTTATTTTCGAGGGCCACTTGTCTCAGATTTTCACCCTCGTATGCGTAGTTCTCACGTGGAGTAGGTCTGTAAGTAGCACGGGGTGCCCCATTGGAGATATGTGGAGAGACGGTTCCCTCGAGAGGTTGGTTAACAGTTTTGTGCTCGCGTTCCAGATCATGGACAAACCCTAATAGAGGGCTATTGTCTTCAACATGGAGGGAAGGAGTAGGAATCTTCCTTTGAGGACTTGACCTGGTTCCTCTGGCTATCAAATTCTGGATGGCCAGTGTCAGTTGATCAATCTGGCTTTTCATATCTTCCACGTTCTCCTTGACAATATCCATTTCTCCTCCTATAGTAACCAGCTCCTTCTCCATCTGATCCATAGCTTTCCTTTGGTACGCTCGAGTGCGAGGTCGGGAAGTCAGGTTGTTATGCTCAATGACTCTGAGACAAAGTTGGTAAAAGAAAATGATTTTGTTTTTTATTCCTTTTTCCCTATTTTGAATGCATGTTGGTGATGAATGTATGAATATGCATGATGTATGCTAAATAATTTTAAAAATTTATTTGGGGGGAATTCCAAAATCCATTGTAGTTAGAGATGAATATATCCCAAGGATGAAACCCATACACATAGAATATAAAAATCCAAATCCATTAGCCAATCCCAACTCCAAAACGACTTCCAAACCTATTACAATCCCAAAAATGGAAAATCCTGAACTTAAGAAGGCATAAACTACATAGATGCACCCATTGCCTTCTTCAAATGCTTTAAACTCCTCCAAGTACCCTTTCTTGAGCCCTTGCACTTCCCTATCCTCCTTGTGGTGAGATAATGGGTCCTCAACAGGCACAACTAAGTCTTTAGGCTTGACCCTTTTCCCTTTTTATGTTTTTCTTTCCTTTTTCCCTTTTTTAATTCCTTTTTCTTTCTCCTTATTTTTTCCTTTCCCTTTTTTTTTGCTCCCATGCCCATTGTAAGGTTTTTCCCGCTCATTGTAAGTATAGTCTAAACTGTTCCAGCGTAGGAGCTAGTTGAAAATCCTTGAAGAGGAAGTCACATAGAGAAGGATCATAAAGTTGTGCAAAGGCAATGATGGCATCTACCTTCATAGGGATCCCTAAGAGATCGAGGATCCTTCCATACTTGTGTATAAACATCCTTTGAGCAGATCAAGTCTTGAAGGTCTTGAGACTTTGTAAATCAGCACTTAGCATTCTAATGCGTAGGGTAGCCCTTTCTTGTTTGAATCCATCTTTCCAATGTTCCTACAACACATCTTGAAATTCCCCACAAAAATGCATATATGCAAAAAAATGTTTTTAAATGCATGATGACATGGACACTTTGTTTTTTTTTGTTTTTTACTTGGTTAGGGTAAGGCGAAAATGCAAGCATGACCCTAACTAGGTAGGCTCCCTATAATAGGTTTAGATCTAAAGCTTATCTACCCAATCCCCTCACATGTAGGATATAAAGTTTGGACAACATAACAACCCTATAACGTACAGACTATACCATTGTTTTACCATGAGAAGGAGCAAGCCTTCCTATGGTAATCCTTCGGGATAAGTCTCATCTGGGTAGGACCCTAGTAACATCCCTTGAAGGTTGAATACATAGGGTCTCCATGAGTTGGTAAGGGGTAGGCTAAAAGTTCTCAGAGTCTCGGACCACATCCAAATCATCCTCTACGTTAGGGGCTAGCCCTTTCATGAGGACACCTTTGGAAGGATCTATTCTGAGTGTGGCATCAATGAATTGTTAGGGATGTCACATCCCCCTAAAACATTTCCGTTCCACGTCCTAATCTAGGGTTATACTCCAAGCTTGGGCTTTAGCTTCACACATCATATGCCCCAAATCCAAAGTATGATGACAAAAATAAAAATATAACAAATATAATAAAATAAAAACAAAATATAAAACAAATAAAAAATGAGAATAATAAAAAAACAAATAAACACCCAAGACAAACAAACAAAACCCTAAAGCCTAAGGTTAGGAGGGACTCTCTTTAGAGAGGAATCTCCAGCAGAGTCGCCAGCTGTCGCGGCCGACAAAAATTATCGAGTCGCCACCATATTTTTTCTAAGGAAAATAAATGATAAACCTAAAATCCTTATCCTAAGGGTAGAGATTCCTAAGGTTTGGGAGTCGGTTAAGTGAGGGGAAGGTGTTAGGCATCCCTCACTTCCATTGTACTCAATGGGATCCTCCTTAAGTTCTAGGGTATGTTTGTTTGTCATTTTAATGTTTGACTTTATATTTATTAATTACAAAAATCCTAAGTTTTTTATTATTATACTCGCTAGGGCTTACAACCCTATGCCTACGTACCTTCAATTTTGAAGGATCAGAGTAACCGTAGTTCACCTCCCCTATTCCTACCCCCTAATCCTATTCCTAACCCTAATCCCAAACTTAATCCACTATTTATACTCTTGGATAAAGAGTTCTATCCCTTAAATCTATTATTTATACTCCTAGATAAGGAGTTCTATCCCTTAAATCTATTATTTATACTCTTAGATAAGGAGTTCTATCTCTTAAATCTATTATTTATACTCCTAGATAAGGAGTTTTATCTCTTAAATCCCGATCCTTTTATTTATACTCTCGGAGGAAGAGTTTTATCCCTTATCCATTATTTATACTCTCGGATGGAGAGTTCTATCCCTTATCCATTGTTTATACTCTCGGATGGAGAGTTCTATCCCTTATCCATTGTTTATACTCTCGGATGTAGAGTTTTATCCCTTAAAATCCCTTATCCCTTGGCCTATATTTATACTCTTGGAACCGAAGAGTGCTATCCATATATCCCATCCCTTATTTAGGCTCTCGAACAAAGAGCTTTATCCCTTGTTTTAAATCCTTAAAAAATCCCTTATATCCCAAATTTAAAAACAGTGAAATCCTCAAATTCCACAGAATTTAATAAAAACCCAAAATACCATTTATGCTAAAAATATAGCAAAAACAAATCCCCAAATTATCCCAAAAAATGATTTTTAAAATCAGTATAAATCCTAAAATAACAGAAATTTTAACCCCCAACATTAAATTAAATTTACTTTAATTTATTTTTGCCCCAAAAACCCAAAATTCCCAAATAAAAAACCAATACTAAAATGACAAATAACATTCGATCCCTATTTTCTTTAAAGAAAGAAAAACCCAGTATGTTGAATATATGAAATATAAATTTAAATCCAACCCCACAATTAACCCAAAAATTCCTAAATAAAAATCCCAAACAAAATTAAATCCTTATAAAAAAAATAAATGGTTTTAAATATATTAAACTATTTATCAAAACCCTAATAAAAACTAAACAATTAAATTAATTTATTAATTTAATTGATAAAAAATCCTAATAAAAAATTTAACCCAATTAAACAATTAAATTAAGTTATTAATTTAATTGTATAAAAAACCCTAAATAAATAAAAAACCTAATCAAACAATTAAATTAAGTTATTAATTTAATTGTATAAAAAACCCTAAAATCATATTTCTAAATCCTAATTAACTATTTAAAACCTAATTAACTAATTAAATTAAGTAATTAATTTAATTAACTAAAATGGTACCCCTTTTTTGAAATTTGAAATAATTAAACAAATTTTAGAAACGGTTTACACCGTAGTTAATACCCCTCTCACACACAATCACAACAAACACTAATAACATGTTAAAATCCCACGATTTTATGATAACAATAATTTAATATTGAAATTCTGGTATCAGATGTGTGATGTTAAGGTGTGATGTCACAACAACACACTCTGCACAATGGACAACAATAACAGTAAAATAACACCAAGAATTGTTGACCCAGTTCGGTTACAACCAACCTACTCTGGGGGCTACCAAGCCAGGGATGGAATTCACTACTTGTAGATATAATTTACAGACTCAACAACCCGTTGACAATCTCCTAAACTTATACTCTACTAATAACTTCCTACCTAAGAACCCACTTAGGTATGAGAACACCACTCAATCCCTTACAAACTCTCAAAGAAACCACTTTGAGTAACCTTGATCTTACTTCACAGTTTCGATCAAGCAACCACTCTCTATTTCTTCACAGCTTCTAGAGAGGACAGAAACACAACACCTATTCAAACCCTAGAATAGTGTAATTACAAGCACTCTAAACAAACTCTAGACACTAAGCCTCCAGCTCCTGATCTTCTGAATGTTTTCTGTACCTTTTTCCTTTGGTCTTGTGCGCTTTATATAGCTTCTTGAATTGGTCTTGGACTTGCTTCCATATCTCCCAGATTTGTTATTTAAAACTGAATATTTAAAACAGATTTTCTCCTAAAATCTTTTTAAATCTTCAACCTTTTAAATCTCCTACAAATCTGCACCAGATCTCCTATGCAGCAACAAATATCTATCCCAAGATATTCACATCCAATGAGACAGCTGGCTCTCCACAATTCCAGCTAATACGCAAGCCTAACAACATCACAACCTGCTGTTGTTAATTCTACAGATCTGATGTTACAACATCGCCATGTGACATCAGACATCCAACTCCAGCAATTACTTACTTAACACAGCCCAGTGTTAAGACTTCAATGTTACAACATCAGCACCTTGACATCAACATTGAACATACTTTGTTTTACCAAAATTCCAGCCAATCCAGGAACTAACAATCTCCCCCTTTGGCTAATTTTGGCTAAAACAATCTCTGCATCTTCAGAGACTTCAGCAGCGGAAAAACTTCAACAATTTGAAACTCCATCAGCAGCAGTTTGACAATACTCATAGTCTTCATCACTTGATCTGCTGCAGCACCATCTTCACTATTGACAACAGCCAATTGGTGCTCCCCCTCAAGAATATGAACCAGCATCACAGCTGTTCAGTAGCTCACAATGTGTAGCACTTTTCTCCCCCTTTATGTCTGCTTGGCTGCACTCTTCAAATGCTAAGATATCTGCATCACTAGCTCAGTCAAAACTCCCCCTCAATAACTGCATTACCACTTTTCAACTAAACACCTTTTACTTTTAGCAGCATCAATTTATCTCCCCCTTTTTAGCCACAATTAGGCAAACTTCACCTGGCAGTTGACTACACATTTTCAGAAACACCCCAACTGCCCACAACCCCTCTAGCAGATTTAGTCTTCATAAATGCAGATTCCTAATTTGCTTCTTAACCTTTCAAATTGGTTTGCATCTAAGGCTTTAGTGAATATGTCAGCCAGCTGGTTCTCTGTGGCTACATGCTCCAAGGTAACAATTTTTTCTTCTACCAGATCCCTTATGAAGTAATGCCTTAAGTCTATGTGCTTTGTCCTACTATGCTGTATAGGGTTTTGGATATATCAATTGCACTCAGATTATCGCAGTACAGTGTCATAACATCTTGTTTAACATTGTATTCACTCAACATCTGCTTCATCCAGACCAGCTGAGAGCAACTACTTCCTGCTGCTATATACTCCGCTTCAGCAGTTGAGAGAGATACACAATTCTGCTTCTTGCTGAACCAGGAAATCAGATTGTTCCCTAGAAAGAAACACCCTCCTGAAGTGCTTTTTCTATCATCTGCACTTCCAGCCCAATCAGTCCCAGAATCATGGCTATATAACATCCCATAGTCACTTGTGCCATTCACATATTTTAGAATCCTCTTCACTTGATTCAAGTGACTCACCTTAGGATCAGATTGATATCTAGCACATACTCCAACAGCAAAGGAAATATCAGGTCAGCTTGCTGTGAGATATAGTAAACTCCCAATCATACTTCTGTACAAGCTGTGATCCACACTCACTCCATTCTCATCCTTGGATAGCTTCAAATGGGTGGGAGCAGGTGTCTTTTTGTGATTGGATTTATCCAGGCCAAACTTCTTTACTATGCTCTTAGCATATTTGCTTTGAGAAATAAAGATAGAATCCTCCATTTGTCTGACTTGTAATCCAAGGAAGTAGCTAAGTTCTCCAACCAATCTCATTTCAAATTCTGATTGCATTTGTTGGACAAACTATTTTACCATAGCATCTGACATCCCCCCAAATACAATGTCATCCACATAAAATTGGGCTACCATTAATTTTCCGCCTTCTTCCTTGACAAACAAAGTTTTGTCAATGCCTCCTTTTCTATACCCATTTGCTACTAAGAATTCTGTCAACCTCTCATACCAGGCCCTTGGAGCTTGTTTTAAGCCATACAGTGCCTTCCTCAGTTTGAACACATAATTGGGGAAGTTTGGATCAGTGAATCCTTTAGGTTAATCTACATAGACTTCTTCATTCAGATAGCCATTTAGAAAGGCACTCTTCCCATCCATTTGGAACAACTTGAATCTTAAGTTACAACCCATACCCAAGAGTAGTCTGATGGATTCTACTCTCGCCACTGGAGCAAACGTCTCATTAACCTTGTGCAACAAGTCTCGCTTTGTTTCTTGTAACCACTCCAAGCTCGTCTGAGTTATTTTTGTAGATCCACTTTGTTCCAATAACATTCACCCCTTCTGGTCTTGGCACAAGATCCCAGACTTCATTTCTTCTGAACTGCTCCAGTTCTTCTTGCATAGCATTTATCCAAAACTCATCTGTCAGAGCTTCCTTGACATTTTTTGGCTCAATTTTGGATACGAAGCACGAGCTAGCTATGATTTCTCTGGACCTAGTTCTTACTCCAGAATTTGGATCACCTATAATTAGCTCCTTAGGATGATCCTTCTGAATTCTGATAGAAGGATCCTTCTGAGGTTGCTCAGGCTCAGTATCAGCAGCACCTGGGGACGGATTTCTTTCTTCAACTTCAACAGCTACCTCATCAGCTGATGTTCCAACATCTTCTATGACATCCTCAACTTCATGCTTATCTTCATCATCAATCACAACATTGATTGACTCCATCATCACTTTGGTCCTGGAGTTGAAGACCCGATAAACTCTGCTATTGATGGAGTACCCCAAAAATATCCCTTCATCACTTTTGGAATCTAATTTCCTTCTCTGCTCTCTATCTGCCAGGATGTAACATCTACTACCAAACACATGGAAGTACTTGACATTAGGTTTTCTTCCCTTCCATAGTTCATATAGAGTGGATGAAGTGCCTCTTCTTAGGGTAACTCTATTGTGAATGTAGCAGGCAGTGTTCATGGCTTCAGCCCAGAAGTGATAAGGTAGTTTCTTGGCATGAATCATTGCTCTAGCCGACTCTTGTATAGTTCTGTTCTTCCTCTCAACAACTCCATTTTGCTGAGGGGTGATAGGCGATGAAAACTTATGACTTATACCTTAAGACGAGCAAAATTCTTCAAACTTGCTATTCTCAAACTCTCTTCCATGATCACTTCTAATTCTGATGACCTTACTCTCCTTTTCTCTTTGGAGTTTTTGACAGAGCTCTTTAAAGACATCAAACACCTCAGATTTGTCTTTGATGAAATTCACCCAGGTGTATCTTGAGTAGTCATCCACAACTACATAAGCATATTTCTTTCCACCCAGACTTTCAACCTGCATAGGTCCCATCAAATCCATATGAAGGAGTTCCAATACCTTGGAGGTGGTGTCATGTTGAAGCTTCGGATGAGACATCTTTGTCTGCTTTCCTTTTTGACAGTCTCCACACACCTTTCCTTCCTCAATACCAAGTTTGGGAATCCCTCTGACTGCTTCTGAGGATATAATTCTCTTCATTCCCTTTAGGTGAAGATGTCCCAACTTCTGATGCCAGATTTTGACATCATCTTCTTTAGCAAGCACACACGTGGAGGAATTTGAATTTTGCGGCACCCAAAGATAACAATTGTCCTTAGATCTGGCTCCCTTCATAATGACTTCTCCTTTGTCATCTTTCACATTACATTCAGACTTTGTGAAGTCTACTTTGAATCCTTGATCACAAAGTTGACTAATACTAATCAAATTAGTTGTTAGTCCTTTAACAAGAAGAACATTCTCCAGCTTGGGAGTACTAGCACAGTTTAGTTTTCCAATCCCCTTTATCTCTCCTTTGATCCCATCACCAAATGTAACATAGCCAGAAGACTGAGGTTTCACATCAACAAGCAGATTCTTTACTCCAGTCATGTGTCTTGAACACCCACTGTCAAAATACCAGTCATTTTTGGTAGAAACCCTCAAGGAAGTGTGAGCTATCAAGCTAGTAACTTTAGGTATCCATTGCTTCATCACCTTGGGCCTTACCTCTTACTGTTTGGGTTGAGGGGCAGAATTAGGATATCCGTGAAGCTTGAAGCACGAGGACTGCATATGACCAATCCTTCCACAATAGAAGCATCTGACTCTGTCATTTCTAAAGTGGTTAAATCTTCTCCCACTTTGATAATGCTGTGGCTGCCACCCATACTGTTGTCTCCTTATTCCATAGTTGAATTGTCTTCTCCTGTACTGATGATGCTGTCTCTTAGGCCGTCTTCTATGGTGATGAGGCTTCCTTCTTCCATAGTAATAAGGCACAGCATTGTTGTATGCATAACCATACCAGTTTTCCTGATGTTGAAACCTCTGATGAGACATGTTCTGCTTGAACCTGGCAGCTTGCATACTCTGGTGATATTGGGGAGGCATATACTGACTAGCTCCTTGGGGCTGTATCTTCCTCTGATGAGGACCATTCTTCTTCTCAGCATTCTGGGGCTGAACAACCTTCTTTGGGGTAGGGCCCTGTTTTGTAGGTTGATGTTGAGATAATGGTTGAGACATCTCCCTTTTTGTTCCTGAAGTGCTAGCCACATATCCTATGCCTGATTTATCTCCAGCAGCTTTCTCTAACTGAAGAATCTTATCAAGATCAGCAGTACCACTGTTCATCATCCTAACGAATTTTGTCATCTGATCCAGTTGGGACTTAACTAGTACAACTTCGTTTTCCCGATCAGCTTTTTCATTTTCAAGCTGAGCAATCTGTTGCTTATGATACTTGTTTTCTTGATAAATCTCAGCACTTTTCAAACACAGCTCTCGATAAGTAGAAGCTAGCTCCTCATAAGCTATTTCTTCATCACTATCATCATCAGACACAACAGTTCCTGTTAAGGCTCTAGCATGCCTTGCTGACTCACCATCACTTTCACTATCAGATTCAGAACAGGAAACTGACATGCCCTTCTTCTGCTTCTTCAAGAATGTGGGACATTCTTTCTTGACATGTCCATACCCTTCACATTCAAAGCACTGAACACTTCTATCCTGGGCATTCTTCTCTTCATCTTTCTCTTTTGGATTGCTGATGTCAGAGGAACTGTTCTTGACACTAGGCTTGTAGTTATTGTTCCATCTTTTTAACACTTTGTTGAACTGCCTTCCCAACATTGCAATGGCTCGTGATAAATCTTCCTGAGAATCTTTGACTACCTTATCTTCTGCAGGAGTGGAGACCAAAGCAATACCCTTGGGCTTCTTTTCTGGTTCTTCTTCATTTAAACCAAGTTCAAAAGTCTGAAGAGATCCAATGAGCTCATCTACTCTCATCTTGCTGATGTCTTGAGCTTCTTCAATAGCGGTCACTTTCATCTTGTACCTCTTAGGTAGGGACCTAAGGATCTTCCTCACAAGCTTTTCTTCAGACATTTTCTCTCCAAGAGCACTAGATGAATTGGCCAGCTCAAGAACACTCATGTGGAAATCATGAATAATCTCATCGTCCTTCATCTTCAGGCTTTCAAATTTTGATGTTAAAATCTGAAGTCTCGACATCTTAACTCTAGATGTTCCTTCATGTGTAGCCTGCAAGATATCCCACGCTTCCTTAGCCACTTCACAGGTATTGATTAACCTGAAGATATTCTTATCCACTCCATTGAAGATTGCATTCAGAGCTTTGGAATTTCCAAGGGCAAGCTCATCTTCCTCCTTGGTCCACTCTTCTTCAGGCTTTGGCTTAAAGGTGCCTTCTTTATCTTTGCCAGCATCATCCTTCTCACACATGACAGGAGCTTTCCATTATTTAATAACAGCCTTCCAAGCTCTACTGTCCAAGGATTTTAAGAAAGTGGTCATCCTTGGCTTCCAATAGTCATAATTGGATCCATCCAAAATAGGGGGTCTGTTGACGAATCCTCCAACTTCTTTGTCCATCTTTACACCAGAAAGTAACTTCCCTAGATCTCACCCAGAGACAGACAGGATGTCTGCTTTGATACCAATTGAAATTCTGGTATCAGACGTCTGATGTCACAACAACACACTCTGCACAATGGACAACAATAACAGGAAAATAACACCAAGAATTGTTGACCCAGTTCGGTTACAACCAACCTACTATGGGGGCTACCAAGCCAAGGATGGAATTCACTACTTGTAGATATAATTTACAGACTTAACAACCCGTTGACAATCTCCTAAACTTATACTCTACTAATGACTTCCTACCTAAGAACCCACTTAGGTATGAGAACACCACTCAATCCCTTACAAACTCTCAAAGAAACCACTTTGAGTAACCTTGATCTTACTTCACAGTTTCGATCAAGCAACCACTCTTTATTGCTTCACAGCTTCTAGAGAGGACAGAAACACAACACCTATTCAAACCTTAGAATAATGTAATTACAAGCACTCTAAACAAACTCTAGACACTAAGCCTCCAGCTCCTGATCTTCTGAATGTTTTCTGTACCTTTTTCCTTTGGTCTTGTGCGCTTTATATAGCTCCTTGAATTGGTCTTGGACTTGCTACCATATCTCCCAAATTTTTTATTTAAAACTGAATATTTAAAATAGATTTTCTCCTAAAATCTTTTTAAATCTTCAACCTTTTAAATCTCTTACAAATCTGCACCAGATCTCCTATGCAGCAACAAATATCTATCCCAAGATATTCGCATCCAATGAGACAGCTTGCTCTCCACAATTCCAGCTAATACGCAACCCTAACAACATCACAACCTGCTGTTGTTAATTCTGCAGATCTGATGTTACAACATCGCCATGTGACATCAGACATCCAACTTCAGCAATTACTTACTTAACACAGCCCAGTGTTAAGACTTCAATGTTACAACATCAGCACCTTGACATCAACATTGAACATACTTTGTTTTACCAAAATTCCAGCCAATCCAGGAACTAACAAATATACTTCAAACACACGAATAAAACAAGCATCGATGGCATTTTAAGACAGCCTAAAATAATAATATATGAGGATGGAGGACCAACCTACGGGAGCGAGGTTTCTCCTGGTGAGCTTAGATAATCCCTTTTGTTTCTCCTTGCTTTTTCCTTTGATTCCTTTTCTGTTGTATTTTTTCCCTTCTTCTTTGCGTTCCTCGTGTTCTCCCTTTCATCTCCTTTTCCCTCCTCGATTCCTCTCGAACAATTGATGGAGGCTAAGGTTTAATTGTTGTTGTTCTTCGATGTGAAGAGCAACAACTTTTGGATACTATTTTTTGTGAATTTGTGGGTGAGAAATAATGTGGAAATCAACCTCTATTTATAGATAAAATTAGGTCAAGAAAATTGAATGTGATTTATCAGTTTAGGAAAGATTTAATTTGACCTAATTTTATTTATTTCTTAGAGCCCAAGCAAATGAATCTGGATGGATTCATGGCTTGGTGAATTTAAATACAAAAATAATATTTTAAATAAAAGAAATATCCTAATAATGATAATGAGAAAAAAAAGATTTGATTGATTTTTATTTTTATGATTTTTTGAGATTTTTTCCATAAAAAATTGATTTTAATGAAAAAAATCAAAATTTCAAAAATTCATTAAATAAAAATACGAAAATTAAAAATTAAATATTAAAAAATGATATTTTTGTATTTTTTTTCATAAAAAATCTTAAAAAAACTTAGTAGTAAAGAAAAAATAAATAAAACATTAAAAATGTGAAAGGTGGGATTCGAACTCACAACCTCTCACACTTATATCCCTTATACCCCCTTCCTATCAATTGTGTCATTTTATTTATTCGAAATAAAGTGGCACTAGAAACCATATAAAGCGGGTCAAAATTTAGGGTACGACAGGTTCTGTAACAAACCCTTCTTCATCTGCCCTTTTTCAAGCTTCCATTTACATAAAGGCACGGGTTTGAAGTTTAAGCTTGTTTCCAATCATTTCAAGCACCCTGGTCATCTCTCCTAGCATCAACAAGCATAAAGGGAAGGTCAACTCACCTCTGTAATTCCATTTGAATAGGCCTTGGACCTGCTCCAAGAGGTAAGCCTCTAAAACTTTGAAACTCATAAACATGCTATGGCAATGCTCTTCTTTTGGGCTGACTTGTATACATTATTGTATTTGTGTTATATGAACCTTTGCATATATTCTGTAGCCTGTGTGTTTGAGGTTTTGAATCTCTGAACTTTGTTGTTGTTGCACTGATCTTGGCATTCGTGTGAGTTGTGTGTTTAGTTTTAGGGCAAACAAACGTTATATTTAAGTTCCTTGATCTTTTCTAAACAATTTAGGTTTTTAGTTTGTGAAAAAAGATGGAAAAACGAGGGTGAAAATGGTTGGAAAAGTGGAGAAGAAGCCATGGTATTCTTCTGGTTTTCGCGATTAAGTTTCATGGATGGGTTGCTTTGCATGGGAGTGACGATGACGTGGCAGCATGGGAGAGGTTGGCTTCTTATTTTGTCGTGTAGTCACTTAAGCTCCTAGTGACCGGTTTAGGAGATGTTTCATATGTTTTTTTGTACCTTAACCGTGTGACTTTATTTTGGCTGAATAATGTTTTTCTGTGGACTTGGGCCTTTGCCAATCGCTACTTGCACCCTTGTCTGGAAGGCCCATATGCGTGTACAAATTAACTTAGTTCATTCTGTGCTTACTAATACACCCTCCTTGTTTTGGTTTTTTTCATCATAATACTTTGAAGTTTAATTTAATTTCCAAAATTTTTATTTTTATTTTCACTTTATTTTAATATTTATTTTTGATTTTTATAAACTTAAGGGTAAATTTTAACCTAGTTTATGAACTTCCTTTTAAAATATCACTTCTCTTCCTCTTCTTGTATTAATTTTTTGGAGTGTCTTAGGACACATTAGGAGGATGTTTTGAGGCTAATTTTTGACATTGAATGAGTTCTTTTGGTTTGGTTTTAGTTGCCCTTATTTGACCCTCGATTCATTGCTCGTTGTCTTTGATGCTTCACATTGAAGTTTGGTTTTGAGATGTCCATTTTTCTTATCTTTGCATGACACTTCACACACACATTCTTAAATGTTTTAACTTGGGTTTAGGCTTTGGTTTTGGATTTGTCTATCCATTTTCCTAATTTTGAACACTTCATTAATGTACTCCTCATTTCACCATTGTTTCTAACCTAGTTTGACCTAGTTTCTTTGTAACACTTCTTGAAATGCCTTATAGTTTGAACTTGTGTTTTTCATGGTTAAATGAGGATGTTTCACTTCTGACTTCATGATTCAAGAGTGTATTGTCTTGCCTATTTGATCATTTATTCATGCTTGAGTTGTTGTGCATCATTTCATTATGTTTGTCATACTTAATCTTGCTCATGCCTAAGGTTGATTCACATGGATGTTTATCTTAACATTTTTATGTTATATATGTGACTTGTGCTTGATTGATGCTATTGCACTTCTTGGGTGATTATCCCACTTGAGTTCTTGAACTCTTATTTCCTGTCACTCATACTTTAATTCTCCCTTCAATACTTGTTTTTACAAGAAGTTGCCTTCTCTTTATTCCAAAGGAAAGTCTCTCTATTGACCTAAAAGTCATATACAACTCATTATCCTCTTGGCCTCATTAGAGCCATCACCTTCTCTTGGCTCCATTAGATCCTTACCTTTCCCTTGGCCTCATTAGAGCCTTACCATTCCCTTGGCCTCATTAGAGCCTTTACTTTCTCTGCTCCTCATTAGGATCAAACCTTTGGCCTCATTAGAACCACTTACTTTGCACAATAGGATTCACCTAGAGTTCTTTAACTCTATGTGAGCATCATCATCATGATGTTCCTTCCCCTATGGCCTCATTAGAGCCATTCACCCCTTAAACTTAGAACTAGGATAGAGTTCTTGAACTCTATGTGATTCTCATCATCATGAGTATTCACTTACCCTTTACAACTTAGACTTAGAGAGTTCTTTAACTCTATATGAGTATCATGCTCATTCCCCTTGGAACTTTGACCATAGTCAATGGTTCCCCACCCTTAGGTAGGTGAACTACGAATGCTCTGATTCCATCCTTATTAGGATACATAGGCACGAGATGCGACATCTTGGCGAGCATACTTAGTGTATATACCCTTAGGTCTTCCCTTTAGCATCTTGGTCTTTACCATAAGGTATTTACCTTTAGCCTTAGCACATACCCTTAGCAAGCAAACATAACATAACACAAATACAAACAAGAGGTTCCTGTAGAGTACTACAGATACTTAGGATGCTAACACCTTCCCTAGGTATAACCAACCCCCGAACCTAGATCCTCTTATTAGGGTTTTCTTCGATCTTTACCCTTTTCTTTGGATAAATCAAAGCTCGGTGGTGAATTTCAAAGATGTGTGATTCAAGTTAATTAATAGCTTGATATCCGATTCTCACCGCAACACATATCTACTGTTGAAGAGACACCTCGAGCGTTGTGATTTCGTGAGACTAGATTTCAAGTAATTTTTTTCACTAATCATGTTTAACTCATTGGATTTGAAAATTTACTTGATAAATGTTTAAATCTTTACATCTTCCTTCCTTATTAGGCATTCATAAAGATGCATGTAAGACAAAGATTTCTTGGAACTTATCACTTGTCTTCCTTCCTTTATTCTTTGTCAGTTTTTTCCCTCTCTTTTTCGAGTATACATTTATTTGTATTTATTGACTGAAGTCATAATATGAATAACGTATACTGATATGTGATCTTTTGGAGACTGATACACTCCTTCATCATTCCTTATTCTTGTTTGTATCCCTTGTATTGGAAATGATGAATTTCTCGTCTCAAATCATCTAGTCTTTATTGCTATTTATTACTATCACTCTTTGTTTTCTTTATATACCTCACTTCTCCTCTCAACTATTCATCCGTTTCTATTTGCTGTTCACTTCTATTCCTCTTACTTTCACCATGTCCTCTAAAACTATTAGGGGAGAGATCTCTGATTTGGATCTCTTGAAAGAATACTCTATTGATCTCAATGATCTTGTTGAAAATGGTTATACCAACATTCTCTCAAACATCATTTACCAAAATTGGGACAGATATCTTGAAATTCTAAATGGATCTATCTATCCATCTCTTGTAAAAGAATTTTGGGCCAATGCTAGCATTCTTGTATATGAGTCTGATACTTGTTACATTCTGTCTTCTGTTTATGGCTTTCCCATCTTGATTAACTCCTCTATCATCTCTCAAGCTATTGAATGCAAAGAAGATGGTGAATGTGTTGAATACTACAGAGGAAACAACTGGTTTGCTAAACACATTCACATCATCTATCTTCAAGAAGGACCTGCTGACATTCCCTCTTCTCTCACTCCTGAGGCTAAAATCTGGTACCAAATCATGGGAAAAAATCTTAGGCCTAGGGAAAAGGGAACAGGAAGACTCTCTGCAATGGATAAGCTCTTCATTTTCTTCTTAATCTCCAAGATTAAGATTAATCTGCCTCAGTCCATTTTCAACTTCTTAAAAGGAGAAATTCTTTCATTAAGAGCGGAGTTACCGTTTTAGATTCCTTACAGTAGAGTTATCTCTCACATTCTTGATCTTCAAGGAGTTGTTGCTCACTTAAAACAAGTCGGAATGAATGAGAAACTCAATACTGAATGGTGTTCTCCCATGAACTATTCTGAAACCATCATCAGGGATTGAAGTAGTTGGTTGGAGTATGTTTCATCATTGTTGGTCTCTTAGTTGCTGGATGCTTGATATTTCTTCCGTTTATCATTGTTTTTCTTGTCAGTTGTCCTTGTTCTTGTTTTTTTCTTTCTGTTTTGTGATTCTGTTCTTGTATTACGCCTCCGGCGTTTTGTTGTTTTATCAATGAAGTTTTTCTATCCTTATTTGCATTTATCTTGTCTTACTACATTCCATTATGATTACCATAAAAAGGAAGAAAATGACTAGATTTAACTTATCTAAATTCATTCAAATCAAAATGATTTATTTAAATCTTGGTTACCCTTTTTGATTATGACAAAAAGGGGGAGTATTATATGGAAAAATTATTTTGATAAATATCTTGTCTCCAATCATAGCTCTAACATTCTAACACTTTAAAAAACATATATTTGTAGAATGTTTTTCAGGAAAAGATATTATATTGGTAAAATGACTCTGATATCAATCAAGCTCTGATTTAGTTAATCAAGCTCTGTTATCAGAATGCATCACCACTATAATCAAGCTCTGATATTTTCGATCTATCAAAGATCTCTGCAATCAGGCTCTATATCCCAAATCTTATAAGATTTTGTTAAGTCTTAGATTCAGGGGGAGCTTGACAAGGGGAAGTTTACTTTGAACTTATCTGAGTCAATTCTGATTATCTTCGTACAAAATTGTGCTATCAAAATACATTGTTTTGTCATTATCAAAAAGGGGGAGATTGCTAGAACAAGATTTGGTTCTGAAAGATATCTCTTTGTTTTGATAATAACAAAGTTGTATTTGTGTGAGAACAATTTTGGTACTCTAATGTGTATCTTTTTAAGAATTGAAAAATAGGTTCTGACTCTGATAGAGAAAGTTCTGACTCTGATAGAGATTGTGTGCTACGTCACTCTAAAGTTCTCAATGGTCGCTTCTGCGTCAAGAAGAAAGGTTGCTTTTGATCTACTGTGCATCAGAAAGACTCCAAGAAGACACATTGTTGTTGATGTTCTCTTGGATTCTGGCTTTGAATTTAACTCTGATACTCATCTTCTGAAGACTAAGTGCTGATGACTCTAAAGACAAGGTTCTGATGAACAGCGTTCTGAAGACTCTGAAGACTTAAGTTTCTGAAGACCAAGTTCTGAAGATTCTGAAGACAAGGTTCTGCTAAACAAGTTCTGAAGATTCTGAAGACTTATGTTTCTGATAACCAAGGGTTCTGAAGAAGGAGTGCTGAAGACTCTGATGACAAGGTTCTGCTGAACAAGTTCTGAAGACTCTGAAGACTCAAGACTCTGAAGACCCAATGATTCATTCTTCTGATCACGCTTCAATTATATTAACTCAGAAGCCACTGATGAACAGAAGAAGATGAAACATTTGCGTGGGAAAATAGTACATAGTACATATCAAACACATTCTTTTCCACTACCTTTCCACTACCCTGATTTGGTGGTACAAAGGACAATTTTAGTGTACGATTTTCATCCCAGCACAACGACATTATTTCAAGTTGCCAGTATTTTCTGATATTACTGATATGCCCTTCAACAGATCTTTTTCTGGCTATATAAAGACTTGATCATTCAACGAATCATGTGTGACATGAAGTGTGAAAAGAGAAATATTCAAAACACTGATTCATACAAAGAAAGAACTCAAGAAATCGAGAAATACATGAGTGAACAGTAAAGCACCACAATACAAAGAAGAAGATTGTTCTTACTGTGTAGATTCGCTCTAAGATAGATTGAGCTAGAAATAGTGTTTATATTAGCTTATGTAAGAAGCATTTCATTGTAAACATTTTATTTGATCAAACAGTTATTTGAATTCCTTAAGGGACCAGTTAGGTCAGAAGCCTTAAGAAGAGACGGTTAGTCTGTGTATTGTTAGTCACCAGCAGTTACTAGTGCAGTTGTATCAGTTTGGTTATAGTGGATTAAGTCCTTGTGTATAAGGAGAAATCACCTTGGTGGGTGGACTGGATTAACTTGATAGTTTTCAAGTGAACCAGGATATATCGTGTGTCTTTCTCTATTCATAGTTTATTTGTGATCTTTTTTTGAGTTTCACAAAAAGCTTTCATTTTGAAAACCCAATTCAAACCCCCAATTTCTTGTGTTTTTCTCACACCTTCAATGTAGACAAATTCCTTTAGAGCAGTGTCTTCAGAATAGTTGATGCAGCTTATTCAGAAGATGTAGAGTTGTTCCTTATAACAGAGTCTGCTTACTTCAAAAGGTTCCAATCTTTAGAGCTGAGCCGATCTTTATATTTCCAATTAATCTTAAGTTCAACATCTGAAAGACTTGAGTCAGACTCTTCAGAGTCTGAAAGCTTGATTTTGATCCTTCAAATTCAAAACAACTTTGTTCTCTTTAATGGTTCTTCTGAGTGATTAATTTGATTCATATCAAGATTAATGTCTTTTGATCTTGCACACTCGAATAACCATTAGTAAACCCTATTCCTCTTTTAATACTTTGTCATCATCAAAACCTTTTAAGGGAATGAAAAAATCTTCTTCTAACAATCTCCCCCTTTTTGATGACAAACAAATGTATTTAAGAACAATGATTAGTGATTTAATTAACACAATTTAACATCAGAGTCCGAGGTTTATAAGCTCCTCTAAGTTAGACAGTCCTTTAAGGTTAGGTTTGTAAGCCCCCCTAAGTTATGATAGTCCATTAAGTCGAGGTTTGTAAGCTCTTATTAACTCCTTATCTATGTTGATTTAGTCTTATAACTTTAATCAACAAATTCTAACATCAGGTTGAGGTTTGTAAGCTCCCCCTGAGTTTGACAGACCTTAAGTCGTGGTTTGTAAGCTCTTCCTTTAATATGACACCTCATTAAGGTAAGGTTTATAAGCGTTCCCTAATTTCCTATCTTTTTTAATTAAGTTTATCATTTAAGCCCAATAAATTACACAAAATATAAATTATTAAAATATATAACTTAAAGTTTATAACTCAGAAGCTGTTTATGCAGACAATACTTTGTTTAGACGCTCTCTCTTCTTAAATACTCTATAAAATAAAACTGTTTAAATGTTCTTAAATACTTTGTTTGAATGCTCTTAAATACGTTTCTTAAAATAAAACTGAAAGAATTTTTTAAAACAGTTTAAATGCACAGAGTTGAAGAAGTCTAAAAACACGACAGAATTTGAAACACCCAGGAAAACAATTTAAAAGATTAAAATATTTTGAAGTATGATACCAACAGATGGTTTTAAATAAATTGATACCAAGATGAAAACAATTTTAAAATCAATTTTAACCAAAGAGATTCTTTACTTCTGATGGTAAATCACTACCGTTTTAGTTTGTAAGACGTAATTATGAGTTAGTATGGCACGCTTAATTAGTGATTGACTTTGAGAATTTCAAAGATTAAAAACTAAAACACGCAGAGTGTTTGAACTTCCAGAATTCTCGTTATAAAAGCACACAACTTTGTTCATACCAAATCACAACTCCATATTCACTTCATCTTACATCTGATTCAAGATGAATACACCTTCTAAGAAATTTACTACTCCTGTTGTTCCAGAGGCTCCTGCAGTCTTTAAGGCAACGTTTGATCAGGGGGTTAGACCTTTTGAAGAGATTCCTTCAACATCTCTTGCGCAGGCACTGAAACCACAGAAGAAGATTTAGAAGAAGAGGAAATCTAAGAGAAGAAGATTCAAAGAAGTGATTCATTTTGTTTCTTAAGAGGAAGAAGTAAATTTAGAATGGGAAACCTCTTTCCATGCTTTGGAAAGCCAGGAATGATTAAGATTAATGTTATAAAAATGATTTTTGTAATCATTCCTTTAAATCAATGAAGTTCCTTTCCCTTTTAACTTGCATACCATTCTTTTAATCATAATTATTTCTTTTATGTTAACTGATTAAGAAGTTCAAAATAAAAACAAGAAAAAAATGCTTTCAACTTGATGTTTCTTTTTCATTAGATTCATCTTATACATCCAGTTTTATCATATAGATTGCTTTAGCTATACAATCAAAGGCTAAGAGAGAATACAACAGTATTACATTAAGAATTATAACATACAAATCTTAAGCAAAAAAAACTTGAAAAAAGAATTATCCAGTCTTGAAACAAAAGTACTCTTTCAATACAATAGATTGCATGAAGTATTGTATCTCAAGAGATACAATTATTAAAGGATCTGGAAAGACTTTGACTCGAGGGAAAGAAAGAACATAGAAAAACTGAGGCAGGTTATGAAGATTTCCAAAGCTTGAGTGGAGGAAGAGGAAGTTGGATTGTCCTTATGAAATAACATGTTCTTCACCAGCAACTCCTTAACTCAAGGTTAAATGAAACTTCATCAAGAGTTACAAATGTTCCTTGCAGAGAAACAAGGTCACACAAAACTTGTTCAAAAGAAATGACGAACACTTTCTCACAAATGGAGAAGGTGTTATCTTCAAGAGGTTGAACATTACTTAAGGGAGTCTGGTTCGTGCGCCTGAGTGATGGAGAAGCAGTAGATCATAGTCAGAAGCTCCTAATTCTTCAAGGAAGACTAACCTTTCATTGATGTTATCTAGTTGGTTCTTCAAGCCAAGGTTTGAGCCAGAGGTCATCTCAGGTTAGAACAGAAGCGAGAGAGGAGATCTTTTAGAAAATCAGATCAAGGTTGTACAACTATGTCAACCAGGTTTGAGAAACAAGAGTGAAAAAACTAGACTAAAGAAGACTAGTTTAAATAGAAAATAAAAAGGTTTAACAAAAAAAAGATTTAAGACAGTTAGATTTTGATCAGACAAATCACAGAAAATCTTTTGGAAAACCAACAGTCAAGATAAACAAGTACAAAGAGAAAAGGTTAAGACATGACAAGAGAGAGAGAGAGAGAGAGAGAGAGAGAGAGAGAGAGAGAGAGAGAGAGAGAGAGAGAGAGAGAGAGAGAGAGAGAGAGAGAGAGGGAGAAGGGAGGGAGAGAGAGGGAGGGAGAGAAAGAAAGGGAGGGAGAGAGGGAGAGATAGAGATAGAGAGAGAGAGATCACAGACTATCCAGAGGATAAAGCATCACTACTACATAGGTTCTTCACACACAGCTCTAGAGCATGCATGATTAATTTCCAAACCTGTGAATCTTAAAGTGAGCCAGTTTTCAAAAAGATTTTTCACTTAAATGCTATTTGAAATTTCTTATTCTTTTGCTGAGTCTCACAGTCTGAGACTTTTCACACACATCAAAAAATATATCCAGTTCTTGATAAGGTTACTTCTGATCAACATCGGTCTTTGATACTCTATATCATAATTAAGCTTTTTAACAAGATCATAAAGCCTTTATTTAGAAAAAGAATTAAGTCTTTAAAAGACAATGGGTAAAACAAGCAAAATAATTCAACCATGAATTGGCTTGAATAACAACACATTCTGATAAGAAATTCAAGCTTACAATACTTGTTTTTGAATGGAGGTCAGGAATAAAGATATATTCAAATAACTATAATATTTATCCCAAGTGAATAAACATTTTTTCATAGGTTTGAAAATCCTCACAAGAGTAGGTTTTCCAAATTGGTTATGCATAGACATATCATATACATAGACCAATTACAGATAAATTATCATGCATAAAAGCTATATAAAGAAAGAAATGAAATTTCACACCTTTACAGATTCTTTTTGAAAAGAATCTATCTTCAAGATTGTCTAATGCTAAAGCCGATTCAAGTTCAACATAGACTAGTAGTTCAGAAGGCTGGAGACAATAACTTTCTTTTCCCTCCTCCCCAAAGAGTTAGGATCTATAACGCATGCTTCCCTCTAGATGTGGTTGAAGATTTCCATCATCCAAACTCAAAAGCAAATGCTTCACCATTTGCCCTAGTTTCTGAATCATTTAGAAACTAGGATCTAGAGGTCTTTAGGTTACCTTGCAACCTTCTGACCTAAGGATCATAGTGTCTGAAATCTTCAGAAATGGTTGACTTTGAAGTTTCAGGTTCAATATCAATCTAAACCTTTGACTTCTCTGTCATTGATTCCGGTGTATTCAGAATCTTGCTACACTCAACAGCAAATACACCAAGGTCTTTAATCCTTTTATTAGCATAGCTGAAAAGAGGATTCTTTGGGTTTCTTTCATGTCACAATTCTGGAATTAAAACATTTTTAAGAAGACTCTGCCCTTCTCCTTTTCTTACTCCATAGATCATGAAAGCATGCAAAGTTTTATTAAAACTCATTGTCAAGAAATCTTGAAGCGCCATAACATACTCAATTAAAGGTTCATTGGAAATCATTTTAGATTGAGCAATTAGATTTCTTTACAATGTCTCAACAATTTTTCTTATAGAAGATTTCAATTATTCTTAAAGAAGAAAACAAGTTATTTCTTAACAGCCTCATCAGATTCTGAGTCAGAACCTGGCAATAATTCAGAATCAAAGTGTGCTAACCAAAGATGCAGGGTTACAACATCATCTTGTATGTCTGAATCTGTCCTTTTGTAGTTTAAGACATATGATTATGGAACTAGAACCTTTGAAGTTAGAACTTCTACCAAAGAATATCTTGATTATTCTTGGTCAGGTGTTAAAACCTCTTGATGATAAAATCTATTTTCTCATCATCATAATCCACATTAGAATCTTCTCCATCAGAAGCTTCTTCTGGGGTTTTTTACACACGAGGGTCTGGAAGATTTTATCACTAGATATTTTAGCATTAGACCTTAAGTCAGAAGAATTGGGTTTCAACACATGTTCATCAACATCAGTTCCATATCAAGGTTTTGAAGGTTATAGGTAAACCTTTTAAGGTCTAGAGTATTCGAGTATTTAGCATCCTGAATAGCCGTAACCTTAAAGTTGCATCTTGCAGGAAAAATCCTCAAGATCTGTTATCAAGCCAACATCATTGATCTTCTTGTCAATGTTGTTTATGAGATTGTCCCGTAGCTTATCATAACCAATAATGTGAGTGGACATCTTGCTTTAAGTAGAATAAGATTAAACTAAGATTTCTGCAGCAAGCATATTTGCCCCCACGAGTTAGTCTTAAGGATTAGATAATCCTTTCATACTCACAAACCAAATGACTCATAACAGAAACAGTTTCTTGATTTCTTCAACAAGTGCACTTGCCCCACGAGTCAGTCTTAAGGATTAGATAATCCTTTCATACTCACAAAACAAGTGACTTAAAGTAGAAACGAGTATCTTAATCCACATAAATTTGAAAGAACTTCTTTTATGGTTGTTTAAGAGTTCCTTCAAGACCATGTGCTTAAGTTCTAGCATTCAGCATAACCTTCTTCAGCCTATCAATACTTCATCCAAACTGGAGCTCTTAACTGAGTAGTTTTTCTCATCGAATATTTTTTGATTCACTGTTAAGTGATAAAGCACAACCGAGCTCTGATACCAACTGAAGGTGAGAAAAATACACAAGAAGTGGGGGGTTGAATTGTGTATGTCAAAATATGAAAACTCTTTTCACTTCAAATATTGATACATCAGATTTTGAACCACGTCCAGAGTCTGATAGCAGAGAGAGTATTAGCAGTGAAAAGTTTACTTATTTTTCTTAGTCTTGTTTCAGAACCTAAGGTTTCACACTCAGATTCTGATCCAAGTAAGAGTCTAAATCAGATCAGAGTCTGACTTCAGAGTATGATTGCACATCAGAATATAAATGCAGAAGTGAATAAAGAGACACACAATATATCCTGGTGTCATACCCCAAATTTTACCCCTAGATTCATTGATCATTTGCATATTATTCTAGGTCAATCATCCATGCATAACTAACCAAATTACCAGACATTGTTTTGTTTTGTTTCCCGTGGATCAGGGTTTTCTTCAAAAGGCTCAATGGATTGATCAATTAAAGTTTTGGATGGATCATCAACCAATCAAGTTCTCATATGTCATACCCCAAATTTTGACCACTAAGATTTCCCATCATTGTGCAAATCATCATCACAATATGGATGGACCATCATGCCTCATTAGTCTCTCCAAAGATGGGTGAGCCTTCACTACAATCAGAATTAGGGTTTCAAGCTCTCTCTGAGCTTTAGACAAAGGATCAATCAAGGAATGACATGATATTCAACTTTTCTAAACCTCTTAAACATCCCCAATGGATCAAGAGGACTCCCACCTCAAGGATTAAACACAAGGCTGCAACAGTCTCAATGGATCAAGCCTCAAGATCGCCAGTGTCACCAAATTAGGGTTTTGGTCGACCAGGGCCTCCAGATGGGAATTTTCCTCTGGGCATGAGCCAATGCTTCAAAGCATAACCTAATATACGCCATGGAAACTCATGGACCCAATCATCAAGTTAATTTAGCCTCAGGGGATGCATTCACCAAAAATCAGGAATTAGGGTTTCTTGACCTAATTCACCCCTAAGTTGACTTTTGGGACAAAACATGAGCCAAGACCTCAAAGGAGGCTTTGAGGGTCTCTAATACACCACATTGATCCATTTGCAACAATGGATTGGTCTAAGAAGCTTGAGCAACAAGTTTCAATTGCATCAGAACCACAATTAGGGTTTTGAGGAAAAAGTCAACAGTTCCTTTGACTTTTGACCAAGACATGCTTCCAAAACTTGGGACATGATTCAATACACCCTATAACACCTACGGAACATGTCCATCAAGTTTTATTTAGGTCAAGGACTTGATTTCATAGAGGATCGCACATTTTAGAATTCATCTGACAAAAAGTCAACTGTGCATAAAAGTCAACTTTGACTTTTTGAGATTTTTCACAATTATGGTTCCTTAACCCTAAGTGATGTTAATGTGTGATTGGAATCATCATTCATCAAGAAAAACTAAGAAATGTGGGATAACTTGTAAAAGGGGTAACCATAAAAAACTTAGAAATTTTCTAAGTTATGGAACAAAATGGCTAGGGTACCAACTTTGGAGGATCATAACTCCTAAACCACAAGGCCATTTTTCCCAATCCAAAGCTGGATTTGTAGCTCTCATGGCCCTCTACAAAAGCTTCAAACACAACTCATTCCAATTCCTCATGGATTTTAAGTTATGGAATGATCAAAATCACAAAAAGTGAAAATGTCACTTTTTTCCAACACTTAGTGAAATTTTCACTAAGTCAGAATCTGCCTTCACTTTTTTCCAAATGTAGGGGCATTTTTCACTTGGATCCAAAAAGTATCAAAACCAACTATGATCAAACAGTTATTGTATCATATTATGGCTTTCCAAAATGGCCAAGAACTCCATCGAATTCCACTTGAGCCATGAGATATGACAATGGCAATATGCCTTGCTGAAAACTGTCAAAGCAAGGCAGATTTGTGTATTTTGCTCGATTTGCCAAATTTACGCAAATGACAAACACACTTATCCATATGAACACCTCAGGGGGAGACCAAGGAGGGACAAACACTGATTCATAAGCCTCCCAAGTCTTTGGAACCAAAAGTAGCATGCCAAACCTAGAAGTGCCTAAAAGAGGGACAAGACTCCAATTTTGTTTTGGAGCATTTAATGGATGCACCAAGGTGGCATGGACTGACCCATTTCCAACTGAATTCATTCAAGACAAATCCAAGACCAAGGGAACCAGCAGCCTGTGCCCTAACCTCTTGCCATTGGCTAGAGGAGACTTGGATTCTCATTGATCAACATTGGCCAAACCTCTGCAGCAATTGCCAATCACTATTGCTCCCAAAACAAACTTGCTCTACTATAAATAGAGCTCATTTGTGATCAGTTTGAGTACACCAAATCCATCAAACAAACGCTTTCCTCAAAATCTCTTCTTTCACTCCAAATTTGCCTTCCAAAGAAAGTCACTATCGGGTTTTGAGTTTGAGAGCTATTCCAACCAAACCAATCACACACGCACACACTTCATAAACATCATATAGAAGTGATCCAAACACTTAAACAACATCTGGAACACTGATTTCACAAAATCACCAACCCACTGCTCAAGGTTTTAACCAAGTTGCAGTTGGGATACCATCTTCAGTTCCAGATTGTTTCAAACCATTCCAAGCACTCAGGCACATCACTTGGCACCTAGGGAAGCTATCCACATCATTGGAACCTAGCTGTAACACCTCTAACACAAAACACGATCACCAGCTGCAAGAGGTAAGCATGAGCTCTTCTAACTCTATGATCCATGCAATTTTTGCTACACAATAATTTGGCCATATGTTCATAATCATGCATAGAGTGTTTTCCCTCAATCAATTGCTTTGTTTGAATCGTATATGGAATTTCTGAGCCTTCATGCAAATTTTAGGGTTCTTGAGGTTTCTCTTTGATTTCTTATTCCATGCTTAAAATAAATGAAATTAAAGACCATATACATGATCGTGAGGTGAAAACGAGCAGATTGATATGTAGATTGCATGATATAATCAAGTATTCAGTGAGATCGGATAGAAAATGCAAATCTGCAGAAACAGAGGGTGGCGCGTGTTCTTGCCATATTCTTGGCGCCCTTTTTGAAAATTTGAATATTTGAATTTTTGTGATTTTATTTAATTGATTCAAAAATTAATTTCTCTCTGAATTTTACTGATTTTGAGTTGGTTCTTTTTTTAATAATTCACAAAAATGTTAAAATATTTTATTTTTACCAAAAAATCCCAAAAATATTACTTATTTCATATATTTGATATTTTTGCAAAGAATTAATGTTTTATTTGTTTTTAACATTTGAAATATTTTTTCTCCCTTGATTTTCCAAACTTAATTGATTTCCAATTATTTTGTGGGTATAAACATGATTTGTCGAACATTAATCCAATACCACAATTTGTTTTTCACACATGTTTAATAATTTTGATCATTTTAATTGAATTTTTATTCAATTAAAATATATTTTGAAAATAAATTAGGGTTTTGATCAATTCAACCCTCATCAAATCTTTTTCAAACACTTTGGGCCTCTATTAGAGTGTAAGACCCATCCCCTTTGTAAATACACCACTTTTTTGGGCATCAGCCATTGTATAAGTCCCACTGTATTTTCAAAAACAACGGCACGATCGTCGCCATTTTTAACAAAATCAACTGGGCTACCCTCGTGTAATAAGTCCCATGTCTTTTCTTTAAATAAACCTTTGGGCCTCTTGGTAGAGTGTAAGACCCAATCCTTTGTAAATACAAACCTTTTTGGGCCTTAGTGTATTGTATAAGTCCCGATCCCATCAAAAAGTTCGGCGCGATCGTCGCCTTTTTAACAAAAAAAACCTTGGGCCTCTCCTTGAGCTGTAAGCCCTACCACTTGTACAAAAATAAACCTTTGGGCCTCTAAAAGAGTGTAAGACCCAACCCCCTTTTTGACCAAAACTTTTTGGGCCTCAGACATGGTATAAGTCCCTCCGCGTTAAAAAAGAAATCTCGGCACGATCGCTAGTTCAAAAATAAATCATTTAGGCCTACCCTCGCGTTATAAGCCCCATTCTTTTTCTTTAAACACCTTTGGTCCTCTTGAGAGAGTGTAAGACCCATCCCTTTGTACAGAAAACCTTTTTGGGCCTCAGTCACTTGTATAAGTCCCCGTACAATTTCAAAACAACAGTGCAATCACTGATAAAACCTTAGGCCTCTCCTTGAGCTGTAAGCCCCAACAATCTTTTCAAAGCACTTTCTCATTTGATTTAGAATATAATATTGTTATCAAAGCTTTCTTTGTTGAACAACTAACAAAACATCATGGAAGCTCTATAACCGAGTAAGTGTTTACCCGCTTTCTTTATCCGCTTTCATATATATATATATATATATAACTGTATTGTGGGGCTGCTCACTGTAAGTCTTCTTTCACAAACTTTTATATACTCGTCAAATATCCACTATGTAATACTAGTATAGTTATTTAGAGTTTTCCCCGGCAACTACGTCTAGCACTAGGTAAAGCCCTGTTGGTCACTCTTAAATACAATCAAAACTAGATCCCCATAGGATTACCAGACACAGTCTTTCTGAGTCAAGTGTCAGACCAGTTATTGGGTTGACCTTCATCCCTTAACGTACCTGCCTTCTCTTGGGCATCATACAAAGATCATTTACTACCTGAGAATCGATTCCTCAAACCACCAGTAGACTTGGACAGTCTCAATACCCTTTGGATTTCCCATTTCCTTAAAGAACAGGAAATAACCCTGATCCTCTGATCAGTGCCAAAGCACTACAATACCCTTAATCTTTCCCTTTATAAGAACTGATTTTCTCTTTATCCAACATATTGGACCTGTCACTAAATTGAAACAGTCACCAGCATAAATAGCCCCCTCTTGGGCTTCGTAAAATGATTCTCCCCAGCAGAGCTAACCTTTTTACACTCTCTTGTTGAGTATAAAAGACTCTCTTGTTGAGTCAAACCTGTTTAGCCTCCATCTGGGGCTTCGTACGAGATACTAAAACACTCTCTTGTTGAGTATAAAAGACTTGTTAGCTCTTGGATTGGCTAGAATTTTGGTAAAACAAAGTGTTCAATGTTGATGTCACATGGTTGATGTCTTAACATTGAGTCTTAACATTGAATAATGTTAGGTGTTTTAGTTGTTGAAGTTTTGAAGTCTGATGTCACATGCGATGTCATGACATCAGATATGCAGATCAGTAAAACATCAGGTTTGAGATGTTTTTAGGGTTAAGCGTTTTAGCTGGAATTTGGGAGAGCTGGTAGAATAATTGGATGCGAATATCTTGGAGGAGATATTTTCTGTTACAAACAGATTTGATGCAGATTTGTAGGAGTGTTTAAAGGCTGAAGATTTAAGAAGATTTTGAGAGAGAAAATCTGTTGAAAATTCAGTTTTAAATAACAAATCAGGTCAGATATTGTAGCAGGTCTAAGATCAAATCAAATTGCTATATAAAGCGTATCAATCCTTTGAAGAAAGTAACGAAGAAAGAGAGCTAAAGACTAAGAGTCGTTTGTGTCTTCGTGAATGTATTGGAAACCATTCTAGTGTGAATTGGTGTTGTTGCTTTGAGTTGTTCTTGATCAAAGCTGTGAAGCAGAATCAAGGTGTGTTTTTCAAAGTGTGTGATCTTTGAATTATATCACTGAAGTGATTTAGGGATTGAGTAGTGTTCTCATACCTAAGTGGTCTCTTAGGTAGAAGGTTCATTAAGTAAAGATTAAGTTTAGGAGATGTCAACTGGGTTATTAAGTCTGTAAATTAATTCTACTGATAGTGAAATTCATCCCTGGTTTAGCAGCCCCCAGAGTAAGTTGTTTAACTGAATTGGGTGAACAATTCTTTGTGTTCTCTTCTGTTTTACATTGTCCATTGTAGAGTGTGTTGTTGTGACATCACACGTAACATCACATATCTGGTACCAGAATTTCAATTGGTATCAGAGCAGGTATCCTGCTCTGCATATGGGTGAGATCTAGGGCTGATACTTTCTAGTAAAGATGGACAAGAAAGTTGGTGGATTTGTGAATAGACCCCTTATTTTGGATGGCTCTAATTATGATTATTGGAAGCCAAGGATGATTACCTTTTTCAAATCCTTGGACAACAGGGCTTGGAAGGCTATCATAAAAGAATGGAAAGCACCTGTTGTTATTGAGAAAGATGATGCTGGGAAAGAAAAAGAAGGCAGCTCAAAAATGAAACCTGAAGAAGAATGGACCAAGGAAGAAGATAAGCTTGCCCTTAGTAATTCCAAAGCTTTAAATGCTATTTTCAATGTAGTTGATAAGAACATATTCAGGTTGATCAACACCTGTGAAGTTGCCAAGGATGCTTGGGACATCTTGAAGACTTCTCATGAAGGAACTTCAAAGGTTAAGATGTCAAGACTTCAACTTCTGACATCAAAGTTTGAAAGTCTAAAGATGAAGGAAGATGAAACTATTCATGACTTTCATATGAGTATTCTTGAGTTGTCCAATGCCTCTAGTGCTCTTGGAGAAAAGATGACTGAAGAAAAGTTGGTGAGGAAAATCCTTAGGTCCCTTCCCAAGAGATATAAGATGAAGGTGATTGCAATTGAGGAAGCTCAAGACATCAGCAAAATGAGAGTTGATGAGCTAATTGGATCTCTTCAAACCTTTGAGTTAGGGTTGAATGAAGAGGAACCTGAAAAGAAGACCAAGAGTCTAACCTTGGTATCTAATACTCAAGAAGAAAAGAAAGGGAATCGTGCTGAATCTCAGGAGGAGCTATCTCAGGCTATTGCTATGCTGGGAAGACAGTTCAACAAAGTGTTCAAGAGAATGAATAAAAACTACAAACCCAATGTTAAGAACATCTCCTCTGACATCAGCAAATCAAAAGAGAAGGATGAAGAGAAGACTGCTCAAGACAAAGGGATTCAATGCTTTGAGTGTGAAGGTTATGGACATGTCAAGAAAGAATGTCCTACTTACCTTAAGAAGCAGAAGAAGGGCATGACAGTTTCCTGGTCTGATACTGACAGTGAAAGTGAAGAAGAGTCAGCCAAGCATGTCAGAGCTTTGACAGGGACATGTGTGTCTGATGGAGAATCAAGTGATGAGGAACTGACTTTTGAGGAGTTAGCAGCCTCCTATCATGAGTTATGTCTGAAGAGTGCAGAGGTATGTCAAGAAAGTGAGAAACAAAACAAACAAATTGTTCAACTTGAGACTGTCAAAGCTGATCTTAAAAATGAAGTCTTGTTGGTTAAATCTCAACTTGATCAAATGACAAAATCTGTTAGAATGTTGAACAGTGGATCTGATACTCTTGATAAGATCCTTCAGGCAGAAAAGGTAGCAAGAGACAAATCTGGCTTAGGATTTGTTTAGGAGAAGGTTTCTGCTGAAGCTAGTTCTTCAGGAACCAAAAAGGATATGTCTCAACCTATGTCTCAACATAACAAAAAGAGACATAATCCTAAACCCAAGCAGGTTGCTCACCAACAGCCCCAAAATGTTGGGAAAAGGTATGCTCATGGTCCTCATCAAGGGAAGGTACATACTTATGGAGCTAGGCAGTATATGCCTCCTCAATACCATAGGAGTATGCAGGCTCCTAGGTTCAACATGTTCCATAAGATGTCTCAACATCAGGGGAACATGTATGGCTTTGAATATAATAATGCTGTGCCTCATTATTATGGAAGAAGGAAGCCACATCACCATAGAAGACAACCTAAGAGACAGAATCCTCACTACAGGAGACAGGCAAACTAAGGAAGAAAACAACACCAGTACTATGGATAACAGCCACAGCAGTTTCAACATCAAGGTGGCAGGAAGTTTAACAACTTCAGAGAAGAAAGAGTAAGGTGCTTCTATTGTGGAAGATTTGGCCATATGCAATTTTCTTGCTTCAAGCTTCATGGCTATCCCAAGTCTATCCCTCAACCTAGACAGAAGGATAACAGGCCCAAGTTTGTTAAACAGTGGGTTCCTAAGGCCGAGGTTACATGTCTATTGGCTCACTTTTCAAATAGACACTCTGCTAAGGATGGATGGTACTTTGACAGTGGCTGTTCAAAGCACATGACTGGATTCAAAAACCAATTGGTGGAAGTCAATTCTTGCTCCTCAATTGATGTTACTTTTGGAAATGGAGAGAAAGGGGTGGTGAAAGGTGTTGGAAAAGTGAAGTGTCATGATGGACCTGATCTTGACAATGTGCTTCTTGTCAAATGTTTGAGTGCTAACCTGATTAGCATAAGTCAGCTATGTGATGATGGATATAAGGTCAGCTACACTAAAGATGAGTGTTTGATAACTAATGAAGAAAATGAGATAGTTATGAAAGGAGTCAGATCCAGAGATAATTATTATCAATGGGTACCTCAAGAGGTCAGCTCATCTGGTGATGTTCAGGTTGATGTTGTGACATCAAACTGTAACATTAAGTGTGAAAGTCTGAGCATGCTGAAAGGTCAATTAGGGTCAATAACTTGTGGTGTGAATCCTTTTAAAAATTTAAAAGGAAAGTTATTTTGGAGGGAGAAAATCATTGATTGGCGTTTAAGTGACCCACAATATCAGGCTCCATACTTTAGGCAATCATTTCCTATTATAGCCATCTCACGCTTCATCAAACTTCATATCCCTAATCTGTTCATCTCCTTCTCCTTCACAGAAATCGCCATTCATCTCTGAATCTAAAGTGCTTCACAGGAACAATGTCAAAACATACATCATCTCCATCTAAGAAATCTGCCTCACAAAGTTCATCGCGAGATAAAGCTAGGGTTTCTACAGAAGAGGGCTCTGCAGAAGAAGCTTTGAATGTAGAACCCATCTCCATGATGGTTCCAGAATCTGGTAAGTCAAGACCTTCCAAACTTCAACCCAAAATGGATGGAACTAAATTTAATGATAATGAAACTAAGAGGCTAGTCACTAGTGTACTTTTTAGCGATAAATCTGCATCTAGGTCTTCCACCTCTCAAGCTGTTGAGGAGAGGTTTGATGTTGATCGCAGTCTTAATCAGATTGCCACCAAGATTCTGGATAAGGGTTTATTTGTAAAAGGAATTTCTATTCCCCTTAGACAAATGCCTGCTGAAAAGGAGGACATGCAAAGTGCTGCTACAAATCTTCACAGACTGGCTATGTCTGTCATTGAAGATGCTGAAGTAGGTGTTGAAGAAGAAGGTGTTCAGGAGGAAGTTGATGTTGAAACAAATGTCAGAACATCGCCTGAAAGGAATGCTGAAACTAGCCCTGGTGGAAAGAAGAATGAAGATGTGGTAAATGTTGATCTATCTGATGATGAAGTGATTGGAAATGCTGTTCCTAGTCTTGCCAAGAGACTGAAAACAAGGAAAGGAAAGAATGTGGAATCTTCTCCAAAGAAGTCAGCTGAAGGAAAGAAGAAAAAGACTTCTATTGTTGGTCCTACAAAAACATGGAGCAAAGTTGATGTGAATCCTAGGAAGAGGAAGCTTGTGGAAGAATCTGAATCAGAGTATGATGTTGAGGACGATGTTCAAGACATCACTCCTGTGAGAAAGTCAATCTTGAAGAGAATTGCTGACAAGATACCTGATGTACCTATTGACAACATTTAATTCCATTATGCAAGCAGTGCTTCCATTTGGAAATTTGTTTGTCAAAGAAGACTTGCTCTTGAAAGAGAGATTGGCAAAGAGGCTATGGAAATTAAAGAAGTCATAGAGGTGATAAAGGTTGCTGGATTGATGAAGACTGCTTGTAGGTTCTCCAAGTGTTATGACAGCCTGGTTAAGGAATTTATGGTCAATATTCCTATGAATATTTCTGACAAAAGAAGTATGGATTTCATGTAAGTGTTTGTGAGAGGCAAATGTATTGAATTCTCTCCTGAGGTTATCAACAATTACCTAGGAAGAAAACAAGAAGAGTTTGCAGAGCTAGAAGTCACTGATAATGATGTCTGCAAGGAAATAACTGCTGGTCAAGTTAAAGTGTGGCCCTTGAAAGAAAAACTGCCAACTAGCAAACTTAGTGTTAAGTATGCTATCTTGCACAGAATTGGAGCTGCAAATTGGGTGCCAACTAATCATAAAACCACAACAGCTGTGGGATTAGGAAGGTTCATTTATGCTGTGGGCACTAAGAAGAAATTTGACTATGGATCATATATCTTTGAACAGACTGTGAAACATGCCACCACTAATGCTATCAAAATGCCTATAGCATTCCCATCTCTTATTTGTGGGGTAATTCTGAAACAACATCCTGGCATATTGACAAGTTCAGACACAGCCTGTAAGAGGGAGTCTACTTTATCTCTGCATCCAAAATTGTTTGTTGGGAGTCATGTTCCAGACATTGTCTCAACATCAGATGCTGGCAACAAGAAGAAAAGTACCAAGGCTGATTTACTTGCAGGATTGAAGGCTGCTTGTAAGGATCTAATGTTGTGATCAGTACCAGCATGACTAGAAAGAATGAGATTGAGAAGCTGATCCAGTCCTTGGAACAAGATGATAATGATGATGTCAATGCTGAAGGTGTCAATTCTGAGGAAGATGAAGATGATGGTGAAGATGACCCTAGCTCTGATGAAGATTAGTTCTTTTGTTGGTTCAGCTAGACAATAGTTTTTTTTTCTTTTGCTGTTTTGATTTTGTACTGAATTATGTAATTTGGATATTGTGGCCTTTTAAGCACTTTTTATGTTCTATGATTTGTCTTGTCTTGTATGCTGACTTTAGACTAACAATGAGAGCTAGATTTGGACTAACTGGTAGCTAGTAGGTGTTTGTCCAATTATGGCTAAAAAGGGGGAGAGTTAGCCAAGCCAAGGTGTGGTTGTGAATCCTACTTCTGATGTGATGCAGAAGTTGAGGGGGAGTATGTTTGTGCAGCTGTGTGCAGCTGGTTATGCTTTGTTGATGGGAGCTGTTTGGAGCTGTTTGTGTTAAAATTTTATCCGCTGCTGAAGTCTTTGATGTTGCAGAGATTGTTTTAGCCAAAATTAGCCAAAGGGGGAGATTGTTAGCTCTTGGATTGGCTAGAATTTTGGTAAAACAAAGTGTTCAATGTTGATGTCACATGGTTGATGTCTTAACATTGAGTCTTAACATTGAATAATGTTAGGTGTTTTAGTTGTTGAAGTTTTGAAGTCTGATGTGACATGCTATGTCATGACATCAGATATGGAGATCAGTAAAACATCAGGTTTGAGATGTTTTTAGGGTTAACCATTTTAGCTGGAATTTGGGAGAGCTGGTAGAGTAATTGGACGCGAATATCTTGAAGGAGATATTTTCTGTTACAAACAGATTTGATGCAGATTTGTAGGAGTATTTAAAGGCTGAAGAATTAAGAAGATTTTGAGAGAGAAAATCTGTTGAAGATTCAGTTTTAAATAACAAATCAGGTCAGATATTGTAGCAGGTCTAAGATCAAATCAAATTGCTATATAAAGCGTATCAATCCTTTGAAGAAAGTAAAGAAGAAAAAGAGCTAAAGACTAAGAGTCGTTTATGTCTTCGTGAATGTATTGGAAACCATTCTAGTGTGAATTGGTGTTGTTGTTTTGAGTTGTTCTTGATCAAAGCTGTGAAGCAGAATCAAGGTGTGTTTTTTAAAAGTGTGTGATCTTTGAATTATATCACTGAAGTGATTTAGGGATTGAGTAGTGTTCTCATACCTAAGTGGTCTCTTAGGTAGAAGGTTCATTAAGTAGAGATTAAGTTTAGGAGATGTCAACTGGGTTGTTGAGTCTGTCAATTAATTTTACTGATAGTGAAAGTCATCCCTGGCTTGGTAGCCCCTAGAGTAAGTTATTTAACTGAACTGGGTGAACAATTCTTTGTGTTCTCTTCTGTTTTACATTGTCCATTGCAGAGTGTATTGTTGTGACATCACACGTAACATCACATATCTGGTACCAGAATTTCAAGACTCTCTGGTTGAGTCAAACCCCTTTTAGCCTCCATCTCGGGCTTCGTACGAGATAAAAATACTCTCTTGTTGAGTATAAAAGACTTTCATGTTGAGTCAAAACCTTTTAGCCTCCGTCTTGGGCTTCGTACAAGACACATAAAAGCACTCTCTTATTGAGTCAACCCTTTTAGCCTCTCTCTCGGGCTTCGTACGAGACACAGAAAAACACCCTCTTATTGGGTCAATAGCCTCCTCTTAGGCTTTGTATAAGAAAACCCCGGTTGAGTCAATCAACCTTTTAGCATCAAAATCTGTGCCTTGCTCACAATATACAAACATCAACAACTCCTTTTCCTTCATCTAAATTGCTGTAAGCGGCAAGCCTCTAGATTATTTACATCCACGCCACTGTCCCTCTTTTAGCATGAGAAATTCCTAAGGAAAGATGTCATTGCTCTAAACTGAGTTAAAGTCTTCTCCTTCAGGTTAAAAATCCCCTATAAAGGAAATTATGGCATTGCTGGGTTCACATATCCCAGTTAAAGTAATTCTCCTTTATAATCAGTCACCCAACAGTTGTGACAAACAGACCAAATATCCCCTTTTAGAGATGACAAGTTCTCTCTCATCAATAAACCCTTTAGCTTCATATCTTGGGCTTCGAACAAGATATAAATAGACCTTTCAGCTTCACATCTTGGGCTTTGAACAAGATACAAACCACATTCAGCTTCACGTCTTGGGCTTTGAACAAGACACCAAAACAACCTTTTTTTCCTCTCATAGAATAGGAGGAACTATGATCGCTCTGATTTCCCTGTTTCATCAAATGGGAATACGTAGGCATAAGATTCAAAAAAATCTTAGCGAGCATACCAATCAAAAACCCAAAACCCAGTATCTCCACCAAATAAACCCAAAAGCATCAAGTCTAAACACATTACCAAAAACCTCACAAATAATCCAGACACTGTGTTCTTAACGAAATAATCAAAGATTGGGCCCCACATCCACATAGCATATGTAACCTAATAGACCCCTGTTCAAACTCAGTATGCAAGCAGGGCTAATTGGAGACATCTATTTCCCTTCCTTAATCAGCTCAATAGGATAAAAAATGAATCGAACTGTAGTGCCCAAGCGATTGTGACTCAGGACCACAAAAATCACGCTACAGAAAAAATGGCGCCCACCATGGGGCTCATTTCTTACAATCTTCGATAGAAAACCTTAAGTTCTCGAAATGTCACAGAAATGGCAACTCTGCCGGGGAGTCATTGTCTGTATAGGATCATAAGACTAGAGGTCTAGGATGATTAAGACGAATATATATACTGCTTTTCCTAATTAATATCTGTGTTTATTTTTCTGCTAATGGGAATGTGTGTGATGCCACATGTGGAAAGATTGAGTATACACCTAAGATAAGTGATGGCAATGCGGGTAATCTTGCGGGGAATGAATCCCAATTAAGAGTCCCCGATCGACCATCAAACTCAGTGGAGACTCCCTTTGCAGATACATTGCCTATACGTCTTCGATTGTTGAAAGTAGTATGGTCGACTGGGTTATCTGAGAAGCTGAGGTTTTTAGTAGACTTAAGCCATTTTGTAGTGCGGAAGCTATCAGAAATAGTTGTCATGCGATACTACCCTCATCTGAGATCGCTCTAGGATACATCAGCTCGCTGGTGATCCGCTTGCTGTTGTTATCCCAAGAGGGGTCAATGATTTTGCGGACAGGTACAAAAAATACCAGTATAAACCTTTGGGGGGGGGGGGTAGAGCCTTGACTTCATAACACCGACCCTTTGACCCCATGTTTTTTCTATGCTTTTATGTGATGTATTCATACATTCATTTAAAAAACATTCGAAAAAAATCTTCTCTTTTAATCTCTCTTTTTCAAATTAAACTGAGACAATGATTGCAAATGTCAGATAAATAGATTGCGCTAATGGATTTCGGTAGAAGGAAAACTCATAAGTACACCTTCAAGGTTCCAAAACTAGAGGATTTAAGAGGTCTGGCGAGAATGATCACCAACCACGAGGCTTTCAGAGCCAAGTATGGAGGGCTGCTATCCTTACTAAGGGTCCATGTAATTGAAGGAATCTTGTCCACATTAATCCAGTTCTACGATCCGGTCTATCACTGTTTCACATTCCCGGATTATCAACTAGCACCAACACCAGAGGAGTACTCTCACCTGACTGATCTGCACATTACTGATCAAGCTCTCTTTTCTGGACTGGAGGAAATTCCAAAGGATCAGACCATTGCAAGAGCAATTTATTTGGACGAGTCAGAAGTCAGGACTCACATGACCACTATGGTTGGAATCCAGGGTTTGCCAGCCCAGTTCTTGATAAAGAAAGCTTAGTACTTTGCTAGTATAGGGAATGTGGCCGTTTTCGAGAGCATCTTTGTTTTGCTTACCTATGGGTTATTTTTGTTTCCCAACATTGATAACTTCGTAGATATCAACGCTGTTAATATTTTTCTGATTGGAAACCCCGTACCGACCTTACTCGCAGATGCGTATCATTCGGTACACTTAAGGAATTTGTATAATGGAGGAATGATCACATGGTGTGTACCTCTGCTATACAAATGGTTCACTTCCCATTTGCCCAAGTCTGCTGCATTTTGGGATCAAAAGAATACTTTACGTTGGTCGTAGAGAATCATGTCTCTTACCAACTCTGACATCGATTAGTACAATCGAATCTACGACGGGATCAGAATCATTGACCGTTGTGGAAATTTCCCAAATGTACCCCTTACAGGAACTAAGGGAGGAATCAATTATTATCCAGTTTTAGTTCGTCGTCAATTTGGATACCCAACGAGACATGTCCCGTGTAATGTTCATCTGGAAAGTCTTTTCTTCAAGGAAGGAGAAAATCACAGGGCACTAAAGACGGAAATAGTGCATGCTTGGAAACACGTTCACAGGAAAGGAAGAGAGTCTCTAGGAAAACTAGACTGTGTCCCAGGGGAGCCTTATCTCCACTGGATACATACTAGAGCTCTCAAGCTGAGGATGCCTTACCCTCGTCAGGAAGTTCTTCCATTAAGGGACTCTGCCCTTTATTTCATGTTTGAGACGAAAAAACTTCAAGTTACTCTCAGCAAAGTTCAGCAGAAGAAGAGGTCTTGGAGGAACAAGTACCGTATTCTCAATGTGAAGTGTAAGAAAATACAATGCTATTAAGAGAAAAAGATGCTCTGATTGAGATTTTAGAGCAACATGCTGTAGAAAATCAGGATGACCAAAGGAATTTGCTCGCTCCTTTCACTTGACAAAGGAATGACAACCCGACAACTGCCCAAGAGCCTCGGTCAAAGAAAAGGAAAGTACCAGAACCGGCACCTGAGCTCTCCTCAGAGAGGACTCAGGACCCATTAGCTTAGGTTTCCTTTCGCAGCACTTTGTAATTTACTGTATTTCCATTTCCGCAATCCTTTGAATTCAATAAAGCGGGGTTTCCCCACTGTTTGATATTTGCAATCCTGTTGTCGAAGTTTACTTTGAATAAACAAAAACATACAATTAAAATAATCATTGCATATCATTCATCATTCTCACTTAACGCATTCTTCTTACCTACGAATCTCACGTTTGCGTCTCGATTCTAGAGTCAAACTGTCTCATTCATACAATACTTGGGCCAATCGTCAGAAAAAGATGGATGATCTCGAGGAAGAGAACAGAGAGTTGAGAGAAGAGATTGACACTCTGAAAGAGGATCTGAGAAAGCTTCATAATGACATGCAAGCTCTAGCAGAAGCTCAAATGCAACAACAAAGGACTGTGATCTCAGAGATCACATCTACGCCCATAGTGGAAAGGTATGATCCTAGGTACAAAATGCCGAAAGATCGTCCCTGGGGCATGCCACTTAACTATATCCCTGAAGGATATGTTCCGCCGATCACTGAGGATTAAGGAACCGCAGCAGGAGCCGCTGGGCCTAAAGGTTACAAACTTTGGGAAAGCGAAGATGCCAGGGGCATGACAATAACTCCTGAAGGTTACAAACTTCGGGAGACACCGAGAGTCTCAGCCATAATGACTATACCACCACCCGTGGTACACACTGTCCCGGAAGGACAGGTTCCATAGATACCTTCTGGTGGAAATGACAGCATGTTCGACAGAATGAATGAGTTCCAAGAACAATTCCTGGAGATGCAAAAGGAACTGCAAGCCCTTCGCGGTCAGGATCTATTTGGAAAGGACGCCGCAGACCTTTGTTTGGTCCCCAATGTGAAAGTTCTGCACAAGTTACAGGTACCCGACTTTGAAAAGTACAAGGGTAACTCTGGCCCTCAAAGCCACTTGGTGATGTACACTCGACGAATGTCAGCTCAGACAAAGAACCAGGAGCTACTAATTCATTACTTTTAGGTTAGTTTAACCGGCGCCGCATTAAAATGGTACATGGGTTTAAACCGCGTTACGATCGACACATTCAGAGATCTTGGCGCTGCTTTTGTTTAACAATATAAATACAATTTGGACATGGCACCAAACAGAGATCAACTCAGATCGATGTCACAAAAGGACAAGGATACCTTTAAGGAGTACGCTCAGAGATGGCGTGAAATTGCCGCCCAGATTTGTCCACCTCTGGAGGAAAAAGAGATGACAAAGATCTTCTTAAAAACCTTGAGCTCATTTTACTACGACAGAATGGTCGCCAGTGCGCCCCGTGATTTCACCGAGATGGTGGGCATGGGGGTTTGTCTTGAGGAAGCCGTCCGAGAAGGACGTTTAGTTAAAGACGCTGGATCATCAAGTAGTACAAAATGATACGGTAGTGTTCTCCCTAAGAAAAAAGAGCAAGATATCAGGAATATCTCTCTCGGAACGCAAAGGCGACGATATACACCAGTAGCAACTGTAACTCCTCCTATCAATCCCGCGCATGTTCCTACATATCAACCTCAGGTTGCTCAGAGCCAACCTAATCAACAGCAACTTCAGCAAATGACACAACAGTCTCTTCAGCAGACTCGTCCTCCGTACAACAACAACTATACAACGCGACCACCAGGGTTCGACCCTATACCCATGTTGTACGCGGAATTGCTTCCATTATTACTGGTCAAGGGGCACGTCCAAACTAAGTCTCCTCTTACAGTACCGGAAAATCCGCCTTTTTGGTTCAAAACGGATCAAACTTGTCCTTACCATCAAGGAGGACCGGGGCATAACATAGAAAACTGTCTCAGTTTCAAATCCGATGTGCAAAAGCTTGTTAGGAGCGGGGTCTTATCTTTCAAAGATACGAATCCGAATGTTCTCACAAACCCGCTGCCTCAACACGAGAAAGCTGCAGTCAATTTGATAGAAGAAGAGTCTAACGACATCTATCAAATTCATGATGTACTCTTATTGAGGGCCAATTTGATCAAGATACATTGTAGACAGAGCGGATACAGCCATGTGCCACCTCATAATTATCACCAGTGTGATATCTGCCTTAAAAACAATCAGGGATGTTCTGTGGTGCAATCAGCTCTACAGGAATAATTGGATCTCGGGTGGATCCAAGAGCATCGAGTTCTTGGAGTCAACATGACCTACAAAAATTCCAACATCATTCAGAACCACGACATCAGTGCAATGAATGTTAACTTAGTGGCGATGCACTCAAGGCAAAGCTAGTATCATAATCTGCCGCGCACGATTACAATTCCTGTCTGACTTGCTCGGTAAACAAACAGGGATGCTCTTTCATACAAGAGGCCCTCCAGCGTCAGATGGATCTTGGATGGATCCAGGACTACCATGATAGAAATCCCTATCAGATCAACATGGTTCAAATCTTCGATATTCATCTGATGAATACCAGCTTGGTGGAGTTACACGCCAGGCAAGTCCAACTTGGTTTTCTCACTTTTCACGGGTATCTGAGATGTAAAGTATGTTGTGAGAGTAACCAAGGGTGCGCTCTCGTTCAGAGAACTTTACAACACTTGTTAAACCATTGGTGGCTTCCAATCTATCTGGATGAAGACACGCAACAAATCAGTGTGCTTAATGGGAACCCTACTAGGCATCAAAGTCAGGATGTCCGATCTATGGAAATAGACCTGGTAAGGTTGCACTGCATTCAAAGCGGGCGTGGCCAGGTGCCACCACACAACTATGAACGTTGTAGAGTCTGCTCGAAGAGTAACCAAGGATACTACCTTGTGCGGGCAGCCCTTCAAGGTCAGTTGGATCATAAAGAGATTCACCCGTGTCCGAGTTCCGAGCCAATCAACTAGACGCCAGACTACTTCGCTGATCAAATCAAAGATGTGGTTGTAATCTCTGATCCTGAGAGGACCAAGGATGTTTGTACCATCGTCCCTCTACTGGACGAATCAAAGGTTCTTAGCCAAGAACTGATTGAAGTTACTTACGACAGTCAGAAAAATCAAAAGGCTCCTGTAGTTATCTATCTACCGGGACCATTACCGTATGAATAAATTAAGGCGACCCCTTACAAATACGGTAAAAAAATAGTTGATAATGGAAAGGAAATTCCATTACCCTCCGTCGTGAATATTGCAGACATCAGTCGAGTAACACAGAGCGATCGAATCTTCAATCGAGGAGTTGGAGAACCTAACAAAGAAAAGGAGCTTCCGACAGAAGCTCCTGGTCCACCAGTCGGTCAATCCAGTAATCCTGACCTTTCGAAAAACAATGATGAGATACTGAAGCTCATACAAAAGAGTGAATACAACATTGTTGATCAACTGTTACAAACTCCTTCAAAGATCTCAGTGCTATCACTTTTACTCAGTTCCGAAGCCCACAGAGAGGCTCTACAGAAAGTCTTAGAGCAGGCCTTTGTGGAACAGGATGTGTCAATACGACAGTTCGATAGCATCATCTCTAACATCACTTCCTGCAACAACTTAGGATTCAGTGATGAGGATTTTCCAGAGGGGGGAAAAATTCACAACATGGCACTCAATATCACAGTTAACTGCCTGGACGATGCTTTAGCCAGCGTACTGGTAGACACAGGATCAGCCATCAACGTTATGCCGAAGTCCACTTTAATGCAACTATCATTCAAAGGACCCCCGATGAAGGGCAGTGAGGTCATCGTCAAAGCCTTTGACAGATCTCGGAAAGCAGTTATCGGCGAAGTCGACCTTCCCATAACTATCGGTCCTCACACTTTCCTAATCACTTTCCAGGTCATGGACGTCCGAGCAGCATACAACTGTTTATTAGGAAGACCTTGGATACACCAGGCTGGGGAAGTCACTTCGACACTGCACCAGAAACTGAAGTTCGTCAAGAATGATCAACTCGTCACGATCTATTGAGAACCAGCCTTGATCGTGAGTAACCTGTCATTATCTACTTGTGTAGAACCCGAGGAGGTCGTTGGGACTCAGTTCCAAGCCCTTTCGGTGAGCAATAAGAATCAATCAGAGGAAGGAACCTCGATTTCCTCATACAGAGATGCTCTCGAAGTGATAAAAAATAACAATACAAAAGGATGGGGACAACTTGTCATTCCTACTGATAATAAAATGAAGAAGGGTCTCGGTTTTTCTTCAACCTGTACCCAGACTGCTTCTAGCGATGAAAGTCTTCATCCCATTCAGAACTTCTTCCACAGTGGAGGTTTCCTTCACCCTGTGCCTCAAGCAGTCCATACCATCAACGAGGGAGATCCCTCCGATACAGAGGAAGAATGGAAGTCCTATCTTAATAAGGACGGTTATATGTCTCAAGAAGACGTACCTACGCCATTTTGCTATCCCGCACAGAGTCCGAGATTTATACCAAGGTTAGACGTCAAAATGATGTACGGAGATTGTGATCCAGAAGGATGCCGTGCTCCACTAAACTCATTAGAGGTGGACACTCTGATGAAGGACAACTTTGACCACGACTATTATGGCTCGATGGATGGCTTGCCGATGTGGCAGCCCTACCCAAGAGACTTGGGGCAAGAAAATCAGACGAATAATGAAAATCAGCTGAGCGTCATTGAAAAAAAATACCCGCGTCCCCACCATGTCATGGGATCAACACTCAGGGTATTCAGAAAATGTCCGGCACGACGATGAATTTGCAAAGCATGCAGGACTAGAATTCATCAACTATGCTTTTCCTGAGGTCAACATCATCGAGAGGGATGACTCCTCCAGTTCCACAGAAGTGTGGGACACCTTAGGACGACCGAGTGGAAAATACGACTATATGGTCAAGTACACCGCTCCTTAGAGCTCTCGTATCAGGCTCGAAGACGTCCAACCTACTGGATGGGGAGATTTACCTGAGAGCACAAACACTACGCAAAATACAATAGAAGAATCCTCCTACGACAACTCTGCCTGGGAGACAGATTCCAATGATCCTGCTCCACCAGAAATCAGCGTTATTTCTGAAGACAAATCAAGGAAGGTACTAGACTTTGTGATTCACCGAGGAGTTCGCAGCCAATGGGTTGCAGTCGATGTTCCGAAGATCGTTCATAAGTCAAAGTAATTGCCGTCTTTAACCTTTCACCCGACACAGGTGAAACAGATGTTTTGATAGGGCTCGCTTTCTGTAATTATCCCTCTTCGCTTCGCCCAAAGCGACAGAGTCTTGTTTTATAGGGCTGTAGTTTCAAGAATCGACTTGTTCATAAATAAAATAACGTCAATTTGTAATTTTCGCATTAATTGCTGTTTTCTCTTTTCGCTTTTCTCAGAAAATGGTAATCCTAAAAAAAAAACAACTCAATAATAAAAACAAGCAGTTTTCCAAAGAAAAAGACTGCACACACTCTTGCATTTTATCTATCTCTTCTAAACACAAATCATACCATCATACAGATTGCTTGTTTTAAACCCCGTTGAAACATACGATCCAATGCCTTCTCCCGACTTTGAATTCCCGGTATTTGGGGCTGAAGAAGAAGTTGACGACGAAATTCCAAAAGAGATCTCCCGACTACTCAGACAGGAGGAAAGGTCCATTGAACCTCACAAAGAGCCATTGGAAACGGTCAACTTGGGTTCAGAGGAAGAGAGAAAAGAGATCAGGATTGGGGCACTGCTCAGTCCAACTGTCAAAGAAAGTTTGACAAAGCTTCTCAAAGAGTTTCTCGATGTATTCGCTTGGTCCTACCAGGACATGCCAGGGTTGGATACCAGCATCGTGGAACATCATCTACCATTAAGGTTAGAATGTCCGCTAGTAAAACAAAGACTAAGACGGACTCATCCAGACATGGCCATCAAAATCAAAGAGGAAGTACAGAAACAGATTGACGCGGGTTTCCTCGCCACATCAGAATATCCTCAATGGTTAGCCAACATCGTACCAGTTCCAAAAAAGGACGGAAAAGTCAGAATGTGTGTGGACTACAGAGATCTAAACAAGGCTAGTCCAAAGGACGACTTTCCTTTACCACACATTGACATGCTGGTGGACAGTACCGCAAAGTTCAAAGTTTTCTCCTTCATGGATGGATTCTCGGGCTATAATCAAATCAAAATGGCGCCGAAGGACATGGAGAAGACTTCGTTCACTACCCCATGGGGTACCTTTTGTTACAAGGTAATGCCGTTCGGTTTGAAGAACGCCGGGGCAACCTATCAAAGGGCTATGACTACTCTGTTTCATGACATGATACACAAGGAAATTGAGGTATATGTTGATGATATGATTGCCAAATCAAAAACAGAAGAGGAGCATGTGACCCACCTGTCAAAACTATTCAAGCGGTTGAGAAAGTATAAACTCCGCTTGAATCCCAATAAATGCACCTTCAGTGTCCGTTCAGGGAAACTATTAGGGTTCATCGTCAGCCAGAAAGGAATTGAGGTCGATCCTGACAAGGTCAAGGCCATTCAAGAAATGCTTTCTCCAAAAACTGAAAAACAAATCAGAGGATTCCTGGGACGTTTGAACTACATCTCCAGATTTATATTCCTTATGACCGCGACATGCGCGCCAATTTTCAAATTACTCAAAAAGAACCAGGATTGCGTTTGGACAGAAGATTGCCAAATCGCGTTCGACAGTATCAAGGAATATTTGTTGAACCCACCGATTCTATCACCTCCAGTGGAAGGATGACCACTGATCATATACTTAACAGCCTTGGAAGACTCCATGGGCTGTGTACTTGGCCAACAAGACGAAACCAAAAGGAAAGAGTCTGCCATTTACTATCTGAGCAAGAAATTCACCGACTGCGAGACTCGGTACACTATGCTTGAGAAAACTTGCTGTGCTTTGGCTTGGGCAGCCAAACGTCTTCGCCAGTACATGATTCGTCACACTACTTGGTTAATCTCCGAAATGGATCCAATCAAGTACGTATTTGAAATACCTTCTCTCACGGGAAGAATCGCCCGTTGGCAGATGTTGTTATCAGAATAAGACATAGAATACCACGCTCAGAAAGCCGTTAAGGGAAGTATTTTAGCAGATCATTTGGCTTATCAATCGATTGACGATCAAGAATCAGTCAGGTTCGACTTCCCAGACGAAGATGTCATGTATTTAAAAATGAAAGATTGCAATGAACCGCTACCCAGTGAAGGGCCAGAACCAGGTTCCCAATGGGGAATAATTTTTGACGGAGCTGTCAATCATTACGGAAATGGAATTGGGACAATCATCATAACACCTCAGGGTACCCACATTCCTTTCACCGCCAGACTTACATTCAAGTGTACCAACAACGAGGCCGAATACAAAGCTTGTATTATGGGTCTCGAGGAAGCAATTGATTTGAGGATCAAGAGCTTGGATGTATATAGCGACTCAGCCCTGGTTATCAATCAGATCAAAGGAGATTGGAACACATACTAATCAGGACTGATTCCTTACAAAGACTATGTGAGAAGGTTGTTACCATTCTTCAACAGAATCGAGTTTCACCATATCCCTCGTGAAGAGAATCACATGGCTGATGCATTGGACACTCTTTCTTAAATTATTAGTGTAGGTCAATGGAACGAACTACCTAAGATCGACATAATGCGCCTTGAACGGCCTGCTTACATCTTCACAATTAAAGCACTCATAGACGACAAACCTTGGTATCACGATATCAAATGCTTCATTCAGAAACAAGAGTATCCTCCTGGGGCACTAAGGAAGGACAGGAAAACCCTCAGAAGACTGCTTGGAAACTTCTTCCTGAGCGGTGATACACTCTATAAGAGAAATTTTGACATGGTCTTGCTCCAATGCGTAGACAAACCAGAAGCAGACATGCTGATAAAAGAAATTCACGAAGGATCCTTTGGCACTCATGCCAACAGACACACAATGGCGAGAAAAATTCTAAGAGCCGGGTACTATTGGTTGACAATGGAATCCAATTGCTACAAGTACATGAGGAGGTGTCACAAGTGTCAGATATACTCATACAAAATCCATGTACCGCCAACGCATCTCAAAGTTCTCTCTTCCCCATGGCCTTTTTCATATGGGGAATTGACATGATTAGCATGATTGAACCCAAGGCTTCGAACGGACATCTGTTCATTCTGGTAGCCATTGATTACTTCACCAAGTGGGTCGAAGCAGCGTCATACGCCAATGTAACCCGACAAGTGGTGGTCCGATTTATCAAAAACAATATCAACTGCCGTTATGGTGTTTCGAACCAGATTATTACTGATAATGGATCTAACTTGAACAATAAGATGATGAAAGAGTTGTGCGCTGAGTTCAAGATCGAACACCATAACTCATCTCCCTACCGACCCAAGATGAACGGAGCGGTAGAAGCGGCTAACAAGAACATCAAGAAGATCGTTCAAAAGATGGTTGTAACCTACAAAGATTGGCACGAGATGCTACCCTTTGCTCTTCACGGTTATCCCACATATGTCCGCATATCAACAGGGGCAACCCCTTTCTCTCTAGTATATGGCATGGAAGCTAGCAGTGCTCCCCATAGAAGTAGAGATCCCATCAATCCGGGTATTGATGGAAGCTAAGCTTACAAAAGCTGAATGGTGTCAACGCAGACACGACGAACTAAATCTGATAGAAGAAAAGCGAATTACGACACTATGCCATGGTAAGTTGTATCAGTAAAGGAGGAAGAAGGCATTTGACAAAAAGGTTCGACCTCGCGTCTTCAGGAAAGGAGACATTGTGCTAAAAAAGATACAATCCTTTCTCAATGACTCTCGGGGCAAATGGACTCCGAATTACGACGGCCCCTACGTGGTTAAGAAAGCTTTCTCAGGCAGTGCCCTGAGACTTGCAACCATGGATGGAGAAGAATTTTCCTACCCCATGAATGTTGACGTAGTCAAGAAATACTTCACCTAAATAAATAAAAAGAAGAGAAAAAACGTCTCGGTGGATTGAAAACTCGAAAGGGCGGTCAAGGCAAAAATTAGAGACATAATAGAAAATTATCCCGGTGGATTGGAAATCTCAAAGTACAATCCAGGCAAAAATTAGGGATAATGGCAAGTAACTACGTCCAACAGGGGCAAATCCCTCAGCAACAGTCATGTCATCCATCAGAAAATACTCTATGGGATCACGCGTTTGGCTGGTTTGCATCCTATCAATAAAATTTGAGCCCTTGTGCTTTTGTTTGCAATTCTTATTTGTTTTAGCTTTACAGAACGACATTTTAACATGATCAATGATTCTTGAAATAAAACAAAAATGAATTTACTTGATAAAATTTTTCTGCTTTTAAAATAAAGATGGCAATTTCTTTCGACTGTTGAACATCAAAACAACATCGAACGCTTCTCTAGAAGTAAGCGAACTTCAAAGTGCATAATCAAAATACTCCTTCTAAAACAGTGCGCCTGAATGAAGGATCAGTTATGTCAGAGACCATGTTTCATCTAACACCCCCGGCAGAGTTCTTACCTCCTAAGCCCGACCAACGTTTTTCCCCGCGGGAACTATTTCTCCTAAGCAAGGCAGAATTACTATCTTAAACCAGCGGTACTTCTTCATCCCTCGCAGTGGCCGAGTATCCACTCGTGTTCATCTATTAGTCTATATGTCATGTCAGTTTTGTCAGCATAAACATATATACATCATGCATGGTTGATTTACATTCGCATTCATATTGCATCACTATCACTTTAGTCGGTCTTATCCCCTAGTGATAAAAGTCCTCTCAATCGAGTTGTCAGTTCTTTCCTCGTCAGGAAATGTTGCGTCTGCACTATCTCTCTCCTCTAGTTTATTTCTGGATTGGAGTTGGCCCTTGACCACTTTGATAACTTGAACCTCTGAAGAACAAGAAAACATTCGACAAATGTCACTCTTCGCCATTGAAGATGATATCTTTGCTTTCTCGGATTAAGGAAAATCCCCAGAGAAAGCCTCACAACTAAAGACTTTCAGCAACACATTGATTTTACTCTCTGGAGAGTCGATGTTAATGAAGTCATCGGCACCTCAAAATTGGATCACATCATATGGCATTTCTCCGAGAAGATCTCCGAGAAAAGTATGATGTAATATCTCTGAGCAAAAGCAGTCTTTCGAGAGACTCGTTTTCCCCGATAGAGTCGACAAATGGCATCTCCAACAGAGAAGTTTGTGTACCTCTACAATTCAGACAGATGGGTTCCCCAGTAAGTTTGACATCAAAAGTTTTTCCCATCAAATGGCATCTCCCCAGGAAAATTTGGCGAGAAGTTTGAGGAAAACTGATATGTATAGCGTCCCTTGTCAAGAAGTTTATTGACAAAAGAAATTGAGACCAGTTCCTTGGTAGGAAACCAGGATCGAGGGGAAGTTTAGTTCAGAAACTAAGACCAGTTCCTTGGTAGGAAACCAGGATCGAGGGGAAGTTTAAATCAGAAACTAAGACCAGTTCCTTGGTAGGAAACCAGGATCGAGGGGAGGTTTAAATCAGAAACTAAGACCAGTTCCTTGGTAGGAAACCAGGATCGAGGGGAAGTTTACCTTTTCTAAGCATCATTGCTTAGCAAAAGAAGAAATATGCGTGAACGACCATTCTTAACCACCATCAAAATTTTGGGTATTCCGATATTTAATCCTCTTGTACCCCGAATTCCCGAATACCTTCGCCATTCACGCCTTCGGGTCCAAGAAGATTAAATAGGGGCATCTGTCATACCCCAAATTTTGACCACTAAGATTTCCCATCATTTGGACCATCATGCCTCATTAGTCTCCCCAAAGATGGGCGAGCCTTCACTGCAATCAGAATTAGGGTTTCAAGCCCCAATGTATCAAGAGGACTCCCACTTCAAGGATTAAGCACAAGGCTGCAACAGTCCCAGTGGATCAAGCCTCAAGATCGCCAGTGTCACCAAATTAGGGTTTTGGTCGACCAGGGCCTCCAGATGGGAATTTTCCTCTGGGCATGAGCCAATGCTTCAAAGCATAACCTAATATATCCCATGGAACCTCATGGACCCAATCATCAAGTCAATTTAGCCTCAGGGGATGCATTCACCAAAAATCAGGAATTAGGGTTTCTTGACCTAATTCACCCCTAAGTTGACTTTTGGGACAAAACATGAGCCAAGACCTCAAAGGAGGATTTGAGGGTCTCTAATACACCACATTTATCCATTTGCAATAATGGATTGGTCTAAGAAGCTTGAGCAACAAGTTTCAATTGCATCAGAACCACAATTAGGGTTTTGAGGAAAAAGTCAATAGTGCCTTTGACTTTTGACCAAGACATGCTCCCAAACTTTGGGACATGATTCAATACACCCTATAACACCTATGAAATCAATCCATCAAGTTTTATTTAGGTCAAGGACTTGATTTCATAGAGGATCGTACAGTTTGGAATTCATCTAACAAAAAGTCAACTGTGCATAAAAGTCAACTTTGACTTTTTGAGATTTTTCACAATTATGGTTCCTTAACCCTAAGTGATGTTAATGTGTGATTGGAATCATCATTCATCAAGAAAAACCAAGAAAGGTGGGATAACTTGTAAAAGGGGTAACCATAAAAAACTTAGAAATTTTCTAAGTTATGGAACAAAGTGGCTAGGGTACCAACTTTGGAGGATCATAACTCCTAAACCACAAGGCCATTTTCCCCATCCAAAGCTAGATTTGTAGCTCTCATGGCCCTCTACAAAAGCTTCAAACACAACTCATTCCAATTCCTCATGGATTTTAAGTTATGGAATGATCAAAATCACAAAAAGTGAAAATGTCACTTTTTTTCCAACACTTAGTGAAATTTTCACCAAGTCAGAAAATGCCTTCACTTTTTTCCAAATGTAGGGGCATTTTTCACTTGGATCCAAAAAGTATCAAAACCAACTATGATCAAACACTTATTGTATCATATTAGGGCTTTCCAAAATGGCCAAGAACTCCATCAAATTCCACTTGAGCCATGAGATATGACAATGGCAATATGCCTTGCTGAAAACTGTCAAAGCAAGGAAGATTTGTGTATTTTGCTCGATTTGACAAATTTGTGCAAATGATAAACACACTTATCCATCTGAACACCTTAGGGGGAGACCAAGGAGGGACAAACACTGATCCATAAGCCTCCCAAGTCTTTGGAACCAAAAGTAGAATGCCAAACCTAGAAGTGCCTAAAAGAGGGACAAGACCCCAATTTTGTTTTGGAGCATTTATTGGATGCACCAAGGTGGCATGGACTGAGCTATTTCCAACTGAATTCAGTCAAGACATATCCAAGACCAAGGGAACCAGCAGCCTGTGCCCTAACCTCTAGTCAATGGCTAGAGGAGACTTGAATTCTCATTGATCAACATTGGCCAAACCTCTGCAGTAGTTGCCAATCACTATTGCTCCCAAAACAAACTTGCTCTACTATAAATAGAGCTCATTTGTGATCAGTTTGAGTACACCAAAGCCATCAAACTGATGCTTTCCTCAAAATATCTTCTTTCACTCCAAATTTGCCTTCCAAAGCAAGTCACTATTGGGTTTTGAGTTTGAGAGCTATTCCAACCAAACTAATCACACACACACTTCATGGACATCATATAGAAGTGATCCAAACACTTAAACAACATCTGGAACACTGATTTCACAAAATCACCATCCAGCTGCTCAAGGTTTTAACCAAGTTGCAGTTGGGATACCATCTTCAATTCCAGCTTGTTTCAAACCATTCCAAGCACTCAGGCACATCACTTGGCACCTAGGGAAGCTATCAACATCATTGGAACCTAGCTGTAACACCTCTAACACAAAACACGATCACCAGCTACAAGAGGTAAGCATGAGCTCTTCTAACTCTATAATCCATGCAATTTTTGCTGCACAATAATTTGGCCATATGTTCATAATCATGCATAGAGTGTTTTCCCTCAATCAATTGCTTTGTTTGAATCGTGTATGGAATTTCTGAGCCTTCATGAAAATTTTAGGGTTCTTGAGGTTTCTCTTTGATTTCTTATTCCATGCTTAAAATAAATGAAATTAAAGACCATAGACATGATCGTGAGGTGAAAACGAGCAGATTGATATGTAGATTGCATGATATAATCGAGTATTTAGTGAGATTGGATAGAAAGTGCAAATCTGCAGAAACAGAGGGTGGCGCGTGTTCTTGCCATGTTCTTGGCGCCGTTTTTGAAAATTTGAATATTAGAATTTTTGTGATTTTATATAATCGATTCAAAAATTAATTTCTCTCTGAGTTTTAATGATTTTGAGTTGGTTATTTTTTTTTAATAATTCACAAAAATATTAAAATATTTTATTTTTACCAAAAAATCCCAAAAATATTACTTATTTCATATATTTGATATTTTTGCAAAGAATTAATGTTTTATTTGTTTTTAACATTTGAAATATTTTTTCTCCCTTGATTTTCCAAACTTAATTGATTTCCAATTATTTTGTGGGTATAAACATGATTTGTCAAACATTAATCAAATACCACAATTTGTTTTTCACACATGTTTAACAATTTTGATCATTTTAATTGAATTTATATTCAATTAAAATATATTTTGAAAACAAATTAGGGTTTTGATCAATTTAACCCTCATCAAATCTTTTTCAAACACTTTGGGCCTCTATTAGAGTGTAAGACCCATCCCCTTTGTAAATACACCACTTTTTTGGGCCTCAGCCATTGTATAAGTCCCACTGTATTTTCAAAAACAAAGGCGCGATCGTCGCCTTTTTTAACAAAATCAACTGGGCCTACCCTCGTGTAATAAGTCCCATGTCTTTTCTTTAAATAAACCTTTGGGCCTCTTGGTAGAGTGTAAGACCTAATCCTTTGTAAATACAAACCTTTTTGGGCCTCAGTGTATTGTATAAGTCCCGATCCCATCAAAAAGTTCGGCGCAATCGTCGCTTTTTTAACAAAAAAACCTTGGGCCTCTCCTTGAGCTGTAAGCCCCACCACTTGTACAAAAATAAACCTTTGGGCCTCTAAAAGAGTGTAAGACCCAACCCCCTTTTTAACCAAAACTTTTTGGGCCTCAGACATGGTATAAGTCCCTCCGCGTTAAAAAAGAAATCTCGGCACGATCGCCAGTTCAAAAACAAATCATTTGGGCCTACCCTCGCGTTATAAGCCCCATTCTTTTTCTTTAAACACCTTTGGGCCTCTTGAGAGAGTGTAAGACCCATCCCTTTGTACAGAAAACCTTTTTGGGCCTCAGTCACTTGTATAAGTCCCTGTACAATTTCAAAACAACAGTGCAATCACTGATAAAACCTTGGGCCTCTCCTTGAGCTGTAAGCCCCAACAATCTTTTCAAAGCACTTTCTCCTTTGATTTAGAATATAATATTATTATCAAAGCTTTCTTTGTTGAACAACTAACAAAACAGCATGGAAGCTCTACAACCGAGTAAGTGTTTACCCGCTTTCTTTATCCGCTTTCATATATATATATATATATATATATATAATTGTATTGTAGGGCTGCTCACTGTAAGTATTCTTTCACAAACTTTTATATACTCGTCAAATATCCATTGTGTAATACTAGTATAGTCATTTAGAGTTTTCCCCGGCAACTACGTCTAGCACTAGGTAAAGCCCTGTTGGCCACTCTTAAATATAGTCAAAACTAGATCCCCATAGGATTACCAGACACAGTCTTCCCTCCTCTTGGGGTTAAACAATATGGAGACGTAAAAGGCAGCATTCTAAGTGAACCCTTTCTCAGACTGTCACCCTTAGACATTGTCAAAGAAACTCTAACTCCCCAGAGATGATCTTTTCTCCGTGAATGGCATCTCTTGAGTTTCTTCCAAATTCTCGGACTTTCCTGGCTTGATCTATTCTCAGTGAATGGCATGCCTTGAACTTCTCGGGGTTTGGGGATCCACAGGCTTCCTAAAAGCATCCCCGCCTCCTCTTGGGCGTTGTACAAGGACCCTTTCGGCTTCTTAAAAGCTCTCATGCCTTCTCTTGGGCTTAGTACAAGGACCAAGAGACATCTACAGGTATAGGAACAAAACCTAGTCATCAATTTGCTAGAGCTGTCTTTCTGAGTCAAGTGTCAGACTAGTTAATGGGTTGACCTTCATCCCTTAACGTACCGCCTTCTCTTGGGCATCATACAAAGATCAATTACTACCTGAGAATTGTTTCCTCAAACCACCAGTAGACTTGGACAGTCTTAATACGCTTTGGATTTCCCATTTCCTTAAAGAACAGGAAGTAACCCTGATCCTTTGATCAGTGCCAAAGCACTACAATACCCTTAATCTTTCCCTTTATAAGAACTGATTTTCTCTTTACCCAACATACTGGACCTGTCACTAAACTGAAACAGTCACCAACATAAATAGCCTCCTCTTGGGCTTCGTACAATGATTCTCCCCGGCAGAGCTACCTTTTCACACTCTCTTGTTGAGTATAAAAGACTCTCTTGTTGAGTCAAACCTGTTTAGCCTCCATCTCGGGCTTCGTACGAGATACTAAAACACTATCTTGTTGAGTATAAAAGACTCTCTTGTTGAGTCAAACCCCTTTTAGCCTCCATCTCGGGCTCCGTACGAGATAAAAATCCCTCTCTTGTTGAGTATAAAAGACTATCATGTTGAGTCAAAACCTTTTAGCCTCCGTCTTGGGCTTCGTACAAGACACATAAAAGGACTCTCTTGTTGAGTCAACCCTTTTAGCCTCTCTCTCGGGCTTTGTATGAGACACAGAAAAACACCCTCTTGTTGGGTCAATAGCCTCCTCTTAGGCTTTGTATAAGAAAACCCCGGTTGAGTCAATCAACCTTTTAGCATCAAAATCTGTGCCTTGCTCACAGTATACAAACATCAACAACTCCTTTTCCTTCATCTAAATTGCTGTAAGCGGCAAGCCTCTGGATTATTTACATCCACGCCACTATCCCTCTTTTAGCATGAGAAATTCCTAAGGAAAGATGGCATTGCTCTAAACTGAGTTAAAGTCTTCTCCTTCAGGTTAAAAATCCCCTATAAAGGAAATTATGGCATTGCTGGGTTCACATATCCCAGTTAAAGTAATTCTCCTTTATAATCAGTCACCCAACAGTTGTGACAAACAGACCAAATATCCCCTTTTAGAGATGACAAGTACTTTCTCATCAATAAACCCTTTAGCTTCATATCTTGGGCTTCGAACAAGATACAAATAGACCCTTCAGCTTCACATCTTGGGCTTTGAACAAGATACAAACCACATCCAGCTTCACGTCTTGGGCTTTGAACAAGACATCAAAAAAACCTTTTTTTCCTCCCATAGAATAGGAGGAACTATGATCGCTCTGATTTCCCTGTTTCATCAAACGGGAATACGTAGGCATAAGATTGAAAAAAAATCTTAGCGAGCATACCAATCAAAAACCCAAAACCCAGTATCTCCACTAAATCAACCTAAAAGCATCAAATCTAAACACATTACCAAAAACCTCACAAATAATCCAGACACTGTGTTCTTAACGAAATAATCAAAGATTGGGCCCCACATCCATATAGCATCTGTAACCTAACAGATCGCTGTTCAAACTCAGTATGCAAGCAGGGTTAATTGGAGACATCTATTTCCCTTCCTTAATCAGCTCAATAGGATAAAAAATGAATCGAACTGTAGTGCCCAAGCGATCGTGACTCAGGACCACAAAAATCGCGCTACATCATACACTTAAGAGACCTCTCTCCATCAATATCAAGTGTAAAATGGCCTCATTACAAGTTCTTCAAGATTCAAATTCATCTGGCCATGAAATTAGGGTTTCTCAACCAAAGTGAACTGCATCTTTGACTTTTCATCAAGACATGATCTCAAGCCTTGGGACATAATTCAAGACATTCAACACCCTTGGAGTCCATCCATGGTGTTCAAATAGCTCCAAAGGTTGAAACCATTGAAGATCAAGAAGTGAAAGTTCATCTGATACACAAGTCAATAACTGCAAAGTCAAACCTTTTGACTTTAGGATTTTTTTGGTCAAATATGAACTTCTCAAGTCAAATTGCATGAAAATATGTCTTATATTTGAGTTTGATCAAGAAAAATCAAGATAATTGAGGTTACTTGCAAAAAGGGCAACAATGAAGAATTTGGAATTTTTCTAAGTCATGGAAAACCCTAATTTGGTGCTAATTTGCCAAGACCATAACCTCCAATCTAGACATCCATTTTCTTTGATCCAGAGATCAATTTGAAGAGATCACTCCATACTACAACTTTGTCAAGAGGAGGAATTCCTAAAAAATGCATAGATTTCAAGTTATGATAGCATGAAGTTGAGAAAAATAAAATTTTGAGATTCTATACTTAGAATTTTTTCTAAGTGTTGAAGTTCAACTTGTAGGGTGGGTTTTCAAGGCCATTTTTCTCATGGTTCTAAGCTCCAATTCAAATTTCTTTCAACATGAAAGTTGTTCTTTATGTTTCAAGCTTTCCATTGATGCCAATAACTCCTCAATTTGATAAATATATCTCAAGTTATGGCATTTCAAAGTTAGGGTTTCCAAGTTGATAAAATATATAACTTAGTGAATTTTCTCTAAATTATTTTGGGTAGTTTTTGGACAAGACTTCAAGGTTAGTTTTCACAACCTTCTAAGCCTCATTTCAATTTTTTTCAACATGAACATTGTTCTTTCATATTCCTACTTTCCATTGAGCTCAAGATCTCACCAAATGGACTAATATATCTCAAGTTACAATTGCATGAAGTTGGTTATATGGAGTTGTCTTTAAGCATGACATGTTGTTGATTTTGGCCAAGGATTTGGATCAATTCTTGTAGCACACTCTTGCATTATCCTCATACGCATGGCATCTCATTTGTCTTGCCAAAACATTGCCACAAATGGCCAAACACATACATGTACTCCCATGCACCATATTTGGAATTTTTGGAAAATAAGAAAATCAACCAAACTTGCACACCAAGATTGCTGCTCCACTATCTCATTCTGACCTTCTTGGTGCTCACAAAATGACAACCAAAATCACCCACAAACAATACCAATTCATACCTTTCTCATGCTACCCTCATTTTTTCAAATTCTTGCAAAATCACAAACCAAACATTTTAACCCTAGTCAGTTATTTTAACCTCACTAAAACCTCATATATAAGCCTAAAAAACCCTAGCAAGTGACTCACAACTTCATTGCTGCTAAAAATAGAACAAACACACACACTCTTTCACTTTCAAAATTTTCTCTCATTCGAATCTCTCTTTTATTCAAGTTTCTGGCTTCTCCTTTGTTATATTCATCATTCTCAAGGTCCATAGAAGCAAAAGGAGAAGTTTGTAGAGGTTTTTGGATCAAGAATAGAAGCTACCAATCTCTCACGTGAGTAACATTTTCTTCAACTTTTTCTCACCTTTTAATGCTTATCCTAACCATGTTTGTTGCATTTGGAGTTCTGGAGTCATGTAGATCATATTTGTGTTGTTGTTGTCTTGTTCCATTGAAGTTCCATAATATGCATCATTTTTTCGTGGCCCTTTTTAAGCACGATAGAGTGAGTTTTATTAAAAACTAAGGTTAGAATCTTGTTCAGCATGAAAATCTGAGGGAGAAGGTGTCTTCTTTTTATTGTTTTGATGACGTTTACAGTCATCTCTGACAAGGACCACCGGAGAAAACGACCGGAGCTAGGGCTCCGGCGTCTGACTGTGTTGCCTGGGTCAACCCTTGGATCCTGCCTTCGTGTCATCCTGCGTGGCGCCTAGTCAGTGCCAACACATTAATGAGTGCATGTGTGGCACATTTTTTTTCCTGGTTCATTTAAGTGATGGGCCTTGCATCTTTCCTCTTCGCACCCCTCATATTCTGGCCCAGCACGCGCATAACACATTTCCTAGTTCATTTTGAGTTTACGGATGCACCCCCTTCCCTTGTTCTTTCTTATTTTATTTTTATTTCCTTTCTTTTCCATTTTGATTTTATTTTAATTAATGTCTTCACCACAAAAATTCATAAAAACATTTTTTTAGACACTTTGATGTCTCTAGTTTTTTATAATTATTTTTTCTATTTTATTTTTTAATTAATTGTGCAAGGTGTTTTACCTATTTACCCTTGAACTAGGGTTTTGTGTTTTGATGCTTTTGAGCCACTTCTTGAGCCATACTTTTGGGCATATTTTGACACATGATTACTTGATGTGTGAGTGGTTTAGTTGTGCTTTGATGATGCTTGTTTGATTACTTTTCATTTGATTTTGTGGAGCCTCGATTCATGCTCAATTAGTGAAGTATCTTGAACTTGTTGATTTCAATTGATGATGTATTTGTGCATTTCTTTTGGGGATCTTTTCCTCATATATTCTTGAGTGTGTTTCCATGATATAAAGCCTTAAACTTGTATTTTTTTGCCCATTTTAATATTTTTGATTGATGCCTCAAGTTGGTGATGTGTTAAACATGATGTTGATTTGTCTTTGACCTAGTTTTTGGACTAGTGCTCTTGTGTGAATCTCTTTGATTCTTGGTTCTTTTGTATGACTTGAATGCCATGTTTGAGCTTCTGCCTTCTATTGTTTCAATGTCTATTTCTTTCTCATTTGCCTCATTTTCTTGCATTGAATGTTTGTTTCCTTTCATGGATGATTTGATTGAAGCATGCCTAGTTGTTTGTTCATGTTTTGAATGTGATACTTGTTGAACCTTTTTAATATCATGAGCTTGGTTATAAGTTGAAATGTTTTGTCTAGGCTAATGCCCCATATTGGTTTCATGATTTAATCTTAATGTTTGAATCACCTTTGACTTATTTCTTATGAACTTGTTGTTGACAATTGTTTGGCCATTGATATGATTCATGTTTGATCCATTTGTGTTCATTTCTTAATCTTTTAAGTGTTTTGAATATGATATAGTGTAGCTAATGAATTGTATGGGTTCTCATCTTGTTTGGTTCATTTGGTCTTTGTAATGATGTTTGGATACTACTTTAAGATGCAAATATTGTGCTTTATCTGTTTGTCTTTATCATTAACATGTTGCATGCCTAATTGGTGACATGATGTGTTACCTCATAAGTTGTTTAGTTGTTTTAATATTTGCTTACATATGTTGTCATTCATTCATTAATTTAATCTTACTTGAGGTCTTTTCTCTGTACTTCTTTGACATTATCATTGCCTGTGCCTAAATCCAAAGGAGAGGATATTTTCTGTTGACTTTATCTCATAGTTATGATACTTTAGCCCTACCTTACCTTCCCATATGACCTTGTTAGAGCCATTTCCCCTTTTAATTTAGACTTAGGTTAGAGTTTGTAAACTCTATGTAAGTGTCATTGTCATGAACACTTACTTCCCCTTTTAACCTTGTTAGAGTCATTAGTCTTTCAACTTAGATTTAGGATAGAGTTTGTAAACTCTATGTAAGTTTAATTGTCATGAACACTTACCTCCCCCCTTGGAACCTTAATCACTATCAAGTGTTCCTCACTCATAGTTAGGTGAACTACGAATGCTCTGATTCCATCCTTGTTAGGATACGTAGGCACAAGACTACGAAGTCTTGGCGAGCATACTTAGTAAAACCTTTAGGTCTTTCCCCATAGACATTCCCCAATAACATAACACAAATACAAATAAGAGGTTCCTATAGAGTACTGTAGATACGTAGGGTGTTAATACCTTCCCTTAGTATAACCAACCCCCGAACCTTTAGATCTCTTTGCATTGTTGTTACATTGCGCAATTAGGGTTTTATTTGATCTTTTCCCATTCCTTTAGATAAATTGAAGTTCGGTGGTAAACTTCAAAGTTTTGTGATTCAAGTTAATACAATAGCTTGATATACAATTCTCACCACAACTGAAATGATGACTTCATTGGGGAGGTCTCCTCTAAGAGGGTTAAGCCTATCTTGTTTGTATTTGTGTTAGCTTGCATGTATACTTGTATATATTTGTATTGCTTGGGTTTTTCTGCTTGCAGGGTTCTAACCTTTGTGTGGTGAGATAAGTCCTATACCCGGACTTGAGTGCACTTGTGATAGGATGTGTGGAATAGTCAATGAGACTTTGAGGGAGTGATGCCAAAGAAGATGAGTTGAGATCCCCGCTCAGTGGAGGCCCTCTTAAGGGTAGTATTATTGAACTAGTAATCGTGAATGCATTACTACTTTCGACCTAGGAGCCTGTGACACTGAGGACCTTTAGTTACCTCTTACCCCACTTAGCCTTTTTAGGATGTAGTGTGGTGACTATGAGGGTGTAAACCCGAAGTAGTTGATACATGATACTACACTCAGACGAGACTCTCTTGAGAATATTATTGATTTCCAAGTAATTGGTGTGTCGATAATATCCGAAAGATGGGCCGATGACTTTGGGAACCTCTTAGAAGCTTGTTCTGCAGGTGAAAAAACCCATAGTACATACCTTTGGGATGGGTAGATCATGACTCCATGCTCGTGATCTCAAAACCTAAACCCCATATTTGTATATATGTGAATATGTGTATATGTGTGTTTGTGCATACATTCATCCATGCATTCATGCACCTCTTTCTAACCCTCTTCAAGGAACTCAGTGTTGTTTTGCAAACATTATAGGATGGATTTTGGAAGGTGAAGAACACAGAAGTACACTTTCAAGAGCCCAAAGTTGGAAGACTTAAGGAAATAGGGAGGTTTGGTTGAGGATCCTTTAACATTCAAGGATAAGTATGGGAGGATATTTCCTTTATTGAAGCTCAAGATGGTTGATGGGATTCTTTCTACACTCGTACAGTTTTATGATCCATTGTACCACTGCTTTACTCTCCCTGATTATCAATTGATGCCGACGTTGGAGGAATATTCATCTTTGGTTGGACTTCCCATTATTTCTTAAGCTCCTTTCTCTGGCTTGGAGGATATACCTAGTGGGAAAGATATTGCAGAGGCCACTCACCTGAAGTTGTCAGATATCATGGCTAATATGACTACTAAAGGAGGACTCCCTGGATTACCTGCCAAATTTCTGATGGAGAAAGCCTAATACTTTACTGACAAAAAGAGTATGTATGCCTTTGAATCCATCCTTGCTTTGCTCGTTTATGGTATCTTTCTCTTCTTGAATATTGACGACTTCATCGATATGGATGCAATCAAGATCTTCTTACTTGGGAATCCAGTCCCAACTTTGCTTGCTGATGCCTATCATTCTGTGCATCTGAGGAACTTTGATGGAGGAGGGATGATTACTTGTTGTACTTCTTTGCTTTACAAGTGGTTTATTTCGCACTGGCCTCACTTAGCCACCTTTTGGGATCTTAAGGATGGTCTTCTTTTATCACAAAAGATTATGTCGCTCACTCATTCCGATATTGAGTGGTATAATCCTATTTTTGGAGGGGTGGCTATGATTGACAGTTGTGGTGAATTCCCCAACGTACCTCTTCTTGGTACGAAGGGATGTATAAGCTATAACCTGGTCCTAGCTCGTCGACAGCTTGGTTATCCTTTGAAGGATAAGCCTAATACTATCTACTTGGAGGGAATTTCCCTCAAAGAAGGTGAGAATCCAATGCTTAAGGAGAAAATTGTGCACGCCCGGCGTTACGTACATAGGAAAGGGATGACTGTGTTAGGAAAGCCTGATTGTGCCGTGTTATACCCCAAATTTTACCCCTTAGATGTCATAACCTCTTGCACTTGCATTAGGTTTCAATCATCTATGCATTGTTAACTAACCACCATATCTTGCTAGTTTATTTCTTGTGTGAAAGCTAGGGTTTGCCTGAGAAAAAAAGACAAGATCAATAAGCCAAGCTCTCACATGTTTCAAGGTCTCCCAAGACATTCCTTGGCTCCATACCTCCATCACAAGTGTTCACTAGTTGATTGAGATTAGTGTGTGAAGTCATCTGTTCAAGAGAGCCAACTAAGGCTCCAAAGTTCAACCATTTGGTCTTAAAGACAAATTATGAGGTTCTCAAACCATATGCCATGATCTCATGTGATTGGGTCAAGAGAAATTAAGAAGAGACCATCAGATCAAGAGTTGTGGACATTAGGGTTTTTACATGAGGAATTACAAGGGAATTTTGGTGTGATCAGTCAAGGCCTTGATTGGTTCATCAACCAATTGAGCTTACATACATCCAAGAGGTCTTATTCAACAAGAATCAAGTGCTAATTGAAGTTATTGCAAGATCATTGAAACATTGCACTAGTTAACCCTAAATTAGGGTTTTCTTCAGGAGAAAGTTGATAGTACCTTAACCCATGTTCAAAGCATGATCCCAAGTCTTGGGACATGAGCCAACATATTCATATATATCCTTGGAACCTATCTTGGTGTTTGGAAAAGTTCAAAGTTGCAAATTCATTGAGGATAGCACTGTGGAATTCATCTGACCTAATTTTCGTCTGATAAAATCAACCTTTTGACTATTGATATCTTGACCCAAGATGAAGCATTCAAGCTATATTTCATCAAGACATGCTTGATTTTGGAGTTAGAGCATGAGAAATCACCATTTGAAAGGTTTCTTGGAAAAAGGGCAAGGTTTGGTTCTTAAATTTTTCTAAGTGTGGAAGAATTCACTCCTTATGCAAACTTTGAAGAGTCATAACTTTCAAACCACACATCCATTTTTTGTGACTCAAAGCTCAAATTGAAGCTCTCATCATGAACTTCAAAACATATTAGAGGGTCCTTCTTCAAAAGAAGCTTGGTTTTTAAGTTAGGAGGCTTAGAAGTTCAAGGCAATAAAAAACTTAGTGAAATTTCACCACTTTTGACCTTAATTTTCAGCCAACTTCATCTCCATTTTTCACCATGATCCCTTTGGATCTAGAACTTAGAGTGAACATGAAAGTTATAGAGGACATTTGGGGCTTTCCAAAAAGTACCAAAACTCCCAAATCCATTGAGTGAGCTAGGATTTTCAAAGGCTTGAAGTTTGGTGTCCATTTCTTGATTTACAACTTTTCAGCATATGCATAATGATGCATAACCACTCCTAATCCCCAAAGTCTCACATTTCTGATGTTTAGAAGCAAGATTAGTGTTTGTTGAACCTCTACCACGAAAATTGCAAGTTGCCATATTAAAAATATTAGTTTTATACAAAGTTGGTGCAAGTTGATTCATGAAAGAGAAACTTTTTCAAGAAAGCATGGGCAGTCCAATTTTCTTGCAGCCTAGGGCCCTGCTCCAATCCCATCAGCACACATCAACAGTTCCAACCCTACTACTGATCAGTTGCTAGAGCTCTTGAAAGCTTTTGACTCAGCTAGCTCACTTACATAAAGGAAATTTGGAAAGGGCAATTTTGGCATGTTGTAACATTTGCCCATGCTGCAGCTTTCCCTATAAATAGAGGATAGTTCCTCAAAGAAAAACACAAGAAACCAGAGCAAAAACCTCAGCAAACATCTCTCCAATTTTTCTTGCATCCAAACCACACTTGTGTCAAGAAACCACCATTTGCATAAAGATTTCCAAAAACCAGTTTCCAAACACAAAACCACTAAATCAACCATTCTAACATATCACAAAATATGTGTTAGAGTTGCTCAAATCATCACCTCCATCCAAAACCTCACCAATCCAAAATTCAACTCCCAAACCTAAAGAAAGTTGATTTTCTGCATCCTTCAAGAACAACCCTTGTTCTTACCACTTCCATCCATTCCAACACCTCAGAAACCCTCCATAAATCATAATTCAACTGGTCCAAACTTGGATGTGCAACTGTAGATTCATTTCTTGAAGTTGCACTTTTGGTTATTTTGCATTTTCTTGCAAGGAGTCAACTCCCTGTTCCACTGGTTTTTATTGGTGTCTAAGCATTCAATCAATCTCTTTGAAGCATATTGGAAGTGTCTAAGGCTTGAGATTTATTCTGTAACATCTTTTCGAGAGTTTTGCAAGATTGACCACAAGAGGTAGGTTCTCTTCAAACCACAACTCTTTGAAATATGATGATACTTGATGTGCACTGAGCATAGATAGTTTAAATATGATGTTTAGGACATGTTTGATCCATTGATGTTGCTCAGCATGACTGCATTTTTATTCTGAAACTGTCACATTTTGCTATGCGACGCGTAGCGATCTCCAAGCAAAGCCCTTCGCTACCTTTCGCTTCTTCCGCTTTAAGAGAAGTTGGATCATTTTGATTCTGTTTGTTTCTGTTAAACCTCGTTGCACTCCGCATAGCGAATGTTCACGTAGCAAAGCTTTTGGTCGCGACGCGAAGGTGTCAGGATTTTGTTTTCTCTTTGTTCAACTGGTTTTCTTCATGCCTAAGAGACTCAACATCCTCCCTTTCTTAAAAGTGGACTCCAACTTTAACTTAGTTAATTGTTCCCCTTAACACAAAGATTAGGTCAAAAATTCCCTCCTTTGTAGGTCATCACCTACTTGTGTGAAAATGCCTAAACTTATATCTTGTGAGCTTTAGGTATTTACCTTATCCATTGATGAATGATTCTTTGTGTGCTCACATAATACTTGTACCTTCTTTAAGATACTTGTCATTGAATGTCATCACATTCACCATACTTGCTCATGTGTTATACCCATGCATTTTAGCCATGTGATTATTGTTAACTTCATGAAGTTATCCCCTTAAGCGAGATTAACTCATTAGCTCTTCTCCTTAACCCTCTTTGTTCCCCTCCTTCCAAAGGAAAACCTCTCTATTGACCTCAAAGTCATAGATAACTCATTACCCTCTTGGCCTCATTAGAGCCATCCCTTATCCTCATTAGGATCATCCCCTGGCCTTATTAGAGCATCTTCTCCCTTTAACCTAGTTAGGTTCCCCTCTTGTGAGCACTATCATCATAGTTGCTCACCTCCGCCTCCTTGGCCTCATTAGAGCCACTTACCCTACAACTTAGGATCCACCTAGAGTTCTTCAACTCTGTGTGCATCATCATAATGATGTTCCTTTCCCCCCTTGGCCTTATTAGATCAACTTCCCCCTTAACGTAGAACTAGGATAGAGTTCTTAAACTCTATGTGATTCTCATAATCACAAGTACTCACTTCCCTTTACAACTTAGATTTAGAGAGTTCTTTAACTCTATATGGGTATCATGCCCATTCCCTTTGGAACTTTGACCATATTCAATGGTTCCTCAAGCCCTAGATAGGTGAACTACGAATGCTCTGATTCTGTCCTTATTTGGATACGTAGGCGCGAGATGCAACGTCTTGGCGAGCATACTTAGTGGATATACCCTTAGGTCTTGACCTTTAGCACCTTGGTCTTCACCATAGGTCCTTAGCCTTAGCAGATTCCCTTAGCAAGCAAACATTAACATAACACAAATACAAACAAGAGGTTCCTGTAGAGTACTATAGATAGTTAGGGTGCTAATACCTTCCCTTATTATAACCAACCCCCGAACCCCCGATCTCTTAGCTGTGTCTTTACATAGCGCAATTAGGGTTTTCTTCGATCTTTACCCTTTCCTTTGGATAAATCAAAGCTCGGTGCTGAATTTCAAATTTTTGTGATTCAAGTTAATTAATAGCTTGGTATCTGATTCTCACCGCAACAGAAATGGCGACTTCACTGGGGACAAGGCCAAATTGAGGGTTGAGCCCACCTTGTTTGCATTTGTGTTATTGCTTGCCTGTATGTTTGTATATTTGTATTTGTATATCTGTCTGTGCTTGGGATTCCTATATGCAGGGTTGTTACCTTGAGTGGTGAGGATATGTCCTATACCCGGACTTGAGAGCACCTATGATAGGACGATGGTATATTCAAGGAGACTTTGAGGGACTCGATTCCCGAAAAAGTCGAATTGAGAAACCATCACTCAGTTGAGGCCCTTTGAGAGTTGTTATGTTCAACGAGTCTATTCGTGAAAACGTCGCTACTCTCGACCAAGGTGCCCATGACACTGATGACCATTTGTCACCTTTAACCACACTTGGCCTATTAGGATGTAGTGCGATGACTATGAGGGAGTCTATTCCCAAAATGGTTGATACGCGATACTACACTCAGATGAGATTCTCTTGAAAATATTATTGACTACCGAGTCATTCGGGAATTCGATAATATCCGAAAGATGGGTTGTTGACTCTGGGAACTTTTTAGAACCCTATTTTATAGATGATAGACCCATAGTACATACCAGTTGGGAGGGGTAGACCATGGCTCCATGCTCGTGATCTAAACCTAGGCCCTTTTGTCTGTATATTTGTGAATATATGAATATGTGAATCTGTGGTTTTTGCATTCACACATTCATAAGCATCCATTTCATAGCAGTTTCATGGAACTTGGACCTCTTGTTTGTGAATATCATAGGGTATCATGGATAGTACAAGGAAAACCACCGTGAAGTACACTTTCAAGAGTCTTAAATTGGACGACCTAAGGAAATTGGGAGCTTTACTGACAGACCCTGAAGGATTCAAGGATAGATATGGGAAGTTGTGGATTTTATTGAAGATGAAGGTTGATGAAGAACTCTTTTCCACTTTACTTCAGTTTTATGACCCGAATTACCATTGCTTTACCTTTCATGATTACCAACTCTTGCCTACACTCGAGGAGTATTCTTAGTTAATTGGTCTGCCTATTTTGGATGAATCTCCATTCCCCATCTTTGAGAAAGACCCTAAGGAATAGGAGATAGCTAAAGCCACACATTTGGAGTTAGTTGACATTCAAAACAACATGGCTACAAAGGGAGGAGTATTTGGTTTGACTGTGAAGTTCCTAGTTGGGAAAGCCCAGTACTATGCCAAACACTTGAGTATGGATGCATTTGAGGCCATCTTTGCCTTGCTTATTTATGGGCTATTTCTTTTTCCAAGCTTCGAGAACTTTGTCGATCTCAATGCCATCAAGATCTTCTTGAAGAAAAACCATGTACCTACCTTGTTGGCCGATGCTTATCACTCCGTCCATCTGAGGAATGAACACAATGGAGGACAACTTACTTGTTGTACACCTTTGTTGTATAAGTGGTTCGTTTCACATTTACCAAAGGCGAACGCATTTTGGGACCCTAAAAAGGGGTGGTGGTCAAAGAAGATTATGGCTCTCTCTCACTTTGATATTGACTGGTACAACAGCGTTTATGATGGGGTATTGATCACTGACAGTTATGGGAACTTTGGGAATGTGCCTCTTCTTGGCACGAAAGGGGGAATAAGCTATAACCCAGTGTTGGCTCATCGACAGCTGGGGTACCCTCTGAGAGATAAGCCTCTTAGTGTTCATGTGGAAAATATCTTTTTCGAAGGTGAAATTTTGGCCTATGCAGACAACAGATGTCCTAACACATGTCAAGACATTGTGCCACATAATCATTTAAACTCAGAGGCGTAACAGCAGACTGATACCTTGAATATCAGAATTGTACAATCACAGATGTCAAGACATCTGATCCAACCTGTCAGTCAAGAACAATAACAAAACCGTAAATTGTAGAATGTTAAATAAGACAGTATGTGTTAACCCAGTTCGGTGCAATTCACCTACATCTGGGGGATACCAATCCAGGAAGAAGACTCCACTATCTGTAGACTGTTACAAAGCTAAACTCCCCCGTATACAACTTCATACCTAACATCTACCCAATAAACATCTTTATCAAGGTTAAACTCAAACGTTTATAACCCTGATATGAGATACCTCACTCATATCCTAATCACAACCTGTTAAACCACTGTCTTCTGCCAATACAGAACCTGTCGCGGTTTCTTGACCTTCAATTTATCTTGGACTTGCTTCAAAGCTTCGTCCAAGAACAATACAACAACCATTACCTACAGGCTTCTGGTTGTGTCCCTATACCTATGCCTTCCACTCTGCATCCCATATTACAGAGTAGAGACTTACAACTCCTAAGAGAGCCAACGACTCTCAAACCCTAAACCCTTATTCAACTCAAGAGAACTAGGTTACAAAGTTATAAGTGATACAAAAGTACTGTGTTAAACCCTAGGTCTAAGTCTCCTTATATAGTCTTCTGTTGTCTTGGGCTTTCTATCTTTTCTCCTGTGATTCCTTGATCCGCTCATTAATTCTTGCAATATATTAAAACCTGCTAACTTAGTAAGTCAGTCAGGATGTCAAGACATTTCCTTCGACATCTTTTTCTTCTGCAGATTCTTCAAGTTTATCATCAGAATGTTTTAGCAAAATTTAGTCAAACTTCAGGTGCTTTCAGAAGGATATGGGAAGCACGAAGAGTAGAAAAGAATGATTTTGAGCGCTTGGGGTCATAGAAGTGCCCAACACCTCTGATCCTCAATCTACTCCATGGAAGTTGATCGTTGACAAGCTCATCCTGGTAAAAGCTCAGATGGAAGAGGAGATTAGGAAGCTCAACACGAGGCTTTTTGGGGAATCTCCTTAGGTCCTTTTGTTAGCTTTTATTTAGCTTTATGTTTAAAACTTTTGAAAGATGTACTGACTTTCGTAATCCACTTTGTTATTAATGAGAATGAGTCTTTTGATATCCCTTGACATTTCACAAATGGTTGAGTTCCATGAAACTTTTGCATTGCATTTTGCATTTTTGCTAAACTATCAAGGAACTAAATTTGTTTTGCAGACTTTGTAGATATGGATTTTGGAAAGAGAGGAACGTGGCCGTACACCTTCATGGTTCCCAATGTTGAGCAGCTAAGGGAGCTAGGGGGATTGATCGAAGATCCATTGGTTTTTTCTGAAAGGTATGGAAGGATTCTTCCACTCTTGGAGCTTCAAATGACTGAAGGATTTTTGGAAACATTGGTTCAACTCTACCATCCTCTCTATCACTGTTTTATGTTTCCCGACTACCAGTTGATGCCAACTCTGGAAGAATACTCTGCTTTGATGGGCCTCCCTGTCAATGATCTTCCTCCTTTCTCTGGATTAGAAGATGAGTTAAGCGCGCTGGATATTGCGAGAGGGACAAGGCTAAGGCTGTCTGATATTCGAGCCCACATGACCATCAAGGGGGACTTTCTGGATTACCCGCTCATTTCTTGTTCGAGAAGACTCGTTACTTTGCTGATAGGAAGAATACCGTGCTCTTTGAGTCTACTTTTGTGTTGCTAGCTTATGGACTACTCTTGTTTCCCCAAAATTTTCTCTCTGTCTTTTAGCTTTTTTTGGCCTATGCTTCATTTCATTTGCATTTAGGTCATAAACATCATACATGCATCATTGGTTTTCCTAAGGCATGGAATCAAGGTATTCTTCCAGTAACTCATGGCGTTATCAGCTCCAATATTATTTTCAGCAGTATTCCGAGCCAAGCAGATAATTTTCAAAGTCTTTTGGAGATTTCATTTTGCTCATTAAACGTTTTGATAATCAGAAGCTTCAAGAGTCATTTTCTGGTCAAGCGGTCAGGTATCAGGCATTATTAATTCAGTAGGATAAACAGAGTCTCCAGAAATGTGTATTTATCCCAAGAGACGGAAAGGAAACACTGCGTAAACCTGAGGGGAAGGAAAAGAGCATGGTCTCGCGACCAAGAGAAACGGGTAAGGGAGTCGGTTACGCGAGGGGAAGGTATTAACACCCCCACACGTCCATCGTACTCGATGGGATCCATGCTTGTTATCTCGATCAAATGGTATCATCATCTTGAACTCCGCTGCTACTGGAAAGGAAAAGGAACGGGAACGGAGGAGAACGAAGAAACGGGGGAGCAAAGAAAAAGAAGTGACTCGATAGGACATCGCTGTCCTATGCCTACGTATTCCCTCAGGGGCGGGAAAGTCAGAGTCAACGTAGTTTGGACACGAACTAGGGGGGAGGTTGCTCGCCAAGACATCACTGTCTTGCGCCTACGTATCCTAGATCTAACCAGAAGGAGGAAATTAGAGCAGTCGTAGTTCGACCTACGGGTCGGTTGAGAGACAAAATGGATAATGAAAGATGTTCTGCTCGGAGAGATCTCGCACGATCTCCTGCCTACGTATCTCGCTCGTACGCGAGAATCAGAGTGTCGTAGTTCCCCTCACTAGGGATGGATTGCTTTGTTTGTGTTTTTTAAGTGGAGTACGTCAACGTTCACGTTCTATCAGTTAGGTGTCGCAGCTTGATGTATGGAGTCTTAGGCATTTACTTGTTTGCAGTAGAACGGAAGTGACGCATCCTTTGAGGATGGAGTGAAGAAGATGAGAAAAGAATCATTGTTTGTTTTTTGTATTTTTTAGACACAAGTGGATTGAAGTTAGTTCATAACTTGCATTGAACCGATGTCTATGATATAGGAACGAATGCCTAGCAAATCGTTCCAAGATGGAACGTCCACCAAACACTCTAGAAAAATGAGAGGAAACCCCTCATTCCTCACTTCCCAGATACAAGGCTTATGCGCAATACACGTTAATTTTATTAATAATTTTAAAGTTGTTATGAGATGAGAAGAGAAGACGCAAGGGAAAAGAAAACACTAAGGGGAATTTTAACCTAAAGTTGTCATGCAAAGGTGGCTCTAAGGTTGAGTTTGAAAGGGGAAACATCTACCTAAGTTAGCATGCATGGTTTGAATCCTAAAGTCTATCCTACTCCAAGCTTAATAAAAAATTAAGTTGGACTAGGGAATCCTAAGGGAAAAGAGAGAATCCAAGACTTAAACAAGTCTTGAGACTCTAGGAAAGAAGATGAGTTAATGGATGAAGAAGAAAAGGACATGAATGAACAAAACAGCAGCTACTACAGCGCATCTTGACTAGTACAATAGTAAAATCCAACAAACACACCAAACAACATTCAACAGCTCATATTCAGTACAGAAATGGGTGTAAAAAGCAGCAGCAGCACATACAACAACACATATGCACATAGACAGCAGTAGAAACAAGGCAACATGCAATACATTTGAAGATGATTCAATCATGACCTAATAAGCAAACATTAAACATCATACACTCTTTGATCAATCATGATCACAATCACACCACACACCATAGTAAGCAATGCTTGAAAACATCATGGAAGAATACATCACATCATGAAAGAATGCACAACATTTAGCACATGAACAAGTCTAATCAAATATGCATTTCATGAGGTTAGATGCAAGCACACATATACATCACAACAACTCCAGCAACACCAGCAATAATTCACAATTTACATGCTCAAGGAGTGTGTGCAAAGTGTTTGTCACATTAAGAAAACATCAATGCAAACATGAACATTTAACAATGAGAACTCAAAGATCGCGTGTCGAAGAATCATGTCCATGCAAGGATGTGGGGTGAGACAGATCAAGAATAATCCATAAATCATCAACATATTAATCCATGAAGTTTATACATGCAAAGGACCTCAAACATGCAAGAAAATCTCATTCTGCAGCAGTGGTAACCGGTTAGCAGTTATGCTGTAACCGGTTACACAGTTCAAAATAGCCAGAAATTACGCAAAAAACAACATGTTAACCGGTTACACAGCAACAGAATTCAAAAAGACAGCTCCAAAAGCACTTTTCAGCAGCAAATGACTTATTCAAACAACTCCAATGATCATGTAATCACTTATGCACGAAAATTACGTTCAAACACAATATTCAAACATCATTTAGATCTAATAATCATCAACATTAAGAATCAAAATCAAGCACATGGATCAAAATCAACAACAACCAAAGGTCTACATTGAATAAGTTATGAATAAGCTAAAGTATAGATCTGAAATTAACCAACCTACAAAGCTGAGACTTGCTTTGGTAATTGCTAAAAACGAAAATTGACGGATCCAAGCAAGAAAACCAGAGATCTATGAAGCTTTATCAAGAACACTTGAAGATCCAAGCAAGAAAAATTCAAATAAGCAAAAGCTCCTTCAAAAGTGATTCCAACAGCTTAATCCAAGATCTAAACCAGTAGCTACTGCTGAATTGAACCAAGAATGATGATGTGATGGAAGCTTAGCTCAAGAATTCACAAATTCCATTGAAGAATTTGTGAATCTATGAATATGGAGCTTTGGTTAAAGGTTGAAGATGAAGATGGAGGATGAAAAAGTGAGAGAGAATTGAGAGCAAATTATGAAAAATGAGGGTGAAAAATGATCTCGCTCCTTTTTCGTTTGGAATGAATTGATTTAAATAACCCCAAGGTTAGGAGTTAAGTTTGGGTTTGGAGTGAGGTTTAGTGGGTGGAAATTGGGGTGAAAAATGAATTAGGAAAGGAAATGAGGAATTAGAGTGGAAAATGTTGGGAGGAATTTGAAATTTGGGTGGAAAATGATGAAAATATCAGTTCTAGATCCTTCCCATACGTGCACAAGCCAAGCACATGATCACAAATGATGAAAACAGAATTTTTCAAATTTTGCCTAGAGTAACTGGTTGCAGCATATCTGCTAACCGGTTACTCAGTTCAAAAACTGAAGAAATGCGCAGAAAAACCAAAGGGTAACTGGTTATCAGATACGCTGTAACCGGTTACACAATGCAAATTTTGAATTTTGGCGCCTTTCGGAGGAAAACTTGGAAAAGTGACTTCTGACAGTTGTTTTGAAACCATTAAGCCTCTGAAACCCAAAACTTGGCATTGCTACTGCGTAACACTTGGAATGAAACACAAATTCTTGCTGACACCTCAGAATATCCTGCTGAATTAATAATGCCTGATACCGGATCGCTTGACCAGAAAATGACTGTTGAAGCTTCTGATTATCAAAACATTTAATGAGCAAAATGAAAGCTCCAAAAGACTTTAAAAATTATCTGCTTGGCTTGGAATACTGCTGAAAATAATATTGGAACTGATAACGCCATGAGTTGCTGGAAGAATACCTTGATTCCATGCCTTAGGAAAACCAATGATGCATGTATGATGTTTATGACCTAAATGCAAATGAAATGAAGCATAGGCCAGAAAAAGCTAAATGACAGAGGGCAAATTTTGGGGTGCTACAACTGCCCTTATTCAATCAACTTGGACCTGAAAGTATGATAGGAACGACTTTCAGACGTTCAAGGTAGAAGGTGATTGAATACAAAAAAACCGTAAAATTTGCAATCTGCGAGGAGAGAAAATGTAAACTGGAGCCCAGTCACACTTCGTCAAAGGAATTTGACGGAAAAACAACATACCCAGAGAACCACATCGTCAAAGGGATTTGACATAAAGAAGATGAAACCCAAAGAATACCCGAACCAAAGACCACATCGTCAAAGTAATTTGACGGCAAGAAGACTCAACTGAAGGAACACATTGTCATAGGGATGACAGAAAGGAGATTCAACTAAAGGAAACACATTGTCATGGGGATGACAAAAAGAAAACCTGACCGAAGGAGACACATTGTCATGGGGATGACAGGAAGAACACCTGACCGAGGGAAACACGTTGTCAAAGGGGTTTGATGGAAAGGAGACTCGACCGAAGAAAGCACATCGTCAAAGGGGTTTGACGGAAAGAAGACTTAAACGAAGGAAACACATTGTCATAGGGATGACAGAAAGAAAACCTGCTTTGAAATGTCGTCATCAAAGGGTTGATGGACAAGGACACATGACTGAAGGAGCACATCGTCAAAGGGGTTTGACGGGAAGAAAACCTGGCTGAAAGAACACTTTGTCAAAGGGTTGACGGGAAGAAATTCTATACGAAGAAACACGTCATCAAAGGGGTTTGATGGAAAGGAAACCTGACCGAAATGTCGTCATCAAGGGGTTGATGGACAATGACTGGTCGAGGGTAAGATCGACGTATGATCTACTACCCAAAAGAAAGGCAAGTAGATGGGTTGATTGTAATGTTTGCTGGGGATATGTCACCGTCTTGACTAAAATTTTGATTTGGGCTTTCGTGCAAGGTACCAAATCAGGCTTATGCTTCGCATGCATATGTTTGAATTTTCTTTCTATGGCGTAATGCTCCATACAAAATGGAAATGCTACACATTTTGAGGATGCAATGATCACTATATGCAAAAATGCTGACGCATGCTCGGGCTACCCGGGAAAGAAGAGATGTGCCATGTATGATTGGACTTTGCTGGCAAGGACAGGTGAAACCTGATGGTGATTGTTTTTTCAAAGGCAAAATCTTTCTGGGTACCAATGGGGATTGGATTTTGAAGGAAGTGCCAATATGGATTGGACTTTTCTTTAAAAGGGGACGCCAATAGGGATAGGGCTTCAGGTTTTTGAAAGATGCCAGCACAGTGGGCTGTGGAAGGTGTCGGGCAAGGTTGGGCTATGGATTTTCTGTTCGGTTTTACAAGGCTTCATGCAATGCTATGCTAGGCGAATGATATGCATGGTAATGATTATGCAATGATGTTTATGATATGCAACAGGACCACTCCGGCAAAATAAATGATGAAGAGACGAGGCCAACTCCACTGGGGATAACAAACTGAACCGCCTTTAGTGTCATAACTGCTCGAGATCCCGACTAAACCTCCGTTATGCAGGAAAGTACGGATAACAAACATCTGCCGAAAAAACATCCCAGGAATCTGCTGAGGAAAAATGCCAATGACAATCGATCTTTGACTTGCTGGGGAAAGCTAACCACCACCCAATAGATCTGCTTGGGGAACAATGGTTGACGATATCAACTCTGCTAGGGAACAACATCAGACTTACTCCTCTGTTGAAATTTGCCTTCTACCCTTACTCTGTTGGGGAGACAGAAGCAACTTTACCACAAACTGGGGAAGCACATACCCAACACTCTTATCCTGTACAGGAATATGAACTCTTGCTGACGAGCCGTAAACTTCGCCAAGCTGGCTAGGGGAGAGCGAACCCCTAAACTCTTGCTAGGGAGAATGATTCACAATCTTCATAATGCTTTGCTGAGTGATAAAACTTCAGCCATCTCTGCCGAGGGGAGAAACTCTACTAGGGACGTCACGTGTTAACTATCAACGTGAACCCTGCAGATGTGATATGACCAAAAGAGGTGCCCCGATGCAGCATAACATGTAAATGAACATGTCTTCAGGATGTCCCGTGAAGATCTAACATATATTGCCCCATGGATTTTGATTAACCATCCTCCGGAGAGAATAACCTTTTGTGCTCTTGGGGTGGCCTGCCCCAGCCTTGAAATGATTTATGCCCCTGTCTGGCTGATCTGTGAAGGAGTACCTTTAACTGACCTTTGAGAGATTTGTTGAATCTCGAATTAATTGCCCCAGATTAACTGAATCTTGGAATGGATCGCCCATTTGATATGACTTGCCCCGACTCAACGGAGTACTCGGGCACTTTGCACCTTAGATTAATCAATCTTTCCATTGTAGAAACTTTCCTGATGTCAAGTATTGACTTGCAAGTAAAACAATTCGTTTTGAAAAGATAATTTTGATGCAATGCATATGACAGTTTTGAAATCCAAGTTTGTTCACTGGAAAAATGTTATGACGTGTAGTGAACGAATCACTTATTAGAATGTCACGTCGATACCAACATGAATGGTAAGAAAAACCCTTTTAGGAGTTAGAACTGACGCGATCTTACCGAAGTATGCTTTCGAAACAACCTTGCTTCAATTAGGTCTTTTAAAGGTTGTAACGTGGCCTGGTTCATGGTTTAAGAAAGAAAGGATATAAGGCTCAATGTTTTGTTTTAACCCACCCATTCTCCTTGATGTTCTCCAGTCCTATGTTCAGCTAACTTGACACAGGAGCTCACCTTTCAAAAAGGTTACTGAATGGTATGAGGATGGAAGGAACCCGCACGATTTTCGGAATGACAGTCACCCCTTTTGTCCTTGGTTTCTGTATTCATACAATTTGTTCTTTTTGCTGGAGGATTTTCCTTTTTTTGCAATCCTTTTAGCTTTTCGTTCTTTTGTTTTTGATTTCCCTAATTTTTGCCTGGACTGATACTTTTGAATATTTTGATTTTGAAGTCCAGCAGGATGCCCTAACTTTTTCCTAAGTCACTTGTTTTCAAGTCTTGACTTAGTGGGCTTTTTCCTTTTTTTCTCTTTTTTTTGAACTAATCGTGAGACACAGGTTTGTCTTGACTTGTAAAGGGTTGCGACCGTCTCACTCTTCGGTTGGAGAGGGATAGCCGTAGATGTAATTGATCCTCGAACGAAACACTCCTTTTGAAATTTGAACGCACGGTCAAATTAGCTGACACCTACCCTGCCCCAGGTTAAGATTGAGGGTTTTTCATTTTAAGGAAAGAAACTCCTACTACTAGGCTCTACGGGGTTTGTAAGGGATTATCTTCCTTATGTCTCCGGTGTTTAGGAATTTGAAACAATGCCTATACATCATCAACATGGTTTTTGTTCAAAAGCATACAATTGGAAGTTTTGCACCTTTCAATTTCATCATCCTCCCTAGGATCCTGCTTAAACAAGCATATGATATCGATAAAAAGTATGAGTGAACACAACTGGATTTAATCAAAACATGCATATTTATTTCATTACCATTATCAATCGAAAACAACAAGTTTTACAAATGAGTTTACACTTTTACATAAAAGAAACTACAAATGCAAAGAAATGATATGATTTAAATGGTCGCCAGCTTCGAGGAACTAGGCTTTCCAAGCTTGATTTGCTAATGAGCTAGCCATCTTTAGTATTGCTCGTCGAAGTCAGTCTGATAATCATTTGCACCACTGCTCTCGACGATTTCTTCCATAACCTGGACTGATGAACCCACCTGGCTGGATGAAGGAGAATTGTTGATCTGAATATCCTGAGGTGTGAATGAGAACATGTTGGAGTCAAGCAGAGTATGAACCTTGCTCTTGAGCACTTTACAGTCTTCCGTTGAATGCCCCTGTGCCCTAGCATGATAGTCACAACGGGCGTTGACGTCAAAACCTGGTGGATACGGAAAAGGAACTGGCTTTAAATCCTTTGGAACTATTAATCCACCTTTGATAAAATCTGACAGTATTTGACTGTACGACATTGGAAACTGAGTGAAATTCCTCTCTGGCTTCCTTGGTCTTTGTCAGGCGTGTTGACGCGGCTGACGGTGATATGATCGTTGACTCTGAGGAGGTCTCTGATTTACAGAAGAATATTGTCCCTGATATGAAGACCCACAAGATTGTTGATTCTGAATAGTTGATATGTCTGAACACCGAGAACGAGGTGGTGAAGATTCCTGAATGGAACTATTTTCTTCCTCGAATTCTTCCTGAGAACTGACAACTGATTCATTTTCATTAGCTTGGAAGTTCAAGACGCCTTGGAGCTTTCCACACTTGAGCAGGCTATCGATACGTTCTCCCACCATCACCAGGTCAGAAAATTTTGCTGCCCCATTGACAATCATCTTTTCCAAGTACGGACCTTGCAAGGTATCCATGAACAAATCAACCAATTCTCTATCCGAAAGTGGCGGTTGAACACGAGCAGCTAACTCTCTCCATCTCTGAGCATACTCTCGAAATGATTCGTTATCTGCCTAAGACAAGTCTTGCAAATGCATTCGACTGGGAGCCAAGTTAAGATTGTAGTCATATTGCCTCACAAAAGCATTGCTTAGATCCGACCATGATTGGATGTGACCACTCTCTAGCTGCATATACCAATCCAATGATGCCCCACTCAGGCTGTCCTAGAAACAGTGGATCATGAGCTTATCATCATGGACATGAGAGGTCATTCTTCGGCAAAACATCACCAAATGTAGTTTTGGGAAGCTATCCCCTTTGAACTTCTCAAACTTTGGTGTCTTGAACTTCAGAGGCATTACCAGGCCAGGTACCAGACACATGCTCGAAGCATTCAAGTCAAGAGTATAACGCTTCTCAAGGGCTTTAATTTTCTCCTCCAACTCACGGTATCTTTCATCATCCACAAATCGTGGGTCATTAGGTATCATCTTTGGGACTACCCCTTGGACACTTGGCACAGAGAAAGTAAAAATTTGATATTCTGTGGCATCAAGAAAAGATGAATGTCTGCCTTGGATAATGGGATGCTCTTGCATAACAGGATCCTCAACAGGGATTCGTACCGGCTGAGCTTGGGCAACATTGTTCAGCGGAGGTGGAATGACATTCCCAGTTCCTGGAGTCCTCTGAACATTGGCTTCTCCCCTTGTCATGGCGGCCATAGCTTCCACAAGTTGGTCCAACTGACTCTTCATCTACTCAACATCGGCCCGTGTCACAAACTGATTCTGGTCCCTTGAATTCATGATTCTTCCAAAAGCTGATACAAGTCCAATAGGAAACTGCGGTTCAGATAAAGGATGGATGAGCTCACTGGTTCGGCTGGAGAAGGATATGCAAAATGATGCAAGATGCAAATGCAATGCAATATGAATGCAACAGACATGGGATCAAAGCTCCCACATATTCTGAATAACTGCTGTGCTGCTGACTCAATAAGTTCACAAGTCTGTTCTGAAGAAAACTAGAATACCAGGCTGATAAGTCCACACTGATAGGAAAACCAGAATACCAGGTAGGTTGAAGGCCAAGGTCACCTGCAAACCTGCAAACACCCGCCCCTCTCACATGTGGGTTCTAGAAAACCGAGGATCCTCAGTATCCCGGGCTCTCAAGTCAAGAAATGATGATACGGTCACCATTTCTGGTTTGGCATCATCATCAATCGAGGAGGCCTTAACTGATTCCCCTAAAAAATAAGGTCATCCTATGCAAGTTCCCAGCATTGGGTCCTCGGATCGACAAGTGTAATGGGTTTGCCATTTCTGGTCTGCCATTATCACATGTCGGGAGGAGAGGCGTTGCTGAGTCCTCGGAGAAACGGTCGCCAGAGTCGGCAACTCTCTAGATCAACATTCTGAAATGCGCAAGACATGCACGTCAGAATATCTCCCAAGATAGCCTCGTCTGGATGTGAATTTCGTGAACACAAAATGCACCAAGACGACACGTAGGTCCCACTACTTTCCACTCTAGTCCTAAGTGTATGCTCAAGCCTGTGTATTGGGCTTATCTCTCAAAGAATCCCAACCTGCCAAACAGAAAACCAGCACATCACAATACAGTCCAGCATAATATTGAAATGCAATGCAATAAATGCAGTAAATACAGTAAAACAGTAATACAGTAATATACAACAAAATAAAGCACAACAATAAACACCAAATGAAAATAAACAAACAAGCGCTAGGATTGACTCGCAAAAGGGGATGGACCAGCAAGAGGTCAACCTTTCCCCAGCAGAGTCGTCAGCTGTCGCTCCTGGGATTTTCATCCAGGTACAAACACGAAAGTGGCGCGGAAACAGAGTCGTCAGCAATGTGTATTTATCCCAAGAGAGGGAAAGGAAACACTGCGTAAACCTGAGGGGAAGGAAAAGAACATGGTCTCGCGACCAGGAGAAACCGGTAAGGGAGTCGGTTAAGCGAGGGGAAGGTATTAGCACCCCCACGCGTCCACCGTACTTGATGGGATCCACGCTTGTTGTCTTGATCAAAAGGTGTCGTCATCTGGAGCTCCGCTGCTACTGGAAAGGAAAAGGAACAGGAACGGAGGAGAATGAAGAAACAGGGGAGCAAAGAAAAAGAAGTGACTCGATAGGACATCGCTGTCCTATGCCTACGTATTCCCTCGGGGGCGGGAAAGTCAGAGTCAATGTAGTTCGGACACGAACTAGGGGGGAGGTTTCTCGCCAAGACATCGCCGTCTTGTGCCTATGTATCCTCGATCTAACCAGAAGGAGGAAATCAGAGCAGTCGTAGTTCGACCTACGGGTCGGTTGAGAGACAAAAAGGATAATGAAAGAGGTTGTGCTCGGAGAGATCTCGCACGATCTCCTGCCTACGTATCTCGCTCGCACGCGAGAATCAGAGCGACGTAGTTCCCCTCACTAGGGATGGATTGCTTTGTTTGTGTTTTTTAAGTGGAGTACGTCAACGTTCATGTTCTAGCAGTTAGGTGTCGCAGCTCGTTGTACGGAGTCTTAGGCATTTACCTGTTTGCGGTAGAACGGAAGTGACGCATCCTTTGAGGATGGAGTGAAGAAGATGAGAAAAGAATCGTTGTTTATTTTTTGTATTTTTTAGATAGAAGTGGATTGAATTTAGTTCGTAACTTGTATTGCACCGATGTCTATGATATAGGAACGAATGCCTAGCAAATCGTTCCAAGATGGAACGTCCACCAAACACTCTAGAAAAATGAGAGGAAACCCCTCATTCCTCACTTCCCAGATATAAGGCTTATGCGCAATACATGTTAATTTTATTAAGAATTTTAAAGTTGTTATGAGATGAGAAGAGAAGACGCAAGGGAAAAGAAAACACTAAGGGGAATTTTAACCTAAAGTTGTCATGCAAAGGTGGCTCTAAGGTTGAGTTTGAAAGGGGAAACATCTACCTAAGTTAGCATGCATGGTTTGAATCCTAAAGTCTATCCTACTCCAAGCTTAATCAAAAATTAAGTTGGACTAGGGAATTCTAAGGGAAAAGAGAGAATCCAAGACTTAAACAAGTCTTGAGACTCTAGGAAAGAAGATGAGTTAATTGATGAAGAAGAAAAGGACATGAATGAACAAAACAGCAGCTACTACAGCGCATCTGCACTAGTACAGCAATAAAATCCAGTAAACACACCAAAAAACATTCAACAGCTCATATTCAGCACATAAATGGGTGTAAAAAGCAGCAGCAGCACATACAACAGCACATATGCACATAGACAGCAGTAGAAACAAGGCAGCATGCAATACATTTGAAGATGATTCAATCATGACCTAATGAGCAAACATCAAACATCATACACTCTTTGATCAATCATGATCACAATCACACCACACACCATAGTAAGCAATGCTTGAAAACATCATGGAAGAATACACCACATCATGAAAGAATGCACAACATTTAGCACATGAACAAGTCCAATCAAATATGCATTTCATGAGGTTAGATGCAAGCACACATATACATCACAACAACTCCAGCAACACCAGCAATAATTCATAATTTACATGCTCAAGGAGTGTGTGCAAAGTGTTCGTCACATTATGAAAACATCAATGCAAACATGAACATTTAATAATGAGAACTCAAAGATCGCGTGTCGAAGAATCATGTCCATGCAAGGATGTGGGGTGAGACAAATCAAGAATAATCCATAAATCATCAACATATTAATCCATGAAGTTTAGACATGCAAAGGACCACAAACATGCAAGAAAATGCAAGAAAATCTCATTATGCAACAGTGGTAACCGGTTAGCAGTTATGCTGTAACCGGTTACACAGTTCAAAACAGCCAGAAATTATGCAAAAAACAACATGTTAACCAGTTACAGCATAACTGCTAACCGGTTACATAGGAACAGAATTCAAAAAAACAGCTCCAAAAGCACTTTTCAGCAGGAAATGACTTATTCAAACAACTCCAATGATCATGTAATCACTTATGCATGAAAATTACGTTCAAACACAGTATTCAAACATCATTTAGATCTAATAATCATCAACATTAAGAATCAAAATCAAGCACATGGATCAAAATCAACAACAACCAAAGATCTACATTGAATAAGTTGTAAATAAGCTAAAACAAGTATAGATCTGAAATTAACCAACCTACAAAGCTGAGACTTGCTTTGGTAATTACTGAAAACGAAAATTGATGGATCTAAGTAAGAAAACTAGAGATCTATGAAGCTTTATCAAGAACACTTGAAGATCCAAGCAAGAAACTTCAAATAAGCCAAAGCTCATTCAAAAGTGATTCCAACGGCTTAATCCAAGATCTAAACCAGTAGCTACTGCAGAATTGAACCAAGAATGATGATGTGATGGAAGCTTAGCTCAAGAATTCACAAATTCCATTGAAGAATTTGTGAATCTATGAATATGGAACTTTGGTGAAAGGTTGAAGATGAAGATGGAGGATGGAAAAGTGAGAGAGAATTGAGAGCAAATTCTGAAAAATGAGGGTGAAAAATGATCTCGCTCCTTTTTGGTTTGGAATGAATTGATTTAAATAACCCCTAGGTTAGGAGTTAAGTTTGGGTTTGGAGTGAGGTTTAGTGAGTGGAAATTGGGGTGAAAAATGAATTAGGAAAGGAAATGAGGAATTCGAGTGGAAAATATTGGGAGGAATTTGAATTTTGGGTGGAAAATGATGAAAATATCAGTTCTAGATCCTTCCCATACGTGCACAAGCCAAGCACATGATCACAAATGATGAAAACAGAATTTTTCAAATTTTGCCCAGAGTAACCGGTTACAGCATATCTGCTAACCGGTTACTCAGTTCAAAAACTGAAGAAATGCGCAGAAAAACCAAAGGGTAACCGGTTATCATATACGCTGTAACTGGTTACACAGTGCAAATTTTGAATTTTGGCGCCTTTCGGAGGGAAACTTGGAAAAGTGACTTCTGACAGTTGTTTTGAAACCATTAAGCCTCTGAAACCCAAAACTTGGCATTGCTACTGCGTAACACTTGGAATGAAACACAAATTCTTGCTGACACCTCAGAATATCCTGTTAAATTAATAATGCCTGATACCAGATCGCTTGACCAAAAAATGACTGTTGAATCTTCTGATTATCAAAACGTTTAATGAGCAAAATGAAAGCTCCAAAAGACTTTGAAAATTATCTGCTTGGCTCGGAATACTGCTGAAAATAATATTGGAGCTGATAACGATATGAGTTACTGGAAGAATACCTTGATTCCATGCCTTAGGAAAACCAATGATGCATGTATGATGTTTATGACCTAAATGCAAATGAAATGAAGCATAGGCCAGAAAAAGCTAAAAGACAGAGGGAAAATTTTGGGGTGCTACAGTTATTAATGAGAATGAGTCTTTTGACATCCCTTGACATTTCACAAATGGTTGAGTTCCATGAAGCTTTTGCATTGCATTTTTCATTTTTGCTAAACTATCAAGGAACTAATTTTGTTTTGCAGACTTTGTAGATATGGATTTTGGAAAGAGAGGAACGTGGTCGTACACCTTCATGGTTCCCAATGTTGAGCAGCTAAGGGAGCTAGGGGGATTGATCGAAGATCCATTGGCTTTTTCTGAAAGGTATGGAAGGATTCTTCCACTCTTGGAGCTTCAAATGACTGAAGGATTGTTGGAAACATTGGTTCAACTCTACCATCCTCTCTATCACTATTTTATGTTTCCCGACTACCATTTGATGCCAACTCTGGAAGAATACTCTGCTTTGATGGGCCTCCCTGTCAATGATCTTCCTCCTTTCTCTAGATTAGAAGATGAGCTAAGCGCGCTGGATATTACTAGAGGGACAAGGCTAAGGCTGTCTGATATTCGAGCCCACATGACCATCAAGGGGGGACTTTCTGGATTGCCTGCTCATTTCTTATTCGAGAAGGCTCGTTACTTTGCTGATTGGAAGAATACCGTTCTCTTTGAGTCTACTTTTGCGTTGCTAGCTTATGGACTACTCTTGTTTCCCAACGCTAAGGACTTCGTCGACGTCAATGCTATTCAGATATTCATGCTTAGGAATCTAGTTCCTACTCTATTGGCAGATACTTAACACACCATTCACTCAAAAAACATGCGAGATAGAGGACATATCGTCTGTTGTGTGGCTCTCCTTTATAGGTGGTTTATTTTGCACCTACCAAGGACCGCAACCTTTTGGGACATAGAGGATAGTACAGTCTGGTCTAAAAGTCTTATGGAGCTTACTCATGCTAATATTGAGTGGTACAACCCAATCTATGGAGGGATTCTTATGATTCACAGCTGTGGGGACTTCCCCAATGTACCTCTCATGGGCAGAAGAGGATGTATCATCTACAAACCCGTTCTCGCTCGCCGATAGCTAGGCCATCCAATGGAGGAGATACCTGATCTTAGCGATCTGAGGAGGTTGTTTCTTGAAGAAGGAGAGAATCTTGACTTCATGGTCAAAGTTGAACATGCTTGGTGTTGCATCAACAAACAAAGATGGACCGCATGGGGGGTCCTGACTGTAGCGTCACCGAAGCTTATTTGGAATGGTCTCGTGAAAGAGCTCTTGCGATGAGGATGCCTTATCCGCGTCACAAGCCACCTATCGATGAAGAGTTGAAGCTGAAGAAAGCAATGGAAGAGATTACCCTTGAGAAAGCGAGGATGCAAGAGCAAATCAACGAACTCATGAGGGAGCTCAATGGAGGGGAAGGGCCATCTACAAGAGGATTTGATTCCTAGTTTCCTTTTATGTGTATTTTCTATCTGTTTATGTAATGAACTTCGAAGGTGTACCACCCATGTTTTGTAACATTTGAAAATTTTCTAATGCATAAGCTTGTTTTAAGAACTATTCTATTGTCTACAATGTTTGCAATTTTCTTTCCTTGATAGTTCTGCTTGCATTTGCATGTGCATTTTGCATTCTCCGCATGTCATAACATGTGAATTCCTCCATGTCATATCTTATTCTGTCATATTCTCTTCAGAACCGTCACACTGAGTCTTCGACGCCAATACAGCACACGAGCCCAAGCTCGTCAGAGAATGTCTGAACAAAATTTTGAGATGGATAGAGTCAACAACGAGTTGAGTGATCTACGAGGAAGTATGGGGCAGAAAATGGAAGCCATACAAGTTATTAAAGCATAGATGGATACTCAGGCCACTGTGGTCTCTGAAATTGTCACTACAACCGTGGAGCCTACTGCCAATGTCAACCCCACCTTTGTACCTTCATTGGGTATGCCTTTTGGTTTCGTACCTCCTCCCATTTCTACACATGCTCAACAAACTGTTCCCTTGGGTAATGAGAATCTCCAAGCTATCCCAACTTTTACTCAGCCAGCTGTGCAGACTCAGGTACATCCTGTTTTCCATAATCCGCAGCCAGTTTATGACTACCCCGAAGTGTTCGAGGATGGGGACGAACGCCACGGGAGATTGAAAGAAAGTGTGGAAACTATCCAAAGGAAAATGAGGGCGATGGAAGGAAGCAATATCTTTACTACTGACGCCAGAGATATGTGCTTGGTTTCTGGTTTGGTGATTCCGCCGAAATTCAAAACTCTAAACTTTGACTTGTACTCAGGCGCGACATGCTCGAAGTCGCACTTGATCATGTACTACCGAAGAATGGCAACGTATATGGACAACGACAAGTTGATGATTCATTGTTTCCAGGATAGTTTGAAGAGAGCTTCCACAAAGTGGTACATGAGCTTAGACCAATCCAGAATCCACAATTTCCAAGACTTGTCAGATGCTTTTGTGAAGCATTATAAGTACAATATGGATTTGGCACCAGATCGAAGACAACTTTTGAGCATGTCCTAAAACAATTATGAGTCTTTCAAAGAATACGCACAACGCTGGAGGGAGACTGCTTCCCAGGTTGAGCCTCCATTGTCTGAAAAGGAACTGGCTGATGGTTCGTGGACACCGTGAAACCAGAATTTTATGAAAGAATGATTAGCAGTGTTAGCGCCAACTTTGCTGACATCGTTGCCATGGGTGTAAAAGTAGAAGCTGGTCTAAAGAGTGGAAAAGTGGTCAGTGCTTCGAGCAGTTCAAACAATGCCAACACGAAGAAGCCTCCGAGCAACTTCCATAAAAAGAAGGAGGGAGAAACAAATGCCATCATGACAGGTAGGAAAAAGAACCCAGTTTGGAAACAACCAGTTTATCAACATCAGTCAAATTCAATATTTGTTCAACAGCCAATCTATCCAATGTAATTTGCCCCACAACCTTATGTGGCAGCTGTGACTCCAACCTTTAATCATCAGTCCGCATAGCAGGCACCCGTTTATCAACAACATCCTATCGAGGATGAGAATGATAAGGTGTTGATCATGGATGCATTAAAGATTAAAACTCCTGTTAGGACTTTTCATGCAAAACTTTTTGAAGCTGGTTTAGTGAAAGTTTTTCACCATAATTGTGAAGATTGTGATGCCAGTGTTAGAGGATGCAAGCTAGTTCAAGATGATATTCAGCGGTTAATTGATAAAGGTTTTCTACAAATAGTCAGTAAGGTGAAGAGAGAGGAGATTGCGGTAATTGTGCCCATTTTCAATTTGCCCGAAGAAAGGAAGAAGGTACCCATTTTTCAATGTGCCGGTCTGGTTCTGTGGTCCCTATCTTTAACAAGCCAAAGCCAATATTCAATACATCTGAATCTGTTATTGCTTCTGCCATTAATCAATCAAAACCAAAGGTCCTTAGAGAGCCTGTTTTGTTCCATTACAGAAGTACAAAAGCTGTGCCGTGGAAATATGAAGAAACTGTAGGTAACAAAGGGTCTGGAAATGTGGTTCCAAGGAAAGAGGTGGGAACCACTAGTGAAGAAGTAATCTACATAGCCAGATTTGGGAAAATGACGCGAAGCGGTCGAGTTTACACTCCTATCTTCAAAGGGACGGTGCCTAAAGAGACTGTTGCTCCCGTGCCCGCCAAGGACAAGGAAAAGGAAGTGGTTACTAGTGATGAAGATACTGAGTTTCTGAGAATCATTAAAAGAAGTGACTATAAAGTGGTGGACCAGCTTCACCAAACTCCCTCCAAAATCTCAATCTTGTCTCTGCTGTTGAATTCACCTACTCATCGAGCTGCCTTGCAAAAGATATTGGCCCAAGCCCATGTTGCTCGAGATATTACTGCTGGATAGTTTGACAGTGTCATTGCAAATATCACTGCTTGCAATACCCTCAGTTTTAGCAACGAAGAGTTACCTCGAGGGGGTCGAAATCATAACCTTGCTTTACATGTATCTGTGAAATGCCAATAAGACACTTTGGCAAGAGTTATAGTGGACACAGGTTCCTCTTTGAATGTTTTACCAAAAAGGACTCTTGAAAAGTTGGCTTATAAGGGGGCTTAAATGAAACCTACTTCCCTAATTGTTAAAGCTTTTGATGGCTCAAGGAGATATGCAATGGGTCAGATTGAGCTACCAATTCTGATTGGCCCGCATGTTTTAAATATCACATTCCAAGTACTAGACATTAATCCTGCCTACAGCTGCCTGCTTGGAAGACCATGGATCCATGGAGTTGGTGCTGTAACTTCCACCTTGCACCAAAAGATGAAGTTTGTGATTAATGAGAAACTGGTTATCGTTCATGGTGAAGAGGACATGATGGTCAGTAATCTGTCTTCCTTCCGATATATTGAGGTTGATGAAGATGCTTTGGAAACTTCTTTCCAAGCTCTTGAGATAGCCAATGCTGTTATGCTAGACATTGAAGAGCCGATGGTCCCGAGTAATCCATCTTTTGTTTCCTTCAAGAGTATGCAATCTGCCCTAAAAGAAGGTATTCCCAAAGGATGGTGTAGCTCGATTTTTGTGGTCCTGAGTCACTATCGCTTGGGGTACTACAGTTCGATTCATTTTTTATCCTATTGAGCTGATTAAGGAAGGGAAATAGATATCTCCAATTAACCCTGCTTGCATACTGAGTTTGAACAGTGGTCTGTTAGGTTACAGATGCTATGTGGATGTGGGGCCCAATCTTTGATTATTTCGTTAAGAACACAGTGTCTAGATTATTTGTGAGGTTTTTGGTAATATGTTTAGATTTGATGCTTTTGGGTTGATTTGGTGGAGATACTGGGTTTTGGGTTTTTGATTGGTATGCTCGCTAAGATTTTTTCCAATCTTATGCCTACGTATTCCCGTTTGATTAAACAGGGAAATCAGAGCGATCGTAGTTCCTCCTATTCTATGGGAGTAAAAAAGGTTGTTTTGGTGTCTTGTTCAAAGCCCAAGACGTGAAGCTAAATGTGATTTATATCTTGTTCAAAGCCCAAGATGTGAAGCTGAAGGGTCTATTTGTATCTTGTTCGAAGCCCAACATGTGAAGCTAAAGGGTTTATTGATGAGAGAGAATTTGTCATCTCTAAAAGGGGATATTTGGTCTGTTTGTCACAACTGTTGGGTGACTGATTATAAAGGAGAATTACTTTAACTGGGATATGTGAATCCAGCAATGCCATAATTTCCTTTATAGGGGATTTTTTAACCTGAAGGAGAAGACTTTAACTCAGTTTAGAGCAATGCCATCTTTCCTTAGGAATTTCTCATGCTAAAAGAGGGACAGTGTCGTGGATGTAAATAATCCAGAGGCTTGCCGCTTACAACAATTAGATGGGGGAAAAGGAGTTGTTGATGTTTGTATACTGTGAGCAAGGCACAGATTTTGATGCTAAAAGGTTGATTGACTCAACCGGGGTTTTCTTATACAAAGCCTAAGAGGAGGCTATTGACCCAACAAGAGGGTGTTTTTATGTGTCTCGTACGACGCCCGAGAGAGAGGCTAAAAGGGTTGACTCAACAAGAGAGTGCTTTTATGTGTCTTGTACGAAGCCCAAGACGGAGGCTAAAAGGTTTTGAGTTAACATGAGAGTCTTTGATACTCAACAAGAGAGTGATTTTTATCTCGTACGAAGCCCGAGATGGAGGCTAAAAGGGGTTTGACTCAACAAGAGAGTGTTTTAGTATCTCGTACGAAGTCTGAGATGGAGGCTAAACAGGTTTGACTCAACAAGAGAGTCTTTTATACTCAATAAGAGAGTGTTTTAGTATCTCGTACGAAGCCCGAGATGGAGGTAAACAGGTTTGACTCAAAAAGAGAGTCTTTTATACTCAACAAGATAGTGTGAAAAGGTTAGCTCCGCTGGGGAGAATCATTATACGAAGCCCAAGAGGAGGCTATTTATGCTGGTGACTGTTTCAGTTTAGTGACAGGTCCAATATGTTGGATAAAGAGAAAATCAGTTCTTATAAAGGGAAAGATTAAAGGTATTGTAGTGCTTTGGGATTGATCAGAGGATCAGGGTTATTTCCTGTTCTTTAAGGAAATGGGAAATCCAAAGGGTATTGAGACTGTCCAAGTCTTCTGGTGTTGTGAGAAATTGATTCTCAGATAGTGAATGATCTTTGTATGATGCCCAAGAGAAGGCTGGTATGTTAAGGGATGAAGGTCAACCCATTAACTGGTCTGACACTTGACTCAGAAAGACAGCTCTAGCAAATTGATGACTAGGTTCTGTTCCTATACCTGTAGAGGTCTCTGGGTCCTTGTACTAAGCCCAAGAGAAGGCATGAGAGCTTTTAAGAAGCCGAAGGGTCCTTGTACAATGCCCAAGAGGAGGTGGGCACGCTTTTATGAAGCCCGTGGGTCCCTAAACCCCGAGAAGTTCAAGACATGCCATTCACCGAGAATAGATCAAGCCAGGAAAGTCCGAGAATTTGGAAGAAACTCAAGAGATGCCATTCACGGAGAAAAGATCATCTCTGGGGAGTTAGAGTTTCTTTGACAATGTCTAAGAGTGACAGTCTAAGAAAGGGTTCACCGAGAATGCTGCCTTTCACGTCTCCATATTGTTTAACCCCAAGAGGAGGGAAGACTGTGTCTGGTAATCCTATGGGGATCTAGTTTTGTTTGTATTTAAGAGTGACCAACAGGGCTTTACCTAGTGCTAGACGTAGTTGCCGGGGAAAACTCTAAATAACTATACTAGTATTACACAGTTGATATTTGACAAGTATATAAAAGTTTGTGAAAGAAGACTTACAGTGAGCAGCCCCACAATATAGTTATATATATATGAAAGCGGATAAAGAAAGCGGGTAAACACTTACTCGGTTGTAGAGCTTCCATGCTATTTTGTTAGTTGTTCAACAAAGAAAGCTTTGATAATAATATTATATTCTAAATCAAAGGAGAAAGTGCTTTGAAAAGATTGTTGGGGCTTACAGCTCAAGGAGAGGCCCAAGGTTTTATCAGTGATTGTACTGTTGTTTTGAAATTGTACAGAGACTTATACAAGTGGCTGAGGCCCAAAAAGGTTTTCTGTACAAAAGGATGGGTCTTACACTCTCTCAAGAGGCCCAAAGGTGTTTTAAGAAAAAGAATAGGGCTTATAACACGAGGGTAGGCCCAGATGATTTGTTTTTGAACTGGCGATTGCGCCGAGATTTTTGAAAGCACCGTGGGTCTTATACAATGACCGAGGCCCAAATAATTTTGGTTTCAAAAAGAGGTTGGGTCTTACACTCTATTAGAGGCCCAAAAATGATTTTAAAAGAAAATATGGGGCTTACAACTCAAGGAGAGACCCAAGGTTTTTTTTGTTAAAAAGGCGACGATCGCGCTGGGCTTTTTGATGGGATCGGGACTTATACAATACACTGAGGTCCAAAAAGGTTTGTATTTACAAAGGGTTGGGTCTTACACTCTACCAAGAGGCCCAAAGAGTTTTGAAAATGATTGATGAGGTTTGAAATCAAAGAAACCCTAATTTTATTTTCCTTTAAAAGTAAATATTTAAAGTAAATCAATAAAATGATAAAAATACCTAATGAGTTTGAATAAACCTCTTGTGATTTTTATTTAAGGTTTCAAAAATGAGGTTTTAATCACAAGATAAATTAAAACTCATTTGGTTTTGATTTTCAAGGTAAATATTCACTTTTAAAATGTTTAAAAATAATTAAAAAGGAATTTATTCACAAAAATACTAATTATATTAAATAAATAATATAAACTTGATTTTTTTGTGGAATAAAATATTTCAACATTTTTGTGATTTTTTGCAAAAAGAACCAATAAAAAATAATTAAAATTGAGGGAGTTATTAATTTTCCAAACTATTAAAAATAATATGAAAAATCGTAAAAAAGTGGAAAAAAGTAGCAAAAAAAGGGTCTGGGGCGAGGGGGATTCGAACCCCAGACCTCTTGTGTATAGGGCGCGCGCCTTACCACTGGGGTGGTGATACATCCGTTGATTGAAACACAACCACAAATATACAAGGCTTGCCTTGTTTTTGGCCTGGCCCAAGGCAAGGCAATGCAAGATTTTGGTTAGAAACGTGAAGGCCATAACTTTCTCATTTCTCCATGGATTGGAACAAAATTTAGGCCTATCCTGCCTAGAATTTCACAAGGAATCCAATGGTGGTGGTATTTTTCCCAGATCATGCTCCTATTGAAAAACTCGATAGGGGTTTTGAAATAGGCCATGATTTGCATTTTCTGTGCTATCTCTTGGTACAGACATGAATTACATGATGAATTAGTTCAAACACCACACATATAACATGTACAAGATGTGCATGATCAGTGGACCTCAAAACAATGCATATTTCAAAGAGTTCAAGTTGAGATGCTTACCTCTATTTGGACCTTTTGTGCAATCTGCCAAGTACTTTATTCCAGAAATGATTTGATGCTTTGGACACCCTCAAATGATCTCTTAGAAGCTTTTAGGATGGTTGGAATCAGCTGGAAACCTCAGGAACAAGTTTGAGCTCTTTCTTGCAAAAGGGGAAAAAGTGGCCAAAATAGCAACTCTCTCAAATGGTGTTCCAGATGTGGGGAACCATTTGGGACAATTCCAGGATGATATTTGGAGCGTGTTTGAGGTTTTATCTGGTTTGGAAAGTGACTGAATCAAGACATGGCTTAAAAAATGAACAAAAATCCAATTTTGAGGTTTTGAGAGGTGACTTTGTGATTTTGGTGTTACAGGTCACTTGTGAGTGTTTGGATCACCTCTATATGATGTTTATGAGGTGTGTGTGTGTGATTGGTTTGATTGGAATTGCTCTCAAACTCAAAAACTCAGAGTTACCTTGCTAAAGAAGGTATTTTTGCCTAGAGAAAGAGATTTTGAGGAAAGCATCTATTTGATGGCTTTGGTGTACTCAAACTGATCACAAATGAGATCTATTTATAGTAGAGCAAGTTTGTTTTGGGAGCAATAGTGATTGGCAACTTCAGCAGAGGTTTGGCCAATGTTGATCAATGAGAATCCAAGTCTCCTCTAGCCATTGACTAGAGGTTAGGGCACAGGCTGCTAGTTCCCTTGGTCTTGGATATGTCTTAACTGAATTCAGCTGGAAATGGCTCAGTTCATGCCACCTTGGTGCATCCATTAAATGCTCCAAACCAAAATTGGAGTCTTGTCCCCTCTTTAGGCATTTCTAGGTTTGGCATGCTACTTTTGGTTCCAAAGACTTGGGAGGCTTATGGATCAGTGTTTGTCCCTCCTTGGTCTCCCCCTGAGGTGCTCAGATGGATAAGTGTATTTGTCATTTGCACAATTTTGGCAAATCGATCAAAATGCACAAATCTGCCTTGCTTTGACAGTTTTCAGCAAGGCATATTGCCATTGTCATATCTCAATGCTCAAGTGGACTTTGATGGAGTTCTTGGCCATTTTGGAAAGCCCTCATATGATACAACAACTGTTTGATCATAGTTGGTTTTTATACTTTTTGGATCCAAGTGAAAAATGCCCCTACATTTTGAAAAAAGTAAGACAGATTCTGACTTAGTGAAAATTTCAATAAGTGTTGGAAAAAAGTGACATTTTCACTTTTTGTGATTTTGATCATTCCATAACTTAAAATCCATGAGGAATTGGAATGAGTTGTGTTTGAAGCTTTTGTAGAGGGCCATGAGAGCTACAAATCCAGCTTTGGATGGGGAAAAATGGCTTTGTGGTTTAGGAGATATGATCCTCTAAAGTTGGTACCCTAGCCACTTTGTTCCATAACTTAGAAAAATTTCTAAGTTTTTATGGTTACCCCTTTTACAAGTTATCCCACTTTTCTTGATTTTTCTTGATGAATGATGATTCCAATCACACATTAACATCATTTTAGGGTTAAGGAACCATAATTGTGAAAAATCTCAAAAAGTCAAAGTTGACTTTTGTGCACAGTTGACTTTTTGTCAGATGAATTCCAAACTGTGCGATCCTCTAAGAAATCAAGTCCTTGACCTAAATCAAACTTGATGGATTGATTTCATAGGTGTTATAGGGTGTATTAAATCATGTCCCAAGGTTTAGGAGCATGTCTTGGTCCAAAGTCAAAGGCATTGTTGACTTTTTCCTCAAAACCCTAATTGTGATTCTGATGCAATTGAAACTTGTTGCTCAAGCTTCTTAGACCAATCCATTGTTGCAAATGGATCAATGTGGTGTATTAGATACCCTCAAATCCTCCTTTGAGATCTTGGCTCATGTTTTGTCCCAAAAGTCAACTTAGGAGTGAATTAGGTCAAGAAACCCTAATTCCTGATTTTTGGTGAATGCATCCCCTGAGGCTAAATTGACTTGATGATTGGGTTCATGATGTCCCTTGGAGCATCATGGGTTATGATTTGAAGCATTGGCTCATGCCGAGAGGAAAATTCCCATCTGGAGGCCCTGGTCGACCAAAACCCTAATTTGGTGACACTGGCGATCTTGAGGCTTAATCAACTGGGACTGTTGCAGCCTTGTGCTTAATCCTTAAGGTGGGAGTCCTCTTGATCCATTGGGGATGTTTGAGAGGTTTAGACAAGTTGAAGATCATGTCATTCCTTGATTGATCCTTTTTCTAAAGCTCAGAGAGGGCTTGAAACCCTAATTCTGATTGTAGTGAAGGCTCACCCATCTTTGGGGAGACTAATGAGGCATGATGGTCCATCCATATTGTGATGATGATTTGCAAAATGATGGGAAATCTTAGTGGTCAAAATTTGGGGTATGACAGATGTCCCTATTTAATTTTCTTGGACCCGAAGGCGTGAATGGCGAAAGTATTCGGGCATTCGGGGTGCAAGAGGATTAAATATCGGAATACCCAAAATTTTGATGGTGGTTATGAATGGCAGTTTGCACATCCTTCTTCTTTTGCTAAGCAATAATGCTTAGAAAAGGTAAACTTCCCCTCGATCCTGGTCTTTGTACCAAGGAACTGGTCTCAGTTTCTGAACTAAACTTCCCCTCGATCCTGGTATTTGTGCCAAGGAATTGGTCTTAGTCTCTGATATAAACTTCCCCTCGATCCTGGTTTCCTACCAAAGAACTGGTCTTAGTTTCTGATATAAACTTCCCCTCGATCCTGGTTTTTGTGCCAAGGAACTGGTCTTAGTTTCTAAACTAAACTTCCCCTCGATCCTGGTTTCCTACCAAGGAACTGGTCTCAGTTTCTTTTGTCAATAAACTTCTTGACAAGGGACGCTATGCGTAGCGGTTTTCCTCAAACTTCTCGCCGAATTTTCCTGGGGAGATGCCATTTGACGGAAATTTTTTGATGTCAGACTTGCTGGGGAAACCCATTCGTTTGAGCTGTATAGGTGGTCAAACTTCTCTGTTGGAGATGCCATTTGTCGACTCTATCGGGGAAAATGAGTCTCTTGAGAGACTGCTTTTGTTTGGGGACATTACATCATACTTTTCCTCGAGGTCTTCTCGGGGAAATGCCATATGATGTACCCGAATTTTGAGGTGCTGATGACCTTTTCGTCAGCGGATCTTTCGGAGAAAAACTGCTGTATTGCCAAATCTTTGATTAAGAGGGCTTTCTCTGGGGATTTTCCTTAATCCGGGAAAGCGAGGATATCATCTTCAATGGAGAAGAGTGATGTTTGTCGAAAGTTCTCTGGTTTTTCAGAGGTTCAAGTTATCAAAGTGGTCAAGGGCTAACTCCAATCCAGAAATAAACTGGAGGAGAGAGATAGTGCAGACGCAACATTTCCTGATGAGGGAAGAACTGACAACTTGATTGAGAGGACTTTTATCACTAGGGGATAAGACCGACTAAAGTGATAGTGATGCAATATGAACATGTATGAATCAATAATGCATGATGTATGTATATTTATGCTGACAACACTGACATGAGATATAGACTAATAGATGAACATGACAGGATACTCGGCCACTGCGAGGGACGAAGAAGTACCGCTGGTTCAAGATAGCAATTCTGCCTTTCTTAGGAGAAATAGTCCCTGCGGCAAACAACCATTGGTCGGGCTTAGGAGGTAAGAACTTTGTCGGGGGTGTCAGATGGAGAATGGTCTCTGACACAGCTGATCCTTCATTCAGGCGTACTGGTTTAGAAGGAGTACTTCGATTCTGCACTTTGAAGCTCGATTACTTCGGGAGAAGCAATCGATGTTCTTTCGATGTTCAACAGTAAAAATAAATTGCCATCTTTATTTTGAAAGGCAAAAAAAATTTGACTAGTAAATTCATTTTTGTTTTATTTCAAGAATCGTTAATCATGTTAAAATGTCGTTCTATAAAGCTAAAACAAATAAGAATTGCAAACAAAAGCATAAGGGCTCAAATTTTATTGATAGGATGAAAATCAACCAAACGCGTGATTCCATAGAGTATTTACAAAGTTAAAAAATGGTAATTTAAGGGAAAAGGGCTGCATTGAAACATAACGACCACTGTCCTTCTACCAACTTTGAATTCTGGACATCCTGAGCTTCCGTCGAAGATGACCGTGACTGGAGTTTTTCTTCTAATGGATGGCATTACTGCTGAGGAGTTGAACTGATCAGACGTAGTTACTTGCCATTAATCCCTAATTTTTCCCTGGATTGTACTTTGAGATTTCCAATTCACTGGGATGATTTTTTATTATGTCTCTAATTTTTGCCTGGACCGCCCTTTCGGGTTTTTAATCCACCGAGACGTCCTTTTTTTTAGTTTTTTAGTTTAGGTGAAGTATTTCTTGACTACATCAACATTTGTGGGATAGGCAAATTCCTTTCCATCCATGGTTGCAAGTTTCAAGGCGCCGCCCGAGAAGGCTTTCTTGACCACATAGGGGCCGTCATAATTCGGAGTCCATTTGCCCCGAGGATTAGTGAGAAATGATTGTATCTTTTTGAGCACAAGGTCTCCTTTTCTGAAGACACGAGGTTGGACCTTTTTATCAAACGCCTTCTTCATCCTCTGCTGATACAACTGACCATGGCATAGTGCCGTAATTCGCTTTTCTTCGATCAAATTTAGTTCATCGTGTCGACTTTGACACCATTCAGCTTCTGTAAGCTTAGCTTCCATCAATATTCGGATTGATGGGATCTCTACTTCGATGGGGAGCACTGCTTCTATGCCATATACTAGAGAGAGGGGTTGCCCCTGTTGATGTGTGGACATATGTGCGATAACCAAGAAGAGCAAAGGGGAGCATCTCGTGCCAATCTTTGTAGGTTACAACCATTTTTTGAACAATCTTCTTAATGTTCTTGTTAGCCGCTTCTACCGCTCCATTCATCTTAGGTCGGTAGGGAGATGAGTTATGGTGTTCGATCTTGAACTCAGCGCACAACTCTTTCATCATCTTATTGTTCAAGTTGGATCCATTATCAGTAATGATTCGGCTTGGAACACCATAACGACAGATGATATTGTTTTTGATAAATCGGACCACCACTTGTCGGGTAACATTAGCATAGGATGCTGCTTCGACCCACTTGGTGAAGTAATCAATGGCTACCAGGATGAACTGATGTCCGTTTGAAGCCTTGGGCTCAATCATGCCAATCATGTCGATTCCCCATATGGAAAAAGGGCATGGGGAAGAAAGAACTTTGAGATGCGTTGGCGGTACATAGATTTTGTCGGAGTATATCTGACACTTGTGACATCTCCTCATGTACTTGTAGCAATCAGATTCCATGGTCAACCAGTAGTACTCTGCTCTTAGAATTTTTCTCGCCATTGTATGTCTGTTGGCATGAGTGCCAAAGGATCCTTCATGAATTTCTTTTATCAGCATGTTTTCTTTTGGTCTGTCTACGCATCAGAGCAAGACCATGTCAAAATTTCTCTTGTAGAGTGTATCACCGCTCAGGAAGAAGCTGCCTGCCAGTCTTCTGAGGGTTTTTCTGTCTTTCCTTAGCACCCCAGGTGGGTACTCTTATTTCTGAATGAAGCATTTGATATCCTGATACCAAGGTTTGTCGTCTATGACTGCTTCAATCGTGAAGATGTAAGCGGGCCGTTCAAGGCGCATTATATTGATCTTAGGTAGGTCGTTCCATTGACCTACACTAATCATGGAAGAGAGGGTGGCTAATGCATCAGCCATGTGATTCTCTTCACGAGGGATATGATGAAACTCGATTCTGTTGAAGAAAGGTAATAACCTTCTTGCGTAGTCTTTGTAAGGAATCAGTCCTGATTGGTATGTGTTCTAATCTCCTTTGATCTGATTGATAACCAAGGCTGAGTCCCCATATACATCCAAGTTCTTGATCCTTAACTCAATTGCTTCCTCGAGACCCATAATAAAAGCTTCGTATTTGGCCTCGTTGTTTGTACACTTGAATGTAAGTCTGGCGGTGAAAGGAATGTGGGTACCCTGAGGTGCTATGATGATTGCCCCAATTCTGTTTCCGTAATGATTGACAGCTCTGTCAAAGATTAGTCCCCATTGGGAACCTGGTTCTGGCCCTTCACTGGGTAGCGGTTCATCGCAATCTTTCATTTTTAGATACATGACATCTTCGTCTGGAAAGTCAAACCCGACTGATTCTTGATCGTCAATCGGTTGATGAGAAAATGATTGGCTAAAACACTTCCTTTAACGGCTTTTTGAGCGTGGTACTCAATGTCATATTCTGATAACAACATCTGCCAACGGGCAATCCTTCCCGTGAAAGCAGGCTTTTCAAAGACATGCTTGATTGGATTCATTTCTGAGATTAACCAAGTAGCGTGATGAATCATGTACTGGCGAAGACGTTTGGCTGCCCAAGCCAAAGCACAACATGTTTTCTCAAGCATAGTGTACTGAGTCTCGCAGTCGGTGAATTTCTTGCTCAAATAGTAGATGGCAGACTCTTTCCTTTTCGTTTCGTCTTGTTGGCCAAGGACACAACCCATGGAGTCTTCCAGGACTGTGAGGTAAATGATCAGTGGTCTTCCTTCCACTGGAGGTGATAGAATCGGTGGGTTCAACAAGTATTCCTTAATACTGTCAAAGGCAGTTTGGCAGTCCTCTGTCCAAATGCAGTCCTGATTCTTTTTGAGTAATTTGAAAATCGGCGCGCACGTCTCGGTCATAAGGAATATGAATCTGGAGATGTAGTTCAAACGTCCCAGGAATCCCCTGACTTGTTTTTTAGTTTTTGGGGAATGTATTTCTTGAATGGCCTTGACCTTGTCAGGATCGACCTCAATTCCTTTCTGGCTGACAATGAACCCTAAAAGTTTCCCTGAACGGACACCGAAGATGCATTTATTGGGATTCAAGTGGAGTTTGTACTTTCTCAACCGCTAAAATAGTTTTGACAGGTGGGTCACATGCTCCTCTTTTGTTTTAGATTTTGCAATCATATCATTGACATATACCTCGATTTCCTTGTGTATCATGTCATGAAACAGAGTAGTCATGGCTCTTTGATAGGTTGCACCGACGTTCTTTAAACCGAACGACATTACCTTGTAACAAAAGGTACCCCATAGGGTAATGAACGAAGTTTTCTCCATGTCTTTCGGCGCCATTTTGATTTGATTATAGCCCAAGAATCCATCCATGAAGGAGAAAACTTTGAACTTTGTTGTACTATCTACCAGCATGTCAATGTGTGGTAAAGGAAAGTCGTTCTTTGGACTAGCCTTGTTTAGATCTCTGTAATCGACACACATTCTGAATTTTCTGTCCTTTTTTGGAACGGGTACAATGTTGGCTAACCATTGAGGATATTCTGATGTGGCGAGGAAACCTGCGTCAATTTGTTTCTGTACTTCCTCTTTGATTTTGATGGCCATGTCCGGGTGAGTCCATTTCAACCTTTGTTTTACTGGCGGACATTCCGATTTCAATGGTAAATGATGTTCTACGATGCTGGTATCCAACCCTGGCATGTCTTGATAGGACCAAGCAAATACATCGGGGAATTCTCTGAGAAGCTTTGTCAAACTCTCTTTGGCAGTTGGACTGAGCAGTGCCCTAATCCTGATTTCTTTTCTCTCTTCTTCTGAACCCAAGTTGACCATTTCCAACGGCTCTTTGTGAGGTTCAATGGACCTTTCCTCTTGTTTGAGTAGTTGGGAGATCTCTTCTGGAATTTCGTCGTCAACATCTTCTTCAGCCCTAAATACCGGGAACTCAAAGCTGGGAGAAGGCATTGGATCGTATGTTTCAACGGGGTTTAAAACAAGCAATCTGCATGATGGTATGATTTGTGTTTAGAAGGGATAGAGAAAATGCAAGTGTGTGCAGTTTATTTTTCTGATAACTGCTTGTTTTTATTATTGAGTTATTTTTTAGGATTACCATTTTCTGAAAAAATTGACAAAGAAAACAACAATTAATGCGGAGATTACAGAACGACGTTATTTTATTTATGAACAAGTCGATTCTTGAAACTACAGCCCTATAAAACAAAACTCTGTCGCTTTGGGCAAAGCGAAGAGGGATAATTAAAGAAAGCGAGCCCTATCAAAACATTCGTTTCACCTGGGCCGGGTGAAAGGTTAAAGACGACAATTACTTTGACTTATGAACGATCTTCGGAACATCGTAAGTAATCTCGATCCGTTCCTGGTTAGGAACTCTTGATTCGTCAAGTAGAGGAATGATGGCAAAAACATCCCTGGCCCTATGATGATCAGAGATTACGACAACATCCTCAATTTGATCAGCGAGGTAGTCCGACGCCCAGTTGATTGGTCCGGAACCCGGATATGGGCGAGTCTCTCTACGATCCACCTGACCCTGAAGAGCTGCTCGCACAAGGTAACATCCTTGGTTACTTTCCGAACAGACTCTACAACGTTCATAGTTGTGTGGTGGCACCTGGCCACGTCCGCTTTGAATGCAATGTAACCTTACTAGGTTAGCTTTCACAGATCGGACATCCTGACTTTGACGACGAGTAGGGTTCCTGTTATTGATATTAATTTGCTGAGTATCTTCATCCATATAGATTGGCACCCACCAGTGATTTAACAAGGGCTGAAGTGCCTCCTGGACAAGGGCACAACCTTGATCATTTTCGCAACCCGCTTTACAGCTCTGGTAATCATGTGATACCAGGAATCCGAGGCGGACCTGCTCAGCATGTAACTCTACTAGGTTGGTATTCATTAAATGAATGTCGAAGATTTGAACCATGTTGATCTGAAAGGGATTCCTATCATGGTAGTCCTGGATCCATCCAAGATCTATCTGATGCTAGAGGGACTCTTGTACAAAAGAGCATCCCTATTTGTTTACCGAGCGAGTCAGACAAGAACTGTAATCGTGCCGTGGCAGATTATGATACTGGCTTTGCCTAGAATGCATCGCCACCAAGTTAACTTTCATTGCACGGATGTTGTGGTTCTGAATGATGTTAGAATTCGTGTAAACCATGTTAACTCCATGAACTCGGTGCTCTTGGATCCATCCGATATCCATCTGTTCCTGTAGAGCTGATTGCACCACGGAACATCCTTGATTGCTTTTAGAGTAGATATCACACTGATGATAATTATGAGGTGACACATGACCATATCCACTCTGTCTACAATGCATCTTGACCAAGTTGGTTTTCATTAAGAGTACATCGTGAATCTGATAGACTTTGTTAGACTCTCCCTCTATCAGATTGACTGCGGCTTTCTCATGTTGAGGCAGCGGGTTCGTGAGAACATTGGGATTTGTATCCTTGAAAGATAAGACCCCGCTCCTAACAAGCTTTTGCACGTAGGATTTGAAATTGAGACAGCTCTCTATGTTATGCCCTGGTCCTCCTTGATGGTAAGTGTAGCGAGCGATTTTGGACGCGGTTCTTAAGCGCTGGTCGCTCTCTGCGGTTTGAGCTTTAACTACAGTTCGATTCATTTTTTATCCTATTGTGAGCTGAATAAGGAAGGGAAATAGATGTCTCCAATTAACCCTGCTTGCATACTGAGTTTAAACAGCGGTCTGTTAGGTTACGAATGCTATCAATGTGGGGGGCCTTTGTACTGGTTATTTGTATTTTCGCCAATACGGTTTTCTTTCTTTTAATCTAGGCAAAGGGTTTCTGACGGGGAACAAGGATTAGGATGTTAGGACTGATGCTTTTGAATTACTGCTTTTGATTGACTGAGATATGGGATTTGGGTTTTTTGTTGATTGCGCTCGCTAAGATCTTTTCTTTCGATCTTATGCCTACGTATTCCCGTTTACTGAAACAGGGAAATCAGAGCGTTCGTAGTTCCTCCTATTCTATGGGAGGAAATTGGTTTTTGGTGTCTTGTTCAAAGCCCAAGACGTGAAGCGAAAGGTGATTTGTATCTTGTTCAAAGCCCAAGATGTGAAGCTGAAAGGTCTCGACTTTAGAGAGAATTTGTCATCTCTAAAGAGGGGAGAAGGAGAATTACTTTAACTGGGATACGCGGATCCGAGCAATGCCATAATTTCCGAAGAAGAGTTTTAACCTGAAGGAGAAGACTTTAACTCAGTGTAGAGCAATGCCATCTTTCCTTAGGAATTTCTGATGCTAAAAGAGGGACAATGGCATGGATGTAGATGATCCAGAGGCTTGCCGCTTACAGCGATTAGATGAAGGGAAAGGAGTTGTTGATGTTTGTGTACTGTGAACGAGGCACAGCTTTGATGCTAAAAGGTTAATTGGATTAACCAGTGGTTTTCTTATACAAAGCCTAAGAGGAGGCTACTTTCCGCTAGGAAAATCAATATACAAAGCCTAAGAGGAGGCTAATTTGTGTCTCGTACAAAGCCCGAGAGAGAGGCTAAAAGGTTTTGACTCGACGATGGAATCTTTTGGTATCTCGTATAAAGGCCAAGATGAAGGCTATTGTTTGTTTGGCTCAAAAAGAACCTTTTTATATCTCGTATAAAGCCCGAGATGGAGGTGAAAGGGGTGATTGACTCAACGAGGGAGTCTCTTATGTGTCTCGTACAAAGCTCGAGAGAGAGGCGAAAAGGTTGCTTTACTCCACTGGGGAGAATTTTGGTATCTCGTACGAAGCCCGAGATGGAGGCTATTGTAACTGTTTCAGTTGAGTGACAGATCCAATATACTGATTTTAAAAGAGAAAATCAGTTCTTATATGAGCAACACTGTACTCAGGGATTTGATTTGAGGATCAGGGATATTTCCTTCACTTTGAGGAAATGGGAAATCCAAAGGGTATTGAGACTGTCAGAGTCTGCGGGTTTCCTTCCTATTTAACGAAGGGGGTCACTTGAGAATGTCTTTGAGACTCAAGGAAGTTAGACTGTCCAAGTCTAGAGTTTTATCTTTTGTACTATGCTTTGAGAAACAGTAGTAGACTCTATGAAAGGACTGTTCTATGCAGATGACTATGTTCTGTTCCTATACTTCTAGGAGGTCGTCGGGACAATTTGTACGAAGCCCAAGAGGAGGCTGGAAACTTTTAAGAAGCCGACGGGTCCTTGTACGAAGCCCAAGAGGAAGCTATCATTCCCGGAGGAAGAGGTCATTATACGAAGCCTAAGAGGAGGCTGTGAATACTTCTAAGAAGCCGCAGTGTCCTTGAATAATGCCCAAGAGGAGGCCGATGCTTTTAAGAAGCCCGTGGGTCTATCATCTCCTTTCCATTAGGAGAGATAACTCTTTTAAAGATAAAAACCACTAGTAAACGTGCGAGGTTTACTATCCAGCGACTCCTAGCTTTTAAAGAGGGTTCCTTAGTTAAGGTCCAAGATTATGACCGTAGTGGGTACCCAAACCCTGAGACATTCAAGGCAAGCTATCCACAAGGAATAGATCAAGTCAGGAAAGTTCGAGAATTTGGAAGAAACTCAAAGATGCCATTCACGGAGAATACATTCATCTTGGGGAGTAGAGCTTCTTGACGATTCCTAAGGAGGACAGCCGAAGAGAAGACTGTATCTGGTGCTCCTATTGGGGATCTAGGCGTCTATTTCTACGAATAAATGAAACGGCGTCACCTAGTTCTAGACGTAGTTGCCGGGGAAACTCGAAATATTTATACTATTATTACACAGTAGATATGAGTTTATGAAAGGAGACTTACAGTGAGCAGCACCACAATACAGTTATATATATATGAGTTTGTGAAAGGAGGCTTACAGTGAAACAGCCCCACAATACAGTTATATACATATGAAAGCGGTAAATGAAAGCGATAACCACTTACTCGGTTGGAGTGCTTCCATGCTGTTTGGTTAGTTGTTCAACAAAGAAAGATTGAAAACAACAGTATATTCAAAATCAAAGGAGAAAGTGCTTTGAAAAAGAAAGATTTGGGGCTTACAGCTCAAGGAGAGGCCCAGGGTTTTATCAGTGAGCGCACTGTTTGACTTTGTACAGCGGGACTTATACAAGTGACTGGGGCCCAAAATGGTTTTCTGTACAAAGGGATGGGTCTTACACTCTCTCAAGAGGCCCAAAAAGGTTTAAAGAAAAGAGTGGGGCTTATAACACGAGGGTAGGCCCAAATGATTTTTCGTTTAAAAATGGCGATCGCGCCGAGGTTTTCTTTTAACGCGGAGGGACTTATACAATAAGTGAGGCCCAAAATGTTTTGGTTAAAAGGGGGATTGGGTCTTACACTCTAATAGAGGCCCAAAGTGTTTTGAATGGGTCTTATAGCTCAAGGAGAGGCCCAAAATGATTTTTAATAGAGGCCCAAAGTGTTTTGATCGCGCCGTTTACTTGTACAGAGGGACTTATACAATAAGTGAGGCCCAAAAATGATTTGTACAAGGGGGGATGGGTCTTACACTCTCTCAAGAGGCCCAAAGAGTTTTTGAAAATGATTTATGAAGGTTGAATTAATCCAAAACCCTAATTTGTTTTCAAAATGTATTTAATTGAATAAAAATTCAATTAAAATGATCAAAAATTGTTTAACACATGGAAAACAAATTGTGATCTTGGATTAATGCTTCAAAAATTAAGTATTGACCTACAAAATAATTAGAAAGCATTAAAAGTTGCAAAATCAATGTAGAAAAAATATTTAAAATGCCAAAAAACAATTAAAACATTAATTCTTTGCAAAAATATCAATTATATGAAATAAATAATATTTTTGGGATTTTTTGGGAAAATAAAATATTTTAACATTTTTGTGAATTATTAAAAAAAGAATCAACTCAAAATCACTAAAACTCAGAGAGAAATTAATTTTTGAATCAATTAAACAAAATCACAAAATTCAAATATTTGAATTATTCAAAAATGGCGCCAAGAACAGCAGAAGAACACGCGCGTGTTCTTGGTTTCTCAGATTTGCGTTTTCTATCCAATCTCCATGAATACGTAATCATATCATGCAATCCACATATCACTATGCTCGTCTCAACCTCACGATCATGTCTATGTACTTTAATTTCATTTAAATTAAACATACAACAAGAAATCACGAAGAGACCTCAAGAACCCTAATTTCTGCATGAAGGCTAGGATTTTTGATACACGATTCAAACAATACAATTAATTGAGGGAAAACATTCCATGCATGATTATGAACATATGGCCAAATTATTGTGCGAGGAAATATGCATAGATTGGGAGATGACCAAGTATGTGCTTACCTCCAAGTCGTGACAACAAGTTCAAAGTGATTTTTGATTTGGAGGTGTTACAGATGAGTTGTGATGATCTGAACAGCTTCCCTACACCCTATGGATTGTGTTTGGATGGTTGGACTTGATTGAAATTGGCTGGATCATTTTGTGGTACCTTAGCTGCACTTTGGTTGAAATTTTGAGCAACCAGCTGGTGATTTTGTGGAATTGATGTTTCAGAAGTAATCTAAGTGTTTGGATCACTTCTATATGATGTATGCGAGGTGTGTGAGTGATTGGTTTGATTGGAATTGCTCTCAAACTCAAAACCCGATAGCTACCTTGCTAAGAAAGGTATTTTTGCCAAGAGAAAGAGATTTTGAGGAAAGCATCTTTTAGATGGCTTTGGTGTACTCAAACTGACCACAATTGAGCTCTATTTATAGTAGATCAAGTTTGTTTTGCAAGGAATAGTGCATGGCAGCTGGTAAGTAGGTTTGGCCAATGTTGGCAAATGAAAATCCAAGTCTCCTCTAGCCATTGACTAGAGGTTAGGGCACAGAGCTTTGGTCCCCTTGGTCTTGGATAAGTCTTGACTGATTTCAGATGAGAATTGCTCAGTCCATGCCACCTTGATGGTTCCATTGAATGCCTCATTCCAAATTTGAAGTCGTGTCCCTATTTTGGCCATTCTAGGTTCAACATGCTATTTCTTGTTCCATGGACTTTGGAGGCTTGGCTCAGTGATTGTCCCCTTTAGATTCAATCCTCTGAGGTGTCCAAGTGGATAGGAACTATTGAAATTGGCTGATTTTGGCAAATCGGGCCAAAATGCAAATCCTGCCTTGCTTTGACAGATTTCAGCAAGGCAACTTGCCAATGTTGTATCTCATGATGTAGGTTGAATTTGGCAATGTTCTTGGCCATTTTGGAAAGCTCTTACATGATACAACAACTGTTTAAACAAGTTTGGTTTTGATCTCTTTTGATTCCAAGTGAAAAATCCCCCTACATTTGGCAAAAAGTGAGGCAGAATCTGACTTAGTGAAAATTTCACTAAGTGTTGGAAAAAGTGACATTTTCACTTTTCAGCCACTTTGATCACTCCATAACTCAAAATCCTTAATGAATTGGAATGACTTGTAGTTGAAGTTTTTGTAGGTGATAATGAGGGCTACAAATCCATATTTGGATGAGAAAAAATGGCCTTGTGGTTTAGGAGTTATGGTCCTCCAAAGTTGGTACCTTTGCCACTTTATTTTTAACTTAGAAAAATTTCTAAGTTTTATGGTTACCCCTTTTACAAGTTATCTCACTTTTCTTGATTTTTCTTGATGAATGATGATTCAAATCATACATTAACATCATTTTAGGGTTAAAAATCCATTTTGGTGAAAAATCTCAAAAAGTCAAAGTTGACTTTTGTGAACAGTTGACTTTTTATCAGATGAATTCCAAACTGTGCAATTCTTCAGGAAATTATGTCCTTGACCTAAATCAAACTTGATGGACATGTTCCATGGGTGTCATAGGGTATATTCAATCATGTATTAGGGTTTGGGAGCATGTCTTGGTCAAAAGTCAAAGTTACAGTTGACTTTTCTCTTAAAACCCTAATTGTGGTGCAGATGAAATTGAGACTTGTTGCTCAAACTTCTTGGATCAATCCATTGTTCCAAATGGATCAATATGGTATATTAGAGACCCTCAAATCATCTCTTGAGGTCTTGGCTCATGGTTTGTCCCAAAAGTCAACTTAGGGGTGAATTAGGTCAAGAAACCCTAATTCCTGATTTTTGATGAATGCATCCCCTGAGGCAAAATTGACTTGATGTATGGGTTCATGAGGCTCCATGGAGTATATTAGGTTATGTTTTGGATCTTTGGCTTGTTCCCAGATGAAAATTTTCACCTGGAGGCCCTGGTCGACCAAAACCCTAATTTGGTGACACTGGCGATCTTGAGGCTTGATCCACATAGAAGGGAGCATCCTTATGCTTAATCCTTGAAGTGGGAGTCCTTTTGATCCATTGTGGGTGTTTGAGAGATTAGAAAAGTTGAAGATCATCTCATTTCTTGATTGATCCTTTGTCTAAACACTCAGAGAGGGCTTGAAACCCTAATTTTGATTGTAGTGGATGCTCACCCATCTTTAGGGAGACTAATGAAGCATGATGGTTCATCCATATTGTGATGATGATTTTCACAATGATGGGAAATCTAAGTGGTCAAAATTTGGGGTATTACAGATGCCCCTATTTAATCTTCTTGGACCCGAAGGTGTGAATGACGAAGGTATTCGGGCATTCGGGGTGCAAGGGGATTAAATATCGGAATATCCGAAATTTTGATGGTGGTTATGAATGGTAGCTTACGCATTCATCTTCTTTAGCTAAGCAATGATGCTTAGAAAAGGTTAACTTCCCCTCGATCCTGGTCTCCTACCAAGAACTGGTCTCAGTCTCTTTTGTGAACTTCCCCTCGTTCCTGGTTTCCTACCAAGGAACTGGTCTTAGTTTCTTTTGAAATAAACCTCCCCTCGATCCTAGTTTCCTACCAAGGAACTGGTCTTAGTTTCTTTTGTCAATAAACTCTATTGACAAGGGACGCTATGTGTAGCGGTTTTCCTTCAAACTTCTCGCCGAATTTTCCTGGGGAGATGCCATTTGAGTAGAAAATGTTTTGTTGTCAGACTTGCTGGGGAACCCATTCGTCTGAATTGTAGAGGTACACAAACTTCTCTGTTTTGGAGACGCCATTTGTCGATTCTACTGGGGAAAGCGAGTCTCTTGAGAGACTGTTTTCATTTCCTGGTGGCCGCGTTGTACGGTTGTTATTATATGGAGGACGAGCCTGCTGAAGAGGCTGTTGTGTCCTTTGCTGATTAGGTTGGCTCTGCACAACCTGAGGTTGATACGTAGAAATAGGCGCAGGATTGATAGCAGGAGTCACAACCGCTACTGGCTGATAACGTCGCCTTTGCCTTCCGAGAGAGATATTCCCAATATCTTGCTCTTTTTTCTTAGGGAGAGTACTACCATATCGTTTTGTACTACTTGATGATCCAGTGTCTTTTATTAGACGTCCTTCTCGAACAGCTTCCTCGAGACGTACCCCCATACGGACCATTTCGGTGAAGTCACTGGGCGCACTGGCAACCATTCTGTCGTAGTAAAATGAGCTTAAGGTCTTTAAGAAGATTTTTGTCATCTCTTTTTCCTCAAGAGGTGGACAAATTTGGGCGGCAATTTCACTCCATCTCTGAGCGTACTCCTTAAAATTTTCCTTGTCCTTTTATGACATCGATCTGAACTGATTTTTGTCTGGTGCCATGTCCAAATTGTATTTGTATTGTTGGACGAAGGCAGTACCAAGATCTCTGAATGTGCTAATCGTAGCACGGTTTAAACCCATGTACCATTTTAAGGCGGCACCGGTTAAACTATCCTGAAAGTAGTGAATCAGTAGATCCTGATTTTCCGTCTGAGCTGACATTCGCCGAGCGTACATCACTAAGTGACTCTGAGGGCAAGAATTACCCTTTGTATTTTTCAAAGTCGGGCACTTAGAACTTGTGCGGAACTTTCACATTGGGGACCAGACAAAGGTCTGCGGCGTCCTTTCCAAATAAATCCTGACCGCGGATGGCTTGCAGTTCCTTTTGCATTTCCAGGAACTGTTCCTGGAACTCATCCATCCTGTCGAACATAGTTTCCTTTCTTCCAGATGGTATATGTGGAATCTGTCCTTCTGGGACAGTGTGCACCACAGGGGGTGGTACCGTTACTACGGCAGTGAATCTTGGCGTTTCCCGAAGTTTGTAACCTTCAGGAGTCCTCAATATGCCTCTGGCATCCTTGCTTTCCCGAAGTTTGTAACCTTCAGGCCCAGCGGCTTCGGCTGAAGTTTTCGGATCTCCAGTGATCGGCGGAACATATCCTTCTGGGATATAGTTAACATGCATGCCCCAGGGATGATCTTTTGGCATTTTGTACCTAGGATCATACTTCTCCACTATGGGCATTGAGGTGATCTCTGAGATCACAGTTCTTTGTAGATGAGCTTCCGCCATGGCTTGCATGTCGTTACGAAGCTTTCTCATATCCTCTCTCAAAGCGTCGATCTCTTCTTTCAACTCTCTGTTCTCTTCCTCAAGATCATCCATCTTTTTCTGACGATTGGCCCGAGTATTGTACGAATGAGGCAGTTTAACTCTAGAATCGAGACACAAACGTGAGACTCGTAGGTAAGGAGAATACATGATGTGAGAATGATGAATGCAATGATTAAGTGTTTTTTTTTGTTTAATCAAAATAAACTTCGACAATTAGATTGAAAATATCAAACAGTGGGGAAACCCCATTTTATTGAATTCAAAGGATTGCGGAAATGAAGATACAGTGAATTACAAGGTGCAGAAACAGAAACCTAAGCTAATGGGTCCCGGGTCCTCTCTGAGGAGAAACCGGATGCTGATTATGGCACTTTCCTTTTCTTTGACCGGGGCTCTTGAGCCATTTTCGGGTTGTCATTCCTTTGCCAGGTGAAAGGAGTGAGCAAATTCCTTTGGTCATCATGATTTTCTATAGCATGCTGCTCCAAAATTTCAATCAGAGCATCTTTATCCTTTAGTAGTTGCTATATTTTGATACACTCCATATTGAGGGTGCGGTACTTGTTCTTCCAAGACCTTCTCTCCCGCTGAACTTTGTTGAGAGTAACCTGGAGTTTTTCCGTTTCGGTCATGAAGTACATGACAGACTCCCTTGGCGGAAGAACTCTGTGACGAGGATAAGGCATCTTTAGCTTGAGAGCTCTAGTTTGTACCCAGTGGAGGTAAGGCTCCACCGAGACACAGTCCGGTTTTCCTAGAGACTCTCGTCCTTTCTTATGAACATGTTTCCAAGCGTGCACTATTTCCATCTTTAGTGCTCTGTCATTTTCTCCTTCTTTGAAGAAAAGACCTTCCAGATGAGCATTACGCGGGACATGCCTCATCGGGTATCCAAATTGACGACGAACCAACACTAGATGGTAATTGATTCCTCCCTTAGTTCCTATGAGGGGTACGTTGGGGAAGTTTCCACAACGGTCGATGATCCTGATCCCCTCATAAATCCTATTGCACCATTCTATGTCAGAGTTGGTAAGAGACATGATTCTCTGCGACCAACGTAAAGTATTCTTATGATCCCAAAAAGCAGTAGACTTAGGAAAATGGGAGATAAACCATTTGTATAGCAGAGGTACACAACATGTGATCTCCCTTCCACTGTACAAATTCCCTAAGTGTACAGAATGATATGCGTCTGCGAGCAAAGTCGGCACAGGGTTTCCGATGAGAAAAACCTTAATGGAGTTGATATCGACGAAGTTATTGATGTTGGGAAACAAAAATAACCCGTAGGTGAGTAAAACAAAGATGCTTTCAAAAGCAGTCACGTTCCCTATACTAGCGAAATACAGGGCCTTCTTTGTCAAGAACTGGGCTGGCAAACCTTGTATTCCACCCTTAGTGGTCATGTGAGTCCTGACCTCTGACTCGTCCAAATAAATTGCTCTTGCAATGGTCTGATCCTTTAGAATTTCTTCCAATCCAGAAAAAGGAGCTCGATCAGTGATGTGTAAATCAATCAGATGAGAATATTCCTCCAGCATTGGGGCGAGCTGATAATCCGGGAATGTGAAACAGTGATAGACTGGATCGTAAAACTGAACGAGTGCATCCATGATTCTTTTAATTACTTGAACCCTTAATAGAGATAGCAAACCTCCATACTTGGGTCTGAAAGCCTCTTGGTTCGTGATCATTCTCGCCAAACCTCTCAAATCCTCTAGTTTTGGAACCTTGAAGGTATACTTATGAGTTCTCCTTCTACCGAAATCCATTAGCGCAATCTCCTTTCTCTGACATTTGCAATCATTGTCTTAGTTTAATTTGAAAAAGAGAGACTAGAAGAGAAGTTTTTCTTTGTTTTAATGTTTTATTTTATATTTTTTTTAATGCATGAATGCAACACACAAAAACATAGAAAAAACATGGGGTCAAAGGGTCGGTGTCATGGAGTCAAGGCTATACCCGTCCCAAAGGTTTATACTAGTGACTTTTGTACCTGTCTCTCAACATCATCAACTCTTGTCGAGAAAAACACCAGCGGGCCGGGAACCGTGCTAGGTGGTGTTTTTTCGAAGAGTCCTCAGAAGAGGGTGGTATCGCGTGACAACCATTTCCGATAGCTTCCGCACCACTAAAGGGGTTTTTCCTAGGTGTATACTCAATATTTCCACATGCGGCATCTCACGCATTCCCATTAGCAGAAAAATAAACAGATATATCAATTAGGAAAAGCAGTATATATATTCGTCCTAATGTCCTAGAGTTTTAAGAGCTATGAATCCTATGTTCCTGACAGAAAATGGCACCCCGATGGAGTCGCCATTCTGTGGTTCCTTCCCAACTTTAAAGGTTTTAACCTAAGATCCTAGTGAAGTAAAAAAAAATCCTATCCCAGTGAAATCCCCAAGAAAGAAAGGAAGAAAGAAAGAAAAGGAAAGGCCCCACGGTGGACGCCACTTTTCTGTGGTGGCCACCGCCATGAAAATGACTTGTCCAAGGTTTTCACCTTAAATTGTAAGAAAGAAAGATGAGAATCGCCCCACGGTGGGCGCCACTTTTCTGTAGCGAGCGAAACTGGACGTGTTTCTTAAGCACTGTCGCTCTTTAGGGTTACTACAGTTTGATTCATTTTTTATCCTATTGAAGCTGATGAAGGAAGGGAAATAGATGTCTCCAATTAACCCTGCTTGCATACTGAGTTTAAACAGCGGTCTGTTAGGTTACGGATGCTATATGGTAATGGGGCATTTTTCTTCTTACTCTCTTTCTTTTCAAGAGTGAAAACATTGGATGGTTCATGGGTAGGATGTTTAGGACTGAGGGTATGGGATTTTGAGTTTTTGTTTAGTGTGCTCGCTAAGATTTTTCTTTCAATCTTATGCCTACGTATTCCCGTTTTCCGAAACAGGGAAATCAGAGCGGTCGTAGTTCCTCCTATTCTATGGGAGGAAATTGTGTTTTGGTGTCTTGTTCAAAGCCCAAGATGTGAAGCGAAAGGTGATTTGTATCTTGTTCAAAGCCCAAGATGTGAAGCTAAAAGGTCTATTTGTATCTTGTTCAAAGCCCAAGATGTGAAGCTAAAAGGGCGTTGACTTTAGAGAGAATTTGTCATCTCTAAAGGGGGTCTGTTTGTCATGACTGTTGGGTGACGGACTATAAAGGAGGATTACTTTAACCGGGATATGCGAATCTTAGCAATGCCATAATTACCTTTATAGGGAGTTTTAACCTAAAGGAGAAGACTTTAACTCAGTGTAGAGCAATGCTATCTTTCCTTAGGAATTTCTCATGCTAAAAGAAGGACAGTGGCGTGGATGTAAATAATCCAGAGGCTTGCTACTTACAGCAATTAGATGAAGGGAGTTGTTGATGTTTGTATCTTGTGAATGAGGCACAATTTTGATGCTAAAAGGTTGATTGACTCAACCAGGGTTTCCTTATACGAAGCCTAAGAGGAGGCTATCGACCCAACAAGAGGGTGTTTTTATGTGTCTCGTACGAAGCCCGAGAGAGAGGCTAAAAGGGATTGACTCAACAAGAGAGTCTTTTATACTCAACAAGAGAGTGTTTTTGTATCTCGTACGAAGCCCGAGAGGGATGCTAAAAGGGGTTTGACTCAACAAGAGAGTCTTTTATACTCAACAAGAGAGTGTTTTGTATCTCGTACAAAGCCTGAGATGAAGGCTATGGTTATTGTTTCAGTTGAGTGACAAGTCCAATATGCTGATTTAAAGAGAAAATCAGTTCTTATATGAGTAATGTTTGCACTCAGGGATTTTGATTCGAGGATCAGGGATATTTCCTGTTCTTTAAGGAAATGGGAAATCCAAAGGGGATTGTGACTGTCCGAGTCTACGGGTTTCATCTCCTACTTTTGAAAGGAACTTGAGAATGTCTTTGAGACTCAAGGAAATTAGACTGTCCAAGTCTAGAGTTTCATTTTTTGTACTACGTTTAAGAAACAGCAGTAGCAGGATCTAGACTCTTTGAAAAAAACTGTTCTATTAAGATGACTAATTTCTGTTCCTACACCTTTAGGAGGTCGTCGGGACAATTTGTACGAAGCCCAAGAGGAGGCTGGAATCTTTTAAGAAGCCGAGGGACAATTTGTACGAAGCCCAAGAGGAGGCTATCATTCCCGGAGGAAGAAATCATTTATACGAAGCCTAAGAGGAGGCTGTGAATACTTCTAAGAACCCGACGGGTCCTTGTACAACGCCCAAGAGGAGGCAGAGATGCTTTTAAGAAGCCTATGGGTCCCCAAACCCCGAGAAATTCAAGACAGGCTATTCACAGAGAATAGATCAAGCCAGGAAAGTTCGAGAATTTGGAAGAAACTCAAGAGATGCTATTCACGGAGAATAGATCAACTTTGGGGAGTAGAGTCTCTTGACAATTCCTAGGAGGACAGCCGAAGAGAAGACTGTATCTGGTAATCCTATGTGGATCTAGTTTAGTCTATTTAAGAGTGATCAACATGGCTTAGTGCTAGACGTAGTTGCCGGGGAAACTCTAAATAGCTATACTATTACTACACAGTTGATATGAGTTTATGAAAGGAGACTTACAGTGAAACAGTCCCACAATACAGTTATATACATATGAAAGCGGTAAATGAAAGCGTATAAACACTTACTCGGTTGTAGAGCTTCCATGCTGTTTTGTTAGTTGTTCAACAAAGAAAGATTGAAAACAACAGTATATTCAAAATCAAAGGAGAAAGTGCTTTGAAAGAACAATTGGGGCTTACAGCTCAAGGAGAGGCCCAGGGTTTTTACCAATGATCGCACTATCGTTTTGTACAGAGGGGCTTATACAAGTGACTGAGACCAAAAAGGTTTTCTGTACAAAGGGGTGGGTCTTACACTCTTTCAAGATGCCCAAAAGGTTTTAAATAAAAAGAGTGGGGCTTATAACACAAGGGTGGGCCCAGATGATTTTTCGTTCGAAATGGCGATCGTGCCGAGATTTTGAAAATGCAGTGGGTCTTATACAACGACTGAGGCCCAAGATAATTTGGTTTTCAAAAGGGGTTGGGTCTTACACTCTAATAGAGGCCCAAAAGTTTTGAATGGGTCTTATAGCTCGAGGAGAGGCCCAGATGGTTTATTTTTAAACGGGCGACGATCGCGCTGAACTTTTCTTTTAACGCAGAGGGACTTATACAATATCTGAGGCCCAAAATTGTTTTGGTTAAAAGGGGATTGGGTCTTACACTCTATTAGAGGCCCATGAGTGTTTGGAAATGATTGATGAGGGTGAAAATCCAAGAAACCCTAATTTGTTATTCTTTTAAAAGTAAATATTAAAAGAAAATCAATGAAAAATGCCAAATGAATTTGAATAAACCACTTGTGATTTTTGTTTAAAGTTTGAAAAATGAAGTTTTAATCACAAGAGATATTAAAACTCATTTGGTCTTGATTTTTCAAGATGAATGTTCATTTTAAAATGTTTAAAACAAATAAAAATGAAGTTATTCACAAAAATACTAATTATATTAAATAAATAATATAAACTTAATTTTTTTGTGGAATAAAATATTTCAACATTTTTGTGAATTTTTACAAAAAGAACCAATAAAAAATAATTAAAATTGAAAGAGTTATTAATTTTCCAATTAATTAATAAAACATAAAATATTGGAAAAAAATGGCAAAATATGAAAAAACACAAAATGGCATAGGTGGGGTTTGAACCCACGACCTCAAGGTCACAAGGCGCATGCCTTACCACTAGGGTGGTGATACATCCATTGTTTGAAGTGAAATCACAAATATACAAGTCATGCCTTGGTTTTAGGCCTGGCCCAAGGCAAGGCAAGGCAAGTTTTGGCTCAGAAACGTGAAGGTTATAACTTTCTCAATTCTTAATGGTTTGAGACAAAATTTATATGCATCTGGACCATAATTTCACAAGGAATCCAATGGTGGTGGTAGTTTTTTTAGATCACACTCCCTCCTCAAAACCCGATAGTGGTTTTGAAAAAAGCCTATAATTGCATTTTCTAAGCTACACTTTGATACAGGCATGAATTACATGATTAATTGGTTCAAACACAACATATTTAACATGTATGAGGTATGCATGATCAGTGGACTTCAAAGCATTGCATATTTTGAAAAGTCAAGTCATGAGGCTTACCTCTTTTTGAGCTTTTTGGAGTTTTTGTGCAATCTGTCAAGCCTCTTGTTCCAGAAATGATTTTATGCTTTAGACACACTCAAATGATCCCTTAGAAGCTTTTAGGATGATTGGAATCAGCTGGTACCTACAAAAACACAAATTGGCCCTTTCTTGCAAAAGGGGTTAAAAGTGACCAAAATAGCAACTCACTGAAATGGTGTTCCAGATGGGGGGACCATTTGGGTCCATCACCTTTAAAGCACTCTCTTGTTGAGTCAATCACCTTAAAACACTCTCTTGTTGAGTTAATCACCTCCCAGCCTCCTCTTAGGCTTTGTATAATGATCCTTCTTTTCCTCAGCAAAAGTCAGCCTCAATCTTGGCCTTTGTACAAGACACCCACATAAACACTCTCTTGTTGAGTCAATCATATTTTCAGCCTCAATCTTGGGATTTGTACAAGACACATATAAAACTCCCTAAATAGAGTCAATCCTCTTTCCAGCCACAATCTTGGGCTTTGTACAAGACAAATCATACTCTCCATCAGAGTCAATCTTCTTTTAGCCACAATCTTGGGCGTTGTACAAGATAGGTAAAACCTCTCACCAGTAGAGTCAGTTTTCCCTTTTAGGCTCAATCTTGGGCTCTGTACAAGATACATACAAATATTCCCCAGTGGAATCAAAAAAATCCTTTTTAGCCTCAATCTTGGGCTTTGTACATGACAGACAAAATATTTCCCCGGAAAAATCAACTTTCAGCCTCCTCTTAGGCTTTGTATAATGATATCCCCAAAAGAGCCTGTCTCTTTTTTGCCTCAATCTTGGGCTATGTACAAGACAGATAATAAACTCCCCAGTGGAGTCAATCAATCTCTTATCTTCAACCTTGGGCTTTGATCAAGGCACACAAAAATCAAAATCCCCTCAGAGGAAATAAAAAACCTCTCTGTAGGAAGACATTTCTCTGTATATCACACATCAAATAGAAAATCAAAACAAATCCTAATTCCAGATAGCTGCTGTAAGTGGCACACTTGTTGTTTCAAATATCGAAGCAGTAGTCCATCTTTTATCCTGGTAAATCCCTTATTTCATCTAATTACTGTAAGCGGCAAGCCTCTGGATTATTTACATCCAAGCCAATGTCCCTCTTTTAACATGAAAGATTCCTAAGGAAAAATGGCATTGCTCTACACTGAGTTAAAGTTTTCTCCTTCAGGACAAATCCCTTATAAAAGGAATCATGGCATTGCTGGATTCACATATCCCAGTTAAAGTAATTCTCCTTTATTATCAGTCTCCCAACAATTGTGATAAACAGACGAGATGTCTCTCTTTAGAGATGACAAATTCTCTCTCAGTCAAACCTTTAGCTTCAATCTTGGGCTTTGAACAAGACACAAATCACCTTTTGCTTCAATCTTGGGCTTTAAACAAGACACCAAAACATCATCTTTCCTCCCATAAAATAGGAGGAACTACGATTGCTCTGATTCCCCTGTTTACCTTTAACGGGAATACGTAGGCATAAGATTATGAAATCTTAGCGAGCATACCAATCAAAAACTTTAGGTCCAGTACCTTCATACAAATAAAAAACTTTAGGTCCAGTACCTTCACACACTAATAAAAAACTTTAGGTCCAGTACCTCACCAAAAACATCGGAAAACCCGAAAAACAACAAAAATACTCTCTCTTACAGACATCTCCACAAAGAAGAAACTTTCCCATTTACAGATAAACACCATCAAGTATAAAGCAGAACCGATTGCTAATCAACCCATGGATAACCATGTATAGGATGGGTAATTGACAACTCCCCATTGTATAACCTGACCCCGAACTCCCCAATCTCCCTCAGCGACTGTTAAGTTAAACATTCGCGTGCAAGGTTAGTTTTAGATAGCTTCCCTTTCCCTTTCAGCTTCACGGAATAAATAAGAAATCAGAAAGTAGCACCCACGTTCCTCCCATTGAGGTGAGGAAATCCCCATGACGATAAGGTGGCCGCGTCACCGACAAAAATCGCATGCTACACATACTACAACTTTGTCACTTAGGGTGGATTCCCAAAAAGTGCATAGATTTTAAGATATAAGGCCATGAAGTTAGGGTTTCAACACTTTTTAAACTTTGACACTTAGAAAAATTTTAGACAGAATCTGTCTTGTGTTGGAGTCAACTTTGAGGCTATTTTTCACCATGATCCAAGATGAAACAAGGCCAAATTCAAACACCAAAGTTGAAGCATGACATCTCAGCTTCCCAAAATGTCCAAGAACGCAATCTAATTTCATTTGAGCAAGGAGATATGGAGTGCACAATATGCCTTGATGCAACTGTTTTGGCAAGACAGATTTGGCATTACTTATGATGCACGATTTCTTGAGTCCAAGTGTGATAATCATACAATGGTAATTCAACAAGAATCTAAATGAATTATACATAACTTGCAAGATAGAGCCACTAAGTAAAGAGGAATCCCTTTGAAATGACGAAACATTGTCACTTAAGCCTTCAATTCAAGAGGCATTTATGTGGAATAGTGCATTGTCAATGAAACCACTCCCACCAGTTAAGATGCACTCTTAAACAATAATAAAAACATCTGCAGAATGTGGAATTGGTCAAAAGGAGAGCTAGGCTAGTGGAAGAGATAATGTACCTTGAGATAGAAGTAATGATGCATTGCCACAACCATTGAACATTAAGCTCATCCTTCAACCATCATTATTCCTCCAAAACAAATCTTTTCCCCTATAAATAGAGGCCACATTTGATCATTTAGAACACACCAAAACAATCACAACACTTGTTTTCTCATTCTTCCCCTTTCACTTCAAAATTTCAAAATTTCAAAGAGTGAGAATCGAGTTTTCAAAACTAGAGCTTCTCCACTCAAACTTTTTATGCAAATACTTCATATACATCATGTATAAGTGATCCAAACACTTAAACACTTTCTGTAACATCAAATTCATCAAGATCACATCTCACCTTGATCAAGTTGCAGTTGGATTCGAGCCAAGCAATCCAGGAGGTTTCAACTTTTTCTAAGCATCTCAACACAATCCTTGAGGTCCAGGGAAGCTGTTAGGATCATCATTTCACATTTGTAACACCTCCAACTGAGGATTCGATTCCCTCTTGCAAGGTAAGCCTGAACTTTTCAAAATATATGATTCATGTATCATAAATGTTATTTCAAGTTACCAATGTGTTTCTGGTAGTTCATAGATCATTTACCCTCAATCAATTGTCATTTATATTACGTATATTACGTGTATAGGATTTCAATTCCTTGTTCAAAAACGAACAATTTTCATATTTACATCTTTCAAAATCATTGCGTATTTAATGAGATAGAGCCCATTCTACAAAAATGGAGCTCGAGGAAGAAGATGAAGTCCATGGCACGTATTTTTTTTTTAATTTGGCACGTAATTTTAATATTTATTCAAATGGTTGTGTTTAGTTATCACCAATGCACGTTGGCTCAGTTAGCAAGGGCGTGTTTTGTTGGTTGGATCCTTGGTGGCGTGGGTTCAAATCCCACCCACACCATTTTTTTTACCACATTTTCATATTTTTCCTATTTTTATTCCAAAATTCAAATATTTATTTCTCCTATCAAATTAATTCTTTTTGACCCAATTTTTTTTCACACATATCACTCATACACTCTATCATTTTAATCCATCAAATAATTCCAAAAAAAAATTTATTTAATCACTTTTTATTAAGTTGAAAAGAAGTGCTTTTTTTAGGTTTAAAACTTTGAAAATTTGATTTTCTTTCTAATCTTTTCAAACCTAATTCATTTTTTACTCTCATATGGATAAATACACTTTGTTTAAAACATTGATACAAGATCATAACCTGTTTATCTTGACTTACACATCATTTATACCATGTTTAAATCATTTCCTTTTTGAAAATACCTTTGATTAAATCTTTCATTAGGGTTTCATCTTGATTAAAATTTTTTCCAAAACTTATTAAACAAACTCTTTGGGCCTCTATTAGAGTGTAAGTCCCTCCCCTCCTCTCAAAACTTTCTTCAATTTCTCTAATCTTTTAATCTTTCAAATCTCAATCTTCAACTCTCATCAAACACAACCCTAGTGGCATTCAAATTTCAAACACCATGGGCCTCTGTAAGAGTGTAAGACCCACCATCTTTTCAAGTCAACCATGCTTAGACATGGGCCTATGTAAGAGTGTAAGACCCGCCATATTTTCAAGTCAACCATGCTTAGACATGGGCCTCTACTTGAGTGTAAGACCCTTCACTTTCAATTCATGTCTAATTTTGTCAAATACTTGTCATATACTTATTCATATTAAGTTTCTCTTGACATTTATAACACCTCATCCTTAGTTTAGACTTAGCTCAAACATCAGGGTTCCCTAAACTACAACTTAGTTCAAACACTAGTTCCCCTTGGATGAAGTCAACTTCACTACAGCTCCCATCTTGGGCTTCATACAAGATACCATCAATTCAAAATTCCCCCTAATTAAGTCAGCCTCTTCTCAGGCTATAATAAACTTTTTAGCTTCACATCTTGGGCTTTGAACAAGATACAAATAAACTTTTAGCTTCACATATTGGGCTTTGAACAAGATACTCAAATAAATTAACTTATCCCCAGAGATGAGACATTAAATCATCTCTGTAGGAAGATGTCTCTTCTATACACCACAATTCAAAATCAAACATTAAAAAACTTTTTCTCCATATAAGAGATGTAAGTGGCACACTTGTTGATACAAAATCCAAGCTGAGGTCCTTCTCTTATCATGGTCCAAAAATTTTCTTTCATCTAAGTGATGTAAGTGGCACACTTGTTGATACTATATCCAAGTTAAGGTCCTTCCCTTAGCATGCAAAGACTCATAAAGGAAGATGTGGCATTTCTTCGGATTATTTAACATCCAAGTTCAAAGCTTCTTACCTTATGATATTATTCTCAAATGTTTGTGATGAATAGGTGGGATATCTCCCTTAAAAATGACAATTTGTCTTTTCTTTCAAACCAACAAAACTTTTAGCTTCACATCTTGGGCTTTGAACAAGATACACAAATACCCTTTTAGCTTCATCATCTTGGGCTTTGAACAAGATACAAATTCCACCCATTAGTAGGTAGAACTACGAACGCTCTGATTTCCCAAAATCCTCTTCTTTAGGAATACGTAGGCATAAGATTGCGAGATCTTAGCGAGCACACCTTTAGATAAAACCCCTTAGGTCCCTGTACCTTTCATAAAACAAAAACTCCCAAAAAACATCTCACATTCTCATTCTCACCCATAGGTTAAAACTTTCCCAATCATCAGTAAACAACTTAAGTAGATAAGATAACTAATAGTAAAAAATGTACAAAAGGTTCCTATAGAGTACTATAGATACTTAGGATGTTAATAGCTTCGACTTAGTATAACCGACCCCCGATTCAGATCTCTTTGCATTTATAGGAAAAACATTTGCATGCAGGGTTAATTTAGATTCCTTCCCCTTCCTTTTAAGCATCATAGGATAAATATTAGAAATTCGATAGTGGCACAAGCAAGGTTCACGAGGATCTCACCATCTCAGGATTGGTGGGGTGACGGAAACGGTCCACAGTATCAAAACGAAGCTGGATCTCTATGGGTTGGGTTACAAACCAACTAATGATGGAACATCTACTTCTGCCAAAGGACGTCCGAAGACTTTCCAAGAAGTGTTTGTCAATGGAGGCTTCCAAGTCAATGTTGTTGAAGAAGATAATGAAGACGAAGATTTGAGCAATCTGGTGTTCCAGTGTGATGTTGCTTTAGACAATTGGGAAGCAATAGAGATCCCAATGATGATTCCATCGTCAAAGTAATTTGTTGTCTTTTTGTTGTTTTCAAAAAAATTCCATAGCTCCGTCCAAGGCTATTGGACTAATTTGTAGGGCCCCCTATGCTTTCAAAATTATCATTATCAATGAAGACATTTTTGTTAAGTTCTCATTGTTTCATTTTTTATTTTACTTTTAAAAGAAAATGAAAATCTTTCAAAACTGTAGAAAACATTTTCCTTTTGCATTTTTCTTTGTGCTTTTAATAAAATTAAATCATTCAAACATGCAGAATAATCCAAAACCATGTTGAATCCAATGACCCTACTTTCGCTCCTAACTTTGATTCACCCATCTACCAAGCGGAAGATGAGGGTGAGGAAGATTATGAGGTTCCTGATTAACTGGAAATAATGGTTGAGTATGAGTATACAGACCTCCAGCCGCACAAAGAGTGGGTAGAGACAATTAATCTTAGCATTGATGAAGATAAGAAAAAAGTCAAGATTAGTACAACACTTGGGGCAGATATCAGACAAAGATTGGTCAAGCTTCTAGAAGAGTATGTTGATGTGTTTGCGTGGTCATATCAGGATATGCCTGGTTTAGACACATACATTGTTGTTCACAAATTGCCGCTTAAACCAGAGTGCCCACCTGTGAAGTATAAACTTCAAAGAACTAGACCAGACATGGCTCTAAAGTTTCGAGATAAGGTCAAGAGGCAGCTTGATGCAGGATTTATAACAATTGCGAAGTATCCCAAGTGGGTAGCTAATATTGTGCCGGTGCCTAAAAAGGATGGCAAAGTCAGGATGTGTGTAGACTATAGGGATTTGAACAAAGTAAGTCTGAATGACGACTTGCCTCTACCACATATTGATACACTTGTGGACAACACCGCCCGTTTCACAGTCTTATCTTTCATGGATGGCTTCTCCAGTTATAACCAGATCAAGATGGATCCCAATGACATGGAAAAGACTATGTTCATTACTCCTTGGGGGAACCTATTGTTATAAGGTTATTCCCTTCGGTTTGAAGAACGCGGGGGCAACTTATCAAAGGGAAATGGTCACCCTCTTTCATGACATGATGCATAAAGAGATCGAGGTGTACGTCGATGATATGATTGCCAAATATCAAAGTGAAGAGGACCACTTGGATCACTTGTTGAAGTTGTTTGAACGACTCAGAAAATACCAGTTGAGGTTGAATCCTGCTAAGTGTACTTTTGGTGTTAGATCTGGAAAGTTACTTGGGTTTATCGTTAGTCAACGAGGAATCAAAGTAGACCATGATAAGGTTAGGGCAATCCAAGAAATGCCATATCCACAAACTGAAAAGCAAGTTAGAGGTTTTCTTGGGCGTCTGAATTACATTTCCAGATTCATCTAAAATATGACCTCTACATGTGAACCAATCTTCAAGCTACTTCGCAAGGATCAGATCATTGATTGGAATTCTGATTGTCAACACGCTTTTGAGAAAATTAAGGGTTATCTAAAAAAGGCTCCCATCTTGATTCCACATGTTCCTGGAAAGCCTCTCTTCATGTATTTGACTGTTCTCGAGGGATCTATGGGTTGCGTATTGGGCCAACATGATGAGACCAAACGAAAAGAACATGCCATTTACTATTTGAGCAAGAAGTTCACTGATTGTGAAAGCCGATATTCACTTTTGAAAAAGACTTGTTGCGCTTTAGCATGGGCTGCTAAGCATCTTAGGCAGTACATGATCTGTCACACTACTTTGTTGATCTCCAAAATGGATCCAATAAAGTACATTTTTGAAAAGCAAGCTCAGACTGGAAGACTCTCCCGTTGGCATATGTTGTTATCCAAATACGACATCTAGTATGTAACCTAGAAATTTATCAAAGAAAGTGTCTTGTCAGACTACCTTGCAGATCAACCTGTTGAAGATTATGAGCCTCTAAAGTTTGATTTCCCCGACGAAGACATCATGTTGGTGAAAAAAGATTGTGAAGATCCAGATCCCGATGAAGGTCCCGAGCCAGGTTCCCGTTGGAAGATGATGTTTGATGTATCCTCTAATTACACTGGGCATTGCATAGGTGCCGTTTTGATGAATTCCAATAGTGGTTACACTCCGTTCACAGCGAGGCTATGTTTTGAATGTACAAATAACATTGTAGAACATGAAACGTACATCTTAGGCATTAAAGCAGCTATTGATCTACGAATCAAAACTCTTGAAGTGTGTGGAGATTTAGCTTTGGTTATCTACCAATTTAAGGGTGAATGGGAGACCTGTGATGAAAAGTTGATCCCATACCATGCTTATATTGTGGAGTTGATCAAATACTTTGATGAGGTCACTTTCTGACACGTCCCGAGGACTGAAAACCATATAGCTGATGCCTTGGCTATGCTAGCCTCGATGTGGAAAGTCAAATTCATTAATGAAGTGCCACTTATCAGTATTGAACGCAAGACCAAGCCTGCCTATTGTCAATTGGACAAAGAAGAAATTGATGGAAAGCCATGGTTCCATGACATCAATAATTATCTGCAAAACCAGGAATATCCAGCTGATGCTACAACTCTAGACAAGAAGACTCAGAGAAGATTGGCATCCAAATTCTTCCTCAGTAATGATGTGCTGTACAAAGGAAACCACAACATGGTTCTGCATAGATGTGTTGACAGACGTGAAGCAGACCTGTTAGTTTCAAGAGATTCATGAAGGATCATTTGGAACTCATGCCAATAGTCATGCTATGTCTAAAAAGATCTTGAGAGCTTGGTATTACTGGTTAACCATGGAATCTGATTGTATCCAATATGCTAGAAAATGCCACAAATGCCAAATTTATGCTGATAAGGTGCACGTGCCTCCAACACTGCTGAATATCCTATCATCTTCGTGTCCTTTCTCTATGTGGGGCATTGACATTGTTCTAGCTAAAAATGGTTAGACCACCAAAAGTGCTAACTCTCCTTCTCTTTGGACAAAAAGAGATACGATGTCTGTTTTGTTGAGTGTGTTGAGACAAATATATGGGGATTTGAGGGCTATACAAGTGTTGTATGTTGCCTCAAGATGAATGTCTTGCTTATCCCTCATGCGGGATCCCCATTATATATTCTGTTCTTAAATTCAAGCCATAAAGAGAAGCCTCTTGGACTTCTGGCGTTATGCGACCATCATTATCGTAACCTTCATCCATGAATATAGGCATTGAAGCCCTTGATAATATTTGTATTGATGCGCCGCCGCCATTACAAAAGATGGAGTGACACCTGACGAGTATGTACCCGACATCGATGTCGTGTAGAGTGAAATACCTGGCCCCGTCATAACTCAGCATGGTGGGAATCAGGCTCTATGCTTGGTCCGGGTTATGCATGAGGCTGTCCAGCTCTCCTCATTATACGATTTCTCCTGCTACCATCGTCTGGTTCGTGTTCACCCTTATCCGACTACTCAACTCGACATCAAATATATTTGGAATGTACATAAGCCCCCCGAGTATTGTATCCGCTCATAGGGATATAGTACTTGGAAGTGACACAAGCCCGGATATATTTGCTAGTTGTCGAGTTGTAGATCGGCTTTTCTTCTCAGGTTCCCACGTGTCAAGAATTCTCAAACGGTCATGTCTCTTATCCTTCCCTAGCCTTATGATAACTTTAACATCTCATGAGTGGCTAGTCTCTAGCTACTTTTTCGAACGTTGGGTTTTTATTAAAGATAACATTATCTTTCTTTCACTCCTGCGTTTTTCTTTAAGTGAATCTGATCCCATCTTCAAGCGCTTCCTACTTCAGGTATTCTTTTTTCTTTCTCTCTTGATTTTCTTCAATTTTCTTTTTAACTCATAAATGCTAGTTCTTAGGTAATGTGATAACAAGGATAGGATTATTCGTAAGAGTAACGATGAGAGAAAAAGACTATGGGAGGAAAATATGCAGGAGATGATGGATTCTGTAGGGGTAAAAGAGTATAGGCGAGCCATGGATAAGTTTTATAACGAGATTCTCACTTCTGAAAGTGACTTTAACTCTGACTCTTCAGGTTCCGTAGAAATTCTAATGAAGACTGCTGCTTATTTTGACTCTGAAGTAATGAGCCATAAGAGTAACACTACTAACGACTTAGAGATTGCTACAATCTATTATCTGAGGATCATATCCTCCACTGGTTCTGAGGACGATGTTATTTTGGAATCGTGTAGCCCAAAGGAAAGAGTATGTATACTCCGGCCAAAAGACGTTCCCGAAGACTTCTTCTATTTTTATCCTAGTATTATTGAAGACTTCAACATCCGAATCCCTTTTTCCGATTTTGAGGTGGGTGTGTTGAAAACCCTCAACATAGCACCTTCCCAACTCCGCCCCAACAGTTGGGGGTTTATAAAGGCCTTTGAGAGGCTTTGTGAGGTGTTAGACATGGTTCCGACTATAGGTTTATTCTTTTCCTTCTTTGAGGTTAAAGGTGTTAATAACCGGAGCTGGGTCCAGATTAGTGGAATGCCCGACCAGAGTTTTCTTCAGGCCTATTCCTCAAATTTCAAGAATTATAAAGACCATTTTTTTGAGAGTTCATTGCGGTTTTAATTACGATAAATTGAATGATTTGGAGCTCCAGTCCCTGGCTATTCTTGATTCATTCCGTATGATGAGGATTAAGGAATTGTTGCCCCTGGATGATGACCGACTCCTTGTCTTCTTGGGTAATAGTTATTCTTTATTTCAACTATTCTTCACTTGCCCTTTTATTCTAACCTTGTGCTGTTTGTTTGCAGACAAGATGACTGACCTGTCGGTAGCTGAGCAAAAGAATTTGATGCAAGCAGCTAGGGAATCTCGGAGAGGAACTGGGGGTCCATTTGCATCTAAGTCCGACTTAGGTGGATTAGAAGTCTGGGCACCAAAGCGGCCCAGGGGAACGAGTACAAAAACCGCCCCGAGAAAAGTCGAGCCCCAGCCTCTAACTCTGCCCGCCCAGGACGAGACTTCCCAAGGTGACCCAAAGAAGTTGAAGGTTCAAATGAATGAGGATGTTCGTCAAGCTGAAATGGAGATTATCTCCGTCATGCGAGGTCCAGGGGATAATTCCACGCCTGGGGAATTCAAGTTTTTGTCCAACGATTTTGACGGCTTCAGATATCTGCACGGCCATCTCAATGCTACTGAGGATGTTAACAGAGTTAAATCCATTGGACATCAGAAAATCACTCAGAATCTAAGTTCGTATTTGATGAGGTGTGTCGTTCTCACCTGTGGTTTGTTTGAGTTATCTGATGACTCTGAGAAGCTTAAGTCAAAGTTTAAGGATGAAGTTGCTCAGTTGAAAGAGTCTCAGTCTAAGAAACTTTCTAGTTTGGAGAAGGATTTGGAAAACTCGAGAAAGGAAAAGGAGACTTTGGAGTCTAATCACAAATTAACTTTAGCCGAGCTTACCAACCAGCTGAAGGCAGCCGAGGCCACTAATGCCAAGCTTCTATCATCCAACAACGATCTTAAAGAAGCTCTGAAGAAAGCTCAGATCGATAGTCTATCCACCGGTGATGAGGCGTTTGAGAAAGCTAAGATCAAGTCCTCTGTCTCCATCCTGGTCTAGATTTGTTGGAAATGGAATACTTCAAAGTGGTACAAGATGGCCATTTTGTCGATCTTGACGAGCTGGAGAAGGATAGCCCGGAGAGATCTCAAGGCCCGGTCAATGATTCTGAAGGGAATACGAACCCGTCCCCAAAGGATGTTGCCAATGATACTTCGGCTACTGACTAATCTTGTTATTCTTCATTTTAGTTAGTCATACTCATGACTTTTTAGCCATCATGCTTGTAACGTACAATGTTTTGGCCCTTCTGAGGCTTTATTTCTATTACTTATGTTATTCTCGTGTCTTATTTCTTTGCATTTCTTTACAAAATAATCTCGTACATATATCTAGCCCCTCGAGCACTAAGTTAGATTAACTTAAGGTGTCCGATTATAGGTTGTCGGGTATTATTTTGGTTCATTGCTTGCTTTCCCTGACATTTCAGGTATCTTATTGTAAGGCTAATTATTGGGGAGCCTTTAGTTATCTTGTGTGTATAGTCTTTACACCCTTGGAAATCCTGGACTCTTGTAGAGTTAAGCGTCAATTATGGTATGTACTCGGGTGCCCCTTCAACAGAGACTTGCTCCTTTCTTATTTGTTATTTTGTCGTGTATGACTTTTTAAGCCCCTGTTTTGGGCTTTAGACATTTTATCGTCTTTATATCAGATTATTCGTCTTGATTGCACAGAGCGGTTAGACATATTTGTTTAAGCCACGTATACATAGCATTTGTAGGAGCTTATCAACCCGTTTATTGGTGACCTATGTGCGCGGAGCAAGTCGACACGTTTTATAGGAGTTTATCAACTCGTTTATGGGCGACCTATGTACGCAGAGCAAGTTGACACGTTTTATAGAAGTTTATCAACCCGTTTATGGGCGACCTATGTACGTGGAGCAAGTCGACACATTTTATAGGAGCTTATAAACCCGTTAATGGGTGACCTATGTACGCGGAGCAAGTCGACACGTTTTATAGGAGTTTATCAACCCGTTTATGGGCGACCTATGTACGCGGAGCAAGTCGACACATTTTATAGGAGTTTATCAACCTGTTTATGGGTGACCTATGTACGCGGAGCAAGTCGACACGTTTTATAGGAGTTTATCAATCCGTTTATGGGCGACCTATGTACGCGGAGCAAGTCGACACGTTTTATAGGAGTTTTCCGAGTTGTAGCCAGCCACTTCCAGCCGATCACCTATAAACAAAACATGACAATTTTTTAAGTCCAAGTGCCTCGTTAAAAACCCTTGCCCTTGCAAGGGAAAAAAGTGCAACCCAAATTTTTTATTCATTATTGGATTACATAAGGTTTAATTGAAGTATAGCCCAAGATGGGATACATTCCCTGTCCTAGGTATTCCTATTTCTTCTAATGTTTCTTACTTGCCTACTTCTTCATTGGAAGAATTCTCCCATCCAGTTGGCTGAATGTCCTCCAACCTAATGCGAGAGCTCTTAGGAGCAATATACTTCACTAGGAAGTCAAACTTTCCACTTGGTTGTCCCAGGGTATCCCAAGTCTCTGAGGGGTTGTTATTTTTGCCAATATTGTCTCCGGTGATTGAAAAGTTGATGACTTCCCGTTCTGCTATCCCTGTGACTTTATCAAGATGATTGTTGATGTACTCAAGATTTTCTGAGCAGGGCTTCCGTGCTTCTGTAAGAGAGGATGAATCCATTTCCATTTTATCTGGAAGATATGCGTCTCTGGGTTTTCTTTTATACCTCGGATTCTCCTTGTGGGGTTTCACGGGAGAAAGGACTAGGTTGCCTATAAATGCTTGTATGATTCCATTCTTTTCTTCGGGGAATGATTTGACTCGGATGGGTATATCATGGGTAGATAGATGCCCAACCCAGATTTGTTTCGTTCGTTTGTCATGCACCATGTCGACTAAGTGGACTTTAGGAGGACTCTTGGAATTTGCTTCTCTCGCCGGTTCTTTTCTTCTCATCCTTAAGCTATCCTTATAACACTCTCTTGCTAGCCCCTGGTCGCCTGTGACAGTCCCAACCCGTCCATCTCCAAGTGGGAATTTCATTGTCAGATATAGAGTTGAAAGCGAAGCTTCCAGGGTGTTGAATGACGGTCGACCTATAATGATATTATAGGGTGAAGTAACATTGACTATTAAGTACCTTACTCAGATGGTCTTTGCATTCACCGTGTTACCAAAGGTAGTCGGTAATACTAGATGTTCGAGCACTTGAACTTTATCTCCCGAGAATCCTACTAGACGGCCTTTGAATAGTAGCAATTCGGTTGCATCAAGCCCCATTCCTCTGAATGCGTCCCAATACAATACGTCAGCTGAACTTCTAGGGTTTATCAGTACCCTCTTCATGTTCCAATCTCGTACCTGCACTTTGATGACCATAGGATCATCTCTGTGAATTAAGACTTCTGGGATGTCTCGCTCGGAGAATGTTACAACGTCTAAGTTTTCTTCCTGTTTCTCTGGGGGTTTCTTGTTTATATTCATAACTGTTTTAGCATATCTCCTTCTGACTGGGCTTGTTCCTTCACCACCTGCAAATCCTCCAGAAATGGTGTTTAGAGTGTGTTGGACTGCCTTCGTTCCATGAACCTGCATGGCACCCGTGCTCTTTTTCCGGGCTAACTTTCCTGTCCCTGATCACTTCGGGGAGGACTTCTCTTGTTATTTTGTGGTTGGGAATCTTTCACATATGCCAATAAATGGCCCCTCTGAATCAGAGCTTCAATTTCTTTTTTAGCTATTGGCAGTCCTCGGTGTGATGTCCCCGTACATGGTGGTAATTACACCAAGCTTTGGGTTGCCTTCCCATGATTGAGCTGGCTCCTTTGGGGCGCTGAGGCTAGGGTAATAGATTCATGGGGCTGACTTCTTTAAGGATGTCTCCCCTGCTTATATTTAGTGGAGTGAGGTCTCTGTTTTGTTTGTATGGCTGTTTGTATGGTATGGGAGCATGTCGTTCGCAGGTAGCTCCCCGAGGATGTTCCTTCCTCCTGTTTGACACCTCTTCTTTGCTTTTTGACTTTTCATTGTCATCCTGGGCTCTTTTCTCTTGGTTGCTTTCCCCCCTTTGATGTAACATTCGGCTCGGGTAGTGATCTCTTCCATGCTGCTAGTCGGTTTCTGAACCAATGACTCGTTGAATTGTTCGACTTCCAACCCATGATGAAAATCCCCCACAAACAGCTCCTGATTCGGATGAGATACTTTGAGAGTTTCCTTGTTGAATTCGAGCCGAGTATTCATGTAGCGGTTCCGCCTGCTTCTGTCGAACACTGAACAATGCAGTCATGGATACCTTCCGGCGTTTGCTTGCCAAGAAGTGTTGTACTAACTTCTTAGCTAGGTCCTGGTAGCTTGTGATGGAGAGCCGAGGAAGGCTCATGTACCATCTTAAACTTCAGTGATTCCGAAGGGGCAACTATGGCCATCTAATTGTTGATGGCAGTGACATGCTCCTGAGGATCTATCTTCCCATCATAGGATGCTAATGATGGTGCTTTGAAGTTTTCGGGTACATGGCCGTCCCAAATCTCTTGAGAAAGAGGTTGAGGTTCGAGAACCTCCTCCTCACTATCAGCGTCATCTTGACTTTGCAGGTGTAACTCTTGTATACTGTCTTGCAGTGTTTCATTCTGTTGCCTCATAATTTCCATCATGGCTAGTAGTTGAGCCATGTCTGGAGGGTCTCCTTCAGAAGTCATGTCGTCAGTGAGGGGTGTGGCTTGGGAAAGTTTTACCTAGGCCCCACGGTGGGCGCCAAATATTCTAGCCAAAAATGGTTAGACCACCAAAAGTGCTAACTCTCCTTCTCTTTGGACAAAAAGAGTTACGCTGTCTGTTTTGTTGAGTGTGTTGAGATGAATATCTGAGGATTTGAGGGCTATACAAGTGATGTATGTTGCCTCAAGATGAATGTCTTGCTTATCCCTCATGCGGGAGCCCTATTATATAATATGTTTTTTAATTCAAGCCATAAAGAGAAGCCTCTTGGACTTCTAGCGTTATACGGCCATCATTGATGTAACCTTCATCCATGAATACAGGCATTGAAGCCCTTGATAATGTCTATATTGATGTGTCGCCGCCGTTACAAAAGATGGAGTGACACCTGACGAGTATGTACCTGACATCGATGTCGTGTAGAGTGAAATACCCAGCCCCGTCATAACTTGGCATGGTGGGAATCGGGCTCTATGCTCGGTCCGGGTTATGCATGAGGCTTGTCCAGCTCTCCTCATTGTACGATTTCTCCTTCTACCATCGTCTGGTCTCTGTTCACCGTTATCTGACTACTCAACTCGACATCAAATATATTTAGCATGTACAGACATTACTGGGGCAATCAAGCCTAAAGCTTCCAACAGTCAGCGTTTCATATTGGTTGCAATTGACTACTTCACAAAATGGGTAGAAGTTGCCTCCTATACCAATGTAACCAAGCAAGTGGCTGCCCTCTTCATCAAAAATGAGATTATATGCCGTTATGGAATTCTGAGCCTAATCATTACAGATAATGGGACCAATCCGAACAATAAAACCATGAAGGAGCTATGTGAAACTTTCAAGATTGTGCATCACAACTCTTCTCCTTACCATCCGAAAATGAATGGAGCTGTTGAAGCCACAAACAAAAACATCAAGAAAATCCTGCAAAAGATGGTGAAGACTTATGAAGACTGGCATGAAATGCTACCAGTTGCCTTGCACGTATACATAACTTCAGTGCAAACTTCAACAGGGCAACCCCTTTTTCCTTAGTGTATGGGATGGATTTAGTCCTCCCTATTGAAGTAGAGATACCGTCCATGAGAGTATTGATGGAAACCAAGCTTGATAAAGCAAAATGGGTCCAAGAGATATTTGATCAGCTGAACCTCATTGATGAGAAATGCATGACTGTGATGTGCCATGGTCAGTTGTACCAAAAGCAGATTAAGAGGGCATTTAACAAGAAGGCCCGTATCCGAGAATTCAGAGAAGGAAAACTCGTACTCAAGAAACTCTTGCCAGTTCACAAAGACATGCGCGAAAAATGGACTCCTAACTATGAAGGCCCATTTTTTGTGAAGACAAGCTTCTTAGGAGGTTCATTAATTCTCATAACAATGGATGGTGAAGAGCTTGCACACCCTGTGAACTTTGATGCAGTCAGAAAATATTATGCCTAAAAATCCCGCTAAGTTGAAAACCTGGAAATGTGACTTAGGAAACAATGGGTATCCCGGTGGATCAAAACCTATGAAGGAGATCCAGGAAAAAGTTAGGGATGCAAATAAAAAATAAGAGCTCGCTAAGTTGAAAACTGGAAAGGGCGGCTTAGGCAAAAATGAGCGTCTCGGTGGATTGAAAAACCGAAAGGGAGATCCAATCAAAAGTTAGGGACAAAAGGCATTTCACTGCATCAGATGGTGTTTACCATTACAGAATAAGCAAAGCAGAAATTTAATCCAGCTGGTCTCGCCAGAAGCAAGGTTTGGGAAACCTTAGTTATTAGGGCTAGTAGTTGTCATTGGATTCAATGTATCATTTCCCTATTGCCATGTTCAATTGTAATACTCCATGGACCTTTGTCATTTGCAAGCTACCATTCTTGAATAAAATCATATTTTTCCTATCAATTCTTACCATTTATGTTTTCTCTACTTTCCCTTGTTATGCAAAATGTCATTTATTTGTTAATAATGATTTTGAAAGTGAAAAGTTTTGAATTAAAAACAGTTTTTGAAAACATAATGAAAGAACATAAAGTTGCTTTGACCTGTGGAAGGATTTAAAGGAAATCTTTGTTTCCCCAAGAAGTCTTAAGGTTGCAGAAGTACTTTTAGACCATTTCAGCAAAAATCCCCATTGAAGCATAAACTAGAAACTCTTCTGAATCGATCATTTGATCATGTGTGATTTTCGAGATTGCAGAGAATCTCGCCAGTGTCCATCATGTGATACGTGTTTATTGTTGTTAAGGATTTGCTCCCCAGTGGAGTCTTCTTTTGTTCCCCGCTGAAATTACCCTATTTTCCCCAGTAAGCTTCGTTGGCTTCATACTTCCCCAAATGAAGTGGATGTATGTTTCCCAGTGAACCTCTGGAATCTTCTGTTCCTTAGTGAATCTCTGGACTATTCTATTCCCCGGTGATTTCTTGTGACTCCTTTCTTCCCCAGCGAAGTGGATGTGTTTATCTATTCCCTTTGAGTCTCCAAACTCTGTGTATCTCCGTAGAGTTGGCTTTTGCATATCATGAGCATCCATATCATGTCATATCATGTGCATTTAGCATTAACCCAAGTCTTTGTTATTAGCTGTAGCCCCTTTGACCTCGAGTCCAGTTGATACTGACATCTTTGTTAAGATCTTTGGTCATCACCACTTCCTGTCCAAGTCCAGTTTGTCACTGGCATTTTGTTAAAACCTTGGTTATTACATGTATCCCCTTGAAGCCTAGTTGTCACTAGAATTCCTGTTTTAAAACCTAATCGTTATTGGTATTGTTAATCCGGTCGTCACCTCTCATTTTTAAAGTCTAGTTGTCACTAGCATCTTTCTTGAAAATCCAATCGTTATTGGTATCTATCATCTAGTCTTCGTCTGTCTATTCTTGAAATCCAGTTTGTTACTGACATTGTCTGTTCAACCCAATTGTTATTGGTAGTAATAGTCTGGTTGTCGCCAGTCCCTTCTCTAAAGTCTAGTTGTTACTAGCATCCCCTATGAAAATCCAATTGTTATTGGCACTCGTTGCAGAATCCAATTATTATTGATATTATTTATCTAGTTGTTACCAGTCTTCCCGTGAAGTTCAGTTGTTACTGGCACTGTTTGCAAGTCCAATTATCGTTGGTGTTTTCAAAGCATTCTTTGTTGTTTAGCTGGTTGTCACCAGTCACATTTTGAAGTCAAGTCGTCATTGGCATTCTCATCTAACTGTGTTTGGTATTGGAAGTTTGGTCATCGCCAACATCCCTTTTAAAGTCCAGTAGTTATTGGCCCTGGCCCATTAGAAGCTAGTTGTCACCTTTGCTTGCGGTCTAAGTCCAATTATTTTGGCATTTACAGAAGAGTTTGAATACCCTGTTCTTTCCCCGATGTTCCTTGAAGATCCCGTTTGATCTCTTCGTTTTAAGAAATTTCCAACACCTTGGATGTATTCTAGTAAGAAGCTCCAAAGTTTGATTTGATCTCTTGTCAGAAGATCATTTCTTTGTTTTGTTTGATCTCTCGTTAGAAGATCATTCTTCGTTTGCTTGATCACTAGTAAGAAGATCATGCTTTGTTTGCTTGATCTCTAGTCAGAAGATCATGCTTTGTTTTATTTGATCTCTTGTCAGAAGATCATTTCTTTGTTTTGTTTGATCTCTCATTAGAAGATTATTCTTTGTTCGCTTGATCTCTAGTCAGAAGGTCATTTTTTTGTTTTGTTTGATCTCTTGTTAGAAGGTCATTCTTTGATTGTTTGATCTCTTATTAGAAGGTCATTCTTTGTTGGTTGATCTCTTGTTAGAAGATCATTTCTTTGTTTGGTTTGATCCTATTGTTATAAGGATCCTGCCTTATCTTTGTTCAACCCTATTGCTATGAGGATTTTGTCTGGTTTTGCATGATTCTATTGGTATGAGGGTCCTGTTTTGTTTGATCTCTTGATAGAAGGTCATTCTTGGTTTGCTTGGTCTCTTGTCAGAAGATCATGTTTTGGTTGTTTGATCTCTTGTTAGAAGGCCATTCTTATTTGTGTTTAATCTCTTGTTAGAAGATCATTTTTCATGTTTGGTTTGATTCCCCAGTGGAGACCATCTTTTTGGTTCCATCTCTAGTGAGGATCCTTTCTTCTAGAGTGTCACCCAGTCATGTCTGAACCTGTTGATCAATCACTTTAGATATCCCCAGTGTTTTGTCATCCCTAGTAAGTTGTTACCCATTGTTGTTGACTTTACCTTTCTCCTTTCATTCTTGTCTGCATCTTGCTGTCATACCCCCAATTTTGACCACCAAGATTTCCCATCATTATGAGAATCATCACCACAATATGGATGTACTTTCATGCCTCATCAATTTCCTCAAGGATTGTTGAGCACTCACTACAATCAAGAATTAGGGTTTTAAGCCTTCTCAGAGCACTTAGACAAAGGATCAATCAAGAAATGACATGATCTTCAACTTGTCTAGCCTCTCAATCATCTATAAAGAATTAAGAGGACTCCCACATCAAGAATCAAGCACAAGTTTGCAACATTCCAAGTGGGTCGAGCCTCAAGATCGCCAATGTCACCAAATTAGGGTTTTGGTCGACCAAGGCCTCTAGATGAAAATTTTCTTCCGGGCATGAGCTAATGCTTCAAAGCATAAACCAAGATACTCCAAGGGACCTCATGGACCCAATCATCAAGTCAAATTAGCCTCAGGGGATGCATTCATCAAAAATCAGGAATTAGGGTTTCTTGACCTAATTCACCCCTAAGTTGACTTTTGAGGCAAGATATGAGCCAAGACCTCAAGACATGATTTGAGGACCCCAAATACACTATGTAATACCCCAAAATTTGCTCTCCTTCTTTGTCATCATAGCATGGCCACCTCATTAACATTACATTGCATTTAACATAGAAAAATGAAGCATGGCATCCTTCTTACCATCAGGGCATGTGATCAGGTGGAAGATGAACAATCAAAGGATCATTCAAAGCACAAAGGGTCAAATAAGTGGCCTCAAGGCAAGCCAAGGGGTCTCTCATAGCTCATACCATCTCAATTAATCATCCACAACCTCAAGGAAGTGAGATCCAATGGGAGATTGAAGCACTACATCTTTCATCATGCAAAGGGTTCAAAAATTGAAGGAAAACCCTCAAAAGAGATAGCTCATTGATCTAAAATCATCCTCAAGTGGAATATTTCATCATCCTTTAAGAGGATACACAACATACTCTGAGGAATTGGAAATTGAAGACTGCACATTTTTCTCCTAGGAGGTGGGCACCAAAACTAGGGTTTCCCATTAAATCAGGGAATCTTTGATTTTTTGGACAAAACTTGATGTCATGGTATTCTACATGTTCTTAAGTGTATGTGTATGGAGAATTGCCCCTCAATTGGTTTTGGAGGTGGTTCAATTGGAAGAAAGATAAAAAATCAGGAAATTTGGGGCCAAGTCAAATAATCAGGGGAAAAAGTCAACTCTTGAATTTTTTGAGCCCAAAATCATGAAATTCATGTTACATATGTCCAATGTACAAAATTTGATCAAGAAACTCCAAAGGAATCATGAAAAAATCAAGATGTGGAAAGTTGCCATTTTTGGATGAAGAAGGGTTACTAAAAATAGCAAGTTTTGGCCATTTTGCATCAGAGTTTGAACCAAGGCCATTCAAATTTGGAGCACCAAATGAAAAATCCACTCTGCCTCAATGAAAGATCTTGTTTTAAGCTTCAAATCCATGTGTAGAACATCTCCATTGGATAAAAATGGAGAGAGTTATAGATGATCAAAGATGAAGGAAACTTGGGCAAAATGCAAGTCAGCTTGGGCAAGTTTCAGGTCACGCGCATGTCATTTCTACAAACACCTGGTGTGCCAAATGTCCACTCATTTTTCTCATGGTTAAAGGCCTCAAATGAAAACTTTTCAACATAAAAAATGTTCCTTGTAGTGCCCTCTCCAATGTTCATGTTGGGCAAAATTTCGTCTGATCAAGTTATGATGAAGAAATAGTGGCCTCAAGTCATGGTGATTGTGCTGAAAACCCAGGTGCCAAGGTGCCAGGTCGACCGACCACATGCCACACCCTTATACCATTTCCCAATGTGGATGTTATAAGTCATTTTGCAACTTATTGCAAGCCTCCTTTCAAGTCATTTTTCATACCAAACATGTTCTACTATGATCCCTCTTTCTAATGATCACAAAGCCTCATCAAATTATTCACAATACATGGAGAATTTCCTTCTCAAACTTGCTTGTTTTCATTGGTTCCAACTGTCATAAAATCAGAAAAAAGCAAGTGTTGTTGCCACTTTCCCTCATTTGAACCAACAAATTCTTACCTGCACGTGCTGCTCATGGTCATTATACACTAAAGAGGAAGAACAAAACTTGCGAAGCAAGTTTCTCTTGCTGCTACACCAGAACAGCTCATCCTCACCATTCCTTCCACTTGCTCCTTACCATAACACTCTAAACCTCCACCTCACCATAGCACATCCATTGATAAATCGTCCCCTAACTAACTTGACTCAGTTAGTTAGGACGGACTCAGCTTAACCCACTCAACTCACTCTAACTCACTCATTTAACCATGAGTTAGCAGATTAAACTCAACATATAAGTTCCAACACTCTCCACAATTTGGGAAAAACACTTCATTCTCACTCTTTCTCTCAAACGCTCTCACATTCTCTCCATTATCTCTCTCTGATTCCACACGATTTCAACACTCTTCTTCCACTTTTCATCTGCATTATCATTGTTTGGCATTGTTGGATCAGGAGCACACTGAATCTTCATCATTCTCCAAGTGAAGCTTCATCAACATTTTGCAATTTTCTCTCTGCTCTCGAGATATCAAGCTCAAACAGCATTTATTTTGCTTAGTTTGTGAAGCTCCAAGGAAGAAGAAGAAGATAGGATCTCTGGTATTCTGGTAGATCCAAAGTTCATCACATTTCAGGTTCCCTTCTTCAACTTTGTTTTATTGAATCTAGCTCGTTTTTGTGGTGTTTGTGGCCTAGTAGAGGTCGTGTGCGTCCTGGCTAGTTGATAGGCTTCTTAGAGGCATAGTTTCAAACCTAGGGCTTAATTTGATTGACTCTGTTCTTGCTGTGCGTATGTGTTTTGTGGCTTTCATGGGCATATTCATGATGTACGTGAGCTCAGCATCGTTTTGATATACGTTTTGTGCATTTTGGTGAGGTTCGAAGGTTGCAGGTGGTGGCTGTTGGCCGGAGAAGGTGACCGGAGGTCCCCTCCGGCCGGTGACTGTTATTGACTAGGGTTTATGCACGTTTTAATCTTGTCCATTCATTTTCCATGATCGTGTGGTCCAAAAGTTGACAGCACATTAAAATCCATGTGCTCCTCACGTGCATTTTTCTGATTTCACTTAAGCATTTTGTGGTGTGGTGCATTGTATGTTGTGTGGTCATTCACATGTGCGCGTTGATTTGTTTTACTTTGACTTTCGCTTGACTATGACTTAATCTGATGGCTTGGATTGTGTTGACTGATGTTGACTGAAGGTGCATTGTTGTTAATATGTTATGCGCGTAATTGGACCTAAGCCAGATTGATATTCACACCTCCTCTTTTTAAAGCCCAATAATGTTGAACTGAATAGTTACTAGGCATACACCCCTTCCCTCATTTCACTGCATTTTATTTTTTTCATTTTTCTACACGTTTTCTTTTTAATTTTTAAAAATATCAAACATCATCATAAAATTCCACAAAAATTCATGTGTATTCTTAAAACATTTAGGAAATTTTTCATGATTTTATTTTCTGATTTTATGACCTTTTTACCCCTGGTCCATAATTTTCTTTGAATTTCCATTTAGATGCATTCTAAGCATGATACATGAATTTGTTTAATTTTGTTCTTGCTCATTACCAACTGTTTTGACATGATTCTTTTTGCATTGAGTCATTATCATCTTGAGGTATGTTAGAGGATTTTTGTTTGATTTTTTAGGTCACTTTATTACATGTCTTGATGCCTATATTTGTACCACTTTGCATGATGTTTCAATTTGACCTAATTGCTTTGTTTGAAGTCATTTTGCTTTGAATTTTGATATGCTATTTTGATATGTGATTCATCTCTGATTAGTGAACTCCAATACCATGTTTTCATAATTCTCATGAGGACATTTGATTTTTGCTTGATGCATTTCATTTAAAGCATTATGACATGTTATATCATTGTAATCTTTAGTGCATGTTTACATGAATTCTTTTGTGCACATTTGTATGGGCATTTGCATATGTTATGAGCCATTCATATGATATTATAGGTCTTTGATACACATTATAGGTCATCTTTACATGTTCATTTCAATTTGTACTTTGTGCATCATTAACATGTATTGTTTGCACTTTCTTTTTGAACTTTCATTTCAATTCTTCTTATATTACTTCTTGAATGTCTTGAAGTTGATTCATAAATACTTTTGAGATGTTTATAAACCATTTTCCATTTAGTTTCAATTCTGGTTGTTGATTTACATGTTCCATTTATGCATGTCCTCTTCATTTCTTTCCATCTTTCATCTATCCCTTCTTCTTGTAACATGTTTAAATGCTAATGGATGATGATTATTGCTTATTCACTTGCACTTGCATGATGATATTCACTTGTTGTCCATATGATGCCCATTCTGGTTGTGGTTCTAGGATTTGTTTTCTCATTTAATTCTTTTGAGTTTTATGATGCATTACATGTTCTTTTACTTCTTATACTTCTTATACATGTTTACTAACCATGTAGGGGCTTTGGTAAGTTTCAATTGAGTGTGGATAAGGAATCCACATTCAACTTCTATCCTTTCTCTTTTACAATTCCATTTTGTGTTTTGCTAAGCACTTATGTGCTTTCTTTTAATAACTCATCACTTTCCCCTTGTGAATTACAATTCATCTTCTACTTTAGAAGTGAATTGTTTAATTCATTCTTTCTTTAGACTTTAGGTTGAAACCTCACAAACCTTAGGATCACTCCCTTAACTAATCAATTAGGATTGAGTCTTAGTCCATATAGATTTTTACCTTTATCCTCCCTTGAGTCTCTTTTCTCATCTCACAGAAAATTCAAAACATATAATAAAGGTAGGCATTTGTTGCCTTTAGGCCTTTCATATAAAGAAAAGATTATAAGGGGTCTTCTCTTGTAATCTTAGAATGTGTAGCATATAGCCCATCTTGGGTCAATGTGTTAAACATTTGATCTTGTATGAGGGACTTAAAGGCAATACTTGTTGAAGGTGCAAATAATAAAAAACACTTCTTCATTTCTTAATTAACAAAAACACTTAATAAACACAAGTATGCTAGTGTGTTTGAACCTTGATAATTGGAACTAAGTGTGAGGGTCTTCTTCACTCTTAGTGTGCTTTCTTACCCATTCCATCTTGGAATGTGAGAAGGTACACATTCCAATGACTAAGAGTCAGATACACTATCATATGCAAACAAATGAAAAAACTCTTAAAAGACAAAAACAAACAATAACGTCTTTCCTTCGGGAATTCTTTTCTCATCTCATTCATTCTCAACGCACGAACGCGCTTCTACTCGTTCTCTTGCAAGATGGTAACACCCTCGGACCAGCGAGCCTGCAACACCTGAGCTAGAACGTAAGCCGTTCTCTAAAAAACACAAACAATCCATCCCTATTGAGGGGAACTACGTCGCTCTGATTCTCATGCTCCCGATGAGATACGTAGGCAGTGGGGTAGGGCCCATGCGAGCACTTCTTTTATTTTCCCTACATTTTTTTCCCGTTCCTTTTCTTTTCTTTCTCCTTTCTTTCTTTCAGTTCCTTTTCCAGTATCCTTTCTTTACACCCTTTGATCGAAACAGCAAGCGTGGATCCCATCGGGTACGATGGACGCGTGGGGGTGCTAATACCTTCCTCTCGCGTAACCGACTCCCGAACCCATTTCTCTTGGTCGCGAGACCATGCTCTTTCCCTTCCTTCAGGTTTATGCGGTGTTTCCTTTCCCTCTCTTGGGATGAATACACATTGCTGGCGACTCTGTTCGGTGCCACTTTCGCGTTTGTACTTGGATGAAAATCCCGGGAGCGACAGCTGGCGACTCTGCTGGGGACTTAACCCAGAATCTCTGGTTTCCTTAGCGAGTCAATCCTAGCGCTTGTCTGCTTTTCTTTCATTGGGTGTTTACTGTTGTGCTGTATTTACTGTTTTATTGTATGGTTACTTACTGCTTTACTGTACATTACTGTATTTACCGCATTTTAGCATTTTTATTTCACATGATATATTATGCTATACTGGACTGTGTTGTTTTCTGTTTGGCGGGATGGGTGTTCTGAGAGATAAGCCCACTACCAAGGCTTGAGTACACACGTAGGTATTAGAGTGGATAGTCATGACGCTTGCGTGGTGGTGACCACGTATTGTTGTTCATGAGACCCACAACCAGACGAGGTTCTATCAGGAGCTTTCTGCTACTGCATGTTATGCAGGCCAGTGGTTATTCTCTTGAGGAACTGTCGACTCTGGTGACCATTCCCGAGGACTCAGTTGCGGCACTCCTCCCGAGATGTGACAGTGGCAGACCACATTCCGTGGCAAACCCATTGCACATTCTCGATCCGAGGACCCAATGCTGGGAACTTGCTATAGGACATCCCTTTTTGAAAGAGAATCAGCGGAGGCACTCCTCGATTGGCGATAGTACTGTACCCTGAGGGATGAATGTACTATTGCTTCTCGACCTCAGTGCCAGAAGCTGAGGACCTTTTTGTTTTGGAGAATCAGTTGAGGCCTCCTCGATCGATGATGATGCCAAACCAGAAATGGTGAACGTATCATCATTTCTCGACCTGAGAGCCCGGGATACTGAACATCCTAGTACCCACATGTGAGAAGGGTGGGTTGTTTACAGGTTTGCAGGTAACCATGACCTCCTACATACCCGGTTTTCTATCATCATTGCACAAAAAGGAAGTTTCATCCTATTGTATGCAGATGGTTCTTATCTATGGTTCTATATTAGTCTCAGAGCTACACTGACACCGTTCACAGTTCAGCACAGACACCTGATTACCTGATCACATTGCCCTTTGCATTGCATTATCATATCCTAACATACATGTTTATTCATTTCCAGGTGCATATATTACCCTTGATTCTAGTCATCAGGTCCCTGCAAAGATGAACACTAAAGAGAGGAAGAATATCATCAGCTATAAGTTCCTTACGCCTACTTTGGGCCCTATTGTTATGTTGAAGGGAATGGCGAGTCCTGCAGTACGAGAAGCTTTTGAAGAGAAATATGGGTGGATTTTATCTATGGTCCGTAATGTCAGTGATTATGAAGCCAGAGGTCTCCATACGTTGATGCAGTTCTATGATCCGCCTCTGAGGTGTTTTGTATTTCCAGACTATGTGTTGGTTCCTACCCTGGAGGAGTATTCCAACATGTTGGGGATTGCTATCAAGGAGGAGCCCCCTTTCTTTGGATCGGTGGGGGATCTTGACTTTGGGAAGTTGGCTGGTGCTCTTTATTTGAGCAAATCAGAGTTAAGTGACAATGTCTCCAACAAAGGAAAGATTCGTGGTTACAAGTTGGAATATCTGATTAAGAAGGCCCAGGAAGCAGCTAAAGGCGAGAATTGGCTTGTTTTTAATGCTTTGCTAGCCCTTTGTATATACGGCATAGTGTTGTTTCCCAACGAGCCGGATTTCATTGATACGGACGCTATACGAATATTCATGATGAAGAACCCGGTGCCAACGCTACTGGGAGATCTTCACTACTCATTGTACAACCGAAACGAAAAGAAAAGAGGAGGGATAATTCGTTGTTGTGCACCCTTGTTCTATAAGTGGTTTGCGGGCCGTTTACCACAATCAGGGGCTTTTGTGGACTCCAAAGATTCTCTAGAGTGGAAACAGCGTTTAATGGGATTGGTGGCCAAGGACATCGTATGGGTAGATCATGGGCTGATTGGCAAGAATATTATCCATAGCTGTGGTAAGTTCCCTAACGTTCCACTGATAGGAAGAATGGGTGGGATTAACTACAATCCTTCTTTGGCCATTCGACAATTTGGGTATGCCCTGACAGGTCCGCCTATTAAGAGAGATGTGGAGGAGTCCCTCTATTTTCATACATCAGATGGATGGGAAGCAGCACAGAAAGCTTCTGAAAGCTGGGGTAGCATACTGAAAAAGGGGAAAGTTACTCTAGGAAAGCCTAACAACCGGGTTTATCCAGCATATGAAGAGTGGGTGAAGAAAAGAGTTGAAGATTTTCTCTTGCCTTTTGGTAAGGCACCCCTTTTGTATCCGGAGAATGAGAAAGCGAAAAGCACTGCTACTGTGGAAGAAGTTGACAAGTTGCAAGCCTTGGTGAAAAAGCTCCAAGGAGAGAATTCTGAGTTGAGTAGCCATCTTCAGAATGCTCTACATGCCAACAAAGAGCTGGAGCGGAAAGCCCAAGATGCTGAACAAATCCTAACTGCAAAAGAAAAAGACTTTGCTGGAAGAGCCCAACATTTCCGGAAGATTAGTAAAGGTGCTGATGATGCTACTCAAGCCCACAAGCAAACCAAACAGGCGTTAGCACAGACCAAAGAAAAGTTAACAAAGTTTCAGCACGCTTGGGACGAAGTTAGGATAGAGAATGCTGAATTACAGGAACAGTTGCAGATTAAGGACGAAGAGCTTGAAAAGGCGCATGAGCAGAGGAGAAAGTATCGGGAAAGCCTCGGTAAGAGTCAAGAACAGCTAGAAGAAGCTAGAGGTGAGCTGAGGAATACCAAGAAAGAGCTTGAAGAAGTCATGATAGAAAGGGAGATACTCAAGACGCAAGCCGGCATAAAGAGACACAAAGGAGTGTGTGATGACGAGGCTCTGATGCTGCATTTGGGTTCTTTAACTGAAGCTCTTGAGAAAAGGGATGTCTTGATCAAAGAAATGATTGAAAAGCCGAATCACCAGCGTACCCGTATACTTTTTGAGGAGATCAAATACTCAAGTGATAAGCTGAAGGGTGTGGAATTGTCAGACTGATGTTCTTTTCCTTATATTTTGTTATTAATGGTTACCATCAGGCTTGTTGATGGATCCATTTTTTCCTTGTATTGCATTTGCGGTTGAACCTTTCTTAAATGTACTTGAATACTTTGTTGAATGAGTATGAGCAGTTTTATTCAGAATTACGCTTTATCAGATGGCTGCACTCAAGCACATGACCACGACACGTCTCTTTATATCACAATTTCTGGTCTTCAGATTTCTGTGGTTGGATTGGAATCAGGGTATAAAGCACCTCGGAAATGACAAACATGGCATTGCATGGCATTGCATATCATTTTGCATTTTTTTGTTACTTGCTTTTCAGGTACTCGTTGCGGGGTCTCTAACCTTTATTTGGTTTCAGGCAGTATAGCGGAGAGTCATATTCACCGATATTCGACGCGAAGGAATCAAGTAAGAATCATGGATCAAGTGCAAAGTGATTTGGCGGAAATGAGGGTGCGTATGGACCAATTCATGACCCTCATGACTGGCATGGCGCAAAATCAGGAGAGATTGAGGCTTCTGGTAGAGCGTCCAGATAATGGGCCCGAAGGTGATCATCATGACAATTCACAGGGACATGGCATTCCTCCTCCCGGTGGCAACCCTCCTCCTGGTGGTAACAATCGGGGTAATGGAAATGGTAGGCATGCTGGTGTTACTCTTGAAGATACTCTGGAAGACCAATTTACTCTGCTGGATGCTGATGTGGGTAATCAAGGTGATCGAATGTATGATGAGTTAGCAGAGAAGATCAGGGCCATAGAATGCAAGAACTCTATGGGTATTGATGTTACCAGCTTGGGGCTGGTCTCAGGAGTCAGAATTCCCCCTAAATTCAAACCTCCCACTTTTGATAAGTATCACGGCAATGCGTGTCCCCAAACGCATCTTCAAGCTTACTTTGGGAAGATTTCAGCCCATACGGATGACGAGAAGCTATGGATGCACTATTTTCAGGACAGTCTGGCTGGGGCGTCCTTGACCTGGTACATGAAGTTGAATAGAGCTGCTGTGAAGAATTGGAAAGATCTGGCAGAAGCGTTCCTGAAGCAATACCAATATAATATTGACATGGCGCCCAACCGCACCCAATTGCAGGGATTGTCCCAGAATGCCAAGGAGAGTTTCAAAGAATATGCACAGAGGTGGAGGGAAATGGCTGCCCAGGTCCAACCTCCCTTGTCAGACAGAGAAATGGCAGATATGTTCATGGGCACCTTGCAAGGGGCCTATCTTGACAGATTAGCTGCTTGTCCGTCGACTGGATTTGCTGATATTGTGATTGCGGGAGAAAGAATAGAAAGTCTGTTAAAGCTTGGAAAGATCCAGGATGTGAGTGGGGCTGGCTCTTCGGGGACGAAGAAACCGTTTGCTAGTAACCAGAAAAGAAGAGAAGGTGATACGAATGCTGTGTTTAGAGGACGAGGCAGAGGGCGTTCTCGAGCTTATTATCAGGTAGATGCTGTAACAATCCCCACACCGTCTGTTCAGAAACAACAATCCCAACAACAAGTTCAACAGCAACAACCTTTTTTCCAGCAAAGGTCTAGACAGAGGGATCGTAAGATGGATCCTATCCCTATGACCTATGCCGCGCTGTTGCCCCGGCTACTCGAGTTAAAGTTGGTAGAACTCCGTACTATGAAAGCTCCGGTTGCTGGAAACCTGCCACCTAACTTCGATGCTAATGCTCGTTGTGAGTTCCACTCAGGTGCTCAGGGGCACTCCATTGAAAAATGCTGGGCTTTCCATCATAAAGTACAAGATTTGATTGATGCTAAAGCCATCAATTTCTCTCCCGCTCCTAATATTACTCAGTATCCCATGCCTGATCATAGTGCAGCAAATGTGTACGCTATTGAAGATGGGAGGAGATTGAATTTGGTGTTAGACGTTCATCAAGTGAAAACTTCTTTGTTGGTTGTAAAAGATCGTTTATTGAAGGGACAGGTGTTCCCGGGCTGTAATCAAGATTGCTCTGAGTGTATGAATCAGGAGAACGGCTGTGATAAGTTGAAGATGGGTTTACAGAATCTGATCGATGAAGGATGTCTACAGTTCGACAGAGTTGCGAAAGACACTGATGAGATATCAACCGTGACCATCTATTACACTCCCGCTGAGATTCAAATGCCGGTCAATGCAGTTCCCGTGGCGAGTGTTGCGCCAGAAAGGCCCAGTCCTGTCACTATCACGGTGCCAGGACCAATTCCGTTCACATCTACGAAAGCTATCCCATGGCACTATGGGGCAGATGTATATTACGAAGGTAAAAAGCAGGAAGTTGAATCATCAATCAGCCCAAATATTGATAATGTAGGGGGTGTAGGGGGCTTTACAAGGAGTGGAAGGTTGTTCGCTCCCCAAACCTTGAGAAGTGATAAAGAGGCAGAAGCTGCAGCAAAGGCTAAGGGTAAACAGGTGGTTGAAAGTGCGCCTACACCTGAAGCAGAGACAAAGATTACTTTTGATAAGGAAATGGAAGAATTTATGAAGATAATCAAGAAAAGCGATTATAAGATTGTGGACCAACTGAATCAGACCCCTTCAAAGATTTCAATTTTGTCACTATTGATGTGCTCTGATGCGCACCGGCAGGCGTTGTTGAAAGTGTTGAAGAGTGCGTACGTGCCACAAGAAATTACTGTTAATCAGCTCGAGGGCGTAATCTCCAATGTTAATGTTAGCCATGGCTTGGGCTTTACAAGTAGAGATTTGACGGTTGAAGGAAGAAACCATAATAAGGCTTTGCATATCACGATGGAGTGTAAGGGCGCAGTGTTATCTCATGTACTGGTAGACACTGGTTCATCACTTAATGTCTTGCCCAAGAAGGCATTGATGAAGCTGGAAGTTGATGGTTTGATCTTAAGGCCTAGTGAATTGGTGGTCAGAGCATTCGATGGAACTAGACGATTTGTGTTTGGTGAGGTGGAATTGCCCGTACAAATTGGACCACAGGTATTCAAATCCACGTTCCATGTAATGGACATACAACCTGCATATAGCTGCCTATTGGGGCGCCCTTGGATTCACGGAGCCGGGGCTGTTACTTCTACTCTACATCAAAAGCTGAAGTATGAGTTTGAAGGGCAGGTTGTGACAGTGTGTGGGGAGGAAGACATCTTTGTGAGTCACTTGTCCACGTTCAAGTACATTGAAATGGATGGGGAAATTCATGAGATGCTGTGCCAATCATTTGAAGCAGTCAATATTGACGATGCACCTGAGTCTTCTTCTGTACCAGTTGGGGCTGGTACCTCCATTTCATCTTACAAACAAGCTGTCGAAGTCGTCAGGGCAGGCAACGCCCAAGGCTGGGGCAGGTTGATAGAGACCCTAATGAAGGAAGACAAATTTGGTATTGGTTATCATCCCTCTACAACTTCAGATGCGGGGAGCAGGGGACCCATTACTTTCAATAGTGGGGGAATTATCTGCACGGACCAGTCTTGTGCAGCCACAGAGGATAGTGTTGACAGTGATTGTGACCTGGACAACTGGGTACGCCCTCATGTTCCGGGACAACAAGTGCAAAACTGGTCCGTTGAAGAAGTCATCCGGGTTACTCTTCAGACAGAGTAATTTTTCTTTGTTTTTTTTCTAACCATAATGCATGTCAAAATCTTGCGCTCTGTCCAAGGCGTATAGATTCATTTGTAGGGCCACCATGGTTGCATTTGCAATGTTTAATCATTAATAAAGGACGTTTTGCAATCAAATTTTGTTCTCTGTCTTTCAGTTTTTATTTTTGCACAAAAAATATAAAATGGCAATGTTTCATTTTCTTTTGTTTTGCTTAAAAATAAATTCTAAAATAAGGCATGAACCCGTTCATGCAGACTTGATCCTCCGGATACCACTGATAACAATTTTGATATGGCCATGTATGACTTTGACAATCCGACTTATCAAGCCGAAGAAGGGGATGAGAAAGATTGTGAACTTTCTGAAGAACTGGCCAGATTGTTGAAACAAGAGGAAAGGGTCATCCAGCCTCATCAGGAGACTGTAGACATCATCAATATTGGTACCAATGACGCCAAAAAAGAGATCAGGATTGGCGCCAGCTTGCAAGCAGATGTGAAGCAAACTTTGACGGAAATGTTGCGCGAGTATGTTGACGTCTTCGCCTGGTCGTATCAAGACATGCCGGGGTTGGATACGGATATTGTCGTGCACAGGCTACCATTGAGAGAAGAATGTCCGCCAGTCAAGCAGAAACTTCGTCGGACTCACCCCGACATGGCTTTAAAGATTAAGGAGGAAGTCCAGAAGCAGTGGGACGCTGGTTTTCTTGCTGTGACAAAGTATCCTCCATGGGTAGCCAACATCGTGCCAGTACCGAAGAAAGATGGAAAAGTGAGAATGTGTGTGGATTATCGAGATCTTAATAAAGCTAGCCCGAAAGATGATTTTCCACTACCTCATATTGATGTGCTGGTCGATAATACAGCTCAGTTCTCAGTGTTCTCATTTATGGACGGTTTCTCCGGGTACAACCAGATCAAGATGGCACCTGAAGATATGGAGAAAACCACGTTCATTACTCCGTGGGGTACATATTGTTATAAAGTAATGCCTTTTGGGTTGAAAAATGCAGGGGCAACGTACCAGCGGGCGATGGTGACATTGTTTCATGACTTGATTCATAAGGAGATCGAATGTTATGTAGATGATATGATTGCCAAGTCGAGAACAGAAGAGGAACATCTGGTTAACCTGAAAAAGCTGTTTGAAAGGTTGAGAAAGTTCTGTCTGAGATTAAATCCAAACAAGTGCACGTTTGGGGTGCGTTCTGGAAAGTTGCTAGGTTTCATTGTGAGCGAAAGAGGAATCGAGGTTGATCCTGCCAAGGTGAAAGCAATACAAGAAATGCCTGAACCGAGAACAGAAAGAGAGGTTCGTGGTTTCTTGGGTAGATTGAACTACATTGCGAGGTTCATATCTCACCTAACAGCCACGTGTGAACCAATATTTAAATTGTTGAGGAAAGATCAAACGGTCAGGTGGAATGACGATTGCCAATTGGCATTCGATAAGATAAAAGAATACTTGCAGGAACCTCCGATTCTAATGCCTCCAGTTGAAGGGAGACCGCTGATAATGTATCTGACAGTGCTTGAAGGTTCCATGGGTTGTGTTCTCGGTCAACATGACGAGACAGGTAGGAAGGAGCATGCTATTTACTACCTGAGCAAAAAGTTCAATGATTGTGAGTCCCGATACTCAATGCTTGAAAAGACATGCTGTGCGCTTGCATGGGCCGCTAAGCGATTGAGGCAATATATGGTTAGGCACACGACCTTGTTGATTTCAAAAATGGATCCTATCAAGTACATTTTCGAGAAACCAGCATTGACAGGCAGAGTTGCACGGTGGCAAATGGTCTTGACAGAGTATGACATTCAGTACACTTCACAAAAGGCCATCAAAGGAAGTATCTTGTCCGACTATCTTGCGCAACAGCCGATTGATGATTACCAACCCATGAAATTTGACTTCCCTGATGAAGACATCATGTTTCTCAAAGCTAAAGACTGTGAGGAACCACTTCCGGAGGAGGGGCCAGACCCTGAATCCAAATGGAGTCTGATGTTTGATGGGGCTGTCAATATGAATGGGTGCGGAGTTGGAGCAGTTCTTATCACGCCGGAAGGTGTTCATATGCCTTTCACTGCACGAATAACTTTCGGATGCACCAACAATGAAGCAGAGTACGAAGCTTGTATAATGGGGATCGAGGAGGCGATTAATCTACGGATTAAGACCCTTGATATATTTGGTGATTCAGCCTTGGTAATCAATCAAGTGAAAGGGAGTTGGTACACGCACCAAGCAAATCTAGTGCCATATAGAGATTATACGAGGAGATTGCTGACATTTTTCACAACAGTGAAACTGTACCACATTCCTCGAGATGAGAATAGGTTCGCTGATGCCTTGGCCACTTTGTCTTCCATGATCAAAGTGCAAGGATGGAACCATGTACCTAAGATTGAGGTATCCCGCCTTGACAGACCAGCATTTGTGTTTGCGGTCGATGCAACGTCTGATGACAAGCCATGGTTTCATGACATTAAGTGTTTCTTGAAAAGTCAAGAGTACCCGTCTGGGGCATCGTCCAAAGACAGGAAGACGTTGAGAAGGTTAGCTGGTAGTTTCTTCCTGAACAAAGATGGCGTGCTGTATAAAAGAAATTTTGACACGGTCCTGCTTAGATGTGTGGATAGACATGAAGCAGACTTGTTGATGATTGAAGTGCACGAAGGCTCTTTCGGTACCCATGCCGGAGGGCAGGCAATGGCTAAAAAGTTGTTAAGGTCGGGATATTATTGGTTGACTATGGAGTCAGATTGTTGCAAATATGCCCGCAAATGCCATAAATGCCAGATCTATGCAGACAAGGTGCATGTGCCTCCAAATCCGTTGAGTATCATGTCGTCGCCTTGGCCGTTTGCCATGTGGGGCATTGATATGATTGGAAAGATTGAGCCTACAGCTTCCAATGGTCATCGTTTCATCTTGGTGGCAATTGATTACTTCACCAAATGGGTTGAAGCCGCATCCTATGCCAATGTTACAAAGCAAGTGGTCGCTCGTTTCTTAAAACGGGATATCATTTGCCGATATGGAGTTCCCGAAAGAATCATTACTGATAATGGTTCTAATTTGAATAATAAGATGATGGCTGAGTTATGCCGGGACTTCAAAATCGAACATCACAATTCTTCTCCGTACCGCCCAAAGATGAATGGCGCGGTCGAAGCGGCCAACAAAAATATCAAGAAGATTGTGCAGAAGATGGTTGTCACGTACAAAGATTGGCATGAGATGTTACCATTTGCTTTGCATGGGTATCGAACGTCGGTACGCACGTCCACTGGGGCAACCCCATTCTCACTCGTATATGGTATGGAGGCAGTGCTACCGGTTGAAGTAGAGATTCCGTCCCTCAGAGTCATGATGGATGTTAAGCTAGATGAGGCTGAATGGGTACGAGCCAGATTTGATCAGTTGAGCCTTATTGAGGAAAAGCGATTGGCGGCTGTATGCCATGGGCAACTATATCAGCGCAGAATGAAACAGGCATTTGACCAGAAGGTGCATCCTCGGGTTTATAAAGTCGGAGATGTGGTACTCAAAAGGATCCTTCCTCCCAATACAGATCACAGGGGCAAATGGACTCCTAATTATGAAGGTCCGTTCGTGGTTAAAAAGGTCTTTTCGGGCGGAGCTTTATTGCTTACAACCATGGATGGCGAAGACTTTTCATCCCCTGTCAACTCGGACGTAGTCAAAAAATACTTCGCATGAATAGACCCGCTGGATAATAAGAATAAAAAATCCAGGCAAAAAAGGGCATCCCGGCGAACCAAAAACAGAATGAGGTTCGGGCAAAAATTAGGGATATAATTGAAAAAATTGTACACCCGGTAAGTTGAAAACCCGAAAGGGCAACTTAGGCAAAAAAGGGTATCCTGGTGGATTGAAAACCTGAAAGGGCGGTCCACGCAAAAGAGGGATTTAAGCGAATGACTACAGTCTGAGTTATCTGTACCCATTACCGTTTGAACAACTGACGTTCTGAAGGATAGGAATCGGTCCGATCATTCCTCAGAAGGCAAGGTCGGGGAGTTTTGAAGACATACTGGTCATAACAGGATGGAAACTCAGGGGAATTCCGTTTTCACATTGCCATTAGGATAGTTTCTTTTCTCAATTTTCAGCGATCACCTCTTTCCAGGGATTGCTTCCAGATGTAATTGCCTATTCTGGGCTCTCAGTCAATAAATTGAATTTCAGTAAAAAGCTTTCTATTTTTGTTTTATTGCTTTGTTTGCAAAAACGTCCTAATTTTTGATAAAACATTGCATTTGAAAACATGGCAGCCTTGCAATAACATGCGCAAAAAAAAAACATTTGAAATTACTTCGAATGTTGAATACTCCTGGATGGTGGATTCTAGCCACGCAATATTCGGGGCATGTGGGCATATTCTTTTGTTGCAGGTAGCAGGTGCAGATGATTTTAAGCACAAGACCGGTAATCAATCACCCCACGCAAAAGACTGGGGCAATTACGGGTAAGGAGATCGGCGTTCATCGTTCGTTCGACGATTGTTCATAACGGTTCGATATCAGTGAATTAAGTTTGACTGGGTACCGTTGTATCTTATTAAGTCGATTCTCTCATACAGTACTTCCAACAGCTACAAGCTTTTCTATGTTGATAACGGTCACAGGTTCCCCAAAAGAGTGGTCTCGTCGACACCGAAACTGATGGTCATTATCCCCAGCGAAGTCACAAGAGTTTGAAGAGGCTAAATCTTCTGTAAAATCCTCTTATGACATCCTCTTCGGGGACGAATTGTTGGTTTGTCCAAGCATGGGGCATGTTTGTTTCCCCAGCATGAAGTGTTGATCATCCCCAGTAGAGTTTGAGGACAGTTGGTCTTCTGTAAAATCCTCTCAAAAGGCATTCCCCAACACGAGACGCTTTAAAGCAGTTTTCTCCAGCAGAGTTTGTTATAAACTCGTCATCCCCAACGGAATTGTCTAAAGGAAAGCTCGCCTAACATGGGGCATTGTAGTACTTATCCTAAGCTCGACAGTCATATTCTTCAGCAGACTACTGTGGATTTGCTTTGGGTTTCCCCAACAGATCTCTAAGGACTCTTTCTAGCAAGTTGCAGTGGAATGTTCTAACCAGGATTTGCATATCCCTGGCAGAGTAGCCATGATCCCCAACAAGATTGTGTCTCTGGTAATGATTCCCCACAGAGGTCAGCATCGAATCTTGTCAGCAATTCCCAGCTGAGTTGTTGTTCTTCCCGCAGAGGTTTATCAGATCGACAGAATCTATTCCTCAACAAGGAGGGTACAGCCTTTCCCCAGCTGAGTTATAAGGTTGATAATCCCTATAAAGGATCTTGGGTTGAATAAATCCCCAAGCAGAGTTTTTATGACTTCTCTCCCCTAGCAAGACGCCGTGCAAAGAAATTCTCATCCCCAGCGGAATCGCTGTGACCAGAATTCATTCCCCCAGCAGATGAAGTGATTACTGGCAGATTTATTATTCTTCAAGTCCAATTTATTTTTGGCAAGCTTGGCAATTCGAAGCAGACGGATTGTTCGTTCATTCTCCAGTGGAGAGGTTATCCTTTCAGGAGTCTCCAAAGTCGAATCATTGGTCATTGCTCCTCAGCAGAGTCAGCAGAGATGTCTGACACAGATGCAGAGAGTAATACAATTTTGCATATTCTAAAAGTCCAACAGTGGATTGGCAAAAGTCCGTCTTCGGGTGGCAAAAGTCCAACAGTGGATTGGCAAAAGTCCGTCTTCGGGTGGCAAAAGTCCAACAGTGGATTGGCAAAAGTCCGTCTTCGGGTGGCAAAAGTCCAACAGTGGATTGGCAAAAGTCCGTCTTCGGGTGGCAAAAGTCCAACAGTGGATTGGCAAAAGTCCGTCTTCGGGTGGCAAAAGTCCAACAGTGGATTGGCAAAAGTCCGTCTTCGGGTGGCAAAAGTCCAACAGTGGATTGGCAAAAGTCCGTCTTCGGGTGGCAAAAGTCCAACAGTGGATTGGCAAAAGTCCGTCTTCGGGTGGCAAAAGTCCAACAGTGGATTGGCAAAAGTCCATCTTCGGGTGGCAAAGCAGCTAAAAGTCCAACAGTGGATTGGCAAAAGTCCGTCTTCGGGTGGCAAAAGTCCAACAGTGGATTGGCAAAAGTCCGTCTTCGGGTGGCAAAAGTCCAACAGTGGATTGGCGAAAGGTCCATCTAAGGGTGGCATATTCTAAAAGTCCAACAGTGGATTGGCAAAAGTCCGTCTTCGGGTGGCAAAAGTCCAACCGTGGATTGGAAAAAGTCCATCTTCGGGTGGCACGAAGCTGCAAAGTCCACCAGTAGTGTGGCAGGCCAGTAGTCGTCTGGAGTTGCATAAAAGACATTATCAAAGTCCACCAGTAGTGTGGCAGGCCAGTAGTCGTCTGGAGTTGCATAAAAGACATTATTAAAGTCCACCAGCAGCGTGGCGAGCCAGTAGTCGTCTGGCGTCGTTCAAAAGACATTATCAAAGTCCACCAGTAGTGTGGCAAGCCAGTAGTCGTCTGGAATTGCATAAAAGACATTATTAAAGTCCACCAGTAGTGTGGCAGGCCAGTAGTCGTCTGGAGTTGCATAAAAGACATTATTAAAGTCCACCAGCAGCGTGGCAAGCCAGTAGTCGTTTGGCATCGTTCAAAAGACAGATCTCTCCGACGTTTCGTCGAAGATTCAATCCAGAAGTCTCGTTGGGTTTATATCCCTTTTCTTCTTCACCATCCAGAGCAAATTTTTGATTATATTTGGTATTCAATCACTGTATACCTTGAAAGTCCGAAAGCAATTGCTTTCAGGCATTCAGGTCTACAGCGCTTGAATAGGGGCAGCTGTAATACCCCAAAATTTGCTCTCCTTCTTTGTCATCATAGCATGGCCACCTCATTAACATTACATTGCATTTAACATAGAAAAATGAAGCATGGCATCCTTCTTACCATCAGGGCATGTGATCAGGTGGAAGATGAACAATCAAAGGATCATTCAAAGCACAAAGGGTCAAATAAGTGGCCTCAAGGCAAGCCAAGGGGTCTCTCATAGCTCATACCATCTCAATTAATCATCCACAACCTCAAGGAAGTGAGATCCAATGGGAGATTGAAGCACTACATCTTTCATCATGCAAAGGGTTCAAAAATTGAAGGAAAACCCTCAAAAGAGATAGCTCATTGATCTAAAATCATCCTCAAGTGGAATATTTCATCATCCTTTAAGAGGATACACAACATACTCTGAGGAATTGGAAATTGAAGACTGCACATTTTTCTCCTAGGAGGTGGGCACCAAAACTAGGGTTTCCCATTAAATCAGGGAATCTTTGATTTTTTGGACAAAACTTGATGTCATGGTATTCTACATGTTCTTAAGTGTATGTGTATGGAGAATTGCCCCTCAATTGGTTTTGGAGGTGGTTCAATTGGAAGAAAGATAAAAAATCAGGAAATTTGGGGCCAAGTCAAATAATCAGGGGAAAAAGTCAACTCTTGAATTTTTTGAGCCCAAAATCATGAAATTCATGTTACATATGTCCAATGTACAAAATTTGATCAAGAAACTCCAAAGGAATCATGAAAAAATCAAGATGTGGAAAGTTGCCATTTTTGGATGAAGAAGGGTTACTAAAAATAGCAAGTTTTGGCCATTTTGCATCAGAGTTTGAACCAAGGCCATTCAAATTTGGAGCACCAAATGAAAAATCCACTCTGCCTCAATGAAAGATCTTGTTTTAAGCTTCAAATCCATGTGTAGAACATCTCCATTGGATAAAAATGGAGAGAGTTATAGATGATCAAAGATGAAGGAAACTTGGGCAAAATGCAAGTCAGCTTGGGCAAGTTTCAGGTCACGCGCATGTCATTTCTACAAACACCTGGTGTGCCAAATGTCCACTCATTTTTCTCATGGTTAAAGGCCTCAAATGAAAACTTTTCAACATAAAAAATGTTCCTTGTAGTGCCCTCTCCAATGTTCATGTTGGGCAAAATTTCGTCTGATCAAGTTATGATGAAGAAATAGTGGCCTCAAGTCATGGTGATTGTGCTGAAAACCCAGGTGCCAAGGTGCCAGGTCGACCGACCACATGCCACACCCTTATACCATTTCCCAATGTGGATGTTATAAGTCATTTTGCAACTTATTGCAAGCCTCCTTTCAAGTCATTTTTCATACCAAACATGTTCTACTATGATCCCTCTTTCTAATGATCACAAAGCCTCATCAAATTATTCACAATACATGGAGAATTTCCTTCTCAAACTTGCTTGTTTTCATTGGTTCCAACTGTCATAAAATCAGAAAAAAGCAAGTGTTGTTGCCACTTTCCCTCATTTGAACCAACAAATTCTTACCTGCACGTGCTGCTCATGGTCATTATACACTAAAGAGGAAGAACAAAACTTGCGAAGCAAGTTTCTCTTGCTGCTACACCAGAACAGCTCATCCTCACCATTCCTTCCACTTGCTCCTTACCATAACACTCTAAACCTCCACCTCACCATAGCACATCCATTGATAAATCGTCCCCTAACTAACTTGACTCAGTTAGTTAGGACGGACTCAGCTTAACCCACTCAACTCACTCTAACTCACTCATTTAACCATGAGTTAGCAGATTAAACTCAACATATAAGTTCCAACACTCTCCACAATTTGGGAAAAACACTTCATTCTCACTCTTTCTCTCAAACGCTCTCACATTCTCTCCATTATCTCTCTCTGATTCCACACGATTTCAACACTCTTCTTCCACTTTTCATCTGCATTATCATTGTTTGGCATTGTTGGATCAGGAGCACACTGAATCTTCATCATTCTCCAAGTGAAGCTTCATCAACATTTTGCAATTTTCTCTCTGCTCTCGAGATATCAAGCTCAAACAGCATTTATTTTGCTTAGTTTGTGAAGCTCCAAGGAAGAAGAAGAAGATAGGATCTCTGGTATTCTGGTAGATCCAAAGTTCATCACATTTCAGGTTCCCTTCTTCAACTTTGTTTTATTGAATCTAGCTCGTTTTTGTGGTGTTTGTGGCCTAGTAGAGGTCGTGTGCGTCCTGGCTAGTTGATAGGCTTCTTAGAGGCATAGTTTCAAACCTAGGGCTTAATTTGATTGACTCTGTTCTTGCTGTGCGTATGTGTTTTGTGGCTTTCATGGGCATATTCATGATGTACGTGAGCTCAGCATCGTTTTGATATACGTTTTGTGCATTTTGGTGAGGTTCGAAGGTTGCAGGTGGTGGCTGTTGGCCGGAGAAGGTGACCGGAGGTCCCCTCCGGCCGGTGACTGTTATTGACTAGGGTTTATGCACGTTTTAATCTTGTCCATTCATTTTCCATGATCGTGTGGTCCAAAAGTTGACAGCACATTAAAATCCATGTGCTCCTCACGTGCATTTTTCTGATTTCACTTAAGCATTTTGTGGTGTGGTGCATTGTATGTTGTGTGGTCATTCACATGTGCGCGTTGATTTGTTTTACTTTGACTTTCGCTTGACTATGACTTAATCTGATGGCTTGGATTGTGTTGACTGATGTTGACTGAAGGTGCATTGTTGTTAATATGTTATGCGCGTAATTGGACCTAAGCCAGATTGATATTCACACCTCCTCTTTTTAAAGCCCAATAATGTTGAACTGAATAGTTACTAGGCATACACCCCTTCCCTCATTTCACTGCATTTTATTTTTTTCATTTTTCTACACGTTTTCTTTTTAATTTTTAAAAATATCAAACATCATCATAAAATTCCACAAAAATTCATGTGTATTCTTAAAACATTTAGGAAATTTTTCATGATTTTATTTTCTGATTTTATGACCTTTTTACCCCTGGTCCATAATTTTCTTTGAATTTCCATTTAGATGCATTCTAAGCATGATACATGAATTTGTTTAATTTTGTTCTTGCTCATTACCAACTGTTTTGACATGATTCTTTTTGCATTGAGTCATTATCATCTTGAGGTATGTTAGAGGATTTTTGTTTGATTTTTTAGGTCACTTTATTACATGTCTTGATGCCTATATTTGTACCACTTTGCATGATGTTTCAATTTGACCTAATTGCTTTGTTTGAAGTCATTTTGCTTTGAATTTTGATATGCTATTTTGATATGTGATTCATCTCTGATTAGTGAACTCCAATACCATGTTTTCATAATTCTCATGAGGACATTTGATTTTTGCTTGATGCATTTCATTTAAAGCATTATGACATGTTATATCATTGTAATCTTTAGTGCATGTTTACATGAATTCTTTTGTGCACATTTGTATGGGCATTTGCATATGTTATGAGCCATTCATATGATATTATAGGTCTTTGATACACATTATAGGTCATCTTTACATGTTCATTTCAATTTGTACTTTGTGCATCATTAACATGTATTGTTTGCACTTTCTTTTTGAACTTTCATTTCAATTCTTCTTATATTACTTCTTGAATGTCTTGAAGTTGATTCATAAATACTTTTGAGATGTTTATAAACCATTTTCCATTTAGTTTCAATTCTGGTTGTTGATTTACATGTTCCATTTATGCATGTCCTCTTCATTTCTTTCCATCTTTCATCTATCCCTTCTTCTTGTAACATGTTTAAATGCTAATGGATGATGATTATTGCTTATTCACTTGCACTTGCATGATGATATTCACTTGTTGTCCATATGATGCCCATTCTGGTTGTGGTTCTAGGATTTGTTTTCTCATTTAATTCTTTTGAGTTTTATGATGCATTACATGTTCTTTTACTTCTTATACTTCTTATACATGTTTACTAACCATGTAGGGGCTTTGGTAAGTTTCAATTGAGTGTGGATAAGGAATCCACATTCAACTTCTATCCTTTCTCTTTTACAATTCCATTTTGTGTTTTGCTAAGCACTTATGTGCTTTCTTTTAATAACTCATCACTTTCCCCTTGTGAATTACAATTCATCTTCTACTTTAGAAGTGAATTGTTTAATTCATTCTTTCTTTAGACTTTAGGTTGAAACCTCACAAACCTTAGGATCACTCCCTTAACTAATCAATTAGGATTGAGTCTTAGTCCATATAGATTTTTACCTTTATCCTCCCTTGAGTCTCTTTTCTCATCTCACAGAAAATTCAAAACATATAATAAAGGTAGGCATTTGTTGCCTTTAGGCCTTTCATATAAAGAAAAGATTATAAGGGGTCTTCTCTTGTAATCTTAGAATGTGTAGCATATAACCCATCTTGGGTCAATGTGTTAAACATTTGATCTTGTATGAGGGACTTAAAGGCAATACTTGTTGAAGGTGCAAATAATAAAAAACACTTCTTCATTTCTTAATTAACAAAAACACTTAATAAACACAAGTATGCTAGTGTGTTTGAACCTTGATAATTGGAACTAAGTGTGAGGGTCTTCTTCACTCTTAGTGTGCTTTCTTACCCATTCCATCTTGGAATGTGAGAAGGTACACATTCCAATGACTAAGAGTCAGATACACTATCATATGCAAACAAATGAAAAAACTCTTAAAAGACAAAAACAAACAATAACGTCTTTCCTTCGGGAATTCTTTTCTCATCTCATTCATTCTCAACGCACGAACGCGCTTCTACTCGTTCTCTTGCAAGATGGTAACACCCTCGGACCAGCGAGCCTGCAACACCTGAGCTAGAACGTAAGCCGTTCTCTAAAAAACACAAACAATCCATCCCTATTGAGGGGAACTACGTCGCTCTGATTCTCATGCTCCCGATGAGATACGTAGGCAGTGGGGTAGGGCCCATGCGAGCACTTCTTTTATTTTCCCTACATTTGTTTCCCGTTCCTTTTCTTTTCTTTCTCCTTTCTTTCTTTCAGTTCCTTTTCCAGTATCCTTTCTTTACACCCTTTGATCGAAACAGCAAGCGTGGATCCCATCGGGTACGATGGACGCGTGGGGGTGCTAATACTTTCCTCTCGCGTAACCGACTCCCGAACCCATTTCTCTTGGTCGCGAGACCATGCTCTTTCCCTTCCTTCAGGTTTATGCGGTGTTTCCTTTCCCTCTCTTGGGATGAATACACATTGCTGGCGACTCTGTTCGGTGCCACTTTCGCGTTTGTACTTGGATGAAAATCCCGGGAGCGACACACTACATTGATCCATTTGTAACAATGAATTGATCCAAGAAGCTTGATTCACAAGTTTCATTTTCATCTGGACCACAATTAGGGTTTTGAAGAAAAAGTCAACAGTATCTTTGACTTTTGACCAAGACATGCTCCCAAACCTTGGGACATGACTAAATACACCCTATAAAACCTATGGAATCCATCCATTAGGTTTTAATTAGGTCAAGAACTTGTTTGCATAAAGGATCGCACAGTTTGGATTTCATCTGACAAAAAGTCAACTGTGCACAAAATCAAGTTTGACTTTTTGGAGTTTTTCACAAATATGGTTCCCCTAAGTAAAAAAATAATGTTAATGTATGGTATTGATCATCATTAATTAATAAAAATCAGGAAAAGTGAGGTTTCTTGCAAAAGGGGCAACCATGAGAAACCAAAATTTTTCTAAGTTATGGAACAAAAGTGATTTTGTACCAACTTTGCAAGGTCATAACTCCTAAACCACAAGGCATTTTTCTCCCATTCAAAGCTCAAATGAAAGTCCATCTGACATACTTTAAAAGTGTCAACTACAAGAGATTCCAAATCCTCATGGATTTTGAGTTATATATTGATCAAAATCACAAAAACATGAAAATGACCACTTTTCCAACAATTAGTGAAATTTTCAAAAAGTCAGAATCTGTCTTACTTTTTCAGAAATGTAGGGACATTTTTCACCTTGCTCCAAGTTAAACCAGGTCCATTGGTGAACATCAAAGTTAAAGTATGTCATGAGGGCTTTCCAACAAGTACCAGATCATCTCCAAATTCAATTTGAGTAGGGAGTTACAACCCCTTGGAACATGGCATCATAGACTGATTTTTACAAGACACAATTTTGCACTTTTGCTCGATTTGGAAAAATCAGATAAGTGCAAGCATTGTCATCCATTTGGACACATCAGAGGATAACATTCAAGAGAAAAGATCTGATCCACAAGCCTCCCAAGTCCAAGGAACTACATGTAGCCATGAGGGCCCTAAAAAGGCTAAAAAGCTCCTAGACTCCAATTTTGTTTCCAAGCATTCAATGGGTGCATCAAGGTGGCATAGACTGAGACATTGCTAACTGAATGAGTCAAGATTCAGCTCTGAATCAAAGAACCATAGGCCCGTGTCCTAACCTCAAGTCAATGGCTAAAGGAGACTAAAGATTCCTTTTGCTACAATTGGCCAAGGGACTGCTGCAGCTGCCATTCACTATTGCTACCAAAACAAACTTGACACACTATAAATAGTGCTCATTTGTGGTTAGTTTAAGTACACCAAAGCACTACAACACTTGCTTTCCTCAAAATCTCTCTCATTAGGCCAAAATGCCTTCTTTTGCAAGTCATCTCTGAGTTTTTGAGTTAGAGAGCAATTCCACTACAATTCATGATCCAAACACACCCAATGTATCATATATAAGCTGTTCAAACACTCACCCTTGATCTGAAACACCAAAATCAGAAAGTCAACCTCCAAAACCTCAAATTTTGACTTTTCTGCATTTTTTAAGCCATGTCTTGATTCAGTCACTTCCAAAACCAAACCATGCCTCAAACACACTCCAAATATCATCCTCAAAATGTCCCAATTAGTTTCCCTCATCTGGAACACCATTTGAGAGAGTTACTATTTTGGTCAATTTTGCCACTTTTGCAAGAAAGAGCCAGTTCTTGTTCCTGAGGTTTCCAACTGGTTTTGATCATCTTAAAAGCTTCTAAGGGATCAATCAAGAGTGTCTAAAGCATTGGATCACTTATGGCACAAGGAACTTGGCAGATAGCACAAGGAGCTTCAAGAGGTAAGTGCATCACAACTTGAACTCTTTAAATTATGCATTGCTTTGAGGTCCATTGATCATGGACCTCTCATATATATCATAGGTGTTGTGTTTGAACCAATTTTCCCTGCTATTGTTGCTTGTATGATGAGATAGCATAAAACATGCAAATATAGGCCTATTTTGAAACCACTATCGGGTTTTAAAATAGGTACATCTTCTGAAAAATCTAAAAGCACCATTGGATTCCTCATGAAATTCTAGGCAAGATACACCTAAATTTTGTCCCAATCCATGGAGAAATGAGAAAGTTAGAGCCTTCACGCAAGAGGCAAAAAATCAGGCCTTGCCTTGGGCAAGGGCCAGGCATGGCGCCTTGGCCAGACCTAGAAACAAGGCACCCTTATGTATTAATGGGGTGGTTTTGATACACGGATGTATCACCACCCGAGTGGTAGCACGCATATGTTTGTTGTTGAGGTCTGGGTTCAACACCCACCCAGACCATTTTGCCATTTTCATATTTTTTGCTATTTTTCATATATTTTGTGGTTTTTATTAATTAATTCCAAAATTAATTTCTCTCTCAATTTTAATTATTTTTTATTGGTTCTTTTTTTGAAAATTCCCAAAAATTTTAAAATATTTTATTCCACACAAAATTCACCAAAATATTATATATTTTAGATATTTGGTATTTTTGTAAAGAATTATGTTTTATTTGTTTTTAAACATTTAAAAATATTTCTTTCTCTTGAATTTTCAACTTCAAATGATTTTCAAATCATTCTATGAATGAAACATGATCTTTCAAACATTAATCCAAGATCTTAACTTGTTTTTCTCACATGTTTGATAATTTTGATCATTTTAATTGAATTTTATTCAATTAAAATAAATTTTTGAAAACAAATTAGGGTTTTGTTGATTTTCACCCTCATAAATCTTTTTCAAAACACTTTTGGGCCTCTTGATAGAGTGTAAGTCCCATCCCTTGTCACACAAACCTTTTTGGGTCTCATTCATTATATAAGTCCTTCTGCAATTTTCAAAACGACGCTGCGATCACTGTTTTTAATCTCGGCCTACCCTTGTGTTATAAGACCCATCTATTTTCTTTTTAAAAAACTTTGCACCTCTAATAGAGTGTAAGACCCATCACTTATCACAGAAAACCTTTTTGGGCCTCAGTCATTGTATAAGTCCCAGTACGTAAAAAAATCTCGGCGCGATCGCTGTTTTCAAAATAAAAACCATATGGGCCTACCCTTGTGTTGTAAGTCCCATCTTTATTAATTTTTAAACACTTTTGGGCCTCTAATAGAGTGTAAGACCCAACCCCCTTTGTACATAAATAATTTTGGGCCTCAGTCATTGTATAAGTCCTAGTACAGTTTTCAAAATAATGGTACGATTACTGTTTTTCATCTGGGCCTCTCCTTGAGTATAAGCCCCAACCTTCTTTTCAAAACAACTTTCCCTTTTGATTTAGGTTCAGATTCATAGTTGTTATTAAACTTTCTTTAATTTCTTAAACAACTAACCATACAGCTGTTACAATGGAAGCTTTCTCACCCGTAAGTCCTCCTACCCTCTTTTACATACAGTATATATTTCATCTCTATATATATATATATATACTTGTATATATTTACTTAGAGTTTTCCCCAGAAATTAGGTCTAGGATTAGATAAAGCTAGTGGTCACTCTCTTGACACAGTCAAAACTAGTTCCTCATAGGAATTTCCAGATACAGTCGTGCCTTCTCTTGGGCTTATACAATATGGAACAAAGAGAAAGGCATTATTCCCAGTGAAACTTTTCTCAGACTGTTACTATTAGAAAAGTGTCAAATAAATTCATTTTCCCTAGAGAGGATTAATTCCTGGTGAAACCTCTCTTGAATTTCTTCAAACCCTATAACTGTTCACTAAAGAAAAGATTATTCCCTGTGAAACTTTTCTTGAACTTTTCTTAAGTTTGGACCCACAGTCTTCCTAAAAGCATCCCCGCCTTCTCTTGGGCTTTGTACAAGGACCCTCAGGCTTCTTAGAAGTTCTCATGCCTCCTCTTGGGCTTAGTACAAGGACCCAAAGACCTCTTACAGGGATAGGAGAGAACTTAGTCATCCTTTGATAGAGCAGTCTTTCTAAGAGTCAAAACATCAAACCAGTTTAGGGTTGATTCTCATCACTTAAAACAACTAGCCTCCTCTTGGGCTTTATACAAGTAGACTTGGACAGTCTTGCCTCCTCTTGGGCATCATACAAAGGTAAACAACCAGCAGACTTGGACAGTCTAATTTCGTCTTGGATCTTAAAGACATTCTCAAGCTCCCTACAAGCACAGGAGAAACCCCGATCATTTGATCAATATCCAGCAGAGTTAAAACCCTTATAGGATTTGAAGCTCAGTCTTTTATCCTAAATTTCCCCAGCTAAGGTCAGCTTATCATTAGTATAACACTAGCCTATCAGAACCTCAAGGCATCTGATACCTCAACTCTTTTGTAATCCTCAACAAGAGTTGATTCCCCACTTTAGACCTGTCTCTGGATCTCAATAATCCTCAGCAGAAGACAACCTCCTCTTAGGCTTTATATAATGATTTTCCTCAGCAGAGTTAGCATCAAAAGCACTTTTTGTTGAGTAAAACCTTTTCAGCCTCAATCTTGGGCTTTGTACAAGACAAACAAAATAACTTTCTTATTGAGTCCATCACCTTTAAAGCACTCTCTTGTTGAGTCAATCACCTTAAAACACTCTCTTATTGAGTTAATCACCTCCCAGCCTCCTCTTAGGCTTTGTATAATGATCCTTCTTTTCCTCATTAAAAGTCAGCCTCAATCTTGGGCTTTGTACAAGACACCATAAAAACACTCTCTTGTTGAGTCAATCATCTTTTCAGCCTCAATCTTGGGCTTTGTACAAGACACCATAAAAATAGTCTCTTGTTGAGTCAATCATCTTTTCAACTTCAATCTTGGGCTTTGTTCAAAACACCATAAAAACACTCTCTTGTTGAGTCAATCATCTTTTCAACCTCAATCTTGGGCTTTGTACAAGACACATATAAATCTCCCTAAACAGAGTCAAATCCTCTCTCCAGCCTCAATCTTGGGCTTTGTACAAGACCAATCATACTCTCCAGTAGAGTCAATCTTCTTTTAGCCTCAATCTTGGGCTTTGTACAAGACACCTAAAATCTCCTTAGCTGAGTCAGTCAATTTCCTTTTAGCCTCAATCTTGGGCTTTGTACAAGACAGATAAAATCTCTCTCCAGTAGAGTCAGTTTCCCCTTTTAGCCTCAATCTTGGGCTTTGTACAAAACACATACAAATATTCCCCAGTGGAATCAAAAACCCTTTTTAGCCTCAATCTTGGGCTTTGTACAAGATAGACAAAATCTTGCCCCAGAAAATTCAACTTATAGCCTCCTCTTAGGCTTTGTATAATGATCTCCCCAAAGAGCCAGTTTCTTTTTGCCTCAATCTTGGGCTTTGTACAATACAGATAATAAACTCCCCAGTGGAGTCAATCAATCTCTTAGCTTAAACCTTGGGCTTTGATCAAGGCACATCAAAACAAATCAAACATCCCCTCAGAGGAAATCAAAATCTCTCTGTAGGAAGACATTTCTCTGTATATCACACATCAAACCGAAAATCAAAACAAAACCCTAATTCCAGATAACTGCTGTAAGTGGCACACTTGTTGATTCAAATATCCAAGATGTGGTCCATATTTTATCCTGGTAAATCCCTTCTTTCATATAATTGTTGTAAGTAGCAAGCCTCTGGGTTATTTACATCCAAGCCAATGTCCCTCTCTTAACATGAACGATTCCTTAGGAAAAATGGCATTGCTCAACACTGAGTTAAAGTTTCCCCCTTTAGGACAACACCCCTATAAAAGAAATTATGGCATTACTGGATTCTCATATCCCAGTTAAAGTAATCCTCCTTTATAATCAATCACCCAACAGTTGTGATAAACAGATGAGATGTCTCCCTTTAGAGATGACAAATTCTCTCTCAGTCTAACCTTTAGATTCAATCTTGGGCTTTGAACAAGACACAAATAACCCTTTAGCTTCAATCTTGGGCTTTGAACAAGACACCAAAACATCTTTCCTCCCATAGAATAGGAGGAACTACGATTGCTCTGATTTCCCTGTTTTCTTTAACGGGAATACGTAGGCATAAGATTCTGAAATATTAGCGAGCATACCAATCAAAAACTCTAGGTCCAGTACCTTCACTTACCAAAAACATCGGAAAACCTAAACATCAACAAAAAATATCTCTCTCAAACATTCCCAAAGGAGAAACTTTCCCAATCAACAGAAAAACACCGATAAGTAGAAAGCAGAAGAAATTTGTTAACAACCTGTGGATAACCACATATAGTATGGGTAATTGACAACTCCCCATTGTATAACCTGACCCCGGACCCCCCAATCTCTTAAGCATTTGTTAAAGAAAACATTTGCGTGCAAGGTTAGTTTTAGATAGCTTCCCTTTCCTTTCCAGCTTCATAGGATAAATAAGAAATTAGAAAGTAGCACCCAATTCCAACCAATGGGGATAAGGTGGTCGCGTCATCGACAAAAATCGCATGCTACAGAAAAATGGCGACTCTGCTGGGAACTTTAGGTCATTTTTATCTGTCTAGGACTAGGATAAAATTTCCTAAGATGTATAGATTGTTAGAAATTTTACTACATACTATATATATACTGCTTTTCCTACTTGATATCCGTGTTTATTTTCTGTCAATGGGAATGCGATTGATACGCATGTGGAAAGTTTGAGCGAACCCTAAGATAAGTGATGGCATAGACGGGTTGACTTACAGGGAGTGATTCCCGAATAAGCGATCCTGGTAGACCATCAAATCAGGGAGGGCCCGTATGGATACTATGTTGAACGACTGATCGTCGTGAAAATAGATGATATCCCAGTGCGGCACCTGTGACCCTGAGGATTTAGTAGACATTAACCATATGGCCATTTGGTAGTGCGGTAACTATCAGGAATAGTTGATACGCGATACTATACTCAAATGAGATTACCTTAGGATGCTACAGCTCGCTCGGGTGAACCAGCTTGCTGTTGATATCCCTAGGGGGTCAATGATTTTGGGAAGCTTTAACCCGTTCTACAGGTACAAAAATTGACCAGAATACAACCTTTGGGGATGGGTAGAGCCATGACTCCATGCTCGTGACGTTGAACCCTTGAACCCATGTTTTTTTAATGTTTTTGTGTGCTGCATTCATTTAAAAAACTCTTAAACAAAGAAAAATCTTCTATTTTCCCTTCTCTTTCTTCTTCAAAATACACTAAAACAATAATTACAAATATCATAAAGATTACGTTATGGATTTCAGTAGAAGAAAGACGCACAAGTACACCTTCAAGGCTCTAAAACTAGAGGATTTAAGGAGGTTGGCAAGGATGATTACCAACCTTGATGCTTTCAGAGCTAAGTATGGAGGCCTGCTATCTCTGTTAAGGGTCTATGTAGTTGAAGGAATCCTGTCTACGTTAATTCAGTTTTACGATCCGGTTTATCACTGTTTCATATTCCCATATTATCAACTTGCACCAACATTAGAGGAGTACTCTCACCTGACTGATTTACCCATCACTGACCAAGCGCCCTTTTCTGGACTGGAAGAAATTCCAAAGGAACAAGCCATTGAAAGAAGAATCTATTTGGACGAGTCAGCAGTTAGGACTCACATGACCACTAAGGAAGGAATCCAAGGTTTACCAGCTAAATTCCTAACAGAGAAAGCCATGTACTTTGCCAGTATAGGAAACATTACTGCTTTTGAAGATATCTTTATCCTACTCACATACGGGCTTTTCCTCTTTCCCAACATCGTTGATACCAATGCCATTAAGATATTTCTGATTGGAAACCCCGTACCAACCTTGCTTGCAGATGCTTATTATTCTGTACATTTAAGGAATTTGTACAGCGAAGGAATGATCACATGCTGTGTACCCTTGCTTTACCAATGGTTCACTTCCCATTTACCCAAGTCTGCTGCTTTTTTGGATCACAAGAGTACTCTACGTTGGTCATAAAGAATCATGTCTCTTACCAACTCTGACATAGATTGGTACAATAGGATTTATGAGGGGATGAAGATCATCGACAGTTGTGGAAATTTCCCTAATGTACCCCTCATAGGAACTAAAGGGGAATCAACTATCATCCAATTTTAGTTCGCCATCAACTCGGATACCCGATGAAGCATATCCCGCATAATGTTCATCTGGAATGTCTTTTCTTCAAGGAAGGGGAAAATGACAGGGCACAAAAGAAGGAAATAGTGCACGTCTGACAACATATTCACAAGAAAGGAAGAGAGTCTCTAGGAAGACCAGACTGTATCTCCGTGGAACCTTATCTCCACTGGGTACAAACTAGAGCCCTCAAGCTGAGGATGCCTTACCCTCATCAAGAAGTTCTTTCGTTAAAGGAATCTGTCCTTTATTTTATGTCTGATACCGAAAAACTCCAGGTCGCTCTTGTTGCGGTGAGAATCGGATGTCAAGCTATTAATTAACTTGAATCACAAAACTTTGAAATTCACCACTGAGCTTTGATTTATCCAAAGGAAAGGGTAAAGATCAAAAGAAAAACCTTTTGCGCCATGTGAAGACACAGCTAAGAGATCGGGGGTTGGTTATACTAAGGGAAGACATTAGCACCCTAAGTATCTGTAGTACTCTACAGGAACCTCTTGTTTGTATGTGTGTTATGTTATGTTTGCTTGCTAAGGGAGCTATACTAAGGCAAAGAACTAGGGGTATATACACTAAGTATGCTCGCCAAGACGTCGCATCTTGTGCCTACGTATCTTGACTAAAGAATCAGAGCAACCGTAGTTCACCTAACCAAAGGTGAGGAACCATTGACTATGGCCAAAGTTCCAAGGGGAATGAGTGTGATACTCATATAGAGTTAAAAAAACTCTCTAAGTCTAAGTTGTAAAAGGGGAAGTGAATACTCATAATGATGAGAATCACATAGAGTTGAAGAACTCTAGCCTATTTCAAAGTTTCAAGGAAAATGGCTCTAAGGAGGCCAAAGGGGAAGGAACATCATAATGATGATGCTCACATAGAGTTGAAGAACTCTAGGTGAATCCTAAGTTATGAAGCAAGTGGCTCTAATAAGGCCAAGGAAGGGAGTAAGCAACTATGATGATAGTGCTCACAAGAGGGGAACCTAATGTGGTTAAAGGGAGGAGAGGCTCTTATGAGGCCAAGGGTGGATCCTAATGAGGATAGGGGATGGCTCTAAAGAGGCCAAGATGGTATATGAGCTATCTATGACCTTGAGGTCAATAGAGAGTCTTTCCTTTGGAAGGAAGGGAATACTGAGGGTTGAGGAGGGGAAGCTAAAGAGCTAGCCCCATTTGGGAAGAACTTAACAAAATTATAAACATCCTAAACAAGATGAAAACAAGAGCATAGTAAAGACCAAGACACTTCAAGGGGAGTAAATGTCAGAGGTATGAGTAAACATAAGTGGTATAGGTGAACAAAAGAGAGTGTGACAACATCTTAAAGTTCATGTAATCAGAAATGACAATCCAAGGCATACAAGCACTTAAATATGGTTCCAAATATGGCATTCAAGTTTCAAGATATAAACATGTCACATATTTGATCAAACAAACTCATGTTATAAGGCAAATGTCCTAAAGAGATCTCATGGTATTTCAAAGGATATTTTCATGTAAAAATACCTCAAACATCAAGGAATTAAAGTGAAACACAAATATACAAAGTCACAACATCAATTAAGGTTCAAGGTAACATGTTTTAGGTTCTATATTATCAAGATAAAATAAGAAGTATGGCAAAAGAACAAAAGGAGACAAAGAAGTTCACATGGAAACCCTAAAAAGATCCTTTCTTTTCAACATTAATAAATGTTTCAAAAATGATGATCTTTACAAATTTCTTTTTACAATCATAAGATGGCCATGTTAAGGAACAATTTGTAAAAAGAATGGCTCAAAAAGAGTGAAAAATGAGCAAGTTATGATTGTTTGAAGATGAGGTACAAACCATAAAAAATAAAATGGAACAAGTAATAAAAAAGAAAGGGGAATGTACCCCATTGGTGTTGAACCCACGTCCTGAGGATGGGTGTCCAAAAGCCTTGCCATCTGAGCTATGCGCGCAATGTGAAAACAAGATGTAAGCATGTAATAATATATCAAGGCAGGCAAAAAAATAGAAAATGGTAAAAGGGTTGATCCGCAGGATCGAACCCAGGCAAGGCAAGTGAAAGGGAAAGACATGGCAAGGATTCTACCACTGGGGCGTCTAATACATCCAAACAGTATATGCTTCAAATTGTTTTTATTTTAAGGATCAAACCAAATGGCTACCTCAGAGCCACGTTGGGATGACTGGGTGCCAACTCAACTTCTTCTTCTCCCCTCAAACTCTCTCGCTCGTGCCCTAAAACATCAACAATGGCCAGAATTTCTAGCCAATAAATCTCTCTCATTACTCCACCAAATCAGATGAAATAAATATAAAAATTGGAGTAAAAACTCCCAGGAACACGAATATATCCTTAGTTTTTATTAACAACCATTACATGATTCACAAAACCTCATCCAACAGTGCAACATCATGAAACTCCAACATGTTATAACATGAGATATTTACGCCAAACCAACAAGCATTCACTCAGAACAGACAAAACACAATACATGTTACATTTTAACAATCAAATGAAGTTGAAACAGTGCATGGACATGTGAGTTTTCAAGATAGACACCTTACCACTTGGAGAAAGTCCAAGGCTTCTTCTACAGCACTTGTGATGGATAAGAATCACCTTCTGGAACCTTGCTGAACCTTGGAGAGAGGATACAGATGGTTAAGAGCTTTGGAGAGTGCTTCAAATATGGAACCCGATCCTTCTTGCAAGTTGGAGTTCAAAAATGGCAGAGGGTGATGGAAGTGTTACAGTTAGGTTTTAAGTGCTTAAAGCTTATCTTTACAATGCTTAGAGAAGGTTTGTGGAGTTTGGATGGAAGTGCACGAGTGGAATGAGTGTTTGGAGTGTTCTTGCAAATTTGTAAGAGATGGTGAATGAGAGAATGGAGTGAGTATTCAGCCTTCTTTTGGGGCGAATCTGGTGTCTTTGGAGTGAAGACCAAGCCCCTATTTATAGGAAATGTTGAGGGCATGAGGTATGGTCAGAATAGCACAACTTGCCAACTTTGCCCTTTTGGAAAACTTCCCTCGTGTGAGCTGGCTTGGTTCAAAAGTCTTCAAGAACTCTGGTAACTGATCAGGATAGGGTTTGGTTTGATTTCGTGTTCTGATGGGATTGGGACAGAGTCCAAGTTTCAAGGAAAGTAGAGTTGCCATGCTTTTGGTTGGAAAAGTTTCTCTTTCCTTGTGTCAAGTTGCATCAACTTGCCTAAACTTCAATATTTTAATGTTTCAACTTGGTAAAATCGTGGCAGAGGTTTAAAGCATGCTAATCTTGTACCTAAACATCAGAAGAGTGAGTATTTTGGTGATCAGAAGTGGTAATGCATCATGTGTGAAACTTGAAATTCAAGAAAAGACACCAAACTTCAGCCATTCGAATCTCTCAGCTCACTCAATGGTTTGAGGAGTTCTACTACTTTTTGGAAAGCCCCAAATGTCCTCTAAAACTTTCATGTTCACTCCAAATTCTGGATCAAAAGGGATCTTGGTGAAAAGTGGAGATGAAGTCAGCTGGTTTTTAAGGCAAAATGTAGTGAAATTTCACTAAGTCTTTAAGTGTTTTGAACTTCCAAGCCTTGTAACTTAAAAATCAAGCCTCATTTGGCTAAGGACCCTCTAATAGGTTTTGAATTTCATGATGAGAGCTTCAATTTGAGTTTTGAGTCATAAAATTTGGATGTGTGGTTTGAAAGTTATGACCTTCCCAATTTTGCACAAGGAGTGAATTCTTCTTTACTTAGAAAAATTTAAGAACAAAACCTTGCCCTTTTTGCAAGAAACCTTTCAAATGGTGACCTCTCATGCTCTAATTCAAGGATTGAACATGTTAAGGTAGAATATGACTTGAACACTTCATATTGGGCAAATAACAACCAAAGTCAGAGGTTTAACTTTTCAGTCGAAACCCTAATTTCCTATGGAATTCTACAGGATGATCTCTGATGATCTTGCTTCCTCAATCCCTTATAAAGCCAATGGATGGCCTCCAAAGATGTTTATGAACATATGGAACCATGTCTCAAAGCTTGGGAACATGCCTTAATCAAAAGTCAAAGGCCAAGGTTGACTTTCCTAACAAAACCCTAATCTGTGGACAAGATAAACTTGTGACTCTTTGTACTAATGATGAAAGCCAGATGCTCTTGATTTCTTGTTGAGTAAGACCTCTTGAATGTAGGTAAGTTCAATTGGTTGATGAACCAATCAAACCTTGACTGATCATGACAAACCTCTTCAGTGATTCTTTAGGTTAAAACCCTAATTCCACAACTTTGGTCTGATAGTCTCTTGTTGACTTGATTTGATCCAATGTCTTGAGATCCTGGCAGGTGATTTGAGAACTTCATGATTTTTCTTTAATAACAAAAATGGTTGAAACTTTGGAGTCTCAGTTGGCTTCTTGCACATATGACTTCCCACTAATTTCCATCATCTGGTGAACACTGGTGATGGAGATATGGAGCCAAGAATAGTCTTAGAAGACCTTGAAACACATGAGAACTTGGTTTATTGCTCCTGTCCCTTTTTTTGTGCCAATCCTAATTTTCACAAAAGAAACAAACTAGAAAAGATATTGGTTAGTTAACAATGCATAGATGATTGAAACATAAATGTAAGTGCAAAAATTGTTATGACATCTAAGGGGTAAAATTTGGGGTACAACAGTTGCCCCTATTTGAATAGCTTTACCAAATGGCGCGAGGAATGGAAATCCTCGGGACGTCAAGGTGAAAGGTATTTAAATATAGAAAACCGAAAATTTTGCCCTTAGATGGAATGCAGATGCTAAGGACAAGCAACGAACCTGCAAATGCTGATATGCCATGAACTTCTAGTATGGTGATATGATGTCATGATAGTGCAAAAATGCAGATAACCAAGACACCAAAGGATGAAAGAAGACAACCAAAGGTGAGCTTTACTAGGGAGGGATGAAGGTTAGTATCCACAAGGAAGACTCACTGGGGATGCAGACTAAACAACAAAAGAGACTCACCGAGGAGACTCTGAGGAAACATTGGGGATAGAAAAATAAACTGAGGGGAGATCCCACAGATTCTCACTAAAGATAGAGGCCAGAGAGATGTTCTCTATTGGGGAGAGATCCAGGGAGATGGACGACAGGTTCACAGGTGACCGGACGACACTGGGGAAATAAAACACATTCTTACTGGGAATGAAACCAGAAAGAAGGCATGATCTCCACTGGGGATCGACTTGAAATAAAAGGATAGACATTCAATAAAATATTTTCCGAGGATTTCTTATACTGAAGAGTTCAAACGGGGTCTCCAAGAAAATCCAGAAAAGACAGAGATGAACTTTGCATGCGCCAAATGATGAAAGATATTGATACTGACCGAACCTCTGTGGGGAACAAGATTAAAGTGTCAACAATAATTGGACTTGGGCACCAATATGGGTTGGATAGGATACCAATTTGAGTTGGTTTGCCAGCCAAGACTGGACTTCAGGCTCATAGGTGACTAAGGTTCATAGTTGACCTGATGTTTAGGTTCATAGGTGACCAAAGTTCATAGTTAACCTGAGATTTTTGGTTCATAGGTGATTGAGGTTCATAGTTGACCTGATATTTTTGGTTCATAGGTGACCGAGGTTCATAGTTGACCGAGATTTTTGGTTCATAAGTGACCGAGGTTCATAGTTGACTTGAGATTTTTGGTTCATAGGTGACCAAGGTTCATAGTTTACCGAAATTTTTGGTTCATAGGTGACCCAGGTTCTAGTTGACCGAGATTTTTGGTTCATAGGTGACCGAGGTTCATAGTTGACCGAGATTTTTGGTTCATAGGTGACTGAGGTTCATAGTTGACCTGAGATTTTTAGTTCATAGGTGACCGAGGTTCATAGATGACCTGAGATTTTTGGTTCATAGGTGACCAAGGTTTTGGTTCATAGGTGACCAAGGTTTTTGGTTCATAGGTGACCGAGTTTCATAGTTGACCTGAGATTTTTGGTTCATAGGTGATCGAGGTTCATAGTTGACCTGAGATTTTTGGTTCATAGGTGACCGAGGTTCATAGTTGACCTGAGATTTTTGGTTCATAGGTGACCAAGGTTCATAGTTGACCTGAGATTTTTGGTTCATAGGTGACCGAGGTTCATAGTTGACCTGCAATTTTTGGTTCATAGGTGACCAAGGTTTTGGTTCATAGGTGACCAAGGTTCATAGTTGACCGAGATTTTTGGTTCATAGGTGACTGAGGTTCATAGTTGACCTGAGATTTTTGGTTCATAGGTGACCGAGGTTCATAGTTGACCTAAATGATGTTTTTAGGTTCACAGTTGACCTGATTTTTAGGTTCATAGGTGACCAAGGTTCATAGTTGACCTGAATGATGTTTAGGTTCATAGGTGACCTGAAATAAACAATGCCAGCAATTGCTGGACTTTAGGTTCATAGGTGACCTGAAACAAACAATGCCAGCAATTGCTGGACTTTAGGTTCATAGGTGACCTGAAACAAACAATGCCAGGAATGGCTGGACTTTAGGTTCATAGGTGACCTGAATTATTTTTAGGTTCATAGGTGACCTGAATGATGTTTAGGTATCTGATAGGTTAGTACCGGGGTTGCATAAATGAAGATTAGACTTCCTGGGGAATATGGATAATGAGCAAAATCTGGCGTACGCAGGTGAAGACCGGACGCAAGCAAGACACAGATAAAGATCCATGGATCAACAAAATGAGGTAAAGGGAGGTGAAGACCTATAAGCAATGTAATACCCCAAAATTTGCTCTCTCTTTTGGCATCCTAGCATAGCATTATCATATATCATATCATATCCATCTCATTAGCATTGCATTGCATATGTAACATAGAAAGTGAAGCATAGCATCCCTCTTACCATCAAGGCATGTGATCAGGGGAAAGGTGGACAACCAAGGAATCATTCAAGGCACAAAAGGTCAAACAAGTTCACTCAAAGCAAGCCAAGAGGTCTTTCATGTCTCATACTACCTCAATTGAACATCCAAAACCTCAAGAAGAGGAGATTCAATAGGAGATTGAAGCACTACATCTTTCACTATGCAAGAGATCCAAAAAATGAAGGAAAACCCTCAAAAGAGATGGTTCATTGGTTCAAAATCACCCTCAAGTGGCCTATCTCATCATCCTTTAAGAGGATACACAACATACTCTGAGGAATTTGAAATTGAAGACTGCACACTTTTCTCCTATGAGGTGGGTACCAAAACTAGGGTTTCCAATTAAATCAGGGTATCTTTGATTTTTTGGACAAAACTTGATGTCATGGTATTCTACATGTCCTTAAGTGTATGTGTGTGGAAAATTGCCTCTTAATTGGTTTTAGAAGTGGTTCAATTGGGAGAAAGATAAAAAATCAGGAAAATTGGGGCTAAGTCAAATAATCAGAGAAAAAGTCAACTCTTGACTTTTTGAGACCAAGTTCATGAAATTCATGTTATATGTGACCAATGTGCAAAATTTGATCAAGAAGTTCCAAAGGGACCATGAAAAATCAAAATTTGAAGAGTTGCCATTTTTGGAAGAAATAGGGTTTCCAAAAATAGTAATTTTGGGCCATTTTGCATCAGACTTTGAACCAAGGCCATTCAAAATTGAGACCGCAAATGAAAATTCCACTCGGCCACAACAAAAGATCTTGTTTTAAGCTTCACATCCATGTGTAGAACATCTCCATTGGATAAAAATTGAGTGAGATATGATTGATCAAAGTTGGAGGAAAGTAGGTCCAAAATCAGGTCATGACCAAGGATTCTTAGGCCCACGCGTCATCATTTTTACAAACAGGCGGTGTGCCAAATGTTCACCTATTTTTCTCATGGTTAAAGGCCTCAAATGCAAAACTTGTCAACATCAAAATTGTTCCTTGCAATGCCCTCTTCAATATTCATGTTGGGCAAAATTTGATTTGATCAAGCTATGAGGTAGAAATAGTGGTCTCAAGTTAGGGTGATCATGCTGAAATTCCATGCCATGCTTGCCTTGCCAACCGACCTCATTGCCACGCCCTTATATTAGTTCCAAATATGGATGTTCCAAGTCATTTTTCAACCTCTTCCAAGCATCATTTCAACTCAATTTTCATACCAAACTTGTAGCATTACATCTCTTCTTTCCAATGACCTCAAAAACACACCAAATCATCCATTGAGTGGAGAGAAAAACATCATCAAATCACCCTATATTCCACTGATGCATTGATGGTTTTGATGCACAACTTGGTTCAGACATCCATCAAACAATTCTTTCCCTTATTTGAACACACCATGAACATCACATACACTGCTATAGCACGTGCCTTGCATGAAACTGGAAAGAGCAAACTTCCTGGGCAAGTTTCTGATACACAGCCATGCCATTCATTTCACTTTCACCTCCACCATAGCTTACTATAAGTTATCATCACCATATCATTGCTTTCCCTAACTAACTTGACTCAGTTAGTTAGGGATGACTCACTTAAACCACTTCAACTCAGTTAACCAATTCAGGTTAACCATGGTTAGAGCACACTATAAATCAAAACCTCACTCTCAAAATTCATTACTAACACTCATTCTCACACTCTCACTCAGAAACTCTCTCTTCTCCTCTCTCAATCTCACCATTGCCATTGATTTTCGAAGCTCACGTTGTTCAATTCTCTCCAAAACTCTCTCTGATTATCTCTCAGTTTCTCCACATTGCAACTGGTTTTGAAGTTTGGATTTCAATTCTTCTCCACATAATCATCATCAAGTACCTCATCTAAGCCTTTATTTGGCCAATAGTAGCTCAAAGAGGAAGCAAAATCTCTGGTTTTCTGAAGAGCATCTCAAGGTCTCAAATCTTCAGGTACGAATTTCCACCATTATAGACATACTTTAAAGATGTTTTCAGGTTCTTGAAGCTTCTTATAAGCTCAAGAACTTGTCTGGCTAGTTGATAGGTCTTTAGAGGCATAGTTGAGAAGTTAGGGCAAATCTTCTTATGTTCGATTCTCTCATTTCATGAACATTTTGGAAATTTTATCAGTGGATCCGTGCTCTCAATTACTTCCTCTTCATTTTGGTATAATATTTGTGAAGTTCTGGGAAACATGAAGTCGCAGACGGTGGTTGTGGACCGAAGAAGATGACCGGAGGTCATCTCCGGCCGGTGACTGTAAATGCTAGGGTTTTGGTGTGTTTTAATTCGTGACCGTTGCTTTTGTTCCAACCGTGTGATGAAAATGCTGCCAGCGCATTAAAATAGGTGTGCATGTCACGTGTGTTATTTCTTAATTCACTTAAACTTTATGTGATGCAGTGCATGGTAGTTAGTGTGCTCATTTGTGCGTGTGTGTTGGATTTAACTACTTTGACTTTGGTGTTGACCTGACTTGATCCAATGGCGTGGATTGCTTGACTTTTGTTTGACTGAGTGTGCACCATTGTTGGTATGGATTGCGTGTAATTGGACCTTGGACTACATTGCTGTTTACACCCCATGTCTTAAAGCCCAAACCAATTTGAACTGGTTATTTGCTATGCATGCACCCCTCCCTTGATTTCCATTTCTTTTTATTTTCTTCATTTTATGCACGTTTCCTTTTTAATTTTTAAAATTAACAAACAACATAAGAAAATTCTAGAAAAATTCATGAACAGTTTTAAGACATTTAGGAAATTTTTGACATTTTAATTTCATGATTTTATGACATTTTTACCCATGTCTCATATTTTTCTTTGAATTTCCATTTATATGCATTCCAAATGTGATATGTGAATTTGTGGAATTTTGTTCTTGATCATTATAAATTGTTTTGACTTGATTCTTTTTGCATTGATTCACTAATACATTGAAGCATGTTATATGATTTTTGTTTGATTTTTTTTAGATCATTTTATGACATGTTTTGATGCTTGTCTTTGCACTACTTTGCATGATGTGTGAACTTGACCTAATTGCATTGTTTGAAGCCTTTTTGTTTTGAATTTTGACATGCTATTTTGATGTATGATTTACTTCTAACTTAGGCATTCTAATACCATGTTTGCATAATTTTCATAAGTCCATTTGATTTTTGTTTGATGCATTACATTTGAAGCATAATACATGTCATCATTCTAACTTTAGTGCATGTTTTACATGAATTCCTTTGTGCATATTTGTATGAGCATTTGCATAAGTTATGAGCTATCCATATGATATTATAGGTCTTTGGTACATATTATAGGTCATCTTTACATGTGCATTTCAACTTGAACTTTGTGCATTCTTAACATGTATTGTTTGCACTTTCCTTTTGAACTTCCACTTCACTTCTTCTTCTATTACTTCTTGAGTGTCTTGATGTTGATTCATAAATACTTTTGAGATGTTTATAAACCATTTTCCATTTAGTTTCAATTCTGGTTGTTGATTTACATGTTCCATTTATGCATGTTCCTTTCCTTTCTTTTCATCTTTCATCTATCCTTTCTTATGAAAACATGTTTAAATGCAATGGATGATGATTGTTGCTTATTCATTTGAACTTGTAAGATGGTATTCACTTGTTGTCCATATGACTCACATTCTGGCTGTGATCTTAAGATTTGATTTTTCATCTCTTTCTTTTGAACTTTAATGTGTATTAAGTACTTTTTTACTTCTTATGCATGTTTCCTTGTTTACTAACCATGTAGGGGCTTTGGTAAGTTGAAATTGAGTGTGGATAAGGAATCCACATTCAAACTTCTCTCCTTTCATCTTTTACAATTCAATATTGTGTTTTTTTAAGCACTTATGTGCTTTCTTTGATTAACTCATTACTTTCCCTTTTGAGTTACAATTCATCTTCTACTTTAGAAGTGAATTGTTTAATTCATTTCTTCTTTAGACTTTAGGCTTTGCAACCTCACAAACCATTAGGATCACTCCCTTAACTAAGCAATTAGGATTGAGTCTTAGATCACATAGATTTTACCTTTCTCCTCTCTTGAGTCTTTCATCTTCTCATCTCAAAGAAAATTCAAAATATATAATAAAGGTAGGCATTTGTTGCATTTAGGCCTTTCATATAAAGAAAAGATTAAAAGGGGTCTTCTCTTATAATCTTAGAATGTGTAGCATATAGCCCATCTTGGGTCAATGTGTTAAACATTTGATCTTGTATGAGAGACTTAAATGCAATACTTGTTGAAGGTATAAATAAAAAACACTTCTTCATTTCATAATCAACAAAAAACACTTAATAAACACAAGTATGCTAGTGTGTTTGAACCTTGACAATTGGAACTAAGTGTGGGGGTCTTCTTCACCCTTAGTGTACTTTCTTACTCATTCCGTCTTGGAATGTGAGAATGTATACATTCCAATGACTAAGATTCAGATACACTAGCATATGCAAACAAAAATGGAAAAAACTCTTAAAAGACAAAAAAACAAACAATCACGTCTTTCCTTCGGGAATTCTTTCCTCATCTCCTTCATTCATTCCTTAAGGATGCGTCATTTCCGTTCTACCGCAAACAGGTAACGCCTAAGTTTCCCTACAGCAAGCTGCAACACCTAAACTGCTAGGACGCGAATGTTGACGTATTCCACTAAAAAAACACAAATAATCCATCCCTAGTGAGGGGAACTACGTCGCTCTGATTCTCATGTTCCCGATGAGATATGTAGGCAGTGGGGTAGGGCCCATTCGAGCACTTCCTTTATTTTCCCTACATTTGTTTCTCTTTCTCTCTCCTTTCCTTTTTCATTCCTTTTCCAGTTCCTTTTCCAGTATTCTTTTCTATCACCTTTTGATCGAAACAAGCAAGCGTGGATCCCATCGGGTACGATGGACGCGTGAGGGTGCTAATACCTTCCTCTCGCGTAACCGACTCCCGAATCTAGTTCTCTTGGTCGCTTGACCATGCTCTTTCCCTCCTTCAGGTTTATGCGGTGTTTCCTTTCCCTCTCTTGGGATAAATACACATTGCTGGCGACTCTGTTTCGGTGCCACTTTCGCGTTTGTACTTGGATGAAAATCCCAGGAGCGACAAGCAAAAGCACACCCAAATGCAAAGATGCAGGATGATACGGTATGATACGAATGCTCAGTGATATGCAAGAGACGACTCTAACGAGAGGCGACAGACTAGGGAAAAGTGAGTGGACGGATAACGCATCCACTGCCAGGAGTCACACTGAACCTGAAGAGAACAACCACTCTGGGGATTGAATAGGGAACAATCTTCTTTTACTGGAGAAGGCAAAGATTTTCCACCTTTAACAAATCATCTGTGGAAGATACTGGGGAGAAATCCTTTGTATCGTGGTAGTCAATCATTACTGAAATGTCTGATCCAGGAAGTATCTTTAATCTACTTTAATGACGAACTTACGCCAGATGGTTTAGCAGTGCTTTAGTCACAACCAAGACTTTTTAAGGTGGCAAATGATTTCACTAAATCGTCCCCAATGCCAAAGCAAATTATATTTTCATTGTATTTTCTCAAAAGATTTTTCAAAACATTTTCCGCTTTCAAAACCGTTATTAATGAATAAGTGAAGTTTTTCATAACAAGAAAAATAATAGAGTAATGATAAATGTCAAACAAAGAATGGTTCAAAAATCTGATTTTATTAGAATGGTAACTCGCCAATAGCGAAGTTCCATGGAACATTACAATTGGAATAATGGCAATTTGGGAAAAGGTTACATCGTATTCAATAACCACTACCATCCCTAATGACTAAGAGTCCCAAAAATGATCTTTGCTGCTGATGAGGGAAAATGAGCTTGAATTTCTTTCATGAATTCCTTGCGTAGGTGACAACCTCGTCTGACACAGTGAAACGCCTTTGTCCCTAACTTTTTCCAGGACTGCCTTTTCAGGTTTTCAGTCCACCGGGACACTCTTTTTTGCCTAGGCCGTCCTTTCGGGTTTCAACCTAGCGAGCTCTTTTCTTTTTATTTGATTCCTAACTTTTGCCTGAGTCTTCTTCATAGGTTACAACGCACCAAGATACCCTTTTTTGCCTAAGTCGCCATTTCTGGTTTTCGACTTAGCGGGCTTTTTAGGCGTAATATTTTCGTACTGAGTCAGCATTCACAGGGTGTGCGAGTTGTTCACCGTCCATCGTTGTAAGGAATAAGGAACCTCCTGAGAACACAATTTTTACCACAAACGGACCCTCATAGTTGGGTGCCCATTTTCCGCAAGCATCCCTTTGGGATGGCAAGATCTTCTTGATTACAAGTTCTTCTTCTCGGAATTCTCGGACACGGACTTTCTTGTCAAATGCTCTCTTTATTCTCTTTTGGTACAGGTGACCATGACACATGGCTGTCAGTCGCTTCTCATCAATGAGGTTCAGTTGGTCATATCTCTCTTGGACCCATTCTGCTTCATCAAGCTTGGTTTCCATCAGAATTCTTAGGGACGGTATCTCCACCTTAATAGGAATAACAACATCCATTACATATACCAGAGAAAAGGGAGTTGCCCCTGTCGAAGTTTGAACCGAAGTTCTGTATCCATGCAAGGTAAATGGTAACATTTCATGCCAATCCTTATAAGTCTTGACCATTTTCTGCAGGATCTTTTTGATGTTCTTATTAGCAGCTTCGACAGCTCCATTCATCTTAGGACGATAAGGTGAAGAATTGTGATGCTCAATCTTGAAATTCTTACACAACTCCTTCACTGTCTTGTTGTTCAGGTTTGTCCCATTGTCAGTTATGATTCTGTTAGGGATTCCATAACGACAAATGATATTATTCTTGATAAAACGAGCAACCACTTGTTTGGTCACATTGGCATAGAACGCAACTTCAACCCATTTAGTGAAATAGTTAATGGCCACTAGAATGAAACGATGACCATTAAAAGCTTTCGGCTCAATAGCTCTAATCATGTCGATGCCCCACATAGAGAAAGGCCAAGGAGATGACAGAACATTCAGCAGTGTTGGAGGCACATGCATCTTGTCAGCATAGATCTGGAATTTATGACACTTTCTGGCGTATTGGATACAGTCAGCTTCCATAGTCAACCAATAATACCCAGCCCTTAAGATCTTCTTAACCATGACATGCCCACGGGCGTGAGTACCAAAGGCTCTTTCATGAATATTGTGAATCAACAGGTCTGCTTCTCGTTTATCAACACATCTTAGCAGGACCATGTCATGATTCCTCTTGTAAAGTACATCGTTTCTGAGGAAGAACTTGGATGATAGCCTTCGCAGAGTTTTCTTATCAAGACTGGAAGCATTGGTATGATACTCTTGAGTCTTCAGATAATTCATGATGTCGTGGAACCACGGTTTCTCATCTACCTCTTCTTCAATTGACTGGCAATAGGCGGGCTCAGTTTTGCGATCAATTCTGATCAATGGCGCCTCATTAACAAATCTGATTTGCCACATTGAAGCTAACATTGCTAAAGCATCAGCTATGTGGTTCTCCGAGCGAGGAACATGACAGAAAGTAATCTCGTCAAAGTATTGGATCATCTCCACAATGTAATCATGGTACGGGATCAGCTTCTTGTCTTTAGTCTCCTATTCACCTTTGGCCTGATAGATAACCAAAGCAGAATCACCAATGACTTCTAGAATCTTGATTCTGAGATCAATTGCAGCTTCCAAACCCAAGATACATGCTTCATATTCAACAATATTGTTTGTGCATTCGAAGTCTAACCTTGCTGTGAAAGGAGTATAACCACCATTAGGGTTCATCAGTACAACACCCACGCCATGTCCTTTATAGTTGGAAGAACCATCAAACATCATTTTTCATCGCGAACCAGGTACAGGACCTTCATCAGAGCCTGGCTCTTCACAATCTCTCTTTATCAACATATTATCCTCATCGGGGAAATAAAATTTGAGAGGCTCATAATCTTCAACGGGCTGATCTGCAAGGTACTCTGATAAGACGCTTCCCTTTATAGCCTTTTGAGTGACATATTGGATATCATATTTTGACAAGAGCATGTGCCAACGGGCAAGTCTTCCTGTTTGGGCAGGCTTCTCAAAGATATACTTTATCGGATCCATTTTGGAGATTAACAAAGTAGTGTGACATATCAAATACTGCCTCAAACGTCTGGCGGCCCATGATAAAGCACAACAGGTTTTTTCTAACAGTGAATAACGCCTTTCACAATCAGTGAATTTTTTGCTCAAAAAATAGATGGCTAGCTCCTTGCGACCAGTTTCATCATGCTGGCCCAAGACGCATCCCATGGATCCTTCCAACACGGTCATGTACATGAAGAGAGGTCTTCCAGGAACAGGGTGAATCAAGATCGGTGGTTCTTGCAGATAGTTCTTGAGTTTATCAAAATCTTGCTGATAATCAAAATTCCACTCTACAGTCTAATCTTTGCGGAACAACTTGAAGATTGGCTCACAAGTGGGAGTCATGTTGGAGATAAATCTGGAGATATAGTTCAAACGGCCCATAAAACCTCTTACTTGAGACTCGGTCTGTGGAGCTGGCATCTCTTGAATAGCTCGTACTTTGTCAGGGTCTACCTCAATTCCTCGCTGGCTGACAATAAAACCGAGCAACTTTCCTGATCTGACACCAAAAGTACATTTGGCAGGATTCAACTTTAGCTGATATTTCTAGAGTCTCTTGAATAACTTCAGAAGATGGTCCAAATGTTCCTCCTCACTCTGAGATTTAGCAATCATATCATCCACATACACTTCAATTTCTTTATAGATCACGTCATGGAATAAGGTTACCATAGCCCTTTGATAGGTTGCCCCTACGTTTTTCAGACCAAAGGGCATGACTTTGTAGCAATAAGTTCCCCATGGAGTGATGAATGTGTAGCGCGATTTTTGTGGTTTCGAATCACTATCGCTTTGGAACTATAGTTCGATTAATTTTTCATCCTGTTGAGCTGATTAAGGAAGGGAAATAGATGTCTCTAATTAACCTTGCTTGCAAATTGAGATTAAACAGTCAAAACTGTTGGTTTACAGATGCTATCAAGAGGGGGTTCTTCTTTAAGGTTATTCGCTTAAAAAGAGTGTCTAGGCTATTGGTAAGATGTTAGGTCTTATGTTTTTCGATTGATGTGTGAAGGTACGGGATTTTGGGTTTTTGATTAGTATGCTCGCTAAGATTTTTGCAATCTTATGCCTACGTATTCCCGAAACAGGGAAATCAGAACGATCGTAGTTCCTCCTATTCTATGGGAGGAAAGAGGTGTTTTGGTGTCTTGTTCAAAGCCCAAGACGTGAAGCTAAAGGTGGTTTGTATCTTGTTCAAAGCCCAAGATGTGAAGCTAAGGGGTTTTGGCTGAGAGAGAATTTGCCATCTCTAAAGAGGAGTTGTTGATGTTTGTATGCTGTGGGCAAGGCACAACTTTGATGCTAAAAGGTTGATTGACTCAACCGGGGTTTTCTTTATACAAAGCCTAAGAGGAGGCGGGAAGTTTGACTTTTCTGGGGAAAATGTTCTTTCTGTCTTGTACAAAGCCCAAGATTGAGGCTAAAAGGGATTTTGACTCCGTTGGGGAGAATGTATCTTGTATAAAGCCCAAAATGGAGGCTGAAATGGTTTGACTCAATAAGAGAGTACTTTTACATGTCTTGTATAAAGCCCAAGACGGAGGCTAAAAAGGTTGACTCAACAAGAGAGTCTTGAACAGGTGATTGACTCAACAAGAGAGTCTGAAGGTTGATTGACTCAACAAGAGAGTCTTTTATACTCAACAAGAGAGTGATTTGTTGTCTCGTACGAAGCCCGAGATTGAGGCTAAAATGAGATTGACTCAACAAGAGAGTCTTTTATACTTAACAAGAGAGTGTTTTATATGTCTTGTACAAAGCCCAAGACGGAGGCTAAAAGTGGTTAACTCAATAAGAGAGTCTTTTATACTCAACAAGAGAGTGTTTTTCTATCTCGTATGAAGCCCGAGATGGAGGCTAAAAGGAGGTTGACTCAACAAGAGAGTCTTTTATACTCAACAAGAGAGTGATTTATATGTCTTGTACAAAGCCCAAGACGGGGGCTAAAAAAGGGATTGACTCAACAAGAGAGTCATTTATACTCAACAAGAGAGTGATTTATATGTCTTGTACAAAGCCCAAGACGGAGGCTAAAAAAGGGATTGACTCAACAAGAGAGTCTTTTATACTCAACAAGTGAGTGGTTTTTTTATATGTCTTGTACAAAGCCCAAGACGGAGGCTAAAAAGGTGATTGACTCAACAAGAGAGTCTGAAAAGGTTAGCTCTGCTAGGGAGAATTATTTGTACAAAGCCCAAGAGGAGGCTGCCTTACCGCTGTGGATTCTGGAGATCTTGAAGCGGGTCCAAGTGCGGGGAACTCTCATGGGAGAGACCGGGGTTTCTTCCTATGTTTGGAAGGAACATGAGAATGTCTTTGAGACTCAAGGGTTTTAGACTGTCCAAGTCTAGAGTTTTCTCTATGGTATTATGCCCTAGAGGAGGTATGGGCATTAAAGGATGAGTATCAACCCTACAACGGTCGGAGTTTTGACACTGGAAAAACTGTTCTAGCAAAGGATGACTAAGTTCTGTCTTATACCTTTAAGAGGTCATTAGGGTCATTGTATTAAGCCCAAGAGAAGGCATGAGAACTTCTAAGAAGCCGAAGGGTCCTTGTATAACGCCCAAGAGAAGGCGGGGATGCTTTTAGGAAGCCTGTGGGTCCCCAAACCAAGAGAAGTTCAAGAAATGAAATTCACCGAGAAGAGATCATTCCAGAAAAATTCGAGAATTTGGAAGAAACTCAAGAGATGCCATTCACGGAGAAAAGATCATCTCTGGGGAGTTAGAGTTTCTTTGACAATTTCTAAGGGTGACAGTCTGAGAAAAGGTTCACCGAGAATACTTCCTTTCTCTTTGTTCCATATTGTTTAACCCCAAGAGAAGGGAAGACTGTATCTGGAAATCCTATGGGGATCTAGTTTTGTTTGTATTTAAGAGTGACCATCAAGGCTTTACCTAGTGCTAGACGTAGTTGCCGGGGAAAACTCTAAATAACTATACTTGTATTACACAGTGGATATGTGACAAGTATATAAAAGGATGTGAAAGAAGACTTACAGTGAAGCAGCCCCACAATACAGTTATGTACATATGAAAGTGGTAAATGAAAGCGGATAAACACTTAATTTGATGAGGGTTTGAAAAAGTTTGATGAGGGTTGAATTAATCAAAACCCTAATTTGTTTTCAAAATATATTTTAATTGAATAAAAATTCAATTAAAATTATAAAAATTATTAAACATGTGTGAAAACAAATTGTGATCTTGGATCAATGTTTCAAAAATCATGTTTCTATCCACAAAATGATTGGAAATCAATTAAGTTGGAAAATCAAGGGAGAAAAAACATTTTAAATGTTGAAAAACAAATAAAATATTAATTCTTTTATAAAAATATCAAGTATATGAAATAATTAATATTTTTGGGATTTTTAGGTAAAATAGAATATTTTAGCATTTTTGTGAATTATTAAAAAAAGAATCAACTCAAAATCATTAAAAACCAGATAGAAATTAATTTTTGAATCAATTAAATAAAATCACAAAATTCAAATATTCAAATATTCAAAAAATGGCGCCAAGAACACGCGCCACCCTCTGTTTTTGCAGATTTTCATTTTCTATCCAATCTCACTGAATACTTGATGATATCATGCAATCTACATATCAATTTGCTCGTTTTCACCTCACGATCATGTCTATGGGCTTTAATTTCATTTATTTTAAGCATGGAATAAGAAATCAAAGAGAAACCTCAAGAACCCTAAAATTTGCATGAAGGCTCAAAAATTCCATACATGATTCAAACAAAGCAATTGATTGAGGGTAAACACTCTATGCATGATTATGAACATATGGCCAAATTATTGTGCCGCAAAAAATGCATGGATCATAGAGTTAGAAGAGCTCAGGCCTACCTCTGGCAGCTGGTGATCGTGTTTTGTGTTAGAGGTGTTGCAAGCTGGTTCCAATGATTTGCACAGCTTCCTTAGGTGCCAAGTGATGTGTCTGAATGCTTGGAGTGGTTTGAAACAAGTTGGAACTGAAGATGGTACCCCAACTGCAAGTTTGCTAAAAGCTTGAGCAATTGGATGGTGATTTTGAGATATCAGAGTTCCAGATGTTGTTTAAGTGTTTGGATCACTTCTATATGATGTTTATGAGGTGTGTGTGTGTGTGTGATTGGTTTGGTTGGAATTGCTCTCAAACTCAAAACACGATAGTGACTTGCTTTGGAAGGCAATTTTGGAGTGAAGGAAGAGATTTTGAGGAAAACATCTATTTGATGGCTTTGGTGTACTCAAACTGAGCACAAATGAGCTCTATTTATAGTATAGCAAGTTTGTTTTGTGAGCAATAGTGAATGGCAACTGCTGCAGAAGTTTAGCAAATGTTGATCATTAGGAATCCAAGTCTCCTCTAGCCATTGACTAGAGGTTAGAGCACAGGCTGCTGGTTCCCTAGTTCTTGGATAAGTCTTGACTGAATTCAGTTGGAAAGGACTCAGTCCATGCCACCTTGGTGCATCCATTAAATGCTCCAAACCAAAATTGAAGTCTTGTCCCTCTTTTAGGCATTTCTAGGTTTGGAATGCTACTTTTAGTTCCAAGGACTTGGGAGGCTAATGGATCAGTGTTTGTCCCTCCTTGGTCTCCCCCTGAGGTGTTCAGATGGATAAACTTGTTTGTCATTTGCAAAATTTGCTCAAATAGAGCAAAATGCACAAATCTGCCTTGCCATGACAGTTTGCAGCAAGGCACATTGTCATTGTTATATCTCATGGCTTAAGTGGAGTTTCATGGAGTTCTTGGCCATTTTGGAAAGCTCTTATATGATACAACACATGTATGATCATAGTTTGTCTTGATACTTTTTGGATCCAAGTGAAAAATCCCCCTACTTTTGGAAAAAAAACAAGACTGATTCTGACTTAGTGAAAATTTCACTAAGTGTTGGAAAAAGTGGCATTTCATGTTTTCAGCCATTTTGATCCAACCATAACTCAAAATCTATGATGAATTGGAATGAGGTGTAGTTGACACTTTTAAAGTATGCCATGAGAGATACAAATCCATCTTTGGATCAGCCCAAATGGTTGCTTGGATCTCAAGTTATGATCCTTGGAAGTTGGTACCCTAACCACTTTGTTCCATAACTTAGAAATTTTCTAAGTTTTTTATGGTTACCCTTTATACAAGTTATCCCAGTTTTCTTGATTTTTCTTGATGAATGATGATCCCAATCACATATTAACATCATTTTAGGGTCAAAGAACCATAATTGTGAAAAATCTCAAAAAGTCAAAGTTGACTTTTGTGCACAGTTGACTTTTTGTCAGATGAACTCCAAGCTGTGCGATCCTCTATGAAATCAAGTCCTTGACCTAAATAAAACTTGATGGATTGATTTCATAGGTGTTATAGGGTGTATTGAATCATGTCCCAAGGTTTGGGAGCATGCCTGGGTCAAAAGTCAAAGGCACAGTTGACTTTTCCCGCGAAACCCTAATTGTGGTTCTAATGAATTTAAAACTTGTTGATCAAGCTTCTTGGCATCAATCCATTGTTGCAAATGGCTCAATGTAGTGTGTTAGAGACCCTCAAATCCTCTCTTGAGGTCTTGGCTCATGTTTTGTCCCAAAAGTGAACTTAGGGGTGAATTAGGTCAAGAAACCCTAATTCCTAATTTTTTTATGAATACATCCCCTGAGGCAAAATTGACTTGATGATTGGGTTCATGATGTCCCTTGGAGCATCTTAGGTTGTGCTTTGAAGCCTTTGGCTCATGCCTAGAGGAAAATTTCCATTTGGAGGCCCCAGTCGACCAAAACCCTAATTTGGTGACACTGGCGATCTTGAGGCTTAATCCACTTGGAATGTTGCAACTTTGTGCTTGATTCTTGAGGTGGGAGTCCTCTTGATCCATTGTGGATATTTGAGAGGTTTAGACAAGTTGATGATCATGTCATTCCTTGATTGATCCTTTCTCTAAGAGCTCTGAGAGGGCTTAAAACCCTAAGTTTGATTGTAGTGGATGCTCACCCATTTTGGGGGAGACTAATGAGGTATAATGGTCCATCCATATTGTGATGATGATTTGCACAATGATGGGGAATCTTAGTGGTCAAAATTTGGGGTATGATGTAACGCCCCATTTTGTCTGATTTATTTAATCAAGTCGATTTAATTATTTTTGTTTTTATATTATTTTATTCTTGGTTTTTATTTGGTAAATGTGTTATGTTTATCGTTATTATGTTTTATCGCGTTTTGGGAACGTTTGCGAGAAAATTGAGTGTAGGGGTATTTTGGTCTTTTTGGCTTGGTTAGATATTGTTTTTCATTTAAAATAGAAACATAGAAAGAAAAAGAGAAAAAAAGAAGTTAAGAGAAATAGAGAAGGAGAAGAAGAAAAAGAGGAAAACTTGGAGTGTAAGAAACCGATTCAACCGACACTTCGAAGCGCGATTAATCGGGTAAGGGTGCGAAACTCGGTTATGCTATGCTTGTGTATGATTGTGTATGTGTGTGTTGGAATGTTTGCTGGTTTTTCCTAGCTTTTCAATTCTAGGTCAAAATGAGAGAAAGCGATAGAAATCGATGTTTTCTCGGTTGAAATGCGATATAAATGTTGTAGAATACTTGTTACTATGATTGGGATATGTTCTGGTTGTTATGTTATGGTTTGTAAGTGTTTTGGTGGAGGAAATGTTGGGTTGGAGTGAACAACAGCACTGCTGAGATTTTCTGGGTTCGCAGGTTCGCACTGCGAATAGGGCAGCGAAGGGGAAAGCGAAGGTTCGCGGGAGGTTCGCATTGCGAACTTTCTGCTGTTTTTTCTCTGCCATGGTTCGCTGGGGGTTCGCATTGCGAATAGGAAAGCGAACATGACAGATTTTCCATTTTGTTCTTGTCATAACTTTTGGGTCGTAATTCGGATTGAGGCGCGGTTGGATGCGTTGGAAAGCTAATAAGATGTTCTTTCTTATAAAATGGTTTTGGGGCTAGTGGTCGATTTAAGTATGTCGGTAATTGAAAATGTGTCGTTTTGTTGACTTTTACCGTCGTAATTGTGTGTAATTGATGTGTTAACATGCAATACGCTTTTGATATATAACCTATAGCTTGTGTGCTGTTATATGATGTAAATGTATGTGATGAAATGTTGTGATGATGGTTTGTGGCCTTATGGCAAATAAATGCATTGTTTTGGGTTTGATTTCAATGCATGATTATTGATGTTGAGATGGTTCACATGGTTATGTATGTTATGCATTTGATTGTCATGAGTCATTGTATGCCAAGCATCATGATATGCATTCTTGTGATGTCGTGTGCCCTAGTGGGTGTGAGCGGCGAAACGATTCCTGAGGGAATCTGCTGTAACGGTCGTGTGCCTTATACATAGAGGACCTAAAGCGACATTATAGACGATCGTGTGCCTTATACAAAGAGGACCTGAAGCGATCGGATCATGTGCCTTATACAAAGAGGACCTAAAGCAATCCATAAACGTCGTGTGCCTTATACAAAGAGGACCTAAAGCGACGGGGAACATCGGGTGCCCGACGGGGAGTTACACTAAGTAACAAGCGATGATTCCAATAATTCCTGAGTGAATTAATGATGAGAATGATGGATGGAATGGTACTGCATTGCATTGCATAGAGTTGTTGTGTCGGTCTCTGTGCATTTGCATAAGTCATGAATGGATTGATTATGTGTGGGATTTGTGAATGGAATTGATGAGTTGATATATATATATATATATATATATATATATATATTGGTGATAAATGTATTGAGCATGATTGATATGCCTTTGTGATGGATGTATGAGATATGAATTGTGTTGTTTTGTATTTGAATTATGGTGTAAGTTGTGGTGAGATTGTTTTACATGTGTATTTTGTGTTATTAAATAATTGTATGCAACTATATTATAATTGTGTTTCTCACCCTTCTGCTGTTTTGAATGCTCTATGAGGCATTGCAGATTAGATGCTGGAGGTCTTTTTGTGAAGATTATATCTTCATTCTTTTGTCGGTCGACTCTAATATGTAGCACCGGGTAGTCGGGGAGATCGTTATGTGACATTATGTATATATATATTTTTGGATTTTACATGTATGACTCTGTATATGGCAGACAAACTTTTAAGTTTATATATATGAGATTTCAGTTGCAGATTTTCCGCTTTTATTCTGTATCTGAATTGTGGGTGTTAGGTACTGAATTCCTCTATTTATGTTGCTACCTGATTGTTGCATATCTTTATGAGCAGGTTATTATATTTCATCATCATGATGTGACGCTCCGTCTATGCCATGAATGTTTTAATTCTACTCTGATTATTTGTTATCGCTTTAATTACTCGGGTTATAGATTAGGGGTGTTACATATGACAGATGCTCCTATTTAATTTTCTTGGACTCGAAGGTGTGAATGGTGAAGGTATTCGGGCATTCGGGGTGCAAGAGGATTAAATATCGGAATACCCAAAATTTTGATGGTGGTTATGCATGGCAGTTTGCTCATCCATCTTCTTTTGCTAAGCAATGATACTTAGAAAAGGTAAACTTCCCCTCGATCCTGGTTTCCTACCGAGGAACTAGTCTTAGTTTCTAGAATAAACTTCCCCTCGATCTTGGTTTCCTACCAAGGAACTGGTCTCAGTTGCTGAAATAAACTTCCCCTCGATCCTGGTTTCCTACCAAGGATCTGGTCTCAGTTTATGAAATAAACCTCCCCTCGATCCTGGTTTCCTACCAAGGAACTGGTCTCAGTTTCTTTTGTCAATAAACTTCTTGACAAGGGGCGTTGTTCGCAGCGGTTTTCCTCAAACTTCTCGCCAAATTTTCCTGGGGAGATGCCATTTGATGGAAAAAGATCTAATGTCAGAGTTGCTGGGGAACCCAGCTGTCTGAGTTGTAGAGGTGTACAAACTTCTCTGTTGGAGATGCCATTCGTTGACTCTACAGGGGGAAAACGAGTCTCTTGAGAGACTGCTTTCTGCTTGGGGATATTACATCATACTTTTCTCGGGATCTTCTCGGAGAAATGCCATATGATGTGATCCAATTTTAAGGTACTGACGACCTTTTTGTCAGCGAAATTTTTCGGAGAAAAACGGTTGCATTGCCGAATCTCTGATTAAGAGGCTTTCTCTAGGGATTTTCCTTAATTCGAGAAAGCGAGGATATCATCTTCAATGGCAAAGAGTGGCGTTGGCTGAAGGTTCTCTGGCCTTTCAGAGGTTCAAGTTATCAAAGTGGAGGAGCGGTTGGTCAGACGCCACCTTTCCCGACGAGGAAAGAACTGACAACTCGGTTGAAAAGACGTTTATCACTAGGGAACAAGACCGACTAGAGTGATAGTGATGCAATATGAATATGAATGTAAATCAATAATGCATGATGTATGTATGTATATGCTGACAAAACTGACGCGACATACAGACTAGTGGATGAACACGACTGGATACTCGGCCACAGCGGGAGATGAAAAGTATCGCTGGTTCAGAAAATAGCAACTTTGCCTTGCTTAGGAGGGATAGTCCCTGTTAGGAGCTACGTTGGTCGGACTTAGGAGATTTGAACTTTGCCGAGGGTGTCAGATGAAACCTGGTCTCTGACATAGTTGATCCTTCATTCAGGTGTACTGGCTAAGAAGGAGTACTTTGATTCTGAACTTTGAAGCTCGATTACTTCTGGAGAAGCGATCGATGTTCTTTCGATGTTCAACAGTAAAAAGAAATTGCCATCTTCATTTTGAAAAGCAGAAAAATTTTAACAAGTAAATTTATTTTTGTTTTATTTCAAGAATCGTTAATCATGTTAAAATGTCGTTCTATAAAGCTAAAACAAGTAAGAATTGCAAACAAAGCACCAGGGCTCAAATTTTATTGATAGGATGGAAATCAGCCAAACGCGTGATTTCATGGAGTATTTACAAAGTTTAGAAAATGGTAATTTAAGGGAAAAGGGCTACATTGAAACATAACGACCGTTATCCTTCTACCAACTTTGAATTCTGGACATCCTGAGCTTCCGTCGAAGATGACCTTGACTGGAGTTTTCCTGATGGATGGCATGACTGCTGCTGGGGGATTTGTCCCTGTTGAACATAGTTACTTGCCATTATCCCTAACTTTTTCCTAGATTGTACTTTGAGATTTCCAATCCACCGGGATGATTTTTGATTGTGTCTCTAATTTTTGCCTGGACCGCCCTTTCAGGTTTTTAATCCACTTAGACGTTTTTTTTTTGTTTAGGCGAAGTATTTCTTGACTACATCAAAATTTGTGGGGTAGGAAAACTCCTCTCCATCCATGGTTGCGAGTCTCAAGGCGCTGCCTGAGAAAGCTTTCTTGACCACATAGGGGCCGTCATAATTCGGAGTCCATTTGCCCCGCGAATCAGTGAGGAATAATTGTATCTTTTTAAGCACGAGGTCTCCTTTCCTGAAGACGCGAGGTCGAACCTTTTTGTTAAACGCCTTCTTCATTCTCTGTTGATACAGCTGACCATGGCATAGTGCCGTTATTCATTTTTCTTTGATCAGATTCAGTTCATCGTGTCGACTTTGACACCATTCAGCTTCTGTTAGCTTAGCTTCCATCAATACCCGAATTGATGGGATCTCTACTTCTATAGGGAGCACTGCCTCCATGCCATATACTAGAGAGAAAGGGGCTGCCCCTGTTGAATTGCGGATAGATGTGCGATAACCATGAAGAGCAAAGGGTAGCATCTCGTGCCAATCTTTATAGGTTACAACCATCTTTTGAACGATCCTCTTGATGTTCTTGTTAGCCGCTTCTACCGCTCCATTCATCTTGGGTCGGTAGGTAGATGAGTTATGGTGTTCGATCTTGAATTCAGTACACAACTCTTTCATCATCTTATTGTTCAAGTTGGATCCATTATCGGTAATGATCTGGCTTGGAACACCATAACGGCAAATGATATTGTTTCTGATAAATCGGACCACCACTTGCCGGGTTACATTGGTGTATGACGCAGCTTCGACCCACTTGGTGAAGTAATCAATGGCTACTAGAATGAATCGATGTCCGTTGGAAGCCTTAGGTTCAATCATGCCAATCATGTCGATTCCCTATATGGAAAAAGGCCACGGGGAAGAGAGAAATTTGAGATGCGTCGGCAGTACGTGGATTTTGTCTGAGTATATCTGACACTTGTGACACCTCCTCATGTACTTGTAGCAGTCGGATTCCATGGTCAACCAGTAGTACCCTGCTCTTAGAAGTTTTCTTGCCATTGTGTGTCTGTTGGCATGAGTGCCAAAGGATCCTTCGTGAATTTCTTTTATCAGCATGTCTGCTTCTGGTCTGTCTACGCATCGGAGCAAGACCATGTCAAAGTTTCTCTTATAGAGTGTATCACCGCTCAGAAAGAAGCTACCTGCTAGTCTTCTGAGGGTCTTTCGGTCCTTTCTGGATGCCCCAGGAGGGTACTCTTGTTTCTGAAGAAAGCATTTGATATCGTGATACCAAGGTTTGTCGTCTATGACTGCTTCAATCGTGAAGATGTAAGCGGGCCGTTTAAGGCACATTATGTCAATCTTAGGTAAGTCGTTCCATTGACCTACACTAATCATGGAAGAGAGGGTGGCTAATGCATCAGCCATGTGATTCTCTTCATGAGGGATATGATGAAACTCGATTCTGTTGAAGAAGGGTAATAACCTTCTCGCGTAATCTTTGTAAGGAATCAATCCTGATTGGTATATTTTCCAATCTCCTTTGATCTGATTGATAACCAGGGCTGAGTCACCATATACGTCTAAGTTCTTGATCCTTAAGTCGGCCACGTTATTTGTGCACTTGAACGTAAGTTTGGCGGTGAAAGGAGTGTGGGTACCCTGAGGTGTTATGATGATTGCCCTAATTCTGTTTCTATAATGATTGACAGCTCCGTCAAAGATTAGTCCCCATTGGGAACCTAGTTCTGGCCCTTCATTGGGTAGTGGTTCATCGCAGTCTTTCATTTTTAGATACATGACATCTTCGTCTGGGAAGTCAAATCCGACTGATTCCTGATAGTCAATCGGTTGATGAGCCAAATGATCGGCTAAAATACTTCCTTTGACGGCTTTCTGAGCATGGTACTCGATGTCGTATTCGGATAAAAACATTTGCCAACGGGCAATCCTTCCCGTGAGAGTAGGATTTTCAAAGACGTATTTGATTGGATCCATTTTGGAGATTAACCAAGTAGTGTGACGAATCATATACTGGCGAAGACGTTTGGCTGCCCAAGCCAGAGCACAGCAAGTTTTCTCAAGCATAGTGTACCGAGTTTCACAGTCAGTGAATTTCTTGCTCAAATAGTAAATGGCTGACTCTTTCCTTTTCGTTTCGTCCTGTTGGCCAAGTACACAACCCATTGAGTCTTCCAAGACTGTTAAGTAAATGATTAGTGGTCTTCCTTCCACTGGAGGTGATAGAATCGGTGGGTTCAACAGATATTCCTTGATACTGTCGAAGGCGGTTTGGCAGTCATCTGTCCAAATGCAGTCCTGATTCTTTTTGAGTAATTTGAAAATCGGCGCACATGTCGCGGTCATGAGGAATATAAATATGGAAATGTAATTCAGACGTCCCAGGAATCCCCTGACTTGTTTTTCAGTCTTTGGAGAAGGCATTTCTTGAATGGCCTTGGCCTTGTCAGGATCGACCTCAATTCCTTTCTGGCTGACGATGAACCCTAAAAGTTTCCCTGAACGGACACCGAATATGCATTTGTTGGGATTCAAGCGGAGTTTATACTTTCTCAACCGCTCAAATAGTTTTGACAGGTGGGTCACATGCTCCTCCTCTGTTCTAGATTTGGCAATCATGTCATCGACATATACCTCGATTTCCTTGTGTATCATGTCATGAAACAGAGTAGTCATGGCCCGTTGAATGGTTGCCCCGGCGTTCTTCAACCCAAACGACATTACCTTGTAATAAAAAGTACCCCATTGGGGTGATGAAGGAAGTTTTCTCCATGTCTTTCGGCGCCATTTTTATCTGATTATAGCCCGAGAATCCATCCATGAAGGAGAAGACTTTGAACTTTGTTGTACTGTCAACCAGCATGTCAATGTGTGGTAAAGGAAAGTCATCCTTTGGACTAGCCTTGTTTAGATCCCTGTAGTCTACACACATTCTGACTTTTCCGTCCTTTTTCGAAACTGGTACTATGTTGGCTAACCATTGAGGATATTCTGATGTGGCGAGGAAACCCGCGTCAATCTGTTTCTGTACTTCCTCTTTGATTTTGATGGCCATGTCTGGATGAGTCCGTCTTAGTCTTTGTTTTACTAGCGGACATTCTGACCTTAATGGTAGATGATGTTCCACGATGCTGGTATCCAACCCTGGCATGTCCTGGTAGGACCAAGCGAATACATCGAGAAACTCTTTGAGAAGCTTTGTCAAACTTTCTTTGACAGTTGGACTGAGCAGTGCCCCAATCCTGATCTCTTTTCTCTCTTCCTTTGAGCCCAAGTTGACCGTTTCCAACAGCTCTTTGTGAGGTTTAATGGACCTTTCCTCCTGTCTGAGTAGTCGGGAGATCTCTTTTGGAATTTCGTCGTCAACTTCTTCTTCAGCCTCAAATACCGGGAATTGAAAGTTGGGAGAAGGCATCAGATCGTACGTTTCAATGGGGTTTAAAACAAGCAATCTGCATGACGTGATGATTTTTTTTAGAAGAGATTGAGAAAATGCAAGAGTGTGTGCAGTGTATTTTCTGAAAACTGCTTGTTTTTATTATTTGAATTATTTTTAAGGATTACCATTTTCTGAAAAAGGAAAAGAGAAAACAGCAATTAATGCGGAAATTACAAAACGACGTTTATTTATTTATGATTTTGTCGATTCTTGAAACTACAGCCCTATAAAACAAAACTCAGTCGCTTTGGGAAAAGCGAAGAGGGATATTTACAGAAAGTGAGCCCTATCAAAACATCTGTTTCACCTGGGCAGGGTGAAAGGTTAAAACAAAGATGGCCATTACTTTGACTTATGAACAATCTTCGGAACATCGAATGCAACCCATTGGCGGCGAACTCCTCGGTGAATCACAAAGTCTGGTACCTTCCTTGATTTGTCTTCAGAAATAACGCTGATTTCTGGCGGAGCAGGATCGTTGGAATCTGTCTCCCAGGTAGAGTTGTCGTAGGAGGATTTTTCATTTATATTTTGTATAGTGTTTGTGCTCTCAGGTAGATCTCCCCATCCAGTTGGCTGAATGTCTTCGAGCCTCATACGAGAGCTTTCGGGAGCAGTGTATTTGACCAAGAAGTCGTATTTGCCACTCGGTTGTCCTAAGGTGTCCCACACTTCTTTGGGACTAGAGGAGTCATCTCTCTCGATGACGTTGACCTCGGGAAAAGCATAGTTAATGAATTCTAGTCCTGCAAGCTTCGCGAATCCATCATCGCGCTAGATGTTTTCTGAATGACCTGAGTGTTAATCCCATGACATGGTGGAGACACAGGTATTTTTTCCAATGACGCTCAGCTGATTTTCATTGTTCGGCTTATTTTCTTGCCCCAAGTCTCCTGGGTACGGCTTCCACTTAGGCAGGCCATCCATTGGGCCATAATAGTCATGGTCAAAGTTGTATTTCATCGGAGTGTCTTCCTCTAATGAGTTTAGTGGAGCACGGCATCCTTCCAGATCACAATCTCCGTATATCATTTCGACATCTGACCTCGGCATAAATCTCGGACTCTGTACGGGATAGCAAAAGGGCGTAGGCACCTCTTCCTGAGACATATAACCGTCCTTGTTAAGATAGGACTTCCATTCCTCGTCTGTGTTGGAGGAATCTCCCTCGTTGATGGTATGTACTTCTTGAGACACTGGGTGAAGGAAACCTCCATTATGGAAGAAGTTTTGAATGGGATGAAGACTTTCACCGTTAGCGGCAGTCTGGGTACAAGTTGCAAAAAAACCAAGACCTTTCTTTGTTTTATTATCAGTAGGAATGACAAGTTGTCCCCATCCTTTTGCGTTGTTACTCTTGATTACTTTGAGAGCATCTTTGTATGAGGAAATTGATGTTCCTTTTTTTGACTGATTGTCATTGCTCACCGAAAGTGCTTGGAACTGAGTTCCAACGACCTCCTCTGGTTCTACACAAGTGGCCGTTGATAGGTTACTCACGATCAAAGCTTGTTCTCCACAGACCGTGATGAGTTGGTCATTCTTGACGAACTTCAGCTTCTGGTGAAGTGTCGAAGTGACTGCCCCAGCCTGGTGTATCCAAGGTCTTCCCAACAAACAGCTGTATGTTGCTCGGATGTCCATGACCTGGAAAGTGACTTGGAAAATGTGAGGATCGATGGTTATGGGAAGGTCAACTTCACCGATAAATGTTTTTCTAGACCCATCAAATGCTTTGACGACGACCTCAATGCCTTTCATCTGAGATCCTTTGAATGATAGTCGCATTAGAGTGGACTTCGACATGACGTAGAGAGCCGATTTGGTGTCTACCAGTACGCTGGCTAAAGCATCGTCCTGGCAGTTGACTGTGATATTGAGCTCCATGTTGTGGCTTTTGCCTTCTTCTGGCAATTCCTCCAGGAATTGTTGCAGGAAGTGATGTTAGAGACGATACTGTCGAATTGTCGTATTGACACATTCTGTTCCACAAAGGCCTGTTTTAAGACTTTCTGTAGAGCCTCTCTGTGGGCTTCGGAACTGAGTAAAAGTGATAACACGAATATCTTTGAAGGAGTTTGTAACAGTTGATCAACAATGTTGTATTCACTCCTTTGGATGAGCTTCAGCATCTCATCATCGTTCTTTGAAAGGTCGGGATCACTGGATGGACCGACTGGTGGATTAGGAGCTTCTATCTGAAGTTCCTTTTCTCTGTTAGGTTCTCCAACTCCTCTGTTGAAGATTCGACCGCTCCGTGTTACTCGACTGATGTCTGCAATATTCACGACGGAGGGTAATGGAATTTCCTTTCCATTCTCAACTGTTGTTGCACCGTATTTGTAAGGGATCACCTTAGCCAATTTATACGGTAGCGGTCCCGGCAGATAAATAACTACAAGAGCCTTCTGATTTTTCTAACTGTCGTAAGTAACTTCAATCAGTCCCTGGTTAGGAACTTTTGATTCGTCAAGTAGAGGGATGATGGTACAAACATACTTGGTTCTTTCAGGATCAGAGATTACAACCACGTCTTTAGTCTGATCAGCGAAATAGTCTGGCGTCCAGTTGATAGACCCCGAAACTGAATATTGTTGAATCTCTTTGCGGTCCAACTGACTCTGAAGGGCTGCTCGCATGAGGTAGCATCCTTGATTATTTTCCGAGCAAACTCTACAGCGCTCGTAGTTATGTTGTAGCACCTGGCCACGTCCACTTTGAATGCAATACAACCTCACTATATCTGTTTCCATTGATCGAACATCCTGACTTTGATGCCTAGTAGGGTTCCCATTAACCACACTGATTTGTTGCGTGTCTTCATCCATATAAATCGAAAGCCACCAGTGGTTTAACAAGTGTTGTAAAGTTCTCTAAACGAGAGCGCAACCTTGGTCGCTCTCCCGACATACTATACAGTTTAGATAATCATGTGAAGTGAGAAAACCGAGTTGGACTTGCTTGGCGTGCAACTCCACCAAGCTGGTATTCATCAAACGAATATCAAAGATTTGAATCATGTTGATCTTATAGGGATTTCTATCACGGTAGTCCTGGATCCACCTAAGATCCATCTGACACTGGAGGGCTTCTGGTACAAAAGAGCATCCCTGTTTGTTTACCGAGCAAGTCAGACAGGAATCATAATCATGCCGTGGTAGATTACGATACTGGCTTTGCCTTGAGTGCATTTCCACTAAGTTGACATTTATTACACGAATGTCGTGGTTCTGAATAACGTTAGAATTTGTATATGTCATGTTAACTCCACGAACTCGATGCTCTTAGATCCATCCGAGATCCAACTGTTCCTATAGAGCTGATTGCACCACAGAACATCCTTGATTATTTTTAGAGCAGATATCACACTGGTGATAATTGTGAGGTGGCACATGGCCATATCCACTCCGTCTACAATGTATCTTTACCAAGTTGGCCCTTAATAAGAGTACATCATGAATTTGATAGTTGTTATTGGACTATCCCTCTATCAAATTTACTGCCGCTTTCTCATGTTGAGGCAGCGGGTTTGTGAGAACATTCAGATTCGTATCTTTGAAAGATAAGATCCCGCTCCTAACAAGCTTTTGTACATCGGATTTGAAATTGAGACAGTTTTCTATGTTATGCCCTGGTCCTCCTTGGTGGTAAGGGCAAGTCTGATCCGCTTTAAACCAAAAAGGCGGATTTTCTGATACTGTAAGAGGAGACCTGGTTTGGATGTGTCCCTTGACCAGTAATAACAGAAACAGTTCTGCGTACAACACCGGTATAGGGTCAAACCCTTGTGGTTGCGTTGTACGATTGTTGTTGTACGGAGGGCGAGCCTACTGAAGAGGTTGTTATGTCTTTTGCTGATATTGTTGTTGATTCGGTCGGCTCTGAACAACCTAAGGTTGATACGTAGGAACAGGCGTGGGGTTGATAGCAGGAGTTACGGCTACTACTAGTTGGTATCGTCGCCTTTGCTTTCCGAGAGAGATATTCCCAATATCTTGCTCTTTTTTCTTAGGGAGAGCACTACCGTATGGTTTTGTATTACCTGATGATCCAGTGTCTTTAACTAACCGTTCTTCTCAGACTGCTTCCTCAAGTAAAATTCCCATGCCCACCATCTCGGTGAATTCACTGGGCGCACTGGCAACCATTCTGTCGTAGTAAAATGAGCTTAAGGTTTTCAAGAAGATCTTTGTCATCTCTTTTTCTTCAAGAGGTGGACAAATCTGAGCGGAAATTTCACGCCATCTCTAAGCGTACTCCTTAAAGGCTTCCTTGTCCTTCTGTGACATCGATCTGAGTTGATCTCTGTCTGGTGCCATGTCCAGGTTATACATATATTGTTGAACGAAGGCAGCACCAAGATCTCTGAAAGTGCTGATCTTAGTGAGGTTTAAACCCATGTACCATTTGAGTGCGGCACCAGTTAAACTATCCTGAAAGTAGTGAATTAGTAACTCCTGGTTCTTTGTCTGAGCTGACATTCGTCGAGCGTACATCACCAAGTGGCTTTGAGGGAAAGAGTTACCCTTGTACTTTTCAAAATCGGGTACCTGAAACTTGTGCGGAACTTTCACATTGGGGACCAAACAAAGGTCTGCGGCGTCCTTTCCAAATAAATCCTGACCGTGAAGGGCTTGCAGTTCTTTCTACATCTCCAGGAATTGTTCCTAGAACTCATTCATTCTGTCGAACATACTTTCTTTTCCACCAGAAGGTATCTGTGGAATCTGTCCTTCCGGGACAGTGTGTACCACGGGTGGTGGTATAGTCATTATGGCCGAGACTCTCGGTGCCTCCAAAGTTTGTAACCTTCAGGAGTTGCTGTCATGCCCCTGGCATCTTTACTTTCCCAAAGTTTGTAACCTTCAGGCCCAGCGACTCCTGCTGAAGTTTCCGGATCTTCAGTGGTCGGCGGAATATATCCCTCCGGGATATAGTTAATAGGCATGCCCCAGGGAAGATCTTTTGGCATTTTGTACCTAGGATCATACTTTTCCACTATGGGCTTTGAAGTGATCTCTGAGATCACAGTCCTTTGTTATTGCATTTGAGCTTCTGCTAGAGCTTGCATGTCGTTATGAAGCTTTCTCAGATCCTCTTTCAGAGTGTCGATCTCTTCTCTCAACTCTCTGTTCTCTTCCTCGAGATCATCCATCTTTTTCTGACGATTGGCCTGAGTATTGTACGAATGCGACAGTTTGACTCTAGAATCGAGACACAAACGTGAGATTCGTAGGTAAGAAGAATGTGTTACGTGAGAATGATGAATGATATGCAATGATTATATTAATTGTATATATTTTTCGTTTATTCAAAGTAAACTTCGACAATTAGATTGCAAATATCAAACAGTGGGGAAACCCCGTTTTATTGAATTCAAAGATTACGGAAATGGAAATACAGTAATTTACAAAGTGCTGTAAAAGGAAATCTAAACTTATGGGTCCTGAGTCCTCTCTAAAGCGAGCTCAGGTGCGGGTTCCGGTACTTTCCTTTTCTTTGACCGGGGCTCTTGGGCGGTTGTCGGGTTGTCATTCCTTTGCCAAGTGAAAGGAGTGAGCAAATTCCTTTGGTTATCCTGATTTTCTACAGCATGTTGCTCTAAAATCTCAATCAGAGCATATTTATCTTTCAATAGTTGCTGTATTTTCTTGCACTCTACATTGAGAATACGATACTTGTTCCTCCAAGACCTCTTCTCCTGCTGAACTTTGTTGAGAATAACCTGAAGTTTTTCCGTCTCAAACATAAAATAAAGGACAGAGTCCCTTAATGGAAAAACTTCCTGACGAGGGTAAGGCATCCTCAGCTTGAGAGCTCTAGTTTGTACCCAGTAGAGATAAGGCTCCACCGAGACATAGTCTGGTTTTCCTAGAGACTCTCTTTCTTTCCTATGAATGTGTTTCCAGGCATGCACTATTTCCGTCTTTAGTGCCCTGTCATTTTCTCCTTCCTTGAAGAAAAGACCTTCCAGATGAGCATTACACGGGACATGCCTCATCGGGTATCCAAATTAACGACGAACTAACACTGGATGATAGTTGATTCCTCCCTTAGTTCCTATAAGGGGTACATTTGGGAAATTTCCACAATGGTCAATGATTCTGATCCCGTCATAGATTCAATTGTACCAATCGATGTCAGAGTTGGTAAGAGACATGATTCTCTGCGACCAATGTAAAGTATTCTTTTGATCCCAAAATGCAGCAGACTTGGGTAAGTGGGAAGTGACCCATTTGTATAGCAGGGGTACACAACATGTGATCATTCCTCTACTGTACAAATTCCTTAAGTGTACCAAATGATAAGCATCTACAAGCAAGGTCGGTACAGGGTTTCCAATCAGAAAAACCTTAATGGCGTTGATATCAACGAAGTTATCAATGTTGGGAAACAAAAATAACCGGTAGGTGAGTAAAACAAAGATGCTCTCGAAAGCGGCTACGTTCCCTATACTAGCAAAGTATAGAGCTTTCTTTATCAAGAACTAGGCTGGCAAACCCTGGATTCCACCCTTAGTGGTCCTGTGAGTCCTGACCTCTGACTCGTCCAAATAGATTGCTCTCGCAATGGTTTGATCCTTTGGAATTTCTTCCAGTCCAGAAAAGGGAGCTTGGTCAGTAATATGCAAATCAGTCAGGTGAGAGTACTCCTCCAGTGTTGGTGCTAGTTGATAATCTGGGAATGTGAAATAGTGATAGACCGGATCATAGAACTGGATTAGTGTGGACAAGATTCCTTCGATTACATGAACCCTTAACAGAGATAGCAGTCCTCCATACTTGGCTCTGAAAGCCTCGGGCTTGGTGATCATTCTCGCCAGACCTCTTAAATCCTCTAGTTTTGGAACCTTGAAGGTGTACTTGTGAGTTTTCCTTCTACCGAAATCCATTAGCGCAATCTCTTTATCTGACATTTGCAATCATTGTCTTAGTTTAATTTGAAAAAGAGAGACTAGAAGAGAAGATTTTTCTTTATTTTTTAATGTTTTTTAAATGAATGTATGAATGCAGCACACAAAAACATAGAAAAAACATGGGGTCAAAGGGTCGGTGTCATAAAGTCAAGGCTCTACCCATCCCCAAAGGTTTATACTGGTGATTTTTTGTACCTGTCCGCAAAATCATTGACCCCTCTTGGGATAACAACAGCAAGCGGATCTCCAGCGAGCTGATGTATCTTAGAGTGATCTCAAATGAGGGTAGTATCGCGTGACAACTATTCCCAATAGCTTTCGCACTACAAAATGGTTTCAGTCTACTAAAAACCTCAACTTCTCAGATAACCCAATCGACCACACTACTTTTAACAACCAAAGTCGTATAGGCAATGTATCTGCAAAGGGAGTCTCCACTGAGTCTGATGGTCGACCGGGGACTATTAACTGGGATTCACTCCCCGTAAGATTACCTGTATAATGCCATCCCCTATCTTAGGTGTATACTCAATCTTTCCACATGCGGCATCACACGCTTTCCCATTAGCAGAAACATAAACACATATATCAATTAGGAAAGGCATTATATATATTTGTCTTAATCATCCTAGACCTCTAGTCTTATGATCCTATACAGACAATGACTCCCCAGCAGAGTCGCCATTTCTGTGACATTTTGTTGAATTTAAATCTCTCACCCTAAAAGAGGCTAGAAAGAATGCCTCCCACTGTGGTCGCCACTTTTTTGTAGCGCGATTTTTGTGGTTTCGAATCACTATCGCTTTGGAACTACAGTTCGATTCATTTTTTATCATGTTGAGCTGATTAAGGAAGGGAAATAGATGTCTCCAATTAACCCTGCTTGCAAAATGAGATTAAACAGTCAAAACTGTTGGTTTACAGATGCTATCAAGAAGGGGTTCTTCTTTAAGGTTATTCGCTTAAAAACAATGTCTAGGCTATTGGTAAGATGTTGGGTCTGATGTTTTTCGATTGATGTGTGAAGGTACGGGATTTTGGGGTTTTTGATTAGTATGCTCACTAAGATTTTTGCAATCTTATGCCTACGTATTCCCAAAATAGGGAAATCAGAGCGATCGTAGTTCCTCCTATTCTATGGGAAGAAAGAGGTGTTTTGGTGTCTTGTTCAAAGCCCAAGACGTGAAGCTAAAGGTGGTTTGTATCTTGTTCAAAGCCCAAGATATGAAGCTAAAGGGTTTTGGCTGAGATAGAATTTGTCATCTCTAAAGAGGAGTTGTTGATGTTTGTATGCTGTGAGCAAGGCACAACTTTGATGCTAAAAGGTTGATTGACTCAACCGGGGTTTTCTTTATACAAAGCCTAAGAGGAGGCGGGAAGTTTGACTTTTTGGGGGAAAATGTTCTTTCTGTCTTATACAAAGCCCAAGATTGAGGCTAAAAGGGATTTTGACTCCGTTGGGGAGAATGTATCTTGTATAAAGCCCAAAATGGAGGCTGAAATGGTTTGACTCAACAAGAGAGTACTTTTATCTGTCTTGTATAAAGCCCAAGATGGAGGCTAAAAAGGTTGACTCAACAAGAGAGTCTTGAACAGGTGATTGACTCAACAAGAGAGTCTGAAGGTTGATTGACTCAACAAGAGAGTCTTTTATACTAAAAAAGAGAGTGATTTTCTATCTCGTACGAAGCCCGAGATTGAGGCTAAAAGGAGATTGACTCAACAAGAGAGTATTTTATACTCAACAAGAGTGTTTTATATGTCGTGTACAAAGCCCAAGACGGAGGCTAAACGTGGTTGACTCAACAAGAGAGTCTTTTATACTCAACAAGAAAGTGTTTTTCTATCTCGTACGAAGGCCGAGATGGAAGCTAAAAGGAAGTTGACTCAACAAGAGAGTCTTTTATACTCAACAAGAGAGTGATTTATATGTCTTGTACAAAGCCCAAGACGGAGGCTAAAAAAGGGATTGACTCAACAAGAGAGTCTTTTATACTCAACAAGAGAGTGATTTATATGTCTTGTACAAAGCCCAAGACAGAGGCTAAAAAAGGGATTGACTCAATAAGAGAGTCTTTTATACTCAACAAGAGGGTGGTTTTTTTATATGCCTTGTACAAAGCCCAAGACCGAGGCTAAAAAGGTGATTTAATCAACAAGAGAGTCTGAAAAGGTTAGCTCTGCTTGGGAGAATCATTTTTACAAAGCCCAAGAGGAGGCTGCCTTACCGCTGTGGATTCTGGAGATCCTGAAGCGGGTCCAAGTGTGGGGAACTCTCATGGGAGAGATCAGGGTTTCTTCCTATGTTTGGAAGGAACTTGAGAATGTCTTTGAGACTCAAGGGTCTTAGACTGTCAAAGTCTAGAGTTTTCTCTATGGTACTATGCCCTAGAGGAGGTATGGGCATTAAAGGATGAGTATCAACCCTACAACGGCCGGATTTTTGACGCTGGAAAGACTGCTCTAGCAAAGGATGACTAAGTTCTGTCTTATACCTTTAAGAGGTCGTCAGGGTCCTTGTATTAAGCCCAAGAGAAGGCATGAGAACTTCTAAGAAGCCGAAGGGTCCTTGTACAACGCCCAAGAGGAGGCGGGGATGCTTTTAGAAAGCCTGTGGGTCCCCAAACCAAGAGAAGTTCAAGAAATACAATTCACCGAGAAGATATCATTCCAGGAAAGTTTGAGAATTTGGAAGAAACTCAAGAGATGCCATTCATGGAGAAAAGATCATCTCTGGGGAGTTATAGTTTCTTTGACAATTTCTAAGGGTGACAGTCTGAGAAAAGGTTCACCGAGAATACTGCCTTTATCTTTGTTCCATATTGTTTAACCCCAAGGGAAGGGAAGACTGTATCTGGAAATCCTATGGGGATCTAGTTTTGTTTGTATTTAAGAGTGACCAACAAGGCTTTACCTAGTGTTAGACGTAGTTGCCGGGGAAAACTCTAAATAACTATACTAGTATTACACAGTGGATATGTGACAAGTATATAAAAGGATGTGAAAGAAGACTTACAGTGAAGCAGCCCCACAATACAGTTATGTACATATGAAAGCGGTAAATGAAAGCGGATAAACACTTACCCGTTGTAGAGCTTCCATGCTGTTTGGTTAGTTTTTCAACAAAGAAAGTTTTGATAAAAACATATATGTGAATTCAAAATCAAAGGAGAAAGTGCTTGAAAAGATTGTTAGGGCTTACAGCTCGAGGAGAGGCCCAAGTTTTAACGATGATCGCACCGTTGTTTTGAAAACTGTACAGAGGGACTTATACAATACGTGAGGCCCAAAATTGTTTTTATGTACAAGGGGATGGGTCTTACACTCTATTAGAGGCCCAGAGATTTTGAAAAGAAAAGAAATGGGGCTTACAACACGAGGGGAGGCCCATATGATTTGTTTTTGAACTGGCGATCGCGCCGAGATTTTTCTTTTAACGCAGAGGGACTTATACAATGTCTGAGGCCCAAAAAGGTTTTGGTTAAAAGGGGATTGGGTCTTACACTCTATTAGAGGCCCAATAATTTATTTTTGTACAAGTGGTGGGGCTTACAGCTCAAGGAGAGGCCCAAATGATTTTTGTTAAAAAGGCGGCGATCGTGCCGAACTTTTTGACGGTATCGGAACTTATATAATACACTGAGGCCCAAATTATTTTGGTTTTAAAAAAAAGGGTTGGGTCTTACACTCTATTAGAGGCCCAAAAAAAGTATTTTAAAGAAAAGAAATGGGACTTATAGCACGAGGGTAGGCCTAAATGATTTTGTTAAAAAGGCGACGATCGCGCCGTTGTTTTTGAAAATACAGTGGGACTTATACAATGACTGAGGCCCAAAAAGTGGTGTATTTACAAAGGGGATAGGTCTTACACTCTAAAAGAGGCCCAAAGAGTTTGAAAAAGTTTGATGGGGTTTAATTAATCAAAACCCTAATTTGTTTTCAAAATATATTTTAATTGAATAAAAATTCAATTAAAATGATCAAAATTATTAAACATGTGTGAAAACAAATTGTGATCTTGGATCAATGTTTCAAAAATCATGTTTCTATCCACAAAATGATTGGAAATCAATTAAGTTGGAAAATCAAGGGAGAAAAAACATTTTAAATGTTGAAAAACAAATAAAATATTAATTCTTTGTAAAAATATCAAGTATATGAAATAATTAATATTTTTGGGATTTTTTGGTAAACTAAAATATTTTAGCATTTTTGTGAATTATTAAAAAAATAATCAACTCAAAATCATTAAAAACCAGAGAGAAATTAATTTTTGAATCAATTAAATAAAATCACAAAATTCAAATATTCAAATATTCAAAAAATGGCGCCAAGAACACGCGCCACCCTCTGTTTCTGCAGATTTGCATTTTCTATCCAATCTCACTGAATACTTGATGATATCATGCAATCTACATATCAATCTGCTCGTTTTCACCTCACGATCATGTCTATGGGCTTTAATTTCATTTATTTTAAGCATGGAATAAGAAATCAAAGAGAAACCTCAAGAACCCTAAAATTTGCATGAAGACTTAGAAATTCCATACATGATTCAAACAAAGCAATTGATTGAGGGTAAATACTCTATGCTTGATTATGAACATATGGCCAAATTATTGTGCAGCAAAAAATGCATGGATCATAGAGTTAGAAGAGCTCAGGCCTACCTTTTGCAGCTGGTGATCGTGTTTTGTGTTAGAGGTGTTGCAAGCTGGTTCCAATGATTTGCACAGCTTCCTTAGGTGCCAAGTGATGTGTCTGAGTGCTTGGAGTGGTTTGAAACAAGCTGGAACTGAAGATGGTACCCTAACTGTAAGTCTGCTAAAAGCTTGAGCAGTTGGATGGTGATTTTGAGAAATCAGTGTTCCAGATGTTGTTTAAGTGTTTGGATCACTTTTATATGATGTTTATGAGGTGTGTGTGTGATTGGTTTGGTTGGAATTGCTCTCAAACTCAAAACCCGATAGTGACTTGCTTTGGAAGGCAATTTTGGAGTGAAGGAAGAGATTTTTAGGAAAGCATCTGTTTGATGGCTTTGGTGTACTCAAATTGAGCACAAATGAGCTCTATTTATAGTAGAGCAAGTTTGTTTTGCAAGCAATAGTGAATGGCAACTGCTGCAGAAGTTTGGCAAATGTTGATCAATAGGAATCCAAGTCTCCTCTAGCCATTGACTAGAGGTTAGAGCACAGGCTGCTGGTTCCCTAGTTCTTGGATAAGTCTTGACTGAATTCAGTTGGAAAGGGATCAGTTCATGCCACCTTGGTGCATCCATTAAATGCTCCAAACCAAAATTGGAGTCTTGTCCCTCTTTTAGGCATTTCTAGGTTTGGCATGCTACTTTTGGTTCCAAGGACTTGGGAGTTTCAGCAATGGCAGGATCCTCCCGTACTCTTCAGTGAAAGTTGACGGGTCTTCAATCATATCTCCCAACCCCAACAGTTGTTCCAACTCGGGAACTTCAAAAGTATACGGCCATGTTCTTCTTCTTCCAGCATCCATCTCTACAAAGTCTGCAAAACATGATTAGTTTCTTGATAGTTTAGCGAAAAAATGCGGGATGCAAATGCAAAGTTTCATGGAATTCAGGCACTCGTGAAATACCAAGGGATACCAAAAAGTCTCATTCTCATTAATAGCAAAGTGAATTACAAGATTCAATACACTTTCAAAAGTCTTAAACATAATGCTAAATAAAAGCTAAAAAGACCTAAGGAGATTCTCCTAGGAGCCTCAAGTTGAGCTTTTTAATTTCCTTTTCCATCTGAGCCTTTTCCATGACGAGCTTGTCGACGATCAACTTCCATGGAGCAGATTGAGTATCAGAGGTGCTTGGTCCTTCTTGGGTCTTCCTCTTCTTGCATGAAAGCAGCTCTTCATTTTTAGCTTGTAGTTGTTTTTGGAGCTCTAAGTTCTCCTCAACAACCACTTGATATTTGTGCTTCCAAGCTTCTCCTGTCTGTTGGGCTTGGTTTAATGCAATCTTCAACTCTTCTTCTTTTGACATGAAAAATAGAACGGACTCTTCCTTTAAGGCAATTGGTTCTTGTCTAGAATAAGGCATCTTTAGCTCAATAGCCCTCCTTCTGACCCATTGGAGATAAGGTTCCATGAATATGCAATTAGGTTTTCCTATAACACTCCTTCCCCTCTTGTGCCTGCTGCCCCAAGCACTCAAGATCAATCTTTTCTACTCTTCATATTTGTCATATCCTTCAAAAAAAATGTTTTCCAAATGATTACCAAGAGGCTTATCTTTTAGAGGGTGCCCCAATTGTCGAAGAGCCAACACAGGGTTGTAGATGATTCCTCCTTTGGTACCAAGAAGAGGTATGTTGCCAAAGTTCCCACAACTATCTGTGATCATTATCCCATCATACACATGGTTATACCAATCACTATCGGAATGAGAGAGAGCATTATCTTCTTAGACCACCATCCCTTCTTAGGGTCCCAAAAAGCGCTTGCCTTTGGCAGATGTGAAACAAACCATCTATACAACACAAGAGCACAACAAGTGAGCTGACTTCCATCATGGGCATTCCTCAAATGGACTGAATGGTAAGCATCGGCTAGCAAGGTTGGTACAGGAATTTTTCTTCAAAAAGATCTTGATAGCATTTAGATCCACAAAGTTGTCGAAGTTTGGAAACAAAAAGAGCCCATAGATAAGTTATGCGAAAATGGCTTCAAAGGCATCCCTATTTGAGTGCTTGGCGTAGTATTGAGCCTTTCCAATTAAGAACTTAGCATTCAAACCAAATATTCCTCCCTTGGAAGTCATGTTGTTTTGGATGTCAACTAACTCTAAGTGAGTAGCCTTAGCTATTTCTTGCTCTTTGGGGTTTCTCTCGAAGATAGGAAAAAGAGATTCATCCTTAATAGGTAAACCAACTATATGAGAATACTCTTCAAGGGTAGGTAAGAGTTGATAATCGGGAAAGGTAAAGCAATGGTACTTTGGGTCATAGAACTGAAGCAAAGTAGAGAGGATTCCTTCATCAACTTTCTTCTTCAACAAGATCCACAGCTTCCCATACATGTCTTTGAATCCTTCAGGGTCTGTCAGCAAATCTCCCAATCTCCTTAGGTCGTCCAATTTAGGACTCTTGAAAGTGTATTTCACGGTATTCCTTCTTGCAATGTCCATGATACCCCTATGATATTCAGAAAAGGGAGGTCTGAGTTCCATGAAACTGACATGAAATGAATGCTTATGATGTATGAATGCAAAGCAAGTACAAGCACATAGATGCACACATATTCACAAATGTACAAACACACAGTCAAAAGGTTTTAGGTTAAGGTCATGAGCATGGAGCCATGGTTCACTCCTCCCAATTGGTGTACTATTGGTTTATCAACTGTAGAACAGGGTTCTAAGAAGTTCCCAGAGTCAACGACCCATCTTTCGGATATTACCAATTTCTCGAATGACTTGGTAGTCAATAATATTCTCAAGAGAATCTCGTCTGAGTGTAGTATCGCGTAGCAACTAATTCGGGAATAGACTCCCTCATAGTCCTCGCACTACATCCTAAAAAGGCCAAGTGGGGGTAAAGGTAACTAGTGTTCATCAACTTCACGGGTCCCTAGGTCGAGAGTAGTAATGTTTTCACGAATAAACTCGTTCAACATGACTAACATCTCAATGGGACCTCAACTGAGTGATGGTGTCTCAAGTCAACTTTTTCGGGAATCGACTCCCTCAAAGCCTCCTTGAATATACCATCGTCCTATAATAAGTGCACTCAAGTCTGGGTTAGGACTTATCTCACCACTCAACCCCTTTTCTCTTAAAATTACCATTTTATAAACTTTGTAAATATTCTATGGAATCACGCGCTTGGCTGATTTCCATTCTATCAATAAAATTTGAGCCCTAGTGCTTTTGTTTGCAATTCTCATTTATTTTAGCTTTACATAATGACATTTTTAACATGATCAACGATTCTTGAAATAAAACAAAAATGAATTTACTTGTCAAAATTTCTTCTGCTTTTAAAATATTGATGGAAATTCTTTTTAACTGATGAACATCAAAAAGAACATCGATCATTTCTCCGAAGGTGATTGAACCTCAAAGTGCAGAATCAAAGTACTCCTTCTAAACTAGTGCACCTGAATGAAGGATCAACTGTTTCAGATGCCATGCCTTATCTGACATCCCCGACAGAGTTCTTACCTCTTAAGACCGATTGCACGATTCTTTCTCCCCCGCATGGACTACCTCTCCTAAGCAAGGCAGGATTGCTATTTTGGAACAGTGATACTTTTCATCCCCCGCAGTGGCTGAGTATCCAGTCGTGTTCATCTATTAGTCTGTATGTCGCGTCAATTTTGTCAGCATACACATACATACATCATGCATCTTTGGTTCACATTCATAATCATATTGCATTAATATCACTTTGGTAATACTCATTTCCCAAGTGATAAAAGTCCTCTTATCAATCGAGTTGTCGGTTCTTTCCTCATCAAGGAATGTTTTGTCTGCACAATCTCTATCCCCAGTTTATTTCTGGATTGGAGACAGTCCTCGATCACTTTGATAACTTGAACCTCTGAAAGACAAGAAGACATTCGACAAACGTCATTCTTCACCATTGAAGATGATATCTTCGCTTTCACGAATTAAAGAAAATCCCTAGAGAAAGCCTCTCAACCAAAGACTCTTGGCAACACATCGGTCTTTCTCCCAAGAAATTCGATGATAATGAAGTCATCAGCACCTCAAATTGGATCATATCACATGGCATTTCTCCGAGAAGATCTCGAAGAAAAGTATGATGTAATACCCCCGAGCAGAAAAACAGTCTATCAAGAGACTCATTTTCCCCAGTAGAGTCTACAAATGGCATCTCCAACAGAGAAGTTTGCACACCTCTACAGCTCAGATAGATGGGTACCCCCAGCAAGTCTAACATCAATTTTTTCAATCAAATGGCATCTCCCCCAGTAAACTTGGTGAGAAGTTTGATGAAGACCGCTACACATAGCGTCCCTTGTCAAGGAAGAAACTCGACAAGAAGAAACTTAGACCAGTTCCACGGCTGAAGACCAGGATCGAGGGGAAGTTTATTTTAGAAACTGAGACCAGTTCCTTGGCTGAAGACCAGGATCGAGGGGAAGTTTATTTTAGAAACTGAGACCAGTTCCTTGGCTGAAGACCAGGATCGAGGGGAAGTTTATTTCAAAAGAAACTAAGATCAGTTCTGTGGCTAAAGACCAGGATCGAGGGGAAGTTTTTACCCTTTTCTAAGTATCATTTCTTAGCAAAAGAAGATGGATGAGCAAAGTGCCATTCATAACCACCGTCAAAATTTTGGGTATTCCGATATTTAATCCTCTTGCACCTCGAATGTCCGAATACCTTTGCCATTCACACCTTCGGGTCCAAGAAGATTAAATAAGGGCATCTGTCATACCCCAAATTTTGACCACCAAGATTTCCCATCATTGTGAGAATCATCACCACAATATGGATGTACTTTCATGCCTCATCAATTTCCTCTAGGATTGTTGAGCATTCACTACAATTAAGAATTAGGGTTTTAAGCCCTCTCAGAGCACTTAGACAAAGGATCAATCAAGAAATGACATGATCTTCAACTTGTCTAGCCAATCAAGCATCTATAAAGAATTAAGAGGACTCCCACATCAAGAATCAAGCACAAGGTTGCAACATTCCAAGTGGGTCGAGCCTCAAGATCGCCAATGTCACCAAATTAGGGTTTTGGTCGACCAAGGCCTCCAGATGAAAATTTTCTTCTAGGAATGAGCCAATACTTCAAAGCATAAACCAAGATACTCCAAGGGACCTCATGGATCCAATCATCAAGTCAAATTAGCCTCAGGGGATGTATTCATCAAAAATCAGGAATTAGGGTTTCTTGACCTAATTCACCCCTAAGTTGACTTTTGAGGCAAGATATGAGCCAAGACTTCAAGACATGATTTAAGGACCTTAAATACACTACATTGATCCATTTGTAACAATGGATTGATCCAAGAAGCTTGATTCACAAGTTTCATTTTCATCTGGACAACAATTAGGGTTTTGAAGAAAAAGTCAACTGTATCTTTGACTTTTGACCAAGACATGCTCCCAAACCTTGGGACATGATTCAATACACCATATATCACCTATGGAATCCATCCATTAGGTTTGAATTAGGTCAACAACTTGATTGCACAAAGGATCGCACAATTTGGATTTCATCTGACAAAAAGTCAACTGTGCACAAAATCAAGTTTGACTTTTTGGAAATTTTCACAAATATGGTTCCCCTAAGTCAAAAATAATGTTAATGTATGGTATTGATCATCATTCATTAAGAAAAATCAAGAAAAGTGAGGTTTCTTGCAAAAGGGGCAACCATGAGAAACCAAAATTTTTCTAAGTTATGGAACAAAAGTGATTTTGTACCAACTTTGCAAGGTCATAACTCCTAAACCACAAGGCCTTTTTCTCCCATTAAAAGCTCAAATGAAAGTCCATCTGACATACTTTAAAAGTGTCAACTACAAGAGATTCCAAATCCTCATGGATTTTGAGTTATGGATTGATTAAAATCACAAAAACATGAAAATGGCCACTTTTCAAACACTTGGTGAAATTTTCAAAAAGTCAGAATCTGTCTTACTTTTTCAAAAATGTAGGGACATTTTTCACCTTAATCCAAGTTAAACCAGGTCCATTGGTGAACATAAAAGTTAAAGTATGTCATGAGGGCTTTCCAACAAGTACCAGATCATCTCCAAATTCAATTTGAGTAGGGTACAACCCTTGGAACATGGCATCATAGACTGATTTTTACAAGACATAATTTTGCACTTTTGCTCGATTTGGAAAAATCAGATAAGTGCAAGCCTTGTCATCCATTTGGACACATCAGAGGATAACATCCAAGAGAAAAGATCTGATCCACAAGCCTCCCAAGTCCAAGGAACTACATGTAGCCATGAGTGCCCTAAAAAGGCTAAAAACCTCCAAGACTTCAATTTTGTTTCCAAGCATTCAATGGATACATCAAGGCGACATGGACTGAGACATTGTTAACTGAATGAGTCAAGATTCGGCTCTGAATGAAAGAACCATAGGCCTGTGCCCTAACCTCAAGTCAATGGCTAGAGGAGACTAAAGATTCCTTTTGCTACAATTGGCCAAGGGACTGCTGCAGCTGCCATTCACTATTGCTGCCAAAACAAACTTGACACACTATAAATAAAGCTCATTTGTGGTCAGTTTGAGTACACCAAAGCACTACAACACTTGTTTTCCTCAAAATCTCTCTCATTAGGCCAAAATGCCTTTTTTTTGCAAGTCATCTCTGAGTTTTTGAGTTAGAGAGCAATTCCACCACAACTCATGATCCAAACACATCCAATGTATCATATATAAGCTGTCCAAACACTCACCCTTGATCTGAAACACCAAAATCAGAAAGTCAACCTCCAAAACCTCAAATTTTGACTTTTATGCATTTTTCAAGCCATGTCTTGATTCAGTCACTTCCAAAACCAAACCAGCCCTCAAACACACTCCAAATATCATCCTCAAACTGTCCCAATTGGTTTCCCTCATCTGGAACACCATTTAAGAGAGTTACTAATTTGGTCACTTTTGCCACTTTTGCAAGAAAGAGCCAGTTCTTGTTCCTGAGATTTTCAGCTGGTTTTGATCATCCTAAAAGCTTCTAAGGGATCAATAAAGAGTGTCTAAAGCATTGGACCACTTCTGGCACAAGGAACTTGACAGATAGCACAAGGAGCTTCAAGAGGTAAGTGCATCACAACTTGAACTCTTTAAATCATGCATTACTTTGAGGTCCATTGATCATGGACCTCTCATACATATCATAGGTGTTGTGTTTGAACCAATTTTCCCTGCTATTGCTGCTTGTATGATGAGATAGCATAGAACAAGCAAATATAGGCCTATTTTGAAACCACTATCGGGTTTTAAAATAGGGACATTTTCTGAAAAATCTAAATGCACCATTGGATTCCTCATGAAATTCTAGGCAGGATACACCTAAATTTTGTCAAAATCCATGGAGAAATGAGGAAGTTAGAGCCTTCACGCAAGAGGCCAAAAATCAGGCCTTGCCTTGGGCATGGCGCCTTGGCCAGACCTAGAAACAAGGCACCCTTATGTATTAATGGGGTGGTTTTGATACACGGATGTATCACCACCCGAGTGGTAGCACGCATATGTTTGTTGTTGAGGTCGTGGGTTCAACACCCACCCAGACCATTTTTCCATTTTCATATTTTTTTGCTATTTTTCATATATTTTGTGGTTTTTATTAATTAATTCCAAAATTAATTTCTCCCTCAATTTTAATTATTTTTTATTGGTTCTTTTTTTTTTGAAAATTCCCAAAAATGTTAAAATATTTTATTCCACAAAAAACTCACAAAAATATTATTTATTTTAGATATTTGGTATTTTTGTAAAGAATTATGTTTTATTTGTTTTTAAACATTTAAAAATATTTCTTTCTCTTGAATTTTCAACTTCAAATGATTTTCAAATCATTCTATGAATGAAACATGATCTTTCAAACATTAATCCAAGATCATAACTTGTTTTTCACACATGTTTGATAATTTTGATCATTTTAATTGAATTTTATTTAATTAAAATACATTTTTGAAAACAAATTAGGGTTTTGTTGATTTTCACCCTCACAAATCTTTTTCAAAACACTTTTGGGCCTCTTGATAGAGTGTAAGTCCAATCCCTTGTCACACAAACCTTTTTGAGCCTCATTCATTGTATAAGTCCCTCTGCGATTTTCAAAACGACGGTGCGATCACTGTTTTTAATCTGGGCCTACCCTTGTGTTATAAGACCCATATCTTTTCTTTTTAAAATAATTTGGGCCTCTAATAGAGTGTAAGACACACCACTTATCACATAAAACCTTTTTGGGCCTCGGCCATTGTATAAGTCCCAGTATGTAAAAAAATCTCGGCGCGATCGCCGTTTTCAAAATAAAAACCATCTGGGCCTACCCTTGTGTTGAAATTCCCATCTTTATTAATTTTTAAACACTTTTGGGCCTCTAATAGAGTGTAACACCCAACCCCCTTTGTACATAAATAATTTTGGGCCTCAGTCATTGTATAAGTCCCAGTACAATTTTCAAAATAATGGTACGATTACTGTTTTTCATCTGGGCCTCTCCTTGAGTATAAGCGCCAACCTTCTTTTCAAAACAACTTTCCCTTTTGATTTAGGTTCAGATTCATAGTTCTTATTAAACTTTCTTTAATTTCTTGAACAACTAACCATACAACTGTTACAATGGAAGCTTGCTCACCTGTAAGTCCTCCTACCCTCTTTTACATACAGTATATATTTCATCTGTATATATATGCTTGTATATATTTGCTTAGAGTTTTCCCCGGCAATTAGGTCTAGGATTAGATAAAGCTAGTGGTCACTCTCTTAACATAGTCAAAACTAGTTCCCCATATGAATTTCCAGATACAGTCTTGCCTTCTGTTGGGCTTATACAATATGGAACAAAGAGAAAGGCATTATTCCTGGTGAAAATTTTCTCAAACTGATACTATTAGAAAATTGTCAAAGAAATTCATTTTCCCCAGAGAGGATTAATTCCCAGTGAAACCGCTCTTGAATTTCTTCAAACCCTAGAACTGTTCACTAAAGAAAAGATTATTCCCGGTGAAACTTTTCTTGAACTTTTCTTAAGTTTGGACCCACATGCTTCCTAAAAGCATCCCCGCCTCCTCTTGGGCTTTGTACAAGGACCCTCAAGCTTCTTAGAAGTTCTCATGCCTCCTCTTGGGCTTAGTAAAAGGACCCAAAGACCTCTTATAGGGATATGACATAACTTAGTCATCCTTTGATAGAGCAGACTTTCTAAGAGTCAAAACATCAAACCAGTTTAGGGTTAATTCTCATCCCTTAAAACAACTAGCCTCCTCTTGGGCTTTATACAAGCAGACTTGGACAGTCTTGCCTACTCTTGGGCATCATATAAAGGTAAACAACCAGCAAACTTAGACAGTCTAATTTCCTCTTGGATCTCAAAGACTTTCCCAAGCTCCCTAGAAGCATAGGAGAAACCCCGATCATTTGATCAATCTCCAGCAGAGTTAAAACCCTCATAGGATTTAAAACTCAGTCTTTTATCCTAAATTTCCCCAGCTAGGGTTAGCTTATCATCAGTATAACACTAGCCTATCATAACCTCAAGGCATCTGATACCTCAACTCTTCTGTAATCCTCAGCAAGAGTTGATTCCCCATTTTAGACCTGTCTCTGGATCTCAATAATCCTCAGCAGAAGACAACCTTCTCTTAGGCATTGTATAATGATTTTCCTCAGTAGAATTAGCATCAAAAGCACTTTTTTATTGAGTAAAACCTTTTCAGCCTCAATCTTGGGCTTTGTACAAGACAAACAAAAGCACTCTCTTGTTGAGTCCATCACCTTTAAAGCACTCTCTTGTTGAGTCAATCACCTTAAAACACTCTCTTGTTGAGTTAATCACCTCCCAGCCTCCCCTTAGGCTTTGTATAATGATCCTTGTTTTCCTTAGTAAAAGTCAGCCTCAATCTTGGGCTTTGTACAAGACACCATAAAAACACTCTCTTGTTGAGTCAATCATCTTTTCAACCTCAATCTTAGGCTTTGTACAAGACACCATAAAAACACTATCTTGTTGAGTTAATCATCTTTTCAGCCTCAATCTTGGGCTTTGTACAAGACACCATAAAAACACTCTCTTGTTGAGTCAATCATGTTTTCAGCCTCAATCTTGGGCTTTGTACAAGACACATATAAATCTCCCTAAATAGAGTCAAATCCTCTCTCCAGCCTCAATCTTGGGCTTTGTACAAGACCAATCATACTCTCCAGTAGAGTCAATCTTCTTTTAGCCTCAATCTTGGGCTTTGTACAAGACACCTAAAATCTCCTCGGCTGAGTCAGTCAATTTCCTTTTAGCCTCAATCTTGGGCTTTATACAAGACAGATAAAATCTCTCGCCAGTAGAGTGAGTTTACCCTTTTAGCCTCAATCTTGGGCTTTGTACAAGACACATACAAATATTCCCCAGTGGAATCAAAAACCCTTTTTAGCCTCAATCTTGGGCTTTGTACAAGACAGACAAAATATTGCCCCAGAAAATTCAACTTCTAGACTCCTCTTAGGCTTTGTATAATGATCTCCCCAAAGAGCCAGTCTCTTTTTGCCTCAATCTTGGGCTTTGTATAATACAGATAATAAACTCCCCAGTGGAGTCAATCAATCACTTAGCTTCAACCTTGGGCTTTGATCAAGGCACATCAAAACAAACAAAACATCCCCTCAGAGGAAATCAAAATCTCTCTGTAGGAAGACATTTCTCTGTATATCACACATCAAATTCCAGATAGCTGATGTAAGTGGCACACTTGTTGATTCAAATATCCAAGCTGTGGTCCATCTTTTGTCCTGGTAAATCCCTTCTTTCATATAATTGCTGTAAGTGGCAAGCCTCTAGGTTATTTATATCTAAGCCAATGTCCCTCTCTTAACATGAAAGATTCCTAAGGAAAAATGGCATTGCTCAACAGTGAGTTAAAGTTTCCCCCTTCAGGACAATACCCCTATAAAGGAAATTATGGCATTGCTGGATTCTCATATCCCAGTTAAAGTAATCCTCCTTTATAATCAGTCACCCAACAGTTGTGATAAACAGACAAGATGTCTCCCTTTAGAGATGACAAATTCTCTCTCAGTCTAAACTTTAGCTTCAATCTTGGGCTTTGAATAAGACACAAATAACCCTTTAGCTTCAATTTTGGGCTTTGAACAAGACACCAAAACATCTTTCCTCCCATAGAATTGGAGGAACTACGATTGCTCTGATTTCCCTGTTTTCTTTAACGGGAATACGTAGGCATAAGATTGTGAAATCTTAGCGAGCATACCAATCAAAAACTCTAGGTCCAGTACCTTCACTTACCAAAAACATTGGAAAACCCGAACATCAACAAAAACTCTTTCTCTCAAACATTCCCAAAGGAGAAACTTTCCCAATCAACAGACAAACACTGATAAGTAGAAAGCAGAAGAAATTTGTTAACAACCTGTGGATAACCACATATAGGATGGGTAACTGACAACCCGGACCCCCCAATCTCTTAAGCATTTGTTAAAGAAACCATTTGCGTGCAAGGTTAGTTTTAGATAGCTTCCCTTTCTTTTCCAGCTTCATAGGATAAATAAGAAATCAGAAAGTAGCACCCAATTCCAACCAATGGAGATAAGGTGGTCGCTTCACCGACAAAAATCGCACACTACACTTGCATTTATCATTCCATTATAAATCATCATGCTAAAGTTCATTGCATGTCAGCATTGCATAAGTAGTCTCTCTTTGTCCATAGCATAACACACCATTACATCTAAGGGCAAAATTTCTGGTTTTCTGTAATTAAATACCTTTCACCATGATTTCATGAGGATTATCATCACTTATGCCATTCGGTAAAGTTATTTAAATAGGGACAACTATCATACCCTAAATTTTACCCCTAGATTCATTGATCATTTACATATCATTCTAAGTCAATCATTCATGCATAACTAACCAAATTATCAGACATTGTTTTATTTTGTTTTCTATGGACAGGGTTTGCTTCAAAAAGCTTAATGGATTGATCAGTCAATGTTTTGGATGGATCATCAACCAATCAAGTTCTCATACACTCAAGAGACCTCTCTACATCAATATCTAGTGCAAAATGGCCTCATTATATGTTCTTCAAGATTCAAATTTATCTGGCCATGAAATTAGGGTTTCTCAACCAAAGTCAACTGCATCTTTGACTTTTCATCAAGACATGATCTCAATCCTTGGGATATGATTCAAGACATTCAAGTACACCCTTAGAGTCAATCCATAGTGTTCAAATAGCTTCCGAGGTTAAAACCATTGAAAATCTAGAAGTGAAAGTTCATTTGATACACAAGTCAATAACTGCAAAGTCAAACCTTTTGACTTTAGGGTTTTTTGGTCAAACATGTACTTATCAAGTCAAATTCTATGAACATATGTCTTATGTTTGAGTTTGATCAAGAAAAATCAAGAGAATTGAGGTTACTTGTAAAAAGGGCAACAATGAAGAAATTGGAATTTTTCTAAGTTATGGAAAACCCTAATTTGGTGTTGATTTGCCAAGACCATAACTTCCAATCTAGACATCCATCTTCTTTGATCCAAAGATAAATATGAAGAGCTCATTATATACTATAACTTTGTCAAGAGAAGGAATTCCCAAAAAATGCATAGATTTCAAGTTATGATAGCATGAAGTTGACAAAAATAAGATTTTGAGATTCTATACTTAGAATTTTTTCTAAGTGTTGAAGTTAAACTTGGAGGGTGGGTTTTCAAGGCCATTTTTCTCATGGTTCTAAGCTCCAATTCAAATTTCTTTCAACATGAAAGTTGTTCTTTATGTTTCAAGCTTTCCATTGATGCCAAGAACTCCTCCATTAGATCAATATATCTCAAGTTATTGCATTTCAAAGTTAGGGTTTCCAAGTTGATAAAATCCACAACTTAGTGAATTTTCTCTAAGTTATTTTGGGTAGCTTTTGGACATAAATTCAAGGCTAGTTTTCACAACCTTCCAAGCCTCATTTCAATTTGTTTTCAACTAGTTCTTAAGATCTCACCAAATGGACTAATATTTCTCAAGTTACAATTGCATGAAGTTGGTTATATGGAGTTGTCTTTAAGCATGACAAGTTGTTGATTTTGGCCAAGGGTTTGGATCAATTCTTGTAGCACACTCTTGCATTATCCTTATACGCATGGCATCTCATTTTTCTTACCAAAACATTGCCACAAATGGCCAAACACATACATGTACTCCCATGCACCATATTTGGAATTTTTGGCAAAAGAAGAAAAGCAACCAAACTTGCACACCAAGTTTGTTGCTCCACTCTCTCATTCTTACCTTTTTGGTGCTCACAAAATGATAACCAAAATCACCCACAAACCATACCAATTCGTACCATTCTCATGCTACCTGCATTTTTTCAAATTCTTGCAAAATCACAAACCAAACATTTTAACCCTAGTTAGTTGTTTTAACCTCACTAAAACCTCATATATAAGCCTTAAAAATCCTAGCAAGCGACACACAACTTCATTGCTACTCAAAACAGAACAAACACACTCTTTCACTTTCAAATTTTTCTCTCATTCGAATCTCTCTTTTCTTCAAGTTTCTGGATTTTCCTTTGTTCCATTCATCATTCTCAAGGTCCATAGAAGCAAAAGGAGAAGTTTGTAGAGGTTTTTGGAGCAAGAACAGAAGCTACCAATCTCTCACATAGGTAACATTTTCTTCAACTTTTTCTCACCTTTTAATGCTTATTCTAACCTATGTTTGTTGCATTTGGAGTTCTGGAGTCATGTAGATCATATTTGTGTTATTGTTGTCTTATTCCATTGAAGTTCCATAATATGCATAATTTTTTCGTGGCCCTTTTTAAGTATGATAGAGTGAGTTTTAGCAAAATCTAAGGTCAAAATCTTGTTCAGCATGAAAATCTGAGGGAGAAGGTGTCTTCTTTTTATTCTTTTGATGACGTTTACACTAATCTCTGGCGAGGACCACCGGAAATGACGACCGGAGCTAGGGCTCCGGCGTATGACTGTGTTTCCTGGGTCAACCCTTGGACCCTGCCTTCGTGTCATCCTGCGTGGCGTCTAGTCAGTGCCAACACATTAATGAGTGCATGTGTGGCACATTTTTTTTGTTTGTTTTCTGGTTCATTTAAGTGATGGGCTTTGCATATTTTCTATTCGCAACCCTCATATTCTGCCCCAACGCGCACATAACACATTTCCTAGTTCATTTTGAGTTTACTGATGCACCCCCTTTCCCTTGTTCTTTCTTATTTTATTTTTATTTCCTTTCTTTTCCATTTTGATTTTATTTTAATTAATGTCTTCACCACAAAAATTCACAAAAATATTTTTTTAGACACTTTGATGTCTATAGTTTTTTATAATATTTTTTATTTTTATTTTTAATTATTTTTCTATTTTATTTTTTAACTAATTGTGCAAGGTGTTTTACCTATTTACCCTTGAACTAGGGTTTTGTGTTTTGATGCTTTTGAGCCACTTCTTGAGCCATAATTTTGGGCATATTTTGACATATGATTACTTGAGGAGTGGGTAGTTTAGTTGTGCTTTGATGATGCTCGTTTGATTACTTCTAATTTGATTTTGTGGAGCCTCGATTCATGCTCAATTAGTGAAGTATCTTGAACTTGTTGATTTCAATTGATGATGTATTTGTTGATTTCTTTTGGGGATCTTTTCCTCACATATTCTTGAGTGTGTTTCCATGAGATAGAGCCTTAAACTTGTATTTATTTGGCCATTTTAATATTTTTGACTGATGCCTCAAGTTGGTGATGTGTTGAACATGATGTTGATTTGTCTTTGACCTGGTTTTAGGACTAGTGCTCTTGTGTGAATCTCTTTGATGCTTAGTGCTTTTGTATAACTTGAATTCCATGTTTGAGCTTCTGAATTCCATTGTTTCAATGTCTATTGCTTTCTCATTTGCCTCTTTTGCTTGCAATGAATGTTTTCTTCCTTTCATAGATGATATTGATTGAAGCATGCCTAGTTGTTTGTTCATGTTTTGAATGTGATACTTGTTGAACCTTTTTGATATCATGAGCTTGGTTATGAGTAAAATGTTTTGGCTAGGCTACTACCCCATCTTAGTTTCATGCTTTAATCTCAATGTTTGAATCATCTTTGACTTGTTTCTTATGAACTTGTTGTTAACAATTGTTTGGCCATTGATATGATTCATGTTTGATCCATTTATGTTCCTTTCTTAATATTTTGAGTGTGTTAAATATGATATAGTGTAGCTAATGACTTGTATGAGTTCTCATATTGTTTGGTTCATTTGGTCTTTTTAATGATGTTGGATACTACTTTAAGATGCAAATGTTTGTGCTCTATCTGTTTGTCTTTATCCTTAACATGTTACATGCCTAATTGGTGACATTATGTGCTACCTCATGAGTTGTTTAGTTGTTTTAACATTTGCTTACATATTTTGTCATTCATTCATGATCTTAATCTTACTTGAGGTCTTTTCTCTGCACTTCTTTGGCATTATCATTGCCTGTGCCTATATCCTAAGGAGAGGATCTTTTCTGTTGACTTTATGTCATAGTTAGGATAGTTTAGCCCTACCTTACCTTTCCCATATGACCTTGTTAGAGTCATGTCCCCTTTTAATTTAGAATTAGGTTAGAGTTTGTAAACTCTATGTAACTGTCACTGTCATGAACACTTACTTCCCCTTTTGACCTTATTAGAGTCATTAGTCTTTTAACTTAGACTTAGGATAAAGTTTGTAAACTCTATGTAAGTGTCATTGTCATAAAAACTCACCTCCACCCTTGGAACCTTGATCACTATCAAATGTTCCTCACCCATAGTTAGGTGAACTACGAATGCTCTGATTTCATCCTTGTTAGGATACGTAGGCACAAGACTACGAAGTCTTGGCGAGCATACTTAGTAAAACCTTTAGGTATTTCCCCATAGAAATTCCCCAATAACATAACACAAATACAAATAAGAGGTTCATATAGAGTACTATAGATACTTAGGGTGCTAATACCTTCCCTTAGTATAACCAACCCCCGAACCTTTAGATCTCTTTGCATTGTTGTTACATTGCGCAATTAGGGTTTTATTCGATCTTTTCCCCTTCCTTTGGATAAATTAAAGTTTGGGGGTGAACTTCAAAATTTTGTGATTCAAGTTAATACAATAGCTTGATATCCGATTCTCACTGCAACACCTGGTTCCTCTCTTAAACTGAGAGTAGTCCAGTCCCCTTGCAACACAAGAGCTTTTAATTATAATCAAACTGATTATAATTGCTTAAGCCAATAGCTCAATAATTCCTGCTCAATCCCACAAAAAGAGACTTCTGCTCAAGCCCACAAGCATGAGACTTCCTTGCCTAAACCCCCATTCAAGACTTACTACTCAATCACCTAGATCGAGACTTCTTGCTCTTCCCACAAGCATGAAACTTCAATGCCTAAACATCCAGTTCAAGACTTTTTGCTTAATCATCAGAAAGAGACTTTACTCTGAGCATAGAGGCTAAAGTCTTCAAATTCTCTTAGCATAGATATTTGGTATAAGAAGATACACAAAGGTTTACACTCTCGAGCATATTTGATTTGATTGCTCTTGAGTGTATAAGAATGAAAATTTCATTCTTCTTCTCTCCTTGCACAGATTTTCATCTTGTTGTGCCTTCATGTTCTTGACCATGTTCACATATTCTTTTCTTCAGAATGTTTGTGAGCATGTCTTCACTCTACTCTAACACACTTAACTATTCTTGTCATGTAATCTTTGAAGTGTGTTTTTCATTTGTGTTTTATGTAAAACACAGATTCTCTAAACTCTTTTCAGTGAACCGATAACACATCCATGTGAACACAGTCACAAAATCTTCAACTCACATTCATTCTCCTTGAGAGGTAGAGGTTCAACTTAGAGAGATGTTCCAAGAAGCTTTCTTCTTCTTATCAACATTTGAGTGTTTTCAATCTTCATCCTTAAATAAATACTGAGAACAAATTTGTTGAAGATTAAAACTATCATGGTACAGATAGCCATTGAAGATATCATGGTACAAGCAACCGTTAAAGGTCTATAGCTGATAGACAATAGAGTGAGCTAAAAACTCAGCTAGCATAAAGATGTTAAGAGTAGCAGAGCAAAGTTCTAAACAATTGGAGAGAGAAGATCCCGACAATGTCACTATCACCAGATATGACATAAAGTAGTGTACCGTTGTCACGTGATCTTCCTTGGATAACTTATGTCAGGAGTCCTCTTGTAGACGTTTGTTGAAGCTTGCTCAGAGTCAATGTTATCCTTATACTTTGCTTTTTTATTCAGAGGATTTTTATAAAATTAGTTAAAGCATGATCAGAAGCTAAAGTATGTCTTCAGAACCTGGTTGGAATGAGACTATAGAGTCTTGAGTTCACGGGTTCTAAGTCTTACCTTCATCAGAGTCTTGATTAGAACTAGTATGGATAAGCACTTGCAGAGTTGTAGACTTGATGTAGACAAATTCCTTTGAAGTAGTGTCTTCAAAATTGTTGATGCAACTTAATTGTTTAGAAGATGCGAGTCATTTTTTATAACAGAGTCTGGTTGCTTCAAAAGATTCCAGTCTTCAGAGCTGAGTTGATCTTTGTATTTCCAATTAAGCTTAGATTTAGCATCTGAAAGACTTAAGTCAGACTCTTTAGAGTCAGAAAGCTTGATTATAATCCTTTAGATTCAGAATAGCTTTGTTATCTTTAATGGTTCTTCTAAGTGATTAACTTGATTCATATCAATGTTAATGACTTTTGATCCATCACACTCGAATAACCATTAGTAAACCCTATTGTTCTTTCAATACTTTGTTATCATAAAAACCTTTTAAGAGAATGAACAAATCTTGTTTTAACAACGGTGAATTTCGACCACGCTAGGGTTTGAAGGCGAGAGAGAGCGCGCGCACAAAAAAAAATTAGTGAAAATATAAGTGGAAATGTAATAGACACGTGTTATACTATTTGATAAGCAAAACAGTTTTAATTACTACATTTGTTTTTTGTAGTGTTATAAAAATTTATATTTTGCTATGATGAAAATTAAAAGTTTCTTAAATACTCTAACTCACCATAATGAATTTCCAAATATAGTTGGTGGGATTTAAAGCATTAGTGTGTGTATATATATATATATATATGGTCGTCTTTGAGGGAGTGCAAAGCGGGCTACCGCAAAGTAACTCAAAATTTTCAAGGTTAAACTATAGCTAAATAGAACCTCATAAAATATTTTTAAGGTTAAATCGTAATTAAATAGGTCTCTGTCTATTTTTTCCTTGTTAAACTGTGACTAACCTACACAGGGTCTCCAAAAACTTGAGACGTCTCTCTCTCTCTCTCTCTCTCTCTCTCTCTCTCTCTCTCTCTATATATATATATATATATATATATATATATATATATATATATATATATATATATATATATATATATATATATATATATATATAAGTGGATATCAACTTACTCCAACTTTAAGTTTTTATAACATACTCTTCAATCATAGTCTTTAAATTAGATTTAATCGAATTGTTATAAGTAAAAATATTAATTTAACCATTAGATTGAATTCAATTTAAAGACTATGATGTGGAGTAAGTTAAAAAAATTTACTTTTGAAATAAGTTGATCTCCAATATATATATATATATATATATATATATATATATATATATATATATATATATATATATATATATATATATATATATATATATATATGGGGGAAATGCTAATATACACCAAAAATTGGTGGGCTCCACATAAAAATACCCTACATCTATTTTTTTTTCATCATTCTAATGTGGGTCGCACTCAAAATTGGTGGACCCCACACACAAAATACATTAAGGTGTATGTTGCTAATGCACACCTACATGAGTGTGCATTAGCATGACCCTATATATATATATATATATATATATGTGTGTGTGTGTGTGTGTTTGTGTGTTTTTTTAAAATTTAAATTTCCCTCCCAATGAAAAAGAACTTTAGCCCTTCGATAATATTTTTGTCTCATTACCAATTATATTTTATGTGTGATTGCAAGCTGTCTGTATGGACGTTTGTTACAAAATAATGATCCAATTTAACACCTAGAGGTCTAAAAAGGAATAATATATTTTTTTAAATTAATCGGGTTATTAACTTAAGTCCTTCTTTCTGTTCAAAAAAAGCACTTTACCGCCAAATGGAACTAGGCCCCACCGTGATTAAAATCCTCAAATCAAATATATAATACTAACAAAAAATAAAAATTTCAAATAAATAGCTGAGTCCCATCACCATTATATAACACAATAAAAACGAAAGCAAAAGCGATTTTGATCGGAAACAGTGTGTGCTCAACGATGTCATCGTTATTCTGTTGGGCAAGGTCGAAGATGCCGGTGACGCGGTGGCCGGAGCTGACAAGCATCTCCAATTCCATCGTTGATGAATTTTTATGGGGAATCGTGACGGCGTTGGAATCCGTGGCTCTTGTTTCAATGCTTTGCTTCTTCTTCGTATTTTATGGCTGCACCGTCTGATTCACAACAACATCGAGAAGAGGATATATATCTTAGTTCCCAGTGACACTATGCATGTGAATCTGGTGTTTCCTTTCTTGACTTGGTTTTTACTTGTTTTTTTTTCTGTCTTGTTTTTTTGTTCTGTAATTGAAATTTTGGATGATAGAAAAGATTTGCACTTAGTGGTTAAAATTGTTGGTACTATGGTTAGTTGTTGTTGAGATTAAGATGTTCTGGATTTTAAATTTATATTAATTTGAATACTTTTTAATATTAAAAACTATAAAAAAAAGCAAATAATTGAAAAGGACCGTGTAGAAGTTTATGTTATTGTAATAACTTTGCCAAACTAAAGAACGGCCATTACATTTAAATTATCCAATACCTTTTCACACAGTTGCTTAAGAGACTATGTAAGAACGTTGCAACTTTACCGATAATTATGCTCTTATAGGCTAAATACACAACTTTTTAAAGTTAAATGCAGCTATTTTTTTAATGAATAGTTATAAATAATAAAAGATATTTAAGAAAAACGTAACTTAATGAAATTTTAAGCAATAGTCCGAAAAATTCTAGCAAAGAAATTTATATCTGCATTTCAACGATTTTAAGTACTACAAATTATTGAAATAAAAATAGTGTACCATAAATATTAATTTATTACATAAGTTACTAAAATTGAAAAAAAATCAATCGTACGCGCTTTAAGAACACGTTCAATCATGTCATTTTTCATAAATATCTAAAATTTAAATTGTAAAGGGTTAATTTTCTTATCCATATTGAATCATATTCACTATAAGAAAAATGTCATAAAATAATAACAACACTTCACCAATTAAAATATAACTATTAGTGTTTTTTTATTTATTTATGTTATATGAGATGCAATATGACCAAAACCACTATATGAAACACTAATGATCAGGATAAATAAAACTCATTTAAATGGAAAAACTATCACACAGACTCCTACCACAAAGGTTGAAAAACATCAAATTTGTCACAAAGACTACTGCCACAAAGGCCCTAAAAGCGTCAACTTGCCACAAAGACATAACATAATGGCTGATCTATACACATCTTATATGATGCATGTTGTAACACTTTGAATTCAATTAGCTTATTTAATTGAATTTTTCTTTACTTTTAGTTTATCAAGTGATTAAAAATATTTTTAATTATTTATTTTGGCGATAATATGTGTTATATGACTATTTGATAATTGTGTGTATTTTTGTGAGATTTATAGAGTGGTAGGAATTAATTAGAATTATTAGTTAATTTTAAGTGTCTAAAATAATAAAATAATAATAAAATTAGGGAAATTGTGAGTTATGGGGTGAAAAGTAGAAAATTAATGAAATTGGTGGGCTAAGGTGAGAGCTTATGAGAAGTGGGAGAAAGTTGGGAATTAAATATAATTAATATTTGGTTTCATATATAGAAAAGGTGAGGGGAGCCTTTTTGTCTGATACGTAGAAATTGAGAGAGTTAGAGAAAAAGATGCAAAACAAGGGTTTAAGAGAGAAGAAGTCATAGCCTAAACTTAGAGCTTTTTGGTGGAAATTCAAGTAAGGGAAAAACTACTTGAATATAGGTGTATTGCATGAAGGGTAAAGAGGGATCCTCACCGCCCTCTAGGTTTTATTCACCATTTTTGTGCCTTATGAGTTTGATGATAATTGTGTGATTATCCATGTTAATTACCATGTTTAATGTATAAATTCGTGCTATTTTATATGTTGAATATTATGTATAGTGTGTTGGCATGAATTATGAATTTGGTTGTTTCCATTGATGTGTGTTTTTGTGATATGAACATAACATTGAATTTGGTATTAATTGATGAAATTGAATGATAATCGATGAGTATGTGATGATTTGATCCCTATATAATATGTATATATTGTTTTATGTGCGAATTGGGGTGCTACGGGTCAAAATCAGAGCTTCGAATAAGCTCGCATAGCCAAAACGCAGAAACTACATTCTCTAATAGCCTGACGGGCTGCCCGTCATGCATCTGAGTTGGCTGACGGCCGTCATCAGGGTGACGGGGAGACCTTCATGATCTACATGCGGGATTTCTCTTACCGATCGTCATGGGGGTGACAGGCGATAAAGAAAAGGGATGACAAGCTGGGTGACAAGCTACTCGTCATGGTAATCAGAGATCGTTTTATAGCGATTAGTGCGGTTTTCGATATCGTTTTCTTGTGTGGTCGATAATCATCAATGGTCTAGAAGAGGAAGTCACCATGTTAAATTCCAAACTAGAAAACATGACCAAATATGTTCGTATGTTGAACAATGGTTGAAATATGCTGGATGAAATCCTAGAAATTGGGAAGATTTATATGAATGTGAAGGGAATAGGATTTGACTACAACTCCATGAGAAAATAAACAAAAGTCGCCACTAAGAAGTTTGTCCACTTGAGAAGAAAACTTAGTTTATGATGATGGACCATATGTCTCAACAACCTGCTCGAAATATGTATCCTCAGTATATAGCAAATAAAAACTCTTCTTGGAAATGTCATTATTGTGGAAGATATGGCCATATAAGGCCCTATTGCTATAGATTGTATGGATATCCTCAGCCCTATAGTCAATCAAGCCTCAGCAGAAAAAGTAGCAAAAACATTCAAGCTAAGAAAGTTTGGAAACCCAAAGAAACAACCACAAGCCTCATAGTTCATACATTTCTTAGAGTTTCCTTAAGAAAAGACTGGTACTTTGATTGTGGATGCTCTATGCACATGATTAAATAAAAGAACTATCTAGAAGAGTTAAAAACCTACTCCAATAGTTATGTTACTTTTGGTGATGACGCTAGAGGAAATTTCAAGGGTATATGCAGACTGGTTTGTCTAGGTTTCCCTTGCCTTGATGATGTGCTGCTGGTAGAAGGACTAACTTTTAACTTGAAAAGTATTAGTCAACTATGTGATCAAGGTATGAATGTGATCTTAAAAAAAACCAGAATGCATTATTACTAGAAAAAATCAAGAAGTGTTAATGAAAGGTTCAAGGTCTAAAGACAACTGATATGTGTGGATATCTCAAAACAAGAATTAGCCCTTAACATGCTTGATATCCTAGGTAGATGAGACTAAGCTATGGCCTCAAAAACTTGGTCATCTCAACCTCAAGAGCATGAAGAATATCATATCTGAACAAGCTATCAAGAGATTCATTGATCCTAGCCTTCCTAATCATGTGTACAAGTTGAAGAAAGCTCTATGTGGATTAAAACAAGCTCCTAGAGCTTGGTTTGAAAGATTATCTACAATGGATATAAGAGAGGTGGAATAGATAAAACCCTATTTGTGAAGAATGATAGAGGAAAAGTCATGATATCCCAGATTTATATTGATGGCATTGTCTTTGGTGGAATGTCAGACAAGATTGTGGAACATTTTGTTCATCAAATGCAATCTAAATTTGAGATGAGTCTTGTAGGAGAACTCACCTGCTTTCTTGGTCTACAAGTAAAAAATGGAAGACAACATCTTTATTTCTCAGAGCAAGTATTAAAAGAGTATAGTGAAGAAGTTTGGGCTTGATAAGGAAAGTCATAAGAGAACTCTTATTGCAACACATGTGAAATTATCCAGAGATGAAAATGGTGTTAATGTTGAGCAAAGTCTATGCAGAAACATGATTGATAGTTTTCTATATCTCACAGCAAACAGATTTGAAATCACATTTTCTATAGGTGTTTGTGCTAGATACTAAGCTAAACCCAAGGTTAGTCATCTCACTCAAGTTAAGATATTCATGAAATACATAAATGGTACTTGTGACTATGGTATTCTATATTCTCGTGATACTAACTCATTACTAGTAGGGTATTGTGATGTTGATTATGTTGCAAGTGCTGACTACAGAAAAGGCACATCTGGTGGATGCTTATTTCTTGGAAACAACTTAATCTTTTGATTCAGCAAGAAGCAGAATTGCGTCTCTCTTTCTACTGTAGAAGCTGAGTACATTATTGCAGGGAGCAGTTGCACCCAATTGCTATGGATGAAACAAATGTTGAAGGAATACAATGTCGAACAAGATGTTATGACATTATACTATGACAATTTAAGTGCTATTAATATTTCAAAGAATCTTGTTCAACACAGTCAAACCAAGAACATTGACATTCGTCATCATTTCATCAGGGAACTTGTGGAAGATAATATTGTAAACCTTATTTTCTTTAAAGCCTTTAATGTTGTTAAGCTTGAAAAGATAAGGGATGATATTGGTATTTGTATACGTGAAAACTTATAGCAATTAATGCAAGGGAGGAATGCAAGAATAAAAGGAAAGTTTCTCTTTCTTATGATCATTGCAACTCGAAAAAATAAGGGAAATCACTCCTGATTCAAAATTTTCTCATAATTACTTTTTCCTCACACGCAAAAACAACATGCAACACACACACGCACACACCCACACCCACACACATACACACACACACACACACACACTCTCTATTATCCCACTGTGTTGTTCATCTTCATCTCTCTCAAGTTCCTTAAACCAGTTAAAAAATGAGTCAGAAAGATAATGAAGCTAAATCTTATGGACCCAAACCGATTACCAATTCGTATGGGGTCAAACTGCTAGGAGTAAAGATGAGGAAGAAACGAACATAAAAGTAAACTAAGGTTCCAGAGTCAAGCAGCAAGGTTGATGAACAAAATGTGGTACATGATGTTCTACCTCTTTAGACGATTGTTCATGTTGACATTTCAGAAAAAGAACAAAGAATGTTGAATTTGAGAAGAAGAAAGCAAAGGTAAGTCCCATTGATAAAGACACCTCTGTGCATGTCCATTTTGATAAGCCTATTGCCTCTCGATAATAACAATGAGGAAAATAAAGTTAATTTATGTTGCTTGAAAATATGTTACAGGGAATGAAAACATAAAGTTAAACAATGTTGCTTGAAAACATGTTTGTTATAAAGTAGAAAGTGATAAAAGTAAGGATATCATACCCACAGGGAGTGAAAGTAACTGAGGTTGATTTTGTAAGTAACTATCTTTGGAAATTAAGCATGAACAGGATTAAAAAGAATAGTTGATTGTCACAAGTTCAGTTTTCCTTAAATCAATATCTTAATAGAGTAGAGAGAGTGTTGTGAATATATTAAGAGAGAGTAAGTTGAGCTATGACCCATTAATATGAATGAAGTAATTATGTGTCACTATGCCAAAACTGGTTTTAGGCAGCACTCCATAGACAACTCTTTTTTCCCAAAGGCGATGCTATAAGCTCAAAAAAAATAAATTAAAACTATATACTAAAGTGAAAACAAAGCGTTGCTAAAGGCTCACTTAAGAAAGCGCTTTTGAAAAGCGCTGCTAAAGGCCATAGATACGAGAGCGCTTTTAGAAAGTGCTGCTATAGGCCACCTTTAGTAAAGGCTTCTGAAAAGCGCTGCAAAACGCCACCTTTAGAGAGCGCTTTATAAAAGCGCTGCTATAAGCCATAGAATAGAAAGCGCTTTTTATGGAAAGTGCTGCTAAAGGCAATACATAAGAAAGCGCTGCCTTATGTCATTAATTTCTAAATACTAATTAAACTGTACAGTACCTGCAACCAGAACATTTAGCAATTTTCAAAACTTTCGAAACCCTAAACTTCCAAAACTTCTGAAACACTACTCCCTCCGCCTCCGTTCACCGTTTGCAAGGCTACTCCCTCCGACCGGCCTTCTTGTCTTCGTTTCCGTTCGCAAGGCTACTCTCTCCGACTGACCTTCCTCCCTCTGTTTACGGTCGCGCCCCATTCCAGACAAACTCCCTCCGTTAGCTTTCGAACCTCCCTCTGCTATTCATCCTTCGAAGATTAACCTCATACTAAACATCGACTTTCATCTGCTATTGTTAAGGTATTTCCTTTTTTTTCTATTAATTTTTATATCCAAGTTTAGTTCTTTATTTTTTTGGTATTAGGCTTCCTTAGTCTTAGTTCTTTATTTTTTATTATTATTTTTTGTTATGAAAAACGATACCTTGAAACAAAATATTAACGGTTTCTTTATGCGTAAGAAACACGCAAGGGTTAGGGTTAACAAGAAAAAACAAAGGAAAAACAACTGAAACCCTATTAGGGTTCACAAAGGAAGAGAAAAGAGGAAGAACAATAGAGAATTGGTTAAATCTATTTTACTATTCACTTTATCAATAGGGTTTAAAGAGTACAAGTGAATACCAACAATTAACCTCTCTCAACCTAATAAAGTTTTGTCACAACTTAGGAAGAGAGACTAGTATGCTATTTATAATAAACCTAACATACTAAACTAATGGGCTCTTTAACAATTACCTATTACAAGCTAACTTAGGGTACAAGCTAACTTAAACAATTGGATCCATAACACAAGGCCCAATTCGACCCCCTACATACTAGAACACAATTCGACTACACCATGTAGGTCTTCGACAACAGCATGTGAGCGGACTTCGACGGCATACTAAAACTAGAGTTCGATTTAATATCTCACAAATCTTCAGCTTGGATCTAACTCTATATCCTCAAGAAATAACTAGTTTTCTTCATTCAGCTTTATCAACTCCATACAGTGTAAAAACTTGCAACTGGGCAACGTCTTGGTGATCATATCAGTAGCATTATGATCTGTCGAAACCTTCAGCACTTGGACTTCTCCACTCTCGATTACCCCTCTGACGAAATGCAGCCTCACATCAATGTGCTTGGTTCGCTCATGATAGGTTGAATTCTTCGACAGGTGTATTGCACTTTGACTATCACATTTAACAGTGATAACTAGACCTTGAAGTTTCAGCTCCTTTGCAAAACCTTCAAGCCACAATGCTTCCTTTACAGCTTCAGTTAGGGCGATATATTCCGCTTCAGTGGTTGATAAGGCAACAACCTTCTGAAGTGTTGCCTTCCAACTGATTGTTGTTCCAAACATAGTGAACACATATCCAAAAATAGATTTTCTGGAATCCATACAACCTGCATAATTAGAGTCGACATATCCTTCGATTGCTGCTTTACTATCTTCACCCAAGGCTCCACCATAAATTAGGACTCTATTCAGAGACCCATTTATGTACCTTAAAATCCACTTCAATGCTTGCCAGTGAGCCTTTCTAGGATTCGCCATGTACCTGCTTACAAGACTTACTGTATATGCTATGTCAGGTCTAGTACAGACCATATCATACATCAAAGAACCCACTATACTAGCATATGGAATGCTATTCATATAGGCTCTTTCGACATCAGTACTGGGACACTGATCTATACTCAGGTTGAATTGAAGGTTTGTTGGAGTCATAACAGGCTTTGAATTCGACATACCATACTTTTCGAGAATCTTCCGTAGGTATGCCTCTTGAGATTTGCATAATTTCGTCTGCTTTCTATCTCTTTGGATGTCAATCCCAAGAATCCTGGATGCAGCTCCCAGATCCTTCATTTTGAACTCCTTAATGAGTTCAGCCTTCACCCTCATTACCTCTTCGACATTGTTGCTTGCTATTAGAATATCATCCACATAAAGCAAAAAAATAACAAATGAACTACCAGGTCAAAATCTGAAGTAAACACAATGGTCGAACTGACTTCTAATGAAACTTATGCGTGCTATAAACTTGTCATATCTCCTATTCCACTGTCGAGGAGTTTGTTTCAGCCCATATAAAGATCTCTTCAGTTTGCAAACATAATCTTCCTTCCCCTTTTCGACATACCCTTCAAGTTGCCTCATCAGGATTGTTTCATCTAGATCACCATACAAGAACGCAGTCTTCACATTCATCTGTTCCAGTTCAAGGTCGAACTGTACCACCATGGCAAGCAACATTTTAATGGACCTGTGCTTCACAACAGGAGAGAACACATCATTGAAGTCGACACCTTCTTTCTGAGTGAACCCCCTAGCGACCAATATTGTCTTGTATCTCTTCGACGCCACTCCTTCGATTCCTTCCTTAACTTTGAAAATCCATTTATAGCTGACTAACCTGGCTCCAGCAGGTTTCTTGATCAGTTCCCATGTGTTGTTGTCATGAAGAGATTTCATCTCATCATCCATGGCCTTCAGCCATTCAGTCTTCTTTCGACTCCTCATAACTTCCTTATAGTCTCTAGGTTCTTCGTCGAGAACCTCACTTGTAGAGATTAAAGCATAAGCTATAAGATCTGCATACCCAAGTCTCTGAGGTGGCTTGATGACTCTCCTCGACCTGTCTCTTGCTAGCAGGTAGTCATTACCAGTCTCCTCATCTTCGACATCATCTTATGCTTCTTCTTCGACTTCATTTGGGGTACGCAATTCATCATCAACATGCTCCACCTCAATAGGAATCTCTCCCTGTTCCAGCTCTTCGTCAGCATCATCAGTTTTCTTGAAAGTCATCTCAGCTTCATTGAAAAAACACATCTCGACTAGTGATACACCTCCTGTGACCTAGCTCTAGGCACCATAGCCTATAAGCTTTGACTCCTTCAGGGTATCCCATAAACATGCATTTTAGAGCTCTAGGTTCGACCTTGTCTTGCCTAATATGAGCATAGGCCACACAGCTAAATACTCTCAGTATGTCGAGACTAGGTGGATGTCCCAACCAAAATTCTTCAAGTGTCTTCATTCCCAAGGCAGTCAAGGGACATCTATTTATCAGATAAGCTTCTGTCTAAATAGCCTCTGCCTAAAACACCTTCTTTAATCCAGCACTAACCAACATGCATCTAACTCTTTCAAGGATTGTTCGATTGAATCTCTCAGCTAAGCCATTTTGTTGAGGAGTACCTGCTACAGTCTTATGCCTTGCAATTCCAGCCTCAACACAGTAACTCTCAAACGCTTCGTTGCAAAACTCAAGGCCATTGTCGGTTCTCAACCTCTTAACCTTTCTGCCAGTTTGAGTTTCGACAAGAACCTTCCAACTTTTGAAATTCTCAAAAGTTTCATCCTTCGTCTTCTGAATGAATACCCATAACTTCCTGGAATAGTCATCAACGATGGATAGAAAATACCTTGCACCTGCGTGTGAAGGATTCCTTGTAGGCCCCCAAAGATCAGCATGAATGTAATACAGGGATCCATGTGTTCTTTACTTGCCTTTGTTAAACTTCGCCCTACAGGATTTACCAAATACACAAGATTCACAAAACTCCAACTTTTTGACTTTGTCACCACCTAGCAGGTTCTGCTTCCCCAATTCGACCAGGCCTCTTTCGCTGACATGGCCCAATCTCATGTGCCATAATTTTGTCTTCGACACAGGTTTCGTGGCTGACACATTTGTCGAACCACTTACAACCTCAGCCTCAAGGGTATACAAGCTTTGTTTCTTCACGCCTCTCAAGACTTCCTTCGACCCTTTCATGACTCTTAGGATACTTTTCTCTCCTTGGAAAACATATCCCTTCCTGTCGAATTCACCAAGATAAATTAAACTTCTCTTCAAATCAGGTACATACTTGACTTCAGTCAATAACCTTATTGACTCATCATGGAGCTTGGATCTCACAGATCTAATACCTGCAATTTTGTAGGATTTGTTGTTTCCCAGCAGCACCGATCCACCATCTTGATCACATAGCTCCTCGAACAATTCTCTGTGTGCAGTCATGTGCCAAGTGCAACCTGAATCCTTAATCCACAGCCAAATACTCTCAGTCTATCGAAACTAGGTGGATGTCTCGACCAAACTTCTTCAGGTGTCTTCATTCCCAAGGCAGTCGAGGGACATCTATTTATCATATAAGCTGTTGTCGAAACAGCCTCTGCCTAAAACACTTTCTTCAATCTAGCACTAACCAACATGCATCTAACCCTTTCAAGGATTGTTTAATTGAATCTCTCAGCTAAGCCATTTTGTTGAGGAGTACCTGCTACAGTCTTATGCCTTGCAATCCTAGACTCAACACAGTAACTGTCAAATGCTTCGTTGCAGAACTCAAGGCCATTATCGGTTCTCAACCTCTTAACCTTTCTGCCAGTTTGAGTTTCGACCAGAACCTTCCAACTTTTGAAATTCACAAAAGTTTCATCCTTCGTCTTCTGAATGAATACCCATAACTTCCTGGAATAGTCATCAATGATGGATAGAAAATACCTTGCACCTGCGTGTGAAGGATTCCTTGCAGGCCCCCAAAGATCAGCATGAATGTAATCTAGGGATCCATGTGTTCTTTGCTTGACTTTGTTAAACTTCGCCCTACAGGATTTACCAAATACACAAGATTCACAAAACTCCAACATTTCGACTTTGTCACCACCTAGCAGGTTCTGCTTCCCCAATTCGACCAGGTCTCTTTCACTGACATGGCACAATCTCATGTGTCATAATTTTGTCTTCGACACAGGTTTTGTGGATGCAACATTTGTCGAACCACTTACAACCTCAGCCTCAAGGGTATATAAGCCTTATTTCTTCACGCCTCTCAAGACTTCCTGACTCTTAGGATACTTTTCTCTCCTTGGAAAACATATCCCTTCCTGTCAAATTCACCAAGAGAAATTAAACTTCTCTTCAAATCAGGTACATACCTGACTTCGGTCAATAACCTTATTGACTCATCATGGAGCTTGAATCTCACAGATCCAATACCTACAATTTTGCAGGATTTGTTGTTTCCCAGCAGCACCGATCCACCATCTTGATCACATAGCTCCTCGAACAATTCTCTGTGTGGAGTCATGTGCCAAGTGCAACCTGAATCCATAATCCATTCTTTTCTTGAGTCGCCGCTTGAAACTACAAGGACATCAGATGAGTCGAAGTCATCTTGAACAATGGTTGCGTTGCCATTATCCTTACCTCCATTATCTTTCAGGCGTTCAGGGCACACCTTTCTTGTGTGACCCTCCTTCTTACAGTGATAACATCGAATACCAGATGTTTCGCCACTATAAGACGCCTGCTGTCTTTTACCTTTCTTCTTGTCGAACTTACCATCCTTTCGCAAGAATTTTCCTTTAACGAACATACCTTCACCAACTGTCAAAGGTTTATGCTCCTTTCGTTCGTTCAGGTCCTTAGAATACAAGGCTAATTGAACTTCTTCAAAGCTCAGGGACTCCCTTCCATACAAGAGAGTTTCTTTGAAGTGAGCATGTGTTCTATGTAACGCCCCAGTTTTGGTTATTTTTATTTAATTGAGTCGTTTCGATTATTTCATTATTATATTATTTTATTTCTGACTTTTATGTGAAAATATGTTATTTTTCATCGAGATTATATTTTATCGCGTTTTGGGAGCGTTTGCGAGATATTTGAGTGTAGGGGTCTTTTGGTCTTTTGGTTGGGTAGATATTATATTTTTCATATGAATAGAAATAGAAAGAGAGAAAATAGAAAGGAAAGAAAAAGAAGAGAAGAAAAAGAGGAAGAAAGAAAAGAGGAAAAAAAAGGAGAAAGAGAGAAAACTTGGAAATCTAGGAACCGATTGAACCGACTTTTCAAACGCGATTTAATCGGGTAAGGGTGCGAAACTCGATTATACTATGCTTGTGTATGATTATGTATGGTTGTGTGGAAGTTTTATTGGTTTTTAGATATAGGTCGAAATGTGATAAACGATAGAAATCGATGTTTTCGTGGTTGGAAATCTGTGTAAATGCGGTAGAATACTTGTTACCAAGATTAGATTATGTTCTGATTGTTATATGTTGATTTGGAAGTGTTTTGGTGGTGAAAATATAGGTTTGGGTTATGTAACAACAATGCTGGGTTTTCTGGTTTTCGCAGGTTCGCACTGCGAATCCCCTAGCGAAGGGGAAAGCGAGCATTCGCTGGCGATTCGCACTGCAAATGTGAGGGCGGGCATTCGCCAGAGGTTCGCACTGCGAACTTTGTGTTATTTTGTGTTGTTTTCTTTCTGCCACTGTTCGCTGGGGAACTCGCACTGCGAATGGGGAAGCGAGCATTCGCTGGCTGTTCGCACTGCGAACTTTAGGAATTTTCTAGGCTATTTTCCTTTCTGACTTGGTTCGCTGGGACATTCGCACTGCGAATGAAGAAGCGAAGGACTCGCTAGGAGCTTCGCAATGCGAATGTGACCGTTTTTCCCAATTTGTTTTCTTTACAACTTTTGATTCGTGAGCCGGTTTGAGGCGCGGTTTGGTGCGTTGGAAAGCTTTTGGCATGTTCTTTCTTATATTATTGGTTTTGAGACTAATGGCCGATTTATTTATGTTGGGGATTGGAATGGTGTCGGTTTGTCAACTTGTACTATGGTAAGTGTGTGTAGTTGATGTGTATTATGCAATGTGTTGTTGATATGGGTATTGTATGACTTGTGTGCTGTTGTGTGATGGAAATGCATGGGATAAATGTTGTGATGATGATTTGTGGCCTAAGGGCGAGAAAATACGATGTGTGGTATTTAATGATATATGCATGTGTATGGAATGTGTATATGTGTGCATTTGAATGTCATGAGTCATTGTATGCCAAGCATCATGTTATGCATGTTGGTGATGTCGTGTGCCCTAGTGGGTGTGAGTGACGAAACGGTTCCAGAGGGAATCCACTATAACATCATGCGCCTTATACAAAGAGGACCTAAAGCGATGATTATAGACGATCGTGCGCCTTATACAAATAGGACCTAAAGCGATCGGATTGTGCGCCTTATACAAAGAGGACCTAAAGCAATCCATAAACGTCGTGCGCCTTAAAAAAATAAGAGGACCTAAAGAGACGGGGAACATCGTTTGCACGACGGGGTGTTACATGAGTGGTCCTCAGTAACAAGCGATGATTCCAATAGTTCCTGAGTGAACTAGTGTTGAGATTAATGGATGGATGGTACGCATGTACATTGCATAGAGTCGTTGTGTCGGTCTCTGTGCATTTGCATAAATCATGAATGGATTGATTGTGTGAGAATTATGAATGTATGTATTATGTGTGGAAAATAATGAATGGGTTGACTGCGTATGGAATTGTGAAGGAAATAGATGAGTTAATATGCGTATATATGTTGGTGATATCTATATTGTGTATGGTTGATATACCTTGATGATGGATATATGAATTATACCTTGTGTTGTTCGTGTTTGAATTCTGGTATAAGTTGTGGTGAGAATATTTTATATGTGTATTTTTGTGTTAAATATATAATTGTATGCAATTGTATTATGATTGTGTTTCTCACCCTTCTGCTGTTTTAAATGCTCTACGAGGCATTGCAGATTAGATGTTGGAAGTCTTTTTGTGAAGCTTAGGTCTTCATTCTTTTGTCGGTCGGCTCTGATATGTAGCATTGGGTAGTCGGGGGGATCGAGTGTGATTATTTTGTATTATGTATATATGTATCTTTTGGATTGTACATGTATGATGTTGTATATGACAGACAAACCCTTTATGTGATATATATATATATATATATATGAGTTTCAGTTACAGATTTTCCGCTTTTATTCTGTATCTGAATTGTGGGTGTTAGGAATTAAGTTCCTTTATTATGTGCTACCTGAATTGTTGCATATCTATATGAGCAGGTTTATTGTATGATTGTTTCAAATTGATGTGACCCCTCGGTCTATGCCGTGAATGTTTTAAATATACTCTGATGAAATTTTGAATTTTATTTATCGCTTTAATAGCTTGGGGGTATAGATTGGGGGTGTTACATTAAGTGGTATCTGTCGCACCCTAATTTTTGACCCTAAGATCCCCGCCTTGTTCTTTGCATCTTAGGTCATCTTTCGTGCATAACTAATTGCTTTATCTAGCTTTGCCTATTTTTTGTTTCTCTTAAGGACAGACGCTGCTGCAGAAGATTCAGGACTTGAAAGCTGCTTGTATATGCCATCCTTGTTGTGTTACGATCTCAAGTCACTTGTGGTTCCAAGAGATACTCAAGGTTTCAAGATATTTTAAGGTGACCACGGGAATATCTCTAGATGATGTTAGCATGCCTCGGGGTACACCTCAAAGGCCATACGATTTCAGGCTTGAATGAACCACTTTCAAGGCTAAGACTGGTTTACTTGTACATTATATTTGGTCTTGTTTATTTCTCGAGTCTACTCCAAGAATGTGCTAAATCAACGCCATATTGGGATCATTACTTTAGAGATATCTTGGGTGATTTTATTTTATGGCCACATCTCATTTAAACTCAAGATCGGGTTATGGTTTCTTTTTACTCAAAATTCAAATTCCAGGACCCGTTAGCCTACACTTTCCTCAAAATAGACAGGTCGAATTGTCAAAGCGAGATTCACATCGTTTGGTTTTAAATTGAGCTAGAACATGGTGCAAATCCTACTTAGAGCCAATATCCTACATTGTACCACGTCCAAAAGTAAACCTCTGATCATCTTCTCACGTAAATCCAGGCTGTCAATTCAAGGCATATTTAAATAGAGATCCAATCTTTTTTTCGTGCACTTAAGGCTCCTTTTTCTTCCGCAAAAAAAAAGGGGGGAATTCAATTCAAAGTGTTTTAGTTACAAGGCAAGTGTTTCAAAACTAAGGCCACTATGGACCTACTATGACCAGTTTATTATCATTCAGAATCATTCAGGATTACAAGTGAAATTCATCATTTAGAATTCCAATTTTTGTTGCCTTAAACTTTAGACAGTAGATATCTACATCAGAATTACAGGGCGCAATGAATCTGAAGCTTTCCATGATTTGCAAAGGACCCGCTTGCTGTCGTACGCGCACCACCAAACAGCTACGCAAAGCTCACCCGCGGTAACTAGGGTGGCTGGTTGAATAGTGGACTCCATCCAGATATCTTCAGCTTATTTGATTTGAACGTGGCCATCACAATAACTTCCTCTAGGTCACTGCTAACCTAGTGGATTCGGTACCATCACCAGCGTCCATAACCTGTTTAAAGTAAAACCAAATAAACAAGGAATCACCAAATTGAGAAGCAGACGCATAACCAAAAGCCTGGACAAACAAAAGTGAACTGAACTAACATATTGGTGGGGATCAACTTCAGACCTATTCAGCAGCTAACATTTTCATACAAAGAGCCACATTGATTCAGAAGGCATCAATGAAACATGTTACGTCCAAAAGAAAAAACCAAGTGTTCAATCCTTTTACCAACTCGGTGTTCATCAATTCAAAAGCTACATCGCGTAGCAAAACTACAAAACTATTAATACGCACCGTGTTCAGGAAAACGAAGCGAAAGACTTCCTTCTCAGCAACCCAAGTCCGCCACTCCCCAGAACTTATCAGACCACGCAACGAATTCAATCCCCAAGATTTGTCTCCAAGAACAGTCCATTATTTGGCAGCCCTACAGACACTCACAACTTTTTCAAGTTTTGCACCAGTTAGTTTAAGCCTCAATTGATCTTCTCCTCTCAAGCGGCCACCATTAACATTGTCTCCACCACAGCTGCAAAACATTCCAACACACCTTGCCAACATTTTCTTGATTCCGTAAACCTGCTAAAAAAATTTGAGCCTGATAGAGCATGATTCAATAAAATTGAGAATTCGCCAACACAGACAACTGCATAACTGGAAACTTTCGAACAGTATGCATAAGTGATTACCTGATAAACTTCTTCTGCAAATACCACCTTAAGTCGTGCCGCAGTGCAACCTTTTCTAAAAAGTGGACAATAGAGTTCGCCATGTTATTTACCTTTACTCCAGAACATCTTTATATTTCAGTGGAAGGTATGTGAAGTCTGCATAGAAGGTGAGAAGACTGCGTTAGATTTATTGACATGAAAAGGAAAGTTTGGAACATTACCACATTTTCATTACAATCAACATACCATGACAAGAACTTCTGTATGGTGGCGTATAGCTACTGTCACGCACAAGACATCAGGTCGGCGATGGATTTATTTGAGCTTCCGCGGTTTCGCAATATAACTAAAACCTCTTGCGCTAGAATTTCCCTTGTATTGATTCTGAGAAGTCAGTAACCCTTCACCTACAAAACTCATTTTTTTTGTTAAGAACCAAATGAAAAAAACTGGTGAGATTAATGATCCAAACCAGTTCATGATCCCGTCAAAATTCCGGATGCTGCACAGTCAAATCAGTAGCTAATCAAGGTTACAGATTCTAGACCAAGTTATTAACATAGCAGAGGTACAGAACCAAATCAAACCATCCACATGCATCATGCTTTTCATCATCAAACATATCAAATTCATCAAGCATTCAAGGATACATGATTGTTTCTCATGATTACAAAGCATCAATGTTACAAAAGGCAACAGAATACATCGAGAAGTCTGTGTCAAATTCTGAAGTCTACTTTGCAAGAAGTTGATGCTCTTGGATAAAATTCCATCGTAAACACTGCAGGTTGATGTCCATGATTTTGGCAAGATGGAGAATCAATCAAAATCTCAGTCCAATACCTGCATTAATAAACTAAAACATCATATTTCAATATTCAGATCACGATCGTGGAAGGGCTATTGAATGAGAAATAAGTGAAGAGATAAAAGACATTGATATGTAAGCTGGAAATAAAATCGTGCAAACAAGGAAAATCAGGAAGAATGTTCGATACAAAATCAATCACGATATTGGCAAGTTTTCAAATTCACTCAAACTGATTTCAAATAGTCGTATTTGGCCTCAGAGATATTTTGAATCAGAGATATTTCATCATCTTCAAATTTAAGAATTAAGGGCAACATCGTAAAGACGCCGCCAACTTCAATTCTTTCTAATTGGAATTAATCTAAGTTTTAAATCATTTTATTGTAAGAGATCGCACCCATATTTCAGATCAATCATCTCAAATCGTATTCAAGAGCAATTTCAAAAACTTCCCTTTTTTAAAATCAAATCAGCAAATCATATCGTATCAGAGTATCACAAATTCATTTTCAGATTCAAAAAACTTCCCAAATCAGCAAATCATATCGTATTAGAGTATCACAAAATCATTTTCAGATTAAAAAAAAACTTCCCAAATCAGCAAATCAGATCGTATCAGAATATCCAAATTCAATTTCATTTCAAAAACCTTCTAAATCCAACCAGATCGGATCAAGTCATTTACCACACTATCAATCAGCATTCAAGGTTTTCAATTTCCCTAATTCATCATCGGCCTATAAAAAGGGACAAATTCTTGACATAAAACACACAGAAAAATTGACGGAAAAGCCACAAAAACCCCACGCATTCGAAACAATACAATCGAGGCTCAGAACACCAAGAGCGTTCATCATCGCCCAAAGAACTCAGAAGCACGCGAGTTTCAAAGCGCAGATAGAGAAGGATATCACCTGGAACGCAAAGATTAAGGAAACCCCCACGCGCCGCCGTTGAAAGCCCCATCGGAGGGTCTCCGATAGGTAATCCTAAATCCCTTTTACCTCTCTTTTCCCGCATCCATGTGAATTTGCCATTACGCCTATGAAATTTATTGCCGTGCTGTTTACCTCTGTCGATCATGCATGCTGCGCCGTTAGGGTTTCGGAAAGTTGTTTTTTTTTTGCTGGTTTGATTATTGAGAGAGATGAACGAGTGAGGGTGGATACGGATGAAAGAGAGAGACTGTTTCCAATTCCATTTTGCGTTTTTTTGTTTTTTTAGATTCATTCTGATGCGGTGCATGTGCCTTGTTTATTATTAAACCAGTTAATCTTTTTTATCAATTAATCTATCTGTTTTAAAATAAAGCATCAAATCTGTTTTTATATAACCATAATCGTTAAAAAAAATAAAAACATAATCTTTTTGTTGTTTTGTTATAAAATAAGGGTTAACCTGTTAAAAAATAAGGAACATTTTAATTCATTGAAAAATAATAACTATAATTTTTATTTTGCTGTGAAAATAATATAACTCGTTTTGTTACAATAACTTAATAATATGGTTCCTTTTATAATAATTTAAATTCACCTTTTATAAAATAACTTTAATAACAACTTAGTTTTTTTTTATAAATATATCACCAAAATAATTTTCATAATAAATTGTCAAGTGCAAACTCCTTTCGTTATAACTTTTTTTATAAGGTCATTTAGAATTAACCCTCTTATCAATTAAAAAATAATAATAATAACCCCTTTGATTTTTATCATGTTCTATTCCCAATTAAAATAAATTTATAACCTCTTATACCGTATTCGTCTCTAAATGCATGCTTAAATCTCGTTGATTTCGCAAATACTTATATGATGCATGTTTTGGATATTTTGTTTGAACGTTAAATGTTTGTTTTATATGTTGAATATTAAATCATGACCTTATGCTTATTACTCTTATAATATGATTGCATGAACTCTTATGCCTTAAATTTTAAAGTTAACATTTTTATCAATTTATATTGGCTATATCCCCCCTTTAAATCCAAAGGAAGGTCACCCCACATTGACTCAATGTCATAGGACTAACCTTTAGAACCTTGGCCTTAGGATCCGGAGTTTTCGTACTCCACGTCTCGTTGTGGACACTTAAAACCTTAGCTTTAGGAGCGGAGTTTTTATACTCCGAGTAAATGTCCTACATGAACATTTACAAACCTACCCCTCTTGGACCATCCTACAACTTTAGAGTCACCGCACTCTATGTAAGGTTTTACCCAAAACTTTACTTCCCTCTTGGAACCTTGACCCCGTCAAGAAGTTCCTCTTCTTAGAACTACGCATACTCTGATTCTACACCCGAGGATACGTAGGCGTAAGGTGCAATGACTTATCGAGTATACTTAGATACTAACCCCTAGGGTTCAACCTTTAGCATAGTACCCTTAGCAAGCGAAAAATAAATAATAATAACATAATAAAACGAGAGGTTCCCGTAGAGTACTACGGACGTTTAGGATGCTCATACCTTCCCTAGGCGTAACCAACCCCCGAACCTTAGATATCCCCCTTTAGGCTTTTGACCTTGAACCTTTCCTTTGGACAAATCAAAGTCGGTGTCGAAATAAATGTGATCCTAGTTCATTAATAACTATGGTATCTAATTTTCACCGCGACAGAAATGGCGACTTCACTGGGGATATTATAATGTTTTTTATTATTGAGGGTTTCCCCTAACTCGTTTATCTATATTATTATTATTTGCTTCCTTGGTTTTCTTTTTTGTGCAGGTTTGGGAACTTAGTGTGGTGAGACAAAGTCCTACACCCGGACTAGAGTGACATTAAGATAGGAAAATGGTGAGACTTCAATGACGCTTTGAGGGAGTCGATTCCTGAAAAAGTAAATTGAGACTTCACCACTCAGTCTAGGCCCTCTCGAATAAAATATTTGTCCAACGAGTTCATTCGTGAAGACGGTATGGTTTCGATCTAAAGGCCCTCGGGACTGGGGACCGTAGTTACCTTTAACCCAACTTGGCCTCTTAGGTAGTGCGGGGACTATGCGGGAGTCTATTTCCGCGATAGTTGCTACGCGATACTACACTCAGACGAGATTCTCTTGAGGATATTATTGACCACCAAGTGATTTGGAAAATCGATAATATCTGAAAGATGGATTGTAGACTCTGGGAACTTTGTAGAACCCGTTCGGCAGGTACATCTGAAACTATAGTACACTCCTATGGGATGGGTAGACCTTGACTCCATGCTATGACCTTTTAAACCTAGGACTCTTTGCTTGTTTGTTTTGCTTGAGTGTGCTTTGTGTTGCATACATTCATAAGCATCATGTCATAAAGATTCATGGGACTTGACTATATTTATGAACTTTATAGGGATACTATGGATACCGAAAGAAGGAATACCAAGAAGTACACTTTTCAAATTCCAGACTTGGATGATCTAAAGAGGTTGGGAGCTTTGATAACAAATGAGGAAAATTTTCGAAGAAAGCATGGGAAGCTTTTATATGTGTTGAATACAAGTGTAGATCAGACGCTGCTTTCTACATTACTCCAGTTCTATGACCCACTGTATCATTGTTTCACTTTCCCAGATTATCAGCTGGTACCTACACTTGAAGAGTACTCTCAGATAATTGGGTTACCTATTCGAGACAATTATCCCTTTCCTGTCTTCACGAATAAACCTGATGAAGAGGAAATCGCTAAGCATACCCATTTGGATGAAGCTGACATTAAAGCCAATATGATTGCAAAAGGGAAAACTTCCGGTTTTACTGCAGAGTTTTTGGTCACCAAAGCCCGATATTATCTTGACCATCAAAATAAGGAGGCTTTCGAAGCAATTTTTGCCTTACTGGTATATGGTGTTCTTTTATTCCCAAGTTTCAAAAATTTCGTGGACCTCAATGCCATTAAAATTTTCTTGAAGAAGAATCCGGTTCCGACCTTATTAGCTGAAGCTTATTATTCCGTTCATACGAGGAATGCTCGTGGAAAGGGAATGATTACTTGTTGTGTTCCTCTGTTGTACAGGTGGTTTATTTCGCACCTGCTTAAAGCACGTGACTTTTGGAATCTCAAGAAGGGGTGGTGGTCACAAAAGATAATGTCTCTCACTCATTCTGACATCGAGTGAAATAATTACTTATCTGATAAGGTGGTTGTTATAGACAGCTGTGGAAATTTTGGCAATGTACCCCTCCTCAGCATTGAAGGGTCAATCAGCTACAATCCGGTTTTGGCACGAAGACAACTAGGGTTCCCTCTAAGAGACAAGCCTGACAGTGCCCGAGTGGAAAACATTTATTTCAAAGATGAAAATTTGAGTAAGGATTTAAGGGAACAAGTTTTAAATGCTTGGGATCAGAAGATTAAGAAGGATTTTCATAATTTAGGGAAGCCTGATTGTGTCTCTCTGGAACCTTATCTCCAATGGGTTCGAAAAAGGGCCGTTGAGTTGAAGATGCCTTATCATCGTCAAGATCCAATGGTTCTAAAAGAAAAACCGGTCTTATACTTTACATTTGATGCTGACAAGTTGAAAATTGCTTTAGAAAAATCTCAACAAATGGAAGAGGCTTGGAAGAACAAGTACCACATAGCTTTGGAAGAGAATGCTGAACTTCAACAGCAACTCAAGGCGAAAGAGGAAGAATTCACTTCATTCAAAAAGAGGAAAGCACAAGAAGAGTTACCTCATCCTAAACCTCAATCGACACCTTGGAAGTTAATAGTTGACAAGCTTATCTTGGAGAAGAGCAAGATAGAAGAGGAAAACAAGAAGCTCAAGACAAGGCTTTTAGGTGAATCTCCTTAGATCTTTCTTAGTTTTTATTTAACTATTCCGTTATGGTTTTTGAAAAGTGTGCTGAATCATTGTAATGAATTTTATTTAATTAGCAGTTTCGTCTTTCGGTATTCCAGACATTAATTTTTGTAACCGACTTTTATGATTAATAAAATGCGTTTTTTCTGATATCCCATAATGGTTATAAATAGTCAAGTTCCATGAAACTTTTGCATATCATCTCATTTGCATTCTTTCTTTCCTTTCTTTTACTTCAAAGAGCTCAAAATTGTTGTTTTTAGATATCGTAAAATGGATTTTGGAAGGAAAGGAACTTTGCCATACACCTTCAGAGTCTTTAATGTGGAACTATTAAGGGAACTAGGAGGTCGAATAAAGGATCCAGAGGCTTTCGCTGCAAAGCATGGGCAAATTCTCTCTTTATTGCAGGTACAAGTGGCTGCCGGTCTATTGGAGACGCTGATTCAACTCTACCATGTAATCTACCACTGCTTCATCTTTCAATATTTCCAGTTGATGCCCATATTGGAGGAGTATTCTGCTTTATTGGGAGTTCCCGTCAAAGACTCACCTCCGTTCTACGGTGGAGAAGGAAGACTCAGTCAAGAAGACATCGCAAGAGTGACTCGCATCAAGCTGTTAGAGGTCCAGACTCACATGACGTTCAGAGGGGGAATCGACGGCTTACCTGCTCAATTCTTATTCGAGAAAGCTCGAGAATTCGCCGACAAAGGAAGTACCAGAGCTTTTGAGAACCTGTTCGCGTTACTAGCTTATGGTTTATTCATGTTTCCTAATGTTGAGAATTTCGTCGATGTCCACGCGATCAGGATCTTCATGCTCAAGAATCCTGTTCCGACACTGTTGGCCGATGCATACCATTCGATTCATTCAAAGATTCTGAAAGGAGAAGGTCAGATTGTTTGCTGCACTGCTATCCTCTATAGATGGTTTATTTCGCACCTACCGAGGTCTGCGGTCTTTTGGGAGGTGAAAGACGGTTCTGAATGGCCTGTTAAACTCATGGCTCTTACTCACCTGGACATTGTTTGGCACGATCCAATGTACGGAGGAATTCCCATGATTCACAGTTGTGGAGATTTTTCCAATGTGCCTCTTCTTAGCACAAAGGGATGCACCAGTTACAACCCTGTTCTCGCCCGTCGCCAGCTTGGACATCCGATGAATGAGATACCCGATCCAGAGAACCTGAAAAGAATTTTCCTCTATGAGGGAGAAGACCTTCAGCTGAAGATTCAGATTCTTTTTGCTTGGTGTCAAATCAACAGACAAGGGATGACTGCAACAACAAACCCCGACTGCACAGTTACAGAATCTTGCCTGGAATGGTCACGCAAACGAGCCCTCGTTCTGACGATGCCGTATCCTCGGCCCAAGCCTTTTGTAGTGGAATCAGATGAGGTTTCAAGACTGAAAGCAGAAGTGGAGAAGCTGACACTGGACAAGTACATATTGCAGGAAAGGATTGACAAGTTGATGAAAGAACTCAGTGAAAGAAAGGGAGCATCATCCAGTGGATCGAAGCCCTAGTTCCCTTTTTTGTATTTTGTTTTGTTTGTTATAATAAAACCCTGAAGGTGTATCGTTGTTATGAAAGTTTAAATTTTTAAATAAAATAAATTTCCGATTACGATATTTAAAATACACTTTTGAGTTCCTTGAAATGCATGTTGCATCATGTTGCATCATACACATCTTTTGCATTTGCGTTTATATTCCTTTGTTTTCCAGGTTCTCATCCATGTTTATCTTCTCTGTCAAACATCTTTGATACGATATTTAGGCCAATCAAAGAGGAAAGATGGACAATTTTGAACAAGAAAATCGTGAACTCCGCAAGGAAGTGGCTACTTTAAGGGCTGGTGTGGAGAAGCTCTCTGCTTTGGTTGAAACTCTGATTGCTGCTCGAAGTCAACCTTCTCCTCACATTTCTCAGACTTCGTTCCAAAGGACTAGGATTTCTGAAGTCATGCCAATACTCACTTTTACGGTTCCCAGTAACATTCCTAACTGCTCTAAGGATCCCAGGGAGAGTCTGCTCAAAGGGAAGGAGCAAGAGGTAAGCGTTGTGCATCACAACCGATCTAGAAAAAGGTATCAGCGACCTCAACATGTTGCTACTACATCTCATGTCATCAACAATCAGAACCGCGTTCAAAGACAATTTGATCCGATCCCAATGACCTATGCAAAATTGTATCCGCACTTGATACAAAGGAATCTGGTGCAGACACGAGCTCCGCCACCCATCCCGGAAGATCTCCCATGGTGGTATAAGCCCGAAGCTCGTTGTGCTTTCCATCGAGGTGCGCCTGGACACGACATCGAGGATTGTTTTCCTTTGAAGCATGAAGTACAAAAGCTAATACGAAGTGGCGTCTTGTTTTTTGAGACTCTCGACCTAATGTGAAGGCCATAAGCTCAGATTGAGACGAACTCCTCAAAGCTTTAGTTTAATTTACTGCTTTTCGCGTGTGATGCTTTTATTTGTTAATGCATTTGTTATTTGCGTGTAAGAACTTGTTATTTTGAATGATTGATGCAATGAATAATGTTCGTCTTGAAGAAATCCATCCGTTTCACTCTTTTTAAAATGTTTTTTTCTATTTTATAATGTCAATGTTGCCCAATCTCTTGCTTTGGCAGAGAATCGAATGGAGGATGTTGAAATCAAACGCAAGATCTCTTGTTGTATGCTTTTGAATAAAACTATGCTAGTGATATAAGGCATTGTTTCGAAATCCTAAACACCGGAGACATAAGGAGATAAACCCTTGTCAACCCTTTTTGAGCCTTTGAAGTAGGAGTTTTCTTCTTCCAAATCAAAAACCCTCATTCTTAACCTGGGGCAGGGTAATTTTAAAAAAAGGAGTAAATATCACGAAGATTGGGTGGGCACAAACAAACTTTGAGCCTTATATCCTTTGTTTCTTAAACCGTGAACCAAACCAAGATACAACCCTTAAAAGTCCTAATTGAAGCAGGGTTTATTCCAAAAGTATATTCATTGAGATATCGTTTCCTGAATCCCATGAGCTATGCTCAAATTTGTCTTGGCATTATAGAATCGGTAATTCAATCACAAAAATATTTTTAAATAAAACTTCAAGACAAACATACGTTGCATTATCTGTTTCAGAATTAACATTTTCTACTTGCTAACATTGCTTGACATTATAGAAATTAACATACGTGTGGCAATGATGAGCTAAAATTTAGTACTGTTTCAAGGAGGTGATAGTATCCAGGGGCACGATACCTCAAGACTTTGGTGAGCAGGGGCAAGTTATTTCCCAGCTGTTTCTTTCATTGACTCACCCCAAGGGGCAAGTTTGAAGACTCAGAATACCGTCAATCTGGGGCAGTTACGTCGAGATTTGGTAAATCTCTCAAAGAATTTGAAGAATCAGTTACAGAATACAGTCAATCCGGACCAGTTACGTCGAGATCCGACAATCTCTCCAAGAGTTTGAAAACATTGGGACAGTTGGACGCCAAGTTTTCTGTAAAATCCTCTTGGGATGACTTCTTCTTATAAACCAAGTGGCTTGGGGCATTTGAGGATCGAAGACTTTTGATCCATTCACAACAACTGTTGTTCAAAATGGCGACTACCATGCGGTTCATCAATACAGACTTACATCAGTCCCGCAACAGTCTCCGTAATACATGTCTCAAGGAGTTTCTATCCCAGGTAAGGTGACGACCCCCCAGTAAGTTCTACTCCAGGTAATCATGACTATCCCCGGTGAACTTCTTCGGTTTCGACCTCCCCCAGCGAAGCGAGTGTTTATTTCACTCCTCATTAGACTATCTCAATCTTCACCAATGAAGGCGGATATTTATTTCATCCTCTCAAAGTTCTACCTCCCACATTTTTCAACCACTATTAATCCAGATTTCCCCGGTGAAGCGGATATTTATTTACAACTTTCATTCAGATTACGTCAGTTCGCAGTGGATATTTATTTTATCCCCATGTAGTCCTTTCGATCATGAGTTTGATTCGTTCCCAGTGAATCTTTCTCATTCCCAAGGTTCATCTTGACAATTCTAATTGAAATCATGATGTTCACCCCCAAGTGGAGTGCTATTTTCCCCAGAGAAGCATTGAAGTAGGATTTAGTTCCATATATGGCTTTCCATTCATCCCCAGTGATGTTTCTATATTGCTAAGATTGGCCGAGTATTCGTATCGAGATGCTTGTTTTCGTCTCCCGTTGTTGTTTTGTCAGCATAAGCATAAGCATAAGCATAACATGGCATCCTTGCATGTAGATTCATGGCATGTGGCATTTTGCATCTTGCATTTTGTGTTGTTTGTTTTGTTCTGTCACTTTGGCCGCGGTTATCCCCAAATGACTGGGTTTGTCTGCTCCCTCCAAGTAGAGTCGTCAGCCCTAGGCAGAAAGAGCACACCCTTTTTAATTCCCCACTAAGCTCGATCCTCGTGGAAGATGGTTACTTTAGTTTTCTTTTCCATTTTTGGATAAAGATAAACTCATTGAGTTCAATCCTCAATGGATGGAGTCTTGTTTGACCGTTTCTTTCCAGTTATTCCCTGGATCGAACTTTGGTCCCTGACAATCACACTTTTGGATATCTCTGAGATATTGAATCCGGATTAAGCGTGCATTTATTTTGTACTTTGTCTCCCCAAGAAGAGTTTACTCGAAGATCTCTATGGAAGACATAATTGATTTCTCCAACAATGATTACTACATTTTCAAGGGATTTACACCCAGACAACAAGTAGCAGCTCTTTATTTGAGCAGTTTGGTTATCAAGATTTCTACGACAAATGGCAGTCTCCTCAGGACAGTTTGTCTATCCCCAGCAAAGTTATCAAGGTTATCAATTCATTTTCCATCAAATGTTATCTCCTCGGAAATCCGTCCGGGAAACTTATTGAGGACTTTACAGGCATTCTCTTTATTTGAGAACTCCCATTGCAAGAATTCTATTCACTTCACTGAAATTTCAACTACAGCCATATCGCTCTACAATGGCTATCTCCAGTGAATCCATTATTCAAGTTACTCCCACCAGATGATATTTCTTTGAAGAGGGTGGGAAATTCAGGACTTTGTTTGAGGCAGACCACCTCACAACACTTATTTTCAAGACTTGCCCGTGGCATACAACAGTGGGGCACGGGAAAGTATTTTCTCCTCCTAAGTGGAACATTTCAAGAAGCTGGATCATCCCCTTGATTGTTGAAGCTTATTTCAGTCTATTACCTCTGCTTAGGCTATCGTGTGATAGTAGGTAATATGTCTGTATTTTGGTCAAATGCCTCGCTTAGGCTACCGTAGTGGTAGTAGGTCATCTTTTCCTTCTTGCGTTTACCTGGCTTAGGATATCATATGCTTGATAGTAGGTAACACAACCCTTTTGGGTCAGATGCCTCGTTTAGGCTACCGTGGTGGTAGTAGGTCATCTTTCCTTCTTGTGTTTACCTGGCTTAGGCTATCATATGCTTGATAGTAGGTAACACACCCTTTTTGGTCAGATGCCTCGCTTAGGCTACCGTGGTGGTAGTAGGTCATCTTTCCTTCTTAAGTTTACCTGGCTTAGGCTATCATATGCTTGATAGTAGGTAACACACCTTTTGGTCGGACATCTTTGCTCAGGCTGCCACAAGTTGGCAGTAGGTGATCCTCCTTTTCCAGTCTATTACCTCTGCTTAGGCTATCGTGGGATAATAGGTAATAGGTCTGTATCCTTGGTCAGATGCCTCGCTTAGGTTACCGTGGTAGTAGTAGGTCATCTTTCCTTCTTGTGTTTACCTGGCTTAGGCTATCATATGCATGATAGTAGGTGACACATCTTTTTGGTTGGACGCCTTTGCTCAGGCTGCCACAAGTTAGTAGTAGGTGATCCTCCTTTTCCAGTCTATTACCTCTGCTTAGGCTATCGTGGGATAATAGGTAATAGGTCTGTATCCTTAGTCAGATGCCTCGCTTAGGCTACCGTGGTGGTAGTAGGTCATCTTTCCTTCTTGTGTTTACCTGGCTTAGGCTATCATATGCATGATAGTAGGTGACACATCTTTTTGGTTGGACGCCTTTGCTCAGGCTACCACAAGTTGGCAGTAGGTGATCATTCTTCCCCAGTCTATTACCTCTGCTTAGGCTATCCTGCGTGATAGTAGGTAATATACATCCTTTTATTGCAACTGGATACCTTGGCTTAGGCTACCAGCTGTTGGTAGTAAGTTATCCTTCCTTTCAAGTTTCTTGCCATGTGCTTAAGTTACCTTGTGATTGTCAGTTGGCAGTCTCTTTCCCCCAGTGGAGTTGGGTCTTTCCCCGTGGAGCCTTGTCTCGCTGAGTCGTCCTCGTCGGGTCTTTCTTTCTTTATGTTTCAACCTCGGTTATCCCCTGTGACATCTTTCCTCACAGGATCCTTGTCTTGCATTTCATATCATTTTCATACCATATCATGTGCATTTGGCGGCATCTTAGGGCCAAAATTTTGTGCATGTTTGTATTTAAGTCTCTCCTATCTCGTCGAGACGGAGATTTCGATCTCCATATCTCCGTATAGGAGAAACTTAAATAGGGGCATCTGTCGCACCCTAATTTTTGACCCTAAGATCCCCGCCTTGTTCTTTGCATCTTAGGTCATCTTTTGTGCATAACTAACTACTTTATCTAGCTTTGCCTATTTTTTGTTTCTCTTAAGGACAGACGCTGCTGCAGAAGATTCAGGACTTGAAAGCTGCTTGTATATGCCATCCTTGTTGTGTTACGATCTCAAGTCACTTGTGGTTCCAAGAGATACTCAAGGTTTCAAGATATTTTAAGGTGACCACGGGAATATCTCTAGATGATGTTAGCATGCCTTGGGGTACACCTCAAAGGCCATACGATTTCATGCTTGAATGAACCACTTTCAAGGCTAAGACTGGTTTACTTGTACATTATATTTGGTCTTGTTTATTTCTCGAGTCTACTCCAAGAATGTGCTAAATCAACGCCATATTGGGATCATTACTTTAGAGATATCTTGGGTGATTTTATTTTATGGCCACATCTCATTTAAACTCAAGATCGGGTTATGGTTTCTTTTTACTCAAAATTCAAATTCCAGGACCCGTTAGCCTACACTTTCCTCAAAATAGACAGGTCGAATTGTCAAAGCGAGATTCACATCGTTTGGTTTTAAATTGAGCTAGAACATGGTGTAAATCCTACTTAGAGCAAATATCCTACATTGTACCACGTCCAAAAGTAAACCTCTGATCATCTTCTCACGTAAATCCAGGCTGTCAATTCAAGGCATATTTAAATAGAGATCCAATCTTTTTTGCGTGCACTTAAGGTTCCTTTTTCTTCCGCAAAAAAAAAAAGGGGGGGAATTCAATTCAAAGTGTTTTAGTTACAAGGCAAGTGTTTCAAAACTAAGGCCACTATGGACCTACTATGACCAGTTTATTATCATTCGGAATCATTCAGGATTACAAGTGAAATTCATCATTTAGAATTCCAATTTTTGTTGCCTTAAACTTTAGACAGTAGATATCTACATCAGAATTACAGGGCGCAATGAATCTCAAGCTTTCCATGATTTGCAAAGGACCCGCTTGCTGTCGTACGCGCACCACCAAACAGCTACGCAAAGCTCACCTGCGGTAACTAGGGTGGCTGGTTGAATAGTGGACTCCATCCAGATATCTTCAGCTCATTTGATTTGAACGTGGCCATCACAATAACTTCCTCTAGGTCACTGCTAACCTAGTGGAGTCGGTACCGTCGCCAGCGTCCATAACCTGTTCAAAGTAAAACCAAATAAACAAGGAATCACTAAATTGAGAAGCAGACGCATAACCAAAAGCCTGGACAAACAAAAGTGAACTGAACCAACATATTGGTGGGGATCAACTTCAGACCTATTCAGCAGCTAACATTTTCATACAAAGAGCCACATTGATTCAGAAGGCATCAATGAAACATGTTACGTCCAAAAGAAAAAACCAAGTGTTCAATCCTTTTACCAACTCGATGTTCATCAATTCAAAAGCTACATCGCGTAGCAAAACTACAAAACTATTAATACGCACCGTGTTCAGGAAAACGAAGCGAAAGACTTCCTTCACAGCAACCCAAGTCCGCCACTCCCCGGAACTTATCAGACCACGCAACGAATTCAAGCCCCAAGATTTGTCTCCAAGAACAGTTCAGTCTTTGGCAGCCCTGCAGACAATCATAACTTTTTCAAGGTTTGCACCAGTTAGTTTATGCCTCAATTGATCTTCTCCTCTCAAGCGGCCACCATTAACATTGTCTCCACCACAGCTGCAAAACATTCCAACACACCTTGCCAACATTTTCTTGATTCCGTAAACCTGCTAAAAAAATTTGCGCCTGATAGAGCATGATTCAATAAAATTGAGAATTCGCCAACACAGACAACTGCATAACTGGAAACTTTTGAACAGTATGCATAAGTGATTACCTGATAAACTTCTTCTGCAAATACCACCTTAAGTCGTGCTGCAGTGCAACCTTTTCTAAAAAGTGGACAATAGAGTTCGCCATGTTATTTACCTTTACTCCAGAACATCTTTATATTTCAGTGGTGGGTATGTGAAGTCTGCATAGAAGGTGAGAAGATTGCGTTAGATTTATTGACATGAAAAGGAAAGTTTGGAACATTACCACATTTTCATTACAATCAACATACCATGACAAGAACTTCTGTATGGTGGCGTATAGCTACTGTCACGCACAAGACATCAGGTCGGCGATGGATTGATTTGAGCTTCCGCGGTTTCGCAATATAACTAAAACCTCTTGCGCTAGAATTTCCCTTGTATTGATTCTGAGAAGTCAGTAACACTTCACCTACAAAACTCATTTTTTTTGTTAAGAACCAAACAAAAAAAGTGGTGAGATTAATGATCCAAACCAGTTCATGATCCCGTCAAAATTCCGGATGCTGCACAGTCAAATCAGTAGCGAATCAAGGTTACAGATTCCAGACCAAGTTATTAACATAGCAGAGGTACAGAACCAAATCAAACCATCCACGTGCATCATGCTTTTCATCATCAAACATATCAAATTCATCAAGTATTCAAGGATACATGATTGTTTCTCATGATTACAAAGCATCAATGTTACAAAAGGCAACGGAATACATCGAGAAGTCTGTGTTAAATTCTGAAGTCTACTTTGCAAGAAGTTGATGCTCTTGGATAAAATTCCATCGTAAACACTGCAGGTTGATGTCCATGATTTTGGCAAGATGGAGAATCAATCAGAATCTCAGTCCAATACCTGCATTAATAAACTAAAACATCATATTTCAATATTCAGATCACGATCGTGGAAGGGCTATTGAATGAGAAATAAGTGAAGAGATAAAAGACATTGATATGTAAGCTGGAAATAAAATCGTGCAAACAAGGAAAATCAGGAAGAATGTTCGATACACAATCAATCACGATATTGGCAAGTTTTCAAATTCACTCAAACTGATTTCAAATAGTCGTATTTGGCCTCAGAGATATTTTGAATCAGAGATATTTCATCTTCTTCAAATTTAAGAATTGAGGGCAACATCGTAAAGACGCCGCCAACTTCAATTCTTTCTAATTGGAATTAATCTAAGTTTTAAATCATTTGATTGCAAGAGATTGCACCCATATTTCAGATCAATCATCTCAAATCGTATTCAAGAGCAATTTCAAAAACTTCCCTTTTTTAAAACCAAATCAGCAAATCATATCGTATCAGAGTATCACAAATTCATTTTCAGATTAAAAAAACTTCCCAAATCAGCAAATCATATCGTATCAGAGTATCACAAATTCATTTTCAGATTAAAAAAAAACTTCCCAAATCAGAAAATCAGATCGTATCAGAATATCCAAATTCAATTTCATTTCAAAAACCTTCTAAATCCAACCAGATCGGATCAAGTCATTTACGACACTATCAATCAGCATTCAAGTTTTTCAATTTCCCTAATTCATCATCGGCCTATAAAAAGGGACAGATTCTTGACAGAAAACACACTGAAAAATTGACGGAAAAGCCACAAAAACCCCACGCATTCGAAACAATACAATCGAGGCTCAGAACACCAAGAGCGTTCATCATCGCCCAAAGAACTCAGAAGCACGCGAGTTTCAAAGCGCAGATAGAGAAGGATATCACCTGGAACGCAAAGATTAAGGAAAACCCCCACGCGCCGCCGTTGAAAGCCCCATCGAAGGGTCTCCGATAGGTAATCCTAAATCCCTTTTACCTTTCTTTTCCCGCATCCATGTGAATTTGCCATTACGCCTATGAAATTTATTGCCGTGCTGTTTACCTCTGTCGATCATGCATGCTGCGCCGTTAGGGTTTCGGAAAGTTATTTTTTTTGCTGGTTTGATTATTGAGAGAGATGAACGAGTGAGGGTGGATACGGATGAAAGAGAGAGACTGTTTCTAATTCCATTTTGCGTTTTTTTGTTTTTTTAGATTCATTCTGATGTTGTGCATGTGCCTTGTTTATTATTAAACCAGTTAATCTTTTTTATCAATTAATCTATCTGTTTTAAAATAAAGCATCAAATCTGTTTTTATATAACCATAATCGTTAAAAAAAAAATAATAACATAATCTTTTTGTTGTTTTGTTATAAAATAAGGGTTAACCTGTTAAAAAATAAGGAACATTTTAATTCGTTGAAAAATAATAACTATAATTTTTATTTTGCTGTGAAAATAATATAACTCGTTTTGTTACAATAACTTAATAATATGGTTCCTTTTATAATAATTTAAATTCACCTTTTATAAAATAACTTTAATAACAACTTAGTTTTTTTTATAAATATATCACCAAAATAATTTTCATAATAAATTGTCAAGTGCAAACTCTTTTCGTTATAACTTTTTTTATAAGGTCATTTAGAATTAACCCTCTTATCAATTAAAAAATAATAATAATAACCCCTTTGATTTTTATCATGTTCTATTCCCAATTAAAATAAATTTATAACCTCTTATACCGTATTCGTCTCTAAATGCATGCTTAAATCTCGTTGATTTCGCAAATACTTATATGATGCATGTTTTGGATATTTTGTTTGAACGTTAAATGTTTGTTTTATATGTTGAATATTAAATCATGACCTTATGCTTATTAATCTTATAATATGATTGCATGAACTCTTATGCCTTAAATTTTAAAGTTAACATTTTTATCAATTTATATTGGCTATATCCCCCCTTTAAATCCAAAGGAAGGTCACCCCACATTGACTCAATGTCATAGGACTAACCTTTAGAACCTTGGCCTTAGGATCCGGAGTTTTCGTACTCCACGTCTCGTTGTGGACACTTAAAACCTTAGCTTTAGGAGCGGAGTTTTTATACTCCGAGTAAATGTCCTACATGAACATTTACAAACCTACCCCTCTTGGACCATCCTACAACTTTAGAGTCACCGCACTCTATGTAAGGTTTTGCCCAAAACTTTACTTCCCTCTTAGAACCTTGACCCCGTCAAGAAGTTCCTCTTCTTAGAACTACGCATACTCTGATTCTACACCCGAGGATACTTAGGCGTAAGGTGCGATGCCTTATCGAGTATACTTAGATACTAACCCCTAGGGTTCAACCTTTAGCATAGTACCCATAGCAAGCGAAAAATAAATAATAATAACATAATAAAACGAGAGGTTCCCGTAGAGTACTACGGACGTTTAGGATGCTCATACCTTTCCTAGGCGTAACCAACCCCCGAACCTTAGATCTCCCCCTTTAGGTTTTTGACCTTGAACCTTTCCTTTGGACAAATCAAAGTCGGTGTCAAAATAAATGTGATCCTAGTTCATTAATAACTATGGTATCTAATTTTCACCGCGACAGTATCAGATTCAGTCCGTGTCAGTTTGTGTCAGTCCTTGTTGGTCTTTGTGGTTCGGTGAGCTGTTTATTTAACCATAGTTGCTGTTATTGGAAATGAACAGAATATGGCTGGTAGGAATGACGCTGCTTTGGCTGCTGCTATGCAAGCTATGGCTCAGGCTGTGCAGGGTGCACCTAATGCTGCTGGTAATGATGAGTTCAGGAAGAACAAACCGCCTATCTTGAAAGGAAGATATGATCCTGATGGTGCTCAGATTTATCTTAAAGAGATTGAAAGGATCTTCCGAGTGATGGATTGTACTGAGGATCAGAAGGTGAGACTGGGTACTCACATGTTGCTGGAAGAAGCTGATGATTGGTGGGTTAGTACACGTCATGTGTTGGAAGCTACAGAGGAGGAGATCACTTGGGCTGTGTTTAGCATTGATTTTTTGAGGAGGTATTTTCCTGAAGATGTAAGAGGAAAGAAGGAAATTGAGTTCTTGGAGTTGAAACAAGGTAGTATGTCTGTTGTTGATTATAATGCTAAGTTTGTGGAGAATGTGCAGTTTTATCCACATTATGCTGAAGCGACTGCGGAGTTTTCTAAGTGTGTGAAGTTTGAGAACGGGTTGCGTCCTGAGATAAAGCAGGCAATTGGTTATCAGAGAATAAGAAGGTTTTCAGATCTGGTGGACTGTTGTAGGATTTATGAGGAGGATAGTAAGGCTCGTTCTACTCACTATAAGAGTGTGAGCGAGAGGAAAGGGAAGCAACCGTTTCGTAGTGGTCGGTATGTGACACCGGCGGATAAGGGTAAACAAAGAGGTAATTTTGAGAGAAGGCCAAGTGGGGACGGAATGTCTAATTCTTCGAGATGTTTTAGGTGTGGTGAATTAGGACATCGCCAGTTTGAATGCATAAAAGATATGAGGAAGTGTTCCAATTGTGGAGGTTTGGGACATGTTACAGCTGAGTGCAAGAGGAAGAATGTGGCAAAGTGCTTTAACTGTGGTGAACCTGGTCATATTAGTACAAAGTGTCCGAAACCGAAGCAAGCTCCAACTAGTGGGAAAGTTTTTGCCTTGGCAGGAACTCAGACTACAAGTGCAGACCGTCTGATCAGAGGTACTTGTTTTATTAATAGTACGCCTTTAGTTCCTATTATTGATACCGGAATGACTCATTCGTTTATTTCGTCTGAGTGTGCGAAGCGTTTGAATCTTGTGTTGTCTTCGATGGATGGAGAGATGGTTATTGATACTCCAGCAATGGGGTCAGTAACTACTTCTTTGGTGTGTTTAAGTTGTCCTTTAACCATTTATGGTAAAGACTTTGAGATGGATTTCGTGTGTTTGCCGTTGGAGGATTTAGATGTGGTTCTGGGAATGAATTAGTTGCAGTTTAATCGGGTTCATATTGATTGTTATCATAAGCTAGTAAGGTTTCCTTCTCTTGAGGAAAATGAAGACTCGAGTTTCTTATCTATCAAAGAGTTGAAGAAACTTTTGGCGGAGGAAGCTCAGTTGTTTGGGTTGTTTGCATCATTGACTGTGGATAATCAAGTTTCACTTGAAGTGTTTCCTGTAGTGTGTGATTTTTCGGAAGTGTTTCCTGAGGATATTTCAGATGTGCCTCTAGAGAGAGAGAGGTGGAGTTTTCTATAGATCTAGTTCCTGGTACTAGACCCGTATCGATGGCACCATATCGAATGTCGGCATCTGAGTTGGTCGAGTTAAAGAAGCAATTGAATGAATTGTTGGAAAAGAGGTTTGTGAGGCCAAGTGTGTCGCCTTAGGGTGCTCCAGTTTTATTAGTGAAAAAGAAAGATGGAAGTATGCGATTGTGTATTGATTATCGCCAGTTGAATAAGGTGACGATTAAGAATAAGTATCCTCTTCTGAGAATTGATGATCTGATGGATCAGTTGGTACGTGCGTGTGTGTTTAGTAAGATTGACTTGAGGTCGGGGTATCATCAGATAAGGGTGAAAGAGGAAGATATTCAGAAGATGACTTTTAGGACATGGTACGGTCATTACGAATATTCTGTGATGCCGTTCGGGGTTTCTAATGCGCCAGGTGTGTTTATGGAGTACATGAATCGTATTTTCCACGAGCATTTGGATTGTTTTATTGTTGTGTTTATTGATGATATCTTGGTTTATTCTAAGTCTCGGGAGGAACATGCGGAGCATTTACGCATTGTGTTGCAGGTTTTGAAGGAAAGGAAACTTTTTGCCAAGTTGTCGAAGTGTGAATTCTGGTTGTCGGAAGTAAGTTTTCTTGGTCATGTGATTCCAGGTAACGGTATTGCTGTGCATCCATCTAAAGTAGAAGCAGTTCTACAATGGGAGGCTCCGAGATCTGTTACTGAAATTCGAAGCTTTTTGGGATTAGCCAGATATTATCGAAGGTTCATTGAAGGTTTTTCTAAGCTAGCACTTCCATTGACCCAGTTGACTTGTAAAGGTCAAGCGTTCATTTGGGATATTCGGTGTGAGGAAATTTTTAGCGAGCTGAAGAGAAGATTGACGACAGCTCCGATTTTGATTTTGCCGAATCCTACTGAACCATTTGTGGTGTATTGTGATGCGTCTTTGATTGGGTTAGGTGGAGTGTTAATGCAAGAAGGTAAGGTTATAGCTTATGCTTCGAGGCAATTGAGAGTGCATGAGAAAAATTATCCTACTCATGATCTTGAATTAGCGGCTGTGGTTTTTGTGTAGAAGATTTGGAGGCATTATCTCTACGGTGCAATATTCGAAGTCTTTAGTGATCATAAAAGTTTGAAATATTTGTTTGATCAGAAAGAGTTGAATATGAGGCAACGTAGATGGTTGGAATTCTTGAAGGACTACGACTTTAACTTGAATTACCATCCTGGTAAAGCTAATGTGGTAGCCGATGCGTTGAGTCGGAAATCGTTGCATATGTCAGCTTTGATGGTTAAGGAGTGGGAACTTTTGGAATTGTTTAAGGATTTGAGTTTGGTATGTGAATTGACGTCGGTTAGTGTGAGGCTTGGTATGTTGAAGGTTACTAATGATTTTCTATTGACCGTTAGCGAGAAACAGAAATTGGATGTGAGATTTGTGGATTTGATGACTGTTGGGGATAAAAGTGAAAATGAGGACTTTAAAGTGGATAGTAATGGTGTTTTGAGGTTCCGAGGTAGAATTTGTATTCCTGATGATGCGGAGTTGAAAAGGATGATTTTGGAGGAAGGACACCGGAGTAATTTGAGTATACATCCGGGAGCTAATAAGATGTATCAAGATTTGAAGAAGATTTTCTGGTGGTCTGGATTAAAGAGAGATGTGGCTCAGTTTATGTATGCATGTTTGACGTGTCAGAAGTCAAAGGTAGAACATCTGAAGCCTAGTGGTTTGTTGCAACCGTTGGATATTCCTGAGTGGAAATGGGATAGCATTTCTATGGACTTTGTGACAGGGTTTCCGAACACTCAACGGGGACATAATGCGATTTAGGTGGTTGTGGATAGGCTGACTAAGTCGGCTCATTTCATTCCGATTGACATCAGTTTTTCTTTGGAGAGGTTGGCAGAGATTTATATCAGTGTGATTGTGAAATTGCATGGGGTTCCGTTGAGCATTGTTTCAGATCGAGATCCGAGGTTTACGTCGAGATTTTGGGAAAGTTTACAAAAGGCGTTGGGTTCTAAATTGAGATTGAGTTCGGCTTATCACCCGCAGACGGATGGGCAGACGGAGAGAACGATTCAGTCATTGGAAGACTTATTGAGGGCTTGTGTTCTTGAACAAGGTGGTGCGTGGGATAGTTATCTTGCGTTGATTGAATTCACGTATAACAACAGTTTCCATTCTAGTATTGGAATGGCACCGTTTGAAGCGTTGTATGGACGAAGATGTCGAACACCGTTGTGTTGGCACGAATCTGGTGAGAGTTCGGTGGTGGGACCGGAATTGATTCAACAGACTATAGACAAGGTGGAACTTATTCGTGAGAAAATGAAGGCTTCTCAGAGTAGACAAAAGAGTTATCATGATCGAAGGAGGAAAGATCTCGAGTTTCAAGAGGGCGATCATGTATTTTTGAGGGTTACGCCGGTGACAGGTGTTGGTCGTGCATTAAAGTCGAAGAAGCTTACTTCTCGGTTTATTAGTCCTTACCAGATATCCGCGAGAGTTGGTGCTGTGGCTTATAGGGTGGCGTTGCCGCCGAGTCTGTCGAATTTGCACGATGTGTTTCATTTTTCACAGCTTTGGAAGTATGTTCCGGATCCGTCGCATATGATTCCGATGGATGAGGTTGAGGTAAGGGAGAACCTTACGGTTGAGGCGTTACCAGTTAGGATTTTGGATCGCGAGTTGAAGCGGTTAAGAGGCAATGATATTGCACTCGTGAAAGTGGTATGGGGAGTTGGAGAGTTGGATGCGGGAGTTGTATCCAGAGTTGTTCGTCTCAGGTAATATTTTCGAGGACGAAAATTTCTAAGTGGGGGAGAGTCGTAACACCCCAGTTTTGGTTATTTTTATTTAATTGAGTCGTTTCGATTATTTTATTATTATATTATTTTATTTCTGACTTTTATGTGAAAATATGTTATTTTTCATCGAGATTATATTTTATCGCGTTTTGGGAGCGTTTGCGAGATATTTGAGTGTAGGGGTATTTTGGTCTTTTGGTTGGGTAGATATTATATTTTTCATATGAATAGAAATAGAAAGAGAGAAAATAAAAAGGAAAGAAAAAGAAGAGAAGAAAAGAGGAAGAAAGAAAAGAGAAAAAAAAAGGAGAAAGAGAGAAAACTTGGAAATCTAGGAACCGATTCAACCGACTTTTCAAACGCGATTTAATCAGGTAAGGGTGCGAAACTCGATTATACTATGCTTGTGTATGATTATGTATGGTTGTGTGGAAGTTTTATTGGTTTTTAGATATAGGTCGAAATGTGATAAACGATAGAAATCGATGTTTTCGCGGTTGGAAATCTGTGTAAATGCGGTAGAATACTTGTTACCATGATTAGATTATGTTCTGATTGTTATATGTTGATTTGGAAGTGTTTTGGTGGTGAAAATATAGGTTTGGGTTATGTAACAGCGCTGCTGGGTTTTCTGGTTTTCGCAGGTTCGCACTGCAAATCCCCTAGCGAAGGGGAAAGCGAGCATTCGCTGGCGATTCGCACTGCGAATGTGAGGGCGAGCATTCGCCAGAGGTTCGCACTGCGAACTTTGTGTTATTTCGTGTTGTTTTCTTTTAGCCACTGTTCGCTGGGGATCTCGCACTGCGAATGGGGAAGCGAGCATTCGCTGGCTGTTCGCACTGCAACCTTTAGGAATTTTCTAGGCTATTTTCCTTTCTGACTTGGTTCGCTAGGACATTTGCACTGCGAGTGAAGAAGCGAAGGACTCGCTAGGAGCTTCGCAATGCGAATGTGACAGTTTTTCCCAATTTGTTTTCTTTACAACTTTTGATCCGTGAGCCGGTTTGAGGCGCGGTTTGGTGCATTGGAAAGCTTTTGGCATGTTCTTTCTTATATATTGGTTATGAGACTAATGGCCGATTTATTTATGTCGGGGATTGGAATGGTGTCGGTTTGTCAACTTGTACTATGGTAAGTGTGTGTAGTTGATGTGTATTATGCAATGTGTTATTGATATGGGTATTGTATGACTTGTGTGCTGTTGTGTGATGGAAATGCATGTGATAAATGTTGTGATGATGATTTGTGGCCTAAGGGCGAGAAAATGCGATGTGTGGTATTTGATGATATATGCATGTGTATGGAATGTGTATATGTGTGCATTTGAATGTCATGAGTCATTGTATGCCAAGCATCATGTTCTGCATGTTGGTGATGTCGTGTGCCCTAGTGGGTGTGAGCGACGAAACGGTTCCAGAGGGAATCCGCTATAACATCGTGCGCCTTATACAAAGAGGACCTAAAGCGATGATTATAGACGATCGTGCGCCTTATACAAAGAGGACCTAAAGCGATCGGATTGTGCGCCTTATACAAAGAGGGCCTAAAGCAATCCATAAACGTCGTGTGCCTTAAAAAAATAAGAGGACCTAAAGCGACGGGGAACATCGTTTGCCCGACGGGGTGTTACATGAGTGGTCCTCAGTAACAAGCGATGATTCCAATAGTTCCTGAGTGAACTAGTGTTGCGATTGATGGATGGATGGTATCGCATGTGCATTGCATAGAGTCGTTGTGTCAGTCTCTGTGCATTTGCATAAATCATGAATGGATTGATTATGTGAGAATTGTGAATGTATGCATTATGTGTGGAAAATAATGAATGGGTTGAGTGTGTGTGGAATTGTGGAGGAAATGGATGAGTTAATATGTGTATATATGTTGGTGATATCTATATTGTGCATGGTTGATATACCTTGATGATGGATATATGAAATATACCTTGTGTTGTTCGTGTTTGAATTCTGTTATAAGTTGTGGTGAGAATATTTTATATGTGTATTTTTGTGTTAAATATATAATTGTATGAAATTGTATTATGATTGTGTTTCTCACCCTTCTGCTGTTTTAAATGCTCTACGAGGCATTACAGATTAGATGCTGGAGGCCTTTGTCGGTCGGCTCTGATATGTAGCACCGGGTAGTCAGGGGGATCGAGTGTGATTATTTTGTATTATGTATATATGTATCTCTTGGATTGTACACGTATGATGTTGTATATGACAGACAAACCCTTTATGTGATATATATATATATATATATATATATATATATATATATATATATATATATATATATATATATATATATATATATATATATATATATATATATATATGAGTTTCAGTTACAGATTTTCCGCTTTTATTCTGTATCTGAATTGTGGGTGTTAGGAACTAAGTTCCTTTATTATGTGCTACCTGAATTGTTGCATATCTATATGAGCAGGTTTATTGTATGATTGTTTCAAATTGATGTGACCCCTCGGTCTATGCCGTGAATGTTTTAAATATACTCTGATGAAATTTTGAATTTTATTTATCGCTTTAATAGCTTGGGGGTATAGATTGGGGGTGTTACATTCTGCGCAAAGCACACAACAACAACAGTGCTTGATCTTTGTCATTGATCTTCACATCAATATTTTCGAGATGAAGAATCAGCTTGTTGAACATATCCAACTGCTTAGCCAAAACTTTGTCTTCACTCATGTTGAATGAATACAAAGCTTGCTTCAGGTAGAGTCGATTCACCAGAGATTTGGTCATGTACAAACTTTCTAGTTTCAATCATAACCCCGATGTCGTAGTCTCCTTTGATACCCGTCGAAGAACCTTATCACCAAGGCTCAACAATATTACGCTGTGGGCTTTCTCTATCATGGCATCTTTTCTTTTACCATTAACACATCATCCATGCCTGCCTCTCCCTTTAACGTTTCCAAACAACCCTGCTGAACCAGTAGGGCTTTCATCTTCAAGCGCCATAGACCAAAATCGTTCACTCCGTTGAACTTTTCAATCTCATACTTTGTTGAAGGCATCTTCTCCCCGCTCACCGTACCAATTTGTTATGAAAAACGATACCTTGAAACAAAATATTAATGGTTTCTTTATGGGCAAGAAACACGCAAGGATTAGGATTAAAAAAAAAAACAAAGGAAAAACAGCTGAAACCCTATTAGGTTCAGAAAGGAAGAGAAAAGAGGAAGAAGAATAGAGAATTGCTTAAATCTGTTTTACTATTCACTTTCTCAATAAGGTTTAAAGATTACAAGTGAATACCAACAATTAACCTTTCTCAACCTAATAAGGTTTTGTCACACCTTAGGAAGAGAGACTAGTATGCTATTTATAATAAACCTAACATACTAAACTAATGGGCTTTTTAACAATTACCCATTACAAGCTAACTTAGGGTACAAGCTAACTTAAACAATTGGATCCATAACACAAGGTCCAATTCGATCCTCTACATACTAGAACACAATTCGACTACAACATGTAGGTCTTCGACAACAGCATGTGAGCGGACTTCGACGGAATTCTAAGACTAGAGTTCGATCCAATATCTTACATTTTTTCTATTGTTAAGGAATTTGATTTTGAAATTTTTGTTGTAGGAAGGTTGAAGATGATGAATAGTGATATTTATGGTGAATTTATTTTGAGAATTGGTGTTGATTTTGTAAGTTGATGTTGAATGCTAGTGATGAATTGTTGAAATTTATTGATGATAATGACATTGTTTATGCATATTTGTTAGTGATTACTTTGTTTTTATCTAATTGTTGATTGAAAATGATAATAAAATTAATTGTTAATTATTGAGGTTGAAGATGATGAATAGTGATGACATTGTGAATTTATTTTTGATAGTCATTAGCTATGTTGTTGATTGAAACTTGAATGACATTCATGAATTAATTGTTGAAGATTAGGATGTTGTTGATTGTTTAAACTCTTGTTAGTGATGAAGTTGCTATTGAGTTTAAATGTGGAATTGATAATTTTGCTGATTGATTTATGCTCGAATTGTTGATTCTTTGTTGGATAGAACTTTGAATTTAATTGAACTTAAGTGATGAAGTTGTTTTTTGTGACTTACTTGAGTTGAAACATTAAGTGTTGATGTGTTATTTGTGATGAATCAAAGTATACCATGCTACTTGAATTAATGTGATTGAATTTGCGCGTCGACGCCATGCTATTTGTTTCATTCATGTTAAATTCGAGTTAAATTTTCGTCAATGGTACTTTCTGATCATTCATTTATATAGCTTCTCATTCCTTTTTTTTCTAGCGTGATAAATGTTGGTCAGGAATATCTTTACTAGGGTTTACTTGTGAAGAGTGAAATTCTGATAGTTTCCAAGAATCTTACACTGTGTGGTTCCAGAAGTTGCTGACTTCTCTACAGGTAATTAGTTGTTCTTTTGCTATACTTGCGTGAATAATTAGTGTTTTTGTTTAGCTTACTTAGTAAAACCATGGATAAAAAATGGATGTCTTCCAATCGATTGTCAAAAGAGTACGAGAATGGGGTATTAGAATTCGTTAAGTTTGTTGTTGAACACGCCAAAGACCCCAGTCAAATCACATATCCTTGCTTAGATTGCTGTTATGGGCATCAGATTGACGCAGTTAAGTTGGAATCACATTTAAAGAGGCATGGAATTGATCGAAGTTATACATGTTGGATATTACACGGTGAGATAAGTAACAAGAATGTTGAACCAGGGGATAATACGACGTATGCTTCAAACTACAATGGCACGGATACATAAGATTGTGATCAAGTCGAATAGATTGCAGAAGCACTTGAAGAAGATCTTCAGGATTGTACCAAAATGTTTGAGAGTTTGATAAGCGATGCAGAGAAACCGTTGTATAAATGTTGCATTAAATTCACAAGATTGTCTACGATATTAAAGTTGTACAACTTAAAGGCGGACAATGGACGGTCGGATAAACGTATCACAGAGTTATCAGCGCGTATGAAAGATATGCTTCTAGAGGATAATGTTCTTCCAATCGAACCTATGAGGCCAAAAAAATGTTGTGCTCTATTGGCATGAGCTATGATAAGATACATGCTTATCCAAATGATTGCATTTTGTTTCGAAATGAATAGGCATCGTTAAATGAGTGCCCTAAATGCAGTGTCTCTCGATATAAGAAAAAATGTCTCCAACAAAAGTCTTATGGTATTTTCCTATAATTCTGAGATTTAGACGCATGTTTCTTAGTTAAATCGATGCAAAACACTTGACTTGGCATGCAGAGGAAAGAAATATAGATGGAAAGTTTTGACATCCAGTAGATTCACCACAACGGATGAAAATTGATAATGATTATCTTGATTTTGGAGAAGAAGCAAGAAACCTTCGCTTGGCATTATCTACTGATGGATTGAACCCATATGGTCTTCAAAATATCTCACATACCACATGGCATGTGATTATTATGATTTATAACCTACCTCCATGGCTATGTATGAAGCGTAAGTACATGATGTTATCTATGTTAATTTCTGGGCCTAAACAACCAGGGAATGACATAGATGTACACTTGGCACCTTTAATCGAAGTTTAAAGATTTTGTGGGAGAACGGTGTGGAGGTTTATAATGGATATAGGAAAGAAAGTTTCAATTTGAGGGCGATGTTGTTTGGCACAATTAATGATTTTCCAGCATACGGAAATCTATCTGGGTATAACATTAAAGGTCAATGTGCGTGTCCTATTTGTGAAGAAAAAAAGATTGGACGCGATTGGAATTTTGTTAGAAGAATGTCTTTCTCAATCATCGTAGATTTTTAAATTCTAATCATCACTACTGTGGATGGAGAAAAGCATTCAATGGAAATCCAGAACAAGGTAGCTCCACCTACATTGACAGGTGATCAGATTTTTGAAAATGTGAAAGATGTGAGTACTCAGTTTGACAAGCCTTTTGCACATACGCTTGTCAAAAGTGGGTGGAAGAAGAGGTCAATTTTGTTTGAATTACCATATTGGAAGTCGTTGTATATAAGACATTTTCTTGATGTTATGTATATTGAAAAAATATATTTGAAAGTGTTATTGGTACGTTACTCAATATACAAGGAAAGTCTAAGGATAGCCTTAAAGAAAGAAAGAACTCGATAGCGATGGGAATAAGAAATGAATTAGAACCCTTGAAGAAAGGAAAATGAACATATCTACCATCTGCTGCTTATACTCTATCCAGAAAGGAGAAAAAAATATTGTGTAAGTTTCTAAGTGAAGTTAAAGTTCCAGAAGGATACTCTTCAGATATTAGAAGACTTATGTCTATGAAAGACCTCAAGTTAAAGAGTTTAAAGACACATGATTGCCATGTTATAATTGAACATTTTCTACTAATAGGTATACATTCTATTTTTCTAGAAAAAGTAAGAAGCTCCATAACTAAATTGTGTTTTTTCTTCAGGTCAATTTATAGTAAGGTGATCGATCCTGCGATCTTACCAATATTGCAAAAAGAAATAGTTATTACTTTGTGTGAGCTTGAAATGTATTTTCCTCCCTCATTTTTTGACATAATGGTACATCTAGTTGTTCATCTTGTGAAAGAGACACAATTGTGTAGACCAACTTATATGAGATGGATGTACCCTGTTGAACGTTATATGAAAATATTAAAAGGGTATGTGAAAAACCGAAGTCGACCAGAGGGTTGTATTGTTAAACGATACATTGTTGAAGAAGCTATTGAGTTTTGTACTGAATATTTGTCCAATGTTCAATCCATTGGACTCCCCAAATCTCATATTTTTGGAAAAAAAAGGAAAAAAGTTAATTGGAATAAAATTGTGACAGTATCAAGGGCTGAACGGGAGCAAGTGCATTTGTATGTTCTGCACAATGACAATGAGGTTGAGCCGTATGTTGAAATGCACAAGGATGTACTCCGAGATTTAAATCCGAATAGAAATGAAAATTGGATAGTACGAGAGCACAATCAAAGTTTTATACCATGGTTTAAGAATCATATTTATTCAAAGTTTATTTAGATCCCACTTCAATAACAGAAAGGTTGAGATGTTTAGCATATGGTCCAAGTTTGCATGTGTTTTCTTATAGCACATACACAATTAATGGATACACATTTTATACCAAAGAACAAGATGATAAAAGTAATATGCAAAATAGTGGTGTCACCGTGGTAGCTGAAACAATGCACATTTCAAGTGTGAAGGACTTAAACCCTAAATATGCAAATCTGTCATATTTTGGGGTTATCGAGCACATTTGGGTGTTTGATTATAAGAAGTTTCATATTCCTATCTTTGGCTGCAAGTGGGTTGAAAATAGTGGGATACGAATGGATAAGTCAGGATTTTTGCAAGTGGATCTTAATAGGGTGGGGTACAAAGATAAGCCTTTTATTCTAGCCTCTCAAGCTAAACAAGTGTTCTATGTCACTGATCCGACAAGTATGAAATGGTCTATAGTGCTTTTATCTAACAAAGTAATTGATGATAACATTGTAGATCAAGGTGATATTGATGTTGAGAATGGGTCATATATTAGAGGGAATGGATCGTATATTAGAAATGATCAAGATGAGAATATTAGAGCGAATGAATCATATATTAGAAATGATCATAATGAGGGAATTTGGATCAATCCATCCGTCCGCGTTGTTAAGAGACAAGTAAATCATATTCCAACCAAGAAAAGAAAGAGATGTTAGTGAAAAAGGTACTAGTAAAATTATATTCTGTCATTCAATAAAATTATATATTTATCATTTAATATATGCTATGGATTATGGATTTTTATATTGTGTTTATGTTTTTCTTTATTACAGGTCAAATGGCTACTAACGAGAAAAACTCACATGATACTTCTAAGAAGGATCGAAATGAATCAGTTCATGATGTGGAAAGAGAAATTATGCGAGGAATAGCTATTATGAAGGGAATCATTCGTGCAAGAGATAAAGGAATAAAATATGACGTACATTGGAATGCAGCGGACAGAATAGTTGAGCCTAACGGTTCAATGTTGGCAAGTTACATCGGTGCAATTGTTCGTTCGTAAATTTCAATCACTTGTGATAATTGGAGAGCTCCATTGTTGAAACTCGCTAAAGAAGAAATATGGAGTGAGATACAGGTACCATATGTGATGTTATTTGTTTTTGTTGATGATTATGTCTTTAAATTACTTATACTAACACACTCTATGTATGTTTTTCGTAGAGGTCTTTTATCATTGGTGATGAACGAAAAAAATATTGTCTTCAATTGGCCGGAAGAAGACACAGAGGGTTTCAAGATTTTTTAACAAACAAGTTTGTTAAGGATGCCCAAGGAACTTTTATTGAAGCAGAATGTCCAAAGAAGTATGCAGACTTGATTTCACCTGAAGAATGGGAAACTTTTGTAGCCAAACGAAGAACCCCATATTTCCATGTAATGTTAATTTATCATGAATGTTGTATTATATACTTGTTCCACAGGTGTTCTGATATGACCTAAACTTGTCTATCCAGAAAGTGAGTGACATAAATCGCCAACGAGCATCAAAACCCGCGTATCCATACAAAAAGGGCATTTGGGATATGCACGCTTAGAGCAAAAAATAGTAAGTATATATAAATGCTATGATATACTTATTCCCCATGCATTATAATTGATCTTATTATTTGTCTTAATTTGTAGTTTGAAGAGGAGAAAAGTGAAGAAACAACTATTCCGGAACATGTTTTGTGGAAGGCTGCTCGTGTGGGTAAGGATGGAGTTATTAAGGAAGATGTTCAACAAATTTTTGAGCAATGTGTAAGTATAACATTATTTCTTTAATTAAATCAAAAGTTTATTAACATATAATATTTATGTTTTTTAATCCCCACTAATCTTTTTCGATATGCATATGAATTTCAGGAGAATCTATCTCAGTCTTTATTTCTAGCTGAAGACCATGATTGTAGGAGCATACTAAGTCAAGTATTAAATGTTCCTGAGTATTCCGGTCATGTGAGGGGTATGGGATTTGGGGTCACTCCAACATCCTTATATAAGCATCCAAAGAGTAAAAGTCCTAGCAATAAACAAGTGATGTAATTGTTGGAAGAATTAAGATCTCAAGTTCGTGAATTGAAAAAGGATAAAGAAATTTCAGAAAGGCAAGGTTCAAGGTTTAAAGATACTAGTGACAACGATAGTATCAATTATAATTTTCAACAGAAACTTCCCGAGGTAATTATATATATTATTATGAAATTAAATTAGCACAATTTTTTTAATCGACATATATACACATTAACAATTTCATATTTATTATTGGCTTAGGGCATTTCACCACGTCAGATCTATTTATCGTCACCGACTTATCGCATGGTTGGCAAGGGAAAAGTGCATAACACTTTGGGAGATGTACTTCACCATAAACTGCTCCCTGCTGGATTTTTGAAAGTATCGATTGATATTGCTTTAGAGGGGGATGCACTATTACCTATACATGACGATGTTTCAGATGCAACATTGGTGGTAGACGCAATAGGATCGTATGTTGCATGGTCGTCAAACCTCATTTTCATAGATGATGAGGTATGTTGAAAACCATTATGAACCTTTGAGTATTCAAATGTTTTACGATCCATGTAAGTTATTCTTACATTGACGTACATTTAATTTACATGGTGATGTTAGACTCCTACAAAATCCAAATCAAAAGATAAGAGGATTATGCGGCACAACGAGTCAGTTGCATAAAAAAAGAGGTACATTGATATATATGCATAGAAAATGTTAATTCTATCCTCCAAAATCAAAAGCTTCATGATCTTATATATTACCCAACTTATATGATATTTAGATTCATGCTCAAGAGTTGCAACAAGTCAGTAAGAATAAGAAGCCTGAATTTAGCATCATGTCTAAAAAAATAGGATCTTGCAAAGACCGAGCCTAAAAAAACATCTATTTCTCGATTTAGGTCGTGCCTTGAAACATATGTAGGAACAACAGATGTGATGGAATGTGGTATTTATGAGATACCTATAGAGGAAGGTATTTTTGGTTTTTCTTATACCGAAACAATTGTTAAAGAGGATATGGATCAAATTTTTCATCATGATGAATTAGGCATCGGTGTTATCAATTCATACATCAGGTACTCCGATCAACTTTATTTAATTAATTGAACAATTTATTTACTCATTTCAATGAATAGTCTAATGTTAATTATGTTTTTATTTAAGGTTCTTGTATGACAAATTGATGCGCCCACGTGAGTTGACAGAAAGATTCTCTTTCTTATCTCCCACCTGTATCTATGCACGATTAATCGATCAAAATCCAAATCCAATCAAAGCGTACTTAGTCCATAGATTTATGGCCAACAAAGATACAGAAAAGTTGTTTATTTACCATATAATACTGGGTTAAATTTTTATTCTAACTTCATTTATTATAATTTTTGTTTTTTGACGTTGTGTAGAAAATTTCCATCTAAAATTTTGTTTTATTTTACAGTGGACACTAGGTGTTGGTTGCGATTAATCCTATAAGAGAAATAGTATATTATCTGGATTCGTTAGATGGTGATCAAACAAGATACCCAAATATGAAGAAGATGGTTGATACGTAAGTGAGATTGTTCTAAATATTCGTGTGTATATTTATTTTTTTATGTGAGATTGTTCTAAATATTCATTTATGTTTTGTTAGAGCTATATGTAGCGCAATTTTTGTGGTTTCGAATCACTATCGCTTGGGTACTACAGTTCGATTCATTTTTTTATCCTGTTAAGCTGATTAAGGAAGGGAAATAGATGTCTCCAATTAACCCTGCTTGCAAACTGAGATTAAACAGTCAAAACTGTTGGTTTACAGATGCTATCAAAATAGGGGGTCCTTTTTAGGGTTATTTTCTTAAGAATACAAGTGTCTGGGTTATCTGTGAGGCTTTTGGTTAGGATACTAAACCTGATTTTCTTTGGTGGACGTGTGGAGGTACTGCATTTTGAGTTTTTGATTAGTATGCTCGCTAAGATTTTGCAATCTTATGCCTACGTATTCCCGTTTAATGAAATAGGGAAATCAGAGCAATCGTAGTTCCTCCTATTCTATGGGAGGAAAGAGATGTTTTGGTGTCTTGTTCAAAGCCCAAGACGTGAAGCTAAAGGTGGTTTGTATCTCGTTCAAAGCCCAAGATGTGAAGCTAAAGGGTTTTGGCTAAGAGAGAATTTGTCATCTCTAAAGAGGAGTTGTTGATGTTTGTATGCTGTGAGCAAGGCACAACTTTGATGCTAAAAGGTTGATTGACTCAACCGGGGTTTTCTTTATACAAAGCCTAAGAGGAGGCGAGAAGTTTGATTTTTTCGAGGAAAATGTTCTTTCTGTCTTGTACAAAGCCCAAGATTGAGGCTAAAAGGGATTTTGACTCCGTTGGGGAGAATGTATCTTGTATAAAGCCCAATATGGAGGCTGAAATGGTTTGACTCAATAAGAGAGTACTTTTATCTGTCCTGTATAAAGCCCAAGACGGAGGCTAAAAAAGGTTGACTCAACAAGAGAGTCTGAAGGTTGATTGACTCAACAAGAGAGTCTTTTATACTCAACAAGAAAGTGATTTGCTGTCTCGTACGAAGCCCAAGATTGAGGCTAAAAGTAGATTGACTCAACAAGAGAGTCTTTTATACTCAACAAGATAGTGTTTTATATGTCTTGTTCAAAGCCCAAGACGGAGGCTAAAAGTGGTTGACTCAACAAGAGAGTGTTTTTCTATCTCGTACGAAGCCCGAGATGGAGGCTAAAAGGAGATTGACTCAACAAGAGAGTCTTTTATGCTCAACAAGAAAGTGTTTGATATGTCTTGTTCAAAGCCCAAGACGGAGGCTAAAGGTGGATTGACTCAACAAGAGAGTCTTTTATACTCAACAAGAGAATGGTTTTTTATATTCCTTGTACAAAGCCCAAGACGGAGGCTAAAAAGTGATTGACTCAACAAGAGAGTCTGAAAAGGTTAGCTCTGCTAGGGAGAATAATGTGTACAAAACCCTAGAGGTGGCCGCCTTACCGCTGTGGATTCTGGAGATTCTGAAGCGGGTCCAAGTGTAGGGAATTCTTATGGGAGAGACCTGGGTTTCTTCCTATGTTTGGAAGGAACTTGAGAATGTCTTTGAGACTCAAGGGTCTTAGACTGTCCAAGTCTAGATGAAATTCTAGTATAACAGATCCCAGATGTCCTACATGATGTCAAGACATCTGGTCTGACATAAACAGCAAGGCAATTATACACAGTTAAATAAGTTGCTGAAAAGAAAAGTGCACACAAAATTTGTTCACCCAGTTCGGTCTAACAACCTACATCTGGGGGCATACCAAGCCAGGAAGGAAGTCCACTATTAGTAGTATTAAATAACAGACTCAACAATACCAGTTGACAATCTACTCACTTAATCCCTACCCAATGACCCTTCTACCTAAGTTTTCCCTAGGTAAGAGACTCCATCTCACTTCCAATCATCACAATGATGTCTAGCAGTCAACATCTCAGTCACTGTATCAACAACTTGATTTCCAACAACTCTCCAAACACATAAAAATAGAAGACACACTCCTATAACAATACCTAGACATGACCCTCATGACTAAGAACAATGCTTAGAGTTGCTTAATAGCTTCCTCTAAGAACAATACATCTCTTACCTACAGGCTTAGAGATAAACATGATGACCATCCCACAAACCGGGTGGTTCATCGACCAACACAACCCTTATAATCTACATGATGGCTGCCCATAAAACTAGGTTACAATGCTTCTATTTATAACATATTTCCCAACTGGATTTGGGCCTTCAAATCACAATAAATCAGCTGCTACAAATCTGCAAAAGATTCTGCTACTAAATAGATCTTCAATCAAATCTTCAATTAAATCTTCAATTAAATCTAATTATTCTCCATATCTTTTTGCATGAAAATAGTAACAATATCTGCTCAATATAAGATTGCAACAGAATATATTTGTCCCATGATATTCCCCTGCAATCTCTCCACCAGATCTTCTCAAAACACACTTAAACAAATGCAGCTCTAACAAAACACATCAGACTGATGTTCTGATGTTCTGTCAACTGATGTCAAGACATCAAGTTTAACATTAGCATATAAAACTTCAACCCTACAACAACTAATGTTAGGAACCAATGTTAAGACATCAGACATATGACATCAACATTGTTCAACTTTGTTTTACCAAAATTCCAGCCAATACAAGAACTAACAATCTCCCCCTATGGCTAATTTTGGCTAAAACAATCTCAGCTAACATCAGCACACAACTAGCAGCAGCAACTCCCCCTCAAAACTGCAACCAGCAAAACAGCTGCACAAACTACACACTCCCCCTCAAGCCTAGAACCACAACACACAACTAGGCAACAGCTAGGCTAACTCTCCCCCTTTTTAGCCACAATTGGACAAACTCTGAATCTGCCAACCAACATACTCAGAACAAAATCCAAAATCAACAACTACTACTGTACATTCTCTCCCTTTGGCTAATTTTTGACAAACATTGGTGTAAATGTATACTTCTGATTCAATCCATTGACACGCAAATCTATACAACCAGGTCTAAACTGTCAAGTACACCATTGTTGCACCCCAAATTTTACCCTCATTTTTTTGCTAGTTGATGTTTTTCTCTATATTTTAATTTAGTATTTATTTTAGTGTTTTATTTGTCTTTGTTTTAATCTAATTTCAATATGGCTCATTTTTATTTTTATTTGTCCTATTTTTAGTAATTTATAATTAATCTCAATTTAATTTAATTTTGCATTAGTTTAATTATTTAGATTATTTGTCAATTTGGTTTACTATTTTTTTTAGTTTATTTAATCAACATTTTAATTAATAGTTATTATTATTATTTAGCTTATTAACTCATTTTAAAAAAAGAGAAGTTTTATTCATTTTCCATTACCAATTTGCTACCGGCCCACCATTACATGAAAACACGTTTGGCCCATCATGCAAAATCAATTCAAACAAAATACAATTATAGTGACAAGTTGTTATCACCTTATCCCAACCGTACAAGTCTCTGCTTCACTATGACAAAACAACATGCAAATAGCTTAAAACCTTGCTGCCATGACGAGGACCTCTCATAACGTTAACTTGCACCTAACCTGAAGCACCAACGGATCAATTCCTTCTCCAAGTTTTCAAAACTTCCTTGGCCTTTCAAACTAGCCGGTGAAAGCTATAAAAGAGAGACCCTTTCTCTTATAAAAGGGGGACCCTTTCTCTTATAAAAGGGGGGACTTTTCTCGATCAAAAAGGGGGGAGGACCAATGGTCATGTTTTTTTTATCATCAACTTCACCTCGTTCATCAAAACTCACTCCACCACTGTGAACCTTTGCCTCACGACAACCAAACAATACACCATGCCAAACTTCATCATTTGAAAACCAATATTTTCCATTTTGATTTGCTGCCATCTCTTTCTTTTAGAAAAAGAACAAACCTTACAACTTCTCACCTCATCATATAAACAACATAATATTTCCTCCAGAACTTCATTCACACTTTCAAAACGACCTCTACTACCATCACCATCCTCACCATAACACTCTCTTAATTCCATTCAAATACCATCACCGCATAGCCAACACATAAGTTTTAGACGATTACGACATTTCCGACACAACTGCCCCGTTCACACGTCACAAACGAAGGCCGAAGCTGTCAAAACCAAGGAAAGGAAAGCTCGTAAAGATGCTAAAGGAGGATTACATCAAGGTATAACGGACTACACTGCTTGGAAATTGTTGGTTTTGTTCGTCGCCACAGCTGGCGATCCCCGGTGTCAGTTTTCCAACTTCGGTAACGATTTCGAACCCTTGCACATGCATACACGGTTCTGCTTCATCTTTTCGCCTTCTGGTTATTGCTTTGATTTATCGTTTGCATCATGTTCATTACGTCGATACAATATTGTGTAGCATTTATGCTTGTGTTGTTTGTGTTTAACCGTGCTGATTGCTTATGCTGTTCTTGTATTGTATGAGTGTACGCACATGTTTTCAACTTTGTATTTGTATTATGAGTATTGTTAAGTTTTGAATGTGATTGATGCTTGCTGTGTGATTTGCCCTTGCAATGAGCGTTTGAGTCATGCTGTGTGTGATTAGTGTGTGTGTAATACATTTCGTTGTAATATTTGTATGCTTTTTGTTCGTTCTATATGCACATCAGTGTGTTTGGATGACTAAACATGTTTATGCATGCAGCTATGTAGTATGTATTAACTATGTAAGAAAATAATGTCATTAGAACTGCTTCTAGGGTCTTTCAATGTGGTCGTGTTTACTATGTGTATGTTGTTATGTTATATAGTATTCATATGCATTGTATGCATTTTGTGGGTTTGTACGACTGTTTGTGTGTAGCTTTGCTGTTGCTATTAGTGTCAGTTGTTATGTGTAAACAATGTGATGTAACTGTGTAAGCGTGTATCTTGTATGTGTGTCAACGCATGCATTATTATTGTGTTATTACTATTATACTTTATTGTGTTGCTGTGTTAGTGTGAGTCATGTGTTATGTGTGTGTGTTTGTTGCAATCAATTGCTCATGTGTTATGTGTTTATGTTGTTGTGTAGATGTGTTGTGCTGTGTTGTATGACAGTTAAATGAATTATGTTTGCTGGTACACTTTGTGCCTGTATTGTGTTCTTCTATGTGCATGCAGTAGCTTGCTAAGGTAGTGTTATTCATGTGTGAGTATGTGTTGCTTCATGTTCCATTTTCCAAGTTTTCTTGGCATATGTATTTATGGGGTGGGCGTATACAATGGATGTATCGCAACCCCAGTGGTTCAAGCCTTGCCTTTGTAAACGAAAGGACTGGGGTTCGAATCCCCTCGCCCCAATCTTTTATTTTTTCTAAAGTTTCGCTTGATTTTAAATATGTATTAGTGTTTGCATTTCATGATTAACTGCGCGCATAGCTTGGTTGGTCCTTGTTTTGGGCTGTACACGTGAGGACCTGGGTTCAACCCCTAGGTGTGACATTTCCTCATATTTTTAGCACTTGTTGTTTTTCTTTTTTTAAGGTTTATGCTTCATTTTCAAAATATCATAACTTGTTTGTTTTTCACTCTTTTTAATCCATTCTTTTTACTAATTACTCCTAATCAAACCTATTTTTCATATATAAAAAGAAATTGACAAAAATATTTATTTTTGAGACCTTTATGCATATTTGGTTTATTAATGTTTATTAGGTCTTTATTGCATTTCTTAATAACTCGTGCCATATTATCTTTGCTTATCATGCTTGATTATATCTAATATGTGTCTCTAGCTTTGCATTGATATATTGGTCTTGTTTTATCATATCAATTTATTCATGTCTTTTGTTATATCATCCTTAATTAATATCATGCGCTTTATCTTGTGAGTGTTCTTTATGTTTGTCTTCCTTAAGATTGAAACATATTGATATGTATTTGTTTACATGTTTCTATAATGATCCATGTCCATTTTATCCATACTTTATCATGAAGCATCTTTCCATCCTTATGCTTGTGTTGCTTTTATCTCATTATAATGTATCAATGTTTTATCTTCATCTATTGTTATATTATTCTAGAACTGTTATCTTTCCCCCTATTCCAAAGGAAGGTGATTAACATTGACTCTTAAAATCATAGTCCCCACTTTAACCTAAGTAACCTCTTAGGAGAAACTTCATTTCTTGGCCTCATCAGAGCCATAGAAATCACAACTAGCTTTAGGAGAGAGTTCTTAAACTCTTAGTGATATTCATCCTAATGAATCATCACTTTCCCTACTGACTAAAACATAACATAGGTCCATTTCAACTAGACTTAGAGAGTTCTTATACTCTACAATGAGCTTCTACTCATTTCCCCTCTGAATATTGGCCATAGTCAATAGTTCAGTAGAAGTAGAACTACGCATACTCTGATTCTATTCCGAAGGATACGTAGGCGTAAGGTGCGATGCCTTATCGAGTATACTTAGATACTAACCCCTAGGGTTTCAACCTTTAGCATAGAACCTTTAGCAAACATAACAAAAACTTAAACAAGAGGTTCCCGTAGAGTACTACGGATACTTAGGGTGCTAATACCTTCCCTTTGTATAACCAACCCCCGAACCTTAGATCTCTCCCCTTTAGGTTTTTCTAACGACCTTGAACTTTTCCTTTGGATAAATCAAAGTCGGTTGTTAAAGAAGATGATGCAAGCTAATTAATAGTTTGTTATCCGATTTTTACCGCAACAGAAATGGCGACTTCACTGAGGAAAGTTAGGCCTATTGCTGGTCCTTTCCTAAGAGGGTTAAGCCAATATTGTTTTTATGTTATTCATGTTTGCTTATTTACTTGTATATGCTTATATATGTCATATTTACTTATATACATGTATATCTATTCTTGCTTGACTTTTTTTTCTGTTTGATTTGGGTTGATATGATATCTATGAGTGAGATAAATCCTATACCCGGATTTGAGCATACACTTATGATAGAACGATGGTATTCAAGGAGGCTTTGAGGGAGTCGATTCCTGAAAAGTTGAATTGAAAACACCATCACTCAGTTGAGGCCCTCTCGAGAGTCTAGTTATGTTGAACGATCCTATTCGTGAAAGCGTGCTACTCTCGACCTAGGAGCCCATGATATTGAGAACCATAGTTACCAAACCCTACTAAGCCTTTTAGGATGTAGTGCGGAGACCATGATGGAGTCTATTTCAGAATTGGTTGTCACGCGATACTACACTCAGACGAGATCCTCTTGAGAATTTTATTGATTACCAAGTCATCTGGGAAATCCTTAAAATCCGAAAGATGGATTGTAGACTCTGGGAACTCTTTAGAACCTTGTTCGGCAGGTGAAAACCAGTAGTACATACCTTTGGGATGGGTAGACCTTTGACTCCATGCTCGTAACCCCTAAACCTAGGACTTGTGTGCTGTGGTGTGTGCATGTTTGTGTTTTTGTGTGCCCGTGTTTTGTGTATTGCATACATCTCATGATAACCATTTGGTTTCAATGAACTCAGACGTTCTTTTCTTTGCAAAGATCAATCGGGATCTTAGATTTTAAAACAAAACTTTTCAGTTTTCCCGAAAATGTTTACAATTCGCCTTTCGAGTTCCTTGAAATCATTTGGCTTGCATTAGCATTGCATTCGCACTTGCATTGCATTTGCATTTCTCGGTCTTGAGTCTCCTCCGTCCTTTGTCTGTAACCCAGCTAACTTTCCTAGAGCCAGCATTGGACTTGAAGAAGCTTTTAAGGGATCATGAATTCAGAGAAGCAGAACCAGTTCATAACCAGAGCGGATTTCGACTTGTTAAGAAGCCAGTTGGATCAGGTTATGGCAGCCTTGGCAAAAAGAGATGCCAATATTCATGGTATGTTTGTGAACAATGTTGCCCAAGCTCAACCTGTGCAGGCTCCTGTTGAGAATTAGTTTATACAAGAACACGCCATTGTCCGAGATGGACATTCTTCTTCTATTACTGCTATGGAATATCGCAGTTTTGCATTCTCCGAGTCAGATTCCCAAGAAGTGGTCCCTGTGAGGAAAACCCAGGATCCACGAGACATTGAGCTAATGGAAAAATGTCGTGCCTTGGAAAATAAGCTTGATGCCATTGAAGGTCGTGACACCGCTGATCTGAATGCTTTGAACATGTGTTTGGTACCTGAACTTGTGATACCTCCAAAGTTCAAGACACCAAAGTTTGAGAAGTATAAAGGGGATAGCTGTCCAAAGCAGCATTTGGTGATGTTTTGCAGAGGAATGACTTCACATGTCCTCAATGACAAACTCATGATCCATTGTTTACAAAATAGTCTAAGTGGAGCATCACTGCATTGGTATATGCAGCTAGAAAGTAGTCATGTCAAATCATGGTCAGACCTAGCCAGTGCCTTTGTGAAGCAATACAACTACAATCTTGATTTGGCTCCCAGCCGCCTACATTTGCTAGACTTATCTCAGGAAGAAAATGAGTCCTTCAGAAAGTATGCTCAGAGGTGGAGAGAAGTAGCTGCTCGTGTTCAACCACCACTTTCGGACAAGGAATTGGTTGACTGGTTCGTGGATACTTTGCAAGGTATATACCGAGAAAAGTTATTTAGCACTGTGACATCAAACTTTGCTGAATTGGTAAAAACTGGAGAACGCATTGAGAGTGGTCTCCTGAAAGGAAAGATCCAAGGCATCTCAAATATCCCGGCCGGTGAGAATAAATCAGTTGTCAGTTCTCAAGAAGAATGGGAGAAGGAAAGTAATTCTATATGGGAATCCCAAATACCTCAGCGCTTCTATAACTCAAGTGTTCACCGTCAGCAACCTTTTGGGTCTCTGCATCAGACACCAATCTCTCCACACGGGCAATCTTCTTCTCCAAATCGAAGACCTCCTCTATATCCACGGCCCTACCGCTGTCAGCCGCGTCAGCATGCACGACAAAGGCCAAGAAAGCCAAAAAGGAATTTCACTCCATTTCCAATACCATACAGTCAGTTCTTACCAAATTTAATCAAAAGTGGATTAATAGTTCCAGAAGAGGTAGATCCAACGTCTTTTCCAGACTCGCCGGGCTTTGACACCGACATCCGTTGTGACTACTATGCTGGGGAACAGAGGCATTCAACTAAAGATTGTAGAGTACTCAGAGACAAGGTTCAAACTCTGCTTGACTCCAATATGTTCTCGTTCACGCCTCAAGGCATTCAAATCAACAATCTTTCACCTAATCAAGCATATTTATCAGGCTCTGAAGAGGAAGAAATTATCGAGAGTGAATGTGAAGATAATTCTCAGACGGATTTCGACAATCAGTTTTGAAGATGACTATCCCAGTTTGGCAAATCAAGAAGGAAATTCCAGTTCCTCGAAGCTGACAATCTTTTGGCTATTTAGCATTTTGTTGTATTTTCTTTGCATGATTGAAATTGTATCTGCTTATAAGCTATTGTATTTTCAAATTGGCAAGATTAATGAAACGTTTGTGCATCTTTTGGTTAAATCCATTCGTTTCACTCATTTATTTTTATTTTCATAAAAGCAAAAAATATATATCTTTTCCACTCCTTTTTCAAAACTTTTGTTAGAGCAAAGATTAAGGAGGATGATGAAAACCTCATGTTCATAATTGCTGTGGTATACCTTCAAATTAACCTCGCCGAGGATGTAAGGCATTGTTTCAATTCATCCCTTGTTAACCCCTTTTGAGCCTAGAAGTAGGAGTTTTCTTTCCTCACACAAAAACAAAATAACCTTTAAACCTTGGGGGCAGGGTAGTTCTCAGTTTAACTCGGTTATGCATTCAAACATGAGCGTTTCACATAAGGCGTCAGTCAGCTTTCAAATCAAGTGACTTCTTACTTTTGGAGAGTTGAACGTATATCTTGAGTTAACTGAGCGTAGAATTGGAATTCATCCTTCGTTTCATAAACCATGAACCATACCACATTACAACCCCTAAAAGACCTAATTGAGGTAAGGTTGTTTTGAAAAGCATACTACAGCAAGGTTGAGTAACCTGACTCCTAATAATCTTTGTTACTCGCGTGTGTTGGTCACTTCCTTAATGACTAGACCCACCTTTGTTTTTGACTATTTAATCATTTCACTGTGTGTTTTTGTCAAAGCTTTGTTTTCAAACTTTGCATTAAACTTTGCATTAAATTTTGCCAATTTTAATGAACAACGCTTGTTTGCAATACCATTAGATATCAAGGAATCCCGACAAACGCGGTCAGTCAAGGAATTGAGCTTGATAAAGGAAATTTGACTCAGTCAGGGGCAACCAAGTGCGAGGTTTGCCAATCTATTATCCCAAGAGTTGACAGATCAGAGGCAGAATTCTGCAAATTCAGAATATTGGGGCAAATATTCGATCATCTTATGACAAGTTTTGTCTGCAGTAACCCATCAGCAGGGGCAAATCCGTTCCCCAGTAATTTCTACTACAGTTTGAGTATCTCGAGTATAACTGAACAGAAACAGCTACGTCAAGATTCAAAGTTGGAAGATATTGAATCATCTGGTATTTCATTTCTTTCGTAAAATTCTTTTGATTATTCAAGTTGGAAGATATTGAAGCATCTGGTATTTCATTTCTTCCGTAAAATTCTTTTGATTATTCAAGTTGGAAGATATTGAAGTATCTGGTATTTCAATCCTTCTGTAAAATTCGTTTGATTATTCACCCCCTAATCTGGGGCAGTTATGCCGAGATCTCTCCAAGAGTTTGAAGATATTGAAGCACCCTGTATGCCAATTCTTCTATAAAATCCTCTTGTTATCGTCTTAGCCTAGGGCAGATAAGATTTGAAGATGATCATCATATAAGTCAGAATGCAGGATTACTCTGTTCTTGTGATATCTTTTGCTAGCTTTCCAGTAAATTGTTACTTCAGCAAATCTTGACAAATTCTCCATGGATCCTCTACCAACAAAGAGATCAAGCTCGCAATGGAAATCCTCATGACGTCATACCTCAAGTGGAATACTCTTTTCACCAACGAAGTTGTTGACTCTTCTTCTTCATCCCCAGTATTGGTCCAACCTGTTGAGTTTGGCTGGGTATCCTTGTCGAGATGTTTATTTCATCTTTAGTCTCGTCTTGCTTCCTTTTGTCTGTTTTGTCAGCGTAAGCATGAGCATGGCATAAGCACTCATATGTGTAGCATCTTAGCATTTCTGCTTCTTTTTCTGGTGTTTTCCTGTCTTTGGTTCACTTTGGCGTTTGTCTCCCCAAGTGACTGGGTTGGTCTATTCTCTCCAATAGAGTTGTCAGCCCTAGGCATAAAGTTCCCATCCATTCTTGAAATCCCCACAGAGTTTCATCCTCGTGGATGATGGTTGGTTCAGTTATCTTTTCCATATTATGGATAAGATAAGTTCCCATTTGAGCTCATTCCTCTATTGGAGTCTTGTTTGACCGTTTCTTTCTAGCTCACTCCTAGATTGAACTTTGGTCCCTGGCAGGGGTGGTTTCTGAACCCACTTTTGATAGTACATTTATTTTGCACTATGTCTCGTAGGAAGGTTCTTTTACGAATCCCCATTGAAGACAAAGCGATTCCTCCAGCAATGTTGTAATACCAACATGTCTTTGGAATTTATACACAACAATTAGTGGCAATCTCTCTCACGAGAAGCTTATCCGTCCTTTGTTTTATTCATACTTCTACAGTTACCAATGGTGTTACCTTCAGTCTTTCCTTTCCATCAATCCGTTTGATGAGGTGTTCCGAGTTCAGGTTCCGTACCCTCGGATTTGTGTTTTTTCCTATCCATCAACCTGTTTGATGTGAGCCCTATTTGAGGTTTATTTCCTTTCCGTCAACCTGTTTGATGAGGTGTTCCGAGTTCAGGTTCCGTACCCTCAGAATCATGTTGTTTCCTTGCCATCAATCTGTTTGATGAGGTGTTCCAAGTTCAGGTTCCGTACCCTCGGATTTGAGGTTTATTTCCTTTCCGTCAACCTGTTTGATGAGGTGTTCCGAGTTCAGGTTCTGTACCCTCAGATTTATGTTGTTTCCTTGCCATCAATCCGTTTGATGAGGTGTTCCGAGTTCAGGTTCTGTACCCTCGGATTTGAGGTTTATTTCCTTTTCGTCAATCAGTTTGATGAGGTGTTCCAAGTTCAGGTTTTGTACCTTCGGATGTGTTTTTTTCCTGGCCATCAATCTTCTTGATGATGTGATCCCTGTTTTTATCCCTTACCATCTATCCTTTGACGATGTGAACCTTTACTTCCCCAGTGGAGTAGAAACATTCCCGGTATGTCCAAAATCTTTGTCTAAGCTAGGCTTACGTTCGGTCACCACCTTTGAGTGCCAGATTTTGACTCTTTGTGATTTGTTTCGCTTGTGGTCTTTTGTTTGTGCCTGCCTTTACTTCCCCAGTGAATTAAAGACATTCCCGGTTTGCTTTGTGTCGTGCTTGTTCGGTCTTAACCTTTGCGCGCCAGATTTGAATCTTTGGACCTTTTGTTGTTCACCAAAAAGTTTAACATTAAAGATTTTGTAAAGCTGTTCTCGTTTGAATCGTGTCAAACTTGAACTTGGACTTTGTTTGAATCGTGTCAAGCATTGTATTCTTGTTTTAAAACTGTTCTTGTTTGAATCGTGTCAAACTTGAACTTGGACTTTGTTTGAATCGTGTCAAGCACTGTCTTCTTGTTTTAAAACCGTTCTTGTTCGAATCGTGTCAGACATTGAACCCTTACCTTGGATTTTTGAAAACCTGCTTTAAGATAAGCTTCTTGGAACAGTTTTCTTCAACCCTTGAGACTCCTATCAGGTGCGCGGGGTTTGTCTCTGTCTTTCTAGCTTTTCTTGAAGATCCCATCTTGAACTCTTCGGTATAAGAATCCCCAGGAAGTCTTCGCTTGGTTTCCTGTCTCTTTTGGACTGATCCCCAGTAATCAGGTTTTTCTTTCTGGTTTCGTGCCCAGGAAGAATGTGGGTTTGTTCTGTCCCCAGTAGTCTATCTCCCCGGATCCTTCCCCAGTGGAGATTGTCTGTGGGTTTTTCCCCAGTGTTTCTTTGGAGTCTCCTCGGTGGGTCTCTTTTGTTGGTTAGCTTGTATCCCTAGTGAGGTGTTTCTCATGGATACTACCCTTCGTCCTTCCCCAGTGAAGCTGGTCTTTTTGCTTCATGTCTGTCCTTTGGTGTCTTGTTGTGTTTGTATCTTTGCATCTTTTTCGGCATCATGTCTGTTGCATTGCATGTCTACGCATCTGAGGGTAAAATTTCCGGTTATCTGTATTTAAATATCTTTCACCTTTGATTCCATGAAGATCTTCGTCTCTCATGTCATCCGGTGAAGATATTTAAATAGGGGCAACTGTTGCACCCCAAATTTTACCCTCATTTTTTTGCTAGTTGATGTTTTTCTCTATATTTTAATTTAGTATTTATTTTAGTGTTTTATTTGTCTTTGTTTTAATCTAATTTAAATATCGCTCATTTTTATTTTTATTTGTCCGATTTTTAGTAATTTATAATTAATCTCAATTTAATTTAATTTTGCATTAGTTTAATTATTTAGATTAATTGTCAATTTGGTTTACTATTTTTTTTAATTTATTTAATCAACATTTTAATTAATAGTTATTATTATTATTTAGCTTATTAACTCATTTTAAAAAAAGAGAAGTTTTATTCATTTTCCATTACCAATTTGCTACCGGCCCACCATTACATGAAAACACGTTTGGCCCATCATGCAAAATCAATTCAAACAAAATACAATTGTAGTGACAAGTTGTTATCACCTTATCCCAACCGTACAAGTCTCTGCTTCACTATGACAAAACAACATGCAAATAGCTTAAAACCTTGCTGCCATGACGAGGACCTCTCATAACGTTAACTTGCACCTAACCTGAAGCACCAACAGATCAATTCCTTCTCCAAGTTTTCAAAACTTCCTTGGCCTTTCAAACCAGCCGGTGAAAGCTATAAAAGAGAGACCCTTTCTCTTATAAAAGGGGGGCCCTTTCTCTTATAAAAGGGGGGACTTTTCTCGATCAAAAAGGGGGGAGGACCAATGGTCATGTTTTTTTTATCATCAACTTCACCTCGTTCATCAAAACTCACTCCACCACTGTGAACCTTTGCCTCACGACAACCTAACAATACACCATGCCAAACTCCATCATTTGAAAACCAATATTTTCCATTTTGATTTGCTGCCATCTCTCTCTTTTAGAAAAAGAACAAACCTTACAACTTCTCACCTCATCATATAAACAACATAATATTTCCTCCAGAACTTCATTCACACTTTCAAAACGACCTCTACTACCGTCACCATCCTCACCATAACACTCTCTTGATTCCATTCAAATACCATCACCGCATAGCCAACACATAAGCTTTCGACGATTACGACGTTTCCGACACAACTACCCCGTTCACACGTCACAAACGAAGGCCGAAGCTGTCGAAACCAAGGAAAGGAAAGCTCGTAAAGATGCTAAAGGAGGATTACATCAAGGTATAATGGACTACACTGCTTGGAAATTGTTGGTTTTGTTCGTCGCCACAGCTGGCGATCCCCGGTGTCAGTTTTCCAACTTCGGTAACGATTTCGAACCCTTGCGCATGCATACACGGTTCTGCTTCATCTTTTCGCCTTCTGGTTTTTGCTTTGATTTATCGTTTGCATCATGTTCATTACGTCGATACAATATTGTGTAGCATTTATGCTTGTGTTGTTTGTGTTTAACCGTGCTGATTGCTTATGTTGTTCTTGTATTGTATGAGTGTACGCACATGTTTTCAACTTTGTATTTGTTTTATGAGTATTGTTAAGTTTTGAATGTGATTGATGTTTTCTGTGTGATTTGCCCTTGCAATGAGCGTTTGAGTCATGTTGTGTGTGATTAGTGTGTGTGTAATACATTTCGTTGTAATATTTGTACGCTTTTTGTTCGTTCTATATGCACATCCGTGTGTTTGTATGACTAAACATGTTTATGCATGCAGCTATGTAGTATGTATTAACTATGTAAGAAAATAATGTCATTATAACTGCTTCTAGGGTCTTTCAATGTCGTCGTGTTTACTATGTGTATGTTGTTATGTTATATAGTATTCATATGCATTGTATGCATTTTGTGGGTTTGTACGACTGTTTGTGTGTAGCTTTGCTGTTGCTATTAGTGTCAGTTGTTATGTGTAAACAATGTGATGTAACTGTGTAAGCGTGTATCTTGTATGTGTGTCAACGCATGCATTATTATTGTGTTATTACTATTATACTTTATTGTGTTGCTGTGTTAGTGTGAGTCATGTGCTATGTGTGTGTGTTCGTTGCAATCAATTTCTCATGTGTTATGTGTTTATGTTGTTGTGTAGATGTGTTATGCTGTGTTGTATGACAGTTAAATGAATCATGTTTGCTGGTACACTTTGTGCCTGTATTGTGTTCTTCTATGTGCATGCAGTAGCTTGCTAAGGTAGTGTTATTCATGTGTGAGTATGTGTTGCTTCATGTTCCATTTTCCAAGTTTTCTTGGCATATGTATTTATGGGGTGGGCGTATACAATGGATGTATCGCAACCCCAGTGGTTCAAGCCTTGCCTTTGGAAACGAAAGGACTGGGGTTCGAATACCCTCGCCCCAGTCTTTTATTTTTTCTAAAGTTTCGCTTGATTTTAAATATGTATTAGTGTTTGCATTTCATGATTAACTGCGCGCATAGCTTGGTTGGTCCTTGTTTTGGGCTGTACACGTGAGGACTTGGGTTCAACCCCTAGGTGTGGCATTTCCTCATATTTTTAGCACTTGTTGTTTTTCTTTTTTTAAGGTTTATGCTTCATTTTCAAAATATCATAACTTGTTTGTTTTTCACTCTTTTTAATCCATTCTTTTTGCTAATTACTCCTAATCAAACCTATTTTTCATATATAAAAAGAAATTGACAAAAATATTTATTTTTGAGACCTTTATGCATATTTGGTTTATTAATGTTTATTAGGTCTTTATTGCATTTCTTAATAACTCGTGCCATATTATCTTTGCTTATCATGCTTGATCATATCTAATATGTGTCTCTAGCTTTGCATTGATATATTGGTCTTGTTTTATCATATCAATTTATTCATGTCTTTTGTTATATCATCCTTAATTAATATCATGCTCTTTATCTTGTGAGTGTCCCATATGTTTGTCTTCCTTAAGATTGAAACATATTGATATGTCTTTGTTTACATGTTTCTATAATGATCATGTCCATTTTATCCATACTTTATCATGAAGCATCTTGCCATCCTTATGCTTGTGTTGCTTTTATCTCATTATATTGTATCAATGTTTTATCTTCATCTATTGTTATATTATTCTAGAACTGTTATCTTTCCCCCCATTCCAAAGGAAGGTGATTAACATTGACTCTTAAAGTCATAGCCCCCACCTTAACCTAAGTAACCTCTTAGGAGAAACTTTATTTCTTGGCCTCATCAGAGCCATAGAAATCACAAATAGCTTTAGGAGAGAGTTCTTAAACTCTTAGTGATATTCATCCTAATGAATCATCACTTTCCCTACTGACTAAAACATAACATTGGTCCATTTCAACTAGACTTAGAGAGTTCTTATACTCTACAATGAGCTTGTACTCATTTCCCCTCAGAATATTGGCCATAGTCAATAGTTTAGTAGAAGTAGATCTACACATACTCTGATTCTATTCCCCAGGATACGTAGGCGTAAGGTGCGATGCCTTATCGAGTATACTTAGATACTAACCCCTAGGGTTTCAACCTTTAGCATAGAACCTTTAGCAAACATAACACAAACTTAAACAAGAAGTTCCCGTAGAGTACTACGGATACTTAAGGTGCTAATACCTTCTCTTTGTATAACCAACCCCCGAACCTTAGATCTCTCCCCTTTAGGTTTTTCTAATGACCTTGAACCTTTCGTTTGGATAAATCAAAGTCGGTTGTAAAAGAAGATGATGCAAGCTAATTAATAGTTTGTTATCCGATTTTCACTGCAACAGAAATGGCGACTTCACTGGGGAAAGTTAGACCTATTGTTGGTTCTTTCCTAAGAGGGTTAAGCCAATCTTGTTTTTATGTTATTCATGTTTTCTTATTTACTTGTATATGCTTATATATGTCATATTTGCTTATATACCTGTATATCTATTCTTGCTTGACTTTTTTTTCTGTTTGATTTGGGTTGATATGATATCTATGAGTGAGATAAATCCTATACCCGGATTTGAGCATACACTTATGATAGGACGATGGTATTCAAGGAGGCTTTGAGGGAGTCGATTCCTGAAAAGTTGAATTGAAAACACCATCACTCAGTTGAGGCCCTCTCGAGAGTCTAGTTATGTTGAACGTTCCTATTCATGAAAGCGTGCTACTCTCGACCTAGGAGCCCATGATATTGAGAACCGTAGTTACCAAACCCTACTAAGCCTTTTAGGATGTAGTGCGGAGACCATGATGGAGTCTATTTCTGAATTGGTTGTCACGCGATACTACACTCAGACGAGATCCTCTTGAGAATTTTATTGATTACCAAGTCATCTGGGAAATCCTTAAAATCCGAAAGATGGATTGTAGACTCTGGGAACTCTTTAGAACCTTTTTCCGCAGGTGAAAACCAGTAGTACATACCTTTGGGATGGGTAGACCTTTGACTCCATGCTCGTAACCCCTAAACCTAGGACTTGTGTGCTGTGGTGTGTGCATGTTTGTGTTTTTGTGTACCCATGTTTTGTGCATTGCATACATCGCATGATAACCATTTGGTTTCAATGAACTCAAACGTTCTTTTCTTTGCAAAGATCAATCGGGATCTTAGATTTTAAAACAAAACTTTTCAGTTTTCCCAAAAATGTTTGCAATTCGCCTTTCGAGTTCCTTGAAACCATTTAGCTTGCATTAGCATTGCATTCACACTTGCATTGCATTTTCATTTCTCGGTCTTGAGTCTCCTCCGTCCTTTGTCTGTAACCCAGCTAACTTTCCTAGAGCCAGCATTGGACTTGAAGAAGCTTTTAAGGGATCATGAATTCAGAGAAGCAGAACCAGTTCGTAACCAGAGTAGATTTTGACTTGTTAAGAAGCCAGTTGGATCAGGTTATGGCAGCCTTGGCAAAAATAGATGCCAATATTCAGGGTATGTTTGTGAACAATGTTGCCCAAGCTCAACCTGTGCAGGCTCCTGTTGAGAATCAGTTTATACAAGAACACGCCATTGTCCGAGATGGACATTCTTCTTCTATTGATGCTATGGAATATCGCAGTTTTGCATTCTCCGAGTCAGATTCCCAAGAAGTGGTACCTGTGAGGAAAACCCAGGATCCACGAGACATTGAGCTAATGGAAAAATGTCGTGCCTTGGAAAATAAGCTTGATGCCATTGAAGGTCGTGACACCGCTGATCTGAATGCTTTGAACATGTGTTTGGTACCTGAACTTGTGATAACTCCAAAGTTCAAGACACCAAAGTTTGAGAAGTATAAAAGGGATAGCTGTCCAAAGCAGCATTTGGTGATGTTTTGCAGAGGAATGACTTCACATGTCCTCAATGACAAACTCATGATCCATTGTTTCTAAAACAGTCTAAGTGGAGCATCACTGCATTGTATATGCAGCTAGAAAGTAGTCATGTCCAATCATGGTCAGACCTAGCCAGTGCCTTTGTGAAGCAATACAACTACAATCTTGATTTGGCTCCCAGCTGCCTACATTTGCTAGACTTATCTCAGGAAGAAAATGATTCCTTCAGAAAGTATGCTCAGAGGTGGAGAGAAGTAGCTGCTCGTGTTCAACCATCACTTTCGGACAAGGAATTGGTTGACTGGTTCGTGGATACTTTGCAAGGTATATACCGAGAAAAGTTATTTAGCACTGTGACATCAAACTTTGCTGAATTGGTAAAAACTGGAGAACGCATTGAGAGTGGTCTCCAGAAAGGAAAGATCCGAGGCACCTCAAATATCCCGGTCGGTGAGAATAAATCAGTTGTCAGTTCTCAAGAAGAATGGGAGAAGGAAAGTAATTCTATATGGGAATCCCAAATACCTCAGCGCTTCTACAACTCAAGTGTTCAGCGTCAGCAACCTTTTAGGTCTCTGCATCAGACACCAATCTCTCCACGCGGGCAATCTTCTTCTCCAAATCGAAGACCTCCTCTGTATCCACGGCCCTACCGCCGTCAGCCGCGTCAGTATGCACGACAAAGGCCAAGAAAGCCAAAAAGGAATTTCACTCCATTTCCAATACCATACAGTCAGTTCTTACCAAATTTAATCAAAAGTGGATTAATAGTGCCAGAAGAGGTAGATCCAACGTCTTTTCCAGACTCGCCGGGCTTTGACACCGACGTCCGTTGTGACTACCATGCTGGGGCACAGAGGCATTCAACTGGAGATTGTAGAGTACTCAGAGACAAGGTTCAGACTCTGCTTGACTCCAATATGTTCTCGTTCACGCCTCAAGGCATTCAAATCAACAATCTTTCACCTAATCAAGCGGATTTATCAGGCTCTGAAGAGGAAGAAATTATCGAGAGTGGATGTGAAGATAATTCTCAGACGGATTTCGACAATCAGTTTTGAAGATGACTATCCCAGTTTGGCAAATCATGAAGGAAATCCCAGTTCCCCGAAGCTGGCAATCTTTTGGATATTTAGCATTTTGTTGTATTTTCTTTGCATGATTGAAATTGTATATGCTTATAAGCTATTGTCTTTTCAAATTGGCAAGATTAATGAAATGTTTGTGCATCTTTTGGTTAAATCCATTCGTTTCACTCATTTATTTTTATTTTCATAAAAGCAAAAAATATATATTTTTCCACTCCTTTTTCAAAACTTTTGTTCAACACACCTCTGTTCAACACACCTGCTGAACGCATTCACAAAATGCTTAATCCTCAAACAATCCAAGTACCACACTAGTACAGACAGAAGTTCTCCCCTTATATTTCACAACTGATGCTCCTTTACTAGTACATCATAGCATTTGGAAAATCCAGACACATTCTTCATCCATCTAGTCAGGAATGCTTCACACAATCATCCACAAGTTCTGAAGCACACTCACAATGCCTTCCACTGAACTCTAAGTAAACTCCTCTTACTTAGAATTAATAACACACATCAAGACAAGTGTGACATCTCCCATCAACAAAGACCCTCACAAAGTTTTTCCAAAATTGCATAAAATTGTCTTCAGACTTCTCCTCAGAAGCATGTGCGCACATGATACAAACAATTAGCTTCACATGGCTAGAACCATTCATGTCCACACCAACATGCCATCCAACAGCCTAATGTCATAACATGTTATCTGACATTATCTCCTCATAAGAGGCAACCAATCTCCACAAGCTTCACAATATATGCACTTTTGCAGCAGAATCCATAGACCAGTACTCCCCCTGTCATGGTTAACCAATGCTCTAGATGGAGATTAACATTTGAGCACCAGATCTTCACACACTTTACTCTCACTCCTAGAGAACACATCCAAGTATCCTGACTGGTTTGACACTGCTCACAAACTCCACGAATTCTCAGCTTACTTAAAAGCTTTACTAAGATCCAATCTCTTCAAGAGATACTTGCAACAGAAGAAGGAACAGCCAAAAAAAACTTTTTGATCAAATCACCTTATCTGACACAATTCCTCTGCCATTACATCCACCAGTAGTTGTTGATAATAGTGAAGTCTTCAAATATAGCAGTCATGCTTTGCCAGAACATACTACTAAAAACAAGACCAGAATCTCCACATTCTAATTCACATAGTCAGAAACATCTCTTCTGATAAAAATGCTTGAGCATCCAACTCCACACGCACACTCTCTCTGAAGAAAAAAGTTCAAACTGCAAATTAGCATACTCACATGCTTCCCTCTTGGTTTGTTATCTTCACATGCTCCAAAACTCCACATCTTGCCAGGCTGATCAACTACTCTCTAGCATGACTTGACAATAGGGCTATGTCCCCTTCACAGGCTTTTCTTCTACCTTTAGCGATACACATCCAATCATCTAACTTTGACATTTGGATCAATTGATGAATATCCACATTTAGAATTTCAAGCAATCAATGCCTGATCTACTTCAGTCTTCTCTACATTCTCCTTCCAAAGCAGACCTTCTACTTCATCATTCTCCCGTATGATTAGGTAGATTCTCTTTAGATACAATGTAGGTAATCATCCCAGATAATGTCCTATCATAAGTTAGAACATCTTCCACACACCAAAACATCAACACCATGATTCTTGATATGCTCCACCAACTGGACTTACTCTAGCATAGTAATCCAACGAACCAGAGAAGTAAAATCTCATCCACCTTCAAGAAAAATAATCTCCTTGAGTCTTTAACTCATCACCCTTCTGCCTAAGAGTAACTTGTTCCAATACAATCCTCAATAATAGCCAGCTGCCACACTCTGATTATCTTGATTCTTCGAATTCACTTCTGAGATCAACCAAATGCCACAGTTTGATCACCTCAAGCATGAATCCTCATATGAAAACAGCCAAATGCCACATTTTGACCTTTTTCACATTTGTCAGAACTCTCACAAAGATATCCTGATCCACCAAGAAAACCATATCTTCAAGTCACATGTTCCAATTGCTCAATAGCAAACACACTTAGACTCCTTAAGCCATGTTCATGTAACATCTTCTCCTTCCTGTAGCTCCCGCAAACTGCCATGAGAACGATCTTTTTGAAGCATCCTATTGTTCATTCCTGTAGATCACCCTATCAAAAGCTGATGTGCCACATCACCAGTTGAGACTTTTGATGTTAAGCTAGATGTCAGAACATTATGTCACCCAACTGTTGAATTCAGCTCTACCTTCTGCCACTCAGAAGAACCTCCTCCCTTTACAGAAACAGATTTCCATGCTCTCATAGACTTGATTCAACAATCAAGTTTGAGTAGACAACCTCCATCCTGCTTAGAAACTCCAAAGACTTCAAACCTACCACATCTGAATCTTCAGAAAATAAGTAGTCCAAGACTACCCCATAGAAATACTAAAGAAAGTCACTTCCCTTAGTAGAGCCGTCAGTAGAAAGCCAGAGATAACTGCCACTTATCCTCGACCTTCACAACCAGAGCAAACACCATGCTCCAAACCACTTAGATCAGAAATAAACTGATCCAAGTTGTAACCAACAAGATTATGATGTCTACATAGTCTTCCGTCTTCATCTTCAACAGCACCACCATCTGGACAAGTCATTCATAATACTTTCTAGGAACAGATGCTAAGTAATAATCCCAGGTCAACACCTAGGCGACTTGTGAGCGAATGTAGAACCCCTCCCATGATTCTCCAAACCTCTGACGAAAAGATGTTAAGACAATTGACAAAACATCCTTAATCTTGTCTTTCAAGGATAATCAATTAAATACTTGTGAATATCACAAATATCCATTGATCTTAAATCCCTATGGTTTAACCCTTCTTCAGATTCTAGCATCTTCTGAATCTTCTTCATGACAACCATTATGACAACCATTCATACCATAAAAGCCTTCCAGGTTAGGTCAGTGTCTTGATCTTTCACTCCACCCTGAGCAAAGAACTGAAGTGATGTTTCAACATCAGTTCCGACATCAGTCTAAATCACATTAAACATCTACTAGGATTTGGAGACTACAACCATAGTAATCCACACATATCTCTTGCAGCGAACACACGAGAACATATCAACATCTGATCAACTTCCAAGATCAGACCAACAAAACTGCAGTAACTTGCATAACACACTCTTCCAGAAGCTTCTTCTTATAAGCCCAAGGTTCAGACCTCTTGTCTAACTTAAGAGTGATAACATACCATAGACAATCTGCTACTTCCAATCCTTCAAGTCACAAAATTGAAAGAGCTCATGCATACACCAATTGACCACAGGCTGATTTACACTGCTACTGCACACAAACTCTTGGATGCATTTTCCCTATAAAATTATCCTCAGACATTTTAGCTTAAACAGGGATCATCTCCTTCTCTTCTGCTATCAAGATTACTACCTTTTCTTCAACCAGCTCCAGCTGAGATGCTCTGACATTATGAACAGCATCTCAAAAATTGTTCAACTTCACAGCTTCAGTGATCCTTCAAAATAGCTACAATCTAATAGGACTTTGACTCAGCATTTACTATAAACTGCTGATGTGTAGCGCGATGTCGAGACATTAGGATTGACATATCAAGCTCAGCTTCTTTCTTGATGAAACTTCCTCCAGTTCATGATTTTGAAAATCAGAAACATGTATCTTCACAAGAGAATTCATCTTCAGATATACCAGAACTACATTGGACACCATAAATACGCTTAAGAGATAACTTATCAAGATCTTCACTCCCGCATGAAAGATTTGACAGTGATACTCTTTTGCTTTGGCCCCACCCTCTTCTTTCATCATCAATAAAATTGAGAAGGAAGGAATCAGTGTTCTGGACAGATTGGTCTTCAATACCTGATTTGAAATATATTCTTCTTCTGCTGAGGAGACCAAACTCTAAAGTCTTTCCAAGAAAATACCTTCCTAAAGTCTCACCACCAGAGACATAAGAAACAACCAGGGTTACATCAGATACCATGCAGCGGAACACACAACAACTCCTCAACACCCTTCAGGCACTACTCAATAATCCTTGCACACCAGAAAGGTTTGAAAATAAATCAAACTCACAACAGCAGTTATAAATCAAACTCACAACAGCAGTTCTCCACCAAAGCTACACACCTGATAACAACAGACAATTCCAATACATACCCTGTCATGAATAGTCCATCCTTTTCTTCAAGGGATCAAACAAACAACTATATGAACTGACCAAGTCCATAACTCAGCAAAACTATCTTCCTTGCTTATAAACCAGAAAGTATCTTCCCTAGATCTCATCCAGAAATAGACAGGATGCCTGCTCTAAGACCAATTGAAATTCTGGTATAACAGATCCCAGATGTCCTACATGATGTCGAGACATCTGGTCTGACATAAACAGCAAGGCAATTATACACAGTTAAATAAGTTGCTGAAAAGAAAAGTGCACACAGAATTTGTTCACCCAGTTCGGTCTAACAACCTACATCTGGGGGCATACCAAGCCAGGAAGGAAGTCCACTATTAGTAGTATTAAATAACAAACTCAACAATACCAGTTGACAATCTACTCACTTAATCCCTACCCAATGACCCTTCTACCTAAGTTCTCCCTAGGTAAGAGACTCCATCTCACTTCCAATCATCGCAATGATGTCTAGCAGTCAACATCTCAGTCACTGCATCAACAACTTGATTTCCAACAACTCTCCAAACACATAAAAATAGAAGACACACTCCTATAACAATACCTAGACATGACCCTCATGACTAAGAACAATGCTTAGAGTTGCTTAACAGCTTCCTCTAAGAACAATACATCTCTTACCTACAGGCTTAAAGATAAACATGATGACCATCCCACAAACCAGGTGGTTCATCGACCAACACAGCCCTTATAATCTACATGATGGCTGCCCATAAAACTAGGTTACAATGCTTCTATTTATAACCTATTTCCCAACTGGATTTGGGCCTTCAAATCACAACAAATCAGCTGCTACAAATCTGCAAAAGATTCTGCTACTAAATAGATCTTCAATCAAATCTTCAATTAAATCTTCAATTAAATCTAATTATTCTCCATATCTTTTTGCATGAAAATAGTAACAATATCTGCTCAATATAAGATTGCAACAGAATATATTTGTCCCATGATATTCGCCTGCAATCTCTCCACCAGATCTTCTCAAAACACACTTAAACAAATGCAGCCCTAACAAAACACATCAGACTGATGTTCTGATGTTCTATCAACTGATGTCAAGACATCAAGTTTAACATTAGCATATAAAACTTCAACCCTGCAACAACTAATGTTAGGAACCAATGTTAAGACATCAGACATATGACATCAACATTGTTCAACTTTGTTTTACCAAAATTCCAGCCAATACAAGAACTAACACTAGGGTTTTATCTTTTGTACAATGCCCAAGAGGAGGCACGGGCATTAAGGGATGAGTATCAACCCTAAAGTGGCCGAAGTTTTGACGCAGGAAAGACTGCTCTAGCAAAGGATGACTAAGTTCTGTCTTATACCTTTAAGAGGTCGTCAAGGGCCTTGTATGAAGCCCAAGGGGAGGCATGAGAACTTCTAAGAAGCCGAAGGGTCCTTGTACAACGCCCAAGAGAAGGCGGAGATGCTTTTAGGAAGTGTGTGGGTCCCTAAACCAAGAGAAGTTCAAGAAATGCAATTCATCGAGAAGAGATCATTCCAGGAAAGTTCGAGAATTTGGAAAAAACTCAAGAGATGCCATTCACGTAGAAAAGATCATCTCTGGGGAGTTAGAGTTTCTTTGACAATTTCTAAGGGTGACAGTATGAGAAAAGTTCACCGAGAATACTGCCTTTCTCTTTCTTCCATATTGTTTAGCCCCAAGAGGAGGGAAGATTGTATCTAGAATCCTACGGGGGATCTAGTTTTGTGTGTATTTACGAGTGACCAACATGGCTTTACCTAGTTCTAGACGTAGTTGCCGGTGAAAACTCTAAATAACTATACTAGTATTACACAGTGGATATGTGACAAGTATATAAAAGGATGTGAAAGAAGACTTACAGTGAAGCAGCCCCATAATACAGTTATATATATGAAAGCGGTAAAGGAAAGCGGATAAACACTTACCCGTTGTAGAGCTTCCATGTTGTTTGGTTAGTTGTTCAACAAAGAAAGTTTTGATAACAACATATATTTGAATTCAAAATCAAAGGAGAAAGTGCTTGGAAAAGATTGTTGGGGCTTACAGCTCAAGGAGAGACCCAAGTTTTAACGATGATCGCACCGTTGTTTTGAAAACTGTACAGAGGGACTTATACAATATATGAGGCCCAAAAAGTTTTTAAGTACAAGGGGATGGGTTTTACACTCTATTAGAGGCCCAAAGATTTTGAAAAGAAACCAAATGGGGCTTACAACACGAGGGTAGGCCCAGATGATTTGTTTGGCAACGACGATCGCGCCGAGGTTTTTCTTTTAACGCAGAGGGACTTATACAATGTCTGAGGCCCAAAAAAGTTTTGGTTAAAAGGGGATTGGGTCTTACACTCTATTAGATGCCCAAAGATTTATTTTTTAACAAGTGGTGGGCTTACAGCTCAAGGAGAGGCCCAAATGATTTTTGTTAAAAAGGCGACGATCGTGCCGAACTTTTTTTACGGTATCGGGACTTATACAATACACTGAGGCCCAAATTATTTTGTTTTAAAAAAAGGGTTGGGTCTTACACTCTATTAGAGGCCCAAAGTGTTTATTAGAAAAAGAAATGGGTCTTATAGCTCAAGGAGAGACCTAGTTGTTTTTGTTGAGAAGGCGACGATCGCGCCGTTCACTTGAAATTGTTCAGAGGGACTTGTACAATAAGTGAGGTCCACAATTGGTTTATTTACAAAAGGATTGGGACTTACACTCAATTAAAAGCCCAAAGTGTTTGAAAATGATTTATTTAGGGTGATTAAGATCAAAACCCTAAATTAATTTCAAAATGTATTTTAATTAAATAAAAACTTAATTAAAATGATCAAAATTATCAAACATGTATGAAAAACAAGTTTTGATCTTGGATTAATGTTTGAAAAAATCATGTTTATATCCACAAAATGATTGGAAATCAATTAAGTTTGGAAAATCAAGGGAGAAAAAACATTTTAAATGTTGAAAAACAAATAAAATATTAATTCTTTGTAAAAATATCAAGTATATGAAATAATTAATATTTTTGGGATTTTTTGGTAAAATAAAATATTTTAGCAGTTTTGTGAGTTATTAAAAAAAGAATCAACTCAAAATCATTAAAAACCAGAGAGAAATTAATTTTTGAATCAATTAAATAAAATCACAAAATTCAAATATTTGAATTTTCAAAAAAGGCGCCAAGATCATGGCAAGAACACGCGCCACCCTCTGTTTCTGCAGATTTGCATTTTCTATCCAATCTCACTAAATACTTGATGATATCATGCAATCTACATATCAATCTGCTCGTTTTCACCTCACGATCATGTCTATGGTCTTTAATTTCATTTATTTTAAGCATGGAATAAGAAATCAAAGAGAAACCTCAAGAACCCTAAAATTTGCATGAAGGCTCAGAAATTCCATACACGATTCAAACAAAGCAATTGATTAAGGGTAAACACTCTATGCATGATTATGAACATATGGCCAAATTATTGTGCAACAAAATATGCATGGATCATAGAGTTAGAAGAGCTCAGGCTTACCTCTTGCAGCTGGTGATCGTGTTTTGTGTTAGAGGTGTTGTAAGCTAGTTCCAATGATTTGCACAACTTTCTTAGGTGCCAAGTGATGTGTCTGAATGCTTGGAGTGGTTTGAAACAAGCTGAAACTTGAGATGGTACCTCAACTGCACCTCTGTCAAGAACTTGAGCAGTTGGCAAGTGATTTTGTGATTTTGGTGTTACAGATGTTATGTGAGTGTTTGGATCACTTCTATATGATGTTTATGAGGTGTGTGTGTGTGATTGGTTTGGTTGGAATAGCTCTCAAACTCAAAATTCGATAGTGACTTGCCTTAGAAGGCAAAAATGGAAGTGAGAAGGTGATTTTGAGGAAAGCATCTGTTTGATGGCTTTGGTGTACTCAAACTGAGCACAAATGAGCTCTATTTATAGTAGAGCAAGTTTGTTTTGCAAGCAATAGTGAATGGCAACTACAGCAGAGGTTTGGAAAATATTGATCAATAGGAATCCAAGTCTCCTCTAGCCATTGACTAGAGGTTAGAGCACAGGCTGCTGGTTCCCTAGTTCTTGGATAAGTCTTGATTGAATTCAGTTAGAAAGGGCTCAGTCCATGCCACCTTGGTTCATCCATTAAATGCTTCAAACCAAAATTGGAGTCTTGTCCCTCTTTTAGGCATTTCTAGGTTTGGCATGCTACTTTTGGTTCCAAGGACTTGGAAGGCTGATGGATCAATGTTTGTCCCTCCTAGGTCTCCCCCTGAGATGTTCAGATGGATAAACTTGTTTGTCATTTGCAAAATTTGCTCAAATCGAGCAAAATGCACAAATCTGCCTTGCCATGACAGTTTGCAGCAAGGCACATTGTCATTGTCATATCTCATGGCTTAAGTGGAGTTTCATGGAGATCTTGGCCATTTTGGAAAGCTCTTATATGATACAACACATGTGTGATCATAGTTTGTCTTGATACTTTTTGGATCTAAGTGAAAAATCCCCCTACTTTTGGAAAAAAAACAAGACAGATTCTGACTTAGTGAAAATTTCACTAAGTGTTGGAAAAAGTGGCATTTCATGTTTTCAGCCATTTTGATCAAACCATAACTCAAAATCCATGATGAATTGGAATGAGGTGTAGTTGAAACTTTTAAATTATGCCATTAGAGCTACAAATCCATCTTTGGATCAGCCCAAATGGTTGCTTGGATCTCAAGTTATGATCCTTGGAAGTTGGTACCCTAGCCACTTTGTTCCATAACTTAGAAAATTTCCAAGTTTTTTATGGTTACCTCTTTTACAAGTTATCCCACTTTTCTTGATTTTTATTGATGAATGATGATTCCAATCACACATTAACATCATTTTAGGGTTAAAGAACCATGATTGTGAAAAATCTAAAAAAATCAAAGTTGACTTTTGTGCACAGTTGACTTTTTGTCAGATGAACTTCAAACTGTGCGATCCTCTATGAAATCAAGTCCTTGACCAATATAAAACTTGATGGATTGATTTCATAGGTGTTATAGGGTGTATTGAATCATGTCCCAAGGTTTGGGAGCATGTCCTGGTCAAAAGTCAAAGGCACAGTTGACTTTTTTCGCGAAACCCTAACTGTGGTTCTGATGAACTTGAAACTTGTGAATCAAGCTTCTTGGATCAATCCATTTTTGCAAGTGGATCAATTTAGTTTATTAGGGTCCCTCAAATCATGACTTGAGATCTTGGCTCATGTTTTGTCCCAAAAGTCAACTTAGGGGTGAATTAGGTCAAGAAACCCTAATTCCTGATTTTTTATGAATGCATCCCCTGAGGCTAAATTGACTTGATGATTGGGTTTATGGGGTCCCTTGGAGCATATTAGGTTGTGCTTTGAAGCCTTTGGCTTATGCCTAGAGGAAAATTTCCATCTGGAGACCCCAGTCGACCAAAACCTAATTTGGTGACACTGGCGATCTTGAGGCTTGATCCACTTGGAATGTTGCTGCCTTGTGCTTAATTCTTGATGTGGGAGTCCTCTTGATCCATTGTGGATGTTTGAGAGGTTTAGACAATTTAAAGATCATGCCATTCCTTGATTGATCCTTTGTCTAAGAGCTCTGAGAGGGCTTGAAACCCTAAATTTGATTGTAGTGGATGCTCACCCATCTTTGGGGAGACTAATGAGGTATAATGGTCCATCCATATTGTGATGATGATTTGCACAATGATGGGGATATTACTGGTCAAAATTTGGGGTATGATAGATGCCCCTTTTTAATCTTCTTGGACCCGAAGGTGTGAATGGCGAAGGTATTCGGGCATTAGGGGTGCAAGAGGATTAAATATCGGAATACCCGAAATTTTGATGGTGGTTATGAATGGTAGCTTACGCATTCATCTTCTTTTGCTAAACGATGATGCTTAGAAAAGGTAAAACTTCCCCTCGATCCTGGTTTCCTACTGAGGAACTGGTCTTAGTTTCTGAAATGAACTTCCCCTCGATCCTGGTTTCCTACCTAGGAACTGGTCTTAGTTACTGAAATAAACTTCCCCTCGATCCTGGTTTCCTACCAAGGAACTGGTCTCAATTTCTGAAATAAACTTCCCCCGGATCCTGGTTTCCTACCAAGGAACTGGTCTCAGTTTCTTTTGTCAATAAACTTCTTGACAAGGGATGCTGTTTGTAGTGGTTTTCCTCAAACTTCTCGCCAAATTTTCCTGGGGAGATGCCATTTAATGGAAAAAGATCTGATGTCAGAGTTGCTGGGGAACCCATTCGTCTGAGTTGTAGAGGTGTACAAACTTCTCTGTTGGAGACACCATTCGTTGACTCTATTGGGGGAAAATGAGTCTCTTGAGAGACTGCTTTTGCTTGGGGTTACTACATCATACTTTTCTCGGGATCTTCTTGGAGAAATGCCATATGATGTGATCCAATTTTGAGGTACTGACGACCTTTTCGTCAGCAAAATTGTTTGGAGAAAAACGGTTGTATTTCCGAATCTCTAATCAAGAGGCTTTCTCTGGGGATTTTCCTTAATCCAGGAAAGTGAAGACATCATCTTTAATGGCGAAGAGTGACGTTGGCTGAAGGTTCTCTGGCCTTTCAGAGGTTCAAGTTATCAAATTGGTCAAGGGACCCACTTCAGTTCAGCGGCAACATTTCCTGAGGAGGAAAGAACTGACAACTCGATCGAGAGGACTTTTATCACCCAAGAACAAGACCGACTAGAGTGATAGTGATGCAATATGACTATGAATGAATCAATAATGCATGATGTATGTATGTATATGCTGACAAAACTGACGTGACATACAGACTAGTGGATGAACACGACTGGATACTCGGCCACAGCGGGAGATGAAAAGTATCGCTGGTTCAGAAAATGACAATTCTGCCTTGCTTAGGAGGGATAGTCCCTGTTAGGAGCTACGTTGGTCGGGCTTAGGAGATGAGAACTCTGCCGAGGGTGTCAGAGGAAACACGGCCTCTAACACAGTTGATCCTTCAGTCAGGTGCACTGGTTTAGAAGGAGTACATTGATTATGCACTTAGAGGTTCGATTACTTCTGGAGAAGCGATCGATATTCTTTCGATGTTCAACAGTCAAAAGAATTGCCATCTTTATTTTAAAAGCAGAAATTTTTTTACAAGTAAATTCATTTTTGTTTTATTTCAAGAATCTTTAATCATGTTAAAACGTCGTTCTGTAAAGCTAAAACAAATAAGATTTACAGACAAAAGCACTAGGGCTCAAATTTTATTGATAGGATGGAAATCAGCCAAGCGCGTGATTCCATGGAGTATTTACAAAGTTAAAAAATGGTAATTTAAGGGAAAAGGGCTACATTGAAACATAATGTCCGCTATCCTTCTACCAACTTTGAATTCTAGACATCCTGAGCTTCGGTCGAAGATGACCTTGACTGGAGTTTTTCTGGCTGATGGTGTAACTACTGCTGAGGGACTTGCCCCTTTGTTGAACATAGTTACTTGCCATTATCCCTAATTTTTGTCTGGATTGTACTTTGAGATTTCCAATCCACCGGGATGATTTTTGATTATGTCTCTAATTTTTGCCTGGACCGCCCTTTCGGGTTTTCAATCCACCGAGACTTTTTTTTAGGCAAATATTTCTTGACTACATCAACATTCGTGGGGTAGGAAAATCCCTCTCCGTTCATGGTTGCGAGTCTCAAGGCGCCGCCTGAGAAGGATTTCTTGACCACATAGGGGCCATCATAGTTCGGGGTCCATTTGCCCTGGGAATCAGTGAGGAATGATTGTATCTTTTTTAGCACAAGGTCTCCTTTCCTGAAGACGCGAGGTCGGACCTTTTTGTCGAACGCCTTCTTCATTCTTTGTTGATACAACTAACCGTGGCACGGAGCCGTTATTCGCTTTTCTTCGATCAGATTCAGTTCGTTGTGTCGTCTTTGACACCATTCAGCCTCTGTTAGCTTAGCTTTCATCAATACTCAGATTGATGGGATCTCTACTTCTATGGGGAGCACTGTTTCCATGCCATATACTAGAGAGAAAGGGGTTGCCCCTGTTGAAGTGCGAACAAATGTGCGATAACCGTGAAGAGCAAAGCGTAGCATTTCATGCCAGTCTTTGTAGGTTACAACCATCTTCTGAACATTCTTCTTGATGTTCTTGTTAGCCGCTTCTACCGTTCCATTCATCTTAGGTCGGTAGGGAGATGAGTTATGGTGTTCGATCTTAAACTCAACACACAACTCTTTCATCATCTTATTGTTCAAGTTAGATCCATTATCAGTAATGATCTAGTTTGGAACACCATAACGACAGATGAGATTGTTTTTGATAAATCGGACCACCACTTTTTGGGTTACATTGGCGTATGACGCTGCTTCGACCCACTTGGTGAAGTAATCAATGGCTACTAGAATGAACCGATGTCCGTTCGAAGCCTTAGGTTCAATCATGCCAATCATGTCAATTCCCCATATGGAAAAAGGCCACGGGGAAGAGAGAACTTTGAGATGTGTTGGCGGTACATGGATTTTGTCAAAGTATATCTGACACTTGTGACATCTCCTCGTGTATTTGTAGCAGTCGGATTCCATGGTCAACCAGTAGTACCCGACTCTTAGAATTTTTCTCGCCATTGTGTGTCCGTTGGCATGAGTGCCAAAGGATCCTTCGTGAATTTCTTTCATCAACATGTTTGCTTCTGTTCTGTCTACGCATCAGAGCAAGACCATGTCAAAGTTTCTCTTATAGAGTGTATCACCACTCAGGAAGAAGCTGCCAGCCAGCCTTCTGAGGGTCTTTCTGTCCTTTCTGGATGCCCCAGGTGGGCACTCTTGTTTCTGAAGGAAGCATTTGATATCGTGATACCAAGGTTTGTCGTCTATGACTGCTTCAATCGTGAATATATAAGTGGGCCGTTCAAGGCGCATTATGTTAATCTTAGGTAAGTCGTTCCATTGACCTACACTAATCATGGAAGAGAGGGTGGCTAATGCATCAGCCATGTGATACTCTTCACGAGGGATATGGTGAAACTCGATTCCGTTGAAGAATGGTAACAACCTTCTCGCATAGTCTTTGTAAGGAATCAGTCCTGATTGGTATGTGTTCCAATCTCCTTTGATTTGATTGATAACCAGGGCTGAGTCACCACATACATCCAAGTTCTTAATCCTTAAGTCGATCGCTTCTTCGAGACCCATGATACAAGCTTCGTATTCGGCCTCGTTATTTGTACACTTGAATGTCAGTCTGGCGGTGAAAGGAATGTGGGTACCCTGAGGGGTAACAATGATTGCCCCATTTCCGTTGCCGTAAAGGTTGACAGCTCCGTCAAAAATTAATCCCCATTGGGATCCTGGTTCTGGCCCTTCACTGGGTAGTGGTTCATCGCAATCTTTCATTTTTAGATACATGACATCTTCGTCTGGGAAGTCAAATCCGACTGATTCCTGATCGTCAATTGGTTGATGAGCCAAATGATTGGCTAATATACTTCCCTTGACAGCTTTCTGAGCATGGTACTCGATGTCGTATTCGGAGAACAACATCTGCCAATGGGCAATCCTTCCCGTGAGAGCAAGCTTTTCAAAGACGTACTTGATTGGATCCAGTTCGGAGATTGACCAAGTAGTGTGACGAATTATATACTGGCGAAGATGTTTGGCTGATCAAGCCAGAGCATAGCAAGTTTTCTCAAGCATGGTGTACCGAGTCTCGCAGTCGGTGAATTTCTTGCTCAAATAGTAAATGGCATACTCTTTCATTTTTGTTTCGTCTTGTTGGCCAAGTACACAACCCATTGAGTCTTCCAAGACTGTTAAGTAAATGATCAGTGGTCTTCCTTCCACTGGAGGTGATAGAATCGGTGGGTTAAACAAGTATTCCTTGATACTGTTGAAGGCGGTTTGGCAGTCTTCTGTCCAAACGCAGTCCTGATTCTTTTTGAGTAATTTGAAAATCGGCGTACATGTCACGGTCATGAAGAATATGAATCTGGAGATGTAGTTCAAATGTCCCAGGAATCCCCTGACTTGTTTTTCAGTCCTTGGAGAAGGCATTTCTTGAATGGCCTTGACCTTGTCAGGATCGACCTCAATTCCTTTCTGGCTGATGATGAACCCTAAAAGTTTCCCTGAACGGACACCGAATGTGCATTTGTTGGGATTCAAGCGGAGTTTATACTTTCTCAACCGCTCAAATAGTTTTGACAGGTGGGTCACATGCTCCTCCTCTGTTCTAGATATGGCAATCATGTCATCGACATATACCTCGATTTCCTTGTGTATCATGTCATGAAACAGAGTAGTCATGGCCCTTTGATAGGTTGCCCTGGCGTTCTTCAAACCGAATGGAATTACCTTGTAACAAAAAGTACCCCATGGGGTGATGAAGGAATTTTTCTCCAAGTCTTTCGGCGCCATTTTTATCTGATTATAGCCCAAGAATCCATCCATGAAGGAGAAGACTTTGAACTTTGCTGTACTGTCAACCAGCATGTCAATGTGTGGTAAAGGAAAGTCGTCCTTTGGACTAGCCTTGTTTAGATCTCTGTAATCCACATACATTCTGACCTTTCTGTCCTTTTTCGGAACTGGTACTATGTTGGCTAACCATTAAGGATATTCTGATGTGGCGAGGAAACCTGCGTCAATCTGTTTCCGTACTTCCTCTTTGATTTTGATGGCCATGTCTGGATGAGTTCGTCTCAACCTCTGTTTTACTGGCAGACACTCTGATCTCAACGGTAGATGATATTCCACGATGCTGGTATCCAACCCTGGCATATCTTGATAGGACCAACCGAATATATCGGGAAACTCTTTGAGAAGCTTTATCAAACTTTCTTTGACAGCTGGACTGAGCAGTGCCCCAATCTTGATCTATTTTCTCTCTTCCTCTGAGCCCAAGTTGGCCGTTTCCAACGGCTCTTTGTGAGGTTTAATGGACCTTTCCTCTTGCCTGAGGAGTCGGGAGATCTCTTATGGAATTTCGTCTTCATCTTCTTCTTCAGCCCCAAATACCGGGAATTCAAAGTTGGGAGAAGGCATTGGATCTTATGTTTCAACGGGGTTTAAAACAAGCAATTTGCATGACGTGATGATTTGTGTTTAGATGAGATAGAGAAAATGCAAGAGTGTGTGCTGTGTATTTTTTTACTGCTTGTTTTTATTATTTGAATTGTTTTTAAGGATTACCATTTTCTGAAAAACGAAAAGAGAAAGCAGCAATTAATGCAGAAATTATAGAATGACGTTTATTTATTTATGATCTTGTCGATTCTTGAAACTACAGCCCTATAAAACAAAACTCTGTCGCTTTGGGCGAAGCGAAGAGATACATTTACAAAAAGTGAGCCCTATCAAAACATTCGTTTCACCTGGGCAGGTTGAAAGGTTAAAACAAAGACGGCAATTACTTAGACTTATGAAAGATTTTCGGGACATCGACAGCAACCCATTGGCGGCAAACTCCTCGGTGAATCACAAAGTTTGGTACCTTCCTTGATTTGTCTTCATAAATAACATTGATTTCTGGTGGAGCAGGATCGTTGGAATCTGTCTCCCAGGCAGAGTTGTCGTAGGAGGATTCCTCAGTTGTATTTTGCATAGTATTTGTGCTCTCAGGAAAATCTCCCCAACCAGCTGGCTGGATGTCTTCGAGCCTGATACGAGAGCTTTCAGGAGCGGTGTATTTGACCATGAATTCGTATTTGCCACTCGGTTGTCCCAAGGTGTCCCACACTTCTTTGGAACCGGAGGAGTCATCCCTTTCGATGACGTTGATCTCGGGAAAAGCATAGTTAATGAATTATAGTCCTGCAAATTTTTTAAATTCATCGTCGTGCTGGATATTTTCTGAATGACCTGAGTGTTGATCCCATGACATGGTGGGGACGCATGTATTTTTTCCAATGATGCTCAGCTGATTTTCATTGTTCGACTGATTTTCTTGCCCCAAGTCTCCTGGGTACGGCTGCCACATAGGCAGGCCATCCATTGGGCCATAATAGTCGTGGTCAAAGTTGTATTTCATCGGAGTGTCTTCCTCTAATGAATTTGGCAGAGCACGACATCCTTCCCGATCACAATCTCTGTATATCATTTCGACGTCTGACCTCGGTATAAATCTCGGACTCTGTGCGGGATAGCAAAATGGTGTAGGCACCTCTTCCTGAGAAATATAACCGTCCTCGTTAAGATAGGATTTCCACTCCTCATCTGTGTCGGAGGGATCTCCCTCGTTGATGGTATGTACTTATTGAGACATTGGGTGAAGGAAACCTCCACTATGGAAGAAGTCCTGAATGGGATGAAAACTTTCACCGTTAGCGGCAGTCTGGGTACAGGTTGCAGAAAAACCAAGGCCTTTCTTTGTTTTGTTATCAGCAGGAATGACAAGCTGTCCCCATCCCTTTGCATTGTTACCTTTGATTACTTTGAGAGCATCTTTGTATGAGGAAATTGATGTTTCTTTCTCTGATTGATTCTCACTACTTACTGAAAGTGCTTGGAACTGAGTTCCAACAACCTCCTCTGGTTCTACACAAATGGATAATGAAAGGTTACTCACGATCAAGGCTTGTTCTCCACAGACCGTGATGAGTTGATCGTTGTTGACGAACTTCAGTTTCTGGTGCAGTGTCGAAGTGACTGCCCCAGCCTGGTGTATCCAAGGTCTTCCTAATAAGCAACAGTATATTGCTCGGATGTCCATGACCTGGAAAGTGACTAGGAAAGTGTGAGGACCGATAATTACGGGAAGGTCGACTTCACCGATAACTGTTTTTCTAGACCCATCAAATGCTTTGATGACAACATCACTGCCTCTCATCGGAGATCCTTTGAATGATAGTCGCATTAGAGTGGACTTCGGCATGACGTTGAGAGCCGATCTGGTGTCTACCAGTACGCTGGATAAAGCATCGTCTTGGCAGTTGACTATGATATTGAGCGCCATGTTGTGACTTTTGCCTTCTTCCGACAATTCTTCATCACTAAAACCCAAGTTGTTGCAGAAAGTGATGTTAGAGACGATACTGTCAAATTGTTGTATTGACACATCCTGTTCCACAAAGGCTTGTTCTAAGACTTTCTGTAGAGCCTCTCTGTGGGCTTCAGAACTGAGTAAAAGGGATAACACAAAGATCTTTGAAGGAGTTCATAACAGTCGATCAACAATGTTGTATTCACTCCTTTGGATGAGCTTCAGTATCTCATCATCGTTTTTTGAAAGGTCGGGATCACTGGATTGAATGACTGGCGGATTAGGAACTTCCGTTTGAGGTTCCTTTTCTCTGTTAGGTTCTCCAACTCCTTGGTTGAAGATTCGACCGCTCCGTGTTACTCGACTGATGTCTGCAATATTCACGACGGAGGGTAATGGAATTTCCTTTCCATTCTCAAGTGTTGTTGTACCGTATTTGTAAGGGATCGCCTTAGCTGATTCATACGGTAGCGGTCCCGGCAGATAAATAACTACAGGAGCCTTCTGATTTTTCTGACTGTCGTAAGTAACTTCAATCAGTCCCTGGTTAGGAACTTTTGATTCGTCAAGTAGAGGGATGATGGTACAAACATCTTTGGTCCTTTCATGATCAGAGATTACGACAACATCCTTAATTTGATCAGCGAAATAGTCTGGCGTCCAGTTGATAGACCCCGAAATCGAATATTGTTGAATCTCTTTGCGGTCCAACCGACTCTGGAGGGCTGCTCGCACGAGGTAACATCCTTGATTATTTTTTGAGCATACTCTACAGTGCTCGTAGTTATGCGGTGGCACCTGGCCACGTCTGATTTGAATGCACTATAACCTCACTAGATCTGTTTCCAGAGATCGGACATCCTGACTTTGATGCCGAGTAGGGTTCCCGTTAACCACACTGATTTGTTGCGTGTCTTCGGCTAGATAGATCGGAAGCCACCAATTGTTTAACAAGTGTTGTAAAGTTCTTTGAACGAGAGCGCACCCTTGGTTACTCTCACAACATACTTTACAACTCAGATAATCATGTGAAGTGAGAAAATCGAGTTGGACTTGCTTGGCGTGTAACTCCACCAAGCTGGTATTCATCAAAAGAATATCGAAGATTTGAATCATGTTAACTTGATAAGGATTTCTATCATGGTAGTCCTGGATCCACCCAAGATCCATCTGACGCTTGAGGGCCTCTTGTACGAAAGAGCATCCCTGTTTGTTTACCGAGCAAGTCAGACAGGAATTGTAATCATGCCGTAGCAGATTATGATATTGGCTTTGCCTTGAGTGAATTGCCACCAAGTTGACATTCATCGCTAGAATGACATGATTCTGGATGATGTTGGAATTTGAGTAAGTCATGTTAACTCCACGAACTTGACGCTCTTGGATCCATTCGAGATCCAACTGTTCCTGTAGAGCTGATTGCACCATAAAACATCCCTGATTTTTTTAGAGCAGATATCACACTGGTGATAATTATGAGGTGGCACATGGCTATATCCACTCTGTCTACAATGCATCTTGACCAAGTTTGCCCTTAATAAGAGTACATCATGAATTTGACAGCTGTTGTTAGACTCTCCTTCTATCAAATTTACTGCGGCTTTCTCGTGTTGAGGCAGCGGGTTTGTGAGAACATTCGGATTCGTATCTTTGAAAGATAAAACCCCGCTCCTAACAAGCTTTTGCACATCGGATTTGAAACTGAGACTGTTTTCTATGTTATGCCATGGTCCTCCTTAGTGGTAAGGGCAAGTCTGATCCGTTTTAAACCAAAAAGGTAGATTCTCCGGTACTGTAAGAGGAGACCTGGTTTGGACGTGTCCCTTGACCAGTAAGAGTGGAAACAATTCTACGTATAACATCGGTATAGGGTCGAACCCTGGTGGCCGCGTTGTACGGTTGTTGTTATACTGAGGACTAGCCTGCTGAAGAGGCTGTTGTGTCCTCTGCTGAAATTGATGTTGATTCGGTTGGCTCTGAGCAACCTGAGGTTGATACGTAGGAACAGGCGTGGGGTTGATAGCAGGAGTTAAGGCTGCTATTGGTTGGTATCGTCGCCTTTGCTTTCCAAGAGAGATATTCCCAATATCTTGCTCTTTTTCTTAGGGAGAGCACTACCATATCATTTTGTATTACTTGATGATCCAGCGTCTTTAACTAACCGTCCTTCTCGGACTGCTTCCTCAAGATGAACTCCCATGCCCACCATCTCGGTGAAGTCACTGGGCGCACTTGCAACCATTCTGTCGTAATAAAATGAGCTTAATGTTTTCAAGAAGATCTTTGTCATCTCTTTTTCCTCAAGAGGTGGACAAATCTGGGCGGCAATTTCACGCCATCTTTGAGCGTACTCCTTAAAGGTTTCCTTGTCCTTTTGTGACATCGATCTGAGTTGATCTCTGTCTGGTGCCATGTCCAGGTTATACTTATATTATTGAACAAAGGCAGTGCCAAGATCTCTGAAAGTACCGATCTTAGTGCGGTTTAAACCCATGTACCATTTGAGTGCGGCATCGGTTAGACTATCCTGAAAGTAGTGAATTAGTAGCTCCTGGTTCTTTGTCTGAGCTGACATTCGCCGAGCGTACATCACCAAGTGGCTTTGAGGGCAAGAGTTACCCTTGTACTTTTCAAATTCGGGTACCTGGAACTTGTGCGGAACTTTCACATTGGGGACCAAACAAAGGTCTGCGGCCTCCTTTCCAAGTAAATCCTGACCTTGAAGGGCTTGCAGTTCTTTCTGCATCTCCAGGAATTGTTCCTGGAACTCATTCATTCTGTCGAACATACTTTCGTTTCCACCAGACGGTATTTGTGGAATCTGTCCTTCCGGGACAGTGTGTACCACGGGTGGTGGTATAATCATTATGCCCGAGACTCTCGATGCCTCCCGAAGTTTGTAACCTTTAGGAGTTGCTGTCATGCCCCTGGCATCTTCGTTTTCCCAAAGTTTGTAACCTTCAGGATCTTCAGTGATATGCGGAATATATCCCTCCGGGATATAGTTGAGTGGCATGCCTCGGGGATGATCTTTCGGCATTTTGTACCTAGGATCATGCTTTTCCACTATGGGCGTTGATGTAATCTCTGAGATCACAGTCCTTTGTTGTTGCATCTGAGCTTCTGCTAGAGCTTGCATGTCGTCGTGAAGCTTTCTCAGATCCTATTTCAGAGTGTCGATCTCTTCCCTCAACTCTCTGTTCTCTTCCTAGAGATCATCCATCTTTTTCTGTCGATTGGCCCGAGTATTGTACGAATGAGACAGTTTGACTCTAGAATCGAGATGCAAACGTGAGATTCGTAGGTAAGAAGAATGCGTTACAAATGATATGCAATGATTATATTCAGTTTTTTTTTGTTATTCAAAGTAAACTTCGACAATTAGATTGCAAATATCAAACAGTGAGGAAACCCCGTTTTATTGAATTCAAAGATTGCGGAATGAAAATACAGTAATTTACAAAGTGCTGTAAAAGGAAATCTAAACTTATGGGTCCCGAGTCCTCTCTGAAGCGAGCTCAGGTGTGGCTCCGGTGCTTTCCTTTTCTTTGATCGGGGCTCTTAGGCCATTGTCGGGTCGTAATTCCTTTGCCACGTGAAAGGAGCGAGCAAACTCCTTTTGTCATCCAGATTTTCTATGGCATGTTGCTCCAAAATCTCAATCAGATCGTCTTTTTCTCTCAATAGCTGCTGTATTTTCTTACACTCCACATTAAGAATACGATACTTGTTCCTCCAAGACCTCTTCTCCTTCTGAACTTTGTTGAGAGTCACCTGAAGTTTTTCCGTCTCAGACATAAAATAAAGGACATAGTCCCTTAATGGAAGAACTTCCTGATGAGGGTAAGACATCCTCAGCTTGAGAGCTCTAGTTTGTACCCAGTGGAGATAAGGCTCCACCGAGACACAGTCTGGTTTTCCTAGAGACTCTCTTTCTTTCCTATGAACTTGTTCCCAGGCATGCACTATTTCCGTCTTTAGTGCCCTGTCGTATTCTCCTTCCTTGAAGAAAAGACCTTCCAGATGAGCATTACGCGGGACATGCCTCATCAGGTATCCGAATTGATGACAAACTAAAATTGGGTGATAGTTGATTCCTCCCTTAGTTCCTATAAGGGGTACATTTGGGAAATTTCCACAACGGTCAATGTTTCTGATCCCGTCATAGATTTGATTATACTAATCGATGTCAGATTTGGTAAGAGACATGATTCTCTGCGACCAACTTAAAGTATTCTTTTGATCCCAGAATGCAGCAGGCTTGGGTAAGTGGGAAGTGAACCATTTGTATAGCAGGGGTACACAACATGTGATCATTCCTCCATTGTACAAATTCCTTAAGTGTACCGAATGATAAGCATCTGCGAGCAAGGTCGGTACAGGGTTTCCAATCAGAAAAACCTTAATGGTGTTGATATCTACAAAGTTATCGATGTTGGGAAACAAAAATAACCCGTAGGTAAGCAAAACAAAGATGCCCTCGAAAGCGGCCAAGTTCCCTATACTAGAAAAGTATAGAGATTTCTTTGTCAAGAACTGGGCTGGAAAGATTCCACTCTTAGTGGTCATGTAAGTCCTGACTTCAGACTCGTCCAAATAGATTGCTCTTGCAATGGTTTGATCCTTTGGAATTTCTTCCAGTCCAGAAAAGGGAGCTTGGTCAGTGATGTGTAAATCAGTCAGGTGAGAGTACTCCTCCAGTGTTGGTGCTAGCTGATAATCCAGGAATGTGAAACAGTGAAAGACCGGATCGTAGAACTGGATTAGTGTGGACAGGATTTCTTCGATTACATGAACCCTTAATAGAGATAGCAATCCTCCATACTTGGCTCTGAAAGCCTCAGGGTTGGTTATCATCCTCGCAAACCCTCTTAAATCCTCTAGTTTTGGAACCTTGAAGGTGTACTTGCGAGTTTTCCTTATACCGAAATCCATTAGCGCAATCTCTTTATCTGACATTTGCAATCATTGTCTTAGCTTAGTTTGAAAAAAGAGAGACTAAAAGAGAAGATTTTTCTTTGTTTTTTAATTTTTTTTAAATGAATGTATGAATGCAGCACAGAAAAACATAGAAAAAAATGGGGTCAAAGGGTCGGTGTCATGAAGTCAAGGCTCTACCCATCCCCCAAAGGTTTATACTGGTGATTTTTTGTACCTATCCACAAAATCATTGACCCCTCTTGGGATAACAACAACAAGCGGATCGCCAGCAAGCTGATGTATCTTAGAGTGATCTCAAATGAGGGTAGTATCGCGTGACAACTATTCCCGATAGCTTCCGCACTACAAAATGGTTTTAGACTACTGAAAACCTCAGCTTCTCAGATAACCCAATCGACCACACTACTTTCAACAACCGAAGTCGTATAGGCAATGTATCTGCAAAGGGAGTCTCCACTGAGTTTGATGGTCGAACGGGGACTCTTAACTGGGATTCACTCCCCGCAAGATTACCCGTATAATGTCATCACTAATCTTAGGTGTATACTCAATCTTTCCACATGCGGCATCACACACATTCCCATTAGCAGAAAAATAAACACAAATATCAATTAGGAAAAGCAGTATATATATTTGTCTTAATCATCCTAGACCTCTAGTCTTATGATCCTATACAGACAATGACTCCCCAGCAGAGTCGCCATTTCTGTGATACTTTGAGAACTTAAGGTTTCATCCCTTGGGAATGCAAGAAAGAATGCCTCCCACTGTGGTCGCCATTTTTCTGTAGCGGGATTTTTGTGGTTTCGAATCACTATCACTTGGGTACTACAGTTCGATTCATTTTTTATCCTGTTGAGCTGATTAAGGAAGGGAAATAGATGTCTCCAATTAACCCTGCTTGCAAACTGAGATTAAATAGTCAAAACTGTTGGTTTACAGATGCTATCAAAATAGGGGGGGTCCTTCTTAGGGTTATTTTCTTAAGAATACAAGTGTCTGGGTTATCTGTGAGGCTTTTGGTTAGGATACTAGACCTGATTTTCATTGGTTGACGTGTGGAGGTACTGGATTTTGAGTTTTTGATTAGTATGCTTGCTAAGATTTTGCAATCTTATGCCTACGTATTCCCGTTTAACGAAACAGGGAAATTAGAGTGATCGTAGTTCCTCCTATTCTATGGGAGGAAAGAGATGTTTTGGTGTCTTGTTCAAAGCCTAAGACGTGAAGCTAAAGGTGGTTTGTATCTTGTTCAAAGCCCAAGATGTGAAGCTAAAGGGTTTTGGCTAAGAGAGAATTTGTCATCTCTAAAGAGGAGTTGTTGATGTTTGTATGCTGTGAGAAAGGCACAACTTTGATGCTAAAAGGTTGATTGACTCAACCGGGGTTTTCTTTATACAAAGCCTAAGAGGAGGCGGGAAGTTTGACTTTTCTGAGGAAAATGTTCTTTCTGTCTTGTACAAAGCCCAAGATTGAGGCTAAAAGGGATTTTGACTCTGTTGGGGAGAATGTATCTTGTATAAAGCCCAAGATGGAGGCTGAAATGGTTTGACTCAACAAGAGAGTGCTTTTATCTGTCATGTATAAAGCCCAAGACGGAGGCTAAAAAAGGTTGACTCAACAAGAGAGTCTGAAGGTTGATTGATTCAACAAGAGAGTCTTTTATACTCAACAAGAGAGTGATTTGTTGTCTCGTACGAAGCCCGAGATTGAGGCTAAAAGGAGATTGACTCAACAAGAGAGTCTTTTATACTCAACAAGAGAGTGTTTTATATGTCTTGTTCAAAGCCCAAGACGGAGGCTAAAAGTGGTTGACTCAACAAGAGAGTCTTTTATACTCAACTCAACAAGAGAGTGTTTTTCTATCTCGTACGAAGCCCGAGATGGAGGCTAAAAGGAGATTGACTCAACAAGAGAGTATTTTATACTCAACAAGAGAGTGTTTTATATGTCTTGTTCAAAGCCCAAGACGGAGGCTAAAGGTGGATTGACTCAACAAGAGAGTCTTTTATACTCAACAAGAGAGTGGTTTTTATATGTCTTGTACAAAGCCCAAGACGGAGGCTAAAAAGTGATTGACTCAACAAGAGAGTCTGAAAAGGTTAGCTCTGCTAGAGAGAATAATTTGTACAAAGCCCAAGAGGAGGATGCCTTACCGCTGTGGATTCTGGAGATCCTGAAGTGGGTCCAAGTGTGGGGAACTCTCATGGGAGAGACCAGGGTTTCTTCCTATGTTTGGAAGGAACTTGAGAATGTATTTGAGACTCAAGGGTCTTAGACTGTCCAAGTCTAGAGTTTTATCTTTTGTACAATTCCCAAGAGGAGGCACGGGCATTAAGGGATGAGTATTAACCCTAAAGTGGCCGGAGTTTTGACGCGGGAAAGACTGCTCTAGCAAAGGATGACTAAGTTCTATCTTATACCTTTAAGAGATAGCCAGGGTCCTTGTATGAAGCCCAAGAGAAGGCATGAGAACTTCTATGAAGCTGAAGGGTCCTTGTACAATGCCCAAGAGGAGGCGGGGATGCTTTTAGGAAGCCAGTGGGTCCCCAAACCAAGAGAAGTTCAAGAAATACAATTCACCGAGAAGAGATCATTCCAGGAAAGTTCGAGAATTTGGAAGAAACTCAAGAGATGCCATTCACGGAGAAAAGATCATCTCTGGGGAGTTAGAGTTTCTTTGACAATTTCTAAGGGTGACAGTCTGAGAAAAGGTTCACCGAGAATACTGCCTTTCTCTTTGTTCCATATTGTTTAGCCTCAAGAGGAGGGAAGACTGTATCTGGAATCCTACGGGGGATCTAGTTTTGTTTGTATTTAAGAGTGACCAACATCGCTTTACCTAGTTCTAGACGTAGTTGTCGGGGAAAACTCTAAATAACTATACTAGTATTACACAGTGGATATGTTACAAGTATATAAAAGGATGTGAAAGAAGACTTACAGTGAAGTAGCCCCACAATACAGTTGTATATATGAAAGAGGTAAAGGAAAGCGGATAAACACTTACCCGTTGTAGAGCTTCCATGTTGTTTGGTTAGTTGTTCAACAAAGAAAGTTTTGATAAAAACATATATTTGAATTCAAAATTAAAGGAGAAAGTGCTTGGAAAAGATTGTTGGGGCTTACAGCTCAAGGAGAGACCCAAGTTTTAGCGATGATCGCACAGTTGTTTTGAAAACTGTACAGAGGGACTTATACAATATGTGAGGCCCAAAAAGTTTTTATGTACAAGGGGATGGGTCTTACACTCTATTAGAGGCCCAAAGATTTTGAAAAGAAAAGAAATGGGGCTTACAACACGAGGGTAGGCCCAGATGATTTGTTTGGCAACGACGATCGCACCGAGGTTTTTCTTTTAACGCAGAGGGACTTATACAATGTCTGAGGTCCAAAAAAGTTTTGGTTAAAAGGGGATTGGGTCTTACGCTCTATTAGAGGCCCAAAGATTTATTTTTGTACAAGTGGTGGGGCTTACAGCTCAAGGAGAGGCCCAAATGATTTTTGTTAAAAAGGCGACGATCGTGCCGAACTTTTTTGACGGTATCTGGACTTATACAATACACTGAGGCCCAAATTATTTTGGTTTAAAAAAGGGTTAGGTCTTACACTTTATTAGAGGCCCAAAGTGTTTTTTAGAAAAAGAAATGGGTCTTATAGCTCAAGGAGAGGCCCAGTTGTTTTTGTTGAGAAGGCGACGATCGCGCCGTTCACTTGAAATTGTTCAGAGGGACTTATACAATAAGTGAGGCCCACAATTGGTTTATTTACAAAAAGATTGGGACTTAAACTATATTAGAGGCCCAAAGTGTTTGAAAATGATTTGTTTAGGGTGATTAAGATCAAAACCCTAAATTAATTTCAAAATGTATTTTAATTAAATAAAAACTTAATTAAAATGATCAAAATTATCAAACATGTATGAAAAACAAGTTGTGATCTTGGATTAATGTTTGAAAAATCATGTTTATATCCACAAAATGATTGGAAATCAATTAAGTTTGGAAAATACAGGGAGAAAAAACATTTTAAATGTTGAAAAACAAATAAAATATTAATTCTTTGTAAAAATATCAAGTATATGAAATAATTAATATTTTTGGGATGTTTGGTAAAATAAAATATTTTAGCATTTTTGTGAATTATTAAAAAAAGAATCAACTCAAAATCATTAAAAACCAGAGAGAAATTAATTTTTGAATCAATTAAATAAAATCACAAAATTCAAATATTTGAATTTTCAAAAAAGGCGCCAAGAACATGGCAAGAACACGCGCCACCCTCTGTTTCTGCAGATTTGCATTTTCTATCCAATCTCACTGAATACTTGATGATATCATGCAATCTACATATCAATCTGCTCGTTTTCACCTCACGATCATGTCTATGGTCTTTAATTTTATTTATTTTAAGCATGGAATAAGAAATCAAAGAGAAACCTCAAGAACCCTAAAATTTTCATGAAGGCTCAGAAATTCCATACATGATTCAAACAAAGCAATTGATTAAGAGTAAACAATCTATGCATGATTATGAACATATGGCCAAATTATTGTGCAGCAAAATATGCATGGATCATAGAGTTAGAAGAGCTCAGGCTTACCTTTTGCAGCTGGTGATCGTGTTTTGTGTTAGAGGTGTTGCAAGCTGGTTCCAATGATTTGCACAACTTCCTTAGGTGCCAAGTGACGTGTCTGAATGCTAGGAGTGGTTTGAAACAAGCTGAAACTTGAGATGATACCTCAACTGCACCTCTGTCAAGAACTTGAGCAGTTGGCAAGTGATTTTGTGATTTTGGTGTTACAGATGTTATGTGAGTGTTTGGATCACTTCTATATGATGTTTATGAAATGTGTGTGTGTGATTGGTTTGGTTGGAATAGCTCTCAAACTCAAAACCTGATAGTGACTTGCCTTAGAAGGAAAAATTGGAAGTGAGAAGGTGATTTTGAGGAAAGCATATGTTTGATGGCTTTGGTGTATTCAAACTGAGCACAAATTAGCTCTATTTATAGTAGAGCAAGTTTGTTTTGCAAGCAATAGTGAATGGCAACTGCAGCAGAGGTTTGGCAAATGTTGATCAATAGGAATCCAAGTCTTCTCTAGCCATTGACTAGAGGTTAGAGCACAGGCTGCTGGTTCCCTAGTTCTTGGATAAGTCTTGACTAAATTCAGTTGGAAAGGGCTCAATCCATGCCACCTTGGTGCATCCATTAAATGCTCCAAACTAAAATTGGAGTCTTGTCTCTCTTTTAGGCATTTCTAGGTTTGGCATACTACTTTTGGTTCCAAGGACTTGGGAGGCTGATGGATCAGTGTTTGTCCCTCCTTGGTCTCCCCCTGAGGTGTTCAGATGGATAAACTTGTTTGTCATTTGCAAAATTTTCTCAAATCGAGAAGAATGCACAAATCTTCCTTGCCATGACAGTTTGCAACAAGGCACATTGTCATTGTCATATCTCATGGCTTAAGTGGAGTTTCATGGAGTTCTTGGCCATTTTGGAAAGCTCTTATATGATACAACACATGTGTGATCATAGTTTGTCTTGATATTTTTTGGATCCAAGTGAAAAATCCCCTACTTTTGGAAAAAAAAAAGACAGATTCTGACTTAGTGAAAATTTCACTAAGTGTTGGAAAAAGTGGCATTTCATGTTTTCAGCCATTTTGATCCAACCATAACTCAAAATCCATGATGAATTGGAATGAGGTGTAGTTGAAACTTTTAAAGTATGCCATGAGAGCTACAAATGCATCTTTGGATCAGCCCAAACGGTTGCTTGGATCTCAAGTTATGATCCTTGGAAGTTGGTACCTTAGCCACTTTGTTCCATAACTTAGAAAAATTCTAAGTTTTTTATGGTTACCTCTTTTACAAGTTATCCCACTTTTCTTGATTTTTCTTGATGAATGATGATTCCAATCACACATTAACATCATTTTAGGGTCAAAGAACCATAATTGCGAAAAATCTCAAAAAGTCAAAGTTGACTTTTGTGCACAGTTGAAATTTTGTCAGATGAACTCCAAACTGTGTGATCCTCTATGAAATCAAGTCCTTGACCTATATCAAACTTGATGGATTGATTTCATAGGTGTTATAGTGTATATTGAATCATGTCCCAAGTTTTGGGAGCATGTCCTGGTTAAAAGTCAAAGGCACAGTTGACTTTTTCTGTGAAACCCTAACCGTGGTTCTGATGAACTTGAAACTTGTGAATCAAGCTTCTTGGATCAATCCATTGTTGCAAATGGATCAATGTAGTGTATTAGGGTCCCTCAAATCATGTCTTGAGGTCTTGGCTCATGTTTTGTCCCAAAAGTCAACTTAGGGGTGAATTAGGTCAAGAAACCCTAATTCCTGATTTTTTATGAATGCATCCCCTGAGGCTAAATTGACTTGATGATTGGGTTTATGGGGCCCCTTGGAGAATCTTAGGTTGTGCTTTGAATCCTTTGGCTCATTCCCAGAGGAAAATTTCCATCTGGAGGCCCCAGTCGACCAAAACCCTAATTTGGTAACACTAGCGATCTTGAGGCTTGATCCACTTGGAATGTTGCAGCCTTGTGCTTGATTCTTGATGTGGGAGTCCTCTTGATCCATTGTGAATGTTTGAGAGGTTTAGACAAGTTGAAGATCATGTCATTCCTTGATTGATCCTTTGTCTAAGAGCTCTGAGAGGGCTTGAAACCCTAAATTTGATTGTAGTGGATGCTCACCCATCTTTAGGGAGACTAATGAGGTATAATGGTCCATCCATATTGTGATGATGATTTGCACAGTGATGGAGATCTTAGTGGTCAAAATTTGGGTTATGACACTATACAAATATTTCGATCACAATGAAAAGCTCGAGTACCAAAGAGTAAAGCAAACAACATTACATGGATCAAAGTGCAGATATATTTTCACAATTTTGATTATAATAGTGATGCTACTGGATAAAACAAGTTAAACTATATATCTTGATATATATTCATTTTTTTATATGTGTAGTGTCCTCGTCAGCTTAATGGTATAGATTGCGGTTATTTTGTATTGAGGTTTATGAAAGAAACTATTCTTTGGGATCAAATAGAGATTCCAAACATGGTATCGATTTATAAGTTAGGATTTATTTTAATATTTAACAGATATTTCATCTAATTAATTAGTTTTAACTAAATCATATTATGTTATATTATGTAGTACTTTGATGAATTCAAGTGTGCTACTTACACGAAAGATCAACTGGAAAAAATTAAGGAAGAATGGTGTCAATACATTTTTGAGATGAGAATTATATAAGGTATTGTATTTCTTTCTTTTGTGTGAAGTTTATGGTCCTTAGAGATTTTTGTTGTTGTAATGTTCTATATTGGATTGGAATAGTTCTGGAAGTTGTTGTTAATTAAGGGTTAATGGAATTTGTAATTATGTTTGGTGAATCTTTAGAAGTTAAAGGTTTTGGAAGTGGATCTGTTGTTATTGGAATGATGGATGTTTTAATTTTGAAGAAAATTGATTATTAATGGTATATAGCATTTGCAAATTTTGATAAAAACATTATTTTCTTGGTGTATGAGGTTTGTGTTGAATTATAATGGTTATAAGGTTTATGTGTTGAATTATAACGGTTATAAGTTTTATGTGTTGAATTATAATGGTTATAAGGTTATAAGGTTTATGTGTTGAATTAAAAGTTTATGTTGAATTATAAAGGTTTATGATAAATTTTGATAAAAAAATATGATTTTCTTGATGTATAATGGTATATAGCAATATTTATAAGGTTTGTGTTGAATTATAATGGTTATAAGGTTTATGTGTTATATAGCTTGGTTCTTATGCCTTTTAATTTATTGGTTTTGTTTCAGATAGGTACAGAAGATAGAGATAACAAGTTACTAAAAGTTGTTGATATGTGCAGAAGACAAGTTCATAGTTTTTTAGCTAGAGTTGGTATATATATTGGTAATATGCAAATTTGGAATATATATATATATATATATATATATATATATATATATATATATATATATAACTAGCTGCTGTATATATATATTGGTAATATGCAAATTTGGAATATATATCAAAAACTATCTGCTATAACGGTTTCATGTTGTGCCAGTGCTTCTAAAAAATATACTGCCATTTTATTAAAAAATGAGACTTAAGCCAACACTTTATCAAAAAAACACTGTCATACGTGTATAATAGACAGCGTTTTTAACAAAAAGCACTTCCTAAATGAGACATTAGACAGCGTTTTTTAAAAAAAGCGCTGCAGAAGTGGAGCATAGAAAACACTTTGTAAAAAAAAAGCGCTGCATATAGTGGAGAATAGAAAGCGCTTTTAAAGAAAGCGCTGCCTAAAAGAGACCTAAAAGAGAACTAAAAGGTACATTAGGCAGCGCTTTTAAAAGCGCTGTCTAAAGGAGGACAATAGAAAGCGCTTTTCAAGAAAAAGCACTGCCTAAAGGTGACAATAGAAAGTGCTTTTGAAAAGAAGCCCTGCCTAAAGGGGACATAAGGCAGCGCTTTTGCATTTAAAAAAAGCGATTTCTTTACCTACAGCGGCGCCAATATAGGCAGCGATTTTAAGCGTTGTCTATGCCAAAAAAAAGCGCCATCTTTTCCCTTATATGGCGTAGTGTGTATATGATGTGAAGTTTTGTTCCTGAAAAAGTCAGTGAGTGATCCAGGAGTGAATTTCTACAATATCAAAAGCATGCACACTAGGGCAACGAAACAAATCTCTAAGTCACACTAAAGCATGCACCATAGAGGACATCTGTTTGTCTTCTGAAATTCCTTTATAGTTGTATTTTCTTATCTCTAATCAAACTAAATGAGTTAATATCTCTATCCTACTCGTGCAACGACTTTTATTATGAAATCCACTTGTTGTTGGGTCTTTCACAACAACAAGCTTTTATCTTCTTCTAGGTTGATCATTCCAAGAATTATATTTAAACACGTTTCCACATAATAAAATAAGGAATTATCTACACAACATTTTAACATAAAACAACTTAATATTAACTTCGCATTGCTCAACAAAAAAAGGTTTAGCTCATAATGAGTTGAGTACAACTTACAAAGGTGATTCTGAAAGGAAACATTATTAAACAAAACATAAAAAAGAAATAGCAACCTAAGAGTAACGTGAAGCCTCCTTGTGATGGATAATTAGCAAGTGATGACTCCAGTCGCGCCAAACTTCAACAGATAGCTCTAGAAATGGTGAGAAGAATAAGCTCTATTTTCTCTCTACTCTTCCTTATAATAATAGTTTTTGTGATTTTCTATAAGGTGTTGAACTATTCTAGCAAACTTCATGGGCCCTTTTTGGATCACATTAAGCCTAATATTAAAATTAGTATATTCTCTTCTTTCCTTCAACTTTGTTTGCAATAAATCAGGTACAGGGACAATAGTGAGGGACAAGGTGTAATATGGTAGTATGTAATGGTAGGGGCGCAGGCGGTGATATCCTTTTTGCATGGCGCGCTCCTTAACGGATGTAATATTGTACCTTATTTTTTCTTTTAGCTCCATGAATCTTATCCAGTTAGCTCAAGGGAGCTTCATCAACATGTAAATAAACATATATTCCAAATACAATTCCTTTACCACGTATGCCCTAAGGATTAAACTGATTGCTTCATTTCATTCCTTAGCTGTGTTCATATTTGTTTCAACTTGAACTCCCAGGTTTTGTCCCCAACTGTCTTGCCTCAACTCATCAAAACACTACTTAAACTAAGTAATAAACCTATCAAAACTACAAGAGAGAGAACCTATTGTGCTCTAAGATAAATACTGGATAAACATATACAATGCATTAAAATAAATGTAAAATGATAAATCTACTAGCTTTAAACAAGACATTAGGTTGTATAATAAATTACAAAATGTGGGTTATCATACCCCCAAACTTGAATCATTACCTGTTCTCAGGTGATGCGATAGATAACAACATAGAAACTATACCATATAGCAATCACCCTCACTATCGGTTCTAACTCATAATTGACTCAGAATTCAACTCTAAAGAATGCTTCCAAAAATTGGCACAACTCAGCCTTGTTGCCAATCTAGAGAGTGTGTGTGTACTGTGTTGCATTAATGCTACCACTCAGACCAATACTCTTAAGTTAAGATGGCTAGCCTAAATTCAACTTTGGTTTCCTCATCCTATGGCCCAAGAGTTTATCTTTCATTTTTAGAAGGGGGTTTAACTGCTCTGCTCTAGACTTTTTTGTTCATTGAATATTTAGGAATACACATGCATTTATTATTATTCAAAATTTTGTTTGATGCTTTACCTTTTCACTGAAAGGATCTCACTTGTAATTTGCCCAACCTATTACTAATGGTGAAGACATCTACTGTTCCTCCAATTTAGGGCACATGAACTTGTTCCTCTAGTTTCAGGCACATGGACTTATTTTGAAGTGCTCTTTGGGTTACTTCATTTACATACTTTTGTGTGGTTATTAGCATATGTAGTGTATCCTTTGTGCTAAGTCTTTAAACAACAGTGCTAACCTCCCCTAACTAAATCCTACAATGAGCTCCTATTCTGTGTTTTAAAACATTTCACATTTTTCAACAGGCTATCTACTTTTCTGACTACTAGAGGCACGACGGGGGTTATCAGAAACACAAGAAGGTGTGTTGATCGGCTATTAAGACCTTCTTTCCAACATCGTCATAATCCTAACAGTTTCATTCCAAGTCTTTAGAATTTATTATTATCTTTCAGGGGTTGTGGTTAGGTATGTTTTTTTTTTCAATTTTGCATAAAATCAAATAAATAAAAAAAAGCAAACTACTACATAGATGATTAGAGGATTAGATGATAGTGAAATGTTTGGTAAACAAGAGTCATGACGGTAGCTGCCATACTACCAAACATAGAGTAAGGACAGGGTCATCATTTTCATTTGGTGAGTAGTGGCACGCCATGACTTATTAACCTGTAGGGAGCAGAGAAAATACCTGCTAGGATTGAAGCCTGCTATTTTTTCTCACAACCTGATCTTCGTTCTTCTTCTTCCTTGTTTCTTTCTTTTTGTCAGGGTCCTGCAAAACTGGTTTTTCTACAACCTTGGGTGCCTTGAGGACATCTTCCATCCTGACAGATGTGGTCAACTCCTTTTATTTTGCAGGGCTTTCCTAGGTAGGTGACTTGAACTTTGCAGGAGTCATTTTCTGTTGGGATGACTTGCCTGACACAGGGGAGCCATTTTCTCCATGTCCACATTTTTCTCAAAATTTCCCTTCTAAGGCACTTCAGCATTCGTTACCGTTTAGGCTTCTTGTCCTCTCTAGCCTTCTTCTTGGGTTTTTCATGACTATCATCTTTGGGCACACCAGAAGATAATGATGCATGCTGCCCAAATTGAACAGTCTTCTTTTTCTTCTTAGCCTTCTTCTTTTCAATTTCCTTTCCCTCCCCAACCTTGTTCTCTTTCTCAATTTTTTCTTCTAGTAATTCTTATAATGTAACATCATGACTTCAGTAATTCTTATAATGTTACAAACCATGACACCATATACATCAGGTATATCGAACATTTCAGTGTCATTTCTAAAATCACCACAAACAAGAGTGTTGAGTGGTCTTCCTACAATGAAACACATATGCTTCACAACATTTAATCCCAATAACCAATCCAAAGACAGATACATATTGAAATTATATTTACCATTGTGTAACCAAGATCTGAAACTATCATTAGATTGGAGGAACCATTGATTCAATCGTAATTGAAACAAAGTTCAAAAAATCATAAATTACCCAATTGATTTCAACAAATATAATTACATGTCGAGGAGAATGAGATATTAATTCATAAGAAACAATGTAGGGTTGGAATGAGAGTGATATAATGAAGGTAACGTGTAAAACAACAAAGCATATATCTTCAGTTTGTAATGATTAAACAAAAAATGTGAAGTTGCTTAGTGGTATTGAATTTCACTCTGCAATCTAATTGACCTGGGTTCAAATCCAACCTTAATGCAATATTTTGGATCTTTTCTCGAATTTTTTTATGACTTTTATGATACACATAACCTAAATGCAATATTTTGGATCTTTTCTCGAATTTTTTTTATGACTTTTATGATACACATGTACCACGTCATATGCCACGCGTGCAAACATATGTCATGTCGGATGGCACGCGTGCTAACACTGACTCCGTTTGTGACAATTAGACAAAAATGACTTAAATGATAGTGTTTTAAGGCATAATGTATTTAATTGGTCCTTTTAAAAATTAAAGGACTAAAATAGACCCCGAGGTAAAGATAAGGGGCTAAAGGGGGTATTTTGCCTATATATTAATACCTTTTTCATCTCTTATCTATATCTCAGCATCCATTTTGCTCACTTAACTTTTAAAATGATCAAGTTAATTCCTTATTTCTTCAAACTGTGTCATATACGTCTTTTTATTCTATTTCTCACCAACAATGTCTAGTTTTGCATGTGTGACATCCCAGTTGGCATCTATTCATCACCACCTTCGTTCTTTTTCTTCTGAAACCATGAAAATCCCAAAACACACATTCATCACATTCATCATACCCATAACAACATGGACATTTCATCATCTTCTACATAAATCTATCACTTCTTAATTGAAATCTAAACTGAAATCTTAATCGAAATTGAAACTGAAAATTGGTTGAGTTTTTTTGTTTTGTTGAGATTTTAGATCTGAAAGTTAGAAAGCTTATGGGTAACACACCAATAAGCTACGTAAACAAAATCCAATGATTCAAATAGTGTTAATAAAAAATAGCATAAATATGTACATAGAAAAAATTAGAAATCCAAATCCAAATTGTTTCTAATAGTAATAGCCAATTAAATATGTCTAGGAACAGTTATGGTCTTCTTGTTGTCCCTTGCAACATTTCCAGCCATATCCAAAACCTAAACACAAAAAATATATCCATTCAAATCTAAAAAAATCAAAACATAAAAGTGATGAATCTTTAACTTAAATTGGAGAAAAAAATTGCAAAACCCCATTATCAAAATGATTTCATGGAACCCATTTTCCCACCATATTTTCCTAGCTCATAAACGAAACAAAATCCCATAATTAAAGAATTTCAAGGTATGGTTCCTATCAAAGTAAATATGGATAATGTTGTTTGAAGTAAAATGGAAGGGGGTTTAGTAGTATATTACAAATTGCTCTTGATTTGAACTTTAGCAAAATGGAAATAACAGGAACAGAGCGCAAATATTGTTTTAATGTAAAGGGGGTTTAGTATGAATTAGCAAAATTATTTTAGTTGAATTTACCAGTGGTGCAAAGAGAACAAAAGTTATCGGTGGTTCTAGGGTGGCATTAGTGATAAGATCCAAGACGACACATCCATTGGGGATACAGAAGGGATAAAATCACATAATAGGGGTTAGGGTTTCTGAAATTTTCCAAATAAAGCCTCAAACAAAGATTCCTCTAGTTTTGCACAGTCTGCAGACAAAAGATACATGTATTTGTTCTGAAAGTCTCAGCTAAATCAAATCCAAAAGCGAAGAATCTAAATTGAAATTAAATCTAGATCGTTTATTTGGAGATCTTATATTTTCTAGATTCTTTTTCTGGATTAGTAAAGAAAGTGTATACTAGTTGCTAGTATTTTTTAGATTTTTAATTTTGATGGGTTTGGGAAAAAGATAAAATAATAATTAAAATTCAGTAAATGTTTTAGTGACAGATGTTCCAGCGCTAAATTAGTCAAAATTGGTCTAGGCCATATGGCATTCTACGTCAGTGTTACATAGTCTTACTCATTAATTTTGACTAATAGAATAGACAGAAAGGATTACTGTGGTCCAATTTTTAGAGTTGATGGATCAAAATGATTTTTCTAAAATTTAAGAGACTAAATTGAACCCTAAGTACAAGATATGGGACGAAAAAGGATATTTAACATCTTTTAGGGGAGGGAAGTGTAATATATTTTGCATAAGAGAGAAGGTGAGTGTATAGTTTAATACAAGTGAGAAGAGTCACTACAAGAAAACATGTAATTAGCTAGGGGGTTATCCCCTCACTAAGCCAAAAAACTCATCACAAAACATCATTTTGCGAGGGGGGGGGGGGGACCCCTAGCAAATCAGGCCATCGCAAATTATTGGCTAGGGGATAAGCCCCTCGCAAAAGTGACTAGGGGATTAGCCCCTCACAAAAAACCATCAAAAAAATTTAGCCTGTTTTCCTGCAGGTATAGACACAGCTAGTGGCACAGTGGGAACAGACGTGTCAGAAAATTTGCGAGGGGATAAACCCCTAGCCAAAAAAGCTACGTATTTCCATTAGTGAGGGGTAAACCCCTAGCTATGCATGTCAGACTATTTGCGAGGGGTTCCCCCTAGCTAAAAAAGCTGCGTATTAAATTTAGTGAGGGGTTATCCCCTAGCTATTTGTATCAGAATTTAGTGAGGGGCTCCCCCTAGCTAAAAGAGCTGCATATTAAATTTAGTGAGGGGTTATCCCCTAGCTATTTGTGTCAGAATTTAGTGAGGGGAGGAACCCTAGCTAATTGCCATATGTATTAAATTTGCGAGGGGTTAGCCCCTAGCTAATATATAATTATATTATTTTAATTATATTATTATTAACTAGAATAATATAATAAATTTTTATATAATATATAATAAAATATTAAAATTTATAATTATATTAATAATTAGAAAAATATAATTATATAACAAATAAATATACATATTTTAATATAATTTTATAATAAATAATTATATATTTTTAAAATATAATAATTTATAAAAAATGCATTAAAATTAAATATTCACATACATCACCAAATATTCACATACATCACCAAATTAAATATTCACATACATCACCAAATAAAAAGTGCATTAGAATTAAATATTCAGATACATATTAAAAGTTTCATATTTCAACAATTTAAAGTTAATCATCTTCATCATCCTCCTCATCTTCCTCATCTCCCCTAGCACCTTGGTTCATATGCGCGGCCATAAATTGTTCAAATTTTAATGCGCGCTCATTTGCAATCCGCATTGCATCCTCATACTCTGCTGTTTTCCTCCTCAATTCTTCCTCCATCTCAGCTTGTCTTCTCCTCATTTCCTCCATCTCTGCTTGTCTAGCTGTTGCCTCACGTGCTGCCTCGGTCTGCGCCAAATTTCTCACAGTTTCAAGCATATCAGCGGTTAATATAGGTGGACGTGATGATCCTTCTCCATCATCAAGTCTCATTCTAAAACTCCTATCACGCCGCTTAATTATTTTGGCATACCCTCCAGCACCATACACCCTCCCATTTTTCCTCTTCCCGCGAGCAGTGTCATACCAAGTCCGAAAACCTAGACAAGGATCAACAGGATATCCCTGTGGCGGTGGAGGTAACTCAGGATGCTCAGATAAAGCAAGTGCAAGTTTTCTGTCATACTCCTCCTATAAAAAATAAATAAAGTTAGATTGTTATGATAATTTAAATAAGATATAGGTACATAAAAGAAAGAAATAAAATGACTATATGACATTACTGCAGTATTTGGAAAGCTGAAAGCATTTAATGAGTTTCTGTCAAAAATAAATATTGGATATATATGACATTACTGCAGTATTTGGAAAGCTGAAAGCATTTAATGAGTTGCATTTTGCGAGGGGCTTCCCCCTAGCCACTCCAACGGTCACAATTTGCGAGGGGGTACCCCTAGCAAAATTTAAACGTGTCAGATCACTTATTGCATGTGTGGCACGTGTCTTTATTTGCGAGGAGTGGCTCCACGCTATTGGAAGACTGATTTTTGCGAGGGGGTGGCCCCTAGCCAATGATGACGTGTTGCAGTCAGCTTGCAGCAGAATAATTGCCTTTTCTCAGAGTGATTTGACCAGGTATCTTTATGGTGAGGGGATACCCCTCGCAAATCCTTAATCAACATTTAGTGAGGGGTTGGCCCCTCGCAAATGGTCAGATGTTACACTTCTTTTACGCTGACCCCTACTTTAAATAGGTTTTAAAGTTCAAAATTTTTTTCCCTCCTCTTTTGCGAGGGGTAGCCCCTAGCAATAGTATTTTTCTTTTTTTTTTCCTATTGTGTGGTTTGCGAGGGGTTTACCCCAAGCAACCTTGTTTTATTAGTGAGGGGTTTTACCCCTAGCTAATTCCCCTAGCTAAAACCATGTTTTCTTGTAATGAGTTGTGTAATATGAGTATCTATAAAAAAAAAGGATGTGTAATATATTTTACATAAGAAGAAGAGTAGTGTAATATGAATATCTCTGGAGGGAGAAATGTAATTTACTTTAAAACAACTAATTGAGAGGAATAATTTTTAAGCAACTACAACTAGATAAAAAATACATCTTACTATTACAATATAATGTAACCTCATCCTTTGTCACATAATCCAAACTTGACAATTCATACATATGATATGTAATATCTTATGTTCATATGCTAGTTAAGAACCATTTATTTTGTCTTGATTGTGACATAATACACTTTTTCTACAATATAGGACATGAATAATGAATAAAACAATAGATATCTTCTACTTATATGAGTTGTTAGATAATATATATATATATATATATATATATATATATATATATATATATATATATATAAATAAAGTAGTTTGATATTTTTAACGATTAATATTTACATTCTATTACGAAACTGCCACCGGGTTATTCTTATTATTTAAGATGTGTTATTGTTTTATGGTTTTAGTGCAAATGTTTTCACATCGGTTGACATACGGACCGATGTAAAGGCCCAAATGAAACGTTTTCACATCGGTTTAAATCCTTATCCGATGTGAAATTTTTTATAATTATTTTTATTATTTACGCCACCGCGTTATGTTTTACATCAGTGGAAATAAATATTTGATGTAAAATCATTTAACCAAATGTCTTGTTTTTAATAGTGTTTTCTTTTTTCTTTTTTGTTAACACGATAGAGTTTGATTGATACAATGAGACATTTGTAACAATAAAAATCCTTCTTTGATTTTATTGTTACGGTTTGTTTTCTAACTCATTTAATTGATTTGTTTAATCAAATTGTGTGTTATGAATTGTTTTTCTCCCAAAAAAACTTTAATAGAAGTTCTCTTGGACCCCTATGCATTGTTTGCATTTGTTTGTGTTTTGAGTTTTTAGAATAGTAGTAATGTCCCATGAAAAAAGTTATGTTTCCATTCTATTTATTAATGTCCAAAGTTATGTTTCCATTCTATTTATTAATGTCCAACTCAATGGAAAAAATTATGACTATTGGATCTATTTATTGAATTTTTATAAAAGGAAAGAGGATTTGGAGTTATTTTAATGGAAATTTTGTTAAGTCCACAAAAAAAAAAAAAGATGAAATATCACATGCAAAAAATTATGACTATTGGAGCTATTTATTAAATTTTTATAAAAGGAAAGAGGATTTGGAGTTATTTTAATGAAAATTTTGTTAAGCTCGCAAAAAAAAAAAATCACATGCAAAAGAGTTGGAAATATGAGATATTAGTAATTTAAAGATCATTACTTGAATCAATAATTGTGTTTTTTAGCCAGTAGGTTTGCAGTTAGAAAAATATGAAATTTATTTAATTATCCATCCTATGCTTATGGGGTCAGTTCAATCTTATGGAATCTACTTAATTAAAGTTGTCAAAGCATACATCAACCAAAGAGAAGAATAACTTCTCAATAAATTTCTTATGGCCTTTCAGGATGCTTTTGAGATAGTGGGAGCATGCTACATTGTACTCCTCTTTATATTATTGATTAAGTTGTTAATGAGGTATTCACATAAGAAATCAAACTTAAGTCTCTTTTTGATTTGATTTAAAATAAAATAACTATCTATGCCCTTCATCTATTTTAGTTTCTCCTATTCATAAAGAAAAATCTCAAAGGAGAATTTGTCTTGGTAACAACTAATGTGATTTTTGCAAGGAGAAAGGTATTGGAAATCACAGTGTTCCAAATTTCTTAGAGCAAATCGGAAGAATTTTAAGAGTTCGTCATCTAATGTTGTTGTTGGTATTGCTGCTTCTATTACCATTGGTTTTGGTTGTAATAATGTATATCCATGTGAGACCACATCTCAAATATTTGATACTGCAGAGAAGCTCCAAAAAACTATTGCCACTCAGACATATGTCATGTCTGCCTCCTCTATTAAATGTTTGAACTATTTTAATCTATTAGGTATGTTTTATTTCATATGGATCCTTGAATCTAAAGCATCACACATATATCTTATGATGTTGAATATTTTATGTCTTTAAATCTTTCTTCATCTATGTCACTTATGACTAATGATGGTAATTCTATACCATTAGCAAGCATTGGTTCTGCCTCCACAACTAGTAAGTCATTTTATGATTTTTATTATAGTCCTAATCTTACTTTGAGTATTGCTTAGTTTAGTCGATTGTATGATTTCATTTATTTTAATACATTTCTTCCACGTTTTGTTATGTGTAGGATCTACACTCGAGAGACTGTCTGGTACATGGCGTAGACAAATGAGACTTAATGCATTGGATGATATAAGAGCCTCAATAGTGTAGCCTTAACTTCTATTTCCACTATTGATTTATTAACTTTTTTTGTTTGAATTTTTCATCTTCTAGTTTTTATTTATGACATTTTTGTCTAAGACATGTATCTGATTTTAGATTAAACTACTTGGCTTCTACTGGCTCTTTAAAAAAAATTACAATTATTGATATTTCAAATTATTCTGGTTGTAAACTTGCAAAAGTGTTTCTATTTTATATTCACCCTTTACTTTGTTCACTCTAATTGTAACGCCCTGTATAATATTTATCTAGAATAATATCATCCAAGTGTTTTATTGGGCACTGCCACCATCATAAGTGCCTAATGGCGTAATTCACATACTTGCCCATTCCTAAAACATAAATACAACATATGGCATAAGTCATGGAAACTAGCCAAAATAATAAAGTCTAAGATCAATATACAATATTCCTCATTGTACAAGAAAATAATACACAGCGGAATAAGCTCAACTAAGCTTCTCTTGAAACATCCAAGCATAACTCCACTTGTAAATCAAACCTCCAAATACCTCCTGAAAATAATCAACAATAGTGGGGTGAGATACATCAAATCTCAGTGAGTTCCCTATCTTATAGATTCTCTCGGCTTTACAGGGTTCTAGCCAAATCCTAACTCAAGTCAAGGGGAAGGGAAATGACTTTGAGTACACAAATTTACACTATATGGAAACACGTTATTAAGCCCGTTACTCAAAACATTCACTTATCGATAACCTTGTCAAGGCATCCCCTTTCTCCCGCCCTATTCTACGTCTAGAAGTAGGAACGAGTCATAGACTCTCGTAGATTTCTTGGCATACGAAATGGATTCGGAAATAAGGGACATATTATCACCTTAAATCGTCACTTCACACGGCCCATACACCGTCACAAGTCTCTTTACCCGTAGGCTCCATTTGTACTATAACATTGGGAATCAAACCTACCAAGAAATCGGTCATTCATTACAGAGGAGCTCGTTACTCATGAAATGGCACATAATAGAATAATGGTTACGATTCCGTGATTTCACATACAACCATAATTGTATTCAACATTTCTAGGCCACATTAGCCTTTAGGCCTCTTTTTCCTTTCTCAAAAAACATAATAATTACACGTGTTCCATACTAGTGTTTCACTCATTTTCTATACCATTCGGTAATGGACACATGCCTCGGCCTCTTCTGCACGAGCATTGTCGTTTTGTCATACATCAATTTCCTACCCGTTACTAGGTTCGACTATTTTAAACTATGCCATTTGTTTCGGGGTAAAGTTTCCTCACTCTACCTAATTCATATTTTATCATGCATATTCTCTTATCATGTTAACATTAATATTAGGCAAAGCATATTAAAATTGCACGTTTCAAATTACATATAATAATCACATCATATGTTATACAAAAGCATATTACAATTGTATAATAGAATCACATAAACACACATGATAGCCTAACATGTCAAACATAATCCACATAGTAGTTCCCACACATTTTAAGGCATACAAGCTGTCGCGGTGAGAATCGGATACCAAGCTATTATGTTAACTTGAATCGCAAATTTTTGAATTCACCACCTGTCTTTGATTTATCCAAAGGAAAGGTTCAAGAACGAAAAAACCTAAGAGATCTAAGGTTCGGGGGTTGGTTACGCCTAGGGAAGGTATTAGCATCCTAAACGTCCGTAGCACTCTACGGGAACCTCTTGTTAATACTTATGTTATCTATTGCTTGCTTGCTAAAGGTATCTGTTAAGGGGAAGGACCTAAAGGTTGATGGCGATGCTTAAAAAAGCAATCGACTTACAAGGAGAAAAATTATGGCTCGATGTGAATCGAGAGTTTATTTTGAAAAATGGTATGAATATACGGGCGAAGAACAAAGATCGAAATAAGAGTAGAAATTTTCTTTTTAACTAATCAAAAAATATTTTTTGGATTTTTAAATATATAAAAATATAAATAAAATATCAAGAGAGAAAAGTAAATATTTTTTGATATTTTTCTTCAATTTTTTTAACAAATAAACTAAATGAGAAGTTAAGTCCTAAATTAAAATTAACTAACAAAAAAACAATATATTAACAAATTATTAAAAGTAAGGATTAAGATAAAACTAATTATTTAAAACTAAATTCACTAAATAGTTAGATTATAAATAAAACTTTAAATAAATCTAATTAACTAATTAATTTTATAATTAAAACTAACTTAAAAAACATAAATTGGGTCAAAAAAACCAATGCCATCAACCAACAATAGAAAAAGGTTAAAGATCCTAAACACTCATGCGCACAACATTTATGTAAAGAGGGAAGTACATTCAATCCTTCTCCCTCAATTCGTACGGCTTCCCATTCTCAGCTCCTCAATTCTTTCTCTCTCACAGCTAACACTCTGTTTCTCTCTTCCTCGCTACCTCTCTCTCTATCGCGACTTCGCCATCTTTCTCTCATCGTTCTCTCTCGCTCTCAATCCGTGTTCAATCTCTCCTCACTCTCTCAACGTTCTCGCAGCTCTCTCTTTCTCTTAATATCCAAACTTAGTAAACATACACATCAAGCATAGATCATAAAAATGAGAAAAAAACAAGAAATCGAACCTGAGATGATGGCGGAGGTGACGTCGGCGTTCTCGCTTCAGATCGTTTTGTCTCTCTAATTTTGCTCCGATTCACTTTCTCGGTTTCGGATTGTTTCTCCCGTGGATTTCTCCGCCTGCGAACTCGATTGGTTGGCGATGATAAGTGGAACGAAGGTGGTTGTGTGGCGGTCCTAAATCGTAAAGGCAAGGGTTCAGTGGTGGTCGAGAACGCCGACAACGAATGGTGGTTGTGTAGCGTCAGGATACGACTCTGCGGTGGTTCTGTATAACAAGGTTGACTCACCGGTGAATCTTTAAAAGAATACGGTGCGATGGCTTCGACGGATTCGTAGGTACGTTGTTCTTGATGTTGTCGTGGTTTCTGTAAACGCCCTGTGTGTTATATGAGTTTTGTGCGTGTGAATTTTGAACTGGTGTATTGATTTTTCTGGGTGTGAAAGTGTGGTTTTGGATGGGAATTTTTCTCGGGTGTATTTTCTGCTCTTTTTCTCTCTTTATGTGTGCTCGTAAATTCCCCCCTGTGCGTCCCTGAAGCAGCCTCTTTTATAGGCTTGATGTAATGAATACAAAATCACTCCGCTCGATTTCGATTTGAATGCGGTGAAAATTGCTTTGGAAAGAAAAATCTGGATGTTAATGGCTTTTGCTTCCTTTGATGAATGATTCTGATTTTATTTGTGTTTTTGCCAATTCCCTTTTGATGAACACCGGATTACGATACCGATTTCATGGCCTTTTCGTTTCAACTTATTAAATGGTTATTACTTGAACTTGCTATTCTTGTTTTGATTTTGTTCGACACATGTTTTTGAACTGTTCTCGATTCTTTCCTTTTTTTGTTCAGTATGTTTGGAAATAATTAAATTTGGATTGATTCTGATGATTTGTGCAGGATTGGTTTGTTACAACTCTACGTGGGCCAGGGGCGGCAACGTGCTTTGGACATGTTTTGCTGAGGAATTTAATACGACTTCTTTATAAGGTAGCAGTTTGGACTTTTAAAGTGCCATGTTGGAAGCTAATAGCAGGACTTGAGTGGAGTTCATTTCCTTTTGAACAATTGGAGAGTATTTGGCAAGCAAAGAACTCGTTCATATTCTTGCAGGAGGGCGTGCAACTTGCTTCATTTTTTAGACCAACATTCATTTCATGAGATTTTGAGTTTGTAATTAGCCTAACTTACTTGTCTTGTAAAGAGCATGTAGACTTTGAACCTTGTAAAAGCCATTGAATGTGGTGTCATAACATATACACTTTGCAATTTGAAACTCACGGTGATATGAATTTTTACACCTTTCGAATGAGCTTGAATTCTTGAATGGTGCTTTTTTGAACATTTGCAACTCAAACCAAACCACTCATAAATTGAACTTGGGGATGTATAATAAAACATGAATATTTGAAATCCTTTAACACACTTTTAATTTGAACTTGAAGCTTGTAAAAGACAATGAATCGGTTCGAACTTTTGTAAAGAACATGAACTTCACTTTGATAGCTTCTTGCCAACATTTGATTCAAGATTCTCAAATTTTATTACTTCAAAGCATATTGCTCGCGAATCACCAACTTTTTTTTCTTTTGAAATCCAAAGAGCAAATCACGGTTCCACTTTATGAATAAGACCAAAATCTTCCTCGCATTAGACTTGTTTTTCGTTACTCGCACAATCAAAGAAAGATTTGGATGATGATGAACCTTGATACACAAACTATGAAGATACAACCTGTAATATCTCCTGCCACGAAAACAATAACTAGTCCGCAAACGACCACGTTCCACACCAAGAAAACCCTAATTCTCTTCGGGAGTATACACTGAACTTCTGAGAAATTCTGAGGAAAATGAGCGGTAGAAAAACCTAGGACCATTCTGAATCAAAACCAACTGGTCACGTCTTGAAGTATAATTGAGAAAACATAAACCTTCTCCACTTGAAACCAGTATTCCTGCACAAATTCGTTAGTGATAAAGCATGCAAAATATGCAAAATGAAGCACAGAGAGGTGAAATCTTATGGTCAAAAATTAGGGTATGACAGATGCCCCTATTTAAGTTTCTTCTATTCGGAGATATGGAGATTGGAATCTTTATCTCGACGAGATAGGAGGGACTTAAATACAAACATGCATAATTTTTTGCCAAGATGCCATAAAATGCTTATGATATGATATGAAATGATATGAAAAGACAAGGATCCTATGGAGAATGGTGCCATAGGGGAAAAATGTTACAGTTAAGTCAGGAATGAATGGAAACAAAGAAAAGTATCTGGAAAACATCATCCAAGAATGGCATTGGATGAAGAAAAGCACCAAACATCCAATAATGGCTTTGGATGAAAGGTAAACTAAGAAGGCAACAAATGAGAATGAGACAAAATAATGTAATCCGAGAAGGCATCGGACACAAAGAAACCAGTCATCCAATAATGGCTTTGAACGAAAGGTGCACTCACAATATCTGATAATGGCTTCAGATGAAAGTGAACAAGGTAAAGAAACCAGACATCCAATAATGGCTTTGAACGAAAGGTACAATCACAATATCTAATAATGGCTTTAGATGATTGTGAACAAAGACTCGATTCGGAAGAACATCAGAAGGAGAGATCCGTCGGGAATAACATCAGATGGTAAAGAAACCAAACATCCAATAATGACTTTGAATGAAAGGTAAAACCACAGTATCTAATAATGGCTTTAGATGAATGTGAACAAAGACTCGATCTGGAAGAACATCAGAAAGAGGGACTCATCCGGAAGAACATCAGATGGTAAAGAAACCAAACATCCAATAATGGCTTTGAATGAAAGGTAAAACCACAGTATCTAATAATGGCTTTAGATGACTATGAGGTAAAAAGGTGAGATCCAAGAAGGCATTGGATGCAAAGAAAACCAGTCATCCAATAATAGCTTTGAATGAAAGGTGTGACTGAGAAGACATCAGACGCCAATGAGACAAAAGGTGAATCCAAGAAGGCATTGGATGTAAAGAAAACCACAACGTCCAGGAAAGCATTGAATAAAAATGAACAAGGAGATACCCAAGAAAGCATTGGATAAAAGGAATCACAACGTCCAAGAAAGAATTGGATGAAAGTGAACAATATCTGTTTGGTAGGTGCCAAGTGAGTTGGACTTTGACCACAAGGTAAGACGTGAATAACAACACGACCTATGGAGAATGCAAATGAGTGAAAATAAGGATGACACTCTTGCTATGCATATGTATATGAATTATGCAGATGATATATGATCAAATGCAAATGTAAATGCAATGTAGACGTCAGAGACACGACTCGACTCTTTTGTGGAAAAGACAAAACTGGAATACTGATTCCTCAACACGGAGATCACTGCCATTCTGCTTTGGGGACTAAAGATGCTACTGCGCACAAATCTGCCACACTGGTAAACTGTATTAAGTTGACGATCCTTGTAGGAAGAATTGAAAGCTGCATGGGGATTCTTCAAGTAAACTACCCCCAGATTAGCTGACTATTACAGATAAACTTATCATTGCTTCAACCAAATTAATGCTGGAAGTGACTGAATTACTGTGTGCTTGAAAAGCTTGCCCCAGCATGAGTCTTGAAAAATCTTCTGGATAAACCGATTCTGGGAAGGACTTGCCCCTGATTGGATCACAGACCAAGTTTCTCAAATGTTTGAAAATTCCTTAAGAGGAAAGCCAGTTTGCAAACAAAAGTGTTCATACAAACATAGTAAATGCAAAGTTCATGCAACTTTTGAAATCAAAATCATTTTTAGAAAGAGGTAAAACAATAGGGTCACTGGTCAGAACACGGTGGTTCAAGATGTTTAAGAGTGAAAGATAAAGCAAAAAGGCGTGATGCCAAAAAAATGATCTGCAAAGATCTTTAGGAGTCAGTTTACGCAACCTCGTTGTAGTATGCTTTCAAAATAACCTTACTTCAATTAGGTCTTTTGAGGGTTATAACGTGGTCTGGTTCACGGTTTAAGAAACAAAGGATAAAGGCTCAAAGTTTATTTGTACCCACCTAATCTTCGTGATGATCTCCAGTCCTACACTCAGTTAACTTAGACTTTGTACTCAGGTTCCCATAGGTTAGGGATTGCATTGATGATGATGGTTCAGAAGTTAAGGGACTTTTGAGGTGACAGTCACTACTTCCTTATAACTCTTGGTTATTTTTTCATTGAGGATTTCATGGTAAGGATTTAAAGATTTCTCCTTTTTATTATCCCTAACTTTTGCCTGAACTGTTTCTCGTGAATCTTACAGTCAGCGGGATGCCCCAATTTTGCCTAAGTCTCCTTCATAGGTTTCGACTTAGCGGGCTTTTTTTTTCTTTTTTGATTTTTATCTTTTTTTGAAAGGAAGTGACTGCTTGGCTTAATGATTACGGCGAACCATCATCGACTTTTGACTTGAAAGACATCTTTGACATTTGCTTGTTGCGTGCGAAGGAAAAATTGAGAATACAACCCTTTTGTTGAAAGATGTCTTGCATGAAACTCTTGTATTTGAATGCACAATCCAGTTAACTGAGAACTACCCTGCCCCAGGTTAAGATTGCGGGTTTTTATTTGTAAAGAAAAGAAACTCCTACTTCAAGGCTCAAAGGGGTTGATGAGGGTTTATCTTCCTTATTTCTCCAGTGTTTGGGAATTGAAACAATGCCTCACATCTTCAGCAAAATTTTGATTTGAAAGCATACCAACAACAATTATGAGTATAACGTTTTCATCATCCTCCCTCCAATCTTTGCATAATCAAGAGAAAGCGGAAAAGCGATAATATATTTTTTGTTTTTTTGTTTTTTTTTTTATTTTTTGTTTTTTATTTTTAAAGATAAAGAGTAAAGATGTAAATAGCAAACACAAATGAATTGAATCCAAAAGTCGCAATGCTCATTTTATTAATTATGAAAGTACAAACATAATTTGAATGCAAACAGCTAATACAATATAAAGAAAATGCAAACAACAAGAAACAAAAGTCTAGTGACTAGTCAGAAACAAGAGTGAGCTGTCCCGTCTGAAACACTGAAGTCTGCTGAAGTCAGCTGAAGCCTCACTTAGCATGCTCTGGCAAAGGATTGTTCTTGACATTTGGATTGGTGTCACAAAAAGAGAGAATACCAATTCTGATCAGCTCTTGTACTCTAGCCTTCAATGCAAAGCAATGTTCCAAGTCGTGGCCTGCGGCACCTTCGTGGAATGCACAATGGAGATCAGATCTGAATCCACGTGGAAGTGGATCTGGAGGAGGAGGCAAAGGCCTTGTAGTAATCAAACTTTTCTGAACCAGCCCAGGATAAAGTTCAGTGTATGTCATTGGAATAGGATCAAAATTATTCCTATTACGGTACTGGTTCTGTCCAACAGTCGGACGTTGAGGGGTTTGAGCTGGTCGTGGAGCAGCAACAACAGGAGTAACATCAGCAATATCAGGGTGGTTAGCATACTGTGGTCGAGGACGAGGCCTTTGGTTTCAAACATAACAGCATTGGTCTGATCTTCTCTCTTCTTCTGGAAGTTCCCATAGGATTTCTTCGCTCCATTAGAAGATTCGGCAGCTTTGGATACTTTACCATTCTTAAGTCCTTCCTCGAGTCTCTGACCAATAGTAACCAAATCAGTGAAGCTGGATGAAACACTACCAATCATCTTCTCCCAGTAGAATGGAGACAAGGTGTCCATAAACAATCCAGTTAATTCTTTCTCTGCCAAAGGAGGTTCAACTTGAGAAGCCAACTCTCTCCAGCGCTGAGCATATTCCTTGAAAGACTCTTTATCCTTCTAAGACATGTTTTGCAGCTGACGGAGGTCAGGAGCCATGTCGAGGTTGTACTTGTATTGCTTCATGAAGGCATTAATAAGATCCTGGAAACAATGAATGATGTTCTGTTCAAGATTCATATACCATTTGAGAGAAGCTCCACTCAGACTGTCTTGAAAACAATGGATAAGCAACTTCTGATTCTTGGCATGAGCAACCATCTTTCGGGTATACATGACTAAATGAGCTCTTGGACAAGAATCTCCTTTGTACTTCACAAAATCGATAGTCTTGAATTTAGCAGGCATAACAATGTCAGAAACCAAACCCATGTTTTCTGCATCTAGGTTGAAGAAATCAGTACCCTCTACGGCTCGGAGTCTCTTGTCTATGGTTTGAAACTGTTCACGGACAACCTCAGGTTCAACAAAGTCTTCATGGTTTTCACCCTGAGCAATGTCAGCATTGTACTCATAAAGAGGGTTCTCAAATGGAGGTCGAGTAGTCTGGGCAACAACATGAATCACAGGTCTAGGCTCGGAGAAAATTGGAGCTTGAAACACTGGTCTTGAAGTCTGACCAATCATAGCAGTAGATGCAAGAGGTGGTGAGTAGTTGGGAGGTAAACCAAACTCTGGCCAAGTGGAAGGTGGCATTTGAACCGGTGGAGGATCAGCGCTTGAAACTTCCTGGATGACAGTCCTTTGGGGTTGCTCTCCTCTAGCAATCAAAACTTAGAGCATTTCAGTGAGCTTTGCCATGCTTGACTTAAGGTCGTCGATCTCCATTCGCATCTCAGCATTATGTGCTTCTTGCTCTGCCATTATGCGTCTGTAGTTAGCTCTAGTCTGGTATCGATGTCGAGGAATCAGCTTGACAACTCACAGGTGACACTGGAAGGTAGAGACAGCTGGAAATGAGTTGCTGGACAAACGGACGTATGCAATGATATGCAATACAATGCAATGGTTTCAAGGAACTCAAAAGTAGGTTGCAAACATTTCAGAAAAAAGTTTCATTTTATAATCCAGGATTTTTTTATTGATTTTGCAAATGAAAGAACAATTGAGTTTCTTGAAACTGAATGGTTATTCATGAATGCATGAATGAATGCATAAACACAGATATACACATATACAAGCAAACAAAGGCCTAGGTTTGAAGATCACGAACATGGAGCCATGGTCTACCCTTCCCAAGGTATGTACTAGAGGTTTATTTGTACCTGCCGAACGGGTTCTACAAAGTTCCCAGAGTCTACAATCCATCTTTCGGATATTATCGATTTTCCAAATCACTTGGTAGTCAATAATATTCTCAAGAGAATCTCGTCTGAGTGTAGTATCGCGTAGCGACTATTGCAGAAATAGACTCCCGCATAGTCCCCGCACTACATCCTAATAGGCCAAGTTGGGTTAAAGGTAACTACGGTCCCCAGTCCCGAGGGCCTTTAGATCGAAACCATATCGTCTTCACGAATGAACTCGTTGGACAAATATTTTATTCGAGAGGGCCTAGACTGAGTGGTGAAGTCTCAATTTACTTTTTCAGGAATCGACTCCCTCAAAGTATCATTGAAGTCTCACCGTTTTCCTATCTTAATTTCACTCTAGTCCGGGTGTAGGACTTTGTCTCACCACACAAATAGTACCCTGCACACAGAAAAACTAAGCAAAAAAGGTATATATACAGATATAAAGATATATAGGCAAATAAGCAAATAAATAACATAGATATAAACAAGTTAGGGGAAACCCTCGAAATTCCCCAGTGAAGTCGCCATTTCTGTCGCGGTGATAATCGGATACCAAGCTATTATGTTAACTTGAATCGCAAATTTTTGAATTCACCACCTGTCTTTGATTTATCCAAAGGAAAGGTTCAAGAACGAAAAAACCTAAGAGATCTAAGGTTCGGGGGTTGGTTACGCCTAGGGAAGGTATTAGCATCCTAAACGTCCGTAGCACTCTACGGGAACCTCTTGTTAATACTTATGTTATCTATTGCTTGCTTGCTAAAGGTATCTGTTAAGGGGAAGGACCTAAAGGTTGATGGCGATGCTTAAAAAAGCAATCGACTTACAAGGAGAAAAATTATGGCTCGATGTGAATCGAGAGTTTATTTTGAAAAATGGTATGAATATACGGGCGAAGAACAAAGATCGAAATAAGAGTAGAAATTTTCTTTTTAACTAATAAAAAAATATTTTTTGGATTTTTAAATATATAAAAATATAAATAAAATATCAAGAGAGAAAAGTAAATATTTTTTGATATTTTTCTTCAATTTTTTTAACAAATAAACTAAATGAGAAGTTAAGTCCTAAATTAAAATTAACTAACAAAAAAACAATATATTAACAAATTATTAAAAGTAAGGATTAAGATAAAACTAATTATTTAAAACTAAATTCACTAAATAGTTAGATTATAAATAAAACTTTAAATAAATCTAATTAACTAATTAATTTTATAATTAAAACTAACTTAAAAAACATAAATTGGGTCAAAAAACCAATGCCAAAGGGAGGCCCATCATGGGCGCTGGATTGAAGAGGCTGGATCAGACCAGTTGGTCTCGAACCCGGTTCAACCAACAATAGAAAAAGGTTAAAGATCCTAAACACTCATGCGCACAACATTTATGTAAAGAGGGAAGTACATTCAATCCTTCTCCCTCAATTCGTACGGCTTCCCATTCTCAGCTCCTCAATTCTTTCTCTCTCACAGCTAACACTCTGTTTCTCTCTTCCTCGCTACCTCTCTCTCTATCGCGACTTCGCCATCTTTCTCTCATCATTCTCTCTCGCTCTCAATCCGTGTTCAATCTCTCCTCACTCTCTCAACGTTCTCGCAGCTCTCTCTTTCTCTTAATATCCAAACTTAGTAAACATACACATCAAGCATAGATCATAAAAATGAGAAAAAAACAAGAAATCGAACCTGAGATGATGGCGGAGGTGACGTCGGCGTTCTCGCTTCAGATCGTTTTGTCTCTCTAATTTTTCTCCGATTCACTTTCTCGGTTTCGGATTGTTTCTCCCGTGGATTTGTCCGCCTGCGAACTCGATTGGTTGGCGATGATAAGTGGAACGAAGGTGGTTGTGTGGCGGTCCTAAATCATAAAGGCAAGGGTTCAGTGGTGGTCGAGAACGCCGGCAACGAATGGTGGCTGTGTAGCATCAGGATACGACTCTGCGGTGGTTCTGTCTAACAAGGTTGACTCACCGGCGGATCTTTGAAAGAATACGGCGCGATGGCTTCAACGGATTCGTAGGTACGTTGTTCTTGATGTTGTCGTGGTTTCTGTAAACGCCCTGTGTGTTATATGAGTTTTGTGCGTGTGAATTTTGAACTGGTGTATTGATTTTTCTGGGTGTGAAAGTGTGGTTTTGGATGGGAATTTTTCTCGGGTGTATTTTCTGCTCTTTTTCTCTCTTGATGTATGCTCGTAAATTCCCCCTGTGCGTCCCTGAAGCAGCCTCTTTTATAGGCTTGATGTAATGAATACAAAATCACTCCGCTCGATTTCGATTTGAATGCGGTGAAAATTGCTTTGGAAAGAAAAATCTGGATGTTAATGGCTTTTGCTTCCTTTGATGAATGATTCTGATTTTATTTGTGTTTTTGCCAATTCCCTTTTGATGAACACCGGATTACGATACCGATTTCATGGCCTTTTCGTTTCAACTTATTAAATGGTTATTACTTGAACTTGCTATTCTTGTTTTGATTTTGTTCGACACATGTTTTTGAACTGTTCTCGATTCTTTCCTTTTTTTGTTCAGTATGTTTGGAAATAATTAAATTTGGATTGATTCTGATGATTTGTGCAGGATTGGTTTGTTACAACTCTACGTGGGCCAGGGGCGGCAACGTGCTTTGGACATGTTTTGCTGAGGAATTTAATACGACTTCTTTATAAGGTAGCAGTTTGGACTTTTAAAGTGCCATGTTGGAAGCTAATAGCAGGACTTGAGTGGAGTTCATTTCCTTTTGAACAATTGGAGAGTATTTGGCAAGCAAAGAACTCGTTCATATTCTTGCAGGAGGGCGTGCAACTTGCTTCATTTTTTAGACCAACATTCATTTCATGAGATTTTGAGTTTGTAATTAGCCTAACTTACTTGTCTTGTAAAGAGCATGTAGACTTTGAACCTTGTAAAAGCCATTGAATGTGGTGTCATAACATATACACTTTGCAATTTGAAACTCACGGTGATATGAATTTTTACACCTTTCGAATGAGCTTGAATTCTTGAATGGTGCTTTTTTGAACATTTGCAACTCAAACCAAACCACTCATAAATTGAACTTGGGGATGTATAATAAAACATGAATATTTGAAATCCTTTAACACACTTTTAATTTGAACTTGAAGCTTGTAAAAGACAATGAATCGGTTCGAACTTTTGTAAAGAACATGAACTTCACTTTGATAGCTTCTTGCCAACATTTGATTCAAGATTCTCAAATTTTATTACTTCAAAGCATATTGCTCGCGAATCACCAACTTTTTTTTCTTTTGAAATCCAAAGAGCAAATCACGGTTCCACTTTATGAATAAGACCAAAATCTTCCTCGCATTAGACTTGTTTTTCGTTACTCGCACAATCAAAGAAAGATTTGGATGATGATGAACCTTGATACACAAACTATGAAGATACAACCTGTAATATCTCCTGCCACGAAAACAATAACTAGTCCGCAAACGACCACGTTCCACACCAAGAAAACCCTAATTCTCTTCGGGAGTATACACTGAACTTCTGAGAAATTCTGAGGAAAATGAGCGGTAGAAAAACCTAGGACCATTCTGAATCAAAACCAACTGGTCACGTCTTGAAGTATAATTGAGAAAACATAAACCTTCTCCACTTGAAACCAGTATTCCTGCACAAATTCGTTAGTGATAAAGCATGCAAAATATGCAAAATGAAGCACAGAGAGGTGAAATCTTATGGTCAAAAATTAGGGTATGACAGATGCCCCTATTTAAGTTTCTTCTATTCGGAGATATGGAGATTGGAATCTTTATCTCGACGAGATAGGAGGGACTTAAATACAAACATGCATAATTTTTTGCCAAGATGCCATAAAATGCTTATGATATGATATGAAATGATATGAAAAGACAAGGATCCTATGGAGAATGGTGCCATAGGGGAAAAATGTTACAGTTAAGTCAGGAATGAATGGAAACAAAGAAAAGTATCTGGAAAACATCATCCAAGAATGGCATTGGATGAAGAAAAGCACCAAACATCCAATAATGGCTTTGGATGAAAGGTAAACTAAGAAGGCAACAAATGAGAATGAGACAAAATAATGTAATCCGAGAAGGCATCGGACACAAAGAAACCAGTCATCCAATAATGGCTTTGAACGAAAGGTGCACTCACAATATCTGATAATGGCTTCAGATGAAAGTGAACAAGGTAAAGAAACCAGACATCCAATAATGGCTTTGAACGAAAGGTACAATCACAATATCTAATAATGGCTTTAGATGATTGTGAACAAAGACTCGATTCGGAAGAACATCAGAAGGAGAGATCCGTCGGGAATAACATCAGATGGTAAAGAAACCAAACATCCAATAATGACTTTGAATGAAAGGTAAAACCACAGTATCTAATAATGGCTTTAGATGAATGTGAACAAAGACTCGATCTGGAAGAACATCAGAAAGAGGGACTCATCCGGAAGAACATCAGATGGTAAAGAAACCAAACATCCAATAATGGCTTTGAATGAAAGGTAAAACCACAGTATCTAATAATGGCTTTAGATGACTATGAGGTAAAAAGGTGAGATCCAAGAAGGCATTGGATGCAAAGAAAACCAGTCATCCAATAATAGCTTTGAATGAAAGGTGTGACTGAGAAGACATCAGACGCCAATGAGACAAAAGGTGAATCCAAGAAGGCATTGGATGTAAAGAAAACCACAACGTCCAGGAAAGCATTGAATAAAAATGAACAAGGAGATACCCAAGAAAGCATTGGATAAAAGGAATCACAACGTCCAAGAAAGAATTGGATGAAAGTGAACAATATCTGTTTGGTAGGTGCCAAGTGAGTTGGACTTTGACCACAAGGTAAGACGTGAATAACAACACGACCTATGGAGAATGCAAATGAGTGAAAATAAGGATGACACTCTTGCTATGCATATGTATATGAATTATGCAGATGATATATGATCAAATGCAAATGTAAATGCAATGTAGACGTCAGAGACACGACTCGACTCTTTTGTGGAAAAGACAAAACTGGAATACTGATTCCTCAACACGGAGATCACTGCCATTCTGCTTTGGGGACTAAAGATGCTACTGCGCACAAATCTGCCACACTGGTAAACTGTATTAAGTTGACGATCCTTGTAGGAAGAATTGAAAGCTGCATGGGGATTCTTCAAGTAAACTACCCCCAGATTAGCTGACTATTACAGATAAACTTATCATTGCTTCAACCAAATTAATGCTGGAAGTGACTGAATTACTGTGTGCTTGAAAAGCTTGCCCCAGCATGAGTCTTGAAAAATCTTCTGGATAAACCGATTCTGGGAAGGACTTGCCCCTGATTGGATCACAGACCAAGTTTCTCAAATGTTTGAAAATTCCTTAAGAGGAAAGCCAGTTTGCAAACAAAAGTGTTCATACAAACATAGTAAATGCAAAGTTCATGCAACTTTTGAAATCAAAATCATTTTTAGAAAGAGGTAAAACAATAGGGTCACTGGTCAGAACACGGTGGTTCAAGATGTTTAAGAGTGAAAGATAAAGCAAAAAGGCGTGATGCCAAAAAAATGATCTGCAAAGATCTTTAGGAGTCAGTTTACGCAACCTCGTTGTAGTATGCTTTCAAAATAACCTTACTTCAATTAGGTCTTTTGAGGGTTATAACGTGGTCTGGTTCACGGTTTAAGAAACAAAGGATAAAGGCTCAAAGTTTATTTGTACCCACCTAATCTTCGTGATGATCTCCAGTCCTACACTCAGTTAACTTAGACTTTGTACTCAGGTTCCCATAGGTTAGGGATTGCATTGATGATGATGGTTCAGAAGTTAAGGGACTTTTGAGGTGACAGTCACTACTTCCTTATAACTCTTGGTTGTTTTTTCATTGAGGATTTCATGGTAAGGATTTAAAGATTTCTCCTTTTTATTATCCCTAACTTTTGCCTGAACTGTTTCTCGTGAATCTTACAGTCAGCGGGATGCCCCAATTTTGCCTAAGTCTCCTTCATAGGTTTCGACTTAGCGGGCTTTTTTTTTCTTTTTTGATTTTTATCTTTTTTTGAAAGGAAGTGACTGCTTGGCTTAATGATTACGGCGAACCATCATCGACTTTTGACTTGAAAGACATCTTTGACATTTGCTTGTTGCGTGCGAAGGAAAAATTGAGAATGCAACCCTTTTGTTGAAAGATGTCTTGCATGAAACTCTTGTATTTGAATGCACAATCCAGTTAACTGAGAACTACCCTGCCCCAGGTTAAGATTGCGGGTTTTTATTTGTAAAGAAAAGAAACTCCTACTTCAAGGCTCAAAGGGGTTGATGAGGGTTTATCTTCCTTATTTCTCCAGTGTTTGGGAATTGAAACAATGCCTCACATCTTCAGCAAAATTTTGATTTGAAAGCATACCAACAACAATTATGAGTATAACGTTTTCATCATCCTCCCTCCAATCTTTGCATAATCAAGAGAAAGCGGAAAAGCGATAATATATTTTTTGTTTTTTTGTTTTTTTTTTTATTTTTTGTTTTTTTTTTTAAAGATAAAGAGTAAAGATGTAAATAGCAAACACAAATGAATTGAATCCAAAAGTCGCAATGCTCATTTTATTAATTATGAAAGTACAAACATAATTTGAATGCAAACAGCTAATACAATATAAAGAAAATGCAAACAACAAGAAACAAAAGTCTAGTGACTAGTCAGAAACAAGAGTGAGCTGTCCCGTCTGAAACACTGAAGTCTGCTGAAGTCAGCTGAAGCCTCACTTAGCATGCTCTGGCAAAGGATTGTTCTTGACATTTGGATTGGTGTCACAAAAAGAGAGAATACCAATTCTGATCAGCTCTTGTACTCTAGCCTTCAATGCAAAGCAATGTTCCAAGTCGTGGCCTGCGGCACCTTCGTGGAATGCACAATGGAGATCAGATCTGAATCCACGTGGAAGTGGATCTGGAGGAGGAGGCAAAGGCCTTGTAGTAATCAAACTTTTCTGAACCAGCCCAGGATAAAGTTCAGTGTATGTCATTGGAATAGGATCAAAATTATTCCTATTACGGTACTGGTTCTGTCCAACAGTCGGACGTTGAGGGGTTTGAGCTGGTCGTGGAGCAGCAACAACAGGAGTAACATCAGCAATATCAGGGTGGTTAGCATACTGTGGTCGAGGACGAGGCCTTTGGTTTCAAACATAACAGCATTGGTCTGATCTTCTCTCTTCTTCTGGAAGTTCCCATAGGATTTCTTCGCTCCATTAGAAGATTCGGCAGCTTTGGATACTTTACCATTCTTAAGTCCTTCCTCGAGTCTCTGACCAATAGTAACCAAATCAGTGAAGCTGGATGAAACACTACCAATCATCTTCTCCCAGTAGAATGGAGACAAGGTGTCCATAAACAATCCAGTTAATTCTTTCTCTGCCAAAGGAGGTTCAACTTGAGAAGCCAACTCTCTCCAGCGCTGAGCATATTCCTTGAAAGACTCTTTATCCTTCTAAGACATGTTTTGCAGCTGACGGAGGTCAGGAGCCATGTCGAGGTTGTACTTGTATTGCTTCATGAAGGCATTAATAAGATCCTGGAAACAATGAATGATGTTCTGTTCAAGATTCATATACCATTTGAGAGAAGCTCCACTCAGACTGTCTTGAAAACAATGGATAAGCAACTTCTGATTCTTGGCATGAGCAACCATCTTTCGGGTATACATGACTAAATGAGCTCTTGGACAAGAATCTCCTTTGTACTTCACAAAATCGATAGTCTTGAATTTAGCAGGCATAACAATGTCAGAAACCAAACCCATGTTTTCTGCATCTAGGTTGAAGAAATCAGTACCCTCTACGGCTCGGAGTCTCTTGTCTATGGTTTGAAACTGTTCACGGACAACCTCAGGTTCAACAAAGTCTTCATGGTTTTCACCCTGAGCAATGTCAGCATTGTACTCATAAAGAGGGTTCTCAAATGGAGGTCGAGTAGTCTGGGCAACAACATGAATCACAGGTCTAGGCTCGGAGAAAATTGGAGCTTGAAACACTGGTCTTGAAGTCTGACCAATCATAGCAGTAGATGCAAGAGGTGGTGAGTAGTTGGGAGGTAAACCAAACTCTGGCCAAGTGGAAGGTGGCATTTGAACCGGTGGAGGATCAGCGCTTGAAACTTCCTGGATGACAGTCCTTTGGGGTTGCTCTCCTCTAGCAATCAAAACTTAGAGCATTTCAGTGAGCTTTGCCATGCTTGACTTAAGGTCGTCGATCTCCATTCGCATCTCAGCATTATGTGCTTCTTGCTCTGCCATTATGCGTCTGTAGTTAGCTCTAGTCTGGTATCGATGTCGAGGAATCAGCTTGACAACTCACAGGTGACACTGGAAGGTAGAGACAGCTGGAAATGAGTTGCTGGACAAACGGACGTATGCAATGATATGCAATACAATGCAATGGTTTCAAGGAACTCAAAAGTAGGTTGCAAACATTTCAGAAAAAAGTTTCATTTTATAATCCAGGATTTTTTTATTGATTTTGCAAATGAAAGAACAATTGAGTTTCTTGAAACTGAATGGTTATTCATGAATGCATGAATGAATGCATAAACACAGATATACACATATACAAGCAAACAAAGGCCTAGGTTTGAAGATCACGAACATGGAGCCATGGTCTACCCTTCCCAAGGTATGTACTAGAGGTTTATTTGTACCTGCCGAACGGGTTCTACAAAGTTCCCAGAGTCTACAATCCATCTTTCGGATATTATCGATTTTCCAAATCACTTGGTAGTCAATAATATTCTCAAGAGAATCTCGTCTGAGTGTAGTATCGCGTAGCGACTATTGCAGAAATAGACTCCCGCATAGTCCCCGCACTACATCCTAATAGGCCAAGTTGGGTTAAAGGTAACTACGGTCCCCAGTCCCGAGGGCCTTTAGATCGAAACCATATCGTCTTCACGAATGAACTCGTTGGACAAATATTTTATTCGAGAGGGCCTAGACTGAGTGGTGAAGTCTCAATTTACTTTTTCAGGAATCGACTCCCTCAAAGTATCATTGAAGTCTCACCGTTTTCCTATCTTAATTTCACTCTAGTCCGGGTGTAGGACTTTGTCTCACCACACAAATAGTACCCTGCACACAGAAAAACTAAGCAAAAAAGGTATATATACAGATATAAAGATATATAGGCAAATAAGCAAATAAATAACATAGATATAAACAAGTTAGGGGAAACCCTCGAAATTCCCCAGTGAAGTCGCCATTTCTGTCGCGGTGATAATCGGATACCAAGCTATTATGTTAACTTGAATCGCAAATTTTTGAATTCACCACCTGTCTTTGATTTATCCAAAGGAAAGGTTCAAGAACGAAAAAACCTAAGAGATCTAAGGTTCGGGGGTTGGTTACGCCTAGGGAAGGTATTAGCATCCTAAACGTCCGTAGCACTCTACGGGAACCTCTTGTTAATACTTATGTTATCTATTGCTTGCTTGCTAAAGGTATCTGTTAAGGGGAAGGACCTAAAGGTTGATGGCGATGCTTAAAAAAGCAATCGACTTACAAGGAGAAAAATTATGGCTCGATGTGAATCGAGAGTTTATTTTGAAAAATGGTATGAATATACGGGCGAAGAACAAAGATCGAAATAAGAGTAGAAATTTTCTTTTTAACTAATAAAAAAATATTTTTTGGATTTTTAAATATATAAAAATATAAATAAAATATCAAGAGAGAAAAGTAAATATTTTTTGATATTTTTCTTCAATTTTTTTAACAAATAAACTAAATGAGAAGTTAAGTCCTAAATTAAAATTAACTAACAAAAAAACAATATATTAACAAATTATTAAAAGTAAGGATTAAGATAAAACTAATTATTTAAAACTAAATTCACTAAATAGTTAGATTATAAATAAAACTTTAAATAAATCTAATTAACTAATTAATTTTATAATTAAAACTAACTTAAAAAACATAAATTGGGTCAAAAAACCAATGCCAAAGGGAGGCCCATCATGGGCGCTGGATTGAAGAGGCTGGATCAGACCAGTTGGTCTCGAACCCGGTTCAACCAACAATAGAAAAAGGTTAAAGATCCTAAACACTCATGCGCACAACATTTATGTAAAGAGGGAAGTACATTCAATCCTTCTCCCTCAATTCGTACGGCTTCCCATTCTCAGCTCCTCAATTCTTTCTCTCTCACAGCTAACACTCTGTTTCTCTCTTCCTCGCTACCTCTCTCTCTATCGCGACTTCGCCATCTTTCTCTCATCATTCTCTCTCGCTCTCAATCCGTGTTCAATCTCTCCTCACTCTCTCAACGTTCTCGCAGCTCTCTCTTTCTCTTAATATCCAAACTTAGTAAACATACACATCAAGCATAGATCATAAAAATGAGAAAAAAATAAGAAATCGAACCTGAGATGATGGCGGAGGTGACGTCGGCGTTCTCGCTTCAGATCGTTTTGTCTCTCTAATTTTTCTCCGATTCACTTTCTCGGTTTCGGATTGTTTCTCCCGTGGATTTGTCCGCCTGCGAACTCGATTGGTTGGCGATGATAAGTGGAACGAAGGTGGTTGTGTGGCGGTCCTAAATCATAAAGGCAAGGGTTCAGTGGTGGTCGAGAACGCCGGCAACGAATGGTGGCTGTGTAGCATCAGGATACGACTCTGCGGTGGTTCTGTCTAACAAGGTTGACTCACCGGCGGATCTTTGAAAGAATACGGCGCGATGGCTTCAACGGATTCGTAGGTACGTTGTTCTTGATGTTGTCGTGGTTTCTGTAAACGCCCTGTGTGTTATATGAGTTTTGTGCGTGTGAATTTTGAACTGGTGTATTGATTTTTCTGGGTGTGAAAGTATGGTTTTGGATGGGAATTTTTCTCGGGTGTATTTTCTGCTCTTTTTCTCTCTTGATGTATGCTCGTAAATTCCCCCTGTGCGTCCCTGAAGCAGCCTCTTTTATAGGCTTGATGTAATGAATACAAAATCACTCTGCTCGATTTCGATTTGAATGCGGTGAAAATTGCTTTAGAAAGAAAAATTTGGATGTTAATGGCTTTTGCTTCCTTTGATGAATGATTATGATTTTATTTGTGTTTTTGCCGATTCCCTTTTGATGAACACTGGATTACGATACCGATTTCATGGCCTTTTCGTTTCAACTTATTCAATGGTTATTACTTGAACTTGCTATTCTTGTTTTGATTTTGTTCGACACATGTTTTTGAACTGTTCTCGATTCTTTCCTTTTTTTGTTCAGTATGTTTGGAAATAATTAAATTTGGATTGATTCTGATGATTTGTGCAGGATTGGTTTGTTACAACTCTACGTGGGCCAGGGGCGGCAACGTGCTTTGGACATGTTTTACTGAGGAATTTAATACGACTTCTTTATAAGGTAGCAGTTTGGACTTTTAAAGTGCCATGTTGGAAGCTAATAGCAGGACTTGAGTGGAGTTCATTTCCTTTTGAACAATTGGAGAGTATTTGGCAAGCAAAGAACTCGTTCATATTCTTGCAGGAGGGCGTGCAACTTGCTTCATTTTTTAGACCAACATTCATTTCATGAGATTTTGAGTTTGTAATTAGCCTAACTTACTTGTCTTGTAAAGAGCATGTAGACTTTGAACCTTGTAAAATCCATTGAATGTGGTGTCATAACATATACACTATGCAATTTGAAACTCACGGTGATATGAATTTTTACACCTTTCGAATGAGCTTGAATTCTTGAATGGTGCTTTTTTGAACATTTGCAACTCAAACCAAACCACTCTTAAATTGAACTTGGGGATGTATAATAAAATATGAATATTTGAAATCCTTTAACACACTTTTAATTTGAACTTGAAGCTTGTAAAAGACAATGAATCGGTTCGAACTTTTGTAAAGAACATGAACTTCACTTTGATAGCTTCTTGCCAACATTTGATTCAAGATTCTCAAATTTTATTACTTCAAAGCATATTGCTCGCGAATCACCAACTTTTTTTTCTTTTGAAATCCAAAGAGCAAATCACGGTTCCACTTTATGAATAAGACCAAAATCTTCCTCGCATTAGACTTGTTTTTCGTTACTCGCACAATCAAAGAAAGATTTGGATGATGATGAACCTTGATACACAAACTATGAAGATACAACCTGTAATATCTCCTGCCACGAAAACAATAACTAGTCCGCAAACGACCACGTTCCACACCAAGAAAACCCTAATTCTCTTCGGGAGTATACACTGAACTTCTGAGAAATTCTGAGGAAAATGAGCGGTAGAAAAACCTAGGACCATTCTGAATCAAAACCAACTGGTTACGTCTTGAAGTATAATTGAGAAAACACAAACCTTCTCCACTTGAAACCAGTATTCCTGCACAAATTCGTTAGTGATAAAGCATGCAAAATATGCAAAATGAAGCACAGAGAGGTGAAATCTTATGGTAAAAAATTAGGGTATGACAGATGCCCCTATTTAAGTTTCTTCTATTCGGAGATATGGAGATTGGAATCTTTATCTCGACGAGATAGGAGGGACTTAAATACAAACATGCATAATTTTTGGCCAAGATGCCACAAAATGCTTATGATATGATATGAAATGATATGAAAAGACAAGGATCCTATGGAGAATGGTGCCATAGGGGAAAAATGTTACAGTTAAGTCAGGAATGAATGGAAACAAAGAAAAGTATCTGGAAAACATCATCAAGAATGGCATTGGATGAAGAAAAGCACCAAACATCCAATAATGGCTTTGGATGAAAGGTAAACTAAGAAGGAAACAAATGAGAATGAGACAAAATAATGTAATCCGAGAAGGCATCGGACACAAAGAAACCAGTCATCCAATAATGGCTTTGAACGAAAGGTGCACTCACAATATCTGATAATGGCTTCAGATGAAAGTGAACAAGGTAAAGAAACCAGACATCCAATAATGGCTTTGAACGAAATGTACAATCACAATATCTAATAATGGCTTTAGATGATTGTGAACAAAGACTCGATCCGGAAGAACATCAGAAGGAGAGATCCATCGGGAATAACATCAGATGGTAAAGAAACCAAACATCCAATAATGGCTTTGAATGAAAGGTAAAACCACAGTATCTAATAATGGCTTTAGATGAATGTGAACAAAGACTCGATCTGGAAGAACATCAGAAAGAGGGACTCATCCGGAAGAACATCAGATGGTAAAGAAACCAAACATCCAATAATGGCTTTGAATGAAAGGTAAAACCACAGTATCTAATAATGGCTTTAGATGACTATGAGGTAAAAAGGTGAGATCCAAGAAGGCATTGGATGCAAAGAAAACCAGTCATCCAATAATAGCTTTGAATGAAAGGTATGACTGAGAAGACATCAGACGCCAATGAGACAAAAGGTGAATCCAAGAAGGCATTGGATGTAAAGAAAACCACAACGTCCAGGAAAGCATTGAACGAAAATGAACAAGGAGATACCCAAGAAAGCATTGGATAAAAGGAATCACAACGTCCAAGAAAGAATTGGATGAAAGTGAACAATATCTGTTTGGTAGGTGCCAAGTGAGTTGGACTTTGACCACAAGGTAAGACGTGAATAACAACACGACCTATGGAGAATGCAAATGAGTGCAAATGAGGATGACACTCTTGCTATGCATATGTATATGAATTATGCAGATGATATATGATCAAATGCAAATGTAAATGCAATGTAGACGTCGGAGACACGACTCGACTCTTTTGTGGAAAAGACAAAACTGGAATACTGATTCCTCAACACGGAGATCACTGCCATTCTACTTTGGGGACTAAAGATGCTACTGCGCACAAATCTGCCACACTGGTAAACTGTATTAAGTTGACGATCCTTGTAGGAAGAATGGAAAGCTGCATGGGGATTCTTCAAGTAAACTACCCCCAGATTAGCTGACTATTACAGATAAACTTATCATTGCTTCAACCAAATTAATACTGGAAGTGACTGAATTACTGTGTGCTTGAAAAGCTTTCCCCAGCATGAGTCTTGAAAAATCTTCTGGATAAACCGATTCTGGGAAGGACTTGCCCCTGATTGGATCACCGACCAAGTTTCTCAAATGTTTGAAAATTCCTTAAGAGGAAAGCCAGTTTGCAAACAAAAGTGTTCATACAAACATAGTAAATGCAAAGTTCATGCAACTTTTGAAATCAAAATCATTTTAAGAAAGAGGTAAAACAATAGGGTCACTGGTCAGAACACGGTGGTTCAAGATGTTTAAGAGTGAAAGATAAAGCAAAAAGGCGTGACGCCAGAAAAATGATCTGCAAAGATCTTTAGGAGTCAGTTTACGCAACCTCGTTGTAGTATGCTTTCAAAATAACCTTACTTCAATTAGGTCTTTTGAGGGTTATAACGTGGCCTGGTTCACGGTTTAAGAAACAAAGGATAAAGGCAACCTGTAATATCTCCTGCCACGAAAACAATAACTAGTCCGCAAACGACCACGTTCCACACCAAGAAAACCCTAATTCTCTTCGGGAGTATACACTAAACTTCTGAGAAATTCTGAGGAAAATGAGCGGTAGAAAAACCTAGGACCATTCTGAATCAAAACCAACTGGTCACGTCTTGAAGTATAATTGAGAAAACACAAACCTTCTCCACTTGAAACCAGTATTCCTGCACAAATTCGTTAGTGATAAAGCATGCAAAATATGCAAAATGAAGCACAGAGAGGTGAAATCTTATGGTCAAAAATTAGGGTATGACACAAGCCACTACTATACTCTACCAAGCATCCTTGGTTATAATCATGGTCTCTCATACCATTTAATAGCACATTGGATTCTCTTTCCAAGGCTTCAAGTCCCATAACATTCGGATTCCCGATTCATGAATTTTGGTGGAAACGGGGACTACAATATTCACACATACATTAATTTCCCATATTTTTCTTATCAATACATAGAATATAACTATGTTTCTACCTCACTATCATAAAGAGCATTGAAATAGCTTTCCAACGCTTCTAACGGGGGTCAAAACGGACTTACGGTTCAAAAGTTATGAAGAAAACAAAATCTGACATTTTGGGAAAATTCTGTGACCATGAGCCGACGCATGGTTCTATGAGTCGACGTATAATCCTGGGGGTTTCGCTCGGGTCAGTGCACGCAGATCATGAGTCGACGCATGGTTGCAGTGAGTCGATGCATAGTTGTAGATTTTGCTAAAAAAAACTCAGTTTTCGACCGTTAAATGCCTTCCGGACCTCCGATTTCGATTCCGTAAAAAGCCCCAGTCTCAGAATTCGACACACTACGATATTTTAACAACTAAAAGGCCATCCAACATAATTACAAAATTAATACCAATTTTATCAAATATGAAAGATTAGCTTTTCAACCAACTCATCCAATTCAAACTCAATCCAACATACCCAATCATACCAACACGCATTATCGATTATTTCCATGCATAACCCGATCATATTACGTAGTTTATATCGCATTTCATCCATTAGATTTCACTGATTTATCCATTTAATCATTTTATCTCAAATCTAACCTAAGTTCTAAACATATATTTCTAGAACTTAGAGTTTCTAACTAGAACCCACCTTAGCATTGAAGAGGAGGTTGAAGAAGATGATGAATAGTGAAGATGATCCATGAGTTTTCTTCTTCTTCTCCCTTTCCACGTTTTCCTCTGTTTCTCTTCTTCTTCTCTTTCTCCACTTTCTCTCTTCCTTCTACTTTACTAACTTCTTTTTTCTCTTTCTTTCTAACAAATATATATATATAATACCAATATTATATAATATAATCCAATAGAGTAAAATATCTCCAATTGATATTTTGTCATCTCAACCCAATTGATCAATTATTAGAGTTGTCTTACAATACTTTCTTGAATCTAAAATAATTGATCTCTTCAGAGTTCATCAGTTGCTCTATTGATCCAAAATGTCAATACTTAAAGTACTTAAAGGATTCCATTAATCCAATTTACCAAAGATAGAGCGCATAAATACCCATCTGACCTCATTTGATATCCAATTGAGCATTTAAATAATATGGGGTATTACACTCTCCCCCCTTAAATTGAAATTCGCCCCCGAATTTCCTCTATTCAACAACAACTACAACTTACATCACTGTCTTAGATCCACACTTAATTAGGTTGGTGACTCCATGGATCGTAATTCTACCAAACGTCTTTTTGTACCTTTCTTGTAGACTCTTTTATTTCTTGGAAATATAAGAAACAAGAGATTGTATCACACTCTTTTCTAGAGTATGAATATTGGGCTATGACAATCTTTTAAATATTGATAATGACACTATATCTAAATCTCCAATTTTGGGAAGCCATAATCTATTACTGCTACTACCTAATCACTTAGCCTAATCGATTAGGTCATTTAATTGGCCCATGGATTGTTTCTAAATTTACACCATTTCTTGCCCTTGTTTACGGTGAAATTTCGCAGAACAAAGGTGAGTTTGTATTAATACTTAAGGGAAAAACTCGAAAATCTCCCGGTCATATTTGTGTGTCGTTTTTGATCGAAAATAGGGGTGTTCGTCGAAGTCAACACAAACTTCTGGAACGACGCCGTGATAAAGAAACGTGACTGAAATGCAAGGCAAATACGAATGAAATGCAAGGTAAAACGAAGTAAAGTGCTTGCGTAGAAAGATAAAGTACAGTAAGATAAAGGGCTGAAAGTTAACATACTTTTAAAGTAAAGTTCAGAAAATTAAAGTTTGCTGAAAAGATAAAGACAGTCGAAAATAGAGTGCGGGAAACATAAAGGCGGTCGAAAGTAAAAAAGGTTTGAAATGCATAAAAACAGGACGTTTTAAGATAAAAATGTAGGAATGTATTAAATTGGTGGAACGCATACGTACATTTTTCTCACTCGTTTCTCACAGCGCATGTACTTTGAGTGTAGCAGAAATGTGTACAATTTGCGGACCCTTTATAAAATAAACCTAAGTTGCTATATATACAAGTCTAAAATAACTATACAAGACTAAAAACTATCCCCGTGATGACACGTCTTCAGATCATGTAGCGGTTTTTTTCCCTTGACGTGCCCACGTTCTGAGTAACCTTCGACGCATATGCAATAGTTCCCGCCTCACTCTTTCTTTTGAATCTTTCAACTGCTCTGTTGGAGCCAAGAACTAATAATCCTCGTCGAAACCTCTGTCGTCGAATATATTAAAGTAACATGCTTCGACGTGTTTCCTACCATTGTAGTGAACTTTCCGCTTAGCCAATATGACCTGGTATTCTATTTCACTAAGTGCTACCGTAGCATGGTGCTTAATTCACTAAGTCCTTATGTTTTTTATTAAGCTTTTCGACAACACCACTTTCGACCAGCGTCACTATAGGTGACCCCTGACCTTGAGTCATATTAATCATGTTGACTTTATTTTTGCCTTCCACGTGGCACATTTATGGATAGCCTCATGAATACTTGTCATTCATAGTTAATTCGAAAAATCCAGTGTAACAGTCCTGTAAATATATAGCTTCTATATAATTTCAAAACATCCAAAAAAATGTGAAAACAAATCACTTTTCATTTCTCTCATCACATCTCTAAATCATTTTGGTTTTTCTCATATAATGATTTGAGAGTATTCTTGAGTCTCAGTGAGGATATTGTTCTGGGTGAAGGCATTATTGTAAATTTACCAAGAGTATATTTTTCTCTTGAGTAAATAACTCTTCCTTAGGAAGTGATTATTTTGTTTTGGAGTTAAACCACTTAAAAATCTTTTATTTGTATTTGGGGGATTAGTCTTAGTCTCCATTTGGTTAATGAGCTTCACCATTTAAGAAAAACTTTATTTTGGGTTTGTGAAGATCAACCAGTGAAAAATCTTCACAACTTTCTTGAACTCAACCCAATTAAAAGCTCTATCGGTTCGAGATCAGTCTGGTGTAAGATCTCACCCTTTTCTAAATATAACCAGTGTAAAATCTCAGTAAGTACGAGATCAATCTGATAAAAATCTCACCCATTTTCGAAGTTCAGCATGTGTAAAAGCTCAGTAGGCTTGAGATCAACTTAGTAAAAATATCAGTCTGGTTCGTGGTCAGCTTGTGTAAAATTGAGGTTCGGTTTGTAAGATATCCAACTCAAAACTCCATTTGGTTCGAGACCAGCATGTGCAAAATCTATATTAGGTGATGTGGTATTTTGGATCAAACTCTAGTGTCGATAAGGGTAGTTTCATGGTTCGACAAAAGTTGTGCATGCTGGAGTCGAAGTTTGTTCAAGCATGTTGTCGAAATATGTTAACTTTGTGTTTAAGTTAGCATGTCGAATTATCCCTGGATTTTGGGAGGAAGAGGTGCAATGGTTAAGAAGGTATTGCAAAGGGAAAGGTCCTAAAGCTGGTATCATGAAGATTGCTGCAGCTGAAACAGTTTACCACTGTTGGATGACTCGTAACAAGATTTGTTTTGATAGGAACTATAGCATTGATATGCATACGACTGTAAATAATATCATAGAATGTGTCATACATAGAGGACGGCATAATAGTAAACTAAGAAAGCATATAGCCTTATTGTTAATGTAAAAGGCTATTTCTTGGGTTAGTTATTCTTGTATTCATTGACCTTTATAATGAAATCTTTATTCTTCCAAAAAAAAAGTTAGCATGTCGAATTGGAGATTGCTTGTAAGCCCACTTGTTAAGTTAACTTGTAGCCTAAGTTAACTTAGTAGTCTATGAATAAACTAGTTCTCTCAGGTTGTTGAGAGATGTTAATTGTTGGTATTCACTTATAATCTTTGAACCCTTATTGAGAAAGTGAATAGAAAAATAGATTTAACCCATTCCTATTCTGCTTCTTCCTTCTTCTCTCCCTTTTGTAAAATCTAATAGGGTTTCTTGTGATTGTTCAAAAAACTCAAATCTTTTTCTCATATTTTACTTTGTTCATGACGACATTAATTTACAACAGATGAGAAGATTAACCACTTCAAGTTTGTTCGTTGTTCGGTTTAGAGACTAGTCGCTTCAAGTCTTGTTCGTTGCTTGGTTATAAGTCAACTTGAAATGCCAGTTCCTTGTATAAAGTGGTTCGTGGTCTTAATCTTCTAAAAGCTCTCAAGAAATATTGGATACTCTCAAAATCAATTATTGGAGAAAGGATTAGGTCAATTCATTAGATAGAACCTCTACAAATTTATGTGTCATCTCTTTTCTCTTATCTTCTTTAATTTTCACTTAACTTCTTTACTCTGAATTTCCGCTGCTTATTTATTCAAACGTTTTATAAAATATTTTCAAACTCTGATTTTGAAAATAATTTTGTTTTAAATCAACTATTTTTAACCTCCACAATTCATCTTTTCTTGTGTATGGAGTCACATGTTCAACATATTGATGGTTCACTTATTTATTTATTTATTTATTGTGATGTATCTTTATCTATTTGATATATGTTTAAGTGGATGGGCAAACCGATGGCTATTATTATGTGATCGATTTTAAAGGTGTTTTAGGTGTTCTAGGAGTTATGTAAACAATTCACCTTTGGTTTAACTTCGATCTGGCTATTTATATTTAGGTGGTTGAATTTATTCTTGATTCTCTGTTTCGCTTTATATATATAAAGCTTCATGCGGGCGTCAATGACCCAGAGAAGATAGTTGATAAATTGGAAAATATTTACATGATTTATATGCCTTTCACACAAAATATGAGTCATTTTAGAGCCACATTATTTTAACATCACATATTCCCCGTCCAAGGATCTCAGTAGGAGTCTCATACGCATTCCTTTTACGGAAATATTGGTGGAATGGATCTCAAACTTGCTTGGCGTCTTCTCCTATTGTTTCAAATTTGCTGGTCGTGGGGGAAGTCATCCTAAGTGTACCTAATTCAAACATTTTGGTCATCCAGTAGATAAGTATTATTCTCTTATTCAATTTCTTGAAAAACCAATGAATGTGACTTAGTATATTGATAATGGAAAAGACTAAATTGAGAAACACTAAACACAAAAGCTAAATAAAATGGCACTAATCATGCCACTCATCTCTCATCTTTATATCTTGATTAAATTTATGATAGTCATTTGACTAAGAGTCTAAGTTATTCTATAACTTTCACTTCTGATACGTTTGGTATATATGATTGGAGTATGAAACACAGTATTGGTACAAGATACGAGTCATGTAGGCTTCACAGTATTGGTACAAGATACGAGTCATGTAGGCTTTAATATCTATAGTCTTCATCTACAATTTCTTCAACTTCTATTACAAATTCAAAGTCTTATTCATTGTCGATTAGATCATCCAAGTCTCCAAAAGTTAAGAGTTAAGGGTACTCTTTTATCTCAATTGCATTCTTTAGACTGAATCTTGTAAGCTTGGAAAACATGTCTGGTCCTTTTTCCCTAGGTACACTCAGTCACAAGGTTGTTCTCTTTTGATGTCACTCGTTCTAATGTATGGGGTCCATGTCGAATCACTTCAGTTGTAGAACGTACGGAAACATGTAATTGTTGCCTTTCATTATCATCTTCCCAAATAAAAGACTGTTGAATTTTCTGAATCTCATGAAGACACAATTTGAGAATAGTCGAAATCATCATAGAAAAAAAGAAAATGACAAGCGTTTGCCATTACAAATATTGTTGTTAAAATTAGAATTAGAAATTGTTAACACTGAAAACAAAAACAAACAGAATGAAACTAACTTAAACTTGCAATATATTCTAATATAAATAAATTATTAAAAAAAAATACTAAAATAAATTGAAAGATTGCTTAAAACTAGAACATAGTTATCGGTGGAATCTTGTGTTTTCTAAATTTCAGAAATGTATTTTCGAAATAATTTAAATCATAAAATTGAGATGTATTCAGGTGTGATTTAAACTGAATTAATTGTGTATGCATGAGAAGCGTCCCAAGATATATCTTCCAAGATTGAAGATATTTTTGTATTTTTATGTGGTGCTTAAAAAATATAAAAGTGTATTAAAAAAATTTCAATTTCACAAAAAAAAAAATCTTAAAAAAAATTCAAATCTATACCAAGACATAGAAAAGTTATTTTTAACTTAGATATATATTATTAAATATGTATTGTGAAGATTTAAAAATAAAAACTTCAGAAAATTAAAAAAAAAACTGAATTTTAAGAAGAATAAAAAGATGATGATTAGCAAATTACATGCATTGATTTCTATTATGACCTTATTTGATTGTTGATTGGTAATAGGAAGAAATGAGAGAGATACATGAGGAACCAGCAAAATTTTATTTTGGAAAAGACGAAGATGTACTTGTGTGAATTTTTTTTAATATAACTTATTTTTTTAACAAAATTCCAAAAAAAAACAAACATTTGATAAGATTTACTAAAGTGGCGTACTTTTGGAAAAAACAAAGACCTGAGGCGCCATATGGGATGACGACTCAGGTAAAAAAAATTCAAAAAAGCCCTAGAAGCCAAATGGGATGGCGCCTCTGTGTATTTGGGGTGCCCTAATTGCTTCAGGGGAGGCGCCATGTGGGATGGCGCCTCAGTACAATTCCCTTTTTTTTTTAACGATTAAAATTTTAATTTTTTAATATATAATTAATTATATTATTTAATAGGGTATCATGTGCCTATAAATAAGGGTTCACCCTCACTTGTTATTGCGCAACACTTGTCACCAAAACCCTAATTTCCTCCCTTCCCTCACCAATATCCCAAACTCTCCCCTTCTCAACACCACGTCTGAGTGGTTAAATCGCCGTCCGTCGTCATCAGCATCAGCACCGGAGGAACCGTTTCCAGAATTTCCACTGAAGAAAAGAGATGCCCTAGTTGTATACTCAGCTGTCAAGCCTCCGATGAAGATGCTACTCTGGAACACCCAGACGTTGGAGCACTTGCATATGGAACTTCGCCGCTGGCTAGCAGATGAATTTCAGGCAGGTGAAAAGATCAGGAAGATTGAGAGGCTGGTTGAGAAGTCTGGTCCAGACGGAGTCACCGGACTTGGAGGAAAGTGGAAAATGGTGTTGGCATCCTCATGATGATGATGTTAGAACAGGAAATTAAGTTGATGGTTGTAATTTCCTAGATAAGTTGATTCTATGAGTTGTTTTGTTTGGGCTTGTTATTGTGATTTTTTGATTTGGTATTAGGTTCCGTTGATGGTTAATTGTTGATGTTTAGCTATGAAGTTATGTTATGTTATGTCGTTGTAATCAGTTAAGTATGCCATCAATGAAATAAAAATTGTTGTTGTTATAAATAGACAAGTTTACAGTTGAAACTATAAAGATGTGCTAGAGCCCACATTTGGACACTTGGTACGATTGTGGCCTGGCTGCCGGCACAAACCACACAACCTCACCATTTTGTCTGCTGCATCCATTTTCGTGTGAATACGGGTGCTGTTAGGGCGACTGTTGAAATACAAATAGAGTTCGGGTTTTAGTTATCGTTCCACAGAGATTGTTTGGTGATATCGCAGCCGTTCTACAGTCGTACGTTTCAAGCCTTAAAGTAACAAGGGGTTTTAGGTTGGTTTCGTAGCGTTTGCATTCAAATCTAATTAAAAGCGGTAAAGAGATTGTTTTAACGGGTTATAAAAGCATGTCAAGATTAGGGTTCGACAAACCACTTTGCACGCATATAATCGATAAGCTAATGAACTCGGTTAAATGATAAATACAATCACATATCCTCCCAATATGTTTATCTCTAACACATATTGTGAAATTTTTCATTTTGATCCTTTGTTGATTTCTCACACAAACTATCAAAATGACAACATTAAAGTTCAATATTTATGAACATCAACACACATTACTATCTCTAGCCAATGGACATTGATGGATGAAAAACCTGGGTAAATAGTTGAAGCATATTTCTCAATCATGAACCAACACAAAGAATAAACATAGAAACAAGGTTTTTCACCATACATTCATCATCTAAGAGTTCACAAACTAGAATCAATCCATATACATACAAAGGAAAGGTTTACCTACATCTAACCTTGACACAAAAGAGAAATTAGCTACACATATTCATGGTAGCTTGATCAACAAGAATCGGGAGAAGAGAAACGAGCATCAACGATGATTTTATCGACAAAATGATGCTTTCAATCTTCCAAAGATAAAGTGCTACAGTGTAATATACTTTTATCTAAGAATGCAATAGAGAGATAGTCCCAAAATTCTGATAAAAACAACTTATAAAGGGGCTGAGTTTTGCGAGGCGCGCTGAGCGGGCTCCACTTAAAAGATAAACCGCCTAAAAGCGCGCTCAGCGCGCTAAGAAGCCCGCTGAGCGCGCAAGCTTCTGTAATTACTTTCATCCTCGCGTTGGGAGCGCGCTGAGCGCGCTCAAAGCATGCTCCAAAAATGAATATTTTGCAAAACTATTTTTGTGGGGCCTTCATAGCTCCATTCTTCACCCTTCCATGCAAAAATCTGCAATAAAAACACAAAAGTTAAATAGATACGACAAATAACGAAATTAACTAGAAAACGGTTATAAACGGAAGCAATGGGAAAAGGCTTGGATTTACAAATAAAGCTCACAAAAAGGTACTAAAAACTAATCTAAATATTAACACTTTTTAGCACCTAACAACTCTCCCCAACTTGTTCCTTTGTTTGTCCTCAAACAAAGATAAAATAGAATAGAAGCAAGCGGAAAACCGAAAACAAACACCAACAAAAAGTAATGGTTCAAACCAAATAAACACGCACGCAAGTACCGCTCGGCCTTAATAAGAATGAAAATATGTAAAAGAACTAACTTCTAAACATAAATAACAAGCACAAATCATAAGCAACAAATGTTCAAATTGGAATCACCTAATTTATTCAAATGAGCCTAGCTCAATATATACAAGGGACAAAACACACTCATAGCAAAAGTGTCAGCATCCAGAACAATTCATGCATTCATCAAACCAATTCAACAAGAAAACGAAGGAAACAAAGATCTCTTAAGGGCTTCTAAAGGTTGTAACTTGGCAAGGTTTAACAAGAAAGGGATATTTGTAAAAGGCCATTGAAACAAAGTGGTTAACAAAAATTTTCAACAATGAAGAACATGCCAATAACCCACTTAGACACCTCATAATAATTCAATTCAATCCTTTCTTTTCTTTTCTAGTCTTTTCTTATGGTGCACTCTTTCATTTTCTTTTCAAGCAACTCCTTTAGGAGTGCAGAGCATAACACAAAATAATGTTTCATGTATCTTTTTCTTTTTCACAAGAGGCACCAAATCACCTTTTCTTTTTTCTTTTTCACAAACTAGAACCACTCTCCCCAACTTTAAACCATACAATATTTAATGTGCAATGTTCTTCAAAAGTATGTTCAAACAAAGGGTTAAGTGTATATAAAAAAACTTGAATGAATCACATTGATTTTCTTTTTAGCATCAACAACCACTATTAAGTGCATTCCTATGATCAATCGACGGGTTGATGCGATATTCATTCCAATTTCAAGCCTCAACATGGCTAGCAAGTGCTCACACCTCTCACAAGGTAAAATTGAAGTTTATTTGGATTGGTTGTTTTTCTCACAATCAAAAATTGCCTAGATCATTTCAATGTTTCCAAGGTTTGCAAATGAATACAAGATTAAACATGAATCATACGAGCTAAACAACAATTACAAAATCTCTCAATATTTATGAACAATGGAGGGACTCACATTTGTGGTTGTCCTAATTGATTCCAAAATGAACAAAAAATGCAAAATGAAGAAAAGCTTAAAAATTATGTAAAGCACAAAGTTCAAAAACATACTAACATTCTACAAAGCACAAAACAGAGTACCTTTGTGTGCACCAACTTTAAATTTTATCATCACCATCAATGAATGGTGAAGTGCATCACTTATTGTTCAAAGAAACAAACTTGCTTCATCCATCAATTACCTTAAAAATAAAGGGCAAACAACAAAAAATTTCTGTACAAACAAACCATATAAGCATAAAACAACATCCACCCGGATGTTAAATTCATTAATCAAACAAAATTTTGTAACACCAATTCAAACTCACATCCGCCCGGATGGAGAATACAAAATTCCTACACAAGGTAGTCAATACAAAATCCAAACATAATAGTTATACCAAGTAAAATAAAAAAAACAAAATATAATAAAGGACTAATCAAACCCAACATCAGTCAAAACTAGAGCTAGACGCTCCATGATCCGCTCCATCATCACCGTCATCGTCATCAAGGTTGCCTTCGCCTGCCCCCTCCGAAAAACCAGGCCTGCCCTCAGGCCAACGAGCATAAGCAATGAGGTCTTCGCGAGTCCTCAGCCGGTGGTCCACATGCGGTTCCCGAATCTGCAGCTGCAATTGCATCATAGAATCATGCATAAATAAAAAAAGCCCGCTGATGAGCCTCGTGCATGGTCCAATTGGCCTCAGCACTTGGATCATAAGCGTGCCCGCGACCGCGCCCACGGCCGCGAGCAGGAGCAGCAGCAGCTACAGGGACAGCCTGCTCTATATCAACCGCCCCCATACCATAACGGGTGACATAACTATCATCCACAACCTGGAGCTTCACATTCCCATGAGTAGGCAATGCAACTTGCGCCTCATGGCATAAAGCCATAATCAATCCTGGATAAATAAGGGCACAAGCCACACGATCTCCAAGCGGTGTACCACTGGTGGCAGTTCTCTTCATCTCATTAGCAATAATCCGTGCAAAATCCACGGTGTGGCCCTCTGTGCACAAATGAAAAATCAGAGCCGCGGTCTCCATTGGAATAGAGGAGGTGTGGCTTCTAGGTCGAAGGTTGTATAGAACAACCGACATGACAAGCTGTGAGACAGAATCCAACACCCTCCTAGCAAACTTTATAGGCGCTCCACTAGCGTTTAAAGTGTAAGTACCCCTGGTTCTGCACAAAGACTCCCTAAGTTGGTCGGCATTCTAATTCCACCGAACCAACGTCCGTCCAAAGTCACATAACTCATCTTCTTCCCGCTGCAGTGGGTTTCCAAGGTAGGTATTGATGGAATTTCTTGAGAAATCAATTTCTTTCCCCCGAACCCAAGTTTTGAAAGTGAACCTATCACCACTGGAGGGTAACGCATTAGCGTAAAACTCCCTCACAATGTCTATGTGGTACTCAGGAAAAGGAGAACCAAGCTTATCCCACGCACCACCTTGGACGAAATGGCTCATGTTTCTATGGGGACCATCTGGATCAATCATAATTAACCTGTCCGGCCAAATCGCTCTCTTTTCAAGTTGCACGTATCGTTGTTGCTGCTCGAGGCCAACAAAACGCGTCGTATCGAATTGGCCAGCAGGAGCTCTTCTGTTAGGATTTGACGTAGAACCAACGAATCATTGTTTCTTCCTTCCTGACATCTGAAAAACAATTAAAAAAAACATATACACAAAACAATACCACCCGTTAGTGAAAACAGCATGCTAAAATTCCTAAATCATATAAACAATATATGTAACAATCACAGCACAGCAGAACATAATTAGGAAAAAGGGGGAATTTTCTGCAAATCTCAGGAGCGCGCTGAGCGGGCTCTGCGAAATGCAGAAAAAACCCCTCTGCAACAGATGGTTCCAAAAGATAAACACTACCCTCACTACCACTACACAGCCATTGTTACAGAGAAATGCCCACACTGAATTCACAAAAATCAAAACAAATTAAACATTTTACAAAACCTAATTCTAAAATTTCATACCCTAAATTCTACAATTCTAACTTCTAAACAATATGCAATCCTACTCAATAAGCACTTATACAGAATTTAGTCATAAACAGAAGCAAAGGAAATAAGAAGAACAAGAAGAAGAACATTCAACATTTAAAAACAATGTCCCAAAAATGGGTTTCTAAATGAAAATGAAAAATTGAAAAACAAAGACTTACAATGCTTGAGGATGATGATGCTTAGCAGAAAATGATAAGGGAGATGATGTAGAGAACTGCAAATCCAAGGAGGTTTTGAAAAAAATTGGAGGAGAGAAAATGAGGGAAAGTGAGGGGAATGAGGCAAAAGAGGCAAGGTTTCTGAACCCTAGCCACTTAAACATCTTTCTGGGCCGGGCACAGCTTTGTGGGCCCGGGAAAATCAAAATGACCTGTATTACGGTCAAAGACCATGACGACATGTGTGTTGGCCTTTGCAGCTTCTTCCTTCATGAATGTCATTGAACTATCACTAAACAGCTGCCCAGATTGTATGACCGAACCCCACTTTGTACGTCTGGTATCAAAGAGTGCAGCGAGCCTAAAATATATTGACCTCACAAGAGCGGTTATCGGCAGGTTTCTAATGCCTTTGAATACAAAGTTCATAGACTCAACCAGGTTTGTTGTCATATGGCCTCATCGCTGCCCATTGTCGTACGCCCTTGTCCACTTCTCCCGTTGAATATTATCAATCCATCTCAATGCATCTGCGTTTGTAAGTCTGATCTTGTCCCGGTAGTATCTGAAGGTAGTCTCTGTTAGTGCATAGATTGCGTTAGTAACCATCTTTTTAGCCCCTTGTCCTTGAACTCCCGCATGAAATTTTGACCGATGTGTCTAATGCAATACGTATGGCTTGAGGGAGGATCCTGCCAACCGTTATTAGGATTGTTGTAAGCACTCTCTATTGAGGGGTGTCTGCCGGAGATCAAACATAAGTCAGGCTGGGGAGCAGCGCATTGTCGGAGATTTTTTAGGAAAAAACTCCAACCTCCAGCAGTCTCCCCTTCAACTAGAGCGAAGGCGATAGGGAAAATGTTGTTGTTGCCATCCTGTGCCACGACCATTAGTAGCGTGCCCTTATACTTTCCGTACAACCATGTTCCATCAATTTGAATTATAGGTTTACAGTACGTAAATCCTTTGATGCATGGCTCAAACGCCCAGAAGAGTCTGTGGAAAATGCCATTTCCACTGACACAATTCCAGTCTGGCGTATATGCTGGCAACGTCTCCAACAATGCTGTAGTCCATGGAGCATAATGTTTTAGTGCCACGAGGTATCTTAGGAGTTCTTTGTAAGAGTCCTCCCAATTTCCAAAAACCTTTTCAACCGCCTTCGTCCTAGCAATCCACGCCTTCCTGTACGAAGGAGTGTAGTTGTATCGTTGAACCATATGAGCTATTATTGTGCTCACTTTCACAGAAGGGTTGTCGCTAATGACTGATAGAATTTCGTTGCAGATCAACTGAGAGCTGAGCTTGCGATGATCCTGACTTAGATTCGTGATTATGCACGTGTGCTCTGGACCCATTGCCCCTATCTTCCAGGAATCGCAAACATGGGCATGCAGCTGGATTACGGAAGCGCTGTCGGCGGCAACCCACCGGCTATTGGGGATAGATGTTTCAGACTTTCGTTACAGAGATTTTTTAAATTAAGCAAAATTATTTCTAGGATCTTTTAAAATATTTAATTGTAACATGTTTCTTTATATTTTTTAACTACAAATAAATCTTTTTAGTTACATAATATCTATATCGTTGATCTTTTTTAATTACTCATTTCCAAAAATGTATATTTAGCATTAACATTTGTACGACGAAATTAAAGGTGCTGAAATGAAATTTTATTTTATTTATCTTAAATAATTATTCAAAAACCCTTTCTCTCCTTCTTCCCCACACTCAACAGTACCATCGTCTAAATCTATTATTTTCCCTTTTCTCCTCTTCCCCAACACCAACCCCTTAATGGTGGAGCAGAAGCTTTTAAACTCTGTTAAGTTTTGTTATAGAGTTTCATTCAACATTAGTGCTCAATTACCAATAACAACCCCCTTCACTTTGTGCTGCTAACATGTGTCCTTAACTTTGTAACATGTCGAGATGTTTACAAATTCGTATTAAATAATCAAATCATTATTATGAATGTATCATTTATTTAGATAGAACTTTTATTCAAACTCTCAGTTTTAGCCATAAACTCTTAATTTGAAGAACGTGAAAGAGAGCTGTAAACTTAGCAGAAGTACAAAATATATTACATACTTTAGCCATAAACATGTCAAAGGCCAAACTCTATTATCACTAATACCAAATGTGGATCCCCAATCATGCTCTAGCCCTATGCCAATGGTAAGAGACCTGCATAATTGCATTCCATTCAGTTTCAGCCATACTTTTAGTTTACTTTTCATTCATTTTTTGTTGGAGTCAACCCGTGATTCCACACCATTTAATATTTCATTTAAACAAAAATAATATGAGAATGAAAATCCATGAAGCTAAATCTGTCAAAAACAACTACATTACATTTTAGTTCATAATATAGCATGTAAAACTATAGTACATGTTGTCCCTATTTATGGCATAGGAGTATACATAAGCAATTTAAAAATTGGTGTATTGTTAATTGCTATACCATGATCAGTATGCTCACAAAGTAAAGAAAATATCACTTATATCTATAACATTATTACATATACAATGCTGAAAATCATAGTCATATACATCTAATGTCAAACACTCTCACTCTTCCGTCACTATCACTCACACACTTTAGCCTTGATTCCTTATTTAGATGGATGCTCTAGCAAGTGGTACAAGTAACAAAGCATGTCGCGCTACTACTAGAAATACTCTGTTTTCCTGCGGATTTACCTGCGGATTTTGACAAAATTTCCGTAGGAAACATATTACCTGCGATTCTTCCTGCTATTTTCTGTTCCCAGCTAAAACCTTCGAGGGTAACTAATTTAGCAGGTAAGGTCGCAGGAAAAAGTCGCAGGAACGATCGCAGGTAAAACAACTAAATTCACAGATAATACCGCAGGTAACTGAAATTTTTGCAGGAAAAGTCGCAGCAAACTGGAAATCCGCAGGTAAATTCGCAGGTAATTTCTCTCTCAGGTTTATTTTATTTTTATTCTTAATTGTGTTTAATTCATATTTAAATTATAATTAATGTTAAATATCAAAGTAACAATAATATAAAAATAAAAATCTAATCTGAATAAGCCAATGCAACGCTAATCACATTCAAATTTTTAAAGCAACCAAACATTACTATAAAGTCAATAACAAGTACTTCTAGAACTACATTACTAAAACTGACACAATCAAGTTACTAATAATCACTTGTCGAACCAAATTAATAAGAAAAAACAATGCAAATCTCAAACTAGTTAACAAGAAAAACAATCCAAATCAAAATTCACTACTAATGTGTTCACTAATGTCTTCATCTGATTCATCATCATCTTCACTTGGATTATCAGTTTCATTATTGGCTTGAGGTGGATGAGAAGAAGATACAACAAATCCTAAATGATTCATTAACAATGGAAGTTTATTTTTCGTTTCAATCATCTCTTTTTCTTGTCGTTGCAATTATTGCTTCATCTCCAACTTCTCTTGTTCTTGTCTTTGCAATGATGCATTGAGAGCATGGACTTAACTTCTCAAATCATCAACCTCTTGAGAGTTACTCGAATGATTTGGTTGAGTTGATAATGGAACCAGAGTCTTGGCAATGGTTCTAAGACCAAATACCCTCCCTTTCTTCTTTACAAATGACTTCACCCATATATCCAAATCAGACAGAATTTCTACAGTAGGTTGACTATCAGCTTTATTCTCTCCTGGAACAGTTGAATTCTGAGAAGAAATCTCCAACTTTTTCCGTTCAAATTCATCCTAAAAGAAAATTTAAAAAACATAACAAGGAATTAATATTTTACAGACATAACAATAAGCTTCATCTCATATAAATCAAAAAACAACTCTAAACACACAAAAACTACTTACGTTTATCTGACAAATATTCCTAGTCTAAAAGCACCACTAACATCTTGTAATAGTTGAAGTTTACTCTTATTGACTCCTTCACTCTTCATTTCCTGATGTCATAAAAGTCATACGTATAAGCTTATCATATTTATACACTAGTGAATGCTAAGCTTCTACTTAGTTCAAAATGGGAGTTTACGTAATAGATACATAGAAAAATGCAATGCTTATTAGAATTGAGAGACCCACTGCTGGCATGTCTACATAGTAATTTAAATGATTGAATGCCATTGAAAGAGGTTGAAATGGTTTGATGAATTCATAGAATCTGAAGAATTTCTTACTGCCACGTTGGTACCTGTTTTTAATCAAAAAATAATTAGCAATGTTAAATAACATATTTTCATTAAATACATGAGATATTGTAGAAAATTGAAAATAAAAAAAAAATTAAAATTATGATGATGAGAATACCTAAGTCTACACATGAAAATGTATTTCTTCTAATCATAAGACTAATTAATCCAAAGCAATGTACTCACACCAAAACAACATCAAATCACATAAACTACTTTCATAAAAAGTGAAAAACTGGCTACTTAATTATATAAGAAATTGTACAATATTGTAATAAACTACTTTTTCAAGTGTTACAAGTACTTGGATATACTATCAGCACATTACATGTAATAAACAACCTGCTTATGAGTGATAAACATTTCACTATCTTACTACTTTGGTTTGAGCTTAAGGGAAGCACTGCAGAAATTCTAAAGCAAACATAAACTTTTAGACAAAAGAGTACTTATAGTCTTATACAGATGAAAAAGAAACCCAATTCAACAAGTGATTCTTTACCTGTTGATACAGTAACGCTTTCTTGTGGGTGGAGGGCTGTCATTGAAAATGTGTCCAAGATGAGCATCACAAAATTGTAGTGCAGGTAGGCTCAAACTATGAGATGCCATTCTCCAAATGCTCACCTATTTGATTCTTAATACAGAGGCTTCATAAAATCAAATGCGTAATCAATAATGGTTATCGGTTTCCTGTTCGGTGCATAGGAATCTGCCGATGCCGCCGGCTCCATCTCAACCCTTCCCGAGCTACCCAATCCAACACGTTAGCCTTTCAAAAGAATAAGAAGAGATAAACAAATTATTGATAATGTAATAGACTAACCCTGTAAGGTTCAACACTTCAGCAATATAAAGGCACGTAGTTTAACCGAAAAATCCATTTACATATCAAGAGAATTGGACTCATAATGTACTCACCAATCTCTTTACCTTATTGAGGTATACTAACATTGATTTAATAGTATATCATGTAAGTTAACAACCATTAAATTCCACTCCTGGTCCACATATTGATATCGCTTTATCTAGGCTTTCTTTAATGACATGTATCATAATAATATAGTGATCCTAATTTCCGTCCCTTGAGAATCTCCACATATCTTGATTAAAGTTTTCTACATTATTAGATATAGAGATCCCAATTTAAGGAAAGAATATGTGCCATTTACAATAGGAACAAATATTTTAAATACCATCTCTTCTAAACTCCATGTCAGCAAGAACATTGACCTAACAACATGTGTTAAAGTAGCATCAAATACGTCAAATGTATCCGGTTAAGATCCCATGTTGTCTAGGTGTGAAGGTTAATTATACCTTGCAATACCCATTTAAGCTAGCTTTAGGGGTTGAATTGAGGCCAATTTACTCTCAGTTGCAATTCCAGATAGTCAACTAAGATTAGGCTATGTATTCTTAGTAATGATCTTTTAAATTTTAAATCAGTACCATGAACACAATATCATGTGATTTTAACTACTATTAGATTCTGTTAATAACTGAATCTCACCTACTAAAATCTTCTATAGTGATTAACACTTACAATAAGATGCTTAGGTAGTTCATTAAATATTTTAGAGAGATGGCAGTCAAAAAAGGAAAAATAAAAAAGACATAGTTCTTGTCGATATCCTGCTGACTAATGTCCCAAAAACACCAGAGGGAATTGAAAGTTATTTGCTGAAAAGTGTAATGTTTAACACGGCTAACCAATGCTAAATTATTTCTAAGGAGTTATTTCCATGATTTGAATCCTTAACCACTGCCTGAAAGTTAGTGTTCATTTTCAATTATCGAATTTTGCTAACCAATATTGAAATATATTAATACACAATTGTAAATTACCAATAAATTATTGTTCACCTTTATGAATGTTACTAGCTCAACTTCATAGTACAAGGTTGAATTAGGAGGAACCACTGCCAATTCCTGCTGAGACTCTGATGAACCAAAAGCATATTTAGGTTCGATAATACAACATACATTCATTTTAGTTGCGAGACCGTGAATATTGTTACGGATCTATATGGCAGAAACATCACCATTCTTAGTTTCCCTTTACATACCTTGAGCTATGGTAAAACCAATAAGGAGGAGCACGGTTGACTGCACCAAAACGTTAAGACAATGCCATTCTGTATGTTTAAATAAGATTACACATGTCTTTCTTTATAACAGCATATAGAACAAATACAATAAATACTAATTGAAAAGGTTTGCTAATTCTAATTCTAGTAATAAATATAAGAATTTAATTCTTTTATTCGTACAAGTATAAATAAAAAAATTATTTGCCTTGCTTATTTGAGGAACAGAGGACATTTGCTTATTGGAAATTAATGACACTTGTACTCAAGGGTTAAATTTAATCGATGAGGCAAGCTGTTAGCATTTTTAAGGCAGTGATTAATCCATGAAGCATTTTAAAATGTTTGCTTCATATCCATTTACCTGAAAAAAATGAAGTAGTTGAACTTGAACATACTTTTGGGAAAGAACAATATCAGTGCCCAAAATGTTAGGCCTTACTCCTCTGTAAGATGTTTGCCTTCCAAATTTGTGGTGCAGTTGTAATAGAAAAGTTAATAAAAAGTAACTATAGTTCTAAAAATTAGAAGAATCGTGTGATATTTTGCAATAGAAACTCCAATTAAGATCTTTCCCTTCAAGGATTCAACCACTTGCGGGGTATAGTTAGAGGCCAAATTTGAGGTGCCATAACCAAGCTCACCCTCTCTATTGCCACCCCATGCAAAAACTTAACCTAAATCAGAAACTACAGCTGTGTGCTTGTATACTGCAGCAACGACAACAATTTTGGACTTCAACGAAGATACTCTACGAGCTGTCGGTTGTGTATCAACAGAAGTGTACCCAAGCTGTCCCTCTGCATAACAAACAAGAAGAAAAGTTTGTTGTCAATGTTGTCTCATTCTCAGATTTCATACAACAAAGCATAAACAAATACAAGCCAATTAAAATAAAAGGTAAGGCAGCGATGCAGGAAAAAAAGATTACTTAGTTGCATCCTAATTTCGGTAAAAGCTACAAAACAACCACTTCATTACAATTGTATGATAAAAGACACTGCTTCTTGATAAAATCATTTAGGTTCCCAATAAAACTAAAAAATAAGCCATATACCTGTGTATATCAAAACCAGGATGCCCCAAATGCCCCCCTCTTCCAAATCCCCAAGTATACACTTCTCCGAATTGTTTGGCTCTTGTGACATTTCAACAAACACCTTGTTTGCAAAACTCAAACCAAAACCAAAAGAGTAATTCTCATTAACGATATCAAAAGAAACAAGCCAAAAATAACAATTAGAATGCAGGGAGGGAATACATGTTAACGAAGATTCTATAAACATTGATTATCAACGGAACAAAGGAAGAACATGAAATCGAAATATATTATCAAAAATTGAAAAAATAGAACTGAAGAAAAAAACCGATTTTGAAGAATATGAGTGATGAACCTGGAACAAAGATCTGGAGCTACAAAGAATGAAGATTGAATTCATAGTGATCCGATGCGATTAGCAGCAAGAAGAATCATTCGATGGCAAGAAGCGGGAAACAAAGTTTCTGAAAAGTGGCAATGGCAGAATTTTTGTTGCAGAGTTTGGGAAATTTGAAATTGAGATTTGGTTCTTTATGAAAATGAGAAATTTTGAAATTTTTGGAGGCTCGGTGTAAGAAAAGGTTTAAGATTTTTCACATTTTCACTACTACAAAACGCTAAAACAACAACGTCAGACTTACAACGCATCCTTTTACGCCGTTGTAATAGGTTAGAAATTTCGCGCCCAGACAAAAGCTGAGTCATTTAATGACGGTTGACTTAAACCACCGTAGTAATAAATAAGCAAACTTCGATTCCTTACAACTACATTTTTTTTTATTTTTTAGAGTACATTTAGCATGTGTCACTTAAGTCCATTATTTAAAAAATAAATTGTAAATGATCTTACAATGGTTAAGATGAACAACCGTAATAATAAATGAAATGTAACAAGTTTCGATTCCCTGCAACATATTTTTTCCATTTTTTAGGATACATTTAGCGTGTGTCACTTAAGATTCCACTACGGTTTGTTTCTCCAACCGAGATTAAAAGCTTTACTGATAAATTAAAACAAAATTTATTCTGTATTTCTTTCATAAGACGCCCTAATCGAACAAGTGAGCCAGAGACGCCCTAACCTTTACCCTCTTCGTATCCATTCATTTGGAGCTCAAATATTGACCGTCTTTATTCATTTGCTTCTTCAGCTTCGAAGTAAGATTCTCTTCAACATCTTCATTCCTTTTTTCTTGGTTTATGCTCATGTATTGACCGTCTTCATTCATTTGCTTCTTCAGCTTCGAAGTAAGGTACTCTTCAACATCTTCATTCCTTTTTTCTTGGTTTATGCTCAAATATTGACCGTCTTCGTTCATTTGATTCTTTAGCTTCGACGTACGGTACTCTTCAACATCTTCATTCCTTACGTTCATTTGATTACAGCTTCGAAGTATGGTATTCTTCAATATCTTCATTCCTTTTTTCTTTGTTCATATTGTATATGCTCAAGTCAGAATGAGATGTTTCATATGCTTTACGTTTAGTATGAGAGTACATCTTCATTGATTTTTTCTTTGTTCATATTGTATATCCATATGCTTGAGTTTTTGGATTAGATTTTGGTGTGTCATTCACATTATTATACATGTATAAATTTCAGAAGTTGTAATGGACTGTAGTTGGATGAAAGCCAATAAATTAGGTCCGATTTATGAGAACAGAGTTCGTGAATTCCTTGAATACGCTGATAAACATCTTTCCGGCAATAATAATATCTTTTATTGTCCTTGTGTTGTTTGCGCGAATATCAAAAAGGGTACAAAGAAAGAAATACACAATCACCTTTGTTGTGATGGTATATGTCAAAATAATATAATATGGACGTGGCATGGTGAGGTGGATAATATGGAAAGTCGGGCGTCACAAAGTCAAAGAGTGGAGGAAGATGAATATATGGAAGATCAACTAGAGGATATGTTCCGTGATATTGGGAAATCTTCTTTTATGAATGCTCATATTTATGATTATTTATGTAGTGATAAAGACACCCCTTATATAAGAGATGCACAGAGTTCACACGATTGTCGGCGGTGTTAAAGTTGTTTAATTTGAAGGCAAAAAATGGATGGTCAGATAAAAGTTTCACGGAATTACTTGAATTGCTACAACAAATCTTATCAGAAGATAACAAATTGCCAGATCGTTGCTATGAGGCCAAGAAGATATTATGTCCACTGGGTCTGGAGTATATCAAGATATATACTTGCCCTAAGATTGCATATTATACCGAAAAGAGTATGAAGACTTGTTTCAATGTCCAAAATGTGGTGTGTCGCGTTACAAGCTGAAGGCTAACAATGGTGATGACAATGATCACTATGACAATGTTAGTAGGAAGCATCCTCCTGCTAAAGTGTTATGGTACTTGCCAATAGTTTCACGATTAATGAGACTTTTTGCTAATTTGAATGACGCAAAGAATCTTAGATGGCATGCAGATGAAAGGATTCGTGATGGAAACATTCGCCATGTAGCTGATTCGTTGCAATGGTAGAAAATTGATTCGTTGTTTCCGGATTTTGGATTCGAGCCAAGAAACCTTAGGCTTGGGATTGCCACCGATGGAATGAACCCCTTTGGTAATCTGAGCACTAATCATACTTCGTGGCCTGTTCTCCTCACTATTTACAACCTATCTCCTTGGTTGTGCATGAAGCGCAAGTATATACTATTAAGTATGATGATTTCTGGACCACGACAACCTGGTAATGACATAAATGTTTATCTAAGTCCATTAATTGATGATTTATGACTCTTGTGGGATGAAGGCGTTGAAGTTGATGATGCATATTCTGGGGAAAAGTTTAATACGCGTGCAATGTTATTTTTCACAATTAACGACTTTCTGGCTTACGGTAACTTGGCTGGATACAATGTCAAAGGACATAAAGCGTGTCCTATATGTGAAGATGATACTGGTTATCACCAACTTGAGTTTGGAAAAAAGACCGTTTACCTTGGGCATCAAAAATTTCTAAAACCGGGCCATCCTTATTGTAGATTGCGAAAGCCTTTTAATGGAGAGCAAGAGTTTGGTGAGACTCCTAAACCTTTAACCGGGGATGAAGTTTATCAACGGCAGGAACACATTAATGTTGTCTTTGGGAAGAGAGAAAAAGAAAAAGGTGGGAAGAGAGAAAAAGAAAAAGGTGGGAAGAGAGGAAAAGAAAAAGAGGTAGTTGCGAAAAAATATGGAAAAAGAGGTCCATCTTCTTTGATCTTCCATATTGGTCAAGTCTTGATGTTAGACATTGTCTTGATGTAATGCACGTGGAGAAAAATGTGTGTGATAGTTTGATTGGCACGCTTCTAAACATTCCGGGCAAGACTAAAGATAGTAAGACTTCCCGTCTTGATATGGAGAAGATGGGTATACGAAAATAGTTGGCTCCAATAGAGAAAGGAAAAAGAACTTATCTGCCTCCAGTATGTCACACTCTATCTAAAAAGGAAAATAAGATGTTCTGCGAGTGTTTGCAAGGTATTAAATTTCCGTAAGGTTACTCATCAAACATCAAGAAACTTGTATCAATGAAAGATCTCAAGTTAATTGGTTTAAAATCTCATGATTGTCATGTGTTGATGCAACAACTTCTACCAGTGGCTATTCGTGGGATCCTTCCAAAAAATGTGAGAGTAACTATAATTAGACTGTGTTTATTCTTCAATGCCATATGCAATAAAGTTCTTGATTTCAAAAAATTGGATGAATTAAAAGATGAGGCTGCCATAATCTTGTGTCAATTGGAGATGTGTTTTCCGCCATCATTTTTTGACATTATGGTTCACTTACTTGTTCATCTCGTAAGAGAAATATGAATTTGTGGTCCAGTTTATTTAAGGTGGGTGTATCCAATAGAGCGGTATATGAAGATCTTTAAAGGATATACGAAGAATTATCACCGACCGGAAGCTTCAATTGTTGAAAGGTACATCACAGAAGAAGCTGTTGAGTTTTGTACAAACTATTTGTCGGATGCATATTCTATAGGAATTCCAAAGTCTCGTCATGCTGACACAGACGGAAGAGGTATTCAAGGTCTAAATGTTAGGTCAATGGCTCGGGATGTAGTTATTCAATCACATTTCTATATATTGAATAATATAGATGAGGTTCAACCTTTCATAGATACTCACAAAAGACTTTTGAAGAAAAAATATCCCCGAATGAGTGACAAGTTATTGTTGATAGAGCATAACAATAGATTCATGGATTAGTTTAATAAAAGTGTATCTAATAATCGTAGTGCATCCGAGATACTTAAATAGTTGTCGTACGAGCCAAAATTTTGTGTCATTACCTGGAGTGCAAACGACATTGGTCATTATACCTTTTATACAAAATCAAAAGATGATCGTAGTACAATGCAAAATAGTGGGGTTATGGTTGAAGCTTAATTGATGTATTTCTCTAGTTCGAAAGATAAGAATCCGGTATTGGCAACTACCGCGTTTTATGGTGTCATTGATGAGATTTGGGAGATTGATTATGTTATTTTCAAAGTGGCTTTATTTAAATGCAAGTGGGTTCCCAATAATAGTAATGGTGTAGACATTGATGGCTTAGGATTCACCCGGGTCGACCTTGGCAAGGCATCTTTTAATACAGAACCATTCATCATGGCTTCTCAAGCAAAACAAGTTTTCTATGTTACCGATCCATCGGACAAATCGGGGAAATGGTCAATCGTTCTCCAAGGAAAATACATATCTCTTAGTGATGAAAGTCTTGATATTCCGTCCACACCTTCTTACACAACACAAGTTCCTACCTCATATGATGAAGTTGATGGAGATGCCGTGCATGCTATACGACTCGATCATGAAGAAGGCATATGGGAAAATTAACAAGTACGTAATTTATTATTTATTCATAATATATTAATTGTATGTTATAGTTTAGAAGTATTTTTACTAACAAGTATAATTATTTAAAATCATAGGTATTTTGAGTCCAGACACCAGGCCAAGAGACAAGACACCAAGAGACAAGATACCAATACACCAAGTTACAATTATGTGAAATTATGTAATGTGTGTAAACTGTAATATGGTATATGTGATATTTTATTTATGTAGGTTGTTTGTTCTGATAAACTGTAATGTGGTATATGTGATATTATGAATATGATACGATTAATATTATTATGAAAACTTTATCACAAAATGTGAATTGTATTTTTCTGCTGTGCTGTGATATGGAGAACAATAATACAGGTAAAAAAATGGGATTAATTATAAAAGTAGGATCATATTTGTTAATTTTGCAGAAACTTTAACGACGGTTATATTTCATAACCGTTATAATATCTGGCGCGCTGTCCAGGAAAAAATAAATATCAAAACTGCGCTATTGGGAATCGAACTGAGGACAATTATTTTTATTACAACGGTGTATTGTAAAATCCGTTGTGATAGTTAGCGCGCTTTCCAGTTTATTACAACGCCTACAAGGACGTGGTTGTAAGTATCATATATACAACGACAATCTACATAACAACGCCCTCGCCCGAGTCATTATATGTCATTCTCAACCGTTGTTAAATGGGTTTTTCGTAGTAATGTTTGTGAGCCAAACAAGTGTGGAATAATTTGGTTGCGAAAAATCCACCACTATTTTATTTCATTTTAATGATATTTCTTTATTTTATAAATAAAATAATAACATATTTTTATTCTCAAAACAAACTAAAGAATAGTTTTCATATCAACTTTATTTTTATAAATTACTAATATATTAATAGAAAATAAAACACTAATAGGAAATGGGACATTAACCAAAATTTTCAAGGATAATAAAATCTATATTATAATTTTTTTTTATCTATTTTGAGAAAATGTAGTTTTGATATTGTTGGGCAAACAATATAGAGGTGGTAATTTGATCCATTAAAATAAAATTTATTCAATTCATTCACTAAAAAATTTATTCAATTTATCCACCACATAAAAAATAAGTTAATAGATTAGGCTAAATCCATCCATTTATATGTATAAATTGATTCAATCCATCCAACATATTTTAATGATTCAATATATTATTTATTTTAAAAAATAATAATAAAAAATAGATTTTTTTTCAAAAGCAAAAAAAAATGATTTTTTCCAAAATAAAAAAAAACGACTTTATTTCGGAAATAAAATAATTGATTTATTTTTACAAAAATTAAAAAATTGATTTTTTGATAAATTCAAAAACTCATTTTTTTTTTGAAAAAAAATATTCATTTTTCAAAATTGTTTTTTTTCGAAAATACAAAAAAAAACCCCGATTATTTCCCAAAAGAAAATTCAATTTTTCCTCGAAAATACAAAAAATCAATTTTTTTCGAAAATAAAAAAATGAGTTTTTTTTCGAAAATAAAAAACTGATTTTTTTGAAAATAAAAAATTGACATTTTTCTAAAAATTAAAAAAAAAATATTTTTCCGAACAAACTTCTCAAATAAAGAGAATGCCACTTGTTGTTGAACAAAATCTCATAGATTATCTACATTTTGATGTGGCGGGATATATGATGGTGATTGGTTGACAGTGTAAAATTATCTTATACTACTGTCAATGCATATTCTATTTTCTCATTAAATAAATAACTAAAAAAACTAAAATTTCCTTTAAAAAAAATAAGATTTAATATAAAATTGAAAAATATCTCAAAAACATATCTTTCAATTATTTCCTCCGTCCCAATTTATTCCCCAAGGATACTCGTCAAATGTGAAGAAATTTGTGTCAAAGAATGATCATAAATAATGTGTGATCACATGATCACTTATTACCACATTCGAAATAACAAGTGTTTTAGAGAATGAAACTCTTATCACAACTATTCGTGGCAAAGGTTAATCTTTTTGAACTGAGTGAATTACTAAGCCTTATCCATTCGGGCATGGTTTTACGAAGCAACCTACCCTCATAGTCTTAGAAATGTACACCTTGGGGACTTAAAACCTAATCATACTCCATCCTTTAAAAAATTTAATTTTTCTAATTTTTACAACAATAAAAAAATATTAAATATTTTCTTTGAAATATAACTAAAAAATCCAATTAACATAGTAAAAAAATTTTTAAAAATATAAGATTTAATATAAAATTAAAAAATGTTTCAAAAACATATCTTTGAAATCAATATGTCAATTATGTTTTATAATTTTATTTGTTAAGAGTAAAAATATAACTAATTTAAAAAAAAAGTATTAAATCTGCAGCAAATATCGCAGCAAATTCCGCAGGAAACTTCGCAGTAAATCCTACGACATTACCAGAGAATTTTGACGATCCCCTGGACAATTAGTTCCTGCGAAATAAATCGCAGTTAAATCCGCAGGAAAATTATTATATTATTTTAAAATAATAAAGGGTAGATAAAGTCGTAGGAATTCCTGCGAAATTTGCTGCAACTAAAATTTTCGCAGGAAATAATGTTTCACAATTTAAATTCGCAGGTAAAATCGCAGGAATACCTGTGGATTTTTTCCCGTAGGATACTTCGTAGGTAATTCTTGTATTTCTAAGACGTTTTAGTCATTTCACGCAAATATCATTAATATTATATTAGAAATGTAAAGTGACTTGTAATTTGGGACAATTTTTTTGTCAAAATGACTTATAATTTAGGACAGAGGAAGTACATCTAATGCCAAACATCCCACTCTACGGACGAGTTGGCCTTATGAGGAAGGAAAGGAAGCACGCCGACATGCAATTGAAAACTGAGAATATGCATACTACAGTTAGAGGAAGCACAAATTTTTTGGGCAAAGTTTTTGTTCTATTAACTGAGAATATGAATACTACAATTTTTGGTCTTTTGTTTTGAGAAAGTTTTTGTTCAGTTAACTGAGAATATGCATACTACAGTTAGAGGAAGCACAAAAATTGCACAAATATAAAAGAGCAACTGTGGGGTGAAGAACTGAAGATGCTCAATCAATTGGAGAATGAATGCGCATATATGACCTCACTGTTTCGTGGCTTAGGAATAAATGTGGGAATAAGTCATTGGTGGAGAAGGGAGAATTAGAGTTCATTGTTTATGGATTTCAATTTCTTCCTTTTTTCTCTAGAAATATAACAAAGAAGAAGACAAATACCAACTCAGCAACATTAAGTGACACATCAGCGACACATCATTAACGTTAGTGTCACATAATATTTTTTGAAACGGAGTTTGGAAAAAAGATTAACGATGCACACGTTAGTTAATTTAAAGGATTTACTTGTAGCGAAAAAAAACGTAAATGACCAACCTGTTACAAGTAAATATCCTAAAGGAGTCCTGGAGTAATTTTACCTTTAAGTTATTTTTTTAATAGGTCGGTCCTTGAAACTTTTTTTTAACAATTTGGTTTTTAAGGATAATTTTTACATCTTTTTTCTCATATGTGAACATTTAGAAATGCGTGATTGTCGTATTTTTAGTTGAATTTCATCGTTTTTCTACCACTCAAAATATTTGCATCCACAATTAGTATCTTCACTCTATTAAAATAGGATAACGATGCACACATTATTACAAATAATATATTTCGTGACAAAAATTTCATCTCATCCAATAAAAAAACCGAGGTATAATGTCAAGATGTGCCATATTTTAGTTTTTAAAATAAATAGCACATATTCCATCCGTTTCTAAATATAATTGAGGGAAAAAGTAATTCAGGACATGCTTCTATGTAAAAGTGGTGTCTTTCTTTTTTATTTTATTTTTTATTTTTAAATTAATGATCTATTCCTTCAGTTATTTTTAATAACTAAGAGATTAGATAATCAAATTTTACTATAAAAGAATTCGTTAATCAGATTTTACCCTAAACCTAAATTATATGTAATTTCTCCAAACTTGTACGCATCATTATTTTGCGATGAATTGCAAGACAGAAAAATATTCAATATTCTTCTTTCTTGAACAAATTATTTTTTGCTCTTACCATCCATCCAAGCATAATGGTATTGATGTTGTTGTTGTATTTTTGGAATAAATTTCTATATTGTCAATCAAAGAAAACATTCCTTAATTGATTGTTTTCCTCAGTTGGCAGTATTGAGAAATTTATTCCTAAACATGTGGTAAATTGAAAGCACATGTATCTTGTTCTCTTTCTTATGAAAGCATTTTCCATGAAAATATTTGCTCAAGATAATGAAATCTTTGAATAGATCTTTGAGATTGATTGCAAGTGCAAAAAAAAATTTATCTTGGTAGGAAGAAATAACTTATCAAAAATTTGATGCATGCAATCCATTAAACTTGAAAAGAATGCGCACAAAAGGTATACAACAAGATCTGGATGACAACAAAGATTTGTTGTTTTCCAAGAATAACTTGAAAAGATTTGTTGTTCTCCAAATATCCATTGTCAAAATCTGAATTTGTTTAAACAATTTATTTTAATATTATGTGTAAATAATGTAATTAAAAAGAACTTTTACCTTGGTTGGGATGAAACATATTTTATTGTATTTTTTATTTAACATATTTTATTGTATTTTTTTTTTACAAAAACTAAGAGCTATGAGACGCTTGGGATGAAACATATTTTACCTCGGTTTTGAGTAATAACAGAGGGAAAAGATAAGCGTATTTATTGAGTTTCTTCACCGTTCTTAAACAAATTTTTGTCTTCCATTTAATGTGTATCAATGCTCAAGACACATTCATTAGTGATCCGCGTGAAACCTAAACGACATTATAAAAGCATTTTGAATATTAAAAATTGATAATGAAACATTTGACATAAAAATTATGAAACTTAAAGAAGCTTTTATTTTATTTGGGAAAAGTTATCTATGATGGATTGCAAGAGCATAAAATTATTTGGATTCAAGGTTTGTGTTCTTAAATAATCATATAACTGAATATTTATTTTATTTATCTAACCTTTTTGTTTTATATCAGAAACAAATGAATGCAAAAGTCATGGAGAATATATTACATCCAACACTCGATCTTCCCAAGACCAATGAAACAAGGATCCCTAACATTTGTTCTTCCCCAAGATATCGAACATTTGTTCTTCTTCGATAGCAAGGACGATGAATCGGATTCAAAATTTGTTATATATTTTTACTTTAATATTTTGTGTAAACAATGTAGTTTGTCAACAAATTAATTTATTAGTATTTTGTGTAAACAAAAAGATATGTGACGCTCGATTTAATGAGTATTTAAAACAAAAAGAATATATATTTGCCCTCGATTTTGGCCATAAATCGAGAGATATGTGACGCTAGTTTTGAAAATAAATAAAAAAAGCTATTGTTGGGGTTCGAATCATTTCAACTGTCCTTTATATTATTCTAAAATCGAGGGGTATAATGAAGAGTTTTCATGACGCCCTTCGTTACCTCGCCGATATAATTGAGGTTAAATCAATTTCGCGTCTGAAGTTAAATGTGTTTTTTGTAGTAGTGACACGTTTGATAATTTAAAGTACCAAGTTGTTACAACTTATTATTTAAGTATTCATGTGGGTGTGGGTACCACTTGATTCAGAATTTTGATCCGCACATGCCCAATATACCTATGACAAACTACTACTGCTCATCTGCAAGCCCACTAACCCTTATAGATCTGTCCAAATGTCTATTGGATCAGTTAAGTTACTCGATTTGCAGACAAATCTTTATTTTTGTCCACTCTTACTAAGGAGCATATATTTATTTGGTTATACATGTGGTACCCTCTATTTCAAGAGCTATTATTTATTCTAAAAAAAATCGCCTCTGATAAATGACATTTATGGTTCTAGACCCAGAAGTAGAAGTAGTTGTATTTTTTTATTAAGCACAGACAGCGAAAATACAGTAGCGATAGAAAAAGAAATCTCAATAAGATTTATTACGAAATCAATCCACGAAAAAAAATGTTTGGAGAATTTCAAAAATATATATTTGGAAAAATTATATTTTATTTGTGGTTGAAATATAGTCAATATAAAAATGTGCATTGAGAAGTAAATGACCTAGTGGTTGAAGTAGTTGTTTTTATTATAATGTCATTGGTTTAAATTAAGGATGTCAACGGGGCAGAGAATAATGTTCAGAGGATGCTTTCCTACTCCACTCCCTGTCCCCCAATTTTTCCCACGTCCACGTTCCCAATTCCTACCACGAGGGAATATTTTTCCCCATTCTCTTCCCCACATATCCCCATGGAGATCCAGGGAGATCGAATATTAAATTTCTATACTTTTGATCAAAACTATGACACTAGTAGTTCTTATTTTTTCCTTTAAAAAAACACATATTTTGCTAATATGGTTAACCATCGTGATGAGATATTCATGCAATACAATCATCTCTACAAGTTCATTCCTAGAAACATCTTGATTAAAAGTACAATTTCTAGACAAAATGATTCTGGTCTAGGTTCCGATACATAACTATAATACATCTCAATATATTTTAAGAAAACTTAAGTATATATGAAGAAACTTATCTATCATAATATATAGTGAAACGATACAGAAGCAATAAAACAACAACAATCCTATTTAGTATTTCTTCTGCTAATTAATGTACTACTGTACCACTGCGTTCATGCCCAAGATGTTTATTATGGGAGAATAGCATATTCACGGGTATCCGATTCATTCACACTCATCACAAAAATATAATCACTAATTTATTAATTAAATGAAAAACATGTTACTAATTGAAGTAAAAAGAAGTTGAAGAATAATTATCATGAGTACAATGAACAAATGAGAGTGGTTGTCGTGATGATGATGAGAACAAATGAGTGATGAATTGAGTAGGCAAAGAGAATTGAGAAAAGAAAGGGAGATCAGGTGTGTACAATGTATGTATTTGGTGCACTTTTCTATGGTTGAATAATTGGGTAGTGAAACAATATATTATACAATAAAACAAAATGATAAAATATCTACTAATTACTCTTCATTTTCTAATATATTAATTTTTGAAAAAAATAAAACGATCCACTAATAACTCTTCATTTCTAATATATATTAATTTTTAAAAAATATCCATCAATTACTCTTCATTTTCTAATACATTTTTTAAAAAAAACATGTAGAATTATATAATTATATATTATATAATATATAATATATAATATAAAAAAGTTAACTATTATAATCAGAGTTGGGGAATCTGTGGAGCATCAGAGCTTCAAATAGATAATTACCACAAGAATTAATGTAAAAAATTACAACCACTGAGAGTTGAAATATTGACACATTGGTTGGTGGGCAAACCCCCTACCACTAAAGTAACCCAATTATTCATAAATTGATATGCAGCTATTAATATATAGCTGTTTAGGAATGGCACAAATTAAAACCATGGAAGTATTGTTTCTTCCCATCAATTGATATAAGTTTTTTTTATAGATAAGAATATTGTGCAAACCAAAAATACACACAAAAATAACATATTTTAGAGCCAAAGTTTATATTTAAGTCATTTTTTTATTTTTCTAGTGTACGAGAATAAGTGAATGAATTTTATTCTATAAAACATCGTTGATCAATATTCTTAATATGAATGCGAGATTCATATCAAGGTTTACAAAATATCTTGAAGGGGATTCGCCAGATACTGTTTGCATCTAATTTACCTAAATTGATGGGGGCGAACCAAATCTAAAACTTAATGAAAACACAAGCTTTATAATTTATTTTATGCAACTTTTATCGTACATTTTTCATGTTATTCTTATTTATGTTTCGCAGCAAACACAAGTTCTAACCAAAAATAAATAAAATAAAGTGTGGTATGTTGAATGATATTGATGATAAGAGATAATAGTGGCAAAACAGTAACTTCTCATACAAGCAATACAACTAACTTGTAACTGTCATAACATAATTTGTGAAAATGATCCTATGCAGTTAGTATATGCTTAGTATTGTGCAACCATTATTAGATGTATATATGTAGCCTTGATCATTGTAATCTAGTAAGTGAATGTAATACAAAATCCCCACTTCTTCTTCTTCTTCTTCTCTAGTTCTATATTTTGCTTATCTTATTTTTTTTAGGCTTTTACCATGGAGTTTCATGTCTTTTTTCTTCATTGTTAACATGGTATCTTGAGCCTCTCGATCTGAGAGTGTTTGTTCCTTTTTTCGCTTCCTTTTTCATGGCTCCATCACGCTAACCTACCGATCCACTACTAGATCAATCAAGCCCTTTCTTTGTTCATCCAAGTGATGGACCCTCTTCTGTCAGTGTTTCACCTAAGCTCAACGACACCAACTATCATTCTTGGGCTCATTCGATGCGTCGTGCTCTTGGAGGAAAGATGAAGGTTGAATTCATAGATGACACCATTGATCCTATCACTGACAGCTTTGATCCTCTCTATCGTGCCTTCAATCGTTGCAATATGCTTATCCTTTCTTGGATTATCAACTCAGTTTCTTACTCCATTGCTCATCCATCATCTTCATGGAAAATGCCATTGATGTTTGGATTGACCTCAAAGAACGATTTTCGCAAGGTGATTTGGTACGTATTTATGAACTCATGCAAGAAATATATGGTTTACAACAAGATTCAAAATCTGTCATTGAGTTTTATTCTGCCCTGAAAATTCTAAGGGAAGAACTTGAAATTTACATTCCAATTCCCACATGCTCATGTCGCATAAAGTGCTCATGTCAAGCCATGCGTAATGCAAGAAAGAATCATACCACTTTGTATGCCATCAGATTCTTGACTGGTTTAAACCAGAATTATGATGTAGTTAAATCTCAAATTATTTTGTTGGATCCGTTGCCTCCTATGAACAAAATCTTTTCCATGGTTCTTCAACATGAGAGACAAGGCAACTTCCACAATCCTGAAGATCCTACTTCTATTGTTAATTCTGCTGACTCTCAAAGATACAAGGGAAAATCACATGCACAAAATTCTTATAGCAAAGGCAATAATCGTGTGTGTACTCATTGTGGCAAGACCAATCACACAATTAACAATTGCTATGCCAAGCAAGGTTTTCCTCCTCATCTGTAAAGAAAATTTGCCAACCATTCCTCTACAAATGATCAAGATGTTGAACCTGATTTACAAGCCTCTGGTGCAAAGACCACATCCCCTTCAATTACATCTGAACAATATGACCATTTGATGAAACTGTTGCAACAATCTGCCATCACTCCATCAACTTCATCAAATTTTGTTAATTCAGTGAGTGCTCAGTCAGGTATTATGCCTTCTTCAGCAGTTTCTCACTCTCTTTCTTGTTAAAAATTTTCTCTAGGATCTTGGATTATAGACTCAAGTGCTAGTGATCACATGTGTGTTTCACTAAAATGGTTTCACTCTTATATTGATATTCCTCCTATTCATGTTAGAATGCCTACAGGTCAGTTTGCTATTGCTAAACATGATGACACCATTAAGTTTTCCTCTGAACTCATTCTAACAAATGTCCTTTATGTACCATCTTTTTCTTTGAATCTAATTTCTATCTCAAAACTCTATCACTCTCTTAACTGCACTATTTAATTTAATGATCTGAATTGTTTTATTCAGGAAAGGAGCACAAGGAGGATGATTGGTTCTGGTGATAAAGTACAAGACTTGTATTACTTAGTCATGGAAAATAAGATAGTATGTAACTCTAATACTAGTTCTAATCATATCACTTTACCAAATCATGCCATTTGGCATTTTAGATTAGGACATATATCCACTCAATGTATGCATACCTTACATTCCATTTTTCCCTTTATTAAAGTTGATTCCAAATCTGTCTGTGATGTGTGTCATTTTGCAAGATAAAGAAAAATTCCCTTTTCCAATAGTACAAGCAAAGCCTCACAACCTTTTGACCTCATACATTTTGATATTTGGGGACCAATTGCCATTCCTTCCATCCATGGCCACACTTACTTTCTGATTGCAATTGATGACTGCAGCAGATTCACTTAGCTCACACTTATGAAACACAAAAGTGTGGCCAGGAAAAATGTGATAAATTTTATCAATCTCATCTTTACCCAACATAACCATAAAATCAAAACTGTCAGAACTGACAATGGACCAGAATTTAACATACCTTCCTTTTATCACACTCATGGCATTTTACATCAAACAAGTTATGTGGAATCTCCTCAACAAAATGTTCGTGTTGAGAGAAAACACCAACAAATTTTGAATATTTCCCGTGCCCTTCTTTATCAGTCAAATTTGCCAAAACCCTACTGGTCCTATGCTGTCCTACATGCCTCTTTCATTATAAATAGACTGCCAACTCCCATCCTTGGTAACCAATCTCCTTACCAAATTATGTACCACCAAACACCTGATATGAATGACCTTAAAATTTTTACCTTCCTTGTTTTTGCATCTACCTTACAAGCACATAGAACCAAACTTGCCCCTCGTGCAAGAAAGTGTGTCTTTCTTTGTTATAAACCTGGCATGAAAGGTACAATCCTGCTGGACATCCATAATAATGAAATATTTGTATCCAGAAACCTTACTCATCATGAACACATTTTTCCTTACCCTTCTCCTAAATCTATCCCTACTTGGACATACTACACACCAACTGACACACAAATCACTCCTGAACCTTCTCATCCTAACACCATCAGTCATTCTGATCCCACATCTATACCAGCTTCACACCACCAAACAATTGAAACTGACCTTGACCAAACCATATCAAACACTGACCCTGATCCAATACCTGACCAAACCACTTATACCAAATCTGCTAGACAGAGACATACACCTTCTTATCTACATGACTATGTATGCAACTCTTCTACAAATCACTCAGATTCATCCCCTTCAGGTACTCCTTACCCTATTGCACTTATCCATTCTTTTGATCATTTGTCTCAATCTCAAAAGAATTTTGCCTTGTCTATCACCAAGTGTGTTGAACCCAAGAATTACAAATAAGTTTGCCAACATGATTATTGGGTGCAAGCTATGGATGCTGAGTTAGCAGCCTTGTCTGCTAACAACACTTGGCAACTAGTTGATAAACCTTCCCATGTGAAGCCTATAGGCAGTAGATGGGTCTATAAAGTGAAACACAGGGCTGATGGTTCAATTGAAAGGTACAAGGCTAGATTAGTGGCTAAAGGATACAATCAAATAGAAGTTTTGGATTTTTTTGATACTTTCTCTCCTGTGGCAAAATTAACAACAGTCAGGACATTAATAGCTTTGGCTTCTCTCAAGCAGTGGCACATTCACCAAATGGATGTCAATAATGCCTTCTTACATGGTGACTTGCAAGAAGATGTTTACATGTCCATACCTGATGGTGTTATGGCTAAACCAGATCTTGTTTGCAAACTTTAAAAGAGTTTGTATGGTCTTAAACAAGCAAGCAGAAAATGGTATGAAAAACTGACACATCTCATTCTAGAGCAAGGCTATCACCAGTCCACCTCTGATTATTCCTTATTCACACTCAAACATGAAGCTGAATTCACTGCTCTCCTAGTCTATGTTGATAACATCATCATAGCTGGCAATTCTCTCACTAAATTTTCCAGGATCAAAATAATCCTTGATCACAACTTCAAAATCAAAGACCTTGGCATTCTCAAATATTTCTTAGGGTTGGAAGTGGCTCATTCCAAAGATGGCATTTGTATCTCTCAAAGAAAATACTGCTAGGACCTTTTTGAATCATCAGGGCTCCTTGGTTCAAAGCCAGCCACCACTCCCCTTGATCCTTCATTGAAACTACATCAAGATGGCAGCCAACCTCTTGAAGATATTTCAGCCTATAGGAGAATCATTGGCAAACTCTTATACCTAAACACAACCAGACCTGACACAACACTTACCACTCAACAACTAAGTCAGTTTCTTAATCCTCCTACTGTCACTCACTATAAGGCTGCATGTAGAGTGATAAGATATTTGAAACAAAACTCTGGCAAAGGACTCATGTTCCCTAGAAATTCAGACACACAAATAAGAGGTTATGTTGATGCAGATTGGGCTGGTTGTCATGATTCAAGAAGATCACCACTGGTTTTGTTTTCTTCCTTGGAAATTCCCTTATATCTTGGAGAGCAAAGAAATAACCAACCATCTCAAGGTCATCCTCAGAAGCTGAGTATAGAGCCTTGTCCATGTGAGAACAAGATTTGGTTCTACATTAATGCCTCTGAGTTTTGATGATATCAAACAAGTATGTTTCTATGAACAATTTTGTAAGTCTAATGTTTGTTACTTTTTAGAATCTAACAAACAGGTTTTGCTTCCGATTAAATGGCGTGGATATGTTGTTAAAAGATAATATTTCGCCTACACGCTACACTTGGTCTGCTAAATAGCAGTAATTGCTTCAGGAGAATCTGAAGATTAGAAGACTCTAATATAATATGTAAAGAGAACAAGTTCTGAAGATCTGAAGACAGAGGTTCTGATGAACGAAGTTCAGATGCTGAGAGACTTACGCTCTCTAGATAAAAGGTTCTGAAGACCCAACTATAGTCTCTACTCATGCTTTAACTAAATACCATCAGAAGCCTCTGAAGATATGAAGACAATGTTCTAAACAAACAAGGTTCTGAAGATCAAGTGCTGAAGACTCCAAAGGCGCATTTCTGAGGACTCCAAGACTTGAAGATCTTAAGAACCAAGCTACGTTTTCCCTTCTTACTCATGCTCGCAGAAGCCTCTGAAGTTAAGAAGATTAGAAGACTAAGGAACAAAGTGAAAGGAAATTTGCGATCTAAATGCAGCGGAAAACAAAAATTTCCCTTTAGAGATCCTTACGAAAGATCATGATCTGTGATAGAAAGGTTACCTCTTGTGGCGATGAAACCTTTGATTCCAAATCTATGGATGATCACGACCTTTGTATGATGAACAACGCCTCTACTCAGTCCACACGAACAGCTTCCTTCAGTCACAGTGCTAGCTGATTATGATTGAAGGTTTTGAGTGAGGGAGAGGAAAAATAGAATACGGCCAGGGTTTTTACAACAACAACTTTGAGCTTCTGCACAAGGGTTCTATTTATAGAACTACTTGTGTGGGCTACAAGCTAAAAAGGCCAACTCAATAATAATATTATTATATTATTATAATAACTATTATTATAATAAATATAATTTTATTATTATTATATTTTATAACTATTATAAAATTAATAATAACTATTATTATATTACATGGTACCTTACCATATTCTGTATTCCATTTAAGTGCACTGTACCTTACGGTGTTCCTTATTTACTCTATCTCTTCTCCAACTGTCCTTATGAGTGTGACCCTGTAGGATTTCGTGACGTTGGCAATTATATTAAATCATGTATTTAACATAATAAATAGTGATTGGTATCTAGCAACACATCACTGCTACCCAAGTCACAAAATTGTCATGTGATCTGACAAAACCTTTTGTGATAGTACTTGTGTGTACAATTACTCTTTTGCCCCTATGTCTATATTGAACACAAGGCATATACCGTGTTATCCTTGTCCAGTTCAATATTGGGCCCTTAGACATTTATCCTGTTATGCAGGATGGGCAAATTCCATCTAGGCTACTCATGTCCCTCAACATGCTTTGTGAAGTACCCATCAACTGTCTTTATGATCATCCAGTTACGGACAATGTTTGATCAACAATAAAGTACTTGACTCTACATCTAGGGTACATAGTAGTTTCAGGTCGAAGGGTGGTATACACCACTATCACCATGAGAGTAACTTATGACACTTTGCATAACATTCTATGTAGTACTCTCATAGTGGGTCAATCCAGTATAAATATTACTCCTAATATTCATACCTATGTCAATACTTGATAACTCCTTATCCATGATCCATGAGATGTGATCATCAGTCTATCTACATAATAGTCTTAATGCTTTAAGGCTATCCCATTTCACATTAAAGCTCGACTATGGATGCTTTAAGAATAGTGTCCTTATGTTTAATGGAATCTCATGATTAAGTCATACTTAATGTTTCATTAAACGAACTAGCTATTCTAGGGACTTTATCATTTTGGAAAAACAAACATAATAAAGAAATTCCTTTTATAATTAATAAATAATTTGATACAAGTACCAAAAGTATTGGCCTCAAGGGCTTACACCAACACAAAGTACAACTGTACAACAGTACAAACGATGATATCTTGCAAACAGTGCAAACAATACTAATGAAGATATCTTGACAAGACAGGACACAAAAGTATTATCTGTCCCCACGTCTCTATCAAGCCGCCATCAGTCTAAATAGCTATGATTACTTTTCAACGGTCATATTTTACACAGCTATATAAAGACATGAAGACTTGAAGAAAGATACACAACACAAGAAAGCTCACTGCAAAAATACTCTCTTACTAATATCTTTCTTAAGTCATTTAGATCTAAACTTGTTTACATTTCAGCTTGTATAAGAAGCACTATTCTGTAAACGAAACTCATTCAAACTTAGGTTTGTATTCTTTAAGAAAGACATGTAAGGTTGGATTTCTTGAGAAGTCTAAGACGTGTTGTCTTAGAGGTTGTTCCTTGAGAAAGACCGGTAAGGTTGGATTTCTTGAGAAGTCTAGAACTTGAGAGTTTTAGAGGTTGTTGTTAGTCACCAGCAGTTTGGCTTGTGCGTTGCATTAATCTGATTGATTAGTGGATTAAGACCTCGATTGAGAGAGGCAAAATCACCTTGGCGGGTGGACTAGATTAACTTGGGGAATTCTCAAGTGAACTAGTATAAACATACTGTGTTATCTCTTTCTAGCTTCGTTAAGATTATTACTCATAAGTGAAAGTATTGTTAAAGGGGATTAATATAAAGAAACAATTTTATTTTGAAAAACCAATTCAAACCCCCATTTCTTGTGTTTTTCACACCTTCAATTGGCATCAGAGCACCGGTTCTGAGGTGATAAAAAGGTTGAATTTTTATCAAGCACTTAACAGTGTTCAGTACCGATCCAAGTGTGAAAAACAATGGATGCACCTGAACAAAATGTTGCTACTTATGAAAGAGATTCATATAGTGCGAAACCTCTTATCTTTGATGGGGAAAAGTTTGACTATTGGAAAGATAGAATTGAAAGTTACTTTCTGGCTTTTGACTTAGATCTATGGGATCTAGTAGTTGATGGCTACAGTTACCCAGTAGACTCTGAAGGCAAAAAGATTGTCAGAAGTGCATTGATAGATGCTTAGAAGAAGATCTACAAGAATCATCACAGAGCAAGAATGATTCTGTTAAATGCAATTTCATATATAGAATATGAAAAGATTACAAACAAAGAGACTGCAAAGTCTATTTTTGACTCTCTCTGAATGACTCATGAAGGCAATGCTCAAGTCAAAGAGATAAAGGCTCTTGCCCTAATCCAGAAATATGAAGTCTTCAGAATGAAAGATGATGAATCTGTGGAAACTATGTTCTCAAGATTCCAGATGCTTGTTGCAGGACTCAGAGTTCTGGACAAAGGTTACTCTACTGCTGATCACGTCAAGAAGATTATCAGAAGTTTGCCTATCAAATGGAGACCAATGGTAACTGCCTTGAAACTAGCAAAGGATTTGAACAACATATGTCTTGAGGAACTAATAAGTTCTTTAAGGAGTCATGAAATAGAACTTCAAGAAGATGAACCTCAGAAGAAAGGTAAATCTATTGCTCTAAAGGCTAAGCCTGAGAAGAAAAAGGCTTATCAAGCAGAGGAAGAATCAGAAGAATCTGAAGAAGATTCAGGCGAAGATGAACTGTCTCTCATTTCAAGGAAGATAAGCCAACTATGGAAATACAAAAAGAATAAGTTCAGAGGACCAAGAAGAACTAAAGGTAGATCTGAGTCTACATATGGTCAAAAGAAAGCTTATGGAAAAGAAGTTACATGTTTTGAATGCAAGGAGCCTGGACATATCAAGAATGATTGTCCAAAGTTCAAGAAAGATGGAAGACTTAAGAAAACTAAAAAGGGTCTTATGGCAACATGGGATGATTCAGAGTCAGAAGAAGAAGATTCTGATGGAGAACATGCCAATGTGGCATTTATGGCTAAGACCAGCACGAACGAAGCCTTATCAGAAGGAGAACTGATACTTGATGAAGAATCAGACTTTGATGACGACAGAGAGGTAATTTCTTCCTTATCTCGTTCAGAACTTGAAATAGGATTATCTGAACTTATGGAAAGGTATCAACTTCTTCTAAGAAAACACAAAACTCTGAAAAAGACTTTTGTGGTTCCTTCAGAAGACCTTACTAAGAGCAAGCAAACTATTTTTGAATTAAACGAAAAATTATTCTTCTTAGAAAAATCAAATGCTGCTCTAAAAAGTAAAGTGTCTAAGTTATAAGAAGAGATCACTTCTAACATAACTGACACTAATGAAGTGGTCAGATATGATAGAGCATTTCAGCACTTCCTTGCTAAGAGCATAGATAGAAGCAAAATGGCTTCAATGATCTATGGAGTTAGCAGAAATGGAAGTAGAGGTCTGGGATATTCAGGACTATCACAACCATATGATGAAACCAAGAATATCAAGCTAATACCTCTGTCTAAACATTTTGTACTTGCTGACACTAAACTGAAATGTTCAGAACCAGAAGGTTCCAAGTTTGTTGCACCACAAACACAGACACGGAAGAAAACTTCCAAACCTAAATATCATGCACAAATACCACACTATTATCCTACTGCACGAAAATCGAAAGGTGTCAGAACCTCTGGATAGACTAATGAGAAAGGACCCACAAAATGGGTGCCTAAAAATAAGATAATTTATGTTACAGATATCCTTAATGGCGCCATTGAAACACCAGTCATGGTACCTGGATAGTGGATGCTTGCGACACATGACGGGAGAAAGGCATATGTTCCAAGAATTGAAACTTAAGCCTGGAGGTGTTGTCGGTTTCGGAGGAAACCAGAAGGGAAGAATCATTGGCTCCGGAACTGTTGGTAACGGTAAACTTCCTTCTATTAATAATGTTCTTTTAGTTTAAGGTCTAATGCATAATCTGTTATCAATTAGCCAACTTAGTGACAATGGTTATGATGTTATTTTCAATCAAACGTCCTGTAATGCTGTTAGTCAAAAGGATGGATCTGTTATGTTCAATGGTAAGAGGAAGAACAATACTTTCAAAATTAAATTATCAGATTTAAAACATCAGAATGTAAAGTGTCTTCTGTCTGTCAATGAAGAGCAATGGGTCTGGTACAAACGTCTGGGTCATGTTAGCTTGAGAAGAATCTCTCAGTTGAACAAGCTAGGACTTGTAAGAGATTTACCAAATCTAAAGTACTCTTCAGATGCTCTTTGTGAAGCATGTCAGAAAGGCAAGTTTTCAAAAACTTCCTTTAAAACAAAGAATATTGTTTCTACCTCTAGACCATTAGAACTTCTTCACATTGATCTATTTGGACCAGTGGAAACTGCTTCTATCAATGGTAAGAAATATGGACTAGTCATCGTTGATGATTATAGTCGTTGGACATGGGTAAAATTCTTAAGGCACAAGGATGAGTCACATTCTGTGTTTGCCTCCTTCTGCACCCAAGTGCAAAACGAAAAGAATTGCAAAATCATCAAGGTCGGAAGTGATCATGGTGGAGAATTTGAAAACAAAGATTTTGAAAAAAATTTTGATTCTCATGGGATATCTCATAATTTTTCCTGTCCTAGAACTCCACAACAAAATGGAGTTGTAGAAAGAAAGAACAAGACTTTACAAGAAATGGCTCGCACCATGATCCAAGAAACTAACATGGCTAAGCACTTCTGGGCAGAGGCAGTTAACACAGCATGTTATATTCAAAATAGAATCTCCATAAGACCTATTTTGAGTAAAACTCCCTATGAATTGTGGAAGAATAAAATTCCCAACATTTCTTATTTTCATCCTTTTGGATGTATTTGTTTTATGTTAAACACTAAAGAGAATCTTGGCAAGTTTGATCCCAAAGCACAGAAGTGTCTGTTGTTAGGATACTCTGAACACTCAAGAGGCTACAGAGTTTATAACACAGAATCACGGATTGTGGAAGAATAAATTCATGTCAGATTCGATGATAAGCTTGACCCTGAAAAGTCAAAGCTAGTTAAAAAGTTTGCAGAATTGGAAATCAGATTTTCAGAACCTAAAGAAAAAGCAGAAGAAGTTAAAGCTCCAGAAGTTCCCACTTCAGATATCATTGATGTATCGTCTTATACTCCATAACAAAAGAAGAGGAGAATCTCAACTTCACACCCTGAAGAACTAATTCTGGGTAGCAAGGACGCTCCCATCAGAACCATATCAACTTTCAAACCTTCTGAAGAAACGCTTCTGGGATTGGTGTCGTTAATTGAGCCAACGACAGTTGATGAAGCTCTTATGGACAAGGACTGGGTTCTGGCAATGGACGAAGAACTTAACCAGTTTTCAAAGAACGATGTATGGGATCTTGTTCCAAAGCCTAAAGATGTCCATGTAATTGGAACTCAATGGGTATTCAGAAACAAACTCAATGAAAAGGGAGAAGTTGTCAGAAATAAGGCACGACTTGTTGCATAAGGTTATAGTCAACAAGAAGGGATAGATTATAGTGAAACCTTTGCTCCAGTCGCCAGAATAGAAGCCATACGCTTGTTAATTTCCTTTTCAGTAAATCATAACATCATCTTATACCAAATGGATGTTAAGAGTGCATTTTTGAATGGTTATATATCAGAAGAAGTTTATGTCAAACAACCTCCTGGATTTGAAAACTCAGAAAAGTTAGATTTTGTTTTTAAAGTCAAAAAATCTCTCTATGGTCTGAAGTAAGCTCCCAGAGCTTGGTACGACAGATTGAGCAAATTTCTTTTAGAAAATAACTTCACCAGAGGAAAAGTTGACACCGCTCTCTTTTGTAAATCGTACAAAAATGATATTCTTATAGTTTAAATTTACGTTGATGATATTATTTTTGGTTCTGCTAATCCCTCTCTATGCGAGGAGTTTTCAAAGTTAATTCAAGCAGAGTTCGAAATGAGTCTGATGGGTGAGTTGAAGTTCTTCCTGGGAATTCAAATTGATCAGAAACTAGAGGCTACTTACATTCATCAAAGTAAGTACACTAAAGAACTTCTAAAGAAATTCAACATGATAGATTGTAAAATAGCAAAGACTCCAATGCATCCAACATGCGTCATGGAAAAAGAAGAAGTAAGTGGTAAAGTTTGTCAGAAGATGTATCGTGGTATGATAGGCTCTCTTCTATATTTAACTGCTTCTAGACCTGATATTTTATTCAACGTTCATCTGTGTGCTAGATTTCAATCAGATCCTAGAGAATCTCATTTAACTGGTGTTAAAAGAATTCCAAGGAATCTGAAAGGAACTACTAACCTTGGCTTGATGTATGAGAAAACATCAGAGTACACTCTATCTGGTTATTGTGATGCAGACTATGCTGGAGACAGATTAGAAAGAAAAAGCACATTTGGAAACTCTCAGTTTCTAGGGAAAAATATGATCTCATGGTCAAGCAAGAGACATTCAACAATTGCTCTCTCAACAGCAGAAGCAGAATACATATCCGCTTCCTTATGCAGTACGCAGATACTCTGGATGAAGAATCATCTAGAAGATTATCAGATACACGAGAGTAACATTCCTACCTTCTGTGATAATACTGCTGCTATCTGTTTAAGTAAGAACCCTATCTTACATTCTAGGGCTAAACACATAGAAATAAAACATCATTTTATCAGAGACTATGTTCAGAAGGGAATTTTGTGCTTAAAATTTATTGATACAGACCATCAATGGGCTGATATTTTTACAAAATCCTTAGCTGAAGATAGATTTCAAATTATCTTGAAGCATCTGAAAATGGACTATTGTCTAGAATAAGAGTGCGTCACAATCAGATGTGTTTAGTCAGAGTAAGTATCTGTTTAAATCTCAGCCATCAGAAGCTACTTCAGTCAGAAGTGTCTCTGATCTGATGGAAACTTTTGGGTTGTCCAGGTTCTGAGAACATTAAAACGTGTCACCTATTTAGAAAATGATTAATTCGTGTATTTTCGATTATACCTTATTCATTAAATCTACTTAACGTACACACTAAACAATAATTTTCTTGGAATTGACTCAAATCATGATTACATTCACTAATCCCCAGTACTCTGTTTAACCTTTCATTTTCAAAAACATTTTAAATACCCACTCACACTGCCTCATTTCCACCTCTACACCGTTAGAAACCCTAAAACCCTAAATCGTTTCTCTCTCTCTCTCTCTCTCTCTCTCTCTCAAACACTCATTCACCGTCTTCATCTTCATTAATCTCAACCATCATCATCATGATGAACAACATTCAACAAGAAACCGTTCGCTTCGCAGAACAAATGGAAGCGTCACTAAATCCCTCCAAAGAGTTACCATCTTCATCCGTTGCACCTTCTACAACTTCTGCAACCACCACAACTATCGCTTCAAGTTCATCGTCACCTCCTAAGATCGATGAAAACCATGTAACTCAAAGAGATGCCGCAGTTACTTGTGTTCTTCATGCAGACGATCTAACTGTTCTCAAAGAACTAGATGTCGATTTTAACAATCTTTGTGATAATGGGTTTAATCTTCATGATCAACTAAACACTCAAGGTTGGAAAAGTTATTTTGACAGACTTAGAGGTCCTACCTATGAAGCACTGGTAAAAGACTTTTGGGGGATGGCTAACACTGACGATCTTCATGTTGTCTCCTTTTTTATGGAAAAGAGGATTGTTATCACCGAGAGGTCAATCTCGGATATGCTAGGAAAGAAGTTCTTGGAAGGCAAAAGAGTGTATGGGAAGATCGAAAAATCTGACTCTATCATCAACAAAGCAATTTTTACAAATTATCAATCTGGGAAAACAGAATATAAAAGCAAGGACTTGCGTGATAATCTGAGAATCTAGCACAAGATTATTCTTGGTTGTATCAATCCAAGATCATCAAAGAATGTTGCGGACTACTTCAATGCAAATCAAAAGTACATGATGTACTATTTGCACAAAAATGAGAAAATGTGTCTACCATCTATTCTGTTTTACTATCTAAGGGATATGGTGCGCAAGACAAGAACAACAGCTTCGCCAGAAAAGAAGATTCCAACTTATATTCCCTTCGGAAGATTGCTCTCTGATATCTTTGTTGAAAGTGGCTTAGTGGATTATCTAGTTAAAGAAGCCAGATATACAAAATATTTGACTCCAAGCATAGGAGAAGCCTTCAATGCTATGAATCTTAAGCATATGAAAATGATCAAGAATGTTGAAGTGAAACCTTTGTCTATCTCTCATGACATTGTGATTAAAAATAGAATTCCAGTGGAGAATTATCCTATCTATCACAGAGGCTATCATATACAAATAATTCCTTCATTTGTTGCTATGATGAGAGAAGAAGGACATGACATGTCCAACTTCAGAATTGAAGATGTCGCTCCTAAACCTCAATATGTTACCAGAAGCAAGAGGAAGCATACTGAAGAAGATTCTGAGCTTAAGAAAAAGAAGAAGGATAACAAGTCTGAATCTTCCAAGAGTTCCACTCTGCACTCTCTTCTTCTTGAGAAATCTAGTAAGTCTGCTACCAATTCCTCTATTTCAATGAATGTTACTAAAACTGTTACTGCATCATCATCATCATTTCAAACTACTTTCATTCCTACCTCCAATCCACAAATAAAGTTTAAACCACCATCTTTTTCGATTCCTCCTCCAGCCACCACTATTCAACCATCTCCCATTCCATCAATCAGTACACCTATTTCATCTGAAGCCATTCCTACCTACAGCTCGACAATAACCTCTTCACTCATTCAACCAAATGAACAAGGTTCTCCGAACCTACTCTCTGATTCTCATACCCTTAACATTGAACCATGATCTGAGGAAACCATCTCTAATCCTCTAGAAATTGTCACATCTGATCAACCAATGTCTGATCCTGTTCATACTGAAATTGTTTCATCTCAACCAACACCGCCTGAAACTAACTCTGCTGAGCCTGACCTTGCCTTGATCATCTATGACATACCCTTTCCAACAACCCTTGAAGAATGCATTGGTCAGTTTCGTAACAAGGCGTTAAAGAAGGTTGCAAAATTAAGAGCAGAAGTAAGCACAAGTGTCAAGCCTCTGGAGCTCGAGAATTCTTGGAAAACCTTTCAGAAATGGTTAGATTCTGAATTTGCAAGAATTACAAGCTTCTCAGACGCCACTAAAAGTACTGGAGTTCAGTTGGCAAAGGAAAGAGCAGAAGCTGAAGAGCGGATAAGGGAATTTAAGCTTTTGGCTGCGCAGCAGAAAGAAGCTGAAGAAAAAGCTGCTGAAGAAGCGAGACTTCTTGCAGAAGAGGAAGTCAGACTGGCACAAGAAGCTGCAGCTATAAAAAAATCTAAGAAAACGCCTTAGTTGTTTCCTCATCTGAACCTGACGTGGTGCGTTTGGAAAACGCAATTAAAGAAATCAGAGGAGAACAACAGATTTTCAGAGAAAATTTTGCAGAACAAAAGGTTGTCAATGCAAATGTTCAGAGCTTGCTTCAAAAGATTCTGGACAAGACGTCCTCTGGAAGCACCTAAGTTTTTCTTTGTTTCTTTTGGCTCAATGATTTTAGGATTTAGGACTTAGTTTTTCACCCTTGGACTACAAATCTTTTTTATAAAGACAAAAAGGGGGAGAAAGTAATGAATGTGGTTTTTTGGTTCTCATAGTCAATCTCTGAAAAACAAGCTGTTTACGGTCTAACTAGTAAATTGTTATTTCTTTTAGATGTTTTTCTTTGTCCTTCTTTTCAGGAATTTTGATCTGATTAAACATCATAAAGTTGATAAAGACATCAAAAATCAACAAATCAGAACTTTGATGGCTCTGATTATTTAAGTCCTTTGGTTTGATAGAAACAAGGTTCTGAGATGACGACCTGAGTTCGTGTCAAACTCTGAAGGATCAAGTTTATAATTGAATCAAGACTATGAAGATTTCAGTATCTGACCTTTTAGAATCAGGGGGAGTCCATCCCGAAAAATTCATAAGTCAGGATATTTAATCTTCAACCAGTCTGAGATTCAGGGGGAGTATCTCATGCGAATGATAAGTATTTCTTAACCTACTTATTTCGATTTCACTTGTGTTATGTACAAAATTGTGTCATCAAAATACATAGTTTTGTCATCATCAAAAAGGGGGAGATTGTGAGAACAAGATTTGGTTCTGCATTAATGCCTCTGAGTTTTGATGATATTAAACAAGTATGTTTCTATGAACAATTTTGTAAGTCTAATGTTTGATACTTTTCAGAATCTAACAAACAAGTTTTGCTTCCGATTAAATGGCGTGGATATGTTGTTAAAAGAGAATATTTCACCTACGCGCTACACTTGGTCTGCTAAATAGCAGTAATTACTTCAGGAGAATCTGAAGATTAGAAGACTCTGATATAATATGTAAAGAGAACAAGTTCTGAAAATCTGAAGACAGAGGTTCTGATGAACGAAGTTCAGATGCTGAGAGACTTATGCTCTCTAGATAAAAGGTTCTGAAGACCCAACTATAGTCTCTACTCATGCTTCAACTAAATACCATCAAAAGCCTCTGAAGATATGAAGACAACGTTATAAACAAATAAGGTTCTGAAGATCAAGTGCTGAAGACTCCAAAGGCGCAGTTCTGAGGACTCCAAGACTTGAAGATCTTAAGAACCAAGCTATGTTTTCCCTTCTTACTCATGCTCGCAGAAGCCTCTGAAGTTAAGAAGATTAGAAGACTAAGTAACAAAGTACAACTGTACAACAATACAAACGAAGATATCTTGGAAACAGTGCAAACAATACTAATGAAGATATCTTGACAAGACAGGACACAAAAGTATTATTTGTCCCCACGTCTCTATCAAGCCGCCATCAGTCTAAATAGCTATGATTACTTTTCAACGGTCATATTTTACACAGCTATATAAAGACATGAAGACTTGAAGAAAGATACACAACACAAGAAAGCTCACTGCAAAAATACTCTCTTATTAATATCTTAAGTCATTTAGATCTAAACTTGTTTACATTTTAGCTTGTATAAGAAGCACTATTCTGTAAACGAAACTCATTCAAACTTAGGTTTGTATTCCTTAAGAAAAACCTTTAAGGTTGGATTTCTTGAGAAGTCTAAGACGTGTTGTCTTAGAGGTTGTTCCTTGAGAAAGACCGGTAAGGTTGGATTTCTTGAGAAGTGTAGAACTTGAGAGGTTTAGAGGTTGTTGTTAGTCACCAGCAGTTTGGCTTGTGCATTGTATTAATCTGATTGATTAGTGGATTAAGACCTCGATTGAGAGAGAAAAAATCACCTTGGCGGGTGGACTAGATTAACTTGGAGAATTCTCAAGTGAACTAGTATAAACATACTGTGTTATCTCTTTCTAGCTTCGTTAAGATTATTACTCATAAGTGAAAGTATTGTTAAAGGGGATTAATATAAAGAAACAATTTTATTTTGAAAAACCAATTCAAACCCCCATTTCTTGTGTTTTTCACACCTTCAGTCCACTGCTGCTTGTGAATTACAATGGATGATGTACTTGCTGAAGGATTTAGATGTTGCAAGTGACAAACAACATGTGTTGTTTTGTGACTCTCAAAGTGTAATTCACATTGCATCAAACCCTGTGTTCCATGAGAGGACAAAACACTTAGAGATTGACTGCCATTTTGTTAGGGAAAAGATGCAGAAAAATGTCTTAAAACTCATGCCTATATCCACTCAAGAACAACTTGCTGATTTTCTAACAAAAGCATTGGCTCCACCAAAGTTTGATGCATTTGTATCCAAGCTTGGTATGATAGACATATATCATGGTCAAGCTTGTGGGAGGGTGTTGAATGATATTGATGATAAGGGATAATAGTGGCAAAACAGTAACTTCTCATCAAGCAATACAACTAACTTGTAACTTGCATAACAAAATATGTGAAAATAATCCTATGCAGTTAGTGTATGCTTAGTATTGTGCAGCTATTATTAGATGTATATATGTAGTCTTGATCATTGTAATCTAGTAAGTGAATGTAATACAAAATCCTCACTTTTCTTCTTTTCTAGCTCTATATTTTGCTTATCTTGTTTTTTTAGGCTTTAACCATGGAGTTTCATGGCTTTTTTCTTCATTGTTCATATGGTATAAACCACCATTATAGGTTTGAGCTTTGCTTGCTATAAAAGTTAGTATTACACTTTAATATTAAAAAAGAAAACATGTGACCCATTAGCAACTATTTGTCTTTCTTATTTTGGGACAAACGATGATGCTATGTTCATTGAATGAATAAATGTGTGAAGAAGTTAGTTTGTTTAACATGCATTTTGTCGCATTCAGGGTTTGGGCCCACCCCAATGTCACATCTCTTTGCTTAAGGGTTTTGTCATTGGACCCTCATGACAACTCCAAAGCTAGCTAGAAACTCTTATATTGTCGTTTTATAGATGTATTATTCTCTCGTTATACGTCCACACCATCTAATTTTAATCAATTAAAATTTCAAAGCATGGCTTAACTAACACTTATCTCTATACAAACCAAACAAGTATTACATGGTTGTTGTTGCACGTATAGTCTATTAATACTTGACTCTCGAGGTATCATGCATGCATTTGGTGTTTAAGTTGCGCTGTTTTTATCAGTGACTATAACATTCGAATGGAGATTTAATTGGTTTATCAACATTTAGATACGACGATATTGATACTTTATCTTCAACTCCTCTTAATTGAAACTTTAATCTATTTTATAATAAATATAATAATCTGAAGGTATCTAAATTGAACTATAGCAAGACACGTAGATGTTCAATAATTAGTTAGAGAATAAAACAAAAGAATAGAAATACTAATTAGAATATTGCATGTTGCTTTTATGGCTGGCTCAGTATTGAAGAATATGCGAACACATGCATTAAGATGTATCATCTCAATAGAAAACGACACCCCAGAAAATAAGGCTTTTCTGTACTGTTTACACCACGATTTGTAAAAATAAATAAGTTTCTAATCTCAGTACATAGAGACAAGGTTTCCAAAATATTTGGAAATACAACTATTTGCTATTTGTTATATATATATATATATATATATATATATATATATATATATATATATATATATATATATATATATATATATAAGACCCACTTATTTTTAAAAATATCTATTTTAACAAATTTTAATTTAAAAAATGATTAAAGGCATCTTAAAGTGCATGTTATTAAAACACACATTCATAAAAACAAGTGGGTCAGTTTTAACAAATCTCTATATGATTTGCTAAAATAGAGTCACTTTTTTATTTATAAATACGTGTTTTAGGAAACTTTAACTAAAAAATAATTAAATGCACTCTAAGGTGCATGTTGCTAAAATACATATTCATAAAAATAGTATTAGTTCATCTAACAATATTGGAGTTGCTTCTGGATCAACCAAATTAAATTTCAATTTAGTGTATTGACACATCTTGCAAAATTCGCCCAAACAGTTCCATCTTACAAGTCTTCACAACACCTTATCAACACAGTCACCAAACTCAATTTGGCATCTTACTACTTTAAATTTGTTACTATTTCAACAATGTCACCCTCATTTGCGCCACCTTCATTTCTTAGCATGTCACAAAGTACTAACACAATCACTGTTTGCTTCTTGGTTACTACAACCTTCTTCTCCGCGTGTGTATAAATAACCACACCCACACCTTCACCAAACCAACGAAGTAACAACAACCAATCTTCTCTTTCACTCTTTTTTCTCTCATTACTACTACAAATGAGTTGAACTAGGAAGCATCACAATCATGACAAAATGTTATTTCGTTGTTGCCTATAAGGTGTTTGTTAAAATTCCTTAATCGAAATTACATAGATAGGAGGCTTGCATTGCCCATTATGAGAATTTCATTATTGTCTTGATGGCAAGGATGGATGCAAGGGTTTTTCTCGTATGGTGTCCTATCTTAAAACGTTACATTTATATAGTGAATGCAAAACACAATTCGGAAAGCTATTGAAACTGATCCAGATTTATTTACGAAATTCAAAGAGACTTTAAAGGGAGTTAGGAAATGTATATGTGGAAGGTGTGTGAGCATTCGTGCCACGAGTCGGGCATGCCATCATCCTGATGGTTTGGTTCGGGTTACTCTTGGGACAAGGGAGGTCAAAAGTCTCATTATGGATGTTGTAAAACCATCTGCAACACACTCTAATAACCTTGGTGCAAATGAGGGGATTGTATTGGACACAATGTTGTTAGAGTGAGTCTTCACAATACTCATCTTCACTGTAAAGAGCACATCTCTTAAGTGTAGTTTTGCTTTCTCTCAGGCATTAAAAGACACGCTCCTCAAGGTGGTTGTTGAGTCAGGATCTGTAGGTTCTTGGGTTTGGTTGTGGCTTCTTCCTCAATATACTTTACAGTGATCAAGCCTCACAATTGGCAGGATCACAGATCAGGGAATCTAAAAGCCTTGCAATAACATCACGTTTTGGAGTGCTTATCTACTTTGAGGGATGCAGATGGTCTTGCCAAGTTAGTTGATAGTATAACGCCCCGATTTGTTTAATTGTATTTATTTATTTCATTTATGTGAATTTTTTGAAATGTGTGAATTTATTGTATTTTACCTGCTAATTGAGTTAATTGGTTAATTTCCCTGATAGGTAAAATACTTGCAATAAATTATAATTTCTTTTCAACTTTTATTTCCCGAAATATATTTCATCGCTGTTTATGTTTTATCGCGTGTTGAGAGCGTTTGCGAGATATTTGAGCTGAGGGGTAAAATGGTCATTTTGAGGGGTTAGATATTTTTATAAATAGATTAGATATTTTTATAAATAGAGATTTGAGAGAAAGAGAGAGAAAAGAAAGAGAAAGGAAAGAAAGGAAGAGGAGAGAAAGAAAGGAGAAGAGGAAATCTTTAATACTCTGCTTCAAGAGCGATTAATCAGGTAAGGGTGAGAAGTTTCGATTATATCTTGCTTGTATATGTATATGTATGTATTTGTTTGAATGTTTGGTTGAAAAATATATGTTTTCCACTTGATTGGAATTGTGATCATTTCGCTAGAAATTGATGTTTTCACGGTTGAAAATCGATACGAATCACGTAGTATGATCGTATTATATGTATGAACATTGTTGATACTTGATTTGATTGATTGAAAACATTTTGGTTGGAGAAAGTTGGATTTTGGGGTTTGGAACCGTGTAACCCGCAGCAGAAAAATTATGGTTCTGATGCAATTCGCCAGGCGAATTGGGATTCGCCAGGCGAATTAGGTCTCACCACTAGTTCGCCAGGCGAAGTGCTGGCGAAGAGGGATTCGCCAGGCGAAATCATAAGTCGCCAGGCGAAAACGGGGAGACGGAAATGTGTTAGTTACTGGAACTCTTGGGTTTTTTCTAAAATTGTGGTTCTCCACTAGTTCGCCAGGCGAAGTGCTGGCGAAGGGGAATTCGCCAGGCGAAATCCTAAGTCGCCAGGCGAATCTGGCTGTTTCTCAATAAATTTCCTTTTCTTTGAAAATCCATAACTTTTGATCCGTAACTTGGATCGAGACGTTCTTAGTACCGTTGGAAAGCTAATGAGATGTTCTTTCTTATAAAAACAGTTTTGATATTAGTGGCCAATTTAATTGTGTGGGGAATTTGGAAATGCGTCGTTTTTTTGACTTTTACCGTCGTAATTATGTGCGATTGATGTGTTATCATATGATATGCTTTTGATATATAACGTATAGCTTGTGTGCTGTTATATGATGTTGAAGCATGTGATAAGTTGTCGTAATTGGGGTGTCCTTATGGCAAAATACTTTGTTGACTTGAATACAAATGTATGGTATTAATGTATGTTGTTGTGGGTAGCCTTCGTGGCGTGAATCCTAGTGTTGTGAGTATCATTGTATGATTGCAGGATTGTTGTGGCTGAGGGTGAGTAATTCTTGATGTGAATTGATATGAGTGTATATGCTAAAATGCTAATTGTTGTGGTTTGTGGATTATGATGAAATGCATTGTTTATGTGAAATTCAATGTGTGTTATTTGGTGGCCTTATGGCAAGTAAAGGCATTGTTTGAATTGATTTCTAATGCATGATTATTGATGTTGAGATGGTTCACATGGTTATACATGTATATGCATTTGATTGTCATGAGTCATTAGTATGCCATGCATCATGATATGCACCTTGTGATGTCATGTGCCCTCGTGGGGTGTGAGCGACGAAACGATTCCAGAGGGAATCTGCTATAACGATCGTGTGCCTTATACAAAGAGGACCTAAAGCGACGTTATAGACGATCGTGCGCCTTATACAAAGAGGACCTAAAGCGATCGGATCGTGTGCCTTATACAAAGAGGACCTAAAGAGATCCATAAACGTCGTGAGCCTTATACAAAGAGGACCTAAAGCGACGGGGAACATCGTTTGCCCGACGGGGAGTTACACTAAGTAACAAGCGATGATTCTAATAATTCCTAAGTGAATTAATGATGGTGAGAATGATGGATGGAATGGTACCGCATGCATAGAGTCGTTGTGTCAGTCTCTGTGCATTTGCATAAATCATGAATGGATTGATTATGTGTGGGAAATTGTGAATGGATTGATTATGTGTGGGAAATTGTGAATGGATTGATTATGTGTGGGAAATTGTGAATTGATTAATTATGTGTTGAGCTCGTGATAGCATTGGTAATTTGATATGCATTCGTGATAAATGCAATGGTTATGGATGATATGTTTTATGTATAGACATATGCTATGTTTTGTGGGGTTGTTGTACATTACAATGATTGTATTAATTATCTATGATATGCTATATATGAATATATGTGATGTGGTGGTGTGTTTCCATATGTCATAACTTTGGTATGCCTTATGTGTGAATATGTGATTATGTTGGTATAATTGATATATGCTATGTGGTTGGATTATTAGAAATATGTTATGTATCTGTGGCATGCGATATGTATTAGTATGTGATGCTTGTGGTGAGAATAATTATGCATGTGAATTTATATGTGTTTGTATATTATTATGCAATCCTGATTTAGTTGTTATTTCTCACCCTTCTGCTGTGATTTGTTACTCTATGAGGCAACTGCAGATTAATATCTTGGAGGCTTTTGTGAAGATTAGTTCTTCATCCTTTTGTCGGTCTGTCTGCTCTGATACGTAACACGGGAGTCGGGGAACGCTTTTGTTATATATGTATACATTTGGTGGATCTATTTTGTATTACCTTTGTATGAATATTTTGATGTTATAAAACAATTTATTTTGTAAAACGAGTCAGTAATGGATCTTTCCGCTTTATTCCATAATTGAACTTTCCTTTTGTTGGAAAAAGTTTCCCTTTTATGTTTATTCCATTTTGTGTTATGTATCAAATTTATGAGCAGGGATTGTGTTTTCTTTCCTTAAATGTGGCATCCTTGTTTCTGTCTAAGAATAAATTTCTATTCACTCTGATTTATTTATGTATTATTTATCTGCTATAGGAATTAGGGTGTTACATTAGTGGTATCAGAGCAGGTTGGTCCGTCCGGCCAAGTTGTTGAGTCAGTTGGTGTGACAGTTGAATACTGTCGATGTTGTTTGTTCCTTAGTATGTGATATGTGTGTGAAACACTGTCAGTGCTTTGTGGTTTTCTAATCCTTTATCTTCAGGATCGAGAATGAGATAAGTGGGGGAGAAGCTTGTGCTTCTCCAAGTTGCTTCAGGTGTGGAGCGTTGGCTCAGTGTGTTGTAGATTGAAAGATTGTAAGTGTTGTTTGGACAGTGTTGTTCCCGGTTCCAGAGGGAATGCGGAGGTAAGACTTATGTCATCTAAGGATTTGTGCCTTAGGTAGTTTTGTGCACAAGATGCTAGAAATGCTATTATAGTTTGGTAATGACGGTTTATGCCCCATCATGATTGTCTCTTGTCTATTGACGAATTGAGGAACTGATCACCCTTAATCTCTTGTTGATAGTAAACGGAATTATGTTGGATGGAATAGACGTGTCTTTCCAGCTTAGATAGTATGTTTTGTGAATCGTTTGGAGCTAAGCCAAGTGAGTACAGATTGTTATGTGGAGTCGATGAAGATTCTAATATCGGAATATGAACGGATTAGAGGTTTTGGTATGTTGGTCCAGTTGGGAAGTCATTGAGAGAGAACGATTGGGCATCGTTAATGGTTGTTCTCAGAGAGTAAAGTGTGAACTCAAATTTGACGAAGGTGAAGATTGGAGGTTTGGATATGCTAAGTAAGTAGAAGAACTTTTAGGAAGTGAAACTCAGATGTTTGTCATGTTTGTGATGATAGTGTTCTGGAATTGGCAGGAAGCCACAGTGATGGGCTGTCAGTTGTGCATGGTTTTCAGATGTGTTTTTGGATGAAACTTTAGTGTGTCGACTTGAAGAGGTCCAACATGGTTGGTAAGGAAAAGGATGATAGCATGAGGTTGCGTGTTAATCAGTGAGTAGTATGGAAACTTGAGGTTGTGTTCTGGATAGCTTGAGTTTTGAATTGTGACGAATTACGAACGATTTGAAGTTCCTTGATGGTATTACTTTTGTTATGGGTTGAGATCTCGTGTCAGCAGAAACCTGGAGTGAGTTGGAACCCTGCAAGAAGAATTGATATGGAATGTGGTAACCAGAGATTGTTAAGCTATTTTGGATAAATTGTTTCGAGCTCAAAATGAATTTTGAAGGTTGTATATGTTATGCTTGTGGAGTATATGAATCGTATCTTTCATACTTGTTTGGATAAGTTTATAATGATGTTTATTGGATGATATTCTGATTTATTTTAAATCAAAGGATGAGTATGTAGAGTATTTGAGGATTGAGTTACAAGGGTTGAAAGAGAGGGAGCTTTCTGCTAAATTATTAAAGTGAGAATTTTGATTTAAAGAGGTTAGTTTTCTTGGTTATGTTATTTCCGATGATGGTATTGTTGTGGATCTGTCCAGAGTAGATGCAGTTCTACATTGAGAGACTCCTAAGTCGGTTAAGGAGATTAGAAACTTTTGGGCTTAGTTGGTTGTTACTGCAGGTTATGGAAGACTTTGCTAAGTTAGTGCTTCTGTTATCTCAGTTGACTTGCAAAGGGTGAGCCGTTTGTTTAGGATGTTCGTTGTGAGTAAGTTTTGGTGAGCTGAAGTACAGATTGACTACCGGAGCAGTTTGAGTATACATCCGGGAGCTAATAAAATATATCAAGATTTGAAGAAGATCTTGTGATGGTCAGAGAATTAGAGTTAGTTGAGCAGTTCAGAGACTTGTGTCTGGTGTGTAAGCTAACACAGCAGAGTGTGAGGTTGAGTATATTAAAAGTGAACAGTGATTTTTGGCGAGTATGAGAAAGAGTTAGACTTTGGACGTAGGATTGATAGTTTTGATGGTTACGAGTAATCAGGGTGCGCAACGGAAGTGTGATGTGGCACAATTCGTATATGCGTGTGTGACTTGTAAGAGTTCATAGGTTGAATATTGGAAACAGGTAGGAATGATGAGACCATTGGACGTTTCAGAATGGAACTGTTAGGTGAAAGGTTTAAATATTATTCATGGGCTACTATGTAGATGGATGTTTTGGTTGTATGTTCGATTGGTGAATCGTAGCATTGTTCTAATAATATTGTGTGACAAGAATGTTTGGTATTCTGGTTTTGTTGATGTTGTTGAGACGATGTTGTGTCATGGGACTTTAGGTTCTTGTCTTTGTTGTTGCCTCGTTTCCATGGTATTGGTTCGAGTGCGTGTGGATAATTCCTTGTGGGAGATTAAGGGAGTGTTACCTGGGTGTTGGTAACATGGTTTTTTTTTAGTCGTGAGTTAGTCGTCAAGTGCATTGTATGGGCTTTGCATCTTGTCGTTGTAGTTGTCGTCGTTGTCGTGTCGTTGTTGTAGTTGCTGTTTGCGAGGTGTTTTGTCGATTTGTGTTATTCGTGGTGTGCCTTTTGATGGCATGAGAGTGGGTTAGTCGGATGCGAGAGTCGTATCCGGAGTTGTTTGCACCAAGTATATTTTCGAGGACGAAAATGTCTAAGTGGGGGAGAGTTGTAACGCTCCGATTTGTTTAATTGTATTTATTTATTCCATTTATGTGGATTTTGTGAAATGTGTGAATTTATTGAATTCTACCTGCTAATTGAGTTAATTGGTTAATTTCCCTGATAGGTAAAATACTTGCAATAAATTATAATTTCTTTTCAACTTTTATTTCCCGAAATATATTTCATCGCTGTTTATGTTTTATCGCGTGTTGAAAGCGTTTGCGAGATATTTGAGCTTAGGGGTAAAATGGTCATTTTGAGGGGTTAGATATTTTAGAAAAAAATTAGATATTTTTATAAAGGGTTAAATATGTATAAGGTCCCTACAAATATCCCAACTTTAAGGTTTGGTCCCTCCAAAATTTTCCTTCAAACAATGGTCCTCTGAAAGTTTTCCGTCCCTAACTTTAGTCCCTCCCGTTAGTTTCCACTAACGGTGGCTTATGTGGCATGCCATGTGGAAATTTTTTGATGACGTGGCTTACATCTGGCAATGTCGACGTGGCAAAAATTGCTGACATGTATGCCACGTGGCAATTGTTTCAATTTTAATTTTTTTTATATTAATTTCATATTTGATCCCAGAAATTATAGCTAATTTGCAACTACTTCCTAGCTAATCTCTAGCTAATCTAAACACACCATTTTTGTAGCTAATTCATAGCTAACTTGTTTCCCATTCAAACTAATTATTTATGACAAAAGGAAATCAGGGCAAATCACCATTACAAGAAGTTTCTAAAGGACTAATCATATTAACTTGTTTCCAAAAAATTCCTAAACAATTGAATATACACTTGAGATCCATAAAATACCAGAAAAATAAATTAAAAAATACCCATAAAAACAAATCATCAAGAGTGGCCAAAGCTTCTTCCACTTGCCTCTCAGCCAAAAGAACATCTAAGAGATCAGGAAACTCAACTAACCATTTGTCCAGGTCTGAAATTTCCGGATCTTCAGAGTCCAGTGTACCATTCACAGAAAAACCATTAGAATCGGAGATCGATAATTGATCAATGTGAACTCCATCAGCCAAACCATATATCAAGGTAGCTTGAGTGGATAGTAGGTTTCTGATTGATGAAAGCTCGCCTTCTAAATTCGATATCTCCTTGGAAGTTCTATGACATTTAAATATTACATAAATTTAAAACATGACCAAATGATAAATCAGCAAAATAAATTAAAATAGTTTTACTGACTAATGTGCTAAAAAGAGATTAATGATACATCAGTTAAAAATCATAGCAACAAGGTGGGTGAACTCTTCCTCAACTGCCACATCCAAACTTAGGCCACACACAGGAAGAAGATAATTCTCATAAATAATTCTCAGATGCTCAACACCTTTGTCAAATCAGATACTGATAAAATATTTATTTGATGATATATGAGGAAGAAGCTAAATTATTAGGACCTTTTAGAATTTATAAAGTATCACAAGCTATAAATTGTATGCAATAGTTGAAATCCGGCTTCCCTTCTTCTGCACCCTCAAAATACTGAAGCTAAGAAGAAGTGAAATTCATAATAGAGTTGTGGCTGTGCACCACTTTGCCATTAGACAATTGGTATTTTGTTTGTTAAAAGAGTTGAATTTATATACTATTTTGGTCACCATACTGAAATTTATATGCAGAAAAGCTTGAAGGGTACCAATGAAATTATGAGTTGAAGCTACTAGTTTCACAGAGTTTCGGCAATACGTAGTTTGAACCCCACATACTCAATGTGAAAATCAGTGTTGGTGTGTTGTTAATTCTTACAAATATAATAAACAATTTCTGAAAAACACAAATTGCTAAAATATAAGTGTTATATTTTATCCATATTCGATACTAATATGTGTAGTTATGTACAATACTCCTCCTGCATAGTTATCAGTATTGTATATAGGTGCAGGATTACTACATACATGTGCATGGAGTATCTTCCAAATTTTAGAAAGAAAAAAAAATTGAAACAAAATATTGGCCTATACATTTGGGATACTCTTTTGTCACTGCAATTTTTATTACTTTGATATAAAAATGGTGTGTTTAAATTAGCTAGAGATTAGCTAGAGATTAGCTAGGAAGTAGCTACAGATTAGCTACAATTTCTGGGTTCAAATATGAAATTAATATAAAAAAAATTAAAATTGAAACAATTGCCACGTGGCATACATGTCAGCAATTTTTGCCACGTTGACAATGCCACATGTAAGCCATGTCATCAAAAAATTTCCACATGGCATGCCACATAAGCCACCTTTAGTGGAAACTAACGGGAGGGACTAAAGTGAAGGACGGAAAACTTTCAGAGGACCATTGTTTCAAGGAAAATTTTGGAGGGACCAAACCTTAAAGTTGGGTTATTTGTAGGGACCTTATACATATTTAACCCTTTTATAAATAGAGATTTGAGAGAAAGAGATAGAAAAGAAAGAGAAAGGAAAGAAAGGAAGAGGAGAGAAAGAGAGAGAAAAGAAAGAGAAAGGAAAGAAAGGAAGGGAGAGAAAGAGAGGAAAAGAGGAAATCTTCAATACTCCATTTCAAGCGTGATTAATCGGGTAAGGGTGAGAAGTTTCGATTATATCTTGCTTGTATATGTATATGTATGTATTTGTTTGAATGTTTGGTTGAAAAATATATGTTTTCCACTTGATTGGAATTGTGATCATTTCGCTAGAAATTGATGTTTTCAAGGTTGGAAATCGATACGAATCACGTAGTATGATTGTATTAATTATCTATGATATGATATATATGAATATATGTGATGTGGTTGTGTGTTTCCATGTCATAACTTTGGTATGCCTTATGTGTGAATATGTGATTATGTTGGTATAATTGATATATGCTATATGGTTGGATTATTAGAAATATGTTATGTATCTATGGCATGCGATATGTATTAGTATGTGATGCTTGTGGTGAGAATAATTATGCATGTGAATTTATATGTGTTTGTATATTATTATGAAATCTTGATTTAGTTGTTATTTCTCACCCTTCTGCTGTGGTTTGTTGCTCTATGAGGCAATTGCAGATTAGTATTGTAACAACCCGGGCCCCTCGCAAGGCGATCCAGACACTGCCACCTCACGATCTTCTCTACCCCCCTCACTAGTAGAGTTTTTGCCTTCCGTGGGAATCGAACCCTGTACCCTGGGGTTCAAGTACATGTTCAATAGTGGGAATGGATTGAACATGTACTTGAACCCCAGGGTACAGGGTTCGATTCCCACGGAAGGCAAAAACTCTACTAGTGAGGGGGATAGAGAAGATCGCGAGGTGGCAGTGTCGGGATCGCCTTGCGAGGGGCCCGGGCTGTTACAAAAAAGGTAGCTCAATTGGTAGTGGGAATGGATTAAACATGTACTTGAACCCCAGGGTACATGGTTCGATTCCCACGGAAGGCAAAAACTCTACTAGTGAGGGGGGTAGAGAAGATCGTGAGGTGGCAGTTCTGGGATCGCCTTGCGAGGGGCCCGGGCTGTTACAAGTATCTTGGAGCCTTTTGTGAAGATTAGTTCTCCATCATTTTGTCGGTCTGTCTGCGCTGATACGTAACACGGGAGTCGGGGAACGCTTTTGTTATATATGTATACATTTGGTGGATCTATTTTGTATTACCTTTGTATGAATATTTTGATGTTATAAAACAATTTATTTTGTAAAACGAGTCAGTTATGGATCTTTCCGCTTTATTCCATAATTGAACTTTCCTTTTGTTGGAAAAAGTTTCCCTTTTATGTGAATTCCATTTTGTGTTATGTATCAAATTTATGAGCAGGGATTGTGTTTTCTTTCCTTAAATGTGGCATCCTTGTTTCTGTCTAAGAATAAATTTTTATTCACTCTGATTTATTTATGTATTATTTATCCGTGATGGGAATTAGGGTGTTACAGATAGTGTGTTAGGGAGCTCTGAGCAAGATAATTCGGGACATGAGGGAGTTAATATTGAAGAGAAATATGCAAACGTAAGTTTTAACGTCAAACAATGCCTTTGTAAGGTTGTAGATGGTCATTTCACAGTGGTTGTGAAAGTGTTGGGGTCATCAGGTGTAGCTCCCTATAATGTACCTATTGCGAAGGATTTAAAGTCTAAACACCCGTACAAACCACCTTTCTCCATGCCGGCCACTTTGTTCTCTGAAGCTCCTTTAGTAGTTGGTGTTAATACTGTCTTCAGGTGCATTAAGTCGTTCCCCAAAGGGACTTCATATGGTAGAGATGACTTATGTGTTCAACATTTATTGGATGCAATATGTGGAGAAGGTTTTGTTGTGTCTAAAGATTTATTATATGCAATCACTCTAATGTTTAACCTATGGTTGGGAGGGAGACACACAATGAGTTTGGCAGAGTTTGTTGCTTCAACACCTTTGACGTTGTTATTGAAGCCTAGTGGTGGGATACGATCAATTGTCGTGGGTTCCATTTGAAGACGGTTGGTATTCAAGGTTGCAATGAAAGGGGTAAATAAGGATGTGGCACGATATCTCAATGACTTCTAGTTTGGGGTTAAGGTATCGGGTGGTGCTGAGGAGATTTTGAACAGTGCCAATAAGGTGTTAAGCAAGCGACATGGAAATGGATTTTTGACTATGCTCACATTATATTTCACGTATGATTTTAACCTGTTAGATCGATCAGTCATTTTGTGAGAGGTGAGGGTGAGATGCCCATTTATTTCCCTGTAGATTGAGTTTCTCTATGGTCAGGCATCAAGGTTATACCTTGGGGATGGGCATATTATGTCAGCCACTAGAGTGCTACAGGGTGACCCATTAGGGCCACTCTTTTTTGTCCTTTTGTTACACCCATTTATTCATCAAATCAATGATAAGTGTAAGCTTCTTCTTCATGCCATGTACCTTGATGATGAGACTATTATAAGGGAATCAGAGGAGGTGGTTAAAGCCCTTGACATCATTTGGGAGATCGGTACAGAATTAGGTCTTGAAGTGAACATTCATTAAAATAAGATCTTTTGGCCTTCGTGTAGTGATACTAAATTGCACCGGGAGTTATTTCCTTCAGACACTGGGAGGCCGGTGTTAGGGATGAAGTTGCTTGTAGGGGATGTTAGTCGAGATGAAGGTTTTACCGAGGGGTTATCCATGAAGAGAGTGGCTAGGGTTGTTAAGCTCATACATCACCACAACTAATGGATCCTCAAACTGAACTTCTTCTACTTCGTTCTTGCAGAGGTATCGCCAAAAACATTTTTGGCCTTAGAACGTGTAAACCTAATCATATGGAGAAAGCAGCAATTTGGTTTGATAAAGAGTTGCGAAGGGCGGTTGAAGACATCATGGTTGGTAGAGGTCTTTTCTTTGGGGACCTTCAATGGAGGGTGGTTTATTTTGCTATTAGAGTTGAGGGTTTGGGTTTGTACTCAGTAGTGGAAGCTGCCTCATACACATTTGTGGATTTTAGGGCCTAATCATGGGTGTTAAAGGATTATATATTGAGAGGCAGTGGGATATATGGTACGAACCTTGATGTTAACAAAGATTTGGATGGTCTTAATATTGTGATTCCCGATTTTGACCTTAGCGGTTTTACAAGAAAGGACAAATACCCTCCTAAAGCACAACATGTGTTGGCGAATGCCTTTTTCAGTAAAAGTGTTCAGGACATGGATGTAATGTTTGAAATGACCACAACATAAAAAGCAGTATTTGATTGTTTCCAAGTAACACATACTGAAGAATTTCTCCTTGTTATCCCTATTGACGGTCTACGCCAACATATGTCTCTGGTAGAGTACCATACCATCCTAAATACCGACTTATAATTCCCTTATTCCCTGTCGATAAGGTTTGCTCCGTTTGCCGTAAGACGTGCTTGGATACATTCGAGGAACACATTATTCATTGCAATGAGCTTTCAGGATTCAAATATCGTCATGATTTTGTTAGGGATGTCCTATTTGATATATTTAGACGTGCACGAATATTTGTGAAGAAAAAGGCGTCTGTGAATTTCTTGATTGACCCATAGGAGGGGAGATCAACTCTTAGGCAAGCCGATGTTCTGGTTTATGGGTGGATAGGAGAGAAAAACGCATGTGTTGGCTTGACAAGAGTTTCCCCATTGGTGGAACTGAGGACTGTAGGTTTTACAGTGGGGCAAATAGCTCTCAAAGCCGCTTCAAGCAAAGTAGTCAAGAATGAGAAAACGTATTTCGGCAATCAACATGCTTTCATACCATTTACCATTGACACCTTTGGTTTTCTAGCACCAGAAGCAGTTGATCTTTTACACAGAGTGTAACGACTCATGCATAACAATGTTGTGCCACCTAGGATAATGAATGTATTGTTTAAAAGGATTAGTTTTGCCATCCAAAAAGGAGTAACGACGCAACTTATTACCCATTTTTCATATTGTTTTTGTATAATCTTGATTATATATATATATATATATATATATATATATATATATATATATATATATATATATATATATAAACAAGTGGATCTACATTAGAAAACTCATATTTTCTTATAAAATATGTTTTGGGCATAAGATCTGGTCTAATAAGCATTTCAGTATGCATATTTCATAGCATTTTAAGGAGATTTTTAATTTAAAACATAAGGAGCAATCAATAACTACAAGTACATGACATTTTTAATTAATAGAAGAGTAGCACACCATTGGATTAGCACACCAATCTTCCCAACTGAATTTCCCCCCTATAAATCTAGCAAAAAAATTACTCCCACGATGCTGATTTAGTCTAGGCTATTATTTCTTCCAATATATATATTTCTGACTATTATATTTATGAAAATAAATATGTTAATTTTGTTTTATTATTGAGCCACAAAAAATCTCTATAAAAAGGAGATTTTTAATATCTCTTTTTAAAAAACGTGCTAATAAATATATGGGTCAACAATAGCGTTTTTATATTAAGCGTTTTTAAAAGCCTGTTAAATTTAATGGATAAATATGGGCTTTGATTGCGTTTTTGGATAAACACTATTTTAAGTGGCACTTTTAATAGCGCTTAAAAATGCTATTAAATGCTAAAAAGGAGTTATCAAAGCTCTTTTCTGGTGTAGTGTTTACAACAAAATTACTGATTATATGCATATAAAAACCTTTGGTTGTCTTGTGTATGCTTGTAGTAAAATGCAGCTAGGACTAAATTAGACTCTCGCTCTAGAAAATGCATCTTTCTTGGATTTAAATCTGGTGTTAAAGGCTCTATATTGTATGACATTATGAATAAAAATGTTTTTATTTCTCGTGATGTTGTCCATTTTGAACATATATTCCCTTCTGCCAACCCCCACAATACTGAATTGTCATCCCCACAACCCATTTACCATCCCAACATTAATGACCCTATTGACTACAACCCGCCCAATACCACTCATGAATCTCCCATTCTCATGGAATATACACCGAACAAGCGAATTATCAATTCTGAACCTGCAACCCACCAAGACACCAGATTCCATCCCTCCTCACATTAACTCTCCTCACCCCATTCATATTCTTTCTCCCAACAACCTGCCCAATGATATCACCACAATTAGGCAATCCTCTAGGATTTTAAGACCTCCAACCTATCTCCAGGATTATCATTGCTCCCTTATTTCAGATTCCTCTAACTTTACCAATTTTCCAAATTCAAGTAAAACTCCTAACCCTATATCTGATTCCATCACTTACAATAAATTATCTACATCTCATAAGTTATTTAATTTAAATATTTCTACTGTCTAAGAACCTTCTTCTTATACTACTGCCATGCTTGAACCTAATTGGCAATAATCCATATCCAATGAACTTAAATATCTCAATGACACTAACACTTGGTTCATTACTTCTCTCCCACCCAACAAAAATCCATAGGCTGTAAATGGATTTTCAAACACAAATACCACCCTAATGGCACTATTGAGAGATATAAAGCTTGACTTGTCACTAAGGGCTTCAATCAAACACAAGGACTTGACTATTTAGAGACTTTTAGCTCTGTTATAAAGATGACCACCATTATAATATTGTTATCCATTGCTTCATCCTTTAAATGGCATGTTCATCAACTTGTCATTAACACAACCTTTATTCATGTTTACCTCGAGGAAGAGGTCTACATGAAATGTCCTCCTGGCTTAAACCTTGCCAAAAACATGGTTTTCAAACTCAACAAGTATATTTATGGCCTTAAACAGGCCAGTCATCAATGGAATCACAAACTCACTAACACTTTATTACACAATGGTTTCTTGCAACCCAAGTCTGATTATTCCTAATTCACTCATAAAATGGAACTGACTTTATTATTGTCCTGGTCTATGTGGATTATTTAATTCTTGCAGGAACTAACTTATTGAACATCAATAACATCAAACAGTTCTGGATAACAAGTTTAGCATAAAATACATGGGGTTCCTTCGATATTTCCTCGGTTTCGAGATTGTCTCTTCCTTCAAAGGTATCACTCTTTGCTAACGGAAATATTTTCTAGACCTTCTACATACCACATGTCTGCTTGGTGCTAAACTAGTATCCACATTAATGGACCATTCACACAAACTTAACAACTCTGCAAAACCTATTCTCAAAGATCCTACACAATAAAGAGTTATCATCGGTAAAGTTTTATACCTAACTCACACTAGGCATGCCATTATGTATTTTGTTTACAGGTTAAGTCAACACCAACTCAAAGTCATCTTCAGGCAACATACAGAGTCATCCGCTTCCTAAAAAATGCGTCATCAATGGGACTTTTCTTTCGCTCAGATTCCTCATTACTTCTCACGGGGTTCACTGATTCGAACTAGGGAGCATGCCCCCTCACAAGACGGTTAACAACTGGATTCACATTTTCGTTGGAGACAACATGGTGTGCTAGAAGTCAAAGAAACGACTTGTTGTTTCTCGTTAATCTTCCGAAGCAGAGTATCACGCCTTGGCCAACACTTCTTGTGAAGCCCAATGGCTCCTCTGCCTTCTGCACGACTTCAACATCTCTCATACTCAGCTCGTCAACATCTACAGCGGCAACCAAAGCGCCATCCACATAGCTACAAATTTGGTGTTTCACGAATGTACAAAGCATATCGAAATAGACTGTCACCTGATTCACGAGAAAATTCAATCATAAACTATCCACCTCATGCCATTCGATTCCGACAACCAAATTTTTGATCTGTTCACTAAATCGCTTCACTGAGGACCCTTTCATAAATGCTCGACATTCATTCCAATTTTAAGGGGGTGTTAAATCTTAATGTATTTAACTTTTGCTGAATAGCTTCTTAAGCCTGTTTTATTTATTCACTTTACTTTTGGTCCATTGTACTTGGTGTAGACCTATATATCTCATCCAAATAAATGAAAATATTATTCATATTTTTTCATTCAATTCTTTCTTTCACGCACCAACTAACAAATGTCAATATATGACTTGCATAATAATTTTTGAATGTTCTTTCTTAATATTTTCTATACTATTTGATGTGAAATCCGATGCCTTGTTAACAAAGTATAAACTGTTTCTTTATGATCAAGAAACACACAAGGGTAGAAAAGATGGTAAAAGAAAAGAAGAACAACAATAATTGGTTATAACTTCTATTCTTTACTTTCTCTTCAAATCAGATTGCAAGTACTCAAGAATAACAAATAACCCTCTCACCCTAATTAGGATTTGCCACACTTATGATGAGAGGCTAGTATGCCATTTATAATAAAACCTAACATACTAAACTAATGGGCTTTTTAACAATTACTCATTACAAGCTAACTTAGGGTACAAGCAAACTTAAGCAATTGGACATGACAAATAAGCCCAATTCGACATGCTAACAAATCTAGCATTTCTGACAATTGCATGCTTGACCCTACTTCGACTATAACATACACTACTTCAACAACAACATGTGAACGACCTCCGATTGCATGTTAAACGTCTGTCGAACTGTCGAACCAAGAAGCTACCTTCGATCATACTAGAGTTCGATCCAATATCTCACAAATCTCCACCTTGGAACAAACTCTATAACATCAAGGAACAAACTAGCTTTCTTCATGCAACTTTATCAACTGCGTACAATGGAAAAACTTGCAACTGGGCAATGTCTTAGTGATCATATCAGCAACATTATGATCTGTCAAAACCTTCAGCACTTGGTCTTCTCCATGCTTGATTACCCCTCTGAAGAAATGCAACCTCACATCGATGTGCTTGGTTCGCTCATGATAGGCTGAATTCTTTGACAAGTGTATTGCACTTTGACTATCACATTTAACAGTGGTAACTCGACCTTGAAGTTTCAGCTCCTTTGCAAAACCTTCAAGCCACAATGCTTCATTCACAGCTTCAGTTAGGGCGATATATTCCACTTCAGTGGTTTATAAGGCAACAACCTTCTGAAGTGTTGCTTTCCAACTGATTGTTGTGCCGAACATAATGAACACATATCTAGAAATAGATTTTATGGAATCCATACAACCTGCATAATTAGAGTCGACATATCCTTCGATTGCTGCTTTACTATCCTCACCCAAGGTTCCACCATATATTAGGAATCTATTCAGAGACCTATTAATGTACCTTAGAATCCCCTTCAATGCTTGTCAGTGAGCCTTTTCAGGATTTGCCATGTACCTGCTTACAAGACTTACTGCATATGATATGTCGGGTCTAGTACATACTATAGCATACATCAAAGAACCCACTATATTAGCATATGGAATTCTATTCATATAAGATCATTCTACATATGTACTGAGACACAAATCTATACTCATCTTGAATTGAGGGTTTGTCGGAGTCACAACTGTAGCGTGTGATTTTTGTCGGTGACGCGACCACCTTATCGCCATGGGTTTCTCCTCACCGCAATGGTAGGAGTGGGGTGCTACTTTCTGATTTCTTATTTATCCTATGAAGCTGGAAAGGAAAGGGAAGCTATCTAAAGCTAACCTTGCACGCAAATGTTTAACTGAACAAATGCTTAAGAGATTGGGGAGTTCGGGGTCAGGTTATACAATGGAGAGTTGTCAATTACCCATCCTATATGTGGTTATCCACAGGCCGTTAGCAATTATACTTTACTGCTTTCTACTCACTGGTGTTTGTTTGTCGTGGGTTGGGAAAGTTTCTCCTTTGGGAGATTTTGAGAGAGAGAGTTTTTTTGTTGATTTCGGGTTTTCCGAGGTTTTTGGTAAGGTACTGGACCTAAAGTTTTTGATTGGTGTGCTCGCTAAGATTTTGCAATCTTATGCCTACATATTCCCGTTAAAGATAAACAGGGAAATCAGAGCAATCGTAGTTCCTCCTATTTTATGGGAGAAAAAGATGTTTTGGTGTCTTGTTCAAAGCCCAAGATTGAAGCTAAATGAGTATTTGTGTCTTGTTCAAAGCCCAAGATTGAAGCTAAAAGGTTTGACTGAGAGGGAATTTTCCATCTCTAAAGGGACACATCTCGTCTATTTATCACAACTGTTGGGTGACTGATTATAAAGGAGAATTACTTTAACTGGGATAAGTGAATCCATCAATGCCATAATTTCCTTTATAGGGATTTGTCCTGAAGGAGGAAACTTTAACTCAGTGTAGAGTAATGCCATTTTTCCTTAGGAGTCTTTCATGCTAAGAGAGGGAAAGTGGCGTGGATGTAAATAATCCAGAGGAAGTTTTACCAGGATAAGAGATGGACTACAACTTAGATTTTTGAATCAACAAGTGTGCCACTTACAACAGTTATCTGGGTTTAGGTTTGTTTTGAATGTTTGTTTTGATGTGTGATATACAGAGAAATGTCTTCCCACAGAGAGATTTTTGATTTTTTCTTTGAGGGGATGTTGGTTTTTGTGTGCCTTGATCAAAGCGCAAGGTTAAAGCTAAGAGATTGATTGACTCCACTGGGGAAGTCCTTATATAAAGCCTAAGAGGAGGTTGGAAAAGACTGACTCAACAAGAGAGTGTTTATATATGTCTTGTACAAAGCCCAAGATTGAGGCTAAAAGAGATTGACTCTTTGGGGGATATCATTATACAAACCCTAAGAGGAGGCTGAAAGTTGACTTTCCTGGGGAAATATTTTGTCTGTCTTGTACAAAGCCCAAGATTGAGGCTAAAAGGATATTTTTGACTCCACTGGAGAATATTTGTATGTGTCTTGTACAAAGCCCAAGGTTGAGGCAAAAAAGGGGAAACTGACTCTATTGGTGAGAGGTTTTATCTGTCTTGTACAAAGCCCAAGATTGTGGCTAACAGAAGATTGACTATGCTGGAGAGTGTGATTTGTTTTGCATAAAGCCTAAGTTTGAGGCTGAAAAGAAGATTGACTCTGCTTAGGGAGATTTATATGTGTCTTGTACAAAGCCCAAGATTGAGGCTAAAAAGGGTTGACTCAACAAGAGAGATCTTATGTGGGTGTCTTGTACAAAGCCCAAGATTGAGGCTAAAAAGGACTGATTGACTCAACAAGAGAGTGTTTGTATGTGTTGTACAAAGCCCAAGATTGAGGCTAAAAAGGATTGATTGACTCAACAAGAGAGTGTTTGTATGTCTTGTACAAAGCCCAAGATTGAGGAAAAAAAGGATTGATTGACTCAACAAGAGAGTGTTTTTTATTATTATTTGACTCAACAAGAGAATGTTTTTTATTATTTGACTCAACAAGAGAGTATCTTATATGTCTTGTACAAAGCCCAAGATTGAGGCTGAAAAGAGACTGACTCAACAAGAGAGTTCTTTTAGGAGATTGACTCAACAAGAGAGTGCTTTTAGGAGGTTGAATCAACAAGAGAGTGCTTTTAGGAGGTTGACTCAACAAGAGGGTGCTTTTAAAGCTAATTCTGCAGAGGAAAAATCATTATGCAAAGCCTAAGAGGAGGCTAGCTTCTGCTGAGGATTATTGAGATCCAGAGGCAGGTCCAAAATGGGGAATAAACTCTTGCTGAGGATTACAGAAGAGTTAAGGAATTAGATGCCTTGAGGTTCTGATTTGGGATAGTGTTATCCTGATGATAGGTTGACCCTAGCTGGAAAATTTAGGATGAAAGACTGAGTTTTAGATCCTGTGAGAGTTTTAACTCTACTGAAGATTGGTTAAATGACCAGGGTTTTTTTCCTGTGTTTGTAGGGAACTTGAGAATGTCTTTGAGATCCAAGAGGAAATTAGACTGTCCAAGTCTACTGGCACGGAAGAGTTTATCTTTGTATGATGCCCAAGAGCAGGCTGGTATTATAAGGAATGAGAATCAACCCTAAATTGTCCAAGGTTTTTACTTTTTGGAAAGACTGCTCTAACAAAGGATGACTAGGTTCTGTCCTATACCTTTAAGAGGTCTTCAGGGTCCTTGTATTAAGCCCAAGAGAAGGCATGAGAACTTCTAAGAAGCCGGAGGGTCCTTGTACAAAGCCTAAGAGGAGGTTGGGGATGCTTTTAGGAAGCCCGTGGGTCCAAACCTAAGAACAGTTCAAGCAAAGTTTCACCGGGAATAATCCTTTCTTTAGTGAACAGTTCTAGGGTTTGAAGAAATTCAAGAGAGGTTTCACCGGGAATTAATCCTCTATGGGGAAAATGAACTTCTTTGACAATTTTCTAATAGTGACAGTTTGAGAAAAGTTTCACCGGGAATAATGCCTTTCTCTTTGTTCCATATTATATATGCCTAAGAAGAGGCAAGACTGTATCTGGAATTTCTATGGGGAACTAGTTTTGACTGTGTTGAAAGAGTGATCACTGGCTTTATCTAATCCTAGACCTAATTGCCGGGGAAAACTCTAAGCAGATAATATACAGGCATATATATACAGATGAAATATAGACTGTATGTAAAAGAGGGTAGGAGGACTTACAGGTGAGCAAGCTTCCAGCACAAATAAATATATATATGTGTAAGTATGTAAAAGAAAGCTGTTAAACCTTACAGGCGAGCAAGCTTCCATTGTAACAGCTGTATGGTTAGTTGTTCAAGAAATTAAAGAAAGTTTTTATAGCAACTATGAATTTGAACCTAAATCAAAAGGGAAAGTTGTTTTGAAAAGATTATTAACAGTAATCGTACCGTTGATCTGAAAACTGTATCGGGACTTATACAATGACTGAGGCCCAAAAAGGTTTATTTACAAAGAGGGTTGGGTCTTACAACTCAAGGAGAAGCCCAAAGTGTTCGAAAAAGAAAAGAAATGGAACTTACAACACAAGGGTAGGCCCAAATGAAAATGTTTTGAAAAGCGATGATCGCTCCGAGATTTTGAAAACACAGTGGGACTTATACAATGACTGAGGCCCAAATTATTTATGTACAACAAGGATTGGGTCTTAAACTCTATTAGAGGCCCAAAGTTTATTTTTATACAGGAGATGGGGCTTAAAACTCAAGGGGAGGCCCAAACATAATAGTGATCGCACCCTTGTTTTTAAAACTGTACTGGGACTTATACAATGACTGGGGCCCAAAAAGGTTTATGTACAAGGAATGGGTCTTACACTTTATTAGAGGCCCAAAAGTGTTTTGAAAAAGATTTGTGAGGGTGAAAATAATCAAAACCCTAATTTGATTTTAAAATGCATTTTAATTGAATAAAAATTCAATTAAAATGATCAAAATTACCAAACATGTGTGAAAAACTAGTTGTGATCTTGGATTAATGTTTGAAAAATCATGTTTCAATCATGGAATGATTTGAAAATCATTTGAATTTGAAAAATCAAGAGAAAGAAATGTTTTTAAATGTTTAAAAACAAATAAAAATAAATTCTATACAAAATATCAAATATATGAAACAAATAATATTTTTGTGAAATTTTAGTAGAATAAAATATTTTAATATTTTTGGGAATTTTCAAAAAAAGAACCAATAAAAAATAAATAAAATTGGGGGAGAAATTAATTTTGGAATTAGTTAACAAAAACCATAAAATATGTGAAAAATAGCAAAAAATGAAAAAATAGTCTGGGTGGGTCTTGAACTCACGGCCTCTTAGCCAAACACACATGCGTGCTACCACTGGGGTGGAGATACATCCGTGTATCAAAACCACCCCATAAATACATATGGGTAACTTGTTTCTAGGCCTGGCCAAGGCGCCATGGCCTGGCCCTTGCCCAAGGTAAGGCCTAGTTTTGGCAATTTGCATGAAGCCTCTAACTTTCTCATTTCTCCATGGATTGAGACAAAATTTAGGTGTATCCTGCCTAGAATTTCATGAGGAATCCAATGGTGCCCCTTGGAATTTTCAGAAAATGTCTCCATTTTAAAATCCGATAGAGATTTCAAAATAGACCTAAATTTGCATGTTCTATGCTATCTCATCATACAGGTAGCAATAGTATGGTAAATTGGTTCGAACACAACATATATGATATGTATGAGAGGTCCATGATTAATGGACCTCAAAGCAATGCATGATTTAAAGAGTTCAAGTTGTGATGCACTTACCTCTTGAAGCTTCTTGTGCTATCTATTAAGTTCCTTGTACCAGAAGTAATTAAATGCTTTGAACACTCTTGATTGATCCCTTAGAAGCTTTTAGGATGATCAAAACCAGCTGGAATCCTCAGGAACAAGAATTGGCTCTTTCTTGTAAAAGGGGCAAAAGTGACCAAGATAATAACTCTCTCAAATGGTGTTCCAGATGAGGGAAACCAATTGGGACAGTTTGAGGATGATATTTGGAGTGTCTTTGAGGCCTGGTTTGGTGTTGGAAGTGAATAAATCAAGACATGGCTTGAAAAATGCAGAAAAGTCAAATTTTGAGGTTTTGGAGGTTGACTTTCTGATTTTGGTGTTTCAGATCAAAGGTGAGTGTTTGATCAACTTAGATATGACATGTTGGATGTGTTTGGATTATGAGCTATGGTGGAATTGCTTCTAACTCAAAAACTCAGAGATGACTTGCAAAAGAAGGTATTTTGGTCTAAAGAGACAGATTTTGAGGAAAGCATTAATTGTAGTGCTTTGGTGTACTCAAACTGAGCACAAATGGGCTCTATTTATAGTGCAACAAGTTTGTTTTGCAAGCAATAGTGAATGGCAGCTGGTACATGCCTTTGGCCAATGTTGATCCAAGGGAATTTTTAGTCTCCTCTAGCCATTGACTTGAGGTTAGGGCACAGGCCTAAGGTCCTTTGATTCAGAGCTGAATCATGAGTCATTCTGTTAGGAATGTCTCAGTCCATGCCACCTTGATGCATCCATTGGATGCTTGGAAACAAAATTGGAGTCTTTTTCACTTTTTAGCCTTTTTAGGTTTGCTATGGCTATATGTAGATTCTTGGACTTTGGAGGCTTGGGGATCAGACCATCCCCCTTGGATTTTATCCTCTGATGTGTCCAAATGGATGACAAGGCTTGAATTTGTCTGATTTTGCCAAATCGAGCAAAAATGCCAAATTCTGCCTTGTACAAGACAATTGGAAATGGTGATTTTGAGGGGATCATATATCCCTGCTCAGGTTGAGTTGTGGGAGGCTCTTGTACTTTTTAGAAAGCTCTCATATGATACAATACATGTATGATCATAGTTTGTCCTGAAACTATTTGGATCCCATTGAAAAATCCTCATGAACATTGGTGTCCAAGGCTGGTAACTTAGGCAGATTTTCTCTAAGTGTTGGAAAAGTGTCATTTTCTTCATTTTTGCCATTTTGATAAGTCCATAACACAAAATCCATGAGAATTTGGAATCTCTTGTAGTTGACACTTTTAAAGTATGTCAGATGGACTTTCATTTGAGCTTTGAATGGAAGAAAAAGGCCTTGTGGTTTAGGATTTATGACCTTGCAAAGTTGTTACCAAATCACTTTTGTTCCATAACTTAGAAAAATTTTGGTTTCTTATGGTTGCCCCTTTTGCAAGAAAACTCACTTTTGTTGATTTTTCTTAATGAATGATGATCAATACCATACATTAACATTATTTTTTACTTAGGGGAACCATATTTGTGAAAAATTCCAAAAAGTCAAACTTGATTTTGTGCACGGTTGACTTTTTATCTAATGAAATCCAAACTGTGTGATCCTTTGTGAAATCAAGTCCTTGACCTAAATCAAACCTAATGAATGGATTTCATAGGTGTTATAGGGTGTATTGAATCATGTCCCAAGGTTTGGGAGCATGTCTTGGTCAAAAGTCAAAGATACAGTTGACTTTTTTCCTTAAAACCCTAATCGTGGCCCAAATGAAATTGAAACTTGTGAATCAAGTTTCTTGGATCAATCCATTGTTGCAAATGGATCAATGTGGTGTATTTGAGGCCCTCAAATCATGTCTTGAGGTCTTGGCCCATGCTTTACCTCAAAAGTCAACTTAGGGGTGAATTAGGTCAAGAAACCCTAATTCCTGATTTTTTTGTGAATGTATCCCCTGAGGCTAAATTGACTTGATGATTGGGTCCATGAGGTCCCTTGGAGTATCTTGGGTTATATTTTGAAACATTGGCTCATGCTCAGATGAAAATTTTTACCTGGAGGCCTTGGTCGACCAAAACCTTAATTTGGTGACATTGGCGATCTTGAGGCTTGATCCACTTGGAATGTTGCAACCTTGTGCTTGATTCTTGATGTGGGAGTCCTCTTGATCTCTTATGGGTGTTTGAGAGGTTTAGACAAGTCGAAGATCATGTCATTTCTTGTTTGATCCTTTGTCTAAGTGCTCTGAAAGGGCTTGAAACCCTAATTCTTGATTATGGTGAATGCTCAACAATCCTTTAGGAGATTTGATGAGGCATGATGGTACATCCATATTGTGGTAATGATCTTCACAATTATGGGAAATCTTTGTGGTCAAAATTTAGGGTATGACAGATGCCCCTATTTAATCTTCTTAGACCCGAAGGTGTGAATGGAGAAGGTATTCGAACATTCAGGGTGCAAGAGGATTAAATATCGGAATACCCGAAATTTTGACGGTGGTTATGAATGGCAATTTGCTCATCCATCTTCTTTTGCTAAGCAATGATACTTAGAAAAGGGTAAAACTTCCCCTCGATCATGGTCTTCGGCCACGAAATTGGTCTTAGTTTCTGAAATAAACTTCCCCTCGATCTTGGTCCTCAGCCATGGAACTAGTCTCAGTTTATGAAATAAACTTCCCCTCGATCCTGGTCTTTAGCCATGGAACTGGTCTCAGTTTCTTTTGAAATAAACTTCCCCTCAATCATGGTCTTCAGCCATGGAACTGGTCTCAGTTTCTGAAATAAACTTCCCCTCGATCCTGGTCTTTAGCCATGGAACTGGTCTAAGTTTCTTCTTGTCGAGTTTCTTCCTTGACAAGGAATGCTATATGTAGCGGTCTTCATCAAACTTCTCACCGAGTTTTTACTAGGGAGATGCCGTTTGATGGAAAAAAATTTTATGTCAGACTTGTTGGGGGAACCCATTCGTCTAATCTGTAGAGGTGCGCAAACTTCTCTGTGGGAGATGCCATTTGTTAACTCTACTGGGGAAAACGAGTCTCTTAAGAGGCTGTTTTCTTCTTAGGGATATTACACCATACTTTTCTTCGAGATCTTTTCAGAGAAATACCATGTGATGTAATCCAATTTTGAGGTGTTGATGACTTCATTAACATCGAATCTCTTAGGAGAAAACTGATGTGTTGCCGAGAGTCTTTAGTTGCGAGGCTTTCTCTGGGGATTTCCTTAATCCGGGAAAGCGACAATATCATCTTCAATGGTGAAGAGTGATGTTTCAAAGGTGTCAGTTTTTTTCCTTTCTGAGGTTCAAGTTACCAAAGTGGTCGAGGATCATCTCCAATCCAGAAATAAACTGGGGAGAAATTGCTCAGACGATACGTCTCCTGACGAGGAAAGAACTTGACAACACGATTGATTAAGAGGATTTTACCACTTGGAGGGGGTAAGACTGACCAGAGTGATAGTAATGCAATATGAATATGAATGTGAATCAATTATGCATGATGTATGTATGTTTATGCTGACAAAACTGATGTGACATACAGACTAATAGATGAACACGAGGATACTCGGCCACAACGGGGAATGAAAAGTACCATTGGTCCAAAATAGCAATCCTGCCTAGCTTAGGAGAGGCGGGTCCCTGTGGGGAGAAAGAATTGTTTAATCGGTCTTAAGAGGTAGGAACTCTGCCGGGAATATCAGATAAAACATGGCATTTGAAATAGTTAATCCTTCATTCAGGGGTACTGGTTTAGAAGGAGTACTTTGATTCTGCACTTTGAGGTTTAGTCATCTTCGGAGAAGCTATCGATGTTCTTTTTGAAGTTCACAGTCAAAAGGAAATGCCATCTTTATTTTTAAAAGAAGAAGAAAAGTTTTATAAGTAAATTCATTTTTGTTTTATTTCAAGAATCGTTGATCATGTTAAAATGTCATTCTATAAAGCTAAAACAAATGAGAATTTCAAACAAAAGCACTAGGTCTCAAATTTTATTGATAAAATGGAAATCAGCCAAACGCGTGATTCCATAGAGTATTTACAAAGTTTAGAAAATGGTAATTTAAGGGAAAAGGGGCTACATTGAAACATAACGACCGTTATCCTTCTACCAACTTTGAATTCTGGACATCCTGAGCTTCTGTCGAAGATGACCTTAACTTAAGTTTTCTTGATGGATGGCATGACTGTTGCGGAGTTAAACTGATCAGACGTAGTTACTTCCCATTAATCCCTAACTTTTGCCTAGATTGTACTTTGAGATTTCCAATCCATCGGGATGACTTTTACTTACGTCTCTAATTTTTGCCTGGACCTCCCTTTCGGGTTTTCAATCCACCGAGACGTTTTTATTATTATTTTTTTATTTTTTTATTTTTGATTTAGGCAAAGTATTCCTTGACTACATCAACATTCGTGGGGTAGGCAAATTCCTCTCCATCCATGGTTGCGAGTCTCAAGGCACCACCTGATAAGGCTTTCGTGACCACATAGGGGCCGTCATAATTCGGAATCCACTTTCCCCGAGAATCCGTGAGGAATGATTATATCTTTTTGAGCACAAGGTCTCCTTTCCTGAAGACACGGGGTCGAACCATTTTGTCGAACGCCTTCTTCATTCTTTGCTGATACAACTGACCGTGGCATATAGCCGTTGTTCATTTTTCTTCGATTAGATTCAATTCATCGTACCAACCATGACACCATTCAACCTCTGTTAGCTTAGCTTCCATCAATACCCAGATTGATGGGATCTCTACTTCTATGGGGAGCATTGCTTCCATGCCATATACTAGAGAGAAAAGGGTTGCCCCTGTTGAAGTGCAGACAGATATGCGATAACCGTGAAGAGAAAAGGGCAACATTTCGTGCCAGTCTTTGTAGGTTACAACCATCTTTTGAACAATCTTCTTGATGTTCTTGTTAGTCGCTTCTACCGCTCCATTCATCTTGGTTCGGTAGGGAGATGAGTTATGGTGTTCGATCTTGAACTCAGCACACAACTCTTTCATCATCTTATTGTTCAAGTTAGATCCATTTTTAGTAATGATCTGGCTCAGAACACCATAACGGCAGATGAGATTGTTCTTGATAAATCCGACCACCACTTGTCGGGTTACATTGGTGTATGATGCTGCTTCGACCCATTTGGTGAAGTAGTCAATGGCTACTAGGATGAACTGATGTCCGTTTAAAGCCTTGGGTTCGATCATGCCAATCATGTCGATTCCCCATATAGAGAAAGGCCATGGAGAAGAAAGAACTTTGAGATACGTAGGCGGTACATGGATTTTGTCAGCGTATATTTGACACTTGTGACATTTCCTCATGTATTTGTAGCAATCGGATTCCATTGTCAGCCAATAGTACCCTGCTCTCAGAATTTTTCTCGCCATTGTGTGTCCGTTGGCATGAGTGCCAAAGGATCCTTCATGAATTTCCTTCATCAGCATGTTTGATTTTGGTCTGTCCATGCATCGGAGCAAGACCATGTCAAAGTTTCTCTTATAGAGCATATCATCGCTTAGGAAGAAGTTTACAGACAGTCTCCTGATGGTTTTCCTGTCTTTTCTTGATGCCCCAGGCAGGTACTCTTGTTTTTTAAGGAAGCATTTGATATCGTGATACCAAGATTTGTCGTGTATGACTGCTTCGATTGCGAAGATGTAAGCGAGCCTTTTAAGGCGCATTATGTCGATCTTAGGTACGTCGTTCCATTGACTTACACGAATCATGAAGGAAAGAGTGGCTAATGCATCAGCCATGTGATTCTCTTCCCAAGGGATGTGATGAAACTCGATTCTGTTGAAGAATGGTAACAACCTTCTTGCGTAATCTTTGTATGGAATCAGCCTTGATTGGTATGTGTTCCAATCTCCTTTTATCTGATTGATAACCAGGGCTGAGTCTCCATACACATCCAAGTTCTTAATCCTTAAGTCAATAGCTTCTTCGAGACCCATGATACAAGCTTCATATTCGGCCTCGTTATTTGTGTATATGAACGTCAGTTGGGCAGTGAAAGGAATGTGGGTACCCTGAGGTGTTATGATGATTGCCCCAATTCCGTTTCCATAATTGTTGACAACTCCGTCAAATATTAGTCCCCATTGGGAATCTGGTTCTGGCCCATCACTGGGTAGCGGTTCATCGCAATCTTTCATTTTCAAGTACATGACATCTTCGTCTGGGAAGTCAAATCCGACTGATTCTTGATCGTTGATCGGATGATGAGCCAAATGATTGGCTAAAATACTTTCTTTGACGGCTTTCTGAGCATGGTACTCTATGTCATATTCTGATAACAACATCTGCCAACGGGAAATCCTTCCCATGAGAGCAGGCTTTTCAAAGACGTACTTGATCGAATCCATTTCAAAGATTAACCAAGTAGTGTGACAAATCATATACTGGCGAAGACGTTTGGCTGCCCAAGCCAAAGCGCACCAAGTTTTCTCAAGCATAGTGTACCGAGTTTCACAGTCGGTAAATTTCTTGCTCAAATAGTAGATGGCAGACTCTTTTCTTTTGGTTTCGTCTTGTTGGCCAAATACATAACCCTTTAAGTATTCCAAGACTGTTAGGTATATGATCAATGGTCTTCCCTCCACTGGAAGTGACAGGATAGGCAGATTCAATAGATATTCCTTGATACAGTCGAAGGCTTTTTGGCAATCTTCCGCCCATACACAGTTTTGATTCTTTTTGAGTAGTTTGAAGATTGGCGCGCATATCGCGGTCATGAGGAATATGAATCTGGAAGTGTAATTCAAACGTCCCAGAAATCCTCTGACTTGTTTTTCAGTCTTTGGAGAAGGCATTTCTTGAATGGCCTTGACCTTGTCAGGATCAACCTCAATTCCTTTCTGGCTGACGATGAACCCTAAAAGTTTCCCTGAGCGAACACTAAACGTGCATTTGTTGGGATTCAAGCGGAGTTTGTACTTTCTCAGACGCTCGAATAGTCTTGCCAAGTGGGTCACATGATCTTCTTTTGTTTTAGATTTGGCAATCATATCATCGACATACACTTCAATTTCTTTGTGCATCATGTCATGAAACAAAGTAGTCATGGCCCTTTGATAGGTTGCCTCGACGTTCTTAAAATCGAACGACATTACCTTGTAACAAAAGGTGCCCCATGGGGTGATGAATGAAGTTTTCTCCATGTCTTCTGGCGCCATTTTGATTTGATTATAGCCCGAGAATCCATCCATGAAGGAGAAGACTTTAAACTTTGTTGAACTGTCTACCACCATGTCTATGTGCGGTAAGGGAAAGTCATCCTTTGGACTGGCTTTGTTCCGATCCCTATAATCTACACACATTCTGACTTTTTCGTCCTTTTTCGGAACTGGCACTATGTTGGCTAGCCATTGAGGATATTCTGAGGTGGCGAAGAAACCTGCGTCGATTTGTTTCTGCACTTCCTCCTTAATTTTGATGGTCATGTCTGGATGAGTCCGTCTCAGTCTTTGTTTCACCGGAGGACATTCTGATCTTAACGGTAGATGATGTTCCACGATGCTGGTATCCAACCCTGGCATGTCCTGATAGGACCAAGCGAATACATCTGGAAACTCTTTGAGAAGTTTTATCAAGTCTTATCTGACAGTCGGACTGATCAGTGCCCCAATCTTGACTTCTTTCCTCTCTTCTTCTGAACCCAAGTTGACTGTTTCCAACGGCTCTTTATGAGGTTCAATGTACCTTTCCTCTTGTCTGAGTAATCGGGAGATCTCCTCTGGAATTTCTTCGTCCTCTTCTTCTTCAGCCTCAAATATCGGGAATTCAAAGTTGGGAGAAGGCATTGGATCGTATGTTTCAATGGGGTTTAAAGCAAGCAATCTGCATGATGTGATGATTTGTTTTTTTAGAAGAGATAGAGAGAAATGCAAGAGTGTGTGCAGTGTATTTTCTGGAAAATGCTTGTTTTTATTTTTGGGTTGTTTTAGGATTATCATTTTCTGAAAAAATGAAAAGTGAAAACAACAATAAATGCGGAAATTACAGAACGACGTTTATTTATTTATGATTTTGTCGATTCTTGAAACTACAACCCTATAAAACAAAACTCTTTCGCTTTGGGCGAAGCGAAGAGGGACATTTACAGAAAAGTGAGCCCTATAAAAACATCTGTTTCACTTGGGCAGGGTGAAAGTTTAAAACAAAGATGGCAATTACTTAGACTTATAAACGACTTTCGGGACATCGACAGCAACCCATTGGCGGCGAACTCCTCGGTGAATCACAAAGTCTGGTACCTTTCTTCTTGGTTTGTTCTCAGAAATGACGCTGATTTCTGGCGGAGCAGGATCGTTGGAGTCTTCCTTGTAACACCCCAATTCCCATCGCGAATAAATAATACATAAATAAATCAGAGTAAATAAAAATTTATTGTTCTTAGACATAAACCAGGATGCCACATTTAAATAAAGAAAACACAATCCCTGCTCAATTATTTGGTACATAACACAAAATGGAATAAACGTAAAAGGGAAACTTTTTCCATATAAAAGGAAAGTTCAGTTATGGAATAAAGCGGAAAGATCCATAACTGACTTGTTTTACAAAATAAATTATTTTATAACATCAAAATATTCATACAAATGTGATACAAAATAGATCCAACAAATGTATACATATATAACAAAAGCGTTCCCCGACTCCCGTGTTACGTATCAGAGCAGACAGACCGACAAAAGGATGGAGAACTAATCTTCACAAAAGCCTCCAAGACTACTACTCTGCAATTGCCTCATAGAGCAACAAACCACAACAGAAGGGTGAGAAATAACAACTAAATCAAGATTGCATAATAATATGCAAACACATATAAATTCACATGCATAGTTATTCTCACCACAAGCATCACATGCCAATACATATAGCATATATCAATTATACCAACATAATCACATATTCACACATAAGGCATAACAAAGTTATGACATATGGAAACACACCACCACATACAATCATTGTAATGTACAACATCCCCACAAAACATACCATATGTCTATACATAAAACATATCATCCATAACCAATGCATTTATCACAAATGCATATCAAATCACCAATGCTATCACAAGCTCAACACATAATCAATCAATTCACAATTTTCCACACATAATCAATCCATTCATGATTTTCCACACATAATTAATCCATTCATGATTTTCCACACATAATCAATCCATTCATGATTTATGCAAATGCAAAGAGACGGACACAACGACTCTATGCAAATGTAATGCGGTACCATCCATCCATCAATCTCATCATCAGTTCACTCAGGAACTATTGGAATCATCGCTTGTTACTTAGTGTAACTCCCCGTCGAGAAAACGATGTTCCTCGTCGCCTTAGGTCCTCTTGGTATAAGGCTCACGACATTTATGGATCGCTTTAGGTCCTCTCGGTATAAGGCTCACGATCTGATCGCTTTAGGTCCTCTTGGTATAAGGCTCACGATCGTCTATAATCATCGCTTTAGGTCCTCTCGGTATAAGGCTCACGATGTTATAGCAGATTCCCTCTGGAACCGTTTCATCACAAGAATGCTTGGCATACAATGACTCATGACAATCAAATGCATCTTCACAAATCAACAATATGGATTATCTCATCGTCATTATTCATGCATTGGAAAACAATTCAAACAATGCATTTCATCATAAACCACAAACCACAACAATCATTATCACATGCATCAACATCATATAGATAGCACAAAAGCCCCACATTTATAGGACGATAGCATATCGCATCGAACACCAACAAACACAACAAAACCTACAAATCACAAATCATCCTCTACCAACTATTCTTAGTTAACATATGGTATCACATAACCAATTACTAGCACATTGGATTCTCTTTCCAAGGCTTCAAGTCCCACATCAATCGGATTCCCGATTCATGAGTTTTGGTGGAAACGGTGACTACCGTATTCACACATACATCATTTTTCCATATTTCTTATCAATCCATGGCATAAACATATGTTCCTATTCCACTACCAAAAAGAGCATTGAAATAGCTTTCCAACGCATCCGACCGTGCCTTAATCCGAGTTACGGATCAAAAGTTATGAAGGAAACAAAATGGGAAAATCTGTCACATTCGATTTCCTATTCGCAATGCGAACTCCAGCGAACCGTGGCAGAGAAAAAACAACATAAAGTTCACAATGCGAACTTCTGGGTGAACCTTCTCTTTCCCCTTTGCTGTGGTTCGCTGAACCCAAAAATTCACAACAGCGTCAATATAGGTCATATGGGACCAAAATTCATCATTTCTTCCACCCAAACACTTCTAAATCACAATATATCAATCAAAACATGTTCCAACATAATCAACAAGTATTCTACTCAGTTTATATTGAAATTCATCCGTGAAAACATCGATTTCTATCAATTTATCAATGAGAAAAAGTTGTGAAACAACCAAAACAATTACAACAAACAACACATATACATACACAAGCAAGATATAATCGAAACTTCTCACCCTTACCCGATTAATCGCGATTGAAACGGAGGTTTCCTCGATTTTCCTCTTTCTCCTCTTGTCTCTTTCTTTCTTCTCCTTTTCTTTCTCTTCTTTTCCTTTCCCTTTCTTTTCTCTCTTTTTCTCTCCACTTTCTATTTATTAAAAATATCCAATTTTTCTAAAATATCTAACCTCTCAAAATGACCATTTTACCCCTCATCTCAAATATCTCCAAACGCTCTCAAAATGCGATAAAACATAATAACGATGAAAAATAATATATTGTCAAATAAAAGTCAAGAATAAAATAATATAAAAACGAAAATAATTAAATCGACTCGATTAAATAAATAAGACAAAATGGGTGAGTATTTACTACTATCAAAATTAGGGTTTCAAGCCCTCTCAGAGCTTTTAGACAAAGGATCAATCAAGGAATGACATGATCTTCAACTTGTCTACACCCTCAAACATACACAAAGGATCAAAAAGGACTCCCACTTCAAGGATTAAGCACAAGGATGCTCCCTTCTAGGTGGATCAAGCCTCAAGATCGCCAGTGTCACCAAATTAGGGTTTTGATCGACCAGGGCCTCCAGATGGAAATTTTCCTCTGGGAATGAGCCAAAGATCCAAAACATAACCTAATATGATCCATGGAACCTTATAAACCCAATCATCCAGTCAATTTTGCCTCAGGGGATACATTCATCAAAAAGCAGGAATTAGGGTTTCTTGACCTAATTCACCCCTAAGTTGACTTTTGGGACCAATTATGAACCAAGACCTCAAGAGAGGATTTTAGGATCTCCAATATGCCATATTGATCCATTTGGAACAATGGATTGATCCAAGAAGCTTGAGCAACAAGTTTCAATTTCATCTGAACCACAGTTAGGGTTTCGCGGGAAAAGTCAACTGTAACTTTGACTTTTGACCAGGACATGCTCCCAAGCCCTAAGACATGATTCAATATCCTCTATACCATCCATATAACATGTCCATCAAGTTTGATTTAGGTCAAGGACATGATTTCCTGAAGAATTGCACAGTTTGTAATTCATCGGATAAAAAGTCAATTGTGCACAAAAGTCAACTTTGACTTTTTGAGATTTTTCACAAAAATGGATTTTTAACCCTAAAATTATGTTTATGTATGATTTGAATCATCATTCATCAAGAAAAATCAAAGAAAATGGGATAACTTGTAAAAGGGGTAACCATAAAAACTTAGAAAATTTTCTAAGTTATGAAAAAAAGTGACAAAGGTACCAACTTTGGAGGATCATAACTCCTAAACCACAAAGCCATTTTTTTCCATCCAAGGCTTGATTTGTAGATCTCATTGCCCTCTACAAAAGCTACATACTGACCTATGTCCAAATTACTCATGGATTTTGAGTTATGGAGTGATCAAAATCAAGAAAAGTCACTTTGTTCCAACACTTAGTGAAAATTTCACTAAGTCAGATTTTGCCTTACTTTTTTTCCAAATGTAGGGACATTTTTCACTTGGATCCAAAAAGTATCAAAACCAAATATGATCAAACAGTTGTTGTATCATGTAAGGGCTTTCCAAAATGGCCAAGAACATCACCAAATTCAACTTGAGCCATGAGATATGACATTGGCAAGTTGCCTTGCTGAAATCTGCCAAGGCAAGGCAGATTTTTGCACTTTTGCTCGATTTTCCAAAATCAGCCAATTCCAAGCCTTGTCATCACCTTGGACACATCCGAGGATTGAATCTAAAGGGGACAATCACTGAGCCAAGCCTCCAAAGTCCTTGGAACAAGAAATAGCATGCTAAACCTAGAATTGCCCAAAATATGGACAAGACTCCAATTTTGGATTGGAGCATTCAATGGAAGCATCAAGGTGGCATGGACTGAGCCATTCTCAACTGAATTCAGTCAAGACTTATCCAAGACCAAGGGGACCAGCAGCCTGTGCCCTAACCTCTAGTCAATGGCTAGAGGAGACTTGGATTTTCATTTGCCAACATTGGCCAAACCTACTCAGCAGTTGCCATTCACTATTCCTTGCAAAACAAACTTGCTCTGCTATAGATAGAGCTTAATTGTGATCAGTTTAAGTACACCAAAGGCCTACAACACTTGCCTTTCTCAAAATCCACTTCTCATTCTCAAAAATGCCTTTCTTAGCAAGTCACTATCGGGTTTTTCATTAGAGAGCAATTCCACTCAAACCAATCACACACACACCTCATATATATCATATGTGAACTGATCAAACACTTAAACAACATCTGGAACAGTGATTTCTCAGAATCACCAGTCAATTGCTCAAGGTTTTAACCAAAGTGCAGTTGAGATGCCATGAAGTGATCCAGCCAATTTCCATCAAGTCCAAGCATTCAAACACACTCCATAAGGTGTAGGGAAGCTGTTCAGATCATCACAACTCATCTGTAACACCTCCAACTCAGAAATCAATTTGCTCTTGCTGTCACGACCTAGAGGTAAGCCTAAACTTGGTCATCTCTCAATCTATGCATATTTCCTCGCACAATACTTTTGCCAAATGTTCATAATCATGCAGGGAATATTTCCCCTCAAGTAATTGCTTTGTTTGAATCGTGTATTAAAAATCCCAGCCTTCATGCAGAATTTAGGGTTCTTGAGGATTTTTCGTGATTTCTTGTTTTATGCTTAATTTAAATGAAATTAATTGCCATAGACATGATCGTGAGGTTGAAACGAGTTGATTGGTATGTGGATTGCATGATATGATCAAGTATTCAGTGAGATTGGATAGAAAATGCAAATCTGGGCAAAGCTGAAAAACGTGCGTGTTCTTCAGCTGTTCTTGGCGCCATTTTCACAAATTCAAATATTTGAATTTTGTGATTTTATTTAATTGATTCAAAAATTAATTTCTCTCTGAGATTTAATGATTTTGAGTTGATTCTTTTTTTAATAATTCACAAAAATGTTAAAATATTTGATTTTCCCAAAAAATCCCAAAAATATTATTTATTTTATATAATTGATATTTTTGCAAAGAATTAATATTTTAATTGTTTTTGACATTTTGAATATTTTTTCCATCTTGATTTTGCAACTTTTAATGACTTCTAATTATTTTGTAGGTCAATACTTAATTTTTGAAGCATTAATCCAAGATCACAATTTGTTTTCCATATGTTAAACAATTTTGATAATTTTAATTGAATTTTTATTCAATTAAAATACATTTTGAAAACAAATTAGGGTTTTTGGATTAATTTAAGCCTCATAAATCATTTTCAAAATTTTGGGCCTCTTGAGAGAGTGTAAGACCCAAATCCCCTTGCACAAACAATTTTGGGCCTCACTTATTGTATAAGTCCCTCTGTATAAGTGAACGGCGCGATCGTCGCCTTTTAAAAAACCTTGGGCCTCTCCTCGAGCAATAAGACCCATTCAAAACTTCTTGCCTCTATTAGAGTGTAAGACCCAACCCCCTTTGAAAATCAAACCATTTTGGGCCTCAATGCATTATATAAGACCCACTGCGTTTTCAAAAATCTCGGCGCGATCGCCATTTTAAACGAAAAATCATCTGGGCCTACCCTCGTGTTATAAGCCCCACTATTATTCTCTTGGGCCTCTAATAGAGTGTAAGACCCAACCCTTTGTAAATACAACCTATTTTGGGCCTCACTTATGGTATAAGTCCCGTTGTATTTCAAAAAGTTCGACGCGATCATCATCCGTTGAAAAACAAATCTTGGGCCTACCCTTGAGTAGTAAGACCCATTTCTTTTCTTTAAAACTTCTTGGGCCTCTTGAGAGAGTGTAATACCCATCCCTTTGTACAAAAAATAATTTTTGGGCCTCAGTCACTTGTATAAGTCCCTCTGTACAAATTCAAATAGTGCGATCACTGATAAAACCCTGGGCCTCTCCTTGAGCTGTAAGCCCTAAATCTTTCTTTTTCAAAGCACTTTCTCCTTTGATTTTGAATATACTGTTGTTTTTCAATCTTCCTTTGTTGAACAACTAACCAAACATCATGGAAGCTCTACAACCGAGTAAGTGTTTACACGCTTTCATTTACCGCTTTCATAGACATATAACTGTATTGTGGGGCTATTTCGCTGTAAGTCTTCTTTCATAAACTCATATCAACTGTGTAATAATAGTATAGATATTTAGAGTTTCCCTGGCAACTACGTCTAGCATTAAGCCCGTTGATCACTCTTAAATTGTCAAAACTAGATCCCCATAGGATTACCAGACACAGTCTTCCCTCCTCTTGGGGTTAAACAATATGGAGATATGAAAGGCAGCATTCTCGGTGAACCCTTTCATAGACTGTCACTCGTAGAAGTTGTCAAGAAACTCTATTCCCCAGAGATGATCTCTTCTCCGTGAATTGCATCTCTTGAGTTTCTTCCAAATTCTCAGACTTTCCTGGCTTGATCTATTCCTCGTGAATAGCCTGTCTTGAATTTCTCGGGGTTTGGGGACCCACAGGCTTCTTAAAAGCACTTGTCAAGAAACTCTACTCCCCAGAGATGATCTTTTCTCTGTGAATGGCATCTCTTGAGTTTCTTCCAAATTCTCGAACTTTCCTGGCTTTATCTATTCCTCGTGAATAGCCTGTCTTGAATTTCTCGGGGTTTGGGGACCCATCGGCTTCTTAAAAGCATCGGCATCCTCTTGGGCATTGTTCAAGAACCCACCGGCTTCCTAAAAGCATCCCCGCCTCCTCTTGGGCGTTGTACAAGGACCCGTCGGCTTCTTAGAAGTATTCACAGCCTCCTCTTAGGCTTCGTATAATGATTCTTCCTCCGGGAATGATAGCCTCCTCTTGGGCTTCATACAAGGACCTATCGGCTTCTTAAAAGTTTCCAGCCTCCTCTTGGGCTTCATACAAATTGTCCCGACGACCTCCTAGAGGTGTAGGAACAAAAATCAGTCATCTTAATAGAACAGTCTTTCTAAGAGTCTACTACTGTTTCTCAAAGCATAGTACAAAAGATGAAACTTTAGACTTGGACAGTCTAATTTCCTTGAGTCTCCAAGACATTCTCAAGCTCCCTTCAAAAATAGGAAGAAAACCCGTAGACTCGGACAGTCTCAATACCCTTCAGATTTCCCACTTCCTTAAAGAACATAAAATATCCCTGATCCTCGAATCAAAATCCCTGAGTGCCAACATTACTCTTATAAGAACTGATTTTCTCTTTAAATCAGCATACTGGACCTGTCACTCAACTGAAACAGCGCCATAGCCTCCCTCTTGGGCTTTATACAATGATTCTCCCCAGCGGAACCAAGCTTTTTTAACCTTCATCTTGGGCTTTGTACGAGATACAAAACACTCTCTTGTTGAGTATAAAAGACTCTGTTATTGAGTCCCACCTTTTTAGCCTCCGTCTTGGGCTTTGTACAAGACACAAATCACTCTCTTGTTGAGTATAAAACCCTTAGCCTCCATCTCGGGCTTCGTACGAGATACAAAAAACTCTCTTGTTGAGTCAAATAGCCTCCATCTCGGGCTTTATACGAGATACCAAAAGATTCCCTCGTTGAGTCAAAACCTTTTAGCCTCTCTCTCGGGCTTTGTACGAGACACATATTAGCCTCCTCTTAGGCTTTGTATAAGAAAACCACTGGTTGATCCAATCAACCTTTTAGCATCAAAGTTGTGCCTCGTTCACAGTACATAACTCCTTCCCTTTCATCTAATCGCTGTAAGCGGCAAGCCTCTGGATTATCTACATCTATGCCACTGTCCCTCTTTTAGCAGGAGAAATTCCTAAGGAAAGATGGCATTGCTCTAAACTGAGTTAACTTCTTCTCCTTCATGTTGGAAGTCCCCTATAAAGGAAATTATGGCATTGCCGGATTCGTACATCCCGGTTAAAGTAATTCTCCCTTATAAACAGTTGTGAAAAACAAACCTCTTTAGAGATGACAAATTCTCTCTAAAGTCTACACCCTTTTAGCTTCATATCTTGGGCTTTGAACAAGATACAAATAGACCCTTCAGCTTCACATCTTGGGCTCTAAACAACATACAAACCACCTTCAACTTCACATCTTGGGCTTTGAACAAGATATAGATCACCTTTCGCTTCACGTCTTGGGCTTTGAACAAGACACCAAAACACCATTTCCTCCCATAGCATAGGAGGAACTACGATCGCTCTAATTTCCTTGTTTCGGAAAAAACGGGAATACGTAGGCATAAGATTGAAAGAAAAATCTTAGCGAGCACACTAAACAAAAACCCAAAATCCCATACTTTCATACATCCGTCCTAACATCTTAACCTCCCACCCATCGACCGAACACTACTTTTAACAAAATAAACCCAATAGAGACCCTGAATCTTTGTAGCATCTGTAAACCAACAGTTTTGACTATTTAACCTCAGTTTTCAAGCAGGGTTAATTTAAGACATCTATTTCCCTTCCTTCATCAGCTTCAATAGGATAAAAAATGAATCGAGCTGTTGATACCAAAGAGCGGTAGTGCTTCGCAACCACATCCAAAATCGCTCGCTACAGAAAAATGGTGACTTCACTTGGGAAGCGTCATTAGGATCTGTCTCACCTTTGTAGCGAGATCTTGTTCTCTTCCCATCTATTAGGTGGAAACTTTAAAAGTGGCGCCCTGCGGGGCCGGTCTTTCTTTCTTTCAGGGATATGACTATTTGTTGACTTCACTAGGATCTTAGGTCAAAACGCCGTTAATTTGGAATGAAACCACAGGATGGTGACTCCGCCGGGAAACCATTTTCTGTCAGGAACTTAAGATTCTTAGCTTTTAAAAGGTCTAGGACATTAGGACAAATATAAATATTGCTTTTCCTAATTGATATCTGTGTTTATTTTTCTGCTAATAGGAATGCGTGTGATGCCGCATGTGGAAAGATTGAGTATACACTTAAGATAAGTGATGGCGACGAGGTCGACCATCAACCTCAGTGGAGGCTTCCCAATGCAACTCATTCCCTCTCATAGGCAATGGGCCGATTGTGACGTCTGAGAAGCTGAGGAGCCAACCCTTTTGTAGTGCGGAAGCTATCGGAAATAGTTGTCACGCGATACTACCCTCATTTGAGGCCGATGATCTATTCTCGGTGAATAGCATTTACTCTAAGATTTCATACAGCTCGCTGGCGATCTGCTTACTGTTTGTTATCCTGGGAGGAGCTGATGATTTTGAGTACAGGTACAAAAATCACCCTAGTATAAACCTTTGGGGATGGGTAGAGCCTTGACTTCATGACAACGACCCTTTGACCCCATGTTTTTTCTATGTTTTTGTGTGCTGCATTCATGCATTCATTTAAAGAACATTAAAACATTCAAAAAAAATTCTGTTCTAGTCTCTCTGTTTTTTCAAAATAAACTAAGACTGTGATTGCAAATATCAGAGAAAGGGATTGCGCTAATGGATTTTGGTAGAAGGAGAACTCATAAATACACCTTCAGGATTCCAAAACTAGAGGATTTAAGAGGTTTGGCGAGGATGATCACAAACCAAGAGGCTTTCAGAGCCAAGTATGGAGGTTTACTATCTCTGCTAAGAGTCCATGTGATTGAGGGAATCATGGATGCGCTCATTCAGTTCTACGATCCAGTCTATCATTGTTTCACATTCCCGGATTACCAGCTAGCACTAACGCTGGAGGAATATTCTCATCTGATTGATCTACACATTACAGATCAAGCTCCATTTTCTGGACTGGAAGAACTTCCAAAGAATCAGACCATTGCAAGAGAAATTCATTTGGACGAGTATGAGGTCAGGACTCACATGACCACTAAGGGTGGCATAAAAGGTTTGGCAGCCCAGTTCTTGACAAAGAAAGCCCTGTACTTCGCCAGTATTGGCAACGTGACTACTTTTGAAAGCATCTTTGTTTTACTCACCTACGGGTTATTTTTGTTACCCAACATTAATAACTTCGTCGATATCAACTCCATTAAGGTTTTTCTCATTGGAAACCCTGTGCCGACTTTGCTTGCGGATGCGTATCATTCTGTACACTTGGGAAATTTGTACAGCAGAGGGGAGATCACATGCTGTCTACCTCTGCTTTATAAATGGTTTATCTCCTATTTGCCTAAGTCTGCTGCTTTTTGGGATCATAAGAGTGCCTTACGTTGGTAGCAGAAAATCATGTCTCTCACCAACTCTGATATAGATTGGTGTAATAGGATTTATGAAGGAATCAGGATCATTGAACGTTGTGGAAACTTCCCCAACGTACCCCCTATAGGAACTAAGGGAGGAATCAATTACCATCCAATTCTCGTTCATCATCAATTTGGATACCCGATGAGACATGTCCCACGGGGTGTTCATCTGGAAGGTCTTTTCTTCAAGGAAGGAGAAAGTGACAGAGCACTAAAGACGGAAATAGTGCACGCTTGGGAACATGTTCATAAGTAAGGACGGGAGTCTCTAGGAAAGCCGAACTGTGTCTCGGTGGAGCCTTATCTCCACTGGGTACAAACTAGAGCTCTCAAGCTAAAGATGCCTTATCCTCGTCATGGAGTTCTTCCACCGAGGGAGTCTGTCATGTACTTCATGACTGAGACTGAAAAGCTTCAGGTTACTCTCAACAAAGTTCAACGGGAGAGGAGGTCTTGGAAGAACAAGTACCGCACCCTCAACGTGGAATGCATCAAAATACAGCAACTACTGAAAGATAAGGACGCTCTGATTGAAATTTTGGAGCAACATGCTGTAGAGAATCAAGATGACCAAAGGAATTTGCTCACTCCTTTCACCTGGCAAAGGAATGACAACCCGACAACGGCCCAAGAGCCCCGGTCAAAGAAAAGGAAAGTACCAGAGTCAGCACCCGATTTCTCTTCAGAGAGGACTCGGGACCCATTAGCTTAGGTTTCTGTTTCTGCACCTTGTAATCTACTGTATTTCCATTTCTGTAATCCTTTGAATTCAATAAAAAGGGGTTTCCCCACTATTTGATATTTGCAATCTAATTGTCGAAGTTTATTTTGATTAAACCAAAAAACAATTAATATAATCATTGCATTCATCATTCTCACATCACGTATTCTTCTTACCTACGAATCTCACATTTGTGTCTCGATTCTAGAGTCAAACTGTCTCATTCGTATAATACTCGGGCCAATCGTCAGAAAAAGATGGATGATCTTGAGGAAGAAAACAGAGAGTTGAAAGAAGAGATCGATGCTCTGAGAGAGGATATGAGAAAGCTTCGTAACGACATGCAAGCCATGGCAGAAGCTCAGCTACAAAGAAATGTGATCTCAGAGATCACCTCAACGCCCATAATGGAGAAGTATGATCCTAGGTATCAAATGCCGAAAGATCGTCCTTGGGGCATGCTTGTTAACTATATCCCGGAAGGATATGTTCCGCCGATCACTGAAGATCAGGGAATCACAACAGATGCCGCTGGTCCTGAAGGTTACAAACTTCGGGAAAACGAAGATGCCAGGGGCATACTGAAGACTCCTGAAGGTTACAAACTTTGGGAAACGCCAAGATTCACTGCCGTAGTCACGGTCCCACCCCTTGTGGTGGACACTTTCCTGAAAGGACAGATTCCACTGATACCTTCTGGTAAGAAGGAAACTATGTTCGATAGAATGGATGAATTATAGGAACAGTTCCTGGAAATGCAGAAGGAACTGCAAGCCATTCGCGGTCAGGATTTATTTGGAAAGGACGCCGCAGACCTTTGTCTGGTCCCAAATGTGAAAGTTCCGCACAAATTTCAAGTGCCCGACTTTGAAAAATACAAGGGTAACTCTTGCCCTCAAAGTCACTTGGTGATGTACGCTCGGCGAATGTCAGCTCAGACAGAGAATCAGGACCTACTAATTCACTACTTCCAAGATAGTTTAACCGGTGCCGCCTTAAAATGGTACATGGGTTTAAACCGTGCTACGATTAACACATTCAGAGATCTTGGTACTGTCTTCGTCCAATAATACAAATACAATTTGGACATGGCACCGGACAGAGATCAACTCAGATCAATGTCACAAAAGGACAAGGAAACCTTTAAGGAGTACGCGCAGAGATGGCGTGAAATTGCCGCTCAGATTTTTCCACCTCTTGAGGAAAAAGAGATGACAAAGATCTTCTTAAAGACCTTAAGCTCATTTTACTATGACAGAATGGTTGCCAGTGCGCCCAGTGATTTCACCGAGATGGTGGGCATGGGAGTTCGTCTTGAGGAAGCCGTCCGAGAAGGACGTCTAATAAAAGACGCTGGATCATCAAGTAGTACAAAACGATACGGTAGTGCTCTCCCTAAGAAAAAAGAGCAGGATATTGGGAATATCTCTCTCGGAAAGCAAAGGCGACGTTATTAACTGGTAGCAGTTGTAACTTCTGCTATCAGCCCTGCGCCTATTCCTACGTATCAACCTCAGGTTGTGCAAAGCCAACCTAATCAGCAAAGGACACAACAGCCTCTTCAGCAGGCTCGTCCTCCATACAATAACAACCGTATAACACGGCCACCAGGGTTTGATCCTATACCCATGTTGTACACAGAACTATTTCTGTTACTACTGGCTAAGGGGCACGTCCAGAATAAATATCCTCTTGCAGTGCTGGAAAATCCGCCTTTTTGGTTTAAAGCGGATCAGACATGCCCTTATCATCAAGGAGGATCAGGGCATAACATAGAGAACTGTCTCAATTTCAAATCCGACGTGCAAAAGCTTGTTAGGAGCGGGCTATTATCTTTCAAAGATACGAATCCCAATGTTCTCACAAACCCGCTGCCTCAACATGAGAAAGCTGCAGTCAACCTGATTGAGAAAGAATTTAACAATGTCTATCAAATTCACGATGTACTCTTGTTAAGGACCAATCTGGTCAAGATGCATTGTAGACAGAGTGGGTATGGCCATGTGCCACCTCATAATTATCATCAATGTAATATCTGCTCTAAAAGTAATCAAAGGTGTTCTGTGGTGCAAACAGCTCTACAGGAACAGATGGATCTCGGATGGATCCAAGAGCACCGAGTTCGTGGAGTTAACATGGTTTACACGAATTCCAACGTCATTCAAAACCACGACATATGTGCGATGAATGTCAACTTGGTGGCGATGAACTCAAAGCAAAGCCAGTATCATAATCTGCCGCGGCACGACTACAGTTCTTCTCTGACTTGCTCGGTAAACAAACAGGGATGCTCTTTCATACAAGAGGCCCTCCAGCGTCAGATGGATCTTGGATGGATCCAGGACTACCATGATAGGAATCCCTATCAGATCAATATGGTTCAAATCTTCGATATTCACTTGATGAATACCAACTTGGTAGAGTTGCATGCTGAGCAGGTCCGACTCGGATTCCTGATATCACATAATTATCACAGCTGTAAAGCGGGTTGCGAAAACGATCAGGGATGTGCCCTTGTCCAGGAAGCACTTCAACACTTGTTAAATCATTGGTGCATGCCAATATACATGGATGAAGATACTCAGCAAATTAGTATCAATAATAAAAATCCCACTTGGCGTCAAAGTCAGGATGTCTGACTCGTGGAAGCTAACCTAGTAAGGTTACATTGTATTCAAAGTGGGCATGGCCAGGTGCCACCACACAATTATGAACGTTGTGGAGTCTGTTCGAAAAGTAACCAAGGGTGCTACCTTGTGCGAGAAGCTCTCCAGGGGCAGGTGGATCATGGAGAGATTCGCCCATATCCAAGTTCCGGACCCATCAATTGGTTGTCGAACTACCTTACCAATCAAATTGAGGACGTTGTCATCATCTCTGATCATCAGAGGACCAGGAATGTTTTTGCCATTATCCCTCTACTTGACGAATCAAGAATTCCCAACCGGGAACGGATCGAGATTACGTACGATGGTCAGAAAAACTAGAAGGTTCCCATAGTCGTCTATCTGCCGGGACGACTACCGTATGAATAAGCTAAGGCAATCCCTTACAAATACGGTGCAACGACAATTGAAAATGGAAAGGAAATTCCATTACCCTCTGTCGTGAATATTTCAGACATCAGTCGAGTAACACAGAGTGGTAGAATCTTCAACAGAGGAGTTGGAGAGTCCAACAAAGAAAAGGAACTTTAGATAGAAGCTCCCGATCCATCAGTCGGTCAGTCCAGTAATCCTAAACTTTCGGAAAACGATGATGAGATGCTGAAGCTCATCCAAAGTAGTGAATACAACATTGTTGATCAACTGTTACAGACTCCTTCAAAGATCTCGGTATTATCACTGTTACTCAGTTCAGAAGCGCACAGTGAGGCTCTACAGAAAGTCTTGGAGCAAGCCTTTGTGGAACAGAATGTAACAATCAGACAGTTCGATAGTATTGTCTATAACATCACTTCTTGCAATAACTTGGGATTTAGTGATGAGGATTTAACTGAAGAGGGTCGCCGTCATAACATGGCACTCAATATCACGGTCAACTGCCAGGACGATGCTTTAGCCAGCGTACTGGTAGACACAGGGTCAGCCCTGAATGTTATGCCGAAGTCCACTTTGATGCAATTATCATTCAAAGGCCCTCTGATGAGAACCAGCGAGGTCGTCGTCAAAGCATTCGACGGATCCAAAAAAATGGTTATCGGTGAAGTTGATCTTCCCATAACTATTGGTCCTCACACTTTCCAAGTCACCTTCCAGGTTATGGACATCCGGGCAATGTATAGTTGTTTATTAGGAAGACCTTGGATACATCAGGCTGGAGCGGTCACTTCAACCCTCCACCAAAAGCTAAAGTTCGTCCAGAACGGCCAACTCATCACAGTCTATGGGGAACAGGCCTTTCTCGTCATCAATTTATCGTCATTCACTTATGTGGAACCAGAAGGGATAATCGGACCCAGTTCCAAGCGCTTTCATTACAGAAGGACGAATAATCTGTAGGAGGAACTTCGATTTCCTCATACAAAGATGCTATTAAAGCCGTTGAGAGTACCGATACAACAGGATGGGGATAACTTGTCATTCCTACTAGCAATACAACAAAGAAGGGTCTTGGTTTTTCTGCAACCTGTACCCGGACAGCTGCTAACGATGAAATTCTTCATCCCATTCAGAACTTCTTCCACAATGGAGGTTTCCTTCACCCAGTGTCTCAAATAGTCCATGCTATCAATGAGGAGGATCCCTCCGACACAGATGAAGAATGGAAGTCCTATCTTAACGAGGACGATTATATGTCTCAGGAAGAGGTGCCTACGCCATTTTGCTATCCCGCACAGAGCCCGAGATTTATACCCCAGTCGGATGTCGAAATGATATACGGAGATTGTGATCCGGAAGGATGCCGTGCTCCACCAAACTCATTAGAGAAAGACACTCTGATGAAGGACAACTTTGACCACAACTATTATGGCCCGATGGATGGCCTGCCAATGTGGCAGCCTTACCCAGGAGACTTGGGGCCAGAAAGTCAGCCGAGTAATGAAACTCAGCTTAGCATCATTTAACAGAATACCTGTGTCCCCACCATGGCATGGGATCAACACTCAGGTCATTGAGAAACTACTCAACATGACGATGAATTTGCAACGTTTGCAGGACTTGAATACATCAACTATGCTTTTCCTGAGGTCAACGTCATTGAGAGGGATGACTCCTCCAGTTCGAAAGAAGTGTGGGACACCTTGGGATAACCGAGTGGAAAATACGACTTCATGGTCAAGTACACCGCTCCCGAAAGCTCTCGTATCAGGCTCGAAGATATCCAGCCAACTGGATGGGGAGATACAGCTGAGAGCACAAATGCTATGCAAAATGCAACAGAGGAATTTTCCTACGACAACTCTGCCTGGGAGACAGATTCCAATGATCCTGCTCCACCAGAATCAGCGTTATTTCTGAAGACAAATCAAGGAAGGTGCCCGACTTTGTGATTCACCGAGGAGTTCGCCGCCAATGGGTCACAGTTGATGCTCCGAAGATCATTCGCCAATCAAAGTAATTTCCATCTTTAACCTTTCACCCTGCCCAGGTGAAACAGATGTTTTGATAGGGCTCGCTTTCTGTAAATATCCCTCTTCACTTCGCCCAAAGCGACAGATTTTTGTTTCATAGGACTGTAGTTTCAAGGATCGACTTGTTCATTAATAAAATAACGTCGTTCTGTAATTTCCGCATTAATTGCTGTTTTCTCTTTCCGCTTTTCTCAGAAAATGGTAATCCTAAAAAACAATTCAATAATAAAAACAAGCAGTAATAAAAAAAATACACTGCACACTTGCATTTTCTGTGTCTCTTCTTAACACGAATCATCACGTCATGCAGATTGCTTGTTTTAAACCCCGTTGAAACATACGATCCAATGCCTTCTCCCAACTTTGAATTCCCGGTATTTGGGGCTGAAGAAGAAGTTGACAACGAAATTCCAGAAGAGATCTCCCGACTACTCATACAGGAGGAAATGTCCATCGAACCTCACAAAGAGCCGTTGGAAACGGTAAACTTGGGTTTGGAAGAAGAGAGAAAAGAAATCAGGATTGGGGCACTGCTCAGTCCAACTGCCAAAGAGAGCTTGATAAAGCTTCTCAAAGAATTCCCCAATGTATTCGCTTGGTCCTATCAGGATATGCCAGGATTGGATACCAGTATCGTGGAACGTCACTTACCATTAAGATCGGAATGTCCGCCAGTAAAGCAAAGGTTGAGACACACTCACCCGGACATGGCCATCAAAATCAAAGAGGAGGTACAGAAACAGATTGATGCAGGTTTCCTCGCGACATCAGAATATCCTTAATGGTTAGCCAACATCGTACCTGTTCCTAAAAAGGACGGAAAGGTCAGAATGTGTGTCGATTACAGGGACCTGAACAAGGCAAGTCCAAAGGACGACTTTCCTTTACCACATATTGACATGCTGGTTGACAGTACAGCAAAGTTCAAAGTTTTCTCCTTCATGGATGGATTCTCGGGCTATAACCAGACCAAAATGGCACCGAAGGACATGGAGAAAACTTTGTTCATTACCCCATGGGGTACCTTTTGTTACAAGGTAATTCTGTTCGGTTTGAAGAATGCAGGGGCAACCTATCAAAGGGCCATGACTACTTTGTTTCATGACATGATACACAAGGAAATCGAGGTATATGTCGATGATATGATTGCAAAATCTAAGACAGGGGAGGAGCATGTGACCCACCTGTCAAAACTATTCGAGCGGTTGAGAAAGTACAAGCCCCGCTTGAATCCCAATAAGTGCACCTTTGGTCTCCGTTCAGGGAAACTCTTAGGGTTCATCGTCAGCCAGAAAGGAATTGAGGTTGATCCTGACAAGATCAAGGCCATTCAAGAAATACCTTCTCCGAAAACTGAAAAACAAGTCAGAGGATTCCTAGGACGTTTGAACTACATCTCAAGATTCATATTCCTTATGACCGCGACCTGTGCGCCGATTTTCAAATTACTCAAAAAGAACCAGGATTGCATTTGGACAGAAGATTGTCAAACCGCCTTCGACAGTATTAAGGAATATCTGTTGAATCCTCTGATTCTATCACCTCCAGTGGAAGGAAGACCACTGATCATCTACCTCACAGTCTTGGAAGACTCAATGGGGTGTGTACTTGGCCAACAAGGCGAAACCAAATGGAAAAAGTATGCCATTTACTATCTAAGCAAGAAGTTCACCGACTGTGAAACTCGGTACACGATGCTCGAGAAAACTTGCTGTGCTTTGGCTTGGGCAGCCAAACGTCTGCGCCAGTACATGATTCGTCACACTACTTGGTTAATCTCCAAAATGGATCCAATCAAGTACGTCTTCGAAAAACCTGCTCTCACGGGAAGGATTGCCCGTTGGCAGATGTTGCTATTAGAATATGACTTAGAGTACCACACTCAGAAAGCCGTTAAGGGGAGTAGTTTAGCCGATCATTTGGCTCATCAACCGATTGACGATCAAGAATCAGTCGGGTTTGACTTCCCAGACGAAGATGTCATGTACCTAAAAATGAAAGACTGCGACGAACCGCTACCCAGTGAGGGGCCAGAACCAGGTTCCCAGTGGGGACTAATCTTTGACGGAGCAGTTAATCATTATGGAAACGGAATTGGGGCAATAATTGTTACCCCTCAGGGTACCTACATTCCTTTCACTGCTCGACTTATGTTCAAGTGTACAAATAACGAGGCCAAATACGAAGCTTGTATTATGGGTCTCGAGGAAGCGATTGATTTAAGGATCAAAAACTTGGACGTATATGGCGACTCAGCCTTGGTTATCAATCAGATTAAAGGAGATTGGAATACCAATCAGGATTGATTCCCTACAAAGACTATGCAAGAAGGTTATTACCTTTCTTCAACAGAATCGAGTTTCATCACATCCCTCGTGATGAGAATCACATGGCTGATGAATTAGCCACTCTCTCTTCTATGATTAGTGTAGGTCAATGGAATGACCTACCTAAGATTGACATAATGCGCCTTTAAAGGCCCGCTTACGTCTTCACGATTGAAGCAGTCATAGATGACAAACCTTAGTATCACGATATCAAATGCTTCCTTCAAAAACAAGAGTACCCACCTGGGGCACTAAGGAAGGACAGAAAAACCCTCAGAAGACTGGCTTGAAACTTCTTCCTGAGCGGTGATACTCTCTATAAGAGAAATTTTTACATGGTCTTGCTCCGATGCGTCGACAAACCAGAAGCAGCCATGTTGATAAAAGAAATTCATGAAGGATCCTTTGACACTCATGCCAACGGACACACTATGGCGAGAAAAATTCTGAGAAAAGGGTACTATTGGTTGACAATGGAATCCGACTGCTACAAGTACATGAGGAGGTGTCACAAGTGTCAGATATACTCTGACAAAATTCATGTACCACCAACACATCTCAAAGTTCTTTCTTCCCCATGGCCTTTCTCCATATGGGGAATCAATATGATCGGCATGATCGAACCTAAAGCTTCAAACGGACATCGGTTCATCCTGGTCACCATTGACTATTTCACCAAGTGGGTCGAAGCGGCGTCATACGCCAATGTAACCAGACAAGTGGTGGTCCGATTTATCAAAAATAGTATCATCTGCCGTTATGGTGTTCCGAGCCAGATCATTACTGATAATGGATCTAACTTGAACAATAAGATGATGAAAGAGTTGCGCCCAGAGTTCAAGATTGAACACCATAACTCATCTCCCTACCGACCCAAGATGAACGGAGTGGTAGAAGCGGCTAACAAGAACATCAAAAAGATTGTTCAGAAGATGGTTGTAACCTACAAAGATTGGCACGAGATGCTACCCTTTGCTCTTCACGGTTATCGAACATCTATCCGCACTTCAACAGGGGCAACCCCTTTCTCTCTAGTGTATGGCATGGAAGCAGTGCTCCCCATCGAAGTAGAGATCCCATCAATCCGGGTATTGATGGAAGCAAAGCTTACAGAAGCTGAATGGTGTCAAAGTCAACACGATGAACTGAATCTGATCGAAGAGAAGCGAATCACGACACTATGCCACGGTCAGGTGTATCAACAGAGAATGAAAAGGGCATTCGACAAAAAGGTTCGACCCCGTGTCTTTAGGAAAGGAGACCTTGTGCTAAAAAAGATACAATCATTTCTCACTGATTCTCGGGGTAAATGGACTCCGAATTATGATGGCCCTTATGTGGTCACGAAAGCTTTCTCAGGCGGCGCCTTGAGACTTGCAACCGTGGACGGAGAAGAATTTGCCTACCCCACGAATGCTGATGTAGTCAAGAAATACTTCGCCTAAAAAAAAAAAGAACGTCTCGGTGGATTGAAAACCCGAAATGGCGGTCCAGGCAAAAGTTAGAGACAAAAATAAAAAAAATCATCCCGGTGGATTGGAAACATCACAGTACAATCCAGGCAAAAGTTAGGGATAATGGCAAGTAACTATGTTCAACAGAGGCAAGTCCCTTAGCAGCAGTAGTTACACCGTCCATCGGAGGAAAACTCCAATCAAGGTCATCTTCGACAGAAGCTCAGGATGTCCCGAATTCAAAGTTGGTAGAAGGATAGTGGTCGTTATGTTTCAACGTAGCCCTTTTCCCTGTAAATGACCATTTCCTAACTTTGTATATACTCTTTGGAATCACGCGTTTGGCTGATCTCCGTCTTATCAATAAAATTTGAGCCCTTGTGCTTTTGTTTGTAATTCTTATTTGTTTTGGATTTACAGAACGACATTTTGATATGATTACGATTCTTGAAATAAAACAAAAATGAATTTACTTGTAAAACTTTTTCTGCTTTAAAATAAAGATGGCAATTTCTTTTGACTGTTGAACATCAAAAGAGCATCAACCGCTTCTCCAGAAGTAAGCGAACCTCAAAGTGCAGAATCAAAGTACTCCTTCTACCCCAGTGCGCCTGAATGAAGGATCAACAGTGTCGGATGCGACTATTCCATCTGACCTCTTCGGCAGAGTTCATATCTCCTAAGCCCGATTAATGGTATTCCCCGCGAGGACTACTTCTCCTAAGCAAGGTAGAATTGCTATCTTGAACCCAGTGATACCTCTCATCTCCTGCGACGGCTGAGTATCCAGTCGTGTTCATCCGTTAGATTGTATGTCGCGTCAGTTTTGTCAGCATATACGTACATACATCATGCATTTGCATTCACATTTCATATTGCATCACTCTGGTCGGTCTTATCCCATAGTGATAAAAGTCCTCTCAATCGAGTTGTCGATTCTTTCCTCGTCAGGAAGTGAATCATCTGAACAATCTCGCCTCCAGTTATTTCTAAATTGAAGATAGGTCCTGGACCACTTTGATAACTTGAACCTCTAAAAAACCAGAGAAACTTTCAACAGATATCACTCTTCGCCATTGAAGATGATATTTTTGCTTTCCCGGATTAAGGAAAATCCCTAGAGAAAGCCCCTTAATCAGAGATTCGGTGATACGGCTGTTTTTCTCCGAAAGAACCACTGATGAAAAGGTCATCGACACCTAAAAAATGGATCCAATCATATGGCATTTCTCCGGGAAGATCCCGAGAAAAGTATGATGTAATATCCCCAAGCGTGAAGGCAGCCTCTCAAGGGACTCGCATTCGCCAAATAGAGTCAACAAATGGCATCTCCAATAGAGAAGTTTGTACACCTCTACAACTCAGACGATTGGGTTCCCCAGCAAGTCTGGCATCAAAACTTTTTCCATCAAATGACATCTCCCCAGGAGGATTTGGCGAGAAGTTTGAGGAAAGCCGCTACAAATAGCGTCCCTTGTCAAGAAAGTTTATTGACAAAAGAAACTAAGACCAGTTCCTTGGTAGGAAACCATGATCGAGGGGAAGTTTAAATCAGAAACTAAGACCAGTTCCTTGGTTGAAGACCAGGATCGAGGGGAAGTTTACCTTTTCTAAGCGTCATTGCTTAGCAAAAGAAGATGAATGCGATCTGCCATTCATAACCACCATCAAAATTTCAGGTATTCCGATATTTAATCCTCTTGCACCCCGAATGCCCGAATACCTTCGTCATTCACACCTTCTTGTCTAAGAAGATTAAATAGGGGTATCTGTCATACCCCAAATTTTGACCACTAATATTTCCCATTACCGTGCAAATCATCATCACAATATGGGTGTGTCATTATGCCTCATCAGTCTCCCCAAAGATGGGTGAGTGTTCACTACTATCAAAATTAGGGTTTCAAGCCCTCTCAGAGCTATTAGACAAAGGATCAATCAAGGAATGGCATGATCTTCAACTTGTCTACACCCTCAAACATACACAAAGGATCAAAAAGGACTCCCACTTCAAGGATTAAGCACAAGGATGCTCCCTTCTAGGTGGATCAAGCCTCAAGATCGCCAGTGTCACCAAATTAGGGTTTTGATCGACCAGGGCCTCCAGATGGAAATTTTCCTCTGGGCATGAGCCAAAGATCCAAAACATAACCTAATATGATCCGTGGAACCTCATAAACCCAATCATCCAGTCAATTTTGCCTCAGGGGATGCATTCATCAAAAATCAGGAATTAGGGTTTCTTGACCTAATTCACCCCTAAGTTGACTTTTGGGACCAATTATGAACCAAGACCTCAAGAGAGGATTTGAGGATCTCCAATATGCCATATTGATCCATTTGGAACAATGGATTGATCCAAGAAGCTTGAGAAACAAGTTTCAATTTCATCAGAACCACAGCTAGGGTTTCGCGGGAAAAGTCAACTGTAACTTTGAATTTTGACCAGGACATACTCCCAAGCCCTAATACATGATTCAATATCCTCTATACCATCCATAGAACATGTCCATAAAGTTTGATTTAGGTCAAGGACATGATTTCTTGAAGAATTGCACAGTTTGGAATTCATCGGATAAAAAGTCAACTGTGCACAAAAGTCAACTTTGACTTTTTGAGATTTTTCACAAAAATGGATTTTTAACCCTAAAATGATGTTTATGTATGATTTTAATCATCATTCATCAATAAAAATCAAAGAAAATGGGATAACTTGTAAAAGGGGTAACCATAAAAACTTAGAAAATTTTCTAAGTTATGAAAAAAAGTGACAAAGGTACCAACTTTGGAGGATCATAACTCCTAAACCACAAAACCATTTTTTTCCATCCAAGGCTTGATTTTTAGATCTCATTGCCCTCTACAAAAGCTTCATACTGACCTATGTCCAAATTCCTTATGAATTTTGAGTTATGGAGTGATCAAAATCAAGAAAAGTCACTTTGTTCCAACACTTGGTGAAAATTTCATTAAGTCAGATTTTGCCTTACTTTTTTCCAATTGTAGGGACATTTTTCACTTGGATCCCAAAAGTATCAAAACCAAATATGATCAAACAGTTGTTGTATCATGTAAGGGCTTTCCAAAATGGCCAAGAACATCACTAAATTCAACTTGAGCCATGAGATATGACATTGGCAAGTTGCCTTGCTGAAATCTGCCAAGGCAAGGCAAATTTTTGCACTTTTGCTCGATTTTCCAAAATCAGCCAATTCCAAGCCTTGTCATCACCTTGGACACATCTGAGGATTGAATCTAAAGGGGACAATCATTGAGCCAAGCCTCCAACGTCCTTGGAACAAGAAATAGCATGCTAAACCTAGAATTGCCCAAAATAGGGACAAGACTCTAATTTTGGATTGGAGCATTCAATGGAAGCATCAAGCTGGCATGGACTGAGCCATTCTCAACTGAATTCAGTCAAGACTTATCCAAGACCAAGGGGACCAGCAGCCTGTTCCCTAACCTCTAGTCAATGGCTAGAGGAGACTTGGATTTTCATTTGCCAACATTGGCCAAACCTACTAAGCAGTTGCCATTCACTATTCCTTGCAAAACAAACTTGCTCTACTATAAATAGAGCTCAATTGTGATCAGTTTAAGTACACCAAAGGCCTACAACACTTGCCTTTCTCAAAATCCACTTCTCACTCTCAAAAATGCCTTTCTTAGCAAGTCACTATCGGGTTTTTCATTAGAGAGCAATTCCACTCAAACCAATCACACACACACCTCATATACATCATATGTGAGCTGATCAAACACTTAAACAACATCTGGAACTCTGATTTCTCAGAATCACCAGTCAATTGCTCAAGGTTTTAACCAAAGTGCAGTTGAGATGCCATGAAGTGATCCAACCAATTTCCATCAAGTCCAAGCATTCAAACACACTCCATAGGGTGTAGGGAAGCTGTTCAGATCATCACAACTCATCTGTAACACCTCCAACTCAGAAATCAATTTGCTCTTGCTGTCACGACCTAGAGGTAAGCCTAAACTTGGTCATCTCTCAATCTATGCATATTTCCTCGCACAATACTTTTGCCAAATGTTCATAATCATGCATGGAATGTTTCCCCTCAAGTAATTGCTTTGTTTGAATCGTGTATTAAAAATCCCAGCCTTCATGCAGAATTTAGGGTTCTTGAGGATTTTTCGTGATTTCTTGTTTTATGCTTAATTTAAATGAAATTAATTGCCATAGACATGATCGTGAGGTTGAAACGAGTTGATTGGTATGTGGATTGCATGATATGATCAAGTATTCAGTGAGATTAGATAGAAAATGCAAATCTGGGCAAAGCTGAAAAACGCGCGTGTTCTTCAGCTGTTCTTGGCGCCATTTTCACAAATTCAAATATTTGAATTTTTTGATTTTATTTAATTGATTCAAAAATTAATTTCTCTCTGAGTTTTAATGATTTTGAGTTGATTCTTTTTTTAATAATTCACAAAAATGTTAAAATATTTGATTTTCCCAAAAAATCCCAAAAATATTATTTATTTTATATAATTGATATTTTTGCAAAGAATTAATATTTTAATTGTTTTTGACATTTTGAATATTTTTTCCACCTTGATTTTGCAACTTTTAATGACTTCTAATTATTTTGTAGGTCAATACTTAATTTTTGAAGCATTAATCCAAGATCACAATTTGTTTTCCATATGTTAAATAATTTTGATCATTTTAATTGAATTTTTATTCAATTAAAATACATTTTGAAAACAAATTAGAGTTTTTGGATTAATTTAAGCCTCATAAATCATTTTCAAAATTTTGGGCCTCTTGAGAGAGTGTAAGACCTAAATCCCCTTGTACAAACAATTTTGGGCCTCACATATTGTATAAGTCCTTCTGTACAAGTGAACGACGCGATCGTCGCCTTTTAAAAAACCTTGGGTCTCTCCTCGAGCTATAAGACCCATTCAAAACTTTTGGGGGTCTATTAGAGTGTAAGACCCAACCCCCTTTGAAAACCAAACCATTTTGGGCCTCAATGCATTGTATAAGACCCACTGCATTTTCAAAAATCTCGGCGCGATCGCCATTTTAAACGAAAAATCATCTGGGCCTACCCTCGTGTTATAAGCCCCACTCTTTTTCTTGTGGGCCTATAATAGAGTGTAAGACCCAACCCTTTATAAATACAACCTATTTTGGGCCTCTCTTATGGTGTAAGTCCCGTTATATTTCAAAAAGTTTGACGCGATCATCATCCGTTGAAAAACAAATCTTGGGCCTACCCTCGAGTAGTAAGACCCATTTCTTTTCTTTAAAACTTTTTGGGCCTCTTGAGAGAGCGTAAGACCCATCCCTTTGTACAAAAAATAATTTTTGGGCCTCAGTCACTTGTATAAGTCCCTCAGTATAAATTCAAACAGTGCGATCACTGATAAAACCCTGGGCCTCTCCTTGAGCTGTAAGCCCTAAATCTTTCCTTTTCAAAGCACTTTCTCCTTTGATTTTGAATATACTGTTGTTTTTCAATCTTCCTTTGTTGAGCAACTAACCAAACAGCATGGAAGCTCTACAATCGAGTAAGTGTTTACACGCTTTCATTTACCGCTTTCATATACATATAACTGTATTGTGGGGCTGTTTCGCTGTAAGTCTTCTTTCATAAACTCATATCAACTGTGTAATAATAGTATAGATATTTAGAGTTTCCCCGGCAACTACGTCTAGCATTAAGCCCGTTGATCACTCTTAAATTGTCAAAACTAGATCCCTATAGGATTACCAGACACAGTCTTCCCTCCCCTTGGGGTTAAACAATATGGAGATATGAAAGGCAGCATTCTCGGTGAACCCTTTCATAGACTGTCACTCGTAGAAGTTGTCAAGAAACTCTATTCCCCAGAGATGATCTCTTCTCCGTGAATTGTATCTCTTGAGTTTCTTCCAAATTCTCGGACTTTCCTGGCTTGATCTATTCCTCGTGAATAGCCTGTCTTGAATTTCTCGGGGTTTGGGGACCCACAGGCTTCTTAAAAGCACTTGTCAAGAAACTCTACTCCCCAGAGATGATCTTTTCTCTGTGAATGGCATCTCTTGAGTTTCTTCCAAATTCTCGAACTTTCCTGGCTTGATCTATTCCTCGTGAATAGTCTGTCTTGAATTTCTCTGGGTTTGGGGACCCATCGGCTTCTTAAAAGCATCGGCCTCCTCTTGGGCATTGTTCAAGAACCCACCGGCTTCCTAAAAGCATCCCCGCCTCCTCTTGGGTGTTGTACAATGACCCGTCGGCTTCTTAGAAGTATTCACAGCCTCCTCTTAGGCTTCGTATAATGATTCTTCCTCCAGGAATGATAGCCTCCTCTTGGGCTTCATACAAGGACCTATCGGCTTTTTAAAAGTTTCCAGCCTCCTCTTGGGCTTCATACAAAATGTCCCGACGACCTCCTAGAGGTGTAGGAACAGAAATCAGTCATCTTAATAGAACAGTGTTTCCAAGAGTCTACTACTGTTTCTCAAAGCATAGTACAAAAGATGAAACTTTAGACTTGGACAGTCTAATTTCCTTGAGTCTCCAAGACATTCTTAAGCTCCCTTCAAAAATAGGAAGAAAACCCGTAGACTCGGACAATCTCAATACCCTTCGGATTTCCCACTTCCTTAAAGAACAGGAAATATCCCTAATCCTCGAATCAAAATCCCCGAGTGCCAACATTACTCATATAAGAACTGATTTTCTCTTTAAATCAGCATACTGGACCTGTCACTCAACTGAAACAGCACCATAGCCTCCCTCTTGGGCTTTATACAATGATTCTCCCCAGCAGAACCAACCTTTTTTAGCCTTCATCTCGGGCTTTGTACGAGATACAAAACACTCTCTTGTTGAGTATAAAAGACTCTCTTATTGAGTCCAACCTTTTTAGCCTCCGTATTGGGCTTTGTACAAGACACAAATCACTCTCTTATTGAGTATAAAACCCTTAGCCTCCATCTTGGGCTTCGTACGAGATACAAAAAACTCTCTTGTTGAGTCAAATAGCCTCCATCTCAGGCTTTATACGAGATACCAAAAGATTCCCTCGTTGAGTCAAAACCTTTTAACCTCTACCTCGGGCTTTGTACGAGACACATATTAGCCTCCTCTTAGGCTTTGTATAAGAAAACCACTGGTTGATCCAATCAACCTTTTAGCATCAAAGCTGTGCCTCGTTCACAGTACACAACTCCTTCCCTTTCATCTAATCGCTGTAAGCGGCAAGCCTCTGGATTATCTACATCCATGCCACTGTCCCTCTTTTAGCATGAGAAATTCCTAAGGAAAGATGGCATTGCTCTAAACTGAGTTAAATTCTTCTCCTTCAGGTTGGAAGTCCCCTATAAAGGAAATTATGGCATTGCCGGATTCGTACATCCCGGTTAAAGTAATTCTCCTTTATAAACAGTTGTGACAAACAAAACTCTTTAGAGATGACAAATTCTCTCTAAAGTCAACACCCTTTTAGCTTCATATCTTGGGCTTTGAACAAGATACAAATAGACCCTTTAGCTTCACATCTTGGACTTTGAACAAGATACAAACCACCTCCATCTTCACATCTTGGGCTTTGAACAAGATATAGATCACCGTTCGCTTCACGTCTTGGGCTTTGAACAAGACACCAAAACACCATTTCCTCCCATAGCATAGGAGGAACTACGATCGCTCTGATTTCCTTGTTTCGGAAAAAATGGGAATACGTAGGCATAAGATTGAAAGAAAAATCTTAGAGAGCACACTAAACAAAAACCCAAAATCCCATACTTTCATACATCCGTCCTAACATCTTAACCTCCCACCCATCGACCGAACGCTACTTTTAACAAAATAAACCCAATAGAGACCCCGAATCTTTGTAGCATCTGTAAACCAACAGTTTTGACTGTTTAACCTCAGTTTGCAAGCAAGGTTAATTTGAGACATCTATTTCCCTTCCTTCATCAGCTTCAATAGGATAAAAATGAATCGAGCTGTAGATACCAAAGAGCGGTAGTGCTTCACAACCACATCCAAAATTGTTCGCTACAGTCCTGAGTAATGATCCCATGACTTGGTTGAGACGCAGGTATTGTTTTCAATGATGCTCAGCTGATAAGCGTCGTTTGGCTGACTCTTTTGCCCCAAGTCTTCTGGGTACGGCTACCAGATAGGCTAGTCATCCAGGGGGTCAAAATAGTCATAGTCGAAGTTGTCTCTCATCGGAGTGTCCTCCTCTAACGAGTTTGGTGGAGCACGACATCACTCAGTATCACAATCTCCGTATATCATCTTGATGTCTGATCTTGGTATATATCTCAGACTCTGCGCAGGAAAGTAAAATGGCGTATGCGTTTCTCCCTGAGACATATAAACGTCCTTGTTGAGATATGACTTCCACTCTTTATCTGTATTGGAGGAGTCACCCCCATTGATGGTGTGTACTTCTTGAGACACTGGGTGGAGGAAGCCTCCACTACGGAAGAAGTCCTGAATGGGATAAAAGCTTTCATCTTTAGTAGTCTGGGTACAGGTTGAGGAAAAACCAAGATCTTTCTTCGTCTTGTTATCAGTAGGAATGACAAGCTGTCCCTATCCTTTTGCGTTGTTACTTTTGATCACTTTGAGAGCATCTTTGTATGAGGAAATCGACGTCCCTCTTTCTGATCGATTTTCATTGCTCGCCGAGAGTGCTTGAAACTGGGTTCCAATGACTTCTTCTGGTTATACAAAGAAGAATGATGATAAGTTGTTCACGATTAAGGCATGCTCTCCGCATATTGTGGCTAGCTTGTCATTCTTGACGAACTTCAGCTTCTGGTGAAGTGTCGAAGTGACTGCCCCAGCTTCGTGTATCCAAGGTCTTCTTAATAAATAGTTGTATGCTGCCCGGATGTCCATGACCTGGAAAGTGACTTGGAAAGTGTGAGGTCTGATGGTTATGGGAAGATCAACTTTGCCGATAACTATTTTTCTGGATTCATCTAAGGCTTTGACGATGACCTTGCTGCCTCTCATCAAGGTTCCTTAAAATGATAGTCGCATCTGAGTAGATTTTGGCATAACATTTAGAGCTGATCCTGTATCTACCAGTATGCTGGCTAGAGCATCATTCTGGAAATTGACTGTAATGTTAAGCGCCATGTTGTGATTTTTGCCTTCTTCTGGAAGTTCTTCATCACTGAATCCTAAATTATTGCAGGAAGTGATGTTGGAGATGATGCTGTCAAATTGTTTTATCGTTACATCTTGTTCTACGAAAGCTTGCTCTAAGACTTTCAGCAGAGCTTCCTTGTGAGCTTTGGAACTGAGCAAGAGAGATAACACAGAGATTCTCGAAGGAGTTTGCAACAGTTGGTCTACAATGTTGTACTCGCTTTTCTGGATGAGCTTCAACATCTCATCATTGTTCTTTGAAAGGTCAGGATTACTGGATTGCCCGACTGGTTAATTGGGAACTTCTGTTTGAGGTTCCTTTTCCTTGGTGGGTTCTCCAACTCCTCTGTTGAAGATCCGACCGCTCCATGTGACTCGACTGATGTCGGCAATGTTTACGATGGAGGGTAATGGAGTTTCCTTTTCATTTTAAATTATTGTTGCACCATACTTGTAAGGGATAGCCTTATCGAATTTGTACGGTTTTGGTCCTGGCAAGTAGATAACCACAGGAGCCTTTTGATTTTTCTGACCATCGTAGGCACCCTCAATTGGTTCGAGGTTGAGAATCTTTCTACTATCAAGAGGAACTCTTGATTCATGGTGTAGAGGTATTATATTGCATACGTCTTTGGTCCTCCCATGTTCGAAGATTATGACCACGTCTTTGCTTTGATCAGGGAGATAGTCGGGTATCTCGTTGGTCGACCCAGAATTTGAACATGGTCGGATCTCTTTCCGGTCCAACTGATTTTGAAGAGCTGACCGCACGAGGTATTATCCTTGGTTGATTTCTGGGCAAACTCTACAGCGTTCATAATTGTGTGGTGGAACCCGACCACGTCCACTTTGTATGCAATACAACTTTAGTAGATCTATTTCCATCTAGCGGACATCCTGATTTTGATACCTATAAGGATTCTCGTCAGTCATACTGATCTATTATGTGGCTTCATCCAAGTAAATTGGAAGCCACCAGTGGTCCAACAAGTGTTGAAGTATTATTTGGACAAGTGTACATCCTTGGTCGTCTTTACGACACACTTTACAGCCTTGATAATCATGTGAAGCCAGAAAGCCGAGCCTGACTTGCTTAACATGTAGTTCTACCAGACTGGTATTCATCAAGCGAATATCAAAGATTTGAATCATATTGACTTGATGGTTATTTCTCTCCTGATAGTCCTAAATCCATCAGAGATCCATCTGGCGCTGAAGGGCCTCTTGTACAAAAGAGCATCCCTGATTGCTTATTGAGCAGATCAGACAGGAATTGTAAACGTGTCGTGGCAGATCATGGTATTGACTTTGCCTTGAGTGCATTGCCACCAAGTTGACGTTCATCGTCAGAATGTTGTGGTTCTAAACAATTTTGGGATTCACGTGAGCCATATTGACCTCACGGATTCGATGATCTTGAATCCATCTGAGATTCATTTGTTCTTGTAGAGCTAATTGCACTACGGGACATCCTTGATTATTCTTTGAGCAGATATCACACTAGTGATAATTGTGAGGTGATACATGACCATACCCGCTCTGTCTGCAATGCATCCTGACCAGATTGGTTCCTAATAGGAGTACATTGTGAATTTGATAACTGCGGCTAAATTCTTCCTCTATTAAATTTACGGCAGTCTTCTCATGTTGAGGCAACAGGTTCGTCTGAACATTTGGATTAGTATCTTTGAAAGATAGGATCCCGTTCCTGACAAGCTTCTATACATCGGACTTGAAGCTGAGACAGTTTTCAATTTTGTGCCCCGGTCCTCCTTGATGATAAGGGCAAGTTTGATCCGTTTTGAACCAAAAAGGTGGAATTTTTGGTACTGTAAGAAGAGACCTGGTATGGACGTGCACCTTGACCAGTAATAGTGGAAATAGTTCCGCGTACAACATCGGTATAGGGTCGAACCATGGTGGTCGTGTCGTACGATTGTTATTGTTGTACTGAGGACGAGCCTGCTGAAGAGGCTGTTGTGTCCTTTGTTGATACTGTTGTTGATTTGGTTCGCTCTGAGCAACCTGAGGTTGATAAGTTGGAGCTGGCGCAGGGTTGTAAGCGAGAGTTACCGCTGCTACTGGTTGATACCTTCGCCTTTGCTTTCCGAGAGAGATATTACCAATATCTTGCTATTTTTTCTTTGGGAAAACACTACCTTATTTTTTGGTACTACTTGATGGCTCTGTATTTTTGACTAATCGTCCTTCTTGGACTACATCTTCAAGGCGTACCCCCATGTTCACCATTTCAGTGAAGTCGCTGGGCGCACTGGCGACCATTCGGTCGTAATAGAATGAGCTCAAGGTTTTCAAAAAGATCTTTGTCATCTCTTTTTCCTCAATCAAGAGGGGGACAGATCTGGCCGGCAGTTTCACGTCATCTCTGAGTATATTCCTTAAAAGTTTCTCTGTCCTTCTGCGACATTGCTCTGAGTTGATCTTTGTCTGATGCCATGTCCAGGTTATACTTGTACTGCTGAACAAAAGTTGCGCCAAGATTTTTGAAAGTGTTGATCTTAGTTCGGTTTAAATCCATGTACCATTTGAGTGCGGCAGCAATTAAAATGTCCTGGAAATAATGGATCAGTAGCTGTTGATTCTCTGTCTGAGTTGACATTTTGCGAGCGTACATCACCAAATGACTTTGAGGGCAAGAGTTGCCCTTGTATTTTTCAAAGTCAGGTACCTTAAATTTGTGCGGTATTTTCACATTAGGGACCAAACAGAGGTCTGCGGCGTCCTTTCCGAATAAATCCTGACCCCGAATGGCATGCAGTTCCTTCTGCATCTCCAGGAATTGCTCCTGGAACTCATTCATTCTTTCGTACATGTCTTCGTTTCCAGCAGAAATTATTTGTGGAATCTGGCCTTCTGGGACAGTGTGTACTGTTGGTTGTGGTATAGTCATTACGGCGGTGACTCTTGGTGCTTCCATGCCCCAAAGTTTGTAACCTTCAGGTGTTACTTTCATAACTCTTGCGTCTTCACTTTCTCAAAGTTTGTAACCTTCAGGCTAGCAGTTCCTGCTGCAGTTTCTGGGTCTTCAGTGACCGGCAGGATATATCCTTCAGGGACAAAGTTGATAGGCATGCCCCAAGGGCGATCTTTAGGCATGTTGTATCGAGGATCATATGTCTCCACTACGGGCGTAGATGTGATCTCTGAGATCACAGTCCTTTGTTGTTGCCTCTGAGCTGCTGCCAGAGATTGCATGTCACTGTGAAGTTTTTTCAGATCTTCCTTTAGAGCGTCGACTTCTTCTCTCAGCTCTTTATTCTCTTCCTCGAGATCGTCCATTTTCTTTTGTCGATTGGCCTGAGTATTGTACGAATGAGGCAGTTTGACTCTAGAATCATGACATATACGTGAGATTCGAAGATAAGAAGAACGCGTTATGTGAGAATGATGAACGCAATGCAAAGGTATATATATTTTTTCGTTTTTAATCAAAAAGAAACTTCAACAAATAGATTGCAAATATCATACAGTGGGGAGACCCTTTTTTATTGAATTTAAAAGATTGCAGAAAGGGAAAATACAGTATTTTACAAAGTGCTGGAAAAGGAAATGTCTAAGCTTATGGATCCTGAGTCCTCTCTGAAGAGAACTCATATGCTGGTTCTGGTATTTTCCTTTTCATTGACCGGGGCTCTTTAGCCGTTGTCGGGTTGTCAGTCCTTTGCCAAGTGAAAGGAACGAGCAAATTTCTTCAGTCTTCTTGATTTTCTATAACATGCTGCTCTAATATCTTAATCAGAGCATCCTTTTCCTTTAACAGTTCCTGAATTTTGGTACACTCCACATTGAGAATTCGATACTTGTTTTTCCAAGAGCTTTTCTCCCGTTGAACCTTGTTGAGAGCGACCTGGAGTTTTTCCGTATCAGACATAAAATAAAGGATAGATTCCTTTAACGGAAGAACTTCTTGACGAGGGTAAGGCATCCTCAGCTTGAGGGCTCTAGTTTGTACCCAGTGGAGATAGGGTTCCACGGAGATACAATCTGGTCTTCCTAGAGACTCTCTTCCTTTCTTGTAAACATGTTTCCAGACATGCACTATTTCCTTCTTTAGTGCTCTGCCATTTTCTCCTTCCTTGAAGAAAAGACCTTCCAGATGAACATTATGCAGGATATTCTTCATCGGGTATCAGAGTTGATGGCGAACTAAAATTGGATGATAGTTGATTCCTCCTTTAGTTCCTATGAGGGGTACATTAGGGAGATTTCCGCATCAGTCGATGATCTTTATCCCTTTGTAAATCCTATTATACCAATCTATGAGTTGGTAAGAGACATGATTCTCTGTGACCAATGTAGAGTACTCTTACGGTCCCAAAAAGCAGCAGACCACTACAACAAAAGTAAGTTATAACATCGCACCTTAGACAGTGCTTTAATACAAAAGCACTGCTATAAGTTAAAAACAAGGAATCTATTCATTTAAAAAAATAAAAGCGCAAAAAATATAAGACCTTAGACAGCGCTTTGGTCAAAAGCGCTTTCTAAGATCTTATAAATTTAAAAAAAATATAAGACCTTAGACAGCGCTTTCTAAAGTTTTATTAATTTTAAAAAAAAATTAAAGGAAAATATTAGACAGCGCTTTCATTAAAAGCGCTGTCTAAGGTCTTAAAAATAAAAAAAAAATAAAATCGAAAGCGCTGTCTAAGGCCAACTTTAGAAAGCGCTTTGAAAAGCGCTGTCTAAGATCCACCTTAGAAAGCGCTTTTATGACAAGCGCTGTCTAAGGTCTAATTAAATTAAAATATATGAATAGTCAGTATTCATTTTCATATTTCCGCTCTTTCTTCTCCCCTGCTAGCGAACAGAGCTCAAAACCCTTGCGAACGAAAAACCTTCACCGTCAACCGTCCTCCACCGTGCCGTCGTTCGTTGTTGCCGTCGTTGCATTGCCGGCCGTCCGTTTCTGCTCACTGCCGTCGTTTTCGTTTTTGCTCATTGCCGTCGTCGTTCGTTTCTCTTTCTGCTCTTTGATACATTTCATTCTTGCATTGCCGTTGTTACCGTCGTTAAAGGTACGTCGTTGTTGTGAAGAATAGGGTTTTGTTGCTTTACATTGTTGTTGTAGGGTTTTGTTGCTTTACAATGTTGTAGTGAATGATTATGTTTGATGAGTTTTGTTAATGAAGTTATGTTGGACTGTTTTATTAATGAAGTTTTGTAGTGAATGAGTATGTTTGAAGTTTTGTTAATGAAGTTTTATAGTGAATGAGTATGTTTGATGAAATCTTCTAAAAAACTCTAAAAAACTCTTAAAATTGATGGAGTTTTGTTAAAATTGATGGAAATAGTTTAGTTTAGTTTTATTTTTTCCACCTCTTAAATCTTCTAAAAAACTCTTAAAATTGATGGAAATGTCCTCTGAATTTTAGAATTCAAAGCTTGTTTTTGAAGCCTCAAAATTCTAGAATTTGAGTTGGTTGAGTTAATAAACAAATATAATGAACATAAACATTTCACTAAAACATAAGAAATTCAACCAGTTACATATCAAACACTATCAAACTTGTTCATTTCTTGATTAATATGGTTAAATTAATGTTATTTTGTTGACCTTAATAAGTAGGAAAACCATGGATAAAAAATGGATGGATGCCGATCGATTGTCCAAAGAGTACGAGAATGGGGTATTGGATTTCGTTAAGTTTGTTGTTCAACACGCTGACGCTGAAGAGCTCAATCGAATAAAATGTCCTTGCTTTGGTTGTTGTTATGTGGGTAGGGTTGACGCAGATGGATTGAAATCGCATTTACTGATGAATGGAATTGATCGAAGTTATAAGTGTTGGATACATCATGGGGAGAAAATTAACGAGAATGTTGAACCGACAGGGAAAAGTAATACGACCTATGTTTCAGATGATAAAGACATGGAAACATATGATTGTGATCGAGTCGAAGAGATTGCAGAAGCAGTTGTAGAAGATCTTCATGATTGTCCCGAAATGTTTGAGAGGTTGGTAAGCGATGCAGAGAAACCGCTCTATCAAGGTTGCACTAAATTCACAAGACTGTCTGCGGTATTGAAGTTGTACAACTTAAAGGCGGGCAATGGATGGTCGGATAAAAGTTTCACAGAGTTGTTGGCCCTTTTGAGAGAAATGCTACCGGAGGATAATGTTCTTCCCAATCGAACCTATGAGGCCAAAAAAATGTTGTGTTCTATTGGCATGAGCTATGATAAGATACATGCTTGTCCAAACGATTGGGTTTTGTTTTGAAACGAATATGCATCGTTAACTGAGTGCCCTAAATGTGGTTTGTCTCGATATAAGAAAAAATTGTCTCCAGCCAAGGTCTTATGGTATTTTCCTATAATACCGAGATTTAGGCGCTTGTTTCGTAGTGAAACCGATGCAAGACACCTGACTTGGCATGCAGATGAAAGAATTATTGATGGAAAGTTGCGACATCCGGCTGATTCACCACAGTGGTCGAAAATTGATAATGATTATCCTGACTTTGGAGAAGAAGCAAGAAACCTTCGCTTGGCATTATCTACTGATGGAATGAACCCGCATGGTCTTCAAAGTATCTCACATACCACATGGCCTGTGATTCTTATGATTTGTAACCTACCTCCGTCGCTATGCATGAAGCGTAAGTACATGATGTTATCTATGTTAATCTCTGGGCCTAAACAACCAGGGAATGACATAGACGTATACTTGACACCTTTGATTGAAGATTTAAAGATATTGTGGGAGAACGGTGTGGAGGTTTATGATGGATATAGGAAATAAAGTTTCAATTTGAGGGCGATGTTGTTTGGCACAATTAATGATTTTCCAGCTTACGGGAATCTATCAGGGTACATCATAAAAGGTGAAAAAGCGTGTCTTATTTGTGAAGATAAAACAGTTTCGAAGCGATTGGAGTTTGGTCATAAGAATGTCTTTCTCGGTCATCGTAGATTCTTAAATGCCAAATATAACTACCGTGGGTGGAGACAAGAATTCAATGGAGACATCGAACAAGGTAGAGCTCCACCTATGTTGTCAGGTGACCAAGTTTTTAAAAAGGTGAAAGATATGCGTACTGAGTTTGGCAAACCTTTTGCACATAAGGTTGTCAAAGGTGGGTGGAAAAAGAGGTCGATATTTTTTGAATTGCCATATTGGAAGTCTTTGTATGTGAGACATTTTCTCGATGTTATGCATATTGAGAAAAATGTATTTGAAAGTGTTATTGGTACGTTACTCAATATAAAAGGAAAGACTAAGGATGGCCTTAAAGCAAGAAAAGACTTGGAAGCGATGGGGATTAGACCTGAATTAGCACCCGTGAAGAAAGGAAGACGAACATATCTACCACCTGCTGCTTTTACTCTGTCTAGAAAGGAGAAGAAAATATTGTGTAAGTTTCTGATTGGAGTTAAAGTTCCAAAAGGATACTCTTCAGATGTCAGAAGACTTGTGTCTATGAAAGACCTCACGTTGAAGAGTTTAAAGACACACGACTGCCATGTTATAATGGAACACTTTCTACCAATAGGTATACGTTCTATTTTGCCAGTGAAAGTAAGAAGCGCCATAACTAATTTGTGTTTTTTCTTTAGATCAATTTGTAGTAAGGTAATCGATCCCGATATCTTACCAACACTACAAAAAGAGATAGTTATTACCTTGTGTGAGCTTGAAATGTATTTTCCTCCCTCTTTTTTTGACATAATGGTACATCTAGTTGTTCATCTTGTGAAAGAGACACAGTTGTGTGGACCAGCGTATATGAGATGGATGTACCCTGCTGAACATTATATGAAAATATTAAAAGGGTACGTGAAAAGCCGAAGTCGACCAGAGGGGTGTATTGTTGAACGATACATTGTTGAAGAAGCGGTTGAGTTTTGTACTGAATATTTGTCCAATGTTTAGTCGATTGGACTCCCCAAAGCTCATATTTTTGAAAAAAAGGATGGTAAAAAATTAATTGGAAATAAAATTGTGACAGTATCAAGGGATGAACGGGATCAAGTGCATTTGTATGTTCTGCACAATGATAATGAGGTTGAGCCATATGTTGAGATGCACAAGGATGTACTCTGAGGGTTAAATCAGAACAGAAATGAAAATTGGATAGTACGAGAGCACAATCAAAGTTTCATACAATGGTTAAAGGATCATATTTATTCGAAGCGCTCTTCAGATCCTGCTTCAGTAACAGAAAGGTTGAGATGTTTGGCATATGGTCCAAGTTTGCATGTGTATTCTCATAGCGCATACGTAATTAATGGATACACATTTTATACCAAAGACCAAGACGATAAAAGTACCATGCAAAATAGTGGTGTCACCGTCCTAGCTGAAGCAATGCACATATCAAGTATGAAGGACTTAAACCCCAAATATGCAAATCTGTCATATTTTGGAGTTATTGAGCACATTTGGGTGTTTGATTACGAAAAGTTTCAGATTCCAATCTTTGGTTGCAACTGGGTAAATAGTAGTGGCATACGAATGGATAAGTCTGGATTTTTGCAAGTGGATCTTAATAGGGTGGGGTACAAAGATGAGCCTTTTATTCTAGCATCTCAAGCTAGACAAGTGTTCTATGTCACTGACCCGACGACTACGAAATGGTCTATAGTGCTTCTATCTAACAAAGTGGTTGATGATAGCGGTGTAGATCAATGTGATATTAATGTTGAGAATGAGTCATGCATTAGACGGAATGAGTTGAATACAAATGATCAAGATGAGGATCTTATAGCGGATGAGTCATATATCAGAAATGACCATAACAAGGGAATTTGGATCCATTCATCCGTTCGCATTGCTAAGACACAAGTAATTCATATTCCAACCAAGAAAAGAAAGAGATGTTAGTGAAAGAGGTAAAATTTGTTATATACTTGATTTCTTTATTATATTTGTTATATATTATGTCATATTTGTTATATATTAGTGAAAGAGCATTTTATTTTCATTTTTTACATGGTAATGTTATTTAGACTCCAACAAGATCCAAAACAAAGGATATAGCTGTTAATCTTACACTTGTTTAATCTTACAGTGGACATTGGTAGTTGGTCGCAATTAACCACAGCGGAGAGTCAACCCCATTATTACATGGAATTATGTGAAGGTATATTAATTATCACATGTTTTATTATATTAGTGATGCTACTTGATAAAACTTAGGATTTATCCATATTTTCTTTTAATTGAATTACAATCTTTGTGTTTTCAGGACCTATAATGTAGATTTGAAGCAATGCTTTGGTTGGATGCAAAAGTATTAGTATAAGTAATATGTGCATTTGTAGAAAAAATGTAATGATTTGTAATTATAAATAGGTGTATATATAATTTTGGTTTGTAATTTTAAATATATATATATTGGTTTGAATTGCCAATTGTTTTGCATATATAATTTTGGTGTAAATTGCCAATGGTTTGAATTGCCAATTTCTGAAAAAAATTGCTGGTTGAAAAACAGGTAAAATTCTGGTTGAAAAAACCTGGTAAAAATTGTGGTTTAAAAAATTTATATAAAATTTTTCGTATACCTTAGACAGCGCTTCTGGAGAAAGCGCTGTCTAAGGTAGGGCTTAGACAGCGCTTCTGACAAAAGCGTTGTCTAAGGTAGGGCTTAGAAAGCGCTTTTGACAAAAGCGCTGTCTAAGGTATACCTAGAAAATTTGAAAAAGGTTGACCTTAGACAGCGCTTTTAGTGAAAGCGCTGTCTAAGGTATACCAAAAAAATGTCAAAAAAGGTAGGGCTTAGACAGCGGTTTTGGTGAAAGCGCTGTCTAAGGTATACCAAAAAAATGTCAAAAAAGGTGAGGCTTAGAAAGCGCTTTTTCCAAAAGCGCTGTCTAAGGTGTACCTTATAATGTCAAAAAACGCTGTCTAAAGGTACCATAGACAGCGCTTTTCATTAAATATACCCCACTTTAGACAGCGCTTTTGGTATTACCCAAAGCGCTGTCTAAACCTATAGCAGCGCAGGTTTATACAGCGCTTAAAAGCGCTGTCTAAGGGCAAAAAAAGCGCTGTCTAAGGTCTTTTTTGTGGTAGTGGACTTAGGTAAATAGGAAGTGGACCATTTGTAAAGCAGGGGTACACAACATGTGATCATTCCTCTGCTGTACAAATTCCTCAAGTGTACAGAATGATAAGTATTTGTGAGCAAGGTTGGTATGGGGTTCCCAATCAGAAATATCTTAATGGCATTGGTATCAATGAAGTTATCAATGTTGGGAAAAAGGAACAACCCGTATGTGAGCAGAATAAAGATATATTCGAAAGCAATTATATTTCCTACACTGGCAAAGTATAGAGCTTTCTCCGTCAGGAATTTAGCTGGTAAACCCTGAATTCCTTCCTTAGTGGTCATGTGAGTCTTGACTTCTGACTCGTCCAAATAGATTGCTCTTGCAATGGTTTGATCCTTTGGAATTTCTTCCAGTCCAGAAAATGGAGCTTGGTCAGTGATGGGTAAATCAGTCAGGTGAGAGTACTCCTCTAGCGTCGGTGCTAGTTGATAATTCGGGAATATGAAACAGTGATAAACCGGATCGTAAAACTAAATTAATGTAAATAGGATTCCTTAAACTACGTGGACCCTTAACAGAGACAACAACCCTTTGTGCTTAGCTCTGAAAGCATCAGGGTTGGTGATCATCCTTGCCAGCCTTCTTAAATCCTCTAGTTTCAGAGCCTTGAAGGTGTACTTGTGCGTCTTTCTTCTACCGAAATCCATAACGCAATCTTTCTCTCTGATATTTGCAATTATTGTTTTAGTTTATTTTGAAAAAGAAAGAGAAAGAGAAAGGAGAAGATTTTTTTCTTTGTTTAAGAGTTTTTTAAATGAATGCATGAATACAACACACAAAAACATTGAAAAAACATGGGTTCAAGGGTTCAATGTCACGAGCATGGAGTCATGGCTCTACCCATCCCCAAAGGTTTTATTCTGGTCAATTTTTGTACCTGTAAAACGGGTTAAAGGTTCCCAAAATCATTGACCCCCTAGGGATAACAACAGCAAGTTGGTTCACTTGAGTGAGCTGTAGCATCCTAGGGTAATTTCAATTGAGTGTAGTATATCTTATCAACTATTTCCGATAGCTACCGCACTACCAAATAGCCACATGGTTAATGTCTACTAAATCCTCAAGGTCACGGGTGCCGCACTAGGATAGCGTCTATTTTCATGATGTTAGTCGTTCAACATAGTATCCACACGGGCCCTCACCTAATTTGATGGACTACAAGGATCGCTTATTCGGAGTCACAACTGTAGCGTGTGATTTTTGTCGGTGACGCGACCACCTTATCGCCATGGGTTTCTCCTCACCGCAATGGTAGGAGTGGGGTGCTACTTTCTGATTTCTTATTTATCCTATGAAGCTGGAAAGGAAAGGGAAGTTATCTAAAACTAACCTTGCATGCAAATGTTTAATTGAAAAAATGCTTAAGAGATTAGGGAGTTCGGGGTCAGGTTATACAATGCGGAGTTGTAAATTACCCATCCTATATGTGGTTTGTCATACCCCAAATTTTGACCACTAAGATTTCCCATCATTGTGCAAATTATCATCACAATATGGATGTACCTTTATGCCTCATCAATCTCCTCAAGAATTGTTGAGCATTCCCTGCAATCAAGCATTAGGGTTTTAAGCCCTCTTAGAGCCTTAGACAAAGGATCAATCAAGAAATGACACGATCTTCAACTTTCCTAGCCTCACAAACACCCATAAAGGATCAAGAGGACTCCCACATCAAGAATCAAGCACAAGGTTGCAGCATTCCAAGTGGATTAAGCCTTAAGATCGCTAGTGTCACCAAATTAGGGTTTTGGTCGACTGAGGTCTCCAGATGAAAATTTTCATATGGGCAAGAGCTAATACTTCAAAGCATGACTTAAGATACTACAAGGGATCTCATGTACCCAATCATCAAGTTAATTTTACCTCAAGGGATGCATTCACCAAAAATCGGGAATTAGGGTTTCTTGACCTAATTCACCCCTAAGTTGACTTTTGGGACAAAACATGAGCCAAGACCTCAAGACATCATTTGAGGGTCTCTAATAAACCACATTGATCCATTTGCAACAATGGATTGATCCAAGAAGCTTGATCCACAAGTTTCAATTTCATCTGGACCACAATTAGGGTTTCTGGGAAAGAGTCAACTGTACCTTTGACTTTTGACCAAGGCATGCTCCCAAACCTTGGAACATGATTCAATACACCTTATAACACCTATGGAACATATCCATTAAGTTTGATTGAGATCAAGGACTTGATTTCACAAAGGGTCGCACGGTTTGGAATTCATCTGGTAAAAAGTCAACTGTGCATAAAAGTCAAAGTTTGACTTTTTGAGATTTTTCATATTTATGGTTCTTTAACCCTAAAACAATGTTAATATGTGAATTGAATCATCATTCATCAAGAAAAATCAAAGAAAGTTGGATAACTTGTAAAAGGGGTAACCATAAAAACTTAGAATTTTTCTAAGTTATGGGACAAAGTGGCTAGGGTACCAACTTCCAAGGATCATACCTTGAGATCCAAGCAACCATTTTGGATAGTCCAAAGATGGATTTGTAGCTCTCATGGCATACTTCAAAAGTGTCAACTACACCACATTTCAATTCCTCATAGATTTCAAGTTATGATTGGATCAAAATCACTAAGAACATGAAAATACATCTTTTCCAACACTTAGAAGAAATTCTGTCCAAGTCAGAATTTCAAGTGAAACACCAAAACTTGAGCCACTTTTTCACACAGTTGCAAGCTGAACCAAGTCAAGACATAAACATCAAAGTTGTTGTACATATTTCCTACAATCCAAGGAACTCATTGGCATGAAACAACTCAGCTTGAGCCAAGAGTTATGGCTGCTGCAACACACTATGGCAAGGCTGTCATCAAAAACCAGTTTTCAAGTTTTCTTGTTTCACACGATTTCTGAGTCAAGGCTTATGATCTTTATGCCACATGTATTCAATCTGATCACAATGCATCTGATCCAACCTGCTAAGTTAGGCCAAGAATGCTTCAAAGCTCATCCTTTGGCATGATGAATAATTGAACAAATCCTTGGAATTCAAAGGCAATTTAATGCAAATAGTGCACTTTGAAGATTCTGATCACTTGCAGGTAAGATGCCCTAATAAACAACAATTAAAGTGACTGAGGAATGTGGAATCAGTCAAGGCATAGCTGGTCTATTTGGGGCAGCTGTTACACCTAGTGCAAGAGGCATTTATGCCAAGCCAAATCCATTTGAATGTGATCTGATCCAGCAGCCATTCACTATTCCTCCAAGACAAGAATTGATCCACTATAAATAGAGGTCCTAACTGATCATTCAAACCACACCAAAGCAGCTTGCAACATTGCTTTCTCTCATTCTCTCCTATAGTGTCAAAACTCCATATTTTGAGCAAACACTATCGGGTTTTGAGTTGCAGCCTCAAGCAACTCAAACCAACTTCTCAAACACATCACATATGATGCATATGAGATGTTCAAACACTTAAACAATCTTTGTAACACCTCTAGCCCAAAATCACTCTTTAACTAGTCGATTATGCATCCATTCTGCAACTTGGATACCACAACTTGATCTAAGCAATTTCCAAGAGGTCCAAAGGTTGAAATCTACTCCATAACATCCATTGGAGCTGTAAAGATCATTAAATCACTTCAGAAACACCTGAATCAAAATCTCAATCTCCAACCTACCTGTTATGCAGTTGGATTTCTCCAATTTGATCCAAAGATTTTCTAAGTGTTCCAAGGCTTGCAATCCACTCAACAACATCCATTGAAGCTGCAGAGGTCATCAAATTACTTATGGAACACCATTTGTTCAGAGATTCAATCTCACCTGCAACAAGGTAAGCCTCAAAACTCTCATAACATGATCCATGCATATTTCCTCGCAAGATACTTTTGCCAAATGTTTATTATCATGTTTTAAGTGTTTCCCCCCAAAAAATTTGATCATAGCACTCAAAACCTTGTCTGCACGATTGCTTTTGCAAAATTAGGGTTCATACATCCATGTTGATATAACTTGTTGCACACTAAAAATAAATGAAATCAAGTATTTCCATCATATTCCTTGTTAAAAAACGCATGAGTTTGGTGTTTGAATCATGTCAAATGATTGAGAAACGAGTGTGATAGAGAGCTTCACGCATTTGAGCTTGAGGTTGAAGATGGCCACGGCGCCATGCTTTAGAAATCCAACCAAACTTGCCTTATATTTTTCCCTTGCCATGTATATTATGAATTAGCATTGTGCCCTAATGGTTGATCAACTGGTTTGTGTGTACTAGCGAGTGGAAGGTATGGGGTTCGAATCCCCCTCGCCCCATACCTCTTTTTTATCACTTTTTCCATTTTTTATTATTTTTCATATTATTTTTATTAATGATTTGAAAAATTAATTTCTCATTCAATTTTAATCATTTTTGGTTGATTCTTTTTCTGAAAAATCACAAAAATAGTAAAATACTTTGTTCTACAAAAAAAATCAAATTTATATTATTTATTTAATATAGTTGGTATTTTTGTGAATAAATTCATTTTAATTATTTTAAACATTTTAAAAATGAATATTCATTTTGAAAATCAAGACCAAATGAGTTTTAAATCATCTTGTGGTTAAAACCTCATTTTTCAAACCTTATCCAAAAATCACAAGTGGTTTATTTAAACTTATTTGGTACTCTTATCATTTTTTATTAATTTTCTTTGAAAAATTACTTTTAAAAAGTGAAAATTAGGGTTTCTTTGATTTTTAATCATACTCAAAATATTTCAAACTCTTTGGGCCTCTTGATAGAGTGTAAGTCCCACCTCTTTGTACATAAATAATTTTGGGCCTCAGTGTATTGTATAAGTCCCGATACCGTTTCAGAAATTCCGACGTAATCGTCGTTTTCAAACTTTTTCAATTGGGCCTACCCTCGTGTTATAAGTCCCGTTCCTTTTCTTAAAAACTCTTTGGGCCTCTCCTTGAGTTGTAAGACCCAACCCTTTTGTAAATAAACATTTTTGGGCCTCACACATTGTATAAGTCCCTCTATATATTTTCAAAACAACGGTGCAATCAATGTTTAACCTTGGGCCTCTCCTTGAGTATAAGCCCCAACAATCTTTTCAAAGCAATTTCTCCTTTGATTTAGATTCAAATATACATGTTGTTATCAAAACTTTCTTTAACTTCTTTGTTGAACAACTAACAAAGCAGCATGGAAGCTCTACAACGGGTAAGTGTTTATCCGCTTTCCTTTATCTGCTTTCATATACATAACTGTATTATGGGAAGCTGCGCATGGTTAGTCTTCTTTCACACCTTTTAAAAATACTCGTCATATATCAACTGTATATATACTAGTATAATTATTTAGATTTTTCCCCAGTAAATACGTCTAGAACTAGGTAAAGCCCTGTTGGTCACTCTTAAATACAAACAAAACTAGATCCCCCATAGGATTCTGTCATACCCCAAATTTTGACCTCTAAGATTTCCCATCATTGTGCAAATCATCATCACAATATGGGTGTATCATTATGCCTCATTAGTCCCCCCAAAGATGGGTGAGCATCTACTACAATCAAAATTAGGGTTTCAAGCCCTCTCAGAGTTCTTAGACAAAGGATCAATCAAGGAATGACATGATCTTCAACTTGTCTAGCCTCTCAAACATCCAAAATGGATCAAGAGGACTCCCAAATCAAGGATCATGCACAAGGCTGCAACATTCCAAGTGGATTAAGCCTCAAGATCGCCAGTGTCACCAAATTAGGGTTTTGGTTGACCGGGGCCACCAGATGGAAATATTCCTCTGGGCATGAGCCAATGCTTCAAAGCATAACCTAAAATGCTCCAAGGGACATCATGAACCCAATCATCAAGTCAATTTAACCTCAGGGGATGCATTCACAAAAAATCAGGAATTAGGGTTTCTTGACCTAATTCACCCCTAAGTTGACTTTTGGGACAAAACATGAGCCAAGACCTCAAGAGAGGATTTGAGGGTCTCAAATACACCACATTGATCCATTTTCAACAATGGATTGATCTAAGAAGCTTGAGCAACAAGTTTCAATATCATCAGAACCACAATTGTGCCTTTGACTTTTGACCCAGGCATTCTCCCAAACCTTGGGACATGATTCAATACACCCTATAATACCTATGAAATCAATCCATCAAGTTTGATTTAGGTCAAGGACTTGATTTCATAGAGGATCGCACAGTTTGAAGTTCATCTGACAAAAAGTCAACTGCGCACAAAAGTCAACTTTGACTTTTTGAGATTTTTCACAATTATGGTTCTTTGACCCTAAAATGATGTTAATGTGTGATTGGAATCATCATTCATCAAGAAAAATCAAGAAAAGTGGGATAACTTGTAAAAGGGGTAACCATAAAAACTTAGAAATTTTTTTAAGTTATGGAACAAAGTGGCTAAGTTACCAACTTTGGAGGATCATATCTCCTAAACCACAAGGCCATTTTCCCCATTCAAAGCTGGATTTGTAGCTCTCATGGCCCTCTACAAAAGCTTCAACTACACCTCACTCCAATTCATCATGGATTTTGAGTTATGATTGGGTCAAAATGGCTGAAAACATGAAATGTCATTTTTTCCAACACTTAGTGAAATTTTCACTAAGTCAGAATCTGCCTTCACTTTTTTCCAAATGTAGGGGCATTTTTCACTTGGATCCAAAAGGTATCAAAACAAACTATGATCACACATATGTTGTATCATATGAGAGCTTTCCAAAATGGCCTAGAACTTCACCAAACTCAATTTGAGCAAGAAGTTATGACAATGGCAATATGCCTTGCTGCAACTGTCATAGCAAGGCAGATTTGGGAGTTTTGCTCGATTTGCTCAAAATTTGCAAAGGGCAAGCAAGTCTATCCATATGAACACCTCAAGGGGAAACCAAGGAGGGATAAACACTGATCCATAAGCCTCCCAAGTCTTTGGAACCAAAAGTAATATGCCAAACCTAGAAATGCCTAAAAGAGGGAAAAGACTCCAATTTTGTTTTGGAGAATTCAATGGATGCACCAAGGTGGCATGGACTAATCCTCTTCCAACTGAATTTAGTTAAGACATATCCAAGACCAAGGGAACCAGCAGTCTGTGCCCTAACCTCTAGTCAATGGATAGAGGAGACTTGGATTCCCATTGATTAACATTGGCCAAACATCTGCTGCAGTTGCCATTCATTGTTGCAGCCAAAACAAACTTGCTCTACTATAAATAGAGCTCATTTGTGATCAGTTTGAGTACACCAAAGCCATCAAATAGAAGCTTTCCTAAAAATCACCTTCTCACTTCCAAATTTACCTTCCAAAGCAAGTCACTATCGGGTTTTGAGTTTGAGAGCAATTCCAACCAAACCAATCACACACACACCTCATAAACATCATATACAGGTGATCCAAACACTCACAAGTGACTTGTAACACCAAAATCTCAAAATCACCTCTCAAAACCTCAAAATTGGACCTTTGTGCATTTTTCAAGCCATGTCTTGATTCAGTCACTTTCCAAACCAGATAAGACCTCAAACACACTCCAAATATCATCCTTGAACTGTCCTAAATGGTTCCGCACATCTGGAACACCATTTGAGAGAGTTGCTATTTTGGCCACATTTGCCCATTTTGCAAGAAAGAGCTCAAACTTGTTCCTGAGGTTTCCAGCTGATTCCAACCATCCTAAAAGGTTATAAGAGATCATTTGAGGGTGTCCAAAGCATCAAATCATTTCTAGAACAAAGCCCTTGGAAGATTGCACAAAAGCTCCGAAAAGGGGTAAGCATCACAACTTGAATTCTTTGAATCATGCTTTCCTTTGATGTCCACTGATCATGCATCTCTTATACATGTTATATGTGTTGTGTTTGCACCAATTTATCATATAATTCATACCTGTACCAAGAGATAGCACAGAAAATGCAAATCATGGCCTATTTCAAAATCACTCTCGGGTTTTTCAATAGGAGCATGATCTGAAAAAAACACCACCACCATTGGATTCCTTGTGAAATTCTAGGCAGGATAGATCTAAATTTTGTCCCAATCCATGGAGAAATGAGAAAGTTATGGCCTTCACGTTTCTAACCAAAATCTTGCCTTGCCTTGCCTTGGGCCATGCCAAAAACAAGGCAAGCCTTGTATATTTGTGGTTGTGTTTCAATCAACGGATGTATCACCACCCCAGTGGTAAGACGCGCGCCCAGTACACAAGAGGTCTGGAGTTCGAATCCCCCTCGCCCCAGATCCTCTTTTTTACCACTTTTTTCATATTTTTCATATTTTACTATTTTTCATATTATATATAATGATTTGAAAAATTAATAACTCCCTCAATTTTAATTATTTTTTATTGGTTCTTTTTGCAAAAAATCACAAAAATGTTGAAATATTTTACCCCACAAAAAAATAAAATTTGTATTATTTATTTAATATAATTAGTATTTTTGTGAATAAATTCATTTTTAATTGTTTTTAAACATTTAAAAGTGAATATTTACCTTGAAAATCAAAACCAAATGAGTTTTAATTCATCTTGTGATTAAAACCTCATTTTTCAAACCTTAAACAAAAATCACAAGTGGTTTATTCAAATTTATTTGGTATTTTTTTATCATTTTATTGATTTTCTTTAAATATTTACTTTTAAAGAAAACAAATTTAGGTTTTCTTTGATTTCCACCCTCACAAACCTTTTTCAAACACTTTGGGCCTCTAGTAGAGTGTAAGACCCAACCCTTTTTCAAAACCAAAATGATTTGGGCCTCAGTGTATTGTATAAGTCCCGACACCATCAAAAAGTTCGGCGCAATCGTCGCCTTTTTAACAAAAATCATCTGGGCCTCTAATAGAGTGTAAGACACATCCCTTATAAATAAAACCTTTTTGGGCCTCAATGCATTGTATAAGACCCTGTACGTTAAAGAAATCTCGGCGCGATCGTCATTTTTCAAACAAAATCATCCGGGCCTCTCCTTGAGTTGTAAGCCCCATCTTTTCTTTTAAAATCACCTTTGGGCCTCTAATAGAGTGTAAGACCCAAACCCTTTTTTTAACCAAAACTTTTGGGCCTCAATGCATTGTATGAGACCTAGTACGTTAAAGAAAAATCTCAGCGCGATCGCCTATTCAAAAATCAAATAATCTGGGCCTACCCTCGTGTTATAAGCCTCATTCCTTTTCTTTAAAACACCTTCGGGCCTCTTGAGAGAGTGTAAGACCCATCCCTTTGTACAAAAAACTTTTTTGGGCCTCAGTCACTTGTATAAGTCCCTGTATAATTTCAAAACAACAGTGCAATCACTGATAAAACCTTGGGCCTCTCCTTGAGCTGTAAGCCCCAACAATCTTTTCAAAGTACTTTCTCCTTTGATTTAGAATATAATATTGTTATCAAAGCTTTCTTTGTTGAACACACTAACAAAACAGCATGGAAGCTCTACAACCGAGTAAGTGTTTACCCGCTTTCTTTATCCGCTTTCATATATATATATATATAACTGTATTGTGGGGCTGCTCACTGTAAGTCTTCTTTCACATCCTTTTATATACTTGTCAAATATCAACTGTGTAATACTAGTATAGTTGTTTAGAGTTTTCCCCGGTAACTACGTCTAGCACTAGGTAAAGCCTTGTTGGTCACTCTTAAATACAAACAAAACTAGATCCCCCATAAGATTACCAGATACAGTCTTCCCTCCTCTTGGGGTTAAACAATATGGAGACGTGAAAGGTAACATTCTCGGTGAACCCTTTATCAGACTGTCACCCTTAGAAATTGTCAAAGAAACTCTAACTCCCCAGAGATGATCTTTTCTCCGTGAATGGCATCTCTTGAGTTTCTTCCAAATTCTCGGACTTTCCTGGCTTGATCCATTCTTGGTGAATGGCATGTCTTGAACTTCTCGGGGTTTGGGGACCCACGGGCTTCTTAAAAGTATCCCCGCCTCCTCTTGGGCGCTGTCTAAGGACCCTTCGGCTTCTTAAAAGCTCTCATGCCTTCTCTTGGGCTTAGTACAAGGACCCAGAGACCTCTACAGGTATAGGAACAGAACCTAGTCATCAATTTGCTAGAGCTGTCTTTCTGAGTCAAGTGTCAGACCAGTTAATGGGTTGACCTTCATCCCTTAACATACCAGCCTTCTCTTGGGCATCATACAAAGATCATTCACTATCTGAGAATCGATTTCTCACAACACCAGTAGACTTGGACAGTCTCAATACCCTTTGGATTTCCCATTTCCTCAAAGAACAGGAAATAACCATGATCCTCTGATCAGTACCAAAGCACAACCTTACCTTTAATCTTTCCCAGCATGGGTCAATTACTGTAAACTCACAGAAATTCTCACTAGAGAAAAGAACTCAACTGTCACAATACAGTAAAAATTCCAACTCAGACCATTTTACTGTCATCAACCCATCGGAGCCTCATGGTATATGACATCCTTCATAAGAACTGATTTTCTCTTTTATCCAACATACTAGATCTGTCACTAAACTGAAACAGTCACCAGCATAGCTAGCCTCCTCTTGGGCTTTGTACAATGATTCTCCCCAGCGGAGCTAACCTTTTCACACTCTTTTGTTGAGTATAAAATACTCTCTTGTTGACTCAAACACTTTAGCCTCCATCTTGGGTTTCATACGAGATAGAAAACACTCTCTTGTTGAGTATAAAAGACTCTCTTGTTGAGACAAACACTTTAGCCTCCATCTCGGGCTTCATACGAGATAGAAAACACTCTCTTGTTGAGTATAAAAGACTCTCTTGTTGAGTCAAACACTTTTAGCCTCCGTCTTGGGCTTCATACAAGGCACATCAAAACACTCTCTTGTTGAGTATAAAAGACTCTCTTGTTGAGTCAAACACTTAGCCTCCATCTCGGGCTTCATACGAGATAGAAAACACTCTCTTGTTGAGTATAAAAGACTCTCTTGTTGAGTCAATCACCTGTCAAATAGACTCTCTTGTTGAGTCACTTCCCTTTTAGCCTCCATCTCGGGCTTCGTACAAGACATATAAAACACCCTATTGTTGGGTCAATAACCTCTTCTTAGGCTTTGTATAAAGAAAACCCCGGTTGAGTCAATCAACCTTTTAGCATCAAAGTCATGCCTTGCTCACAGCATACAAACATCAACAACTCCTCTTTAGAGATGACAAATTCTCTCTCATCCAACCCTTCAGCTTCACATCTTGGGCTTTGAACAAGATACAAACCACCTTTAGCTTTATATCTTGGGCTTTGAACAAGACACCAAAACAACCTTTTTCCTCCCATAGAATAGGAGGAACTACGATCGCTCTGATTTCCCTGTTTCATCAAACGGGAATACGTAGGCATAAGATTGAAAAAATCTTAGGGAGCATACTAATCAAAAACCCAAAATCCAGTATCTCCACCAAATCAACCCAAAAGCATCAAATCTAAACACATTACCAAAAACCTCACAAATAATCCAGACACTGTGTTCTTAACAAAATAACCAAAGATTGGGTCCCACATCCACATAGCATCTGTAACCTAACAGACCGCTGTTCAAACTCAGTATGCAAGCAGGGTTAATTGGAGACATCTATTTCCCTTCCTTAATCAGCTCAATAGGTTAAAAAATGAATCGAACTGTAGTACCCAAGCGATAGTGTATCAGGACCACAAAAATCGTGCTACAGATTCCAGATACAGTCTTCCCTCCTCTTGGGGTTAAACAATATGGAACAAAGAGAAATGCAGTATTCTCGATGAACCTTTTCTCAGACTGTCACCCCTAGAAATTGTCAAAGAAATTCTACTCCCCGGAGTTGATCTATTCTCTGTGAATAGCATCTCCTGAGTTTCTTCCAAACCCTCGAACTTTCCTAGAATGATCTCTTCTCTGTGAATTGCATTTCTTGAACTTCTCTTGGTTTGGGGACCCACAAGCTTCCTAAATGCATCTCCGCCTCCTCTTGGGCTTTGTACAAGGACTCTCCGGCTTCTTAGAAGTTCTCATGTCTTCTCTTGGGCTTAATAACAGGACCCTAACGACCTCTTAAAGGTATAAGACAGAACTTAGTCATCCTTTGCTAGAGCAGTCTTTCCAGTGTCAAACCTCAGGCCACTTTAGGGTTGATTCTCATCCCTTAAGGCCCTTGCCCTCTTTTGGGCATCATAAAAAAGATAAAACTATTCCACACCAGTAGACTTGGACAGTCTATATCCCCTCTTGAGTCTCAAAGACATTCTCAAGCACTGTAGAAACCCTAGTCACTCTAGATGAATCTCCAGTAGAAACCCAGTCTCTTTCATGAGAGTTCCCCAACCAGGGTCAGCTTATCCCAGATCAGAACCTCAAGGTCTCTGATATCTCAACTCTTTTGTAATCCTCAGCAAGAGTTGATTCCCCACTTGGACCTGCCTAGGGATCTCAATAACCCTCAGCAGTAAGATAGCCTCCTCTTAGGCTTTGTATAATGATCCTTCCTCAGCGTAGTCAGCCTTCTCTTGGGCTTTGTACAAAGATTCTCCCCAGCGGAGCTAACCCTTTCAGACTCTCTTATTGAGTCAACACCTTTCTAGACTCAATCTCGGGCTTCGTACGAGACAGCAAATCACTCTCTTGTTGAGTATAAAGGACTCTCTTATTGAGTCAATCAACTTTCGGACTTTCTTGTTGAGTCAATCACCTTTTCAGACTCTCTTGTTGAGTTAATATTTTTCTAGCCTCAATCTTGGGCTTTGTACAGGACAGATAAAAACACTCTCTTGTTGAGTTAACCCTTTTAGCCTCCTCTTAGGCTTTGTATAATGATTGTCCTCAGCAGACGCCTATACAAGCACTCTCTTGTTGAGTCAATCCTTTTCTAGCCTTAATCCTGGGCTTTGTACAGGACAGATAAAAACACTCTCTTGTTGAGTCAAACCCTTTTAGTCTCAATCTTGGGCTTTGTACAAGACATAAACCTCCCTCTATCGAGCTTGGGACAGATACCTTCCCAAGAAGATTCATTCCCCCTGCCTTCCTCTAGGCTTTGAGGATTGATTTTCCCCAAGAAGAGTCAAACTCATTTCAGCTGCAATCTTGGGCTTTGTACAAGACACATAAAATATCCTCACCAGAGTCGGTTAAATTTCAGCCTCAATCTTGGGCTTTGTACAAGACACATACGAACCTCCCCAACAGAGTCAAAACCCTTTTTGGCCTCCTCTTAGGCTTTGTATAATGATATCCCCAAAGAGTCAGTATTTTTTTTGCCTCAATCTTAGGCTTCGTACAAGACACCTATATCTACACTCTCTTGTTGAGTCGGTCATATTTAGCCTCCTCTCTGGCTTTATATAGGGAAATCCCCTCGCCGAGTCAATTAACCTTTTAGCATCAACCTTGTGCTTTGATCAAGGCACACAAAAATCAACAATCCTTCGTTAGAGATGACCAATTCCCTCTCAAATACCCTTTTAGCTTCAATCTTGAGCTTTGAACAAGACACAAATAGACCCTTTTAGCTTCAATCTTGGGCTTTGAACAAGACACCAAAACATCTTTTTCCTCCCTTAGAATAGGAGGAACTACGATTGCTCTGATTTCCCTGTTTCGTTTAAACAGGAATACGTAGGCATAAGATTGCGAAATCTTAGCGAGCATACTAAACAAAAACTCTAGGTCCAGTACCTTCATACAACAATCAAAACTTAGGTCCAGTACCTTCCCAAAAACATCAGGAAAACCCGGACATCAACAAAAACTCACTCACTCTCTCATCTTTCCCAAGAAACTTCCCCAACCCATTAACAGATAAACACCATCAATTACAAAGCGAAACCTAAAGCTAACATCTTGTGGATAACCACATATAGGATGGGTAATTGATGACTACCCATTGTATAACCTGACCCGGGACTCCCCAATCTCTCTTAAGCGTTTTGTTCAGTTAAACATTGCGTGTGCAAGGTTAGTTTTAGATAGCTTCCCTTTCCCTTCCAGCTTCACGGGATAAATAAGAAATCAGAAAGTAGCACCCACTTTCTCCATTAAGGAGAAAAAACCCAGCGATAAGGTGGTCGCGTCACCGACGAAAATCGCTCGCTACATGGTTATCCACAGGTCGTTAGCAATTATACTTTACTGCTTTCTACTTACTGGTGTTTATTTGTCGTGGGTTGGGAAAGTTTCTCCTTTGGGAGGTTTTGAGAGAGAGAGAAAGAGAGAGAGTTTTTTTGTTGATTTCGGGTTTTCCGAGGTTTTTGGTAAGGTACTGGACCTAAAGTTTTTTATTGGTGTGCTTGCTAAGATTTCGCAATCTTATGCCTACGTATTCCCGTTAAAGATAAACAGGAAAATCAGAGAAATTGTAGTTCCTCCTATTTTATGGGAGGAAAAGATGTTTTGGTGTCTTGTTCAAAGCCTAAGATTGAAGCTAAAAGGTTTGACTGAGAGGGAATTTGTCATCTTTAAAGGGGGACATCTCGTCTGTTTATCACAACTATTGGGTGAATGATTATAAAGGAGAATGACTTTAACTGGTATAAGTGAATCCAACAATGCCATAATTTTCTTTATAGGGATTTGTCCTGAAGGAGGAAACTTTAACTCAGTGTAGAGTAATGCCATTTTTCCTTAGGAGTCTTTCATGCTAAGAGAGAGACAGTGGCACGGATGTAAATAATCCAGAGGCTTGCCACTTACAGCAATTAGATGAAAGAGGAAGTTTTACCAGGATAAGAGATGGACTACAGCTTGAATTTTTGAATCAACAAGTGTGCCACTTACAGCAGTTATTTGGAATTAGGGTTTGTTTTGAATGTTTGTTTTGATGTGTGATATATAGAGAAATGTTTTCCCACAGAGAGATTATTGATTTTTTTTCTGACGGGATGTTGGTTTTTGTGTGCCTTGATCAAAGCCCAAGGTTAAAGCTAAGAGATTGATTGACTTTACTTGGAAGTCCTTATATAAAGCCTAAGAGGAGGCTGGAAAAGACTGACTCAACAAGAGAGTGTTTATATATGTCTTGTACAAAGCCCAAGATTGAGGCTAAAAGAGATTGACTCTTTGGGGATATCGTTATACAAAGCCTAAGAGGAGGCTGAAAGTTGACTTTCCTGGGGAAATATTTTTTCTGTCTTGTACAAAGCCCAAGATTGAGGCTAAAAGGAGATTTTTTACTCCACTGGAGAATATTTGTATGTGTCTTGTACAAAGCCCAAGGTTGAGGCAAAAAAGGGGAAACTGACTCTACTGGTGAGAAGTTTTATCTGTCTTGTACAACGCCCATGATTGTGGCTAACAGAAGATTGACTATGCTGGAGAGTGTGATTTGTTTTGTATAAAGCCTAAGTTTGAGGCTTAAAAGAGAGTGATTATATGGGTGTCTTGTACAAAGCCCAAGATTGAGGCTGAAAAGGACTGATTGACTCAACAAGAGAGTGTTTGTATGTCTTGTATAAAGCCCAAGATTGAGGCTAAAAAGGATTGATTGACTCAACAAGAGAGTGTTTGTATGTCTTGTACAAAGCCCAAGATTGAGGCTAAAAAAGATTGATTGACTCAACAAGAGAGTGTTTTTTTATTATTTGGCTCAACAAGAGAGTGTTTTTAATTTATTTGACTCAACAAGAGAGTGTTTTATATGTCTTGTACAAAGCCCAAGATTGAGGCTGAAAAGAGACTGACTCAACAAGAGAGTGCTTTTAGGAGATTGACTCAACAAGAGAGTGATTTTAGGAGGTTGACTCAACAAGAGACTACTTTTAGGAGGTTGACTCAACAAGAGAGTGCTTTTAAAGCAAATTATGCTGAGGAAAAATCATTATACAAAGCCTAAGAGGAGGATGGCTTCTGCTGAGGATTATTGAGATCCAGAGGCAGGTCCAAAATGGGGAATCAACTCTTGCTGAGGATTACAGAAGAGTTGAGGTATCAGATGCCTTGAGGTTTTGATTTGGGATAGTGTTATCCTGATTATAGGTTGACCCTAGCTGGAAAATTTAGGATGAAAGACTGAGTTTTAGATCCTGTGAGAGTTTTAACTCTGCTGGAGATTGGTTAAATGACCAGGGTTTTTTTCCTGTATTTGTAGGGAACTTGAGAATGTCTTTGAGATCCAAGAGGAGATTAGACTGTCCAAGTCTACTGGCATGGAAGAGTTTATCTTTGTATGATGCCCAAGAGGAGGCTTATATTTTAAGGGATGAGAATCAACCCTAAATTGTCCAAGGTTTTGACTTTTTGGAAAGACTGCTCTAACAAAGGATGACTAGGTTCTGTCCTATACCTTTAAGAGGTCTTCAGGGTCCTTGTATTAAGCCCAAGAGAAGGCATGAGAACTTCTAAGAAGCCGGAGGGTCCTTGTACAAAGCTCAAGAGGAGGCTGGGGATGCTTTTAGGAAGCCTGTGGGTCTAAACCTAAGAACAGTTCAAGCAAAGTTTCACTTGGAATAATCTTTTCTTTAGTCAATAGTTCTAGGGTTTGAAGAAATTCAAGAGAGGTTTCACCGGGAATTAATCCTCTCCAGGGAAAATGAACTTCTTTGACAATTTTTTAATAGTGACAGTCTGAGAAAATTTTCACCTGGAATAATGTCTTTCTCTTTGTTCCATATTGTATATGCCCAAGAGGAGGCAAGAATGTATCTGGAATTCCTATGGGGAACTAGTTTTGATTGTGTTGAAAGAGTGACCACTGGCCTTATCTAATCCTAGACCTAATTGCCGGGGAAAACTCTAATCAGATAATATACATGCATATATATACAGATGAAATATAGACTGTATGTAAAAGAGGTTAGGAGGAGTTACAGGTGAGCAAGCTTTCAGCACAAACAAATATATATATATATATATATATATATATATATGTGTGTGTGTGTGTAAGTATGTAAAAGAAAGCTGTTAAAACTTACAGGCGAGCAAGCTTCCATTGTAACAACTGTATGGTTAGTTGTTCAAGAAATTAAAGAAAGTTTTGATAACAACTATGAATTTGAACCTAAATCAAAAGGGAAAGTTGTTTTGAAAAGATTATTGGGGGCTTATACTCAAGGAGAGGCCCATAAATAACAGTAATCGTACCGTTGATCTGAAAATTGTATCGGGACTTATACAATGACTTAGGCCCAAAAAGGTTTATTTACAAAGAGGGTTGGGTCTTACAACTCAAGGAGAGGCCCAAAGTGTTTGAAAAAGAAAAGAAATGGGACTTATAACACATGGGTATGCCCAAATGAAAATGTTTTGAAAAGCGACGATCGCGCCGAGATTTTGAAAACAAAGTGGGACTTATACAATGACTGAGGCCCAAATTATTTATGTACAACAAGGATTGGGTCTTACACTCTATTAGAGGCCCAAAGTTTATTTTTATACAGGAGATATGGCTTACAACTCAATGGGAGGCCCAAACATAACAGTGATCGCACCGTTGTTTCGAAAACTGTATTGGGACTTATACAATGACTGAGGCCCAAAAAGGTTTATGTACAAGGAATGGGTCTTACACTCTATTAGAGGCCCAAAAGTGTTTTGAAAAAGATTTGTGAGGGTGAAAATAATCAAAACCCTAATTTGATTTTAAAATGCATTTTAATTGAATAAAAATTCAATTAAAATGATCAAAATTACCAAACATGTGTGAAAAACAAGTTGTGATCTTGGATTAATGTTTGAAAAATCATGTTTCATTCATAGAATGATTTTAAAATCATTTGAATTTGAAAATTCAAGAGAAAGAAATATTTTTAAATGTTTAAAAACAAATAAAAATAAATTCTTTACATAAATATAAAATATATGAAATAAATATTATTTTAGTGAAATTTTTGTAGAATAAAATATTTTAATATTTTTGGGAATTTTCAAAAAAAGAACCAATAAAAAATAATTAAAATTGAGCGAGAAATTAATTTTGGAATTAATTAACAAAAACCAAAAATATGTGAAAAATAGCAAAATAACAAAAAATGGCAAAATGGTCTAGGTGGGTCTTGAACCCACGACCTCTTGGCCAAACACACATGTGCGCTACCACTGGGGTGGTGATACATCCGTGTATCAAAACCACCCCATAAATAAATATGGGCAACTTGTTTCTAGGCCTGCCCAAGGCGCCATGCCCTGGCCCTTGCCCAAGGCAAGGCCTAGTTTTGGCAATTTGCATGAAGCCTCTAACTTTCTCATTTATCCATGGATTGGGACAAAATTTAGATGTATCCTGCCTAGAATTTCATGAGGAATCTAATGGTGCCCTTGGAATTTTCAAAAAATATCTCCATTTTAAAATCCGATAGTGATTTCAAAATAGGCCTAAATTTGCATGTTCTATGCTATCTCATCATACAGGCAGCAATAGCATGGTAAATTAGTTCAAACACAACATATATGATATGTATGAGAGGTCCATGATCAATGGACCTCAAAGCAATGCAAGATTTAAAGAGTTTAAGTTGTGATGCACTTACCTCTTGAAGCTTCTTGTGCTATCTGTCAAATTCCTTGTGCCAGAAGTAATTCAATGCTTTGAACACTCTTGATTGATCCCTTAGAAGCTTTTAGGATGATCAAAACCAGTTGGAATCCTCAGGAACAAGAATTGGCTCTTTCTTGTAAAAGGGGCAAAAGTGACCAAGATAATAACTCTCTCAAATGGTGTTCCAGATGAGGGAAACCAATTGAGACAGTTTGAGGATGATATTTGGAGTGTCTTTGAGGCCTGGTTTGGTGTTGGAAGTGACTGAATCAAGACATGGCTTGAAAAATGCAGAAAAGTCAAATTTTGAGGTTTTGGAGGTTGACTTTCTGATTTTGGTGTTTCAGATCAAAGGTGAGTGTTTGAACAACTTAGATATGACATATTGGATGTGTTTGGATTATGAGCTATGGTGGAATTGCTCTATAACTCAAAAACTTAGAGATGACTTGCAAAAGAAGGAATTTTGGCCTAAAGAGACAGATTTTGAGGAAAGCATCAGTTGTAGTGCTTTGGTGTGCTCAAACTGAGCACAAATGGGCTCTATTTATAGTGCAACAAGTTTGTTTTGCAAACAATAGTGAATGGCAGCTGGTACATGCCTTTGGCCAATGTTGATCCAAGGGAATCTTTAGTCTCCTCTAGCCATTGACTTGAGGTTAGGGCACAGGCCTATGGTCCTTTGATTCAGAGCTGAATCTTGACTCATTCAGTTAGGATTGTCTCAGTCCATGCCACCTTGATGTATCCATTGAATGCTTGGAAATAAAATTGGAGTCTTTTGCACTTTTAGCCTTTTTAGGTTTGTTATGGCTATATGTAGATTCTTGGATTTGGGAGGCTTGGGGATCAGATTATCCCCCTTGGATTTTATCCTCTGATGTGTCCAAATGGATGACAAGGCTTGAATTTGTCTGATTTTTCCAAATCGAGCAAAAATGCCAAATTCTGCCTTGTACAAGGCAGTTGGAAATGGTGATTTTGAGGGGATCATATCTCCCTGCTCAGGTTGAGTTGTGGGAGGCTCTTGTGCTTTTTAGAAAGCCCTCATATGATACAATACATGTGTGATCATAGTTTGTCCTAAAACTATTTGGATCCCATTGAAAAATCCTCATGAACATTGGTGTCCAAGGCTGGTAACTTAGGCAGATTTTCTCTAAGTGTTGGAAAAGTGTCATTTTCTTCATTTTTGCCATTTTGATCAGTCCATAACTCCAAATCCACGAGGATTTGGAATCTCTTGTAGTTGACACTTTTAAAGTATGTCAGATGGACTTTCATTTAAGCTTTGAATGGAAGAAAAAGGCCTTGTGGTTTAGGATTTATGACCTTGCAAAGTTGTTACCAAATCACTTTTGTTCCATAACTTAGAAAAATTTTGGTTTCTTATGGTTGCCCCTTTTGCAAGAAACCTCACTTTTCTTGATTTTTCTTAATGAATGATGATCAATACCATACATTAACATTATTTTTAACTTAGGGGAACCATATTTGTGAAAAATTCCAAAAAGTCAAACTTGATTTTGTGCACGGTTGACTTTTTATCGGATGAAATCCAAACTGTGTGATCCTTTGTGAAATCAAGTCCTAGTCCTAAATCAAACCTAACGAATAGATTTCATAGGTGTTATAGGGTGTATTGAATCATGTCCCAAGGTTTGGGAGCATGTCTTGGTCAAAAGTCAAAGATACAATTGACTTTTTTCCTTAAAACCCTAATCGTGGCCCAGATGAAATTGAAAATTGTGAATCAAGTTTCTTGGATCAATCCATTGTTGTAAATGGATCAATGTGGTGTATTTGAGGCCCTCAAATCATGTCTTGAGGTCTTGGCCCATGCTTTTCCTCAAAAGTCAACTTAGGGGTAAATTAGGTCAAGAAACCCGAATTCCTGATTTTTTTGTGAATGTATCCCCTGTGGCTAAACTGACTTGATGATTGGGTCCATGAGGTCCCTTGGAGTATCTTGGGTTATATTTTGAAACATTGGCTCATGATCAGATGAAAATTTTCACCTGGAGGCCTTGGTCGACCAAAACCTTAATTTGGTGACACTAGCGATCTTGAGGCTTGATCCACTTGGAATGTTGCAACCTTGTGCTTGATTCTTGATGTGGGAGTCCTCTTGATCTCTTATGGGTGTTTAAGAGGTTTAGACAAGTTGAAGATCATGTCATTTCTTATTTGATCCTTTGTCTAAGTGCTCTGAAAGGGCTTGAAACCCTAATTCTTGATTATGGTGAATGCTCAACAATCCTTGAGGAGATTTGATGAGGCATGATGGTATATCCATATTATGGTAATGATCTTCACAATGATGGGAAATCTTGGTGGTCAAAATTTAGGGTATGACAGATGCCCCTATTTAATCTTCTTAGACCCGAAGGTGTGAATGGCGAAGGTATTTGAACATTCAGGGTGCAAGACGATTAAATATCGGAATACCCGAAATTTTGACGGTGGTTATGAATGGCAATTTGATCATCCATCTTCTTTTGCTAAGCAATGATACTTAGAAAAGGGTAAAACTTCCCCTCGATCCTGGTCTTTGGCCACAAAACTGTCTTAGTTTCTGAAATAAACTTCCCCTCGATCCTAGTCCTCAACCATGGAACTAGTCTCAGTTTCTGAAATAAACTTTCCCTCGATCCTGGTCTTTAGCCATGGAACTGGTCTCAGTTTCTTTTGAAATAAACTTCCCCTCAATCCTGGTCTTCAGCCATGGAACTGGTCTCAGTTTCTGAAATAAACTTCCCCTCGATCCTGGTCTTTCTTTTTTATTTTATTTTTTATTTTTAAATTAATGATCTATTCCTTCAGTTATATTTAATAACTAAGAGATTAGATAATCAAATTTTACTATAAAAGATTTCGTTAATCAGATTTTACCCTAAACCTAAATTATATGTAATTGCTCCAAACCTGTACGCATCATATTTTGCGATGAATTACAAGACAGAAAAATATTCAATATTCTTCTTTCTTGAACAAATTATTTATTGCTCTTACCATTCATCCAAGCATAATGGTATTGATGTTGTTGTATTTTTGGAATAAATTTCTATATTGTCAATCAAAGAAAACATTCCTTAATTGATTGCTTTCCTCAGTTGACAGTATTGAGAAATTTATTCCTAAACATGTTGTAAATTGAAAGCACATGTATCTTGTTCTCTTTCTTGTGAAAGCATTTTCCATGAAAATATTTGCTCAAGATAATGAAATCTTTGAATAGATCTTTGAGATCGATTGCAAGTGCAGAAATTTTTTTTCTCTTGGTAGGAAGAAATAACTTATAAAAAATTTGATGGATGCAATCCATTAAACTTGAAAAGAATGCGCACAAAAGGTATACAACAAGATCTGGATGACAACAAAGATTTGTTGTTCTCCAATATCCATTGTCAAAATTTGAATTTGTTTAAACAATTTATTTTAATATTATGTGTAAATAATGTAATTAAAAAAAACTTTTACCTTGGTTGGGATGAAACATATTTTATTGTATTTTTTATTTAACATATTTTATTGTATTTTTTTTTATAAAAACTAAGAGGTATGTAACGCTTGGGATGAAACATATTTTATTGTATTTTTTATTTAAAAAGAAACATATTTTACCTCGGGTTTGAGTAATAATCGAGGGAAAATATAAGCGTATTTATTGAGTTTCTTCACCGTCCTTAAACAAATTTTTGTCGTCAATTTAATGTGTATCAATTCTCAAGACACAATCATTAGTGATCCGCGTGAAACCTAAAAGACATTATAAAACCATTTTGAATATTAAAAATTGAGAATAAAACAATTGACATAAAAATTATGAAACTTAAAGAAGCGTTTATTTATTTGGGAAAAGTTATCTATGATGGATTGCAAGGGCATAAAATTATTTGGGTTCAAGGTTTGTGTTCTTAAATAAACATATAACTAAATATTTATTTTATTTATCTAACCTTTTTGTTTTATATCAGAAACAAATGAATGCAAAAGTCGTGGAGAATATATTGCATCTAAAACTCGATCTTCCCAAGATCAGTGAAACAAGGATCCCTATCATTTGTTCTTCCCCAAGATATCGAACATTTTTTCTTCTTCGATAGCAAGGACGATGAATCAAATTTGTTCTGGACTGGACCAATGGCTAGAATTGGCCCAATCCGCTTCTGCTCCAGAGCGGCCCAAATTGCCTAAGCCCAATCCACAGAGGGGCAAAAGGGACATTTCTGCCCTTCCAACCGGGCAAGGAACGCAACGTCCCTCCCCGGCTCTGATACCCTTTACGCACGGCTTCCTCGCTGCCCGAACACCAATGGGCAGGTGCCCGCAACTGCGTCTATGCCCGACATAACGGCTAGTTCATGGCACCCCGCCCGACATAACGGCTAGTTTGGGCAGTTACCTATTCTTTGGGAAAAACGGCTAGTTCGCCCCGAAAATAGGACCGTTGGCCACGCGCTGGGGGATCTATATAAACCCTCTCACTTGAGAGGGTCAGGTATCACATTTTCGCCCTAAGAATACACTTTGTACTTGCCCCCTTTTTCTCTGACCCTTTCTTACTTGAGCGTCGGAGTGCCTTGCAGGTACACCCCCTCCTCTCCTCATTCACAAGCCGAACACTTTGCACGCCTGACGACCAGCATCCATCAGAGCACCTCACTTCCTGACGACCAGCTTACGTGGACCAGTTCGAATACTCCGGATCAGTGGCGCCATCTGTGGGAACTCCTTGTTCTCCTTTTCTTTCTTTCCTCCTCGGAAACTAAAAGATCAAAACATACTTTCTTTGACCCGCCCACGCATGGCCGCTCAGAATTCCGCGAAAGGTGCTGACGCTACGGTTCTCACTCCCGTCAACAAGATGGACGCCGACGGTAGTTCGTTACTACTTTCTGATCCCCGTTTCCTTCGGGACGGGGCCACTGTGTCTCCAATTCCTCCTCCCACCGAGCAAGGAGGAAAACAGTCACCATTGGGGGAACGACCAATTCCTGGCCCTCCCAGCGCTGACCTGGCCGTTGCAGCCCTCCTGGAAGTTGTCAACCGCACAAACCTCCTTATCTTGCAGCAAGGAGAAAGGATAGGAGCTCTCGAGGAAGCATCTCTTCCAAGATCCTCTCCTCCCAAGAGGAAACACCAGAAATCAAGAAGCCCGCCACCTAGGCGCCGGGAAGACCGTATGACGAGGCGTGAGCCTGAACCACGACGCATTTGTAAGCGCGACCAGATCTCCCCGCGGGATCAGTCACCACCACGACACAAGAGAACGAGGCAGGACGGGCATTCTCCACCGGTCAGACCTCGCGACCAACCAAGATCATCCTCGCCTCGCAGAGACCGCCGCCGCGAGCGCAGACAACGGTCACCATCGACTTCAAGTTCAGACAGCGACGACGAGCCTCGTGGCCCATTGTCTCGCAGGATCCTGGCTACCCGTCTCCCTAAAGGACTAGAGAAGCCTCCGTCTCTAGGGACTTATGATGGAACCACGGACCCAGACGAGCACATAGAAAACATAGATGATCTTCTGGACTACAGAGGTGTACGAGGAGCCATCAAATGCTGCCTGTTCCTAACCACGCTTCAGAAGGGAGCAATGACCTGGTACAAATAGCTGCCAGAGGAATCCATCACATCCTGGAGGCAGCTCGGGAGGATTTTCTCCTGACACTTTACCGCATCAGGACGCCATCCAAAGACTGAGGCGTGCCTCGGAGCTGTCGTGCAGGGAAGAGATGAACCTCTTCGGGACTACATTGAGCGGTTCAACAAGGAAGCTGTCCAAGTGCCAACGACCGACGAGATGAAGAAATTCTAGCTCGAGCAGGGATTACGTCCTGACTCAGACTTCGCGAAAGCCATCGGCCTCGATCCACCGAGGAATCTCAACGCCCTCCTCCACCAAGCCCAGTCGCATATACAGTATGAGGAGAAGGTCGCTGCCCACTCTGTCCGGGCCTCCCGTCACCAAGAAGGTGCCCGGACATCCAGAGCTGAAGAGCCCTCGACATCCCGTCAAAGAGATAAAAGACGCGACGATCGGCCTCGTGATGCACGCGAACAGAAGGGACCTTCTGGACGGTTCCATGACTATACCCCCTTACTACCTCGAGGGAGAAAATCTTGTCCGAATGTGCCAACTCAGAGTTCAAGCAGGCGGGTGTCCGTTTCCCCAAACAGCTGCCGACCAGGCCAGGTGTAGACAAATCCAAGTATTGCCGCTTCCACAAGAGCCACGGCCATACGACGGAAGAATGCATCCACCTCAGAGATGCCATAGAGATCCTCATTCGCGACGGCCACCTGAAGCAGTTCGCGAAGAAGAAAGAAGCTCCCCGGCAAGAACCCAGGAGAGCAAGAAGGCTACAGAAGAGACTCTGCCCTCCGATGACACCAACGTACAGGTCGCTATGTCTATAACTCGGCCAGAAGACTTCTGTATCCCTGATAGTCTGCCCGCCTCCACGTTCCTCGACGCTCACAGCCCGTGGGAGACCTTCCCGTCGGCCATGGTCATCTCCGGTGGTGGATTCAACAAAATCACGGTCAGTTCAGTCAAGAGGAAATTCGATCAACTGATCAGCAAAAGCTCCAACGAAGTCACCACGCTGGATACCACTCACAAAGGATCCACTCCCATTTCCTTCTACAAGGAGGAGCTCCTCGGCGGGTCACCGAACTCAAGCATCCCGCTTCTCATCCGGGCAAGGATGGCGAACTTCGACGTTCGCAGGATACTCGTGGACCAGGGCAGTTCAATTGATATAATGTACAACCACCTGTTCGAGACACTGCAGCTGGACGACTCTCACCTTACGCCATACGTTGGATCCGACCTGCAGGGATTCAACGGAGCAGTAACAAGGCCCCGAGGTTACGTAGAGCTCATCGTGACCTTCGGTTCAGGAAAGAAAACCCGAGCAATCAAAGTACAATTTCTGGTAATTGAATGCCCGTCACTATATCAGTGCATTTTTGGAAGGCCAACCCTGGCAGAGTTAATTGCAGTGCCTTCCACCGTACATCTCAAGATGAAGTACTACACTTCTGAAGGGATGGTCGCCACCCTCCACGGCGACATCGAAGCTGCCCGTCGATGCTTTGAAGCAGCATCAAAAGGACTAAGCACCATCTCAGCGAGGCCGAGGACATCTGGTCGTCCTCCTCTGCCCAGCAGCTTCGAGCAGCCAAAGCCACTCCCCCAGGTCGAATCAATCGACTTGGACAGCCGTTTCAGCGACGAGGATCACGCCAAAGACCTGACGACTTTGGGAAGCCAGTCCAACAACAGCGGCCATCTCCTACGCCCCATCCCAAATGGCAACTTCGAGATCGTTCCGTTCGGAGAAGACCCCCAACGGGGAGTGAAGATCGGAGCAGACCTCCCCGACCTGGCCAAGAGACAACTAAAAGCGTGCCTCCGGGAGAATGCAGACTTGTTCGCATGGAGCGCTGCTGAAATACCTGGATTGGACCCCTCCGTCGCTTGCCACCAGCTTACAATTGATCCGGCCGTCAAAGTCGTTGCCCAACGCAGAAGGAAACAGTCCCCGGAGAAGATGGAAGCCGCGGAGAAAGCTGTCAAAGACCTTCTAGAAGCTAGGTTTATTTCTGAGGCCAAATACACTACATGGCTCTCAAATGTTGTACTTGTAAGAAAAAATAATGGCAAATGGAGAATGTGCGTTGATTATACTGATGTTAATAAGGCCTGTCCGAAGGACGCCTACCCCCTCCCCAATATAGATAAGCTCGTAGATAACTCAGCAGGTTTTAAGCTTTTATCGTTCCTCGACGCCTACTCGGGCTATAATCAAATCCCGATGGCCGCGAGCGATAAAACTTACACGGCCTTCATGACCGAATCGGGCAACTATTACTACAACGTAATGCCATTCGGTCTGAAGAACGCCGGGGCTACGTACCAACGAATGATGAACAAAGTCTTCCAAGGACAAATAGGCGACATGCTCGAGGTATACATGGACGACATGATCGTCAAGTCCCACAAGGAACAAGACCATGTCGCCCATCTTCAAAAAAATTTCGAGCAAGCAAGAAAATATCAAATGCGTTTTAACCCAGAGAAGTGCACGTTCGGCGTACGGGCAGGTAAATTCCTTGGTATCTACTTAACGGAACGAGGAATAGAAGCTAACCCTGACAAATGCCGGGCATTCTCTGAGTTCCTAACGCCCACGTCTAAGAAGAACATCCAGTCCCTCAACGGGGTACTCACCTCGTTGTCCCGCTTCGTCTCAAAATCCGCCCAACACGCCCTTCCTTTCTTCAAGCTCTTGAGAGAAGAAGCCGCGTTTGAATGGACCGAAGAATGCGAGGCATCCCTCCTTCACTTAAAGCAAGCTCTGTCGAAACCGCCCGTGTTATTACGGCCAGATACCGGGGAAGTTTTGTTCCTATACCTCGCCGTCCGTGCCGAGGCCGTGAGCGCCGTTCTCATCCGCGAGAATCCCGGCGGGCAAAAGCCTGTATACTTCACGAGCAAAGCGTTGTAGGACGTGGAGTTGCGATATCAGCAGATAGAGAAGGTAGCATTGGCCCTCGTCAACACCGCCAGACGATTGAGACACTATTTCTTGGGCCACACGATCGTAGTGAGGACGGATCAGCCCATCAAGCAGTTGCTGGGCCGGCCAGACATGGCTGGTCGAATGCTCAAATGGTCGTTGGAGCTGTCCGAATTTGACGTCCAGTATGAAAGCAGAAAAGCTCTCAAAGCACAGGCCCTGGCCGATTTCGTGGTGGAAGTAACCTTCTCAGACTCCTCGCCCCACATAGCAAACAGATGGACCATCTACATGGACAGAGCATCCAGCTCGAGCGGCAGCGGGGCAGGAGTAATTCTGGAGAACGACGAAGGGACCATAGTCGAGGCGTCTCTCACTTTGTCCTTTCCCACGTCGAATAAACAGGCTGAGTATGAATCCTTCCTCGCCGGGTTGCGCCTAGCCGAAGACCTAGGGGCAGAAGAAATCGTCATCTGCACAGACTCTCAGCTCGTAGCCCACCAGATTTTCGGGGAGTATCAAGCCAAAAATGACAGTCTATCTGAATACCTCACCCTAGTCAAGGAAAAGATGTCGAAGTTCAGGACGGTAGCAGTAAGACATGTTCCCCACGAACACAACGTACGAGCAGACGTCCTGTCCAAACTAGCGAGCACCAAGAGGAAAAGCGGAAACAGGTCAGTCATCCAAGAGATACTTCCCCGGTCCAGCATCGATAAGGGGTCCTCGACCCTACACGTGCACGCGATCGGGGACAGCGACTGCTGGATGACGCCCGTGTACAACTACCTCACGAGGGACGAACTTCCGGATGACCCCAAGGAAGCCAGCACCATCAGATGAAGAGCTTGCTCGTACGTTATCCTCGAAAACAACTCTACCGAAGGGGCTTCTCCATCCCACTACTAAAGTGCATAGAGGAGGAGATTGTCCCACACGTATTACGAGAAATCCACGAAGGAATTAACGCCCAGCACCTGGGAGGAAGGTCCCTTACCCGCAAGGCACTTCGGGCAGGGTATTATTGGCCAACCATGCAGCAAGACGCCAAGGAGCATGTAAAGAAATGCGACAAATGCCAACGACACGGGGATATGCACCTAGCTCCACCTAACGAACTGAAGAGCTTGACCTCCCCGTGGCCATTTGCCTGGTGGGGCCTGGACATCCTAGGACCCTTCGTGACGGGGTCTAGCCAAAACAAATACCTGATAGTGGGCGTAGATTATTTCATAAAATGGATAGAAACAGAAGCCTTAGCAAAGATAACAGCACTTAACATTCTACGCTTCTACAAGCGGAATATCCTTGCCCGTTTTGGGATTCCCCAAGCAATCGTCACGGACAATGGAACACAATTCACGGACAAGAAGTTCCAAGACTTTGTCGTCCATCTCGGAACAAAGCAACACTTCGCTTCGGTAGAGCACCCCCAGACCAACGGGCAGGCGGAAGCAGCCAACCGCGTCATCCTTCGTGGCCTCAAACGAAGACTGGATGAAACGAAGAAAGCCTGGGTCGAGGAGCTCCACAACGTCTTATGGGCATATCGTACTACTCCCCAGTCCACCACCGGGGAGACGCCTTTCCGCTTAGCATATGGCATGGAGGCTGTTTTACCCATCGAGATCCACGTACCGTCCAGAAGGACCGAATCACCTCTAGACGAGGAAATGAATAACGAAGCGATGAGAGAAGAGCTCGACCTCGTCGAGGAAATCCGGACAAGAGCAGCCCTCTGTGAAGCGTCCCTTAAACAAAAAATAGCAATCAGGCACAACGCCAAAGTCTTACGACGAGAGTTCGATGTGGGCAGCCTTGTCCTGCGAAGAAACCACAAGGACTCTCGCGAAGGCAAACTAGCAGCCAACTGGGAAGGGCCATACAGAGTCCGTGCCAAAACGGGAAATGGTGCATACTTCCTCGAAAACCTTAACGGGGAGGCACTCCCTCGACCATGGAACGCTGAGAAACTTAAGCAATACTACAGCTAAAGTAACCATAGGCTTCCACGCATCAAGAGACCACCTAGCGGTCATCATGCTCGTCCAGGTACAAACGACGCATGCACACAAAGTAGAATCCCGCTCAAACAAACAAGCCGGAACTCTGCTCGTCGGAGGTCCTCAACCGAGCACCGCCTTCGCCCAAGTACCATGATTGGCAGAACCCCAGCTCGCGATGGGACGTTCACGCCGCGACCTCAGGGCTCAATCGCAACCTGAGATCCGCAACCTCGCCAGGGACTTCCCCGGTTATTCGACCAGTTCCCCGCACAGGCGAATTCACACACAGCGAGCTATCTTTCAAAAGAAAGCTCCACTAACAGACACACCCTCTGACGGGCAGTCATACATGCACAACTAAGGTAAAGTACAACAATAATGTAAAGTACAACAAAAATTGTATAAATGAACCGAGCATTAAATAAAAAGGCCACAAGGGCCAAAGATTGTGCATATTACATAAAAAAGGGGGCCATGCCCCCTCCCAAAAATCAAATAAGTTACAAATTAATCAACGGCACGGAGGCCAGATAAAACACAACAACATCAAAACAACCTAAATCCTCATCCTTCCACATGCTCAGTCGCCACGGGCTCAGGCTCCTGCTCCTCCACGGGCTGGTCTTCGGTCTGAACTTCGGGGGTATCAAGAACAAGGCCTGCGGGCAAGACGATGCGATCATCCTCCACTCGTGCAAGGTAGTGGATACCATTGGTCGAAATGTCGAGCCCAGGGTTCACTACCCGCAACTGGGCCACGGCACTTTCGAACGACTCCAATGCCACAACAATGTCGTCCTCCTCGGCCTGCAGTATGCTGGCGACCAGCTCAGCCCTAATTTTCAACACTTTTATCTCGCCCGGTTCATCAGCACCCAGGGCACTGGCCGCCATCAGCTCCTTGTTCAAATCTTCGGCAACCTTCTTCTCCGCCTTCAGCTTGGTTACCTCCTCTTTCAGCTTAGCCGTCTCCTCCTCGGCCTTTCCCCTAGCCTCACGAGCACCCTTGACTTCCTCCTTCAAGGCCGTCTCAGAAGCCCGAGCAGTAGTAAGCTCGGCCTCAAGCGCAGTATCCCCTTCCACGTAAACGGCCGCCATCTCCAGCATCCTCACAAGGGCAGAAGCATCCTGGGCCACCAGTGCCCTCTTGCTCGCCCGATCCATGTCCTCCAGGCTAAGAGACTCTGCTCGAGGAACGACCAGCGTGTTGCCCTCAAAGAATCTTCTGTCGAGGATGCACGGGGGGAGCTCAAATTTTCCCTTCTCTGGCGCCTGAGTCAGGTCCACAGCATCTAACGTCCGTGGCCGTTTCGTCTTCCCGGTCAGAGGCAATGGAGAGTCCCGTGGACCAGGAGAGGGAGTAGCATAGGTCCCCGGAGCAGTCTAAACAAGGGAAGGAGCGCGAGTACCAGCAGCAGTCCGGGTCTTAGGGGGTGCCGCTCCAGCCTTACCCCTCGCCATGGCGTTCCTCACCACACGATCACGAGCCTGAGGCATCTCACCTGTACAAATGAAACAATCACGTTAGTAACGGGGAAGAAAAAGAAATAACAAATAAAGTCTAAGTAACTAAGACTACCGAGCAACTTCTCGGCATCCGCGGGAGTCTTGCACTCCAGCAGAGCCTTCACATTGATAAACCTGCGCTCAACTCTCTGGCTCTCGTCATCCTCGTAGATAGGGGCACCCTTGCTCGTCTAGTAGCTCGCAAGACCGAAGGTGTTAACCCACTTCACCAGCGTCTCATAGGACACAACATCCTGCCCACGTAACGCACTCGGCTCAAAGACGTAGGTGCTGGGCTTCTTTGAGAAGTGGTCGGGTGTCCAGCGGATCGGGAACTTGTACACTCTCTCCCCGATATATTTCCCTTCCTCGTTAAGCAGCTCCTCTCTGTTCTCATCACACTCTACCTCTCAGACATACACGCTGTCCTGAGCAGCTTCGGACAAAGGCTCGACGATGTAGTACCGTCCCTTGAACGTTCGGATGGACTCCGAGAACGGCTTAAACAACTTTCTGGGCTGCTTCAAAGAGACCCATCCATACCTCTTCCCCTCCAGCTGCTGCTGTAGGTGGAAAACAGCAAAGAATAAAGTAAGGGTTGTCCCCAGAGCAAGGTGCTTGCACACCAACTCAAAAGCCCGTATGAAGGCCAACGAATTGGGGTGGAGCTGAGAAGAAGCCAACTTCAGGTGCTCAAACACCGACCGCTGGAAGTCAGTGAAGGGCAACCTCAGCCCCAATTCCTTGAAGGCATATTCGTACATCGCGAAGCAGTCCCCGAAGCTCGAGCAGATCCGCTCGTCCGAATTAGGCAGAAGCACTCTCCATTCACCCGCTGGCCCCACCTCGGTAAAGGCGTCCTCCGCAGACCTAGCAAACGTGGAAATATGTTCGGAAGGCTCGGCCACCTCCCACTCTTCCGGGCAGAACACATCAATATCCTCTTCCATTACATCCTCCTCCACGACCTCCAAATCCTATCCCTCCTCAGCGTCGCTCGCTTCCCCCTCGACTTCGCTCGAGGAGTTCGAAGCTGACGAGCTCGAGGAAACAGAGCTCGAGGCCGTTGCACTGTTGCTCTCCTCGGAGACAGTTTCCTCCTCGGATGTAACGGGGATAACATCCCTCTCTGGCTCCATCGCCACTATGATCACCTGAAAAAGCAGAGAAAGACAGTGAATTCGACAGGAAATCAAATCCACCCTTCCACCGCTAAGTCAAGTGAAAGGGCGTGCAGAAGGCTAAGGACAACATCCCCGGCCTAAGCCCTAACATCAAACGAAGAAAGAAAAAACCTCCCCACGAGGAGATGACTGAGACATACCATCTTCCTACGAGGAACCTCCTCGCGCTCGTGCCCAGATTTCGTTTGAAGCTCCGCCGAAAACTGCAAAGCTCCACCGGAATCTGAAAACGTTCCACCGGAAAGTTCACCAGTCCACCAGAAGATGGTAAGACGTGGTGGTCACGACTCGCAACCACGACGTGGACCACCACGTTCACCGAACGCGCTACCTACTCCGACGAGATGCTTGATGCAGTGGATGGGCAGAACCGCCGCCCACCACCAACACTCGCCAGAAATCTACCTACTTTGTCACCTAAAACTAACCCTAGCCGCATGCAATCTACCATTGACAATGAGAGGAAGTAAAACAAGCTGGAAATCAGAGAACTTACTTGTTTTGAGTAGAAGAGAAAGGCTGCTCGAAACTTGGCACGGTGGTCGGTTGCTCTGAAGACGGCGACGGGCAGGAACGCTGATGACGACGAAGAAGAATCAGAAGGGAAAAAGTGCAAAATGGGACAATCTGCCCCCTTTTATACTGAGGGGCACGTGCACACACGCGCCCGTAGGTAATAATGACTGCCCAATAGCCATAATTACCTATTAACTGCTACGCAGGGCTCGATGCACACGTGGCAGCCCAACGTTTCCCATTCTATCTGACGCTTTATCTTCCCGAATACCGGGCAACAGGTTCACGACCACAAACATCATGAGCACAGAGGGACACAGGCACCTCGAGACAATCTTCCTCGTCTCCAAACGACGACTCTGCGTAACTCCCCCGGGCGACGAGCAGTCCTTAAGTCATCACTCCCATGCTCGGGAGCAACGACTTGGGGGGCTCCTGTTCTGGACTGGACCAATGGCTAGAATTGGCCCAATCCGCTTCTGCTCCAGAGCGGCCCAAATTGCCTAAGCCCAATCCACAGAGGGGCAAAAGGGACATTTCTGCTCCTCCAACCGGGCAAGGAATGCAACGTCCCTCCCCGGCTCTGATACCCTTTACGTACGGCTTCCTCGCTGCCCGAACAGCAATGGGCAGGTGTCTGCAACTGCGTCTATGCCCGACATAACGGCTAGTTTGGGCAGTTACCTATTCTTTGGGAAAAACGGCTAGTTCGCCCCAAAAATAGGACCGTTGGCCACGCGCTGGGGGCTCTATATAAACCCTCTCACTTGAGAGGGTCAGGTATCACATTTTCGCCCTAAGAATACACTTTGTACTTGCCCCCTTTTTCTCTGAGTCTTTCTTACTTGAGCGTCGGAGTGCCTTGCAGGTACACCCCCTCCTCTCCTCATTCACAAGCCGAACACTTTGCACGCCTGACGACCAGCATCCATCCGAGCACCTCACCTCCTGACGACCAGCTTTGTGTAAACAATGTAGTTTGTAAACAAATTAATTTATTAGTATTTTGTGTAAACAATGTAATGAGTATTTAAAACAAAAAGAATATATATTTTCCCTCGATTTGGCCATAAATCGAGAGATATGTGACGCTAGTTTTGAAAATATAAAAAAACTATTGTTGGGGTTCGAACCATTTCAACTATCCTTTATATTATTCTAAAATCGAGGGGTATAATGAAGAGTTTTCAGGACGCCCTTCGTTACCTCGCCGATGTAATTGAGATTAAATCAACTTCGCGTCCGAAGTAAAATGTGTTTTTTGTAGTAGTGACACGTTTGATAATTTAAAGGACCAAGTTGTTACAAAAAATTTAAAGGGTCAACATGTTAAAAAATAACTTTAAGAACCTCTAGTGTATTTTTTCTTATTATTTAAGTATTCATGTGGGTGTGGGTACCACTTATTCAGAATTTTGATCCGCACATGCCCAATATACCTATGACAAACTGCTACTGCTCATCTGCAGGCCCACTAACCCTTATCGATCTGTCTAAATTTCTATTGGATCAGATAAGTTACTCGATTTGCGGACAAACCTTTATTTCTGTCCACTCTTACTAAGGAGCATATATTTATTTGGTTATACATATGGTACCCTCTATTTCAAGAGCTATTATTTATTCTAAAAAAATCACCTCTGATAAATGACATTTATGGTTCTGGACCCAGAAGTAGAAGTAGTTATATTTTTTTATTAAGCACAGACAGCGAAAATATAGCACCGATAGAAAAAGAAATCTCAATAAGATTTATTACGAAACCAATCCACGAAAAAAAATGTTTGGAGAATTTCAAAAATATATATTTGGAAAAATTATATTTTATTTGTGGTTAAAATATAGTCAATATAAAAATGTGCATTGAGAAGTAAATGACCTAGTGGTTGAAGTAGTTGTTTTTATTATAATGTCATTGGTTTAAATTAAGGATGTCAACAGGGCAAAGAATGTTCAGAGGATGCTTTCCCACTCCACTCCCTATCCCCCAATTTTTCCCCCATCCCCGTTCCCGATTCCCGCCACGAGGGAATATTTTTCCTCATTCTCTTCCCCACATATCCCATGGAGATCCACGGAGATCGAATATTAAATTTCTATACTTTTGATCAAAACTATGACACTAGTAGTTCTTATTTTTTCCTTTAAAAAACACATATTTTGCTAATATGGTTAACCATCGTGATGAGATATTCATGCAATACAATCATCTCTACAAGTTCATTCCTAGAAACATCTTGATTAAAAGTGCAATTTCTAGACAAAAATAATTCTAGTCTAGGTCCCGACACATAACTATAATATATCTCGATATATTTTAAGAAAACTTAAGTATATATGAAGAAACTTATCTATCATAATATATAGTGAAACGATACAGAAACAACAAAACAACAATAATCCTATTTAGTATTTCTTCTGCTAATTAATGTACTACTGTACCACTGCGTTCATGCCCAAGATGTTTATTATGGGAGAATAACATATTCATGGGTATCCGATTCATTCACACTCACACAAAAACATAATCACTAATTTATTAATTAAATGAAAAACATGTTACTAATTGAAGTAAAAAGAAGTTGAAGAATAATTATCATGAGTACAATGAACAAATAAGAGTGGTTGTTGTGATGACGATGAGAACAAAGGAGTGAGGAATTGAGTAGGCAAAGAGAATTGAGAAAAGAAAAGGAGAGTAGGTGTGTACAATGTATGTATTTGGTGCACTTTTCTAGGGTTGAAGAATTGGATAGTGAAACAATATATTATACAATAAAACAAAATGATAAAATATCTACTAATTACTCTTCATTTTCTAATATATTAATTTTTGAAAAAAATAAAACAATCCACTAATGACTCTTCATTTTCTAATATATATATTAATTTAAAAAAATGATCCATCAATTACTCTTCATTTTCTAATACATTTTTTTTATAAAAACATGTAAAATTATATAATTATATATTATATAATATAAAATATAGAAAAGTTAACTAATATAATCAGAGTTGGGGAATTTGCGGAGCATCAGAGCTCCAAACATATAATTACCACGAGAATTAATGTAAAAAATTGCAACCACTGAGAGTTGAAATATTGACACATTGGTTGGTGGGCAAACCCCCTACCACTAAAGCAACACAATTATTCATAAATTGATATGCAACTATTAATATATAGCTGGCACAAATTAAAACCATTGAAATATTGTTTCTTCCAATCAATTGATATAAGTTTTTTTATAGATAAGAATATTGTGCAAACCGAAAATACACACAAAAATAACATATTTTAGAGCCAAAGTTTATATTTAAGTCATTTTTTAATTTTTCTAGTATACGAGAATAACTGAATGAATTTTATTTTATAAAATATCGTTGATCGATATGCTTAATGTGAATGCGCGATTCATATCAAGGTTTAAAAAATATCTTGAAGGGGATTCACCAGATATCATTTGCATCACTACAAAAAAATATCATATTAGCTACCAAAATATTGCTACAGTTATATATTCAAGTTAATTTGAGACTAATTGGATATGCTTTAGCTGCAAATCAAATTTCTAACGAATACATAGCAAATTTTTATTATATTTTCTAATTTTTTTTATTTTAAAGTTAAAAATGATATGAAAAAAACATAACAAATTTGCAAGTCCTTTAATTTACCATTAAAAAATTAATTGAATAAAAAATTAAAAAGTTAACGTTTTCAATTTTACAATAAATATAAAAGTTATTTTTGAAAAAAATTAAATAATTAATTGATTCAATTTTAGAATTTTTAAAAACAAGTTTGTATCAAAAAAAGTCCAATATATTATTTTCATTAAAGAAAATTTTGTTAATAAAAAAAACGAAAATTTTCCAACTCTGTTTCATTTTGTTCACGTTACGATCCATCTTCGTCTCTTCCTATCGATCGATTTCACTTTCATCTCCAATCGATTTCACTTTCGTCTCCGATCGATTTCGCTTTCATCTCCGATCGATTTCGCTTTCATCTCAGATCGATTTCGCTTTCATCTCCGATCAACCTTGTGTTCATCTCTAAGCGACCCTGCGTTCATCTCCGATCAACTTTGTGTTAGTCTCCGATCGATTTCGTGTTAGTCTCCGATCGACCTCGTTTGCATTGATCAACATCATCTGCATCTCGGTTCGACCTTGTCTGCATCTCCGATCGATGTCTCCGTCTGGACTTCGTCTTCATCTCAACTTGATCTAGTCCCATTCATATTGATGTATTATCCTCTCTCCATTTCTAATCAATCTTCACGTTCTCTCATCCTCGCTCTTATTTTCATATGAAACCCTAATCTAGACTCCTATAATTCGTATTTTCTCTTGTTTGGTGTATGTGATTTCACTTCTCCCTTCTATTACTCCTATTTTCATATAAAACCCTAATCTACCTATTATTTATTTCTTAACAGGACAAAAATCATGGAAAACAAGATGATACTTCTCAATTTCGAACTCACGTGGATGCTCCGGGCCTTCGCATTGTTGAAGTGACAACATACCGTAATTGTTTCTTCAGCTCGGCTTTAATGTTTCACATCCATTTTCGAATTACTATTATCTGTACCATGTCTAGTATAGGGTATTAGTATTCTTATTCAGAACATGCTTGCTCGGTGGTACATCCGGAATTTTGATGATTGTCAAGTTCGTATGGTCCATATGTAAGTATTACGCAGTCTATTGTTATTATGGATGTAGTTATATATATCAATAGGTTCTATGAAAAATCACTTTAGAACAATTGTATCGGCCTTGATTATAAATTTCGATGCTTTATATGGGTATAGTGTTATTAGAATTTTGTATTTATGAATCTGTTGAATTTTGTTGGCAGTCGCGTTTTAAGCAACTTGAACACAAACCGGTGCCTTTTTGGGTGGCTCTGTTCGTTGAATGAACTCGATTTACACACACGAAACTGTTAGCAGCTCAAGAGTTTACAATTTCAAGAGGGATGACAGTACCTAAAAATGTTCTGATTCCTCATACTAAGGTTATAACATCATTGATAATTAGGGTTTGTTTGGTTAGAAGAAAACGAGAACGTACGTGTACACCTTAATTTTGTTTCATTAGTTGATATCTTTCGTTGTTGATGATCTTTCTCCAGGGTTTTGTGACGATTGTACAAGAAACTCGAACATACATTCCATCCATTTACGATTGCACATTTACAGTTCCAAAGGGCGAGCCTTCACCTACACTGCTGAGAATTTTAAAAAGCATTCCTTCTTCGGTAAGGCAATTGAAAACCTCGCCTGATGATAAAAAAGCAATGTCTTGTTAAATGTTATAGTTACCAGTTTCACAATCTAAAAATATATTTATGCTGCAAATCTCTTTTGCAGGTGAAAGTTCAAATTCAGCGACACAGAGTAGAGGAACTTCCAGAAACACCTGAAGGCATTGCACAATTGTGCACAGATGCTTTTGTTGCCAAGGTATTATTAATACAAATAATGTAGATTCTTATATGTTCTAGTAGTAGAAAATTTGTGGGTTAAGTGCTATTCTTTTTTACTTTCTCAACTATTTATCAGGATGCTTTACTCGAGAAATATAATACAACAGAAATATAATACAACTATTTATCATTAGGCAGTGTGTCAAACGATGACGTTTATTCAAACTTTGTAAAAGACTAGATTAGTTGGCTGGTAGTCCAATCATTGGATGAGAGAGACCTAAAAAACCTTAAAGAATATAGAACTGAATGATTTTTTGTCACACATGATTTACAATAAGACATTATGGTTTCATTGTTTCTTATGTGCAACGGTTGGCACAACCACGACAAATGTTATTGATCCTATAAAGTTATTATGTAATGTGGCAAAAGAGTATGATATTTGGGTTCATGTTGATGTTGCTTCTGCAGGTTCAGCTTGTATTTGTCCTGAATTCATACATTACATTGATGGAATTGAAGATGTAAATTCTTTTAGTTTTAATGCTCATAAATGGTTTTTGGCTAATATAACATGTTGTTGTCTTTGGGTGAAAGATCACAGTGCTTTGACAAAATCGCTGTCGACATATCCTGAATTCTTGCAGAACATTAATTCTGATTCGAAGGAAGTGATTGATTACAAAGACTGGCAGATACCCTTGAGTAGGAAATTCAACTCACTCAAACTATGGATTGTTATTCGAAGCTACGACATCAAAAATCTCAAAAAGTTTCTGAGGAATCATGTGGAGATGGATAAAACATTTGAAGGACTGGTGAGGAAAGATGAGAGATTTGAAATTGTTGTGCCGACAAGATTCGCTTTGGTTTGCTTTAGGATTTCTCCATCAGCAATTAACATTGTTAATGGTAGTGAAGGTTGTTACTGTATTGGAAAAAAGATGAATGATGGATATTTGGTGAATGAAGTAAATTGTAAATTGCTAGATTCGATCAATGGTTGTGGTAAGGCTTACATGAGTCATTGTGAGGTTGATGGAGCTTTTGTTATCAGATGTGCTATTGGTTCAACCTTGACAGAAGAACACCATGTGACTATGACATGGAAATTGGTGCAAGAACAAGCAAGTTTTCTATTAGGTACTAATCCTCTCAACTTAGGTTAATACATACACAAAAACAACTATTCTTGATCAAATAAAAAATGTAATCATATTTATTGTTTTTTTTAGGGAACAAGCATGCTTGTGATACTCAAACTGGATGAAAGGTTTCATCTCAAATTTTCTGTCTTTTGTTATTGTTTCTTCATCTTAGTACTCATCAAATCTAGCAATCAATACATATTAGTGTTTCATCATGCGCATCCATTGCGTTTTTGTGAACTGAAATTAGTGCATATTAGTGTTTGAGTTTGGTGTACAGGTTGAATGATTTAAAGTCTTTATGGTTGAACTCTATTTGGTGCATCGCGTTGCATCTCCGAGTGGCTCTGTATTATGGTTGAATGATTGTGAATTGAAAATGATTGTTGTTCAGACGGAGCCAATTTCAACTAAGGTTCTAAGTGTTGCACAAGAAACTAGTTGCAAAGATCTTACTGATTAGAAAACAGAAACTTCAAGGTGGTTATTTGACAAAACCTATTTTCCTTTCTGTTTGGAAATCCTTAGCCTTAAATGCTATTTTAGCAGGTAAATTATTCAGTCATTGTCATTTATATATTGTGTTTCTCTGTAGCACCGACACCTCTGAGTCCGGTGTTTGTGTCTGTGTTTGTGTTTCATAGCCGTGCTTACATTTAATGTTTTTATACGTTAAGGTGTTAATACAATTGCCTCTTATATTGTTCCATTATTAATATCAAACTGTGAATTTTTTGTTGTCAAATAATGATAACTCAAGCACCAAATATGGAATGATTCTTGCTTTTATTTTCTTCCTCTAAAAAACTATTGAGTCACTGAGTCAAAGACAATGGTAATTTGGTGCTCAAAGAATTGGAATTCAGGTGCGTGCTGCACTTATGGCTTTAGTTTATAGCAATTCACTAATGATTAAATGTGGTGGACCAACACATGGTAAAGCTTATTGAGTTTCTCTTCTATTCATGGTTTATGCTTGTTGCTTATTGAGTTTCTATTCTATTCATGGTTTATGCTATGTTATGCTTAATCGATTTTGGTTTCAGATTTCAAGTTTAATAAAGGTTTTTTCTGTGATTCGTTCTGTTAATGTCAAAGTGATTGTTTTTGTTTGCGATTCAAATATACGGTGCTTGTGAATAGATTGCAAATTGTTTTAATACAAGGTTGATGTTGTTGATATGGTCTGAATATAATGTTGAATATCATGCCATTTGCTTTGATACAATTCTTTATATGCTAGTTCCGTTCGATTGTTGCACTTCGATATCATTGTGTTGGCTACTGCAAGTAGCTCAAGACACATGATGCGTGAATAGACCCACCATGAAACATTTGTTCCTTTGTTTTTTTAACCTCTAATACTTGTTGCTATTGTCACTTTGGCTGCTTTTGCTCGCATTGCATAGTGGAAATGAATTCATAGTTTTAACATCGATAATATGTCGTGATACCTCCTATTTTTATTCAATATATTAATGTAATATCACAGTTGTTCTCATCGGCGAGAATTCGTTTTCGTTTATGCTATTTCAAAGAAAGCTGAAGAAGTAATATTGTTGTGAAAAGGTGAAGACTGGCTTTGAAATTGAAACTTGGGTTTGGAATTTTGAAAAAGTCAAAGCACATTCATTTCCAATTAATACTTCATTGCTAATTTTGCTTCAATAAAATGATGGATTCATAGTTTGTTTTAATTCTCAATTAATATTTCGGTGTGCCAGTTTTGAAGCAGTACAATTTCGGTTTTACACATTCTCAATTAATGTTTAGTGTACTATATCAGAAAGTATTTTAAGAGCACTTGGATATCTGTGGTACCAAATTGTCATGAATAATTCTATTGGAGGATTGATTTTTGGTTTGTCATTAGTGTTATTGAAAAATAAATTTAGATTAGGTTTTTTTGCAGGAAGCAGGTTCATGGATTCATGAAATTCTTCGCATCAAGCTTTGTCTGGGAATTCTTTCAGTGGTTCTTTACTGGTGAATATACTTGTGGATTTGTTCAATTTCCTACTTTTGGATTGCAAGCATGGAAAAACTCGTGAGTTCTCCCTTGGTTTATGTTCTACTACTAGCAGTACTAAAAGTTCTCAACTACATGTGAAATAATTATGTAATTGTTGCAGATTAAAGCGCTATAATTTATGTGCCTATTTGACTGAACTCGTGTCTCACTGATTTATATACTTTTTGTTAGGTTATGAAAGATGGAAAAATAGTGGAGTTTGGAAAGTATAGAGATCTCATCGCACGTCCTAATAGTGAATTTGTCCAACAAATGGCTGCTTATGAAGAAACAGTAAGCCAAATTCCGAGCCAGAAAGATGATTTTGTTAGTTGCTGCAGACCTTGCCAAAAAAATCGAACTGAAATTGTCGAAGAAAATATTCAAGAGATTACGATGGATTGGAAGAGAACGAGAGAAGAAGGAGCAATGATTGTTGCAAGTGTTCAGAGTTACTTTTGCTTGCATCGTGCTCTGAGTTTTAATGTCCAAGCGCATAATGGTTTGAACATAGCCCTTATTGTTGATTCTTCTTAGAACATCTGGATGGTGAACACTAAGATTCTTCTTAGAATATTCTTTGAGATGAGGATAAATATGTATCTTGTAATTGATTAATGGATTAGTCATTATCCCATTGAAGATATATTAATATGAAATTGCTTCTAGTGTTCTCATCCTACTAATTAAATATAATCTTAAATGAAAAATTATTAATTTTAGATTATTTTATTTAAACCAATGCTTAAACACCAAGGTACGTTATTTACCCCTTTCATTGCAACCTTGGATACCAACCGTCTTCATATAGAACCCGCGATAATTGATCGTATCCCACCACTAGGCTTCAATAACAACGTCAAAGGTGTTGAAGTAATAAGCTCTGCCAAACTTATTGTGTGTCTCCCTCCCAACCATAGGTTAAACACTAGAGTGATTGCATATAATAGATCTTTAGACACAACAAAACCTTCTCCACACGTTGCATCTAATAAATGTTGAACACATAAGTCATCTCTACCATGTGAAGTCCCTTTGGGGAACGACTTAATGGACTTGAAGACAATATCAACACCAACTACTAAAGGAGATTCAGAGAACAAAGTGGCCGGCATGGAGAAAGGTGGTTTGTACGGGTGTTTAGGTTTTAAATCCTTCGCAATAGGTACATTATAGGGAGCTACACCTGATGACCCCAACACTTTCACAGCCACTGTGAAATGACCATCTACAACCTTACAAAGGCATTGTTTGACGTTAGAACTTACGTTTGCATATTTCTCTTCAATATTAACTCCCTCATGTCCCAAATCATCCAGATGGTTTGGTTCGGGTTACTCTTGGGACAAGGGAGGTCAAAAGTCTCATTATGGATGTTGTAAAACCATCTGCAATAGACTCTAATAACCTTGGTGCAAATGAGGGGATTGTATTGGACACAAGGTTGTTAGAGTGAGTCTTCACAATACCTATCTTCACTTTAAATAACACATCTCTTAAGTGTAGTTTTGCTTTCTCTCAGGCATTAAAAGACACGCTCCTCAAGGTGGTTGTTGAGCCAGGATCTGTAGGTTCTTAGGTTTGGTTGTTGCTTCTTCCTCAATATACTTTACAGGTGATCAAGCCTCACAATTGGCGGGATCGCAAGTCAGGGAATAAAAAAGCCTTGCAATAACATCATGTTTGGAGTGCTTATCTACTTGGAGGGATGCAGATGGTCTTGCCAAGTTAGTTGATAGTGTGTTAGGGAGCTCTGAGCAAGATAATTCGGGACATGAGGGAGTTAATATTGAAGAAAAATATGCAAACGTAAGTTCTAACATCAAATAATGCCTTTGTAAGGTTGTAGATGGTCATTTCACAGTGGCTGTGAAAGTGTTGGGGTCATCAGGTGTAGCTCCTTATAATGTACCTATTGCGAAGGATTTAAAGTCTAAACACCCGTACAAACCACCTTTCTCCATGCCAGCCACTTTGTTCTCTGAAGCTCCTTTAGTAGTTGGTGTTGATACTGTCTTCAGATGCATTAAGTCGTTCCCCAAAGGGACTTCACATGGTAGAGATGACTTATGTGTTCAACATTTATTGGATGCAATGTGTGGAGAAGGTTTTATTGTGTCTAAAGATCTATTATATGCAATCACTCTAGTGTTTCACCTATGGTTGGGAGGGAGACACACAATGAGTTTGGCAGAGTTTGTTGCTTCAACACCTTTGACATTGTTATTGAAGCCTAGTGGTGGGATACGATCAATTATCTTGGGTTCTATTTGAAGACGGTTGGTATCCAAGGTTGCAATGAAAGGGGTAAATAAGGATGTGGCACGATATCTCAATGACTTCTAGTTTGGGGTTAAGGTATCGGGTGGTGCTGAGGAGATTTTGAACAGTGCCAATAAGGTGTTAAGCAAGCGACATGGAAATGGATTTTTGACTATGCTCACATTATATTTCATGTATGATTTTAACCTGTTAGATCGATCAGTCATTTTGTGAGAGGCGAGGGTGAGATGCCCATTATTTTCCCTGTGGATTGAGTTTCTCTATGGTCAGGCATCAAGGTTATATGTAACACCCCTTCTATACCCCGTACAAAAACCAGAATAAACTAATCTTATAAATAAAACATCAGAGCAAAGAGTAATTTATCATGATATAGCCAGAGATGCCACACCAATGTGAACTAAAACAACCTGTTCATATAGATATATAACAACCTGATAGTCATATAAACATAGGAACTCAGTTCCAAAATATCATCGTTCAGTTACAGAATTAAAGCGGAACATCCATAACTGATGTCATCACAAAAGATAAATATGTCATATACATGTTCATACGAAGCCACTATATACAAGCCAAAAGAAACATCTACACTCGAACCCCGACTACCCGTGTTACATATCAGAGCCGACGGAACGACAAAAAGACGAAGACACTAATCTTTGCAAAAGACCTCCAGCGTCTAATCTGCAATGCCATTACAGCATTAAACCACAGTAGAAGGGTGAGAAACAGGATTATAATATAATTGCATATCATTATAAAACACTTAGCAAAATATTCACAATTATTCTCACCACACAAATACGATACTTGTAAACAACACAAGATATATTAAACCCATTTCACACATCAATCACATAAGCATATACATTAACACAATGCATAACAAATCCTTCTCAAAATTCAACACATAAACATTCATGTAATGAATTATGCAAATGCACAGAGACCGACACAACGACCCTATGCATGCGGTACCATTAGTCCCCTAGGAACTCTTGGAATCATCGCTCGTTACTTAGGGTAACTCCCCGTCGGGCATACGATGTTCCCCGTCGCTACCACTTATCAACAATACTACGACGTTATGGATCGTTTTTAGTCCTTTATAATAGGCACACGATCAATACAACAATTGCTTACACCCATAAGGGATCTACAATTCAACATGCATTGTTTACACCCACGAAGGGATCTACAATGTCTACACGCATTGTTTACACCCACGAAGGGATCTACAATGCCTACATGCATTGTTTACACCCATGCATTGTTTACACCCACGAAGGGATCTACAATGTCTACATGCATTGTTTACACCCACGAAGGGATCTACAATATCTACATGCATTGTTTACACCCACAAAGGGATCTACAATGTCTACATGCATTGTTTACACCCACAAAGGGATCTACAATGTCTACATGCATTGTTTACACCCACAAAGGGATCTACAATGTCTACATGCATTGTTTACACCCACGAAGGGATCTACAATGTCTACAACCGGATGCATGTCATATAATGACCCATGGCAATCAAGGCTCATACATTAAATCATGCATTTCAAGTACATATAATACAATGCACATAATTGCCAAATGACCACAAACCTTCACCACAACATCATATACCCATCAAACATCCCTCACACAAGTCATACGTTACATATCATATCCTATGGCCAAAAATAATATTTTCTATCATCATCAAAAAGTACTCATCGACAGCTTCGATTCGGTATAAAGAACTCTTAAATACGATAAACAGTTAACAAGATATGAATATTTCAAAATAACGCAAAAACATAAACCGGACGCCCGACACTACGAAAGGGTTCGTAAAAACTGTACCGATTGGACCAAGTTCAGACCCCAAAACTATTTTTCCTAGAAAGAACATCTTGTTAGCTTTCCAACGCTTCGAACGGGGGTTAAAACCGACTTACGGTTCAAGAGATATGAATTTCCGAAGTTTTCCGACAATTACACAAAACCAGAAAAATCAGCAATGCAGCCCTGCGGGTTCTACTGGTGCAGCTGCTATTTTTCGGCGTTTTCGTCCTAAAACCCGACCGATTCACATAATTCCTTCGAAACAAACACATGGTAATATCACATAAATACATACGGACATATTAGAATCAAGAAAAACCCGATTACTCGTCTTTTATTTTTCACGAAAACCTCACACTTTCAAAAGCCAAAAACGTGAAAACTTCAATCATCAACCGATTTCGACGAAACGAGTTCCTATAATGTCGGCCTCACCTCACACGACTAAACTACACAATTTGTTTCGAATTTCATCTGTAAAAACTCCCGATTTTATCGATTATGTCAAAAACTAACCTAAACTCAATATATTCTTACACAATCCAAACAATTCAAAAACAAACGGATATAATCGTACACAATGATATAATAACCGAGTTTCGCACCCTTACCCGATTAATTCGCGTTTGAAAAGTCGGTTGAATCGGTTCCTAAATCCACAAGTTTTTCCTCTTTTTCTTCTTTTTCCTCTTCTCTTTCTCTTCTCCTTTCTTTTTCTTCTTTCTTTCTCTCTTTTCTTACTACTTTTCTATTTTTATAACAAATCAAAATATCTAACCCCAAAAAGACCAAAATACCCCTCAGCTCAAATATCTCCCAAACGCTCTCAAAATGCGATAAAACGTAAACATACCGATGAAATATATTTCGGGAAATAAAAGTTGAAAAAAAATTATAATTTATTGCAAATATTTTACCTATCAGAGAAATTATCCAATCAACAGGTAAAACTCATTTAATTTACACAATTCGAAAAAAGGCCAAAGTAACACTAACTTCCACCAGTGGAAGTTAGTTCAAAATGTGACATAATAAAAAAAAAGCCAAAAACAACACTAACTTCCACCAGTGGAAGTTAAGTGCAAAACGTGACCAAATCCAAAAAGACCAAAAATAACACTAACTTCCATCAGTGGAAGTTAAGTGCAAAACGTGACAAATCCCAAAAATGTCAAAAATAACACTAACTTCTACCAGTGGATGTTAGTTCAAAATGTGACACATTTATGCCACAAAACTCTCAATGCCCAAGCATGATGCCTTAACATGAAACACAATAAATCACACAATTCACAAAATTTCACATAAATAGAATAATTATATACGGTTAAATAAATCGGGGCGTTACAACTCTCCCCCACTTAGAAATTTTCGTCCTCGAAAATATACTGAGACAAACAACTCCGGACACGACTCTCGCATCCGACTAACAAACCAACATGCCAACAAAAGGCACCCCACAAATAACACAACTGACAAACCTCCGTGCTAACAGCAGATACAACAACGGCACGACAACGACGACAACAACAACGACAAGATGCAAAGCCCATACAATGCACTTGACGACCAACTCACAACTCAAGGAAAACCACGATACCAACACACAGGTTCACTCTAGAATCGAAACATAACAAGATCGTTACCATCACCGTAGGTAACACTCCCCTAATTCCCCATCATAGGAATTAGCTACACACACTCGAACCATCACCATGGAAACGAGGCAACAACACAAACAAGAACACAAGTTCCACGACTCAACATCGTTCCAACAACCTCGACCAAACCAGGATACCAAACATCTTTGTCATACAACAAATCACCAAAATGCTACGCTCCACCAATCGGACATAGAACCAAACATCCATCTACGTTGTAGCCCATGGATAACATTTAAACCTTTCACCTAACACTTCCATTCTGAAACGTCCAATAGTCTTACAAATCTTACATGCTTCCAATGTTCAACCTATGAACTCTTACAAGTCGCACACGCATATACGAATTATGCCACATCACGCTTCCACTGCGCACTCTAATTACCCGAAACCATCAAAACTACCAATCTCATGTCTAAAGTCTAACTCTTTCTCATATTCGCCAAAACTCACTGTTCACTTTAATATACCCGACCTCGCACTCTACTGCATTATCTCTCACACCAGATACGAGTCTCTGAACTGCTCAAATGATTCTCGTCCATCCGAACAGACATGTATAAAACCTTCGACTTAACTCATCAGGCACGACATTAACTTCACCAATGGGATAATTCCAACTAAAGTCATAACTCATCACAAATTCCAACCATCCTCTCTATCTCATACTATATTCCTTCCGACCAAACAAGTACTCAAAATTCTTGTGATTACCAAACACTTCGAACCTAGAACTATAAAGATAATACCTCCAAATATTCCAACACAATACCACCGCAACCAATTCCAAATCCATAATAATACAGATCCTTTTATAAATCCTTAATTGTCGTAAAGCATAAGCCACGACTTTACCCTCTTGCATTAACACACTGACTAAACTCTTCAAAGACACATCACAATACTTCACAACCGGTTTATTAGGATCACACAAAATCAAAGCTGAAACCGTAGACAACTTCTACTCCAGCTCCCCAAAACTTACTCACAACGAACATCCAAACAAACGACTCACCCTTTGTAAGTCAACTGAGATACCAGAAGTACGAACTTAACAAAGTCTTCCATAACCTGTAATAACAACCAACTGAGTCCAAAAGCTTCTAATCTCCTTAACTAACTTCGGAGCCTCTCATGTAGAACTACATCTACTTCCGATGGATCCATTAACCATACTCTCATCTGAAATAACATTTCCAAGAAACTAACCCTTTTCAACCAAAATTCTCACTCGAATAACTTAGCATAAAACCTCGTCTCTTTTCAACACTTGTAATTCGAATCTCAAACACTTTACTCATTCTTCCTCTGAGTTTATAACAAATCCAAATATCCTCAATCGAAACCACTACGAACTTATCCAATTAAATATGGAAGATATGATTCCTCTACTCCATAAACATTAGAGACGCGTTACTAACACCAAATACCATCACTGTACGTTGCAATTCCCAACCAAAATCCAAAAGATATAAATCCTTAAAGCTTCTGCAAAACTTTTCACTGGGTAACTGGTTACTCACATACAAGCTTAACCGAGTAAATAACAACCTATTCCGAGGATAACAAACCTAACCAGTCACATTAAATCGATCAAAGCCTCAACTCACACAATTCACCACTCTTATCAAACATTCCAAACAATTGTAATTCACTCAAACTCAATCAAACCATTCTAGTCATCTGTTCATGAAAGTGGACACTTATTCTCAATCATTACCTTATTCAACTATTAGTAATCCATACCCAATTTCTTCTCCTGACCGTCCAATTCCGCAATTCCAACATGTATCAACAACCAACCAAAAAGAATTCTCAAACACAATGTTACATCTACCCACAAGGGTTTCCTCGCAATTTCCATTAATGCCTTAAAACTCCAAAGACTCCAAACCCACCAGAACTCTAAGTTTGCTGTCCATAGTCTCAATACCATTATACTTGTTATTCCATTCCATCATCCTTCCTTTTGTTACCAACAATACTGGAGCTCTCTAAGACAACACCTTAATGTTCCATCCAAAAACACATCTGAAAACTATGCCCAACTGACGGCCCATCACTGCGACTTCCTGCCAATTCCCAGAACACTACCAACACAGACAAAACAAACATCTTATTCCCATATACTAAGAGTTTCCTACTTACTTAGCAAATATAAACCTCAACTATTCACCTTCGTCCAATTAAGTTCAATCTCTACTCTCTGTGAAGCAGTCCTTAAATAAAACCCAATCATTCTCTCTCAACGACTTCCCAACTGGACTAACATACCAAAACCTCTAATCCATTTTATCTTCCGATATTAGCATCTTCATCGACTCATCAAAACAATCTGTAATCATCTCCTTAAATTCCAAACAACTCATTTCACACACTATCAAAGCCGGAAAGACCCGCCTATTCCATCCAACATAATTTCCGTCTGCTATCAACAAGAGATTAAGGGTGATCAGTTCCTCAATTTGTCAATAGACAGTCGACAATCATAATGGGGCATAAACCGTCTTTACCAAACTATAATAGCCTTTCTTGCATCCCATACACAAAACTACCTAAGGCACAAATCCTTAGTTGACATAAACCTTACCTCCGCATTTCTTAAGGAATCGGGAACAACACTGTCCAAACAACACTTACAATCTTGCAATTCACAACACACTGAGCCAACGCTCCACACCTGAAGCAACATGGAGAAGTACCAGCTTCTCCCCCACTTATCTCATTCTAACTCCTAAAAACAAAGGATTAGAAAACCAGAAAGCACTGACAGTGTTTCACACACATATCACGTACTAAGGGACAAACAACAATGACAGTATTCAACTGTCACACCAACAGACTCAACAACTGACTCAACACTGGCTCTGATACCACTTAATGTAACACCCCTTCTATACCCCGTACAAAAACCAGAATAAACTAATCTTATAAATAAAACATCAGAGCAAAGAGTAATTTATCATGATATAGCCAGAGATGCCACACCAACGTGAACTAAAACAACCTGTTCATATAGATATATAACAACCTGATAGTCATATAAACATAGGAACTCAATTCCAAAATATCATCGTTCAGTTACAGAATTAAAGCGGAACATCCATAACTGATGTCATCACAAAAGATAAGTATGTCATATACATGTTCATACGAAGCCACTATATACAAGCCAAAAGAAACATCTACACTCGAACCCCGACTACCCGTGTTACATATCAGAGCCGACGGAACGACAAAAAGACGAAGACACTAATCTTCGCAAAAGACCTCCAGCGTCTAATCTGCAATGCCATTATAGCATTAAACCACAGCAGAAGGGTGAGAAACAGGATTATAATATAATTGCATATCATTATAAAACACTTAGCAAAATATGCACAATTATTCTCACCACACAAATACAATACTTGTAAACAACACAAGACATATTAAACCCATTTCACACATCAATCACATAAGAATATACATTAACACAATGCATAACAAACCCTTCTCAAAATTTAACACATAAACATTCATGTAATGAATTATGCAAATGCACAGAGACCGACACAACGACCCTATGCATGCGGTACCATTAGTCCCCTAGGAACTCTTGGAATCATCGCTCGTTACTTAGGGTAACTCCCCGTCGGGCATACGATGTTCCCCGTCGCTACCACTTATCAACAATACTACGACGATATGGATCGTTTTTAGTCCTTTATAATAGGCACACGATCAATACAACAATTGCTTACACCCATAAGGGATCTACAATTCAACATGCATTGTTTACACCCACGAAGGAATCTACAATGTCTACATGCATTGTTTACACCCACGAAGGGATCTTCAATGTCTACATGCATTGTTTACACCCACGAAGGGATCTACAATGTCTACATGCATTGTTTACACCCACGAAGGGATCTACAATGTCTACATGCATTGTTTACACCCACGAAGGGATCTACAATGTCTACATGCATTGTTTACACCCACAAAGGGATCTACAATGTCTACATGCATTGTTTACACCCACAAAGGGATCTACAATGTCTACATGCATTGTTTACACCCACGAAGGGATCTACAATGTCTACAACCGGATGCATGTCATATAATGAACCATGACAATCAAGGCTCATACATTAAATCATGCATTTCAAGTACATATAATACAATGCACATAATTGACAAACGGCCACAAACCTTCACCACAACATCATATACCCATCAAACATCCCTCACACAAGTCATACGTTACATATCATATCCTATCGCACAATATAGAAAATAACTCAAAAATTCCATTTTACGGTTTCTCGGAAAAGTCGGCTAAAAGTCGGCCAAAAATAATATTTTCTATCATCATCAAAAAGTACTCATCGACAACTTCGATTCGGTATAAAGAACTCTTAAATACGATAAACAGTTAACAAGATATGAATATTTCAAAATAACGCAAAAACATAAACCGGACGCCCGACACTACGAAACGGTTCGTAAAAAATGTACCTATTGGACCAAGTTCAGACCCCAAAACTATTTTTCCTAGAAATAACATCTCGTTAGCTTTCCAACGCTTCGAACGGGGGTTAAAACCGACTTACGGTTCAAGAGATATGAATTTCCGAAGTTTTCCGACAATTACACAAAACCAGAAAAATCAGCAATGCAGCCCTGCGGGTTCTACTGGTGCAGCTGCTATTTTTCGGCGTTTTCGTCCTAAAACCCGACCGATTCACATAATTCCTTCGAAACAAACACATGGTAATATCACATAAATACATACGGACATATTAGAATTAAGAAAAACCCGATTACTCGTCTTTTATTTTTCACGAAAACCTCACACTTTCAAAAGCCAAAAACGTGAAAACTTCAATCATCAACCGATTTCGACGAAACGAGTTCCTATAATGTCGGCCTCACCTCACACGACTAAACTACACAATTTGTTTCGAATTTCATCCGTAAAAACTCCCGATTTTATCGATTATGTCAAAAACTAACCTAAACTCAATATTTTCTTACACAATCCAAACAATTCAAAAACAAACGGATATAATCGTACACAATGATATAATAACCGAGTTTCGCACCCTTACCCGATTAATTCGCGTTTGAAAAGTCGGTTGAATCGGTTCCTAAATCCACAAGTTTTTCCTCTTTTTCTTCTTTTTCCTCTTCTCTTTCTCTTCTCCTTTCTTTTTCTTCTTTCTTTCTCTCTTTTCTTACTACTTTTCTATTTTTATAACAAATCAAAATATCTAACCCCAAAAAGACCAAAATACCCCTCAGCTCAAATATCTCCCAAACGCTCTCAAAATGCGATAAAACGTAAACATACCGATGAAATATATTTCGGGAAATAAAAGTTGAAAAGAAATTATAATTTATTGCAAATATTTTACCTATCAGAGAAATTATCCAATCAACAGGTAAAACTCATTTAATTTATACAATTCGAAAAAAGGCCAAAATAACACTAACTTCCACCAGTGGAAGTTAGTTCAAAATGTGACATAATAAAAAAAAAGCCAAAAACAACACTAACTTCCACCAGTGGAAGTTAAGTGCAAAACGTGACCAAATCCAAAAAGACCAAAAATAACACTAACTTCCACCAGTGGAAGTTAAATGCAAAACGTGACAAATTCCAAAAATGCCAAAAATAACACTAACTTCTACCAGTGGATGTTAGTTCAAAATGTGACACATTTATGCAACAAAACTCTCAATGCCCAAGCATGATGCATTAACATGAAACACAATAAATCACACAATTCACAAAATTTCACATAAATAGAATAATTATATACGGTTAAATAAATCGGGGCGTTACATTATACCTTGGGGATGGCCATATTATGTCAGCCACTAGAGTGCTACAGGGTGACCCATTAGGGCCACTCCTTTTTGTCCTTTTGTTACACCCATTTATTCATCAAATCAATGATAAGTGTAAGCTTCTTCTTCATGCCATGTACCTTGATGATGAGACTATTATAAGGGAATCAGAGGAGGTGGTTAAAGCCCTTGACATCATTTGGGAGATCGGTACAAAATTAGGTCTTGAATTGAACATTCATTAAAATAAGATCTTTTGGCCTTCGTGTGCTGATACTAAATTGCACCGGGAGTTATTTCCTTCAGACACTGGGAGGCCGGTGTTAGGGATGAAGTTGCTTGTAGGGGATGTTAGTCGAGATGAATGCTTTACTGAGGGGTTGTCCATGAAGAGAGTGGCTAGGGCTGTTAAGCTCATGCATCTTATACCACAATTAATGGATCCTCAAAGTGAACTTCTTCTACTTCGTTCTTGCAGAGGTATCGCCAAAAACATTTTTGGCCTTAGAACGTGTAAACCTAATCATATGGAGAAAACAGCTATTTGGTTTGATAAAGAGTTGCGAAGGGCGGTTGAAGACATCATGGTTGGTAGAGGTATTTTCTTTGGGGACCTTCAATGGAGGGTGGTTTATTTTTCTATTAGAGTTGAGGGTTTGGGTTTGTACTCAGTAGTGGAAGTTGCCTCATACATATTTGTGGATTTTAGGGCCCAATCATGGGTGTTAAAGGATCATATATTGAGAGGCAGTGGGATATATGGTATGAACCTTGATGTTAACAAAGATTTGGATGGTCTTAATATTGTGATTCCCGATTTTGACCTTAGCAATTTTACTAGAAAGGACAATATCCCTCCTAAAGCACAACATGTGTTGGCGAATGCCTTTTTCAGTAAAAGTGTTCAGGACATGGATGTAATGTTTGAAATGACCACAACATAAAAAGCAGTATTTGATTGTTTGCAAGTAACACATACTCAATATTTTCTCCTTGTTATCCCTATTGACGGTCTACGCCAACATATGTCTCTGGTAGAGTACCATACCATCCTTAAATACTGATTATAATTCCCTTATTCCCTGTCGATAAGGTTTGCTCTGTTTGCCGCAAGACGTGCTTGGATACATTCGAGGAACACATTATTCATTGCAATGAGCTTTCAGGATTCAAATATCGTCATGATTTTGTTAGGGATGTCCTATTTGATATATTTAGGCGTGCACGAATATTTGTGAAGAAAAAGGCGTCTGTGAATTTCTTGATTGACCCACAGAAGGGGAGATCAACTCTTAGGCAAGCCGATGTTCTGGTTTATGGGTGGATAAGAGGGAAACACGCATGCGTTGGCTTGACAAGAGTTTCCCCATTGCTGGAACTGAGGACTGCAGATTTTACAGTGGGGCAAATAGCTCTCAAAGCCGCTTCAAGTAAAGTAGTCAAGACTGAGAAAATGTATTTCGACAATCAACATACTTTCATACCATTTGCCATTGACACCTTTGGTTTTCTAGCACCAGAAGCAGTTGATCTTTTACACAGAGTGTAACGGCTCATGCATAACAATGTTGTGCCACCTAGGATAATGAATGTATTGTTTAAAAGGATTAGTTTTGCCATCCAAAAAGGAGTAACGACGCAACTTATTACCCATTTTTCATATTGTTTCTGTAAAATCTTGATTATATATATATATATATATATATGAAAAATAAAAACAAGTGGATCTACATTATAAAACTCATATTTTCTTATAAAATATGTTTTGGGCATAAGATCTGGTCTAATAAGCATTTCAGTATACATATTTCATAGCATTTTAAGGAGATTTTTAATTTAAAACATAAGGAGCAATCAATAGCTACAAGTACATAACATTTTTAATAAATATAAGAGTAGCACACCATTGGATTAGCACACCAATCTTCCCAACTGAATTTCCCCCCTCTAAATCTAGCAAAAAATTACTCCCACGATGCTGATTTAGTCTAGGCTACTATTTCTTCCAATATATATTTATATTTTTGACTAATATATTTATGAAAATAAATATGTTAATTTTGCTTTATTATTGAGCAACAAAAAATCTCTATAAAAAGGAGATTTTTAATATCTCTTTTTAAAAAACGTGCTAATAAATATATGGGTCAATAATAGCGTTTTTATATTAAGCATTTTTAAATGTCTGTTAAATTTAATGGAGAAATATGGGCTTTGATTGCGTTTTTGGATAAACACTATTTTAAGTGGCACTTTTAATAGCGCTTAAAAACGCTATTAAATGCTAAAAAGGCGCTATCAAAGCTCTTTTCTGGTGTAGTGTTTACTTCAAAATTACTGATTATATGCATATAAAAACCTTTGGTTGTCTTGTGTATGCTTGTAGTAAAACTGCAGCTAGGACTAAATTAAACTCTCGCTCTAGAAAATGCATCTTTCTTGGATTTAAATCTGGTGTTAAAGGCTCTATATTGTATGACATTATGAATAAAAATGTTTTTATTTCTCGTGATGTTGTCCATTTTGAGCATATATTCCCTTTTGCCAACCCCCACAATACTGAATTGTCATCCCCACAACCCATTTACCATCCCAACATTAATGACCCTATTGAATACAACCCGCCCAATACCACTCATGAATCTCCCATTCTCATGGAATATGCACCCAACAACCGAATTATCAGTTTTGAACCTGCAACCCACCAAGACACCAGATTTCATCCCTCCTCACATTAACTCTCCTCACCCCATTCCTATTCTTTCTCCCAACAACCTGCCCAATGATATCACCACCATTAGGCAACCCTCTAGGATTTTAAGACCTTCAACCTATCTCCAGGATTATCATTGCTCCCTTATTTCAGATTCCTCTAACTTTACCAATTTTCCAAATTCAAGTAAAACTCCTAACCCTATATCTGATTCCATCACTTACAATAAATTATCTACATCTCATAAGTTATTTAATTTAAATATTTCTACTGTCTAAGAACCTTCTTCTTATACTACTGACATGCTTGAACTTAATTGTCAATAATCCATATCCAATGAACTTAAATATCTCAATGACACTAACACTTGGTTCATTACTTCTCTCCCACCCAACAAAAATCCATAGGCTGCAAATGGATTTTCAAACACAAATGCCACCCTAATGGCACTATTGAGAGATATAAGGCCTGACTTGTCGCTAAGGGCTTCAATCAAACACAAAGACTTGACTATTTAGACACTTTTAGCTCTGTTATAAAGATGACCACCATTATAATATTGTTATCCATTGCTTCATCCTTTAAATGGCATGTTCATCAACTTGTCATTAACACAACCTTTATTCATGTTTACCTCGAGGAAGAGGTCTACATTAAATGTCCTCCTGGCTTAAACCTTGCCAAAAACATGGTTTTCAAACTCAACAAGTCTATTTATGGCCTTAAACAGGCCAGTCGTCAATGGAATCACAAACTCACTAACACTTTATTACACAATGGTTTCTTGCAACCCAAGTCCGATTATTCCTAATTCACTCATAAAATGGAACTGACTTTATTGTTGTCCTGGTCTATGTAGATTATTTAATTCTTGCAGGAACTAACTTATAACACATCAATAACATCAAACAAGTTCTGGATAACAAGTTTAGCATAAAATACATGGGGTTCCTTCGATATTTCCTCGGTTTCGAGATTGTCTCTTCCTTCAAAGGTATCACTCTTTGCCAACGGAAATATTTTCTAGACCTTCTACAAACCACATGTCTGCTTGGTGCTAAACTAGCATCCACATTGATGGACCATTCACACAAACTTAACAACTCTGCAAAACCTATTCTCAAAGATCCTACACAATACAGAGTTATCATAGGTAAAATTTTATACTTAACTCACACTAGGCATGCCATTATGTATTTTGTTTGCAGGTTAAGTCAACACCAACTCAAAGTCATCTTCAGGCAGCATACAGAGTTATCCGCTTCCTCAAAAATGCGCCATCAATGGGACTTTTCTTTCGCTCAGATTCCTCATTACTTCTCATGGGGTTCGCTGATTCGAACTAGGGAGCATGCCCCCTCACAAGACGGTTAACAACTAGATTCACATTTTTAGTTGGAGACAACATGGTGTTCTAGAAGTCAAAGAAATGACTTGTTGTTTCTCGTTCATCTTCCGAAGCAGAGTATCACGCCTTGGCCAACACTTCTTGTGAAGCCCAATGGCTCCTCTGCCTTCTGCACGACTTTGACATCTCTCATACTCAGCTCTTCAACATCTACAGCGGCAACCAAAGCGCCATCCACATAGCTACAAATATGGTGTTTCACGAATGCACAAAGCATATCGAAATAGTCTGTCACCTGATTCACGAGAAAATTCAATCAGAAACTATCCACCTCATGCCATTCGATTCCGACAACCAAATTTTCGACCTGTTCACTAAACCGCTTCACTGAGGACCCTTTCATAAATGCTCGACATTCATTCCAATTTTAAGGGGGTGTTAACTCTTAACGTATTTAACTTTTGCTCAATAGCTTCTTAAGCCTGTTTTATTTATTCGCTTTACTTTTAGTCCATTGTACTTGGTGTAGACCTATATATCTCATCCAAATAAATGAAAATATTATTCATATTTTTTCATTCAATTCTTTCTTTCGTGCACCAGCTAACAAATGTCAATATATGACTTGCATAATCATTTTTGAATGTTCTTTCTTAAAATTTTCTATACTATTTGATGTGAAATCTGATGCCTTGTTAACAAAGTATAAACTGTTTCTTTATGATCAAGAAACACACAAGGGTAGAAAAGATGGTAAAAGAAAAGAAGAACATCAATAATTGGTTATAACTTCTATTCTTTACTTTCTCTTCAAATCATATTGCAAGTACTCAAGAATAACAAATAACCCTCTCACCCTAATTAGGATTTGCCACACTTATGATGAGAGGCTAGTATGCCATTTATAATAAAACCTAACATACTAAACTAATGGGATTTTTAACAATTACTCATTACAAGCTAACTTAGGGTACAAGAAAACTTAAACAATTGGACATAACAAACAATCCCAATTTGACATGCTAACAAATCTAGCATTTCTGACAACTGCATGCTTGACCCTACTTCGACTATAACATACACTACTTCAACAACAACATGTGAACGGCCTCCGATTGCGTGTTAAATGTCTGTCGAACTGTCGAACCAAGAAGCTACCTTCAATCATACTAGAGTTCGATCCAATATCTCACAAATCTCCACCTTGGAACAAACTCTATAACATCAAGGAACAAACTAGCTTTCTTCATGCAGCTTTATCAACTGCGTACAATGGAAAAACTTGCAACTGGGCAATGTCTTAGTGATCATATCAGCAACATTATGATATGTCAAAACCTTCAGCACTTGGTCTTCTCCACGCTCGATTACACCTCTGAAGAAATGCAGCCTCGCATCGATGTGCTTGGTTCGCTCATGATAGGCTGAATTCTTTGACAAGTGTATTGCACTTTGACTATCACATTTAACAGTGATAACTCAACCTTGAAGTTTCAGCTCCTTTACAAAACCTTCAAGCCACAATGCTTCATTCATAGCTTCAGTTAGGGCGATATATTCCACTTCAGTGGTTGATAAGGCCAAAACCTTCTGAAGTGTTGCTTTCCAACTGATTGTTGTGCCGAACATAGTGAACACATATCCAGAAATAGATTTTATGGAATCCATACAACCTGCATAATTAGAGTCGACATATACTTCGATTGTTGCTTTAATATCTTCACCCAAGGTTCCACCATAAATTAGGACTCTGTTCAGAGACCCATTAATGTACCTTAGAATCCCCTTCAATGCTTGTTAGTGAGCCTTTCCAGGATTTGCCATGTACCTGCTTACAAGACTTACTGCATATGATATGTCGGGTCTAGTACGGACCATAACATATATAAAAGAACCCACTATATTAGCATATGGAATTCTATTCATATAAGATCATTCGACATCCGTACTGGGACACTAATCTATACTCAGCTTGAATTGAGGGTTTGTCGGAGTCACAACTGTAGCATGTGATTTTTGTCGGTGACGCGACCACCTTATCGCCATGGGTTTCTCCTCACCGCAATGGTAGGAGTGGGGTGCTACTTTCTGATTTCTTATTTATCCTATAAAGCTGGAAAGGAAAGGGAAGCTATCTAAAACTAACCTTGCACGCAAATGTTTAACTGAATAAATGCTTAAGAGATTGGGGAGTTCGAGGCCAGGTTATACAATGGGGAGTTGTCAATTACCCATCCTATATGTGGTTATCCACAGGTCGTTAGCAATTATACTTTACTGCTTTCTACTTACTGGTGTTTGTTTGTCATGGGTTGGGAAAGTTTCTCCTTTGGGAGATTTTGAGAGAGAGAGAGAGTTTTTTGTTGATTTTGGGTTTTCCGAGGTTTTTGGTAAGGTACTGGACCTAAAGTTTTTTATTGGTGTGCTCGCTAAGATTTCACAATCTTATGCCTACATATTCCCGTTAAAGATAAACAGGGAAATCAGATCAATCGTAGTTCCTCCTATTTTATGGGAGGAAAAGATGTTTTGGTGTCTTGTTCAAAGCCCAAGATTGAAGCTAAATGAGTATTTGTGTCTTGTTCAAAGCCCAAGATTAAAGCTAAAAGGTTTGACTGAGAGGGAATTTGCCATCTCTAAAGGGAGACATCTCTTCTGTTTATCACAACTGTTGGGTGACTGATTATAAAGGAGAATTACTTTAACTAGGATAAGTGAATCCAGCAATGCCATAATTTCCTTTATAGGGATTTGTCCTGAAGGAGGAAAATTTAACTCAGTGTAAAGTAATGCCATTTTTCCTTAGGAGTCTTTCATGCTAAGAGAGGGACAATGGCGTGGATGTAAATAATCTAGAGGCTTGCCACTTACAACAATTAGATGAAAGAGGAAGTCTTACCAGGATAAGAGATGGACTACAACTTGGATTTTTGAATCAACGAGTGTGCCACTTACAGCAGTTATCTGGAATTATGGTTTGTTTTGAATGTTTGTTTTGGTGTGTGATATACAGAGAAATGTCTTCCCACAGAGAGATTTTTGATTTTTTCTTTAAGGGGATGTTGGTTTTTGTGTGCCTTGATCAAAGCCCAAGGTTGAAGCTAAGAGATTGATTGACTCCACTGGGGAAGTCCTTATATAAAGCCTAAGAGGAGGCTGGAAAAGACTGACTCAACAAGAGAGTGTTTATATATGTCTTGTACAAAGCCCAAGATTGAGGCTAAAAGAGATTGACTCTTTGGGGGATATCATTATACAAAGCCTAAGAGGAGGCTGAAAGTTGACTTTCCTGGGGAAATATTTTGTCTGTCTTGTACAAAGCCCAAGATTGAGGCTAAAAGGAGATTTTTGACTCCACTGGAGAATATTTGTATATGTCTTGTGCAAAGCCCAAGGTTGAGGCAAAAAAAGGGGAAACTGACTTTATTGGTGAGAGGTTTTATCTGTCTTGTTCAAGGCCCAAGATTGTGGCTAATAGAAGATTGACTCTGCTGGAGAGTGTGATTTGTTTTGTATAAAGCCTAAGTTTGAGGCTAAAAAGAAGATTGACTCTGCTTAGGGAGATTTATATGTGTCTTGTACAAAGCCCAAGATTGAGGCTAAAAAGGGTTGACTCAACAAGATAGATCTTATGTGGGTGTCTTGTACAAAGCCTATGATTGAGGCTAAAAAGGACTGATTGACTCAACAAGAGAGTGTTTATATGTCTTGTATAAAGCCCAAGACTGAGGCTAAAACGGATTGATTGACTCAACAATGGAGTGTTTGTATGTCTTGTACAAAGCCCAAGATTGAGGCAAAAAAGGATTGATCGACTCAACAAAAGAGTGTTTTTTTATTATTATTTGACTCAACAACAACGTGTTTTTTATTATTTGACTCAACAAAAGAGTGTCTTATATGTCTTGTATAAAGCCCAAGATTGAGGCTGAAAAGAGACTGACTCAACAAGAGAGTTCTTTTAGGAGATTGACTCAACAAGAGAGTGCTTTTAGGAGGTTGACTCAACAAGAGAGTGATTTTAGGAGTTTGACTCAACAAGAGAGTGCTTTTAAAGCTAATTCTGCTGAGGAAAAATCATTATAAAAAGCCTAAGAGGAGGCTGGCTTCTGCTGAGGATTATTGAGATCCAGAGGCAAGTCCAAAATGGGGAATCAACTCTTGCTGAGGATTACAGAAGAGTTAAGGTACTAGATGCCTTGAGGTTCTGATTTGGGATAGTGTTAACCTAATGATAGGTTGACCCTAGCTGGGAAATTTAGGATGAAAGACCGAGTTTTAGATCCTGTGAGAGTTTTAACTCTGCTGGAGATTGGTTAAATGACTAGGGTTTTTTTCCTGTGTTTGTAGGGAACTTGAGAATGTCTTTGAGATCCAAGAGGAGATTAGACTGTCCAAGTCTACTGGCGTGGAAGAGTTTATCTTTGTATGATGCCCAAGAGGAGGCTGGTATTTTAAGGGATGAGAATCAACCCTAAATTGTCCAAGGTTTTTACTTTTTGGAAAGACTGCTCTAACAAAGGATGATTAGGTTATGTCCTATACCTTTAAGAGGTCTTCAGGGTCCTTGTATTAAGCCCAAGAGAAGGCATGAGAACTTCTAAGAAGCCAGAGGGTCCTTGTACAAAGCCCAAGAGGAGGTTGGGGATGCTTTTAGGAAGCCCGTGGGTCCAAACCTAAGAACAGTTCAAGCAAAGTTTCACCGGGAATAATCTTTTCTTTAGTGAACAACTCTAGGGTTTGAAGAAATTCAAGAGAGGTTTCACCAGGAATTAATCCTCTCTGGGGAAAATGAACTTCTTTGACAATTTTCTAATAGTGATAGTCTGAGAAAAGTTTCACCGGGAATAATGCCTTTCTCTTTGTTCCATATTGTATATACCTAAGAGGAGGCAAGACTGTATCTGGAATTCCTATGGGGAACTAGTTTTGACCTTGTTGAAAGAGTGACCACTGACTTTATCTAATCCTAGACCTAATTGCCGGGGAAAACTCTAAGTAGATAATATACAGACATATATATACAGATGAAATATAGACTGCATGAAAAAGAGGGTAGGAGGACTTACAGGCGAGCAAGCTTCCAGCACAAACAAATATATATATATATATATATATATATATATATGTGTGTGTGTGTGCAAGTATGTAAAAGAAAGCTGTTAAAACTTACACGTGAGCAAGCTTCTTTTGTAACAGTTGTATGGTTAGTTGTTCAAGAAATTAAAGAAATTTTTTATAGAAACTATGAATTTGAACCTAAATCAAAAGGGAAAGTTGTTTTGAAAAAGATTATTGGGGGCATATACTCAAGGAGAGGGCCAGAAATAACAGTAATCGTATCGTTGATCTGAAAATTGTATCGGGACTTATACAATGACTGAGGCCCAAAAAGGTTTATTTACAAAGAGGGTTGGGTCTTACAACTAAAGGAGAAGCCCAAAATGTTTGAAAAAGAAAAGAAATGGAACTTACAACACAAGGGTAGACCCAAATGAAAATGTTTTGAAAAGCGACGATCGCGCCGAGATTTTGAAAACACAGTGGGACTTATACAATGACTGAGGCCCAAATTATTTATGTACAACAAGGATTAGGTCTTACACTCTATTAGAGGCCCAAAGTTTATTTTTATATAGGAGATGGGGCTTACAACTCAAGGGAAGGCCCAAACATAATAGTGATCGCACTGTTGTTTTGAAAACTGTACTGGGACTTATACAATGACTGAGGCCCAAAAAGGTTTATGTACAAGAAATGGGTCTTACACTCTATTAGAGGCCCAAAAGTGTTTTGAAAAAGATTTGTGTGGGTGAAAATAATCAAAACCCTAATTCGATTTTAAAATGCATTTTAATTGAATAAAAATTCAATTAAAATGATCAAAATTACCAAACATGTGTGAAAAACAAGTTGTGATCTTGGATTAATGTTTGAAAAATCATGTTTCATTCATGGAATGATTTGAAAATCATTTGAATTTGAAAAATCAAGAGAAAGAAATATTTTTAAATGTTTAAAAACAAATAAAAATAAATTATATACAAAAATACCAAATATATGAAACAAATAATATTTTTGTGAAATTTTAGTAGAATAAAATATTTTAATATTTTTGGGAATTTTCAAAAAAATAACCAATAAAAAATAATTAAAATTGGGGGAGAAATTAATTTTGGAATTAGTTAACAAAAACCATAAAATATTTGAAAAATAGCAAAATAGCAAAAAATGAAAAAATGGTCTGGGTTGGTCTTGAACCCACGACCTCTTAGCCAAACACACATGCGTGCTACCACTGGGGTGGTGATACATCCGTGTATCAAAACCACCCTATATATACATATGGGTAACTTGTTTCTAGGCCTGGCCAAGGCGCCATGGCCTGGCCCTTGCCCAAGGCAAGGCCTAGTTTTGGCATTTTGCATGAAGCCTCTAACTTTCTCATTTCTCCATGGATTGGGACAAAATTTAGGTGTATCCTGCCTAGAATTTCATGAGGAATCCAATGGTGCCCTTGGAATTTTCAGAAAATGTCTCCATTTTAAAATCCGATAGAGATTTCAAAATAGGCCTAAATTTTCATGTTCTATGCTATCTCATCATACAGGCAGCAATGGCTTGGTAAATTGGTTCAAACACAACATATATGATATGTATGAGAAGTCCATGATCAATGGACCTCAAAGCAATGCATGATTTAAAGAGTTCAAGTTATGATGCACTTACCTCTTGAAGCTTCTTGTGCTATCTGTCAAGTTCCTTGTGCCAGAAGTAATCCAATGCTTTGAACACTCTTGATTGATCCCTTAGAAGCTTTTAGGATGATCAAAACCAGTTGGAATCCTCAAGAACAAGAATTGGCTCTTTCTTGCAAAAGGGGCAAAAGTGACCAAGATAGTCACTTTCTCAAATGGTGTTCCAGATGAGGGAAACTAATTGGGACAGTTTGAGGATGATATTTGGAGTGTGTTTGAGGCCTGGTTTGGTTTTGGAAGTGACTGAATCAAGACATGGCTTGAAAAATGCAGAAAAGTCAAATTTTGAGGTTTTGGAGGTTGACTTTCTGATTTTGGCGTTTCAGATCAAAGGTGAGTGTTTTGATTATGAGCTGTGGTGGAATTGCTCTCTAACTCAAAAAATCAGAGATGACTTGCAAAAGAAGGCATTTTGGCCTAAAGAGAGAGATTTTGAGGAAATCATCAGTTGTAGTGTTTTGGTGTACTCAAACTGAGCACAAATGAGCTATATTTATAGTGCAACAAGTTTGTTTTGCAAGCAATAGTGAATAGCAGCTGGTACAGGCCTTTGGCCAATGTTGATCCAAGGGAATCTTTAGTCTCTTCTAGCCATTGACTTGAGGTTAGGGCACATGCCTATGGTCCTTTGATTCAGAGCTAAATCTTGACTCATTCAGTTAGGAATGTCTCAGTCCATACCACCTTGATGTATCCATTGAATGATTGGACACAAAATTGGAGTCTTTTGCACTTTTTAGCCTTTTTAGGTTTGTTATGGCTATATGTAGATTCTTGGACTTGGGAGGCTTGGGGATCAGATCATTCCCCTTGTATTTTATCCTTTAATGTGTCCAAATGGATGACAAGGCTTGAATTTGTCTAATTTTGCCAAATCGTGCAAAAATGCCAAATTCTGCCTTGTACAAGACAATTGGAAATGGTGATTTTGAGGGGATCATATCTCCCTGCTCAGGTTGAGTTATGGGAGGCTCTTGTGCTTTTTAGAAAGCCATCATATGATATAATACAGGTGAGATCATAGTTTGTCTTGAAACTATTTGGATCCCATTGAAAAATCCTCATGAACATTTTCTTCATTTTTGCCATTTTGATCAATCCATAACTCAAAACCCATGAGGATTTGGAATCTCTTGTAGTTGACACTTTTAAAGTATGTCATATGGAATTTCATTTGTGCTTTGAATGGAAGAAAAAGGCCTTGTGGTTTAGGAGTTATGACCTTGCAAAGTTGGTACCAAATCACTTTTGTTCCATAACTTAGAAAAATTTTGGTTTCTTATGGTTGCCCCTTTTGGATGAAACCTCACTTTTATTGATTTTTCTTAATGAATGATGATCAATACCATACATTAACATTATTTTTGACTTAGGGGAACCATATTTGTGAAAAATTCCAAAAAGTCAAACTTGATTTTGTGCACAGTTGACTTTTTATCAGATGAAATCCAAACTGTGCGATCCTTTGTGAAATCATGTCCTTGACCTAAATTAAACCTAATGAATGGATTTCATAGGTGTTATAGGGTGTATTGAATCATGTCCCAAGGTTTGGGAGCATGTCTTGGTCAAAAGTCAAAGATACAATTGACTTTTTTCCTTAAAACCCTAATCGTGGCCCAGATGAAATTGAAACTTGTAAATCAAGCTTCTTGGATCAATCCATTGTTGTAAATGGATCAATGTGGTGTATTTGAGGCCCTCAAATAATGTCTTGAGGTCTTGGCCCATGCTTTGCCTCAAAAGTCAACTTAGGGGTGAATTAGGTCAAGAAACCCTAATTCCTGATTTTTTTGTGAATGTATCCCTTGAGGCTAAATTGACTTGATGTTTGGGTCCATGAGGTCACTTGGAGTATCTTGGGTTATATTTTGAAACATTGTCTCATGCTCAGATGAAAATTTTCATCTGGAGGCCTTAGTCGACCAAAACCCTAATTTGGTGACTGTCGTAACCCGAAATTTGACCTCCCTCTTTTGCCTTCTGCATAAGCACGAACATTCGCATCGCTAGCATACGCATCCGCACTTTTCCTCTTTGATATTGTTGCAGGAATGTTCAGGTTTTTCAAGCCCGATTAATTGCATCCTCACGAAGTCATTACATCATCAAAACAAGCTCAAAATAAAGGTTTCCATGTTTATTCATCAGAAAAAGAGGTGGAAAATCGAAACCGGGACTTCAGTATCATTTCCTAAGCAGTTTGGGAAAAAATTGACTGAAGTAACCGGTTACCCTGTGGTGAGTAACCGCTTAATCTGTACAAAATTTCAGTTCCTGCTGCATTTTCAGGACAGCAGCCATGCACTCTCTTTGTCCTTTGGTTCTACAGTGTTCTAGTAGTGTGTGGAACATTCTAGACATCTCTAGACACTCCAAGTGCATTTGTTCCAATGCTTCACCCTAAATTAGGTGCACCATGTTCCTTGATTTCCAAGTATGTGGACCTTTGGATATTGTAGCTCACATTGGGATTGTTACCGAGTTGGTTCTAACTAACCGAGTTAACCACCTTGACTCGGTGAGTCAAGCCTAACTAACTCCTAGCCTAGTTCCAAACAACCCAAAGCTAAGTCTAAACCTAATTCCAAACCTCTCACACTTCAAACCAAAAGTCTATTGTTGCGGTGAGAATCGGATAACAAGCTATTAATTAACTTGCATCACAAATTTTTGAAGTTTACCACCGAATTTGATTTATCCAAAGGAAAGGTTCAAGATCGAGAAAACCTAAAGGGGGACATCTAAGGTTCGGGGTTTGGTTATACTAAGGGAAGGTATTAGCACCCTTAATATCTGTAGTACTCTATAGGAACCTCTTGTTTATGTTTGTGTTATGTTATGTTTGCTTGCTAAGGTATCTGTTAAGGGTAAAGGTAAAGACCTAAGGGTATGTATACTAAGTTTGCCCGCCAATACGTCGCATCTTGTACCTACGTATCTGACTAAAGAATCAGAGCAACTGTAGTTCACCTAACTAAAGGGTTTTGGAGGAACCAATGACTGTGGCCAAAGTTCCAAAGGGAACGAGTATGAAACTCGTATAGAGTCGAGGAACTCTCTAAGTCTGCGTTATAAAGGGAAATGAATACTCACGATGATGAGAATCACATAGAGTTTAAGAACTCTATCCTAGTTCTAAGTTGTGATGTAAATGGCTTTCATGAGGCCAAGGGAAAAGAGAATAATATGAGGGTGATCCTTAGGAGGATTGGAAATTGCACCTAGGAAGCCGATGGGTAATGAGCTATCTATGACAATGAAGTCAATAGAGAGACTTTCCTTTGGAATAACGGAGACAAATTTACAAGAGTCAAAATAACATATATGATTTCAAGAACTTGAAAACAGTAAACATTAACCACCAAATATCTCACAGATGAACAGGATGAAACAGAGTTGTTATTTTCCAATTTTTTTTTTAAACCAGAGGCATAGTGATTGATACAGTCATGAAGTAAATCTCAAGCAAATATTTTCAGATTGCTTCAAAATGTTTCAAAGAAAACGTTGAATCGGTTGGTGATTTTTTTCTACCTTATAAAAGCTCAGGAATTAAACACAAGGCAAAAGCATGTTTTATCTTTTAGTTTGAAGCTCTTTTAAGAAAGAAAAAAAAGACAAAATTATAATTGAAAAAAAAAAGGTGAAGTGGCAGTCGCCACATAAAAATGCCACAATGTGTGGCAGGTGCCACAACATTATGGCAAGTGCCATGAGTGGAAAAGAGAGGTGGCAGGCGCCACACTCTGTTATGGCAGGCGCCACACCCAAGTGTGGTAGGCGCCACACTTTCATCCCTTGTATTTTATTTTTTTTCTTCTTTTAAACAGCATTAAAAACAAAACACCACCACATTTTTTATTTCACATTTTCTTTCATTTCATTTCATTTTTTTGATATAAAATCTATTTATGACATGGAAACAAAAACACGTAGTTCAATACCGGTAACATTTAAACAGATTTTAATAAACATATAAACATGTTATGAACATTCAGTCATGATATTTCAATGTACAGTAATGAAAAATAAAAACCAAGGAAGGAATGTTACCTAGTGGAGATGGTCCACTGCCTCTTCAATATGTTCTTCAAAAAAATAAATGAACCTCCTTTTCTTTAAAGTACCACGACAAGGTTGAACAATGGAAACTTCGAATCGAAAAACACTTGCAAAAATATTTTATTGGAGTAACGGGGAGAAAGAAGTGAGAGCATTCACTATTTTTTAGTGAACCTAGTGTGAAGAATTGCTGAAGTGTGGTGTCCTATTTATTGGAAAAATGAGAAGCTTGACGGTATGGCCGGTGATTCAATTTTTCAAAAGATCGTGCAAGTGCAAGATGTTTGGTTTCAAAAGTCTTTGTTATCAGAAGTAGGTTCAGAACTAGGTTGTGCTGAATAGACGTTAAACCATACTTTGTTGAAAAGTTCTGTTTCATATCATGATGAGCTTTATGTCCACTTGCTTGGCCTTGTTTAAGAACATTATTTAATCGGAATAAAGAAATAAAGAGAGGAAATGAAAAAAAAATAGGTGGCCAACGCGACATTATTTTATGGAGGGTGCCACAAAATAATGTGGTAGGTGCCACACCAAAGTGTGGTGGGCGCCACTAGTGAGTAAAGGGAGTGGCAGGCGCCACAGAGAATAGTGGCAAGAGCCACCTTCTCTTTCTTCTTTTATTTTATATTTTTTTTGTTATTTCTTTTTTTTTTCTTTCCTTTTTTTTCGTTTCTTTTCTCTCAAATGAAAATAATAATAAAAATTACATGTGCCAATTCCTCGTGTTCTAAGTCAATGGTCGATCAAATTAAAACGAGACATGGCTCGGATGCTTCTTTTGGTCAAAAATCATCAGAATTGGAGGCTCAATTTCTTCGGTCAAAACCTTAATTTCTTCAGGAATTCCAATGGGTGATCTTTGAAGATCTTGTTTCTTCATTCTCCTCCAAGGTCCATAGATGGCCTCTAAGGATGCCCTGTATCAGGTAAAATCGCATTCCGAAACTTGGAAACTGGTCTTGATCAAAATCAAAGGCACTGGTTGACGGATGCTGATAAAACCCTAGTTTTGAGTCACGGTGAATCCTGTGGTTCTAGGCACTTGTAACAGGAACCAAACACACTTGATTTTTGTTGAGTGGGATCTTTTGAGAGTATGTGAGCTCAAATGGTTGATGAACCTTCTACACTACTGCCTGGTCACAACAAGGCTTTTCAATGAATCTTCAGGTTAAGACCCTAGTTTCACAACTCTTGACCAGGTGATATTTCCTTGATTTCTCTTGGCCAAATCTCATTAAGATCATGACATATGATTGGAGGACTTCATAATCAGCCTCCAAGATCAGATGGATGCACTTTGGAGCTTCGGTTATCTCTCTTGAACAAATGGCTTCTCATAAGAATCTCACCCAAACTGGTGAACATTTGTGATGACTGTATGGAACCAAAGAATGTCTCAGGAGACACTGAATAACATGAAAGTCTGGTTTATTGCCTTTGGTTCCCTTCCCTGTGCGAACCTGGCTTTTACATAAAAGAACAAACTAACAAGATATGGTATTAGTTAACAATGTACAGATGATTGATCCTTACATATAAGTGCAAGATGTTATGACATCTAAGGGGTAAAATTTGGGGTAAAACAGTTGCCCCTATTTAAATAGTTTTACCGGATGGCACGAGGAATGGAAGTCCTCGGGACATCAAGGTGGAAAGGTATTTAAATATAGAAAACTGAAAATTTTTCCCTTAGATGGAATGCAGATGCCAAGGACAAGCGACAAACATGCAAGTGCTGACATGCCATGAACTTCTAGTATGATGATATGATGCCATGATACTGCAAAGATACAGACAGACCAGACACCAGAACTAATGAGTAAACAACCACAAGTGAGTAATACCAGGGAAGGATGAAGGTTAGTATCCATGAGACAAAACTCACTGGGGATACAGGCTGACCAACAAAAGAGACTTACTGGGAAGACTCTGAGGCAACACTGGGGATGGAAAAAAAAAGGGAAAACCCTACAGATCCTTACTGGGGATAGGAACCAGAGAGGTGTTCTCCACTGGAGAAATATCCCGGGAGATGGACGACAGGTTCATATGTGACCGGACGACACTGGGGGAAAAAGACACATTCTTACTGGGCATGAAACCAGAAAGAAGACATGATCTCCACTGGGGATCAGTTTGAAATAAAAGGATAGACATTCAATAAAAATTTTCTGGGATTTCTTATACTGCAGAGTTCAAACGGGATCTTCAAGAAAAGCCAGAAAAGATAGAGACGAACTCTGCGTGCGCCATATGATGAAGATCACAAGGCTTTAACTGGGGAAAAGATTAACGAGCCATTAATGATTGAACTAGGGTATCAAACTGAGTTGGTTAAGACAACAATATGAGTTTGGATTTTGGGTACCAGTATGAGCTAGATTTTTGAAGACCAGTATGAGCTGGGTTTGAAATGCCAGTATGAGCTGGAGTGGATACCAATTTGAGTTGACTTTTATGTTCATATCTGACCTGAGTTTTGGGTTCACATCTGACCTGAGGTTTTGGTTCATATTTTATCAGAGTTTAGGTTCACATTTGACCTGAGTTTAGGTTCATATTTGACCTTAGTTTAGGTTCATATTTAACCTGAGTTTTGGGTTCACATCTGACCTGGGTTTCAAACAATGGGTTCACATTTGACCTGAGTTTTAGGTTCATATTTGACCTGGGTTTAGGTTCACATTTGACCTGGTTTTCAAACAACGGGTTCACATTTGACCTGAGGTTAGGTTCACATTTGACCTGATTTTAAACAACGGGTTCACATTTGACCGGAGTTTAGGTTCAAATTTGACCTGGTTTAGGTTCACATTTGACCTGGTTTTAGGTTCACATTTGGCCTGAGGTTTCAAACAACGGGTTCACATTTGACCGGAGGTTAGGTTCACATTTGACCTAAGGTTTAGGTTCATATTTGACCTGAGGTTTCAAACAACGGTTCACATTTGACCAGAGGTTAGGTTCACATTTGACCTGAGGTTTAGGTTCATATTTAACCTGAGGTTTCAAACGACGGGTTCACATTCGACCGGAGTTTAGGTTCACATTTGACCTTGTTTAGGTTCACATTTGACCTGGTTTTAGGTTCACATTTGACCTGGTTTTAGGTTCACATTTGACCCGAGGTTTCAAACAACGGGTTCACATTTGACCGGAGGTTAGGTTCACATTTGACGTGGGGTTTAGGTTCATATTTGACCTGAGGTTTCAAACAACGGGTTCACATTTGACCGGAGGTTAGGTTCACATTTGACCTGAGGTATAGGTTCATATTTGACCTGAGATTAGATATCGAATGGGCCAATGCCGGGTTGCATGATGAAGATAAAACTTCCTGGAGAAATGAATAATGAGAAAAATGTGGCACACACAGGTAAAGACCGGACGCAAGCTGGTCACAGATAAAGATCCAAAAAAACCCACAAATTGAAGTCAAGGGAAATAAAGACCCAAAAGTAAAAACACACCCAGATGCAAAGATGCAGGGTGATATGGTATGATGCGAATGCTCAATGATATGCAGGAGACGACTCTAACGAGAGATGACAGACTGGGAACAAGGAGTGGATAGATGACACATCCACTGCGAGGAGTCACACTGAATCTGAGAAGAAAACATCATTTTTGAGTTAATCCGGGGATGTCTTTATTTCATTGGAGAAGTAAAATTTTCCACATTCAAACAAACATCTGTGGAGATACTGGGGAGAAGTCCTTCATATCGGTAATCAGTCATTATCAAAATATCTGATTCAGGGAAGTATCGCTAATCTCTCTTTCATGACGAGCTTATTCCAGATGGTTTATCAGTGTTTTTGTCACAACCAAAGTTTTTTAGGGAAGCAATTGATTTCATTGAATCGTCCCTAGTGCCAAAGCAAAAATTATATTTTCATTGTGTTTTCTTAAAAGATTTTTTCAAAACATTTTCCGCTTTCAAAACCGTTATTGATGAATAAGTAAAGTTTTGCATAACAAGAAAATAAGAGAGCAATGATAAATATCAAACAAAGAATGGCTCAAAAAATCTGATTTCATTAGAATGGTAACTTGCCAATAGCGAAGTTCCATGGAACATTACAATTGAAAAATGGCAATTTGGGAAAAGGTTACATCATATTCAATGACCACTACCATCCCTAATGACTAAGAGTCCTAAAATCCTTGCTGCTGATGAGGGCAAATGAACTTGAACTTCTTTATGAATTCCTTGATGTAGGTGACAACCCTTTCTGACACAGTGAAACACCTTTGTCCCTAATTTTTTCCTGGACCGCCTTTTCAGGTTTTTAGTCCACCAGGGCGCTCTTTTTTTCCTAGGCCGCCCTTTCGGGTTTTCAACCTAGAGCTCTTTTCTTTTTATTTGATCCCTAACTTTTGCCTGAGTCTCCTTCATAGGTTATGACCCACCGGGATACCCTTTTCTTGCCTAAGTCGCCATTTCTGGTTTTCGACTTAGCGGGCTTTTTAGGCGTAATATTTTCGTACTGAGTCAGCATTCACAGGGTGTGTGAGTTGTTCACTGTAACGCCCCGGTCAGTTTTGTCAGTTTTGCCGTTTTATCTATTTGAGTCGTTTTTGATTATTTTATTATTATTTCATTTTATTTTTTACTTTTATGTGAAAGTATGTTATTTTTCATCGCGAATATATTTTATCGGGTTTTGGGAACGTTTGCGAGATATTTGAGTGTAGGGGTATTTTGGGCATTTTGATTTATTTTGATAAGTTATAATAGAATAGAAGAGAGAAAAATAGTAGGAGAAAGAAAAAGAAGAGAAAAAGAAAAGAAGAGGAGAAGAGAAGAAAAGATAGAATTTGAGAAAACTTGGAAATCAATCAACCGACTTTCTAGAACACGATTAAATCGGGTAAGGGTGCGAAACTCGATTATACTACGCTTGTGCATGATTATGTATGTGTGTATTGGATTGTTTGTTGTGTTTTCATAGTTTCTGTTCTAGGTCGATAATGAGAAATCGATGGTTTTGTGGTTGAAAATTGGTGTAAACGTAGTTGAATACCTGTTATCATGATAGAGTTATCTTCTAATTGTTATATGTTGGTTTGGAAATGTTTTGGGTAGAGAAAATCTCATTTTTGGATGAACTGGTGCGCTGCTGGGTTTTTCTGAAATCGCAGGTTCGCACTGCGAGTGGCCAGCGAATGGGTGGCGAGCGTTCGCGTGAGGTTTGCACTGCGAACGTTGTATTATTTTTCATTCTGCCACTGTTCGCTGGAGGATTCGCAATGCGAATGGGGTAGCGAGCTTTCGCTAGATGGTTCGCACTGCGAACGTTGGGAATTTTCTAGGCTATTTTGCTTCTGCCATTGTTCGCTGGTACATTCGCACTGCGAATGAAGTAGCGAAGGACTCGCTAGGAGCTTCGCACTGCGAACATGACAGTTTATTCCAATTTATTTTCTCTGTAACTTTTGATCCGTGAGTCGGTTTGAGGTGTGGTTTGATGCGTTAGAAAGCCTGTGCAATGTACTTTATTATGATGATGGTTTTGAGATTGTTGGCAGATTAAATTATGTCAGGAATTAGAAAATGTGTGGTTCTGTTGTCGACTTTTGCCGTTTAATTGGGTGAACTTGATGTGTATGTGCAATATGTTGTTGGTGTGGATATTTTATGACTTGTGTACTGTTGAGAGATGTAAGTACATGAAATACATATGGTGATAATGATTGGTGGCCTTAGGGCAAGAGAATGAAATGTGTGGTAAGTATTGATATATGCATGGTTATGGGTGTGTATATGTGTGCATATTAAATGCCATGAGTCATTGTATGCCAAGCATCATGATATGCATTGTTGTGACGTCCTGAGTGACGGATTAGTTCCAGAGGGAATCTGCTATAACATCGCGAGCCTTAAAAATAAGAGGTATGAATAGCCTTAAAAATTAGAGGACCGAAAGCGATGGTTATAGACGATCGTATGCCCATGTGGGGTGTGAGTGATCGGGTCGTGTGCCCATGTGGGGTGTGACCGATCCATAAACGTCGTGTGCCCGTGTGAGGTGTGAGCGACGGGGAACATCGTATGCCCGACGGGGAGTTACAGTGATGTAACGAGCGATGATTCCAGCAGAGTTCCTGAGTGAACTAGTGATGAGAAATATTGGAATTCGGTACCGCATGGCATGTGCATAGAGTCGTGGTGTCGGTCTCTATGCATTTGCATAAATCATGGATTAATTGTGTATGGAATTGTGAATGTGATTGATGAGATGAAATATGTGTAATTGTATTGATGATGAGTGTGTTGTGTATGATTGATGTGTAGTGGTATTTGATGCTTAAGAATTATACTGTGTTGTGTTGTATTTGATTGTGGTGCAATTGTGGTGAGCATATTTTACTTGTGCATTTCTGTGTTAATATATAATTATATGCAACTGTAATATGATTGTTTTTCTCACCCTTTTGCTGTTTTATAATGCTCTATGAGGCATTGCAGATTAGAGTTGCTGGAGGTCTTTTGTGAAGCGTAGGACTTCATTCTTTTGTCGGTCGGCTCTGATATGTGACACTGGGTAGTTAGGGAGGCCGTTTGTGATTACCTGTATTATGTATATATATATATCCTTTGGCTTGTGCATGTATAACTTGAAGTATGACAACCTTTTCATGTGATATATATATATATATATATATATATATATATATATATATATATATATATATACGATATTCAATTTTTTATATTTTCCGCTTTTATTCTAAAATCTGAAATGTGGGTGTAAGGAACTGAGTTCCTCTGTTGATTGCTACCCCACTGTTGCATATCTTTATAAGCAGGTGTTGTATGATTTGTTTCAATATAATGTGATTCTCCCCGTCTATGCCATGATAATTTAAATATACTCTGATGAAATTTTGAATTTTCTTTTACTGCATTAATTAATTGGGGGTATAGATTGGGGGTGTTACATTAAGTGGTATCAGAGCCAGTCCGTGTCAGTTGTGTCAGTCCTTTTCGGTCTTGGTGTTTGGATGAGCTGTTTGTTTAACCATAGTTGTTGTTATTGGAAATGAACAGAATATGGCTGGTAGGAACGATGCAACTTTGGCTGCTTCTATGCAAGCTATGGCTCGGGCTGTGCAGGGTGCACCTAATGCTGCTGGTAATGATGAGTTCAGGAAGAACAAACCGCCTGTCTTCAAAGGAAGATATGATCCTGATGGTGCACAGATTTGGCTGAAAGAGATTGAAAGGATTTTCCGAGTGATGGATTGTGCTGAGGATCAGAAGGTGAGACTGGGTACTCACTTGTTACTGGAAGAAGCTGAAGATTGGTGGGTTAGTACTCGCCATCTGTTGGAAGCTGCAGAGGAAGAGATTACTTGGACTGTGTTTAGCACTGAGTTTCTGAGGAGGTATTTTCCTGAAGATGTAAGAGGAAAGAAGGAAATTGAGTTCTTAGAGTTAAAACAAGGTAATATGTCTGTTGTTGATTATACTGCTAAGTTTGTGGAGCTTGTGCAGTTTTATCCTCATTATGCTGAAGCGACTGCGGAATTTTCTAAGTGTGTAAAGTTTGAGAACGGATTGTGTCCTGAGATAAAGCAGGAAATTGGTTATCAAAGGATTCGGAGGTTTTCTAATTTGGTGGATTGTTGTAGGATTTATGAAGAGGATAGTAAGGCTCGTTCTACTCACTATAAGAGTGTGAGTGACAGGAAAGGGAAGCAATAGTTTCGCGGTGGTCCGTATGTAACACCAGCTGATAAGGGTAAACAAAGTGAGAATTTTGAGAAAAGGTCAAGTCGAGGAGGAATGTCTGGTCCTCTGAGATGTTATAAATGTGGTGAGTTGGGGCATCGTCAGTTTGAGTGCAGGAAAGATATGAGGAGGTGTACTAATTGTGGAGGTTTAGGACATGTTGTAGCTGATTGTGCAAGGAAGAATGGGGTGAAGTGTTTCAACTGTGGAGAACCTGGTCATATTAGTACGAAGTGTACGAAACCAAAGCAGGCTCAATCTGGTGGGAAAGTGTTTGCATTGGCAGGAGCTCACACGTCAAGTGCAGATCGGCTGATCAGAGGTACTTGTTTTATTAATAGTACTCCTTTAGTTGCTATTATTGATACTGGAGCGACTCATTCGTTTATTTCGTCTGAGTACGTGAAGCGTTTGAATCTTGTGTTGTCTTCGATGGGTGGTGAGATGGTTATTGATACTCCAACAATGGGGTCAGTAACTACTTCTTTTGTTTGTCTAAGTTGTCCTTTGACCATTTATGGTAAAGACTTTGAGATGGATTTGGTGTGTTTGCCATTGGAGGGTTTAGATGTGGTTCTGGGAATGAATTGGTTGCAATTCAATCGAGTTCATATTGATTGTTATCATAAGCTGGTAAGGTTTCCTTCTCTTGAGGAAGACGAAGACTCGAGTTTCTTATCTACCAAAGAGTTGAAGAGACTTTTGGCAGATGAAGCTCAGTTGTTTGGGTTGTTTGCATCTTTGACTGTGGATAGTCAAGTTTCACTTGATGTGTTTCCTGTTGTGTGTAAATTTCTGGAAGTGTTTCCCGAGGATATTTCAGACTTGCCGCCAGAGAGAGAGGTGGAGTTTTCTATATATCTAGTTCCTGGTACTAGACCTGTTTCTATGGCACGTTATCGTATGTCGGCATCTGAGTTGGTTGAGTTAAAGAAACAGTTGAATGAGTTGTTGGAAAAGAGGTTTGTGAGACCAAGCGTTTCTCCTTGGGGTGCTCCAGTTTTGTTGGTGAAAAAGAAAGATGGAAGTATGCGGTTGTGTATTGATTATCGCCAGTTGAATAAGGTGACAATTAAGAATAAGTATCCTCTTCCAAGAATTGATGATCTGATGGATCAGTTGGTTGGTGCTTGTGTGTTTAGTAAGATTGACTTGAGGTCAGGGTATCCTCAGATAAGGGTGAAAGAGGAAGATATTTAGAAGACGGCTTTTAGGACATGTTACGGTCATTATGAATATTCTGTGATGCCGTTCGGGGTTTCTAATGCGCCAGGTGTGTTTATGGAGTACATGAATCGTATTTTTCACGAGCATTTGGATCGATTTGTCGTTGTGTTTATTGATGACATTTTGATTTATTCTAAGTCTCGGGAGGAGCACGCGGAGCATTTGCGTGTTGTTTTGCAGGTTTTGAAAGAAAAGAAGCTTTTTGCCAAATTGTCTAAGTGTGAGTTCTGGTTGTCGGAAGTGAGTTTTCTTGGGCACGTAATTTCAGGTAATGGTATTTCTGTAGATCCATCTAAAGTAGAAGCAGTTCTACAATGGGAGGCTCCGAGATCTGTTACTGAAATTCGAAGCTTTTTGGGTTTAGTCGGTTATTATCGAAGGTTTATTGAAGGTTTTTCTAAACTAGCACTTCCTTTGACCCAGTTGACTTGTAAAGGGAAAGCGTTCATTTGGGATATTCGGTGCGAGGAAAGTTTTAATGAGCTGAAGAGAAGATTGACGACAACTCCGATTTTGATTTTGCCGAATCCTAATGAACCATTTGTGGTTTATTGTGATGCTTCTTTGATTGGTCTAGGTGGTGTTCTGATGCAAGAAGGTAAGGTTGTGGCTTATGCTTCAAGGCAGTTGAGAGTGCATGAGAAAAATTATCCTACACATGATCTTGAATTAGCGACTGTGGTTTTTGTGTTGAAGATTTGGAGGCATTATCTCTACGGTGCAAGGTTTGAAGTCTTTAGTGATCATAAAAGTTTGAAATATTTGTTTGATCAGAAAGAGCTAAATATGAGGCAACGTAGATGGTTGGAATTTTTTAAGGACTACGACTTTGGCTTGAATTACCATCCTGGTAAAGCTAATGTGGTAGCTGATGCGTTGAGTCAGAAATCTTTGCATATGTCTGCTTTAATGGTTAAAGAGTGGGAGCTTTTGGAATCGTTTAGAGATTTGAGTTTGGTTTGTGAAGTGACGTCGGATAGCGTGAGGCTTGGAATGCTAACGATTACTAATGATTTTCTGATGAATGTTAGTGAGAAACAGAAGCTGGATGTGAAATTTGTGGATTTGATGTTGGTTGGAGAAAAAGATGCGAATAGTGATTTTAAAGTGGATATTAATGGTGTTTTGAGATTCCGAGGTAGAATTTGTATTCCTGAGGATGAGGAGTTGAAAAGGATGATTTTGGAGGAAGGACACCGGAGTAATTTGAGTATACATCCGGGAGCGAATAAGATGTACCAAGATTTGAAGAAGATTTTCTGGTGGTCTGGATTGAAAAGAGATGTGGCTCAGTTTGTGTATGCTTGTTTGACTTGTCAGAAATTGAAGGTAGAACATCTGAGGCCTAGTGGTTTGTTGCAACCGTTGGATATTCCGGAATGGAAATGGGATAGCATTTCGATGAATTTTGTGACAGGGTTACCGAATACTCAGCGAGGGCATAATGCTATTTGGGTGATTATTGATAGGCTGACTAAATCGGCTCATTTTATTCCGATTGACATCAGTTTTACTTTGGAGAGGTTGGCTGAGATTTACATCAGTGTGATTGTGAAGTTGCATGGGGTTCCATTGAGTATTATTTCAGATCGAGATCCTAGGTTTACTTCGAGATTTTGGGAAAGTTTACAGAAGGTGTTGGGTTCTAAATTGAGACTGAGTTCGGCTTATCATTCGCAGACGGATGGTCAGACGGAGAGGACGATTCAGTCGTTGGAAGATTTGTTGCGGGCTTATGTTTTGGAGCAAGGTGGTGTGTGGGATAGTTATCTTGCATTGATTGAATTTATGTATAATAACAGTTTCCATTCTAGTATTGGAATGGCACTGTTTGAAGCACTGTATGGACGAAGGTGTCGAAAACGACGGAGAAAGTGAAGTTTATTCGTGAGAAAATGAAGGCTTCTCAGAGTAGGAAAAAGAGTTATCATGATCGGAGACGGAAGGATCTTGAGTTTCAAGAGGGCGATTATGTATTTTTGAGGGCTACGCCGGTTACGGGTGTGGGTCGTGCATTGAAATCGAAGAAACTTACTTCTCGGTTTATTGGTCCTTACCAGATATCCGCGAAAGTGGGTGCTGTGGCGTATAGGGTGGCGTTGCCGCCGAATCTGTCAAATTTGCACGATGTGTTCCATGTTTCCGTCGCATGTGATTCCGATGGATGAGGTTGAGGTAAGGGAGAACCTTACGGTTGAGGCATTACCAGTTAGGGTTTTGGATCGCGAGGTGAAGCGATTAAGGGGCAAGGATATTGCACTTGTGAAGGTGGCGTGGGGAGGCCCTGCTGAGGGCAATTTGACTTGGGAGTTGGAGAGTCGGATGCGGGAGTCGTATCCAGAGTTGTTCGTCTCAGGTATATTTTCGAGGACGAAAATTTCTAAGTGGGGGAGTGTTGTAACGCCCCGGTCAGTTTTGTCAGTTTTGCCGTTTTATCTATTTGAGTTGTTTTTGATTATTTTATTATTATTTCATTTTATTTTCGATTTTTATGTGAAAGTATGTTATTTTTCATCGCGAATATATTTTATCGGGTTTTGGGAACGTTTGCGAGATATTTGAGTGTAGGGGTATTTTGGGCATTTTGATTTATTTTGATAAGTTATAATAGAATAGAAGAGAGAAAAATAGTAGGAGAAAGAAAAAGAAGAGAGAAAGAAAAGAAGAGGAGAAGAGAAGAAAAGAGAGAATTTGAGAAAACTTGGAAATCAATCAACCGACTTTCTAGAACACGATTAAATCGGGTAAGGGTGCGAAACTCGATTATACTACGCTTGTGCATGATTATGTATGTGTGTATTGGATTGTTTGTTGTGTTTTCATAGTTTCTATTCTAGGTCGATAATGAGAAATCGATGGTTTCACGGTTGAAAATCGGTGTAAACGTAGTAGAATACCTGTTATCATGATAGAGTTATGTTCTAATTGTTATATGTTGGTTTGGAAATGTTTTGGGTAGAGAAAATCTCATTTTTGGATGAACTGGTGCGCTGCTGGGTTTTTCTGAAATCGCAGGTTCGCACTGCGAGTGGCCAGCGAATGGGTGGCGAGCGTTCGCGTGAGGTTCCCACTGCGAACGTTGTATTATTTTTCATTCTGTCACTGTTCGCTGGAGGATTCGCAATGCGAATGGGGTAGCGAGCATTTGCTAGATGGTTCGCACTGCGAACGTTGGGAATTTTCTAGGCTATTTTGCTTCTGCCATTGTTCGCTGGTACATTCGCACTGCGAATGAAGTAGCGAAGGACTCGCTAGGAGCTTTGCACTGCGAACATGACAGTTTATTCCAATTTGTTTTCTCTGTAACTTTTGATCCGTGAGTCGGTTTGAGGTGTGGTTTGATGTGTTAGAAAGCCTGTGCAATGTACTTTATTATGTTGATGGTTTTGAGGTTATTGGCCGATTAAATTATGTTGGGAATTACAAAATGTGTGGTTTTGTTGTCGACTTTTGCCGTTTAATTGGGTGAACTTGATGTGTATGTGCAATATGTTGTTGGTGTGGATATTTTATGACTTGTGTACTGTTGAGAGATGTAAGTGCATGAAATACATATGGTGATAATGATTGGTGGCCTTAGGCCAAGAGAATGAAATGTGTGGTAAGTGTTGATATATGCATGATTATGGGTGTGTATATGTGTGCATATTAAATGCCATGAGTCATTGTATGTCAAGCATCATGATATGCATTGTTGTGACGTCTTGAGTGACGGATTGGTTCCAGAGGGAATCTGCTATAACATCGTGAGCATTAAAAATAAGAGGTATGAATAGCCTTAAAAATAAGAGGACCGAAAGTGATGGTTATAGACGATCGTGTGCCCATGTGGGGTGTGGGCGATCGGGTCGTGTGCCCGTGTGGGGTGTGAGCGATCCATAAACGTCGTGTGCCCGTGTGGGGTGTGAGCGACGGTGAACATCGTATGCCCGACGGGGAGTTACAGTGATGTAACGAGCGATGATTCCAGCAGAGTTCCTGAGTGAACTAGTGATGAGAAATATTGGAAGTCGGTACCGCATGGCATGTGCATAGAGTCGTGGTGTCGGTCTTTGTGCATTTGCATAAATCATGGATTAATTGTGTATGGAATTGTGAATGTGATTGCCGAGATAGAATATGTGTAATTGTATTGATGATGAGTGTGTTATGTATGATTGACGTGTAGTGGTATTTGATGCTTAAGAATTGTACTGTGTTATGTTGTATTTGATTGTGGTGCAATTGTGGTGAGCATATTTTACTTGTGCATTTCTGTGTTAATATATAATTATATGCAACTGTAATATGATTGTTTTTCTCACCCTTCTGCTATTTTATAATGCTCTATGAGGCATTGTAGATTAGAGTTGCTGGAGGTCTTTTGTGAAGCGTAGGACTTCATTCTTTTGTCGGTCGGCTCTGATATGTGACACTGGGTAGTTAGGGAGGCCGTTTGTGATTACCTGTATTATGTATATATATATATATCCTTTGGCTTGTGCATGTATAACTTGAAGTATGACAAACTTTTCATGTGATATATATATATATATATATATATATATATATATATATATATATATATATATATATATATATATATATTTATATATATATATATATATATATATATACGATATTCAGTTTTTTATATTTTCCGCTTTTATTCTAAAATCTGAAATATGGGTGTAAGGAACTGAGTTCCTCTGTTGATTGCTACCCCACTGTTGTATATCTTTATGAGCAGGTGTTGTATGATTTGTTTCAATATAATGTGATTCTCCCCGTCTATGCCATGATAATTTAAATATACTCTGATGAAATTTTGAATTTTCTTTTACTGCTTTAATTAATTGGGGGTATAGATTGGGGGTGTTACATTCACCATCCATCATTGTGAGGAATAAAGAGCCTCCTGAGAACACAGTTTTCACCACAAATGGACCCTGATAGTTGGGCGCCCATTTTCCTCGTGCATCCCTTTGAGATGGCAGAATCTTCTTGATTACAAGTTCTCCTCCTCGGAACTCTCGAACACGGACCTTCTTGTCAAATGCCCTCTTCATTCTTTTCTGATACAGATAATCGTGACACATAGCAGTCATTCGCTTCTCATCAATGAGGTTCAGCTGGTCATATCTCTCTTGGACCCATTATGCTTCATCAAGCTAGGTTTCCATCAAAATTCTCAAAGACGGTATCTCCACTTCAATAGGAAGAACAACATCCATTCCATATACTAGAGAAAAGGGAGTTTCCCCTATCGAAGTTCGAACCGAAGCTCTGTATCCATGCAAGGAAAATGGTAACATTTCATGCCAGTCCTTATAAGTCTTGACCATTTTCTGCAAGATCTTTTTGATGTTTTTGTTAGCAGCTTCGACAACTCCATTGATCTTGGGGCGATAGGGTGAAGAATTGTGATGCTCAATCTTGAAATTATCACATAACTCCTTCATGGTCTTGTTGTTCAGATTTGTCCCATTGTCAGTTATGATTCGGTTAGGGATTCCATAACGACAAACGATATTATTCTTGATGAAATGGGCAACCACTTGCTTAGTCACATTGGCATAAGAAGCAGCCTCAACCCACTTGGTGAAATAGTCAATGGTCACTAGAATGAAACGATGACCGTTGGAGGCTTTTGGCTCAATAGCTTCAATCATGTCGATGCCCCACATAGAGAAAGGCCATGCGGATGACAGAACATTCAGCAGTGTTGGAGGAACATGCACCTTATCAGCATAGATCTGGCACTTATGACACTTTTTGGTGTACTGGATACAGTCAGCCTCCATAGTCAACCAATAATAACCGGCTCTCAAGATCTTCTTAACCATAGCATGCCCACTGGTATGAGTACCAAAGGCTCCTTCGTGAATATCGTGAATCAATAGGTCTGCTTCTCGTTTATCAACACATATTAGCAGGACCATGTCATGATTCCTCTTGTAAAGTACATCATTACTGAGGAAGAATCTGGATGACAATCTTCGTAAAGTCTTCTTGTCAAGACTGGAAGCATTAGCAGGATACTCTTGAGTCTTGAAATAATTCAGGATGTCGTGAAACCATGGTTTCCCATCTATCTCTTCTTCAATTGACTGGCAGTAAGCTGGTTCAGTCTTGCCCTCGATACTAATGAGCAGTGATTCATTAACAAAGTTAACTCTCCACATTGAGGCTAACATGGCTAGGGAGTCATCTATGTGATTTTTTGAGCATGGAACATGACAGAAAGTAATCTCGTCAAAGTACTTGATTATTTCCACAATGTAAGCACGGTTCGGGATCAATTTCTCATCCTTAGTTTCCCATTCACCCTTGACTTGATAGATGACCAAAGCAAAATCCCCAAAAACTTCTAGGATCTTGATTCTGAGATCAATTGCAGCTTCTAAACCCAAGATGCAAGCTTCATATTCAGCAACATTGTTTGTACACCCAAAATCTAACCTCGCTGTGAAAGGAGTGTAACCACCCTTAGGTTTTATCAATACAACACCCACACCATGTCCTTTGTAATTGGAAGAACCATCAAACATCATCTTCCACCTAGAGCCGGGTTCAGGACCTTCATCAGGGCCTGGCTCTTCACAATCTTTTACCACCATGATATCGTCATCTAGAAAATCAAACTTGAGAGGTTCATAATCTTCAACAGGCTGATCTGCAAGATACTCTGATAAAACACTTCCCTTGATAGCCTTCTGAGTGACATGTTGGATATCATATTCTGAAAATAGCATGTGCCAATGGGCAAGTCTTCCTGTTTGGGCAGGCTTCTCAAAGATATACTTTATTGGATCCATCTTAGAGATCAACAAAGTAGTGTGACATATCAAATACTGCCTCAAATGTCTGGCGGCACATGCTAAAGCACAACAGGTTTTCTCAAGCAGTGAATAACGGCTTTCGCATTCGGTGAACTTTTTGCTTAAGTAATAGATGGCATGCTCTTTGCGACAAGTTTCATCAAGTTGGCCCAAGACGCAACCCATGGATCCTTCTAACACAGTCATGTACATGAAAAGAGGTCTTCTAGGAACGGGAGGAATCAAGATTGGTGGTTCTTGCAGATAGTTCTTGAGTTTTTCAAAGGCTCGCTGACAATCAGAATTCCACTCTACGGTCTGATCTTTGCGGAGCAACTTGAAGATCGGTTCACAAATGGGAGTCATGTGGGAGATGAATCTGGATATATAGTTCAAATGGCCCAAAAAAACTCTTACTTGAGATTCAGTCTGAGGAGCTGGCATTTCTTGAATAGCTCGTACTTTGTCAGGGTCTACCTCAATTCCTCTTTGACTGACTATAAAACCAAGTAGTTTTCCCGATCTGACACCGAAAGTACATTTGGTAGGATTCAGTTTCAACTTATATTTCCGGAGTCTCTTGAATAACTTCAGAAGATGATCCAAATGTTCCTCTTCACTCTGAGATTTAGCAATCATGTCATCCACATATACTTCAATTTCTTTAGGGATCATATCATGGAATAAGGTCACCATAGCCCTCTGATAGGTTGCCCCTGCGTTTTTCAAACCGAAGGGCATGCCTTTGTAGCAATAGGTTCCCCATGGAGTGATGAATGTAGTTTTATCCATGTCGGTTGGATCCATTCTGATCTGATTATAACCTGAGAAGCCATCCATAAATGAGAAAACTGCAAATCGAGCCGTATTATCTACGAGGGTGTCAATATGCGGTAGAGGGAAATCGTCCTTAGGACTGGCTTTGTTGAGATCCCTGTAGTCTACACACATCTGTACTTTACCGTTCTTCTTCATTACTGGCACAATGTTATCTACCCATTCAGGATACCTTGAAACTGCCAAGAAACCTGCATCCAGTTGTCTTTTAACCTCATCTCTAATCTTGAGAGCCATGTCGGGTCTACTTCTACGAAGCTTCTGTTTCACAGGAGGACATTCGGGCTTGAGTGGTAGCTTATTAACTACCATGTCCGTATCCAAACCAGGCATATCTTGATAAGACCATGCAAACACATCCATATACTCTTCAAGAAGCAGTACTAAACGTCTTCTGATTTCTGCCCCAAGTGTTGCCCCAACCTTGACCTCTTTCTTCTCTTCTTCGGTACCAAGATTAATGGTGTCAACTTGTTCCTCGTGCGGTTGAAGATTCGTGTACTGATACTCACACATATCTGCCAAATCATCAGGGACCTCATAATCATCCTCATCCTCAGCTTGATAGATAGGTGAATCAAAGTCAATAGTGAGAGCAGGGTCATTGAATACAATGGGTTTGGGATTTATTCTGCATGATGGAGGGACTTATTTTATTAAAATGCACAAAAATTGAATGCAAGAAGAAAATGTTTTTGTAGTTTTTGAAAAGATTTCCATTTTTCATTAAAAGAAAAAACAGTAAAATAAAGACAAAGAACTTAACAAAACATCACTTTAATTGATTAATAAAAAGCGGTGGCCCATACAAAATAATCCGATAGCCTTGGGCAAGGCTACAGAATTGAAAGCAACAACAAAAGAAAGCAAATTACTCTGGCACAGGGTACAAGACAGGGAGCTCAATAGCCTCCCAATTACTGAATGCGGCGTCACATTCTGCTTTATGTTTATTTATCGCATTTCTTTATTGCTTTGAATATTCATATGCTTCATATTCTGGATATTTGCTGCTGTTGTTGGGATGGGTAGATATTATTGGAGAGAAAAGTCCTAACACCGGGCCTAGCATACACATAGGCTAGAACGTGGATAGTCGTGAGGCATACGTTTCGTGCGTTGGGTTACCACGAGAGCCATATCCCAGATCATGATTCACTTAAGAATACTTCCGTCCTGTGAGAATTCACTACGGCGGGGGGTTTTTCACTCTAAGTCCTATGGTTTGGGCGACCTTTCTAGGGACCACCTTGTTATGTCTAGATCACACCTGTAAGGGGGATATGTGTTTTTGTAGGAATCCAAGCCACTTCATACCTTTGTTCTCTCACGCACGTCAGATCTTCCCAACTACACAGAGCTACATATGCAGACTATCAAGGATATGTTGCATCTCTAACTTACATTATTGCATAACGCTATTGCATAATGTTATTGCATAATGTTATTGCATCAATATGTATGCCGAACTTTTGAACATAAGTTATAGCATGATCATATGTGTGATGAACTATTACATCATCTAACCTTTGCATCATTGGGTGTTGTATATCTCATTTGCATTCCGCCTGCATAAACAACATGTGCATACATACATCTGCATTGCATTCAAACCAGAGAAAGCTCACTTCCTTCCCTTCATCAGCCCAAAGACAACGATTCTCTGACGCCGAAAGCTAAAGGATCATGGAAAAGGTTGGGTATGCGAGCACGATGCGCAAGGAAGCCAAGGTTGACATGGTTATGGAACTACTTCTGGACAGTATGATAATGAACTCCTCAGATCAGGTTGTGGTTGATGAGCAAGCCCAGAATGGACCAAAGGTGGATAAGATCATGAATGTGGATGCAAACAACCTACCGGTTCACCCTTTGTCTAATCAGAAGACCGCTAGAGGCAATCAGAAACAAAAGCGTAAGCAAATCAGCAAAGGGAACAACAATCAAGGGAGGAAACGCCCTGTTCATGATCCAATTCCCTTGACTTACACGCATCTACTGCCTGTTCTGATTCTTGTTGGGGCTATAATTCCTAAAGAGATCGCGCCAGCCAAGTTTCCTTATCATCCTAAGCATGATCCTAATGCCACATGTGGATACCATGCTGGATATTTGGAGCATTCTACAGAAGCCTGTGTCATCTTTAAGGACAAAGTCCAAGAGCTCCTCGATCAGAAATTGCTTTGCATTACAAAGAAACCTTGCCAGAATTTTGCACCTATGATTGCTGAAACATCTGCCCAAACTAAGAATAGAGGTCCTTCTACTCATGTGCATATTTCTCCAGTTGTTCGATCTGTTGGGCAATACCTCCACCAAGGTTTTCAGTGTGCTAACTCTAGAATGCCTTTTTCCTATCCTGGGGCACCCTCTGCTATTGCATTTCCAATTCCTTATCCTGGTGCACCCTACACTTCGTATGGGATCCTATTTGGTCAGACTGTTAATCGGATGGTTAATCCTGGTTTGATACACCTTGCTCAAGTGTTCCCGCAATATGCTACTCGTCAGGTTTATCCTCAAGCACCTTTGGCTCATACGCCGTACTATTTATTCTCGCGTGTTGCAGCAACCCAATATCAACAGTCTCCTCAGACACATAATCATCAAGTCTAAGGCCGAGAGCGCCAGAACCAGCACACGCCCCGAAATAATCTAGAATGAAGGAATGCTCCTCTAGATCCGATTCCTGTAACATACAGTCAACTTCTCCCACACCTGGTTCAAAACTCTCTAGTGGTTCCCAAAGTTCTAAAGCCTCCTCCAGAGCCATTCCCACCTGGTTATGATCCCAACGTGCGGTGCAGATATCATGTTGGGTCGGCTGGGCTTTTGACTAAGGATTGCAACGCTTTCAAAGCTAAGGTCCAACAGTTGATTGATAAGAAACACTTAACCGTTCAGGGTGAGAAACTATTGGTGAATGGAAATCCTGTGTCCGTGTAAGGGCCAGATTGCAAAAGCATCCCTCGAAATAATTTATCAAGCCTGAGAGCCATTCCTTAGCATCGGCAATCATCATGTCACTACATCTTTTCCATTTGTAACCTTTTTGTTTGTCAACTATTGTTCACTTGTAAAACTTGTTTTCTTTCAGATGATAATAATAGTGAAATGAATATGCATGTTTTGAATAAATTCATTCGTGTTCACTCATACTTTTTATCTGTATTACACATTTGATCAAGCAAAATCAAAAAGAGAATGATGAAATCAAAAGGACATGAGATCACTGTCTGTATGCTTTTGAATAAAACGTTGTTGACGATGTAAGGCATTGGTTCCATTCCCAAACACCGGAGATATAAGGAAGATAATCCCTAGTCAACCCCTTTGGGACTTGAAGTAGAAGTTCTTTCTGTACACATAAAACCCTCAATCTTAACCAGGGGCAGGGTAGTCGTCAGTTAGTTTGACCATGCGTTCAAATTTCAAAAGATGAGCACCCCATCTGCAGATCAACCACATTTCTATCCCTCGCAAGAGGTAGGAAAAATCACAATTCCACATTGGTTGTCGCTCACCGACCAAAGGAATGAGGCAGTCACAACTCACCCTTTCAAATCAAACAAACACATGTCACACGATTTTGTTCGAGAGAAAAAATCAAAATCACAAAAGGAAAAAAAAAGCAAAAGAATAAAAGCCCGCTAAGTCAAAAACTCAAAAACAAAGGACTTAGGTAAAAATTAGGGCATCCCGGTAGACTGCAAATTCAAAATAATCAGTCTACGCAAAAATTAGGGAAAACAAAAAGAACAAAATAGAGAATCAAAAGAGAAAAATCCTCAATAAGAACAAGCTCGTGTGATCACATGTGACAAAACAAAAGGTGAGTGGCTGCCGCTCCAAAAACCTTGTCGGTTTCTTCACCGTCACTTCCATCATTCAAAACCCTCTTTGAAAGGTGAACGCTTATGTCAAACTAGCTGAACGTATGACTGGAGAACATCAAGGAGAATGGGTGGGGTAAAATAATTTTTGAGCCTTATATCCTTTCTTTTTTAACCATGAACCAGGCCATATTACAACCCTCAAAAGATCTAACTGAAGCAGGGTTTATTTTGAAAGCATACTACAGTGGCATCATGTCAAAACTGACTCCCAAAGATTTGCTTATCATCTGTGCTGATATTGACATGGCATTCTTAATAGTGATCCATTCACTATATGTCATAATCTTAGTGAACATACTTGGATTTCAAAACTGACATATGCATGGCATTAGCATTATCATTTTCAAAACAAGCACTTTTATTTGCGAACAAGCACTTGACATCAATAAAGTTTCCACAATGGAAAGTGTGATCACCTTAAGGGGCAAAACGCCTGAAAACTCCATTGAGCAAAAGGGCAAGCCACTCCAAGATTCAGTCAATCTGAGCCAATCACGTCGAGATTTGACAAATCTCTCAAAGATCAGTGGTCAGGGGCATACCTCTAAAGTCGATCAGCCAGGGGTAAAATCACTTCAGAGCTCATACTGGGGCAGGCCATCCCAAGAGCATAAAAAGCTAGCCTCTCCAAGAGATAGTTAACCAGGGGCATACTGTTCCGATATGCTGGGGAAAATCAAATCAAGATCATCCTATGACTTACGACTGGGGAAATCCATGCAGATACCCAACAGACTGGGACAGAGACAGGCTACCAAGGTATAAGTTCTCTCCCTATTTCGAGGCAAGAGCAATGGTACATCAATAACTGTTGATCCTAAAGTAGGTGTCGGGGAATCACGTCTTTATAGCTTACACCCTAACCTCATTTTTTTTCGCCTCCCATAACAAAAGCACTTGACAGATTCTCAAGAACCGTTGCATAGACCTTCCTCATGCATTAATCATGTCGCTTCACTCATGCATATCCTTCATATGGCATAGCATGAAGCATGGACATAAGCCCGATCATACTTAACATCTCTTCAAAAACCGGATCACTGACATTATGCATATAGTAATCATCATCGCACAGCAAGGCATTTTCAAATGCATAGCATAATCACCAACATGGAGCATTACACCATACAGCTTCAGACATGCTTCCCGGTCAAATTCCAGTTCTCGTCTGTTCGTCAGTCCTCGTCTGACTCATCTCTTTAAAGTCCAGTTCTTGTTTTGCAAACTTTTTTAAAATCCATTTCTCGTCTGATAGTCAGTTCTCGTCTGACCAATCTTTACAAAATCTAGTCAGTTCTTGTCTGGTTTATTCAAACTTTTCCAGTTCTCGTCTGGTACACCTTTTTCAAAGATCGGTTCTCGACTGGCGCACTTTTCAAGTCCAGTTTACGTCTGGAAAACTTTTTCAAAGTCTCTTCCTTCCCTTTGGTTCATCCAAAGACCTTTCCTTATTCATTGGTCCGTCTAGAACCTGCAAACTCACAGCACATTACCTCGACTTGCATCTGTGCATTGCATGATATCAAGCATCATAGCACATACATGTCATATGCATCAAGCATACTACCTTTCTTTTTTGCCTTCATCTCCCTAACAGGTATTCAGCCAAGCTTGCACCTACCTTTTGCCGCCATCGGCCAAATTTTCGAGCTACTCTTTTATTTAATCCCCTTCTACCTCGAATCATCGAAAATCTAGCATAATTCTTACATTCAGGTCCAAGTGGATTAAATAGGGGCAACTGTCGTAACCCGAAATTTGACCTCCCTCTTTTGCCTTCTCCATAAGCACGAACATTCGCATTGCTAGCATACGCATCCACACGTTTCCTCTTTGATTTTGTTGCAGGAATGTTCAGGTTTTTCAAGACCGATTAATAGCATCCTCACGAAGTCATTACATCAACAAAACAATCTCAAAATAAAGGTTTCCATGTTTATTCATCAGAACAAGAGGTGGAAAATCGAAACCGGGACTTTAGTATCATTTCCTAAGCAGTTTGGGCAAAAATTGACTGAAGTAACCGGTTACCCTGTGGTGAGTAACCGGTTACTCTGTACAAAATTTCAGTTCCTACTGCATTTTTGGGATAGCAGCCATGCACACTCTTTGTCCTTTAGTTCTACAGTGTTCTAGCAGTGTGTGGAACATTCTAGACATCTCTAGACATTTCAAGACATTCCAAGTGCATTTGTTCCAATGCTTCACCCTAAATTAGGTGCACCATGTTCCTAGATTTCCAAGTATGTGGACCTTTGGATATTGGAGCTCACATTGGAATTGTTACCGAGTTGGTTATAACTAACCAAGTTAACCACCTTGACTCGGTGAGTCAAGCCTAACTAACTCCTAGCCTAGTTCCAAACCAACCCAAAGCTAAGTCCAAACCTAATTCCAAACCTCTCACACTCCAAACCAAAAGTCTATATAAACAAAGCTTCACCATTTTGCAAACCCTCCACAACCATTCACACAATTTCACACTTTCTTCACTCTCTATCCTCTCACATTCTCTCTGAATTTTTCTACTACTTCTTCATCTTCATCACAATTCTCTTCCAAAACCACACTAAAGCTCTTAATTCACCATTGAAGAAAAGCTACTTTCACCTTGAAAGTGCTTTTTCTTGAGCTTAACCTTCATCATCATTCCATTCTACTAGATTTTGTGGAGCTTCTTCGGTGATAATTCTCATTTCGGAGTTTTCGTCGTAATTTGCTCGGTTTCGATATGTTTCGGCTATAATTGAAGACTTCTCTTGTTTTCTTTTATTATCTTCATCATCTTGCTATTATACTTGAGTTTCTGGAGTTCTATTAACTTTTGGATTCATCTCAAGTGTTTGCTTCAAGATTCTACGGTTGGAATTCGCATTTCGGAGCTTCGTCGCAATTTGCTTGGTTTTGGTACGATTCGGCTACGATTGAAGATTCCTCTGGTTTTCTTTGATTTTCTGCATCAAGAATCCTTTGCTACAATTACCAAGGCACATCCCAGCCTTGTAGGTTGGTGGATCTCACTTTACTCATTATTTCGATCGTTTCCGCACGTTTACGATGTAATTTCGATTGTTTCGGTTTGATTTGCCATGCATTTGCTTGATCTTTGATCTCCATGATTAATGCTTTCAATTTGTGTTTAATTTCTCTTACATGATATAATTTTCGTGCACAAGTTCATACCCTAGCATGTGGTGGTTGGCATTAGTGATTAAGTGCTGAAAATCACTTTTAAAAAGTTGTTTTTGCTATTATTTTTGCCACTGTCACAGTGGTAACCGGTTACCATGTGGTGAGTAACCGGTTACTCAGTGTATTTTCACCAAAAAAACACAGTTTTCAAGCAAGTAACCGGTTACCCTGTGGTGAGTAACCGGTTACCACTGTACAAAATGGCTATTTTTGAGTTTTCTCAAGCATGTTTGACATTCTTTCTTCCTCTAACTTCCATAGATTGACCTACTTGATATTTATGGATGTTTTAAATGCTGTTAACCTTTGTTTGAAGCATATTTACATTAATTCAATGATTGATTTATCAATTCTTGCATTTAGGTATGTTCTTGATATTTGTTTGAACATACTAATTCTTGCACAATCTTTGATCACTTGACACATGATTTGTGATACATGCTAATTGTCATACCCCAAATTTTGACCACTAAGATTTCCCATCATTGTGCAAATCATCATCACAATATGGGTGTATCATTATGCCTCATTAGTCTCCCCAAAGATGGGTGAGCATCCACTACAATCAAAATTAGGGTTTCAAGCCCTCTCAGAGTTCTTAGACAAAGGATCAATCAAGGAATGACATGATCTTCAACGTGTATAGCCTCTCAAACATCCCCAATGGATCAAGAGGACTCCCCCATCAAGGATCATGCACAAGGCTGCAACATTCCAAGTGGATTAAGCCTCAAGATCGCCAGTGTCACCAAATTAGGGTTTTGGTTTACCAGGGCCTCCAGATGGAAATTTCCTCTGGGCATGAGCCAATGCTTCACAGCATAACCTATGATGCTCCAAGGGACATCATGAACCCAATCATCAAGTCAATTTAACCTCAGGGGATGCATTCACAAAAAATCAGGAATTAGGGTTTCTTAACCTAATTCACCCCTAAGTTGACTTTTGGGACAAAACATGAGCCAAGACCTCAAGAGAGGATTTGAGGGTCTCAAATACACCACATTGATCCATTTGCAACAATGGATTGATCCAAGAAGCTTGGGCAACAAGTCTTAATTTCATCAGAACCACAATTGGAAAAGTCAACTATGCCTTTGACGTTTGACCCAAGCATGCTCCCAAACCTTGGGACATGATTCAATACACCCTATAATACCTATGAAATCAATCCATCAAGTTTGATTTAGGTCAAGGACTTAATTTCATAGAGTATCGCGCAGTTTGAAGTTCATCTGACAAAAAGTCAACTGTGCACAAAAGTCAACTTTGACTTTTTGAGATTTTTCACAGTTATGGTTCTTTGACCCTAAAATGATGTTAATGTGTGATTGGAATCATCATTCATCAATAAAAATCAAGAAAAGTGGGATAACTTGTAAAAGGGGTAACCATAAAAACTTAGAAATTTTTCTAAGTTATGGAACAAAGTGGCTAAGGTACCAACTTTGGAGGATCATATCTCCTAAACCACAAGGCCATTTTTCTCCATTCAAAGTTGGATTTGTAGCTCTCATGGCCCTCTACAAAAGCTTCAACTACACCTCACTCCAATTCATCATGGATTTTGAGTTATGATTGGGTCAAAATGGCTGAAAACATGAAATGTCATTTTTTCCAACACTTAGTGAAATTTTCACTAAGTCAGAATCTGCCTTCACTTTTTTCCAAATGTAGAGGCATTTTTCACTTGGATCCAAAAGGTATCAAAACAAACTATGATCACACATATGTTGTATCATATGAGAGCTTTCCAAAATGGCCTAGAACTTCACCAAACTCAATTTGAGCAAGAAGTTATGACAGTGGCAATATGCCTTGCTGCAACTGTCACAACAAGGCAGATTTGGGAGTTTTACCCGATTTGCTCAAAATTTACAAAGGGAAATCAAGTCTATCCATCTGAACACCTCAAGGGGAGACCAAGGAGGGACAAACACTGATCTATAAGCCTCCCAAGTCTTTGGAACCAAAAGTAGCATGCCAAACCTAGAAATGCCTAAAAGACGGACAAGACTCCAATTTTGTTTTGGAGCATTCAATGGATGCACCAAGGTGGCATGGACTGAGCCTCTTCCAACTGAATTCAGTCAAGACATATCCAAGACCAAGGGAACCAGCAGCCTGTGCCCTAACCTCTAGTCAATGGCTAGAGGAGACTTGGATTCCCATTGATCAACATTGGCCAAACCTCTACTGTAATTGCCATTCACTATTGCAGCCAAAATAAACTTGCTCTACTATAAATAGAGCTCATTTGTGATCAGTTTGAGTACACCAAAGCCATCAAACAGATGTTTTCCTCAAAATCACCTTCTCACTTCCAAATTTACCTTCCAAAGCAAGTCACAATCGGGTTTTGAGTTTGAGAGCAATTCCAACTAAATCAATCACACACACACACACCTCATAAAAATCATATAGAGGTGATCCAAACACTCACAAGTGACCTGTAACACCAAAATCTCAAAGTCACCTCTCAAAACCTCAAAATTAGACTTTTGTGCATTTTTCAAGCCATGTCTTGATTCAGTCACTTTCCAAACCAGATAAGACCTCAAACACACTCCAAATATCATCCTTGAACTGTCCCAAATGGTTCCACACATCTAGAACACCATTTGAGAGAGTTGCTATTTTGGCCACTTTTGCCCCTTTTGCAAGAAAGAGATCAAACTTGTTCCTGAGGTTTCCAGCTGATTCCAACCATCCTAAAAGCTTCTAAGAGATAATTTGAGGGTGTCTAAAGCATCAAATCATTTCTGGAACAAAGCCCTTGACAGATTGCACAAAAGCTCCAAAAAGAGGTAAGCATCACAACTTGAATTCTTTGGATCATGCTTTCCTTTGATATCCACTGATCGTGCATCTCTTATACATGTTATATGTGTTGTGTTTGCACCAATTTATCATATAATTTATACCTGTACCAAGAGATAGCACAGAAAATGCAAATCATGGCCTATTTCAAAACCACTATCGGGATCTGAAAAAAAACACCACCACCATTGGATTCCTTGCGAAATTCTAGGCAGGATAGACCTAAATTTTGTCCCAATCCATGGAGAAATGAGAAAGTTATGGCCTTCACGTTTCTAACCAAAATCTTGCCTTGCATTGCCTTGGGCCAGGCCAAAAACAAGGCAAGCCTTGTATATTTGTGGTTGTGTTTCAATCAACGGATGTATCACCACCCTAGTGGTAAGGCGCGCGCCCTGTACACAAGAGGTCTGGGGTTCGAATCCCCCTCGCCCCAGATCCTCTTTTTTACCACTTTTTTCATATTTTACAATTTTTCATATTATTTTTAATGATTTGAAAAATTAATAACTCCTTCAATTTTAATTATTTTTTATTGGTTCTTTTTGCAAAAAATCATTAAAATGTTGAAATATTTCATCTCACAAAAAAATCAAATTTGTATTATTTATTTAATATAATTAGTATTTTTGTGAATAAATTCATTTTTAATTGTTTTTAAACATTTAAAAGTGAATATTTACATTGAAAATCAAAACAAAATGAGTTTTAATTTATCTTGTGATTAAAACCTCATTTTTCAAACCTTAAACAAAAATCACAAGTGGTTTATTCAAACTTATTTAGTATTTTTTATCATTTTATTGATTTTCTTTAAATATTTACTTTTAAAGGAAAACAAATTTAGGGTTTCTTTGATTTCCACCCTCACAAACCTTTTTCAAACACTTTGGGCATCTAATAGAGTGTAAGACCCAACCCTTTTTGAAAAACCAAAATGATTTGGGCCTCAGTTTATTGTATAAGTTCCGACACCATCAAAAAGTTCGGCGCGATCGTCACCTTTTTAACAAAAATCATTTGGGCCTCTAATAGAGTGTAAGACCCATCCCTTGTATATAAAACCTTTTTGGGCCTCAATGCATTGTATAAGACCGAGTACGTTAAAGAAATCTCGGCGCGATCGTCATTTTTCAAACAAAATCATCTGGGCCTCTCCTTGAGTTGTAAGCCCCATCTTTTCTTTTAAAATCACCTTTGGGCCTCTAATAGAGTGTAAGACCCAAACCCTTTTTCTTAACCAAAACTTTTGGGCCTCAATGTATTGTATAAGACCCAGTACGTTAAAGAAAAATCTCGGCGTGATCTCCAGTTCAAAAATCAAATCATCTGGGCCTACCCTCGTGTTATAAGCCTCATTCATTTTCTTTAAAACACCTTTGGGCCTCTTGAGAGAGTGTAAGACCCATCCCTTTGTACAGAAAACCTTTTTGGGCCTCAGTCACTTGTATAAGTCCCTGTACAAATTTCAAAACAACAGTGCAATCACTGATAAAACCTTGGGTCTCTCCTTGAGCTGTAAGCCCCAATAATCTTTTCAAAGTACTTTCTCCTTTGATTTAGAATATAATATTGTTATCAAAGCTTTCTTTGTTGAACAAACTAACAAAACAGCATGGAAGCTCTACAATCGAGTAAGCGTTTACCCGCTTTCTTTATCCGCTTTCATATATATATATATATATATATATAACTGTATTGTGGGGCTGCTCACTATAAGTCTTCTTTCACATCCTTTTATATACTTGTCAAATATCAACTGTGTAATACTAGTATAGTTATTTAGAGTTTTCCCCGGCAACTACGTCTAGCACTAGGTAAAGCCCTGTTGGTCACTCTTAAATACAAACAAAACTAGATCCCCCATAGGATTACCAAATACGGTCTTCCCTCCTCTTGGGGTTAAACAATATGGAGATGTGAAAGGCAGCATTCCCGGTGAACCCTTTCTCAGACTGTCACCCTTAAAAATTGTCAAAGAAACTCTAACTCCCCAGAGATGATCTTTTCTCTGTGAATGGCATCTCTTGAGTTTCTTCCAAATTCTTGGACTTTCCTGGCTTGATCTATTCTCGGTGAATGGCATGTCCTGAACTTTTCGGGGTTTGGGGACCCACGGGCTTCTTAAAAGCATCCCCACCTCCTCTTGGGCATTGTACAAGGACCCTTCGGCTTCTTAAAAGCTCTCATGCCTTCTTTTGGGCTTAGTACAAGGACCCATAGACCTCTACAGGTATAGGAACAGAACCTAGTCATCAATTAGCTAGAGCTGTCTTTCTGAGTCAAGTGTCAGACCAGTTAATGGGGTGACCTTCATCCCTTAACATACCAGGCTTCTCTTGGGCATCATACAAAGATCATTCACTATCTGAGAATCGATTTCTCACAACACCAGTAGACTTGGACAGTCTCAATACCCTTTGGATTTCCCATTTCCTCAAAGAACAGGAAATAACCCTGATCCTCTGATCAGTACCAAAACACAACCTTACCTTTAATCTTTCCCAGCATGGGTCAATTACTGTAAACTCACAGAAATTCTCACCAGAGAAAAGAACTCAACTGTCACAATACCGTAAAAATTCCAACTCAGACAATTTTACTGTCATCAACCCATCGGAGCCTTATGGTATTGACATCCTTCATAAGAACTGATTTTCTCTTTTATCCAACATACTGGACCTGTCACTAAACTGAAATAGTCACCAGCATAGATAGCCTCCTCTTGGGCTTTGTACAATGATTCTCCCCAGCGGAGCTAACCTTTTCACACTCTCTTGTTGATTATAAAAGACTCTCTTGTTGAGTCAAACACTTTAGCCTCCATCTCGGGCTTCATACGAGATAGAAAACACTCTCTTGTTGAGTATAAAAGACTCTCTTGTTGAGTCAAACACTTTAGCCTCCATCTCGGGCTTCATACGAGATAGAAAACACTCTCTTGTTGAGTATAAAAGACTCTCTTGTTGAGTCAAACACTTTTAGCCTCCGTCTTGGGTTTCATACAAGGCACAGCAAAAAATTCTCTTGTTGAGTATAAAAGACTCTCTTGTTGAGTCAATCACCTGTCAAACAGACTCTCTTGTTGAGTCATTTCCCTTTTAGCCTCCATCTCAGGCTTCGTACAAAACATATAAAAACACCCTCTTGTTGGGTCAATAGCCTCCTCTTAGGCTTTGTATAAAGAAAACCCCGGTTGAGTCAATCAAACTTTTGGCATCAAAGTCATGCCTTGCTCACATCATACAAACATCAACAACTCCTCTTTAGAGATGACAAATTCTCTTTCATCCAACCCTTCAGCTTCACATCTTGGGCTTTGAACAAGATACAAACCACCTTTAGCTTCATGTCTTGAGCTTTGAACAAGACACCAAAACAACCTCTTTTCCTCCCATAGAATAGGAGGAACTACAATCGCTCTGATTTCCCAGTTTCATCAAACGGGAATACGTAGGCATAAGATTGAAAAAATCTTAGCGAGCATACTAATCAAAAACCCAAAATCCAGTATCTCCACTAAATCAACCCAAAAGGATCAAATCTAAACACATTACCAAAAAGCTCACAAATAATCCAGACACTATGTTCTTAACAAAATAACCAAATATTGGGCCCCACATCCACATACCATCTGTAACCTAACAGACCGCTGTTCAAACTTAGTATGCAAGTAGGGTTAATTAGAGACATCTATTTCCCTTCCTTAATAAACTCAATAGGATAAAAAATGAATCGAATTGTAGTACCCAAGCGATAATCATCAAGACCACAAAAATCGCGCTACAGAAAAAATGGCGCCCACCGTGGGGCCTGCCGCTCCCGGGATTTTCATCCTAGTACAAACGCAAAAGTGGCACGGAAACAGTCGCCAGCAATGTGTATTTATCCCAAGAGAGGGAAAGGAAACACTGCGTAAACCTGGGGGAAAGGAAAAGCATGGTCTCACGACCAAGAGAAACGGGTAAGGGAGTCGATTACGCGAAGGGAAGGTGTTAGCGCCCCACGCGTCCATCGTACTCGATGGGATCCACGCTTGTTGTCAAGATCAAAGGGTGTCGTCTTCTGGAGCTCCACTGCTACTGGAAAGGAAAATGAACGAGAACGGAAAAGAATGGAGAAACGAAGAAGAAAATGAAAAAAGTGACTCGATAGGACATCCTCGGAGTCCTAGGCCTACGTATTCCCTCAGTGCAATGGGAAAGTCAGAGTCAACGTAGTTCGACGTACTACGGGGAAAGGTTGCTCATCGAGATATCGCATCTCGTGCCTACATATCTTCAATCAGACGAGAAAGAAGAATTAGACCAAACGTAGTTCGGCTCAACAAAGGTTGCTTTGTTTATGTTTTTCAGTGGAAACATCAAAGTGCGCATCCCAGCAGTTAGGTGTTACAGCTCGCTGTATGGAGACTTAGGTGTTACCTGTTTGCGGTAGAACGGACATGCCGAATCCTTTTAGAAAGGAGTGAAGAGATGAGAAGAGAATTGTTTGTTTGTTTTTTTATTTTAGAAAGAAGTGTTTTGATCATTTTTGTGTTAGTAACACGTATTGCATTCAAGTCTATTGCATAGGATCGAATGCATCGCATGGTCGTCCTAACAAGACGTATGCTAAACATTCTAGAAAGGCAGAGAGAAACTCCCCTCCTTCCATTTCCCGTGCTCTAGGCTCACGTGCAATACGCGTTAATCCTTTATTAAGTGTTTTTCGCTTTTGTTTTAAGATGAGAAAAAGAGAGACTCAAAGATTGAAAAAGGCAAAAGTCTAAAGGGAGACTAATAATCCTAAGAGTTGTCATGCTTGGAGATCCTAAGGGTTAGTGTGGTTTGAATAAATCTAATCCTAAAGAAAGAAGAAGAGAGCAAAAGGTATCACAACTCACTTCTAAAGTAGAAGACGAGTTATGAACCAAAAAGGAGAAGAAAGAAGTTGTACAAAGAAAGCATAGAAATGCTTATCATAAATGCGAAAGAGAAAGCTTTAAAGAGATGAAGGAAGAAGGTGTATGTGGATGCACATCCACACCCTCAACTTACCATTAGCCCCTACATGAAAAGGTTAGCTAAACAATTGAATATGAAAGCATAAGTGAAAGAAATCACACAAGTAAGCACCAAACATCTCATGAAATAAAATTATGAATCAAACAAAGCCTAAGTCTAAAGAAAAAGGATCCTAAGTGTTAAATGACTTATAAAGTCAGTAGCATACCTAATGAGGTTCAATTAAAGTTAAGGTACCTAATGAGAGCAAACTATGTCAAGAAAGGTGCCAAAGATTCACACAAGTTCAAGTTATGAAACATGGATGAAGTATGAATGCATACGACATACAAACATTAATGAATGCTTGGATAAATGTAAAAATCAGAATTGAATGTCATATTATAATGCTCATGGATGTCAATGAATGAACATAGAAAGCATAAGTGAAATGATTGAAGAAGATAAAGCAAATAGAAGCAAATAATGTTCAAGTTCAAGTAAGAAAGGAAGAAACTTGTAACACAAGTCAAAGTTGAAAAAGAACATGAAATCAAATGCAAATGGATGCAAGTCAGAATTAAACATCATATTTGGATGTACTATAATGCCTATGAATGAGAATACAAATCATGAAAAAGAATACTCAAGTAGAAGAAATTAGATGAAGAAGAAGTAAGAAGAAAAGAAACAAGTTTCACTTAAAGAAAAGAAATAACTTGCAACACAAGTAAAAGTTGAAACTCAAAGATAATTGAACATGGATTATAGTTCAGTACAAAATGTCATTTAAGATGCAATTAAAATGTAAGAATTAATCATACACTATGCATATGCAAATCACATTGAAACTAATTAAGCAAGAAAGATGAAATAGATCAAACATAAACAAGTATGCAAGATGAATGGCATTTGAATGCATGAGATGATTATGGGTCAGTAGCTTACTCAATATGAAATGCAAATAAAATGCTTGAATAGGCATTGATGATTCACAAACAAGTCATGTTAAACATTAGAAGAAAAGAGAAGCAAGTTTAGGTCAAACATTTCAAGTAAGGATGCCTTTTGATCACATACACAACCCAAATGGAATCACAATGTAAATGACCTATATTCTATGCAAAAGGACCTATAATATTCTAATGAGGACCTATAATGATGCACAAACAAGTTCTAATATGATGGCACAAGTGCCTCCTAATCACACAAAGTTAGAAGTTAAGAAAGGATCACAAAAAGTTACCTATTCTAACAAGCATCAGACAATTAGCAAAGGACTTGTAAAAATTATGAAAATCAAGCAAAAAACTATTAAGTCAGAAAGAAATCAAGTGGCAAAGGCTCATGCAAAAATTCACAAAGAAACTAGTTCAACCAAGTTCACAAAGTCACTTTAGGTAAAATGGAATGATACGCAATGATGCATGTCAAAAACTAATATGGGATGCTTCTAAAATTTGCCAAAAATATGAATTAAGTACATTAAGATGTCATTAACACACATACCAAATGCCAAGTCAAAAATCAGAACCAAATTATGTCAATTAAAATGCAAATGAACATGTATCATGCATGATAAACCTTTAAAAGGAAATTAAAAGAAAATTGTGAAAATATGAGCAAAATCAATTAAAATCAGAATTAAAAAATCATAGAAAACAGATAAATGTGTTATAATGCTATGTGAATTTTTATGGAATTTTTGGATGAGTTTTGATATTTTTAATAAAAGAAAATCAAAGCTCTATGAAAAAAGAAATTAAAAAGAGAAAGAAAATATGCAGGGGGTACAAACATAATAAAAGCATAGTTCAGAAGCACATTGGGCTGAAAGCGTGGGTGTGTGAATAGAAATTAGAGTCCAGTCCATTTACACGCGTGGAGCATGTGAGTTATGGTGGAAAGCAGTCAAACATTGACTCTATGTGAGCCCTTGGATGCAGTCAAGGTAAGATAATCATGCAAGTAAGCAGATCCAATGAATCAGAATGCACGCACATGTCAAATATCATGGTCACACATGCACAGGAAAAGTCAAAAGTCAGACATATGAGGAAAAGAGATCACGTGAGGAGCAACGTCTTCATTAATGTGTTGGCAAGGTGTGAACCATTGGATCAAAAACATCTAATGGTTGCGATATAAACTGAAGCTAAAACCCTAATTGAACCTTACCGGCCGGAGAAGGACCTCTGGTCATCTTCTTCGGCCACCTCCGGCGACTGCAACCAATCAAATGTTTCAGAAACTTACATCATGCATATCAAAATGTTCAGGAAGTTAAGTAGATCACAAATCCAGCAAAATAATTCACAGATAACACATGTACAGAGATAATCGAAAGGAGAAAGTTTGACCTAGGTTTTGGATCTAAGCTTCTAACAAGCTCTATCAACTAGCCAGAGTTCAAAAGCTTCTAATAAGCTAAAATCACAACATCAACAAGCTAAAAACAGTAGGAATCGAGCAAAGGAAGTTTGAACTGAAACCTGAAAATTTAAGAATCTTGAGATCAAAAGAAAGCCAGAGAGGAGGATCCTGAGCTTCTTGTGTTTGATCTGAGAAAAATAAATGCTATGGATGCTTGACAATGCGGAGGAAATGGAGACCTGAAACTTGAAGATTCTTCAAATATTCAATGCTCCAATGCTCCAATGTTGCTTAATGATGAGGATTGGAGAAGAAAAATGATGAACTCGTGGCAAAACGTTGAGAGAATCAGAGAGAGATTTGAGAGCTTTGGTTTGTGAAATGTGAGAAATGAAGAGTCTCCTCCAAATTCTGTTGGAGCTTTCTATTTATATGGATGGTTAGTTTCTAACTGTCTTAGTTGACAGTTAGAACTATAGTTAGGTTAGTTGTGGTGGTATGAAGCAATGGAGGGGTGTGGATGAGCAATTTCAGGAATGAGAGAGAGGGAACGAGCTCGTGTATTTCATATTATTATTGACGTGTGATGGTGAAAAGATAATGGTGATGAATGGTGGTGATGATGTGCATCCTGCAACATCATAACTTGTTCATTTGAAAAGTTTCCCTTATGGTGTATGGTGTAGCATGACATGGTATGGTATGTAAGAATTTGTTGGTCCAAATGAAGCAAAAGGAAGGACTGGTATGAAGGCATGCGTGTGAATGTGACTTGAACCAACAATAACAATGCCAAGCACCTTATTTTGGCCAGCACAAGATTCAGTGAAAATATGGAAGTTTGAGGAGGAAAAACTCTATGCATAGTGGATGAAATATTGAGGTTTTGGTGTCAATGAAAAGAAGAAACATCATAGAACATATTTGTAGTTGGAATCAAAGTGATTAGGAGCTTGGAAAGTGATGGAAAATGACTTGAAACACAAGCAAACAAACTGACTTATGGGCGAGGCAAGTTGTGACATGCATGGCAACATGGCCTATGGAAATTTCAGAGTGAAACATCTCTCTTTGAACCCTCATATGACCTTCATAACCTGTTCAAATGAAAAAAATGTCCAACATCAAAGTTAAAGAGGACATGGAGATGAGCAAGATTGGTGTTCAATAATTTTCCATTTGAAGCCTTCTTGAGGGAGAAAAATAGCTTGACATTTGGCACACCACATGTTTGATGAAATTATGGTCGGGTGCCTTGAGATTACCTTGTCATGGCCTGGTTCTTGCCTTGATTTTGTCAAACTTTGATTGTGCATAACTCTCTCAATTTTGATCCAATGGAAGAGTTCTTGGTATGAATTTGAAGCTGGGAATGTGATCTTTAATTGGCTCAACTTAGGCCTGAAGTTTGAAGCTTTTATCATGGAGAAAGAATGCCTTGAAGTAGAGTGCAAAATGGTCCAAAACTTTCCATTTCTAGAAACCCTAAGTTTCTAAATTTGGCAACTTTGTACAATTCTTGATTTTTGATGAATCTCTTGACATTTCTTGATCAAATCTTGTCCAATGAACATATGTTACTTGAATTTCATGAATTTGACCTTAAAAAGTCAGGAGTTGACTTTTTCCTTTGCACAGCTGACTTTTCCCCAAATTTCCTAATTCTCAATCAATTGATCAATTGAAACCCTTCCAAATCAACTTGATGGACCACTCTTCATCCTTAGACCCTTGAGGACATGTAGAATACCATGAGTTCAAGTCTTGCCCAAACAATCAGAAATAAACTGATTTTATGGCAAAACCCTAGTTTTAAACCCCGAGTCTAGGAGAAATCAACACATCCTCCAAATCCCAATTCCTCTGAATATGATGTATATCCTTTCTAACAAAGATGAGATATGACATTTGGAGGTGATAAAAGCTTAAAGATCTTGCCCATTAGGGCATTATACTCAAGAATTCCAAAACCCTAGTTTTCCACTAGTTAGGATGATGTGATCCCCTTGCATTCTCTTGTCAAGCTTGGTTTGGTTTAGACACCCTGATCCCATGCCAATGAACCAATGAAATGCAGATAATGATTATGCCAAAATGCAATGAAACATAAGCCAGTAAAAGTTAAAAGCAAGAGGGCAAATTTTGAGGTGTTACAGCTGCCCCTAATCAAGCTTCTTGGATCTGAGGGTATGGAAGCGAAGATTTCCAGACAATCGAGATACATGGAGATTGAATACTAAAAACCTGGAAATTTGCAAACTGTGGGGATAACGAAATAGAGTTGTTTACGACGACGGCCGCAGACGAACTCGAAAAGGTAGATCGACCGAAGGCAGACTACGCTGGGGAGAAACAAAATAAACTTTTCTAAGTTATGCCATCTCTGCTGAGGAAGAGAACTGGATTTTCACAAAAATAAGTCAGACGAGAGCTGACTACCAGGCGAGGACTGGATTTCACGAAAGAGATTGGCCAATCAAAGGCAAACTCCTAGCAAAGGTACGGTTGTGAACCGACAGGGTGAGAGGTAAAATCAACGGACCTACAACCCACAGATAAGATGACTCCGCTGGAGAGAGGAGAAGTCTAAATAATAGACTCAGTCGGGAAGCGTAGGTAGGATGAACACATTCCTCGGCGATCTCATCGAGGATAAACCAAAATCTCTTGAGTTATGCCATCTCTGCTGAGAAAGAGACCTGGCAAAGAAAGTACCGTGAGTTATGCCATCTCTGCTGAGAAAGAGACCTAGCAAAGGAAGTACCTTGAGTTATGCCATCTCTGCTGAGAAAGAGACCTGGCAAAGGAAGTACCCAGAGTTATGCCACCTCTGCTGAGAAAGAGACCTGGCAAAGAAATATCCAGAGAAAGAGAACTGGCAACGAAATATCCAGAATTATGCCATCTCTGCTGAGAAAGAGAACTGAAAAACAAAATATCCAAAATTATGCCATCTCTGCTGAGAAAGAGAACTGGCAAACAAAGTATCCGGAATTATGCCATCTCTGCTGAGAAAGAGAACTGACAAACGAAATATCCAGAATTATGCCATCTCTGCTGAGAAAGAGAACTGACAAATGAAATATCCGGAATTATGCCATCTCTGATGAGAAAGAGAACTGACAAACGAAATATACGGAATTATGCCATGTCTGCTGAGAAAGAGAACTAACAAATGAAATATCCGGAATTATGCCATCTCTGCTGAGAAAGTAAACTGACAAACGAAATATCCGGAATTATGCCATCTCTGCTGAGAAAGAGAACTGGCAGACAAAGTATCAAACCTGGCTTATGCTTCGAATGCATATGTTTGAATTTTTCTATGGCGTAATGCTCCATACGAAATGGAAATGCTACGCGTTTTGGAGGATGCCATGCAAAGATGCTTATGCAATGCAAAAGAAACGTCTCAGCAAAATAAATGCTGAAGACAAAGGCAGCTCCACCGGGGATGACAAACTAAATTGTCCTCTGAATTCAAAGATCCAGCTGAGGAAGATTTCACTAAACGACTTTCTGATCACAAACTCTGCTGGAGATGAAATCCCAAAAGAACATCCACTCTACTGAGGATTATACATAACTCTTTGAAAAGGAAACCAAGACCTGAATCAGAAGAGTGCCAAATATCACTTGGACTCAAAACCTGCTGGGGATGTCAACCACCGTTGAACAAACTGCTGCGAGGATTACCACCAAACTCTGCTTGGGGAGACAAATCACCAATACTAGACCCATTGGGGACACCATTGGACTTAACCCGCTGCTGGGGAAATGACTTCGCCCTTATCCTGTTGTTGCTGGTGAAAGCACGTTTCCGGACTAGCCAAGGGGAATAGACACCAATACTCTGTGGGGAAGACAACATCTTTGTCTCGAGAATATGCTCCACAAATCTCCTGTGGTGACAATACAACATCCATCCTAAAGCAATCAACTTTAGATGCTGGCTGGGGAACAATATTTTGTACTCAGACTGGGGAGAGTGACAGTCTGATGAGGATGATGAAATTTCCATGCTGGGGAGGATAACTCTCCTGGGGAGAAAAGTTTTTACCCTGCTGGGGATTAGAGCATGCCGTTGCTGACGGAATTACACTTCCTGACCTGCTGAGGAAAGTGAGTGCCGTGCTCTGTGGGGAAAATAAATTCTTTTCAAAAGACATCCAACACGTCTCCTGTGGGAGATACAACTACATTCACCTCGGAGCAATCCACTTCAAACTGCTTGCTGGGGAATAATAAACCAACCATGACTTCGGCTGGGGAACACAATCCTCTACACTTTTGCTGAGGAGAATAAGTTCTGCTGAGGATAATGAACTTTCAACGCTGGGGAGAGTATTGCTACTGGGAAAAAATGAACTTGTTACCCAGCCTGACCTGTCTCCATGGTCATAAACAACCCTTTGAACTCTACATTTGCCCCAGACCACCAGGTCAAAAGGAAGAAATCATCTCAAGAGGATTTTATAGAAGACTGGACGTTCACACTGCCCCAGGATCTTCAAACTCTTGGAGAGATTTATCAGATCTCGACGCAACTGCTCCAGACTTCATATCCCATGAAGTAAATTACCTCGAAAGGATTTGTAATGACTTGAAAATATTCTGCCCCAGTATTCTGAACTTTGAAGAGGTGCTTTCGATTAACCATCTTCAGGAATGGACAACTTCTCACGCTCTAGAGGTGGTCTGTCCCAAGTCTTGAAGAAACTTTGCCCCTGCCTGATCTTACAGGGATTTGTCAAATCGACCTGATTGCCCCATATTAAGTGCTTGTGGAGAGATTTATTGAATCTCGACATAATTGCCCCAGTTTGGCTTCTTCTTATCACCATTTATCGGGAACCTCTAGGCTGCGTACAGTCTCTTGGCGACATACCCCTTGACTTGATTGTCCTTCGGAGTTTTCACCATCTCAACTTGGCGTGATCGAGCTTCTCAACTGATGTTCATCATGTAAGCTTCTTTGATGTCAAACGCATGCAAACAGAAAATGTTTAATATGAGAATGACAATTCTAATGCAACACTCGTGTTAACCTTGAAGTTTTATTAAAAATGTGTCGCCAAGCCTTATGAATGAATCACTACCTGGGATGCGACATTGACTTTTGAATGGGAAACAATACGCACATGCAATACCAACAAAAATCTTATTAGCATAAATCATGGGAGTCAGGAACGCTATCTCGCTGAAGTACGCTTTCGGACTAACCCTGCTTCAATTAGGACTTTTAAGGGTTGTATCAGGGCCTGGTTCACGGTTTTGAGAAAAAAGGATTTAAGGCTCAAAGTTTTGTTTGTACCCACCCACTCTTCGTGATGTTCTCCAGTCCTACGTTCAGCTAATCTGACATAAGCGCTCATCTCTCGAACGGTTTTAGGATCCTTAAGGAACCCATGCAATCGATGGTTTGAGACCTAATGAGGTTTTAGAGCAACAGTCACCCCTTTTGTCTTTTGTGTCTGCAGTCACACGACTTGTTCTTGTTTGAGGATTTTTCTTTTGTAATCCTTTTCGCTTTTCGCTTTTCATTCTTTTGCTTTTTGATCCCTAATTTTTGCCTGGAACGACTCTTTTGAGTTTTTCAATTTTGAAGTCCAGTGGGATGCCCTAACTTTTGCCTAAGTCGCTTGTTTTCAAGTTTCAACTTAGCGGGCTTTTTTTTCTTTTCCCCCCTTTTTTTTGAGCAAATCGTGTGACACTGGATTGTCTGACTTGTTTGAAAGGGTTATGACTGCCTCATTCCTTAGTAAATGAGGGATAACCATTATGGTTTCACGTCCTTTGACCTCTTGATGGTGGAACATAAAGTAATGGATCCTCAGATGCACACTCCTTTTGAAATTTGAATGCTCGGTCAAACTAACTGACGCCTACCCTGCCCCTGGGTTAAATGTGAGGGTTTTTTCATACGAAAAGAAACTCCTACTTCAAGGCTCAAAGGGGTTAACGAGGGTCTATCTCCCTTATATCTCCAGTGTTTGGGGATTTGAAACAATGCATGTACATCCTCAACAGGGTTTTATCCAAAAGCACACAACCAAAGATTTTGCGTTTTCATCTCATCAACCTCCCTCAAGAGTTTAGGCAAGAAAATTGGTATTGCAGTGCATATAAACATGATATAAGTGCATAAAAGTAAAGTACTTCAAGAATAACACATTCATTGCATTAAAATAAACATTCAAAATACAAACAAGTTTTTTCATGCAAACACTGCTTAAACAAACAAATGAAAGCTAGATATGAAAATGCAGTAAAGAATCCGAGGATTGCCATTGTTGAGGCTTGACACCATCTCGACTTATTGCTTCTGATGATGGTCTTTGAAGTCCTCAAGCTCAGACAGATGAGAGGTTGACATGCACCACCAACTTTCCTTCTAGAAAAGATATGTACCCCTTATCAATCAATTGCTGCACCTTGGCTTGGAATGCTTTGCAATCCTCAGTTGAGTGTCCTATGGACCCTCCATGATATCCACATTGCACATGGGGATTGTACCCCGGAGGGTATGGTTCTGGAACAGGCTTCAAAGTCTTGGGCTCCACCAATGAATTTTGAACCATGTGTGGCAAGAGTTTACTGTACGACATGGGAACTGGATGAAGAGGAGCATTCCTTCTTTCCAAGTTGTTGTGAGGCCTATGCTGATTCTGACGCTGATACTTCTGTTGCCGATACTGACTCGTGCCTTCCTCTCGCTTAGGCACTTTTCTCCTCAAACTTAATCGATGAGTAGGCAGTAGTTGTGGACGTGGGGATTCTAAGACCAAGGATTGCATGATATACCCCTGACTTGATGCAATTCTAGGAGAGATAATAGGGATATCCACTTCTTTTTCAGCAGCTAGAGTAGGAATGAAACCACCATGAAAGCTTACGCCGCCCGACGTGAATTCAATTTCCCTCGAATCGACCAGATCCTGTACGGCATGCTGAAAGGCCTTACAATTTTCCACATTATGCCCCGGCGCACCAGAGTGAAAATCACAGTGGGCTCCTGCATCATAACCCGGTGGGGGAGTACTAGAAAGAGGAGCCAAAGTCCTTTTCTGTACCAGTTGCAACTGAAGGAGATGCTGGAATATTTGAGAATATGGCACTGGTGGAGTCTCAAAATGCCTATTCTGCTTAGGCGTAAATTGCTGCTGGCATGGAGCACGATTCTGTTGCTGTTGAGATACAGCCGGGACGGTCACAATGGCAATCTGCTCACTTTTTGTGAGTGATCCCTTAAACAATGGAGGAGAGACAATTCCAGCCGCAGCTTCAGGCATGAGAGTATTATCTTTGCTTAGCACACCTCTCACGACCTCCATAACCAGACTCATCTGAGTTTTCAGTTGGTTGACCTCTTCCTTCAGCACTTTCTGGTCTTGAACCAAAGCTTGCATCTTCCCCATAAACTGCCCCATCTGAATCTTCATTTCGGTCATTTCTGCACGGAGTTGTTCCATGGCTATCCTCTGATTATCACAGGCTGAGTAGTGGTGGCAGGTCAAGATGGCTGTCCTGAAGATAATACCAAGTCAGAATGAGGAATCCGCTCCTGAACACCTGTTATGCATATGAGTATGAGAATGCAATGCAGATTGACATGTTCAAATATTTCCAAGGAATCATTATGCTTTGATTCAAAAATTTTCTTACACTAACCACAAGAAATAGATGGAAATGCTCAACAGCGAGTCTCAAAGTTAATATCCCTTGGAAATACAAGAACATGTATGCGAAAATGATGATGCAGATGCAACAGACATGGGATCAAGGTGCCATAATGCTCTATATTGCTGTGCTGCTGAATGGATAAGTTCAAAGGTCTGCTCTGAAGAGAATACCGGAATACCAGAATATCCGAATAACCAGAATACCAGGCTGATAAGTTCACAATGATAAGAGAACCAGACTACCAGGTAGGATGAAGGTTACGGTTACCTGCAAACCTGTAAACAACCTGCCCCTCTCACATGTGGGTACTAGAAAGGCGAGGATCCTCAATATCACAGACTCTCAGGTCGAGAAATGATGATACGTTCACCATTTCTAGTTTGGCATCATCATCAATCGAGGAGGCCTCAACTGATTCCCCTAAAAAAGGATATCCTATAGCAAGTTCCCAGCATTGGGTCCTCGGATCAAGAATATGTAATGGGTTTGCCATTTCTGGTCTACCATTATCACACCTCGGGAGGAGTGCCGCAACTGAGTCCTCAAGAATGGTCACCAGAGTCGACAGTTCCTCAAGAGAATAACTACTGGCCTGTATAAACATACAGTAGCAGATAGCTCCTGATAGAACCTCGTCTGGTTGTGGGACTCATGAACAACAATACGTGGTCACCACCACGCAAGCGTCACGACTATCCACTCTAATACCTACGTGTATGCTCAAGCCTGGGTAGTGGGCTTATCTCTCAGAAATCCCAACCTGCCAAACAAAAAATCCAGCACAGCACAACACAGTCCAGCATAATAATGAAATGTAATGGCATAAATGTGGTAAATACAGTAAAATAGTAATACAATAAAATAAAGCACCACAGTAAACACCCAATGAAATAAAAACAGACAAGCGCAAGGATTGACTCGCAAAAGGGATGGACCAGCAAGAGGTCAATATTTCCCCAGCAAAGTCGCCAGCTGTCGCTCCAGGGATTTTCATCCTAGTACAAACGCGAAATTGGCGCGGAAACAGAGTCTCCAACAATGTGTATTTATCCCAAGAGAGGGAAAGGAAACACTACGTAAACCTGGGGGAAAGGAAAAGCATGGTCTCACGACCAAGAGAAACGTGTAAGGGAGTCGGTTACGCAAAAGGAAGGTGTTAGCACCCCACGCGTCCATCGTACTCGATGGGATCCACGCTTGTTGTCTCGATCAAAGGGTGTCGTCTTCTGGAGCTCCACTGCTACTGGAAAGGAAAAGGAACGAGAAAGGAAAAGAACGGAGAAACGAAGAAGAAAAGGAAAAAAAGTGACTCGATAGGACATCCTCGGAGTCCTAGGCCTACATATTCCCTCGGTGCAATGGGAAAATCAGAGTCAACGTAGTTCGACGGACTACGGGGAAAGGTTGCTCGTCGAGATATCGCATCTCGTGCCTACGTATCTTCAATCAGATGAGAAAGAAGAATTAGAGCAAACGTAGTTCAGCCCAACAAAGGTTGCTTTGTTTATGTTTTTAAGTGGAAACATCAAAGTGCGCGTCCCAGCAGTTAGGTGTTGCAGCTCGCTGTATGGAGACTTAGGCGTTACCTGTTTGCGGTAGAACGGACATGCCAAATCCTTTTAGAAAGGAGTGAAGAGATGAGAAGAGAATTGTTTGTTTGTTTTTATATTTTAGAAAGAAGTGTTTTGCTCATTTTTGTGTTAGTAACACGTATTGCATTCAAGTCTATTGCATAAGATCGAATGCATCGCATGGTCGTCCTAACATGACGTATGCTAAACATTCTAGAAAGGCGGAGAGAAACTCCCCTCCTTCCATTTCCCGTGCTCCAGGCTCACGTGCAATACGCGTTAATCCTTTATTAAGTGTTTTTTGCTTTTGTTTTAAGATGAGAAAAATAGAGACTCAAAGATTTAAATAGGCAAAAGTCTAAAGGGAGACTAATAATCCTAAGAGTTGTCATGCTTGGAGATCCTAAGGGTTAGTATGGTTTGAAGAACCCTAATCCTAAATAAATAATAAGAGAGCAAAAGGTATCACAACTCACTTCTAAAGTAGAAGACAAGTTATGAACCAAAAAGGAGAAGAAAGAAGTTGTACAAAGAAAGCATAGAAATGCTTATCACAAATGCGAAAGAGAAAGCTTTAAAGAGATGAAGGAAGAAGGTGTATGTGGATGCACATCCACACCCTCAACTTACCATTAGCCCCTACATGAAAAGGTTAGCTAAACAATTGAATATGAAAGCATAAGTGAAAGAAATCACGCAAGTAAGCACCAAACATCTCATGAAATGAAATTATGAATCAAACAAAGCCTAAGTATAAAGAGAAAGGATCCTAAGTGTTAAATGACTTCTAAAGTCAGTAGCATACCTAATGAGGTTCAATTAAAGTTAAGGTACCTAATGAGAGCAAACTATGTCAAGAAAGGTGCCAAAGATTCACACAAGTTCAAGTTATGAAACATGGATGAAGTATGAATGCATATGGCATACAAACATGAATGAATGCTTGGATAAATGTCAAAATCATAATTGAATGTCATATTATAATGCTCATGGATGTCAATGAATGAACATTCAAAGCATAAGTGAAATGATTTAAGAAGATAAAGCAAATAGAAGCAAACAATGTTCAAGTTCAAGTAAGAAAGTTGAAAAAGAACATGAAATCAAATGCAAATGGATGCAAGTCAGAATTAAACATCATATTTGGATGTCCTATAATGCCTATGAATGAGCATACAAATCATGAAAAAGAATACTCAAGTAGAAGAAATTAGATGAAGAATAAGTAATAAGAAAAGAAACAAGTTTCACTTAAAGAAAAGAAATAACATGCAACACAAGTCAAAGTTGAAACTCAAAGATAAATGAACATGGATTATAGGTCAGTACCAAATTTCATTTAAGATGCAATTAAAATGTAAGAATTAATCATACACTATGCATATGCAAATCACATTGAAACTAATTAAGCAATAAAGATGAAATAGATCAAACATAAACAAGTATGCAAGATGAATGACATTTGAATGCATGAGATGATTATGGGTCAGTAGCGTACTCAATATGAAATGCAAATAAAATGCATGAATAGGCATTGATGAATCACAAACAAGTCATGTTAAACATTAGAAGAAAAGAGAAGCAAGTTTAGGTCAAACATTTCAAGTAAGGATGCCTTTTGATCAATTACACAACCCAAATGGAATCACAATGTAAATGACCTATAATTCTAAGAAAAAGGACCTATAATATTCTAATGAGGACCTATAATGATGCACAAACAAGTTCTAATATGATGGCACAAGTGCCTCCTAATCACACAAAGTTAGAAATTAAGAAAGGATCACAAAAAGTTACCTATTCTAACAAGCATCAGACAATTAGCAAAGGACTTGTAAAAATTATGAAAATTAAGCAGAAAACAATTAAGTCAGAAACAAATCAAGTGGCAAAGGCTCATGCAAAAATTCACAAAGAAACGAGTTCAAACAAGTTCACAAAGTCACCTTAGGTAAAATGGAATGATACACAATGATGCATGTCAAAACCTAATATGGGATGCTTCTAAAATTTGACAAAAATATGAATTAAGTACATTGAGATGTCATGCACACACATACCAAATGCCAAGTCAAAAATCAGAACCAAACTATGTCAATTAAAATGAAAATGAACATGTATCATGCATGATAAACCTTTAAAAGGAAATTAAAAGAAAATTGTGAAAATATGAGCTAAATCAATTAAAATCAGAATTAAAAAATCATAGAAAATCAGATAAATGTGTTATAATGCTATGTGAATTTTTATGGAATTTTTGGATTAGTTTTGATATTTTTAATAAAAGAAAATCAAAACTATATGAAAAAAGAAATTAAAAAGAGAAAGAAAATATGCAGGGGGTGCAAACATAATAAAATCATAGTTCAGAAGCACATTGGGCTGAAAGCGTGGGTGTGTGAATAGCAATTAGAGTCCAGTCCATTTACATGCGTGGAGCATGTGAGTTATGGTGGAAAGCAGTCAAACATTGACTCTACGTGAGCCCTTGTATGCAGTCAACGTAAGATAATCATGCAAGTATGCAGATCCAATGAATCAGAATGCACGCACATGTCAAATATCATAGTCACACATGCACAGGAAAAGTCAAAAGTCAGACATATGAGGAAAAGAGATCACGTGAGGAGCAACGTCTTCATTAATGCGTTGGCAAGGTGTGAACTGTTGGATCAAAAACATCTAACGGTTGCGATATAAACTGAAGCTAAAACCCTAATTGAACCTTACCGGCCGGAGAAGGGCCTCCGGTCATCTTCTCCGGCCACCTCCGGAGACTGCAACCAATCAAATGTTCCAGAAACATACATCATGCATATCAAAATGTTCAGGAAGTTAAGTAGATCACAAATCCAACAAAATAATTCACAGATAACACATGTACAGAGATAATCGAAAGGAGAAAGTTTGCCCTAGGTTTTGGATCTAAGCTTCTAATAAGCTCTGTCAACTAGCCAGAGTTCAAAAGCTTCAAATAAGCTAAAATCACAACAGCAACAAGCTAAAAATAGTAGGAATCGAGCAAAGGAAGTTTGAACTGAAACCTGAAAATTGAAGAATCTTGAGATCAAAAGAAAGCCAGAGAGGAGGATCCTGAGCTTCTTGTACTTGATCTGAGCAAAATAAATGCTATGGATGCTTGAAAATGCGGAGGAAATGGAGACCTGAAACTTGAAGATTCTACAAATATTCAATGCTCCAATGTTGCTTGATGATGAGGATTGGAGAAGAAAAATGATGAACTCGTGGCAAAACTTTGAGAGAATCAGAGTGAGATTTGAGTGCTTTGGTTTGTGAAATGTGAGAAATGAAGAGTCTCCTCCAAATTCTATTGGAGCTTTCTATTTATATGGCTGGTTAGTTTCTAACTGTCTTAGTTGACAGTTAGAACTATAGTTAGGTTAGTTGTGGTGGTATGAAGCAATTGAGGGGTGTGGTTGAGCAATTTCAAGAATGAGAGAGAGGGAACGAGCTCGTGTGTTTCATATTATTATTGATGTATGATGGTGAAAAGATAATGGTGATGAATGGTGGTGATGGTGTGTAGCCTGCAGCATCATAACTTGTTCATTTGAAAAGTTTCCCTTATGGTGTATGGTGTCGCGTGACATGGTATGGTATGTAAGAATTTGTTGGTCCAAATGAAGCAAAAGGAAGGACTGGTATGAAGCCATGTGTGTGAATGTGACTTGAAACAACAATAACAATGCCAAGCACCTTATTTTGGACAGCACAAGATTCAGTGAAAATATGGAAGTTTGAGGAGGAAAAACTCTATGCGTAGTGGATGAAATAGTGAGGTTTTGGTGTCAATGAAAAGAAGAAACATCATAGAACAGATTTGCAGTCGGAATCAAAGTGATTGGGAGCTTGGAAAGTGATGGAAAATGACTTGAAACACAAGCAAACAAACTGACTTATGGGCGAGGCAAGTTGTGACATGCATGGCAACATGGCCTATGGAAATTTCAGAGTGAAATATCTCTCTTTGAACCCTCATATGACCTTCAAAACCTATTCAAATGAAAAAATGTCCAACATCAACAATTTTCCATTTGAAGCCTTCTTGAGGGAGAAAAGTAGCTTGACATTTGGCATACCACATGTTTGATGAAATTATGGCCGGGTACTGATCGCTCTATTTAGTGTGCCTAAATAGGTCTAAATGCAAGTATACAGTCGTATCGCATAGTTTTAAAAGATTACCGATCCCACAGAGACTAGAAATCGAACGCACCGTTATCTATCGTTACTATGTTTATCTAAGGCTAATCAGAATTTGGTTTTTAGTTCAAATAGGAAATTAAAGGGAAATTAGAATTTGGGAATACTAGTTATGAATAAGTAATTGGTATATAATTCGGTAACCTACGTGGAATTAATTAAACCTAAGCGTATAAAGATTTATCACCCTATTCATCTATAGGAAAAACAGGTTTAAAAGCCCTCACCTCACACTCCCGTGGTTATTGCTTCAGACTATACTTCTAAGTCAATACGTCTGCTCTTGCTAGCCCGTATGAGGTTAAAAATACTTTTTGAAAACTAGTTAAGCCTAATTAACTTTAAAGCGCTTCCGCTGTTTTTAAAACTAATGCCCGATTTCAGCTATCCGGGTAAAGCCTCACACTCCCGTGGTCTCGACTTTAACCTATGTTACTTTTTTACTCTCGTAATAAAAGTTGGATTTTAAATTAAGAAATCGAAGCCAGAAGAAGGATTGATTATTGATTTTAGCTTAGAGAAAATTAATTAATTTTAGTTACTTCATTACATACCTATAAGATCGGTTTAGCTCGGCATAATTAGGAAATTAAACGCAAAGACAAGGAAATAAATAAACACAGATATAATTAAGAAAGAAATAAACAATGCTTTGAATTAAATAACGGAAACCTGGAAGTCAGTAATAATGGCAACAACAATCCCTCCACAAGCCGGTAGGTTCTTGCTTGAATAAAGTAAATTGCAAATGTTGAAGGCAGTGAAACAAAAACTAAAACTAAGTTGTAATAGTTCCTCAGTGTGAGAAACTATTACTTTGTTCGGTAATGGTTGACAAGGAAATGGAAATGCAAAGTAAAATAACGAAACTAAAGCTCTGGAAACAATTTGGCAGCAAGACAGTACACTCGAAAGGAAAATTTGGCTACCCTTTGTTCTTCGCAATGACTTATATTTATAGGCTCAGTTGAGGTAGAGGTTGGAGAGAATTTAGCCACTCACACTGACGGTTACATCACTTTGGACCTAGCAATCTTCGGAGGAAAATAACATCGTGTGAAAAACTGCTCTCTGAAAATTCGTAGTCAAGTTTCTGCTCCAACGTGTAAATTGAGTGCATGACGATCGTGGTACAATGTTACGGTCGTGGTGCATTTTGAAGTTGCCACGGTCGTGGTGCACCCATGACGGTCGTGATATCAGCAATTTTTGGTTTCTTCAATTTTTCTTCTCTTTTCTGCTTTTTTCTTGCATGTTTTGGTTCTTTTCCACGCTTAGCATACTTTGACTTGTAAAAAGTGATTACCTGCAAAAACACTTAAATAATCTCGAGAAAATCGGATATTAGACGAAAAACGGAATAAGAAACTAACATAAATTGAAGTAAAAATATGATATAAGTTCGTGTTATCAAACTCTCCCCCACTTAAATCTTTGCTTGTCCTCAAGCAATCAATCTATTAAGACGGACAAACTTCATCAAATGCACATACCTGGTATACCAATGGTGTTGAAAAAGAGTTTCTTGTTAGTTAGACGGGTACTAGTGTAAAACACTAAGGATACAATAATGACACAACGCAACAAGCTTGTCATAGACCTCTCTTTTGTACAATCCAGTTCAAATCATTATATTATAGTTCAACCATAAGTTTTCGTATCTATTTCACCCGGTTTCATTCTAACGCAATCACATTAAGCCCTTTGCCTTATTCACGCACGTAGTGGAGTAACCGGTTAGTGACTTTGATCCCATTTTCTCACACGGGGCCTAATACACAAGTGTGGTAACCCTTTATAAATCCCATTCGTAGATTACGGGGGATCGAACAGTAGTTCGCCCTACCAAGTCCAGAATCAGGTACCTCTGAACCAATCGACAACGGATTTTCTTTCTTTTCTTACACATTTTCACAACTGTGAGAGTTGTTGCATATTCTATTTTTTTTCTTAGCACGTAGATAAGAAAGCTTTTTTTTTCTTGATTGGGCATCAAACACTTATATTCATCGGTTCCCTGCGTGGTTTGTGATTTAGACGGTGCTGACTGCTAATATAAACTACTAAGGGTTACTTTAGGACTGAACTCAAGGTATCGTATAATAAGTGTCGAAACTGATATCGCATACGCAAGAGGTCTAAGGTGTCAAGACGGTATCGATCTTGTTAGCACATTCCCAGCTTCCTAACATAGTTTAAAGCTTGGTATGTCACAGATGTGCATTAATCGTAAAATTTTTTTCGTTATGGCAGAATAAAGTGAGGAAATCGGACTACTTAACGAAAATATTCATATATTACTTTGATAAGGAAAAAGAAAGTACAAGAAAGGGAAATAAACGGAAATAAATCTAACTCTCCCACACTATATCGGACATTGTCCTCAATGTTGCAATATAAAAGGGATTAACAAGGAAAACTAAAAAGAAAAACAAAATAAAATCAAGGTGGACCACGTCCTCTGCCTCTAGAGCGTCCTCTTCCATGCTGCGTACATGATCAGGAATGCCCACGTGATGGATGTACTCGTGTAAGCTCTGCACTCGCAGTGTCAATGCATCCATCTCCTCGATGACACCGTCAAGCCTTTGACCTTGGTCAACTTGCCCTTGCTGGATTTGACGCATAAGGGTCATCATTTCATTCTGTTGCTGGGTTTGTTTCCATATAGCCCTCAAGATTTCTTCATTGGTAACTGGGTCTTTGTCAGGGCGGCGACGACGTCTGGATGTCGAAGGAGCATCATTGGCCGGCGGTGGTTGGTTTTCAGGGGCATTATCCATTTCTTGCTCCATCTCATCAACAGGTCCATGTTCTTGATCATCAGGGGCAGGCGCATTTTGCTCAGGAGCATTCAGATCAAAAAGCCAATTGGCCATATTCTGAGGGTCAATGCGACTCCTGCAAGGCATGATGATACTTCTTACGGTTTTGGTGTGGACCATAGGATGGTATTTCCCATCTCGTCGTAACTTGATGAGCTGAGAGTTTCTGCAATAATCTATATCAAGGAAGACTGGAGGCAAGGAGGGTAATCTAGCAAGGTCGTTTTCCAAATTCAAACTGAGTGCAATAGAGGTGACAATCCCTCCAAAATAGAAGGGTTTGGAGCCTCTAGCACAGTTTGACTGTATGTGTACTAGTAAAAATGGTGCGGCATTAATTGGCTCTGGATGAAACATACAATGAAGGAAAAACAACTCTTTAGAATTCACCTTATGGTTACTATCTCGTGCAAAGATGGTGCTTCCAAGTGCGCGGTGGACGTATCTGACGGCTGGGTTGTGGATAAATGTTACGTTAAGGCTATCCCAGCTGTCAACTGTGGTTCCTATTAACCGATTCCATAATTGAAAAGCTGCTTGAAAGAAAGTTTCTTGTGGTACTCGGCGGTGCATATCCTCACCATGGTGGAAACCGAGCATTCCGGCAAGTTGCTCTTGGCCGACTGTGTACTCTTTACCAAACATGCGGAACTTTGTGACTCTGGTTAATTGGTTTGTTTCTCCCGCAGGGGTTATGTAAGTGAATGAGCTGAGAAACTCTAAAGTTAGGTCTTCGTAAGTGGGCTTGCTTTGAGTGCAAAGTTGCCAAAGGCCGGCATTTTGTAACATCCATTGAACTCCCTCAAGCATTCTGAGTTCTTCTAAGCATGTAACGTCAATGTAGCGGGTAGGTTGAACGGAACGGCGATAGAAATCGATGTACCGAGCTCTTTGGCGTTCTCCTGCCTCTCCATCTTGGAAATTCAATGTGGATAAATCGGGAATTTGAAGTGCCATTGTTTGGTTCATAGAAATTAGGGAAAAAGGTAGGTGATGGAGAATGAGGGTTTGTGAAAAGAAGTGGTGTATGGTTTGATTATATAGTGCAATGGTAAGATGAATGGTTACGAAAATTATTAATGTGGTTCAAATGGTAATGGGACGGTTGTGGAATTGCAGAAGGTAGTGGGACGGCTGGGGTTTGAATGAGAGAAAGAAGAGGGAACGAGTGAAGCAATTCTGTTTTAACGCATAATCTGTTTCAAAACCGCGTGACGGTCGTCACGATCGTGACGTTCACAAATTCTGGGTGGTTAATTTGTTTTATGACAGACATGATTCCAAACACAATAATTAAATAACAGGTTATGGGAAGCATATGGAAATAGCAGTATATTGCATACACAGAGATGAGTAACATTACAACATAAATTAATATAGAATTAAAAGAATAGGAATGAAATTGAAATCACAAAGATTTAATAGCAGCAGCAAATGAAATTATTCTTTAAAACCAAAAAGGTGCTAGTTAAATTACTAGCAATGTATCAAACTGTATGAAATCAAATTATTCCCGACATGAAAAATGAAAACTGAAATAATGTAAAATTGTTCTAAAGTAAAATGCATAAAAATCTTGAAAATAGGGTGCTTCATAAATCTAGCCAAGGCGTTTCTTCAAAGATGCGATGGCTTGATTTAAATGATCAAATTGTTCAACGATCAAGTCCATAAGTCCAACAATATTTTGACGCACATTATTTAGCTCATCCTTTACTGAAGTGATTTCTTTATGATACTCATCCATAGTCTTTAAAATAGAATTCAGATTAGCAGCATAGTTAGTGGCATCAGCTTTAGGAATGTCAATGTTCTCTTGGAATTCCATATAGTCAACATCATGGTAATGAGGGGGTGTTTTTGGGTCGATCTCAGGTTCAGGAAAGGTTTCTTCCGGTTCAAGCACAGGTTCATCAAGGTCATAAAGCCAATTATGTTGATCGTGCACACTTGTGCGTTCATGATTTGGAAGTGTAAAGTGTGGTACGACAACATTGTTAATTAAAAGCTGGAAATGGTTCGGACCTTGGTCCCTAATCATAGCCCTATTGAAGCAAAAGGTGATATTCATGGGTCTAAATTCTCCAAAGGGGTTAATCTTAGAAAGTCGGGTTCTGAATCCCATAGCATCAGCTATCTTTGTAACTAGGCTACCTATCAAAATTGGACTGTTATCATTATTGATAAGTTTGCAAAAGTTATTCAGCATAAAAGTGAGTCCATTAACCTCTCTAGACTGAGAAGCACAAAACATAATAAAAAGCTCATCCCTCGAAACAGTGTTATCATTCTCAGGTTTACCAAATAAGGTATAGGCCAGGATCATATAAAAGTAACGGAAAGCGGGGTTATGTTTTTCTGTTGAAAGCATAGGGTCCATGTCAAAATCAGGTTTCCCTGAAATTCTACCCCAAAAATCACTCAGCTCTCCAACCAACACTAAGTCCTCTTGAACCACAAAGAAAACTTGGGGTCCTTCAGGAAATCCCAAAAGATCCGACAGTTCCTTTATGGTGAACTGACAGCTGTATCTAAATAATCTAAAGGTAATTCTTCCCCTGGTTAAACCTTTTCCACAGTGAGGGTTATAGCTTAATGAGCTCAGGAATTCTAAAGTCAACCTATGGTAGCACTTATCTTTCTTATTGGCAAAACCCTCCCAACCTAATTGGCTAAACAGAAAGTCTACGCTCTCACCTACACCTAAGGTGGTCATGGTGGGTCTGTGGGCGAATTTTGTCAAGGCAAAAGGTCTAAGAGACAAAGCCTCATAGCGATGCCACTGTGCTCCATCTCTGAATTCTACTGACATGTTATCCTCGTTTGCCATTAGTTAGTACTTTTTTGCAGAAAATGAAAGCAGAAGAGGAGAACAGAAAGAGTAGAGAGACTTTATAATCCTGTAGTTTTTTCAATTTTTAAGATCAGCACAACATTTTCAAATTAAATTTAAAACAATATAAATGAAATAAAAAATTTGCAAAATAAAAACAAAACATAGAAAACATAAAGAAATATAAATATAAGGCAAGAAAACAAGAATCATGGGTTGCCTCCCATTAAGCGTTGTTTTTAACGTCGAAAGCCTGACGAATTCAATTTGATGCTTAGTTAGGGGGTTCGGTGGGCAACTCTAAAAGTCTTAGGCAGTTCAAATAATCTCTATTTTCAATGATGTGATAGTGTTTTAGACGTTGTCCATTGACTAAAAATGGATTACTATTCCTCCCCTTTATTTCTACCGCTCCACTTTGTAGAATTTTTGTAATCTCGAAAGGACCGGACCATCTAGACCTTAATTACCCAGGAAAGAGTTTTAATCTTGAGTTAAATAGGAGTACAACGTCTCCCACACTAAATTCTTTTCTAGATAAGCGCTTATCGTGCAATCTTTTTGTTCGTTCTTTATATATTTTGGCATTTTCGTAAGCGTCTAGTCTTAACTCTTCTAGTTCATGCAGATCTAGGATACGTTTTTCACCTGCGGAATCATACCTTAAGTTCAATGTTTTAATAACCCAATAGGCTTTATGTTCTAATTCCACTGGTAGATGGCAAGATTTACCATAGACAAGCTTGAAAGGTGTGGTTCTGATTGATGTTTTGTAGGCCGTCCTATATGCCCATAAAGCTTCGTTGAGTTTTGATGACCAATCTTTTCTAGAGGTGACTACGGTCTTTTCCAGAATTTGTTTTATTTCTCGATTCGATACCTCAACTTGTCCACTTGTTTGTGGATGATATAGTGTTGCTACACGGTGTCTTACTCCATACTTCGATAGTAATTTGTCAAATATTTTTGATATGAAATGAGAACCACCGTCACTTATGACAAGTCTTGGCACACCAAATCTGGGAAAGATTGTGTTTTTAAAGAGCTTTATAACTACTCGTGCGCCATTTATAGGAGAAGTTATTGCCTCAATCCATTTTGAAACATAATCGACAGCTACGAGTATATATTTATTTCCAAAGGATGATGGGAAGGGTCCCATAAAATCAATCCCCCAAACATCAAAGACTTCTACTTCTAATATACCCTTTTGAGGCATCTCATCGCATCTTGATATGTTACCGGTGCGTTGGCACCGGTCGCAGTTTAGTATTGCAATGTGGACATCCTTCCAAAGGTTGGGCCAGAATAGGCAGGATTGCAAGATCTTAGCACATGTCTTTGAGGTACTAGCATGTCCTCCATAAGGAGCAGAATGACATTGAGAGATGATGTTTTCTATTTCTTCTTCTGGGACACAGCGACGGAAGATACCGTCGGCTCCTCTCTTAAACAGCAAAGGTTCATCCCAATAATAATGTTTTAGATCATGAAAGAATTTTTTCTTTTGTTGATAAGATAAGTCTGGTGGAAGTACTCCAGCTGCTAAGTAGTTGACTATGTCAACATACCATGGCGGGGTTGTGTGCATGCTAATTTCTTCCACGACTTCTTCCATCTTTGGGTCATTCAATTGTAGAGTAGACATATCACTTTCTATTTGGGCTATGAGTCGTTCATATGTGAAATCCTCATTAATGGGTACTGGCTCTGGTTTAATGCCCTCTAATCGAGATAAGTGGTTTGCTACTATGTTTTCAGTTCCTTTCTTATCTTTGTTTTCTGAATCAAATTCTTGTAAAAGTAGGATCCACCTTAGCAGTCTAGGTTTTGCATCCTTCTTGTTAAGTAAATATCTAATAGTTGCGTGGTCTGTATAAAAGATGATCTTAGCTCCCACTAGGTAGGAACGGATTTTGTCAAGCGCAAAGGTCACGGCTAAAAGTTCTTTTTCTGTGGTAGCGTAGTTCATTTGGGCGGAATCTAAGGTTCTACTTGCATAGTAAATGGCATGAAGTTTTCTATCCCTCCTCTGTCCTAAAACTGCACCTACAGCATAATCACTTGCATCACACATGATTTCGAAAGGTAATCTCCAATCTAGTGGTTGCATGATAGGTGCGGTAATAAGAGCTGTTTTCAGCTGTTCAAACGCTTTTAGGTATTTCTCATCAAAGATAAATTCAGCGTCTTTCATTAATAGACCGGTAAGAGGTTTAGTGATTTTCGAGAAATCCTTTAGGAATCGTCGGTAGAAACCGGCGTGTCATAAGAAACTTTGTATTTCTCGTACGATTTTCGGAGGTTGAAGATATTTTATAATTTCTATCTTAGCTTTATCAACTTCAATTCCTCTATCGGACACAACGTGTCCAAGTACAATTCCTTCATTTACCATAAAATGGCATTTCTCCCAGTTTAATGCGAGATTAACTTTTACGCATCTTTCTAATACCATTTCTAGGTTCGATAGACATCCTTCAAAACTCTGCCCACAAACAGAAAAGTCATCCATAAATACTTCCATAATGTCATCTATAAAATCAACAAAGATTGACATCATGCATCTTTGGAATGTGGCAGGTGCGTTACATAATCCAAACGGCATTCGTCGATAGGCAAATGTTCCATAGGGACATGTGAAGGTCGTCTTTTCTTGGTCATCAGGATGAATAGGAATTTGAAAGAATCCTGAATAACCGTCTAAATAGCAGAAGTATGAGTGTTTACCCAATCTTTCCAACATTTGGTCAATGAAAGGCAATGGGAAATGGTCTTTACGAGTGGCTTTATTTAACTTTCTATAATCGATGCACATTCTACTTCCAATTACAACCCTTTTTGTTATAGATTCACCTTTTTCGTTCTTAACAACTGTAACACCTCCCTTCTTTGGAACGACATGTACTGGGATAACCCATTTACTGTCTGATATCGGGTATATAATTCCTGCTTCTAAAAGTTTTTTCACTTCGTCCTTGACTACAGTACTCAAGATCGGGTTAATCCTTCTCTGATGTTCCCTAGAGGATTTACAGTCTTCCTCCAGCATAATGCGGTGCATACAAATAGAAGGACTTATTCCTTTAAGGTCAGCGATGTTATAGCCTAACGCAGTTGGATATTTTCTTAAGACGTCCAATAGTTTCTTCGTTTTGGTCTTTCCTAAGTCTGCATTGACTATTACAGGTCGTTCGAGAGCTTCGTCTAGGAATTCATACCTTAAATTTTTGGGTAATGTTTTCAGTTCCAGGGCTGGGTTCTTCGGGCAAGGTAGATGATCTGGTGTAAGTGCTAAGCATTCGCTTAGGCTATCATCTTGATAAGGTTCACGCCAGTTATCATCTTCGAAAATTGGAGGTATTGGAATTTTTAGAATATCGGAATACGTGGTCGGTTCCATCTCTATTTCTCTTACGCACTCATCTATGACATCTAGTAGATAACATGTGTCGTCTATGGCTGGAGCTTGTAAGAATTGTGTCAAGATAAATTCAACCTTCTCTTCACCAACTTCAAAAGTTAGTCTGCCTCTCTTTACATCTATAATTGCTCCAGCAGTAGCTAGGAATGGCCTTCCTAATATGATAGGAGTAGTAGAGTCTTCTGTAATATCCATGATTATGAAATCAGTAGGGATATAGAATTGTCCTATACGAACTGGAACATTTTCTTGTATACCAACTGGGTATTTAACAGAGCGGTCAGCTAATTAAACAGACATCTTAGTTGGTCTTAATTCTCCCATATCAAGCTTCTTGCATATGGATAAGGGAATAACACTAATACTGGCTCCTAAGTCGCATAGAGATTTGTCTATGACGAACTTCCCAATTACACAAGGTATGGAGAAGCTACCTGGGTTTTTCAGCTTAGGAGGCATTTTGTTTTGAATTATTGCGCTACACTCAGCAGTAAGTGTAACTGTTTCTTTTTCCTCAATATTTTTTTTATTGGATAAGATTTCTTTTAGGAACTTAGCATACGGGGGCATCTAGGTGATGGCTTCTGTAAAAGGTATCGTGATGTTTAATTGTTTCAGAAGTTCAACAAATTTCTTAAATTTCCCTGCTGTTTTGGAATTTTTCAATCTTTGAGGAAACGGAATAGGTGGCTTATAAGGTGGTGGAGGCACATAAGGTTTTTCTTTGTTTACATCCTCTTAGTCATTATCTTCCTTTTCCTTGGATTCACTCTCCTTCTCAGTTGTTTGGTCGTTAGCAGACTTTTGGTACATGGCTGGATTTTGAAGTCTTGGGTCAATGGGTCCATCTAATTCTTTTCCACTTCTCAGTATAACAGCATTTGCATGTCCTTTAGGATTAGGTTGTGGCTGTCCAGGAAATGTTCCAGCAGGAGCAGCAGTAGGTGCTTGTTGTTGGGCCACTTGGGAAATTTGTGTTTCAAGCATTTTGTTGTGAGTGGCTAAAGCGTCTACTTTGTTTGCTAACTGCTTAATCTGTTCACTAGTGTGTATGTTTTGATTCAGGAACTCTTTGTTTGTCTGAGTCTGGGTAGATATGAAGTTTTCTATCATCAGTTCAAGGTTAGACTTCCTAGGAACATTTGGAGCAGCTATAGGTGCTTTTTGATAACCTGGTGGTGCAGCAGGTGCTTAACCAGGTGCATACAGTGCATTGTTGTTTTTGTAAGAGAAGTTTGGGTGATTCTTCCAACCAGGATTGTAGGTATTTGTATAAGGGTTTGCTTGAGCATAATTTACTTGATTTGTAGAGGCTCCTGCTAAAACTTGGCATTCAGGGGCAGCGTGTCCAGCTGTTCCACATAGTTCGCAGTTTGGCGCTACAATAGCTACGGTGGCTGTGGGTGTTATGGTCAAATTGTCTATCTTTTGAGTGATTGCATCTACCTTAGCACGGACATGATCTAGGCTAGAAACTTCGTACATTCCTCCTTTTGGTTGGGATTTCTCCACTTGAGTTCTTTCACCTCCCCATTGGTAGTGATTCTGAGCCATGCTCTCGATGAGTTGTTGGGCTTCATCATAGGGTTTATCCATGAGTGTACCACCAGCGGCGACATCTATTGTCAATCTTGTGTTGTACAAGAGACCATTGTAAAACGTGTAGATGATTAACCAGTCCTCAAGACCATGATGCGGGCATATCCTCCTCATATCTTTGTATCTTTCCCAAGCATCATATAGAGACTCGTTGTCTTTTTGTCTGAAGCTGTTGATTTGGGCTCTCAGCATAGCTGTTTTGCTCGGCGGAAAATATCGTGCCAGCAAGACCTTCTTTAAATCTTCCTAAGAAGTAATAGAGTTTGATGGTAAGGATTGCAACCAAGCCCAAGCTCTATTTCTTAATGAGAAAGGGAAAAGACGTAGTTTTATGGCGTCTGCGGTTACACCATTCGCTTTCACTATGTCTGCGTACTGCACAAACTTGGTTAGATGTTCGTTCGGATCTTCTGTTGGGTTTCCAGAGAATTGATTTTGTTGCACAGCAGATAACAGTGAGGGTTTCAACTCGAAATCGTTTCGGTTGATAGCTGGATCGACAATTCTGTTGTGAGGTTCTTGTTGAGATGCGGCAGCATAATACTTAAGAGGTCGATTGTGTGGTGGATCGGCCATGTCTGTTTCTGATTCGGAATTTGATTCAGACTCAAGTTCAGGATCTGATTGAGATTCAGGTTCTGATAAAGGAAAAGGGATATCGTGAGCTAAACAATATTCTTGGATACGTCTTTTTACGGTAAGAAGACGTTCAGGTTCGTCTGTTGGTCGTACGAGGTCTTTGCCAGAAGAGCGAGTACTTGGCATACAATCACCAGAAAGGGAATTTTGGTTTTTTTGCCTTAGTCTATACGACGTAACAAAGGAATTACGATGTCGACTTAATTAGTCCCCGGCAATGGCACAAAAAACTTGATCGCTCTATTTAGTGTGCCTAAATAGGTCTAACTGCAAGTTACAGTCGTATCCCGTAGTTTTAAAAGATTATCGATCCCACAGAGACTAGAAATCGAACGCACCGTTATCTATCATTACTATGTTTATCTAAGGCTAATCAGAATTTGGTTTTTAGTTCAAACGGGAAATTAAAGGGAAATTAGAATTTGGGAATACTAGTTATGAATAAGTTATCGGTATATAATTCGGCAACCTACGTGGAATTAATTAAATCTAAACGTATAAATATTTATCACCCTATTCATCTGTAGGAAAAACCGGTTTAAAAGCCCTCACCTTCCACTCCCGTGGTTATTGCTTCGAACTATACTTCTAAGTCAATACGTCTGCTCTCGCTAGCCTGTATGAGGTTAAAAATACTTTTTGAAAACTAGTTAAGCCTAATTAACTTTAAAGCGCTTCCGCTGTTTTTAAAACTAATGCCCAATTTCAGCTATCCGGGTAAAGCCTCACACTCCCGTGGTCTCGACTTTAACCTATATTACTTTTTTACTCTCGTAATAAAAGTTGGTTTTTAAATTAAGAAATCAAAGCTAGAAGAAGGATTGATTATTGATTTTAGCTTAGAGAAAATTAATTCATTTTAGTTACTTCATTACATACCGATAAGATCAGTTTAGCTCGACATAATTAGGAAATTAAACGCAAAGGCAAGGAAATAAATAAACACAGACATAATTAAGAAAGAAATAAACAATGTTTTGAATTAAATAACAGAAACCTGGAAGTCAGTAATAACGGCAACAGCAATCCCACCACAAGCCGGTAGGTTCTTGCTTGAATAAAGTAAATTGCAAATGTTGAAGGCAATGAAACAAAAACAAAAACTAAGTTGTAATAGTTCCTTAGTGTGAGAAACTATTACTTTGTTCGGTAATGGTTGACAAGGAAATGGAAATGCAAAGTAAAAAAAACGAAACTAAAGCTCTGGAAACAATTTGGCAGCAAGACAGTACACTCGAAAGGAAAATTTGGCTACCCTTTATTCTTCGCAATGACTTGTATTTATAGGCTCAGTTGAGGTAGAGGTTGGAGAGAATTTAGCCACTCACACTGACGGTTACATCACTTTTAACCTAGCAATCTTCGGAGGAAAATAACATCGTGTGAAAAACTGCTCTCTGAAAATTCGTAGTCAAGTTTCTGCTCCAACGTGTAAATTGAGCACATGACAATCGTGGTACAATGTTACGGTCGTGGTGCATTTTGAAGCTGCCACGGTTGTGGCGCACCCATGACGGTCGTGATATCAGCAATTTTTGGTTTCTTCAATTTTTCTTCTCTTTTATGCTCTTTTCTTGCATGTTTTAGTTCTTTTCCATGCTTAGCATACTTTGACTTGTAAAAAGTGATTACCTGCAAAAACACTTAAATAATCTTGAGAAAATCGGATATTAGATGAAAAATGGAATAAGAAACTAACATAAATCGAAGTAAAAATATGATATAAATTCGTGTTATCAGGTGCCTTGAGATTACCTTGTCATGACCTGGTTCTTGCCTTGATTTTGTCAAACTTTGATTGTGCATAACTCTCTCAATTTTGATCCAATGGAAGAGTTCTTGGTATGGATTTGAAGCTGGGAATGTGATATTTAATTGGCTCAACTGAGGCCTGAAGTTTGAAGCTTTTATCATGGAGAAAGAATGCCTTGAAGTAGATTGCTAAATGGTCCAAAACTTTCCATTTTTAGAAACCCTAAGTTTCTAAATTTGGCAACTATGTACAATTCTTGATTTTTGATGATTCTCTTGACATTTCTTGATCAAATCTTGTCCAATGAACATATGTGACTTGAATTTCATGAATTTGACCTTAAAAAGTCAGGAGTTGACTTTTTCCTTTGCACAACTGACTTTTCCCCAAATTTCCTGATTCTCAATCAATTGATCAATTAAAACCCTTCCAAATCAAATTGATGGACCATTCTTCATCCTTAGACCCTTGAGGACATGTAGAATACCATGAGATCCAGTCTTGCCCAAAAAATAAAAAATAAACAGATTTTATGGCAAAACCCTAGTTTTAAACCCCCAATCTAGGAGAAATCAACACATCCTCCAAATCCCAATTCCTCTGAATATGATGTATATCCTTTCTAACAATGAACCAATGAAATGCAGATAATGATTATGCCAAAATGCAATGAAACATAAGCCAGTAAAAGCTAAAAGCAAGAGGGAAAATTTTGAGGTGTTACAGGACCCCGTCTTCTCTTTCTTACAATCTTTGGTGAAAACCTTGAGTTCACAAAATGTCACAGAAATGGCGACTCTGCTGGGGAGTCATTGTCTGTATATGATCATAAGACTAGAGGTCTAGGATGATTAAGACAAATATATATACTACTTTTCCTAATTGATATCTGTGATTATTTTTCTGCTAATGGGAATGCATGTGATGTCGCATGTGGAAAGATTGAGTATACACCTAAGATAGGTGATGGCAATGCGGGTAATCTTGCGGGGAGTGAATCCCAGTTAAGAGTCCCCGATCGACCATCAAACTCAGTGGAGACTCCCTTTGCAGATACATTGCCTATACGACTTCGATTATTGAAAGTAGTGTGGTCGACTGGGTTATCTGAGAAGCTGAGGTTTTAAGTCGGTTGGAACCATTTTGTAGTGCGGAAGCTATCAGAAATAGTTATCACGCGATACTACCCTCATCTGAGATCACTCTAAGATACATCAGCTTGCTGGCGATCCCATTGCTGTTGTTATCCCAAGAGGGGTCAATGATTTTGCAGACAGGTACAAAAAATCACCAGTATAACCTTTTGGTGGGGGGGGGGGGGGTAGAGCCTTGACTTCATGACACTGACCCTTTGACCCTATGTTTTTTCTATGTTTTTGTGTGCTGCATTCATACATTCATTTAAAAACATTAAAACAAAAAAAATCTTCTCTTCTAGTCTCTCTTTTTCAAATTAAACTAAGACAATGATTGCAAATGTCAGAGAAAAGAGATTGCGCTAATGGATTTCGGTAGAAGGAAAACTCACAAGTACACCTTCAAGGTTCCAAAGTTAGAGGATTTGAGAGGTTTGGCGAGAATGATCACCAACCACGAGGCTTTTAGAGCCAAGTATGGGGGACTATGTCTCTATTAAGGGTCCATGTAATCGAAGGAATCCTGTCCACACTAATCCAGTTCTACGATCCGGTCTATCACTGTTTCACATTCCTGGATTATCAGCTAGTACCAACGCTGGAGGAGTATTCTCACTTGATTTATCTGCACATCACTGATAAACCTCCCTTTTCTGGACTGGAAGAAATTCCAAAGGATCAAACTATTGCAAGAGAAATTTGTTTGGATCAGTCAGAGGTCAGGACTCACATGACCACTAAGGGTGAAATCCAGGGTTTACCAGCCCAGTTCTTGACAAAGAAAACTCTATACTTTGCTCGTATAGGGAACGTGGCCGCTTTTGAGAGCATCTTTGTTTTACTCACCTACGGGTTATTTTTGTTTCCTAACATCGATAACTTTGTAGATATCAACGCCATTAAGATTTTTCTGATTGGAAACCCTGTACCGACCTTACTCGTAGATGCGTATCATTCGGCACACTTAAGGAATTTATACAGCGGAGGAATGATCACGTGCTGTGTACCCTTGCTTTACAAATGGTTCACTTCCCATTTGCCCAAGTCTGCTGCATTTTGGTATCAAAAGAATACTTTACGTTGGTCGCAGAGAATCATGTCTCTTACCAACTCTGACATCGATTGGTATAATCGAATCTACGACAGAATCAGGATCATTGATTGTTATGGAAATTTCCCAAATGTAACCCTTATAGGAACTAGGGGGAATCAACTATCATCCGGTGTTAGTTCGTCGTCAATTTGGATACCCAATGAGGCATGTCCCGCGTAATGCTCATCTGGAAGGTCTTTTTTTCAAGGAAGGAGAAAATGATAGGGCACTAAAGACAGAAATAGTGCATGCCTGGAAACACGTTCATAGGAAAGGAAGAGAGTCTATAGGAAAACCAGACTGAGGATGCCTTACCCTCGCCAGGAAGTTCTTCCATTAAGGGACTCTGTCCTTTATTTTATGTCTGAGACGGAAAAACTTCAGGTTACTCTCAACAAAGTTCAGCAGGAGAAGAGGTCTTGGAGGAACAAATACCGTATTCTCAATTTGGAGTGCAAGAAAATACAACAACTGTTAAGAGAAAAGGATGCTCTGATTGACATTTTAGAGCAGCGTGCTGTGGTGAATCAGGATGACCAAAGGTGTTTGCTCGCTCCTTTCAGTTGGCAAAGGAATGACAACCAGACAGCGGCCCAAGAGCCCCGGTCAAAGAAAAGGAAAATATCAGAACCAGCACCTGAGCTCTCCTCAGAGAGGACTCAGGATCCATTAGCTTAGATTTCCTTTTGCAGCACTATGTAAATTACTGTATTTCCATTTCTGCAATCCTTTGAATTCAATAAAACGGGGTTTCCCCACTGTTTGATATTTGCAATCCAATTGTCGAAGTTTATTTTGATAAAACAAAAAATGCACAATTAACATAATCATTGTGTATCATTCATTATTCTCACGTAACGCATTCTTCTTACCTACGAATCTCACGTTTGCATCTCGATTCAAGATTCAAACTGTCTCATTCGTACAATACTCGGGCCAATCGCTAGAAAAAGATGGATGATCTCGAGGAAGAGAACAGAGAGTTGAGAGAAGAGATCGACACTCTGAAAGAGGATCAGAGGAAGCTTCATAATGACATGCAAGCTCTAGCAGAAGCTCAAATACAACAACAAAGGAATGTGATCTCAGAGATCACATCAACGCCCATAGTGGAGAAGTCTGATCCTAGGTATAAAATGCCGAAAGATCGTCCCTGGGGCATGCCACTCAACTATATCCTGGAAGGATATGTTGGAACCGCAGCAGGAACCGCTGGGCCTGAAGGTTACAAACTTCGGGAAAGAGAAGATGTCAGGGGCATGACAGCAACTCCTGAAGGTTACAAACTTCAGGAGACACCGAGAGTCTCGGCCATAATGACTATACCACCGCCCGTGGTACATACTATCCCGGAAGGACAGATTCCACAGATACCTTCTGGTGGAAACGACAGCATGTTCGATAGAATGAATGAATTCCAAGAACAATTCCTGGAGATGCAGAAAGAACTACAAGCCCTTCACGGTCAGGATTTATTTGGAAAGGACGCCGCGGACCTTTGTTTGGTCCCCAATGTGAAAGTCCCGCACAAATTCCAGGTACCCGACTTTGAAAAGTACAAGGGTAACTCTTGCCCTTAAAGCCATTTGGTGATATACGCTCGGCGAATGTCAGCTCAGACAAAGAACCAGGAGCTACTAATCCAATACTTTCATGATAGTTTAACCGGTGCCGCATTAAAATGGTACATGGGCTTAAACCGCGCTACGATCGGCACGTTCAAAGATCTTGGCGCTACTTTCGTTCAACAATATAAATACAATTTGGACATGGAACCGGACAGAGATCAGCTCAGATCGATGTCACAAAAGGATAAGGAAACCTTTAAGGAGTACGCTCAGAGATGGCATGAAATTGCCGCTCAGATTTCTCCACCTCTGGAGGAAAAAGAGATGACAAAGATCTTCTTAAAAATCCTGAACTCATTTTACTACGATAGAATGGTTGCCAGTGCGCCCAGCGACTTCACCAAAATGGTGGGAATGGGAGTTCGTCTTGAGGAAGTGGTCCAGGAAGGATTATTAGTTAAAGACGCTGGATCATCAAGCAGTACAAAATGATGCGGTAGTGCTCTCCCTAAGAAAAAAGAGCAAGATATTGGGAATATCTCTCTCGGAAAGAAAAGGCGACGTTACCAACCAGTAGCATCCATAACTACTGCTATCAACCTCGCGCCTGTTCCTACGTATCAACCTCAGGTTGCGCAGAGCCAACCGAATCAACAGCAATATCAGCAAAGGATACAACAACTTCTTCAGCAGGCCCGTCCCCAGTACAACAATAACCATACAACACGACCACCAGGGTTTGACCCTATACCCATGTTGTACGCATAAATGTTTCCATTATTACTGGTCAAGGGGCATGTCCAAACCAAGTCTCCTCTTACAGTACTAGAAAATTTGCCTTTTTGGTTCAAAACAGATCAGACTTGTCCTTACCGTCAAGGAGGACCAGGACATAACATAGAAAACTATCTCACTTTCAAATCTGATGTGCAAAAACTTGTTAGGAGCGGGGTCTTATCTTTCAAAGATACGAATCTGAATGTTCTCACGAACCCGCTCCCTCATCACGAGAAAGCTGCGGTAAATTTGATAGAGGGAGAGTCTAACAACAACTATTAAATTCATGATGTACTCTTTTTGAGGACCAATCTGGTCAAGATGCATCGTAGATAGAGCGGATACGGGCATGTACCATCTCACAATTATCACCAGTGTGATATCTGCTCTAAAAATAATCAAGGATATTATGTGGTGCAATCAGCTCTATAGGAACAATTGGATCTCGGGTGGATCTAAGAGCATCGAGTTCGTGGAGTCAACATGACCTATACGAATTCCAACATCATTCAGAACCACGACATCCGTGCAATGAATGTCAACTTGGTGGCGATGCACTCAAGGCAAAGCCAGTATCATAATCTACCGCGGCACGATTACAATTCATGTCTGACTTGCTCGGTAAACAAACACGGATGCTCTTTTGTACAAGAGGCCCTCCAGCGTCAGATGGATCTTAGGTTGATCCAGGACAACCATGCTAGAAATCCTTATCAGATCAACATTATTCAAATATTTGATATTCGTCTTATGAATACCAGTTTGGTGGAATTACATGCCAAGCAAGTCCAACTTGGTTTTCTCACTTCGCATAATTATCAGAACTGTAAAGGATGTTGTAAGAGTAACCAAGGGTGCGCTCTCGTTCAAAGAACTTTAAAACACTTGCTAAACCATTGGTGGCTTCCGATCTATCTGGATGAAGACACACAATAAATCAGTGTGCTTAATGGGAACCCTACTCGGCGTCAAAGTCAGGATGCCTGATTTATGGAAACTGACCTGGTAAGGTTGCACTGCATTCAAAGCGGACGTGGCCAAGTGGCACCACACAACTATGAATGCTGTAGAGTCTGCTCGGAGAATAACCAAGGATGCTACCTTGTGCGGGTAGCTCTTCAAGGTCAGTTGGATCGTAAAGAGATTCACCCGTGTCCGACTTCTGAGCCAATCAACTGGACACCGGACTACTTCGCTGATCAAATCAAAGAGGTTGTCATAATCTCTGATCATCAATAGAACAAGGATGTTTATACCATCATCCCTCTACTGGACGAATCAAAGGTTCCTAGCCATGAACTGATTGAAGTTACCTACGACAGTCAAAAAAACCAGAAGGCTCCTATAGTTATCTATCTGCCGGGACCATTACCGTATGAATCAGCTAAGGTGATCCCTTAAAAATACGATGCAACAATAATTGAGAATGGAAAGGAAATTCCATTACCCTCCATCGTGAATAATGCAGACATTAGTCGGGTAACACGGAGCGGTCGAATCTTCAACCGAGGAGTTGGAGAACCTAACAAAGAAAAGGAACTTCCGACAGAAGCTCCTGATCCACCAGTCGGTCAATCCAGTAATCCCGACCTTTCGAAAAACAATGATGAGATGCTGAAGCTCATCTAAAGGAGTGAATACAATATTGTTGATCAACTGTTACAAAATCCTTCGAAGATCTCTGTGCTATCACTTTTACTCAGTTCCGAAGCCCACAGAGAGGCTCTACAGAAAGTCTTAGAGCATGCCTTTGTGGAACAGGATGTGTCATTACGACAGTTCGATAACATCATCTCTAACATCACTTCCTACAACAACTTAGGATTCAGTGATGAGGATTTGCTAGAGGAAGGCAAAAGTCACAACATGGCGCTCAATATCGCAGTCAACTGCCAGGGCGATGCTTTAGCCAGCGTACTGGTAGACACAGGATGGGCCATCAACGTTATGCCAAAGTCCACTTTAATGTGACTATCATTCAAAGGACCCCCGATGAGGGGCAGTGAGGCCGAGATGGGTTAAGGGTTCTAAAGTCCTCAGCTTCGGGTCCTCGGATCAAGAAGTATAACGGGTTTGCCATTTCTGGTCTGCCATTACTACCTCTTGGGAGGAGTGCCTCAACTGAGTCCTCAGGAATTGTCTCCAGAGTCGACAACTCTCTAGATCAACACCCCAAAATGCGCAAGACACGCACGTCAAAATATCTCCAAGAAAACCTCGTCTGGATGTGAATTTCGTGAACACCAAACGTACCAAGACGGCGCGTAGGTCCCACTAGTTTCCACCCTAGTCTTAGGTGTATACTAAAGCCTGGGTATTGGGCTTATCTCACCACACAGAAGAATTCCCAAACAGAACAAACAAATAACAAACAAATCAGAAAAAAAAAATCAAAGTAGTCTAAACCCCTCAAGGGATGAACCAGCAAAAGGTCAATCTGTCCCTAGCAGAGTCGCCACTTTTCTGTAGCGGTAAAAATCGTGAGTGTAAGCTATTGATTAACTTAACTCAAGGAAAACAGAGTCACCACCGCGCTTTTATTTATTCCACAAAGGAAAAGGAAAAAAGAGCGAATAAATCCTAAGAAGTCTAAAAAAGCAAAAGCTAAAAAAGACAAAGAGAAATGGGTAAGGGGGTTGGTTATGCAATGGGAAGGTGTTAGCACCCAAAACGTCTATAGTACCCTATAGGAGCCCTTTGATGTATTCATGCTTTTGGTCTGAAAATTGCTTGTTTAAATGAGAGTGAGGGGATGAGAAAAGAATTTATTTTTTAATATTTTTGTGTTTGGAGAGACTTGTCGCCTCATGCCTACGTACCCACGAAGTGCAATGTAGGATCAAAACCCCGTAGTTCGTAGTACAAAGAATGAAATTTGTTTGTTTTGGTTGATTTTAAATGTAAGGACAAGTCGTCATTTCCAAGCGAATAATTCTACTTAAAGAAATGAATCATGTCTAAACTTATGAAAAAGTTTAAAAGGAAAAAAGTGCATAAGGCACAAAAAGAGATTGATGAGTTTGGTGTTTTTTAAAGTTTTTTAAAAGTGGTCAAAATATGATTAACATGAATTGACATTTATTAAAGAAAACAAAGCAAAGTTTAAAATTCGCTTGACCAAAGTCAAGGTTTTATTATGAAAGCGGTTTTAAGTTTGAAAACAAGAAAGTTTTGAAAAAAGGGAGAAGGTTTTGAAAATTGAAGATAGGGTGGAGAAGTAGTCACTATCCTAGTGCATGAAATAAAAGCTAAGGATAAGAATGATCTAACCACAAATGTAGCTATCTTCACCATAAACCAAACAAAAGCACAAGGCTTCAAAGTTTTCAAACCATAATTCCAAAGCAAAGGGAAAAGGTCCTAGTTCGAAGTACAAAGATCCAAGAATAGCATTGAAGTCCAAGGTCTAGGTACAAAATTCCATGTCCATTGCAAAGGATAGTAACCGTAGTCCAAGATTAGAAGCACAAGTTTTTTAGAGGTTTTGGCCTTTATTAATATTTTTGGTCCAAGTGGACAAAAGGAAAAGGCATAAGCATAAACATGTGTCCAACGGACAAAGTAAAAAATTGCGGAAGCATATACATGTGTCCAACGGACAAAGGAAAAATGGCGGAAACATAAACATGATATGAAATGATAATAATGGAGCATAAAAGTAAAAGAGAGATAGGGAGCGAGAAGGAATTGTAAAAGTAAAAGTTAGAAGTTAGTGATTAGTAGCACAAGGCTCTAGTGCCATAAGCCTTCACCGATTATTCTGTTTCGCGTCTTGAACTATAGTGATTAAACAATGTACTTAGGTCAAGGTTAGTGAAGACTTGTTAGAAGATTGGTAGAATCAAATCCTCTACAACAACAAGCTTCAAAGATTTTGAACCTAATACAAAACATTAACCAACATTGGGTTGACGCGACCAATCAAGGTCCGGACCACGAAAGTTCAAATTCCGAATTGGATAAAGAGGGACAAATGTTGCGCTATGTTAAGCAATCGCCGAGTAATTTACGGAGTAATTACCCTACAATGAGGCCGGTCAATAGATCTTTGTGCTAATGCATGCTAGATGAACGATATGTAAATCGTCATCCAAAAGCAATACCGCACGAAAAGAAAATAGGTAACGATCTAGTCTTGATCAAGAATTCAACAAAGAAATTCTAAGATCCAAAAGACTTTCATCGATCAAAATAAAAAAATAAATAGACGACGAGAAAGCCAAATTGAATTACACTTTTAAGATCCTTTCGTCTTCAAGTTCAATCACCTTTAATTGATAGGTTTAAGTGTGAAAACATATCACTAATTCAAAGCACCTCAAATGAATTCAACAATTCATTTAAAGATAGATTTGAACTAATGAATGTTTAATTACTTTAACCATATCCAAATTCCATTGAAATTGAAGAGAAATTAATCTCAACAATGCATTTCAAGGCTAAAACAAGAAGAAAGGGGAAGTAGGAGGAAGCAAAGCCAAAACAGTCCCAAAAATAGGTGAAAAACACCATTCTGTTCAGTGCGAATTGATTGCACCAGTGTGCGAATCGATTGCACACTGACATATTGCTAAAACAAGGAAAAAAACATCACTGTGCAATCTATTGCACGAAAAATCAAATCGATTGCACCCTGCTGTGACAGCAAAAATTCAGCAAAATGCAGCATGATCATGATCTAAAACTTTCTTCAAACACCTCATGATCATGGAATCAAAAGTGCACGAAAATGCAAAGCAAATAGCAACCAATACAGTAACTAAACACAAATTGCAAGACCAAGGATCAAGCAAACAAGATCAACAAAGATCTACATTGTGAATGATGAAATTGAAGCTTCAACAATGGTGAATGATGAATTACCACTTCAAATCTGAAAATTCCTTCAAATTGCTTCAAGGTCCAAACTCCAAACCTTGATCTATGCGAATTGATAAAGAAAACAAGTTTGGATGAAGGTTTAGCTCAAAGTTGAACAAGATTCAATGTGAATTCTTGTTAACTTTCAATAGAAGAAAAGTGAGCGTTGATTGAATTTTGTGGTTGAGGAGAGAAATTGCAAGAGGTTTGTTGGCTATCAAAAGCTTCAAGAGAAATTTTAGCAAGGTGAATTTGGCTTTCCAAAGCTTGTGAAATGAATGAAATGAGGCCTCTATTTATAGAATTTAGGCTTGGAAAATTTGGTGGTTTGGAATTTGGATTGGAAGATCAAAATTAGGATTAGAATTCAAATTTGGAGGGAAATCACAAAATAGTGGTGATTAGTGATGGTACATGGTGGGGAATGATGAAAATGATGTAGGGGAATTAAAATGAGGTGATCTAGAATATTCCACATGTGATCAATGGTCAAGATTGGTGCCAAATGCTTTAAATCTTAAAAAATGCTGATTTTAGCCAATTCTTTCTTCGTGCAATCAATTGCACTGTAGCGCGAATAGATTGCAGTGCTGAAAATTTCAAAATCTAGGCAATAACTGCAGGGTGCAATCGATTGGACCATTAGTGCAATCGATTGCACAGTTGAAAATCTTCAAAAATGCCATTATTGCTATATTGTGCTGGATCTTGGCTCAATTCTCTTGTTCATCAAAGAAGGCATGGAAATAAACACATGAACCTTGGAGTCTCTTGAATAATAATCAATTAAAACTTGGAAACTCTTGATCAGATGTTTTTTAATTATTTGCAGATCAACTTTGACTTTTTTCAGATGAAATTCATTCGAGCTGAGGGATTGATATTTTGGTATTTTTAACCTGTTCTTGCCTTGAAAATGTTAGTGAAAGAAAACAAAATATTTTTGGATTTTAATTAATGGTTAGTAAACATAAACAAATTAAGCAATAAAACAACTAACAAACACACACATACTCAAAGATCCCTGCAAGGCACAAACCTATAGAAAAGGGAAGCAATATGTGATCCTGTTTGTGGTATGAATGCACAAGAAAAGCAAAGAGTCTTAGGGGCAACAATTAGGGTATTACAGAAAGGAACCTCTATTTTCTCATACAAAGATGCTATCGAGGCAATTGAAAGTAACAATATGAAAGGATGAGGACAGCTTGTCATTCCTACTGATAATAAAACAAAGAAGGGTCTTGGTTTTTCTGCGACCTGCACCCAGACAACTGCTAACGATGAAAGTCTTTATCCCATTCAGAACTTCTCCCACAGTGGAGGTTTCCTCCACCCAGTGCCTCAAGCAGTCCATACCATCAACGAGGGAGATCCCTCCGATATAGAGGAAGAGTGGAAGTCATATCTTCACAAGGACGGTTATATGTCTCAGGAAGAAATGCCTACGCCATTTTGCTATCCCGCATAGAGTCCGAGATTTATACCAAGGTCAGATGTCAAAATGATGTACGGAGATTGTGATCCGGAAGGATGTCGTGCTCCACCAAACTCATTAGAGGGGGACACTCTGATGAAGGACAACATTGACCACGACTATTATGGCCCAATGGATGGTCTGCCTGTCTGGCAGCCGTACCCATGAGAGACTTGGGGCAAGAAAATCAACCGAACAATGAAAATCATATGAGCGTCATTAGAAAAAATACCTGCGTCCCCACCATGTCATGGGATCAACACTCAGGTCATTCAGGAAATATCCAGCACGACGATGAATTTGCAACGTTAATTCATCAACTATGCTTTTCCCGAGGTCAACGTCATCGAAAGGGATGACTCCTCTAGTTCCACAGAAGTGTGGGACACCTTAGGACAACCGAGTGGAAAATACAACTATATGGTCAAGTACACCGCTCCTGAGAGCTCTCGTATCAGGCTCCAAGACATCCAGCCAACCGGATGGGGAGATTTTCTTGAGAACACAAATACTATGCAAAATACAACTGAGGAATCCTCCTATGACAACTCTGCCTGGGAGACAGATTCCAATGATCCTGCTCCACCAGAAATCAGCGTTATTTCTGAAGACAAATCAAGGAAGGTACCAGACTTTGTGATTCACCGAGGAGTTCGCCGCCAATGGGTTGTTGTCGATGTTCCAAAGATTATTCATAAGTCAAAGTAATTGCCGTCTTTATCTTAACCTTTCACCCTGCCCAGATGAAACAGATGTTTTGATAGGGCTCACTTTCTGTAATTATCCCTCTTCGCTTCGCCCAAAGCAACGGAGTTTTGTTTTATAGGGCTGTAGTTTCAAGAATCGACTTGTTCATAAATAAAATAACTTCGTTCTGTAATCTCCGCATTAATTGTTGTTTTCTCTTTTCGCTTTTCTTAGAAAATGGTAATCCTAAAAAATAATTCAAAATAAACAAGCAGTTTTTCAAAAAAAATACACTGCACACACTTGCATTTTCTCTATCTCTTCTAAACACAAATCATACCATCATGCAGATTGCTTATTTTAAACCCCGTTGAAACATACGATCCAATGCCTTCTCCCAACTTTGAGTTCCCGGTATTTGGGGCTGAAGAAGAAGTTGACGACAAAATTCCAGAAGAGATCTCCCGACTACTCAAACAGGAGGAAATGTCCATTGAACCTCACAAAGAGCCGTTGGAAACGGTCAACTTGGGTTCAGAAGAAGAGAGAAAAGAAATCAGGATTGGGGCACTGCTCAGTCCAACTGTTAAAGAAAGTTTGATAAAGCTTCTCAAAGAGTTTCCCGATGTATTCACTTGGTCCTATCAGGACATGCCAGGGTTGGATACCAACATCGTGGAACATCATCTACCGTTAAGATCAGAATGTCCGCCAGTGAAACAGAGGTTGAGACGGACTCACCTGGACATGGCCATCAAAATAAAGGAGGAGGTACAAAAACAGATTGACGAGGGTTTCCTCGCCACCTCAGATTATCCTCAATGGTTAGCCAACATAGTACACGTTCCAAAAAAGGACGGAAAGGTTAGAATGTGTGTCGATTACAGAGATCTAAACAAGGCTAGTCCAAAAGATGACTTTCCTTTACCATACATTGACATGCTGGTTGACAGTACAGCAAAGTTCAAAGTTTTCTCCTTCATGGATGGATTCTCGGGCTATAATCAGATAAAAATGGCACCGAAAGACATGGAGAAAACTTCCTTTATCACCCCATGGGGGACCTTTTGTTACAAGGTAATGCCGTTCGGTTTGAAGAACGTCGAGGCAACCTATCAAAGGGCCATGACTACTCTATTTCATGACATGATACATAAGGAAATCGAGGTATATATCGATGACATGATTGCCAAATCTAAAACAGAAGAGGAGCATGTGACCCACCTGTCAAAACTATTCGAGTGGATGAGAAAGTACGAACTCCATTTGAATCCCAATAAGTGGACATTCGGTGTCCGTTCAGGGAAATTCTTAGGGTTCATCATCAGCCAGAAAGGAATTAAGATTGATCCTGACAAGGTCAAGGCCATTCAAGAAATGCCTTCTCCGAAAATTGAAAAACAAGTCAGAGGATTCTTGGGACGTTTGAACTACATCTCCAGATTCATATTCCTCATGACAGTGACATGCGCGCCAATTTTCAAATTACTAAAAAAGAATCAGGACTGCATTTGGACAGAAGATTGCCAAACCGCCTTCGACAGAATTAAGAAATACCTGTTGAACCCACCGATTCTATCACCTCCAGTGGAAGGAAGACCACTGATCATCTACCTCACAGTCCTAGAGGACTCAATGGGTTATGTGCTTGGCCAACAAGATGAAACCAAAAGGAAGGAGTCTACAATTTGAGCAAGAAATTCACCGACTACGAGACTCGGTATACTATGCTCGAGAAAACTTATTGTGCTTTGGCTTGGGCAGCCAAACGTCTTTGCTAGTATATGATTCGTCACACTACTTAGTTAATCTCCAAAATGGATCCAATCAAGTATGTCTTTGTAAAGCCTGCTCTCACGGGAAGGATTGCCCGTTGGTAGATGTTGTTATCAGAATACGACATCGAGTACCACGCTCAGAAAGCTGTTACAGGAAGTGTCTTAGCAGATCATTTGGCTCATCAACCGATTGAAGATCAAGAATCAGTCGGGTTTGACTTCCCAGACGAAGATGTCATGTATCTAAAAATGAAAGATTGCGATGAACCACTACCCAGTGAAGGGCCAGAACCAGGTTTCCAATGGGGACTAATTTTTGACGGAGCTGTTAATTATTACGGAAACAGAATTAGGGCAATCATTGTGACACCTCAGGGTACCCACATTCCTTTCACCGCTCGACTGACATTCAAGTGCATAAACAACAAGGCCGAATACGAAGCTTGTATCATGGGTCTCGAAGAAGCGATTGACTTAAAGATCAAAAAATTGGATGTATATGGCGACTCAGCTCTGGTCATCAATCAGATCAAAGGAGATTGGAACACATACCAATCAGGACTAATTCCTTACAAAGACTACGCGAGAAGGTTGTTACCATTCTTCAACAAAATTGATTTTCATCATATCCCTCGTAAAGAGAATCACATGGCTGATGCTTTAGCCACTCTCTCTTCCATAATTAGTGTAGGTCAACGGAACGACTTACCTAAGATTGACATAATACGCCTTGAACCGCCCGCTTACATCTTCACGATTGAAGCAGTCCTAGACGACAAACCTTGGTATCAAGATATAAAATGCTTCCTTCAGAAATAAGAGTACCCACCTGGGGCATCCAGGAAAGATAGAAAAACCCTCAGAAGGTTGGCAGGCAGCTTCTTCCTGAGCGGTGATACACTCTATAAGAGAAATTTTGACATGGTCTTGCTCCGATGCATAGACAGACCAGAAGCAGACATGCTGATAAAAGAAATTCACGAAGGATCCTTTGGCACTCATGCCAACAGACACACAATGGCGAGAAAAATTCTGAGAGCAGGGTACTACTGGTTGACCATGGATTCTGACTGCTACAAGTACAGGAGGAGATGTCACAAGTGTCAGATATACTCTGACAAAATTCATGTACCGCCAACGCATCTCAAAGTTCTTTCTTCCCCATGGCCTTTTTCTATATGGAGAATCGACATGATTGGCATGATTGAACCTAAGGCTTTGAATGGACATCGATTCATCCTGGTAGCCATTGACTACTTCAACAAGTGGGTCGAAGCAACGTCATACGCTAATGTAACCCGACAAGTGGTGGTCCGATTTATCAAAAACAATATCATCTGCTGTTATGGTGTTCCTAGCTTGATCATTACTGATAATGGATCTAACTTGAATAATAAGATGATGAAAGAGTTGTACGCAGAGTTTAAGATCGAACACCATAACTCATCTCCCTACCGACCCAAAATGAACGGAGCGGTAGAAGCAGCTAACAAAAACATCAAGAAGATCGTTCAAAAGATGGTTGTAACCTACAAACACTGGCACGAGATGCTACCCTTTGCTCTTCACGGTTATCGCACATCTGTCCGTACTTCAACAGGGGCAACCCCTTTCTCTCTAATGTGGTCAAGAAAGCTTTCTCAGGCGGCGCCTTAAGACTTGCAACTATGGAAGGAGAGGAATTTGTCTACCCCACAAATGTTGAAGTAGTCAAGAAATACTTCGCCTAAATAAAAAAAAGAAATAAAAACGTCTCAGTGGATTGAAAACCCGAAAGGGCGGTCCAGGCAAAAATTAGAGACACTATCAAAAATCATCCCGGCGGATTGGAAATCTCAAAGTACAATCCAGGCAAAAGTTAGGGATAATGGCAAGTAACTATGTCCAACAAAGGGGCAAATCCCCCAGCAGCAGTAATGCCATAAGTTAGGAAAACTCCAGTCAAGGTCATCTTCGACAGAAGCTCAGGATGTCCAGAATTCAAAGTTGGTAGAAGGATAGCGGTCGTTATGTTTTAATGTAGCCCTTTTCCCTTAAATTACCATTTTCTAAACTTTGTAAATACTCCATGGGATCACGCGCTTGGCTGATTTCCATCCTATCAATAAAATTTGAGCCCTAGTGCTTTTGTTTGCAATTCTCATTTATTTTGTCTTTACAAAACGACATTTTAACATGATCAACGATTCTTAAAACGAAACAAAAATGAATTTACTTGTCAAACTTTTTCGGCTTTTAAATAAAGATGGCAATTTCTTTTGACTGTTGAACATCGAAAGAGCATCGATCGCTTTTCCAGAAGTAATCGAACCACGAAGTGCAGAATCAAAGTACTCCTTCTAAACCAGTGCGACTGAATGAAGGATCAGCTATGTCAGATGCGAGTATTCCATCTGACATCCTCGACCGAGTTCTTACCTCCTAAGCCCGACCAACGGTTGTTCCCCGCAGGGACTATCTCTCCTAAGAAAGGCAGAATTGCTATCGTGAACAAGTGATACTTTACATCTCCCACTGTGCCCGAGTATACAGTCGTGTTCATCTACTAGTCCATATGTCGCGTCAGTTGTGTCAGCATATACATACATACATCATGCATTGTTGATTTACATTCATAATCATGTTGCATCACCAGCACTCTAGTCGTTCTTATCCCCTTGTGATAACGGTCCTCTCAATCGAGTTGTCAGCTCTTTCCTCGTCAGGAGGGGAACTATCTAAATGATCTCTCCTGCAGTTTATTTCTAGATTGGAGACAGTCCATGACCACTTTGATAACTTGAACCTCTGAAAGGCCAGAGAACCTTCAGCCAACGTCACTCTTCGCCATTGAAGATGATGTCTTCGCTTTCCCGGATTAAGGAAAATCCTCAGAGAAAGCCTTTTAATCTGAGATTCGGCAATGCAACCGTTTTTCTTTCAAAAATCCGCTGACAAAAAGGTCATCAACACCTCAAAATTGAATCACATCGTATGGCATTTCTCCAAGAAGATCCCGAGAAAAGTATGATGAAATACCCCAAGCAGAAACAGTCTCTCAAGGGACTCGTTTCCCCCAGTAGAATCAACAAATGGCATCTCCAATAGAGAAGTGTGTACACCTCTACATCTCAGACGACTAGGTTCCCCAGCAACTCTGACATCAAATTTTTTCCATCAAATGGCATCTCCCCAGGAAAATTCAGCGAGAAGTTTGAGGAAAACTGCTACGCATAGTGTCCCTTGTCAAGAAGTTTATTGACAAAAGAAACTGAGACCAGTTCCTTGGTAGGAAACCAGGATCGAGAGGAAGTTTATTTCAGAAATTGAGACCAGTTCCTTGGTAGGAAACCAGGATCGAGGGGAAGTTTACATCAGAAACTAAGACCAGTTCCTTGGTAGGAAACCAGGATCGAGGGGAAGTTGATTTCAGAGACTAAGACCAGTTCCTTAGTAGGAAACCAGGATCGAGGGGAAGTTTGCCTTTTCTAAGTATCATTGCTTAGAAAAAGAAGATGAATGTGTAAGCTACCATTCATAACCGCCATCAAAGTTTCAGGTATTCCGATATTTAATCCTCTTGCACCCCGAATGCTCGAACACCTTCGCCATTCACACCTTCGGGTCCATGAAGATTAAATAGGGGCATCTGTCATACCCCAAATTTTGACCACTAAGATTTCCCATCATTGTACAAATCATCATCACAATATGGGTGTATCATTATGCCTCATTAGTCTCCCCAAAGATGGGTGAGCATCCATTACAATCAAAATTAGGGTTTCATGCCCTCTTAGAGTTCTTAGACAAAGGATAAATCAAGGAATGACATGATCTTCAACTTTTCTAGCCTCTAAAACATCCCCAATAGATCAAGAGGACACACACATTAAGGATCATGCACAAGGCTGCAACATTCCAAGTAGAATAAGCCTCAAGATCGCCAGTGTCACCAAATTAGGGTTTTGGTTGACCAGGGCCTCCAGATGGAAATCTTCCTCTGGGCATGAGCCAATGCTTCAAAGCATAACCTAAGATGCTCCAAGGGACATCATGAACCCAATCATTAAGTCAATTTAACCTCAGGGGATGCATTCACGAAAAATCAGGAATTAGGGTTTCTTGACCTAATTCATCCCTAAGTTGACTTTTGGGACAAAACATGAGCCAAGACCTCAAGAGAGGATTTAAGGGTCTCAAATACACCATATTGATCCATTTTCAACAATGGATTGATCCAATAAGCTTGAGCAACAAGTTTCAATTTCATCAGAACCACAACTAGGGTTTCGCGGGAAAAGTCAATTGTGCCTTTGACATTTGACCCAGGCATGCTCCCAAACCTTGGTACATGATTCAATACACCCTATAATACCTATTAAATCAATCCATCAAGTTTGATTTAGGTCACGGACTTGATTCCATAGAGGATCGCGTAGTTTGAAGTTCATTTGACAAAAAGTCAATTGTGCACAAAAGTACACTTTGACTTTTTGAGATTTTTCACAATTATGGTTCTTTGACCCTAAAATGATGTTAATGTGTGATTGGAATCATCTTTCATCAAGAAAAATCAAGAAAAGTGGGATAACTTGTAAAAGGGGTAACCATAAAAACTTAGAAAATTTTCTAAGTTATGGAACAAAGTGGCTAAGTTACCAACTTTGGAGGACCATATCTCCTAAACCACAAGGCCATTTTCCCCATTCAAAGCTAGATTTGTAGCTCTCATGGCCCTCTACAAAAGCTTCAACTACACCTCACTCCAATTCATCATGGATTTTGAGTTATGATTGGGTCAAAATGGCTGAAAACATGAAATGTCATTTTTTCCAACACTTAGTGAAATTTTCACTAAGTATGAATCTGCCTTCACTTTTTTCCAAATGTAGGGGCATTTTTCACTTGGGTCCAAAAGGTATCAAAACAAACTATAATCACACATATGTTGTATCATATGATAGCTTTCCAAAATGGCCAAGAACTTCACCAAACTCAATTTGAGCAAGAAGTTATGACAGTGGCAATATGCCTTGCTGCGACTGTCATAACAAGGCAGATTTGGGAGTTTTGCTCGATTTGCTCAAAATTTGCAAAGGGCAAGCAAGTCTATCCATCTGAACACCTCAGGGGATACCAAGGAGGGACAAACACTGATCCATAAGCCTCCCAAGTCTTTGGAACCAAAAGTAGCATACCAAACCTAGAAATGCCTAAAAGAGGGACAAGACTCCAATTTTGTTTTGGAGCATTCAATGGATGCACCAAAGTGGCATGGACTGAGCCCCTTCCAACTGAATTCAGTCAAGACATATCCAAGACCAAGGGAACCAGCAGCCTGTGCCCTAACCTCTAGTCAATGGCTAGAGGAGACTTGGATTCCCATTGATCAACATTGGCCAAACCTCTGCTGCAGTTGCCATTCACTGTTGCAGCCAAAACAAACTTGCTTTACTATAAATAGAGCTCATTTGTAATCAGTTTGAGTACACCAAAGCCATCAAACAGATGCTTTCCTCAAAATCACCTTCTCACTTCCAAATTTGCCTTCCAAAGCATGTCACTATCGGGTTTTGAGTTTGAGAGCAATTCCAACTAAACCAATCACACACACACACACCTCATAAACATCATATAGAGGTGATCCAAACACTCACAAGTTACCTGTAACACCAAAATCTCAAAGTCACCTCTCAAAACCTCAAAATTGGACTTTTGTGCATTTTTCAAGCCATGTCTTGATTTAGTCACTTTCCAAACCAGATAAGACCTCAAACACACTCCAAATATCATCCTTGAACTGTCCCAAATGGTTCCACACATTTGGAACACCATTTGAGAGAGTTGCTATTTTGGCCACTTTTGCCCCTTTTGCAAGAAAGAGCTCAAACTTGTTCCTGAGGTTTCCAGCTGATTCCAACCATCCTAAAAGCTTCTAAGAGATCATTTAAGGGTGTCCAAAGCATCAAATCATTTCTGGAACAAAGCCCTTGGCAGATTGCACAAAAGCTCCAAAAAGGGGTAAGCATCACAACTTGAATTCTTTGAATCATGATTTCCTTTGATGTCCACTGATCATGCATCTCTTATACATGTTATATGTGTTGTGTTTGCACCAATTTATCATATAATTCATACCAGTACCAAGAGATAGCACAGAAAATGCAAATCATGGCCTATTTCAAAACCACTATCGGGTTTTTCAATAGGAGCATGATCTGGAAAAAAAACACCACCACCATTGGATTCCTTGTGAAATTCTAGGCAGGATAGACCTAAATTTTATCCCAATCCATGGAGAAATTAGAAAGTTATGGCCTTCACGTTTCTAACTAAAATCTTGTCTTGCCTTGCCTTGGGCCAGGCCAAAAACAAGGCAAGCCTTGTATATTTGTGGTTCTGCTTTAATCAACGGATGTATCACCACCCCAGTGGTAAGGTGCACGCCCTGTACACAAGAGGTCTGGGGTTCGAATCCCCCTCGCCCCAGATCCTCTTTTTTACCACTTTTTTCATATTTTTCATATTTTACAATTTTTCATATTATTTTTAATGATTTGAAAAATTAATAACTCCTTCAATTTTAATTATTTTTTATTGGTTCTTTTTGCAAAAAATCACAAAAATGTTGAAATATTTTATCCCACAAAAAAATCAAATTTGTATTATTTATTTAATATAATTAGTATTTTTGTGAATAAATTCATTTTTAATTGTTTTTAAACATTTAAAAGGGAATATTTACCTTGAAAATCAAAATCAGATGAGTTTTAACTCATCTTGTGATTAAAACCTCATTTTTAAAACCTTAAACAAAAATTACAAGTGGTTTATTCAAACTTATTTGGTATTTTTTATCATTTTATTGATTTTCTTTAAATATTTACTTTTAAAGGAAAACAAATTTAGGGTTTCTTTGATTTCCACCCTCACAAACCTTTTTCAAACACTTTGAGCCTCTAGTAGAGTGTAAGACCCAACCCTTTTTGAAAAACCAAAATGATTTGGGCCTCAGTGTATTGTATAAGTCCCGACACCATCAAAAAGTTCGGCGCGATCGTCACCTTTTTAACAAAAATCATTTGGGCCTCTAATAGAGTGTAAGACCCATCCCTTGTAAATAAAACCTTTTTGGGCCTCAATGCATTGTATAAGATCCAGTACGTTAAAAAAATCTCGGCGCAATCGTCATTTTTCAAACAAAATCATATGTGCCTCTCCTTGAGTTATAAGCCCCATCTTTTCTTTTAAAATCACCTTTGGGCCTCTAATAGAGTGCAAGACCCAAAACCTTTTTTTTAACCAAAACTTTTTAGCCTCAATGCAATGTATAAGACCCAGTATGTTAAAGAAAAATCTCGGCGCGATCGCCAGTTCAAAAATCAAATCATCTGGGCCTACCCTCGTGTTATAAGCCCCATTCCTTTTCTTTAAAACACCTTTGGGCCTCTTGAGAGAGTGTAAGACCCATCCCTTTGTACAGAAAACGTTTTTGGGCCTCAGTCACTTGTATAAGTCCCTGTACAAATTTCAAAACAACAGTGCAATCACTGATAAAACCTTGGGCCTCTCCTTGAGCTATAAGCCCTAACAATCTTTTCAAAGTACTTTCTCCTTTAATTTAGAATATAATATTGTTATCAAAGCTTTCTTTATTGAACAAACTAACAAAACAGCATGGAAGCTCTACAACCGAGTAAGTGTTTACCCGCTTTCTTTATCCGCTTTCATATATATATATATATATATATATATATATATAACCGTATTGTGGGGCTGCTCACTGTAAGTATTCTTTCACATCATTTTATATACTTGTCAAATATCAACTGTGTAATACTAGTATAGTTATTTAGAATTTTCCCCAGCAACTACGTCTAGAACTAGGTAAAGCCCTGTTGGTTACTCTTAAATACAAACAAAACTAGATCCCCCATAGGATTACCAGATACAGTCTTCCCTCCTCTTGGGGTTAAACAATATGGAGACGTGAAAGGCAGCATTCTCGGTGAACCCTTTCTCAGACTGTCACCCTTAGAAATTGTCAAAGAAATACTAACTCCCCAGAGATGATCTTTTCTCCGTGAATGGCATCTCTTGAGTTTCTTCCAAATTCTCAGACTTTCCTAGCTTGATCTATTCTCAGTGAATGGCATGTCTTGAACTTCTCGGGGTTTGGGGACCCATGGGCTTCTTAAAAGCATCCCCGCCTCCTCTTGGGCGTTGTACAAGGACCCTTCGGCTTCTTAAAAGCTCTCATGCCTTCTTTTGGGCTTAGTACAAGGACCCAGAGACCTCTACAGGTATAGGAACAGAACCTAATCATCAATTTGCTAGAGCTGTCTTTCTGAGTCACGTGTCAGACCAGTTAATGGGTTGACCTTCATCCTTTAACATACCAGCCTTCTCTTGGGCATCATACAAAGATCATTTACTATATGAGAATCAATTTCTCAAACCACCAGTAGACTTGGACAGTCTCAATACCCTTTGGATTTCCCATTTCCTCAAAGAACAGGAAATAACCCTGATCCTCTGATCAGTACCAAAGCACAACCTTACCTTTAATCTTTCCCAGCATGGGTCAATTACTGTAAACTCACAGAAATTCTCACCAGAGAAAAGAACTCAACTGTCACAATAAAGTAAAAGTTCCAACTCAGACCATTTTACTGTCATTAACCCATCGGAGCCTCATGGTATCTGACATCCTTCATAAGAATTGATTTTCTCTTTTATCCAACATACTGGACCTGTCACTAAACTGAAACAGTCACCAGCAAAGATATCCTCCTCTTAGGCTTTGTATAATGATTCTCCCCAATGGAGCTATCCTTTTCACATTCTCTTGTTGAGTATAAAAGACTCTCTTGTTGAGTCAAACACTTTAGCCTCCATCTCGGGCTTCATACGAGATAGAAAACACTCTCTTGTTGAGTATAAAAGACTCTCTTGTTGAGTCAAACACTTTAGCCTCCATCTCGGGCTTCATACGAGATAGAAAACACTCTCATGTTGAGTATAAAAGACTCTCTTGATGAGTCAAACACTTTTAGCCTCCATCTTGGGCTTCATACAAGGCACAACAAAAAACTCTCTTGTTGAGTATAAAAGACTCTCTTGTTGAGTCAATCACCTGTCAAACAGACTCTCTTGTTGAGTCACTTCCCTTTTAGCCTCCATCTCGGGCTTCTTACAAGACATATAAAACACCCTCTTGTTGGGTCAATAGCCTCCTCTTAGGCTTTGTATAAAGAAAACCTCGGTTGAGTCAATCAACCTTTTAGCATCAAAGTCATACCTTGCTCACAGCATACAAACATCAACCACTCCTCTTTAGAGATGACAAATTCTCTCTCATCCAACCCTTCAGCTTCACATCTTGGGCTTTGAACAAGATACAAACCACCTTTAGCTTCATGTCTTGGGCTTTGAACAAGACACTAAAACAACCTCTTTTCCTCCCATAGAATAGAAGGAACTACGATCACTCTGATTTCCCTGTTTCATCAAACGGGAATACGTAGGCATAAGATTGAAAAAATCATAGAGAGCATACTAATCAAAAACCCAAAATCCAGTATCTCCACTAAATCAACCCAAAAACATCAAATCTAAACACATTACCAAAAAACTCACAAATAATCCAGACACTGTGTTCTTAACAAAATAACCAAAGATTGGGCCCCACATCCACATAGCATCTGTAACCTAACAGACCGCTGTTCAAACTCAGTATGCAAGCAGGGTTAATTGGAGACATCTATTTCCCTTCCTTAATCAGCTCAATAGGATAAAAAATGAATCGAACTGTAGTACCCAAGCGATAGTGACTCAGGACCATAAAAATCACGCTACACTAATATTTGTATGGCATTGTTTTGCACTTTCATTTCTTGATCACATTAATTTGTTCTTTACTGAGCAAATTTAATCATGCATAATCAATAATTTACACTTTTTGCTTTAATGATTTTCCATTCTCTTTGGAAAATTGTTAGCATAGAATTTTCCCTTTGATTAATTGATCGAAACCATGTTTCGATTAGTTGATCTTCCCCTTCCCTCTCTTTAGGATCTCCTTAGAACTTCTCTTTCTGGATCCCCCGCGAAGTTGGAGTTTCGCACCACGCACTGCATTGGAACACTATACAAACTGAAGTTGTTACGCTGTCCATTGCACAACGCATTGGAGCACTGTACAACTTGGAGCCATTACGTTGTCAGTTTCAACTTCTGCACTACACCCTGTGTGTTAGAGAAATAATGAGAATGGAGAATTCCTACTCTCATTCTAACCATTTCAGGTAGGGGACGAATGACCCTATGCCTGGCTTAGTCATCTCTATCTCCAGGCGGTAGCGTATCTTTCATCCCCAGCCGAGTTGATCCTTGATAACTCCAACCTCTTTCAATCTGTCTCTTGGTCTATCGCCATTCCCTTGGTTCACGATCTTTAGCAACCTTCATAGAGTCAATCTCTTACTCTTGTTCAATACCTTTTCCTGCTTCTCTTCAAGAGAGTTTCAATTACCTTTTCTTGTGGCTAGTCACTTCTTTTGCTGATTCCCCATGAGAGTTGTAATCATTCTTCCTTGGTTGACCACAGTCATACTGTTAAAACCAATGATCTATTCCCCTGTAATCGCACTCTTTCTTTGGCCAAACACAGTTTTCCTGTTAAACATCGAAGCCCTTGCGGAGTTTGCAACCTTCCCTTGGTTCTTCTCCCTTTGTTTGGTTAACCATTGCCTGTTAGTTAAAACACCAATTTCCGTGTCTTTTCAGTTAACCACAGTCCGTCTATTAAAATACTAAGCCTTTCGGGTTAATCACCTTCTCTTGGTTAATCACCCATTTTTTCCAGTTAACCACAACCTGTCTGTTAAAATACCGAGCCTTTTCAGTTAATCACCTTCTCTTGGTTAATCACTCATTTCTTCTCGGTTAATCATAGTCTTTCTGTTAAAACTGAATCCCCGGCAGTTGGCAACCTTCTCTTGGTTCGAATACTTGCACCCTTGAGTTAGCAACCTTTTTTTGGTTCGAATACCCTTTCTTCGGTCAGGTACTGTTTGTTCAGTTAGTGTACCGAACGTCCTTTGGTTCACGACCTTTGTTTGGTCCCACACCCATCCTTTGTGTCACGACCTTCGCTTGGTCCCACACCCGTCCTTTGGGTCACAACCTTCGCTTGGTCCCACACCCGTTCTTTGGGTCACGACCTTTGCTTGGTCCCACACCTGTCCTTTGGGTCACGACCTTCGCTTGGTCTCACACCCGTCTTTTGGGTCACGACCTTTGCTTGGTCCTACACCCGTTCCCCGGTTAAGTACTGCTCATCAAATCACTCGGTTTTGCCTCAACACATTGATACCTATGCTTTAATCCCCATAGAGTCAATCTCTAGCATTTCGCTTCTTACTATCCCAACGGAGTTTTCCCTTGCTCTTTCTATCGATCTTTCTCTCTTGGTTTTGACACCAATGCTCTTGCTCTTCTCTCTTGGTTTTGACACCACTCCTTTACCTTGCGCTCTTGGTTTTGACACTATTCCTTGTTTTTCGAGCTCTTTTCCTTTTATATCCTAGCGAAGTTTCTTTCTTGGTTTCGACACCACTCTTGCACTTTATCCTCAATACAGTTATCTTTTCCTTTGCACTCCTTTCTTGGTTTTGACACCATTTCTTTTGATCCCAAGCGGATTTTGCCTCTACTCTTTTGCTCTTGGTTCTGACACCACTTTCCTTTTTTCTTTTTTCGTCTTAGTTCCCCAAACTATGGAAGCTCTGATTTTACATTCTTTCGAATGTATGATACGTAGGCACGAGATCGCGATGATCTTGGTGAGCACACTTCCACCCTTCCTTCCTTCTCCCTTTCTTTCCCCTGGTTCCTCTGAACTACGGAGCTCTGATTTCCTCATTGCACTATGAGGGTACGTAGGCGCGAGGGCCCCAATCCTCCGCGAGCACTCTTCTTTCTTTCTTTCTTTCTTTCTTCTCTTTTCTCTTCTCTCTCCTCTTTCTTTTAGCTAGAAGCCTTTAGATAGATAATCCATCCAAGCCTAGAAGCAAGCGAAATGGTTCCCGTCGAGTACGACGGATGCGCTAGGTGCTAGTACCTTCCTTTCGCATAACCGACCCCTGTTCCCATTTCTCTTCCCTTTGGTTTTTCTCGATATTTTCCCTGTCCTTTGGGACTAAATAAAGTTCGGTGGTGACTCTGTTGTATCTTTGAGTGTGCGATTCACTCAGGTATAAACCAGCCATCTTCAGTGACACTGATGATCTTGAGGCTTGATCCACTTAGAATGTTGCAACCTTGTGCTTGATTCTTGATGTGGGAGTCCTCTTGATCTCTTATGGGTGTTTGAGAGGTTTAGATAAGTTGAAGATCATGTCATTTCTTGTTTGATCCTTTTTCTAAGTGCTCCGAGAGGGCTTGAAACCCTAATTCTTGATTATGGTGAATGCTCAATAATCTTTGAGGAGATTTGACGAGGCATGATGGTACATCCATATTGTGGTAATGATCTTCACAATGATGGGAAATCTTGGTTGTCAAAATTTAGGGTATGACAACAACAACAGGCTTTGAATTCGACATACCAAACTTTTCGAGAATCTTCCGTAGGTATGCCTCTTGAGATAAGCATAATTTCGACTGCTTTCTATCTCTTCGGATATCAATCCCAAGAATCCTGGATACAGCTCCCAGATCCTTCATGTCGAACTTCTTATTGAGTTCAACCTTCACCCTCATTACATCTTCGACATTGTTGCTTGCTATTAGAATATCATCCACATAAAGCAACAAAATAACAAATGAATTACCAGGTCAAAATTTGAAGTAAACACAGTGGTCGAACTGACTTCTAATAAAACTTATGTGTGCCATAAACTTGTTGAATCTCTTATTCCACTGTCGAGGAGATTGTTTTCGTCCATATAAAGATATCTTTAGATTTCACACATAATCTTCCTTCCCCCTTTCGACATACCCTTCAGGTTGCCTTATCAAGATTGTTTCATCTAGATCACCATACAAGAATGCACTCTTTACATTCATCTGTTCTAGTTTAAGGCCGAACTGTGCCACCTTGGCAAGCACCATTCGAATGGGCTTGTACTTCACAACATGAGAGAACACATAATTGAAGTTGACACATTATTTCTGAGTAAAACCCCTAGCAACCAATCTTTCCTTGTATCTCTTCGACGCCACTCCTTTGATTCCTTCCTTAACTTTGAAAACCCACTTACAGCTGAATAACCTGGCTCCAACAGGTTTCTTGATCAGTTCCCAAGTGTTGTTATCATGAAGAGATTTCATCTCATCATCCATGGCCTTCAGCCATTCAATTTTATTTTGACTCCTCATAACTTCCTTATAGTCTCTAGGTTATTCGTCTAGAACCTCACTTGGAGAGATTAAGGCATAAGCTATAAGATCTGCATACCTAAGTCTCTGAGGTGGCTTGATGACTCTCCTGACCTATCTCTTAACAATAGGTAGTCATTGAAAGTTTCCTCAACTTCCTCAGTATCTTATGCTTCTTCTTCGACTTCATCTAGGATACACAATTCAGCATCAACATGCTCCACCTCAACAGGAATCTCTCCTTATTCCAGCTCTTTGTCAGCATCATTAGTTTTCTTGAAGGCCATCTCATCTTTATTGAAAACTACATCTCGAATGGTGATACACCTCCTGTGACCTGGCTCAAGGCACCATAGCCTATAAGCTTTGACTCATTCAGGGTATCCCATGAGCATGCATTTCAAAGCTCTAGGTTCGACCTTGACTTGCTTAATGTGAGCATAGGCTACACAGCTAAATACTCTCAATTTGTCGAGATCTGGTGGATGTCCTGACCAAACTTCTTTAGGCGTCTTCATATCTAACACAGTCGAAGGACATCTATTCACCAGATATGTTGCTGTCGAAACAGCCTCAGCCCAAAACACCTTCTTTAACCCAGCACTAGTCAACATGTATCTAACTCTTTCCAAAATAGTTCGATTAAGCCTTTCCACCAAACCATTTTGTTGTAGAGTACCTGTAGTAGTTTTGTGCCTTGCAATACCTGAGGCAACACAAAAGGTGTCGAACGCCTCATTGCAAAATTCAAGGCCATTGTCGGTTCTCAACCTCTTGACCTTTTGCCAGTCTGATTTTCGACCAGAGTCTTCTAACCTTTGAAATTCTCAAAAGTTTCATCCTTAGTCTTCTAGATGAATACCCATAACTTTTTGGAATAATCATCAACTATGGATAGAAAATACTTTGCGCCTGAATGTGATGGACACCTCGCAGGCCCCCAAAGATCAGCATGGATGTAATCAAAGGATCCATGTGTTCTTTGTTTTCCTTTATTGAACTTCACTCTGCAAGATTTTCCAAGCACATAGGATTCACAAAATTTCAGTTTTTCGACTTTGTCTCCACCAAGCAGATTTTGTTTCCCTAATTCGACTAGACCCCTTTCACTGACATGGCCCAATCTCATGTGCCAAATTTCTGTCTTCGACAAAGTCGAACCACTTACAACTTCAACCTCATGGGTATGCAAGCCTTGTTTCTTCACGTCTCTCAAGACTTCATTCGACCCCTTCATGACTCTTAGGATACTTTTCTCTCCTTGAAAAACATATCCCTTCTTGTCGAATTCACTAAGAGAAATCTAATTTCTCTTTAAATCAGGTACATACTTGCCTTCAATCAATAGCCTTGTTGACTCATCATGGATCTTCAATCTCATAGATTCAATACCTATAATTTTGGAAGCTTTGTTGTTTCCAGTAACACTGATCCACCATCTTGTTCACATCTCTGTTTGGAGTCATGTGCCAAGTGCAACATGAATTCATTATCCACTATTTGCAAGAGTTGCTGCTTGAAACCACAAGGACATCAGATGATACATAATCATCTTGCACAATAGCTGCATTGTCATTGTCCTTACCTCCATGATTATTCAGGAGTTCAGGGCATATTTTTCTTGTATGACCCTTCTTCTTACAGTGATAACATCGAATGCCAGATGCATCACCACTATAAGAATTTTGCTGACTTTTACCCTTCTTCTTGTCGAACTTGCCATCTCGCTTTGTGAATTTCGCCTTGACTGACAAGCCTTTACCAGTCGAAGATGGCTTATGCTCCTTTCGTTCGTTCAAATCCTTCGAATACGATGCTAACGGAACTTCTTCAAAGGTCAGAGATTCTCTTCCATACAAACGAGTTTCCTTGAAATGAGCATGTGATCTGAGGAAAGCATGAAGGTGCGAGAAAGACACAAGAAATGGGGGGTTTGAATTATGTATTTACTCTTTTTGTAACTTTTCGCATCTTGTTAATTTGACGCTTAAGAACCTTCAATGTTCGTTGAGAGATTCTGATATACTAATTATAGAGTATGAGAACCGTATAGGTTTTGATCATAAGATACGATACTCAGAACTTGCAGTACGGAAGCTTATCAAAGATAGGCTGCAAGGTTCTGACTTTGCTTAATATGAGGTTCTGATATTCAATGCAGAAACATAAATAGAGATACTAAGCAAGAAAGTAAAGGACACACGATATATCCTGGTTCACCACGCGGGCTAATCCAGTCCACCCTCCTCAGGTGATTTCGCCTTGAATACAAGGACTTAATCCACCATAATCAAATCATGATTACACTTGCACGGGCCACGCCGGTGACTAACCATTTGCACAGCCGCACTGTGACTAACAACACAATGAACCGTTCAGGGATCCAACAGGATATAATGTTCATTGACCGAGCAGACCCACTGCTGGGATTTCACAGCTAGCCGTTCAGGGATTCATCACAATGAATATAACGTTACTGACCATATTTCAGGATTTTCCACAGTGACCCTCAGCCATTGTCATCTCAAGTATCTGATCACCACGTGATCTACTCAAGGGCCTCAACTCATAGCTGAACCATTCAGGGATCCATTCAGGATATAACGTTCACTGGAGGAGTCTCAATTCATTTAGTTGAATGGTGCTTCTTAATAAGCAAGTTTCTCCTAAGTTTAAGTACAATGAACACATAAGTGTTCAAGCAAGATTTGAGCAACAGCTCCTTGCTTTCCTAAGAAACTACAGAGATGTATTTAGATATTACGATGTTGACATCTTGTAGATCTTCTTCTTCTTCGTCTTCTTTGTTGAGCAAGCTTTGAGCAGCAACTCCTTGCTTCAGATCTTCAATGTAGTCCTGACGAGAAGGTAGGCTGATGACTTGACAAATCTTCAATGGTGTCTTCTTCATCAACAGCTTATGTTCTTGATTGTTATTGTTATGTTGAATTGTCTTCTTGAGTTTCAACAACAATTGCCATTAGTGAAATATTGATAGCTTTGAATATGTTAAGTGTTACAACGAGAACACATCGTTGTTGCTATCTTCCCAATGACTTGGTCAATTTTGTAGATGAACATTCAGTTCGTGATTCTACAAGTGATCGACACATCAGAAGCAAAAACTCTTTCCATTAAATAGCCAGTAGAAATATAGCCATTAGAGAATACTGTTGGCTGTTTGGAAAGGAGACATTGTGATATAATGAGTTGAACTGACACATCTTCTTAGAAGTGACCGGACATCTTTTCTTGTGCAGTGTGTACATTTAACTCACAACGGTACTATTTAGACTTCAAAACTTCAGTGGCTTCTGATGTTAATTTGATGAAGCATGAGTAGAGTCTTCTTAGCAGAATATCTGATGCTTCAAGTCTTCCGTCGATTGAAGAAGTCCATTAGGAATCAGTCTTCAGAACTTCAACACTTGGTCTTTAAGAACGTTATCCTTTTTCTGCTTTAAGTCTTCCGAATCTTCAGAGCCTGTCTTCAGAGTCTTCAGAACTTCTTGTTTGAAACCTTGATCTTCATAACTCATCAGTCTTCAGATTCTTTCTGCACTTGGTCTTCAGCGCCTTCAGCCATCAGAACTTCAAGTCATAGGAGTCTTCAGAACTTCGGTTTTTTCTGAGTGTACTTCTTCAGAAGCTTCGCTATCTTCAGAATCTTAATCACTTTCAGAGAGCATCCACAAGAGCATTGCAACAGCAATCTTGGCATCCTTGGATCTGACTAATCATGACTAGATAAACAAGTGTTCTTGCTTCTCGCGACTTTAGTCACACATAGTAACTTCGCATATATATATATATATATATATATATATATATATATATATATATATATATATATATATATATATATATATATATATATATTCAATCATAGTACATCTAGCTGGTGTATGTTGGTTCTGATGTCTTTAGTTCTTATGATCTACACACAACACACGTTAGACCATAAAATGGTTATTTCAGAAATACTCATTGTTATCATCAAAACATAGATTGACTTGTAGAGACAATTCTTGCTCTCACAATCTCCCCCTTTTTTATGATGACAAAACCAAGTATTTTGATTGAACATTTTATACAAGGCAATCACCAAAGAAAACAAATTCAGAGTATGAAACAACAGCTCCCCCTGAATGAGTTATCCTCAAAGCTTTATCTGAGATCATCTAGAATTTTATATAATCCAAAGATATACAGAGTAATAACTTGAGTTGCCAGAACAGAAATAGAAAAGAGTTACTTCTCTATCTTGTCTTTAGGAAAATGAAGAGTCTTTAGCATCTGGACTAGTTCAACAGAACTTCCATCTTTAGATCTTCAGAATTCAGTTTCCTTTGTTTTCATATCAGAGCTTGTTATCTTCAGAGTCGTCTGAAGCATTTCTACTTTTCAGTAGATTCAATTGAGCACAGAATTAGAGCAGTTCTTCGACTGATAAACATAGCTTCGTTGTATATCAGAAACTGTCTTTTGAGACACTCCCCCTGAGTTTTAGGCTATAAGAAGATTTTAGATTTTGCATTTTAATCTTCTGGGTAGTCTCCCCCTAATTTCCATAAGTCAGATATTGGGATCTTTCAGAATCGAAATTCAGAGTTTCTAAATTTAATCACCAGTGTTGATCATGACTTTTCAGAGTTTGACTTTTAACACAGGTTTATTTCAGACCTTGTTATTGTCACAACTCAGTTGAATTATCAAAGCTTGATTTTTTGATCAGATACTAAATGAAGGTTAAAACTTGTGATCAATCAACACTTGATTCTGAATCTGGTACATCTTATTTTAGTCGGATGTAAAAATGATGTGCTGACTCTTATACCAGAGTTTGTTGATTCTGATGCTGAATGAGTTCTTTTGATATTACTTTGAAGAGTATTTCCTTTGTGTGTTGATAGGATACCAATGAAGGTACTTTGACAGTAATCCACAACTTTGCTTTGATTGAGAGTCTGATACTAATCTTTGTGTACTGAATCTGATTTCAAATTGATGATTTAGTCTGATACCAATCGTCTTTATTTCAAATGGTTCCTGATAAACATCAGAATGGTTTCTTGCTTGGATCTTTAATCCGGATCTTTAGACAGTTCTTGACTTCTGATTTGCACAGATCTTCTGAGTGAGCATCTTGGGATGTAGACTTTGTCTTGACTGCTTTCAGAGTTTTGTTACTTCTTTTCTGAGCTAAGTGAGATAAGGATTACGATAAATCTGATTCTTCCAGCTTAACCTATTTCTTAGAATGCCTAGTGAACTTGTTTAGAGTTCCTCGGATAACATCAAACAACAAACGTTAGTAGCAACACATTTTATAAGAGTACTTTGTTTGAGTTCTGCATTCTTTTAGATTTCTTTCAGATTTCCTTCTTTCAATCAAAATCAATCAATATATTTCTCCCCCTTTTTGACATCATCAAAAAGTGTCAGGGCATATGAGCAATTTAAGCATGGAGTCATTTATATTCAGATATAGAGTCATTTAAACATTTAGAAGCATTTAGACTCATTTTAGGGATACACATCTATACTCAGTATGTATTTAATTGAAGGATGGAGGCCAATTGTGAGAGACGTGAAACCAATAAGAAGCTCATTAAACAGGCTAACTGTAGTCAAACATAGATTAGATAAAGATTTAAACACAAACATATATATTATATAGAGATATAGATATCAAAACATACAGATTTAGACTAGACAAAAACAGGTTCTTATAAGAGAAAACTTTTAGAGCCACGTATTTTCGTGTTATGAAGGATTGAGATGTTCCTCAATAGTTTATTAGTCGAACGGTTGTATGCGTATTTCAAGAGAATTGAACTGCTGAGAAATTTCTAGTAAGAAATAGGAGAGTAGCCTTTTGTACGCAATTTCCTAGATGGGATAAATTAATGAGTTTATTTTAATTTGGCCATTTTTTATTTCTAATGCTGGTTGAATTATCTAAAAGACTCTATGAGAAGGAGTGAAGAATTTAGGTTTAAAATTTTCATATGAGACAAATAAGACATTTTCATTAATTCGATGGTGATTGTTCATAACGATAGTAATTTTCAAAACATAGCAACATGAGAATTCTCAATATTGTCCATAGTTTCATAACTGATTTCAACATGAGAAGTACCAGGTTCAAGCCTGATAATTAAATCCCAGGCCCTTTCTTTTAGAAGAATTTCTGAGATGATTCCTCCATATGAAATGAAAGCTTGCACTTTATTTCTGGAGATTTTGATGGAATGACTCATATGGTTAAAAATGGTTTTAGGGAGATCTATTGTAACATGATGTGTTAGAAGAAAGACAAAGATTATGTTGCTATGTGTCAGGGTGCTTCTAGCATCTCCACGAGGACGAAGGTTGGTCAAAGAAAATTTGAACCAGGTTTTTGGAGACGGGAGAAGCTTCTCCGGGTTGTTTGGTTCATATGGATCTGAGTTATCGAACAGGATTCTGCATCTATCCACCATACTTAGATCAGATTGAAAGTCTTCAATCGTGACTCCGTCAGAGACACATTCTATGATTCTTTCTATCGAAGAGACAGAGGTAACAATGGGTTGATAGTGAACTTCTGGCCAGATGGTTTTGCCATCATTGATGATTCTGGCATAATTCCAGAATTCTTTAACAAAGCTTGGATAAATAGGACCATATAGAAGAGCATAATAGCTTTGCCAAGACTGAGCTTGCATGCTTCTGAGTATTTCTAAACCATTGTTTCTAGGATTAGGAAGGTTGAGTCTTTTCTCGGGTATAATGTATAGATTTTCTTTGTTTCCTAAGAAGGTTGGACCATATCTTCTAAAGTTCATTGTTCTAAGGAAGGGTGTTTTTAGGAGAATGGATTTTAGAGGAATGTGAAGGTAAGGACAATCCTAGTATTTATAGCCTTATTAAGATGATAGATCTTAGTGTAGTGGATCTGGTTTGCTATTTTCTAGGAAGGTTATAATTACTTGGGTATACTAAGAGTTGTAATTGTGTTTGAGAAGGAGTCAGAGTAGTTACTGACTTATTGGGAAGAGTAAAGAGTTAGTAACTGCATGTCGCACCTCGAAAAAAAATCGCTTAATCGAAGACACGACCATTCTCGTGAAAGGCACGGAAAACGGTTCGACAGAGTCGCCACCGAACTTTATTTATCCCAAAAGATGGAAAGGAAAATATCGAGAAAACCTTTAAAGAGGGAAAAGAACATGGTCGTCGCAACCACATTCTGGGTTCAGGAGTCGGTTACGTGAGGGGAAGGTACGTGCACCCCCTCACGTCCATTGTACTCAACGGGAACCTCTTGATTTGAATCGCGATGCTCGTTAGCTAAGTTTGTCTATTTTCTTCTCTAAAATAAATGCGGAAAGGTAAAGATAAAAGGAAAAGATACTAAGGGGAAATGGGATGGTTTAAGGATAGGGTGCTCGGCAAGATCCTCGCGATCTCGGGCCTACGTATGCTCATTCGGACGAGAATGAGAAATCAGAGCAATCGTAGTTCGACTACGGGGTTTGACGGAAAAAGATGGTAGTGTGGACGCAAACGGGGAAAAATAAAAAGTGTGCACGCAAACGGGGGAAGAAGAAAAAGTGTGCACGCAAACGGGGGAAAAAGAAAAAGTGTGCTCGCCAAGATCATCGCAATCTTGTGCCTACGTATCTTTATTCGGACGAGAATAAAGAATCAGAGTAGTCGTAGTTCGTGGTACGCCCACGAAACAAGGGAGTTGGTTGATTTTTTTAGGAGGCTCCAATTGCTCACACACGAGTAAGAGAACTCGCACCCAAACAATCGAAGAGAGATCAAAGACTTGAACCCCCATTTTTCACCTTGAAAAAGAATTATGATAGTTGTTAGTCGTTTTGAGGTTTGATTATGAAAATCCGCTTGACGTGGGATCAAGGGTTTATTGTATGCGCTTGGTTATTTTGAAAAGGATTTGATTTGTTAAAAGAAGAGGCGTCAATTGCTCATACACGAGTAAGAGAACTCGCACCCAAACAATCGAAGGAAGATCAAAGACTTGAACCCCCATTTTTCACCTTAAAAGAGTTGCGATAGTTGTTAGTTGTTTTTGAAGTTTGATTATGAAAATCCGCGTGACGTTGGATCAAGGGTTTATTTATGAAAAGAGTTTGGTTTGAAAAAGGATTTGGTTAAAGGTTGATTTGAAAATGGCTCGACGACGAGTCGAGGGTTTGGTTGAAAATGGGTTTGTTTGAAAATGGCTCGACGACGAATCGAGAATTAGTTTGAAAATGGGTTGCCTATGCTAGTCCCTAGGGGTTCTCCTAGTAAACAAACCACAATCAAAGAAAACTAAATGCGTACATCGGAATGGGGAGCGGGGTACACGTAAAGTACAAGGGATGACATGAAATAAAGGGTCTCATTGTAAGGTAGCCCAAGAGAAAGCCGTGTGTCTGCAAGGTGTCCTAAACTAAGCCTTGATCGAAAGTCGCCAAGCAACCAACAGTCCATCAATTATTGTTTTAGGGTTTCGATATTTTTAGTGTTTTTTGATTAAGTGTATGAACAAATAAAAATGGTTAGATGAACAAGTATATAGATATGAACAATATGATAAGAGTATGAATAATATAATCAAGGTAATATGAACAAGGTATAATATTGACATAGAATAAAATTGGTCTTGTCTTAATCGGAATTTAATCGATAAATTGATAATCGACGACTTTTGACTTTCATTGACCAAAAGTGAATAAAAGAATATGTGAAATGAAAATTAAATAGAATTTAGAAATTAAATCGAAAATATAGAAAGGTCTCATCTTTACTAAGATTTTTAATCGAAAAATCGATAATCTTTAGTATTTGATTTTCATTGACCCCAAAACGAATAAGAATAATGGAAAAATAATAGAAATGGAATAAAATCGAAAATGACAAGAAAAATAATAAAGGCCTCACCTTTATCGAGATTTAGTCGAGAAATCGACAAATCATCGATGTTTTGGTTTTCATTGACCCAAAATAAATAAAAACTAGATTAAGACCCGCGCGATGCGTGGTTGTAAATTAATTTTTATTTGATTTATATTGAATTTTAATTATTATTATTTTTAAATATATGGTTAAAAAGATATATTATAATAATTTATTATGAATTATAATATAGAAAACAATATGATAGAAAAAGAAACATTTTAGTTTGAAAGAAAACGTGGTATATTTGTAAGTTGACAACGATATTAAGAAATTAGTTTTTGCAAATTTTAATAAAACTCTAAAATATATTTCTTGTGGTAATTTTTTTATATTTTTTATCCTCACCCTTTTTGACAATTATATGTAAAAAAAAATCAATGTTGTTATTCTTTGTTATTAAATTTATGGTATGTCATAATATGAAGAATATAATAATAAAGTATATAAATATGATTATAACGTTTTGCATACTCTATTATATTTCAATATTAACAAATAGTGATAAGTCGTTATAATTTGTGTAATAACTAATTTGACACTAAAGACATTTGTTTTAACTTTTACATTTTTTATAAGTCAAAAATTATTTCATGAAAAATAAATAATGATATATAAGTTTTAAAACATGATTGTTTCTTTTTTAGACATTATTCTCAATAATTTTATCATACTTTCTATGGTCACTATTATAAAAGAAAAGACAAAGCATAATTCACTTTGGTAAATATGTATTTATGAAAATAATATATTTATCTAAGTTAGTAATTAATTGTTAGGTTAATATGTTAATATATTTTTTACTATAATTACTTTGAGATTAAAAACAATTATTTTAAGTATTTTTAGTGTTCACATTCTTTATGATTTCAAATAAGACATAATTTTAATTTTAATGTTTAGGGGAATATAAATAGTTGCAATAGTAGTTGTCTTGTTAGATCAATTTTGTTAAAAATGAGAATTTGACCTCCAATAGAGAATAAATATAGTATTTGTCTATTTAAAAAATGAAAATAAGGTCTTAGATGTGTCACATAGGACTATGGGATGATGTGACATAAATGGAATAGAAATGTCAGTATGTGTCGTCATATAATCCGCCGCTTCAGATTTAATATATTATATAGATAGTCAAATAAATAAATAATAGGCCTCAAATAAGTCAAAACTTAATCAACTTGATTAAATTATGAATGATATTATATCATTGGCCTAAAAATGAATAAAAATAGAATAATGATAAAATAAATCGAAATAAATAAGTAGTAAATAGTAGGCCTCATATAAACCAAGATTTGGTACCGATTTTTAAGAATCACCCAATATCAAGATGTTTTTGATATCATTGGCCCAAAACAAAACGAACTATGCTTGAAAATAAGGAATCAAAATGGTGAAAAATAATGAAGACAAGATACTAAAATTAAAATTAAAAATCAACAAACAAAAGTTGAAATAACTTTACCAACAACATTAATGGAAGTAACAAAAAAAATGGAAATCATTTGGACTTAGAACTAAGCCCATCATCCCATGAGACACGGTGGGGATGTGGTATTTTAAAAAAATATAGTGGATCAGAACCCCCCACACGGGCTAGGAGCCTAGGGCCTGTCCCCACTCAACAATAAAACAAAAAAAAATCCGGTCCATGATATATCAGCAACGGTTTACAATGAATTCAATTTCTTTTAAAACGAAAGGGAAAAAAATCAAGGACCCACACTATCAAAGTAGATAATGGAGAAAGAACACCACAGTGCATGCCGTTTCTCATTTAACCCTTCCTTTTTCAAAAACAAAATTCAACGAAACAAACAATGAAAAACAGAAGATTTTTCGCTCAGCGACTTATCACCATCATCGCGTTACAGCAAGCTCAACGTAAATCGGAAGGAAAAGATCAACGATGTAGATTCAACCTTCTTGCATAAACGATGATCCTCGATTCGGTTTGCTCTTGATTTGGTTCGTTCAGGTTTATTGGATATTTTTTTCAAATTCTCTTCTTCTCCTCTCGGTTCTGGTTTGGGATCTGCGGGTTGTGTTGCGGTTTCGGTTCCCTCTCATCCTCATCTCGGATTCTGGTTCTATTGTTTTGGGTTTCACTTCGATTTTGCGGGGTGGGTTATTGAAGGTCACAGTTGGTTGAGGGTTGATTTCAGTGTGATGAAGGTTGAAGAAAGTTAGGGTGGGGTTGTTGTTGTGTTATTAATGGAGGATTTGAGGAGGATTAAAGGAGGAAGAAGGTTGAGGTTGGAAGGTTGAAGAGGGTTGTGTGATTAAGGTTGAAGTTGGAAATTGGAGAAAAAGAAACAAATCGCAGGTTTGGATTGGAAGTGGTTTTTATGAAGAGTCAGTTTTTGATATTTTCTCCTCCTTTGGGTCCGATTTCGTTTCTGGGTGTGGTCAATAATTTGTGATTTAAAAGGATTTAAGCAAGTTTGTTGAAGGTTGTTTGGTTGGGTTAGGTTAATGGCGGAGGTGAAGGTTAGTAAGCTGAAAGTGGTGGTTGTATAATTTGATGAAGACGACGGCGATGGAGAGTGGTGGAAAAGTAAAACACGATCAGTTATTTCTTTGTTCATTCACCTTTTCCTTTTTTCGGTTTTTCTGCCCCCCCCCCCCCCCCCCCCCCCCCCCCCCCCCCCCCGCCCCCCCCCCCCCCCCCCCCCCCCCCCCACCCCCCCGTTAAACTGCTGAGTGACTCCCTTTTAAAAACAAATCAAACTCGCTGATTAAGCTTTTCAAGTACATCCCTTTGTCTTGTTGTTGATGAAAAGTTACCTTCAATTGCAGTTTTTTTATTGCTGTGTCAAGTTGTTTTCATAGTGCCAGATTGTTGTTTGTTGGTAGCAGGGTGCAGTGCTGATGCAAAGTGCAGAATGTCATTGATATGTGAAAGGATTCTGCAGGTTTTGGTGTATGGGATATTGGCTTGCTGCAACTCTTTTTTCCTTTTTTGTGTAAAGCACTTGTAATAGGCTTCTTCACAATGTTATTTTTTCTCTTTTTTGTAGCAAAACAAATGTTATGGACTTTGAATTTTAATTATTTTTGTAGATTTTTTGTATGGATGAACTTGTATTGAAAGAAGAAAAAAAGATGGTTTATGACCTTGAATTGAATTAAAGTGGATAAATGGACTAAGAATAAAAGGATAATGGATAGAATGGGTATGGTTTGATTTTGGATTGAATTTGAAATTGGATATGAAAAGTGGGTAATTTATTCTAAATGGATTTGGGATTAACTTTATTGAATGTAAATTGAAAATGACATTTGGATATTAAATCGATCCCAAAAGTGGTTGAAATGGACATTGACCTTTAGAAATGGTTTATGGATAATGGATGGATTTGAATTTAAAAATGTGGCTTTGGATAGATGGAAATTGTAATTGGGCCTTCCAATGTAACTTGGACTTGGTTGATTTTTTTGTAGACTTTTTGTATTTTGAAAATTGGATAATAAAAAAAAAATGTGGATGAAGTGGATTAAATGAATTTTGGATAATGGCATTAGATATGGATATTTGAATGGAAATTTGGACAAATTAAAATAGAAATAGATTTTTGGATTTAGGAAAAAAAGGATTTGGATATGAAATAGAAAAAAACATTGAAAAATGGATATGGTGAATAAAAAATGAGAATCGAGAATATGGTATAAATGGATTTGGTCACAAATTGCCTTTCCACTGACACTTTAACAACACATCCGCCACTTAACCTCTCAAGTGAAACTTCTAAACCACAGCCTGCCCAATTTAAATTAAAGCCATAAATGAACCATTATGAAAACATCTGAATTTGCCACACTCTGACAACTTGACCCATATACATTGCTTGTACAGGCACACAACCCTAATCAGATCCTCAACCACACACCACCTGAGTCAATGCACCCTGACAGAACTTTGCTTGACCTCAAATGAACGACATATTTTTTTTTGGATTTTCTGAATATGGTTAGTGGATGGATGTACAAGTGAAAGGTGATTTACAGGTAGGACAAATTTGGGGTATGACAGATGCCCCTATCTAATTGGCTTAAACCGAGTAAGATAAACTGCTACGGCATTCGTTCTTTCGAGGTATAAGTTAATTAGATATTAAGAAGACCACAAATTAGTTGGAAAAAGAAAGAAAAGTGCTTGGGAAGTGAAATACTGAATAACAAGAAATCTGACACCAAAAGGATGGCAGACCTATCACCAAAAACAAGATAGTAACACACGCACACAGACCCTTCCACCAAAAGGATGAAAATGAGGTCGAAGCCTGCTATTACCAAAAGGATAATAGGGCACACACACACAGACCCTTCCACCAAAAGGATGAAAATGAGGTCGAAGCCTGCTATTACCAAAAGGATAATAGGACACACACACACACAGACCCTTCCACCAAAAGGATGAAAATGAGGTCAAAGTCTGCTATTACCAACATGATAATAGGGCACACACACACAGAGAACCTTCCACCAAAAGGATGAAAATGAGGTCAAAGCCTGCTATTACCAACAGGATAATAGGGCACACATACACAGAGACCCTTCCACCAAAAGGATGAAAATGAGGTCAAAGCCTGCTATTACCAACAGGATAATAGGGCACACACACACAGAGACCCTTCCACCAAAAGGATGAAAATGAGGTCAAAGCCTGCTATTACCAAAAGGATAATAGGGCACACACACACACAGAGACCCTTCCACCAAAAGGATGAAAATGAGGTCAAAGCCTGCTATTACCAACAGGATAATAGGGCACACACACACAGACCCTTCCACCAAAAGGATGAAAATGAGGTCAAAGCCTGCTATTACCAAAAGGATAATATGGCACACACACACACAGACCCTTCCACCAAAAGGATGGAAATGAGGTCAAAGCCTGCTATTACCAAAAGGATAATAGGGCACACACGCACACAGGCCCTTCCACCAAAAGGATGGAAATGAGGTCAAAGCCTGCTATTACCAAAAGGATAATAGGGCACACACGCACACAGGCCCTTCCACCAAAAGGATGGAAATGAGGTCAAAGCCTGCTATTACCAAAAGGATAATAGGGCACACACACATGCCTGCTACTACCAAAAGCATAGTATGGCACACACACAGCTTGCTATCCGACACCAAAAGGATGACAGATCAAAACAAGCTACTACCACCAAAAGGATGATAGGAACATCTTATTTGTGAGGACCAACACCAATAGGATGAAGGTTAAATTGAAATGACATGGTTTCGGCTATCACCAAAAGGATGATAGAAAAGTTTTTATTTGAGGGTTACCAACACCAAAAGGATGCAGGTTGAATTGAGTTGACTGGCTTTGGCTATCACCAAAAGGATGATAGTAATGCAATTGACAAAAGGTCAAGTTTGCTGGGGATGTGATGAGATTTATTTGGAGACATCAACAAAAGGTTGAAGTAAATAATTCAATAAGGAAAGCCCACGAAAAGGAAAGGGAAACAGTAAAAAAAGAGAAGGTAACCCGCCAAGATCTACGCAATCTTGTGCCTACGTATCTTTACTCGGACGAGAATGAAGAATCAGGGCAGTCGTAGTTCGACTTGAAGAAAAGATTCAATGAGGAACGCCCACTGACTCGGAGGAATGTTTATTAGTTGGGATGAGGATGATAACCACATCAACAAAAAGGTTGAGGAACATAATTCAATGAGGAACGCCCACTGACTTGCTTGGAGGTCATAGCTTCATCAACAGAAGGTTGAAGACTTTCATGAGGAACACCCTTGACCTTGAAGAAGATGCCCCTGACTGGGCAGAAGGTCGCTTTGAGATCTTGTCTTGATCAACAAAAGGTTGAACCAACTTCGTGAGGAACGCCCACGGATTTGCAGGAGATGCCCTTGGCTGGGCTGAAGATCGTCTTGGAATAACTTTGTGAAGAACGTCCACGGATTTGATGAAGATGCCCCTGCCTGGGCTGAAGATCATCTTGCAGTCTCGAGATTGATCCTGGATCTCACACATGTATGAATGCTTGATTTTGTAATGATGTGCGATGCAAATGCTGACGCGCGGAGATGCAAGTGCTGGGGAAGTATGATTTGGTTTTTTGGGATGCGCATGATGTTTATGATGAAGAATGTGATGCATATAATGCGTATGATGCATATGATTGCAGACGGGTGATTGGATATGCTTTGAGAAGGTGCCAGCGTGGTGGACTTTGGGTAGTTGCCAATGAAGATTGAACTTTTGGGCGGAGGGAGGGATTTGATTTCCTCAACACGACATGATTGAAGTAGACGAAGATACTCTTGAAGCTCCTGTTTGATCACTTGACAATGAGTTCATTTCTGAGAGAACCACAACTTTGCTTGATGGTCAGGGTTGCTTGCTGCAATGAGTCTTGCCCCAGTCTGAACATGGTAATGGTCCGCCCCTGATTAACCAGTTCTGAAAGGATTTGATCTTATAGCTTTGATGTGTTTTGAGATGACTTTGCCCCTGATTGAGCTGTTGAAGGGTTTGCCCCAGCCTGAGGGTTTTGAGGGAGTCTTGCTTCGGGTCGGCACCACTGAAAGCGCAAGTTCTTCTTTGATTGCCCCTTATTGGAATTGCATTAATGTTAAGCACTGATTTGCAGTTAAAATTGTACATTTATAAATGGTAATCTTAATACGATGCTCATGCAAGTTTTGAAAAAGAGTCGTTTATTGGAGTGTTGTGATAGTGAGACGAATGGACCGTTAGCCCAAACGTGTGCAGATTTTGATGATGTGAAAGATATAGCAAGGAAAATGACACCAATGCTGAAGATTAACAAATATGGAGAGTTAGTTTACGCAACCTTGCAATAGTACGCTTTCAGAATAAACCTCGCCTCAATTAGGTCTTTTGAGGGTTGTAACGTGGTCTGGTTTATGGTTTATGAAACAAAGGATATTAGGCTCAAAGTATGATTTGTACCCACCCCTTCTTCGTGATGACCTCCAGTCCTACGTTCAGTTAATTTTGCACATGTTTGTCTTCCAAAAAGGTTGATGATTCAAGGTATGCTTGAAATGGTAGTCACCTTTATTTTGTTTTTTATGGATGTCAGTGGCCCTTTGGTTTTGATATGGTGGTCACTGGATCTTATTTTGTTTTTGTTGAGGATTTGAGGGCCTCTTTTGATTTCTGTTTTTGATCCCTACCTTTTACATGGACTGATTTCGCTTGTCGAGTCCATCAGGGTTACTTTGATTTTTGCCTAAGTCTCCTTTGAGGCGCTCGACTTAGCAGGCTTTTGATTTTTTTGATTGATTTTTTTTTATTTTGTTGTTGGAGGATTGTGACTGCTAATTCATGGGTATTGATGAACAACCGTCATGTCTTGTGGAGTTTACTTTGTGATTTGGATGTGTAGTTGGATTAACTGAACACTACCCTGCCCCAGGTTAAGTATTAGGGTTTGAATATCCGAAGAAAACTACTACTTCTAGGCTCGAAGTGGTTTACTAGGGATTAACTCCTTGTTTCTTCAGTGTTTGGGGGATTGAAACAATTCCTGTACATCATCGGCGAGATTTTATCCGAAAGCACACGATTTGCAATTATAGGTATTTCGTTGTCATCATCCTCCCTCCAATCATTGCTAAACGACAGTATGAAATAGAGAGTGAAGTGGATAAATGTGTCGGTGTTTTGCAGTAAATGGAAAAAATGAGTGAATATGACATAACTGATTCAAAACATGCATAGTCAATACATTAAGAAAACATACATACGGCAATGTTCAAAGCATACAGTACTTAAACAAATAAAGACGAAAATACAAGAATGTAAATGATGGGATGGCAAAATGACTGTCTTCTTTGGGGAGATGAACTTGACTTGACTTGACTTGCTGCTGGCACTAGTTTGGCGGGTGGCAGCGGGTTTTTGATGACATTAGGAGCCCTCCCATTGAACGTGAGATACTTTGAGTTGATCATATCTTGAACCTTGTGTTTGAAAGCTCTGCAGTCCTCGATCGTATGCCCTGGAGCACCCTTATGAAACTCGCAATGAGCATTAGCATCATAATCTGGGGGAATGACAGTTGGAGGAGCCAAGTCTCTGGGAGTAACACCCCTCTTTTCCATCAATTGAGCAAAGATCTGAGCATACGACGTTGGCAGACGATCAAAGTCTCTATCAGACCTCCTTGTCCTCTGTTGATTAGGTTGACGTTGTTGAGCAACTCTCTGTTGTTGATGTTGAGGAGGATACTGATACCCTTGCTGATTATAGGACTGTTGCTAAGGAGCCTGTTTCTGAGGCATTGGAGCTTGAACAGCTTGAACAGGTGGCTGATAATGCATTGGAGCGTATTGCGCAGCAGCAACATACGGATACTGGAAGTATGGCATTTGAAAAGGCATTGGAGCATGAGCTTGTGGAGCTTTCCCTTTTTGAGTAGAGACAACATTTGTTTTGCCCTCTTTCTTTTTGTATCCATTGAAAGGCTTCTTGGCTTGAGACTGACTGCTAGAACCTCCTTGGATCTTTCCGCTCTTCATACCTTCCTCAATTATTTCACCAACGATCACCAAATCAGAGAATCCAGCAGAGACATTGCCAATCAGCTTCTCATAGTACTGGCCTTGCAAAGTACCCATGAAGATGTCAATCAGTTCACGGTCAACAAGAGGTGGATGCACTCTTGCAGCTAGCTCTCTTCTGTGTTGCGCGTACTCCTTAAAGGATTCGTTGTCCTTCTAAGCCATACTCTGAAGTTGAGTACGATCCGGAGCAAGGTCAGTGTTGTATTCATATTGCTTGACAAATGCATCGGCTAGCTCATCCCAAGTGCGCACATTGCTACGCTCCAGCTGCATATACCACTCAAGCGACGCCCCAGACAAGCTGTCTTGGAAGCAATGGATCATCAGTTTTTCGTCTTTGGCATAGGCAGCCATTTTGCGGCAGTACATCCTTAGATGCATGTGGGGACAACTGAAGCCTTTGTACTTCGGGAATTCTTGTACTTTGAACTTGGGAGGAATGACAACATCTGGGACCAAGCACATTTCCAGAGCATTCAGAGATTTTGAATTGCGCCCCTCCATGACTCTGAGTTTCTCAGCTAGATCACGACACATCTTGATGGCTTCAGAATCCTGAGCAGTAGTAGGATTGACAATTGGGATAGCGGCGTGATAATTCTGTACCTCATCATACTGATCTATCAGATTCTCTTCAGCGTGAGGAATAGGAATCTGAGTGACAATAGGTTGGGCTTGCGGAATAGCTCCAACAGCGACTCCAGGTGTTGGAAGTGGTTGAGTAGTGGCTCCTTCAGCGGCAGGAGTGTTCATTGGTATCCCATAATTGATAGGGTTGGGAACAGGAACTGAGAGCCTTGAGGGTGACCCTGGCACAGGCACAGTGTTGTTAGCAGCAGTGGCTTCACGCAGTTCTTCTTCTCTTCTGGCCATCATGATGGCTTTAAGAATCTGATCAATCTTTCCCTTCATAGAGTCCATTTCTTCTCTGAAGGCAGCTTGCTCTTGCTGAATCTGCTCCATCGTTCTTCTTGTGTTGGCTCGAGTTGCGTACTGGTGTCGAGGAATCAGCTTGATTTACTGGAGAAGGAAGGAAGTTGAAGTGTGATTCTGAAGTTGAAAACGCAATGCAAGATGCGTAACAGGTGCCATGCAATGCAATGATATGAGATGGAATGCAAGATGCAAGATCCAGGATCGCAGGATCAAATAGCTTCAAATAGTTCTGCGGTTGGCCGGGGATGACGGGTCAAGAACCACAACTAGGATCAAGAAAGCCCACGGGTAGGTTTCTAAAACGGGGTAGGTGCCTAGAGTTATGGATATATTTCGAAAACATTATAACCAAGACGAATAGACATCCGACTATAATATCCTCGAAATAATCTCGTGTAGGTGAGGTCTTCGTTTCTTCCCCACGAGAAAGATTCCTCGGAGGCGCCCACTACACAACCATCGACACACGGTTTCTAAAAAGGGTTCTCAGAATCCTAGATCGAGGTCAAAAATATTACTATCAGGATGTAATACGTTCGAGGGATCTCATCTGATTGGGGCGTTCGCATTAAATCACATAGAATTAACGCTACCAACCACCATGGGTAAATTGGGTTAATAGTCCTTGGGATCGACGACCCACCTCGAAAGTATTACCACCATGGCAAAGATTCACCACAACAATAATATCTCCAAGGGAATCTACTCCAAGCGGGGTTTTCGCTTCAACTCACGCGGATTAGACCACGCAAGCCTAAACTACAGAACCACCATCCTAATCCTAGGGTCCTTCTCGACTCGAGTGTAGAGCCATCTCACAAAGTTCCCAATGTCAGAACAACCCAACAATGTCACAAAAGGTAACACATGTAAGGAAATAGGAAAGCAAGTAAATAAGCGAACGAATAAACAAGAAGAAAATAAACAAATAAAGCTAAAAGGTTCTCGATTCGAATCAAGATAGGCTTGACTCTCTCTTGCATGGAGCAATTGATCCCCAACAGAGTCGCCAGCTGTCGCACCTCGAAAAAAAATTGCTTAAGCAAAGACACGACCCTTCGCGCGAAAGGCGCGGAAAATAGTTCGACAGAATCACCACCGAACTTTATTTATCCCAAAAGAGGGAAAGGAAAATATCGATAAAACCTTTAAAGAGGGAGAAGAACATGGTCGTCGCAACCATATTCTGGGTTCGGGAGTCGGTTACGTGAGGGGAAGATACGCGCACCCCCTCACGTCCGTTGTACTCAACGGGAACCTCTTGATTCGAATCGCGATGCTCGTTAGCTAAGTTTGTCTATTTTCTTCTCTAAAATAAATACGAAAATGTAAAGATAAAAGGAAAAGATACTAAGGGGAAATGGGGTGGTTTAAGGATAGGGTGCTCGACAAGATCATCGCGATCTCGGGCCTACGTATGCTCATTCGGACGAGAATGAGAAATCAGAGCAATCGTAGTTCGACTACGGGGTTTGACGGAAAAAGAGGGTAGTGTGGATGCAAACGGGGGAAGAAGAAAAAGTGTGCACGCAAACGGGGGAAAAAGAAAAAGTGTGCTCGCCAAGATCATCGCAATCTTGTGCCTACGTATCTTTATTAGGACGAGAATAAAGAATCAGAGCAGTCGTAGTTCGTGGTACACCCACGAAACAAGGGAGTTGGTTGATTTTTTTAGGAGGCGCCAATTGCTCACACACGAGTAAGAGAACTCGCACCCAAACAATCGAAGAGAGATCAAAGACTTGAACCCCCATTTTTCACCTTGAAAAAGAATTACGATAGTTGTTAGTCGTTTTGAGGTTTGATTATGAAAATCCGCTTGACGTGGGATCAAGGGTTTATTGTATGCGCTTGGTTATTTTGAAAAGGATTTGATTTGTTAAAAGAAGAGGCGTCAATTGCTCACACACGAGTAAGAGAACTCGCACCCAAACAATCGAAGGAAGATCAAAGACATGAACCCCCATTTTTCACTTTAAAAGAGTTGCGATAGTTGTTAGTTGTTTTTGAAGTTTGATTATGAAAATCCGCTTGACGTTGGATCAAGGGTTTATTTATGAAAAGAGTTTGGTTTGAAAAAGGATTTGGTTAAAGGTTGATTTGAAAATGGCTCGACGACGAGTCGAGGGTTTGGTTGAAAATGGGTTTGTTTGAAAATGGCTCGACGACGAATCGAGAATTAGTTTGAAAATGGGTTGCCTATGCTAGTCCCTAGGGGTGCTCCTAGTAAACAAACCACAATCAAAGAAGACTAAATGCGTACATCGGAATGGGGAGCGGGGTACACGTAAAGTACAAGGGATGTCATGAAATAAAGGGTCTCATTGTAAGGTAGCCCAAGAGAAAGCCGTGTGTGTGCAAGGTGTCCTAAACTAAGCCTTGATCGAAAGTCGCCAAGCAACCAACAGTCCATCAATTATTGTTTTAGGGTTTCGATATTTTTAGTGTTTTTTGATTAAGTGTATGAACAAATAAAAATGGTTAGATGAACAAGTATATGGATATGAACAATATGATAAGAGTATGAATAATATAATCAAGGTAATATGAACAAGGTATAATATTGACATATAATAAAATTGGTCTCGTCTTAATCGGAATTTAATCGATAAATTGATAATCGACGACTTTTGACTTTCATTGACCAAAAGTGAATTAAAGAATATGTGAAATGAAAATTAAATAGAATTTAGAAATTAAATCGAAAATATAGAAAGGTCTCATCTTTACTAAGACTTTTAATCGAAAAATCGATAATCTTTAGTATTTGATTTTCATTGACCCAAAAACGAATAAGAATAATGGAAAAATAATAGAAATGGAATAAAATCGAAAATGACAAGAAAAATAATAAAGGTCTCACCTTTATCGAGATTTAGTCGAGAAATCGAAAAATCATCGATGTTTTGGTTTTCATTGACCCAAAATAAATAAAAACTAGATTAAGACCTGCGCGATGCGCGGTTGTAAATTAATTTTTATTTGATTTATATTGAATTTTAATTATTATTATTTTTAAATATATGGTTAAAAAGATATTATTATTTTCTATGATGGTGTAGTTTATGCAAGACAGCTTCAACCGATTGGTTAGAGATGCCAAAGATACTTGAGGATTATCTCATATCTTTATTTTGGAAAAGAAGTGATCAAAAGTTGAATGGATCTTATTAAAGACTGTTTGACATGGAAGTTTAAGTTTTCAAATCAGGCATTGAAGGCCAATCTGTCCAGAAAATTGATTCCTTCTTTATCAAGTTTCTTGATGGTGAAAGAAGAGGTTGGAGCCAAAGCAAAAGAGTGTCACTGTCAAATCTTTCATGCGGGAGGGAAGATATTGATAAGTTATCTCTTAAGTTCAGTGGTGGTGACCTAATTAGGAGGATCTTCCTGGTTATGATGTCAAATGTAGTTTTGGTATATCTAAAGATGAATCAAGAAATAAGCTGAGCTTAATATGTCAATTCTAATATCTCGACATCGCACTACACATCAGCAGTTTATGGTAAATACTGAGTGAAAGACCTATCAGAGTGTAGATGTTTTGAAGGATCTCTGAAGCTGTGAAGTTGAAAAATATTTGAGATGCTATTGACGGTTGTAGTTATGCAAAGTATCATTCATAATGTCATAGCTTTTTGAAGAAAAGGCAGTAATCTTGAAAGCAGAAGAGAAGGAGATGATCCATGTTAAAATGTATGAGATAATGCATCCAAGAGACTGTGGCCAGTAGCAGTGTAAATTAGCCAGTGGTTATTTAGTGTCTGCATTCGTTGTCATCCAAACTGATAGAGATAAGCTCTTCTAGTTTTGTGGCTTGAAGGTTTGGAAGTAGCAGATTGTTTATGGTATGTTGATACCCTGGTTGTTGTAATGTGCTTCAGATACCTGTTAGGGGGAATTTCTTCTTTAGATGCAGAAGAATGGCAGTTATCACTCTTAAGAGGAAGCTTCTGGAAGTGTGTGTTGTGCAAGTTGCTGCAGTATTGTTGATCTGATCTTAGGAGTGGATGTTGGTCTTATAGCAATAGTATATGACGTCAGAACTGATGTTGAAACATCATTTCAGTTCTTTGCTGTTGAAGATGAAGATGGAAGATTATGAAGACATCATAATCTTGATGGTTACAGCTTGGATCAGTTTGGTTTGGAGCATGGTGTTTGCTCTGGTTGTGAAGGTCGAGGATAAGTGGCAGTTATCTCTGGCTTTCTACTGACGGCTCTACTAAGGGAAGTGACCTTCTTTAGTATTGCTATGGGATAGTCTTGGACTACTTATTTTCTGAAGATTCAGATGTGGTAGGTTTGAAGTCTTTTGAGTGTCTATGCAGGATGGAGGTTGTCTACTCAAACTTGATTGTTGAATCAAGTCTATGAGAGCATGGAAATCTGTTTCTGCAAAGGGAGGAGGTTCCTCTGAGTGGCAGAAGGTAGAGCTGAATTCAGCAGTTGGGTGACATAATGTTCTGACATCTAGCTTAACATCAGAAGTCTCAACTGGTGATGTGGCACATCAGCTTTTGATAGGGTGATCTACAGGAATGAACAATAGGATGCTTCAAAAAGATCGTTCTCATGGCAGTTTGCGGGAGCTGCAGGAAGGAGAAGATGTTACATGACCATGGCTTAGGGAGTCTAGGTGTGTTTGCTATTGAGCAATTGGAACATGTGACTTGAAGATCTGGCTTCCTTGGTGGATCAGGATATCTTTGTGAGAGTTCTAACAAACATGAAAAAGGTCAAAATGTGGCATTTGATTGTTTTCATATGAGGATTCAGCTTGAGGTGATCAAACTGTCGCATTTGGTTAATCTCAAAAGTGAATTCGAAGAATCAAGATAATCAGAGTGTGGCAGCTGGTTATTATTGAGGATTGTCTTGGAACAAGTAGCTCTTGGGCTGAAGGGTGATGAGTTGAAGACTCAAGGAGATTATTTTTCTTGAAGGTGGATGAGAGTTTATTTCTCTAGTTCTTTGGATTACTATGTCCAGTTGGTGGAGCATATCAAGAATCATGGTGATGATGTCTTGGTGTGTGGCAGATGTTCTAACTTGTGGATATCCTTGGTGAAGGATGATTATGCTCTGGTTTAGAAGCGTGGTGCCAACATTATGCCTAAGGAGCGTCTACATTGTCATACGGGAGAATGATGAAGTAGAAGGGCTGCCTTGGATGGAGATTGTAGAGAAGAATGAAGTAGATCGGGTTTTAATTGATTGGAAGTCTGAAGATGAAGGGTCTGATAGGGAATGATTGCCTTTGGAGAGTTGGGGGATCTATGTGACTTTGATCCTTATCTAACAGTTTGTTTGAAGAAGGATGGTGATTCTTATGAATAGCCTAATTGTAACTTCATGTGGAGATGAATGATCAAGCATTATTGTCAAAAGAGGTGTTTCTAACTGTGTGGATTAGAATGTGGAGATTCTGAGCTTGTTTTTAGTAGTATGTTCTGGCAAAGCATGACTACTAATTTGGAAGACTTCACTAGTATCAACAACTACTAGTGAATGTTATGGCAGAGGAATTGTGTCATATGTTGTGATCTGATCAGAAATTTTTTTTGGCTGTTCTTTCTTCTGTTGCATGTATCTCTTGAAGAGATTGGATCTCAGTAAAGCTTTTAAGTAAGCTGAGAATTCGTGGAGTTTGTGAGCAGTGTCAAACCTGTCAGGATACTTGGATGTGTTCTCTAGGAATGAGAGTAAAGTGTGTGAAGATCTGGTGCTCAAATGTTAATCTCCATCTAGAGCATTGGTTAACCATGACAGGGGGAGTACTTGTCTATGGATTCTGCAGCAAAGGTACATATATTGTGAAGATTGCATGCTGATCAAGATTGTGAAGATTGGTTGAGTCTTATGAGGATATAATGTCAGATAACATGTTATGACATTAAGCTGTTGGTTGGCATTGGATGGTTCTAGGCATATGAAGCTAAGTATTTGAATCATGTGTGCACATGCTTCTGAGGAGAAGTCTGAAGACAATTTTTAATCTTCTGTGGAGTCTTGGGTTGATAATGTTGTGAGCAAGCAGACAGATGTCAGAACATGGTACAGGACATGTTTTACTTGAGCCAAACAAGGATTTATTCTGGATGGTGGTGTAAGGATAAGGTGAAACATGTGTCTTCGACTATGCATGGAACTATTTTGGCACAATTTATGGTAAGAATCAGTTTAGAAGCAATAAAGGCGGTCAAGACTGTTTTGGATGGTAGGCCTTGAATTTGGATGGAGTTTTTAGTTCCTAAAATAGTGTTTCTATGACCAAGAACTTTGACTATTCAAGGCTCGTTAATTCCAAAGTAACTGATTAGCTATTTATAGAGGTTATTCTTTGCTCCTTCAGCCAGTGAGTGTTCTTGTTTCATAAGTCTTATGGCGTTTGTTCGTTTTTGGATGAGCACTACTTGGGTCTGGTTCTGTGAGGGCTTTCTTTTCCAATTTGTGGCTAAAAAGGGGGAGAAAGGAAAGGGTTTTGCTAAATGGTTTGCGCAGATGCTATGTCTGGAGTCTGCAGTTCCAGATGTGGTTCAGAGATGTCGAAGAGGATGTCCTATCCTTAAGTTGGTGTTGAGTCTTTGTGACTTGTGTCCTGAGTTATGAACACAGTTGTGACTTGTGTTTTGAGTTACCTGGGTTGGCAGAATGGCACTTCTTAAGTTTCATCTTATGCCACAGATTGACTAGGGGTGTCTGATCAAAGAAGGTGTGCAGAATTCTCTTATGCCACCATTGGTCTTTTATGTATAGACAGGCGTTTCTTTTCTGGAGGAGTCTTCTACATTTGTTTTATTGAGGGGGAGTGTCAGATATCTTCTTCCTCATGTGCACCAAATGACTTCAGGACTTTCTACTTCTTAGGTCCTAATGTGCTGCCTGAAGTTGTTGTGTTGTGGTGATGGTATGTCAAGCATGATGTCCTAACATCATTCAAAATTTCCCAAGAAGATGATTCTTCATAATTGTTGGTTACTGTTAGGTTCAGTAGTTACTGATGACTACTAACAGTAGAATAGGGTTGGAATTGCTGATGTAATCTGAGTTGTAATATTTATATTTGTTATAGCCAAAATTAGCCAAAGGGGGAGATTGTTAGTTCTGGTGATTGGCTGAAATTTTGGGAAAACAATGTTAATGTCATGGTTGGTGTTTCAACATGAGCTTCTAACATTATTGTTAGGTTTGGTTAACATTTTGGTTTTGTTAAAGTTGTAAGGGTTGCAGTTGTGTGCTGATATTAAACCCGATGTCGTGACATCAGTTGTGAACATCAGTCTGAGATGATGTATTAGGGATGCGCGTGTTTCTGGTTTTAATGAGATATTCTGCTGAAGAGAATCAGAGATTGCAGGCGAATATTATGGGTTAGATATATTCTGTTGCAGTCATTTTTGAAGTAGATTAGTTTGTTGCTAATTTAATGCAAAAAGATATGGAGAATAATCAAAGCTAATTATGAAGATTTAATTGAAAGATCTATTTAGTAGCAGAATCTTTTGCAGATTTGGAGCAGAAGATTTGTTGTGATTTGAAGGCCCAAATCCAGTTGGGAAAAAGTTATAAATATAATGCTTGTAATCTAGAATAGACACGGGTCCAAGATGTAGATCATTAGGGCTTAGTCTAAGTGAATCACTCGGGTTGTGAGATGGTCACTGTGTTCTTACCCAGAAACCTGTAGGTAATGAGTTTTGCATTGTTCTTGGAGGAAGCTTTGAAGCAACTCCAAGATGTGTCATAGAAGTGTGACTTCTACGTTTCTGTGAGTGAAGAGTTTTTGGAAATCAAGCTGTTGATGCAGTGACTGAGATGTTGACTGCTAGACATCATTGCGATGATTGGGAGTGAGATGGAGTCTCTTATCTAGGGAGGACTTAGATAGAAGGGTCATTGGGTAGTGATTAAATTAGGTAGATTGTCAACTGGTTTGTTGAGTCTGTAATTTGATACTACTAATAGTGGACTTCCTTCCTAGCTTGGTATGCCCCCAGATGTAGGTTGTTAGACCGAACTGGGTGAACAATCCTTGTGTGTTTTTTAGTACTTTTATTGTCTTGTTCATACATCAGATATTGATGTTGTGACATCGCACTTGACATCACATATCTGATGCCAAAATTTCAATAAGGAATCAAAATGGTGAAAAATAATGAAGACAAGCTACTAAACTTAAAATTAAAAATCAACAAACAAAAGTTGAAATAACTTTACCAACAACATTAATGGAAGTAACAAAATAAATGGAAATTATTTGGGCTTAGAACTAAGCCCATCATCCCATGAGACACGGTGGGGATGTGGTATTTTAAAAAAAATATAGTGGATCAGAACCCCCCTAGCCCAGGGCCTGTCCCCACTCAACAATAAAAAAAAAAAAAAATCCTGTCCATGATATAGCAGCAACGCTTCACAATGAAGTCAATTTCTTTTAAAACGAAAGGGAAAAAAATAAGGACCCACACTATCAAAGTAGATAATGGAGAAAGAACACCACAGTGCACACCGTTTCTCATTCAACCCTTCCTTTTTCAAAAACAAAATTCAACAAAACAAACAATGAAAAACAGAAGATTTTTCGCTCAGCGACTTATCACCATCATCGCGTTACAACAAGCTCAACGTAAATCGGAAGGAAAAGATCAACGATGTAGATTCAACCTTCTTGCATAAACGATGATCCTCGATTCGGCTTGCTCTTGATTTGGTTCGTTCAGGTTTGTTGGATATTTTTTTCAAATTCTCTTCTTCTCCTCTCGATTCTGGTTTAGGATCTGTGGGTTGTGTTGCGGTTTCGGTTCGCTCTCATCCTCATCTCGGATTCTGGTTCTATTGTTTTGGGTTTCAGTTCGATTTTGGGGGGTGGGTTATTGAAGGTCACAGTTGGTTGAGGGTTGATTTCAGTGTGATGAAGGTTGAAGAAAGTTAGGGTGGGGTTGTTGTTGTGTTATTAATGGAGGATTTGAGGAGGTTTAAAGGAGGAAGAAGGTTGAGGTTGGAAGGTTGAAGAGGGTTGTGTGATTAAGGTTGAAGTTGGAAATTAAAGAAAAAGAAACAGTTCGCAGGTTTGGATTGGAAGTGGTTTTTGTGAAGAGTCAGTTTTTGATATTTTCTCCTCCTTTGGGTCCGATTTCGTTTCTGGGTGTGGTCAATAATTTGTGATTTAAAAGGATTTAAGCAAGTTTGTTGAAGGTTGTTTGGTTTGGTTAGGTTAATGGCGGAGGTGAAGGTTGGTAAGCTGAAAGTGGTGGTTGTATAATTTGATGAAGACGACGACGATGGAGAGTGGTGGAAAAGTAAAACACGGTCAGTTATTTCTTTGTTCATTCTCCTTTTCCTTTTTTCGGTTTTCTCCCCCCCCCCCCCCCCCCCCCCCCCGTTAAACTGCTGAGTGACTCCCTTTTAAAAACAAATCAAACTTGCTGATTAAGCTTTCAAGTACATCCCTTTGTCTTGTTGTTGATGAAAAGTTACCTTCAATTGCAGTTTTTTTATTGCTGTGTCAAGTTGTTTTCATAGTGCCAGATTGTTGTTTGTTGGTAGCAGGGTGCAGTGCTGATGCAAAGTGCAGATTGTCATTGATATGTGCAAGGATTCCGCAGGTTTTGGTGTATGGGATATTGGCTTGCTGCAACTCTTTTTTCCTTTTTTGTGTAAAGCACTTGTAATAGGCTTCTTCACAATGTTATTTTTTCTCTTTTTTGTAGCAAAACAAATGTTATGGACTTTGAATTTTAATTATTTTTGTAGATTTTTTGTATGGATGAACTTGGATTGAAAGAAGAAAAAAAGATGGTTTATGACCTTGAATTGAATTAAAGTGGATAAATGGACTAAGAATAAAAGGATAATGGATAGAATGGGTATGGTTTGATTTTGGATTGAATTTGAAATTGGATATGAAAAGTGGGTAATTTATTCTAAATGGATTTGGGATTAACTTTATTGAATGTAAATTGAAAATGACATTTGGATATTAAATGGATCCCAAAAGTGGTTGAAATGGACATTGACCTTTAGAAATGGTTTATGGATAATGGATGGATTTGAATTTAAAAATGTGGCTTTGGATAGATGGAAATTGTAATTGGGCCTTCCAATGTAACTTGGACTTGGTTGATTTTTTTGTAGACTTTTTGTATTTTGAAAATTAAATAATAATAAAAAATGTGGATGAAGTGGATTAAATGAATTTTGGATAATGGCATTAGATATGGATATTTGAATGAAAATTTGGACAAATTAAAATAGAAATAGATTTTTAGATTTAGGAAAAAAAGGATTTGGATATGAAATAGAAAAAAACATTGAAAAATGGATATGGTGAATAAAAAATGAGAATCGAGAATATGGTATAAATGGATTTGGTCACAAATTTCCTTTCCACTGACTCTTTAACAACTCATCCGCCACTTAACCTCTCAAGTGAAACTTCTAAACCACAGTCTGCCCAATTTAAATTAAAGCCATAAATGAACCATTATGAAAACATCTGAATTTGCCACATTCTGACAACTTGACCCATATACATTGCTTGTACAGGCACACAATCCTAATCAGATCCTCAACCACACACCACCTGAGTCAATGCACCCTGACAGAACTTTGCTTGACCTCAAATGAACGACATTTTTTTTTTTTGGATTTTCTGAATATGGTTAGTGGATGGATGTACAAGTGAAAGGTGATTTACAGGTATGACAAATTTGGGGTATGACACTGCATTGTACATAAATTTCCATAAATAAGAAATGTTTTAGTGATAGAGACATGTCATTTCATACATACTTAGAATTATTATTAAGTGAATAGTTAGAGAAAAATCTTTTAGAGATGTAAAAACAAGTGAGATATTGTTGAAGAAAACGATTCAAGCTAGTTACAAAATTCAGACAGAATTTGAATAGTTTTCCTAGCTACCAAGGGTTTCACACTTAATCTTCAACAAGCAGTCTTCAGGAAGATTATCATGGCCGTCTTCTTCAAATCTTTCTTTGATCATACCCACGATCATTCAGTAGAAGATAGATAAACTCATGGTCATGAAATCTAATTTTGTCAAGGTCTTCTCCTTTGGGAAGAAAATTTGTCAGAATTAGTTTGTACCAATCTTTGGGAATAGGTAAAAGATTTTCAAGATTGTAAGGAATGTATTTGGAGGTTAGATCATGAAGGGAAGCAAAATTTCTAGCAGGAAAGAATTTGTGTTTGTCAAAGTCAACAAGAAGTCCAATATCCTAACATCCAGTTGCAAGGATCACTGAAAATGGGTTGATAACAGTTGGGATATCGAACATGTAGGAAGTGATGCACTTGCTTTCGATTTCAAGGTCAACATGTTTCCAGAATTCTTTGACCAGGTTTACATAGATAGGCTTTTCTAGCATCATGGAGTACCTAGTCCACTGTTGAGTATATAGAACATCTGCTATACTGCAAGCTGTATCTCTTGAGAGTGAAGGAGTACTGAATGAGAATCGTTTCTCAGGAATAAGTTCAAGAAGATTTGGATTACCGAGAAAGATTAGTGGAGGCATGATAGTGGATGGACAAAGAGGCTTAGAGTTTTAGGGTTTTGAGTATAGGAGTATGAAAGGAAGACGTGACTTTATAGAGTAAGTGTGTAGATTGAATTATGCCTAGTCTAGGGAAGATATAGGACAATTCAAAAGATTTTAGTAAGATCTTATTAAGTTGTCAGAGATATGTTGTGGTTTCAATAGATTTGCAATTATTATTATATTCTTTTGCGTGTAGTTTTTGTTAAAGGATTTTCTTGTATTTAACAATTTCTTTCATCTATGCTTAACAGATTTTCTATTGGTTGAATATTTCCCTAAAGAAACATGTAAGGATTCCTAAATAATTACCTAGTAAAACATGCTATGATAAATTTGAAAGAATTCCAATTAAGGCATCTCATGAGTTTAACAGATTATTAGTGAAAAGAAAAGTGTACCTTAGATTTTTCATACTTAACTGAGTGCTTTTTGTCTAGACTTCGGTCCTCATTCTGATGAATTTTGAAATCTTCCTATTTTTACGTGAGTGCATTCTTCTGAGCTTTTGATCAACTTCTTTCAGACTTGGCTTGCTTCTGAGAGAGAGTTGAAGGTTCTGAGATTCTTTAAGATACGCCTTAGGGATGCTTAACCTCTTTGAAGAAAATCTTTTAGCTAAAACTTTTCGTGAAATTATTCCTTTCAGACTCCTGAAGCTTTGAGCATCTTTCTGATTCTGCCTATTTCCGAGTAAGCTGCAGATGTTTCTTGGGTTCTTCAAGATAAGCTTGTCTTCTGACTTCTGAAGAGAATATTTTCTTGGAAAGTGATCCTAGTTGGATTATAGCTTTCTCTCTCTTTTCCTGTTCAACCTTGTCCTTTAGTTCTCTAGGTTACAATAACCGAGAATAGGACTTAGCATGATCAGAGTGACCATTTTAATTGAACTTAGCCAATTACATGCAATCCTTTTTGATAAGGCGACACTCATATGTGTGGGAGCATTACTGAGTGAACAGTAGATTTCATTTGATGACCCCATTCATAAACAACAGATTACATCTGTTTTTGATTGTTTCTCACTTCTCATTTCCTTGATCCATAGAACCTGTTTAGTTCCGATACAGTTCCTAAGATATGGATTTGAATCTTAAACGACAAACTTTGAGAATTGGTTGAGTTCTCCTTTCATAGACCGAATTCAGTTTGCGTTTGTGAGTGTTTCTTTTCCTTGTAAGATGATTGATTTCATCAGTTCAGTGAGAACCTTTGAGAGGTTATACGAGGAGGAATTATCATATCAGCATTTGACTTATTCCTCAAGGTTGTTTCAGAATTTGTTCAGAACCAAAACATCATCATGCCCCATGTGTACATCACTAGACATGATTTGCATGAACCTCTTGTTCTTACAATGATGATCAACTTATTTGGGGTTGTTCACACATATCTATGAGTTGACTAATTTCTTCAAACGAACATCATAACGTCATCTTAGTTGGAGAACCTAGATACCTGAAATGATAGCATCTAATTTCATAGCACAAGTGGTTCTGAGAACACTTGATCTGTTGAAAATCAGATTATCAACATTTGATCTTTACTAGGATGATTTTAGGTTGTTGGAGCTTAATCACTGAACCAGTTAAGATCTTAAGAGTTCGTTCGGAATTAAGTAATTACTGAATCTTTGGGATCCAGTTCTCCATTGAATCTTTTGATCATTCCAGATTTTGACATTGAGTCATTTCTAATAATTTGAATTTTTCAGATTCTGAGTTTAACAGATTTATTTCTGAAATTCAAAGTCTTAGAACAACAATCTTCCTTCTTTACATGAAGAGATCCAGAATGAGTTTTTTAAACGAGAAAGTCAAGGGTGGACCTAATCCATTTCTTGAAAACATCTCAAAAACTCATAAAGAATTAATCTTCATCAAACAAGATTTCTTGCTTTTTGATGATTCGTCTTTTAATCATATACGTGGTTTTATCCACATGTATTTTCCAGAATGAGCATTCAACAGATACTGCCTTTCATCTGATGAATTTATCTTATCAACTGATTCTTCAATCTTTAGTGAGGCTTCATCTAGAATCAGTGAATTGCTCACGAAGTAATCAGATTGATTACAATTTTGTACACAATTAACTGCTGAACTGTTACAGAAATTGTAAGTGGATTTCAATCTCACCCAGAGTACTTCTACACACCTCATCTGGATCTTTTTCTGACACTGTTAAGTGTTTTATGTAAATCAATAACAGAACCGGAGCTTTGATACCAATTGAAGGTGCAAGAAAGACACAAGAAATGGGGGTAGGAATTGTGTATTTACTCTTTTTGTAACTTTTCGCATCTTGTTAATTTGACGTTCAAGAACCTTCAATGTTCGTTGATAGATTCTGATCTATTAATTATAGAGTATGACAACCGTATAGGTTCTGATCATAAGATACGATACTCAGAACTTGCAGTGCGGAAGCTTATCAAAGATAGGCTGCAAGGTTCTGACTTTGCTTAATATGAGGTTCTGATATTCAATGCAGAAACATAAATAAAGATACTAAGCAAGAGAGTAAAGGACACACGATATATCCTGGTTCACCATGCGGGCTAATCCAGTCCACCCTCCTCAGGTGATTTCGCCTTGAATACAAGGACTTAATCCACTATAATCAAATCATGATTACAGTTGCACGGGCCACGCCGGTGACTAACCATTTGCACAGCCACATTGTGACTAACAACACAATGAACCGTTCAGGGATCCAACAGGATATAACGTTCATTGACCGAGCAGACCCACTGCTAGGATTTCACAGCTAGCCGTTCAGGGATTAATCACAATGAATATAACGCTACTGACCATATTTCAGGATTTTCCACAATGACCCTCAGCCATTGTCATCTCAAGTATCTGATCACCACGTGATCTACTTAAGGGCCTCAACTCACAGCTGAACCGTTCAGGGATCTATTCAGGATATAACGTTCACTGGAGGAGTCTCAATTCATTTAGTTGAATGGTGCTTCTTAATAAGCAAGTTTCTCCTAAGTTTAAGTACAATGAACACATAAACGTTCAAGCAAGATTTGAGCAACAACTCCTTGCTTTCCTAAGAAACTACAGAGATGTATTTAGATATTACGATGTTGACATCTTGTAGATCTTCTTCTTCTTCGTCTTCTTTGTTGAGCAAGCTTTGAGCAGCAACTCCTTGCTTCAGATCTTCAATGTAGTCCTGACGAGAAGGTAGGTTGATGACTTGACAAATCTTCAATGGTGTCTTCTTCATCAACAACTTCTGTTCTTGATTGTTGTTGTTGTGTTGAATTGTCTTCTTGAGTTTCAACAACAATTTCCATTAGTGAAATATTGATAGCTTTGAATATGTTAAGTGTTACAACGAGAACTCATCGTTGTTGCTATCTTCATAATGACTTGGTCAATTTTGTAGATGAATATTCAGTTCGTGATTCTACAAGTGATCGACACATCAGAAGCAAAAACTCTTTCCATTAAATAGCTAGTAGAAATATAGCCGTTAGAGAATACTGTTGGCTGTTTGGAAAGGAGATGTTGTGATATAATGAGTTGAACTGACACATCTTCATAGAAGTGACCGGACATTTGTTCTTGGGCAGTGTGTACATTTAACTCACAATGGTAATATTTAGACTTCAAAACTTCAGTGGCTTCTGATGTTAATTTGACAAAGCATGAGTAGAGTCTTCTTAGCAGAATATCTGATGCTTCAAGTCTTCCGTCGATTGAAGAAGTCCATTAGGAATCAGTCTTCAGAATTTCAGCACTTGGTCTTTAAGAACGTTATCCTTTTTCTGCTTTAAGTCTTTCGAATCTTCAGAGCCTGTCTTCAGAGTCTTCAGAACTTCTTGTTTGAAACCTTGATCTTCAGAACTCGTCAGTCTTCAGATTCATTCTGCACTTGGTCTTCAGCGCCTTCAGCCATCAGAACTTCAAGTCATAGGAGTCTTCAGAACTTCGCTTCTTTCTGAGTGTACTTCTTCAGAAGCTTCGCTATCTTCAAAATCTTAATCACTTTCAGAGAGCATCCACAAGAGCATTGCAACATCAATCTTGGCATCCTTGGATCTGACTGATCATGACTAGATAAACAAGCATTCTTGCTTCTCGCGACTTTAGTCACACATAGTAACTTCGCATATATATATATATATATATATATATATATATATATTTATTCAATCATAGTACATCTAGCTGGTGTATGTTGGTTCTGATGTCTTTAGTTCTTATGATCTGCACACAACACACGTTAGACCATATAATGGTTCTTTCATAAATACTCATTGTTGTCATCAAAACATAGATTGACTTGTAGAGATAATTCTTACTCTCACAAAGCACACAACAACAACAACGCTTAATCTTCATCATCAATCTTGACATCAATATTTTCAAGATAAAAAATCAGCTTGTTGAACATATCCAACTGCTTAGCCAAAACTTTGTCTTCACTCATCTTGAATGAATACAAAGCTTGCTTCAGGTAGAGGCGATTGACCAATGATTTGGTCATGTACAGACTTTCAAGTTTCACCCATAACCCCGACGCCGTTGTCTCCTTTGAAACCTGTCGTAGAACCTTATCACCAAGGCTCAATAAGATGGCATTGTGGGCTTTCTCTACGATACTCTTTCATTCTTTTTCCGTTAACGCAACGTCCATGGCTGCAGCTCCCTTAAACGCTTCCAAACAACCCTATTGAACTAGTAGGGTTTCATCTTCAAGTGCCACATACCGAAATCATTCACTCTAGTGAACTTTTCAATCTCATACTTTGTTGAAGGCATCTTCCTCCATGCTCACCGCACCAATTTAATGTGAAATCCGATGCCTTGTTAACAAAGTATAAACAGTTTCTTTATGATCAAGAAACACACAAGGGTAGAAAAGATGGTAAAATAAAAAGAACAACAAGGATTGGTTATAATTGTTATTCTTTACTTTCTCTTCAAATCAGATTACAATTACTCAAGAATAACAAATAACCCTCTCACCCTAATTATGATTTGTCACACTTATGATGAGAGACTAGTAAGCTATTTATAATAAAACCCAACATACTAAACTAATGGACTTTTTAACATTTACTCATTACAAGCTAACTTAAATAATTGGACATAACAACCAAGCCCAATTCGACATGCTAACAAATATAGCATTTCCGACAACTGCATGTTTGACCCTACTTCGACTACAACATGCACTACTTCGAGAACAACATGTGAACGGTCTTCGATTACATATTAAATCTCTGTCGAACTGTCGAACTAAGAAGCTACCTTCGATCATACTAGAGTTGGATCCAATATTTCACAATATTACTATAGAAAGAACAAGAAGATTTAACAATGACAATAGATTGTATAATTACATTATCTATAAGATATTTCATTAAATAAATATGAGAGATAACATGATGATCCTCTTTAATGAGTGTCATACCCCAAATTTTGACCACCAAGATTTCCCATCATTGTGAAGATCATTACCACAATATGGATGTACCATCATGCCTCATCAATCACCTAAAAAATGGGTAAGCATTCACCATAATCAAGAATTAGGGTTTTGAGCCCTCTCAGAGCACTTAGACAAAGGATCAATCAAGAAATGACATGATCTTCAACTTGTCTAACCTCTTAAACACCTATAAAGGATCAAAAGGTCTCCCACATCAAGAATCAGGCACAAAGTGGCCACATTCCAAGTGGATCAAGGCTCAAGATCGCCAGTGTCACCAAATTAGGGTTTTGGTCGACCAAGGCCTCCAGATGAAAATTTTCATCTGGGCATGAGCCAATACTTCAAAATATGATCCAAAATTCTCTAAGGGACCTCATGGATCCAATCATCAAGTCAAATTAGCATCAGGGAAAGCATTCATCAAAAATCAGGAATTAGGGTTTCTTGACCTAATTCACCCCTAAGTTGAATTTTAGGGCAAAGCATGAGCCAAGACCTCAAGACATGATTTGCGGGCCTCAAATACACTACATTGATCCATTTACAACAATGGATTTCATCTGGACCATAATTAGGGTTTTAAAGGAAAAGTCAATTGTACCTTTGACTTTTGACCAACACATGCTCCCAAACCTTGGGACATGATTCAATACACCCTATAACACCTATGGAATCCATTCATTAGGTTTGAATTAGGTCAAGGACTTGATTTCACAAAGGATCGCACAATTTGGATTTCATCCGATAAAAAGTCAACTGTGCACAAAATCAAGTTTGACTTTTTGGATTTTTTCACAAATATGGTTCCCCTAAGTCAAAAATAATGTTAATGTATGGTATTGATCATCATTCATTAAGAAAAATTAAGAAAAGTGAGGTTTCTTGCAAAAGGGGCAACCATAAGAAACCAAAATTTTTCTAAGTTATGGAACAAAAATGGCTTTGGTACCAACTTTGCAAGGTCATAACTCCTAAACCACAAGGCCTTTTTCTCCCATTCAAAGCTCAAATGAAAGTCCATCTGACATACTTTAAAAGTGTCAACTACAAGAGATTCCAAATCCTCATGTATTTTGAGTTATGGATTGATCAAAATCACAAAAAACATGAAAATGACACTTTTTCCAACACTTAGTGAAATTTTCAAAAAGTCAGAATCTGCCTTACTTTTTCCAAAATGTAGGGACATTTTTCACCTTGATCCAAGTTAAACAAGGTCCATTGGTGAACATCAAAGTTGAAGTATGCCATGAGGGCTTTCCAACAAGTACCAGATAATCTCCAAATTCAATTTGAGTAGGGAGATACAACCCTTGGAACACGACATCATGGACTGATTTTCACAAGGCAGATTTTGTGCATTTTGCTCGAGTTAGCTAAATTGGACAAATCCAATTTTGTTTCCAAGCATTCAATGGATGCATCAAGGTGGCATGGTCTGAGACATTTCTAACTGAATGAGTCAAGATTAAGCTCTGAATCAAAGGACCATAGGCCTGTGCCCTAACCTCAAGTCAATGGCTAGAGGAGACTAAAGATTCCCTTGGATCAACATTGGCCAAAGGCCTGTACCAACTTCCATTCACTATTTCTTGCAAAACAAACTTGCTCTACTATAAATAGAGCTCATTTGTGATCAGTTTGAGTACACCAAAGCACTACAACTGATGCTTTCCTCAAAATCTCTCTCTTTAGGCCAAAATGCCTTCTTTTGCAAGTCATCTCTGAGTTTTTGAGTTAGAGAGCACTTCCACCACAGCTCATGATCCAAAACATCAAATATGTCATATCTAAGCTATTCAAACACTCGCCTTTGATCTGAAACACCAAAATCAGAAAGTCAACCTCCAAAACCTCAAAATTTGGCTTTTCTGCATTTTTTATGCCATGTTTTGATTCAGTCACTTCCAAAACCAAACCAGCCCTCAAACACACTCCAAATGTCATCTTCAAACTATCCTAATTAGTTTCCCTCATCTGGAACACCATTTGAGAGAGTTACCATCTTGGTCACTTTTTCCTTTTTTGCAAGAAAGAGCCAATTCTTGTTCCTGAGGATTCCAGCTGGTTTTGATCATCCTAAAAGCTTCTAAGGGATCAATCAAGAGTGTTCAAAGCATTGAATTACTTCTGGCATAAGGAACTTGGCAGATAGCACAAGGAGCTCCAAGAGGTAAGTGCATCACAACTTGAACTCTCTAAATCATGCATTGCTTTGAAGTTCATTGATCATGGACATCTCATACATATCATATATGTTGTGTTTGAACCAATTTACCATGCTATTGTTGGATGTATGATGTGATAGCATAGAACATGTAAATCTAGTCCTATTTTGAAATCACTATCGGATTTTAAAATGGAGACATTTTCTGAAAATTCCAAGGGCACCATTGGATTCCTCGTGAAATTCTAGGCAGGATACACCTGAATATTGTCCCAATCCATGAAGAAATGAGAAAGTTAAAGCCTTCACGCAAGAGGCCTAAAATCAGGCCTTACCTTGGGCAAGGGCCAGGCATGACGCCTTGGCCAGGCCTAAAAAAAATGCACCCTCATATACACATGGGGTGGTTTTGATACATGGATGTATCACCACCCCAGTGGTAGCGCGCATGTGTGTTTAGTTAAGAGGTCGTGGGTTTAACACCCACCTGTCATACCCCAAATTTTGACCACTAAGATCTCCCATCATTGTGCAAATTATCATCACAATATGGATGCACCTTTATGCCTCGTCAATCTCCTCAAGAATTGTTGAGCATTCCCTACAACTAAGAATTAAGGTTTCAAGCCTTCTCAGAGCAATTATACAAAGGATCAATCAAGGAATGACATGATATTTAACTTGTCTAAACCTCTCAAACATCCACAATGGATCAAGAGGACTCCCACATCAAGGATCAAGCACAAGGCTGCAACATTCCAAGTGGATTAAGCCTTTAAGATCGCCAGTGTCACCAAATTAGGGTTTTGGTCGACCAGGGCCTCCAGATGCAAATTTTCATCTGGGAATGAGCCAATGCTTCAAAGCATAACCCAAAATACTCCAAGAGACCTCATGGACCCAATCATCAAGTCAATTTAGCCTCAGGGGATGCATTCACCAAAAATCAGGAATTAGGGTTTCTTGACCTAATTCACCCCTAAGTTGACTTTTGGGACAAAGCATGATCCAAAACCTCAAGACATAGTTTGAGGGTCTCTAATAAACCACATTGATCCATTTGCAATAATGGATTGATCCAAGAAGCTTGATGCACAAGTTTCAATTTCATCTGAACCACATTTAGGGTTTTTGAAGAAAAAGTCAACTGTGCCTTTGACTTTTGACCAGGACATGCTCCCAAACCTTGGGACATGATTCAATACACCCTATAACACCTATAAAATCAATCCATCAAGTTTGATTTAGGTCAAGGACTTGATTTCATAAAGGATCACACAGTTTGGAATTCATCAGATAAAAAGTCAACTGTGCCCAAAAGTTAAAGTTTGACTTTTTGATCAATTATCGTTCCCTAACCCTAAAATAATGTTCATGTGTGATTGCAATCATCATTCATCAATAAAAATAAGAAAAGTGGGATAACTTGTAAAAGGGGTAACCATAAAAAACTTAGAAATTTTCTAAGTTATGGAACATAGTGGCTAGGGTACCAACTTCCAAGGATCATAACTTGTGATCCAAGCAACCATTTTGGCTGATCCAAAGATGGATTTGTAGCTCTCATGGCATACTTTAAAAATGTCAACTACACCTCATTCCAATTCTTCATGGATTTTTAGTTATGGAGTGACCAAAATGACAAAAACATGAAAATGCCACTTTTTCCAACACTTAGTGAAATTTTCAACAAGTCATAATCTGTTTCACTTTTTTCAAAATGTAGGGGCATTTTTCACTTGGATCCAAAAAGTGTCAAGACAAACTATGATGACACATATGTTGTATCATATGAGAGCTTTCGAAAATGGCTAAGAACTCCATCAAATTCCATTTGAGCTAAGAGTTATGACAGTGGCAATATGCCTTGCTGCAATTGTCATGGTAAGGCAGATTTGTGCATTTTGCTCGATTTGATCAAATTGTGCAAATGACAAACAAGTTTATCCATCTGAACACCCCAGGGGGAGACCAAGGAGGGACAAACACTGGTCCATAAGCCTCCCAAGTCTTTGGAACTAAAAGTAGCATGCCAAACCTAAAAATGCTTAAAAAGGGGACAAGAATCCAATTTTGTTTTGGAGCATTCAATGGATGCATCAAGTGTAGCGCGAAATTTTGCGTGGTTGCGAAGCACTATCGCTTTAGGGTACTACAGTTCGATTCATTTTTTATCCTGTTATGCTGATTAAGGAAGGGAAATAGATATCTCCAATTAACCCTACTTGCATACTGAGTTTTAACAACGGTCTGTTAGGTTACAGATGCTATGAAGATTATGGGTCTCTCTTAGGTTATTTTGTGAAAAAAATAGAGTGCCTGGACTATTTATGAGGTAAGATGTTAATGTGTTTAGATTTGATGCTTTTGGGTTGATTTGGTGGAGATACTGGGTTATGGGTTTTGGATTAGTATGTTCACTAAGATTTGTCAATCTTATGCCTACGTATTCCCGTTCAGGGAAATCAGAGCGATCGTAGTTCCTCCTATTCTATGGGAGGAAAAAAGGTTGTTTTGGTGTCTTGTTCAAAGCCCAAGACGTGAAGCTAAATGCGGTTTGTATCTTGTTCAAAGCCCAAGATGTGAAGCTGAAAGGTCTATTTATATCTTGTTCGAAGCCCAAGATGTGAAGCTAAAGGGTTTTGACTTTAGAGAGAATTTGTCATCTGTAAAGGGGGATATTTGTTTTGTTTGTCACAACTGTTAGGTGACTGATTATAAAGGAGAATTACTTTAACTGGGATATGTGAATCCAGCAATGCCATAATTTCCTTTATAGGGGATTTTTAACTTGAAAGAGAAGACTTTAACTCAGTTTAGAGCAATGTCATCTTTCCTTAGGAATTTCTCATGCTAAAAGAGGGACAGTGGCGTGGATGTAAATAATCCATAGGTTTGCCGCTTACAGAAATTAGATGAAGGAAAAGGAGTTGTTGATGTTTGTATACTGTGAGCAAGGCATAGATTTTGATGCTAAAAGGTTCATTGACTCAATCGGGGTTTTCTTATACAAAGCCTAAGAGGAGCCTATTGACCCAACACGAGGGTGCTTCTATGTGTCTCGTACGAAGCCCGAGAGAGAGGCTAAAAGGGGTTGACTCGACAAGAGAGTGCTAACAAGTGACTGACTCAACAAGAGAGTGATTTTATATGTGTCTTGTACGAAGCCCAAGACGGAGGCTAAAAGGTTTCGACTCCACATTGTCATACCCCAAATTTTGACCACTAAGATTTCCCATCATTGTGCAAATCATCATCACAATATGGAGGAACCATCCTACCTCATCAGTCTCCTCAAGGAATTGTTGAGCATCCACTACAATCAAATTAGGGTTTCAAGCCCTCTCAGAGCCTTAGAAAAAGGATCAATCAAGAAACAACATGATCTTCAACTTGTCTAACCTCTCAAGCATCCACAAAGGATAAAAAAGGACTCCCACTCCAAGAATTAAGCACAAGGTTGCTCCCTTCTAGGTGGATCAAGCCTCAAGATCGACAGTGTCACCAAATTAGAGTTTTGGTCGACCAGGGCCTCCAGGTGGAAATTTTCCTCTGGCCATGAGCCAAGTATTCAAAACATATCCTAATATACTCCATGGAACCTCATGGACCCAACCATCAAGTCAATTTGACCTCAGGGGATGCATATATCAAAAATCAGGAATTAGGGTTTCTTGACCTAATTCACCCCTAAGTTGACTTTTAGGACAAAACATGAACCAAGACCTCAAGAGAGGGTTTGAGGGTCTCTAATGAACTATATTGATCCATTTGGAATAATGGGTTAATCCAAGAAGCTTGAGCAACAAGTCTCAATTTCATCTGCACCACCATTAGGGTTTTAAGGAAAAAGTCAACTGTAACTTTGACTTTTGACCAGGACATGCTCCCAAACCCTAGGACATGCCTCAATATACCCTATGACACCCTTGGAACATGTCCATCAAGTTTGATTTAGGTCAAGGACATGATTTCCTGAAGAATTGCACAGTTTGGAATTCATCTGATAAAAAGTCAACTGTGCACAAAAGTCAACTTTGACTTTTTGAGATTTTTCACCAAAATGGATTTTTAATTCTATGATGTTAATGTATGATTTGAATCATCATTCATCAAGAAAAATCAAGAAAAGTTGGATAACTTGTAAAAGGGGGTAACCATAAAAAACTTAGAAAAATTTCTAAGTTACAAATATAGTGGCTAGGGTACCAACTTTGGAGGATCATAACTCCTAAACCACAAAGCCATTTTTCCTCATCCAAATATGGATTTGTAGCCCTCATTACCCTCTACAAAAACTTCAACTACAAGTCATTCCAATTCATTAAGGATTTTGAGTTATGGAGTGATCAAAATGGCTGAAAAATGAAAATGTCACTTTTTCCAACACTTAGTGAAATTTTCACTAAGTCCAAATCTGCCTTCATTTTTTTCCAAATGTAGGGGGATTTTTCACTTGGATTCAAAAGAGATCAAAACCAAACATGTTCAAACAGTTGTTTTATCATGTAAGGGCTTTCCAAAATGGCCAAGAACATTACCAAATTCCATTTGAGTCATGAGTTATGACATTGGGAAGTTGCCTTGTTGAAATCTGTCAAGGCAAGGCAGAATTTGCATTTTTGCTCGATTTGCCAAAATCAGCCAAATCCAAATGCTCCTATCCACTTGGACACATCTGAGGATTGAATCTAAAGGGGACAATCACTGAGCCAAGCCTCCAAAGTCCTTGGAACAAGAAAAAGCATGTTGAACCTAGAATTGCCAAAATAGGGACAAGACTCCAAATTTGGATTGGAGCATTCAATGGAAGCATCAAGGTGGCCTGGACTGAGCCATTTTCATTTGAATTTAGTCAAGACTTATCCAAGACCAAGGGAACCAGCAGCCTGTGCCCTAACCTCTAGTCAATGGCTAGAGGAGACTTGGATTTCCATTGGACAACATTGGCCAAACCTCTGTTGCAGTTGCCATTCATTATTCCTTGTAAAACAAACTTGCTCTACTATAAATAGAGCTCAATTGTGATCAGTTTGAGTACACCAAAGCCATCAAACAGATGCTTTCCTCAAAATCTATTCTTTCACTCCAATTTTGCCTTTTAAGGCAAGTCACTATCGGGTTTTGAGTTTGAGAGCTTTTCCAATCAAACCAATCACTCACACACCTCACATACATCATATAGAAGTGATCCAAACACTCACATAACATCTGGAACACTGATTTCACAAAATCACCAGCCAATTGCTCAAGTTCATGACAGTTTTGCAGTTGAGGTACCATCCTCAATTCCAAACCATTTCAATCCATTCCAAGCACTCAGACACATCACTTGGCACCTAGGGAAGCTATCCACATCATTGGAACCAAGCTGTAACACCTCCAACACCAAACACGATCACCAGCTGCAAGTGGTAAGCATGAGCTCTTCTAACTCTATGATCCATGTATTTTTTGCTGCACAATAATTTGGCCATATGTTCATAATCATGCATGGAATGTTTCCCCTCAATTAATTACATTTTTTGAATCGTGTGTGAAATTTCTGAGCCTTCATGCAAAAATTAGGGTTCTTGAGGATTCTCTCTGATTTCTTGTTTTATGTTTAATTTAAATGAAATTAATTGACATAGACATGATGGTGAGGTTGAGACGAGCATAATGATATGTGGATTACATGATATGATTAAGTATTCTGAGAGATTGGAGAGAAAATGCAAATCTGAGAATCTCAGAACACACGCGTGTTCTTCAGCTTGTTCTTGGCGCCATTTTTCCAAATTTGAATATTTGAATTTTGTGATTTTATTTAATTGATTCAAAAGTTAATTTCTCTCTGAGTTTTAATGATTTGGAGTTGATTCTTTTTTTAATAATTCACAAAAATGTTAAAATATTTTATTTTATCAAAAAATCCCAAAAATATTATTTATTTTGTATAATTGATATTTTTGCAAAGAATTAATGTTTTAATTGTTTTTAACATTTAAAATATTTTTTCTACATTGATTTTGCAACTTTTAATGCTTTCTAATTATTTTGTAGGTCAATACTTAATTTTTGAAGCATTAATCCAAGATCATAATTTGTTTTCCATATGTAAAACAATTTTGATCATTTTAATTGAATTTTTATTCAATTAAATACATTTTTGAAAACAAATTAGGGTTTTTAGATTAATTCAACCCTCATAAATCATTTTCAAAACACTTTTGGGCCTCTAATAGAGTGTAAGACCCAATCTTTTTTTTGACCAAACCTTTTGGGCCTTAGTGTATTGTATAAGTCCCGATACGGTCAAAAATAAACGACGTGATCATCATCCGTTGAAAAACAAACTTTGGGCCTCTCCTCGAGCTATAAGACCCATTCAAAACTTTTGGGCCTCTAATAGAGTGTAAGATCCAATCCCTTTTTAACCAAAACATTTTGGGCCTCACTTATTGTATAAGTCCCTTCGCGTTAAAAGAAAACCTCGGCGCGATCGCCATTTTTAAACGGAAAAATCAATTGGGCCTGCCCTCGTGTTATAAGCCCCACTCTTTTCTTTAAAACTTTTTGGGCCTCTATTAGAGTGTAAGACCAAACCCCCTTGTACAGAAAACATTTTGGGCCTCAGTCACTTGTATAAGTCCCTCTGTACAAATTCAAACAGTGCGATCACTGATAAAACCCTGGGCCTCTCCTTGAGCTGTAAGCCCCAAATCTTTCTTTTTCAAAGCACTTTCTCCTTTGATTTTGAATATACTGTTGTTTTCAATCTTTCTTTGTTGAACAACTAACAAAATAGCATGGAAGCTCTACAACCGAGTAAGTGGTTATTGCTTTCATTTACCGCTTTCATATACATATAACTGTATTGTGGGGGCTGTTTCACTGTAAGTCTTCTTTCATAAACTCTTATCAACTGTGTAATAATAGTATAGATATTTAGAGTTTCCCCGGCAACTACGTCTAGCATTAAGCCCGTTGATCACTCTTAGAAATAGTCTAAACTAGATCCCCATAGGATTACCAGACACAGTCTTCCCTCCTCTTGGGGTTAAACAATATGGAGATATGAAAGGCAGCATTCCCTGTGAACCCTTTCATAGACTGTCACCTTTAGAAGTTGTCAAAGAAACTCTATTCCCCAGAGATGATCTCTTCTCCGTGAATTGCATCTCTTGAGTTTCTTCCAAATTCTCAAACTTTCCTGACTTTGATCTATTCTCGGTGAATAGCATTGCCTTGAATTTCTCAGGGTTTGGGGACCCACAGGCTTCTTAAAAGCACTTGTCAAGAAACTCTACTCCCCAGAGATGATCTTTTCTCCGTGAATGGCATCTCTTGAGTTTCTTCCAAATTCTCGAACTTTCCTGACTTGATCTATTCCTTGTGAATAGCTCGCCTTGAATTTCTCGGGGTTTGGGGACCCATCGGCTTCCTAAAAGCAACACCGCCTCCTCTTGGGCTTAGTACAAGGACCCTACGGCTTCTTAGAAGTATTCACAGCCTCCTCTTAGGCTTCGTATAATGAGCTCTTCCTCCAGGAATGATAGCCTTCTCTTGGGCTTTGTACAAGGACCGATCGGCTTCTTAAAAGTTTCCAGCCTCCTCTTGGGCTTCGTATAAATTGTCCCGACGATCTCCTAAAGATATAGGAACAGAACTTAGTCAGCTTCATAGAGCAGTCCTTTCAAAGAGTCTACTACTGTTTCTCCAGGCATAGTACAAAAGACGAAACTCCAGACTTGGACAGTCTAAAATCCTTGAGTCTCCAAGACATTCTCAAGTGACCCCTTCAAGAATAGAAAGGAAACCGGTAGACTCGGACAGTCTCAATACCCTTCGGATTTCCCGCTTCCTTGAAGAACATGCATAACCCGGATCCTTGAATCAAATCCTTGAGTACAGTGTTGCTCATATAAGAACTGATTTTCTCTTTCAAAATCAGTATACTAGACCTGTCACTTAACTGAAATAGTCACCATAGCCTCCTCTTGGGCTTTGTACAATGATCCTCCCCAGCGGAGTCAAACAATGTTTAGCCTCTCTCTCGGGCTTTGTATGAGACACATAAGGGACTTCCTCGTTGAGTCAATTACCCTTTTGCCTCAATCTCGGGCTTTATATGAGATACCAAAAGATTCCCTTGTCGAGTCAAACCTTTTCGCCTCCATCTCGGGCTTTGTACGAGATACAAAAACACTCTCTTGTTGAGTATAAAAGATCCTCTTGTAGGATCAACCCCTTTTAGCCTCTCTCTCGGGCTTTGTACGAGACACATATCAGCCTCCTCTTAGGCTTTATATAAGGAAACCACTGGTTGATCCAATCAACCTTTTAGCATCAAAGTTGTGCCTCGTTCACAGTACACAAACATCAACAACTCTTTTCCCTTCATCTAATCGCTGTAAGCGGCAAGCCTCTGGATCATCTACATCCATGCCACTGTCCCTATTTTAGCATGAGAATTTCCTAAGGAAAGATAGCATTGCTCTACACTGAGTTAAAGTCTTCTCCTTCAGGCTAAAATCCCCTATAAAGGAAATTATGGCATTGCTAGGATCCGCGTATCCCGGTTAAAGTAATCCTCCTTTACAGTCAGTCACCCAACAGTTATGACAAACAACCCCCTCTTTAGAGATGACAAATTCTCTCTAAAGTGGAGACTTTTTAGCTTCATATCTTGAGCTTTTAACAAGATACAAATAGACTTTTCAGCTTCACATCTTGGGCTTTGAATAAGATACAAAACACCTTTCGCTTCACGCTTTGAACAAGACACCGAAAACACCCATTTCCTCCCATAGAATAGGAGGAACTACGAACGCTCTGATTTCCCTGTTTCGGTAAACGGGAATACGTAGGCATAAGATTGAAAGAAAAATCTTAGCGAGCACACTAAACAAAAACCCAAAATCCCATACTCTCATGTATATATCAAAAAGTATCAGTCCTTACATCCTAACCCTTGTTCGCCGCTAGAAAGTCCTAGAAAGAAAGAAAACCGTATTGGCGAAAATACAAATAACCAATACAAAGGCCCCCCCACATTGATCGCATCCGTAACCTAACAGACCACTGTTTAAACTCAGTATGCAAAGCAGGGTTAATTGGAGACATCTATTTCCCTTCCTTATTCAGCTCACAATAGGATAAAAAATGAATCGACCTGTAGTAAACTCAACCGCAGAGAGCGACCAGCGCTTAAGAACCGCGTCCAAAATCGCTCGCTACAGAAAAATGGTGCCCACCGTGGGAACCCATTTCTGTCAGGAACTTAGGATTCATAGCTTTAAAGGTCGAGGATGTTTAGGACAAATATATATACTGCTTTTCCTAATTACTATACATGTTTATTTTTCTGCTAATGGGAATGGGTGTGATGTCGCGTGTGGAAAGATTGAGTATACACTTAAGATAAGTGATGGCGACGGGGTCGACCATCAACCTCAGTGGAGGCTGACCAATGCAACCCATTCTCTCACCTAGATAATGGGCCGATTGTTAAGTCTGAGAAGCTGAGGAGCCAAACCCTTTTGTAGTGCGGAAACTATCGGGAATAGTTGTTACGTGATACTACCCTCATTTGAGGCTGGTGATCTATTCTCGGTGAATGGCACTTACTCTAAGATTGCTCTACAACTCGCTGGCGATCCGCTTGTTGTTTTGCTTTCCTGGGAGGAGATGATGATAATGAGTACAAGTACAAAAATCACCTTAGTATAAACCTTTGGGGATGGGTAGAGCCTTGACTTCATGACAACGACCCTTTGACCCCATGTTTTTTCTATGTTTTTGTGTGCTGCATTCATCCATTCATTTAAAAAAACATTAAAACATTCAAAAAATTTCTCTTTTAGTCTCTCTGTTTTTCAAATTAAACTAAGACTGTGATTGCAAATATCAGAGAAAAGGATTGCACTAATGGATTTCGGTAGAAGGAGAACTCATACGTATACCTTCAAGGTTCCAAAGTTAGAGGATTTGAGAAGGTTAGCAAAGATTATCACTAACCCTGAGGCTTTCAGAGCCAAGCACGGTGGTTTACTACCTCTGTTAAGAGTCCATGTGATTGAAGGAATCATGGATGTGCTCATTCAGTTTTACGATCTGATTTATCACTGTTTCACATTCTCGGATTACCAGCTTGCACCAATGCTGGAGGAGTATTCTCATCTGATCGATCTATATATCACTGATCGAGCTCCATTTTCCGGACTAGAAGAAATTCCAAAGAATCAGACCATTGCAAGAGCAATTCATTTGGACGAGTCTGAGGTCAGGACTCACATAACCACTAAGGGTGGCATCCAAGGTTTGCCAGCCCAGTTCTTGACAAAGAAAGCCCTGTATTTTGCCAGTATAGGAAATGTGACTGCTTTTGAAAGCATCTTTGTCTTGCTCACCTACGGGTTATTTTTGTTTCCCAACATCAATAACTTCGTCGATATCAACTCCATTAAGGTTTTCTTATTGGAAACCCTGTGCCGACTTTGCTCGCAGATGCGTATCATTCTGTACACTTAGGAAATTTGTACAGCGGAGGGGAGATCACATGCTGTGTACCTCTGCTTTATAAATGGTTTATCTCCCACTTGCCTAAGTCTGCTGCTTTTTGGGATTGTAAGAGTGTCTTACGTTGGTCGCAGAAGATCATGTCTCTTACCAACTCTGATATAGATTGGTGTAATAGGATCTATGATGGAATCAAAATCATTGATCGTTGTGGAAACTTCCCTAATGAACCCCTCATAGGATCTAAGGGAGGAATCAACTACCATCCGGTGTTGGTTCGCCATCAATTTGGATTCCCGATGAGACACGTCCCATGGGGTGTTCATCTGGAAGGTCTTTTCTTCAAAGAAGGAGAAAATGACAGAGCGCTAAAGATGGAAATAGTGCACGTTTGGAAACATGTTCATAAGAAAGGACGAGAGTCTCTAGGAAAATCGGACTGTGTCTCGGTGGAGCCTTATCTCCACTGGGTACAAGCCAGAGCTCTCAAGCTAAAAATGCCTTATCCTCATTACGGAATTCTTCCGCCAAAGGAATCTGTCATGTACTTCATGACAGAAACTGAAAAGCTTCAAGTTACTCTCAACAAAGTTCAAAAGGAGAGAAGGTCTTGGAAGAACAAGTACCGCACCCTCGATGTAGAGTGCATCAAAATACAGCAATTACTGAAAGAAAAAGATGCTCTGATTGAGATTTTAGAGCAACATGCTGTAGAGAATCAAGATGACCAAAGGAATTTTCTCACTCCTTTCACCTGGAAAAGGAATGACAACCCGACAACGGCTCAAGATCCCCGGTCAAAGAAAAGGAAAGTCCCAGAATCAGCACCCGATTTCTCTTCAGAGAGGACTCGGGACCCATTAGCTTAGGTTTCTGTTTCTACACCTTGTAATCTACTGTATTTCCATTTCTGTAATCCTTTGGATTTCAATAAAAAGGGGTTTCCCCACCGTTTGATATTTGCAATCTAATTGTCGAAGTTTATTTTGATTAAACCAAGCAAAACAATTAATATAATCATTGCAGTCATCATTCTCACGTAACGTATTCTTCTTCCCTATGAATCTCACGTTTGTGTCTCAGTTCTAGAGTCAAACTGTCTCATTCGTATAATACTCGGGCCAATCGTCAGAAAAAGATGGATGATCTTGAGGAAGAAAACAGAGAGTTGAAAGAAGAGATCGACGCTCTGAGACAGGATATGAGAAAGCTTCGTAACGACGTGCAAGCCATGGCAGAAGCTCAGCTACAAAGAACTGTGATCTCAGAGATCACCTCAACGCCCATAGTGGAGAAGTATGATCCTAGGTATCAAATGCCGAAAGATCGTCCTTGGGGCATACTGAAGACTCCTGAAGGTTACAAACTTCGGGAAACGCCAAGATTCGCTGCCATAGTCACGGTACCACCCCCTGTGGTGCACACTGTCCCGGAAGGACAGATTCCACCAATACCTTCTGGTAAAAAGGAAACTATGTTTGACAGAATGGATGAATTCCAGGAGCAGTTCCTGGAAATGCAGAAGGAGCTGCAAGCCATTCGCGGTCAGGATTTATTTGGAAAGGACGCCGCAGACCTCTGCTTGGTCCCCAATGTGAAAGTCCCGCACAAGTTTCAAGTGCCCAACTTTGAAAAATACAAGGGTAACTCTTACCCTCAAAGCCATCTGGTGATGTATGTTCGGCGGATGTCATCTCAGACGGAGAATTAGGACCTACTGATTCACTACTTTCAGGATAGTTTAACCGGTGCCGCACTCAAATGGTACATGGGTTTAAACCGTACTACGATCAGTACATTCAGAGATCTTGGTACTGCCATCGTCCAACAATACAAATACAATTTGGACATGGCACCCGACAGAGATCAACTCAGATCAATGACGCAAAAGGACAAGGAAACCTTTAAGGAGTATGCTCAAAGGTGGCATGAAATTGCCACTCAAATTTGTCCGCCTCTTGAGGAAAAAGAGATGACAAAAATCTTCTTAAAGACCTTAAGCTCATTTTACTATGACCAAATGGTTGCCAGTGCACCCAGTGATTTCACCGAGATGGTCGGCATGGGTGTACGTCTTGAGGAAGCCGTCCGAGAAGGACGTTTGGTAAAAGACACTGGATCGACGAGCGGTACTAAAAAATACGGTAGTGCTCTCCCTAAGAAAAAAGATCAAGATATTGGGAATATCTCTCTCGGAAAGTAAAGGCGACGATACCAACCAGTAGCAACTGTAACTCCTGCTATCAGCCCTGCGCCTATTCCTACGTATCAACCTCAGGTTGCGCAGAGCCAACCTGATCAGCAAAGGACACAACAGCCTCTTCAGCAGGCTCGTCCTCAATACAACAACAACCGTACAACACGGCCACCAGGATTTGATCCTATACCCGTATCGTACGCAGAGCTGTTTCCACTACTGCTAGCCAAGGGGCACATTCAGACTAAGTCTCCTCTTACAGTACCGGAAAATCTGCCTTTTTGGTTTAAGGTGGATCAAACTTGCCCTTATCATCAAGGAGGTTCAGGGCATAACATTGAGAATTGTCTCAATTTCAAGTCTGACGTGCAAAAACTTGTTAGGAGTGGGGTCTTATCCTTCAAGGATACAAATCCTAATGTTCTCACGAACCCGCTGCCTCAACATGAGAAGGATGCAATCAATTTGATAGAAGGAGAGACTAAAGATGTCTATCAAATTCACGATGTACTCTTGTTGAAAACCAATCTGGTCAAGATGCATTGTAGACATAGTGGACATGGCCATGTGCCACCTCATAGCTATCACCAGTGTGATATCTGCTCTAAAGACAACCAGGGATGTTCTATGGTGCAAGCAGCTCTACAGGAACAAATGGATCTTGGATGGATCCAAGAGCACCGAGTTCGTGGAGTTAACATGGTCTACACAAATTCTAACATCATTCAGAACCATGATATCCGTGCAATGAATGTCAACTTAGTGGCAATGCACTCAAGGGAAAGCCAGTATCATAATCTGCCGCGGCACGATTACAGTTCCTGTCTGACTTGCTCGGTAAATAAACAGGGATGCTCTTTCATACAAAAGGCCCTCCAGCGTCAGATGGATCTTGGATGGATCCAAGACTACCATGATAGGAACCCTTATCAGATTAATATGGTTCAAATCTTTGATATTCGCGTGATGAATACCAACCTGGTAGAATTACATGCTGAGCAGGTCCGACTCGGATTCTTAATATCACATGACTATCAAAGCTGTAAAGCGGGTTGCGAAAATGATCGAGGTTGTACCCTTGTCCAGGAGGCACTTCAGCACTTGTTAAATCACTGGTGGATGCCAATTTACATGGATGAAGATACTCAGCAAATTAGTATCAGTAACAGGAATCCCACTCAACGTCAAAGTCAAGATGTCCGACCAGTGGAAGCTAACCTAGTGAGGTTACATTGTATTCAAAGTGGGCGTGGCCAGGTGCCACTACACAATTATGACCGTTGCAGCGTCTGTTCGGAAAGTAACCAAAGGTGTTACCTTGTGCGAGCGGCTCTTCAGGGTCAGGTGGATCGTGGAGAAATTTGTCCATATCTGGGTTCTAGACCCATCAACTGGACGCCGAACTACCTTGCCAATCAAGTCGAGGATGTTGTCACAATCTCTGGTCATCATAGGACCAGGGATGTTTTTGCCATCATCCCTCTACTTGACGAATCTAAAGTTCCCAACCGGGAACGGATCGAGATCACTTATGATGGTCAGAAAAATAAGAAAGTTCCCATAGTCATCTATCTGCAAGGACCAACACCGTATGAATCAACTAAGGCTATCCCTTACAAATATGGTGCAACAACAATTGAAAATGGGAAGGAAATTCCATTACCCTCCGTCGTGAATATTGCAGACATCAGTCGAGTAACACGGAGCGGTCGAATCTTCAACCGAGGAGTTGGAAAACCTAACAAGGAAAAAGAACTTCAGACAGAAGCTCCCGATCCACTAGTCGGTCAATCCAGTAATCCCGACCTTTCAAAAAATAATGATGAGATGCTGAAGCTCATCCAAAGGAGTGAATATAACATTGTTGATCAACTGTTACAGAATCCTTCAAAGATCTCAGTATTATCACTGTTACTCAGTTCAGAAGCGCACAGGGAGGCTCTACAGAAAGTCTTGGAGCAAGCCTTTGTGGAACTGGATGTAACAATCAGACAGTTCGATAGTACTGTCTCTAACATCACTTCCTGCAATAATTTGGGATTTAGCTATGAGGAATTACCCGAAGAGGATCGCCATCATAACATGGCGCTCAATATAATAGTTAACTGCCAGGACGATGCTTTAGGCAGCGTACTTGTAGACACAGGGTCAGCCCTGAATGTTATGCCGAAGTCTACTTTGATGCAATTATCATTCAAAGGCCCTCTGATGAGAATCAGCGAGGTCGTCGTCAAAGCATTCGACGGATCCAGAAAAATGGTTATCGGCGAAGTTGATCTTCCCATAACTATTGGTCCTCACACTTCCCAAGTCACTTTCCAGGTCATGGACATCCGGGCAACGTACAGTTGTTTATTAGGAAGACCTTGGATACATCAGGCTGGAGCGGTTACTTCAACCCTCCACCAAAAGCTAAAGTTCGTCAATAACGATCAATTTGTCACAGTTTGTGGGGAACAAGCCTTGCTTGTAAGCAACTTATCATCATCTACTGGTATAAAACCCGAGGAGGTTATTGGAACTCAGTTCCAAGCACTGTCGGTAAGCAAGGACAATCAGTTCAAAGAAGGAACTTCCATTTCTTCATACAACGATGCTATCAAAGCGGTCGAGAGTACCAATACAACCGGATGGGGACAACTTGTCATTCCTATTGACAATAAAAGAAAGAAGGGTCTTGGTTTTTCTGCAACCTGTACCCAGACAGCTACCAACGATGAAAGTCTTCATCCCCTGCAAAACTTCTTCCACAGTGGAGGTTTCCTTCACCCAGTGTCTCAGGCAGTACATGCTATCAATGAGGAAGATCCTTTCGACACAGATGAAGAGTGGAAGTCCTATCTTAACAAGGACGGTTATATGTCTCAGGAAGAGGTGCCTATGCCATTTTGCTATCCCGCACAGAGTTCGAGATTTATACCAAGGTCAGACGTCGAAATGATATACGGGGATTGTGATCCGAAAGGATGCCGTGCTTCGCCAAATTCATTAGAGGAAGACACTCCGATGAAAGACAATTTTGACCACAACTACTATGGCCCAATGGATGGTCTGCCAATGTGGCAACCTTATCCAGGAAACTTGGGGCAAGAGAGTCAGTCGAACAATGAAAATTAGCTGACCGTCATTGAACAGAATACCTGTGTCCCCACCATGTCATGGGATCAACACTCAGGTTATTCAGAAACTACTCAACATGAAGATGAATTCGCAACGTTTGCAGGACTTGAATTCATCAACTATGCTTTTCCCGAGGTCAACGTCATCGAGAGGGATGACTCCTCCAGTTCCAAAGAAGTTTGGGATACCTTGGGACAACCTAGTGGAAAATATGACTTTATGGTCAAGTACACTGATCCCGAAAGCTCTCGTATCAGGCTCGAAGATATCCAGCCAACTGGATGGGGAGATACAGCTAAGAGCACAAATGCTATGCATAATACAACTGAGGAATTCTCCTACGACAACTCTGCCTGGGAGATAGATTCCAATGATCCTGCTCCACCAGAAATCAGCGTCATTTTTGAAGACAAATCAAGGAAGGTACCAAACTTTGTGATTCATCGAGGAGTTCGCCGCCAGTGGGTTGTTGTCGATGTTCCGAAGGTCGTTCACCAGTCAAAGTAATTGCCATCTTTTAACCTTTCACCCTGCCCAGGTGAAACAGATGTTTTGATAGGGCTCGCTTTCTGTAAATTTCCCTCTTCGCTTTGCCTGAAGCGATAGAGTTTTGTTTTATAGGGCTATAGTTTCAAGGATCGACTTATTGATTAATAAAATAACGTCGTTCTGTAATTTCTGCATTAATTATTGTTTTCTCTTTTTGCTTTTTCAGAAAATGGTAATCCTAAAAAACAATTCAATAATAAAAACAAGCAGTAATAAAAATAAAACACTGCACACACTTGCATTTTCTCTATCTCTTCTAAACACGAATCATCACGTCATGCAGATTGCTTGTTTTACACCCCGTTGAAACATACGATCCGATGCCTTCTCCCAACTTTGAGTTCCCGGTATTCGAGGCTGAAGAAGAAAATGACAACAAAATTCCAGAAGAGATCTCCCGATTACTCAAACAAGAGGAAAGGTCCATTGAACCTCACAAAGAGCCGTTGGAAACGGTAAACTTGGGTTCAGAAAAGGAGAGAAAAGAAATCAGGATTGGGGCACTACTCAGTCCAACTGCCAAAGAGAGTTTGATAAGGCTTCTCAAAGAATTCCCCGATGTATTCGCTTGGTCCTATCAGGATATGCCAGGGTTGGATACCAGCATCGTGGAATATCATTTACCGTTAAGATTGGAATGTCCGCCAGTAAAGCAAAGGTTGAGACGGACTCACCCGGACATGGCCATCAAAATCAAAGAGGAAGTGCAGAAACAGATTGACACAGGTTCCCTCACCACATCAGAATATCCTCAATGGTTAGCCAACATCGTACCCGTTCCCAAAAAGGACGGAAAGGTAAGAATGTGTGTCGACTACAGAGACCTGAACAAGGCTAGTACAAAACGACTTTCCTTTACCACACATTGACATGCTGGTAGACAGTACAACAAAGTTCAAAGTATTCTCCTTCATGGATGGATTCTCGGGCTATAACCAGATCAAAATGGCGCCGAAAGACATGGAGAAAACTTCGTTCGTTACCCCATGGGGTACCTTTTGTTACAAGGTAATGCCGTTCGGTTTGAAGAACGTCGGGGCAACCTATCAAAGGGCCATGACTACTCTATTTCATGACATGATACATAAGGAAATCGAGGTATATGTCGATGATATGATTGCAAAATCAAAAACAGAGAGTGAGCACGTTGAACATCTGTCAAAATTGTTCGAACGTTTAAGAAAGTTCAAGCTCCGCTTAAATCCCAACAAGTGCACCTTCGGTGTCCGTTCAGGGAAACTACTAGGGTTCATCGTCAGCCAAAAAGGAATTGAAGTTGATCCTGAAAAGGTCAAGGCCATTCAAGAAATGCCTTCTCTGAAAACTGAAAAACAAGTCAGAGGATTCCTGGGATGTTTGAACTACATCTCCAGATTCATATTCCTTATGACCGCGACGTGTGCGCCGATTTTCAAATTACTCAAAAAGAACCAGGATTGCGTTTGGTCAGAAGACTGCCAAACTGCCTTCGACAGTATCAAGAAATATCTGTTGAATCCTCCAATTCTATCACCTCTAGTGGAAGGAAGACCACTGATCATTTACCTCATAGTTCTAGAGGGCTCAATGGGATGTGTACTTGGCCAACAAGACGAAACTAAAAGGAAAGAGTCTGCCATTTACTATCTAAGCAAGAAATTCACCGACTGTGAAACTCGGTACACGATGCTCGAGAAAACTTGTTGTGTTTTGGCTTGGGCAGCCAAACGTCTTCGCTAATACATGATTCGTCATACTACTTGGTTGGTCTCCGAAATGGATCCAATCAAGTACGTTTTTGAAAAACCTGCTTTTACGGGAAGGATTTCCCGTTGGCAGATGTTGTTATCAGAATATGACATAGAGTACCATGCTCAGAAAGCCGTTAAGGGAAGTATTTTAGCCGATCATTTGGCTCATCAACCGATTGACGATCAAGAATCAATCGGGTTCGACTTCCCAGACGAAGATGTCATGTATCTAAAAATGAAAGATTGCGATGAACCGTTACCCAGTGTAGGGCCAGAACCAGGTTCCCAATGGGGACTTATTTTTGACAGAGCAGTTAATCATTATGGAAATGAAATTGGGGCAATCATTGTTACCCCTCAGGGTACCCACATTCCTTTCACCACCAGACTTACGTTCAAATGTACGAACAACAAGGCCGAATACGAAGCTTGTATTATGGGTCTCGAGGAAGCAATTTATTTAAGGATAAAAAACTTGGACGTACATGGCGACTCAGCCCTGGTTATCAATCAGATAAAAGGAGATTGGAACACATACCAATCAGGATTGATTCCTTACAAAGACTACGCAAGAAGGTTGCTACCTTTCTTCAACAGAGTCGAGTTTCACCACATCCCTCGTGATGAGAATCATATGGCTGATGCATTTGCCACTATCTCTTCCATGATTAGTGTAGGTCAATGGAACGACCTACCTAAGATTGACATAATGCGCCTTGAACGGCCCACTTACATCTTCACGATCGAAGCAGTCATAGACGACAAACCTTGGTATCACAATATCAAATGCTTCCTTCAGAAATAAGAGTACCCATCTGGGGCACTCAGAAAAGACAGAATGACCCTCAGAAGATTGGCTGGAAACTTCTTCCTGAGCGGTGACACTCTCTATAAGAGAAATTTTGACATGGTCTTGCTCCGATACGTCGACAGACCAGAAGCAGACATGCTTATGAAAGAAATTCATGAAGGATCCTTTGGCACTCATGCCAACAGACACACAATGGCGAGAAAAATCCTAAGAGCAGGGTACTACTAGTTGACCATGGAATCCGACTGCTACAAGTACATGAGGAGGTGGCACAAATGTCAGATATACTCCGACAAAATTCATGTACCGCCATCACATCTCAAAGTTCTTTCTTCCCCGTGGCCTTTTTCCATATGGGGAATCGACATGATTGGCTTGATCGAACCTAAGGCTTCAAACGGACATCGACTCATCCTGGTAGCCATTGACTATTTCACCAAGTGGGTCGAAGCAGCGTCATACGCTAATGTAACCCAACAAGTGGTGGTCCAATTTATCAAAAACAATATCATTTGCCGTTATGGTGTTCCAAGCGAGATCATTACTGATAATGGATCTAACTTGAACAATAAGATGATGAAAGATTTGTGTGCAGAGTTCAAGATCAAACACCATAACTCATCCCCCTACCGACCTAAGATGAACGGAGCGGTAGAAGCGGCTAACAAGAACATCAAGAAGATCGTTCAAAAGATGGTTGTAACCTACAAAGACTGGCACGAGATGCTACCCTTTACTCTTCACGGTTATCGAACATCTATCCGCACTTCAACAGGGGCTACCCCTATCTCTCTAGTATATGGCATGGAAGTAGTGCTCCCCATAGAAGTAGAGATCCCATCAATCTGGGTATTGATGGAAGCCAAGCTTACAGAAGCTGAATGGTGTCAAAGTCGACACGACGAACTGAATCTGATTGAAGAGAAGCGAATCACGGCACTATGCCACGGTCAGTTGTATCAACAGAAAATGAAGAAGGCGTTCGACAAAAAGGTCCAACCCCGAATCTTCAGGAAAGGAGACCTTGTGCTCAGAAAGATACAATCATTTCTCACTGATTCTCGGGGCAAATAGACTCCGAATTATGACGGTCCCTATGTGGTCACGAAAGCTTTCTCAGGCGGCACCTTGAGACTTGCAACCATGGACGGAGAGGAATTTGCCTACCCCACGAATATTGATGTAGTCAAGAAATACTTCGCCTAAACTAAAAAAAAAATGTCTCGGTGGATTGAAAACCCGAAAGGGCGGTCCAGGAAAAAATTAGAGACATGAAAAAATCATCCCGGTGGATTGGAAACATCATAGTACAATCCAGGAAAAAATTAGGGATAATGGCAAGTAACTATGTTCAACATAGGCAAGTCCCTCAGCAACAGTTACATCATCCATCAGAGGAAAACTCCAGTCAAGGTCATCTTCGACAGAAGCTCAGGATGCCCCGAATTCAAAGTTGGTAGAAGGATAGTGGTCGTTATGTTTCAACGTAGCCCTTTTCCCTGTAAATTACCATTTTATAACTTTGTAAAAACTCTTTGGAATCACGCGTTTGGCTGATCTCCATCTTATCAATAAAATTTGATCCCTTGTGCTTTTGTTTGTAATTCCTATTTGTTTTAGCTTTACAGAACGACATTTTAACATGATCAACGATTCTTGAAATAAAACAAAAATGAATTTACTTGTTAAAACTTTTTTCTGCTTTTAAAATAAAGTCGGCAATTTCTTTTGACTGTTGAACATCAGAAGAATCTCGGTCGCTTCTCCAGAAGTAAGCGAACTTCAAAGTGCAGAATCAAAGTACTCCTTCTACGCCAGTGCACCTGAATGAAGGATCAACAGTGTCAGATGCGACTAATCTATCTGACATCTACGGCAGATTTCTTACCTCCTAAGCCCGACCAACATAGCTCCCAACAGGGACTATCTCTCCTAAGTAAGGCGGAATTGCTATCTTGAACCAGCGATATTTCTACATGCCCCGCGATGGCCGAGTATCCAGTCGTGTTCACCCGTCAGTTTGTATGTCGCGCCAATTCTGTCAGCATAAACATACATACATCATGCATTATTGATTTGCATTCACATTTCATATTGCATCACTATCACTCCAGTCGGTCTTGTCCCGTAGTGGTAACAGTTTTCTCAATCGAGTTGTCAGTTCTTGCCTCGTCAGGAAATACCGTGTTTAAACAACCTCGCTTCCAGTTTATTTCTGGAAGGAAGTTGGCCCTCTACCACTTTGATAACTTGAACCTCTGAAAAACCAGCGGAACTTTCAGTCAGCATCACTCTTCGCCATTGAAGGTGATATCCTTGCTTTCCCGGATTAAGGAAAATCCACAAAGAAAGCCTCGTAATCAGAGATTCGGCAGCATGCCAGTTTCGCTCCAAAAATATCGTAGATGAAAAGGTCATCGGCACCTCAAAATTGGACCCCATCATATGGCATTTCTCCGGCGAGATCCCGAGAAAAGTATGATGTAAGATCCCAAGCGACAGCAGTCTCTCAAGAGACCTGCTTTCCCCCAGTAGAAACAAATGGCGTCTCCAACAGAGAAGTTTGTACAACTCTACAACTCAGACGACTGGGTTCCCCAGCAGGTCTGACATCGATTTTTTTCCGTCAAATGGCATCTCCCTAGGAAAATTCGGTGAGAAGTTTAAGGAAAACCGCTACGAATAGCGTCTCTTGTCAATTAAGTTTATTGACAAAAGAAACTAAGACCAGTTCCTTGGTAGGAAACCAGGATTGAGGGGAAGTTTATTTAGGCAACTGAGACCAGTTCCTCGGAAGGAAACCAAGAACGAGGGGAAGTCGACAAAAGAAAACTGAGACCAGTTCCTTGGCAAAAGACCAGGATCGAGGGGAAGTTTACCTTTTCTAAGCATCATTGCTTAGCTAAAGAAGATGAATGCGTAAGCTACCATTCATAACCACCATCAAAATTTCGGGTATTCCGATATTTAATCCTCTTGCACCCCGAATGCCCGAATACCTTCGTCATTCACACCTTCGGGTTCAAGAAGATTAAATAGGGGCATCTGTCATACCCCAAATTTTGACCACTAAGATGTCTCATCATTGTGCAAATCATCATCACAATATGGAGGAACCATCCTACCTCATCAGTCTCCTCAAGGAATTGTTGAGCATCCACTACAATTAAATTAGGGTTTCAAGCCCTCTCAGAGCCTTAGACAAAGGATCAATCAAGAAACAACATGATCTTCAACTTGTCTAACCTCTCAAGTAACTACGAAGGATCAAAAAGGACTCCCACTCCAAGGATTAAGCACAAGGTTACCCCTTCTAGGTGGATCAAGCCTCAAGATCGACAGTGTCACCAAATTAGAGTTTTGGTCGACCAGGGCCTCCAGGTGGAAATTTTCCTCTGGGCATGAGCCAAGTATTTAAAACATATCCTAATATACTCCATGGAACCTCATGGACCCAACCATCAAGTCAATTTGACCTCAGGGGATGCATATATCAAAAATCAGGAATTAAGGTTTCTTGACCTAATTCACCCCTAAGTTGACTTTTGGGACAAAACATGAACCAAGACCTCAAGAGAGGGTTTGAGGGTCTCTAATGAACTATATTGATCCATTTGGAATAATGGGTTAATCCAAGAAGCTTGAGCAACAAGTCTCAATTTCATCTGCACCATCATTAGGGTTTTAAGGAAAAAGTCAACTGTAACTTTGACTTTTGACCAGGACATGCTCCCAAACCCTAGGACATGCCTCAATATACCCTATGACACCCTTGGAACATGTCCATCAAGGTTGATTTAGGTCAAGGACATGATTTCCTGAAGAATTGCACAGTTTGGAATTCATCTGATAAAAAGTCAACTGTGCACAAAAGTCAACTTTGACTTTTTGAGATTTTTCACCAAAATGGATTTTTAACCCTAAAATGATGTTAATGTATGATTTGAATCATCATTCATCAAGAAAAATCAAGAAAAGTTGGATAACTTGTAAAAGGGGTAACCATAAAAAACTTAGAAAATTTTCTAAGTTAAAAATAAAGTGGCTAGGGTACCAACTTTGGAGGATCATAACTCCTAAACCACAAAGCCATTTTTCCTCATCCAAATATGGATTTGTAGCCCTCATTACCCTCTACAAAAACTTTAACTACAAGTCATTCCAATTCATTAAGGATTTTGTGTTATGGAGTGATCAAAATGGCTGAAAAATGAAAATGTCACTTTTTCCAACACTCAGTGAAATTTTCACTAAGTCCAAATCTGTCTTCATTTTTTTCCAAATGTAGGGGGATTTTTCACTTGGATTCAAAAGAGATCAAAACCAAACATGTTCAAACAGTTGTTGTATCATGTAAGGGCTTTCCAAAATGGCCAAGAACATTACCAAATTCCATTTGAGTCATGAGTTATGACATTGGGAAGTTGCCTTGTTGAAATCTGTCAAGGCAAGGCAGAATTTGCATTTTTGCTTGATTTTCCAAAATCAGCCAAATCCAAATGCTCATATCCACTTGGACACATCTGAGGATTAAATCTAAAGGGGACAATCACTGAGCCAAGCCTCCAAAGTCCTTGGAACAAGAAAAAGCATGTTGAACCTAGAATTGCCAAAATAGGGACAAGACTCCAAATTTGGATTGGAGCATTCAATGGATGCATCAAGGTGGCATGGACTGAGCCATTTTCATTTGAATTCAGTCAAGACTTATCCAAGACCAAGGGAACCAGCAGCCTGTGCCCTAACCTCTAGTCAATGGCTAGAGGAGACTTGGATTTCCATTGGACAACATTGGCCAAACCTCTGTTGCAGTTGCCATTCACTATTCCTTGCAAAACAAACTTGCTCTACTATAAATAGAGCTCAATTGTGATCTGTTTGAGAACACCAAAGCCATCAAACAGATGCATTCCTCAAAATCTCTTCTTTCACTCCAATTTTGACTTCTAAGGCAAGTCACTATCGGGTTTTGAGTTTGAGAGCTTTTCCAATCAAACCAATCACTCACACACCTCACATACATCATATAGAAGTGATCCAAACACTCACATAACATCTGGAACACTGATTTCACAAAATCACCATCCAATTGCTCAAGTTCATGACAGTTTTGCAGTTAAGGTGCCATCCTCAATTCCAAACCATTTCAATCCATTCCAAGCACTCAGACACGTCACTTGGCACCTAGGGAAGCTATCCACATCATTGAACCAAGCTGTAACAACTCCAACACCAAACACGATCACCAGCTGCAAGTGGTAAGCATGAGCTCTTCTAACTCTATGATCCATGCATTTTTTGCTGCACAATAATTTGGCCATATGTTCATAATCATGCATGGAATGTTTCCCCTCAATTAATTACATTGTTTGAATCGTGTGTGAAATTTCTGAGCCTTCATGCAAAAATCAGGGTTCTTGAGGTTTCTCTCTGATTTCTTGTTTTATGTTTAATTTAAATGAAATTAATTGACATAGACATGATCGTGAGGTTGAGACGAGCATAATGATATGTGGATTACATCATATGATTAAGTATTTAGTGAGATTGGAGAGAAAATGCAAATCTGATAATCTCAGAACACGCGCGTGTTCTTCAGCTCGTTCTTGGCGCCATTTTTCCAAATTTGAATATTTGAATTTTGTGATTTTATTTAATTGATTCAAAAATTAATTTCTCTCTGAGTTTTAATGATTTTGAGTTGATTCTTTTTTTACTAATTCACAAAAATGTTAAAATATTTTATTTTATCAAAAAATCCCAAAAATATTATTTATTTTGTACAATTGATATTTTTGCAAAGAATTAATGTTTTAATTGTTTTTAACATTTAAAATATTTTTTCTACATTGATTTTGCAACTTTTAATACTTTCTAATTATTTTGTAGGTCAATATTTAATTTTTGAAGCATTAATCCAAGATCATAATTTGTTTTCCATATGTAAAACAATTTTGATCATTTTAATTGAATTTTTATTCAATTAAATACATTTTTGAAATCAAATTAGGGTTTTTGGATTAATTCAACCCTCATAAAATCATTTTCAAAACACTTTTGGGCCTCTAATAGAGTGTAAGACCCAATCTTTTTTTTACCAAACCTTTTGGGCCTCAGTGTATTGTATAAGTCCCGATACCGTAAAAAATAAACGACGCGATCATCATCCGTTGAAAAACAAACTTTGGGCCTCTCCTCGAGCTATAAGACCCATTCAAAACTTTTGGGCCTCTAATAGAGTGTAAGACCCAATCCCCTTTTAACCAAAACATTTTGGGCCTCACTTATTGTATAAGTCCCTTCACGTTAAAAGAAAACCTCGGCGCGATCGCCATTTTTAAACGGAAAAATCAATTGGGCCTACCCTCGTGTTATAAGCCTCACTCTTTTCTTTAAAACTTTTTGGGCCTCTATTAGAGTGTAAGACCCAACCCCCTTATACAGAAAACATTTTGGGCCTCAGTCACTTGTATAAGTCCCTCGGTACAAATTCAAATAGTGCGATCACTGATAAAACCCTGGGCCTCTCCTTGAGCTGTAAGCCCCAAATCTTTCTTTTTCAAAGCACTTTCTCCTTTGATTTTGAATATACTGTTGTTTTCAATCTTTCTTTGTTGAACAACTAACAAAATAGCATGGAAGCTCTACAACCGAGTAAGTGGTTATTGCTTTCATTTACCGCTTTCATATACATATAACTGTATTGTGGGGTTGTTTCACTGTAAGTCTTCTTTCATAAACTCATATCAACTGTGTAATAATAGTATAGATATTTAGAGTTTCCCCGGCAACTACGTCTAGCATTAAGCTCGTTGATCACTCTTAGAAATAGTCTAAACTAGATCCCCATAGGATTACCAGACACAGTCTTTCCTCCTCTTGGGGTTAAACAATATGGAGATATGAAAGGAAGCATTCCCTGTGAACCCTTTCATAGATTGTCACCTTTAGAAGTTGTCAACGAAACTCTATTCCCCAGAGATGATCTCTTCTCCGTGAATTGCATCTCTTGAGTTTCTTCCAAATTCTCGAACTTTCCTGACTTTGATCTATTCTCGGTGAATATCATTGCCTTGAATTTCTCGGGGTTTGGGGACCCACAAGCTTCTTAAAAGCACTTGTCAAGAAACTCTACTCCCCAGAGATGATCTTTTCTCCGTGAATGGCATCTCTTGAGTTTCTTCCAAATTCTCGAACTTTTCTGACTTGATCTATTCCTTGTGAATAACTTGCCTTGAATTTCTCGGGGTTTGGGGACCCATCGGCTTCCTAAAAGCAACACTGCCTCCTCTTGGGCTTAGTACAAGGACCCTACGGCTTCTTAGAAGTATTCACAGCCTCCTCTTAGGCTTCGTATAATGAGCTCTTCCTTCGGGAATGATAGCCTTCTCTTGGGCTTCGTACAAGGACCGATCGGCTTCTTAAAAGTTTCCAACCTCCTCTTGGGCTTCGTACAAATTGTCCCGACGACCTCCTAAAGGTATAGGAACAGAACTTAGTCAACTTCATAGAGCAGTCCTTTCAAAGAGTCTACTACTGTTTCTCCATGCATAGTACAAAAGACGAAACTCCAGACTTGGACAGTCTAAAATCCTTGAGTCTCCAAGACATTCTCAAGTGACCCCTTCAAGAATAGGAAGGAAACCCGTAGACTCGGACAGTCTCAATACCCTTCGGATTTCCCGCTTTCTTGAAGAACATGCATAACCCGGATCCTTGAATCAAATCCTTGAGTACAGTGTTGCTCATATAAGAACTGGTTTTCTCTTTCAAAATCAGTATACTGGACCTGTCACTTAACTGAAACAGTCACCATATCCTCCTCTTGGGCTTTGTACAATGATCCTCCCCAGCGGAGTCAAACAACATTTAGCCTCTCTCTCGGGCTTTGTACGAGACACATAAGGGACTTCCTCGTTGAGTCAATTGCCCTTTTGCCTCCATCTCGGGCTTTATACGAGATACCAAAAGATTCCCTTGTCGAGTCAAACCTTTTCGCCTCCATCTCGGGCTTTGTACGAGATACAAAAACACTCTCTTGTTGAGTATAAAAGATCCTCTTGTAGGATCAACCCCTTTTAGCCTCTCTCTCGGGCTTTGTATGAGACACATATCAGCCTCCTCTTAGGCTTTATATAAGAAAACCACTGGTTGATCCAATCAACCTTTTAGCATCAAAGTTATGCCTCGTTCACAGTAGACAAACATCAACAACTCCTTTCCCTTCATCTAATCGCTGTAAGCGGCAAGCCTCTGGATCATCTACATCCATGCCACTGTCCCTCTTTTAGCATGAGAAATTCCTAAGGAAAGATAACATTGCTCTACACTGAGTTAAAGTCTTCTCCTTCGGGGTAAAATCCCCTATAAAGGAAATTATGGCATTGCTAGGATCCGCGTATCCCGGTTAAAGTAATCCTCCTTTACAGTCAGTCACCCAATAGTTGTGACAAACAACCCCCTCTTTAGAGATGACAAATTCTCTCTCAAGTGGAGACTTTTTAGCTTCATATCTTGGGCTTTGAACAAGATACAAATAGACTTTTCAGCTTCACATCTTGGGCTTTGAACAAGATACAAAACACCTTTCGCTTCACGCTTTGAACAAGACACCGAAAACACCCATTTCCTCCCATAGAATAGGAGGAACTACGAACGCTCTGATTTCCCTGTTTCGGTAAACGGGAATACGTAGGCATAAGATTGAAAGAAAAATCTTAGCGAGCACACTAAACAAAAACCCAAAATCCCATACTCTCATGTATATATCAAAAAGCATCAGTCCTTACATCCTAACCCTTGTTCACCGCTAGAAATTCCTAGAAAGAAAGAAAATCGTATTGGCGAAAATACAAATAACCAGTACAAAGGCCCACCCACATTGATCGCATCCGTAACCTAACAGACCGCTGTTTAAACTCAGTATGCAAAGTAGGGTTAATTGGAGACATCTATTTCCCTTCCTTATTCAGCTCACAATAGGATAAAAAATGAATCGACCTGTAGTAAACTCAACCGCAGAGAGCGACCAGCGCTTAAGAACCGCGTCCAAAATCGCTTGCTACACATATGAGGGCCTTTTATACTCAACAAGAGAGTGATTTTGTATCTCGTACGAAGCCCGAGATGGAGGCTGAGAGGGAAGTGACTCAACAAGAGAGTCTTTTATACTCAACAAGAGAGTTATTTTTATCTCGTACGAAGCCCGAGATGGAGGCTAAACAGGTTTGACCCAACAAGAGAGTCTTTTATACTCAAAAAGAGAGTGTGAAAAGGTTAGCTCCGCTGGGGAGAATCATTGTACAAAGCCCAAGAGGAGGCTATTGTGCTGGTGACTGTTTCAGTTTAGTGACAGGTCCAGTATGTCGTATAAAAGATAAAATCAGTTCTTATGAAAGGAACGATTAAAGGTATTGTTGTGCTTTGGAATTGATCAGAGGATCAGGGTTATTTCCTGTTCTTTAAGGAAATGGAAAATCCAAAGGGTATTGAGAGTGTCCAAGTCTACTGGTGTTTTGAGAAATCGATTCTCAAGTAGTGAAATGATATTTGTATGATGCCCCAGAGAAAGCTGGTTTGTTAAGGGATGAAGGTCAACCCATTAACAGGTCTGACACTTGACTCAGAAAGACAGCTCTAGCAAATTGATGACTAGGTTCTGTTCCTATACCTGTAGAGGTCTCTGGGTCCTTGTACTAAGCTCATGAGAAGGCATGAGAGCTTTTAAGAAGCCGAAGGGTCCTTGTACAACGCCCAAGAGGAGGCGGGGATGCTTTTAAGAAGCCTGTGGGTCCCCAAACCCCGAGAAGTTCAAGACATACCATTCACCGAGAATAGATCAAGCCAGGAAAGTCCGAGAATTTGGAAGAAACTCAAGAGATTCCATTCACGGAGAAAAGATCATCCCTGGGGAGTAGAGTCTCTTTGACAGTGTCTAAGGGTGACAGTCTGAGAAAGGGTTCACTGAGAATGCTGCATTTCACGTCTCCATATTATTTAACCCCAAGAGGAGGGAAGACTGTGTCTGGTAATCCTATGGGGATCTAGTTTTGTTTGTATTTAAGAGTGACCAACAGGGCTTTACCTAGTGCTAGACGTAATTGTCGGGGAAAACCCTAAATAACTATACTAGTATTACATAGTGGATATATGACGAGTATATAAAAGTTTGTGAAAGAAGACTTACAGTGTGCAGCCCCACAATATATATATATATATATATATATATATATATATATGAAAGCGGATAAACAAAGCGGGTAAACACTTACTCGGTTGTAGAACTTCCATGCTGTTTGGTTAGTTGTTCAACAAAGAAAGCTTTGATAACAGTATTATATTCAAAATCAAAGGAGAAAGTGCTTTGAAAAGGTTGTTGGGGCTTACAGCTCAAGGAGAGGCCGAAGGTTTTATCAGTGATTGTACTGTAGTTTGAAATTTATACAGGGACTTATACAAGTTACTGAGGCCCAAAAAGGTTTTCTGTACAAAGGGATGGGTCTTACACTCTCTCAAGAGGCCCAAAGGTGTTTAAAGAAAAAAGAATGGGGCTTATAACACGAGGGTAGGCCCAGATGATTTGTTTTTTTGAACTGGCGATCGCGCCGAGATTTCTTTAACGTACTGGGTCTTATACAATGCATTGAGGCCCAAAAAGTTTTGGTTAAAAAAAGGGGTTGGGTCTTACACTCTATTAGAGGCCCAATGATTTATTTTTGTATAATAGGTGGGTCTCACAGCTCAAGGAGAGGCCCAGATGATTTTGCTAAAAAAGGCGACGATCGCGCCGTTGTTTCTGAAAATACAGTGGGACTTATACAATGACTGAGGCCCAAAAAGTGGTTTATTTACAATGGGGATGGGTCTTACACTCTAATAGAGGCCCATGAGTGTTTGAAAATGATTTATGAGGGTTAAAATCAAAGAAACCCTAATTTTGTTTTCCTTTAAAAGTAAATATTTAAAGAAAATCAAATAAAATGATAAAAACACCAAATAAGTTTGAATAAACCACTTGTGATTTTTGTTTGAGGTTTGAAAAAATGAGGTTTTAATCACAAGATGGATTAAACTCATTTGGTTTTGATATTCAAAGTAAATATTCACTTTTAAATGTTTAAAAACAATTAAAAAGGAATTTATTCACAAAAATACTAATTATATTAAATAACTAATATAAATTGGATTTTTTTATGGAATAAAATATTTCAACATTTTTGTGATTTTTTGCAAAAAGAACAAATAAAAAACAATTAAAATTGAGAGAGTTATTAATTTTTCAAATCATTAAAAATAATAAGAAAAACAATAAAAAGTGGAAAAAATAGCAAAAAGAGGATATGGGTCGAGGGGGATTCGAACCCCAGACCTCTTGTATATAGGGTGCCCGTCTTACCACTGGGGTGGTGATACATTCGTTCATTGAAACACAACCACAAATATACAAGGCTTGCCTTGTTTTTGGCCTGGCCCAAGGCAAGGCAAGGCAAGATTTTGGTTAGAAACGTGAAGGCCATAACTTTTTCATTTCTCCATGGATTGGGACAAAATTCAGGTTTATCCCGCCTAGAATTTCACAAGGAATCCAATGGTGGTGGTGTTTTTCTTAAATCATGCTCCTATTGAAAAACTCGATATTGGTTTTGAAATAGGCCATGATTTGCATTTTCTGTGCCATCTCTTGGTACAAGCATGAATTACATGATAAATTGGTGCAAACACAACACGTATAACATGTATAAGAGATGCATGATCAGTGGACATCAAAAGAAAGCATGATTCAAAGAATCCAAGTTGTGATGCTTACCTCTTTTTGGAGTTTTTGTGCAATCTGCCAAGGGCTTTGTTCCAGAAATGATTTGATGCATTGAACAACCTCAAATGATTCCTTAGAAGATTTTAGGATGGTTGGAATCAGCTGGAAACCTCAGGAACAAGTTTGAGCTCTTTATTGCAAAAGGGGCAAAAGTGGCCAAAATAGCAACTATCTCAAATGGTGTTCCAGATGGGGGAACCATTTGGGACAGTTCAAGGATGATATTTGGAGTGTGTTTGAGGTTTTATCTGGTTTGGAAAGTGACTGAATCAAGACATGGCTTGAAAAATGCACAAAAGTCCTATTTTTGAGGTTTTGAGAGGCGACTTTGTGATTTTGGTGTTACAGGTCACTTGTGAGAGTTTGGACAGCTTAGATATGACATATTGGATGTGTTTGGATCATGAGCTATGGTGGAATTGCTCTCTAATTCAAAAACTCAGAGTTACCTTGCTAAAGAAGGTATTTTTGCCTAGAGAAAGAGATTTTGAGGAAAGCAATTGTTGTAGTGCTTTGGTGTACTCAAACTGAACACAATTGAGCTCTATTTATAGAAGAGCAAGTTTGTTTTGGCTGCAATAGTGAATGGCAACTGCAGCAGAGGTTTGGCCAATGTTGATCAATGAGAATCCAAGTCTCCTCTAGCCATTGACTAGAGGTTAGGGCACAGGTTGCTGGTTCCCTTGGGCTTGGATAAGTCTTGACTGAATTCAGTTGGAAATAACCCACTCCATGCCACCTTGGTGCATCCATTAAATGCTCCAAACCAAAATTGGAGTCTTGTCCCTCTTTTAGGCATTTCTAGGTTTGGCATGCTACTTTTGGTTCCAAAGACTTGGGAGGCTGATGGATTAGTGTTTGTCCCTCCTTGGTCCCCCCTTGAGGTGTTCAGATGGATAGATTTACTTGCCCTTTTCAAAATTTGAGCAAATCGAACAAAACTCCCAAATCTGCCTTGCCATGACAGTTTGTAGCAAGGCATATTGGCATGGTCATATCTCATGGCCCAAGTGGAATTTGATGGAGTTCTTGGCCATTTTGGAAAGCCCTCATATGATACAACAACTGTTTGATCATAATTGGTTTTGATCTTTTTAGATCCAAGTGAAAAATTCCCCTACATTTTGAAACAAGTAAGGCAGATTCTGACTAAGTGAAAATTTCACTAATTGTTGGAAAAAAGTGACATTTTCACTTTTTGTGATTTTGATCATTCCATAACTTAAAATCCATGAGGAATAGGAATGAGTTGTTTTTGAAGCTTTTGTAGAGGGCCATGAGAGCTACAAATCTAGCTTTGAATGGGGAAAAATGGCCTTGTGGTTTAGGAGTTATGATCCTCCAAAGTTGGTACCCTAGCCACTTTGTTCCATAACTTAGAAAAATTTCTAAGTTTTTATGGTTACCCATTTTACAAGTTATCCCACTTTTCTTGATTTTTCTTGATGAATGATGATTCCAATCACACATTAACATCATTTTAGGGTTAGGGGACCATAATTGATCAAAAAATCAAAAAGTCAAACTTTGACTTTTGGGCACAGTTGACTTTTTATTAGATAAATTCCAAACTGTCCGATCCTCTATGAAATCAAGTCCTTGACCTAAATAGAACTTGATGGATTGATTTCATAGGTGTTATAGGGTTTATTGAATCATGTCCTAGGGTTTGGGAGTATGTCCTGGTCAAAAGTTAAAGGTACAGTTGACTTTTTCCGCGAAACCCTAACTGTGGTTCTAATGAACCTTAAACTTGGGAAACAAGCTTCTTGGATCACTCCATTGTTGAAAATGGATCAACATGGTTTATTAGATACCCTCAAATCCTCTCTTGAGGTCTTGGCTCATGATTTGTCCCAAAAGTCAACTTGGGGGTGAATTAGGTCAAGAAACCCTAATTCCTGATTTTTTATGAATGCATCCCCTGAGGTCAAAATTGACTTCATGATTGGGTCCATGAGGTTCCATGGAGCATACTCGGTTATGATTTGAAGAATTGGCTCATGCCCATAGGAAAGTTTCCATCTGGAGGCCCTGGTCGACCAAACCCTAATTTGGTGACACTGGCGATCGTAAGGCTTAATCCACCTGGAATGCTGCAACTTTGCGCTTGATTCTTGCTGTGGGAGTCTTCTTGATCCATTGTGCATGTTTGAGAGGTTAGACAAGTTGAAGATCATGTCATTCCTTGATTGATCCTTTGTCTAAGGCTCAAAGAGGGCTTGAAATCCTAAGTCTGATTGTAGTGGATGCTCACCCATCTTTGGGGAGACTAACGAGCTATGATAGCCCGTCCATATTGTGATGATGATTTGCACAATGATGGGAAATATTAGTGGTCAAAATTTGGGGTATGAAACCAAGGTGGCATGAACTGAGCCTTTTCCAACTGAATGAGTCAAGGATGATCTCTGAACTAGGGAACCAGAGGCCTGTGCTCTAACCTCTAGTCTATGGCTAGAGGAGATTTAAGATTCCAAAGTGATGCAATTGGACAATGAGTTGCTCTAGTTGCCATTCACTATTGCTTGAAAAACAAACTTGCTCTACTATAAATAGAGCTCATTTGTGCTCAGTTTAAGTACTCCAAAGGCCTACAACACTTGCCTTTCTCAAAATCATCTTCTCACTCTCAAAAATGTATTTCTTAGCAAGTCACTATCGAATTTTTCAGTAGAGAGCAATTCCACTCAAACCAATTGCTCTAATCCCTCATAAACATCATATGTGAGCTGATCAAACACTAAACACACAACTGTAACACTGATTTCTCAGAATCACCAGCCAGTTGCTCAAGTTTTCAACCAAGTTGCAGTTGAGATGCCATGAAGTGATCCAGCCATTTCCAATCAAGTCCAAGCATTCAAACACACTCCATATGGTGTAGGGAAGGTGTTCAGATCATCACTACTCATCTGTAACACCTCCAACTCAAAAATCACATTGCTCTTGCTGTCACGACCTTCAAGTAAGCCTAAACTTAGTCATCTCTTAATCTATGCATATTTCCTCGCACAATACTTTTGCCAAATGTTCATAATCATGCATAGAATGTTTCCCCTCAATTAATTGCTTTGTTTGAATCATGTATCAAAATTCTCAGCCTTCAGACAAATTATAGGGTTCTTGAGGTTTTGTCTTGATTTCTTATTCCATGCTTAAAATAAATGAAATTAAAGACCATAGACATGATCGTGAGGTGAAAACGAGCAGATTGATATGTGGATTGTGTGATTTCATCAAGTATTCAGTGAGATTGGATAGAAAATGCAAATCTAAGCAAAACTCCCTTCGCGTGTGTTCTTGGCCCATGTTCTTGGCGCCTTTTTCACAAATTCAAATATTTGAACTTTTGTGATTTTATTTAATTGATTCAAAAATTAAATTATCTCTGAGTTTTAATGATTTTGAGTTGATTCCTTTTTTAATAATTCACAAAAATGTTAAAATATTTTATTTTGCCAAAAAATTCCCAAAAATATTATTTATTTCATATACTTGATATTTTTGCAAAGAATTAATCTTTTATTTGTTTTTAACATTTAAAATATTTTTTCCTACTTGATTTTCCAAATTTAATTGGTCTCTAATCATTTTGTGGATATAAACATGATTTTTCAAACATTAATCCAAGATCACCACTCATTTTTCACATATCTCAACAATTTTTATTAATTTTTAAACAAAATTAATTCCTTTTTAAACAAAATTAGGGTTTTGATTAATTCAACCCTCATCAATCTTTTTTCAAACACTCATGGGCCTCTAATAGAGTGTAAGACCCAACCCCTTTGTAAATAAACCTTTTTGGGCCTCACACATTGTATAAGTCCCTCTGTATATTTTCAAACGTTCGGTGCGATCGTCGCCTTTTTAACAAAATTAAACGGGCTTCTCCTTGAGCTATAAGACCCATCTTTATTCATTTTCAAACTCTTTGGGCCTCTAATAGAGTGTAAGACCCAATCTCTTTTTAACCAAAAACTTTTTGGGCCTCAGACATTGTATAAGTCCCAACACATTTTCAAAAATCTCGGCGCGATCGCCAGCTCAAAATCAAATAACCCTGGGCCTCTCCTTGAGTTATAAGTCCCATCTCTTGTACACAAATAAATCTTTGGGCCTCTAATACAGTGTAAGACCCATCCCCTTATACATAAAAACTTTTTGGGCCTCACATATTGTATAAGTCCCTCTGTACGATTTTCAAAACAATGGTGCGATCATCGTTAAAACTTAAGCCTCTCCTTGAGCTGTAAGCCCCAAAAATCTTTTCAAAGCACTTTCTCCTTTGATTTTGAATTCAAATATATGTTGTTATCAAAGCTTTCTTTAATTTCTTTGTTGAATAGCTAACAAAACATCAAGGAAGCTCTACAACGGATAAGGGTTTATCCGCTTTCATTTACCGCTTTCATATATATATAACTGTTTTGAGGGGCTGTGTCACTGTAAGTATTCTTTCACATCCTTTTGTATACTTGTCATATATCAACTGTGTAATACTAGTATAGTTATTTAGAGTTTTCCCCGACAACTACGTCTAGAACTAGGTAAAGCATGTAGGTCACTCTCGAATACAAAAAAAACTAGATCCCCCATAGGATTCCAGATACAGTCTTCCCTTCTCTTGGGGTTAAACAATATGAAACAAAGAAAAAGGCAGTATTCTCAGTGAACCTTTTCTCAGACTGTCACCCTTAGAAATTGTCAAAGAAACTCTACTCCCCAGAGTTAATATATTCTCCGTGAATAGCACCTCTTGAGTTTCTTCCAAATTCTCGAACTTTCCTGGAATGATCTCTTCTCTATGAATTGAATTTCTTGAACTTCTCTTGGTTTGGGGACCCACAGGCTTCCTAAAAGCATCCTCGCCTCCTCTTGGGCATTGTACAAGGACCCTTCGGCTTCTTAAAAGTTCTCAAGCCTTCTCTCGGGCTTTGTACAAGGACCTTCACGACCTCCTGAAGGTATAGGACAGAACTTAGTCATCCTTCGCTAAAGCTGTCTTTATAGAAGGATTCAAAACCTTCAGACCAATTTTAGGGTTGATACTCATCCCTTAAACGAGTCGGCCTTCTCTTGGGAATCATACAAAAGATAAAACTTTACCAGTAGACTTGGACAGTCTAATTCCCTTGAGTCTTAAAGACATTCTCAAGCACCTTTCAAACATAGGAGAAACCCCGGATTCTGGATTAATCTCCAGCAGAGTCAAAACTTGTGGGTTCTAAAACCCCGTCCTTCTCCCAAAATTCCCTAACCCGGGTCAGATAACACTATCTCAAACCAGAGCCTCAAGGTTTCTGATCTATCAATTCCTTTTGCATTACCCTGCAAGGATTGATTCCCTTCTCGAACCGGCCTCGGGATCTCAAGAATCCATGGCAGAAGGATAACCTCCTCTTAGGCTTTGTATAATGATCCTTCCTCAGCAAAGTCAGCCTCCTCTTGGGCTTTGTACAATGATTCCCCCTAGCGGATTTAACCTTTTCCGACTCTCTTGTTGAGTCCATCACTTTTCTGGACTCTCTTGTTGAGTCACTTTCCTTTTAGCCTCTATCGCGGGCTTCGTACGAGACAACAAATCACTCTCTTGTTGAGGACTCTCTTGTTGAGTCAATCAACTTGTCCGACTCTCTTGTTGAGTCAACCTTTTTAGCCTCCGTCTTGGGCTTCGTATAAGACAGATAAAAGTACTCTCTTGTTGAGTCAAACCTTTTTAGCCTCCGTCTTAGGCTTCGTACAAGACATATAAAAGCACTCTCTTGTTGAGTCAGTCACTTGTTAGTACTCTCTTGTTGAGTCAACTCCTTTAGCCTCTATCTCGGGCTTCATACGATACAAACCAAAAACACCCTCTTGTTGGGTCAGTAGCCTCCTCTTAGGCTTTGTATCGAGAAATCCCCGGTTAATTCAATCAACCTTTTAGCATCAAACTTGTGCTTTAATCAAGGCATACGAACATCAACAAATCCTCTTTAGAGATGACAAGTTCTCTCTCAGTCAAACCTTTTAGCTTCAATCTTGGGCTTTGAACAAGACACAAAAAACCTTTTAGCTTCATATCTTGGGCTTTGAATAAGATACAAATACCCTTTTAGGTTCAATCTTGGGCTTTGAACAAGACACCAAAACATCTTTTTTTTCCTCCCTTAGGATAGAAGGGAACTACGATCGCTCTGATTTCCCTGTTTCGTTAAACAAGAATACTTAGGCATAAGATTGCAAAATCTTAGCGAGCATACTAATCAAAAAATCCAATTCCAGTACCTCCCTCAATCAACCAAAAGCATCAGATCTAATACCTTACCAAAAACCTCGCAAATAGTCCAGACACCGTATTCTTAATCAAAATAACCTAAGACAGACCCCCCTTTTGATAGCATCTATAGACCAACAGTCATCTATTTAAACTCAGTATGCAAGCAGGGTTAATTGGAGACATTTATTTCCCTTCCTTAATCAGCTTCACGGGATAAAAAATGAATCGAACTGTAGTACCAAAGCGATACTGATTCGAAATCACAAAAATCGCGCTATAGAAAAATGGCGACCATAGTGGGAGTTATTTATCTCTTGCAGTCTTACAGTGGGAGGCATTTCCCTCTCACAATCTTAGGTAGAAAGCCTTAAGTTCACAAAGTACCACAAAAATGGCGACTCTGCTCGGGAGTCATTGTCTGTATAGGATCATAGGATTATAGAGGTCTAGGATGTTAGGACAAATATATATACTGCTTTTCCTACTTTATATCCATGTTTATTTTTCTGCTAATGGGAATGCGTGTGATGTCGCATCTGGAAAGATTGAGTATACACCTAAGATAAGTTATGGCACTAGATGGGTAATCTTACAGGGAGTGACTCCCAAATAAGAGGTCCCGGTCGACCATCAAATCAGTGGAGATGCCCTTTGTGGATTCAATGCCTATACGACTTTAGTAGACTAAAACCATTTTGTAGTGCGCAAGCTATCAGAAATAGTTGTCACGCGATACTACCCTCATTTGAGATTACTCTAAGATGCTACAGCTCGCTTGGTGATCCGCTTGTTGTCGTTATCCCAAGAGGGGTCATTGATTTTGAGGACAGGTACAAAAATCACCAGTATAAACCTTTGGGGATGGGTAGAGCCTTGACTTCATGACACCGACCCTTTGACCCCATGTTTTTTCTATGTTTTTGTGTGCTGCATTCATACATTCATTTAAAAAACATTAAAACAAAGAAAATTTTTCTCTTCTAGTCTCTCTTTTTCAAATTAAACTAAGACAATGATTGCGAATGTCAGAGAAAGAGATTGTGTTATGGATTTCGGTAGAAGGAAGACTCACAAGTACACCTTCAAGGTTCCCAAACTAGAGGATTTAAGAGGGTTGTCAAGGATGATCACCAACCCTGAGGCTTTCAGAGCTAAGTACGGAGGACTGCTGTCTCTATTAAGAGTCCATGTAATTGAAGGAATCCTGTCCATGCTAATCCAGTTCTACGATCCGGTTTATCACTGTTTCGCATTCCTGGATTATCAGCTAATGCTGGAGGAGTACTCTCACCTAATTGATTTAGCTATCATTGATCAAGCTCCCTTTTCTGGACTAGAAGAAATTCCAAAAGATCAAACCATGGCAAGGGCAATTTATTTGGACGAGTCAGAAGTCAAGACTCATATGATCATTAAGGGTGGTATCCAGGGTTTTCCAGCCCAATTCTTGATAAAGAAAGATCTGTACTTTGCTATTATAGGGAACGTGGCCGCTTTCGAAAGCATCTTTGTTTTGCTCACCTACGGGTTATTTCTGTTTCCCAACATTGATAACTTCGTTGATATCAATGCCATTAAGATTTTTCTAATTGGAAACCCTGTACCGACCCTGCTCACAGATGTTTAATATTATGTACACTTAAGAAATTTGTACAACGGAGGAATGATCACCTGCTGTGTACCCCTACTGTACAAATGGTTCATTTCCCATTTGCCAAAGTCTGCTGCATTTTGGGATCAAAAGAGTACTTTACGTTGGTCGTAGAGAATCATGTCTCTTACCAACTCTGACATCGATTGGTACAATCGAATCTATGATGGTATCAGAATCATTGACTGTTGTGGAAACTTCCTAAATGTACCCCTCATAGGAACTAGGGGAGGAATCAACTATCATCCAATTTTAGTTCGTCGTCAACTCGGATACCCGATGAGGCATGTCCCGCGTAATGCTCATCTGGAAGGTCTTCTATTCAAGGAAGGAGAAAATGACAGAGCACTAAAGACAGAAATAGTGCATGTCTGGAAACACGTTTATAGATAAGGAAGAGAGTCTCTAGGAAAACCAGAATGTGTCTCAGTGGAACCTTATCTCCACAGGGTACAAACTAGAGCTCTCAAGCTGAGGATGCCTTACCCTTGTCAAGAAGTTCATCCATTAAGGGACCCTGTCCTTTATTTTATGTCTGATACGGAAAAACTTTAGGTTACTCTCAACAAAGTTCAACAGGAGAAGAAGTCTTGGAAGAACAAGTACCGTATTCTCAATGTGGAGTGTAAGAAAATACAGCAACTATTGAAAGATAAAGATGCTCTGATCGAGATTTTAGAGCAACATGCTATAGAGAATCAAGAAGACCAAAGGAATTTGTTCGCTCCTTTCACTTGGCAAAGGAATGACAACCCGACGACGGCTCAAGAGCCCCAGTCAAAGAAAAGGAAAGTACCAGAACCAGTACCTGAGCTCTCCTCAGAGAGGACTCGGGACCCATAAGTTTAGATTTCCTTTTACAACACTTTGTAATTACTGTATTTCCATTTCCGCAATCTTTGAATTCAATAAAACGGGGTTTCCCCACTGTTTGATATTTGCAATCCAAATTGTCAAAGTTTATTTTGATTAAACAAAAAAAATAATTAATATAATCATTGCATATCATTCATCATACTCGCATAAACGCATTCTTCTTCCCTGTGAATCTCACATCTGTGTCTTGATTCTAGTGTCAAACTGTCTCATTCGTATAATACTCGGGCCAGTCAACAGAAGAAAATGGATAATCTCGAGGAAGAGAATAGAGAGATGAGAGAAGAAATCGATGCTCTTAGAGAGGATCTGAGGAAACTTCACAATGACATGCAAGCTCTGGCAGCAGCCCAGATGCAATAACAACGGACTGTGATCTCAGAGATCGCATCTATGCCTATAGTGGAAAAGATTGATCCTCGGTATAACATGCCTAACGATCGTCCCTGGGTGTCGTACCCCAAATTTTGACCACTAAGATTCCCATTATTATGCAAATCATCATCACAATATGGATGAACCATTAGTCTCCCCAAAGAAGGGTGAGCATCCACTACAATAAAAAATTAGGGTTCAAGCCCTCTCAGAGCTCTTAGACAAAGGATCAATCAAGGAATGACATGATCTTCAACTTGTCTAAACCTCTCCAACATCTACAATGGATCAAGAGGACTCCCACTTCAAGGATTAAGCACAAGGCTGCTCCCTTCTAAGTGGATCAAGCCCCAAGATCGCCAGTGTCACCAAATTAGGGTTTTGGTCGACCAAGGCCTCCAGATGGAAATTCTCCTCTGGGCATGAGCCAATGCTTCAAGGCATAACCTATGATGCTCCAAGGGACATCATAAACCCTTCAACCAAGCCATTATGCCTCAATTATGCAGTTGGAGTTCTCCAACTTGATCCAAAGGTTTTCAGAGTGTTACAAAGCTTGCAATACACTCCACTACATCCATTGAAGCTGTAGGGATCATCAAATTTCTTCTGAAACACCATCTGTGCAGAGTTCCATTTCAGCTTGCATCAAGGTAAGCCTTAAAACTTCAACTTCATGATCCATGCATATTTCCTCGCATGATATTTTTGCCAATTGATTGCCATCATATGTTGAGTATTTCCCCTAAAAAAATTTGATCATAGCACTCATAATCATGTCTGCTCGATTGCTTTTGCAAAATTAGGGTTCATACGACCACAAAGATATAACTTGCTATACACTGAAAATAAATAAAATTGAGTATTGCCATCTTATTCCTTGTGAAAAAACGCATGAGTTTGGTGTTTGAATCATGTCAAATGATGGAGAAACGAGAGAGATAGAGGGCTTCATGCATGAGCTGGAGGAAGAAGATGGGCATGACGCCATTCTTCAGGTTTTCCAACCAAGTTCTCTATATATTTATCATTTGACATACTATATTTGAATTGGCATTGCACCCCAGTGGTTGATCAGCTGGTTTTGTGTATATTGGCAAGCGAGAGGTCTGGGGTTCGAATCCCCCTCGCCCTAGATCTCTTTTTTACCATTTTTTCTTGTTTTTTGTTATTTTTCATATTTATTTTAAATGATTTGAAAAATTAATAACTCACTCAATTTTAATTATTTTGGATTGGTTCTTTTTGCAAAAAATCACAAAATTGTTGAAATATTTTATTCCACAAAAAAATTAGATTTATATTATTTATTTAATATAATTAGTATTTTTGTGAATAAATACCTTTTTATTTGTTTTTAAACCCTGTTAAAAATAAATATTCATGTTGGAAAATCAACACCAAATAGGTTTTAATTCATCTTGTGATTAAAACCTCATTTTTCAAACCTAAAACCAAAATCACAAGTTGTTTATTCAAACTTGTTTGGAATTTGTATCATTTTAATTAATTTTCTTTGAATAATTACTTTAAAAATGGTGAAATTAGGGTTTTTGTTGATTTTCACCCTAACAAACTTTTCAAACTTTGGGCCTCTAATAGAGTGTAAGACCCAATCCTTTGTAAGTACAAACCTATTTTGGTCCTCAGATATTGTATAAGTCCCACTGTATTTTCAAAAATCCCGGCGCGATCTCCGTTTTCAAAACAAAAAACATCTGGGCCTCTCCTTGAGCTGTAAGCCCCATCACTTGTACAAAACTAAATTATTGGGCCTCTAATGGAGTGTAAGACCCAATCCTTTGTAAATACAAACAATTTTTGGGCCTCAGATATTGTATAAGTCCCACTGTATTTTCAAAAAACCCAGCGCAATCTCCAGTTCAAAAATCAAATCATCTGGGCCTACAATCGTGTTATAAGCCCCATTCCACTTCTTGAAACAAGTTTGGGCCTCTCCTTGAGCTGTAAGCCCCATCACTTGTATAAAAATAAACAACTTTGGGCCTCTCCTTAAGCTGTAAGCCCCGTCACTTGTACAAAAATAAACAACTTTGGGCCTCTTGAGAGAGTGTAAGACCCATCCCTTTGTACAAAAAACCTTTCTTGGGCCTCAGTCACTTGTATAAGTCCCTGTACAAAACCCTGGGCCTCTCTTTGAGCTGTAAGCCCCAATTTTCCTTTTAAAAGCACTTTCTCCTTTGGTTTTGTAATATACTATTTTCAACTTTTCTTTGTTGAACAACTAACCATACAGCATGGAAGCTCTACAATTGAGTAAATGTTTACCTGCTTTCATTTACCGCTTTCATATATATATAACTGTACTGTGGGGCTGTTTCGCTGTAAGTCTTCTTTCATAAACTCATATCAACTGTGTAATAACAGTATAGATATTTAGAGTTTCCCCGGAAACTACGTCTAGAACTAGACAAAACCTCGTCTCCTTACAACAATTTTAGATAACTAGATCTAAGATCTTCCCCCCTTTTGAACAGTTCATATACAGAAGGCCAATGTTCCAAGTGAAACTCCTTCTGGAACTATTCATCAGCCTCCTCTTGGGCTTAGTACAAGGACCCACAGGCTTCCTAAAAGCATCCCCGCCTCCTCTTGGGCGTTGTACAAGGACCCGTCGGCTTCTTTCAGGTTTTCACAGCCTCCTTTTAGGCTTCGTATAATGATTCTTCCTCCGGGAAGATAGCCTCCTCTTAGGCTTCATACAAATTGTCCCTTGGCTTCTTAAAAGTTTCCAGCCTCCTCTTGGGCTTCGTACAAATTGTCCCGATGACCTCCTAGAGGTATATGAACAGAAATTAGTCAGCTTAATAGAACAGTCTTTCAAAGAGTCTAGATCTTGCCACCGCAACTGTATTGTCCCTTAATTTCTCTTAAGTATAGTACAAAAGATAAAACTCTAGACTTGGATAGTCTAAAACCCTTGAGTCTCAAATACATTCTCAAGCCCCTTTTAAGAATGGGAAGAACACCTGCAGACTCGGACAGTCTCAATACCCTTTGGATTTCCTATTTCCTTAAAGAACAGGAAATAACCCTGATCCTCCGATCAGTGCCAAAGCACAACCTTACCTTTAATCTTCATAAGAACTAGTTTTCTCTTTTAACCAACATACCGAACCTGTCACTCAAATGAAACAGTTACCATAGCCTCCTCTTGGGCTTTGTACAATGATTCTCCCCAGCGGAGCTAAATTTTAGCCTTCATCCCGGGCTTCGTACGAGATACAAAAACACTCTCTTGTTGAGTATAAATGACTCTCTTGTTGAGTCACTTCCCTTTTAGCCTTCATCTCGGGCTTCGTACGAGATACAAAAACATTCTCTTGTTGAGTATAAAAGACTCTCTTGTTGAGTCACTTCCCTTTTAGCCTCCATCTCGGGCTTCGTACGAGATACAAAAACACTCTCTTGTTGAGTATAAAAGACTCTCTTGTTGAGTCACTTCCCTTTTAGCCTCCATCTCGGGCTTCGTACGAGATACAAAATCACTCTCTTGTTGAGTATAAAAAGACTCTCTTGTTGAGTCGATCACCTTTGGCCTCCATCTCGAGCTTCGTACGAGATACAAAATCACTCTCTTGTTGAGTCGACCCCTTTAGCCTCCGTCTTGGGCCTCGTACAAGACACATATAAAAACACTCTCTTATTGAGTCAGCCCTTTTAGCTTCTATCTCGGGCTTCGTACGAGACACATAAAAACACCCTCTTGTTGGGCCAATAGCCTCCTCTTATGCTTTGTATAAGAAAACCCTGATTGAGCCAATCAACCTTTTTGCATCAAAAGCTGTGCCTCGTTCACAGTATACAAACATCAACAACTCCTCTCCCTTCATCTAATTGCTGTAAGCGGCAAGCCTCTAGATTATTTACATCCACGCCATTGTCCCTCTTTTAGCATGAGGAATTCCTAAGGGAAGATAACATTGCTCTAAATTGAGTTAAAGTCTTCTCCTTCAGGTTAAAAATCCCCTATAAAGGAAATTATGGCATTGCTGGATTCACATATCCCAATTAAAGTAATTCTCCTTTATAATCAGTCACCCAATAGTTGTGACAAACAGAACCCCTTTAGAGATGAAAAATTCTCTCTAAAGTCAAAACCCTTTAGCTTCACATCTTGGGCTTCAAACAAGATACAAATAGACCCTTCAGCTTCACATCTTGGGCTTTGAACAAGATATAAACCACCTTTACCTTCACGTCTTGGGCTTTGAACAAGACACCAAAACACCATTTCCTCCCATAGAATAGGAGGAACTACGATCGCTCTGATTTCCCTATTTCGGTAAACGGGAATACGTAGGCATAAGATTGAAAGAGAAATCTTAGCGAGCACACCACATCGAAAACCTCAGGTCACAAACCCTCATATATCAATCAAAACATCCAATTCCATATTCCCCACCAAAAGTCTAAACTCGATCAAAATAACCCAAGAGATGCCCCTCCACATTGATCGCATCTGTAAACTAACAGTTTTGACTGTTTAACCTCAGTTTGCAAAGCATGGTTAGTTGGACACATCTATTTCCCTTCCTTCATCAGCTTCAATAGGATAAAAAATGAATCGACCTGTAGTCCCCCCCCCAAAGAGCGGCAGTGCTTAAGAATCATGTCCAAAATTGCTCGCTACAATGGGGCATGCCACACAATTATATCCCGGAAGGATATAATCCGCTAATCACGGAAGATCCAGAAACTGCAGCAGGAGCCGCTGGGTCTGAAGGTTACAAACTTCGGGAAAGCGAAGATGCCAGGGGCATGACAACAACTCCTGAAGGTTACAAACTTTGGGATGCTCCAAGAGTCACAACCATGATGACTATACCACCACCTGTGGTACACACTGTCCCGGAAGGACAGATTCCACAGATACCTTCTGGTGGAAACGAAAGTATGGATAATAGAATGAAAGAGTTCCAAGAACAGTTCCTAGAAATGCAGAAAGAACTGCAAGCCATTCACGGTCAATATCTATTTGGAAAGGACGCCGCAGACCTTTGTTTGGTCCCCAATGTGAAAGTTCCGCACAAGTTCAACGTGCCCGAATTTCAAAAGTACAAGGGTAACTCTTTCCCTCAAAGCCATTTGGTGATGTACGCTCGGAGGATGTCAACACAGACAGAGAACCACCAGCTACTGATCCATTATTTTCAAGATAGTTTAACTGGTGCCACACTCAAATGGTACATGGGTTTAAACCGCACTAAGATGCCACTTTCTGAGGTCTTGGCGCTGCCTTTGTTCAGCAGTATAAGTATAATTTGGACATGGAACCAGACAGAGATCAACTCAGAGCCATGTCGTAGAAGGACAAGGAAACCTTTAAGGAGTATGCTCAGAGATGGCGTGAAGTCACCGCCCAAATTTGTCCACCTCTTAAGGAAAAAGAGATGTCGAAGATCTTCTTGAAAACCTTGAGCTCATTTTACTATGACAGAATGATTGCCAGTGCGCCCAGTGAATTCACCGAGATGGTGGGAATGGGAGTTCGTCTTGAGGAAGCACTCTGAGAAGGACGTTTAGTTAAAGATGCTGGATCATCAAGTAGTACGAAACGATAAGGTAATGCTCTCCCTAAGAAAAAAGAGCAGGATATTGGCAATATCTCTCTCGGAAAGCAAAGGAGACGATACCAACCAGTAGCAGCTGTAACTCCTGCTATCAACCCTGTGCCTATTCCAACGTATTAACCTCAGGTTGCACAAAGCCAACCGAATCAACAACAATATCAGCAAAGGGCACAACCACTTCTTCATCAGGCTAGTCCTCAGTATAACAACAACCCTACAACGCGACCGCCAGGGTTCGACCCTATACCGATGTTGTACGCAGAATTGTTTCCACTCTTACTGGTCAAGGGGCACGTCCAACCAGGTCTCCCCTTACAGTATCGAAGAATCCTCCTTTTTGGTTTAAAGCGGATCGAACTTGCCCTTACCACCAAGGAGGACTAGGGCATAACATAGAAAACTGTCTCGGTTTCAAATCCGATGTGCAAAAGCTTGTTAGGAGCGGGGTCTTATCTTTCAAAGATACAAATCCGAATCTTCTCATAAACCCGTTGTCTCAACACGAGAAAGCTGCAGGAAATTTAATTGAAGGAGAGTCTAACAACAGCTATAAAATTCATGATGTACTCTTATTGAGGACCAATTGGATCTCGGGTGGATCCAAGAGTATCGAGTTCGCGGGGTCAACATGACTTATGCAAATTCCAACATCATTCAAAACCACGACATCCGTGTGATGAATGTCAACTTAGTGGCAATGCACTCAGGGCAAAGCCAGTATCATAATCTGCCGCATCACGATTACAATTACTGTATAATTTGCTCGGTAAACAATCAGGGATGCTCTTTTATACAAGAGGCCCTCCAGCGTTAGATGGATCTTTGATGGATCCAGGACTACCATGATAAAATCCTTATCAGATCAACATGATTCAGATCTTTGATATTTGCTTAATGAATACCAGCTTGGTGAAATTACACGCTAAGCAAGTCCAGCTCGGTTTTCTGACTTCGCATGAGTATCAGAACTGTATAATGTGCCGTGAGAGTGACCAAGGATGTGATCTCATTCAAAGAACCTTGCAACACTTGTTAAATCATTGGTAGCTTCCGATTTATCTAGACGAAGACACGCAATAAGTCAGCATAATTAATGGGAACCCTACAAGGCATCAAAGTCAGGATGTTCGATCTATGGAAGCGGACCTAGTAAGGTTACACTACAGTTAAAGCGGACGTGGCCAGGTGCCACCACATAACTACGAGCGTTGTAGAGTCTTCTCGGAAAATAACCAAGGATGCTACCTCGTGCGAGCAGCCCTTTAGAGTCAGTTGGACCGTGAAGAGATTCAACCATGTCCAGTTTTGGGGTCCATCAACTTGATGCCCGACTAATTTATTGATCAAATCAAGGATGTTATTGTAATCTCTGATCCTGAGAGGACCAAGGATGTTTGTACCATCATCCCTCTACTTGACAAATCAAAAGTTCTTAACTAGGAACTGATTGAAGTTACTTACGACAGTCAGAGAAATCAAAAGGCTCCTGTAGTTATCTATCTGCCGGGACCAGTACCGTACAAGTCTGATAAAGCTATCCCTTACAAATATGGTGCAACAATAGTTGAGAATAGAAAAGAAGTTCCATTACCCTCTGTCATGAATATTCCAGACATCAGTCGAGTAACACAGAGTGGTCGAATCTTCAATAGAGGAGTTGGAGAACCTAACAGAGAAAAGAAACTTTAGACATAAGTTCCCAATCCACCAGTCGGTCAATCCAGTGATCTCGACCTTTCAAAGAACGATGATGAGATGCTGAAGCTCATCCAAATGAGTGAATACAACATTGTTGATCAGCTGTTACAAACTCCTCCAAAGATCTCTTTATTATCTCTTTTACTCAGTTTTGAAGCTCACAGGGAGGCTCTACAAAAAGTCTTAGAGCAATCCTTTGTGGAAAAATATGTGTCAATAAGACAATTCGACAACACATCTCCAACATCACTTCCTACAACAACTTAGGGTTCAGTGATGAGGAATTTCCAGAAGAAGGCAAAAGTCACAACATGGCGCTCAATATCACAGTTAACTACCAGGACGAGGCTTTAGTCAGCGTACTGGTAGACACCGGATCGGCTGTCAATGTTATGCACCGGATCGGCTCTCAATGTTATACCGAAGTCCACTCTAATGCGACTATCATTCAAAGGATCTCCGATGAAAGGCAGTGAGGCCGTCATCAAAGCATTTGACGGATCCCGAAAAACAGTTATCGGCGAAGTCGACCTTCCCATAACTATGGGTCCTCACACCTTCCAAGTCATTTTCCAGTTCATGGACATCTGAGCAACAAACAGCTATTTGTTGGGAAGACCTTGGATACATCAGGCTGGGGCAGTCACTTCGACACTTCACCAGAAGCTAAAGTTCGTCAAGAATGACCAACTCATCACGATCTGTGGAGAACAAGTCTTGATCGTGAGTAACCTTTCATTATCCACTTGTGTAGAACCCGAGGATGTTGTTGGAACTCAGTTCCAGGCACTTTTGGTGAGCAATGAGAATCAATTAGAGAAAGGAACATCGATTTCCTTGTACAAAGATGCTCTCGAGGTGATCAAAAGTAACAATGCAAAGGGATGGGGACAACTTGTCATTCCTACTGACAATAAAACAAAGAAGGGTCTTGGTTTTTCTGCAACCTGTACCCAGACTGCTACTAACGATGAAAGTTTTCATCCCATTCAGGACTTCTTACATAGTGGAGGTTTCCTTCACCCAGTGACTCAAGAAGTACATACCATCAACGAAGGAGACTCCTCTGATACAGATGAAGAGTGGAAGTCCTATCTTAACGAGGACGGTTTTATGTCTCAGGAAGAAGTGCCTATGCCATTTTTCTATCCCGCAAAGAGTCCGAGATTTATACCAAGGTCAGACGTCAAAATGATATACGGAGATTGTGATCCGGAAGGATGTCGTGCTCCACCAAACTCATTAGAGGAAGACACTCTGATAAAAGATAACTTTGACCACGACTATTATGGCCCGATGGATGGCCTGCCTATTTGGTAGCCGTACCTAGGAGACTTGGGGCAAGAAAATCATTCGAACAATGAAAATAAGGTGAGCATCATTGAAAAGAATACCTGCGTCCCCACCATGTCATGGGATCAACACTCAGGGCATTCAGAAAATGTCCAGCACGACGATGAATTTGCAAAGCTTGCAGGACTAGAATTCATTAACTATGCTTTTCCCGAGGTCAACGTCATCGAGAGAGAGATGACTCCTCCAGTTTCAAAGAAGTGAGGGACACCCTAGGGCAGCCGAGTGACAAATACGACTTCTTGGTCAAATACACTGCTCCCAAAATCTCTCGTATCAGGCTCGAAGACATCCAGCTAACTGGATGGGGAGATTTACCTGAGAGCACAAATACTATGCAAAATACAACAGAGGAATCCTCCTACGACAACTCTGCCTGGGAGACAGATTCCAATGATCCTGCTCCACCAGAAATCAGCGTTATTTCTAAAGACAAATCAAGGAAGGTACCATACTTTGTGATTCACCGAGGAGTTCGCCGCCAATGGGTTGTAGTCGATGTTCCGAAGATTGTTCATAAGTCAAAGTAATGGCCATCTTTGTTTTAACCTTTCACCCTGCCCAGGTGAAACGAATGTTTTGATAGAGCTCACTTTCTGTAAATATCCCTCTTCGCTTCGCCCAAAGCGACAAAGTTTTGTTTTATAGGGCTGTAGTCTCAAGAATCGACAAGTTCATAAATAAAATAACGTCATTATGTAATTTCCACATTAATTGTTGTTTTCTCTTTTCGCTTTTTCAGAAAATGGTAATTCTAAAAAACAACAAACAATAAAAACAAGCAGTTTTCTAAAAAAAAATTTACACTGCACACCCTCTTGCATTCTCTCTATCTCTTCTAAAAACAAATCATAACGTCATGCATATTGCTTGTTTTAAACCCCATTGAAACGTACGATTCGACGCCTTCTCCCAACTTTGAATTCCCGGTATTTGAGGCTGAAGAAGAAAATGACGAAGAAATTCCAGAAGAGATCTCCCGATTACTCAAACAAGAGGAAAGGTCCATCGAACCTCACAAAGAGTCATCGGAAACAGTCAACTTGGGTTCAGAAGAAGAGAGGAAAAAAGTCAAGATTGGGGCACTGCTCAGTCCAACTGTCAAAGAAAGTTTGAAAAAGCTTCTCAAAGAATTTCCCGATGTATTTGCTTGGTCCTACCAGGACATGCCAGGGTTGGATACCAGCATCGTGGAACATTATCTACCATTGAGATCAGAATGTCCGCCGGTAAAACAGAGGTTAAGAAGAACTCGCCCAGACATGGCCGTCAAAATCAAAGAGGAAGTACAGAAACAGATTGACGCAGGTTTCCTCGCCACATCAGAATATCCTCAATGGTTAGCCAACATCGTACCAGTTCTGAAAAAGGACGGAAATGTCAGAATGTGTATGGATTACAGAGATCTAAACAAGGCTAGTCCAAAGGACGACTTTCCTTTACCACACATTGACATGCTGGTTGACAGTACAACAAAGTTTAAAGTCTTCTCCTTCATGGATGGATTCTCGGGCTATAATCAGATAAAAATGGCACCGAAAGATATGGAGAAAACTTTGTTCATCACCCCATGGGGCACTTTTTGTTACAAGGTAATGTCGTTTGGTTTGAAGAACGCCGGGGCAACCTATCAAAGGGCCATGACTACTCTTTTTCATGACATGATACACAAGGAAATCGAGTTATATATCGATGACATGATTTCCAAATCTAAAACAGAAGAGGAGCATGTGACCCACATGTCAAAACTATTCGAGCGGCTGAGAAAGTACAAACTCCGCTTGAATCCTAATAAGTGCATGTTCGGTGTCCGTTCGGGGAAACTTTTAGGGTTCATCGTCAGCCAGAAAGGAATTGAGGTTGATCCTGACAAGGTCAAGGCCATTCAAGAAATGCCTTCTCCAAAGACTGAAAAACAAGTCAGAGGATTCCTGGGACGTCTGAACTATGTAACACCCTAAAATAATTAGAGTATTTATTTAATGGATTTATTATAAATATTCGGGATTTATCGGTGAACTTCGGTGAGATATTATGATGCAAGATGTGTTTATGATGTGTGTCGTGGGAATTGATGAATTAAGTGATTATTTAGAATTATTTAGTAATAATAGTAATAGAATAATATTATTTAGACTATTATTATTATTTAAAATAAAAAGAGAAGCTTGAGGACATGTTGGTAATGTTATGTGGAATAAGTGAGGGTAAATATGGAAGAGCCTAATTAGGGGTATTTGGGAGCCAAGAGAGGAAATAATGAGAGAGTTTCTCATTATACGTGTTTTGGTGGCTGAAGTAAAAAGGCTCTGAAGAACAAGGAGGCTAGGGTTGAAGTGTTGCAGAAGGAGAAGAGGAATCGGATTCTACTCTAAGGTATGGGGAGTATAACTTTCATTATAGTTGATATATAGCTTAGATGTATGTAGGTAGTTGGGATTTTAAGGGGTTTTGGGGTTTATGATGGGATATGATGAAATGGGGTGGAATTGATATTATGAACATGATGATATTGATGTATGTTGATAAGAATGATAATTTGAGGTTTGATTGTGCATTATTTCATGAAGTTTGTTTTTTTGGAATTGAGACAAAGGGGTTTTCGTACTGCTACTTTTAAGAATTCGTAAAACTGTTTTTCACAGCGTGCAATCGATTGGAGTACAGTTGCAATCGATTGCACTGTCAAATTTTTGGGAAAAACTGCTTTTGTACATGGTACAATCGATTGACATACTGAGGCAATCGATTATACACTATTGGATAGCATTTCGTAAGCTTTTAAAATCCATAACTTTTGACTCGGGTGTCCGTTTGATGCGCCGTTTGAACCTAAGGAAAGCTAAAAACATTTTATATAATATAAAAAAATAATTTTGAGAATAATGAATGATTATTTGATGGAGGATTAGGCCTTTGGTATGGAATTAGTCTTGTACGTTAGTATTGCGTTGTGCATATTGACGTGCATATCGACGTATATATGCTATATGATGATGATGATTAATGATTACATGAATGCGGATGCAATTTGAGGATTTTGTTGATTATGTTGATGTTGTTGCATCATTGCATTCATGGCATACTATGTTGGGACTTCGGTCCGTTGTTGGCTTCAATCACACTGTGTGGATTGAAGTGATTATATTGTGCTCCCTTGTGGAGGGTTGATGGCCAGTTTCCATCACATGATGATTATGTTGTGCTCCCTTGTGGAGGGTTGATGGCCCAGTGTCCATCACATGATTGAATTTGGTACCACATGCATGTTTCCGATGAAGTTGAATTTCATTCTAAGTGGCATTGCATGTGTATTAATTGATTGTGATTGTTAGGTGAGTTTTTTTGAGGATAATTATGATGTTGTTGTTGCTGCCCTATTTTATATCTTTGCCTTATATCTCGTATAATGAATTGTGAATACTCACCCTGCCTGCTTGGAAATGTTGCCTCTATGGTGGGTGACTTGCAGGTGATAAAGATTAGCTTGTAGACGCATGAAGATTTAACTTTGGAGTTATTTTACTCTATTTCCGTTAATAATAGAGGTGTATTGCTTTGATATGTAACATCGGGTAGGGAACGCTTGAGTTAAAGTTGTGTTGTTTTATAAAACATATTTTATGAGTTTTCTACATGTTGAATTTATTTGACGACTTTTGACAATGACTAAAAGGTCTTTATGTTTGATGAAATAAATGAAGTTATTTTGAGATTATGATTCAGCTTTGAAGTTTGAATTTTATTTATTGACGTTATCTAAGAAATTATTATTATAAATGTTTGAAAACTCGTGTTACGGAGCAGGAAGTTTATTATGATGTTTTTATGAAACATGTGGCACCCTTTTTGGTGATTTTACTCTGATTTACTTATGTATCATAGTCATGAATATTCTTTGGGTAGAAGGGTGTTACATTAGTGGTATCAGAGCAGGTCGGTCCATCCGGCCAGGTTGTCTAATGTTGTTTATTCCTTAGTAGGCGACCTGTGTGTGAAACACTGTCGGTACTTGCTTGTTTTCTAACCGTTGTCTGCGGGTGTTGGTTTGAAACAAGTGGGGGAAAAGCTTTTGCTTCTCTGAGATGTTTTGGTTGTGGAATATTAGTTCGGTGTGCCGCTGATTTCAATAGTGCAAGCGTTGTGGGAGTTATGTTGTTTCCGAACTGAAGGAAATACGGAGATAAGGCTTATGGCAACTAAGAATTTGTGGCTTTAGTAGCTTAGTGCACAAGATGCAAGGAACGCTATTGTAGTTTGGTAAATATGGTTTATGCCTCATCATGATTATCGGCTATCTATTAACAAATTGAGGAACTGATTACCCTTAATCCCTTGTTGATAGTAGACGGGATCATGTTGGATATAATAAACATATCTTGCCGGCTTATATGGTGTGTTCAGCGAATTGTTTGGAGTTAAGCCAAGTTCTTATAGATTGTTTCGATGAGTTGATGCAGATTATTATATTTGAAGATGCAGCCAATTCGAGTTTCTTGCCTGTCGGTCAAGTTAGGATGTCTTGAGGGAGAACGATCAGGTGTTGTTGATGTTTGCTTCTCGGGGGATAGAGAGCAATGTGACGCCTAATGATATGCCAGTGGTGTGTGATTCCTGATGTTTTCCTGAAGATATCTACGACTTGCCTCTAGAGCATCTATCTATGTTCGACAAGGGTGAAGAGTTGTTTATTCCATTAAGCAAGTGGATAAGTTTGTTGTTGTATTCATTGACGATATTCTGATCTATTCTTCTTCATCAAGGTGGGTTCCATAGTTGGTATAGCATTTGGAGGCACAAGCTTAATGTGTGAGACGACCTCTGATAGTGTGAAGTTGGGAATGTTGAAATTGACTAGCGATATTGTAGAAGAAATCCGAGTAAGACAACAATCTGACTTGAAGTTGCTTGATCAATCGACCTTAACTAACCAAGATAACGGAGGTGAATTTCGGTTTGATGAAAATGGTGTATTGAGATTCCGAGAAAGAGAGTGTATTCTAGATGTTCTGGAAGTTAAGAAGAGTATTTTAGAGGAATAACATCGAAGTAGACTGAGTATTCATCCTGGTGCTACGAAGATGTATCAAGATTTGCAGAAGTAGTTTTGGTGGCCAAGTATGAAGAAGGATATTGTGGTGTTTGTGTATGCATGTTTGATTTGTCGAAAGTTAAAGATGGAGCATCAGAAGCCTTTGGGTATGATGCGACCGTTGAATATTCCAAAATGGAAATGGGATAGTATTTCCATGGGTTTTGTGATGGGATTGTCGAAGACGGTAAAGGGGAATGATTCGAGTTGGGTAATTGTGGATAGATTAACTAAGTCGGCTCATATATCACCGATAAAGATTAGTGATTCCATACAGAAGTTAACTAAGATGTACATTGAGGAAATTGTGAAGTTGCATGAGATAACTTCGAGTGTTGTGTCGGATAGAGATCCAAGATTTTCGTCGAGGTTAGGAAAAGTTATAGGGTGCTTTAGGCACTAAGTTGGGGTTGAGTTCGATTTATCATCCGCATGCGGATGGTCAGACAGAGAGGAGTATCCAGTCTTTGGAGGATTTTTTGATGGCTTGTGTGTTGGAATTGTGAGTGCGAAGATCAAATGAGGGAGTCGTATCTGACTCTGTTTTCTTCGAGTAATTTTCGAGGGCGAAAATTCTTTAAGTGGGGGAGAGTTGTAACACCCCAAAATAATTAGAGTATTTATTTAATGGATTTATTATAAATATTCGGGATTTATCAGTGAACTTCGGTGAGATATTATGATGCAAGATGTGTTTATGATGTGTGTCGCGGGAATTGATGAATTAAGTGATTATTCAGAATTATTTAGTAATAATAGTAATAGAATAATATTATTTGGACTATTATTATTATTTAAAATAAAAAGAGAAGCTTGAGGACATGTTGGTAATGTTATGTGGAATAAGTGAGGGTAAAGATGGAAGAGCCTAATTCGGGGTATTTGGGAGTCATGAGAGGAAATAATGAGAGAGGTTCTCATTATACGTGTTTTGGTGGCTGAAGTAAAAAGGCTCTGAAGAACAAGGAGGCTAGGGTTGAAGTGTTGCAGAAGGAGAAGAGGAATCAGATTCTACTCTAAGGTATGGTGAGTATAACTTTCATTATAGTTGATATATAGCTTAGATGTATGTAGGTAGTTGGGATTTTAAGGGGTTTTGGGGTTTATGATGGGATATGATGAAATGGGGTGGAATTGATATTATGAACATGATGATATTGATGTATGTTGATAAGAATGATAATTTGAGGTTTGATTGTGCATTATTTCATGAAGTTTGTTTTTTTTGGAATTGAGACAAAGGGGTTTTCGTACTGCTACTTTTCAGAATTCGTAAAACTGTTTTTCACAGCGTGCAATCGATTGGAGTACAGTTGCAATCGATTGCACTGTCAAATTTTTGGGAAAAACTACTTTAGTACATGGTGCAATCGATTGACATACTGAGGCAATCGATTGACATACTAGGCAATCGATTGCACACTGTTGGACATCATTTCGTAAACTGTTAAAATCCATAACTTTTGACTCGGGTGTCCGTTTGACGAACCGTTTGAACCTACGGAAAGCTAAAAACATTTAATATAATATAAAAAAAATAATTTTGAGAATAATGAATGATTATTTGATGGAGGATTAGGCCTTTGGTATGGAATTAGTCTTGTACGTTCGTATTGCGTTGTGCTATGAAGTGTTTGACGTTACTATGATGATATTATGTGGTATTATGATGTGTTTGATGTTGTGTGAAGTGTTTGATGTTGTTATAACAGAGTATGATTTATTATGAAGTATATGATGATTGTTTAATGATGTGCGTGTTAAATGTATACATGGTGTAAGAGAATTGTGTTGGAATTATTATGGTGATAGATGCATTATGATGTTTTGATTTTGAAAATGAAGTTGTGATGTTATATTATGATGATTATGCTACTGTGATGACGGTGGAGTTGATGATGTTCATATTGACTTATATATGCTATATGATGATGATGATTAATGATTACATGAATGCGGATGCAATTTGAGGATTTTGTTGATTATGTTGATGTTGTTGCATCGTTGCATTCATGGCATACTATGTTGGGACTTCGGTCCGTTGTTGGCTTCAATCCCACTGTGTGGATTGAAGTGATTATATTGTGCTCCCTTGTGGAGGGTTGATGGCCAGTGTCCATCACATGGTGATTATGTTGTGCTCCCTTGTGGAGGGTTGATGGCCCAGTGTCCATCACATGATTGAATTTGGTACCACATGCATGTTTCCGATGAAGTTGAATTTCATTCTAAGTGTCATTGCATGTGTATGAATTGATTGTGATTGTTAGGTGTGTTTTATTGAGGATAATTATGATGTTGTTGTTGCTGCCCTATTTTATATCTTTGCCTTATATCTCGTATAATAAATTGTGAATACTCACCCTGCCTGCTTGGAAATGTTGCCTCTATGGTGGGTAACTTGCAGGTGATAAAGATTAGCTTGTAGACGCATGAAGATTTAGCTTTGGAGTTATTTTACTCTATTTCCGTTAATAATAGAGGTGTCTTGCTCTGATATGTAACATCGAGTGGGGAACGCTTGAGTTAAAGTTGTGTTGTTTTATAAAACATATTTTATGAGTTTTCTACATGTTGAATTTATTTGACGACGACTTTTGACAATGACTAAAAGGTCTTTATGTTTGATGAAATAAATGAAGTTATTTTGAGATTATGATTCGACTGTGAAGTTTGAATTTTATTTATTGATGTTATCGAAGAAATTATTATTATAAATGTTTGAAAACCCGTGTTACGGAGCAGGAAGTTTATTATGATGTTTTTATGAAGCATGTGGCACCTTTTTTGGTGATTTTACTCTGATTTACTTATGTATCATTGTCATGAATATTCTTTGGGTAGAAGGGTGTTACAAACTACATTTCCAGATTTATATTCCTCATGACCGTGACGTGCGCCCCGATCTTCAAATTACTCAAAAAGAATCAGGATTGCGTTTGGAGAGAAGACTGCCAAATCGCCTTTGACAGTATCAAAGAATACCAGTTGAATCCACTGATTCTATCACCTCCAGTAGAGGGAAGACCATTGATCATCTACCTAACAGTTTTGGAAGACACGATGGGTTGTGTACTTGGCCAACAAGACGAAACCAAAAGGAAAGAGTCTACCATCTACTATTTAAGCAAGAAGTTCGCTGAGTGTGAAACTCGGTACACGATGCTTGAGAAAACTTGCTACGCTCTGGCTTGGGTAGCCAAACATCTTCGCCAGTATATAATTCGTCATACTACTTGGTTAATCTCTGAAATGGATCCGATCAAGTATGTCTTCGAAAAGCCTGCTCTCACGGGGAGAATTGCCCGCTGGCAGATGTTGTTATCAGAATACGACATCGAGTACCACGCTCAGAAAGTCGTTAAGGGAAGTATTTTAGCCGATCATTTGGCTCATCAGCCGTAACGATCAAGAATCAGTCGGGTTCGACTTCCCAGACGAAGATGTCATGTATTTAAAGATGAAAGATTGCAATGAACCGCTACCCAGTGAAGGGCCATAACCAGGTTCCCAATGTGGACTAATTTTTGACGAAGTTGTCAATCATTATGGAAATGGAATTGGGGCAATCATCATAACACCTTAGGGTACCCACATTCCTTTCACCGCCCGACTTACGTTCAAGTGCACAAACAACAAGGCCGAATACGAAGCTTGTATCATGTGTCTCGAAGAAGCGATCAACTTAAGGATCAAGAACTTGGATGTATATGGTGACTTAGCCCTGGTTATCAATCAGCTCTAAGGAGATTGGAACACATACCAATCAGGATTGATTCCTTACAAAGACTATGCGAGAAGGTTGTTAACCTTCTTCAACAGAATCGAGTTTCATCACATCCCTCGTGAATAAAATCACATGGCTGATGCATTAGCCACCCTCTCTTACATGATTAGCATAGGTCAATGGAACGACATACCTAAGATTGACATAATGCGCCTAGAACGGCCTGCTTACATCTTCGTGATTGAAGCAGTCATAGACAACAAACCTTAGTATCACGATATCAAATGCTTCCTTTAGAAACATGAGTACCCACCTGGGGCATCCAGAAGGACAGAAAGACCCTCAGAAGGCTGTGTAATACCCCAAATTTTGACCACTTAGATTTCCCATCATTGTGAAAATCATCATCACAATATGGATGAACCATCATGCTTCATCAGTCTCCCCAAAGATGGGTGAGCATCCAATACAATCAAAATTAGGGTTTCAAGCCCTCTCTGAGTGCTTAGACAAAGGATCAATCAAGAAATGACATGATCCTCAACTTGTCTAATCTCTTAAACATCCACAATGGATCAAAAAGGACTCCCACTTCAAGGATTAAGCACAAGGTTGCTCCCTTCTAGGTGGATCAAGTCTCAAGATCAACAGTGTCACCAAATTAGGGTTTTGGTCGACCAGGGCCTCCAGATTGAAATTTTCATCCGGGCATAAGGCAATGATCCAAAACATGACCATATATACTTCATGGAACCTCATGGACCCATGCATCAAGTCAATTTTGCCTCAGGGGATGCATTCATCAAAAATCAGGAATTAGGGTTTCTTGACCTAATTCACCCCTAAGTTGACTTTTGGGACAAACCATGAGCCAAGACCTCAAGAGATGATTTGAGGGTCTCTAATATACCATATTGATCCATTTGGAACAATGGATTAATCCAAGAAGCTTGGGCAACAAGTCTCAATTTCATCTGCACCACAATTAGGGTTTTAAGGGAAAAGTCAACTGTAACTTTGACTTTTGACCAGGACATGCTCCCAAACCCTAATACATGATTGAATATACCCTATGACACCCATGGAACATGTCCATCAAGTTTGATTTAGGTCAAGGACATCATTTCCTGAAGAATTGCACAGTTTGGAATTCATCTGATAAAAAGTCAACCGTTCACAAAAGTCAACTTTGACTTTTTGAGATTTTTCACCAAAATGGATTTTTAACCCTAAAATGATGTTAATGTATGATTTGAATCATCATTCATCAAGAAAAATCAAGAAAAGTGAGATAACTTGTAAAAGGGGTAACCATAAAACTTAGAAATTTTTCTAAGTTAAAAATAAAGTGGCAAGGGTACCAACTTTGAAGGACCATAACTCCTAAACCACAAGGCCATTTTTTCTCATCCAAAGATGGATTTGTAGCCCTAATTATCACCTACAAAAACTTCAACTACAAGTCATTCCAATTCATTAAGGATTTTGAGTTATGGAGTGATCAAAGTGGTTGAAAAGTGAAAATGTCATTTTTTCCAACACTTAGTGAAATTTTCACTAAGTCAGATTCTGCCTCACTTTTTGCCAAATGTAGGGGGATTTTTCACTTGGAATCAAAAGATATCAAAACCAAACTTGTTCAAACAGTTGTTGTATCATGTAAGAGCTTTCCAAAATGGCCAAGAACATTGCCAAATTCAACCTACACCATGAGATACGACATTGCCAAGTTGCCTTGCTGAAATCTGTCAAGGCAAGGCAAAATTTGCAACTTTGGTCGATTTGCCAAAATCAGCCAAATTCAATTGCTCCAATCCACTTGGACACCTCAGAGGATTGAATCTAAAGGGGACAATCACTGAGCCAAGCCTCCAAGGTCCAAGGAACAAGGAATAGCATGTTGAACCTAGAGTTGCCAAAATAGGGACAAGACTTCAAATTTGGAATGAGGCATTCAATGGAACCATCAAGGTGGCATGGACTGAGCCATTCTCATCTGAAATCAGTCAAGACTTATCCAAGACCAAGGGAACCAAAGCTCTGTGCCCTAACCTCTAGTCAATGGCTAGAGGAGACTTGGATTTTCATTTGCCAACATTGGCCAAACCTACTTACCAGCTGCCATGCACTATTCCTTGCAAAACAAACTTGCTCTACTATAAATAGAGCTCAATTGTGGTCAGTTTGAGTACACCAAAGCCATCTAACAGATGCTTTCCTCAAAATCTCTTCTTTCACTCCAATTTTGCTTTCTAAGGCAAGTCACTATCGGGTTTTGAGTTTGAAAGTAATTCCAATCAAACCAATCACTCACACACCTCACATACATCACATATGAGCTGATCAAACACTTAGATTATTTCTGAAACATCAATTTCACAAAATCACCAGCTGGTTGCTCAAGGTTTTAACCAAAGTGCAGCTGAGGTGCCACAAAATGATCCAGCCAATTTCAATCAAGATCAACCATCCAAACACAATCCATAGGGTGTAGGGAAGCTGTTCAGATCATCACCACTCATCTGTAACACCTCCAAATCAAAAATCACTTTGAACTTGCTGTCACGACTTGGAGGTAAGCACATACTTGGTCATCTCTCAATCTATGCATATTTCCTCGCACAATAATTTGGCCATATGTTCATAATCATGCATGGAATGTTTCCCCTCAATTAATTGCATTGTTTGAATCGTGTATCAAAAATCCTAGCCTTCATGCAGAAATTAGGGTTCTTGAGGTCTCTTCGTGATTTCTTGTTGTATGTTTAATTTAAATGAAATTAAAGTACATAGACATGATCGTGAGGTTGAGACGAGCATAATGATATGTGGATTGCATGATATGATTACGTATTCATGGAGATTGGATAGAAAATGCAAATCTGAGAAACCCAGAAAAATGCGCGTGTTCTTCAGCTTGTTCTTGGCGCCATTTTAGAAATTCAACTATTTGAATTTTGTGATTTTGTTTAATTGATTCAAAAATTAATTTCTCTCTGAGTTTTAATGATCTTGAGTTGATTCTTTTTTTAATAATTCACAAAAATGTTAAAATATTTTATTTTCCCAAAAAATCCCAAAAATATTATTTATTTCATATAATTGATATTTTTGCAAAGAATTAATATTTTAATTGTTTTTGACATTTTAAATATTTTTTCTACATTGATTTTGCAACTTTTAATGCTTTCTAATTATTTTGTAGGTCAATACTTAATTTTTGAAGCATTAATCCAAGATCACAATTTGTTTTCCATGTGTTAAACAATTTTTTATCATTTTAATTGAATTTTTATTCAATTAAATACATTTTGAAAACAAATTAGGGTTTTGGATTAATTCAACCCTCATAAATCATTTTCAAAACTCTTCGGCCTCTTGAGAGAGTGTAAGACCCATCCCCCCTTCTACAAAAACTTTTTGGGCCTCACTCATTGTACAAGTCCCTCTGTATAAGTAAACGGCGTGATCGTCGCCCGTTTAAAAATAAAAATCATCTGGGCCTCTCCTTGAGCTATAAGACCCATTCAAAACACTTTGGGCCTCTATTAGAGTGTAAGACCCAATCCCCCTTTTAACCAAAACATCTTGGGCCTCACTTATTGTATAAGTCCCTCCGCGTAAAAAGAAAACCTCGGCGCGATCGCCATTTTTAAACGAAAAATCATTTGGGACTACCCTCGTGTTATAAGCCCCACTCTTTTCTTTAAACCTTTTTGGGCCTCTTGAGAGAGTGTAAGACCCATCCCTTTTTACAGAAAACCATTTTGGGCCCCAGTCACTTGTATAAGTCCCGCTGTACAAAGTCAAACAGTGCGCACACTGATAAAACCCTGGGCCTCTCCTTGAGCTGTAAGCCCCAAATCTTTCTTTTTCAAAGCACTTTCTCCTTTGATTTTGAATATACTGTTGTTTTCAATCTTTCTTTGTTGAACAACTAACCAAACAGCATGGAAGCACTCCAACCGAGTAAGTGGTTATCGCTTTCGTTTACTGCTTTCATATTATAAACTGTATTGTGGGGCTGCTCACTGTAAGTCTCCTTTCATAAACTCATATCTACTGTGTAATAATAGTATAGATATTTTGAGTTTCCCCGGCAACTACGTCTAGAACTAGGTGACGCGGTTTCATTTATTCGTAGAAATAGACGCCTAGATCCCCAATAGGAGCACCAGATACAGTTTTCTCTTCGGTTGTCCTCCTTAGGGATCGTCAAGAAGCTCTACTCCCCAAGATGAATGTATTCTCCGTGAATGGCATCTTTGAGTTTCTTCCAAATTCTTGAACTTTCCTGACTTGATTTATTCCTTGTGGATAGCTTGCCTTGAATGTCTCGGGGTTTGGGTCCTCCCTACGGTCATAATCTTGGACCTTAACTAAGGAACCCTCTTTAAAAGCTAAAAGTCGCTGGATAGTAAACCTCGCACGTTTACCAGTGGTTGTTATCTTTAAAAGAGTTATCTCTCCTAATGGAAAGGAGATGATAGACCCACGGGCTTCTTAAAAGCATCGGCCTCCTCTTGGGCATTATTCAAGGACACTACGGCTTATTAGAAGTATTCACAGCCTCCTCTTAGGCTTCGTATAATGATCTCTTCCTCCGGGAATGATAGCCTCCTCTTGGGCTTAGTACAAGGACCCGTCAGCTTCTTAAAAGTTTCCAGCCTCCTCTTGGGCTTCGTACAAATTGTCCCGACGACCTCCTAGAGGTATAGGAACAGAACCTAGTCATTCTCATAGAACAGTCCTTTCGTAGAGTCTACTACTGTTTCTCAAAGCATAGTACAAAAGATAAAACTCTAGACTTGGACAGTCTAACTTCCTTGAGTCTCAAAGACATTCTCAAGTGACCCACTTCGTTAAATAGGAAGGAAACCCGCAAACTCGGACAGTCTCAATACCCTTTGGATTTCCCATTTACTCAAAGTGAAGGAAATATCCCTGATCCTCAAATCAAATCCCTGAGTACAGTGTTGCTCATATAAGAACTGATTTTTTCTTTTAAAATCAGTATATTGGATCTGTCACTCAACTGAAACAAACCTTTAGCCTACATCTCGGGCTTCGTACGAGATACAAAAACACTCTTTTGTTGAGTATAAAAGATTCTCCTGTTGAGTCAACCCTTTTTGCCTCTCTCTCGGGCTTTGTACGAGACACAAAATAGCCTCCTCTTAGGCTTTGTATAATGATTTTCCTAGCGGAAATTAGCCTCCTCTTAGGCTTTTGTATAAGAAAACCACTCGTTGATCCAATCAACCTTTTAGCATCAAAACTGTGCCTCGTTCACAGTACACAAACATCAATAACTCCTTTCCCTTCATCTAATCGCTGTAAGCGGCAAGCCTCTGGATCATCTACATCCATGCCACTGTCCTTCTTTTAGCATGAGAAATTCCTAAGGAAAGATGGCATTACTCTACACTGAGTTAAAGTCTTCTCCTTCAGGTCAAAACCCTTTCTTCGGAAATTATGGCATTGCTCGGATCCGCGTATCCCAGTTAAAGTAATTCTCCTTCTCCCTCTTTAGAGATGACAAATTCTCTCTAAAGTCAAGGTCTTTCAGCTTCACGTCTTGGGCTTTGAACAAGACACAAATAGACCTTTCAGCTTCACATCTTGGGCTTTGAACAAGATACAAACCACCTTTCGCTTCACAGCTTGGGCTTTGAACAAGACACCAAAAACCAATTTCCTCCCATAGAATAGGAGGAACTACGAACGCTCTGATTTCCCTATTTCGGTAAACGGGAATACGTAGGCATAAAATCGAAAGAAAAGATCTTAGCGAGCGCAATCAACAAAAAACCCAAATCCCATATCTCCATCAATCAAAAGCAGTAATTCAAAAGCATCAGTCCTAACATCCTAATCCTTGTTCCCCGCCAGAAACCTTCTGCCCAGGTAAAAAAGAAAGAAAACAGTATTGGCGAAAATACAAATAACCAGTACAAAGGCCCCCCACATTGATAGCATTCGTAACCTAACAGACCGCTGTTTAAACTCAGTATGCAAAGCAGGGTTAATTGGAGACATCTATTTCCCTTCCTTATTCAGCTCACAATAGGATAAAAAATGAATCGACCTGTAGTCAAAGCTCAAACCGCAGAGAGCGACCAGCGCTTAAGAACCGCGTCCAAAATCGCTCGCTACAGAAAAGTGGCGCCCACCGTGGGGCCGAATCTTCTTTCTTAAACGTTTAAGGTGGAAACCTAGGACGAACCTTTTTTCTCTTCACTTGTGTGCATACCACAGATTGGGGCTTTCGCCGGGGAACCCATTTCTGTCAGGAACTTAGGAATCATAGCTTTATAAGTCTAGGATGATTAGGACAAATATATATACTGCTTTTCCTAATTGCTATACGTGTTTATTTTTCTGTTACTGGGAATGCGTGTAATGCCGCGTGTGGTGAGAATAGGTATACACTTAAGATAAGTGATGGCGACGGGGTCGACCATCAACCTCAGTGGAGGCTGACCAATGCAACCCATTCACTCTTCTAGCCAATGGGCCGGTTGTTAAGTCTGAGAAGCTGAGGAGCCAAACCCTTTCGTAGTGCGGAAACTATCGGAAATAGTTGTTACGCGATAGTACCCTCATTTGAGGCTGGTGATCTATTCTCGGTGAATGGCACTTACTCTAAGATTGCTTTACAACTCGCTGGCGATCCGCTTGTTGTCTTACTTTCCTGGGAGGAGCTGATGATAATGAGTACAGGTACAAAAATCACCCTAGTATAAACCTTTGGGGATGGGTAGAGCCTTGACTTCATGTTAACGACCCTTTGACCCCATGTTTTTTCTATGTTTTTGTGTGCTGCATTCATGCATCCATTTAATAAAACATTAAAACATTCAAAAAACTTCTCTTCTAGTCTCTCTATTTTTCAAATTAAACTAAGATTGTGATTGCATATATCAGAGAAGAGGATTACGCTAATGGATTTCGGTAGAAGGAGAACTCGCCAGTATACCTTTAAGGTTCCAAAGCTAGAGGATTTAAGAAAGTTAGCGAGGATGATCATTAACCCAGAGGCTTTCAGAGCCAAGCACGGTGGTTTGCTACCACTGTTAAGAGTCCATGTGATTAAGGGGATCATGGACGCACTCATTCAGTTCTATGATCCGGTTTATCACTGTTTCACATTCCCGGATTACCAGCTATCACCAACGCTGGAGGAGTATTCTCATCTGACTGATTTACATATCACTGATCGAGCTCCGTTTTCTGGACTGGAAGAAATTCCAAAGAATCAGACTATTGCAATAGCAATTCATTTGGACGAGTCTGAGGTCAGGACTCACATGACCACTAAGGGTGGCATCCAAGGTTTGCCAGCCCAGTTCTTGACAAAAAAGGCTCTATACTTCGCTAGTATAGGGAACAGGACTGCTTTTGAAAGCATCTTTGTCTTGCTCACCTACGGGTTATTTTTGTTTCCCAACATCAATAACTTCGTCGATATCAACTCCATTAAGGTTTTTCTCATTGGAAACCCTGTGCCGACTTTGCTCGCAGATGCGTATTATTCTGTACACTCGGGAAATTTGTATAGCGGAGGGGAGATCACATGCTGTGTACCTTTGCTCTACAAATGGTATATCTCTCACTTGCCCAAGTCTGCTGCTTTTTGGGATTGCAAGAGTGTCTTACGTTGGTCGCAGAAGATCATGTCTCTCACCAATTCCGATATAGATTGGTGTAATAGGATTTATGAGGGAATCAGAATCATTGACCGTTGTGGAAACTTCCCCAGCGTACCCCTCATAGGAACTAAAGGAGGAATCAACTATCATCCGATATTGGTTCTTCGTCAATTTGGATACCCGATGAGACACATCCCACTGGGTGTTCATCTGGAAGGTCTTTTCTTCAAAGAAGGAGAAAATGACAGAGCACTAAAGATGGAAATAGTGCAAGCTGGGAAACATGTTCATAAGAAAGAACGAGAGTCTCTGGGAAAACCGGACTATGTCTCGGTGGAGCCTTATCTCCATTGGGTACAAACCAGAGCTCTCAAGCTAAAAATGCCTTATCCTCTTTACGGAATTCTTTCACCGAGGGAAACTGTCATGTACTTCATGACGGAAACTGAAAAGCTTCAGGTTACTCGCAACAAAGTTTAACGGGAAAGAAGATCTTGGAAGAACAAGTACCGCACCCTCGACGTAGAGTGTATCCAAATACAGCAACTACTAAAAGAGAAAGATGCTCTGATTGAAATTTTGGAGCAGCATGCTGTAGAGAATCAAGACGACCAAAGGAATTTGCTCACTCCTGTCACTTGGCAAAGGAATGACAACCCGACAACGGCTCCAGAGCCCCGATCAAAGAAAAGGAAGATACCAGAATCAACACCCGGTTTCTCCTCAGAGAGGACTCGGGACCCATTAGTTTAGGTTTCTGTTTCTGCACTTTGTAATCTACTGTACTTCCATTTCTGTAATCCTTTGAATTTCAATAAAAAGGGGTTTCCCCACTGTTTGATATTTGCAATCTAATTGTCGAAGTTTATTTTGATTAAACCAAACAACAATTAATATAATCATTGCATTCATCATTCTCACATCGCGTATTCTTCTTCCCTACGAATCTCACGTTTGTGTCTCGATTCTAGAGTCAAACTGTCTCATTCGTATAATACTCGGGCCAATCGTCAGAAAAGGATGGATGATCTTGAGGAAGAAAACAGAGAGTTGAAAGAAGAGATCGACGCTCTGAGAGAGGATATGAGAAAGCTTCGTAACGACATGCAAGTCATGGCAGAAGCTCAGCTACAAAGAACTGTGATCTCAGAGATCACCTCAACGCCCATCATAAAAAAGTATGATCCTAGGTATCAGATGCCGAAATATCGTCCTTGGGGCATGCCTGTTAACTATATCCCGGAAGGATATGTTCCGCCGATCACTGAAGATCAGGGAATCGTAACAGAAGCCAATGGGCCTGAAGGTTACAAACTTCGGGAAAGCGAAGATGCCAGGGGCATACTCAAGACTCCTGAAGGTTACAAACTTTGGGAGGCGCCAAGACTTACTGTCGTAGTCATGGTACCACCCCCTGTGGTGCACACTGTCCCAGAAGGACAGATTCCACAGACACCTTCTGGTAAGAAGGAAACTATGTTTGACAGAATGGATGAATTCCAGGAGCAGTTCTTGGAAATGCAGAAAGAGCTGCAAGCCATTCGCGGTCAGGATCTATTTAGAAAGGACGCCGCAGACCTCTGCTTGGTCCCAAATGTGAAAGTCCCGCACAAGTTCCAAGTACCCGACTTTGAAAAATGCAAGGGTAACTCTTGCCCTCAGAGCCATCTGGTGATGTACGCTCGGCGGATGTCAGCTCAGACGGAGAATCAGGACCTGCTGATTCACTACTTCCAGGATAGTTTAACTGGTGCCGCACTCAAATGGTACATGGGTTTAAACCGTACTACGATCAGTACATTCAGAGATCTTGGTACTGCCTTCGTCCAACAATACAAATACAATTTGGACATGGCACCCGACAGAGATCAACTCAGATCGATGTCACAAAAGGACAAGGAAACCTTTAAGGAGTATGCTCAAAGGTGGCGTGAAATTGCCGCTCAAATTTGTCCACCTCTTGAGGAGAAAGAGATGACAAAGATCTTCTTAAAAACCTTAAGCTCATTTTACTATGATCGAATGGTTGCCAGTGCGCCCAGTGATTTCACCGAGATGGTCGGCATGGGTGTACGTCTTGAGGAAGCCGTCCGAGAAGGACGTTTGGTAAAAGACACTGGATCGACGAGTGGTACTAAAAGATACGGTAGTTCTCTCCCTAAGAAAAAAGAGCAAGATATCAGGAATATCTCTCTCGGAAAGCAAAGGCGCCGTTATCAGCCAGTAGCAGCTGTTATTCCTGCTATCGGCCCCGCGCCTGTTCCTACGTATCAACCTCAGGTTGCGCAGAGCCAACCTGACCAACAAAGGATACAACAGCCTCTTCAGCAGGCTCGTCCTCCATATAACAACAACCGTACAACACGGCCACCAGGATTTGATCCTATACCCATAACGTACGCAGAGCTGTTTCCGTTACTGCTGGCTAAGGGGCACATTCAGACTAAGTCTCCCATTTCAGTTCCGGAAAATCCGCCTTTTTGGTTTAAAGCGGATCAAACATGCCCTTATCATCAAGGAGGTTCAGGGCATAACATTGAGACTTGTCTTAATTTCAAATCCGACGTGCAAATGCTTGTTAGGAGCGGGCTCTTATCTTTCAAAGATACGAATCCTAATGTTCTTACGAACCCGCTGCCTCAACACGAGAAAGCTGCAGTCAATCTGATTGAGAAAGAGACTAACAATGTCTATCAAATTCACGATGTACTCTTATTGGGAACCAATCTGGTCAAGATGCATTGTAGACAGAGTGGATATGGCCATGTGCCACCTCATAATTATCACCAGTGTGATATCTGCTCTAAAGACAACCAGGGATGTTCTGTAGTGCAAGCAGCTCTACAGGAACAAATGGATCTTGGATGGATCCAAGAGCACCGAGTTCGTGGAGTTAACATGGTTTACACGAATTCCAACGTCATTCAAAACCACGACATCCGTGCGATGAATGCCAACTTGGTGGCGATGCACTCAAGGCAAAGCCAGTATCATAATCTGCCGCGGCACGATTACAGTTCCTGTCTGATTTGCTCGGTAAACAAACAGGGATGCTCTTTCATACAAGAGGCCCTCCAGCGTCAGGTGGATCTTGGATGGATCCAAGACTACCATGATAGGAACTCCTATCAAATCAACATGGTTCAGATCTTTGACATTCGCGTGATGAATACCAACCTGGTAGAGTTACATGCTGAGCAGGTCCGACTCAGATTCTTAATATCACATGATTATCACAACTGTAAAGCAGGTTGCGAAAACGATCGAGGTTGTACCCTTGTCCAGGAGGAACTTCAGCACTTGTTAAATCACTGGTGGATGCCGATCTATATGGACGAAGATACTCAGCAGATTTGTATCAATAACAGGAATCCTACTCGTCGTCAAAGTCAGGATGTCCGATCAATGGAAGGTAACCTAGTGAGGTTACATTGTATTCAAAGTGGGCGTGGCCAGGTGCCACCACACAATTATGACCGTTGTAGCGTCTGTGCAGAAAGTAACCAAGGGTGTTACCTTGTGAGAGCAGCTCTTCAGGGTCAGGTCGATCATGGAGAAATTCGTCCATATCCAGGTTCAGGACCCATCATTTGGTCGCCGAACTACCTTGTCGAGCAAGTTGAGGATGTTGTCACGATCTCTGGTCATCACAGGACCAGGGATGTTTTTGCCATCATCCCTCTACTTGACGAATCTAGAGTTCCCAACCGGGAACGGATCAAGGTTACCTATGATGGTCAGAAAAATCAGAAGGTTCCCATAGTCATCTATCTACCGGGGCCACTACCGTATGAATCAGCTAAGGCAATCCCTTACAAATACGGTGCAACAATAATCGAGAATGGAAAGGAAATTCCATTACCCTCTGTCGTGAATATTGCAGACATCAGTCGTGTAACACGGAGTGGTCGAATCTTCAACCGAGGGGTTGGAGAATCCAACAAAGAAAAGGAACTTTAGGCAGAAATTCCTGATCCACCAGTCGGTCAATCTAGTAATCCCGACTTTTCAAAAAACAAAGATGAGATGCTAAAGCTCATCCAAAGGAGTGAATATAACATTGTTGATCAACTGTTACAGACTCCTTCAAAGATCTCAGTATTATCACTGTTACTCAGTTCAGAAGCACACAGAGAGGCTCTACAGAAAGTCTTGGAGCAAGCCTTTGTGGAACAGGATGTAACAATCAGATAATTCGATAGCATTGTCTCTAACATCACTTCCTGCAATAATTTGGGATTTAGTGATGAGGAATTACCTGAAGAGGGTCGTCGTCATAACATGGCGCTCAATATTACAATTAACTGCCAGGGCGATGCTTTAGCCAACGTACTGGTAGACACAGGGTCAGCCCTGAATGTTATACCGAAGTCCACTTTGACACAATTATCATTCAAGGGCCCTCCGATGAGAGTCAGCGAGGTCGTCGTCAAAGCATTCGACGGATCCAGAAAAACAGTTATCGGCGAAGTTGATCTTCCCATAACTATTGGTCCTCACACTTTCTAAATCACTTTCCAAATCACTTTCCAGGTCCTGGACATCCGGGCAACATACAGTTGTTTATTAGGAAGACCTTGGATACATCAGGCTGGAGCGGTTACTTCAACCCTCCACCAAAAGCTAAAGTTCGTCAAGAACGATCAACTTGTCACGGTTTGTGGGGAACAAGCCTTGCTTGTGAGTAGCCTATCATCATCTACTTGTGTGGAACCCGAGGAGGTTATTGGAACTCAGTTCCAAGCACTATCGATGAGCAAGGACAATCAGTTCAAAGAAAGAACTTCAATTTCTTCATACAAAGATGCTATCAAAGCGGTCGAGAGTACCGATACGACAGGATGGGGACAGCTTGTCATTCCTATTGACAATAAAACAAAGAAGGGTCTTGGTTTTTCTGCAACCTGTACCCAGACAGTTGCCAACGATGAAAGTCTTCATCCCCTTCCAAACTTCTTCCATAGTGGAGGTTTTCTCCACCCAGTGTCTCAAGCAGTACATGCTATCAATGAGGAAGATCCCTCTGACACAGGTGAAGAATGGAAGTCCTATCTTAACAAGGACGGTTATATGTCTCAAGAAGAGGTGCCTATGCCTTTTTGCTTTCCTACAGAAAGTCCGAGATTTATACCAAGATCAGATGTCGAAATGATCTACGGAGATTGTGATCCGGAAGGATGCCGTGCTCCGCCAAATTCATTAGAGGAAGACACTCTGATGAAAGACAACTTTGATCACAATTACTATGGCCCGATGGAAGGCCTGCCAATGTGGCAGCCTTACCTAGGAAACTTGGGACAAGAAAGTCAGCCGAGTAACAAAAATCAGCTGACCGTCATTGAACAGAATACCTGGGTCCCCATCATGTCATGGGATCAACACTCAGGTCATTCCGGAACTACTCAACATGACGATGAATTTGCAACGTTTGCAGGACTAGAATTCATCAACTATGCTTTTCCTGAGGTCAACGTCATCGAGAGGGATGACTTCTCCAGTTCCAAAGAAGTTTGGGACACTCTGGGACAACCAAGTGGAAAATACGACTTTATGGTCAAGTACACTGCTCCCGAAAGCTCTCGTATCAGGCTCGAAGATATCCAGTCAACTGGATGGGGAGATACAGCTGAGAGCAACAATGCTGTGCAAAATGCAACAGAGGAATCCTCCTACAACAATTCTGCTTGGGAGACAGATTCTAATGATCCTGCTCCACCAGAAATCAGCGTCATTTCTGAAGACAAATCAAGGAAGGTGCCAGACTTTGTGATTCACCGAGGAGTTCGCCGCCAATGGGTTGCTGTCGAGGTTCCGAAGGTCGTTCGCCAGTCAAAGTAATTGCCATCTTTAACCTTTCACCCTGCCCAGGTGAAACGGATGTTTTGATAGGGCTCGCTTTTTGTAAATTTCCCTCTTCGCTTTGCCCAAAGCGACAGAGTTTTGTTTTATAGGGCTGTAGTTTCAAGATTCGACTTGTTCATTAATAAAATAACGTCGTTCTGTAATTTCCGCATTAATTGCTGTTTTCTCTTTTTGCTTTTTCAGAAAATGGTAATCCTAAAAAAACATTCAATAATAAAAACAAGCAATAAAATCAAAACACTGCACACACTTGCATTTTCTCCATCTCTTCTAAACACGAATCATCACGTCATGCAGATTGCTTGTTTTATACCCCGTTGAAACATACGATCCAATGCCTTCTCCCAACTTTGAGTTCCCGTTATTCGAGGCTGAAGAAGAAAATGACGACTAAATTCCAGAAGAGATCTCCCGACTACTCAGACAAGAGGAAAAGTCCATTGAACCTCACAAAGAGCCATTGGAAATGGTAAACTTGGGTTCAGAAAAAGAGAGAAAAGAAATCAGGATCGGAGCACTGCTCAGTCCAACTGCCAGAGAGGATCTGATAAAGCTTCTCAAAGAATTCCCCGATGTATTCGCTTGGTCCTATCAGGATATGCCAGGGTTGGATACCAGCATCGTGGAACATCACTTACCGTTGAGATCGGAATGTCCGCCAGTAAAGCAAAGGTTGAGACGGACTCACCCGGACATGGCCGTCAAAATCAAAGAGGAGGTACAGAAACAGATCGACGCGGGTTTCCTCACTACATCTGAATATCCTCAATGGTTAGCCAACATCGTACCTGTTCCCAAAAAGGACGGAGAGGTCAGAATGTGTGTTGATTACAGAGATCTAAACAAGGCAAGTCCAAAGGACGACTTTCCTTTACCACACATTGACATGCTGGTTGACAGCACAACAAAGTTCAAAGTTTTCTCCTTCATGGATGGATTCTCGGGCTGTAACCAGATCAAAATGGCGCCGAAAGACATAGAGAAAACTTCGTTCATTACCCCATGGGGTACCTTTTGTTACAAGGTAATGCCGTTCGGTTTGAAGAATGTCGGGGCAACCTATCAAAGGGCCATGACTACTCTGTTTCATGACTTGATACACAAGGAAATCGAAGTGTATGTCGATGATATGATCGCAAAATCAAAAACAGAGGATGAGCACGTTGAACATCTGTCAAAATTGTTCGAACGTCTAAGAAAATTCAAGCTCCGCTTGAATCCTAACAAGTGCACCTTCGGTGTCCGTTTGGGGAAATTACTAGGGTTCATCGTCAGCCAGAAAGGAATTGAAGTTGATCCTGACAAGGTCAAGGCCATTCAAGAAATGCCTTCTCCGAAAACTGAAAAACAAGTCAGAGGATTCCTGGGACGTTTGAACTACATCTCCAGATTCATATTCCTTATGACCACGACGTGTGCGCCGATTTTAAGATTACTCAAAAAGAACCAGGATTGCGTTTGGTCAGAAGATTGCCAAACCGCCTTCGACAGTATCAAAGAATATCTGTTGAATCCTCCGATTCTATCACCTCCAGTGGAAGGAAGACCACTGATCATTTACCTCACAGTCCTAGAGGACTCAATGGGATGTGTACTTGGCCAACAAGACGAAACTAAAAGGAAAGAGTCTGCCATTTACTATCTAAGCAAGAAATTCACCGACTGCGAGACTCGGTACACAATGCTTGAGAAAACTTGTTGCGCCTTGGCTTGGGCAGCCAAACGTCTTTGCCAGTACATGATTCGTCATACTACTTAGTTGGTCTCCGAAATGGATCCAATCAAGTACGTATTTGAAAAACCTGCTCTCACGGGAAGGATTGCCCGTTGGCAGATGTTACTATCAGAATATGACATAGAGTACCATGCTCAGAAAGCCGTTAAGGGAATTATTTTAGCCGATCATTTGGCTCATCAACCGATTGACGATCAAGAATCAATCGGGTTTGACTTCCCAGACGAAGATGTCATGTATCTAAAGATGAAAGATTGCGATGAACCGCTACCCAGTGAAGGGCTAGAACCAGGTTCCCAGTGGGGACTTATCTTTGACGGAGCAGTCAATCATTATGGAAATAGAATTGGGGCAATCATTGTTACCCCTCAGGGTTCCCACATTCCTTTCACTGCCAGACTTACGTTCAAATGTACGAACAACGAGGCCGAATACGAAGCTTGTATTATGGGTCTCGAAGAAGCGATTGATTTAAGGATCAAAAACTTGGACGTGTACGGTGATTCAGCCTTGGTTATTAACCAGATAAAAGGAGATTGGAACACATACCAATCAGGATTGATTCCTTACAAAGACTATGTAAGAAGGTTGTTACCATTCTTCAACAGAGTCGACTTTCATCACATCCCTCGTGAAGAGAATCACACGGCTGATGCATTAGCCACTCTCTCTTCCATGATTAGTGTAGGTCGATGGAATGACATACCTAAGATCGACATCATGCGCCTTGAACGGCCCGCTTACATCTTCACGATTGAAGCAGTCATAGACGACAGACCTTGGTATCACGATATCAAATGCTTCCTTCAGAAACAAGAGTACCCATCTGGGGCACTCAGAAAAGACAGGAAAACCCTCAGAAGATTAGCTGGAAACTTCTTCCTGAGCGGTGACACTCTTTATAAGAGAAATTTTGACATGGTCTTGCTCCGATGCGTCGACAGACATGCTCATGAAAGAAATTCATGAAGGATCCTTTGGCACTCATGCCAACGGACACACAATGGCGAGAAAAATTCTCAGGGCCGGGTATTATTGGTTGACCATGGAATCCGACTGCTACAAGTACATGAGGAGGTGTCACAAGTGTCAGATATACTCTGACAAAATTCATGTACCGCCATCACTTCTCAAAGTTCTTTCTTCCCCGTGGCCTTTTTCCATATGGGGAATCGACATGATTGGTATGATTGAGCCCAAGGCTTCAAACGGACATCGATTCATTCTGGTAGCCATTGACTATTTCACCAAGTGGGTCGAAGCAGCGTCATTCGCCAATGTAACCCGACAAGTGGTGGTCCGATTTATCAAAAAAAATATCATCTGCCGTTATGGTGTTCCAAGCGAGATCATTACTGATAATGGATCTAACTTGAACAATAAGATGATGAAAGAGTTGTGTGCAGAGTTCAAGATCGAACACCATAACTCATCTCCCTACCGACCCAAGATGGACGGAGCGGTAGAAGCGGCTAACAAGAACATCAAGAAGATCGTTCAAAAGATGGTTGTAACCTATAAAGATTGGCACGAAATGCTACCCTTTGCTCTTCACAGTTATCGAACATCTATCCGTACTTCAACAGGGACAACCCCTTTCTCTCTAGTATATGGCATGGAAGCAGTGCTCCCCATAGAAGTAGAGATCCCATCAATCCGGGTATTGATGGAAGCTCAGCTCACCGAAGCTGAATGGTGTCAAAGTCGACACGACGAACTGAACCTGATCGAAGAGAAGCGAATCACAGCACTATGCCACGGTCAGTTGTATCAACAGAGAATGAAAAGGGCGTTCGACAAAAAGGTCCGACCTCGTATTTTCAGAAAAGGAGACCTCGTGCTCAAGAAGATACAATCATTTCTCACTGACTCTCGGGGAAAATGGACCCCAAATTATGATGGCCCCTATGTGGTCACAAAAGCTTTCTCAGGCGGCGCCTTGAGACTTGCAACCATGGACGGAGAGGAATTTGCCTACCCCACGAATGTTGATGTAGTCAAGAAATACTTCGCCTAAAACTAAAAAAAAAACGTCTCGGTGGATTGAAAACCCGAAAGGGCGGTCCAGGAAAAAGTTAGAGACATGAAAAAAATCATCCCGATGATTTGGAAATCTCATAGTACAATCCAGGCAAAAGTTAGGGATAATGGCAAGTAACTATGTTCAACAGAGGCAAGTCCCTCAGCAGCAGTTACAGCATCATCTATCGGACGAAATCTCCAGTCAAAAGTCATCTTCAACGGAAGCTCAGGATGTCCCGAACTCAAAGTTGGTAGAAGGATAGTGGTCGTTATGTTTCAACGTAGCCCTTTTCCCTGTAAATTACCATTTTCTAACTTTGTATATACTCTTTGGAATCACGCGTTTGGCTGATCTCCATCTTATCAATTAAATTTGAGCCCTTGTGCTTTTGTTTGTAACTCTTTACTTGTTTTAGCTTTACAGAACGACGTTGTTTAAACTTAATCAGCGATTCTTGAAATAAAAAAAAAAAAATTTACTTGTTAAACTTTTTCTGCTTTTAAATTAAAGATGGCATTTCTTTTGACTGTTGAACATCAGAAGAACATCGATCGCTTCTCCCGAAGTAAGCGAACTTCAAAGTGCAGAATCAAAGTACTCCTTCTAAACCAGTTCGCCTGAATGAAATGATCAACTGTGTCAGAAACCTTGTTTCGTCTGACATCCTCGGCCGAGTTCTCATCTCCTAAGCCCGATCAACATAGCTCCCAACGGGACTATCTCTCCTAAGCAAGGTGGAATTGCTATTTTGAACCAACGGTACTTCTTCGCCCCGCGATGGCCGAGTATCCAATTGTGTTCATCCATTAGTCTGTATGCCGCGTTTGTTTTGTCAGCATATACATACGCACTTCATGCATTTTTTATTTGCATTTACATTTCATATTGCATCGTTATCACTCTAGCCGGCCTTGTCCCCTAGTGATAAACAGTTTTCTCAATCGAGTTTGTCAGTTCTTTCCTCGTCAGGAAGTGTTGCGTCTGCACAATCTCGCCACCAGTGTATCTTTAGATCAGAGTCGGCACTTGGCCACTTTGATAATTTGAACCTCTGAAAGATCAGAGAACCTTCAACAGATGTCACTCTTCGCCATCGAAGATGATATCCTTGTTTTCCCAGATTAAGGAAAATCCACAGAGAAAGCCTCGTGATTAGAGATTCGGCAGCACGCCAGTTTTGCTCCGAAAAGGTCAACGGCACCTCAAAATTGGACCCCATCATATGGCGTTTCTCTGGGAAGATCCCGAGAAAAGTATGATGAAAGATCCCAAACGAAAACAGTCTCTCAAGAGACTCGCTTTCCCCAGTAGAATCGAAAAATGGTATCTCCAAAACAGAGAAGTTTGTGTACCTCTACAATTCAGACGAATGGGTTCTCCAGCAAGTCTGACATCAAATCTTTTCCCACTCAAATGGCGTCTCCCCAGGAAAATTCGGCGAGAAGTTTGAGGGAAAACCGCTACACATAGCGTCCCTTGTCAATAAAGTTTATTGACAAAAGAAACTAAGACCAGTTTCTTGGTAGGAAACCAGGATCGAGGGGAAGTTTATTACAAAAGAGACTGAGACCAGTTCCTTGGTAAGAAACCAAGAACGAGGGGAAGTTCATTTAAGAGACTGAGACCAGTTCTTGGTAGGAGACCAGGATCGAGGGGAAGTTTACCTTTTCTAAGCATCATCGCTTAGCTAAAGAAGATGAATGTGTAAGCTACCATTCATAACCACCATCAAAATTTTGGGTATTCCGATATTTAATCCTCTTGCACCCCGAATGCCTGAATCCCTTCCTCATTCACACCTTCGGGTCCAAGAAGATTAAATAAGGGCATCTGTAATACCCCAAATTTTGACCACTTAGATTTCCCATCATTGTGAAAATCATCATCACAATATGGATGAACCATCATGCTTCATCAGTCTCCCCAAAGATGGGTGAGCATCCAATACAATCAAAATTAAGGTTTCAAGCCCTCTCTGAGTGCTTAGACAAAGGATCAATCAAGAAATGACATGATCCTCAACTTGTATAATCTTTTAAACATCCACAATGGATCAAAAAGGACTCCCACTTCAAGGATTAAGCACAAGGCTGCTCCCTTCTAGGTGGATCAAGTCTCAAGATCGACAGTGTCACCAAATTAGGGTTTTGGTCGACCAGGGCCTCCAGATGGAAATTTTCATCTGGGCACAAGGCAATGATCCAAAACATGACCTAATATACTTCATGGAACCTTATGAACCCATGCATCAAGTCAATTTTGCCTCAGGGGATGCATTCATCAAAAATCAGGAATTAGGGTTTCTTGACCTAATTCATCCCTAAGTTGACTTTTGGGACAAACCATGAGCCAAGACCTCAAGAGATGATTTGAGGGTCTCTAATATACCATATTGATCCATTTGGAACAATGGATTAATCCAAGAAGCTTGGGCAACAAGTCTCAATTTCATCTGCACCACAATTAGGGTTTTAAGGGAAAACTCAACTGTAACTTTGACTTTTGACCAGGACATGCTCCCAAACCCTAATACATGATTGAATATACCCTATGACACCCATGGAACATGTCCATCAAGTTTGATTTAGGTCAAGGACATGATTTCCTGAAGAATTGCACAGTTTGAAATTCATCTGATAAAAAGTCAACCGTGCACAAAAGTCAACTTTGACTTTTTGAGATTTTTCACCAAAATGGATTTTTAACCCAAAAATGATGTTAATGTATGATTTGAATCATCATTCATCAAGAAAAATCAAGAAAAGTGAGATAACTTGTAAAAGGGGTAACCATAAAACTTAGAAATTTTTCTAAGTTAAAAATAAAGTGGCAAGGGTACCAACTTTGAAGGACCATAACTCCTAAACCACAAGACCATTTTTTCTCATCTAAAGATGGATTTGTAGCCCTCATTATCACCTACAAAAACTTCAACTACAATTCATTCCAATTCATTAAGGATTTTGAGTTATGGAGTGATCAAAGTGGTTGAAAAGTGAAAATGTCATTTTTTCCAACACTTAGTGAAATTTTCACTAAGTCAGATTCTGCCTCACTTTTTGCCAAATGTAGGGGGATTTTTCACTTGGAATCAAAAGAGATCAAAACCAAACTTGTTCAAACAGTTGTTGTATCATGTAAGAGCTTTCCAAAATGGCCAAGAACATTGCCAAATTCAACCTACACCATGAGATACAACATTGCCAAGTTGCCTTGCTGAAATCTGTCAAGGCAAGGCAGAATTTGCAACTTTGGTCGATTTGCCAAAATCAGCCAAATTCAATTGCTCCAATCCACTTGGACACCTCAGAGGATTGAATCTAAAGGGGACAATCACTGAGCCAAGCCTCCAAGGTCCAAGGAACAAGGAATAGCATGTTGAACCTTGAGTTGCAAAAATAGGGACAAGACTTCAAATTTGGAATGAGGAATTCAATGGAACCATCAAGGTGGCATGGACTGAGCCATTCTCATCTGAAATTAGTCAAGACTTATCCAAGACCAAGGGAACCAAAGCTCTGTGCCCTAACCTCTAGTCAATGGCTAGAGGAGACTTGGATTTTCATTTGCCAACATTGGCCAAACCAACTTACCAGCTGCCATGCACTATTCCTTGCAAAACAAACTTGCTCTACTATAAATAGAGCTCAATTATGGTCAGTTTGAGACCACCAAAGCCATCTAACAGATGCTTTCCTCAAAATCTCTTCTTTCACTCCAATTTTTCTTTCTAAGGCAAGTCACTATCGGGTTTTGAGTTTGAAAGTAATTCCAATCAAACCAATCACTCACACACCTCACATACATCACATATGAGCTGATCAAACACTTAGATTACTTCTGAAACATCAATTTCACAAAATCACCAGCTGGTTGCTCAAGGTTTTAACCAAAGTGCAGCTGAGGTGCCACAAAATGATCCAGCCAATTTCAATCAAGTCCAACCATCCAAACACAATCCATAGGGTGTAGGGAAGCTGTTCAGATCATCACCACTCATCTGTAACACCTCCAAATCAAAAATCACTTTGAACTTGCTGTCACGACTTGGAGATAAGCACATACTTGGTCATCTCTCAATCTATGCATATTTCCTCGCACAATAATTTGGCCATATGTTCATAATCATGCATGGAATGTTTTCCCTCAATTAATTGCATTGTTTGAATCGTGTATCAAAAATCCTAGCCTTCATGCAGAAATTAGGGTTCTTGAGGTCTCTTCGTGATTTCTTGTTGTATGTTTAATTTAAATGAAATTAAAGTACATAGACATGATCGTGAGGTTGAGACGAGCATAATGATATGTGGATTGCATGATATGATTACGTATTCATGGAGATTGGATAGAAAATGCAAATCTGAGAAACCCAGAAAAACGCGCGTGTTCTTCAGCTTGTTCTTGGCGCCATTTTAGAAATTCAAATATTTGAATTTTGTGATTTTGTTTAATTGATTCAAAAATTAATTTCTCTCTGAGTTTTAATGATCTTGAGTTGATTCTTTTTTTAATAATTCACAAAAATGTTAAAATATTTTATTTTCCCAAAAAATCCCAATAATATTATTTATTTCATATAATTGATATTTTTGAAAAGAATTAATATTTTAATTGTTTTTGACATTTTAAATATTTTTTCTACATTGATTTTGCAACTTTTAATGCTTTCTAATTATTTTGTAGGTAATACTTAATTTTTGAAGCATTAATCCAAGATCACAATTTGTTTTCCATGTGTTAAACAATTTTTTATCATTTTAATTGAATTTTTATTCAATTAAATACATTTTGAAAACAAATTAGTGTTTTGGATTAATTCAACTCTCATAAATCATTTTCAAAACTCTTGGGCCTCTTGAGAGAGTGTAAGACCCATCCCCCCTTGTACAAAAACTTTTTGGGCCTCACTCATTGTATAAGTCCCTCTGTACAAGTAAACGGCGCGATCGTCGCCCGTTTAAAAATAAAAATCACCTGGGCCTCTCCTTGAGCTATAAGACCCATTCAAAACACTTTGGGCCTCTATTAGAGTGTAAGACCCAATCCCCCTTTTAACCAAAACATCTTGGGCCTCACTTATTGTATAAGTCCCTCCGCGTTAAAAGAAAACCTCGGCGCGATCGCCATTTTTAAACGAAAAATCATTTGGGCCTACCCTCGTGTTATAAGCCCCACTCTTTTCTTTAAACCTTTTTGGGCCTCTTGAGAGAGTGTAAGACCCATCCCTTTGTACAGAAAACCATTTTGGGCCCCAGTCACTTGTATAAGTCCCGCTGTACAAAGTCAAACAGTGCGCTCACTGATAAAACCCTGGGCCTCTCCTTGAGCTGTAAGCCCCAAATCTTTCTTTTTCAAAGCACTTTCTCCTTTGATTTTGAATATACTGTTGTTTTCAATCTTTCTTTGTTGAACAACTAACCAAACACCATGGAAGCACTCAAACCGAGTAAGTGGTTATCGCTTTCGTTTACTGCTTTTATATTATAAACTGTATTGTGGGGCTGCTCACTGTAAGTCTCCTTTCATAAACTCATATCTACTGTGTAATAATAGTATAGATATTTTGAGTTTCCCCGGCAACTACGTCTAGAACTAGGTGACGCTGTTTCATTTATTCGTAGAAATAGACGCCTAGATCCCCAATAGGAGCACCAGATACAGTCTTCTCTTCGGCTGTCCTCCTTAGGGATCGTCAAGAAGCTCTACTCCCCAAGATGAATGTATTCTCCGTGAATGACATCTTTGAGTTTCTTCCAAATTCTCGAACTTTCCTGACTTGATCTATTCCTTGTGGATAGCTTGCCTTGAATGTCTCGGGGTTTGGGTCCCCCCTACGGTCATAATCTTGGACCTTAACTAAGGAACCCTCTTTAAAAGCTAAAAGTCGCTGGATAGTAAACCTCGCACGTTTACCAGTGGTTGTTATCTTTAAAAGAGTTATCTCTCCTAATGGAAAGGAGATGATAGACCCACGGGCTTCTTAAAAGCATCGGCCTCCTCTTGGGCATTATTCAAGGACACTACGGCTTCTTAGAAGTATTCACAGCCTCCTCTTAGGCTTCGTATAATGATCTCTTCCTCCGGGAATGATAGCCTCCTCTTGGGCTTAGTACAAGGACCCGTCGGCTTCTTAAAAGTTTCCAGCCTCCTCTTGGGCTTCGTACAAATTGTCCCGACGACCTCCTAGAGGTATAGGAACAGAACCTAGTTATTCTCATAGAACAGTGCTTTCGTAGAGTCTACTACTGTTTCTCAAAGCATAGTACAAAAGATAAAACTCTAGACTTGGACAGTCTAACTTCTTTGAGTCTCAAAGACATTCTCAAGTGACCCCCTTCGTTAAATAGGAAGGAAACCCGCAGACTCGGACAGTCTCAATACCCTTTGGATTTCCCATTTCCTTAAAGTGAAGGAAATATCCCTGATCCTCAAATCAAATCCCTGAGTACAGTGTTGCTCATATAAGAACTGATTTTTTCTTTTAAAATAAGTATATTGGATCTGTCACTCAACTGAAACAAACCTTTAGCCTCCATCTCGGGCTTCGTACGAGATACAAAAACACTCTTTTGTTGAGTATAAAAGATTCTCCTGTTGAGTCAACCCTTTTTGCCTCTCTCTCGGGCTCTGTACGAGACACACAAAGACTCCCTCGTTGAGTCAAACAAACAATAGCCTCTATCTCGGGCTTCGTGCGAGACACAAAGACTCTATCATCGGGTCAAAAACTTTTAGCCTCTCTCTCGGGCTTTGTACGAGACACAAAATAGCCTCCTCTTAGGCTTTGTATAATGATTTTCCTAGCGGAAATTAGCCTCCTCTTAGGCTTTTGTATAAGAAAACCACTGGTTGATCCAATCAACCTTTTAGCATCAAAACTGTGCCTCGTTCACAGTACACAAACATCAACAACTCCTTTCCCTTCATCTAATCGCTGAAAGCGGCAAGCCTCTGGATCATCTACATCCATGCCACTGTCCTTCTTTTAGCATGAGAAATTCCTAAGGAAAGATGGCATTGCTCTACACTGAGTTAAAGTCTTCTCCTTTACGTCAAAACCCTTTCTTCGGAAATTATGGCATTGCTCGGATCCGCGTATCCCAGTTAAAGTAATTCTCCTTCTCCCTCTTTAGAGATGTCAAATTCTCTCTAAAGTCAAGGTCTTTCAGCTTCACGTCTTGGGCTTTGAACAAGACACAAATAGACCTTTCAGCTTCACATCTTGGGCTTTGAACAAGATACAAACCACCTTTCGCTTCACGTCTTGGGCTTTGAACAAGACACCAAAAACCAATTTCCTCCCATAGAATAGGAGGAACTACGAACGCTCTGATTTCCCTATTTCGGTAAACGGGAATACGTAGGCATAAGATCGAAAGAAAAGATCATAGCGAGCGCAATCAACAAAAAACCCAAATCCCATATCTCCATTAATCAAAAGAAGTAATTCAAAAGCATCAGTCCTAACATCCTAATCCTTGTTCCCCGCCAGAAACCTTCTGCCCAGGTAAAAAAGAAAGAAAACAGTGTTGGCGAAAATACAAATAACCAGTACAAAGGCCCCCCGCATTGATAGCATTCGTAACCTAACAGACCGCTGTTTAAACTCAGTATGCAAAGCAGGGTTAATTGGAGACATCTATTTCCCTTCCTTATTCAGCTCACAATAGGATAAAAAATGAATCGACCTGTAGTCAAAGCTCAAACCGCAGAGAGCGACCAGCGCTTAAGAACCGCGTCCAAAATCGCTCGCTACAGGCTGGCTGGTAGCTTCTTCTTGAGCGGTGATACACCCTATAAGAGAAACTTTGAGATGGTCTTGCTTCGATGTGTAGACAAACCAGAAGCAAACATGCTGATAAAAGAAATTCATGAAGGATCCTTTGGCACCCATGCCAACGGACACGCAATGGCGAGAAAAATACTAAGAGCAGGGTACTATTGGTTAACCATGGAATCCGACTGCTACAAGTACATGAGGAAGTGTCACAAGTGTCAGATATACTCAGACAAAATCCATGTACCGCCAACGCATCTCAAAGTTCTTTCTTCCCCATGGCTTTTTTCAATATGGGGAATTGACATGATTGGCATGATTGAACCTAAGGCTTCGAACGGACATCAGTTCATTCTAGTAGTCATTGATTACTTCACCAAGTGGGTCGAAGCAGCATCATATGCTAATGTAACCCGATAAGTGGTAGTCCGATTTATCAAAAACAATATCATCTGCCGTTATGGTGTTCCTAGCCAGATCATTACGGATAATGGATCTAACTTGAACAATAAGATGATGAAAAAGTTGTGTGCAAAGTTCAAGATCAAACACCATAACTCATCTCCCTACCGACCTAAGATGAATGGAGCGGTAGAAGCGGCTAACAAGAATATCAAGAAGATCGTTCAAAAGATGGTTGTAACCTACAAAGACTGGCACGAGATGCTACCCTTTGCACTTCACAGTTATCGCACATTTATCCGCACTTCAACAGGGGCAACCCCTTTCTCTCGTGTATATGGTATGGAGGTAGTGCTCCCCATAGAAGTAGAGATCCCATCAATCTGGGTATTGATGGAAACTAAGCTAACAGAGGCTGAATGGTACAAAGCAGACACGATGAACTGAATTTGATCGAAGAGAAGCGAATAACGGCACTATGCCAAGGTCAGTTGTATCAACAAAGGATGAAGAAGGAGTTTGACAAAAGGGTTTGCCCTCGCGTCTTCAGGAAATGAGATCTTGTGCTCAAGAAGATACAATCATTTCTCATTGATTCCCGAGGCAAATGGACTCTGAATTATGACGGCCCCTATGTGTTCAAAAAGCTTTCTCAGGCGGTGCCTTGAGACTTGCAACCATGGATGGAGAAGAGTTTTCCTACCCCACGAATGTTGACGTAGTCAAGAAATACTTCGCCTAAATAAAAAAAACGCCTCGGTGGATTGAAAACCTAAAAGGGCGATCCAGGAAAAAATTAGAGACATGATCAAAAATCATCCCAGTGGATTGGAAATCTCAAAGTACAATCCAGGCAAAAATTAGGGATTCATGGCAAGTAACTACGTCTGACACAGGTAAATCCTCAGCAGCATTAATGCCATCCATCAGAAAACTCCAGTTAGGGTCATTTTCGACAAAAGCGCTGGATGTCCAGAATTCAAAGTTGGTGGAAGGAAAATTGTCGTTATGTTTCAATGTAGCCATTTTCCCTTAAATTACCATTTTCTAACATTGTAAATGCTCCATGGAATCACGCGCTTGGCTGATTTCCATCCTATCAATAAAATTTGAGCCCTTGTGCTTTTGTTTGTAGTTCTTATTTGTTTTAGCTTTACAGAACGACGTTTTAAAGTGATTAACGATTCTTGAAATAAAACAAAAATGAATTTTACTTGTCAAATTTTTCTGCTTTTAAAACAAAGATGGCAATTTCTTTTGACTGTTGAACATCTAAAGAACATCGATCGATTCTCTAGAAGTAGTCGAGCTTCAAAGTGCAGAATCAAAGTACCCCTTCTAAACCAGCACGCCTGAAAGAAGGATCAACTATGTCAGGGACCATGTTCCGTCCGACACCCTCGGTAGAGTTCTTATCTCCTAAGCCCAACCAACAGTTTTCCCCACGAGGATCATTTCTCCTAAGCAAGGCAGAATTGCTATCTTGAACCAGGAATACCTCTCCGTCCCCTGCAGTGGCCGAGTATCCAGTCGTGTTCATCCGTCAGTTTGTATGTCGTGTCAGGTTTGTCAGCATATACATACATACATCATGAATTATTGATTTACATTCATATTCATATTGCATCACAATCACTCTAGTCGGTCTTATCCCCTAGTGTTAAAAGTCCTCTTGTCACCCGAGTTATCAGTTTCGTCCTTGTCGGAAGGTGTTGCGTCTGAAAAATCTCTCCTCTAGTTTATTTCTAGATTGAAGTTGGTCCTCGGCCACTTTGATAACTTGAATCTCTGAAAGACAAGAAGACAGTCGACGAACGTCACTCTTCACCATTTGAGATAATATCTTCGCTTTCCCGAATTAAGGAAAATCCCCAAAGAAAGCCTTTTAATCAAAACTTCGGCAATATAGCAATTTCTCTATGAAAATTTGCTATCAAATAAGGTCATCAGCACCTCCAAATTGGATCGCATAACATGGCGTTTCTCCGAGAAGACCTCGGGAAAAGTGTGACGTAATACCCCCAAGCAGAAAGCAGTCTTTCAAGAGACTTGCTTTCCCCATTAAAGTCAACAAATGGCATCTTCCCAGGAAAATTCGGCGAGAAGTTTGAAGAGAACCACTACTAACAGCGTCCCTTGTCAAGAAAGTTTATTGACAAAAGAAACTTAGACAAGCTCCTTGGAAGGAAACCAGGATCGAGGGGAAGTTTATTTCAGAAACTGAGACCAGTTCCATGGTTAAAAACTAAGATCGAGGGGAAGTTTGTATCAGAAACTGAGACCAGTTCCCTGGCTGAAGACCAGGATCGAGGGGAAGTTTGTATCAAAAACTAAGACCAGTTCCCTGGATGAAGACCAGGATCGAGGGGAAGTTTATTTCAGAGACTTAGACTAGTTCCTCGGTAGGAACCAGGATCGAGGGGAAGTTTACAATAGAAACTGAGACCAGTTCCGTGGCTAAAAACCAGGATCGAGGAGAAGTTTTTACCTTTTCTAAAGAATTATTGCTTAGCAAAAGAAGATGAATGTGTAAGCTACCATTCATCACCACTGTCAAAATTTCAGGTATTCCGATATTTAATCATCTTGCACCTCGAATGCCTGAATACCTTCGCCATTCACACCTTCGGGTCCAAGAAGATTAAATAGGGGCATCTGTCATTCCCCAAATTTTGACCACTAAGATCTTCCATCATTGTACAAATTATCATCACAATAAGGATGCACCTTTATGCCTCATCAATCTCCTCAAGAATTGTTGAGCATTCCCTACAACTAAGAATTAGGGTTTCAAGCCCTCTTAGAGCTCTTAGACAAATGATCAATCAAGGAATGACATGATCTTCAACTTGTCTAAACCTCTCAAACATCCACAATGGATCAATAGGACTCCCACATCAAGGATCAAGCATAAGGCTGCAACATTCCAAGTGGATTAAGCCTCAAGATCGCCAGTGTCACCAAATTAGGGTTTTGGTCGACTAGGGCCTCCAGATGGAAATTTTCCTCTGGGCATGAGCCAATGCTTCAAACCATAACCCAAAATACTCCAAGGGACCTCATGGACCCAATCATCAAGTCAATTTAGCCTCAGGGGATGCATTCACCAAAAATCAAGAATTAGGGTTTCTTGACCTAATTCACCCCTAAGTTGACTTTTGGGACAAAGCATGAGCCAAAACCTCAAGACATGGTTTTAGGGTCTCTAATAAACCACATTGATCCATTTTCAACAATGCATTGATCCAAGAAGCTTGATGCACAAGTTTCAATTTCATTTGAACCACAGTTAGGGTTTGTGAAGAAAAAGTCAACTCTGCCTTTGGCTTTTGACCAGGACGTGCTCCCAAGCCTTGGGACATGATTCAATACACCATATAAAACATATGAAATCAATCCATCAAGTTTGTTTTAGGTCAAGGACTTGATTTCATAAAGGATCGCACAGTTTGGAATTCATCTGATAAAAAGTCAACTGTGTCCAAAAGTCAAAGTTTGACTTTTTGATCAATTATGGTTCCCTAACCCTAAAATGATGTTAATGTGTGATTGGGATCATCATTCATCAAGAAAAATCAAGAAAAGTGGGATAACTTGTAAAAGGGGAAACCATAAAAAACTTAGAAATTTTCTAAGTTATGGAACAAAGTGGCTAGGGTACCAACTTCCAAGGATCATAACTTATGATCCAAGCAACGATTTTGGCTGATCCAAAGATGGATTTGTAGCTCTCATGGTATACTTTAAAAATGTCAACTACACCTCATTCCAATTCTTCATGGATTTTTAGTTATGGAGTGACCAAAATGACAAAAACATGAAAATGCCACTTTTTCCAACACTTAGTGAAAATTTCACTAAGTCAGAATCTGTTTCACTTTTTTCAAAATGTAGGGGAATTTTTCACTTGGATCCAAAAAGTGTCAAGACAAACTATGATCACACATATGTTGTATCATATGAGAGCTTTCCAACATGGCCAAGAACTCCATCAAATTCCATTTGAGCTAAGAGTTACGACAGTGGCAATATGCCTTGCTGCAACTGTCATGGCAAGGAAGATTTGTGCATTTTGCTCGATTTTATCAAATTGTGCAAATGAAAAACAAGTTTATCCATATGAACACCTCAGGGGGAGACCAAGGAGGTACAAACACTGATCCATAAGCCTCCCAAGTATTTGGAACTAAAAGTAGCATGCCAAACCTAAAAATGCCTAAAAAGGGGACAAGACTCCAATTTTGTTTTGGAGCATTCAATGGATGCACCAAGGTGGCATGAACTGAGCCTTTTCCAACTGAATGAGTCAAGTATGATCTCTGAACTAGGGAACCAAAGGCCTGTGCTCTAACCTCTAGTCAATGGCTAGATGATACTTAAGATTCCAAAGTGATGCAATTGGACAATGAGCTGTTGCAGTTGCCATTCACTGTTGCTTTCAAAACAAACTTGCTCTACTATAAATAGAGCTCATTTGTGCTCAATTTAAGTACACCAAAGGCCTACAACACTTGCCTTTCTCAAAATCATCTTCTCACTCTCAAAAATACCTTTCTTAGCAAGTCACTATCGAATTTTTCAGTAGAGAGCAATTCTACTCAAACCAATTGCTCTAATCCCTCATAAACATCATATGTGAGCTGATCAAACACTAAACACACAACTGTAACACTGATTTCTCAGAATCACCAGCCAGTTGCTCAAGTTTTCAAACAAGTTGCAGTTGAGATGCCATGAAGTGATCCAGCCATTTCCAATCAAGTCCAAGCATTCAAACACACTCCATATGGTGCAGGGAAGGTGTTCAGATCATCACTACTCATCTGTAACACCTCCAACTCAAAAATCACATCGCTCTTGCTGTCACGACCTTCAAGTAAGCCTAAACTTAGTCATCTCTTAATCTATGCATATTTCCTCGCACAATACTTTTGCCAAACGTTCATAATCATGCATAGAATGTTTCCCCTCAATTAATTGCTTTGTTTGAATCGTGTATCAAAATTCTCAGCCTTCATACAAATTATAGGGTTCTTGAGGTTTTGTCTTGATTTCTTATTCCATGCTTAAAATAAATGATATTCAAGACCATAGACATGATCGTGAGGTGAAAACGAGCAGATTGATATGTGGATTGTGTTATTTCATCAAGTATTCAGTGAGATTGGATAGAAAATACAAATCAGAGCAAAACACCCTTCGCACGTGTTCTTGGCACATGTTCTTGGAGCCTTTTTCAAAAATTCAAATATTTAAATTTTTGTGATTTTATTTAATTTATTCAAAAATTAATTTCTCTCCGAATTTTAATGATTTTGAGTTGATTCCTTTTTTAATAATTCACAAAAATGTTAAAATATTTTATTTTGCCAAAAATTCCCAAAAATATTATTTATTTCATATACTTGATATTTTTGCAAAGAATTAATCTTTTATTTGTTTTTAACATTTAAAATATTTTTTCCTCCTTGATTTTCCAAATTTAATTGGTTTCCAATCATTTTGTGGATATAAACAGTATTTTTCAAACATTAATCCAAGATCACCACTTTCTCCTTTGATTTTGAATTCAAATATATGTTATCAAACTTTCTTTAATTTCTTTGTTGAACAACTAACAAAATAACATGGAAGCTCTACAACGGGTAAGTGTTTATCCTCTTTCATTTACCGCTTTCATATATATATATATATATATATATATATATATATATATATATATATATATATATATATATATATATATATATATATATATATATATTACTGTATTGTGGGGCTGTGTCACTGTAAGTCTTCTTTCACATCTTTTTATATATTGTCATATATCAACTGTGTAATACTAGTATAGTTATTTAAAGTTTTCCCCGGCAACTACGTCTAGAACTAGGTAAAGCCTATTGTTCACTCTCGAATACAAACAAAACTAGATCCTCCATAGGATTCCAGATACAGTCTTCCCTTCTCTTGGGGTTAAACAATATGGAACAAAGAGAAATGCAGTATTCTCGGTGAACCTTTTCTCAGACTGCCACCCTTAGAAATTGTCAAAGAAACTCTTCTCCCCAGAGTTGATCTATTCTCCGTGAATAGCATCTCTTGAGTTTCTTCCAAATTCTCGAACTTTCCTGGAATGATCTCTTCTCTGTCAATTGCATTTCTTGAACTTCTCTTGGTTTGGGAACCCACAGGTTTCCTAAAAGCATCCCCGCCTCCTCTTGGGCATTGTACAAGGACCCTTCGGCTTCTTAAAAGTTCTCATGCCTTCTCTTGGGCTTCGTACAAGGACCTTTACGACCTCCTAAAGGTATAGGACAGAACTTTGTCATCCTTCGTTAGAGTTGTCTTTCTAAAAAGAGTCAAAACCTTCAGACCAATTTTAGGGTTGATACTCATCCCTTAAACGAGTCGGTCACCTCTTGGGCATCATACAAAAGATAAAACTCTACCCATAGACTTGGACAGTCTAATTTACTTGAGTCTTAAAAACATTCTCAAGCACCTTTCAAACATAGGAGAAACCCTAAATTCTAGATTAATCTCCAGCCGAGTCAAAACTTGTGGGTTCTAAAACCTCGTCCTTCTCCCAAAATTCCCCAACCCGGGTCAGATAACACTATCTCAAACCAAAGCCTCAAGATTTCTGATATATCAATTCCTTTTGAATTCCTCTGCAAGGATTGATTCCCTCCTCGGACCGGCCTCGGGATCTCAAGAATCCCCGACAGAAGGATAGCCTCCTCTTAGGCTTTATATAATGATCCCTCCTCAGCGAAGTCAGCCTCCTCTTGGGCTTTGTACAATGATTCGCCCTAGTGGATTTAACCTTTTCAGACTCTCTTGTTGAGTCCATCACTTTTTAGGACTCTCTTGTTGAGTCACTTTCCTTTTAGCCTCCATCTCGGGCTTCGTACGAGACAGCAAATCACTCTCTTGTTGAGGACTCTCTTGTTGAGTCAATCAACTTGTCCGACTCTCTTGTTGAGTTAACCTTTTTAGCCTCCGTCTTGGGCTTCGTATAAGACAGATAAAAGTACTCTCTGGTTGAGTCAAACCTTTTTAACCTCCATCTTGAGCTTCGTACAAGACATATAAAAGCACTCTCTTGTTGAGTCAGTCACTTGTTAGTACTCTCTTGTTAAGTCAACCCGTTTAGCCTCTATCTCGGGCTTCGTACGAGACAAACCAAAAACACCCTCTTGTTGGGTCAATAGCCTCCTCATAGGCTTTGTATAGAGAAATCCCCGGTTGAATCAATCAACCTTTTAGCATCAAACTTGTGCTTTAATCAAGGCATACAAACATCAACAGTTCCTCTTTAGAGATGACAAGTTCTCTCTCAGTTAAACCTTTTAGCTTCAATCTTGGGTTTTGAAAAAGACACAAAAAACCTTTTAGCTTCATATCTTAACAAGATACAAATACCCTTTTAGCTTCAATCTTGGGCTTTGAACAAGACACCAAAACATCTTTTTTTCCTCCCTTAGGATAGGAGGGAACTACGATCGCTCTGATTTCCCTGTTTCGTTAAACGGGAATACGTAGGCATAAGATTGCAAAATCTTAGCGAGCATACTAATCAAAAACTCAAAGTCCAGTACCTCCGTCAATCAACCAAAAGCATAAGATCTAATACCTTACCAAAAACCTCGCAAATAGTCCAGACACCGTATTCTTAAGCAAAATAACCTAAGACAGACCCCCCTTTTGATAGCATTTGTAAACCAACAGTCATCTGTTTAAACTCAGTATGTAAGCAGGGTTAATTGGAGACCTCTATTTCCTTTCCTTAATCAGCTTCACAGGATAAAAAATGAATCGAACTGTAGTACCAAAGCGATAGTGATTCGAAACACAAAAATCGTGCTACACCACCCAGACCATTTTTTCCATTTTGCCATATTTTGCTATTTTTCATATATTTTATAGGATATCCCATGATTTTTCTTGTCCTAGAACTCCACAACAAAATTGAGTTGTAGAAAGAAAGAATAGAACTTTACAAGAAATGGCTCGCACCATGATCCAAGAAACTGACATGGCTAAGCACTTTTGGGTAGAAGCAATTAACACATCATGTTATATTCAAAATAAAATCTCTATTAGACCTATCTTGAATAAAACTCCCTATGAATTGTGGAAGAATAAGATTCCCAATATTTCTTACTTTCATCTGTTTGGATGTACTCATTTTATGCTTAATATCAATTCATGTTAGATTCGATGACAAGCCTGACTCTATAAAGTCAGAGCTAGTTGAAAAACTTGCAGATTTGGAAATTAGCTTCTCAAAACCTAAAGAAAAGGCAGATGAAGTTAAAGACCAGCAAGATCCTACGCCGAATACCACTGATGTAACTCCGAATACTCCGCATCAAAAGAAAAGAAGAATGTCTACTTCTCATCCTGAGGAACTAATTATGGGTAGTGTAGCGCGGTTTTTGTGGTTTCGAATCACTATCGCTTTGGTACTACAGTTTGATTCATTTTTTATCCTATTGAAGCTGATGAAGGAAGGGAAATAGATATCTCCAATTAACCCTGCTTGCAAACTGAGGTTAAACAGTCAAAACTGTTGGTTTACAGATGCGGCTTTTGTTCTTGGGTCTCTCTCTGCTTATTTTGTTCAGAACAAAATACCGGGATTGTTCATGGGGAATTTGTTGGGATACTGTGCTAGATTGGCTGGAGGTAGGGGACTTTGGGTTTTTTCGATTAGTGTGCTCGCTAAGATTCTTTTTCAATCTTATGCCTACGTATTCCCGGGATAAGGAAATCAGAGCGATCGTAGTTCCTCCTATTCTATGGGAGGAAATGGTGTTTTGGTGTCTTATTCAAAGCCCAAGACATGAAGCTAAAGGTGGTTTGTATCTTGTTCAAAGCCCAAGATGTGAAGCTGAAGGGTCTGTTTGTATCTTGTTCGAAGCTCATGATGTCAAGCTAAAGGGGTTTGACTTTAGAGAGAATTTGTCATCTCTAAAAGGGGATATTTGGTCTGTTTGTCACAATTGTTGGGTGACTGATTATAAAGGAGAATTACTTTAACTGGGATATGTGAATCCAGTAATGCCATAATTTCCTTTATAGGGGATTTTTAACCTGAAGGAGAAGACTTTAACTCAGTTTAGAGCAACGCCATCTTTCCTTCGGAATTTCTCATGCTAAAAGAGGGACAGTGGCGTGGATGTAAATAATCCAGAGGCTTGCCACTTACAACAATTAGACGAGGGAAAAGGAGTTGTTGATGTTTGTATGTTGTGACCAAAGCATGATTTGATGCTAAAAGGTTGATTGACACAACCTGGGGTTTCTTTATACAAAGCCTAAGAGGAGGTTATTGAACCAACAAGAGGATGCTTTTGTGTCTCGTACGAAGCCCGAGATAGAGGCTAAAAGGGGTTACTCATCAAGAGAGTGTTTTTATATGTGTCTTGTACGAAGCCCAAGACGGAGGCTAAAAGGGTTTGACTCATCAAGAGAGTCTTTTATACTCAACAAGAGGGTGTTTTTATATCTCGTACGAAGCCTGAGATGGAGGCTAAAGGTGATCGACTCAACAGGAGAGTCTTTTTATACTCAATAAGAGAGTGTTTTATATCTCGTACGAAGCCCGAGATGAAGGCTAAAAAATGTTTGACTCAACAAGAGAGTCTTTTATACTCAACAAGAGAGTGTTTTGTATCTCGTACAAAGCCCGAGATATAGGCTAAAAGAGGATTGACTCAACAAGAGGGTCTTTTATACTCAACAAGAGAGTGTTTTGTATCTCGTACAAAGCCCGAGATGGAGGCAAAAAGGTTAACTCTGCTGGGGAGAATCATTGTACAAAGCCCAAGAGGAGGCTAGGGTTACTATTTCAGTTGAGTGACAGGTCCAGTATGTTGGTTAAAAGAGAAAATCAGTTCTTATATGGGTACGGTTGTACTCATGGATTTGATCTGAGGACCAGGATTTTTTCCTGTTCTTTAAGGAAACGGGGAATCCGAAGAGTATTGAGACTGCCCAAGTCTACGGGTGTTTTTTCCTATTTTTGAAAGGAACTTGAGAATGTTTTCGAGACTCAAGGAGATTAGACTGTCCAAGTCTAGAGTTTTATCTTTTGTATTATGCTTAAGAGAAATTAAGAGACAGTCCGTTCGTGGTAGAAAGATCTAGACTCTTTGAAAGAATGTTCTATTAAGATGACTAATTTCTGTTCCTATACCTTTAAGAGGTCGTCGGGACAATTTGTACGAAGCCCAAGAGGAGGCGAGAAAAACTTTTAAGAAGCCGGAGCGACAATTTGTATGAAGCCCAAGAGGAGGCTATCTTCCCGGAAGAAGAATCATTATATGAAGCCTAAGAGGAGGCTATCTTCCCGGAGGAAGAATCATTATACGAAGCCTAAGAGGAGGCTGTGAAAACTTCTAAGAAGTCGACGGGTCCTTGTACAACGCCCAAGAGGAGGCGGGGATGCTTTTAGGAAGCCTGTGGGTCCTTGCACTAAGCCCAAGAGGAGGCTGATGAACAGTTCCAGAAGGGGTTTCACTTGGAACATTGGCCTTCTGTATATGAACTGTTCAAGGGGGAGATTTCTTAGATCTATTTATATAAAATTGTTGTAAAAGAAAATTCTCATGGTTTTAGGTTATGTTGAAATATCCGGGAGAACGTCGGATGAGGTTTTGTCATAGTTCTAGACGTAGTTGTCGGGGAAACTCTAAATAACTATACTAGTATTACACAGTCGATATGAGTTTATGAAAGAAGACTTACAGTGAAACAGCCCCATAATACAGTTATATACATGTGAAAGCGGTAAATGAAAGCGGGTAAACACTTACTCAGTTGTAGAGCTTCCATGCTATTTGGTTTGTTTGTTCCACAAAGAAAGCTTTGATAACAATATTATATTCAAAATCAAAGGAGAATGTGCTTTGAAAAGATTGTTAGGGCTTACAGCTCAAGGAGAGGCCTAGAGTTTTATCAGTGATCGCACTGTCGTTTTGTACAGGGACTTATACTAGTGACTGAGGCCCAAGAAAGGTTTTCTGTACAAGGGAATGGGTCTTACACTCTCTCAAGAGGCCCAAAAATGATTGAAAGAAAAAGAAATGGGGCTTATAACACGAGGGTAGGCCCATATAATTTGTTTTTTTGAACTGGCGATCACGACGAGCTTTTCTTTTAATGCAGAGGGACTTATACAATATCTTAGGCCCAAAGATTGTTTTGGTTAAAAGGGGATTGGGTCTTACACTCTATTAGAGGCCCAAAAATGATTTTTGTACATGTGATGGGGCTTACAGCTCAAGGAGAGGCCCAGATGATTTTTGTTTTGAAATGGCGATTGCGCTGGGATTTTTGAAAATGCAGTGGGTCTTATACAATGACTGAGGCCCAAATGTTTTAGTTTTCAAAGGGGTTGGGTCTTACACTCTAATAGAGGCCCAAAATGATTTTAAATGGGTCTTATAGCCCGAGGAGAGGCCCAGATGGTTTGTTTTAAACGGGCGATGATCGCGCCGAACTTTTGAAATACAACGGGACTTATACAACATTTGAGGCCCAAAAGGTGGTGTATTTACAAAACGGGTTGGGTCTTACACACTATTAGAGGCCCATGAGTGTTTGTTTATGTGAAAATCAAAGAAACCCTAAATTTGTTTTCTTTTAAAAGTAAATATTTAAAGAAAATCAAATGAAAATGGTAAAAATACCAAATAAGTTTGAAAAACCACTTGTAATTTTTGTTTAAGGTTTGAAAAATGAGGGTTTTATCACAAGGTGAATTAAAACTCATTTAGTTTTGATTTTCAAGGTAAATATTCATTTTTTAAATGCTTAAAAAGCAATTAAAAATGAATTTATTCACAAAAATACTAATTATGTTAAATAACTAATATAAATTTGATTTTTTTGTGGAATAAAATATTTTAACATTTTTGTGATTTTTTACAAAAAGAACCAATAAAAAATAATTAAAATTGAGGGAGTTATTAATTTTTCAAATCATTAACAAAATAATATGAAAAATAAGAAAAATAGGAAAAAGTGATAAAAAAGAGGTCTGGGGCGAGGGGGATTCGAACCCCAGACCTCTTGCTTGCCAATACACACAAACCAGCTGATCAACCACTGGGGCGCATTGCCAATTCATTAATAACATGGCAAGGAAAAAATATAAGGCAAACTTGGTTGGTTTCTCAGGCATGGCGCCATGGCCATCTTTAACCTCAAGCTCAAATGCGTGAAGCCCTCTAGCTCACTCATTTCTCAACCATTTGACATGATTCAAATACTAAACTCATGCATTTTTTCACAAGGATCACGATGGCAATATTTGATTTCATTTATTTTCAGTGTATAGCAAGTTATATCAACATGACCGTATGAACCCTAATTTTGCAAAAGCAATCGTGCAGGCATGGTTGTGAGGGCAATGATCAAATTTTTTTAGGGGAAACACTCTACATATGATGGCAAGCAATTGGACAAAATATCATGCGAGGAAATATGCATGGATCACGAAGATGTAGTTTTGAGGCTTACCTTGATGCAAGCTGAAATGGAACTCTGCACAAACTGTGTTCCAGATGTGATATGATGATCCCTACAACTTCAATGGATGTTGTGGAGTGTTTTGCAAGCTTTGGAACACTTTGAAAACCTTTGGATCAAGTTGGAGGACTCCAGCTGCATAATTGAGGCATAACGGCTTGGTTGAAGAGTGATGTTGAGCTATAGGTGTTATAGTATAACACTTTGAAATAACTGTATTTCCATTTCCGCAATCTTTTAATTCAATAAAATGGGGTCTCCCCACTGTATGATATTTGCAATCCAATTGTCGAAGTTTATTTTGATTAAACAAAAAAATATATATAATATAATCACTGCATATCAGTCATCATTCTCACATAACGCATTCTTCTTACCTACGAATCTCACGTTTGTGTCTCGATTCTAGAGTCAAACTGTCTCATTCGTACAATACTCGGGCCAGTCAACAAAAGAAAATGGATAATCTGGAGGAAGAGAACAGAGAGTTGAGAGAAGAACTCAACACTCTAAAAGAAGATCTGAGGAAACTTCATAATGATATGCAAGCTCTGGCAGCAGCCCAGATACAAAGAACTGTGATCTCAAAGATCACATTGACGCCCATAGTGGAAAAGTATGATCCTCGATATACCATGCCTAAAGATCGCCCCTGGGGAATTCGTATTAACTATATCCCGGAAGGATATATTCTGCCGATCACGGAAGATCCAGAAACTGCAGCAGGAACCGCTGGACTTGAAGGTTACAAACTTCGGGAAAGCAAAGATGCCAGGGGCATGAAAACAACTCTTGAAGGTTACAAATTTCGGGAAGCACCAAGAGTCACTGTCGTAATGACTATACCACCACCCATGGTACACACTGTCCCGGAAGGACAGATTTCCCATATACCGTCTGGTGGAAACGAAAGTATGGACGACAGAAAGAGGGAATTCCAGGAACAGTTCCTGGAGATGCAGAAGGAACTACAAGCTATTCGTGGTAAGGATCTATTCGGAAAGGACGCCGCAGACCTTTGTTTGGTCCCCAATGTGAAAGTTCTGCACAAATTCAAGGTGCCCGAATTTGAAAAGTACAAGGGTAACTCTTGCCTTCAAAGCCATTTGGTGATGTACGCTCGGAGAATGTCAACTCAGATAGAGAACCAATAGCTACTGATCCACTATTGTCAAGATAGTTTAACCGGTATTGCACTCAAATGGTACATGGGATTAAACCACACTAAGATCTTCACTTTCCGAGATCTTGGTGCTACCTTCATTCAACAATATAAGTATAACCTGGACATGGCACCAGATAGAGATCAACTCAGAGCCATGTCGCAGAAGGATAAGGAAACCTTCGAGGAGTATGCTCAGAGATGGCATGAAATTTTCGCCCAGATTTTTTCACGTCTTGAGGAAAAAGAGATGACAAAGATCTTCTTGAAAACCTTACTATGATAGAATGGTCGCCAGTGCGCCCAGTGACTTCACTGAGATGGTGGTCATGGGAGTTCGTCTAGAAGAAGCAGTCCGAGAAGGACGTTGGTCAAAGATGTCGGACCATCAAGCAAGACCAAAAGATACGGTAGTGCTTTCCCTAAGAAAAAAGAGCAAGATATTGGTAATATCTCTCTCGAAAAGCAAAGGCAACGGTACCAACCAGTAGCAGTTGTAACTCCTGCTATCAACCCTGCGCATGTTCCTACGTATCAACCTCAAGTTGTTCAAAGCCAACCGAATCAACAACAATATCAGCAAAGGACACAACAGCCTCTTCAACAGGCTCGTCCTCCGTACAACAACAACCGCACAACGCGACCACCAGGGTTCGACCCTATACCCATATTGTACGCATAACTATTTCCATTATTACTGGTCAAAGGGCATGTCCAAACCAGGGATCCTCTTGCAATATCGGAGAATCTACCTTTTTGGTTCAAAGCGGATCAGACTTGCCCTTACCATCACGGAGGAGCAGGGCATAACATAAGAAACTGCCTCAGCTTCAAATCTGACGTACAGAAGCTTGTTAGGAGCGGGGTCTTATCCTTCAAAGATACAAGTCCTAATGTTCAGACGAACTCGCTGCCTCAACAAGAGAAAGCTACGGTAAATTTGATAGAAGAAGAGTCTAAGCACAGCTATCAAATTCATAATGTACTCTTATTGGGAACCAACCTGGTCAAGATGCATTGCAGACATAGCGGATATGGTCATGTACCATCTCATAACTATCACCAGTGTGATATCTGCTCTAAGAACAATCAAGGGTGTTCTGTGGTGCAATTAACTCTATAGGAACAGATGGATCTCGGATGGATCCAAGATCACCGAATTCGTGAAGTCCACATGACTTATACAAATTCCAACATCATTCAAAACCAAGACATCCGTGCAATGAATGTCAACTTGGTGGCAATGCACTCAAGGCAAAGCCAACAACATAATCTTCCACGGCATGATTGCGATTCCTGTCCTATCTGCTCAATAAACGATCAGGGATGCTTATTTGTATAAGAGGCCCTCCAGCGTCAGATGGATCTTGGATGGATTCAGGATTACCGCGATAGAAATCAGTATCAAGTGAATATGATTCAAATCTTTGATATTCGCTTGATGAATACCAGCTTGGTGGAGTTACATGCTAAGCAAGTCCAGCTCGGTTTTCTGACTTCGCATAATTATCAGAATTGTAAGGGATGTCTTGAGAGCGACCAAGGATGCGCTCTCGTTCAAAGAACTTTGCAACACTTGTTAAACCACTGGTGGCTTCCGATCTATTTAGACGAAGACACACAATAAGTCAGTATGATTAATGGGAACCCTACTAGGCATCAAAGTCAGGATGTTCGATCAATGGAAACAGATCTAGTAAGGTTACATTGCATACAGAGCGGACGTGGCCGGCTGCCACCACACAACTATAAATGCTGTAGAGTTTGCTCTGACGATAATCAAGGATGTTACCTCGTGCGAGCATCCCTTCAGAGTCAGTTGGACCACAAAGAGATTCGACTGTGTCCAAGTCCTGGGTCAATCAACTTGATGCTCGACTATTTCGCTGATCGAATCAAGGACGTTTTCATAATCTCTGATCATAAGAGGACCAAGGATGTTTGTACTATCATCCCTTTACTTGACGAATCGAAAGTTCCCAACCAGGAACTGATTGAAATTACTTACAATGGTCAGAAGAATCAGAAGGCTCATGTAGCTATCTATCTACCGGGACCATTACCGTATGAATCAACTAAGGCTATCCCTTACAAATACGGTGCAACAACAATTGAGAATGGAAAAGAAATTGTATTAACCTCCATGGTGAATATTGCAGACATCAGTCGAGTAACACGGAGCGGTCGAATCTTCAACCGAGGAGTTGGAGAACCTACCAGAGAAAAGGAACCTCAAACGGAAGTTCCTGATCAACCAGTCGGTTAGTCTAGTGATTCCGACCTTTCAAAGAACAGCGATGAGATGTTAAAGCTCATCCAGAAGAGTGAATACAACATTGTTGATCAGTTATTGCAAACTCCTTCAAAAATCTCTGTGCTATCACTTTTACTCAGTTCCGAAGCTCACAGAGAGGCTTTACAGAAAGTCTTAGAGCAAGCCTTCGTGGAACAAGATGTGTCAATAAGACAATTTGACAGCATCCTCTCCAACATCACTTCCTGCAACAACTTGGGATTTAGTGATGAGGAACTGCCGGAAGAGGGCCCAAGACATAACATGGCACTGAATATTACAGTCAACTGCCAGGACGATGCTTTAGCCAACGTACTGGTAGACACCGGATCAGCTCTAAACGTGATGCCAAAGTCCACTCTAATACGACTATCATTCAAAGGATCTCCGATGAGAGGCAGTAGGTCATCGTCAAAGCATTTGACAGATCCCGAAAAACAGTTATCGGCAAAGTCGACCTTCCCATAACTATCGGTCCCCACACTTTCCAAGTCACTTTCCAGGTCATGGACATTCGGGCAACATACAACTGTTTGTTAGGAAGACCTTGGATACACGAGGCTGGGGGAGTCACTTCGACGCTTCACTAAAAGCTGAAGTTCGTTAAGAGCGACCAACTCGTCACAGTCTGTGGAGAACAAGCCTTGATCATGAGTAACTTATCGTCATCCACTTGTGTAGAACCAGAGGAGGTTGTTGGAATCCAGTTCCAAGCACTTTCGGTGAGCAATGACAACCAATAAGAAAGAGGAACGTCGATTTCCTTGTACAGAGATGCTCTCGAAGTGATAAAAAATAACAATACAAAAGGATAGGGACAGCTTGTCATTCCTACTGATAACAAAGCGAAGAAGGGTCTTGGTTTTCTTCAAACTGTACCCAGACAGCTACTAACAATGAAAGTCTTCATCCGATTCAGAACTTCTTCCATAGTGGAGGTTTCCTTCACCCAGTGTCTCAAGAAATACACACCATCAACGAGGGAGATTCCTCCGATACAGATGAAGAATGGAAGTTTTATCTTAACGAGGACGGTTATATGTCTCAGGAAGAGGTGCCTATACCATTTGGCTTTCTGGCACAAAGTCCGAGATTTATACCGAGGTCAGATGTCAAAATGATGTACGGAGATTATGATCCAGAAGGATGTTGTGCTCCACCCAACTCATTAGAGGAAGACACTCTGATGAAAGACAACTTTGACCACGACTATTATGGCCCAATGGATGGCCTGCCTATGTGGCAGCTGTACCCAGGAAACAGGGGCAAAAGAATCAGCCGAACGATGCATATCAGCTGAGCATCATTGAAAAGAATACATGCGTCCCCACCATGTCATGGGATCAACACTCAGGGCATTCAGAAAACATCCAGCACGACGATGAATTTGCAAAGCCTGTCGGACTAGAGTTCATCAACTACGCTTTTCCCGAGGTCAAGGCCATCAAAAGGGATGACACCTCTAATTCCAAAGAAGTGTGGGACACATTAGGACAACCAAGTCGTAGGTACGACTACTCACCGCTCTTTAAAGCTCTCGTATCAGGCTCGAAGACATCCAGCCAACTGGATGGGGAGATTTACCTGAGAGTGCAAACACTGCGCAAAATATAACAGAAGAGCTCTCCTATAACAACTTTGCTTGGGAGACAGATTCCAATGATCCTGCTCCGCCAGAAATCAGCGTTATTTCTTAAGACAGACCAAGAAAGAAGGTGCCAGACTTTGTGATTCACCGAGGAGTTCGCCGCCAATGGGTTGCAGTCAACGTTCCTGAAGTCGTTCATAAGTCTAAGTAATTGTCGTCTTTATCTTAACCTTACACCTTGCCCAGGTGAATCTGATGTTTTGATAGGGCTCACTTTCTGTAAATGTACCTCTTCGCTTCACCCAAAGCGACAGAGTTTTGTTTTATAGGGCTGTAGTTTCAGGAATCAACAAGATCATAAATAAAATAACGTCGTTCTGTAATTTCCGCAATTATTGCTGTTTTCTCTTTTTCGCTTTTTCAGAAAATGTTAATCCTAAAAAATAACTCAAATAATAAAAACAAGCATTTTTCAAAAAAAAAAATACACTGCACGCACTCTTGCATTCTCTCTATCTCTTCTAAGAACAAATCATCACGTCATGCAGATTGCTTGTTTTAAACCCTATTGAAACATATGATCCAATGCCTTCTCCCAACTTTGAATTCCTGGTATTTGAGGCTGAAGAAGAAGATGACAAAGAAATTCCAAAAGAGATCTCCCGGTCACTCAGACAAGAGGAAAGGTCCATTGAACCTCACAAAGAGTCGTTGGAAACGGTCAACTTGGGTTCAGAAGAAGAGAGAAAAGAAGTCAAGATTGGGGCACTGCTCAGACCAACTGTCAAAGAAAGTTTGACAAAGCTTCTCAAAGAGTTTCCTGATGTATTCACTTGGTCCTATCAGGATATGCAAGGGTTGGATACCAGCATCGTGGAACATCATCTACCGTTGAGATCAGAATGTCCGCCGGTAAAACAAAGGCTGAGACGGACTCATCCGGACATGGCCGTCAAAATCAAAGAGGAAGTACAAAAACAGATTGACGCGAGTTTCCTCGCCACATCCGAATATCCTCAATGTCTAGCCAACATAGTACTAGATCCGAAAAAGGACGGAAAGGTCAGAATGTGTGTAGACTACAGGGATCTGAACAAAGCAAGTCCAAAGGATGACTTTCCTTTACCGCACATAGACATGCTGGTAGACAGTACAGCAAAGTTCAAAGTCTTCTCCTTCATGGATGGATTCTCGGGCTATAATCAGATAAAAATGGCGGCGAAGGACATGGAGAAAACTTCCTTCATCACCCCATGGGGCACTTTTTCTTACAAGGTAATGTCGTTCGGTTTGAAGAACGTCGGAGCAACCTATCAAAGGGCCATGACTACTCTGTTCCACAACATGATACACAAAGAAATCAAAGTGTATGTCTATGATATGATTGCCAAATCTAAGACAGAAGAGGAGCATGTGACCCACCTGTCAAAACTATTCGAGCGGCTGAAAAAATACAAACTCCGATTGAATCCCAATAAGTGCACATTCGGTGTCCGTTCATGGAAACTTTTAGGGTTCATCGTCAACCAGAAAGGAATTTAGGTTGATCCTGACAAGGTCAAAGCCATTCAAGAAGTGCCTTCTCCAAAGACTGAGAAACAAGTCCGAGAATTTTTGGGAAGTTTGAACTACATTTCCAGATTTATATTGCTCATGACCGCGACATGCGCGCCGATTTTCAAATTACTCAAAAAGGATCAGGACTGCATTTGGACAGAAGACTACCAAACCACCTTCGACAGTATCAAGGAATACCTGTTGATCACACCGATTCTATCACCTCCAGTGGAAGGAAGACCACTGATCATTTACTTAACAGTCTTGGAGGACTCAATGGGTTGTGTACTTGGCCAACAAGACGAAACAAAAAGGAAAGAGTCTGTCATCTACTATTTGAGCAAGAAATTTACCGACTGCGAGACTCGGTACACTATGCTTGAGAAAACTTGTTGTCATTTGGCTTGGGTAGCCAAACTTCTTCGCCAGTATATGATTCGTCACACGACTTGGTTAATCTCCGAAATGGATCCGATCAAGTACGTCTTTGAAAAGCCTGCTCTCACGGGAAGGATTGCCCGTTGGCAGATGTTGTTATCAGAATACGATATCGAGTACCACGCTCAGAAAGCCGTCAAAGAAAGTATTTTAGCTGATCATTTGGTTCATCAACCGATTGACGATCAGGAATCAGTCGGGTTTGACTTCCCGGACGAAGATGTCATGTACTTGAAAATGAAAAATTGCGATGAACCGCTACCTAGTGAAGGGCCAGAACCAGGTTCTCGATGGGGACTAATCTTTGACAGAGTTGTCAATCATTATGGAAATAGAATTGGGGTAATCATCATAACACCTCAGGTAACCCACATTCCTTTCACCGCCTGACTGACATTCAAGTGTACAAACAACGAGGCCTAATATGAAGCTTGTATCATGGGTCTCGAAGAAGCGATCGACTTAAGGATCAAGAACTTAGATGTATATGGTGACTCAGATCTGGTTATCAATCAGATCAAAGGAGATTGGAACACATACCAATCAGGACTGAGTCCTTACAAAGATTACGCGAGAAGGTTGTTACCATTCTTCGACAGAATCGAGTTTCATCATATCCCTCGTGAAGAGAATCACATGGCTGATGCATTAGCCACTCTCTCTTCCATGGTTAGTGTAGGTCAATGGAACGACATACCAAAGATTGACATAAGGCTCCTAGAACGGCCCACTTACATCTTCGCGATTGAAGCAGTCATAGACGACAAACCTTGGTATCATGATAACAAATACTCCCTTCAAAAACAGGAGTACCCACCTAGGGCATTAAGAAAAGACAGAAATACCCTCAGAAGGCTAGCAGGCAACTTCTTCCTGAGCGGTGATACACTCTATAAGAGAAATTTAGACATTTTCTTGCTCCGATGCGTAGACAGACCAGAAGCAAACATGCTGATAAAAGAAATTCACGCAGGATCCTTTGGCACTCATGCCAACGGACACGCAATGGCGAGAAAAATTCTAAGAGCAGGGTACTATTGGTTGACAATGGGTTCTAATTGCTACAAGTACATGAGAAGGTGTCACAAGTGTCAGATATACTCAGACAAAATCCATGTACCGCCAACACATCTCAAAGTTCTTTCTTCCCCATGGCCATTTTCTATATGGGGAATCGACATGATTGTCATGATCGAACCCAAGGCTTCGAACGGACATCGGTTCATCCTGGTAGCCATTGATTACTTCACCAAGTAGGTCAAAGCAGTGTCGTACGCCAATGTAACCAGACAAGTGGTGGTCCGATTTATCAAAAACAATATCATCTGCCGTTATGGTGCTCCAAGCCATATGATTACTGATAATGGACCCAACTTGAACAATAGAATGATGAAAGAGTTGTGCGCTGAGTTCAAGATCGAACACCATAACTCATCTCCCTACCGACCCAAGATGAACGGAGCAGTAGAAGCAGCTAACAAGAACATCAAGAAGATCGTTCAAAAGATGGTTATAACCTACAAAGACTGGCACGAGATGTTACCTTTTGCTCTTCACGGTTATCGTACATTTGTCAGCACTTCAACAGGGGCAATCCCTTTCTCTCTAGTATATGGCATGGAAGCAGTGCTCCCCATAGAAGTAGATATCCCATCAATCTGGGTATTGATGGAAGCTAAGTTAACAGAAGCTGAATGGTGCCAAAGTCGGCACGACGAACTGAATCTGATAGAAGAAAAGTGAATAACGGCTCTATGCCACGGTTTATTGTATCAGCAAAGAATGAAGAAGGTGTTTGACAAAAAGGTCCGACCTCGTGTCTTCAGGAAAGTAGACCTTGTGCTCAAGAAGATACAATCATTCCTCACTGATTCCCAGGGCAAGTGGACTCCGAATTATGATTGCCCCTATGTGGTCAAGAAAGCTTTCTCATGCGGCGCCTTGAGACTCGCAACCATGGACGGAGAAGAATTTGCCTACCCCACAAATGTTGACATAGTCAAGAAATACTTCGCCTAAATAAATAAATAAAAAGTCTCGGTGGATTGAAAACCGAAAGGGCGGTCCAGGCAAAAATTAGAGACATAATCAAAAATCATCCCGATGGATTGGAAATCTCAAAAGTACAATCCAAGCAAAAGTTAGGGATAATGGTAAGTAACTACGTCCAGCAAAGGGGAAAATCCCCCAACAGCAGTCATGCCATCCATCAGGAAAAGGCCAATTAAGGTCATCTTCGACGGAAGCTCAGGATGTCCAAAATTCAAAGTTGGTAGAAGGATAGCGGTCGTTATGTTTCAATGCAACCCTTTTCCCTTAAATTACTATTTTCTAACTTTGTAAATACTCCATGGAATCACACGTTTGGCTGATTTCCATTCTATCAATAAAATTTGAGCCCTGGTGCTTTTGTTTATAACTCTCATTTGTTTTAGCTTTACAGAACGACATTTTAATATGATTAACGATTCTTGAAATAAAACAAAAATGAATTTAATTGTCAAACTTTTTCTGCTTTTAAAATAAAGATGGCAATTTCTTTTGACTGTTGAACATCGAAAGAACATCGATCGCTTCTCCAGAAGTAATCGAGCTTCAAAGTGCAGAATCAAAGTACTCCTTCTTAACCAGTACACCTAAATGAAGGATCAGCTATGTGAGATGTGAATATTTCGTCCGAGATCCCCGACATAGTTCTTATCTCCTAAGCCCGACCAACGGTTTTCCCCACAGGGACTATCTCTCCTAAGCAAGACATAATTTCTATTTTGGACCAAATGGTACTTCCTTGTTCCCCGCAGCGGCCGAGTATCCAATCATGTTCATCCATTAGTCTGTATGTCGTGTCAGTTTTGTCAGCATACATACATATATCATGCATTATTGATTCATACATGTTCATATGGTATCACTACCACGCTAGTCAGTCTTACCCCCTAGTAATAAAAGTCCTCTTGTCAATTGAGTTGTCAGTTCTTTCCTCGTCAGGAAGTGAATCATCTAAGCAATCTCTCTCCAGTTTATCTCTGGATTAGAGACGGTCTTCGACCACTTTGATAACTTGAACCTCTGAAAAGCAAGAAAACTTTCGACAAACATCACTCTTCTCCATTGAAGATGATATCTTCGCTTTCCCGAATTAAGGAAAATCCCTAGAGAAAGCCTCTTAATCTAAGCTTCGGCAATATAGCAATTTTTCTCTGGAAAATTCGCTGACGAAAGGGTCATCAGCACCTCCAAAATGGATTATATCACATGGCATTTCTTCAAGAAGATCTCGAGGAAAGGCATGATGTAATACCCCCAAGCAGAAAGCAGTCTCTCAAGAGACTCATTTTCCCCAGTAGAGTCAACAAATGGCATCTCCAATAGAGAAGTTTGTACACCTTTGCAGCTCAGACGAATGGGTTCCCCAGCAAGTCTGACATCAAAACTTTTTCCATCAAATGGCATCTCCCCAGGAAAATTCGGCGAGAAGTTTGAGGAAAACCGCTACGAATAGCGTCTGTTGCAGTGAGAATTGGATACCATAGTTATTAATTAACTAGGATCACATTTCTTTAAATGTTCACCACCGACTTCGATTTATCCAAAGGAAAGGTTCAAAAGCGAAAAAACCTAAAGATCTAAGGTTCGGGGGTTGGTTACGCCTAGGGAAGGTATTAGCATCCTAAACGTCCGTAGTACTCTACGGGAACCTCTTGTTAGTATTTATGTTATCTATTATTCGCTTGCTAAGGGTGCTATGCTAAAGGTTAAAACCCTAGGGGTTAATATCTAAGTATACTCGACAAGGTATCGCACCTTGTGCCTACGTATCCTCGGGAGTAGAATCAGAGTAATGCGTAGTTCTGAAAAGAGGAACTTCTTGACGGGGTCAAGGTTCCAAGGGGGAGGTAAAGTCTTGGGCAAGACTTTACATAGAGTGTGGCGACTCTGAGGTTGTAGGTTGGTTTAAGAGGGGTAGGATTGTAAATGTTCGCGGTGGAGCATTTACTTGGAGTGCGGCGACTCCGATCCTAAGGCTAAGGTACTAAATGGCTGCGGCGAGACGTGGAGTACGGCGACTCCGAATCCTAAGGCCAAGGGTTCTAAAGTTAGTCCTATGACGTTTGAGTCAATATTAGGGTACCTTTCCTTTGGAATTAATGGGACGACCAACTTAGATTATTTGTGCGTACTAGCAAAGTGGGCTAGCTTTAGTGTATGGTGACCAAAGGTCGATTGCGATGCTCGAAAGCAATCGACTTACAAGGGGGTAGGAAAAGGGCTCGACGTTGGATCAAGAGTTTTTGTTATGTTTTGAAAGGGTTTTTGACAAATAGTAACAAGCATGAGTAAACATTCAAATAGATGTAGACATACAAGAGCACAAACAGGATATCAATCATGAATAACATGCTAAACACACAAGCGTACACTCAAGCGCAAGGGGTGGTTAAAGTAAATTGATTTATATTGTGAGTATTTGTTAAGGATTATTTTCACTTAGAATTTTCTTAAAGAGTTTTATTTTATTTTGAGGATTATTTTTTAGGATTGTATTCATAGGTTTTTATTAACTTGAAGTTAGAGGTTTACTTATGAAAGGTTTTTTAATCTTATTAAATAAAAAGGTTAATCTTAATATGAAGGTTTATTATGTGAGAAATTTGTGTTAATGATTACTTTTAATTTAGAGTTTTCTTAAAAAAAAGTTAAATTGTTTTAAGAGTTTAAGTTTAACATTATAATATTAAAGTTAATAAAAAGAAAAGTTTTTCTAATAATAAAAGTTTTAATTATTAAAAGGTTACTAAATAAAAGATTTATTTAAAAAAAGTTAAAAGTTTCTACATATTTATTAAAAAGAAAAAAGGTTATGTTTTTTTTATAAGGATTTAATATTTTAATCAAGAAAAGTTTTTATTATTATAAGAGATATTATGTGAGAGATTAATTTAAGAAGGTTTTAATTATTATTTTTTTAAAAGATTTAAAAGTTAATCAAAAGTTCTTAATTACATTTTGGTTATAAAAGAGATGAAATTCGAAATAAAAGGAAATCTTTCTGTTTTTTTTTTTAGTTAGAAAAAGTTCCATACTTAAATTAGTTAAAATGAATTTGATTATTATTAAAAAAGAAATTATACTAAAAAGGTTGAATTGATTAAAAAAAGATTAATTAAGTGATTACGGAATGATTAAGTGATGTGGTTCAAGTTAATGATCTAATGCTAAAACAGAGGGGTGCATGGTAGGTATTGTGTGGGTGTGTACGTGAGATTAAGTGATCAAAGAAAGCTAAAGGAAAAAAACAGACGCGAGCCTCTCATTCTCTTTCACTCTCGTTATTCCTTCTCTCTGCAACTAGGGTTATGTAACCCTAATCGCGCCGCCACTCCGTCTCTCGTCTCATCATCCTTTTCTCACTCGATCGAACAAAATCAAACAAATAAAAACCCCACCCCCATGATTCCCAGCCCCCATTTCATTATGTTAATGATTACAAATTACAAAATGTTGCAAGCAAAACAAAACGAAAAAATGGAAAAGGGCAGTCAGAAGCTGCAAGGGCGAAATGACTGACTTCAGAAGATCCTCATTTAGGGAAGATTTCCTTTATCCTTTACCTTTTTGTGCGATTCGTTGCCTTCGTGTTGAACTTGTCTACTTCTGAAATTCTGGTTGTTGAGATGATGATGAACGCCTTCCTTTGAATCTCCGCCTTCGTTCTCCGTGGGTTGGAATTGATGGATGATAGCTGTGTATGATCTACTGATTTTTTGTAATTTGCGGGTTAGGGTTTGATATGTGATTTCTGATTTTTTTCCGTCCCTTTTCTGATGCAAAGTATCCCTTTTTATAGATGATCGGTGATGATTTCAAATTTGGAAATCTGAATATTGATTGATGGTGTGATAAAGTGTGATTTGTATGATTGATTTTGTTTGGTGCTTGTTTTGGAAACTATCGGTTGTGCCTGATATGATTTGTTTTTCAAATTTGGAAAGTTTTGGAAATTGATATCGTTGTTGTTTGGAACACGTTTCCTTGTGATCTTCCGTACATTTTATTTTGGGAAAAGGTTGATGCTGGTGATATCCTCGTGATAATGCCCTCAACCCCTAATTTGAAAATGATGACTAAGTTCTGACTCAACACACACTCTGAGGCCAAATTAGGAATTTTGCAAAATTGTGTCCGATACTGCTGGTTTTGGGTTTAGGTGTTGTTTAATATTGTCTAAAGATTGTTTTGGAATGAATTGAATAATGTCTGGATTGGCTTTTGCTTGTTTAGGAAGTTTTTGAGAACGTATGAAACACGTTTTCGACCTTGTTCACTATTGAAAAAAATACTTTCCCGAAATTATTGGCCTTGTATGAGCATTCTTAGAAACCGTTTGGAAAGGTGAAGGAACATGCTTGTCCCGATGTTTGGACCCACCAGAAAGTTGTTGAATTTGGCGCTACAGCTTATTGGTTTGTTGCAAAACTCATTCTTATTTTGAATGGTTTATGAATCCTTTCAAACTCAAATGTAATAGCTTCAAAACCTTATTGTACGAGGTTGTTTTATGTGTTACCTAAGAACGAAAAATTAACCATTTTCCTTTTCGTGCTGCAGAGTCGTAAAATTCCTTTCGAAAAAATAGCGTGAAGGTATTGGATATCGTCAATGGAGCAACATCTATCGAAGCATAACGCCAGGTAGTAGAGCTTTACTTGTTTCTCTTCTAATACCATTTCTCTTAGGACCAAATCCAGATGTATCTTTACTGATTTATTACAGTTGTTGCAACATGGGTGTTTGTACAGTTTCTTGGACAGGGGTTGCTATGAAGCAAAAGGCTGTGGCTAGATAATAGCCTGAGCTTGGTTGCCACTTCAGCTACGACTTGACATGGAGGTTCAAGGCTTCAAATCATGAAATGCTTGGTAAGTAATGATGGCATATTGAATAGTTTTGAACATCACTTGATGATGATTGATGGCTGTCTTAGAAACAAATTGATGATGTTTTTTGTTAACAACTTGTTAAAATTTGATTTGTTGCTATAATCTCCTTTTATTGTGTAGGTTCTTGGAGGGTTTATATAGGGGATATTGTGAATGCTGGCCAATTGAAGTGAAGAATGTCTAGTCAGAATAGAGACTAGTGGCGTGCAGACTTTGTCTGCGATCAACATGTGACACCACCTTCCTGGCAGAAGAAAGCAATGCAAGAAAAGTGCTTCTGCGGTAATACTCTCTATTTACCTGCTCATTAGCAACATCCAACAATATTGAATGTTATCCTTTGTTGCTTTAAGAACCTTTTCAGAGCGTGTGTTTGTTGATTTGCATTAATGTAATCTAACTGTGGGCCCTTGAAACTCATTCCCTTTTGATCTTGGGAACTTCCTTTGCAGACTCATGGAGGAATTCATCTAGTTGTTGGAGTGTACGCCCAGTAATAAACTGACTGATGTAAAATCTTGTAGTTGATTGGTACCGAGAAGATGATAACATAGCTTATGATAAAGGTTAGTAGCAGTCCCAGCATTCACTTCTTCTCCATCCTTGGTTGTTAGAGCCAGACAGCAGCTGGGTAGGCAGAGGGACGGCAGAGATATAAACTAGAGCAAAGAAAAGCATCAAGTTTGACTCTGCTTCAAAACCCTCTTTTTCTGCCTTCCAAATTGTGTCCTTAGTGATGTAGTTATGACTTTTGCCGATTAATGTGTTCTGTATATGATATTTTTATAACTTGAATTCAAAAGTTGAATGAGTGGTATTCAATGAGTTTGGTTGTTTGTTTCTTTTTGTGAAAGGTTACTAAGTTGTTATTCGTATGGTATGTATGTTTATGGTTGAGGTTGGATTTTGTACTTACAGTTTGTTACAAAAAAAGGTTAGAAATAACGAAGGTGTTATGATATATGGTATAGGTTTGAAAGTTAGGAACTTGGTTGGAAATGTACTGTCATGAGTCTTCCACTTCCTTACTACCAGCAGAACACGCTCCCTCCTTTTTCCAATTTGTGATCAAATGCTAAAAGATAGACAACACCTCCATGGGTTTCAAGTATGCACCATGACATCCATCCATCAATAATGACAAATGTAGCTTCTGAGAAGCCTCAGAGGAATCTTGAGGAAGAAATGACCTTGTATTGATTAAGAGGACTATGATTAGAGCTTGAATGAGGGATATGTGTCACAATCTTGAACAAACTCTTTTTTTTTTACTTGTGAAGATTCTTTGGAAGTTCTTTTAATATCTCTAACATGGCTTGTGAATAATATTAAAACTTTTGAACTTTGAACCAAAGTTAGTATTTCCCCCTCTTTTAAATAAACTTGTGCTTTTGAGAATCACTCTTGAATCTTGAACGAATTATCTGAAGCTTTGGAACTTGTACTTTGTAAAGAATGAATTTCGAACTTCACTTTGAGAACCACTTGTTTAAACTCAATTTCAAGTTCTCTTAACCACCTTTACCGTCTTAAAGCAAAAAGGCTTTGCAAACTACCAAAATCCCAAACTCTTCCACTTGAAGGATAATGATCTAACTCTAGTAGTGGCTTAGGGACCATGAGATTGAGGGTATATCTCCACAGAAATTCAACACAAACTTGCAAGGATCAGAATCTCCACATGCATACACACAGTACATCCTTCAAGATCTTGAGTCTTCTGTAGCAGCACCTGTGTTCACAAGTGAAACAACAAGCAAAAAACTAGATAAAGCGGTTAGTTATGCACAAATGATTGACCTAATATGATATGCTGGCGAATCAAAGAATCTAAGGGAAAAATTTGGGGTATGATAGTTGCCCCTATTTAAATATCGTCACCGGATGACGTGAACGATGAAAATCTTCATTAGGTCATGGTGAAAGATATTTAAATACAGATAACCGAAAATTTTGCCCTTAGATGCAATGACGTGCAATGCTATGGACAAAAGCTAACCTACAAATGCTGACATGCCATGAACTCTAGCATGATGCGAATGATGGGATGATAAATGCAAAATGCAGATGAAATGAAAGCAAACACAGAGCGGAAGACGAACACAACGAGCAACAAAACTCCTGGGGACGACCAGACACACTGGGGAAAAGAAACGACACTGGGGACCCTGAAAGTGACGACCCAGTAGGTTCAAGCGTGACCAGTTGATATCTAAGATACAAAAGATAAGGAAGGATCCACACGGCGGTAGGATCATGCGAACAAAACAAGATGGAGTTTTCAATAAGAAATAACATCCAACGCCTGGAAATTCCTTTAAGTGAAGAGATCGAACGGGATCTTCAGGAACCATCAGGAAAATATACAGGGTACTTAGACTCCTCTGTATGCCATAAATGGACTTCAATGGGGGAAAGACGCCCTGTGACTTATCGTTGCACGGGACTTACACGCCACCAACAAAAGACATGGAGCACGGCGACTCCAAAAAGGTATGGAGCACAGCGACTCCTGGTATGATATGTGCCCTCAGCGAGGCATAAGACATAGAGCATGGCGACTCGAAAAGTAAAGAGATACCCACGGCGAGGCAAGATAAAACAAGGAGCACGACGACTCAGAAAGTAAAGCGAATACCCACGGCGAGGTAAAAATAACATATAGAGCACGGCGACTCAACATGTACCTTCAATGTAGGTGCACGCTTAAGCCTGCTAGGTGCCCTGAAGGTAAGGAGTAAATTCCCAGGGACCAAAATTCGATCTAGGATCAAGCTAGAAAGAAACGGTCAAACAAGACCCGCCATTGAGAAATGAGCTCGAATGGCGATTTATCTTATCCCGACGCGGAAAAAGATAACTGAAATAACCATCATCCATGAGTACCGAACTCTCTGGGGAAACTTAAAAATGAATAGCATCATCTGCTTAAGGCTGACGACCTACTTGGAGAGATCAGATAAACCCAAGATTGGCGATAAATACAACCAAAGATAAAGCGGCAAAAGACAAACGGAAAGTAAACACGCACGAAAGCGATGCATATGATGTCATGCCATGCTTATACTCATGCTGACAAAATAGACAAAAGAAAACTGGAGACAAAATAAGCATCTCGACAAAGAAGCTCGTCCATCCTCTGCACGAGAGATACATCTGCCAAGAGCTGTATAGAAATCTGTAGACGGAACCATAGTCGTACTTCAAAGCTTTCGAATTTCTCTGGGGAAATAATAATCTGCTTGGGGATGTAACATCATGACTTCACTCAGAGGATTGTCAAAATGAATCTGATTGCTTTGCAAGAGGGAAATCCACTGGGGGATGGGTCAAGCTCATGGTCAGCCAGGCTTTGATGGGGATAAAATAAATATCCACTACTTTGTTGGGGAAGCTTGTAACAATATCGTAGTTGTAGATGTCAAGATTTAGACTTCAATGGGGATGAAATAAACATCCGCTTCTGAGGGAGATTGAAGTTTCGAGGAAAATCCGGGGAGTGAAATAAACACTTGCTTTATTAGAGGAAGTTAAGACCAAGGAAATTAATTGGGGATTCTTTGGCCCACCAACTGTTGAAATCTTGCATAAACCTTATCATGATTGCTTGAAGGAGATCCACTGGGGAATAGTCTTGATTTCCTGAAGTAGGAACTTGCTGGGGAATTATAATTTCCTTTGGTTCATTTCACGGGTCAGAGCAAATTTATGTTCTTTTACCAAAATTTTGAAAAAGTTTTTTTTTTAGTTCAAAAATTTCCTTTTCAAAGTCAATATCATTGAATGAAATAAAAACAACGTGCCAAAAAAAGTGACAAACTTGTAAAGCAAACAGTCTGATTTATTCGTAAAATGGTAGCTTGCAAACTGCAAGAGTCCCATAGAGTATTACAGTTGAAATTGGCAATAGAGTAAGGTTACATTGAATCCAACGACACCTATTGACTCTATAACTAAAATCCCAAAACTATGCTCTTGTCACGGCGGGTTCTTTATGCATAATACTTCCGGAGTGCATCAGAGTTCACTGGATTGGCAAGCTCCTCTCCATCCATTGTGGTGAGTATCAACGATCCTCCTGAGAAGGCTGTCTTCACAATAAATGGGCCTTCATAATTGGGAGTCCATTTTCCGCGCACGTCTTTATGAACCGGCATAACCTTCTTAAGCACGAGCTCTCCTTCTCGGAATTCCCTGACTCGAACCTTCTTGTTAAAGGCTCTCTTCATCCGTTTCTGGTATAACTGACCGTGGCACATCGCAGTTAAGCGCTTTTCGTCAATGAGATTCAAATGGTCAAATCTTTCTTGGACCCATTCTGCTTCATCCAACTTGTTCTTCATCATTACCCTCAAAGATGGTAACTCTACTTCAAACGGGAGGACTGCGTCCATTCCATAAACTAGTGAGAAAGGGGTAGCCCCTGTTGAGGTTCGCACTGAGGTTTTGTATCCGTGCAACGCAAAAGACAGCATTTCATGCCAGTCTTTGTACGTCTTTACCATCTTCTGCAGAATTTTCTTGATATTCTTATTTGTAGCTTCCACGGCCCCGTTCATCTTAGGACGATAAGGACATGAATTGTGGTGAGCAATCTTGAAAGTTTCACACAACTCCTTCATAGTTTTATTGTTCAGATTGGTTCCTTTGTCTGTTATGACTCGGCTTGGCATCCCATAACGGCAGATAATGTTGTTCTTGATGAAGCGGGCTACCACCTGCTTGGTTACGTTGGCATAAGAGGCAGCTTCTACCCACTTAGTGAAAAATTCAATGGCGACCAGAATGAATCGGTGACCATTGGAGGCTTTAGGTTCAATTGCCCCAATCATGTCGATGCCCCACATTGAGAAAGGCCATGGCGACGACAAAACATTCAACTGCATTGGGGGCACATGCATCTTGTTCGCATAGATCTAACACTTGTGGCATTTTCTGGCATACTGTATACAATCAGACTCTATAGTTAACCAATAATACCCAGCTCTCAGGAGTTTCTTCGACATAGCATAACCATTGAATTGAGTTCCGAACGACCCTTCATGAATCTCTTGAAGTAACATATCTGCTTCACGTTTGTCAACACATCTAAGTGTGAAGACATAGTTTCTCAATGGTTTTGATGAAGACAACAATGTTCATTCAAGGTTTTATGTACAAAAGAAAATGGATCAAAGACTTCAAAGCTAGAACAAGTTTCATATTAATTCAAGTCTTGAAGATTTCTCAAAGAAGAATTGCATAAAACTTGACTACACTTGCAAGATAGGATTAATCAAACTTTTAGGTGTATCAAATTCTTGAATAAAACATTTCATAGTGCTCAAAATGTTTCTTGAATTGGAAAAATTATTTTTCATGTTTGAACCATATTAAATAACTTTCAAATATAATCTATTGACTTGGATAAATCAATAGATGTTGCATTAAATTGGTTCAAATACTTAGACAAAACTTTTAATTTTTCAATTTATTTAAACATTCAGTTTTTGGTAAATTAAGGCGTTTTCAACTGTCGTAACAGCACAAAAAAACCGCCATAATTTGCACCGGTCTGAAGCTATATTTTAAATTTTAAATTTGAGAAGTTTTTGGTAGATTATGTTGTTTTGAACCGACGTAACGGAACAAAAAAACGCCACAATTTACAGCGTACTGAAACAGTATTTTTTATTTAAAATTGAAAAATGTTTTGTTTGAATGCACATTTTCATTATATCTTTTCATGGCATCTCTTACATCTTTTGTCTTATTAAATTTAGAATTTCTCTAACCATTGCCATGACTTTTGAATGGTTGCTTTCATCAATATAAATTCATTTCAAATTTTCATTTTTCTATCACCTCTTTCATAAAAAATATTAAAATCTCTCTACATTTATTTTCTACACATCTTTCATATTTAGATACTTTTTGAAATACATTTTGACATTATTTTATCATAAAAGTATCTTGAGCACTTAGAGAGAATTTGTCTTGAATCTTCGTACTTGAAAGAGAAGATCAATCTTGAGATTGATAAAGTTTCAAAGTTTCATCTTGTACACTTATTCAAAAATTCAGAAATATTGTTCTTTGTCACATCTTATTTTTCCAGGATTGTTGGATATAAGATTGTGAGGTGTAATCCTTGTTATCCGGATTGTGGATACAAGAGGTCCATTTGTGAGAGGTTGATTCTCGGTTGGACTTTAAACTTGTAAAATCCAAGAGGGTGTTCTTGGTGGTTGATAGTTAGTGACTTGTATAGAAAGACTAGGAAGAGTCTTGTCTTGTCCAAAACTATAGTAAAATATCTTTAATGTTGAAAGGGGAGTGGAGTACTATCGACGTGTGAGGGGAACCACTATACGTCTCGGTGTTCATTTACTTTTCGCATTTACTGCATTTCATCACTTAGAAATCTTTAGGAAAGTAATAACTCAAAATCATCAAAAATCGGGATAATTTTCTAAGAACCTAATTCACCCCCCCCCCCCTCTCTTAGGCTCACATATAACTTACAATTGGCATCAGAGCAGGTTAGGTAACCTGTTCCGACAAGATTCAGCATGGCTTCCGCAAGCACGAACCCGGTTTTCAAAGACGGTGGAAGTAGTAACAAGCCCCCACTTTTCTCTGGAGAGTATTTTGATTTTTGGAAGATTCGTATGAGAGCACATCTTGAAGCACAAGGAGAAGGTATAAGGGAAACTGTTGAAAATGGTCCACACCAACCAATGAGTGTTGTAAACAATGTTTTAACTCCAAAGATTAAAACTTCTTATAATGAAGATGATAGAAAGAAAGTGCTCGATGAAAAGAAATCTATTAATATTCTTCAAAGTGCATTAAGTATGGATGAATTTTTTCGAGTTTCACAATGTAAATCTGCTAAAGAAATATGGGATACTTTGGTAGAAACACATGAAGGAACGGCTGAAGTTAAAAGATCCGGATTAAACACATTAAGTCAAGAGTATGAAATGTTCCGAATGCAGCCCGGAGAAACCATTGTTGCATTACAGAAAAGATTTGTTCATTTGACTAACCACTTAATAGCACTTGGTAAAACATTCTCAAATGATGAACTAAATCTCAAAATTCTAAGATCTTTGACAAGAGAATGGCAACCAAAAGTAACGGCAATATCGGAAAAGAAAAGCCTCTCTACGATGACTTCCGCATCTTTATTTGGTAAACTTCAAGAACATGAGTTAGAACTTGGACAACTTAAAAAATATGAACTTCAAGAGAAGAAATCTAAAGGTATTGCTTTAAAGGTAGATGCAAAAGGAAAACAAAATGACGACTCATCGGAGGAAGACGAAAATTTCATGCTTCTAGTAAAAAGACTTGGAAAATTATTTGGAAATAAAGATAAGTCCTTTTATGCTAAAAGGAAGAAACACTTTAAGAAAAAGGATACTTCAACTTCTTCTCAAGACATTACATGTTATGAATGTGGGAAGCAAGGTCATATAAAACCCAAATGTCCACAACTTGCAAAGAAAGGAAGTTTTAAAGGCAAGAAGGAATCAAAAAATAAGAAGGCATACATTGCATGGGAAGACAACGAAATTAGTTCATCATCCGACTCGGAGAGCGATGAAAGCGCAAAATTACCACTTATGGCTACACATAACTCCGAAGATGAAAATGACTAGGTTAGTACTAAATTTTATCTTTATGATAATAATGCACAAGAAGCCATAAATGAACTCTTAAATGAATGTAAGGTTTTATGTAAAATAATTTCTTCACAAAAAACACAAATAACATCTTTAGAAGAAAAAGTCGATGTTATGGAAAAAGAGTCAAAAGATGAAAAACAAAAGAGAGCTAGTGAAGAAAAACAAGAGTTGGTATGTAAAAATTGTGAGTCACTTTCATTCCAAATTGTTCAATTACAAAGAGTCTTAGAAAGATATTAGAAAGGACAAATTGGTTTAGAAGCAGTCCTTAGTCAACAAAGATATTCGAATGATAAAAGTGGACTTGGTTACTCTAAATTTTCTAAACCAAGTTCTAGTAAAACAATCATTGTTAAGGCTAGTGACCAAACTTCTAAGGAGAAAGTGAACAAACCTAAAATTGTGCATCCTTATCCTAAAAAGAAAAGAACTCCCATTAAGAAGAGATTTCCTAAAAAGAAATCATATGTTCCTAGATATAAAAGCAATTTTGTTCCTACTTGTTTTTATTGTGGTATTATTGGCCATACACCTAATGCTTGCTATGTAAGAAACTTTAGTGTTGCAAGTGGGCATTATGTGTGGGTAAAGGAAAGTACTAACGTTGATGGACCCAAAGCACATTGGGTACCAAATCAAACTTAATTTGTTTTGTAGGTTTGCTTGAGGACCACTTTAAATCTATGTTGTTTTGATAAGTGGTGGCTCTAAGCTTTTGGTGGGAGACATAAATTAACTTTCAAATCTAGTGCTTATAGTCCAAGGGTTATTTCATATGGGGAATACCTTAAAAGGAAGAATTCTTGGCATTGGCAAAGTTGGAGCACTAACTTTCACATTTATTGAAGATGTACTTTATGTTAAAGGACTAAAGGAATATCTTTTAAACAAAAGCCAACTTTGTGACAAAGGCTTCAAGATCATGTTCACTAAGGATGAATGTTTTGATAAAGTCAATCTTGAGGTAAAATCTCATAGGTAAATTTTTTTTTTATTTTTCATAATTTCTTTATATACTTCAAGTATTTTCCCATCCTTTTTGTTAATGACAAAGGGGGAGAAGAATTGTGTATTATTGCTTGGTTTCTCTAACAAAATGTGCAGATTTCAAAACTCTCTAAAATCATGGATTAAGGGGGAGCAATATCCAAGGGGAAGCAAGCTTTGGTTAGAGAAACAAGATTGGATCGAATTTTCAAAGAATTGGGTTGTCATCATCAAAAAGGGGGAGAATGTGAAGACATAGTTTCTCAATGGTTTTGATGAAGACAACAATGTTCATTCAAGGTTTTATGTACAAAAGAAAATGGATCAAAGGCTTCAAAGCTAGAACAAGTTTCATATTAATTCAAGTCTTGAAGATTTCTCAAAGAAGAATTGCATAAAACTTGACTACACTTGCAAGATAGGATTAATCAAACTTTTAGGTGTATGACATTCTTGACTATAACATTTCTTAGTGCTCAAAATGTTTCTTGAATTGGAAAAATTATTTTTCATGTTTGAACCATATTAAATAACTTTCAAATATAATCTATTGACTTGGATAAATCAATAAATGTTGCATTAAATTGGTTCAAATACTTAGACAAAACTTTTAATTTTTCAATTTATTTAAACATTCAGTTTTTGGTAAATTAAGGCGTTTTCAACTGTCGTAACAGCACAAAAAAACCGCCATAATTTGCACCGGTCTGAAGCTATATTTTAAATTTTAAATTTGAGAAGTTTTTGGTAGATTATGTTGTTTTGAACCGACGTAACGGAACAAAAAAACGCCACAATTTACAGCGTACTGAAACAGTATTTTTTATTTAAAATTGAAAAATGTTTTGTTTGAATGCACATTTTCATTAAATCTTTTCATGGCATCTCTTACATCTTTTGTCTTATTAAATTTAGAATTTCTCTAACCATTGCCATGACTTTTGAATGGTTGCTTTCATCAATATAAATTCATTTCAAATTTTCATTTTTCTATCACCTCTTTCATAAAAAATATTAAAATCTCTCTACATTTATTTTCTACACATCTTTCATATTTAGATACTTTTTGAAATACATTTTGACATTATTTTATCATAAAAGTATCTTGAGCACTTAGAGAGAATTTGTCTTGAATCTTCGTACTTGAAAGAGAAGATCAATCTTGAGATTGATAAAGTTTCAAAGTTTTATCTTGTACACTTATTCAAAAATTCAGAAATATTGTTCTTTGTCACATCTTATTTTTCCAGGATTGTTGGATATAAGATTGTGAGGTGTAATCCTTGTTATCCGGATTGTGGATACAAGAGGTCCATTTGTGAGAGGTTGATTCTCGGTTGGACTTCAAACTTGTAAAATCCAAGAGGGTGTTCTTGGTGGTTGATAGTTAGTGACTTGTATAGAAAGACTAGGAAGAGTCTTGTCTTGTCCAAAACTATAGTAAAATCTCTTTCATGTTGAAAGGGGAGTGGAGTACTATCGACGTGTGAGGGGAACCACTAAACGTCTCGGTGTTCATTTACTTTCCGCATTTACCGCATTTCATCACCTAGAAATCTTTAGGAAAGTAATAACTCAAAATCATCAAAAATCGGGATAATTTTCTAAGAACCTAATTCACCCCCCCCCCCCCTCCCCCCCTCTTAGGCTCACATATAACTTACAATTGGCATCAGAGCAGGTTAGGTAACCTGTTCCGACAAGATTCAGCATGGCTTCCGCAAGCACGAACCCGGTTTTCAAAGACGGTGGAAGTAGTAACAAGCCCCCACTTTTCTCTGGAGAGTATTTTGATTTTTGGAAGATTCGTATGAGAGCACATCTTGAAGCACAAGGAGAAGGTATAAGGGAAACTGTTGAAAATGGTCCACACCAACCAATGAGTGTTGTAAACAATGTTTTAACTCCAAAGATTAAAACTTTTTATAATGAAGATGATAGAAAGAAAGTGCTCGATGAAAAGAAATCTATTAATATTCTTCAAAGTGCATTAAGTATGGATGAATTTTTTCGAGTTTCACAATGTAAATCTGCTAAAGAAATATGGGATACTTTGGTTGAAACACATGAAGGAACGGCTGAAGTTAAAAGATCCGGATTAAACACATTAAGTCAAGAGTATGAAATGTTCCGAATGCAGCCCGGAGAAACCATTGTTGCATTACAGAAAAGATTTGTTCATTTGACTAACCACTTAATAGCACTTGGTAAAACATTCTCAAATGATGAACTAAATCTCAAAATTCTAAGATCTTTGACAAGAGAATGGCAACCAAAAGTAACGGCAATATCGGAAAAGAAAAGCCTCTCTACGATGACTTCCGCATCTTTATTTGGTAAACTTCAAGAACATGAGTTAGAACTTGGACAACTTGAAAAATATGAACTTCAAGAGAAGAAATCTAAAGGTATTGCTTTAAAGGTAGATGCAAAAGGAAAACAAAATGACGACTCATCGGAGGAAGACGAAAATTTCATGCTTCTAGTAAAAAGACTTGGAAAATTATTTGGAAATAAAGATAAGTCCTTTTATGCTAAAAGGAAGAAACACTTTAAGAAAAAGGATACTTCAACTTCTTCTCAAGACATTACATGTTATGAATGTGGGAAGCAAGGTCATATAAAACCCAAATGTCCACAACTTGCAAAGAAAGGAAGTTTTAAAGGCAAGAAGGAATCAAAAAATAAGAAGGCATACATTGCATGGGAAGACAACGAAATTAGTTCATCATCCGACTCGGAGAGCGATGAAAGCGCAAAACTAGCACTTATGGCTACACATAACTCCGAAGATGAAAATGACTAGGTTAGTACTAAATTTTATCTTTATGATAATAATGCACAAGAAGCCATAAATGAACTCTTAAATGAATGTAAGGTTTTATGTAAAATAATTTCTTCACAAAAAAGACAAATAACATCTTTAGAAGAAAAAGTCGATGTTATGGAAAAAGAGTCAAAAGATGAAAAACAAAAGAGAGCTAGTGAAGAAAAACAAGAGTTGGTATGTAAAAATTGTGAGTCACTTTCATTCCAAATTGTTCAATTACAAAGAGTCTTAGAAAGATATTAAAAAGGACAAATTGGTTTAGAAGCAGTCCTTAGTCAACAAAGATATTCGAATGATAAAAGTGGACTTGGTTACTCTAAATTTTCTAAACCAAGTTCTAGTAAAACAATCATTGTTAAGGCTAGTGACCAAACTTCTAAGGAGAAAGTGAACAAACCTAAAATTGTGCATCCTTATCCTAAAAAGAAAAGAACTCCCATTAAGAAGAGATTTCCTAAAAAGAAATCATATGTTCCTAGATATAAAAGCAATTTTGTTCCTACTTGTTTTTATTGTGGTATTATTGGCCATACACCTAATGCTTGCTATGTAAGAAACTTTAGTGTTGCAAGTGGGCATTATGTGTGGGTAAAGGAAGGTACTAACGTTGATGGACCCAAAGCACATTGGGTACCAAATCAAACTTAATTTGTTTTGTAGGTTTGCTTGAGGACCACTTTAAATCTATGTTGTTTTGATAAGTGGTGGCTCTAAGCTTTTGGTGGGAGACATAAATTAACTTTCAAATCTAGTGCTTATAGTCCAAGGGTTATTTCATATGGGGAATACCTTAAAAGGAAGAATTCTTGGCATTGGCAAAGTTGGAGCACTAACTTTCACATTTATTGAAGATGTACTTTATGTTAAAGGACTAAAGGAATACCTTTTAAACAAAAGCCAACTTTGTGACAAAGGCTTCAAGATCATGTTCACTAAGGATGAATGTTTTGATAAAGTCAATCTTGAGGTAAAAGCTCATAGGTAAAATTTTTTTTTATTTTTCATAATTTCTTTATATACTTCAAGTATTTTCCCATCCTTTTTGTTAATGACAAAGGGGGAGAAGAATTGTGTATTATTGCTTGGTTTCTCTAACAAAATGTGCAGATTTCAAAACTCTCTAAAATCATGGATTAAGGGGGAGCAATATCCAAGGGGAAGCAAGCTTTGGTTAGAGAAACAAGATTGGATCGAATTTTCAAAGAATTGGGTTGTCATCATCAAAAAGGGGGAGAATGTGAAGACATAGTTTCTCAATGGTTTTGATGAAGACAACAATGTTCATTCAAGGTTTTATGTACAAAAGAAAATGGATCAAAGACTTCAAAGCTAGAACAAGTTTCATATTAATTCAAGTCTTGAAGATTTCTCAAAGAAGAATTGCATAAAACTTGACTACACTTGCAAGATAGGATTAATCAAACTTTTAGGTGTATGACATTCTTGACTATAACATTTCTTAGTGCTCAAAATGTTTCTTGAATTGGAAAAATTATTTTTCATGTTTGAACCAATATAAATAACTTTCAAATATAATCTATTGACTTGGATAAATCAATAGATGTTGCATTAAATTGGTTCAAATACTTAGACAAAACTTTTAATTTTTCAATTTATTTAAACATTCAGTTTTTGGTAAATTAAGGCGTTTTCAACTGTCGTAACAGCACAAAAAAACCGCCATAATTTGCACCGGTCTGAAGCTATATTTTAAATTTTAAATTTGAGAAGTTTTTGGTAGATTATGTTGTTTTGAACCGACGTAACGGAACAAAAAAACGCCACAATTTACAGCGTACTGAAACAGTATTTTTTATTTAAAATTGAAAAATGTTTTGTTTGAATGCACATTTTCATTAAATCTTTTCATGGCATCTCTTACATCTTTTGTCTTATTAAATTTAGAATTTCTCTAACCATTGCCATGACTTTTGAATGGTTGCTTTCATCAATATAAATTCATTTCAAATTTTCATTTTTCTATCACCTCTTTCATAAAAAATATTAAAATCTCTCTACATTTATTTTCTACACATCTTTCATATTTAGATACTTTTTGAAATACATTTTGACATTATTTTATCATAAAAGTATCTTGAGCACTTAGAGAGAATTTGTCTTGAATCTTCGTACTTGAAAGAGAAGATCAATCTTGAGATTGATAAAGTTTCAAAGTTTCATCTTGTACACTTATTCAAAAATTCAGAAATATTGTTCTTTGTCACATCTTATTTTTCCAGGATTGTTGGATATAAGATTGTGAGGTGTAATCCTTGTTATCCGGATTGTGGATACAAGAGGTCCATTTGTGAGAGGTTGATTCTCGGTTGGACTTCAAACTTGTAAAATCCAAGAGGGTGTTCTTGGTGGTTGATAGTTAGTGACTTGTATAGAAAGACTAGGAAGAGTCTTGTCTTGTCCAAAACTATAGTAAAATCTCTTTCATGTTGAAAGGGGAGTGGAGTACTATCGACGTGTGAGGGGAACCACTAAACGTCTCGGTGTTCATTTACTTTCCGCATTTACCGCATTTCATCACTTAGAAATCTTTAGGAAAGTAATAACTCAAAATCATCAAAAATCGGGATAATTTTCTAAGAACCTAATTCACCACCCCCCCCCCCCCCCCCCCCCTCTTAGGCTCACATATAACTTACAATTGGCATCAGAGCAGGTTAGGTAACCTGTTCCGACAAGATTCAGCATGGCTTCCGCAAGCACGAACCCGGTTTTCAAAGACGGTGGAAGTAGTAACAAGCCCCCACTTTTCTCTGGAGAGTATTTTTATTTTTGGAAGATTCGTATGAGAGCACATCTTGAAGCACAAGGAGAAGGTATATGGGAAACTGTTGAAAATGGTCCACACCAACCAATGAGTGTTGTAAACAATGTTTTAACTCCAAAGATTAAAACTTCTTATAATGAAGATGATAGAAAGAAAGTGCTCGATGAAAAGAAATCTATTAATATTCTTCAAAGTGCATTAAGTATGGATGAATTTTTTCGAGTTTCACAATGTAAATCTGCTAAAGAAATATGGGATACTTTGGTAGAAACACATGAAGGAACGGCTGAAGTTAAAAGATCCGGATTAAACACATTAAGTCAAGAGTATGAAATGTTCCGAATGCAGCCCGGAGAAACCATTGTTGCATTACAGAAAAGATTTGTTCATTTGACTAACCACTTAATAGCACTTGGTAAAACATTCTCAAATGATGAACTAAATCTCAAAATTCTAAGATCTTTGACAAGAGAATGGCAACCAAAAGTAACGGCAATATCGGAAAAGAAAAGCCTCTCTACGATGACTTCCGCATCTTTATTTGGTAAACTTCAAGAACATGAGTTAGAACTTGGACAACTTGAAAAATATGAACTTCAAGAGAAGAAATCTAAAGGTATTGCTTTAAAGGTAGATGCAAAAGGAAAACAAAATGACGACTCATCGGAGGAAGACGAAAATTTCATGCTTCTAGTAAAAAGACTTGGAAAATTATTTGGAAATAAAGATAAGTCCTTTTATGCTAAAAGGAAGAAACACTTTAAGAAAAAGGATACTTCAACTTCTTCTCAAGACATTACATGTTATGAATGTGGGAAGCAAGGTCATATAAAACCCGAATGTCCACAACTTGCAAAGAAAGGAAGTTTTAAAGGCAAGAAGGAATCAAAAAATAAGAAGGCATACATTGCATGGGAAGACAACGAAATTAGTTCATCATCCGACTCGGAGAGCGATGAAAGCGCAAAACTAGCACTTATGGCTACACATAACTCCGAAGATGAAAATGACTAGGTTAGTACTAAATTTTATCTTTATGATAATAATGCACAAGAAATTATAAATGAACTCTTAAATGAATGTAAGGTTTTATGTAAAATAATTTCTTCACAAAAAAGATAAATAACATCTTTAGAAGAAAAAGTCGATGTTATGGAAGAAGAGTCAAAAGATGAAAAACAAAAGAGAGCTAGTGAAGAAAAACAAGAGTTGGTATGTAAAAATTGTGAGTCACTTTCATTCCAAATTGTTCAATTACAAAGAGTCTTAGAAAGATATGAGAAAGGACAAATTGGTTTAGAAGCGGTCCTTAGTCAACAAAGATATTCGAATGATAAAAGTGGACTTGGTTACTCTAAATTTTCTAAACCAAGTTCTAGTAAAACAATCCTTGTTAAGGCTAGTGACCAAACTTCTAAGGAGAAAGTGAACAAACCTAAAATTGTGCATCCTTATCCTAAAAAGAAAAGAACTCCCATTAAGAAGAGATTTCCTAAAAAGAAATCATATGTTCCTAGATATAAAAGCAATTTTGTTCCTACTTGTTTTTATTGTGGTATTATTGGCCATACACCTAATGCTTGCTATGTAAGAAACTTTAGTTTTGCAAGTGGGCATTATGTGTGGGTAAAGAAAGGTACTAACGTTGATGGACCCAAAGCACATTGGGTACCAAATCAAACTTAATTTGTTTTGTAGGTTTGCTTGAGGACCACTTTAAATCTATGTTGTTTTGATAAGTGGTGGCTCTAAGCTTTTGGTGGGAGACATAAATTAACTTTCAAATCTAGTGCTTATAGTCCAAGGGTTATTTCATATGGGGAATACCTTAAAAGGAAGAATTCTTGGCATTGGCAAAGTTGGAGCACTAACTTTCACAATCATTGAAGATGTACTTTATGTTAAAGGACTAAAGGAATATCTTTTAAACAAAAGCCAACTTTGTGACAAAGGCTTTAAGATCATGTTCACTAAGGATGAATGTTTTGATCAAGTCAATCTTGAGGTAAAATCTCATAGGTAAAAATTGTTTTTATTTTTCATAATTTCTTTATATACTTCAAGTATTTTCCCATCCTTTTTGTTAATGACAAAGGGGGAGAAGAATTGTGTATTATTGCTTGGTTTCTCTAACAAAATGTGCAGATTTCAAAACTCTCTAAAATCATGGATTAAGGGGGAGCAATATCCAAGGGGAAGCAAGCTTTGGTTAGAGAAACAAGATTGGATCGAATTTTCAAAGAATTGGGTTGTCATCATCAAAAAGGGGGAGAATGTGAAGACATAGTTTCTCAATGGTTTTGATGAAGACAACAATGTTCATTCAAGGTTTTATGTACAAAAGAAAATGGATCAAAGACTTCAAAGCTAGAACAAGTTTCATATTAATTCAAGTCTTGAAGATTTCTCAAAGAAGAATTGCATAAAACTTGATTACACTTGCAAGATAGGATTAATCAAACTTTTAGGTGTATGCAATTCTTGACTATAACATTTCTTAGTGCTCAAAATGTTTCTTGAATTGGAAAAATTATTTTTCATGTTTGAACCATATTAAATAACTTTCAAATATAATCTATTGACTTGGATAAATCAATAGATGTTGCATTAAATTGGTTCAAATACTTAGACAAAACTTTTAATTTTTCAATTTATTTAAACATTCATTGTTTGGTAAATTAAGGCGTTTTCAACTGTCGTAACAGCACAAAAAAACCGCCATAATTTGCACCGGTCTGAAGCTATATTTTAAATTTTAAATTTGAGAAGTTTTTGGTAGATTATGTTGTTTTGAACCGACGTAACGGAACAAAAAAACGCCACAATTTACAGCGTACTGAAACAGTATTTTTTATTTAAAATTGAAAAATGTTTTGTTTGAATGCACATTTTCATTATATCTTTTCATGGCATCTCTTACATCTTTTGTCTTATTAAATTTAGAATTTCTCTAACCATTGCCATGACTTTTGAATGGTTGCTTTCATCAATATAAATTCATTTCAAATTTTCATTTTTCTATCACCTCTTTCATAAAAAATATTAAAATCTCTCTACATTTATTTTCTACACATCTTTCATATTTAGATACTTTTTGAAATACATTTTGACATTATTTTATCATAAAAGTATCTTGAGCACTTAGAGAGAATTTGTCTTGAATCTTCGTACTTGAAAGAGAAGATCAATCTTGAGATTGATAAAGTTTCAAAGTTTCATCTTGTACACTTATTCAAAAATTCAGAAATATTGTTCTTTGTCACATCTTATTTTTCCAGGATTGTTGGATATAAGATTGTGAGGTGTAATCCTTGTTATCCGGATTGTGGATACAAGAGGTCCATTTGTGAGAGGTTGATTCTCGGTTGGACTTTAAACTTGTAAAATCCAAGAGGGTGTTCTTGGTGGTTGATAGTTAATGACTTGTATAGAAAGACTAGGAAGAGTCTTGTCTTGTCCAAAACTATAGTAAAATCTCTTTCATGTTGAAAGGGGAGTGGAGTACTATCGACGTGTGAGGGGAACCACTATACGTCTCGGTGTTCATTTACTTTTCGCATTTACCGCATTTCATCACTTAGAAATCTTTAGGAAAGTAATAACTCAAAATCATCAAAAATCGGGATAATTTTCTAAGAACCTAATTCACCCCCCCCCCCCCCCTCTTAGGCTCACATATAACTTACAATTGGCATCAGAGCAGGTTAGGTAACCTGTTCCGACAAGATTCAGCATGGCTTCCGCAAGCACGAACCCGGTTTTCAAAGACGGTGGAAGTAGTAACAAGCCCCCACTTTTCTCTGGAGAGTATTTTGATTTTTGGAAGATTCGTATGAGAGCACATCTTGAAGCACAAGGAGAAGGTATATGGGAAACTGTTGAAAATGGTCCACACCAACCAATGAGTGTTGTAAACAATGTTTCAACTCCAAAGATTAAAACTTCTTATAATGAAGATGATAGAAAGAAAGTGCTCGATGAAAAGAAATCTATTAATATTCTTCAAAGTGCATTAAGTATGGATGAATTTTTTCGAGTTTCACAATGTAAATCTGCTAAAGAAATATGGGATACTTTGGTAGAAACACATGAAGGAACGGCTGAAGTTAAAAGATCCGGATTAAACACATTAAGTCAAGAATATGAAATGTTCCGAATGCGGCCCGGAGAAACCATTGTTGCATTACAGAAAAGATTTGTTCATTTGACTAACCACTTAATAGCACTTGGTAAAACATTCTCAAATGATGAACTAAATCTCAAAATTCTAAGATCTTTGACAAGAGAATGCCAACCAAAAGTAACGGCAATATCGGAAAAGAAAAGCCTCTCTACGATGACTTCCGCATCTTTATTTGGTAAACTTCAAGAACATGAGTTAGAACTTGGACAACTTGAAAAACATGAAGTTCAAGAGAAGAAATATAAAGGTATTGCTTTAAAGGTAGATGCAAAAGGAAAACAAAATGACGACTCATCGGAGGAAGACGAAAATTTCATGCTTCTAGTAAAAAGACTTGGAAAATTATTTGGAAATAAAGATAAGTCCTTTTATGCTAAAAGGAAGAAACACTTTAAGAAAAAGGATACTTCAACTTCTTCTCAAGACATTACATGTTATGAATGTGGGAAGCAAGGTCATATAAAACCCGAATGTCCACAACTTGCAAAGAAAGGAAGTTTTAAAGGCAAGAAGGAATCAAAAAATAAGAAGGCATACATTGCATGGGAAGACAACGAAATTAGTTCATCATCCGACTCGGAGAGCGATGAAAGCGCAAAACTAGCACTTATGGCTACACATAACTCCGAAGATGAAAATGACTAGGTTAGTACTAAATTTTATCTTTATGATAATAATGCACAAGAAATTATAAATGAACTCTTAAATGAATGTAAGGTTTTATGTAAAATAATTTCTTCACAAAAAAGACAAATAACATCTTTAGAAGAAAAAGTCGATGTTATGGAAGAAGAGTCAAAAGATGAAAAACAAAAGAGAGCTAGTGAAGAAAAACAAGAGTTGGTATGTAAAAATTGTGAGTCACTTTCATTCCAAATTGTTCAATTACAAAGGGTCTTAGAAAGATATGAGAAAGGACAAATTGGTTTAGAAGCGGTCCTTAGTCAACAAAGATATTCGAATGATAAAAGTGGACTTGGTTACTCTAAATTTTCTAAACCAAGTTCTAGTAAAACAATCCTTGTTAAGGCTAGTGACCAAACTTCTAAGGAGAAAGTGAACAAACCTAAAATTGTGCATCCTTATCCTAAAAAGAAAAGAACTCCCATTAAGAAGAGATTTCCTAAAAAGAAATCATATGTTCCTAGATATAAAAGCAATTTTGTTCCTACTTGTTTTTATTGTGGTATTATTGGCCATACACCTAATGCTTGCTATGTAAGAAACTTTAGTTTTGCAAGTGGGCATTATGTGTGGGTAAAGAAAGGTACTAACGTTGATGGACCCAAAGCACATTGGGTACCAAATCAAACTTAATTTGTTTTGTAGGTTTGCTTGAGGACCACTTTAAATCTATGTTGTTTTGATAAGTGGTGGCTCTAAGCTTTTGGTGGGAGACATAAATTAACTTTCAAATCTAGTGCTTATAGTCCAAGGGTTATTTCATATGGGGAATACCTTAAAAGGAAGAATTCTTGGCATTGGCAAAGTTGGAGCACTAACTTTCACAATCATTGAAGATGTACTTTATGTTAAAGGACTAAAGGAATATCTTTTAAACAAAAGCCAACTTTGTGACAAAGGCTTTAAGATCATGTTCACTAAGGATGAATGTTTTGATCAAGTCAATCTTGAGGTAAAATCTCATAGGTAAAAATTGTTTTTATTTTTCATAATTTCTTTATATACTTCAAGTATTTTCCCATCCTTTTTGTTAATGACAAAGGGGGAGAAGAATTGTGTATTGTTGCTTGGTTTCTCTAACAAAATGTGCAGATTTCAAAACTCTCTAAAATCATGGATTAAGGGGGAGCAATATCCAAGGGGAAGCAAGCTTTGGTTAGAGAAACAAGATTGGATCGAATTTTCAAAGAATTGGGTTGTCATCATCAAAAAGGGGGAGAATGTGAAGACATAGTTTCTCAATGGTTTTGATGAAGACAACAATGTTCATTCAAGGTTTTATGTACAAAAGAAAATGGATCAAAGACTTCAAAGCTAGAACAAGTTTCATATTAATTCAAGTCTTGAAGATTTCTCAAAGAAGAATTGCATAAAACTTGATTACACTTGCAAGATAGGATTAATCAAACTTTTAGGTGTATGCAATTCTTGACTATAACATTTCTTAGTGCTCAAAATGTTTCTTGAATTGGAAAAATTATTTTTCATGTTTGAACCATATTAAATAACTTTCAAATATAATCTATTGACTTGGATAAATCAATAGATGTTGCATTAAATTGGTTCAAATACTTAGACAAAACTTTTAATTTTTCAATTTATTTAAACATTCATTGTTTGGTAAATTAAGGCGTTTTCAACTGTCGTAACAGCACAAAAAAACCGCCATAATTTGCACCGGTCTGAAGCTATATTTTAAATTTTAAATTTGAGAAGTTTTTGGTAGATTATGTTGTTTTGAACCGACGTAACGGAACAAAAAAACGCCACAATTTACAGCGTACTGAAACAGTATTTTTTATTTAAAATTGAAAAATGTTTTGTTTGAATGCACATTTTCATTATATCTTTTCATGGCATCTCTTACATCTTTTGTCTTATTAAATTTAGAATTTCTCTAACCATTGCCATGACTTTTGAATGGTTGCTTTCATCAATATAAATTCATTTCAAATTTTCATTTTTCTATCACCTCTTTCATAAAAAATATTAAAATCTCTCTACATTTATTTTCTACACATCTTTCATATTTAGATACTTTTTGAAATACATTTTGACATTATTTTATCATAAAAGTATCTTGAGCACTTAGAGAGAATTTGTCTTGAATCTTCGTACTTGAAAGAGAAGATCAATCTTGAGATTGATAAAGTTTCAAAGTTTCATCTTGTACACTTATTCAAAAATTCAGAAATATTGTTCTTTGTCACATCTTATTTTTCCAGGATTGTTGGATATAAGATTGTGAGGTGTAATCCTTGTTATCCGGATTGTGGATACAAGAGGTCCATTTGTGAGAGGTTGATTCTCGGTTGGACTTTAAACTTGTAAAATCCAAGAGGGTGTTCTTGGTGGTTGATAGTTAATGACTTGTATAGAAAGACTAGGAAGAGTCTTGTCTTGTCCAAAACTATAGTAAAATCTCTTTCATGTTGAAAGGGGAGTGGAGTACTATCGACGTGTGAGGGGAACCACTATACGTCTCGGTGTTCATTTACTTTTCGCATTTACCGCATTTCATCACTTAGAAATCTTTAGGAAAGTAATAACTCAAAATCATCAAAAATCGGGATAATTTTCTAAGAACCTAATTCACCCCCCCCCCCTCTTAGGCTCACATATAACTTACAATTGGCATCAGAGCAGGTTAGGTAACCTGTTCCGACAAGATTCAGCATGGCTTCCGCAAGCACGAACCCGGTTTTCAAAGACGGTGGAAGTAGTAACAAGCCCCCACTTTTCTCTGGAGAGTATTTTGATTTTTGGAAGATTCGTATGAGAGCACATCTTGAAGCACAAGGAGAAGGTATATGGGAAACTGTTGAAAATGGTCCACACCAACCAATGAGTGTTGTAAACAATGTTTCAACTCCAAAGATTAAAACTTCTTATAATGAAGATGATAGAAAGAAAGTGCTCGATGAAAAGAAATCTATTAATATTCTTCAAAGTGCATTAAGTATGGATGAATTTTTTCGAGTTTCACAATGTAAATCTGCTAAAGAAATATGGGATACTTTGGTAGAAACACATGAAGGAACGGCTGAAGTTAAAAGATCCGGATTAAACACATTAAGTCAAGAATATGAAATGTTCCGAATGCGGCCCGGAGAAACCATTGTTGCATTACAGAAAAGATTTGTTCATTTGACTAACCACTTAATAGCACTTGGTAAAACATTCTCAAATGATGAACTAAATCTCAAAATTCTAAGATCTTTGACAAGAGAATGCCAACCAAAAGTAACGGCAATATCGGAAAAGAAAAGCCTCTCTACGATGACTTCCGCATCTTTATTTGGTAAACTTCAAGAACATGAGTTAGAACTTGGACAACTTGAAAAACATGAAGTTCAAGAGAAGAAATCTAAAGGTATTGCTTTAAAGGTAGATGCAAAAGGAAAACAAAATGACGACTCATCGGAGGAAGACGAAAATTTCATGCTTCTAGTAAAAAGACTTGGAAAATTATTTGGAAATAAAGATAAGTCCTTTTATGCTAAAAGGAAGAAACACTTTAAGAAAAAGGATACTTCAACTTCTTCTCAAGACATTACATGTTATGAATGTGGGAAGCAAGGTCATATAAAACCCGAATGTCCACAACTTGCAAAGAAAGGAAGTTTTAAAGGCAAGAAGGAATCAAAAAATAAGAAGGCATACATTGCATGGGAAGACAACGAAATTAGTTCATCATCCGACTCGGAGAGCGATGAAAGCGCAAAACTAGCACTTATGGCTACACATAACTCCGAAGATGAAAATGACTAGGTTAGTACTAAATTTTATCTTTATGATAATAATGCACAAGAAATTATAAATGAACTCTTAAATGAATGTAAGGTTTTATGTAAAATAATTTCTTCACAAAAAAGACAAATAACATCTTTAGAAGAAAAAGTCGATGTTATGGAAGAAGAGTCAAAAGATGAAAAACAAAAGAGAGCTAGTGAAGAAAAACAAGAGTTGGTATGTAAAAATTGTGAGTCACTTTCATTCCAAATTGTTCAATTACAAAGGGTCTTAGAAAGATATGAGAAAGGACAAATTGGTTTAGAAGCGGTCCTTAGTCAACAAAGATATTCGAATGATAAAAGTGGACTTGGTTACTCTAAATTTTCTAAACCAAGTTCTAGTAAAACAATCCTTGTTAAGGCTAGTGACCAAACTTCTAAGGAGAAAGTGAACAAACCTAAAATTGTGCATCCTTATCCTAAAAAGAAAAGAACTCCCATTAAGAAGAGATTTCCTAAAAAGAAATCATATGTTCCTAGATATAAAAGCAATTTTGTTCCTACTTGTTTTTATTGTGGTATTATTGGCCATACACCTAATGCTTGCTATGTAAGAAACTTTAGTTTTGCAAGTGGGCATTATGTGTGGGTAAAGAAAGGTACTAACGTTGATGGACCCAAAGCACATTGGGTACCAAATCAAACTTAATTTGTTTTGTAGGTTTGCTTGAGGACCACTTTAAATCTATGTTGTTTTGATAAGTGGTGGCTCTAAGCTTTTGGTGGGAGACATAAATTAACTTTCAAATCTAGTGCTTATAGTCCAAGGGTTATTTCATATGGGGAATACCTTAAAAGGAAGAATTCTTGGCATTGGCAAAGTTGGAGCACTAACTTTCACAATCATTGAAGATGTACTTTATGTTAAAGGACTAAAGGAATATCTTTTAAACAAAAGCCAACTTTGTGACAAAGGCTTTAAGATCATGTTCACTAAGGATGAATGTTTTGATCAAGTCAATCTTGAGGTAAAATCTCATAGGTAAAAATTGTTTTTATTTTTCATAATTTCTTTATATACTTCAAGTATTTTCCCATCCTTTTTGTTAATGACAAAGGGGGAGAAGAATTGTGTATTGTTGCTTGGTTTCTCTAACAAAATGTGCAGATTTCAAAACTCTCTAAAATCATGGATTAAGGGGGAGCAATATCCAAGGGGAAGCAAGCTTTGGTTAGAGAAACAAGATTGGATCGAATTTTCAAAGAATTGGGTTGTCATCATCAAAAAGGGGGAGAATGTGAAGACATAGTTTCTCAATGGTTTTGATGAAGACAACAATGTTCATTCAAGGTTTTATGTACAAAAGAAAATGGATCAAAGACTTCAAAGCTAGAACAAGTTTCATATTAATTCAAGTCTTGAAGATTTCTCAAAGAAGAATTGCATAAAACTTGATTACACTTGCAAGATAGGATTAATCAAACTTTTAGGTGTATGCAATTCTTGACTATAACATTTCTTAGTGCTCAAAATGTTTCTTGAATTGGAAAAATTATTTTTCATGTTTGAACCATATTAAATAACTTTCAAATATAATCTATTGACTTGGATAAATCAATAGATGTTGCATTAAATTGGTTCAAATACTTAGACAAAACTTTTAATTTTTCAATTTATTTAAACATTCATTGTTTGGTAAATTAAGGCGTTTTCAACTGTCGTAACAGCACAAAAAAACCGCCATAATTTGCACCGGTCTGAAGCTATATTTTAAATTTTAAATTTGAGAAGTTTTTGGTAGATTATGTTGTTTTGAACCGACGTAACGGAACAAAAAAACGCCACAATTTACAGCGTACTGAAACAGTATTTTTTATTTAAAATTGAAAAATGTTTTGTTTGAATGCACATTTTCATTATATCTTTTCATGGCATCTCTTACATCTTTTGTCTTATTAAATTTAGAATTTCTCTAACCATTGCCATGACTTTTGAATGGTTGCTTTCATCAATATAAATTCATTTCAAATTTTCATTTTTCTATCACCTCTTTCATAAAAAATATTAAAATCTCTCTACATTTATTTTCTACACATCTTTCATATTTAGATACTTTTTGAAATACATTTTGACATTATTTTATCATAAAAGTATCTTGAGCACTTAGAGAGAATTTGTCTTGAATCTTCGTACTTGAAAGAGAAGATCAATCTTGAGATTGATAAAGTTTCAAAGTTTCATCTTGTACACTTATTCAAAAATTCAGAAATATTGTTCTTTGTCACATCTTATTTTTCCAGGATTGTTGGATATAAGATTGTGAGGTGTAATCCTTGTTATCCGGATTGTGGATACAAGAGGTCCATTTGTGAGAGGTTGATTCTCGGTTGGACTTTAAACTTGTAAAATCCAAGAGGGTGTTCTTGGTGGTTGATAGTTAATGACTTGTATAGAAAGACTAGGAAGAGTCTTGTCTTGTCCAAAACTATAGTAAAATCTCTTTCATGTTGAAAGGGGAGTGGAGTACTATCGACGTGTGAGGGGAACCACTATACGTCTCGGTGTTCATTTACTTTTCGCATTTACCGCATTTCATCACTTAGAAATCTTTAGGAAAGTAATAACTCAAAATCATCAAAAATCGGGATAATTTTCTAAGAACCTAATTCACCCCCCCCCCCCTCTTAGGCTCACATATAACTTACAATTGGCATCAGAGCAGGTTAGGTAACCTGTTCCGACAAGATTCAGCATGGCTTCCGCAAGCACGAACCCGGTTTTCAAAGACGGTGGAAGTAGTAACAAGCCCCCACTTTTCTCTGGAGAGTATTTTGATTTTTGGAAGATTCGTATGAGAGCACATCTTGAAGCACAAGGAGAAGGTATATGGGAAACTGTTGAAAATGGTCCACACCAACCAATGAGTGTTGTAAACAATGTTTCAACTCCAAAGATTAAAACTTCTTATAATGAAGATGATAGAAAGAAAGTGCTCGATGAAAAGAAATCTATTAATATTCTTCAAAGTGCATTAAGTATGGATGAATTTTTTCGAGTTTCACAATGTAAATCTGCTAAAGAAATATGGGATACTTTGGTAGAAACACATGAAGGAACGGCTGAAGTTAAAAGATCCGGATTAAACACATTAAGTCAAGAATATGAAATGTTCCGAATGCAGCCCGGAGAAACCATTGTTGCATTACAGAAAAGATTTGTTCATTTGACTAACCACTTAATAGCACTTGGTAAAACATTCTCAAATGATGAACTAAATCTCAAAATTCTAAGATCTTTGACAAGAGAATGCCAACCAAAAGTAACGGCAATATCGGAAAAGAAAAGCCTCTCTACGATGACTTCCGCATCTTTATTTGGTAAACTTCAAGAACATGAGTTAGAACTTGGACAACTTGAAAAACATGAAGTTCAAGAGAAGAAATCTAAAGGTATTGCTTTAAAGGTAGATGCAAAAGGAAAACAAAATGACGACTCATCGGAGGAAGACGAAAATTTCATGCTTCTAGTAAAAAGACTTGGAAAATTATTTGGAAATAAAGATAAGTCCTTTTATGCTAAAAGGAAGAAACACTTTAAGAAAAAGGATACTTCAACTTCTTCTCAAGACATTACATGTTATGAATGTGGGAAGCAAGGTCATATAAAACCCGAATGTCCACAACTTGCAAAGAAAGGAAGTTTTAAAGGCAAGAAGGAATCAAAAAATAAGAAGGCATACATGCATGGGAAGACAACGAAATTAGTTCATCATCCGACTCGGAGAGCGATGAAAGCGCAAAACTAGCACTTATGGCTACACATAACTCCGAAGATGAAAATGACTAGGTTAGTACTAAATTTTATCTTTATGATAATAATGCACAAGAAATTATAAATGAACTCTTAAATGAATGTAAGGTTTTATGTAAAATAATTTCTTCACAAAAAAGACAAATAACATCTTTAGAAGAAAAAGTCGATGTTATGGAAGAAGAGTCAAAAGATGAAAAACAAAAGAGAGCTAGTGAAGAAAAACAAGAGTTGGTATGTAAAAATTGTGAGTCACTTTCATTCCAAATTGTTCAATTACAAAGGGTCTTAGAAAGATATGAGAAAGGACAAATTGGTTTAGAAGCGGTCCTTAGTCAACAAAGATATTCGAATGATAAAAGTGGACTTGGTTACTCTAAATTTTCTAAACCAAGTTCTAGTAAAACAATCCTTGTTAAGGCTAGTGACCAAACTTCTAAGGAGAAAGTGAACAAACCTAAAATTGTGCATCCTTATCCTAAAAAGAAAAGAACTCCCATTAAGAAGAGATTTCCTAAAAAGAAATCATATGTTCCTAGATATAAAAGCAATTTTGTTCCTACTTGTTTTTATTGTGGTATTATTGGCCATACACCTAATGCTTGCTATGTAAGAAACTTTAGTTTTGCAAGTGGGCATTATGTGTGGGTAAAGAAAGGTACTAACGTTGATGGACCCAAAGCACATTGGGTACCAAATCAAACTTAATTTGTTTTGTAGGTTTGCTTGAGGACCACTTTAAATCTATGTTGTTTTGATAAGTGGTGGCTCTAAGCTTTTGGTGGGAGACATAAATTAACTTTCAAATCTAGTGCTTATAGTCCAAGGGTTATTTCATATGGGGAATACCTTAAAAGGAAGAATTCTTGGCATTGGCAAAGTTGGAGCACTAACTTTCACAATCATTGAAGATGTACTTTATGTTAAAGGACTAAAGGAATATCTTTTAAACAAAAGCCAACTTTGTGACAAAGGCTTTAAGATCATGTTCACTAAGGATGAATGTTTTGATCAAGTCAATCTTGAGGTAAAATCTCATAGGTAAAAATTGTTTTTATTTTTCATAATTTCTTTATATACTTCAAGTATTTTCCCATCCTTTTTGTTAATGACAAAGGGGGAGAAGAATTGTGTATTGTTGCTTGGTTTCTCTAACAAAATGTGCAGATTTCAAAACTCTCTAAAATCATGGATTAAGGGGGAGCAATATCCAAGGGGAAGCAAGCTTTGGTTAGAGAAACAAGATTGGATCGAATTTTCAAAGAATTGGGTTGTCATCATCAAAAAGGGGGAGAATGTGAAGACATAGTTTCTCAATGGTTTTGATGAAGACAACAATGTTCATTCAAGGTTTTATGTACAAAAGAAAATGGATCAAAGACTTCAAAGCTAGAACAAGTTTCATATTAATTCAAGTCTTGAAGATTTCTCAAAGAAGAATTGCATAAAACTTGATTACACTTGCAAGATAGGATTAATCAAACTTTTAGGTGTATGCAATTCTTGACTATAACATTTCTTAGTGCTCAAAATGTTTCTTGAATTGGAAAAATTATTTTTCATGTTTGAACCATATTAAATAACTTTCAAATATAATCTATTGACTTGGATAAATCAATAGATGTTGCATTAAATTGGTTCAAATACTTAGACAAAACTTTTAATTTTTCAATTTATTTAAACATTCATTGTTTGGTAAATTAAGGCGTTTTCAACTGTCGTAACAGCACAAAAAAAACCGCCATAATTTGCACCGGTCTGAAGCTATATTTTAAATTTTAAATTTGAGAAGTTTTTGGTAGATTATGTTGTTTTGAACCGACGTAACGGAACAAAAAAACGCCACAATTTACAGCGTACTGAAACAGTATTTTTTATTTAAAATTGAAAAATGTTTTGTTTGAATGCACATTTTCATTATATCTTTTCATGGCATCTCTTACATCTTTTGTCTTATTAAATTTAGAATTTCTCTAACCATTGCCATGACTTTTGAATGGTTGCTTTCATCAATATAAATTCATTTCAAATTTTCATTTTTCTATCACCTCTTTCATAAAAAATATTAAAATCTCTCTACATTTATTTTCTACACATCTTTCATATTTAGATACTTTTTGAAATACATTTTGACATTATTTTATCATAAAAGTATCTTGAGCACTTAGAGAGAATTTGTCTTGAATCTTCGTACTTGAAAGAGAAGATCAATCTTGAGATTGATAAAGTTTCAAAGTTTCATCTTGTACACTTATTCAAAAATTCAGAAATATTGTTCTTTGTCACATCTTATTTTTCCAGGATTGTTGGATATAAGATTGTGAGGTGTAATCCTTGTTATCCGGATTGTGGATACAAGAGGTCCATTTGTGAGAGGTTGATTCTCGGTTGGACTTTAAACTTGTAAAATCCAAGAGGGTGTTCTTGGTGGTTGATAGTTAATGACTTGTATAGAAAGACTAGGAAGAGTCTTGTCTTGTCCAAAACTATAGTAAAATCTCTTTCATGTTGAAAGGGGAGTGGAGTACTATCGACGTGTGAGGGGAACCACTATACGTCTCGGTGTTCATTTACTTTTCGCATTTACCGCATTTCATCACTTAGAAATCTTTAGGAAAGTAATAACTCAAAATCATCAAAAATCGGGATAATTTTCTAAGAACCTAATTCACCCCCCCCCCCCCTCTTAGGCTCACATATAACTTACAATTGGCATCAGAGCAGGTTAGGTAACCTGTTCCGACAAGATTCAGCATGGCTTCCGCAAGCACGAACCCGGTTTTCAAAGACGGTGGAAGTAGTAACAAGCCCCCACTTTTCTCTGGAGAGTATTTTGATTTTTGGAAGATTCGTATGAGAGCACATCTTGAAGCACAAGGAGAAGGTATATGGGAAACTGTTGAAAATGGTCCACACCAACCAATGAGTGTTGTAAACAATGTTTCAACTCCAAAGATTAAAACTTCTTATAATGAAGATGATAGAAAGAAAGTGCTCGATGAAAAGAAATCTATTAATATTCTTCAAAGTGCATTAAGTATGGATGAATTTTTTCGAGTTTCACAATGTAAATCTGCTAAAGAAATATGGGATACTTTGGTAGAAACACATGAAGGAACGGCTGAAGTTAAAAGATCCGGATTAAACACATTAAGTCAAGAATATGAAATGTTCCGAATGCAGCCCGGAGAAACCATTGTTGCATTACAGAAAAGATTTGTTCATTTGACTAACCACTTAATAGCACTTGGTAAAACATTCTCAAATGATGAACTAAATCTCAAAATTCTAAGATCTTTGACAAGAGAATGCCAACCAAAAGTAACGGCAATATCGGAAAAGAAAAGCCTCTCTACGATGACTTCCGCATCTTTATTTGGTAAACTTCAAGAACATGAGTTAGAACTTGGACAACTTGAAAAACATGAAGTTCAAGAGAAGAAATCTAAAGGTATTGCTTTAAAGGTAGATGCAAAAGGAAAACAAAATGACGACTCATCGGAGGAAGACGAAAATTTCATGCTTCTAGTAAAAAGACTTGGAAAATTATTTGGAAATAAAGATAAGTCCTTTTATGCTAAAAGGAAGAAACACTTTAAGAAAAAGGATACTTCAACTTCTTCTCAAGACATTACATGTTATGAATGTGGGAAGCAAGGTCATATAAAACCCGAATGTCCACAACTTGCAAAGAAAGGAAGTTTTAAAGGCAAGAAGGAATCAAAAAATAAGAAGGCATACATTGCATGGGAAGACAACGAAATTAGTTCATCATCCGACTCGGAGAGCGATGAAAGCGCAAAACTAGCACTTATGGCTACACATAACTCCGAAGATGAAAATGACTAGGTTAGTACTAAATTTTATCTTTATGATAATAATGCACAAGAAATTATAAATGAACTCTTAAATGAATGTAAGGTTTTATGTAAAATAATTTCTTCACAAAAAAGACAAATAACATCTTTAGAAGAAAAAGTCGATGTTATGGAAGAAGAGTCAAAAGATGAAAAACAAAAGAGAGCTAGTGAAGAAAAACAAGAGTTGGTATGTAAAAATTGTGAGTCACTTTCATTCCAAATTGTTCAATTACAAAGGGTCTTAGAAAGATATGAGAAAGGACAAATTGGTTTAGAAGCGGTCCTTAGTCAACAAAGATATTCGAATGATAAAAGTGGACTTGGTTACTCTAAATTTTCTAAACCAAGTTCTAGTAAAACAATCCTTGTTAAGGCTAGTGACCAAACTTCTAAGGAGAAAGTGAACAAACCTAAAATTGTGCATCCTTATCCTAAAAAGAAAAGAACTCCCATTAAGAAGAGATTTCCTAAAAAGAAATCATATGTTCCTAGATATAAAAGCAATTTTGTTCCTACTTGTTTTTATTGTGGTATTATTGGCCATACACCTAATGCTTGCTATGTAAGAAACTTTAGTTTTGCAAGTGGGCATTATGTGTGGGTAAAGAAAGGTACTAACGTTGATGGACCCAAAGCACATTGGGTACCAAATCAAACTTAATTTGTTTTGTAGGTTTGCTTGAGGACCACTTTAAATCTATGTTGTTTTGATAAGTGGTGGCTCTAAGCTTTTGGTGGGAGACATAAATTAACTTTCAAATCTAGTGCTTATAGTCCAAGGGTTATTTCATATGGGGAATACCTTAAAAGGAAGAATTCTTGGCATTGGCAAAGTTGGAGCACTAACTTTCACAATCATTGAAGATGTACTTTATGTTAAAGGACTAAAGGAATATCTTTTAAACAAAAGCCAACTTTGTGACAAAGGCTTTAAGATCATGTTCACTAAGGATGAATGTTTTGATCAAGTCAATCTTGAGGTAAAATCTCATAGGTAAAAATTGTTTTTATTTTTCATAATTTCTTTATATACTTCAAGTATTTTCCCATCCTTTTTGTTAATGACAAAGGGGGAGAAGAATTGTGTATTGTTGCTTGGTTTCTCTAACAAAATGTGCAGATTTCAAAACTCTCTAAAATCATGGATTAAGGGGGAGCAATATCCAAGGGGAAGCAAGCTTTGGTTAGAGAAACAAGATTGGATCGAATTTTCAAAGAATTGGGTTGTCATCATCAAAAAGGGGGAGAATGTGAAGACATAGTTTCTCAATGGTTTTGATGAAGACAACAATGTTCATTCAAGGTTTTATGTACAAAAGAAAATGGATCAAAGACTTCAAAGCTAGAACAAGTTTCATATTAATTCAAGTCTTGAAGATTTCTCAAAGAAGAATTGCATAAAACTTGATTACACTTGCAAGATAGGATTAATCAAACTTTTAGGTGTATGCAATTCTTGACTATAACATTTCTTAGTGCTCAAAATGTTTCTTGAATTGGAAAAATTATTTTTCATGTTTGAACCATATTAAATAACTTTCAAATATAATCTATTGACTTGGATAAATCAATAGATGTTGCATTAAATTGGTTCAAATACTTAGACAAAACTTTTAATTTTTCAATTTATTTAAACATTCATTGTTTGGTAAATTAAGGCGTTTTCAACTGTCGTAACAGCACAAAAAAACCGCCATAATTTGCACCGGTCTGAAGCTATATTTTAAATTTTAAATTTGAGAAGTTTTTGGTAGATTATGTTGTTTTGAACCGACGTAACGGAACAAAAAAACGCCACAATTTACAGCGTACTGAAACAGTATTTTTTATTTAAAATTGAAAAATGTTTTGTTTGAATGCACATTTTCATTATATCTTTTCATGGCATCTCTTACATCTTTTGTCTTATTAAATTTAGAATTTCTCTAACCATTGCCATAACTTTTGAATGGTTGCTTTCATCAATATAAATTCATTTCAAATTTTCATTTTTCTATCACCTCTTTCATAAAAAATATTAAAATCTCTCTACATTTATTTTCTACACATCTTTCATATTTAGATACTTTTTGAAATACATTTTGACATTATTTTATCATAAAAGTATCTTGAGCACTTAGAGAGAATTTGTCTTGAATCTTCGTACTTGAAAGAGAAGATCAATCTTGAGATTGATAAAGTTTCAAAGTTTCATCTTGTACACTTATTCAAAAATTCAGAAATATTGTTCTTTGTCACATCTTATTTTTCCAGGATTGTTGGATATAAGATTGTGAGGTGTAATCCTTGTTATCCGGATTGTGGATACAAGAGGTCCATTTGTGAGAGGTTGATTCTCGGTTGGACTTTAAACTTGTAAAATCCAAGAGGGTGTTCTTGGTGGTTGATAGTTAATGACTTGTATAGAAAGACTAGGAAGAGTCTTGTCTTGTCCAAAACTATAGTAAAATCTCTTTCATGTTGAAAGGGGAGTGGAGTACTATCGACGTGTGAGGGGAACCACTATACGTCTCGGTGTTCATTTACTTTTCGCATTTACCGCATTTCATCACTTAGAAATCTTTAGGAAAGTAATAACTCAAAATCATCAAAAATCGGGATAATTTTCTAAGAACCTAATTCACCCCCCCCCCCCCTCTTAGGCTCACATATAACTTACAATTGGCATCAGAGCAGGTTAGGTAACCTGTTCCGACAAGATTCAGCATGGCTTCCGCAAGCACGAACCCGGTTTTCAAAGACGGTGGAAGTAGTAACAAGCCCCCACTTTTCTCTGGAGAGTATTTTGATTTTTGGAAGATTCGTATGAGAGCACATCTTGAAGCACAAGGAGAAGGTATATGGGAAACTGTTGAAAATGGTCCACACCAACCAATGAGTGTTGTAAACAATGTTTCAACTCCAAAGATTAAAACTTCTTATAATGAAGATGATAGAAAGAAAGTGCTCGATGAAAAGAAATCTATTAATATTCTTCAAAGTGCATTAAGTATGGATGAATTTTTTCGAGTTTCACAATGTAAATCTGCTAAAGAAATATGGGATACTTTGGTAGAAACACATGAAGGAACGGCTGAAGTTAAAAGATCCGGATTAAACACATTAAGTCAAGAATATGAAATGTTCCGAATGCAGCCCGGAGAAACCATTGTTGCATTACAGAAAAGATTTGTTCATTTGACTAACCACTTAATAGCACTTGGTAAAACATTCTCAAATGATGAACTAAATCTCAAAATTCTAAGATCTTTGACAAGAGAATGCCAACCAAAAGTAACGGCAATATCGGAAAAGAAAAGCCTCTCTACGATGACTTCCGCATCTTTATTTGGTAAACTTCAAGAACATGAGTTAGAACTTGGACAACTTGAAAAACATGAAGTTCAAGAGAAGAAATCTAAAGGTATTGCTTTAAAGGTAGATGCAAAAGGAAAACAAAATGACGACTCATCGGAGGAAGACGAAAATTTCATGCTTCTAGTAAAAAGACTTGGAAAATTATTTGGAAATAAAGATAAGTCCTTTTATGCTAAAAGGAAGAAACACTTTAAGAAAAAGGATACTTCAACTTCTTCTCAAGACATTACATGTTATGAATGTGGGAAGCAAGGTCATATAAAACCCGAATGTCCACAACTTGCAAAGAAAGGAAGTTTTAAAGGCAAGAAGGAATCAAAAAATAAGAAGGCATACATTGCATGGGAAGACAACGAAATTAGTTCATCATCCGACTCGGAGAGCGATGAAAGCGCAAAACTAGCACTTATGGCTACACATAACTCCGAAGATGAAAATGACTAGGTTAGTACTAAATTTTATCTTTATGATAATAATGCACAAGAAATTATAAATGAACTCTTAAATGAATGTAAGGTTTTATGTAAAATAATTTCTTCACAAAAAAGACAAATAACATCTTTAGAAGAAAAAGTCGATGTTATGGAAGAAGAGTCAAAAGATGAAAAACAAAAGAGAGCTAGTGAAGAAAAACAAGAGTTGGTATGTAAAAATTGTGAGTCACTTTCATTCCAAATTGTTCAATTACAAAGGGTCTTAGAAAGATATGAGAAAGGACAAATTGGTTTAGAAGCGGTCCTTAGTCAACAAAGATATTCGAATGATAAAAGTGGACTTGGTTACTCTAAATTTTCTAAACCAAGTTCTAGTAAAACAATCCTTGTTAAGGCTAGTGACCAAACTTCTAAGGAGAAAGTGAACAAACCTAAAATTGTGCATCCTTATCCTAAAAAGAAAAGAACTCCCATTAAGAAGAGATTTCCTAAAAAGAAATCATATGTTCCTAGATATAAAAGCAATTTTGTTCCTACTTGTTTTTATTGTGGTATTATTGGCCATACACCTAATGCTTGCTATGTAAGAAACTTTAGTTTTGCAAGTGGGCATTATGTGTGGGTAAAGAAAGGTACTAACGTTGATGGACCCAAAGCACATTGGGTACCAAATCAAACTTAATTTGTTTTGTAGGTTTGCTTGAGGACCACTTTAAATCTATGTTGTTTTGATAAGTGGTGGCTCTAAGCTTTTGGTGGGAGACATAAATTAACTTTCAAATCTAGTGCTTATAGTCCAAGGGTTATTTCATATGGGGAATACCTTAAAAGGAAGAATTCTTGGCATTGGCAAAGTTGGAGCACTAACTTTCACAATCATTGAAGATGTACTTTATGTTAAAGGACTAAAGGAATATCTTTTAAACAAAAGCCAACTTTGTGACAAAGGCTTTAAGATCATGTTCACTAAGGATGAATGTTTTGATCAAGTCAATCTTGAGGTAAAATCTCATAGGTAAAAATTGTTTTTATTTTTCATAATTTCTTTATATACTTCAAGTATTTTCCCATCCTTTTTGTTAATGACAAAGGGGGAGAAGAATTGTGTATTGTTGCTTGGTTTCTCTAACAAAATGTGCAGATTTCAAAACTCTCTAAAATCATGGATTAAGGGGGAGCAATATCCAAGGGGAAGCAAGCTTTGGTTAGAGAAACAAGATTGGATCGAATTTTCAAAGAATTGGGTTGTCATCATCAAAAAGGGGGAGAATGTGAAGACATAGTTTCTCAATGGTTTTGATGAAGACAACAATGTTCATTCAAGGTTTTATGTACAAAAGAAAATGGATCAAAGACTTCAAAGCTAGAATAAGTTTCATATTAATTCAAGTCTTGAAGATTTCTCAAAGAAGAATTGCATAAAACTTGATTACACTTGCAAGATAGGATTAATCAAACTTTTAGGTGTATGCAATTCTTGACTATAACATTTCTTAGTGCTCAAAATGTTTCTTGAATTGGAAAAATTATTTTTCATGTTTGAACCATATTAAATAACTTTCAAATATAATCTATTGACTTGGATAAATCAATAGATGTTGCATTAAATTGGTTCAAATACTTAGACAAAACTTTTAATTTTTCAATTTATTTAAACATTCATTGTTTGGTAAATTAAGGCGTTTTCAACTGTCGTAACAGCACAAAAAAACCGCCATAATTTGCACCGGTCTGAAGCTATATTTTAAATTTTAAATTTGAGAAGTTTTTGGTAGATTATGTTGTTTTGAACCGACGTAACGGAACAAAAAAACGCCACAATTTACAGCGTACTGAAACAGTATTTTTTATTTAAAATTGAAAAATGTTTTGTTTGAATGCACATTTTCATTATATCTTTTCATGGCATCTCTTACATCTTTTGTCTTATTAAATTTAGAATTTCTCTAACCATTGCCATGACTTTTGAATGGTTGCTTTCATCAATATAAATTCATTTCAAATTTTCATTTTTCTATCACCTCTTTCATAAAAAATATTAAAATCTCTCTACATTTATTTTCTACACATCTTTCATATTTAGATACTTTTTGAAATACATTTTGACATTATTTTATCATAAAAGTATCTTGAGCACTTAGAGAGAATTTGTCTTGAATCTTCGTACTTGAAAGAGAAGATCAATCTTGAGATTGATAAAGTTTCAAAGTTTCATCTTGTACACTTATTCAAAAATTCAGAAATATTGTTCTTTGTCACATCTTATTTTTCCAGGATTGTTGGATATAAGATTGTGAGGTGTAATCCTTGTTATCCGGATTGTGGATACAAGAGGTCCATTTGTGAGAGGTTGATTCTCGGTTGGACTTTAAACTTGTAAAATCCAAGAGGGTGTTCTTGGTGGTTGATAGTTAATGACTTGTATAGAAAGACTAGGAAGAGTCTTGTCTTGTCCAAAACTATAGTAAAATCTCTTTCATGTTGAAAGGGGAGTGGAGTACTATCGACGTGTGAGGGGAACCACTATACGTCTCGGTGTTCATTTACTTTTCGCATTTACCGCATTTCATCACTTAGAAATCTTTAGGAAAGTAATAACTCAAAATCATCAAAAATCGGGATAATTTTCTAAGAACCTAATTCACCCCCCCCCCCCCCCCCCCCTCTTAGGCTCACATATAACTTACAATTGGCATCAGAGCAGGTTAGGTAACCTGTTCCGACAAGATTCAGCATGGCTTCCGCAAGCACGAACCCGGTTTTCAAAGACGGTGGAAGTAGTAACAAGCCCCCACTTTTCTCTGGAGAGTATTTTGATTTTTGGAAGATTCGTATGAGAGCACATCTTGAAGCACAAGGAGAAGGTATATGGGAAACTGTTGAAAATGGTCCACACCAACCAATGAGTGTTGTAAACAATGTTTCAACTCCAAAGATTAAAACTTCTTATAATGAAGATGATAGAAAGAAAGTGCTCGATGAAAAGAAATCTATTAATATTCTTCAAAGTGCATTAAGTATGGATGAATTTTTTCGAGTTTCACAATGTAAATCTGCTAAAGAAATATGGGATACTTTGGTAGAAACACATGAAGGAACGGCTGAAGTTAAAAGATCCGGATTAAACACATTAAGTCAAGAATATGAAATGTTCCGAATGCAGCCCGGAGAAACCATTGTTGCATTACAGAAAAGATTTGTTCATTTGACTAACCACTTAATAGCACTTGGTAAAACATTCTCAAATGATGAACTAAATCTCAAAATTCTAAGATCTTTGACAAGAGAATGCCAACCAAAAGTAACGGCAATATCGGAAAAGAAAAGCCTCTCTACGATGACTTCCGCATCTTTATTTGGTAAACTTCAAGAACATGAGTTAGAACTTGGACAACTTGAAAAACATGAAGTTCAAGAGAAGAAATCTAAAGGTATTGCTTTAAAGGTAGATGCAAAAGGAAAACAAAATGACGACTCATCGGAGGAAGACGAAAATTTCATGCTTCTAGTAAAAAGACTTGGAAAATTATTTGGAAATAAAGATAAGTCCTTTTATGCTAAAAGGAAGAAACACTTTAAGAAAAAGGATACTTCAACTTCTTCTCAAGACATTACATGTTATGAATGTGGGAAGCAAGGTCATATAAAACCCGAATGTCCACAACTTGCAAAGAAAGGAAGTTTTAAAGGCAAGAAGGAATCAAAAAATAAGAAGGCATACATTGCATGGGAAGACAACGAAATTAGTTCATCATCCGACTCGGAGAGCGATGAAAGCGCAAAACTAGCACTTATGGCTACACATAACTCCGAAGATGAAAATGACTAGGTTAGTACTAAATTTTATCTTTATGATAATAATGCACAAGAAATTATAAATGAACTCTTAAATGAATGTAAGGTTTTATGTAAAATAATTTCTTCACAAAAAAGACAAATAACATCTTTAGAAGAAAAAGTCGATGTTATGGAAGAAGAGTCAAAAGATGAAAAACAAAAGAGAGCTAGTGAAGAAAAACAAGAGTTGGTATGTAAAAATTGTGAGTCACTTTCATTCCAAATTGTTCAATTACAAAGGGTCTTAGAAAGATATGAGAAAGGACAAATTGGTTTAGAAGCGGTCCTTAGTCAACAAAGATATTCGAATGATAAAAGTGGACTTGGTTACTCTAAATTTTCTAAACCAAGTTCTAGTAAAACAATCCTTGTTAAGGCTAGTGACCAAACTTCTAAGGAGAAAGTGAACAAACCTAAAATTGTGCATCCTTATCCTAAAAAGAAAAGAACTCCCATTAAGAAGAGATTTCCTAAAAAGAAATCATATGTTCCTAGATATAAAAGCAATTTTGTTCCTACTTGTTTTTATTGTGGTATTATTGGCCATACACCTAATGCTTGCTATGTAAGAAACTTTAGTTTTGCAAGTGGGCATTATGTGTGGGTAAAGAAAGGTACTAACGTTGATGGACCCAAAGCACATTGGGTACCAAATCAAACTTAATTTGTTTTGTAGGTTTGCTTGAGGACCACTTTAAATCTATGTTGTTTTGATAAGTGGTGGCTCTAAGCTTTTGGTGGGAGACATAAATTAACTTTCAAATCTAGTGCTTATAGTCCAAGGGTTATTTCATATGGGGAATACCTTAAAAGGAAGAATTCTTGGCATTGGCAAAGTTGGAGCACTAACTTTCACAATCATTGAAGATGTACTTTATGTTAAAGGACTAAAGGAATATCTTTTAAACAAAAGCCAACTTTGTGACAAAGGCTTTAAGATCATGTTCACTAAGGATGAATGTTTTGATCAAGTCAATCTTGAGGTAAAATCTCATAGGTAAAAATTGTTTTTATTTTTCATAATTTCTTTATATACTTCAAGTATTTTCCCATCCTTTTTGTTAATGACAAAGGGGGAGAAGAATTGTGTATTGTTGCTTGGTTTCTCTAACAAAATGTGCAGATTTCAAAACTCTCTAAAATCATGGATTAAGGGGGAGCAATATCCAAGGGGAAGCAAGCTTTGGTTAGAGAAACAAGATTGGATCGAATTTTCAAAGAATTGGGTTGTCATCATCAAAAAGGGGGAGAATGTGAAGACATAGTTTCTCAATGGTTTTGATGAAGACAACAATGTTCATTCAAGGTTTTATGTACAAAAGAAAATGGATCAAAGACTTCAAAGCTAGAACAAGTTTCATATTAATTCAAGTCTTGAAGATTTCTCAAAGAAGAATTGCATAAAACTTGATTACACTTGCAAGATAGGATTAATCAAACTTTTAGGTGTATGCAATTCTTGACTATAACATTTCTTAGTGCTCAAAATGTTTCTTGAATTGGAAAAATTATTTTTCATGTTTGAACCATATTAAATAACTTTCAAATATAATCTATTGACTTGGATAAATCAATAGATGTTGCATTAAATTGGTTCAAATACTTAGACAAAACTTTTAATTTTTCAATTTATTTAAACATTCATTGTTTGGTAAATTAAGGCGTTTTCAACTGTCGTAACAGCACAAAAAAACCGCCATAATTTGCACCGGTCTGAAGCTATATTTTAAATTTTAAATTTGAGAAGTTTTTGGTAGATTATGTTGTTTTGAACCGACGTAACGGAACAAAAAAACGCCACAATTTACAGCGTACTGAAACAGTATTTTTTATTTAAAATTGAAAAATGTTTTGTTTGAATGCACATTTTCATTATATCTTTTCATGGCATCTCTTACATCTTTTGTCTTATTAAATTTAGAATTTCTCTAACCATTGCCATGACTTTTGAATGGTTGCTTTCATCAATATAAATTCATTTCAAATTTTCATTTTTCTATCACCTCTTTCATAAAAAATATTAAAATCTCTCTACATTTATTTTCTACACATCTTTCATATTTAGATACTTTTTGAAATACATTTTGACATTATTTTATCATAAAAGTATCTTGAGCACTTAGAGAGAATTTGTCTTGAATCTTCGTACTTGAAAGAGAAGATCAATCTTGAGATTGATAAAGTTTCAAAGTTTCATCTTGTACACTTATTCAAAAATTCAGAAATATTGTTCTTTGTCACATCTTATTTTTCCAGGATTGTTGGATATAAGATTGTGAGGTGTAATCCTTGTTATCCGGATTGTGGATACAAGAGGTCCATTTGTGAGAGGTTGATTCTCGGTTGGACTTTAAACTTGTAAAATCCAAGAGGGTGTTCTTGGTGGTTGATAGTTAATGACTTGTATAGAAAGACTAGGAAGAGTCTTGTCTTGTCCAAAACTATAGTAAAATCTCTTTCATGTTGAAAGGGGAGTGGAGTACTATCGACGTGTGAGGGGAACCACTATACGTCTCGGTGTTCATTTACTTTTCGCATTTACCGCATTTCATCACTTAGAAATCTTTAGGAAAGTAATAACTCAAAATCATCAAAAATCGGGATAATTTTCTAAGAACCTAATTCACCCCCCCCCCCCCCTCTTAGGCTCACATATAACTTACAATTGGCATCAGAGCAGGTTAGGTAACCTGTTCCGACAAGATTCAGCATGGCTTCCGCAAGCACGAACCCGGTTTTCAAAGACGGTGGAAGTAGTAACAAGCCCCCACTTTTCTCTGGAGAGTATTTTGATTTTTGGAAGATTCGTATGAGAGCACATCTTGAAGCACAAGGAGAAGGTATATGGGAAACTGTTGAAAATGGTCCACACCAACCAATGAGTGTTGTAAACAATGTTTCAACTCCAAAGATTAAAACTTCTTATAATGAAGATGATAGAAAGAAAGTGCTCGATGAAAAGAAATCTATTAATATTCTTCAAAGTGCATTAAGTATGGATGAATTTTTTCGAGTTTCACAATGTAAATCTGCTAAAGAAATATGGGATACTTTGGTAGAAACACATGAAGGAACGGCTGAAGTTAAAAGATCCGGATTAAACACATTAAGTCAAGAATATGAAATGTTCCGAATGCAGCCCGGAGAAACCATTGTTGCATTACAGAAAAGATTTGTTCATTTGACTAACCACTTAATAGCACTTGGTAAAACATTCTCAAATGATGAACTAAATCTCAAAATTCTAAGATCTTTGACAAGAGAATGCCAACCAAAAGTAACGGCAATATCGGAAAAGAAAAGCCTCTCTATGATGACTTCCGCATCTTTATTTGGTAAACTTCAAGAACATGAGTTAGAACTTGGACAACTTGAAAAACATGAAGTTCAAGAGAAGAAATCTAAAGGTATTGCTTTAAAGGTAGATGCAAAAGGAAAACAAAATGACGACTCATCGGAGGAAGACGAAAATTTCATGCTTCTAGTAAAAAGACTTGGAAAATTATTTGGAAATAAAGATAAGTCCTTTTATGCTAAAAGGAAGAAACACTTTAAGAAAAAGGATACTTCAACTTCTTCTCAAGACATTACATGTTATGAATGTGGGAAGCAAGGTCATATAAAACCCGAATGTCCACAACTTGCAAAGAAAGGAAGTTTTAAAGGCAAGAAGGAATCAAAAAATAAGAAGGCATACATTGCATGGGAAGACAACGAAATTAGTTCATCATCCGACTCGGAGAGCGATGAAAGCGCAAAACTAGCACTTATGGCTACACATAACTCCGAAGATGAAAATGACTAGGTTAGTACTAAATTTTATCTTTATGATAATAATGCACAAGAAATTATAAATGAACTCTTAAATGAATGTAAGGTTTTATGTAAAATAATTTCTTCACAAAAAAGACAAATAACATCTTTAGAAGAAAAAGTCGATGTTATGGAAGAAGAGTCAAAAGATGAAAAACAAAAGAGAGCTAGTGAAGAAAAACAAGAGTTGGTATGTAAAAATTGTGAGTCACTTTCATTCCAAATTGTTCAATTACAAAGGGTCTTAGAAAGATATGAGAAAGGACAAATTGGTTTAGAAGCGGTCCTTAGTCAACAAAGATATTCGAATGATAAAAGTGGACTTGGTTACTCTAAATTTTCTAAACCAAGTTCTAGTAAAACAATCCTTGTTAAGGCTAGTGACCAAACTTCTAAGGAGAAAGTGAACAAACCTAAAATTGTGCATCCTTATCCTAAAAAGAAAAGAACTCCCATTAAGAAGAGATTTCCTAAAAAGAAATCATATGTTCCTAGATATAAAAGCAATTTTGTTCCTACTTGATTTTATTGTGGTATTATTGGCCATACACCTAATGCTTGCTATGTAAGAAACTTTAGTTTTGCAAGTGGGCATTATGTGTGGGTAAAGAAAGGTACTAACGTTGATGGACCCAAAGCACATTGGGTACCAAATCAAACTTAATTTGTTTTGTAGGTTTGCTTGAGGACCACTTTAAATCTATGTTGTTTTGATAAGTGGTGGCTCTAAGCTTTTGGTGGGAGACATAAATTAACTTTCAAATCTAGTGCTTATAGTCCAAGGGTTATTTCATATGGGGAATACCTTAAAAGGAAGAATTCTTGGCATTGGCAAAGTTGGAGCACTAACTTTCACAATCATTGAAGATGTACTTTATGTTAAAGGACTAAAGGAATATCTTTTAAACAAAAGCCAACTTTGTGACAAAGGCTTTAAGATCATGTTCACTAAGGATGAATGTTTTGATCAAGTCAATCTTGAGGTAAAATCTCATAGGTAAAAATTGTTTTTATTTTTCATAATTTCTTTATATACTTCAAGTATTTTCCCATCCTTTTTGTTAATGACAAAGGGGGAGAAGAATTGTGTATTATTGCTTGGTTTCTCTAACAAAATGTGCAGATTTCAAAACTCTCTAAAATCATGGATTAAGGGGGAGCAATATCCAAGGGGAAGCAAGCTTTGGTTAGAGAAACAAGATTGGATCGAATTTTCAAAGAATTGGGTTGTCATCATCAAAAAGGGGGAGAATGTGAAGACATAGTTTCTCAATGGTTTTGATGAAGACAACAATGTTCATTCAAGGTTTTATGTACAAAAGAAAATGGATCAAAGACTTCAAAGCTAGAATAAGTTTCATATTAATTCAAGTCTTGAAGATTTCTCAAAGAAGAATTGCATAAAACTTGATTACACTTGCAAGATAGGATTAATCAAACTTTTAGGTGTATGCAATTCTTGACTATAACATTTCTTAGTGCTCAAAATGTTTCTTGAATTGGAAAAATTATTTTTCATGTTTGAACCATATTAAATAACTTTCAAATATAATCTATTGACTTGGATAAATCAATAGATGTTGCATTAAATTGGTTCAAATACTTAGACAAAACTTTTAATTTTTCAATTTATTTAAACATTCATTGTTTGGTAAATTAAGGCGTTTTCAACTGTCGTAACAGCACAAAAAAACCGCCATAATTTGCACCGGTCTGAAGCTATATTTTAAATTTTAAATTTGAGAAGTTTTTGGTAGATTATGTTGTTTTGAACCGACGTAACGGAACAAAAAAACGCCACAATTTACAGCGTACTGAAACAGTATTTTTTATTTAAAATTGAAAAATGTTTTGTTTGAATGCACATTTTCATTATATCTTTTCATGGCATCTCTTACATCTTTTGTCTTATTAAATTTAGAATTTCTCTAACCATTGCCATGACTTTTGAATGGTTGCTTTCATCAATATAAATTCATTTCAAATTTTCATTTTTCTATCACCTCTTTCATAAAAAATATTAAAATCTCTCTACATTTATTTTCTACACATCTTTCATATTTAGATACTTTTTGAAATACATTTTGACATTATTTTATCATAAAAGTATCTTGAGCACTTAGAGAGAATTTGTCTTGAATCTTCGTACTTGAAAGAGAAGATCAATCTTGAGATTGATAAAGTTTCAAAGTTTCATCTTGTACACTTATTCAAAAATTCAGAAATATTGTTCTTTGTCACATCTTATTTTTCCAGGATTGTTGGATATAAGATTGTGAGGTGTAATCCTTGTTATCCGGATTGTGGATACAAGAGGTCCATTTGTGAGAGGTTGATTCTCGGTTGGACTTTAAACTTGTAAAATCCAAGAGGGTGTTCTTGGTGGTTGATAGTTAATGACTTGTATAGAAAGACTAGGAAGAGTCTTGTCTTGTCCAAAACTATAGTAAAATCTCTTTCATGTTGAAAGGGGAGTGGAGTACTATCGACGTGTGAGGGGAACCACTATACGTCTCGGTGTTCATTTACTTTTCGCATTTACCGCATTTCATCACTTAGAAATCTTTAGGAAAGTAATAACTCAAAATCATCAAAAATCGGGATAATTTTCTAAGAACCTAATTCACCCCCCCCCCTCTTAGGCTCACATATAACTTACAATTGGCATCAGAGCAGGTTAGGTAACCTGTTCCGACAAGATTCAGCATGGCTTCCGCAAGCACGAACCCGGTTTTCAAAGACGGTGGAAGTAGTAACAAGCCCCCACTTTTCTCTGGAGAGTATTTTGATTTTTGGAAGATTCGTATGAGAGCACATCTTGAAGCACAAGGAGAAGGTATATGGGAAACTGTTGAAAATGGTCCACACCAACCAATGAGTGTTGTAAACAATGTTTCAACTCCAAAGATTAAAACTTCTTATAATGAAGATGATAGAAAGAAAGTGCTCGATGAAAAGAAATCTATTAATATTCTTCAAAGTGCATTAAGTATGGATGAATTTTTTCGAGTTTCACAATGTAAATCTGCTAAAGAAATATGGGATACTTTGGTAGAAACACATGAAGGAACGGCTGAAGTTAAAAGATCCGGATTAAACACATTAAGTCAAGAATATGAAATGTTCCGAATGCAGCCCGGAGAAACCATTGTTGCATTACAGAAAAGATTTGTTCATTTGACTAACCACTTAATAGCACTTGGTAAAACATTCTCAAATGATGAACTAAATCTCAAAATTCTAAGATCTTTGACAAGAGAATGCCAACCAAAAGTAACGGCAATATCGGAAAAGAAAAGCCTCTCTACGATGACTTCCGCATCTTTATTTGGTAAACTTCAAGAACATGAGTTAGAACTTGGACAACTTGAAAAACATGAAGTTCAAGAGAAGAAATCTAAAGGTATTGCTTTAAAGGTAGATGCAAAAGGAAAACAAAATGACGACTCATCGGAGGAAGACGAAAATTTCATGCTTCTAGTAAAAAGACTTGGAAAATTATTTGGAAATAAAGATAAGTCCTTTTATGCTAAAAGGAAGAAACACTTTAAGAAAAAGGATACTTCAACTTCTTCTCAAGACATTACATGTTATGAATGTGGGAAGCAAGGTCATATAAAACCCGAATGTCCACAACTTGCAAAGAAAGGAAGTTTTAAAGGCAAGAAGGAATCAAAAAATAAGAAGGCATACATTGCATGGGAAGACAACGAAATTAGTTCATCATCCGACTCGGAGAGCGATGAAAGCGCAAAACTAGCACTTATGGCTACACATAACTCCGAAGATGAAAATGACTAGGTTAGTACTAAATTTTATCTTTATGATAATAATGCACAAGAAATTATAAATGAACTCTTAAATGAATGTAAGGTTTTATGTAAAATAATTTCTTCACAAAAAAGACAAATAACATCTTTAGAAGAAAAAGTCGATGTTATGGAAGAAGAGTCAAAAGATGAAAAACAAAAGAGAGCTAGTGAAGAAAAACAAGAGTTGGTATGTAAAAATTGTGAGTCACTTTCATTCCAAATTGTTCAATTACAAAGGGTCTTAGAAAGATATGAGAAAGGACAAATTGGTTTAGAAGCGGTCCTTAGTCAACAAAGATATTCGAATGATAAAAGTGGACTTGGTTACTCTAAATTTTCTAAACCAAGTTCTAGTAAAACAATCCTTGTTAAGGCTAGTGACCAAACTTCTAAGGAGAAAGTGAACAAACCTAAAATTGTGCATCCTTATCCTAAAAAGAAAAGAACTCCCATTAAGAAGAGATTTCCTAAAAAGAAATCATATGTTCCTAGATATAAAAGCAATTTTGTTCCTACTTGTTTTTATTGTGGTATTATTGGCCATACACCTAATGCTTGCTATGTAAGAAACTTTAGTTTTGCAAGTGGGCATTATGTGTGGGTAAAGAAAGGTACTAACGTTGATGGACCCAAAGCACATTGGGTACCAAATCAAACTTAATTTGTTTTGTAGGTTTGCTTGAGGACCACTTTAAATCTATGTTGTTTTGATAAGTGGTGGCTCTAAGCTTTTGGTGGGAGACATAAATTAACTTTCAAATCTAGTGCTTATAGTCCAAGGGTTATTTCATATGGGGAATACCTTAAAAGGAAGAATTCTTGGCATTGGCAAAGTTGGAGCACTAACTTTCACAATCATTGAAGATGTACTTTATGTTAAAGGACTAAAGGAATATCTTTTAAACAAAAGCCAACTTTGTGACAAAGGCTTTAAGATCATGTTCACTAAGGATGAATGTTTTGATCAAGTCAATCTTGAGGTAAAATCTCATAGGTAAAAATTGTTTTTATTTTTCATAATTTCTTTATATACTTCAAGTATTTTCCCATCCTTTTTGTTAATGACAAAGGGGGAGAAGAATTGTGTATTATTGCTTGGTTTCTCTAACAAAATGTGCAGATTTCAAAACTCTCTAAAATCATGGATTAAGGGGGAGCAATATCCAAGGGGAAGCAAGCTTTGGTTAGAGAAACAAGATTGGATCGAATTTTCAAAGAATTGGGTTGTCATCATCAAAAAGGGGGAGAATGTGAAGACATAGTTTCTCAATGGTTTTGATGAAGACAACAATGTTCATTCAAGGTTTTATGTACAAAAGAAAATGGATCAAAGACTTCAAAGCTAGAATAAGTTTCATATTAATTCAAGTCTTGAAGATTTCTCAAAGAAGAATTGCATAAAACTTGATTACACTTGCAAGATAGGATTAATCAAACTTTTAGGTGTATGCAATTCTTGACTATAACATTTCTTAGTGCTCAAAATGTTTCTTGAATTGGAAAAATTATTTTTCATGTTTGAACCATATTAAATAACTTTCAAATATAATCTATTGACTTGGATAAATCAATAGATGTTGCATTAAATTGGTTCAAATACTTAGACAAAACTTTTAATTTTTCAATTTATTTAAACATTCATTGTTTGGTAAATTAAGGCGTTTTCAACTGTCGTAACAGCACAAAAAAACCGCCATAATTTGCACCGGTCTGAAGCTATATTTTAAATTTTAAATTTGAGAAGTTTTTGGTAGATTATGTTGTTTTGAACCGACGTAACGGAACAAAAAAACGCCACAATTTACAGCGTACTGAAACAGTATTTTTTATTTAAAATTGAAAAATGTTTTGTTTGAATGCACATTTTCATTATATCTTTTCATGGCATCTCTTACATCTTTTGTCTTATTAAATTTAGAATTTCTCTAACCATTGCCATGACTTTTGAATGGTTTCTTTCATCAATATAAATTCATTTCAAATTTTCATTTTTCTATCACCTCTTTCATAAAAAATATTAAAATCTCTCTACATTTATTTTCTACACATCTTTCATATTTAGATACTTTTTGAAATACATTTTGACATTATTTTATCATAAAAGTATCTTGAGCACTTAGAGAGAATTTGTCTTGAATCTTCGTACTTGAAAGAGAAGATCAATCTTGAGATTGATAAAGTTTCAAAGTTTCATCTTGTACACTTATTCAAAAATTCAGAAATATTGTTCTTTGTCACATCTTATTTTTCCAGGATTGTTGGATATAAGATTGTGAGGTGTAATCCTTGTTATCCGGATTGTGGATACAAGAGGTCCATTTGTGAGAGGTTGATTCTCGGTTGGACTTTAAACTTGTAAAATCCAAGAGGGTGTTCTTGGTGGTTGATAGTTAATGACTTGTATAGAAAGACTAGGAAGAGTCTTGTCTTGTCCAAAACTATAGTAAAATCTCTTTCATGTTGAAAGGGGAGTGGAGTACTATCGACGTGTGAGGGGAACCACTATACGTCTCGGTGTTCATTTACTTTCCGCATTTACCGCATTTCATCACTTAGAAATCTTTAGGAAAGTAATAACTCAAAATCATCAAAAATCGGGATAATTTTCTAAGAACCTAATTCACCCCCCCCCCCCTCTTAGGCTCACATATAACTTACAATTGGCATCAGAGCAGGTTAGGTAACCTGTTCCGACAAGATCCAGCATGGCTTCCGCAAGCACGAACCCGATTTTCAAAGACGGTGGAAGTAGTAACAAGCCCCCACTTTTCTCTGGAGAGTATTTTGATTTTTGGAAGATTCGTATGAGAGCACATCTTGAAGCACAAGGAGAAGGTATATGGGAAACTGTTGAAAATGGTCCACACCAACCAATGAGTGTTGTAAACAATGTTTCAACTCCAAAGATTTAAACTTCTTATAATGAAGATGATAGAAAGAAAGTGCTCGATGAAAAGAAATCTGTTAATATTCTTCAAAGTGCATTAAGTATGGATGAATTTTTTCGAGTTTCACAATGTAAATCTGCTAAAGAAATATGGGATACTTTGGTAGAAACACATGAAGGAACGGCTGAAGTTAAAAGATCCGGATTAAACACATTAAGTCAAGAATATGAAATGTTCCGAATGCAGCCCGGAGAAACCATTGTTGCATTACAGAAAAGATTTGTTCATTTGACTAACCACTTAATAGCACTTGGTAAAACATTCTCAAATGATGAACTAAATCTCAAAATTCTAAGATCTTTGACAAGAGAATGGCAACCAAAAGTAACGGCAATATCGGAAAAGAAAAGCCTCTCTACGATGACTTCCGCATCTTTATTTGGTAAACTTCAAGAACATGAGTTAGAACTTGGACAACTTGAAAAACATGAAGTTCAAGAGAAGAAATCTAAAGGTATTGCTTTAAAGGTAGATGCAAAAGGAAAACAAAATGACGACTCATCGGAGGAAGACGAAAATTTCATGCTTCTAGTAAAAAGACTTGGAAAATTATTTGGAAATAAAGATAAGTCCCTTTATGCTAAAAGGAAGAAACACTTTAAGAAAAAGGATACTTCAACTTCTTCTCAAGACATTACATGTTATGAATGTGGGAAGCAAGGTCATATAAAACCCGAATGTCCACAACTTGCAAAGAAAGGAAGTTTTAAAGGCAAGAAGGAATCAAAAAATAAGAAGGCATACATTGCATGGGAAGACAACGAAATTAGTTCATCATCCGACTCGGAGAGCGATGAAAGCGCAAAACTACCACTTATGGCTACACATAACTCCGAAGATGAAAATGACTGGGTTAGTACTAAATTTTATCTTTATGATAATAATGCACAAGAAGCCATAAATGAACTCTTAAATGAATGTAAGGTTTTATGTAAAATAATTTCTTCACAAAAAGACAAATAACATCTTTAGAAGAAAAAGTCGATGTTATGGAAGAAGAGTCAAAATATGAAAAACAAAAGAGAGCTAGTGAAGAAAAACAAGAGTTGGTATGTAAAAATTGTGAGTCACTTTCATTCCAAATTGTTCAATTACAAAGAGTCTTAGAAAGATATGAGAAAGGACAAATTGGTTTAGAAGCAGTCCTTAGTCAACAAAGATATTCGAATGATAAAAGTGGACTTGGTTACTCTAAATTTTCTAAACCAAGTTCTAGTAAAACAATCCTTGTTAAGGCTAGTGACCAAACTTCTAAGGAGAAAGTGAACAAACCTAAAATTGTGCATCCTTATCCTAAAAAGAAAAGAACTCCCATTAAGAAGAGATTTCCTAAAAAGAAATCATATGTTCCTAGATATAAAAGCAATTTTGTTCCTACTTGTTTTTATTATGGTATTATTGGCCATACACCTAATGCTTGCTATGTAAGAAACTTTAGTGTTGCAAGTGGGCATTATGTGTGGGTAAAGAAAGGTACTAACGTTGATGGACCCAAAGCACATTGGGTACCAAATCAAACTTAATTTGTTTTGTAGGTTTGCTTGAGGACCACTTTAAATCTATGTTGTTTTGATAAGTGGTGGCTCTAAGCTTTTGGTGGGAGACATAAATTAACTTTCAAATCTAGTGCTTATAGTCCAAGGGTTATTTCATATGGGGAATACCTTAAAAGGAAGAATTCTTGGCATTGGCAAAGTTGGAGCACTAACTTTCACATTCATTGAAGATGTACTTTATGTTAAAGGACTAAAGGAATATCTTTTAAACAAAAGCCAACTTTGTGACAAAGGCTTCAAGATCATGTTCACTAAGGATGAATGTTTTGATAAAGTCAATCTTGAGGTAAAATCTCATAGGTAAAAATTGTTTTTATTTTTCATAATTTCTTTATATACTTCAAGTATTTTCCCATCCTTTTTGTTAATGACAAAGGGGGAGAAGAATTGTGTATTATTGCTTGGTTTCTCTAACAAAATGTGCAGATTTCAAAACTCTCTAAAATCATGGATTAAGGGGGAGCAATATCCAAGGGGAAGCAAGCTTTGGTTAGAGAAACAAGATTGGATCGAATTTTCAAAGAATTGGGTTGTCATCATCAAAAAGGGGGAGAATGTGAAGACATAGTTTCTCAATGGTTTTGATGAAGACAACAATGTTCATTCAAGGTTTTATGTACAAAAGAAAATGGATCAAAGACTTCAAAGCTAGAACAAATTTCATATTAATTCAAGTCTTGAAGATTTCTCAAAGAAGAATTGCATAAAACTTGATTACACTTGCAAGATAGGATTAATCAAACTTTTAGGTGTATGCAATTCTTGACTATAACATTTCTTAGTGCTCAAAATGTTTCTTGAATTGGAAAAATTATTTTTCATGTTTGAACCATATTAAATAACTTTCAAATATAATCTATTGACTTGGATAAATCAATAGATGTTGCATTAAATTGGTTCAAATACTTAGACAAAACTTTTAATTTTTCAATTTATTTAAACATTCAGTTTTTGGTAAATTAAGGTGTTTTCAACTGTCGTAACAGCACAAAAAAACCGCCATAATTTGCACCGGTCTGAAGCTATATTTTAAATTTTAAATTTGAGAAGTTTTTGGTAGATTATGTTGTTTTGAACCGACGTAACGGAACAAAAAAACGCCACAATTTACAGCGTACTGAAACAGTATTTTTTATTTAAAATTGAAAAATGTTTTGTTTGAATGCACATTTTCATTATATCTTTTCATGGCATCTCTTACATCTTTTGTCTTATTAAATTTAGAATTTCTCTAACCATTGCCATGACTTTTGAATGGTTGCTTTCATCAATATAAATTCATTTCAAATTTTCATTTTTCTATCACCTCTTTCATAAAAAATATTAAAATCTCTCTACATTTATTTTCTACACATCTTTCATATTTAGATACTTTTTGAAATACATTTTGACATTATTTTATCATAAAAGTATCTTGAGCACTTAGAGAGAATTTGTCTTGAATCTTCGTACTTGAAAGAGAAGATCAATCTTGAGATTGATAAAGTTTCAAAGTTTCATCTTGTACACTTATTCAAAAATTCAGAAATATTGTTCTTTGTCACATCTTATTTTTCCAGGATTGTTGGATATAAGATTGTGAGGTGTAATCCTTGTTATCCGGATTGTGGATACAAGAGGTCCATTTGTGAGAGGTTGATTCTCGGTTGGACTTTAAACTTGTAAAATCCAAGAGGGTGTTCTTGGTGGTTGATAGTTAATGACTTGTATAGAAAGACTAGGAAGAGTCTTGTCTTGTCCAAAACTATAGTAAAATCTCTTTCATGTTGAAAGGGGAGTGGAGTACTATCGACGTGTGAGGGGAACCACTATACGTCTCGGTGTTCATTTACTTTTCGCATTTACCGCATTTCATCACTTAGAAATCTTTAGGAAAGTAATAACTCAAAATCATCAAAAATCGGGATAATTTTCTAAGAACCTAATTCACCCCCCCCCCCCTCTTAGGCTCACATATAACTTACAATTGGCATCAGAGCAGGTTAGGTAACCTGTTCCGACAAGATTCAGCATGGCTTCCGCAAGCACGAACCCGGTTTTCAAAGACGGTGGAAGTAGTAACAAGCCCCCACTTTTCTCTGGAGAGTATTTTGATTTTTGGAAGATTCGTATGAGAGCACATCTTGAAGCACAAGGAGAAGGTATATGGGAAACTGTTGAAAATGGTCCACACCAACCAATGAGTGTTGTAAACAATGTTGCAACTCCAAAGATTAAAACTTCTTATAATGAAGATGATAGAAAGAAAGTGCTCGATGAAAAGAAATCTATTAATATTCTTCAAAGTGCATTAAGTATGGATGAATTTTTTCGAGTTTCACAATGTAAATCTGCTAAAGAAATATGGGATACTTTGGTAGAAACACATGAAGGAACGGCTGAAGTTAAAAGATCCGGATTAAACACATTAAGTCAAGAATATGAAATGTTCCGAATGCAGCCCGGAGAAACCATTGTTGCATTACAGAAAAGATTTGTTCATTTGACTAACCACTTAATAGCACTTGGTAAAACATTCTCAAATGATGAACTAAATCTCAAAATTCTAAGATCTTTGACAAGAGAATGGCAACCAAAAGTAACGGCAATATCGGAAAAGAAAAGCCTCTCTACGATGACTTCCGCATCTTTATTTGGTAAACTTCAAGAACATGAGTTAGAACTTGGACAACTTGAAAAACATGAAGTTCAAGAGAAGAAATCTAAAGGTATTGCTTTAAAGGTAGATGCAAAAGGAAAACAAAATGACGACTCATCGGAGGAAGACGAAAATTTCATGCTTCTAGTAAAAAGACTTGGAAAATTATTTGGAAATAAAGATAAGTCCTTTTATGCTAAAAGGAAGAAACACTTTAAGAAAAAGGATACTTCAACTTCTTCTCAAGACATTACATGTTATGAATGTGGGAAGCAAGGTCATATAAAACCCGAATGTCCACAACTTGCAAAGAAAGGAAGTTTTAAAGGCAAGAAGGAATCAAAAAATAAGAAGGCATACATTGCATGGGAAGACAACGAAATTAGTTCATCATCCGACTCGGAGAGCGATGAAAGCGCAAAACTAGCACTTATGGCTACACATAACTCCGAAGATGAAAATGACTAGGTTAGTACTAAATTTTATCTTTATGATAATAATGCACAAGAAATTATAAATGAACTCTTAAATGAATGTAAGGATTTATGTAAAATAATTTCTTCACAAAAAAGACAAATAACATCTTTAGAAGAAAAAGTCGATGTTATGGAAGAAGAGTCAAAAGATGAAAAACAAAAGAGAGCTAGTGAAGAAAAACAAGAGTTGGTATGTAAAAATTGTGAGTCACTTTCATTCCAAATTGTTCAATTACAAAGGGTCTTAGAAAGATATGAGAAAGGACAAATTGGTTTAGAAGCGGTCCTTAGTCAACAAAGATATTCGAATGATAAAAGTGGACTTGGTTACTCTAAATTTTCTAAACCAAGTTCTAGTAAAACAATCCTTGTTAAGGCTAGTGACCAAACTTCTAAGGAGAAAGTGAACAAACCTAAAATTGTGCATCCTTATCCTAAAAAGAAAAGAACTCCCATTAAGAAGAGATTTCCTAAAAAGAAATCATATGTTCCTAGATATAAAAGCAATTTTGTTCCTACTTGTTTTTATTGTGGTATTATTGGCCATACACCTAATGCTTGCTATGTAAGAAACTTTAGTTTTGCAAGTGGGCATTATGTGTGGGTAAAGAAAGGTACTAACGTTGATGGACCCAAAGCACATTGGGTACCAAATCAAACTTAATTTGTTTTGTAGGTTTGCTTGAGGACCACTTTAAATCTATGTTGTTTTGATAAGTGGTGGCTCTAAGCTTTTGGTGGGAGACATAAATTAACTTTCAAATCTAGTGCTTATAGTCCAAGGGTTATTTCATATGGGGAATACCTTAAAAGGAAGAATTCTTGGCATTGGCAAAGTTGGAGCACTAACTTTCACATTCATTGAAGATGTACTTTATGTTAAAGGACTAAAGGAATATCTTTTAAACAAAAGCCAACTTTGTGACAAAGGCTTCAAGATCATGTTCACTAAGGATGAATGTTTTGATAAAGTCAATCTTGAGGTAAAATCTCATAGGTAAAAATTGTTTTTATTTTTCATAATTTCTTTATATACTTCAAGTATTTTCCCATCCTTTTTGTTAATGACAAAGGGGGAGAAGAATTGTGTATTATTGCTTGGTTTCTCTAACAAAATGTGCAGATTTCAAAACTCTCTAAAATCATGGATTAAGGGGGAGCAATATCCAAGGGGAAGCAAGCTTTGGTTCGAGAAACAAGATTGGATCGAATTTTCAAAGAATTGGGTTGTCATCATCAAAAAGGGGGAGAATGTGAAGACATAGTTTCTCAATGGTTTTGATGAAGACAACAATGTTCATTCAAGGTTTTATGTACAAAAGAAAATGGATCAAAGACTTCAAAGCTAGAACAAATTTCATATTAATTCAAGTCTTGAAGATTTCTCAAAGAAGAATTGCATAAAACTTGATTACACTTGCAAGATAGGATTAATCAAACTTTTAGGTGTATGCAATTCTTGACTATAACATTTCTTAGTGCTCAAAATGTTTCTTGAATTGGAAAAATTATTTTTCATGTTTGAACCATATTAAATAACTTTCAAATATAATCTATTGACTTGGATAAATCAATAGATGTTGCATTAAATTGGTTCAAATACTTAGACAAAACTTTTAATTTTTCAATTTATTTAAACATTCAGTTTTTGGTAAATTAAGGCGTTTTCAACTGTCGTAACAGCACAAAAAAACCGCCATAATTTGCACCGGTCTGAAGCTATATTTTAAATTTTAAATTTGAGAAGTTTTTGGTAGATTATGTTGTTTTGAACCGACGTAACGGAACAAAAAAACGCCACAATTTACAGCGTACTGAAACAGTATTTTTTATTTAAAATTGAAAAATGTTTTGTTTGAATGCACATTTTCATTATATCTTTTCATGGCATCTCTTACATCTTTTGTCTTATTAAATTTAGAATTTCTCTAACCATTGCCATGACTTTTGAATGGTTGCTTTCATCAATATAAATTCATTTCAAATTTTCATTTTTCTATCACCTCTTTCATAAAAAATATTAAAATCTCTCTACATTTATTTTCTACACATCTTTCATATTTAGATACTTTTTGAAATACATTTTGACATTATTTTATCATAAAAGTATCTTGAGCACTTAGAGAGAATTTGTCTTGAATCTTCGTACTTGAAAGAGAAGATCAATCTTGAGATTGATAAAGTTTCAAAGTTTCATCTTGTACACTTATTCAAAAATTCAGAAATATTGTTCTTTGTCACATCTTATTTTTCCAGGATTGTTGGATATAAGATTGTGAGGTGTAATCCTTGTTATCCGGATTGTGGATACAAGAGGTCCATTTGTGAGAGGTTGATTCTCGGTTGGACTTTAAACTTGTAAAATCCAAGAGGGTGTTCTTGGTGGTTGATAGTTAATGACTTGTATAGAAAGACTAGGAAGAGTCTTGTCTTGTCCAAAACTATAGTAAAATCTCTTTCATGTTGAAAGGGGAGTGGAGTACTATCGACGTGTGAGGGGAACCACTATACGTCTCGGTGTTCATTTACTTTCCGCATTTACCGCATTTCATCACTTAGAAATCTTTAGGAAAGTAATAACTCAAAATCATCAAAAATCGGGATAATTTTCTAAGAACCTAATTCACCCCCCCCCCCTCTTAGGCTCACATATAACTTACAATTGGCATCAGAGCAGGTTAGGTAACCTGTTCCGACAAGATCCAGCATGGCTTCCGCAAGCACGAACCCGATTTTCAAAGACGGTGGAAGTAGTAACAAGCCCCCACTTTTCTCTGGAGAGTATTTTGATTTTTGGAAGATTCGTATGAGAGCACATCTTGAAGCACAAGGAGAAGGTATATGGGAAACTGTTGAAAATGGTCCACACCAACCAATGAGTGTTGTAAACAATGTTTCAACTCCAAAGATTTAAACTTCTTATAATGAAGATGATAGAAAGAAAGTGCTCGATGAAAAGAAATCTGTTAATATTCTTCAAAGTGCATTAAGTATGGATTAATTTTTTCGAGTTTCACAATGTAAATCTGCTAAAGAAATATGGGATACTTTGGTAGAAACACATGAAGGAACGGCTGAAGTTAAAAGATCCGGATTAAACACATTAAGTCAAGAATATGAAATGTTCCGAATGCAGCCCGGAGAAACCATTGTTGCATTACAGAAAAGATTTGTTCATTTGACTAACCACTTAATAGCACTTGGTAAAACATTCTCAAATGATGAACTAAATCTCAAAATTCTAAGATCTTTGACAAGAGAATGGCAACCAAAAGTAACGGCAATATCGGAAAAGAAAAGCCTCTCTACGATGACTTCCGCATCTTTATTTGGTAAACTTCAAGAACATGAGTTAGAACTTGGACAACTTGAAAAACATGAAGTTCAAGAGAAGAAATCTAAAGGTATTGCTTTAAAGGTAGATGCAAAAGGAAAACAAAATGACGACTCATCGGAGGAAGACGAAAATTTCATGCTTCTAGTAAAAAGACTTGGAAAATTATTTGGAAATAAAGATAAGTCCCTTTATGCTAAAAGGAAGAAACACTTTAAGAAAAAGGATACTTCAACTTCTTCTCAAGACATTACATGTTATGAATGTGGGAAGCAAGGTCATATAAAACCCGAATGTCCACAACTTGCAAAGAAAGGAAGTTTTAAAGGCAAGAAGGAATCAAAAAATAAGAAGGCATACATTGCATGGGAAGACAACGAAATTAGTTCATCATCCGACTCGGAGAGCGATGAAAGCGCAAAACTACCACTTATGGCTACACATAACTCCGAAGATGAAAATGACTGGGTTAGTACTAAATTTTATCTTTATGATAATAATGCACAAGAAGCCATAAATGAACTCTTAAATGAATGTAAGGTTTTATGTAAAATAATTTCTTCACAAAAAGACAAATAACATCTTTAGAAGAAAAAGTCGATGTTATGGAAGAAGAGTCAAAATATGAAAAACAAAAGAGAGCTAGTGAAGAAAAACAAGAGTTGGTATGTAAAAATTGTGAGTCACTTTCATTCCAAATTGTTCAATTACAAAGAGTCTTAGAAAGATATGAGAAAGGACAAATTGGTTTAGAAGCAGTCCTTAGTCAACAAAGATATTCGAATGATAAAAGTGGACTTGGTTACTCTAAATTTTCTAAACCAAGTTCTAGTAAAACAATCCTTGTTAAGGCTAGTGACCAAACTTCTAAGGAGAAAGTGAACAAACCTAAAATTGTGCATCCTTATCCTAAAAAGAAAAGAACTCCCATTAAGAAGAGATTTCCTAAAAAGAAATCATATGTTCCTAGATATAAAAGCAATTTTGTTCCTACTTGTTTTTATTATGGTATTATTGGCCATACACCTAATGCTTGCTATGTAAGAAACTTTAGTGTTGCAAGTGGGCATTATGTGTGGGTAAAGAAAGGTACTAACGTTGATGGACCCAAAGCACATTGGGTACCAAATCAAACTTAATTTGTTTTGTAGGTTTGCTTGAGGACCACTTTAAATCTATGTTGTTTTGATAAGTGGTGGCTCTAAGCTTTTGGTGGGAGACATAAATTAACTTTCAAATCTAGTGCTTATAGTCCAAGGGTTATTTCATATGGGGAATACCTTAAAAGGAAGAATTCTTGGCATTGGCAAAGTTGGAGCACTAACTTTCACATTCATTGAAGATGTACTTTATGTTAAAGGACTAAAGGAATATCTTTTAAACAAAAGCCAACTTTGTGACAAAGGCTTCAAGATCATGTTCACTAAGGATGAATGTTTTGATAAAGTCAATCTTGAGGTAAAATCTCATAGGTAAAAATTGTTTTTATTTTTCATAATTTCTTTATATACTTCAAGTATTTTCCCATCCTTTTTGTTAATGACAAAGGGGGAGAAGAATTGTGTATTATTGCTTGGTTTCTCTAACAAAATGTGCAGATTTCAAAACTCTCTAAAATCATGGATTAAGGGGGAGCAATATCCAAGGGGAAGCAAGCTTTGGTTCGAGAAACAAGATTGGATCGAATTTTCAAAGAATTGGGTTGTCATCATCAAAAAGGGGGAGAATGTGAAGACATAGTTTCTCAATGGTTTTGATGAAGACAACAATGTTCATTCAAGGTTTTATGTACAAAAGAAAATGGATCAAAGACTTCAAAGCTAGAACAAATTTCATATTAATTCAAGTCTTGAAGATTTCTCAAAGAAGAATTGCATAAAACTTGATTACACTTGCAAGATAGGATTAATCAAACTTTTAGGTGTATGCAATTCTTGACTATAACATTTCTTAGTGCTCAAAATGTTTCTTGAATTGGAAAAATTATTTTTCATGTTTGAACCATATTAAATAACTTTCAAATATAATCTATTGACTTGGATAAATCAATAGATGTTGCATTAAATTGGTTCAAATACTTAGACAAAACTTTTAATTTTTCAATTTATTTAAACATTCAGTTTTTGGTAAATTAAGGCGTTTTCAACTGTCGTAACAGCACAAAAAAACCGCCATAATTTGCACCGGTCTGAAGCTATATTTTAAATTTTAAATTTGAGAAGTTTTTGGTAGATTATGTTGTTTTGAACCGACGTAACGGAACAAAAAAACGCCACAATTTACAGCGTACTGAAACAGTATTTTTTATTTAAAATTGAAAAATGTTTTGTTTGAATGCACATTTTCATTATATCTTTTCATGGCATCTCTTACATCTTTTGTCTTATTAAATTTAGAATTTCTCTAACCATTGCCATGACTTTTGAATGGTTGCTTTCATCAATATAAATTCATTTCAAATTTTCATTTTTCTATCACCTCTTTCATAAAAAATATTAAAATCTCTCTACATTTATTTTCTACACATCTTTCATATTTAGATACTTTTTGAAATACATTTTGACATTATTTTATCATAAAAGTATCTTGAGCACTTAGAGAGAATTTGTCTTGAATCTTCGTACTTGAAAGAGAAGATCAATCTTGAGATTGATAAAGTTTCAAAGTTTCATCTTGTACACTTATTCAAAAATTCAGAAATATTGTTCTTTGTCACATCTTATTTTTCCAGGATTGTTGGATATAAGATTGTGAGGTGTAATCCTTGTTATCCGGATTGTGGATACAAGAGGTCCATTTGTGAGAGGTTGATTCTCGGTTGGACTTTAAACTTGTAAAATCCAAGAGGGTGTTCTTGGTGGTTGATAGTTAGTGACTTGTATAGAAAGACTAGGAAGAGTCTTGTCTTGTCCAAAACTATAGTAAAATCTCTTTCATGTTGAAAGGGGAGTGGAGTACTATCGACGTGTGAGGGGAACCACTATACGTCTCGGTGTTCATTTACTTTCCGCATTTACCGCATTTCATCACTTAGAAATCTTTAGGAAAGTAATAACTCAAAATCATCAAAAATCGGGATAATTTTCTAAGAACCTAATTCACCCCCCCCCCCCCCTCTTAGGCTCACATATAACTTACAATTGGCATCAGAGCAGGTTAGGTAACCTGTTCCGACAAGATCCAGCATGGCTTCCGCAAGCACGAACCCGATTTTCAAAGACGGTGGAAGTAGTAACAAGCCCCCACTTTTCTCTGGAGAGTATTTTGATTTTTGGAAGATTCGTATGAGAGCACATCTTGAAGCACAAGGAGAAGGTATATGGGAAACTGTTGAAAATGGTCCACACCAACCAATGAGTGTTGTAAACAATGTTTCAACTCCAAAGATTTAAACTTCTTATAATGAAGATGATAGAAAGAAAGTGCTCGATGAAAAGAAATCTGTTAATATTCTTCAAAGTGCATTAAGTATGGATGAATTTTTTCGAGTTTCACAATGTAAATCTGCTAAAGAAATATGGGATACTTTGGTAGAAACACATGAAGGAACGGCTGAAGTTAAAAGATCCGGATTAAACACATTAAGTCAAGAATATGAAATGTTCCGAATGCAGCCCGGAGAAACCATTGTTGCATTACAGAAAAGATTTGTTCATTTGACTAACCACTTAATAGCACTTGGTAAAACATTCTCAAATGATGAACTAAATCTCAAAATTCTAAGATCTTTGACAAGAGAATGGCAACCAAAAGTAACGGCAATATCGGAAAAGAAAAGCCTCTCTACGATGACTTCCGCATCTTTATTTGGTAAACTTCAAGAACATGAGTTAGAACTTGGACAACTTGAAAAACATGAAGTTCAAGAGAAGAAATCTAAAGGTATTGCTTTAAAGGTAGATGCAAAAGGAAAACAAAATGACGACTCATCGGAGGAAGACGAAAATTTCATGCTTCTAGTAAAAAGACTTGGAAAATTATTTGGAAATAAAGATAAGTCCCTTTATGCTAAAAGGAAGAAACACTTTAAGAAAAAGGATACTTCAACTTCTTCTCAAGACATTACATGTTATGAATGTGGGAAGCAAGGTCATATAAAACCCGAATGTCCACAACTTGCAAAGAAAGGAAGTTTTAAAGGCAAGAAGGAATCAAAAAATAAGAAGGCATACATTGCATGGGAAGACAACGAAATTAGTTCATCATCCGACTCGGAGAGCGATGAAAGCGCAAAACTACCACTTATGGCTACACATAACTCCGAAGATGAAAATGACTGGGTTAGTACTAAATTTTATCTTTATGATAATAATGCACAAGAAGCCATAAATGAACTCTTAAATGAATGTAAGGTTTTATGTAAAATAATTTCTTCACAAAAAGACAAATAACATCTTTAGAAGAAAAAGTCGATGTTATGGAAGAAGAGTCAAAATATGAAAAACAAAAGAGAGCTAGTGAAGAAAAACAAGAGTTGGTATGTAAAAATTGTGAGTCACTTTCATTCCAAATTGTTCAATTACAAAGAGTCTTAGAAAGATATGAGAAAGGACAAATTGGTTTAGAAGCAGTCCTTAGTCAACAAAGATATTCGAATGATAAAAGTGGACTTGGTTACTCTAAATTTTCTAAACCAAGTTCTAGTAAAACAATCCTTGTTAAGGCTAGTGACCAAACTTCTAAGGAGAAAGTGAACAAACCTAAAATTGTGCATCCTTATCCTAAAAAGAAAAGAACTCCCATTAAGAAGAGATTTCCTAAAAAGAAATCATATGTTCCTAGATATAAAAGCAATTTTGTTCCTACTTGTTTTTATTATGGTATTATTGGCCATACACCTAATGCTTGCTATGTAAGAAACTTTAGTGTTGCAAGTGGGCATTATGTGTGGGTAAAGAAAGGTACTAACGTTGATGGACCCAAAGCACATTGGGTACCAAATCAAACTTAATTTGTTTTGTAGGTTTGCTTGAGGACCACTTTAAATCTATGTTGTTTTGATAAGTGGTGGCTCTAAGCTTTTGGTGGGAGACATAAATTAACTTTCAAATCTAGTGCTTATAGTCCAAGGGTTATTTCATATGGGGAATACCTTAAAAGGAAGAATTCTTGGCATTGGCAAAGTTGGAGCACTAACTTTCACATTCATTGAAGATGTACTTTATGTTAAAGGACTAAAGGAATATCTTTTAAACAAAAGCCAACTTTGTGACAAAGGCTTCAAGATCATGTTCACTAAGGATGAATGTTTTGATAAAGTCAATCTTGAGGTAAAATCTCATAGGTAAAAATTGTTTTTATTTTTCATAATTTCTTTATATACTTCAAGTATTTTCCCATCCTTTTTGTTAATGACAAAGGGGGAGAAGAATTGTGTATTATTGCTTGGTTTCTCTAACAAAATGTGCAGATTTCAAAACTCTCTAAAATCATGGATTAAGGGGGAGCAATATCCAAGGGGAAGCAAGCTTTGGTTCGAGAAACAAGATTGGATCGAATTTTCAAAGAATTGGGTTGTCATCATCAAAAAGGGGGAGAATGTGAAGACATAGTTTCTCAATGGTTTTGATGAAGACAACAATGTTCATTCAAGGTTTTATGTACAAAAGAAAATGGATCAAAGACTTCAAAGCTAGAACAAATTTCATATTAATTCAAGTCTTGAAGATTTCTCAAAGAAGAATTGCATAAAACTTGATTACACTTGCAAGATAGGATTAATCAAACTTTTAGGTGTATGCAATTCTTGACTATAACATTTCTTAGTGCTCAAAATGTTTCTTGAATTGGAAAAATTATTTTTCATGTTTGAACCATATTAAATAACTTTCAAATATAATCTATTGACTTGGATAAATCAATAGATGTTGCATTAAATTGGTTCAAATACTTAGACAAAACTTTTAATTTTTCAATTTATTTAAACATTCAGTTTTTGGTAAATTAAGGCGTTTTCAACTGTCGTAACAGCACAAAAAAACCGCCATAATTTGCACCGGTCTGAAGCTATATTTTAAATTTTAAATTTGAGAAGTTTTTGGTAGATTATGTTGTTTTGAACCGACGTAACGGAACAAAAAAACGCCACAATTTACAGCGTACTGAAACAGTATTTTTTATTTAAAATTGAAAAATGTTTTGTTTGAATGCACATTTTCATTATATCTTTTCATGGCATCTCTTACATCTTTTGTCTTATTAAATTTAGAATTTCTCTAACCATTGCCATGACTTTTGAATGGTTGCTTTCATCAATATAAATTCATTTCAAATTTTCATTTTTCTATCACCTCTTTCATAAAAAATATTAAAATCTCTCTACATTTATTTTCTACACATCTTTCATATTTAGATACTTTTTGAAATACATTTTGACATTATTTTATCATAAAAGTATCTTGAGCACTTAGAGAGAATTTGTCTTGAATCTTCGTACTTGAAAGAGAAGATCAATCTTGAGATTGATAAAGTTTCAAAGTTTCATCTTGTACACTTATTCAAAAATTCAGAAATATTGTTCTTTGTCACATCTTATTTTTCCAGGATTGTTGGATATAAGATTGTGAGGTGTAATCCTTGTTATCCGGATTGTGGATACAAGAGGTCCATTTGTGAGAGGTTGATTCTCGGTTGGACTTTAAACTTGTAAAATCCAAGAGGGTGTTCTTGGTGGTTGATAGTTAGTGACTTGTATAGAAAGACTAGGAAGAGTTTTGTCTTGTCCAAAACTATAGTAAAATCTCTTTCATGTTGAAAGGGGAGTGGAGTACTCTCGACGTGTGAGGGGAACCACTATACGTCTCGGTGTTCATTTACTTTCCGCATTTACCGCATTTCATCACTTAGAAATCTTTAGGAAAGTAATAACTCAAAATCATCAAAAATCTGGATAATTTTCTAAGAACCTAATTCACCCCCCCCCCCCCCCCTCTTAGGCTCACATATAACTTACAATTGGCATCAGAGCAGGTTAGGTAACCTGTTCCGACAAGATCCAGCTTGGCTTCCGCAAGCACGAACCCGGATTTCAAAGACGGTGGAAGTAGTAACAAGCCCCCACTTTTCTCTGGAGAGTATTTTGATTTTTGGAAGATTCGTATAAGAGCACATCTTGAAGCACAAGGAGAAGGTATATGGGAAACTGTTGAAAATGGTCCACACCAACCAATGAGTATTGTAAACAATGTTGCAACTCCAAAGATTAAAACTTCTTATAATGAAGATGATAGAAAGAAAGTGCTCGATGAAAAGAAAGCTATTAATATTCTTCAAAGTGCATTAAGTATGGATGAATTTTTTCGAGTTTCACAATGTAAATCTGCTAAAGAAATATGGGATACTTTGGTAGAAACACATGAAAGAACAGCTGAAGTTAAAAGATCCAGATTAAACACATTAAGTTAAGAATATGAAATGTTCCGAATGCAGCCCGGAGAAACCATTGTTGCATTACAGAAAAGATTTGTTCATTTGACTAACCACTTAATAGAACTTGGTAAAACATTCTCAAATGATGAACTAAATCCCAAAATTCTAAGATCTTTGATAAGAGAATGGCAACCAAAAGTAACGGCAATATCGGAAAAGAAAAGCCTCTCTACGATGACTTCCGCATCTCTATTTGGTAAACTTCAAGAACATGAGTTAGAACTTGGACAACTTGAAAAACATGAACTTCAAGAGAAGAAATCTAAAGGTATTGCTTTAAAGGAAGATGCAAAAGGAAAACAAAATGACGACTCATCGGAGGAAGAAGAAAATTTCTTGCTTCTAGTAACACTTGAGTGTCTGTGAGTACTAGGGGTGGGTTGCACGCCAGAGAAAAATAAATTCTCTTACGCCACCGGTCTGTCAATCACACGCCTCTCAAGCCATTCAATCAAGTCATCCTTTTCCTTCATTTGTTTCTTCATCTCCATCTGTTCAGCATAGACGGCATGGTACTTCTCTTCCCACGTGTCTTGTAACACCCCCTTTCTAATCCCCCAAATAATCACATAATCATTTAGGCACATATTAAAAATTTCGTCAGAGTATAATTATAAATATGGTATAAAAGAGGTATGTCACATCAATTATGAAATTAAAACATACAACACCTGCTCATCACATTGATATTCAACAGTGGGGTAACTTTGCAACAGAGGAACTTTGTCCTTACACCCACATTTCAATATTTAGAATAAAAGCGGAAAATCTAAACATTGAACCACATTCAAACATATATATACAGAGATATATACTTCACCAACATAATTCATGTTTACATCAACATTTATCCACAAGATACATGTACAAATGTATCACAAAAGAATAACATACAACCTAGCTACCCGGTGCTACATATCAGAGCCAGCCGACCAAAAGAATGAAGACACGCCCCACAAAAAGACCTCCAGCATACCTACTCTGCAATGCCTCATAGAGCATTATAAAATAGCAGAAGGGTGAGAAATATTATCATAATAAAAATGCATATAATTATATATATAACAGCATAAACTTACACATATTTCACATTCTCACCACAATTCATCACAACTCACTTACATACATCGCAATGTATCCATATATGTATAAAACCAAGCATACACATCAGGCATACTTTCACACTCCTTATCATTCCACATAAACATACACAAATGTCTATTCACCAATGCATCATTTAAAGATGAGAAATGCAAATCATAGAGACCGACTCACGACTCTATGCAAATGCAATGCGGTACCGACTCAATCATCTCAAGTTCACTCAGGAACTTCTGCTGGAACCATCGCTCGTTACCAAAGTAACTCCCCGTCGGGCCTACGATGTTCACCCCACCGCTCACACCTCCACCAAGAGAGGCTCACAGTGTTTATGGATCGCTCACACCTCCACCGAGAGAGGCTCACGACCTGATTGCTCACACCTCCACCAAGAGAGGCTCACAATCCGATTGCTCACACCTCCACCAAGAGAGACTCACAATCGTCTATAACCATCGCTCACACCTTCACCGAGAGAGGCTCATGACCAGATTGCTCACACCTCCACCGAGAGAGGCTCACAATGTTATAGCAGATTCTCATTAGAATCCCTCAACACAAGAATGTACATCATTATGCTACACATGATAATGACTCAAGACATTCTTGAAATGCATACATATTCACAATATATACATGCATTCATCTCATACAATCACATACAATCTATATACATTCACATCAATGCACTATTGTATGATTCACAGTCAAACACACATGCAAAACGGCAAAAGTTGCTAAATAACACTATTCCCGACTTTTCCGACTTATAAAATCGTCCAATAGTTTCCACACCATCATACTCATAAAGTTCAGCTCAATAGCTTTCCAACGGTATAAAGAACGCCTAAATCAGAGTTACGGTTCGAGTATTATGAATCGTTACAAGAAAAGAAAATTATATGAAAAAGAACAAAAGCGCCCGGCGACAGGGGAGTTTCGCCCGGTGACGCTTCATTTTCGCCTTCGCTTCGCCCGGCGAAGGAGGGGCGAAGGAATTCCCCTCAAACGAGAATCAAACCAGTAGCTTGGCACCCTCGCGCCTCTTAATTTCGCCCGGCGAAGACTCAAACCGCCCGGCGCTCTGGGCCTTTCGCCCGGCGCTTCACACCAGAAGCAGAAATTCTGCTTCGTTTTCACTGTTCCAAAACCCTCCAAAACTCCATTTTCTCCCCCAAAACACTTCCAACAGCAAAACAATTCATAGCAATGATTCATAAACATATGGAGATTATGCAACCTAATTTATATCGATTTCTATCCGCGAAAACATCGATTTCTACCATTTTCTACACCAATGGGTTTATACCCCAAAACTCATGAAAATCAACAAAATCAACAATACAATCATACATAATCACATACATTGCTAAGATAACAAGATTTCACACCCTTACCTGGATTCCAACTTGCTCTGTGATTGATCTTGATGATTTTTCCTAGTTTTCCTCTTTTCCTCTTCTTTTCTCTTCCTTTTTCTCTAATTCCCTTTTCTATCTCCTCTCTATCTTTTTCTTTCTATTTCTTTTCAATATCTTTCTTTTTCCACTCACAATCAATTTAATTCATTTTCTCATAAAATTCAACACTTAAACACTTTTCTAACAATTTTACTAAATTTCTAATTTATCATTAATTGAGAAATGTCTAAAATACTCTCCACTATAATTTCCCCGAAAACTCTTAAAACGATAAAATAACCTTTAACATACCAAATCCACCATTAAAATAATTTATCACCCAATTAAAATAAAAGACTCAACAAAATGGGAATAATTGGAATCGGGGCGTTACAACTCTCCCCCACTTTAGAAATTTTCGTCCTCGAAAATATTACCTGATTCAAACAACTCCGGATACGACTCTCGCATCCTACTCTCTAGTTCCCAAGTCATATCACTTTCTGCAGCACCTCCCCACGCTACCTTTACAAGCGCAATATCCTTGCCTCTGATCTTCTTAACTTCACGATCCAGAATCCTAATCGGCAAAGCTTCCACCGTAAGATTATCTCTCACTTCAACCTCGTCCATAGGAATAACATGTGACAGATCCGGAACATACTTCCGAAGTTGCGAAATATGGAATACATCATGCAAATTAGAAAGATTTGGAGGCAACGCCACACGGTAAGCCACAGCACCAACTCGTGCAGAAATCTGATACGGACCAATAAAATGAGAAGTCAACTTCTTTGACTTCAAAGCACGACCCACACCCGTAATCGGCGTAACTCTCAAAAACACATGGTCGCCTTCTTGAAACTCAAGATCTTTTCTCCTCTTATCATGATAACTCTTTTGTCTACTCTGAGAAGCTTTCATCTTCTCACGGATAAACTTCACTTTCTCCGTCGTTTGTTGTACCATCTCCGGCCCAACTACCGTCCTCTCACATGTTTCATGCCAACACAAAGGTGTTCGACATCTCCGACCATATAAAGCCTCAAATCGTGCCATACCTATACTCGAGTGGAAACTATTATTGTAAGTGAACTCAATCAATGCCAAATAACTATCCCAAGCACCACCTTCCTCGAGCACACAAGCACACAATAAATCCTCCATCGATTGAATCGTCCTCTCGGTTTGACCGTCCGTTTGCGGATGATAAGCCGAACTCAATCTTAGCTTAGAACCCAAAGCCTTTTGTAAACTTTCCCAAAACCTCGATGTGAATCTAGGATCTCTATCCGATACAATACTCTTAGGAACCCCATGCAACTTCACAACCACAAGAACATAAATCTCGGCTAACCTCTCCAAAGGATAACTAATATCAATTGGAATGAAGTGAGCAGATTTAGTAAGCTTATCCACAATTACCCAAATAGCATTATGACCTCTTTGCGTATTCGGCAATCCCGTAACAAAATCCATCGATATACTATCCCATTTCCACTCCGGAATGTCCAACGGTTGCATCAATCCACTAGGCTTTTGATGTTCCACTTTAGACTTTTGACAAGTTAAGCACGCATACACAAATTGAGCAACATCTCTCTTTAACCCGGACCACCAAAAGAGTTTCTTCAAATCTTGATACATTTTATTCGCTCCCGGATGAATACTTAAGTTACTTCGGTGTCCTTCTTCCAATATCATCTTTTTCAACTCCGCATCATCGGGAATACAAATACGACCACGGAATCTCAAAACTCCAGAATTATCAACCTTGAAATCCTCATTCTCATTCATCATCAAATCAACGAATTTCAAATCCAACTTTTGCTTTTCACACACGGTTTCAAGAAAGTCATTCGTAACATGTAGCATACCAAGTCTCACACTTCTCGGCGTCATTTCACAAACCAAACTCAAATCCCTAAAATTCTCCAAAAGTTCTCATTCTCTCATCATCAATGCGGACATATGTAACGACTTCCGACTCAAAGCATAGGCCACTACATTTGCCTTACCCGGATGGTAATTCAAACCAAAATCATAATCCTTCAAAAGCTCTAACCACCTTCTTTGTCTCATGTTCAATTCTTTTTGATCAAATAAATACTTCAAGCTCTTGTGATCACTAAAAACTTCAAATCTTGCACCATAAAGATAGTGTCTCCAAATTTTCAAAACGAACACCACGGCCGCCAACTCCAAGTCATGCGTAGGATAATTCTTTTCATGCACTCTCAATTGTCTTGAAGCATAAGCCATAACTTTTCCATCTTGCATCAAAACACCACCTAAACCAACCAATGAAGCATCACAATACACAACAAATGGTTCATTAGGATTAGGCAAAATCAAGATCGGAGTCGTTGTCAACCTTCTTTTTAGCTCATTGAAACTCTCTTCACAATGAATATCCCAAATGAAAGCCTTTTCCTTACAAGTCAATTGCGTTAAAGGAAGTGCCAACTTTGAAAATCCCTCAATAAACCTCCGATAATAACCTGCCAATCCTAAAAAGCTTCGAATCTCCGTAACCGATCTAGGAGTCTCCCATTGCATCACCGCCTCAATCTTGGATGGATCAACGCTAACACCATTACCGGAAATAATATGTCCAAGAAAACTTACTTCCGACAACCAAAATTCACATTTCGACAACTTAGCATACAATTGTTTCTCTTTCAAAATTTGCAACACAATTCTCAAATGCTCTTCATGCTCCTCCTGAGACTTAGAGTAAATCAAAATATCGTCGATGAACACGACCACAAAACGATCCAACTGTCCATGAAAAATACGATTCATGTATTCCATGAACACACCCGGCGCATTAGAAACCCCGACTGGCATCACGGAATATTCGTAATGGCCATACCGTGTTCTAAAGGCAGTCTTCTGAATATCCTCTTCTTTCACACGAATCTGGTGATATCCCGATCTCAAATCAATCTTGCTAAAAACACGCGCACCAACCAATTGGTCCAACAAATCATCGATCCTTGGAAGCAGATACTTGTTCTTAATTGTCACCTTGTTCAGTTGTCGATAATCAATGCATAACCGCATACTCCCATCCTTTTTATTTACCAACAATACCGGAGCACCCCAAGGAGAAACACTTGGTCTTACAAATTTCTTGTCCAACAAGTCATTCAATTGCTTCTTCAATTCTACCAACTCCGATGCTGACATACGATACGGCGCCATCGAAACTGGTCTAGTACCCGGAACTAGATCAATAGAAAACTCAACTTCTCTTTCCGGCGGTACATCCTTAACGTCCTCAGGAAACACCTCAGGAAAATCACAAACAACTGGAAACACATCAAGGGACACTTGACTATCCACAGACAATGATGCAAACAAACCGAACAATTGAGCTTCGTCCGCTAAAAGTTTCTTCAATTCTTTAGTGGATAGGAAACTCTCATCTTCATCATCTTCCAAAGAAGGAAACCTTACTAACTTGTGATAGCAATCTATATGAACTCGATTAAATCGCAACCAGTTCATACCCAAGATTACGTCTAAACCTTCCAACGGCAAACACACTAAATCCATCTCGAAGTCTTTACCATAAATGGTCAAAGGACAACTCACACAAACCAAGGAAGTAGTTACTGACCCCATTGCTGGAGTATCAATAACCATCTTACCATCCATCACAGACAATGCAAGATTCAAACGCTTCGCGCACTCAGACGAAACAAACGAATGAGTCGCTCCCGTATCAATAATGGCAACTAAAGGTGAACTATTAATAAAGCAAGTACCTTTAATCAGACGGTCGTCACTGGAAGTCTGAGTTCCTGCCAGAGAAAATACCTTCCCACTGGATGAAGCTTTCTTCGGATTCAGACACTTTGGGCTAATGTGACCAATTTCCCCACAGTTATAGCACTTTACCACATTCCTTCTACAATCTGTAGTAGCATGCCCCAGGCCTCCACAGTTAGAACATTTCACCACAGCCTTCCCACACTCAAATGATTTATGACCCATTTCACCACACTTGTAACACTTAATGGGACCAGAACCTCCTCCTCCAGATCTCCTCTCGAAGTTTCCCCTATGCTTGCCCTTATCAGCGGGTGTCACGTAAGGTCCACTTCTAGCTTTTTGCTTTCCCTTCCTCTCATTCAAACTTTTATAATGTGTAGAACGAGCCTTGCTATCCTCCTCGAAGATTCTACAACATTCCATCAAATCCAAAAACCTTTTTATCCTTTGATATCCCACAGCTTGTTTAATCTTAGGACATAAACCATTCTCATACTTTATGCACTTGGAGAACTCAACAGTAATCGCAGCATAGTGAGGATGGTATTGAACCAACTCCACAAACTTAGCAGTATAGTCCACCATAGACATACTACCTTGTTTCAGTTCAAGAAATTCCATCTCCTTCTTTCCCTTCACACTTTCAGGGTAATACTTTCTCAAGAATTCAGTACGAAATAAATCCCAAGTTACTTCTTCATCATCCACCTCAAGAACTACACGCATACCGACCCACCAATCGTCGGCTTCTTCCTTCAGCATGTGAGACCCAAGCCTCACCTTATTCTCCTCCGCATAGTCCATGACTCTGAAAATCCGTTCAATCTCTTTTAGCCAAAGTTGAGCACCATCGGGATCAAATCTTCCTTTGAAGACCGGTGGTTGATTCTTCCTGAACTCGTCATTAGCATTCACGTTCGGTGCACCTTGCACCGCCCTAGCCATTGCTTCCAAAGCAGCAGCCATCGCATTGTCGTTCCTACCAGCCATATTCTAATCATTCCCAAAAATAACAACAAAGTTAAACAACAATTCAAACAATACGACAACAAGACAGACACGACTGACTCAACTCTGGCTCTGATACCACTTAATGTAACACCCCCTTTCTATACCCCCAAATAATCACATAATCATTTAGGCACATATTAAAAATTTCGTCAGAGTATAATTATAAACATGGTATAAAAGAGGTATGTCACATCAATTATGAAATTAAAACATACAACACCTGCTCATCACATTGATATGCAACAGTGGGGTAACTTTGCAACAGAGGAACTTTGTCCTTACACCCACATTTCAATATTTAGAATAAAAGCGGAAAATCTAAACATTGAACCACATTCAAACATATATATACAGAGATATATACTTCACCAACATAATTCATGTTTACATCAACATTTATCCACAAGATACATGTACAAATGTATCACAAAAGAATAACATACAACCTAGCTACCCGGTGCTACATATCAGAGCCAACCAACCAAAAGAATGAAGACACGCTCCACAAAAAGACCTCCAGCATACCTACTCTGCAATGCCTCATAGAGCATTATAAAACAGCAGAAGGGTGAGAAATATTATCATAATAACAATGCATATAATTATATATATAACAGCATAAACTTACACATATTTCACATTCTCACCACAATTCATCACAACTCACTTACATACATTGCAATGTATCCATATATGTATAAAACCAAGCATACACATCAGGCATACTTTCACACTCCTTATCATTCCACATAAATATACACAAATGTCTATTCACCAATGCATCATTTAAAGATGAGAAATGCAAATCATAGAGACCGACTCACGACTCTATGCAAATGCAATGCGGTACCGACTCAATCATCTCAAGTTCACTCAGGAACTTCTGCTGGAACCATCGCTCGTTACCAAAGTAACTCCCCGTCGGACCTACGATGTTCACCCACCGCTCACACCTCCACCAAGAGAGGCTCACAGTGTTTATGGATCGCTCACACCTCCACCGAGAGAGGCTCACGACCCGATTGCTCACACCTCCACCAAGAGAGGCTCACAATCCGATTGCTCACACATCCACCAAGAGAGGCTCACAATTGTCTATAACCATCGCTCACACCTCCACCGAGAGAGGCTCACAACCAGATTGCTCACACCTCCACCGAGAGAGGCTCACAATGTTATAGCAGATTCTCATTAGAATCCCTCAACACAAGAATGTACATCATTATGCTACACATGATAATGACTCAAGACATTCTTGAAATGCATACATATTCACAATATATACATTCATTCATCTCATACAATCACATACAATCTATATACATTCACATCAATGCACTATTGTATGATTCACAGTCAAACACACATGCAAAACGGCAAAAGTTGCTAAATAACACTATTCCCGACTTTTCCGACTTATAAAATTGGCCAACAGTTTCCACACCATCATACTCATAAAGTTCAGCTCAATAGCTTCCCAACGGTATAAAGAACGCCTAAATCGGAGTTACGGTTCGGGAATTATGAATCGTTACAAGAAAAGAAAATTATATGAAAAAGAACAAAAGCGCCCGGCGACAGGGGAGTTTCGCCCGGCGACGCTCCATTTTCGCCTTCGCTTTGCCCGGCGAAGGAGGGGCAAAAGAATTCCCCTCAAACATGACTCAAACCAGTAGCTTGGCACCCTCGCGCCTCTTAATTTCGCCCGGCGAAGACTCAAACCGCCCGGCGCTCTGGGCCTTTCGCCCGACGCTTCACACCAGAAGCAAAAATTCTGCTTCGTTTTCACTGTTCCAAAACCCTCCAAAACTCCATTTTCTCCCCCAAAACACTTCCAACAGCAAAACAATTCATAGCAATGATTCATAAACATATGGAGATTATGCAACCTAATTTATATCGATTTCTATCCGCGAAAACATCGATTTCTACCATTTTCTACACCAATGGGTTTATACCCCAAAACTCATGAAAATCAACAAAATCAACAATACAATCATACATAATCATATACATTGCTAAGATAACAAGATTTCACACCCTTACCAGGATTCCAACTTGCTCTGTGATTGATCTTGATGAATTTTCCTAGTTTTCCTCTTTTCCTCTTCTTTTCTCTTCCTTTTTCTCTAATTCCCTTTTCTATCTCCTCTCTATCTTTTTCTTTCTATTTCTTTTCTATATCTTTCTTATTCCACTCACAATCAATTTAATTCATTTTCTCATAAAATTCAACACTTAAACACTTTTCTAACAATTTTACTAAATTTCTAATTTATCATTAATTGAGAAATGTCTAAAATACTCTCCACTATAATTTCCCCGAAAACTCTCAAAACGATAAAATAACCTTTAACATACCAAATCCACAATTAAAATAATTTATCACCCAATTAAAATAAAAGACTCAACAAAATTGGAATAATTGGAATCGGGGCGTTACATGTCTCGCTCAAGCTTCATTCTTGCTAGAGTCTCATGATACTCTTCCACACGCTCAATGGGAATGACAGAAGGAGATACAACAGTAGGCTGTGGCGGTCTTTCGGGGAGATAATGCATCTTAAGATCACGAGCTCGAGAGCGGACCCACTGAAGAAGCGGTTCCAAAGCCACACAATTTCTCTTTCCTAGATCATTCTAAGGCTTTTCCTTCATTGCAAATCCAAACTGACATCTAGCAAGGACGGGGTTATAGCTAATCCCACCTTGGATACCAAGAAGTGGTACATTGTGGAATGGGCCGCAGCTGCCAATGATTACTCCTTTGTCGTAAGAAGGGTCATACCAAAAGATATCATTGTGGGTGAGAGATATGATTCGCTTACCCCAACGAAGCTTGTCAGGATTATCCCTGAATTAAGACGTTCGAGGCAAATGTGTGATGTACCATTGGTAGAGTAAAGGTGCACAACATGAGATGGTACCCTTCCCTTGAAGAGTCCTATGATGGATGGAGTGGTAAGTATCGCCGAGCAGTGTGGGTATAGGATTTCCACTGATAAAGATCCGTATGGCATTGATATCAACAAAATCTTTAACATTGGCGAACAGAAATAGACCATAGACAAGTAAGGCGAAGATGGCTTCAAAAGCAGCCATGTTATTCATCTTGGCAAAGTAGTAGGATTTTTCAAACAAAAATTTGGAAGGTAGTCCCTTGATCCCATCCTTAGTGGTGAGGTGAGGCTTAACTTCTGACATCTCCAAATGGATAGCATCAACAATCTCTTTAGGCGTAGGGATCTTCTCCTGACCACTGAAGGGTTTTTTCTTCTTCACAGGCAGACTACACCAATAAGAATACTCCTCTAAGGTTGGAACAAGTTAGTAGTCTGGAAAGGTGAAGCAATGGTAAAGGGGGTCATAGAACTGCACCAATGTGTCAAGAATTCCTTCTTCCATCTCGGTATTGAGGAGGCCAATCAATCTTCCATAACGCTTGTAAAAACTTTCACGGCCAGTTACCAAAGATGCTAGCTTTTTCAACTCTACCAAGTTGGGCTTCTTGAAATTGTACTTCTTAGTATGTCTTTTCTCAAGATCCATGATACCTACGATTTGAAAAGGAAAAGATGATTGAGTTCTTTAAAACCAACAAAGGGATGCAGTGAGATGTATGCAATGCACAAACATGCAGGCACAAGCACAAACAGGTGTACACACATCAAAGCACACAAGCCCTAGGTTTAGGAGTCATGTTCATGGAGCCAAGGTCTACCCATCCTAAGGTATGTACTAGAGGTTTATTCGTACCTATAGAACGGGTTCAACAAAGTTCCTAGAGTCTACGTAAATCCTTCGGATGTTATCGGCCTACGTGACTACTCACGTGGGTTAATAACATTCTCAAGATAAACTCGTCTGAGTGTAGTATCGCGTAACAACTATTTGGGACTACTCCCTCATAGCCACCGCACTACATCCTAAAGACCAAGTGGGGTAAGGTAACTAAGGTCCTCAGCTTTTTGAATCCCAAATCAGAAAGAGTGATATCAATGCAACTACTCACATCAGACATCAGCAATTCCAAAAGGCCTCGGCTGAGCGTGGTGATCATATGCCAAACTCTATTAGGACTACTCCCAACAGTCGACTATTGATTACACCACAATCTTATCATATGTGTTCTCTCAAGTCCAGGTTAGGACTTATCTCACCACTCAATGTAACCACCCTGCACACAGAAAAACCCAAGCAGATATAGCAACAGATACAAATACAAGTATACAACAAATAACATAAATAAACAAGTTAGGGGAAATCCTCGAAAAGTCCCCAGTGAAGTCGCCATTTCTGTTGCGGTGAGAATTGGATACCATAGTTATTAATTAACTAGGATCACATTTCTTTAAATGTTTACCACCGGCTTTGATTTATCCAAAGGAAAGGTTCAAAAGCGAAAAAACCTAAAGATCTAAGGTTTGGGGGTTGGTTACGCCTAGGGAAGGTATTAACATCCTAAACGTCCGTAGTACTCTACGGGAACCTCTTGTTAGTATTTATGTTATCTATTATTCGCTTGCTAAGGGTGTTATGCTAAAGGTTGAAACCCTAGGGGTTAATATCTAAGTATACTCGACAAGGTATCGCACCTTGTGCCTACGTATCCTCGGGAGTAGAATCAGAGTAATGCGTAGTTCTGAAAAGAGGAACTTCTTGACGGGGTCAAGGTTCCAAGGGGGAGGTAAAGTCTTGGGCAAGACTTTACATAAAGTGTGGCAACTCTGAGGTTGTAGGTTGGTTTAAAAGGGGTAGGATTGTAAATGTTCGCGGCAGAGCATTTACTTGGAGTGCGGCGACTCCGATCCTAAGGCTAAGGTACTAAATGTCTACGGCGAGACGTGGAGTACGGCGACTCCGAATCCTAAGGCCAAGGGTTCTAAAGTTAGTCCTATGACGTTTGAGTCAATATTAGGGTACCTTTCCTTTGGAATTAAGGGGACGACTAACTTAGATTATTTGTGCGTACTAGCAAAGTAGGCTAGCTTTAGTGTATGGTGACCAAAGGTCGATGGCAATGCTCGAAAGCAATCGACTTACAAGGGGGTAGGAAAAGGGCTCGACGTTGGATCGAGAGTTTTTGTTAGGTTTTGAAAGGGTCTTTGACAAATAGTAACAAGCATGAGTAAACATTCAAATAGATGTAGGAATACAAGAGCACAAACAGGATATCAATCATGAATAACATGCTAAACACACAAGCGTACACTCAAGCGCAAGGGGTGGTTAAAGAAAATTGATTTATATTGTGAGTATTTGTTAAGGATTATTTTCACTTAGAATTTTCTTAAAAAGTTTTATTTTATTTTGAGGATTATTTTTTAGGATTGTATTCATAGGTTTTTATTAACTTGAAGTTATAGGTTTACTTATGAAAGGTTTTTTAATCTTATTAAATAAAAAGGTTAATCTTAATATGAAGGTTTATTATGTGAGAAATTTGTGTTAATGATTACTTTTAATTTAGAGTTTTCTTAAAAAAAGTTAAATTGTTTTAAGAGTTTAATTTTAACATTATAATATTAAAGTTAATAAAAAGAAAAGTTTTTCTAATAATAAAAGTTTTAATTATTAAAAGGTTACTAAATAAAAGATTTATTTAAAAAAAGTTAAAAGTTTCAACATATTTATTAAAAAGAAAAAAGGTTATGTTTTTTTTATAAGGATTTAATATTTTAATCAAGAAAAGTTTTTATTATTATAAGAGATATTATGTGAGAGATTAATTTAAGAAGGTTTTAATTATTATTTTTTTAAAAGGTTTAAAAGTTAATCAAAAGTTCTTAATTACATTTTGGTTATAAAAGAGATGAAATTCGAAATAAAAGGAAATCTTTCTGTTTTTTTTTTTGTTAGTTAGAAAAAGTTCCATACTTAAATTAGTTAAAATGAATTTGATTGTTATTAAAAAAGAAATTATACTAAAAAGGTTGAATTGATTAAAAAAGATTAATTAAGTGATTACGGAATGATTAAGCGATGCGGTTCAAGTTAATGATCTAATGCTAAAACGGAGGGGTGCATGGTAGGTATTGTGTGGGTGTGTACGTGCGATTAAGTGATCAAAGAAAGCTAAAGGAAAAAAACAGACGCGAGCCTCTCATTCTATTTCACTCTCGTTATTCCTTCTCTCTGCAATTAGGGTTATGTAACCCTAATCGCGCCGCCACTCCGTCTCTCGTCTCATCATCTTTTTCTCACTCGATCGAACAAAATCAAACAAATAAAAACCCCACCCCCATGATTCCCAGCCCCCATTTCATTATGTTGATGATTACAAATTACAAAATGTTGCAAGCAAAACAAAACTAAAAAAATGGAAAATGGCGGTCAGAAGCTGCAAGGGCGAAATGACTGACTTCAGAAGATCCTCATTCAGGGAAGATTTCCTTTATCCTTTACCTTTTTGTGCGATTCGTTGCCTTCGTGTTGAACTTGTCTACTTCTGAAATTCTGGTTGTTGAGATGATGATGAACGCCTTCCTTTGAATCTCCGCCTTCGTTCTCCGTGGGTTGGAATTGATGGATGATAGTTGGGTACAATCTACTGATTTTTTGTAATTTGCGGGTTAGGGTTTGATATGTGATTTCTGATTTTTTCCGTCCCTTTTCTGATGCAAAGTGTCCCTTTTTATAGATGGCCAGTGATGATTTCAAATTTGGAAATCTGAATATTGATTGATGGTGTGATAAAGTGTGATTTGTATGATTGATTTTGTTTGGTGCTTGTTTTGGAAACTATCGGTTGTGCCTGATATGATTTGTTTTTCAAATTTGGAAAGTTTTGGAAATTGATATCTTTGTTGTCTGGAACACGTTTCCTTGTGATCTTCCGTACGTTTTATTTTGGGAAAAGGTTGATGCTGGTGATATCCTCGTGATAATGCCCTCAACCCCTAATTTGAAAATGATGACTAAGTTCTGACTCAACATACACTCTAAGGCCAAATTAGGAATTTTGCAAAATCGTGTCCGATACTGCTGCTTTTGGGTTTAGGTGTTGTTTAATATTGTCTAAAGACTGTTTTGGAATGAATTAAATTGTGTCTGGATTGGCTTTTGCTTGTTTAGGAAGTTTTTTAGAACGTATGAAACACGTTTTCGACCTTGTTCCTATTGAAAAAATACTTTCCTGAAATTGTTGGCCTTGTATGAGCATTCTTAGGAACCGTTTGGGAAGGTGAGGGAACATGCTTGTCCCGGTGTTTGGACCCACCAGAAAGTTGTTGAATTTGGCGCTACAGCTTATTGGTTTGTTGCAAAACTCATTCTTATTTTGAATGGTTTATGAATCCTTTCAAACTCAAATGTAATAGCTTCAGAACCTTATTGTACGAGGTTGTTTTACGTGTTATGTTAGAACAAAAAATTAACCATTTTCCTTTTCGTGCTTCTAAGTCGTAAAATTCCTTTCCTAAAAAACAGCGTGAAGGTATTGGATATCGTCAATGGAGCAACATCTATCGAAGCATAACACCAGGTCGTAGAGCTTCACTTGTTTCTCTTCTAATACCATTTCTCTTAGGACCAAATCCAGATGTATCTTTACTGATTTATTACAGTTGTTGAAACATGGGTGTTTGTACAGTTTCTTGGACAGGGGTTACTATGAAGCAAAAGGCTGTGGCTAGCTAATAGCATGAGCTTGGATGCCACTTCAGCTACGGCTTGACATGAAGGTTCAAGGCTTCAAATCATGAAATGCTTGGTAAGTAACGATGGCATATTGAATAGTTTTGAACATCTCTTGATGATGATTGATGGTTGTCTTAGAAACAAATTGATGATGTTTTTTGTTAACAGCTTGTTGAAAATTGATTTGTTGATATAATCTCCTTTTATTTTGTAGGTTCTTGGAGGGTTTGTATAGGGGATACTAAGAATGCTGGCCAATTGAAGTGAAGAATGTCTAGTCATAATAGAGACTAGTGGCGTGCAGACTTTGTCTGCGATCAACATGTGACACCACCTTCCTGGCAGAAAAAAGCAATGTAAGAAAAGTGCTTCTGCGGTAATACTCTCTATTTACCTGCTCATTAGCAACATCCAACAATATTGAATGTTATCCTTTGTTGCTTTAAGAAACTTTTCAGAGCGTGTGTTTGTTGATTTACATTAATGTAATCTAACTGTGGGCCCTTGAAACTCATTCCCTTTTGATCTTGGGAATTTCCTTTGCAGACTCATGGAGGAATTCATCTAGCTGTTGGAGTGTACGCCCAGTAACAAACTGAATGATGTAATATCTTGTAGTTGATTGGTACCGAGAAGATGATAACATAGCTTATGATAAAGGTTAGTAGCAGTCCCAGCATTCACTTCTTCTCCATCCTTTGTTGTTAGAGCCGGACAGCAGCTGGGTAGGAGGATGGACGGCCGAGATATGAACTGGAGCAAAGAAAAGCATCAAGTTTGACTCTGCTTCAAAACCCTCTTTTTCTGCCTTTTGAATTGGGTCCTTAGTGATGTAGTTATGACTTTTGCCAATTAATGTGTTATGTATATGATATTTGTATAACTTGAATTCAAAAGTTGAATGAGTGGTATTCAATGAGTTTGGTTGTTTGTTTCTTTTTGTGAAAGGTTACTAAGTTGTTATTCGTATGGTATGTATGTTTACGGTTGAGGTTGGATTTTGTAATTACAGGTTATTACAAAAGAAAGGTTAGAAATAACGAAGGTGTTATGACATATGGTATAGGTTTGAAAGTTAGGAACTTGGTTGGAAATGTACTGTCATGAGTCTTCCACTTCCTTACTACCAGCAAAACACGCTCCCTCCTTTTTCTAATTTGTGATCAAATGCTAAAAGATAGACAACACCTCCCTGGGTTTCTAGTATGCACCGTGACATCCATCCATCAATAATGACAAATGTAGCTTCTGAGAAGCTTCTGAGGAATCTTGAGGAAGAAATGACCTTGTATTGATTAAGAGGACTATGATCAGAGCTTGAATGAGGGATATGTGTCGCAATCTTGAACAAACTCTTTTTTTTACTTGTGAAGATTCTTTGGAAGTTCTTTTAATATCTCTAACTTGGCTTGTGAATAATATTAAAACTTTTGAACTTTGAACCAAAGTTAGTATTTTCCCCTCTTTTAAATAAACTTGTGCTTTTGAGAATCAGTCTTAAATCTTGAACGAATAATCTGAAGCTTTGGAACTTGTACTTTGTAAAGAATGAATTTCGAACTTCACTTTGAGAACCACTTGTCTAAACTCAATTTCAAGTTATCTTAACCACCTTTACCGTCTTAAAGCAAAAAGGCTTTGCAAACTACCAAAATCCCAAACTCTTCCACTTGAAGGATAATGATCTAACTCTAGTAGTGGCTTAGGGACCATGAGATTGAGGGTATATCTCCACAGAAATTCAACACAAATTTGCAAGGATTAGAATCTCCACATGCATACACACAGCACATCCTTCAAGATCTTGAGTCTTCTACAGCAGCACCTGTGTTCACAAGTGAAACAACAAGCAAAAAACTAGATAAAGCGGTTAGTTATGCACAAATGATTGACCTAATATGATATGCTGGCGAATCAAAGAATCTAAGGGAAAAATTTGGGGTATGACAGCGTCCATTGTCAAGAAAATTTATTGACAAAAGAAACTGAGACCAGATCTTTGGTAGGAAACCAGGATCGAGGGGAAGTTTATATCAGAAACTGACACCAGATCCTTGGTAGGAAACCAGGATCGAGGGGAAGTTTATATCAGAAACTGAGAACAGTTCCATAGCTGAAGACCATGATCGAGGGGAGGTTTAGTCCAAAAGAAAACTAAGACCAGTTCCTTGGTAGGAAACCAGGATCGAGGGGAAGTTTTACCTTTTCTAAGTATCAACGCTTAGCAAAAGAAGATGAATGCGTAAACTACCATTCATAACCACTGTCAAAATTTCGGGTATTCTGATATTTAATCCTCTTGCACCCCGAATGCCAGAATACCTTTGCCATTCACACCTTCGGGTCCAAGAAGATTAAATAGGGGCATTTGTCATACCCCAAATTTTGACCACTAATATTTCCCATCATTGTGCAAATCATCATCACAATATAGATGTAGCTTTATGCCTCATCAATCTTCTCATGAATTGTTGAGCATTCCCTGCAGTCAAGCATTAGGGTTTTAAACCCTCTTAGAGCCTTAGACAAAGGGTCAATCAAGAAATGACATGATATTTAACTTGTCTAACCTCTCAAACACACATAAATGATCAAGAGGACTCCCACATCAAGAATCAGACACAAGGTTGCAGCATTCCAAGTGGATTAAGCCTCAAGATCGCCAGTGTCACCAAATTAGGGTTTTGGTCGATCAAGGCCTCCAGATGAAAATCTTCATCTGGGCATGAGCCAATGCTTCAAAATATAACTCAAGATACTCCAAGGGACCTCATGGACTCAATCATCAAGTCAATTTAGCCTCAGGGGATGCATTCACCAAAAATCAGGAATTAGGGTTTCCTGACCTAATTCACCCCTAAGTTGACTTTTGGGACAAAACATGAACCAAGACCTCAAGACATGATTTTAGGGTCTCTAATAAACCACATTGATCCATTTGCAATAATGGATTGATCCAAGAAGCCTGATCCACTAGTTTCAATTTCCTCAGGACCACAATTGGGGTTTCGGGGAAAAAGTCCAATGAACCTTTGACTTTTGACTTGGACATGCTCCCAAACCCTGGGACATGATTCAATACACCCCATAACACCTATTTAACATATCCATCAAGTTTTATTTAGATCAAGGACTTGATTTCACAAAGGATCGCACAGTTTGGAATTCATCTGATTAAAAGTCAACTGTGCACAAAAGTTAAGTTTGACTTTTTGAGATTTTTCACAATTATGGTTCCTCAACCCTAAAACAATGTTAATATGTGATTTGAATCATCACTCATCAAGAAAAATCAAAGAAAGTGAGGTAATTTGTAAAAGGGGTGACCATAAAAAACTTAGAATTTTTCTAAGTTATGGAACAAAGTGGCTAGGGTACCAACTTCCAAGGATCATAACTTGAGATCCAAGCAACCATTTAGGATGGTCCAAATATGGATTCGTAGCTCTCATGGCATACTTTAATAGTGTCAACTACATCTCATTCCAATTCCTCATGGATTTTAAGTTATGGAGTGGTCAAAATGGCTGAAAACACAAAAGTTACATTTTTCCAACACTTAGTGAAATTTTCACTAAGTCAGAAACTGCATTATTTTTTCCCAAATGTAGAGGCCTTTTTCATTGTAATTCAAGTTGGATCAAAACCAAAGTTGGACATCATGTTGAAATAGGATATATCAGCTTTCCAAAATATCCATGAACTCCATCAAATTCCAACTGAGCTAGTAGATATGATGGCTGCAATATGTGTCATACCCCAAATTTTGACCACTAAGATTTCCCATCATTGTGCAAATCATCATCACAATATGGAGGAACCATCCTACCTTATCAGTCTCCCCAAATATGGGTGAGCATCCACTACAATCAAAATTAGGGTTTCGAGCCCTCTCTGAGTGCTTAGACAAAGGATCAATCAAAGAATGACATGATCTTCAACTTGTCTAACCTCTCAAACATTCACAATGGATCAAAAGGACTCCCACTTCCAGGATTAAGCACAAGTTTTCTCCCTTCTAGGTGGATCAAGCTTCAAGATCAACAGTTTCACCAAATTAGGGTTTTGGTCGACCAGGGCCCCCAGATGGAAATTTTCATCTGGGCATGAGCCAATGATCCAAAACACAACCTAATATACTCCATGGAACCTCATGGACCCATTCATCAAGTCAATTTTGCCTCAGGGGATGCATACATCAAAAATCAGGAATTAGGGTTTCTTGACATAATTCACCCCTAAGTTTACTTTTGGGGAAAATCATGAGCCAAGACCTCAAGAGAGGGTTTGAGGGTCTCTAATTAACTATATTGATCCATTTGGAACAATGGATTATTCCAAGAAGTTTGAGCAATAAGTCTCAATTTCATCTGCACCACAATTAGGGTTTCGCAGGAAAAATCAACTGTAACTTTGACTTTTGACCAAGACATGCTCCCAAGCCCTAAGACATGATTCAATATACCCTATGACACCCATGGAACATATCCATCAAGTTTGATTTAGGTCAAGAACAAGATTTCCTGAAGAATTGAACAGTTTGGAATTCATGTGATAAAAAGTCAACTGTGCACAAAAGTCAACTTTGACTTTTTGAGATTTTTCACCAAAATGGATTTTTAACCCTAAAATGATGTTAATGTATGATTTGAATCATCATTCATCAAGAAAAATCAAGAAAAGTTGGATAACTTGTAAAAAGGGTAACCATAAAAACTTAGAAAATTTTCTAAGTTAAAAATAAAGTGGCAAGGGTACCAACTTTGGAGGATCATAACTCCTAAACCACAAGGCCATTTTTTTTCATCCAAAGATGGATTTGTAGCCCTCATTACCCCTACAAAAACTTCAACTAGACCTAAGTCCAATTCATTAAGGATTTTGAGTTATGGAGTGATCAAAATGGCTGAAAAATGAAAATGTCACTTTTTCCAACACTTAGTGAAATTTTCACTAAGTCAGAATCTGTCTTCATTTTTTTCCAAATGTAGGGGGATTTTTCACTTGGATTCAAAAGAGATCAAAACCAAACATGTTCAAACAGTTGTTGTATCATGTAAGGGCTTTCCAAAATGACCAAGAACATTGCCAAATTCCATTTGAGTCATGAGATATGACATTGGAAAGTTGCCTTGCTGAAATCTGTCAAAGGCAAGGCAGAATTTGCAATTTGGATCGATTTACCAAAATCAGCCAAATTCAAATGCTCCTATCCACTTGGACACCTCAGAGGATTGAATCTAAAGGGGACAATCACTGAGGCAAGCCTCCAAAGTCCATGGAACAAGAAATAGCATGTTGAACCTAGAATGGCCAAAATAGGGACAAGACTCCAAATTTGGATTGAAGCATTCAATGGAAGCATCAAGGTGGCATGGACTGAGCCATTCTCATCTGAAATCAGTCAAGACTTATCCAAGACCAAGGGAACCAAAGCTCTGTGCCCTAACCTCTAGTCAATGGCTAGAGGAGACTTGGATTTTCATTTGCCAACATTGGCCAAACCTACTTAGCAGCTGCCATTCACTATTCCTTGCAAAACAAACTTGCTCTACTATAAATAGAGCTCAATTGTGTTCAGTTTGAGTACACCAAAGCCATCTAACAGATGCTTTCCTCAAAATCTCTTTCTCTTGGCAAAAATACCTTTCTTAGCAAGGTAGCTATCGGGTTTTGAATTTGAGAGCTTTTCCAATCAAACAAATCACTCACACACCTCACATACATCATATAGAAGTGATCCAAACACTCATATAACATCTGGAACACAGATTTCACAAAATCACCAGCCAATTGCTCAAGTTCTTGACAGTTTTGCAGTTGAGGTGCCATCTTCAATTCCAAACCATTTCAATCCATTCCAAGCACTCAGACACATCACTTGGTACCTAGGGAAGCTATCCACACCATTGAAACCTAGCTGTAACACCTCCAACACAAATCACGATCACCAGCTGCAAGTGGTAAGCATGAGCTCTTCTAACTCTATGATCCACACAATTTTTGCTGCACAATAATTTGGCCATATGTTCATAATCATGCATGGAATGTTTCCCCTCAATTAATTACATTGTTTGAATCGTGTATCAAAAATCCTAGCCTTCATGCAGAAATTAGGGTTCTTGAGGATTTTTCATGATTTCTTGTTATATGTTTAATTTAAATGAAATTAATGGACATAGACATGATCGTGAGGTTGAGACGAGCATAATGATATGTGGATTGCATGTTATAATCAAGTATTCAAGGAGATTGGATAGAAAATGCAAATCAGCCAAACCCAGAACACGCGCGTGTTCTTCAGCTGTTCTTGGCGCCTGTTTTTGAATTTTCAGATATTTGAATTTTGTGATTTTCTTTAATTGATTCAAAAATTAATTTCTCTCTGAGTTTTAATGATTTTGCGTTGATTCTTTTTTTAATAATTCACAAAAATGTTAAAATATTTTATTTTCCCAAAAAATCCCAAAAATATTATTTATTTCATATAATTGATATTTTTGCAAAGAATTAATATTTTAATTGTTTTCGACATTTTAAATATTTTTTCTACATTGATTTTGCAACTTTTAATGCTTTCTAATTATTTTGTAGGTCAATACTTAATTTTTGAAGCATTAATCCATGATCACAATTTGTTTTTCATATGTTAAACAATTTTGATCATTTTAATTGAATTTTTATTCAATTAAATACATTTGTTGAAAACAAATTAGGGTTTTGGATTAATTCAACCCTCATAAATCATTTTCAAAACTTTTGGGCCTCTAATAGAGTGTAAGACCCAATCCTTTTTTTTGACCAAATCATTTTTGGGCCTCAGTGTATTGTATAAGTCCCGATACCGTCAAAAACAAATGGCGCAATCGTCGCCTTTGAAAAAATAACCATGGGCCTCTCCTTGAGCTATAAGACCCATTCAAAACTTTTGGGCCTCTATTAGAGTGTAAGACCCAACCCCCTTTTAACCAAAACATTTTGGGCCTCACTTATTGTATAAGTCCCTCCGCGTTAAAAGAAAACCTCGGCGCGATCGCCATTTTAAACGAAAAATCATCTGGGCCTACCCTCGTGTTATAAGCCCCACTCTTTTTCTTTAAAACTTTTTGGGCCTCTTGAGAGAGTGTAAGACCCATCCCTTTGTACAGAAAACCATTTCGGGCCTCAGTCACTTGTATAAGTCCCTCTGTACAAATTCAAACAGGAACAAATGGATCTTGGATGGATCCAAGAGCACCGAGTTCGTGGAGTTAACATGGTCTACACAATTTCTAACGTCATTCAGAACCACGATATCCGTACAATGAATGTCAACTTGGTGGCAATGCACTCAAGGCAAAGCCAGTATCATAATCTGCCGCGGCACGATTACAGTTCTTGTCTGACTTGCTCGGTAAACAAATAGGGATGCTCTTTCATACAAGAGGCCCTCCAGCGTCAGATGAATCTTGGATGGATCCAAGACTACCATGATGGGAACCCTTATCAGATTAACATGGTTCAGATCTTTGACATTCGCGTGATGAATACCAGCCTGGTAGCGTTACATGCTGAGCAGGTCTGACTCGGAGTCTTAATATCACATGACTATCAAAGCTGTAAAGCGGGTTGCGAAAACGATCAGGGTTGTACCTGTCGCTCCCGGGATTTTCATCCAGGTACAAACGCGAAAGTGGCACCGAAACAGAGTCGCCAGCAATGTTTATTTATCCCATGAGAGGGAAAGGAAACACCGCATAAACCTGAAGGAAGGAAAAAGCATGGTCTTACGACCAAAAGAACTGGGTTCGGGAGTCGGTTACGCGCAGGGAAGGTATTAGCACCCCTACACGTCCATCGTACCCGATGGGATCCACGCTTGCTTGTCTCAATCAAAGGGTGTAAGGAAAGATGCTGGAAAAGGAACTGAAAGAAAGAAACGAGAAAGAATGGAACAGGAACGAGAGACAAATGTAGGGAAAATAAAAGAAGTGCTCGCATGGGCCCTACCCCACTGCCTACGTATCTCATCGGGAGCATGAGAATCAGAGCGACGTAGTTCCCCTCACTAGGGAAAGTTGTTTGTGTTTTTTTAGAGAACGGCTTACGTTCTAGCTCAGGTGTTGCAGGCTCGCTGGTCCGAGTGCGTTACCATCTTGCAAGAGAACGAGTAGAAGCACGTTCGTACGCTGAGAGTGAGTGAGGTGAGAAAAGAATTCCCGAAGGAAAGACGTAATTGTCTGTTTTTGTCTTTTAGAAGTTTTTCCCATTTATTTGCATATGACAGTGTATCTGAATCTTAGTCATTGGAATGTGTACATTCTCACATTCCAAGATGGAATGAGCAAGAAGACACACTAAGAGTGAAGAAGACCCCCATACTTAGTTCCAATTGTCAAGGTTCAAACACACTAGCATATTTGTGTTTATTAAGTGTTTTTGTTGATTATGAAATGAAGAAGTGTTTTTTATTTGTATCTTCAACAAGTATTGCATTTAAGTCCCTCACACAAGATCAAATGTTTAACACATTGACCCAAGATGGGTTATATGCTATACATTTTAAGATTATAAGAGAAGACCCCTTATAATCTTTTCTTTATGTGAAAGGCCTAAATGCAATAAATGCCTACCTTTATCAGATGTTTTGAGTTTCCTTTAAGATGAGAAGAGAGACTCAAGAGTGGATAAAGGTAAAAATCTATGTGGACTAAGACTCAATCCTAATGGAAGATTAAAGGGAGTGATCCTAATGGTTTGTGAGGTTTCAACCTAAAGTCTAAAGAAAGAATGAATTAAACAATTCACTTCTAAAGTAGAAGATGAATTGTAATTCAAAAAGGGAGAGTGATGAGTTATTAAAAGAAAGCACATAAGTGCTTAACAAAACACAAAATGGAATTGTAAAAGAGATGAAAGGAAAGGGGTTTGAACGTGGATTCCTTATCCACACCCAATTGTAACTTACCAAAGCCCCTGCATGGTTAGTAAACATGTACAAGAAGTGTAAGAAATAAAAGAACATTTAATTCACTATAATGCTCAAAAGAATTAGATGAGAAATCAAATTCTATTAATCACAACCAGAATGTGCATCATATGGAAAACAAATGATTATCATCAAGCAAGTTCAAGTGAACAACCCACAATCATCATCCATGGCATTAGAACATGCTACCAAAAGAAAAGGGAGAATGAAAGATGAAAAGAAATGAAAGAAACATGCATGAATGGAACATGTGGTCTAAGGATCAGAATTGAAATGAAATAAACAATGATATATAAACACATCACAAGCATTCATGAAGCACCTATCAAGCCATTCAAGAAGCAATAGAAGAAGAAATGAAATGGAGATTCAAAAGAAAACACCAGTATTTAATATTAAGGACACACAAAGTTCAAATGAAAATGAACATGCAATGATGACACATAACATGTACCAATGACCTATAATATCACATGAATGTTCAACCAAATATGCAAATGATCATGCAAGTATGTACAAAAGAAATCAAGTAAACATGCACAAAGATTACAATGATATGACATGTTGTAATGCTTTAAATGGAATGTCTTAAACAAAAATCAAATGAGTTCATGAAAATTATTCAAGCATGGTATTGAGGTACACAAACCAGAAATGATTCACTTATCAAAGTATCATGTAAAAATTCAAGGCAAAATGATGTCAAACCATGCACTTAGGTCAAGTATGCACATCATACAAAGTAGCACAAAAATGAACACCAAACATGCCATAAACTGACCAAAAGAAATCAAATAGAAATCATTTAACATACCTCAAGATGATAATGACTTAATGCAAAAAGAAGAGCATCAAAACAATTTTTAATGATCAAGAACAAAATTAAACAATATCATGTACAACATTAAGAATGCATACAAAAGAAAATCAAAGAAAATTATAGAAAAAGGGCAAAAAGGTCATAAAATCAAGAAATAAAATCATGAAAAATTTTCTAAATGTTTTAATGATGCTCATGAATTTTTGTGAAATTTTATAATGCCATTTGGTATTTTTAAAAATTAAAAAGCAAACGTGTAAAATAAAAAATGAAATGCAAAATGAATGGGGGTGCATGCATAGTAATTATTCAGTTCAAAATCATTGGGCCTTGAAAACATGGGGTGTGGATATCAATCTGGCTTAAGTCCAACACACGCGCAGTGCATATTAACAAACATGGAATCTCAGTCAACAAAGTTGACTCCCTTATGGCCATTGGATCAAGTTAAGTCGAATAAGCAGTCAAAGTATGCTAATCTAACGCATGTACATGCACGACCACACTCCATACCGTGTACCACGCCACACGAATTTTAAAAAAAAAATCAGAATGAGCACATGAGAAGCACGTGCATTTTTATGTGTTGGCGCGCTATGAACCACACGATCACGAAAAATGAACGGACAGGATTAGAACACACATAAACCCTAACATTCAAAGCTACCGGCCGGAGAGGGACCTCCGGTCACCTTCTCCGGCGAGAACCACCACCTGCAACTTTCACATCTCACCAAAATGCACAATACGCATACCAAATTGAAGCTGAGCTCATGCACATCATGAATCTACCACTATTTTTCACATAATACACATACACATGGAGAACAGAGAAGATTAAAACATGCCCTAGGTTTTGCAACTAAGCCTTTAGAAGGCCTATCAACTAGCCGGTTTGAGCAGAGCTTCTAGCAAGCTTAAAACACCAAAAAACAAGTGAAAATGACTAGAAATCGTGCAATCCAAGTTCAAGAGTTCAAACCTGAAAGTGATGAAGCTTTGAATACAAAAGAATACCAGAGGAAAGTGCTTCTTCCTTGAGCTTCACTTGGCCAAATAAAGGCTTAGATGCAAAAATAGAGGATGATTCAATGGAGTTGCAGTGTGTTTGCTTCAACAATCCAGAGCTGCTTCAAGCTTAGTGATGATTGAAGATGAAGCTTGAAGAATGAATCAGAGGAGAATGAGAAGGAACTCGTGCAACTTGGAGAGAAAAAATAGAGATGAAGGGAGAGAGAGATTGAAGCGTTTGAGATTGAATGTGAAAAAATGAAGCTCCATGAAAATGTGAAGTGAGATTTTGTTTTATAGTAGGCTTTAACCACGGTTAAACTGAGTGAGGTTAACTGAGTTAAAGTGGTTATGCTGAGTCCACCCTAACTAACTGAGCCAAGTTAGTTAGGGCGAGTTATCCATGGCTGTGATATGGTGGAGAAGGTGTATGACAGTTGTGGTGGAGATTAATGGAATGAGCTAATTCATGTGTACTGCAGCAAACAAACTTGTTCTACAAGTTTCCATTCCTTTTCCTTTTTCATGAGCATGGGTAGCACGTGGTATAGTAAATGGGAAATATGTTTGGCTAAATGAAGTAATGTGGGGAGGGTGAGCAATGCACGGGCAAGCTAAGACAACAACAATAACATTCCTTTGTTTTTTTTGTTTTATATGACAGTTGAGAATAATGGAGATAGGGTTGTTTGAGGATGAATTACTCTCTACTCCATGGGTGGTTTAGTGTGTTTTTGGATTCAATTGAAAGAGGGAATGTAATGCAACAAGTTTGGTTTGAGATTGGAGTTGATATGAAGTGTGTAAGAGGTTGGAAAATAGCCTTGAACATCAAGGTTTGGAATTGTGTGGTGGGCGTAGGAAGCAGGTCATGGCATGGCAAGTGACATGCATGGAAGTTCAGCCTAATCAACCTATCTTGAGACCACTATAACTCACTCATAACTTGATCAATTCAAAATTTTCTCAACATCAATATTAAAGATGACACTACAAAGAACAACTTTGATGTTGAAAACTTTTCCATTTGAGGCTTTTATCTTGATGAAAAATGGGTGGACATTTGGCTCACCAACTGTTTGAGAAAATGACTACGCGCGTGCCCTGAAAATCTTGGTCATGACCTAGTTTTGAACCTACTTTGCTCAAACTTTGATCAATCATATCTCACTCAATTTTTATCCAATAGAGATGTTCCACATATGGATGTGAAGCTTAAAATAAGATCTTTTGTTGTGGCCGAGTGGAATTTTCATTTGGTGCTTCAATTTTAAATGGCCTTGGTTCAAACTCTGATGTAAAATGGCCAAAACTTGCTATTTTTAGTAACCCTTCTTCTTCCAAAAATGGCAACTTTCCACCTCTTGATTTTTTCATGATTCCTTTGGAGTTTCTTGACCAAATTTTGTACATTGGACACATATAACATGAATTTTATGGATTTGGCCTCAAAAAAGTCAAGAGTTGACTTTTTCCTCTGATTATTTGACTTGCCCCCAAATTTCCTGATTTTTGATATTTCTTCCAATTGAACCACTTCTAAAACCAATTGAGAGGTAATTTTCCATACACATACACTTAAGAACATGTAGAACACCATGACATCAAGTTTTGTCCAAGAAATCAAAGATTCCCTAATTTAATGGGAAACCCTAGTTTTGGTGCCCACCTCCTAGGAGAAAAATGTGCAGTCTTCAATCTCAAATTCCTCAGAGTATGTTGTGTATCCTCTTAAAGGATGATGAGATATACCATTTGAGGATGATTTTGGATCAATGAGCTATCTCTTTTGAGGGTTTTCCTTCAGTTTTTGAACCTCTTGCATAATGAAAGATGTAGTGCTTCAATCTCCCATTGAATCTCTCATTCTTGAGGTTGTGGATGATCCCTTGAGATAGTATGAGACATGAAAGACCTCTTGGCTTGCCTTGAGGAAACTTGATTGACCTTTTTGTGCTTTGAATGATCCCTTGATTGTCCACCTTCCACCTGAGCACATGCCCTGATGGTAAGAAGGATGCTATGCTTCATTTTTCTATGTTAAATGCAATGTAATGTTAATGAGGTGGATATGATATGATAAATGATAATTCCATGCTATGATGACAAAGAGGGAGAGCAAATTTTGGGGTATTACAGCTGCCCCTATTCAAGCGCTGTAGACCTGAATGCCTGAAAGCAATTGCTTTCGGACTTTCAAGGTATATAGTGATTAAATACCAAATATAACCAAAAATTTGCTCTGGATGATGAGGAAGAAACCCCCCGACATTGCTGGACTGAATCTTCAATGAAACATTGTCGGAGAAATCTGTCTTTTGAACGACACCAGACGACTACTGGCCTGCCACGCTACTGGTGGACTTTAATAATGTCTTTTGTACAATGCCAGACGACTACTAGCCTGCCACGCTACTGGTGGACTTTAACAATGTCTTTTGTACAATGCCAGACGACTACTGGCCTGCCACGCTACTGGTGGACTTTAATAATGTCTTTTATGCAACTCCAGACGACTACTGGCCTGCCACGCTACTGGTGGACTTTAACAATGTCTTTTATGCAACTCCAGATGACTACTAGCCTGCCACACTATTGGTGGACTTTTAGAATGTCTTTTATGCAACTCCAGACGACTACTGGCCTGCCACACTACTAGTGGACTTTTAGAATTTGCCACCCTTAGATGGACCTTTTGCCAATCCACTGTTGGACTTTTGCCACCCGAAGACGGACTTTTGCCAATCCATTGTTGGACTTTTGGAATTTGCCACCCTTAGATGGACCTTTTGCCAATCCACTGTTGGACTTTTGGAATTTTCCACCCTTAGATGGACCTTTTGCCAATCCACTGTTGGACTTTTGCCACCCGAAGACGGACTTTTGCCAATCCACTGTTGGACTTTTGCCACCCGAAGACGGACTTTTGCCAATCCACTGTTGGACTTTTAGAATTTGCCACCCTTAGATGGACCTTTCGCCAATCCACTGTTGGACTTTTGCCACCCGAAGACGGACTTTTGCCAATCCACTGTTGGACTTTTAGAATTTGCCACCCTTAGATGGGCCTTTCGCCAATCCACTGTTGGACTTTTAAAATTTCAAACTTGAATTACTCTCTGCATCTGCGTCAGACATTTCTGCCAACTCTGCTGAGGAACCATTATCAATGATTTGACTTTAGAGACTCCTGAAAGGATAATGTCTCCGCCGGAGAATGAATGAACAATCTGTTTGCTTCGAATTATCATTCTTGCCAAAAATATATTGGACTTTGGAAATATGAGGAAACGATGATTCTGCCAGGAATCACTTCATCTGCTTGGGGTGGATTCTGGTCACAACAACTCCACTGGGGATGAGCATTTCTTTGCATGACATCTTGCTAAAAAAGTCATTAAAACTCTGCATGAGGATCTATCAAACCCGAGATCCTTTGCGGGGAGAACCAACCTGATAACCTGGCTGGAGAGGAAATATATCATCACTCTGCTGCGACATAGATTTTGTTGATCAATAGGCCTCTAGAGGGGAGAAGAACAACAACTTAGCTGGGGATTATTGTTGATAGGACTCAACACCGAACTCTGTGGGGAATACAATGACCAGAGATACGATCTTGTCTGGGAAACAGGGTTACTCTGCCGGGGACATACAAATCCTGGTTATAGCATTCCAATGCAACTTGTTGGGAAAGAGTCCTTAGAGATCTGCTGGGGAAACCCAAAGCAAATCCACGGTAGTCTGCTGAGGAATATGACTGTCGAGCTTAGGATAAGTACCACAACGCCCCATGTTAGGCGAGCTTTCCCTCAGACAATTCCGTTGGGGATGACGAGTTTATAACAAACTCTGCTGGAGAAAACTGCTTTAAAGCGTCTCGTGCTGTGGAAAACTTTTGAGAGGATTTTACAGAAGACCAACTGTCCTCAAACTCTACTGGGGATGATCAACACTTCATGCTGGGGAAACAAACATGCCCCATGCTTGGGCAAACCAACAATTTGTCTCCGAAGAGGATGTCATAAGAGGATTTTACAGAAGATTTAGCCTCTTCAAACTCCTGCGACTTCGCTGGGGATAATGACCATCAGCTTCAGTATCGGCGAGACCACTCTTTTGGGGAATTTGTGACCGTTATCGACACAGAAAAGCTTGTAGCTGTTGGAAGTACTGTATGAGAGAATTGACTTAATAAGATACAACGGTACCAAGTTGAACTCAATTCACTGATATCGAACCGTTATGAACGATCGTCGACCAAGCGATGAACGCCGACCTCCTTACCCGTGATTGCCCCAGTCTTTTGCGTGGGGTAAATGATTACTCGTCTTGTGCTTAAAATCATCGGTACCTGCTACCTGCAACAAAAGAATATGCACACATGCCCCGAATATTGCGTGGCTAGAATCCACCATCCGGGAGTATTCAACATTCAAAGTAATTTCAAATGTTTTCTCTGCGGATGTTATTGCAAGGCCGCCATGTTTTCAAATGCAATGTTTTATCAAAAATTAGGACGTTTTTGCAGACAAAGCAATAAAACAAAAATAGAAAGCTTTTTATTAAAATTCAATTTATTGACTGAGAGCCCAGAATAGGCAATTACATTAGGAAGCAATCCCTGGAAAGAGGTGATCGCTGAAAATTGAGAAAAGAAGCTATTCTAACGGCAATGTGAAAACGGCATTCCACTGAGTTTCCATTATGCTATGACCAGTATGTCTTCAAAACTCCCCGACCTTGCCTTCTGAGGAATGATCAGACCGATTCCTATCGTTCAGAATGTCAGTTGTTCAAACGGTAATGGGTACAGATAACTCAGACTGTAGTCATTCGCTTAAATCCCTCTTTTGCGTGGACCGCCCTTTCAGGTTTTCGATCCACCAGGATACCCTTTTTTGCCTAAGTTGCCCTTTCGGGTTTTCAACTTACCGGGTGTACAAATTTTTTAATTATATCCCTAATTTTTGCCCGAACCTTATTCTGTTTTTGGTTCGCCGGGATGCCCTTTTTTGCCTGGATTTTTATTTTTATTATCCAGCGGGTCTATTCATGCGAAGTATTTTTTGACTACGTCCGAGTTGACAGGGGATGAAAAGTCTTCGCCATCCATGGTTGTAAGCAATAAGGCTCCGCCCGAAAAGACCTTTTTAACCACGAATGGACCTTCATAGTTAGGAGTCCATTTGCCCCTGTGATCTGTATTGGGAGGAAGGATCCTTTTGAGTACCACATCTCCGACTTTGTAAACCCGAGGACGCACCTTTTGGTCAAATGCCTGCTTCATTCTGCACTGGTATAATTGCCCATGACATACAGCCGCCAATCGCTTTTCCTCAATAAGGCTCAGCTGATCAAATCTTGCTCGTACCCATTCAGCCTCATCTAGCTTAACGTCCATCATGACTCTGAGGGACGGAATCTCCACTTCAACCGGTAGCACTGCCTCCATACCATATACAAGTGAGAATGGGGTTGCCCCAGTGGACGTGAGTACCGACGTTCGATACCCATGCAAAGCAAATGGTAACATCTCATGCCAATCTTTGTACGTGACAACCATCTTCTGCACAATCTTCTTGATATTTTTGTTGGCCGCTTCGACCGCGCCATTCATCTTTGGGTGGTACGGAGAAGAATTGTGATGTTCGATTTTAAAGTCACGGCATAACTCAGCCATCATCTTGTTATTCAAATTAGAACCATTATCAGTAATGATTCTTTCGGGAACTCCATATCGGCATATGATATCCCGTTTTAAGAAACGAGCTACCACTTGTTTTGTAACATTGGCATAGGATGCAGCTTCAACCCATTTGGTGAAGTAATCAATTGCCACCAAGATGAAACGATGACCGTTAGAAGCTGTAGGCTCAATCTTTCCGATCATATCAATGCCCCACATGGCAAACGGCCAGGGCGACGACATGATACTCAACGGATTTGGAGGCACATGCACTTTGTCTGCATAGATCTGGCATTTATGGCATTTGCGGGCATATTTGCAACAATCTGACTCCATAGTCAACCAATAATATCCCGATCTTAACAACTTTTTAGCCATTGCATGCCCTCCGGCATGGGTACCGAAAGAGCCTTCGTGCACTTCAATCATCAACAGGTCTGCTTCATGTCTATCCACACATCTAAGCAGGACCGTGTCAAAATTTCTCTTATACAGCACGCCATCTTTGTTCAAGAAGAAACTACCAGCTAGCCTTCTCAACGTCTTCCTGTCTTTGGACGATGCCCCGGGCGGGTACTCTTGATTGCTCAAGAAGCATTTAATATCATGGTACCAAGGCTTGTCATCGGACGTTGCGTCGACCGCAAACACAAATGCAGGTCTGTCAAGGCGGGATACTTCAATCTTAGGTACATGGTTCCATCCTTGCACTTTGATCATGGAAGACAAAGTGGCCAAGGCATCAGCGAACCTATTCTCATCTCGAGGAATATGGTACAGTTTCACTGTTGTGAAAAATGTCAGCAATCTCCTTGTATAATCTCTATACGGCACTAGATTTGCTTGGTGCATGTACCAACTCCCTTTCACTTGATTGATTACCAAAGCTGAATCACCGAATATATCAAGGGTCTTAATCCGTAGATTAACCGCCTCCTCGATCCCCATTATACAAGCTTCGTACTCTGCTTCATTGTTGGTGCATCCGAAAGTTATTCGGGCAGTGAAAGGCATATGAACACCTTTCGGCGTGATAAGAACTGCTCCAACTCCGCACCCATTCATATTGACAGCCCCATCAAACATCAGACTCCATTTGGATTCAGGGTCTGGCCCCTCCTCCAGGAGTGGTTCCTCGCAGTCTTTAGCTTTGAGAAACATGATGTCCTCATCAGGGAAGTCAAATTTCATGGGTTGGTAATCATCAATCGGCTGTTGCGCAAGATAGTCGGACAAGATACTTCCTTTGATGGCCTTTTGGGAAGTATACTGGATATCATACTCTGTCAAAACCATTTGCCACCGTGCAACTCTGCCTGTCAGTGCTGGTTTCTTGAAAATGTACTTGATAGGATCCGTTTTTGAAATCAACAAGGTTGTATGCCTGACCATATATTGCCTCAATCGCTTAGCGGCCCATGCAAGTGCACAGCATGTCTTTTCAGGCATGGAGTACCGGGACTCACACTCATTGAACTTTTTGCTCAGGTAGTAGATAGCATGCTCCTTCCTACCTGTCTCGTCATGTTGACCGAGAACACAACCCATGGAACCTTCAAGCACTGTCAGATACATTATCAGCGGTCTCCCTTCAACTGGAGGCATTAAAATCGGAGGTTCCTGCAAGTATTCTTTTATCTTATCGAATGCCAATTGGCAATCGTCATTCCACCTGACCGTTTGATCTTTCCTTAACAATTTAAATATTGGTTCACACGTGGCTGTTAGGTGAGATATGAACCTTGCAATGTAGTTCAATCTACCCAAGAAACCACGAACCTCTTTTTCTGTTCTTGGTTCAGGCATTTCTTGTATTGCTTTCACCTTGGCAGGATCAACCTCAATTCCTCTTTCGCTCACAATGAAACCCAACAACTTTCCAGAACGCACCCCAAACGTGCACTTGTTTGGATTTAATCTCAGACGGAACTTTCTCAACCTTTTAAACAGCTTTTTCAGGTTAATCAGATGTTCCTCTTCTGTTCTCGACTTGGCAATCATATCATCTACATAACATTCAATCTCCTTATGAATCAAGTCATGAAACAATGTTACCATCGCCCGCTGGTACGTTGCCCCTGCGTTTTTCAACCCAAAAGGCATTACTTTATAGCAATATGTACCCCACGGAGTAATGAACGTGGTCTTCTCCATATCTTCAGGTGCCATCTTGATCTGGTTGTACCCGGAGAACCCGTCCATAAAAGAGAACACTGAAAACTGAGTTGTATTATCGACCAGCACATCAATATGAGGTAGTGGAAAATCATCTTTTGGGCTAGCTTTATTAAGATCTCGATAATCCACACACATTCTCACTTTTCCGTCTTTCTTCGGTACTGGCACGATGTTGGCTACCCACGGAGGATATTTAGTCACCGCCAGAAACCCAGCATCCCACTGCTTCTGGACTTCCTCCTTAATCTTTAAAGCCATGTCGGGGTGAGTCCGACGAAGTTTCTGCTTGACTGGCGGGCATTCTTCTCTTAATGGCAGCCTGTGCACGACAATATCCGTATCCAACCCCGGCATGTCTTGATACGACCAGGCGAAGATGTCAACATACTCGCGCAACATTTCAGTCAAAGTTTTCTTCACATCTGCTTGCAAGCTGGCACCAATCCTGATCTCTTTCTTGGCGTCCTTGGTACCAATATTGATGATTTCTACAGTCTCCTGGTGAGGCTGGATGACCCTTTCCTCTTGTTTCAACAATCTGGCCAGTTCTTCAGGGAGTTCACAATCTTTCTCATCCCCTTCTTCGGCTTGATAAATCGGATTGTCAAAGTCATACATAGCCATATCAAAATCGTTATCAGTGGTATCCGGAGGATCAAGTCTGCATGAACGGGTTCATGCCTTATTTTAGAATTTATTTTTAAGCAAAAACAAAAGAAAATGAAACATTGCCATTTTATTATTTTTGTGCAAAAATAAAACTGAAAGACAGAGAACAAAATTTGATTGCAAAACGTCCTTTATTAATGATTAAAAATTGCAAATGCAACCAGGGTGGCCCTACAAATGAATCTATAAGCCTTGGGCAGAGCGTAAGATTTTGTCATGCATTATGGTTAGAAAAAAACACAGAAAAAAATTACTCTGTCTGAAGAGTAACCCGGATGACTTCTTCAACGAACCAGTTCCGCACTTGTTGTCCCGGAGCATGAGGGCGTACCCAGTTGTCCAGGTCACCATCACTGTCAACATTATCCTCTGTAGCTGCACAAGACTGGTCCGTGTAGATAATTCCCCCACTATTGAAAGTAATGGGTCCCCTGCTCCCCGCATCTGAAGTTGTAGAGGGATGATAACCAATACCAAATTTGTCTTCCTTCATTGGGGTCTCTATCAACCTGCCCCAACCTTGGGCGTTGCCTGCCCTGACGACTTCGACAGCTTGTTTGTAAGATGAAATGGAGGTATCGGCCCCAACTGGTACAGAAGAAGACTCAGGTGCATCGCCAATATTGACTGCTTCAAATGATTGGCACAGCATCTCATGAATTTCCCCATCCATTTCAACGTACTTGAATGTGGACAAGTGACTCACAAAGATGTCTTCTTCCCCGCACACCGTCACAACCTGCCCTTCAAACTCATACTTCAACTTTTGGTGTAAAGTGGAAGTAACAGCCCCGGCTCCGTGAATCCAAGGGCGTCCCAATAGGCAGCTATATGCAGGTTGTATGTCCATTACATGGAACGTGGATTTGAATACCTGTGGTCCAATTTGTACGGGAAATTCTACCTCACCAAACACAGATCGTCTAGTCCCATCGAATGCTCTGACCACCAATTCACTAGGCCTTAAGATCAAACCATCAACTTCCAGCTTCATTAACGCCTTCTTGGGCAAGACATTAAGTGATGAACCAGTGTTTACCAGTACATGAGATAACACTGCGCCCTTACACTCCATCGTGATATGCAAAGCCTTATTGTGGTTTCTTCCTTCAACAGTCAAATCTCTACTTGTAAAGCCCAAGCCATGGCTAACATTAACATTGGAGATTACGCCCTCGAGCTGATTAACAGTAATTTCTTGTGGCACGTATACACTCTTCAATACTTTTAACAACGCCTGTCGATGCGCATCAGAGCACATCAATAGTGACAAGATTGAAATCTTTGAAGGGGTCTGATTCAGTTGGTCCACAATCCTATAATCGCTTTTCTTGATTATCTTCATGAATTCTTCCATCTCCTTATCAAAAGTAATCTTTGTCTCTGCTTCAGGTGTAGGCACATTTTCAACCACCTGTTTACCCTTAGCCTTTGCTGCAGCTTCTGCCTCTTTATCACTTCTCAAGGTTTGGGGAGCGAACAACCTTACGCTTCTTGTAAAGCCCCCTACACCCCCTACATTATTAATATTTGGGCTGACTGACGACTCAACTTCCTGCTTTTTACCTTCGTAATACACATCTGCCCCATAGTGCCATGGGATAGCCTTCGTAGATGTGAACGGAATTGGTCCTGGCACCGTGATAGTGACAGGACTGGGCCTTTCTTGCGCAACACTCACCACGGGAACTGCATTGACCGGCATTTGAATCTCAGCGGGAGTATAATAGATGGTCACGGTTGATACCTCATCAGTGTCTTTCACGACTCTGTCGAACTGTAGACATCCTTCATCGATCAGATTCTGTAAACCCACCTTCAACTTATTACAGCCATTCTCCTGATTCATACACTCAGAACAATCTTGATTACAGCCCGGGAACACCTGTCCCTTCAATAAACGATCTTTTACAACCAACAAAGAAGTTTTCACTTGATGGATATCTGTCACCAGATTCAATCTCCTCCCATCTTCAATAGCGTATACATTTGCTGCACTATGATCAGGCATGGGATGCTGGGTAATATTAGGAGCAGGAGAGAAATTGATGGCTTTAGCATCAATTAAATCTTGTACTTTATGATGGAAAGCCCAGCATTTTTCAATGGAGTGCCCCTGAGCACCTGAGTGGAACTCACAACGAGCATTAGCATCGAAGTTAGGTGGCAGGTTTCCAGCAACCAGAGCTTTCATAGTACGGAGTTCTACCAACTTTAACTCGAGTAGCTGGGGCAACAGCGCGGCATAAGTCATAGGGAGAGGATCCATCTTACGATCCCTCTGCCTAGACCTTTGCTGGAAAAAAGGTTGTTGCTGTTGCTGCTGAACTTGTTGTTGGGGTTGTTGTTTCTGAACAGACGGTGTGGGGATTGTTACAGCATCTACCTGATAATAAGCTTGAGAACGCCCTCTGCCTCGTCCTCTAAACACAGCATTCGTATCACCTTCTCTTCTTTTCTGGCTACCAGCAAACGGCTTCTTCGTCCACGAAGAGCCAGCCCCACTCACATCTTGGATCTTTCCAAGCTTTAACAGACTTTTTATTCTTTCTCCCGCAATCACGATATCAGCAAATCCAGTTGACGGACAAGCAGCTAATCTATCAAGATAGGCCCCTTGCAAGGTGCCCATAAACATATCTGCCATTTATCTGTCTGACAAGGGAGGTTGAACCTGTGCAGCCATTTCCCTCCACCTCTGTGCATATTCTTTAAAACTCTCCTTGGCATTTTGTGACAACCCCTGCAATTGAGTGCGGTTGGGCGCCATGTCGATATTGTACTGGTATTGCTTCAGGAACGCTTCTGCCAGATCTTTCCAACTCTTCACAGCAGCTCTATTCAACTTCATATACCAGGTCAAGGACGCTCCAGCCAAACTGTCCTGAAAATAATGCATCCATAGCTTCTCGTCCTCTGTATGGGCTGAAATCTTCCCAAAGTAAGCTTGAAGATGCGTTTGGGGACACGCATTGCCGTGATACTTATCAAAAGTGGGAGGCTTGAATTTAGGAGGAATTCTGACTCCTGGGACCAGCCCCAAGCTAGTAACATCAATACCCATAGAGTTCTTGCATTCTATGGCCCTGATCTTTTCTGCTAACTCATCATACCTTCGATCACCGTGATTACCCACATCTGCATCCAGCAGAGTAAATTGGTCTTCCAGAGGATCTTCAAGAGTAACACCAGCATGCCTACCATTTCCATTACCCCGATTGTTACCACCAGGAGGAGGGTTGCCACCGGGAGGAGGAATGCCATGTCCCTGTGAATTGTCATGCTGATCACCTTCGGGCCCATTGTCTGGACGCTCGACCAGCAGCCTCAATCTCTCCTGATTTTGCGCCATGCCAGTCATGAGGGTCATGAACTGGTCCATACGCGCCCTCATTTCAGCCAAATCACTTTGCACTTGATCCATGATTCTTACTTGATTTCTTCGCGTTGAATATCGGTGAATATAATTCTCAGCTATACTGCCTGAAACCAAATAAAGGTTAGAGACCCTGCAACGAGTACCTGAAAAGCAAGTAACATAAATGCAGAATGATATGCAATGCCATGCAATGTTATGTTTATCATTTCCAAAGTGCTTTACACCCTGATTCCAATCCAAACCACAGAAATCTGAAGACCAGAAATCGTGATATAAAGAGACGTATCGTGGTCATGTGCTCGTGTACAGATATCTGATAAAGAGTAATTCTGAATAAACTGCTCATACTCATTCAACAAAGTATTCCAGTATTTAAGAAAGGCTCATCCGCCAATGCAATACAAGGAAAAAATGGATCCATCAACAAGCCTGATGATAACCATTAACAACAAAATACAGGGAAAAGAACATCAGTCTGACAATTCCACATCCTTCAGCTTATCACTTGAATACTTGATCTCCTCAAAAAGTATACAGGTACGCTGGTGATTCGGCTTTTCAATCATTTCTTTGATCAAGACATCCCTTTTCTCAAGATCTTCAGTTAAAGAACCCATATGCAGCATCATAGCTTCGTCATCGCACACTCCTTTGTGTCTCTTTATGCCAGCTTGCGTCTTGAGTATCTCTCTTTCTATCATGGCTTCTTCCAGCTCTTTCTTAGTATTCTTCAGCTGGCTTCTAGCTTCTTCTAACTGTTCTTGACTTTTACCGAGACTTTCCCGATACTTTCTCCTCTGCTCATGTGCCTTTTTAAGCTCCTCGTCTTTAATCTTCGACTGATCCTTTAACTCGGCACTTTCAATTCTGACTTCATCCCAAGCTTGACGAAGTTGAGCTAATGAATCCTTGCTTCGGGCTAAAGCCTGTTTTGTAATCTTGTGAGCCTGACTAGTGTCATCTGCTCCCAAAGTAAGTTTTCGAAAGTAGCGAGCTCTGTCATCAAAATCTTCCTCTTTGTCAGCCAAGGTTTTTTCCACTTTCAATGCTCTCTTTTCCAACTCTTTGTTGTCAGCTAGAGCTTTCTGAAGACATCTGCTCATTCCAGAATTCTCTATCTGCAGCTCTCTGACCATTTTCTTCCACTTCTCACATTCTTCCATAGCAACCATGGTGGGTTGTTCTGGCTGTACTGAACATAAAAGAGGTCCCCTTGAAAAGGGTAAAAGCAATTCCTTTACTTTCGTCTCAATCCATCTATCATATTCAGGATAAGACCTACAATCTCCTTTCCCAAAAACTGCTTTTCCAATTTTGTGCTTATCTTTCCAAGCATTCACTACTTCTACCATCTTCGCATCTTTAGTTCCTGTAAAGAATAACGATTCTTCCACATCTTGCTCGGTAGGAGGATCCCTGGAAGCATACCCAAACTGTCGGATGGCCAAAACTGGATTATAATTGATCCCTCCTTTTCTGCCAATCAAAGGTACATTTGGAAAATTTCCGCATCTTGCGACAAGCTCTATTCTCAGCAACCGGTGGTCAAACCATACAATGTTATCAGCAGTTAAACCCATTAATCGTTTAGACCATTTCGCCACATCTTTGGTTTCCACAAAGGCACCTGTCTGAGGCAAATGTTTGAAAAACCAATGACTCAGCAGTGGGGTACAATAACTAACAGATCCTCCCCTCCTTTTCTCGTTCTTGTAATGCACGGAATGATAAAAATCTCCTAACAAAGTAGGGACTGGATTTTTAAGGACAAAAACTCTCGTTGCTTGCATATCCACAAAGTCTTGCTGATTGGGAAAGAGAACTAGGCCATATATGCAGAGAGCCAGAATAGAATTGTAAACCGTCCAATTTTTAGCACTTGCAGCCTCTTGGGCTTGTCCAGACAGAAATTCTAAATGAAATCCGTTAACTCCATTTTTACTGCTCACACCACTCTTTACCATTGCCTGATCCATTTGTAACGCAGCAGCAATTTCTTTTACGCTAGGGGAACTACCAGAGAAGAATGGTATTGCCGGCGTGATCGGAATTCCCAAAATAAATGAGAATTCTTCCAGTGTTGGCATCAAAATGTAATCTGGAAAAAGAAAGCATCTCAACGAAGGCTCGTAGAACTGCAGTAGAGTGTGCAAAGCATCATGTTCATACTTGGTGATTGTACGGACCATCCCAACCAAATTCCCGTAGCTCTTCTGAAACCTATCAAGAATACCCGGACCAGCCATATCTATAACTTTGAGCAATGAATCCAAAACAGGGTCTGGAAACTTGTAAGACACATTGTTCTTTCTCTCAGCAACGATCTCTGTTGAACCCATGGATTGGAATCAGAAACGTATTATGCACCTGAAAATGACAAACATAACTGTTATGATATGATAATGCAATGCAAAAGGGCATGTGATCAGGTAATCAAGTGTCTGTGTCTGTATTGAACTGTGTGCACTGTGTCTATGTACTGAATCTGGCAATATCTGAGATGAACACTCAAATCACTGTCATAGGATACAATGTCTGAAATCATCATAGAATCACAAGTAAGGTAGGTAGGAGGCTGGGTTTCCTGCAAACCTGTAAACATCCCGCCCATACTCACATGTGGTTCTTAGAAAATAAGGCTTATCAGCTTCGGAAGTTTGAGAAGCAATAGCACATTCAGCCCGTAGGATACAATGCTATGCCAATCAAAGAGGTCGTCCACTGACTCCCCTTAGAAAATAAAGGTCATCCTATGCAAGTTCCAAAGTGGGCCCTCGGGTGCGAATGGGTTTGCCACAGAATGTGGTCTGCCATTGTCACCGCTAAAGAGGGATGTTTCCACTAAGGTCCTCATGATCGGTCACTAGAGTCGACAGCTCTCTAGATCTACATCCTGGAATACGCAAGATGCGCATGCCACGACGTGTCCCAAGATAGCCTCGTCTAGCTGTGAATTTCGTGAACACCCAACGCACTCCAAACGGCACGTAGGTCCCACTACTCTCCACTCTAATTCTAAGTGTATACTCAAACCTGTGTAATGGGCTTATCTCTCCGAAATCCCATCCCGCCAAACAGACAAAACAGTGCAACACAATATAATATATGATATGTAATGCTAAAATGCAGTAAATACAGTAAAATAAATAAACAGCAACATATAGCACAACAGTAAACACCCAATGAAAGAAAAGCAAACAAGCGCTAGGATTGACTCGCTTAGGATGGAGCAGCGATAGGTCAACCTGTCCCCAGCAGAGTCGCCAGCTGTCGCTCCCGGGATTTTCATCCAGGTACAAACGCGAAAGTGGCACCGAAACAGAGTCGCCAGCAATGTGTATTTATCCCATGAGAGGGAAAGGAAACACCGCATAAACCTGAAGGAAGGAAAAAGCATGGTCTTACGACCAAAAGAACTGGGTTCGGGAGTCGGTTACGCGCAGGGAAGGTATTAGCACCCCTACACGTCCATCGTACCCGATGGGATCCACGCTTGCTTGTCTCAATCAAAGGGTGTAAGGAAAGATGCTGGAAAAGGAACTGAAAGAAAGAAACGAGAAAGAATGGAACAGGAACGAGAGACAAATGTAGGGAAAATAAAAGAAGTGCTCGCATGGGCCCTACCCCACTGCCTACGTATCTCATCGGGAGCATGAGAATCAGAGCGACGTAGTTCCCCTCACTAGGGAAAGTTGTTTGTGTTTTTTTAGAGAACGGCTTACGTTCTAGCTCAGGTGTTGCAGGCTCGCTGGTCCGAGTGCGTTACCATCTTGCAAGAGAACGAGTAGAAGCACGTTCGTACGCTGAGAGTGAGTGAGGTGAGAAAAGAATTCCCGAAGGAAAGACGTAATTGTCTGTTTTTGTCTTTTAGAAGTTTTTCCCATTTATTTGCATATGACAGTGTATCTGAATCTTAGTCATTGGAATGTGTACATTCTCACATTCCAAGATGGAATGAGCAAGAAGACACACTAAGAGTGAAGAAGACCCCCATACTTAGTTCCAATTGTCAAGGTTCAAACACACTAGCATATTTGTGTTTATTAAGTGTTTTTGTTGCTTATGAAATGAAGAAGTGTTTTTTATTTGTATCTTCAACAAGTATTGCATTTAAGTCCCTCACACAAGATCAAATGTTTAACACATTGACCCAAGATGGGTTATATGCTATACATTTTAAGATTATAAGAGAAGACCCCTTATAATCTTTTCTTTATGTGAAAGGCCTAAATGCAATAAATGCCTACCTTTATCAGATGTTTTGAGTTTCCTTTAAGATGAGAAGAGAGACTCAAGAGAGGATAAAGGTAAAAATCTATGTGGACTAAGACTCAATCCTAATGGAAGATTAAAGGGAGTGATCCTAATGGTTTGTGAGGTTTCAACCTAAAGTCTAAAGAAAGAATGAATTAAACAATTCACTTCTAAAGTAGAAGATGAATTGTAATTCAAAAAGGGAGAGTGATGAGTTATTAAAAGAAAGCACATAAGTGCTTAACAAAACACAAAATGGAATTGTAAAAGAGATGAAAGGAAAGGGGTTTGAACGTGGATTCCTTATCGACACCCAATTGCAACTTACCAAAGCCCCTGCATGGTTAGTAAACATGTACAAGAAGTGTAAGAAATAAAAGAACATTTAATGCACTATAAAGCTCAAAAGAATTAGATGAGAAATCAAATTCTATTAATCACAACCAGAATGTGCATCATATGGAAAACAAATGATTATCATCAAGCAAGTTCAAGTGAACAACCCACAATCATCATCCATGGCATTAGAACATGCTACCAAAAGAAAAGGGAGAATGAAAGATGAAAAGAAATGAAAGAAACATGCATGAATGGAACATGTGGTCTAAGGATCAGAATTGAAATGAAATAAACAATGATATATAAACACATCACAAGCATTCATGAAGCACCTATCAAGCCATTCAAGAAGCAATAGAAGAAGAAATGAAATGGAGATTCAAAAGAAAACACCAGTATTTCATATTAAGGACACACAAAGTTCAAATGAAAATGAACATGCAATGATGACACATAACATGTACCAATGACCTATAATATCACATGAATGGTCCACCAAATATGCAAATGATCATGCAAGTATGTACAAAAGAAATCAAGTAAACATGCACAAAGATTACAATGATATGACATGTTGTAATGCTTTAAATGGAATGTCTTAAAAAAAATCAAATGAGTTCATGAAAATTATTCAAGCATGGTATTGAGGTACACAAACCAGAAATGAATCACTTATCAAAGTATCATGTAAAAATTCAAGGCAAAATGATGTCAAACCATGCACTTAGGTCAAGTATGCACATCATACAAAGTAGCACAAAAATGAACACCAAACATGCCATAAACTGACCAAAAAAAATCAAAAAGAAATCATTTAACATACCTCAAGATGATAATGACTTAATGCAAAAAGAAGAGCATCAAAACAATTTTTAATAATCAAGAAAAATATTAAACAAAATCATGTACCACATTAAGAATGCATACAAAAGAAAATCAAAGAAAATTATAGAACAAGGGTAAAAATGTCATAAAATCAAGAAATAAAATCATGAAAAATTTTCTAAATGTTTTAATGATGCTCATGAATTTTTGTGGAATTTTATAATGCCATTTGGTATTTTTAAAAATTAAAAAGCAAACGTGTAAAATAAAAAATGAAATGCAAAATGAATGGGGGTGCATGCATAGTAATTATTCAGTTCAAAATCATTGGGCCTTGAAAACATGGGGTGTGGATATCAATCTGGCTTAAGTCCAACACACGCGCAGTGCATATTAACAAACATGGAATCTCAGTCAACAAAGTTGACTCCCTTATGGCCATTGGATCAAATCAAGTCAGATAAGCAGTCAAAGTATGCTAATTTAACGCATGTACATGCACGACCACACTCCATACCGTGTACCACGCCACACGAATTTTAAAAAAAAAATCAGAATGAGCACATGAGAAGCACGTGCATTTTTATGTGTTGGCGCGCTATGAACCACACGATCACGAAAAATGAACGGACAGGATTAGAACACACATAAACCCTAACATTCAAAGCTGCCGGCCGGAGAGGGACCTCCGGTCACCTTCTCCGGCGAGAACCACCACCTGCAACTTTCACATCTCACCAAAATGCACAATACGCATACCAAATTGAAGCTGAGCTCATGCACATCATGAATCTACCACTATTTTTCACATAATACACATACACATGGAGAACAGAGAAGATTAAAACATGCCCTAGGTTTTGCAACTAAGCCTTTAGAAGGCCTATCAACTAGCCGGTTTGAGCAGAGCTTCTAGCAAGCTTAAAACACCAAAAAACAAGTGAAAATGACTAGAAATCGTGCAATCCAAGTTCAAGAGTTCAAACCTGAAAGTGATGAAGCTTTGAATACAAAAGAATACCAGAGGAAAGTGCTTCTTCCTTGAGCTTCACTTGGCCAAATAAAGGCTTAGATGCAAAAATAGAGGAAGATTCAATGGAGTTGCAGTGTGTTTGCTTCAACAATCCAGAGCTACTTCAAGCTTAGTGATGATTGAAGATGAAGCTTGAAGAATGAATCAGAGGAGAATGAGAAGGAACTCGTGCAACTTGGAGAGAAAAAATAGAGATGAAGGGAGAGAGAGATTGAAGCGTTTGAGATTGAATGTGAAAAAATGAAGCTCCATGAAAATGTGAAGTGAGATTTTGTTTTATAGTAGGCTTTAACCACGGTTAAACTGAGTGAGGTTAACTGAGTTAAAGTGGTTATGCTGAGTCCACCCTAACTAACTGAGCCAAGTTAGTTAGGGCGAGTTATCCATGGTTGTGATATGGTGGAGAAGGTGTATGACAGTTGTGGTGGAGATTAATGGAATGAGCTAATTCATGTGTGCTGCAGCAAACAAACTTGTTCTACAAGTTTCCATTCCTTTTCCTTTTTCATGAGCATGGGTAGCACGTGGTATAGTAAATGGGAAATATGTTTGGCTAAATGAAGTAATGTGGGGAGGGTGAGCAATGCACGGGCAAGCTAAGACAACAACAATAACATTCCTTTGTTTTTTTTTTGTTTTATATGACAGTTGAGAATAATGGAGATAGGGTTGTTTGAGGATGAATTACTCTCTACTCCATGGGTGGTTTAGTGTGTTTTTGGATTCAATTGAAAGAGGGAATGTAATGCAACAAGTTTGGTTTGAGATTGGAGTTGATATGAAGTGTGTAAGAGGTTGGAAAATAGCCTTGAACATCAAGGTTTGGAATTGTGTGGTGGGCGTAGGAAGCAGGTCATGGCATGGCAAGTGACATGCATGGAAGTTCATCCTAATCAACCTATCTTGAGACCACTATAACTCACTCATAACTTGATCAATTCAAAATTTTCTCAACATCAATATTAAAGATGACACTACAAAGAACAACTTTGATGTTGAAAACTTTTCCATTTGAGGCTTTTATCTTGATGAAAAATGGGTGGACATTTGGCTCACCAACTATTTGAGAAAATGACTACGCGCGTGCCCTGAAAATCTTGGTCATGACCTAGTTTTGAACCTACTTTGCTCAAACTTTGATCAATCATATCTCACTCAATTTTTATCCAATAGAGATGTTCCACATATGGATGTGAAGCTTAAAACAAGATATTTTGTTATGGCCGAGTGGAATTTTCATTTGGTGCTTCAATTTTAAATGGCCTTGGTTCAAACTCTGATGCAAAATGGCCAAAACTTGCTATTTTTAGTAACCCTTCTTCTTCCAAAAATGGCAACTTTCCACCTCTTGATTTTTTCATGATTCCTTTGGAGTTTCTTGACCAAATTTTGTACATTGGACACATATAACATGAATTTTATGAATTTGGCCTCAAAAAAGTCAAGAGTTGACTTTTTCCTCTGATTATTTGACTTGCCCCCAAATTTCCTGATTTTTTATATTTCTTCCAATTGAACCACTTCTAAAACCAATTGAGAGGTAATTTTCCATACACATACACTTAAGAACATGTAGAACACCATGACATCAAGTTTTGTCCAAGAAATCAAAGATTCCCTGATTTAATGGGAAACCCTAGTTTTGGTGCCCACCTCCTAGGAGAAAAATGTGCAGTCTTCAATCTCAAATTCCTCAGAGTATGTTGTGTATCCTCTTAAAGGATGATGAGATATACCATTTGAGGATGATTTTGGATCAATGAGCTATCTCTTTTGAGGGTTTTCCTTCAGTTTTTGAACCTCTTGCATAATGAAAGATGTAGTGCTTCAATCTCCCATTGAATCTCTCATTCTTGAGGTTGTGGATGATCCCTTGAGATAGTATGAGACATGAAAGACCTCTTGGCTTGCCTTGAGGAAACTTGATTGACCTTTTTGTGCTTTGAATGATCCCTTGATTGTCCACCTTCCACCTGAGCACATGCCCTGATGGTAAGAAGGATGCTATGCTTCATTTTTCTATGTTAAATGCAATGTAATGTTAATGAGGTGGATATGATATGATAAATGATAATGCCATGCTATGATGACAAAGAGGGAGAGCAAATTTTGGGGTATTACAGTACCCTTGTCCAGGAGGCACTTCAGCACTTGTTAAATCATTGGTGGATGCCAATCTATATGGATGAAGATACTCTGCAAATTAGTATCAGTAACAGGAATCCTACTCGACATCAGAGTCGTGATGTCCGATCAGTGGAAGCTAACCTAGTGAGGTTACATTGTATTCAAAGTGGGCGTGGTCGGGTGCCACCACACAATTATGACTGTTGTAGCGTCTGTTCGGAAAGTAACCAAGGGTGCTACCTTGTGCGGGCAGCTCTTCAGGGTCAGGTGGATCGTGGAGAAATCCGTCCATATCTGGGTTCTGGACCCACCAACTGGTCGTCGAATTACCTTGCCTATCAAGTTGAGGATGTTGTCACAGTCTCTGGTCATCACAGGACCAGGGATGTTTTTGCCATCATCCCTCTACTTGATGAATCTAAAGTTCCCAACCGGGAATGAATCGAGATTACTTACGTTGGTCAGAAAAATCAGAAGGTTCCCATAGTCATCCATCTGCCGGGACAACTACCGTATGAATCAACTAAGGTTATCCCTTACAAATACTGTGCAACAACCATTGAGAATGGAAAGGAAATTCCATTACCCTTCGTCGTGAATATTACAGACATCAGTCGAGTAACACGGAGTGGTAGAATCTTCAACCGTGGGGTTGGGGAACATAACAAAGAAATAGAACTTCAGACGGAAACTCCTGATCTACCAGTCGGTCAATCCAGTAATCCCGACCTTTCAAAAAACAATGATGAGATGCTGAAGCTCATCCAAAGGAGTGAATACAACATTGTTGATCAACTGTTACAGACTCCTTCAAAGATCTCAGTATTATCACTGTTACTCAGTTCAGAAGCCCACAGGGAGGCTCTACAGAAAGTCTTGGAGCAAGCCTTTGTGGAACAGGATGTAACAATCAGACAGTTTGATAGTATTGTCTCTAACATCACTTCCTGCAACAATTTGGGATTTAGTGATGAGGAATTACCTGAAGAGGGTCTGTAGCGAGCGATTTTGGACGCGGTTCTTAAGCGCTGGTCGCTCTCTGCGGTTTGAGCTTTGACTACAGGTCGATTCATTCTTTATCCTATTGTGAGCTGAATAAGGAAGGGAAATAGATGTCTCCAATTAACCCTACTTTGCATACTGAGTTTAAACAGCGGTCTGTTAGGTTACGAATGCTATCAATGTGGGGGGCCTTTGTACTGGTTATTTGTATTTTCGCCAATACGGATTTCTTTCTTTTCATTTTGACAGAAGGTTTCTGGCGGGGAACAAGGATTAGGATGTTAGGACTGATGCTTTTTGATAGGTATGTGAGAGTATGGGATTTTGGTGTTTTGTTGATTGTGCTCGCTAAGATCTTTTCTTTCGATCTTATGCCTACGTATTCCCGTTTACCGAAACAGGGAAATCAGAGCGTTCGTAGTTCCTCCTATTCTATGGGAGGAAATGGGTGTTTTGGTGTCTTGTTCAAAGCCCAAGACGTGAAGCGAAAGGTGATTTGTATCTTGATCAAAGCCCAAGATGTGAAGCTGAAAAGTCTATTTGTGTCTTGTTCAAAGCCCAAGACGTGAAGCTGAAAGACCTCGGCTTTAGAGAGAATTTGTCATCTCTAAAGAAGGGTTTGTCTGTCACAACTATTGGGTGACTGGTTATAAAGGAGAATTACTTTAACCGGGATACGCGGATCCTAGCAATGCCATAATTTCCCTTAAAGGGGATTTTAACCTGAAGGAGAAGACTTTAACTCAGTGTAGAGCAATGCTATCTTTCCTTAGGAATTTCTCATGCTAAAAGAGGGACAGTGGCGTGGATGTAAATAATCCAGAGGCTTGCCGCCTACAGTGATTAGATGAAGGGAAAGGAGTTGTTGATGTTTGTGTACTGTGAACGAGGCACAGCTTTGATGCTAAAAGGTTGATTGGATCAACCAGTGGTTTTCTTATACAAAGCCTAAGAGGAGGCTATTGGCCCAACAAGAGGGAGTTTTTATGTGTCTCGTACGAAGCCCGAGAGAGAGGCTAAAAGGGTTGACTCAACAGGAGAATCTTTTATACTCAACAAGAGAGTGTTTTTGTATCTCATACGAAACCCGAGATGGAGGCTAAACGTTTGACTCAACAAGAGAGTCTTTTATACTCAACAAGAGAGTGATTTTGTATCTCGTACGAAGCCCGAGATTGAGGCTAAAAGTTTGACTGGCTCAACAAGAGAGCCTTTATATCTCGTACGAAGCCCGAGATTGAGGCTAAAGTTTTGATTGACTCAACGAGGGAGTCTCTTATGTGTCTCGTACAAAGCCCGAGAGAGAGGCTAAATGTTATTTGACTCCGCTGGGGAGAATCATTGTACAAAGCCCAAGAGGAGGCTATGGTGACTGTTTCAGTTGAGTGACAGGTCCAATATACTGATTTTAAAAGAGAAAATCAGTTCTTATATGAGCAACACTGTACTCAGGGATTTGATTTGAGGATCAGGGATATTTCCTTCTCTTTGAGGAAACGGGAAATCCAAAGGGTATTGAGACTGTCCGAGTCTGCGGGTTTCCTTCCTATTTAACGAAGGGGTCACTTGAGAATGTCTTTGAGACTCAAGGAGATTAGACCGTCCAAGTCTAGAGTTTTATCTTTTGTACTATGCTTTGAGAAACAGTAGTAGACTCTATGAAAGGACTGTTCTATGAAGATTACTAAGTTCTGTTCCTATACCTTTAGGAGGTCGTCGAGACAATTTGTACGAAGCCCAAGAGGAGGCTAGGAACTTTTAAGAAGTCGACGGGTCCTTGTACTAAGCCCAAGAGGAGGCTATCATTCCCGGAGGAAGAGATCATTATACGAAGCCTAAGAGGAGGCTGTGAATACTTCTAAGAAGTCGTAGGGTCCTTGTACGAAGCCCAAGAGGAGGCGGGGTTGCTTTTAAGAAGCCCGTGGGTCCTTGTATAATGCCCAAGAGGAGGCCGATGCTTTTAAGAAGCCCGTGGGACCCAAACCCCGAGAAATTCAAGGCAAGCTATTCACAAGGAATAGATCAAGTCAGGAAAGTTCGAGAATTTGGAAGAAACTCAAAGACGCCATTCACGGAGAAGACATTCATCTTGGGGAGTAGAGTTTCTTGACAATTCCTAATGAGGACAGCCGAAGAGAATACTGTATCTGGTGATCCTATTGGGGATCTAGTTGTCTATTTCTACGAATAAACGAAACGGCGTCACCTAGTTCTAGACGTAGTTGCCGGGGAAACTCTAATGATCTATACTATTATTACACAGTTGATATGAGTTTATGAAAGAAGACTTACAGCGAAACAGCCCCACAATACAGTTATATATATATGAAAGTGGTAAATGAAAGCGGGTAAACACTTACTCGGTTGTAGAGCTTCCATGCTGTTTGGTTAGTTGTTCAACAAAGAAAGATTGAAAACAACAGTATATTCAAAATCAAAGGAGAAAGTGCATTGAAAAAGAAAGATTTGGGGCTTACAGCTCAAGGAGAGGCCCAGGGTTTTATCAGTGAGCGCATTGTTGAATTTGTACAGAGGGACTTATACAAGTGACTGAGGCCCAAGAAAGGTTTTTTGTACAAAGGGATGGGTCTTATACTCTATTAGAGGCCCAAGTAAGTTTTAAGAAAAGAAATGGGTCTTACTACTCGAGGGTAGGCCCAATGGTTAGTTTTGAAAAGGGCGACGGTCGCGTCGTGGTTTTGTAAACACCGTGGGACTTATACAAGTGACTGAGGCCCAAAATTTTGGTATTTACAAAGGGATTGGGTCTTACACTCTATTAGAGGCCCAAAGAGTTTAAAGAAAAGAAATGGGGCTTACAACACGAGGGGAGGCCCATAGTCTTTATTTTCAAGATGAATATTCACTTTTAAAATGCTTAAAAACAATTAAAAATGAATTTATTCACAAAAATACCAACTATATTAAATAAATAATATAAATTTGATTTTTTTGTAGAATAAAATATTTTACTATTTTTGTGATTTTTCAGAAAAAGAACCAATAAAAAATAATCAAAATTGAGGGAGTTATTAACTTTCCAAATTATTAAAAAATAATATGAAAAATGAGAAAATATAAAAAAGAGGGGTTGGGTCTTACACTCTATTAGAGGCCCAAAGTGTATTTTTGTACAATAGATGGGGCTTACAACTCAGGGAGAGGCCCAAAATATTTTCAGTTTGAAAATGGCGATCGCGCCGAGATTTTTAACGTATCGGGACTTATACAATAGCTGAGGCCCAAAATTGTTTCGTTAAAAAAAGGGTTGGGTCTTACACTCTATTAGAGGCCCAAGTGTTTAAAAATGAAAAGAAATGGGACTTACAGCTCAAAGAGAAGCCCAGTTGATTTTCGTTTGAAAATGGCGATCGCGCCGAAGTTTTCTTTTAACGCAGAGGGACTTATACAATAAGTGAGGCCCAAAATTGTTTTGGTTAAAAGGGGATTGGGTCTTTCACTCTAATAGAGGCCCAAGTGTTAAAAAATGAAAAGAAATGGGACTTACAGCTCAAAGAGAAGCCCAGTTGATTTTCGTTTGAAAATGGCGATCGCGCCGATGTTTTCTTTTAACGCAGAGGGACTTATACAATAAGTGAGGCCCAAAATTGTTTTGGTTAAAAGGGGATTGGGTCTTACACTCTAATAGAGGCCCAAAGTGTTTGAAAAAGATTTGTTAGGGTGAATATCAAAGAAAACCCCAATTTCATTTTTTTAGGCATTTTTCCAAGAAAAATTAAGTAAAAAATGATAAAAATATCAAATAAAATCATTAAATAATGATTAAAGTTTATGAAAAAAAAATATTTTATCAACATAAATATTTAAAATCATTTTGGTCTTAAAAATCAAGAAAAAAAAGAAATCATTTTAAAAGCATTTAAAACAATATAAAACACTATTTTTAAATATATTAAAAATAATACTTTTTTTAGGTGATTTTTTGTGGATTAAAATATTATGGGGTATGAATTGGAAAATAATGATTTTTTGCTATGTAAAAAAAAATTGTTGAGTTTTGAAAATAAAAAGTAAGAAAAAGAGGAAAGATATCAAAATATCATCTCCGACATTTCTTTTGGGGTAAAAACGAGTACCGAAACTTTAATTTTCAACACGTTTTTATCAAATTTCAAACACTCATAACTCTCTCAATTTTTATCGGAATTAAGATCCGGAAGAGCCTATCCTGACCGATTTTTCGCAAGGAAACCAATGGTATTACTCAAGCACACGGAAAATCGACGTATAAAACGCAGAAATTAAAACCAAAACTGCTATCGTTTTGAAAACATCGTTCCGCGTAGAATTTCCAACACGCGTAACTCTCTCGATTTTTAACCGAATCAAGATCTGCAAGAGTCTATCTTGACCGATTTTTCGCAAGGAATCCAATGGTACTACTCACGCGCACAGAAAATTAACACACAAAACGTAGAAATAAAAAAAAAACCAAAACTGCACGTGTTTTCGACGTCGTTTCGCGTAAAATTTCCAACGCGCGTAACTCTCTCAATTTTCATCCGAATTGAAATCTGTAAAAACCTATCTTGACCGATTTTTCGCAAGGAATCCAATGGTGTTACTCATGCAAACAAAAACTTAATGTATAGAACACACCAATAAAAAAAACAGAACTGTACATGGTTTTGAAATAACCAAAATTCCACATAAAAACATGTCAAAATGCAAACAGTGGGAGGATCACAACATACACATTAAGGACTACATTTTTGCCTCAAGAATTGTTCAATATGATGCATGTATGTGGACAACAAAGGAAAGCATGATTCAAAGAATTCAAGTTGTGGATTTTACCTCTTTTTTGGAGATTTTGGGCAACCTACTAAGTGCTTTGTTTCAGAAATGATTTGATGCTTTGAACAACCTGAAATGACCTCTTAGAAGCTTTTAGGATGGTTGGAATCGGCTGGAAACCTCTGGAGCAAGTTTGTGCACTTTCTCGCGAAATGGTAAAAAACGGCCAAAATGCCAACTCTCTCAAATGGTGTTCCAGATGTGTGGCACCATTTGGGACAGTTCAAGGATGATATTTAGAGTGTGTTTGAGGTTTCATCTAGTTTGGAAAGTGACTGAATCAAGACATGGCTTGAAAAATGCAAAAAAGTGTCATTTTGAGGTTTTGAGAGGTGACTTTGTGATGTTGTGATTACAGGTCACTTTTGATGGTTTGCACAGCTTACATATGATATATATGAGGTGTGTGTGTGTGTGATTAGTTTGAGTGGAATTGCTCTCTAGCTCAAAAACTCATAATTTCCTTACTAAAGAAGGCATTTTGGAGTGAAAGAGAGAATTTGAGGAAAGCATATGTTCGATGGCTTTAGTGTACTCAAACTGAACACAAATGAGCTCTATTTATAGTGGAGCAAGTTTGTTTTGGGATCCACAGTGAATGGCAACTGCAACAGGGGTTTGGCCAATGTTGGCCAATGAAAATGCAAGTCTCCTCTAGCCATTGACTAGAGGTTAGGGCACAGGGCTGTGGTTCCCTTGGTCTTGGATAAGTCTTGACTGATTTCAGATGAGACTGGCTCAGTACATGCCACCTCTAAGCATCCATTAAATGCTCCAAACCAAAATTGGAATTTTATCCCTCTTTTAGGGATTTCTAGGCTTTGGCATGCTTTTCTTTGTTCCTTGGACTTGGGAGGTTCATGGATCAGATCATCCCACTTGGATTTGATCCCTAGATGTGTCCAAACTGATGACAAGGCTTGAAAATTCGTGTGGCACAAAAAAAGTGTAAATCTGCCCTGAAAAATTCAGCTTCAGCAAGGCCTTTTGTAAGATCCATAACTCCCTGCTCGAGTATGCTACATGGACGTTCTAGGACTTTCCGGAAAGCTTAGATGACGTACTTCAACTTTGATGTTTGACATTAGACATGGTTCAACTTGGATCATGGAGAAAAACAGCCTTGAAGTTGGGACATTGTGCTGAAATTACAAGGCAGATTTTTGGCTAAGTGCTGAAAAATGTCAATTTTAGGTTTTTAGCCATTTTGATCCATCCATAACTCAAAATCCATGATGAATTGGGATGAAGTGTAGTTGACACTTTTGTAGAGGGCCATGAGGGCTACAAATCCATCTTTGGATGGGGAAAAATGGCTTTGTGGTTTAGGAGTTATGATCCTCTAAAGTTGGTACCCTTGCCACTTTTTTCATAACTTAGAAAAATTTCTAAGTTTTTATGGTTACCCCTTTTACAAGTTATCCCACTTTCTTTGATTTTTCTTGATGAATGATGATTCTAATCACACATTAATATCATTTTAGGGTTAAAAAACCATTTTTATGAAAAATCTCAAAAAGTCAAAGTTTGACTTTTGTGCACAGTTGAGTTTTTATCAGATGAATTCCAAACTGTGCGATCCTTTAGGAAATCATGTCCTTGACCTAAATCAAAATTGATGGACATGTTCCATGGGTGTTATAGGGTGTATTTAATCGTGTCCCACGGCTTGGGAGCATGTCCTGATCAAAAGTCAAAGCTACAGTTGACTTTTCTTGCGAAACCCTAACTGTGGTTCAGATGAAATTCAAACTTGTTGCTCAATCTTCTTGGGTCAATCCATTGTTGCAAATGGATCAACGTGGTATGTTGGAGACCCTCAAATCATGTCTTGAGGTCTTGGCTCATGATTTGTCCCAAAAGTCAACTTAGGGGTGAATTAGGTCAAGAAACCCTAATTCTTGATTTTTGATGTATGCATCCCCTGAGGCTAAATTGACTTGATGATGGGGTTTATGATGTTCCATGGAGTATTTTAGGTGATGCTTTAAAGCATTGGCTCATGCCCAGAGGAAAATTTCCATCTGGAGGCCCTAGTCGACCAAAACCCTAATTTGGTGACACTGTCGATCTTGAAGCTTGATCCACCTAGAAGGGAGCATCCTTGTGCTTAATCCTTGAAGTGGGAGTCCTCTTGATCCATTATGGATATTTGAGAGGCTAGACAAGTTGAAGATCATGTCATTCCTTGATTGATCCTTTGTCTAAGAGCTCTGCGAGGGCTTGAAACCCTAAATCCTGTTTGTAGTGAATGCTCACCCACCTTTGGGGAGACTAATGAGGTACAAAGGTACATCCATATTGTGCTGATGATTTGCACAATGATGGAAAATCTTAGTGGTCAAAATTTGGGGTATGACAGGGTCGCCGTCATAACATGGCGCTCAATATCACAGTTAACTGCCAGGACGATGCTTTAGCCAGCGTACTGGTAGACACAGGGTCAGCCCTGAATGTTATGCCAAAGTCTACTTTGATGCAGTTATCATTCAAAGGCTCTCCGATGAGAATTAGTGAGGTCGTCGTCAAAGCATTCGACGGATCCAGAAAAATGGTTATCGGCGAAGTTGATCTTCCCATAACTATTGGTCCTCACACTTTCCAAGTCACTTTCCAGGTCATGGACATCCGGGAAACATACAGTTGTTTATTAGGAAGACCTTGGATACATCAGGCTAGAGCGGTCACTTCAACCCTCCACCAAAAGCTAAAGTTCATCAAGAACGATCAACTTGTCACAGTCTGTGGAGAACAGGCCTTGCTTGTAAGTAACTTGTCATCATCTACTGGTATAGAATCCGAGGAGGTTATTGGAACTCAGTTCCAAGCACTGTCGGTGAGCAAGGACAATCATTTCAAATGAGGAACCTCGATTTCCTCATACAACGATGCTATCAAAGCGGTCGAGAGTACCGATACGACAGGATGGGGACAGCTTGTCATTCCTATTGACAATAAAACAAAGAAGGGTCTTGGTTTTTCTGCAACCTGTACCCAGACAGCTGCCAAGGATGAAAGTCTTCATCCCCTTCAAAACTTCTTCCACAGTGGAGGTTTCCTTCACCCAGTGTCTCAAGCGGTACATGTTATCAATGAGGAAGATCCCTCTGACATGGATGAAGAATGGAAGTCCTATCTTAACGAGGATGATTATATGTCTCAGGAAGAGGTGCCTATGCCTTTTTGCTTTCCTACAGAAAGTCCGAGATTTATACCAAGATCAGATGTCGAAGTGATATATGGAGATTGTGATCCGGAAGGATGTCGTGCTCTGCCAAATTCATTAGAGGAGGACACTCCGATGAAAGACAACTTTGACTACAACTACTATGGCCCAATGGATGGTCTGCCAATGTGGCAGCCTTACCTAGGAAACTTGGGGCAAGAAAGTCAGCCGAACAATGAAACTCAGCTGACCGTCATTGAGTAGAATACCTGTGTCCCCACCATGTTATGGGATCAACACTCAGGTCATTCAGAAACTACTCAACATGAAGATGAATTTGCAACGTTTGCCGGACTAGAATTCATCAACTACGCTTTTCCCGAGGTCAACGTCATCGAGAGGGATGACTCCTCCAGTTCCAAAGAAGTGTGGGACACCTTGGGACAACAGAGTGGAAAGTACGACTTTATGGTCAAGTACACTGCGCCCGAAAGCTCTCGTATCAGGTTCGAAGACATCCAACCAACTGGATGGGGAAATACAGCTGAGAGCACAAATGCTATGCAAAATGCAACAGAGGAATTCTCCTACGACAACTCTGCCTGGGAGACAGATTCCAATGATCCTACTCCACCAGAAATCAGTGTTATTTCTGAAGATAAATCAAGGAAGGTGCCAGACTTTGTGATTCATCGAGGAGTTCGCCGCCAATGGGTTGCCGTCGAGGTTCCGAAGATCATTCACCAGTCAAAGTAATTGCCATCTTTTAACCTTTCCCCCTGCCCAGGTGAAACGGATGTTTTGATAGGGCTCGCTTTCTGTAAAATTTCCCTCTTCGCTTTGCCCGAAGCGACAGAGTTTTGTTTTATAGGGCTGTAGTTTCAAGATTCGACTTGTTCATTAATAAAATAACGCCGTTCTGTAATTTCCGCATTAATTGCTGTTTTCTCTTTTTGCTTTTTCAGAAAATGGTAATCCTAAAAAATAATTCGATAATAAAAACAAGCAGTAATAAAATAAAAACACTGCACACACTTGCATTTTCTCTATCTCTTCTAAACACGAATCATCATGTCATGCAGATTGCTTGTTTTAAACCCAGTTGAAACATACGATCCGATGCCTTCGCCCAACTTTGAGTTCCCGGTATTCGAGGCTGAAGAAGAAAATGACAATGAAATTCCAGAAGAGATCTCCCGACTACTCAGACAAGAGGAAAGGTCTATTGAACCTCACAAAGAACCGTTGGAAACGGTAAACTTGGGTTCAGAGCAAGAGAGAAAAGAAATCAGGATCGGAGCACTGCTCAGTCCAACTGCCAAAGAGAGTTTGATAAAGCTTCTCAAAGGATTCCCCGATGTATTCGCTTAGTCCTATCAGGATATGCCAGGGTTGGATACCAGCATCATGGAACATCATTTACCATTAAGATCGGAATGTCCGCCAGTAAAGCAAAGGTTGAGACGCACTCACCCGAACATGGCCATCAGAATAAAGGAGGAGGTGCAAAAACAGATTGACGCGGGTTTCCCCGCTACATCTGAATATCCTTAATGGTTAGCCAACATCGTACCCGTTCCCAAAAAGGACGGAAAGGTCAGAATGTGTGTTGATTACAGAGATCTGAACAAGGCAAGTCCGAAGGACGACTTTCCTTTACCACACATTGACATGCTGGTTGATAGTACAACAAAGTTCAAAGTATTCTCCTTCATGGATGGATTCTCGGGCTATAACCAAATCAGAATGGCGCCGAAAGACATGGAGAAAACTTCGTTCATCACCCCATGGGGCACCTTTTGTTACAAGGTAATGCCGTTCGGTTTGAAGAACGCCGGGGCAACCTATCAAAGGGCCATGACTACTCTATTTCATGACATGATACACAAAGAAATCGAAGTGTATGTCGATGATATGATTGCCAAATCAAAAACAAAGAGTGAGCACGTTGAACATCTGTCAAAATTGTTCGAACGTCTAAGTAAATTCAAGCTCCGCTTAAATCCCAACAAGTTCACCTTCGGTGTCCGTTCAGGGAAACTACTAGGGTTCATCGTCAGCCAGAAAGGAATTGAGGTTGATCCTGACAAGGTCAAGGCCATTCAAGAAATACCTTCTCCGAAAACTGAAAAACAAGTCAGAGGATTCTTGGGACGTTTGAATTACATCTCCAGATTCATATTCCTTATGACCACCACGTGTGCGCCGATTTTCAAATTACTTAAAAAGAACCAGGACTGCATTTGGACAGAAGTTTGCCAAACCGCCTTCGACAGTATTAAGGAATATCTGTTGAATCCTCCGATTCTATCACCTCCAGTGGAAGAAAGACCACTGATCATCTACCTCACAGTTCTGGAGGATTCAATGGGATGTGTACTTGGCCAACAAGACGAAACCAAACGGAAAGAGTCTGCCATTTACTATCTAAGCAAGAAATTCACCGACTGTGAAACTCGGTACACGATGCTCGAGAAAACTTGTTGTGCTTTGGCTTGGGCAGCCAAACGTCTTCGCCAATACATGATTCGTCACACTACTTGGTTAATCTTCGAAATAGATCCAATTAAGTATGTTTTTGAAAAACCTGCTCTTACGGGAAGGATTTCTCGTTGGCAGATGCGGTTATCAGAATATGACATAGAGTACCACGCTCAAAAAGCCGTTAAAGGAAGTATTTTAGCTGATCATTTGGCTCATCAACCGATTGACAATCAAGAATCAATCGGGTTTGACTTCCCAGACGAAGATGTCATGTATCTCAAAATGGAAGACTGCGATGAACCACTACCCAGTGAAGGGCCAGAACCAGGTTCCCAATGGGGACTTATTTTTGACGGAGCAGTTAATCATTATGGAAACGGAATTGGGGCAATCATTGTTACCCCTCAGGGTACCCACATTCCTTTCACCGCCAGACTTACGTTCAAATGTACGAACAACGAGGCCGAATACGAAGCATGTATCATGGGTCTCGAAGAAGCGATTGATTTAAGGATCAAAAACTTGGACGTATACGGCGACTCAGCCTTGGTTATCAATCAGATAAAAGGAGTTTGGAACACATACCAATCAGGATTGATTCCTTATAAAGACTATGCAAGAAGGTTTCTACCTTTCTTCAACAGAGTTGAGTTTCATCACATCCCTCGTGAGGAGAATCACATGGCTGATGCATTAGCCATTATCTCTTCCATGATTAGTGTAGGTCAATGGAATGACATACCTAAGATTAACATCATGCGCCTTGAACGGCCCGCTTACATCTTCACGATTGAAGCAGTTATAGACGACAAACCTTGGTATCACGATATCAAATGCTTCCTTCATAAACAAGAGTACCCACCTGGGGCACTAAGAAAAGACAGAAAAACCCTCAGAAGATTTGCTGGAAACTTCTTCCTGAGAGGTGACACTCTCTATAAGAGAAATTTTGACATGGGCTTGCTCCGATGCGTAGACAGACCAGAAGCAGACATGCTTATGAAAGAAATTCACGAAGGGTCCTTTGGAACTCATGCCAACGGATACACAATGGCGAGAAAAATCTTAAGAGCAGGGTACTACTGGTTGACCATGGAATTCGACTGCTACAAGTACATGAGGAGGTGTCACAAGTGTCAGATATACGCCGATAAAATTCATGTACCGCCATCACATCTCAAAGTTCTTTCTTCCCCGTGGCCTTTTTCCATATGGGGAATCGACATGATTGGCATGATTGAGCCCAAGGCTTCAAACGGACATCGGTTCATCCTGGTCGCCATTGACTATTTCACCAAGTGGGTCGAAGCAGCGTCGTACGCTAATGTAACCCGACAAGTGGTGGTCCGATTTATCAAAAACAATATCCTCTGCCGTTATGGTGTTCCAAGCCAGATCATTACTGATAATGGATCTAACTTGAACAATAAGATTATGAAAGAGTTGTGTGCAGAGTTCAAGATCGAACACCATAACTCATCTCCCTACCGACCCAAGATGAACAGAGCGGTAGAAGCGGCTAACAAGAACATCAAGAAGATCGTTTAAAAGATGGTTGTAACCTACAAAGACTGGCATGAAATGCTACCCTTTTCTCTTCACGGTTATCGCACATCTGTCCGCACTTCAACAGGGGCTACCCCTTTCTCTCTAGTGTATGGCATGGAGGCAGTGCTCCCCATAGAAGTAGAGATCCCATCAATCCGGGTATTGATGGAAGCTAAGCTTTCAGAAGCTGAATGGTGTCAAAGTCGACACGACGAACTGAATCTGATCGAAGAGAGGCGAATCACGGCACTATGCCATGGTCAGCTGTATCAACAAAGAATGAAGAGGGCGTTTGACAAAAAGGTCCGACCTCGTGTCTTCAGAAAAGGAGACCTCGTGCTCAAGAAGATACAATCGTTTTCACTGACTCTCGGGGTAAATGTACCCCAAATTATGATGGCCCCTATGTGGTCACGAAAGCTTTCTCAGGCGGTGCCTTGAGACTTGCAACCATGGACGGAGAAGAATTTGCCTACCCCACAAATGTTGATGTAGTCAAGAAATACTTCGCCTAAAAAAAACGTCTCGGTGGATTGAAAACCCGAAAGGGCGGTCCAGGCAAAAATTAGAGACATGAAAAAAAATCATCCCGGTGGATTGGAAACATCACAGTACAATCCAGGCAAAAATTAGGGATAATGGCAAGTAACTATGTTCAACAGAGGCAAGTCCCTCAGCAGCAACGGTTACATCATCTGTCAGAAAACTCCATTCAAGGTCATCTTCGACAGAAGCTCAAGATGCCCCGAATTCAAAGTTGGTAGAAGGATAGTGGTCGTTATGTTTCAACGTAGCCCTTTTCCCTGTAAATTACTTTTTTCAAACTTTGTGTATACTCTTTGGGATCACGCGTTTGGCTGATCTCCATCTTATCAATAAAATTTGAGCCCTTGTGCTTTTGTTTGTAATTCTTATTTGTTTTAGCTTTACAGAACGACGTTGTTAACATGATTAGCGATTCTTGAAATAAAACAAAAATGAATTTACTTGTTAAAACTTTTTCTGCTTTTAAAATAAAGATGGAAATTTCTTTTGACTGTTAAACATCGAAAGAACATCAATCGCATCTCCAAAGGTGTTCGAACCTCAAAGTGCATAATCAAAGTACTCTTTCTAGGCCCAGTGCGCCTGAACGAAGGGATCAATTGTGTCAGAGACCTTGTTTCGTCTGACACACCTCGGCCGAGTTCTTATCTCCTAAACCCGATCAACGATATTCCCCGCAGGGACTATCTCTCCTAAGCAAGGTGGAATTGCTATCTTGAACCAACGATATCTCTACACGCCCCGCGATGGCCGAGTATCCAGTCATGTTCATCTTTTAGTTTGTATGTCGCTTCAGTTTTGTCAGCATAAACATACATGCATCATGCAGTCTATTTGTATTCGCATTCATATTGCCTCACTATCACTCTAGTCGGTCTTGTCCCCTAGTGATAAAAGTTCTCTCAATTGAGTTGTCAGTTCTTGCCTTGTCAGGAAACGATGCGTTTGGACAACCTCGCCTCCAATTTATTTCTGGGAGGAAGCTGGCCTTTGGCCACTTTGATAACTTGAACCTCTGAAAAGCCAGAGAAGCTTTCTACAAATTTCACTCTTCGCCATTGAAGATAATATCCTTGTTTTCCCGGATTAAGGAAAATCCGCAGAGAAAGCCTCCTAAGCAGAGATTTGGAAGTACGGCTACCATTCTCTGAAAAAACTACTGATGAAAAGGTCATCCGCACCTCAAGATTGGACCCCATCATATGGCATTTCTCCAGGAGGATCCCGAGAAAAGTATGATGTAACCCCAAACGAAAACAGTCTCTCAAGAGACTCGCTTTCCCCAGTAGAATCGACAAATGGTGTCTCCAACAAGGAAGTTTGTGCAACACTACAACTCACACGACTGGGTTCCCCAGCAAGTCTGACATCAAAACTTTTTCCACTCAAATGGCATCTCCCCAGGAAAATTCGGCGAGAAGTTTGAAGGAAAACCACTACTAATAGCGTTCCTTGTCAAGAAAGTTTATTGACAAAAGAAACTGAGACCAGTTCCTTGGTAGGAAACCAGGATCGAGGGGAAGTTTAAATCAAAAACTAAGACCAGTTCCTTGGTAAGAAACCAGGATCGAGGGGAAGTTTATTTCAGCAACTAAGACCAGGTCCTTGGTAGGAAACCAGGATCGAGGGGAAGTTTAAATAAGAAACTAAGACCAGTTCCTTGGTAGGAAACTAGCATCGAGGGGAATTTTACCTTTTCTAAGCATCATTGCTTAGCAAGAGAAGATGAATGTGCAGGCTGCCATTCATAGCCATCAAAATTTCGGGTATTCCGATTATTTAATCCTCTTGCACCCCGAATGCCCGAATACCTTCGTCATTCGCACCTTCGTGTCCAAGAAGATTAAATAGGGGCATCTGTCATACCCCAAATTTTGACCACTAAGATTTCCCATCATTGTGCAAATCATCATCACAATATGGAGGAACCATCCTACCTTGTCAGTCTCCCCAAAGATGGGTGAGCATCCACTACAATCAAAATTAGGGTTTCAAGCCCTCTCTGAGTGCTTAGACAAAGGATCAATCAAGGAATGACATGATCTTCAACTTGTCTAACCTCTCAAACATTCACAATGGATCAAGAGGACTCCCACTTCCAGGATTAAGCACAAGGTTGCTCCCTTCTAGGTGGATCAAGCTTCAAGATCGACAGTGTCACCAAATTAGGGTTTTGGTCGACCAGGGCCCCCAGATGGAAATTTTCATCTGGGCATGAGCCAATGATCCAAAACACAACCTAATATACTCCATGGAACCTCATGGACCCATTCATCAAGTCAATTTTGCCTCAGGGGATGCATTCATCAAAAATCAGGAATTAGGGTTTCTTGACATAATTCACCCCTAAGTTGATTTTTGGGGAAAATCATGAGCCAAGACCTTAAGAGAGGGTTTGAGGGTCTATAATGAACTTTATTGATCCATTTTGAACAATGGATTATTCCAAGAAGTTTGAGCAATAAGTCTCAATTTCATCTGCACCACAATTAGGGTTTCGCCGGAATAGTCAACTGTAACTTTGACTTTTGACCAGGACATGCTACCAAGCCCTAAGACATGATTCAATATACCCTATGACACCCATGGAACATGTCCATCAAGTTTGATTTAGGTCAAGGACATGATTTCCTGAAGAATTGCACAGTTTGGAATTCATCTGATAAAAAGTCAACTGTGCACAAATGTCAACTTTGACTTTTTGAGATTTTTCACCAAAATGGATTTTTAACCCTAAAATGATGTTAATGTATGATTTGAATCATCATTCATCAAGAAAAATCAAGAAAAGTTGGATATCTTGTAAAAAGGGTAACCATAAAAACTTAGAAAATTTTCTAAGTTAAAAATAAAGTGGCAAGGGTACCAACTTTGGAGGATCATAACTCCTAAACCACATGGCCATTTTTTTTTCATCCAAATATGGATTTGTAGCCCTCATTACCCTCTACAAAAACTTCAACTAGACCTAAGTCGAATTCATTAAGGATTTTGAGTTATGGAGTGATCAAAATGGCTGAAAAATGAAAATGTCACTTTTTCCAACACTTAGTGAAATTTTCACTAAGTCAGAATCTGTCTTCATTTTTTTCCAAATGTAGGGGGATTTTTCACTTAGATTCAAAAGATATCAAAACCAAACATGTTCAAACAGTTGTTGTATCATGTAAGGGCTTTCCAAAATGACCAAGAACATTGCCAAATTCCATTTGAGTCATGATATATGACATTGGAAAGTTGCCTTGCTGAAATCTGTCAAAGGCAAGGCAGAATTTGCAATTTTGCTCGATTTGCCAAAATCAGCCAAATTCAAATGCTCCTATCCACTTGGACACCTCAGAGGATTGAATCTAAAGGGGACAATCACTGAGCCAAGCCTCCAAAGTCCATGGAACAAGAAATAGCATGTTGAACCTAGAATGGCCAAAATAGGGACAAGACTCCAAATTTGGATTGAAGCATTCAATGGAAGCATCAAGGTGGCATGGACTGAGCCATTCTCATCTGAAATCAGTCAAGACTTATCCAAGACCAAGGGAACCAAAGCTATGTGCCCTAACCTCTAGTCAATGGCTAGAGGAGACTTGGATTTTCATTTGCCAACATTGGCCAAACCTACTTAGCAGCTGCCATTCACTATTCCTTGCAAAACAAACTTGCTCTACTATAAATAAAGCTCAATTGTGATTAGTTTGAGTACACCAAAGCCATCTAATAGATGCTTTTCTCAAAATCTCTTTCTCTTGGCAAAAATGCCTTTCTTAGCAAGGTAGCTATCGGGTTTTGAGTTTGAGAGCTTTTCCAATCAAACCAATCACTCACACACCTCACATACATCATATAGAAGTAATCCAAACACTCATATAACATCTGGAACACAGATTTCACAAAATCACCATCCAATTGCTCAAGTTCTTGACAGTTTTGCAGTTGAGGTGCCATCTTCAATTCCAAACCATTTCAATCCATTCCAAGCACTCAGACACATCACTTGGTACCTAGGGAAGCTATCCACACCATTGGAACCTAGATGTAACACCTCCAACACAAATCACGATCACCAGCTGCAAGTGTTAAGCATGAGCTCTTCTAACTCTATGATCCACACAATTTTTGCTGCACAATAATTTGGCCATATGTTCATAATCATGCATGGAATGTTTCCCCTCAATTAATTGCATTGTTTGAATCGTGTATCAAAAATCCTAGCCTTCATGCAGAAATTAGGGTTCTTGAGGATTTTTCATGATTTCTTGTTATATGTTAATTTAAATGAAATTAATGGACATAGACATGATCGTGAGGTTGAGACGAGCATAATGATATGTGGATTGCATGTTATAATCAAGTATTCAAGGAGATTGGATAGAAAATGCAAATCAGCCAAACCCAGAACACGCGCGTGTTCTTCAGCTGTTCTTGGCGCCTGTTTTTGAATTTTCAGATATTTGAATTTTGTGATTTTCTTTAATTGATTCAAAAATTAATTTCTCTCTGAGTTTTAATGATTTTGAGTTGATTCTTTTTTTAATAATTCACAAAAATGTTAAAATATTTTATTTTCCCAAAAAATCCCAAAAATATTATTTATTTCATATAATTGATATTTTTGCAAAGAATTAATATTTTAATTGTTTTTGACATTTTAAATATATTTTCTACATTGATTTTGCAACTTTAATGCTTTCTAATTATTTTGTAGGTCAATACTTAATTTTTGAAGCATTAATCCAAGATCACAATTTGTTTTTCATATGTTAAACAATTTTGATCATTTTAATTGAATTTTTATTCAATTAAATACATTTTTTGAAAACAAATTAGGATTTTGGATTAATTCAACCCTCATAAATCATTTTCAAAACTTTTGGGCCTCTAATAGAGTGTAAGACCCAATCCTTTTTTTTTACCAAATCATTTTTGGGCCTCAGTGTATTGTATAAGTCCCGATACCGTCAAAAACAAACGGCGCAATCGTCACCTTTGAAAAAAATAACCATGGGCCTCTCCTTGAGCTATAAGACCCATTCAAAACTTTTGGGCCTCTATTAGAGTGTAAGACCCAACCCCCTTTTAACCAAAACATTTTGGGCCTCACTTATTGTATAAGTCCCTCCGCGTTAAAAGAAAACCTCGGCGCGATCGCCATTTTAAACGAAAAATCATCTGGGCCTACCCTCGTGTTATAAGCCCCACTCTTTTTCTTTAAAACTTTTTGGGCCTCTTGAGAGAGTGTAAGACCCATCCCTTTGTACAGAAAACCATTTCGGGCCTCAGTCACTTGTATAAGTCCCTCTGTACAAATTCAAACAGTGCGCTCACTGATGAAACCCTGGGCCTCTCCTTGAGCTGTAAGCCCCAAATCTTTCTTTTTCAAAGCACTTTCTCCTTTGATTTTGAATATACTGTTGTTTTCAATCTTTCTTTGTTTAACAACTAACCAAACAGTATGGAAGCTCTACAACCGAGTAAGTGTTTATACGCTTTCATTTACCGCTTTCATATACATATAACTGTATTGTGGGGTTGTTTCACTGTAAGTCTTCTTTCATAAACTCATATCGACTGTGTAATAATAGTATAGATATTTCGAGGTTCCCCGACAACTACGTCTAGAACTAGGTGACGTCGTTTCGTTTATTCGTAGAAATAGACAACTAGATCCCCAATAGGATCACCAGATACAGTCTTCTCTTCGGCTGTCCTCATTAGGAATTGTCAAGAAACTCTACTCCCAGAGATGAATGTATTCTCCGTGAATGGCATCTTTGAGTTTCTTCCAAATTCTCGAACTTTCCTGACTTGATCTATTCCTTGTGAATAGCTTGCCTTGAATTTCTCGGGGTTTGGGGACCCACGAGCTTCTTAAAAGCACGGCCTCCTCTTGGGCATCGTACAAGGACCCACAGGCTTCCTAAAAGCAACCCCGCCTCCTCTTGGGCTTAGTACAAGGACCCGTCGGCTTCTTAGAAGTATTCACAGCCTCCTCTTAGGCTTCGTATAATGATCTCTTCCTCTGGGAATGATAGCCTTCTCTTGGGCTTAGTACAAGGACCGATCGGCTTCTTAAAAGTTTCCAGCCTCCTCTTGGGCTTCGTACAAATTGTCCCGACGACCTCCTAAAGGTATAGGAACAGAACTTAATCATCTTCATAGAACAGTCCGGTCATAGAGTCTACTACTGTTTCTCAAAACATAGTACTAAAGATAAAACTCTAGACTTGGACAGTCTAATTTCCTAGAGTCTCAAAGACATTCTCAAGTGACCCCTTTAAAAATAGGAAGGAAACCCGCAGACCCGGACAGTCTCAATACCCTTTGGATTTCCCGCTTCCTTAAAGAACATGAATAACCCGGGTCCTCGAACCAAATCCTTGAGTACAGTGTTACTCATATAAGAACTGATTTTCTCTTTTAATTAGTATATTGGACCTGTCACTCAACTGAAACAGTCACAATAGCCTCCTCTTGGGCTTTGTACAATGATTCTTCCCAGCGAAGCAAACGTTTAGCCTCTCTCTCGGGCTTTGTACGAAACACATAAGAGACTCCCTCGTTGAGTCAATCACCCCTTTCGCCTCCATCTCAGGCTTTATACGAGATACAAAAAGGTTCTTATTGAGCTGAACAAACAACAGCCTCCATCTCGGGCTTCGTACGAGATACAAAAAAAACTCTTGTTGAGTCAAGTAGCCTTCATCTCGGGCTTTATACGATATACCAAAAGACTCCACCATCGAGTCAAAACCTTTTAGCCTCTCTCTCGGGCTTTGTACGAGACACATATTAGCCTCCTCTCAGGCTTTGTATAAGAAAACCACTGGTTGATCCAATCAACCTTTTAGCATCAAAGTTGTGCCTCGTTCACAGTACACCAACATCAACAACTCCTTCCCCTTCATCTAATCGTTGTAAGCGGCAAGCCTCTGGATCATCTACATCCATGCCACTGTCCCTCTTTTAGCATGAGAAATTCCTAAGGAAAGATAGCATTGCTCTACACTGAGTTAAAGTCTTCTCCTTCAGGTTAAAATCCCCTATAAAGGAAATTATGGCATTGCTGGATTCGCATATCCCGGTTAAAGTAATTCTCCTTTATAACCAGTCACCCAACAATTGTGACAGACAAACCCTTCTTTAGAGATGACAAATTCTCTCTAAAGTCGAGGTCCTTCAGCTTCACGTCTTGGGCTTTGAACAAGACACAAATAAACTTTTCAGCTTCACATCTTGGGCTTTGAACAAGATACAAATCACCTTTTGCTTCACGTCTTGGGCTTTGAACAAGACACCAAAACACCAATTTCCTCCCATAGAATAGGAGGAACTACGAACGCTCTGATTTCCCTGTTTTGGTAAACGGGAATACGTAGGCATAAGATTGAAAAAAAAATCTTAGCGAGCACACTAAACAAAAACCCAAAATCCCATACTCTCATGTATCTATCAAAAAGCATCAGTCCTAACATCCTAATCCTTGTTCCCCGCCAGAAAACTTTTGTCTAGATAAAAATCAGTATTGGCGAAAATACAAATAACCAGTACAAAGGCCCTCCCACATTGATAGCATTCGTAACCTAATAGACCGCTGTTTAAACTCAGTGTGCAAAGCAGGGTTAATTGGAGACATCTATTTCCCTTCCTTCATCAGCTTTAATAGGTTAAAAAATGAATCGACCTGTAGTTTAAGCTCAACCGCAGAGAGCGACCAGCGCTTAAGAACCGCGTCCAAAATCGCTCGCTACAATATGCCTTGATATAAACTATCTTGCAAGACAGATTTGTGCATTAGGGCTCGATTTGATCAAATTGTGTAACTCTAAGCATGGTTATCCATCTGCACACCTCAAGGGGGAACAAACAAGGGACAAGCACTGATCTATCAGCCTCTAGAGTAGCAAAATCTACAATAGCCATGCCAAGCCTAAAAAGCCTAAAGAAGTACAAGACTCACTTTTTGTTTTGGAACATTTAATGGATGCTTAGAGGTGGCATGTATCAGAGCAAAGATGAACACTTCAGTCAAGCCTTATCCTTGAATCAAAGAACCATAGGCATGTGCTCTAATCTCAAGTTAATGGCTAGAGGAGACTTGATATTCCATTTGCAATTGGCCACAGACCTGTACTAGTTGCCATACACTATTGCAACCAAAAAAAACTTGTTACACTATAAATAGACCTCATTTGTGATCATTTTGAGTACACCAAAGCACCCAAACTGATGCTTTCCTCAAAATCACACTCTCACTTCCAATTTTGCCTTCTAAAGCAAGTCACTATCGGGTTTTGAGTTTGAGGGCAATTCCAACCAAACCAATCACACACACACCTCACATTTAACATATAGAAGTGATCCAAACTCTCACATAACATCTGGAACACCAATCTCACAAAATCACCAGCCATCTGCACAAGCTTTTGACAAATTTGTTGTTGAGGTGCCAAATCAAGTTCTAGCTCAATTCAATCTACTTCAAGCATTCAGACACACTCCATAGCACCTAGGGAAGCTGTCCACATCATTGGAACCAAGCTGTAACACCTCCAACCTAGAACTCGATCACCAGCTACAAGAGGTAAGCCTCAACTTGGTCATCTCATGATTCATGCATGTTTCCTCGCACAATAATTTTGCCATATGTTCATAATCATGTATGGAATGTTCCCCCTCAATTAATTGCTTTGTATGAATCGTGTGTGGAATTTTTGAGCCTTCATGCAGAATTTAGGGTTCTTGAGGTTTCTCTTTGATTTCTTATTCCATGCTTAAAATAAATGAAATTAAAGACCATAGACATGATTGTGAGGTGAAAACGAGTAGATTGATATGTGGATTGTGTGATTTCATCAAGTATTCAGTGAGATTGATGAGTAAATACAAATCTGGGCAAAACTCAGAATACGCGTGTGTTCTTGGGTGTTCTTGGCGCCCTTTTTCAAAAATTCAAATATTTGAATTTTTTGATTTTATTTAATTGATTCAAAAATTATTTTCTCTCTGAATTTTAATGATTTTGAGTTGATTCTTTTTTAATAATTCACAAAACTGTTAAAATATTTTATTTTACAAATATTTCCCAAAAATATTATTTATTTCATATATTTGATATTTTTGCAAAGAATTAATTTTTATTTGTTTTTTAACATTTAAAATATATTTTCCTTCTTGATTTTCAAAACTTAATTGGTTTTCAATCATTTTGTGGATAAAAACATGATTTTTGAAACCTTGATCCAAGATCACCACTCATTTTTCACATGTTTTCAATAATTTTTATTAATTTTTAAACAAAATTAATTCCATTTTAGACAAAATTAGGGTTTTGATTAATTTCACCCTCATCAATCTTTTTCAAACACTCATGGACCTCTAATAGAGTGTAAGACCCAATCCCTATTTAAAACCAAAATAGTTTGGGCCTCAGTCATTGTATAAGACCCACGGTGTTTTCAAAAATCTCGGCGTGATCGCCAGTTTAAAATAAAACCACTTGGGCCCTCCTTTAGTTGTAAGCCCCATTCTTTTTCTTAAAATTACTCATGGGCCTCTAATAGAGTGTAAGACCCAATCTTTTTTTTAACCAAAACCTTTTTGTGCCTCAGACATTGTATAAGTCCCTCTGCGTTAAAAAAATCTCGGCGCAATCGCCATTTTCAAACAAGAAAATCATCTGGGCCTACCCTTGTGTTGTAAGTCCCATTTCTTTTATTTAAATAATCTTTGGGCTTCTCCTTGAGTTGTAAGACCCAACCCTTATTGTACATAAACCTTTTTGGGCCTCAGTCGTTGTATAAGTCCCGGTACAATATTCAAAACAACGGTGCGATCACTGTTAAACCTTGGGCCTCTCTTTGAGTATAAGCCCCACCAATCATTTCAAAACAATTCCCTTTTGATTTAGATTTAAATATATGTATTGTTATCAAAACTTTCTTTAATTTCTTTGAACAACTAACAATACAGCATGGAAGCTTGCTCACCTGTAAGTTTTATCGGCTTTCTTTTACACGCTTTCATATATAAATAACTGTATTGTGGGAAGCTACGCATGGTTAGTTTTCTTTCATACCTATTTTAAATACTTGTCATATGTCAACTGTATATATACTAGTATAGTTATTTAGAGTTTTCCCCGACAACTAGGTCTAGAACTAGGTAAAGCCCTGTTGGTCACTCTTAAAATACAAACAAAACTAGATCCCCATAGGATCTCCAGATACAGTCTTTCCTTCTCTTGGGCTTAAACAATATGGAACAAAGAGAAAGGCAGTATTCTTCGTGAACCTTTTCTCAGGTTGTCACTTTAGAAATTGTCAAAGAAATTCTACTCCCCAGAGTTGATCTATTCTCGGTGAATAGCATCTCTTGAATTTCTTTAAATCACATAAATTTCACTAAATGTTCTATTCTTGGTGAATAGCATTTCTTGAACTTTTCTTGGTTTGGGACCCACAGGCTTCCTAAAAGCATCCCCGCCTCCTCTTGGGCTTTGTACAATGACCCTCCGGCTTCTTAGAAGTTCTTATGCCTTCTCTTGGGCTTAATACAAGGACCCTGATGACCTCTTAAAGGTATAAGACAAAACTTAGTCATCCTTTGCTAGAGCAGTCTTTCCAGTGTCAGACCTCAGGCCACTTTAGGGTTGATTCTCATCCCTTAATGCCCTTGCCTCCTCTTGGGCATCATACAAAAGATAAAACTCTTCCACACCAGTAGACTTGGGCAGTCTAATCCCCTTGAGTCTCAAAGACATTCTCAAGTTCCTTACAACTATAGGAAAAAACCCCGAGCATTCTGGATCGATCTCCAGCAGAAACCCAGTCTCTCTAATGAGAGTTCCCCGACCAAGGACAACACTATCTTAAATCAGAACCTCAAGGTATCTGACATCTCAACTCTTCTATAATCCTCAGCAAGAGTTGATTCCCCACTTGGACCTGCCTGGGGATCTCAATTATCCCCGGCAAAAGATAGTCTCCTCTTAGGCTTTGTATAAGGACCTTTCCTCAGCAAAAAGCTAGCCTCCTCTTAGGCTTTGTATAACGATCCTTCCTCAGCAAAGTCAGCCTTCTCTTGGGCTTTGTACAAATGATTCTCCCCAGCGGAGCTAGCCTTTTTAGACTCTCTTGTTGAATTAATCACTTTTTAGACTTTCTCGTTGAGTCAATCACCTTTTCAGACTCTCTTGTTGAGTCAATCACTTTTTAGACTCTCTTGTTGAGTCAATCGCCTTTTCGGACTCTCTTGTTGAGTCAACCTTTTTTAGCCTCAATCTTGGACTTTGTACAAGACAGATAAAAATACTCTCTCGTTGAGTCGACCTTTGTCCAAACTTGGTATAAAGATTTCCCCTAGCAGGAGCTAGCCTCTTCTCAAGTTGTGTAGAATAATTTCTCCAGCTTGTCCAGGCTCCATCCTGGGCTTGGTATAGGACAGATAAAAATACTCTCTTGTTGAGTCAAACCCCTTTAGCCTTAATCTTGGGCTTTGTACAGGACATAAATCTCCCTCTCTTAAGCTTGGGACAAATATCTTCTCCAACAGAGTCATTTCCTCCCAGCCTTCCTTTAGGCTTTGGGGAATGATTTTGACCAAGAATAGTCAAACTCATTTCAGCCTCCTCTTAGGCTTTGTATAATGATTTTCCCAGTAAGGCCAGCCTTAAATCTTGGGTTTTGTACAAGACACATACAAACCCTCCCCAGCAGAGTCAAAATCCCTTTTAGCCTCAATCTTGGGCTTTGTACAAGACAGACAAAATATTTTCCCCAAAAAAGTCAAACTTCTAGCCTCCTCTTAGGCTTTGTATAAAGAAATCCCCTAGCCGAGTCAATTAACCTTTTAGCATCAACCTTGTGCTTTGATCAAGGCACACAAAAATCAACAATCCTTCTTTAGAGATGACAAATTCTCTCTCAGTCAAAACCTTTTAGCTTCAATCTTGGGCTTTGAACAAAACACCAAAACATTTTCTCCTCCCTTAGAATAGGAGGAACTACGATTGCTCTAATTTCCCTGTTTCATTTAAATGGGAATACGTATGCATAAGATTTCGAAATCTTACCGAGCCTACTAATCAAAAACTCTAGGTTCAGTACCTTCACATCAAAACTTAGGTCCAGTACCTTAACAAAAACACCCGAACATCAACAAAGACTCACTCACTCGCTTATACTTCCCAAGAAACTTTCCCAACCCATTAACAGAAAAACACCATCAATTACAAAGCGAAACCTAAAGCTAATATCCTGTGGATAACCACATATAGGATGGGTAATTGACAACTCCCCATTGTATAACCTGACCCCGACTCCCCGAATCTCTTTTAAGCATTTGTTCAGTTAAACATTTGTGTGCGAGGTTAGTTTTATATAGCTTCCCTTTCCCTTCTAGCTACAGGGGATAAATAAGAAATCAGAAATTAGCACCCCCTCCTCCTCATTACGGTAAGGAAAACTTCAGCGATAAGGTGGTCGGTTCACCGACAAAAATCGCTCGCTAAAACTCATATTTCCCAAGAAACTTTCCCAACCCATTAACGGATAAACACTATCAAGTACTAAGTGAAACCTAAAGCTAATATCCTGTGGATAACCACATATAGGATGGGTAATTGACAACTCTCCATTGTATAACCTGACCCCGAACTCCCCGAATCTCTTTAAACTGTTTGTTCAGTTAAACATTCGTGTGCAAGGTTAGTTTTAGATAGCTTCCCTTTCCCTTCCAGCTTCACGGGATAAATAAGAAATCAGAAAGTAGCACCCCTCCTCATTGTGGGGAGAAACCCAAAAACCAACGATAAGGTGGTCGCGTCACCGACAAAAATCGCTTGCTACAGAAAAATGGCGACTATGCTGGGGAGTCATTTTATTTGTTTAGGACTAGAATTATAGCTCCTAAGAGGTCTAGAATGTTAGTTTTGGGAATAAATAAATATATCGCTTTTCCTACTTGATATCCGTGTTTATTTTTCTGCTAATGGGACTGTGGGTGATGCCGCATCTGGAAAGTTTGAGTGACACCTAAGATAAGTGATGGTATTAGACGGGTAATCTTACAGGGAGTGACTCCCAAATAAGAGACCCTGGTAGACCATCGAATCAATGGAGATACCCTTTGCGGATTCAATGTCTAAATGACTTCGGTTGTTGAAAGCAGATTGTTCGATTGTGGTGTCCATGAAACTGAGGATTTAGTAGGTTGAGACCTTGTTACTATTTTGTAGTGCGGAAGCTATCGGAAGTAGTTGTCACGCGATACTACCCTCATTTGAGATTACTCTAAGATACTGCAGCTCGCTCGGGTGAACCAGCCTGCTGTTGTTATCCCAAGGGGGGTCAATGATTTTGAGGAGGGGTACAAAAAATACCAATACAACCTTTGGGGATGGGTAGAGCCATGACTTCATGACACTAAACCTTTGACCCCATGTTTTTTCTATGTTTTTGTGTGCTGCATTCATGCATTCATTTCATTAAAAACGTTAAACAAAGAAAAGATTTTCTCTTCTAGTATCTCTTTTAAAATTAAACTAAGACAATGATTGTAAATATCAGAGAGAAAGATTGCGTTATGGATTTCGGTAGAAGGAAGACTCAGAAGTATACCTTCAAGGTTCCAAAATTAGAGGATTTGAGAGGGTTGGCAAGGATGATCACCAACCCTAATGCTTTCAAAGCTAAGTATGGAGGACTGCTGTCTCTATTAAGGGCCCATGTAATTGAAGGAATCCTGGCTACGATGATTTAGTTCTACGATCCGGTTAATCACTATTTTACATTCCCAAATTATCACCTAGCACCAACACTGGAGGAGTACTCTCACCTGACTGATTTACCCATCACTGACCAAGGTCCCTTTTCTGGACTGGAAGAAATTCCAAAGGATCAAACCATTGCAAGAGCAATCTATTTGGATGAGTCAGAAGTCCAGACTCACATAACCATTAAGGGTGGAATCCAAGGTTTACCAGCCATGTTTTTTATAAATAAAGCTATGTACTTTGCTAGTATAGGGAACGTGACTGCTTTCGAGAGCATCTTTGTTTTGCTCACTTACGGGTTATTTCTGTTTCCCAACATTGATAGCTTCATTGATATCAATGCCATTAAGATTTTTCTTATTGGAAACCCTGTACCGACCATGCTCACAGATGCTAATCATTCTGTACACTTAAGGAATTTGTACAGCGGAGGAATGATCACATGCTGTGTACCCCTGCTATACAAATGGTTCACTTCCCATTTACCAAAGTCTGCTGCTTTTTGGGATCATAAGAGTACTTTATGTTGGTCACAGAAAATCATGTCTCTTACCAACTCTGACATAGACTGGTACAATCGGATCTATGACGGGATAAGAATCATTGACCATTGTGGAAACTTCCCTAATGTACCCCTCATAGGAACTAAAGGAGGAATCAACTATCATCCAGTTTTAGTTCATCGTCAATTTGGATAGCTGATGAGACATGTCCCGCGTAATGTTCATATGGAAGGTCTTTTCTTCAAGGAAGGAGAAAATGACAAGGCACTAAAGATAGAAGTAGTGCATGCCTAGAAACATGTTCACAGGAAAGGAAGAGAGTCTCTAGGAAAACCGGATTGTGTCTCTGTGGAACCTTATCTCCACTGGGTACAAACTAGAGCTCTTAAGCTGAGGATGCCTTACCCTCGTCAAGAAGTTCTTCCGTTAAAGGAATATGTCCTTCATTTTATGTCTGATACGGAAAAACTCCAGGTCATCCTCAGGAGAAGAAGTCTTGTAAGAACAAGTACCGCATTCTCAATGTGGAGTGTAACAAAATACAACAACTATTAAAAGAAAAAGACGCTCTGATCGAGATTTTAGAGCAACATGCTGTAGAGAATCAAGAAGACCAAAGGAATTTGCTCGCTCCTTTCACTTGGCAAAGGAATGACAACCCGACAACGGCTCAAGAGCCCCGGTCAAAGAAAAGGAAAATACCAGAACCAGCACCTGAGCTTTCTTTAGAGAGGACTCGGGATCCATAAGCTTAGACATTTCCTTTTACAACACTTTGTAAATTACTGTATTTCCATTTCCGCAATCTTTGAATTCAATAAAACGGGGTTTTCCCATTGTATGATATTTGCAATCCAATTGTTGAAGTTTCTTTTGATTAAACAAAAAAATTTATATAATCATTGCATATCATTCATCATTCTCACATAACGCATTCTTCTTCCCTACGAATCCACGTTTGTACCTCGATTCTAGAGTCAAGTTGTCTCATTAGTATAATACTCGGGCCAATCGACAAAAGAAAATGGATAATCTCGAGGAAGAGAACAGAGAGTTGAGAGAAAAAATCGACGCTCTGAAAGAAGATATGAGGAAACTTCACAATGACATGCAAGCTCTGGAAGCAGCTTAGATACAAAGGACTGTGATCTCCTAGATCACATCGACGCCCATAGTGGAAAAGTATGATCCTCGGTATAACATGCCTAAAGGTCGTCCCTGGGGAATGCCACTCAACTATATCCCGGAAGGATATATTCCACCGATCATGGAAGATCCAGAAACTGCAGCAGGAACCGCTAGGCCTGAAGGTTACAAACTTCGGGAAAGCGAAGATGCAAGGGGCATGACAGCAACTCCTGAAGGTTACAAACTTCGGGAGAGAGAAGCACCAAGAGTCACTGCCGCAATGACTATACCACCACCCGTGGTACACACTGTCCCGGAAGGGCAAATTCCACCGATACCTTCTGGTGGAAACGAAAGTATGTACGACAGAATGAATGAGTTCCAGGAGCAATTCCTGGAGAAGCAGAAGGAACTGCATGCTATTTGTAACACCCCAAATTCGTAAGAATATTTATGTAATTTATTTAAATATAATATTCGTGATTTTTAGGGAATTTTAGTGTTTTGGGGCATTGCGTGGAATTTTGTGGAGTTTGGTAATTTAATTAAATAATAGTATATATTATGGGGTATAATTTCTTATTATTAATTTAAATAATATTGGAGGAATTAAGGGTAAATTAGAATTTTGAGGAGGATTAGTGAGGGTATTATGGAGAAAGCCCAATTTTGAGGCCCAAGGGTTAGGTTGAATATAAAAGGAGGATTTGAGAATAGGTTTCATTTTTTTGGTAAACCGTGAAAAGAAGAAGGTGAGAGCTCTGAGTAAAAAGGAGGAGGCGAGGAATTCGAGAAGGTTTCCGAAGGCTCAGGGAGAAAGCTTCAAATAGATAATCTAAGGTATGGGGAGTATTACCTTTCATTGTTTTCAATATAGGGATTCGATGTGTTTAAGGCTGATTTTGAGGTGTTGTTTTTGTGGGTTGATGATGAATATGAAGGGTTGGATTGAATTGGGTAAAATTAGGCCTTTGAGGCTAATGTTTCTTTGATGTTGTTTTAACCTTGTAGAAAAAGGGGATTGTGAGGATTTATGGGTTTTGAGGTAAACTGATGAATTTAAGGGCATTTTTGTGAATCGATTAAAAATGTTGAATTGAACCAGTAAAATAGACCTTGGGGATAACTTCCCTGTCGATGTTGTTTCGAACTTGTGGCGTAAGGGATTTATTGAGTTTATAGGAAGCTTGAGAGTTTTGAAGGTTTAGGGAAATTAAGGTTTCCCGTAGTGTCCTGAATCGACCTAAAAGACGTAGGTTTTAGGCCTTTAATTTTTGTGATGTATTGGGGCCGTTGTAGGGGTGTTTTTGGGTCATTTGGGGCTGTAATCGTAGGTACCTTTGAGGCTGTGGAGTTACTGATGCGTAGCAGCGATTTGCTGTAATCGCAGGTTCTCTAGGCGAACCATTGCTTCGCTAGGCAAATGTTCGCCAAGGTTCGCAAAGCGAACAGCGCAACGAATGTGCGATAACATAAGTGTAGGTTTTGAGATGGTTCTGGAGTGGAAGTGGCGATTCGCTGGGAGTCTCTCTAAGTGAAGGAATCAGCGAGTGGGTTCGCTAAGCGAACAAACCAGCGAGCATGACAGATGATTGTGTTTCTGGTGTTGAGTGTGGTGTCTGTGGGATTCGCTGGCCGTTTCGCTAAGCGAAGGTTGTAGTGAATAGGTTCGCCTAGCGAATCCTGGAGCGAACATCTGCTGTTTGCAAATTTGTTTTGTGTTGCTGTGCTGTTTTGATGTTTTGATGTTGTTATCTTTATGATGATTTACCATGATGATATTGATGAATATGAGATTATGATATTGTGATGTTTTGATGAATAATTGGTGATGTGAATTACTATGAGATATGTTGATGATTTTATGATGATGATACATGACTATTTGATGTGAATATGATTACGAGATTGTCGTAACCCAAAATTTGACCTCCCTTTTTTTCATTTTTGCATATGCATGTGCATTAGCATCATCGCCATAAGCATTCGCACTTTTCTCTGTGTGTTTCTTGTTGCAGGATCTGCAGGTTTTCCAAAGCCCAGTTAATCGCATTCTCTCAAGATTATTTCATCACCAAAACAAGCTCAAAATAAAGGTTTCCATGTTTATTTATCAAGACAAGAGTTGGAAAATCAATAACGGGACTTCAACATCATTTCCAAGCAAATTTGGGGAAAATGAGCTGCAGTAACCGGTTACAGCATAACTGATAACCGGTTACACAGTGTAAATTTCACCAAAAACCACTTTTTTCAAGCATGTAACCGGTTAGCAGATATGCTGTAACTGGTTACCACGTACAAAGTTACAGATTCTGCTGCATTTTTGGGACAGCAACTATGCACTCTCTTTGGTCTTTGTTTCTACATTATTCTAGTAGCATGTGGAACATTCTAGATAATTCAGGACCATTCAAGACATTTCCCTATTCATTTATTCAATGCATCACTTTAAATTAAGAGCTCCATGTTACTTAATTTACAAGCATGTCAACCTTTGGATGTGGAAGCTTGCATTGGTATTGTTACCGAGTTGATCCTAACTAACAGATTTAACCGCCTTGACTCAGTGAGTCAAGTGTAACTAACTCCAACCCTAACTCCAAACCTCCCAAAGCTAAGTCCAAACCAAAGTCCAAAGCTCTTACACTCCTTACCTAAACTCTATATAAACAAAGCTCCACTATTTCACAACTCCTCCAAAATCATTCAGACAAATTCACACTTTCTTCACTCTCAATTCTCTCATTCTCCTCTGCATTTTTCTGCAATTTCTACACATTCCTCTTCATCTTCTTCACCAAACCTCACTAAAGCTCTTAATTCTTGAAGAATAATCACTTTTCACATTGAAAGTGATTATTTCTTGAGCTTAACCTTCATCATCTTTCCATTCTACTAAATTTTGTGGAGCTTCAGTAGCTTTTGGATTCATTTCAAGTGATCACTTCAAGAATCTTTGGTGATAATTCTCATTTTGGAGTTTTCGTCGAAGTTTGCTCGGTTCCGCTACGCTTCGAAGTGCAATTCAGGAATCTCTGGTTTTCTTTGATTATCTTCATCATTTTACAATTATACTTGAGTTTCTGGAATTCTATTAACTTTTGGATTCATCTCAAGTGTTTGCTTCAACATTCAACGGTTCGAATTCGCATTTCGGAGTTTCATCGTATTTTGCTCGGTTTCGGTATGTTTTGACCACAAGTTGGAGATTCCTATGGTTTTCTTTGATTTTCTGCATCAAGAATCCTTTACAACAATTACCAAGGCACATCTCAGCCTTGTAGGTTGGTGGATCTCACTTTTCTCTCTGTTTCAATCGTTTCCACGCATTTACGTTGTAATTTCGATCGTTTTCGGTTTAATTTATCATGTAATTGCTTGATCTTTAACCTCCATAATTAATGCTTGTAATTTGTGTTTAATTGCCCTTACATAATGTACTTTTAGTGTACAAATTCATGCCCTAGCATGTGGTGGTTGGCATAAGTGATTAAGTGTTGAAAACCACTTTTAAAAAGCTGTTTTTACTATTATTTTTGCCTCTGTTACAGTGGTAACCGGTTAGCAGATATGCTGTAACTGGTTACACAGTTCAATTTTCACTAAAAACACAAGTTTTCAAGCATGTAACCGGTTAGCAGATATGTTGTAACCGGTTACCACTGAAAAGAATGGCCAATTTTGAGTTTTTTCAAGCTTGTTTGGTATCCTTTCTTCTTCTAACTTCCATGGATTAACTTGCTTGATATTTATGGTTGTTTTAAGTGCTGTTAACCTCTGTTTAGAGCATATTTACATTAATTCAATGATTTATTTATCAATTCTTGCAATTATGTGTGTTCTTGATTTTTGTTTGAACATGTTAATTCTTGCTCAATCCTTGATCACTTGATACATGATTTGTGATACATGCTAATATTTGTTTGGCACTGTTTTTCATTTCCAATTCTTGATCACCTTAAGTTTGTTCTTTATTGAGCAAATTTAATCATGTATAATCAATAAATCACACCTTTTGCTTTAATGATTTTCCATTCTCTTTGGAAAGTTGTTAGCATAGCATTCCCTTTTGATTAGTTAATCAAAACCATGTTTCGATTAGTTGATCCTCCCTTTCCCTCTCTGTAGGCTTCTTTTAGAGATTTTTCTCTCTTTTTTCCCCCGCGGAGTTGAAGATTCATACGACGGCCGATACACGACTTTGGAGCGCTGTACAAACTAAAGTTGTTACGCTGTTCACTTCACAACACGCAGGAGCACTGTACAACATTGGAGCTGTTGCGCTGTCCGTTTCAATTTCCGCACTATACTTTGAGCGTTAGAGAAGGAATGAGGATGGTTGTCCTACCCTCATTCTGACTATTTCTTGGGTAATGGCATTTGGCCATCTCTTTCGAGAATAGTCACCTCTATCCTCAAGCTGTAGTGTTGCTCCTTCCCCAGTCAGATTCATCCTTGGGCACTTGTGCTCTTCTCAATCTCTCCTTCTGATCAACCACCATCCTTCTTGGTTAAGATCATTATTCTTGCGCTAGCAATCTCTCTTTATTTCATTACTCCTTTCTTCTTGTAATCAATCATTGCCTTTTGATTCCCCTGAAGAATCCCAATCTCTTTTCTGCGGTTAATCACAGTCTGTCTGTTAAAACCGCAAATCCCCTGGAGTTCGCAATCTTCTTCGGGTTCTTCTCCCTTTGTTGGTCAATCACTGCTTGTCAGTTAAAACACCAATTTTGCTCTCTTACTCAGTTAATCACAGTCCGTCTGTTAATACTGAGCACCTTTGGGTTAATCATCTTCTCTTGGTTAATCACTCGTTTCTTCAGTTAATCACAGTTCGTCTGTTAATACTGAGCACCTTTGGGTTTTTGTTTAGTGTGCACGCTAAGATTTTTCTTTCAATCTTATGCCTACGTATTCCCGTTTACCGAAACAGGGAAATCAGAGCGTTCGTAGTTCCTCCTATTCTATGGGAGGAAATGGGTGTTTTTGGTGTCTTGTTCAAAGCCCAAGACGTGAAGCGAAAGGTGGTTTGTATCTTGTTCAAAGCCCAAGATATGAAGCTAAAGGTTTGACTTTAGAGAGAACTTGTCATCTCTAAAGGGGGGTTTATATGTCACAACTGTTGGGTGACTGGCTGTAAAGGAGGATTACTTTAACCGGGATACGCGGATCCTAGCAATGCCATAACTTCCTTTATAGGGGATTTTAACCTGCAGGAGAAGACTTTAACTCAGTGTAGAACAATGCTATCTTTCCTTAGGAATTTCTCATGCTAAACGAGGGACAGTGGCATGGATGTAGATGATCCAGAGGCTTGTCACTTACAGCAATTAGATGAAAGGAGTTGTTGATGTTTGTGTACTGTGAACGAGGCACAGCTTTTGGTGCTAAAAGGTTAGTTGGATTAACCAGTGGTTTTCTTATATAAAGCCTAAGATGAGGCTAATATGTGTCTCGTACAAAGCCCGAGAGAGAGGTCAAAAGGTTTGATCCTACAAGAGGATCTTTTATACTCAACAAGAGAGTGTTTTTGTATCTCGTACAAAGCCCGAGATGGAGGCAAAAGGGTGATTGACTCAACGAGGAAGTCCCTTATGTGTCTCGTACAAAGCCCGAGAGAGAGGCTAAACGTTGTTTGACTCCGCTGGGGAGAATCCTTGTACAAAGCCTAAGAGGAGGCTATGGTGGCTGTTTCAGTTAAGTGACAGGTCCAGTATACTGATTTTGGAAAAGAAAATCAGTTCTTATATGAGCAACATTGTACTCAAGGATTTGATTCAAGGATACGGATTATTCCTGTTCTTCAAGGAAGTGGGAAATCCGAAGGGTATTGAGACTGTCCGAGTCTACGGGTTTTCTTCCTATTTAACGAAGAGGTCACTTGAGAATGTCTTTGAGACTCAAGGAGATTAGACTGTCTAAGTCTAGAGTTTCATCTTTTGTACTATGCTTTGAGAAATAGTAGTAGACTCTTTGAAAGGACTGTTCTATGCAGATGATTAAGTTATGTTCCTATACCTCTAGGAGGTCGTCGGGACAATTTCTACGAAGCCCAAGAGGAGGCTGGAAACTTTTAAGAAGCCGATCGGTCCTTGTACGAAGCCCAAGAGAAGGCTATCATTCTTGGAGGAAGAGATCATTATACGAAGCCTAAGAGGAGGCTGTGAATACTTCTAAGAAGTCGGCGGGTCCTTGTACTAAGCCCAAGAGGAGGCGGGGGTGCTTTTAGGAAGCCTAAGGGTCCTTGTACGATGGCCAAGAGGAGGCCGATGCTTTTAGGAAGCCGATGGTCCCCAAACCCCGAGAAATTCAAGGCAAGCTATTCACAAGGAATAGATCAAGTCAGGAAAGTTCGAGAATTTGGAAGAAACTCAAGAGATACCATTCACGGAGAAAAGATCATCGTTAGGGAGTATAGTTTCTTGACAAGTGCTTTTAAGAAGCCTGCGGGTCCCCAAACCCCGAGAAATTCAAGGCAATGCTATTCACCGAGAATAGATCAAAGTCAGGAAAGTTCGAGAATTTGGAAGAAACTCAAGAGATGCCATTCACGGAGAAAATATCATCTCAGGGGAATAGAGTTTCTTTGACAACTTCTATGAGTGACAGTCTATGAAAGGGTTCACAGGGAATGCTGCCTTTCATATCTCCATATTGTTTAACCCCAAGAGGAGGGAAGACTGTGTCGGGTAATCCTATGGGGATCTAGTTTAGACTATTTCTAAGAGTGATCAACGGGCTTAATGCCAGACGTAGTTGCCGGGGAAACTCTAAATATCTATACTATTATTACACGGTTGATATGAGTTTATGAAAGAAGACTTACAGTGAAACATCACCACAATACAGTTATATGTATATTAAAGCGGTAAATGAAAGCAGTAACCACTTACTCGGTTGTAGAGCTTCCATGCTGTTTGGTTAGTTGTTCAACACAGAAAGATTGAAAACAACAGTATATTCAAAATCAAAGGAGAAAGTGCTTTGAAGAAGAAAGACTTGGGGCTTACAGCTCAAGGAGAGGCCCAGGGTTTTATCAGTGAACGCACTGTTTGAATTTGTACAGAGGGACTTATACAAGTGACTGTGGCCCAAAAAAGGTTTTCTGTACAAAGGGATGGGTCTTACACTCTCTCAAGAGGCCCAAAAAGTTTAAAGAAAAATAGTGGGGCTTATAACACGAGGGTAGGCCCAATTGATTTTCCGTTTAAAATGGCGATCGCGTCGAGGTTTTCTTTTAACGCAGAGGGACTTATACAATAAGTGAGGCCCAAAATGTTTTGGTTAAAAGGGGATTGGGTCTTACACTCTAATAGAGGCCCAAGTGTATTTTAAGAAAAGAAATGGGTCTTACTACTCGAGGGTAGGCCCATGGTTATTTTGAAAAGGCGTCGATCGCGCCATTTGTTTTTTACGGTATCGGGACTTATACAATACACTGAGGCCCAAAAATGATTTGGTCAAAAAAAATTGGGTCTTACACTCTATTAGAGGCCCAAAAGTGTTTGACAATGATTTGTTTGAGTGAAAATCAAAGAAACCCTAATTTTATTCTTTAAAGGTAAATATTTAAAGAAAATCAAATGAAAAATACCAAATAGGTTTGAATAAACCACTTGTGATTTTTTTTTTAAGGTTTGAAAAATGAGGTATAAATCACAAGAGATATTAAAACTCATTTGGTCTTGATTTTTCAAGATGAATATTCATTTTAAAATGTTTAAAAACAAATAAAAATGAATTTATTCACAAAAATACTAATTATATTAAATAAATAATATAAACTTAATTTTTTTGTGGAATAAAATATTTCAACATTTTTGTATTTTTTGCAAAAAGAACCAATCAAAAATAATTAAAATTGAAAGAGTTATTAATTTCCCAAATAATTAACAAAATATGAAAATAGTTGGAAAAATAGAAAAAATGTGAAAAATCACAAAATGACATGGGTGGGGTTTGAACCCACGACCTCAAGCATACAAGGCGCGCGCTTTACCACTGGGGTGGTGATACATCCATTGCTTGAAACAAAACAATAAATATACAAGTCATGCCGTGGTTTTGGCTTGCCCAAGGCATGTTTTGGCTCAAAAACGTGAAGGTCATAACTTTCTCAATTCTTAATTGTTTGAGACAAAATTTATATGCATCTGGGCTAGAATTTCACAAGGAATCCAATGGTGGCGGTGGTTTTTTCATATCACACTCCCTCCTCAAAACCCGATAGTGGTTTTGAAAATGACCTATAATTGCATTTTCTATGCTACAACTTGGTACAAGCATGGATTACATGGTGAATTAGCTCAAACACAACATATACAACATGTATGAGATGTTTATGATCAGTGGACTTCAAAGCATTGCATGATTCAAAGATTCCAAGTTGTGAGGCTTACCTCTTTTTTTGAGATTTTGGAGCTTTTGTGCAATCTGTCAAACCTCTTGTTCCAGAAATGATTTGATGCTTTAGACACACTCAAATGATCCCTTAGAAACTTTTAGGATGATTGGAATTGACTGGTACCTGCAAAAACACAAACAGTCCCTTTCTTGCAAAAGGGGTTAAAAGTGACCAAAATAGCAACTCTCTCAAATGGTGTTCCAGATGGGGGGAACCATTTGGGACAGTTCAAGGATGATATTTGGAGTGTGTTTGAGGTTTTATCTGGTTTGAAAAGTGACTGAATCAAGACATGGCTTGAAAAATGCAAAAAAAAAAAGCCTATTTTGAGGTTTTGAGAGGTGACTTTGTGATTTTGTGATTACAGGTCACTTGTGATAGTTTGCACAGCTGACATATGATATATATGAGGTGTGTGTGTGATTGATTGTGATGGAAAAGCTCTCAAGCTCAAAAACTCAAAGTTGCCTTGCTAAAGGAGGCATTTTTGCCAAGAGAAAGAGGTTTTGAGGAAAGCATCTGTTTGATGGCTTTGGTGTACTCAACCTGAACACAATTGAGCTCTATTTATAGTAGAGCAAGTTTGTTTTGGGATCCACAGTGAATGGCAACTGCAGCAGAGGTTTGGTCAATGTTGTCCAATGGAAATCCAAGTCTTCTCTAGCCATTGACTAGAGGTTAGGGCACAGGGCTATGGTTCCCTTGGTCTTAGATAAGTCTTGACTGATTTAAGATGAGAAGGGCTCAGTCCATGCCACCTTGATGCTTCCATTGAATGCTCCAATCCAAATTTGAAGTCTTGTCCCTATTTTGGCCATTCTAGGTTCAACATGCTTTTTCTTGTTCCAAGAACTTTGGAGGCTTGGCTCAGTGATTGTCCCCTTTAGATTCAATCCTCATATGTGTCCAAGTGGATAGGAGCATTTGGATTTGGCTGATTTTGGCAAATCGAGCAAAAATGCAAATTCTGCCTTGCCTTGACAGATTTCAACAAGGCAACTTGCCAATGTCATATCTCATGACTCAAATGGAATTTGGCAATGTTCTTGGCCATTTTGGAAAGCCCTTACATGATACAACAACTGTTTGAACATGTTTGGTTTTGATCTCTTTTGAATCCAAGTGAAAAATTCCCCATCATTTGGAAAAAAGTGAAGGCAGATTTGGACTAAGTGAAAATTTCACTAAGTGTTGGAAAAAGTGACATTTTCATTTTTCAGCCATTTTGATCACTCCATAACTCAAAATCCTTAATGAATTGGAATGACTTGTAGTTGAAGTTTTTGTAGAGTTTAATGAGGGCTACAAATCCATCTTTGGATGAGTAAAAATGACTTTGTGGTTTAGGAGTTATGATCCTCTAAAGTTGGTACCCTAGCCACTTTATTTTTAAATTAGAAAATTTTCTAAGTTTTTATCGTTACCCCTTTTACAAGTTATCCAACTTTTCTTGATTTTTCTTGATGAATGATGATTCAAATCATAAATTAACATCATTTTAGGGTTAAAAATCCATTTTGTTGAAAAATCTCAAAAAGTCAAAGTTGACTTTTGTGCACAGTTGACTTTTTATCAGATGAATTCCAAACTGTGCAATTCTTCAGGAAATCATGTCCTTGACCTAAATCAAACTTGATGGACATGTTCCAAGGGTGTCATAGGGTATATTGAGGCATGTCCTAGGGTTTGGGAGCATGTCTTGGTCAAAAGTCAAAGTTACAGTTGACTTTCCTCGCGAAACCCTAATTGTGGTACAGATGAAATTGAGACTTGTTGCTCAAGCTTCTTGGATTAATCCATTGTTCCAAATGGATCAAAATAGTTCATTAAAGACCCTCCAACCCTCTCTTGAGGTCTTGGCTCATGATTTTCCCTAAAAGTCAACTTAGGGGTGAATTAGGTCAAGAAACCCTAATTCCTGATTTTTGATGTATGCATCCCCTGAGGCCAAATTGACCTGATGATTGGGTCCATGAGGTTCCATGGAGTATATTAGGTTATGTTTTGGATCATTGGCTTGTGCCCAGATGAAAAATTTCCATCTGGAGGCCCTGGTCGACCAAAACCCTAATTTGGTGACACTGGCGATCTTGAGGCTTGATCCACCTAGAAGGGAGCAGCTTTGTGCTTAATCCTTGAAGTGGGAGTCCTTTTTTATCCTTTGTGTATGTTTGAGAGGTTAGACAAGTTGAAGATCATGTCATTCCTTGATTGATCCTTTGTCTAAGGCTCTGAGAGGGCTTGAAGCCCTAATTTTGATTGTAGTGAATGCTCAACAACCCTTGAGGCATTTGATGGTTCATCCATATTGTGATGATGATTTGCACAATGATTGGAAATCTTAGTGGTCAAAATTTGGGGTATGACACCATGTTTATTTATCAAGACAAGAGTTGGAAAATCAATAACGGGACTTCAACATCATTTCCAAGCAAATCTATGGAAAATGAGCTGCAGTAACCGGTTACAGTATAACTGATAACCGGTTACACAGTGTAAATTTCACCAAAAACCACTTTTTTCAAGCATGTAACTGGTTAGCAGATATGCTGTAACCGGTTACCACGTACAAAGTTGCAGATTCTGCTGCATTTTTGGGACAGCAGCTATGCACTCTCTTTGGTCTTTGTTTCTACATTATTCTAGTAGCATGTGGAACATTCTAGACAATTCAAGACCATTCAAGACATTCCCCTTTCATTTATTCAATGCATCACTTTAAATTAAGAGCACCATGTTACTTAATTTACAAGCATGTCAACCTTTGGATGTGGAAGCTTGCATTGGGATTGTTACCGAGTTGATCCTAACTAACCGAGTTAACCGCCTTGACTCAGTGAATCAAGTGTAACTAAATCCAACCCTAACTCCAAACCTCCCAAAGCTAAGTCCAAACCAAAGTCCAAAGCTCTTACACACCATACCTAAACTCTATATAAACAAAGCTCCACTATTTCATAACTCCTCCACAATCATTACCACAAATTCACACTTTCTTCATTCTCAATTCTCTCATTCTCCTTTGCAATTTCTACACATTCCTCTTCATCTTCTTCACCAAACCTCACTAAAGCTCTTAATTCTTGAAGAATAATCACTTTTCACATTGAAAGTGATTATTTCTTGAGCTTAACCTTCATCATCTTTCCATTCTACTAAATTTTGTGGAGCTTCAGTAGCTTTTAGATTCATTTCAAGTGATCACTTCAAGAATCTTCGGTGATAATTCTCATTTTGGAGTTTTCGTCGAAGTTTGCTCGGTTTCGCTACGCTTCTAAGTGCAATTGAGGAATCTCTGGTTTTCTTTGATTATCTTCATCATTTTACAATTATACTTGAGTTTCTGGAATTCTATTAACTTTTGGATTCATCTCAAGTGTTTGCTTCAACATTCAACGGTTCGAATTCGCATTTCGGAGTTTCATCGTATTTTGCTCGGTTTCGGTACGTTTCAACAAGTTGGAGATTCCTCTGGTTTTCTTTGATTTTCTGCATCAAGAATCCTTTGCAACAATTACCAAGGCACATCTCAGTGTTGTAGGTTGGTGGATCTCACTTTTCTCTCTGTTTCGATCGTTTCCACGCATTTACGTTGTAATTTCGATCGTTTTCGGTTTAATTTATCATACAATTGCTTGATCTTTCATCTCCATAATTAATGCCTATAAATTTTGTTTAATTGCCCTTACATGATGTACTTTTAGTGTATAAATTCATGCCCTAGCATGTGGTGGTTGGCATAAGTGATTAAGTGTTGAAAACCACTTTTAAAAAGCTGTTTTTACTGTTATTTTTGCCTCTGTTACAGTGGTAACCGGTTAGCAGATATGCTGTAACCGGTTACACACTGCAATTTTCACTAAAAACGCAAGTTTTCAAGCATGTAACTGGTTAGCAGATATGCTGTAACCGGTTACCACTGAACAGAATGGCCAATTTTGAGTTTTTTCAAGCTTGTTTGGTATCCTTTCTTCTTCTAACTTCCATGGATTAACTTGCTTGATATTGATGGTTGTTTTAAGTGTTTTTAACCTCTGTTTAGAGCATATTTACATTAATTCAATGATTTACTTTTCAATTCTTGCAATTATGTGTGTTCTTGATTTTTGTTTGAACATGTTAATTCTTGCACAATCCTTGATCACTTGATACATGATTTGTGATACATGCTAATATTTGTTTGGCACTATTTTTCATTTCCAATTCTTGATCACATTAAGTTTGTTCTTTATTGAGCAAATTTAATCATGTATAATCAATAATTCACACCTTTTGCTTTAATGATTTTCCATTCTCTTTGGAAAGTTGTTAGCATAGCATTCCCTTTTGATTAGTTAATCAAAACCATGTTTCGATTAGTTGATCCTCCCTTTCCCTCTCTGTAGGCTTCCTTTAGAGCTTTTTGTCTCTTTTTCCCCCCGCGGAGTTAAAGATTCATACGACGCCCAATACACGACTTTGGAGCGCTGTACAAACTAAATTTGTTACGCTGTTCACTTCACAACACGCAGGAGCATTGTACAACATTGGAGCTGTTGCGCTGTCCGTTTCAATTTCTGCACTATACTTTGAGCGTTAGAGAAGGAATAAGGATGGTTGTCCTACCCTCATTCTGACTATTTCTTGGGTAATGGCATTTGGCCATCTCTTTCGAGAATAGTCACCTATATCATTAAGCTATAGTGTAGCTCCTTCCCCAGTCAGATTCATCCTTGGGCACTTGTGCTCTTCTCAATCTCTCCTTCTGATAAACCACCATCCTTCTTGGTTAAGATCATTATTCTTGCGCTAGAAATCTCTCTTTGTTTCATTACTCCTTTCTTCTTGTAATCAATCATTTCCTTTTGATTCCCCTGAAGATTCTCAATCTCTTTTCTGCGGTTAATCACAGTCTGTCTGTTAAAACCGTAAATCCCCTGGAGTTCGCAATCTTCTTCGGGTTCTTCTCCCTTTGTTGTTCAAACACTTCTTGTCAGTTAAAACACCAATTTTGGTCTCTTACTCAGTTAATCACAGTCTGTCTGTTAATACTGAGTACCTCTTGGGTTAATCACCTTCTCTTGGTTAATCACTCGTTTCTTCAGTTAATTACAGTCCGTCTGTTAATACTGAGCACCTCTTAGGTTAATAACCTTCTCTTTTTTAATCACCCGTTTCTGTTAATACTGAATTCCTCTTGGGTTAATCACTTTCTCTTGGTTAATCACCCGTTTCTTCAGTTAATCACAATCCGTCTATTAATACTGAGTTCCTCTTGGGTTAATCACCTATTCTTGGTTAATCACCCTTTTCTTCAGTTAACCATAGTCCGTCTGTTAAAATACTGAACCCTTTTTCGAGTTAATCACCTTTTCTTGGTTAATCACTCGCTTTTCTCTCTGGGTAATCACAGTCCGTATGTAAACACCGAATCCCCAGCAGTTGGCAACCTCCTCTTGGTTCGAATACTTGAACCCTTGGGTTAGTAACCTTTCTTTGGTTCAAATACCTTTTCTTCGGTTGAGTACTGTTTGTTCAGTCAGTTTACCGAACCCCTTTGGGTCACGACCTTTGCTCGGTCCTACACCCGTCCTTTGGGTCACGATCTTTGCTAGGTCCTACACCCGTCCTTTGGGTCACAACCTTCACTCGGTCCTACACCCATCCTTTTGGGTCACGATCTTTATTCGGTCCTACACCCGTTTTCCTGGTTAATCACAGTTTTCTCTGTTAAAACCAATGCTTCTCTACCCCGACAGAGTGGCAGTATTTTCTTCCCCGGTTAACCACTGCCAGTCAGTTAACATACCGAGGCCCCTTTAGAGTAAAACACCTTCTCTCGGTTCAGCACCCTCTCTCTTGGTTTATCATAGTCTGTCTGTTGACACCAGCTTCTTTTCCCCGCCAGGGTCTACTCTCTTTCTTCGGTTAACCACTGCCAGCCAGTTAATATACCGAGTCTCCTTTTTTTCTCTTGGTTATGACACCATCCCTTTATTTGGATCCCCAGCGGAGTCCTTCCTATTCCCTTTGCTCTTACTTTCTTGGTTTCGACACCGGTCCTCTTTGTTATCCCCAGTAGAGTTTCTTTCACTCTTGCTCTTGATTTAGATACCATTTATCTCTTATTCTCTTGGTTTGGACACCATTTCTCTTTTATTCTCTTATTCTCTTGGTTTGGACACCATTTCTCTCTTACTCTCTTATTCTCTTGGTTTGGACACCATTTTTGTCTTACTCTCTTATTCTCTTGGTTTCGACACCATTCTCGCACTTTATTCTCAATACAGTTGCTATTCCCTGTCTTTACACTCTTTTCTTGGTTTCGACACCATTTCTTTGGAATCCCCTGTGGAATTTCCTTTTTTCTCTTTTCTTGGTTTTGACACCATTTCTTTGGAATCCTCAGTGGAATTTCCTTCTTTCTTTTGCTCTTGGTTTTGACACCACTTTCCTTTCATTTTCTTTTTCCGTCTTAGTTCCACGAACTACGAAAGCTCTGATTCTGCATTCTTTTGAATGTATGATACGTAGACATGAGATCGCAATGATCTTGGCGAGCACACTTCCACCTTTCTTCTGTCTTCCTCCTTTCTTTCCTTTTCTTCGTCCCCTGGTTCCAAGAACTACGGCGCTCTGATTTCCTCATTGCACTATGAGGGTACGTAGGAACGAGGGCCACAATCCTCCGCGAGCACTTTCTTTCCTTTCTTTCTTTTTCCTCTTTCTTCTCTCTCTCATTTCTTTAGCTAGAAGCCTTTAGATAGATAACCCATCCAAGCCTAGAAGCAAGCGAAATGGCTCTCGTCGAGTACGACGGATGCGTTAGGTGCTAGTACCTTCCTTTTGCATAACGGACCCCCCCGTTCCCGTTTCTATTCCCCTTGGTTTTATCGATATTTTACCTGTCCTTTGGGACTAAATAAAGTTCGGTGGCGACTCTGTTGTATCTTTGAGTGTGCGATTCACTCAGGTAGAAACCAGCCATCTTCAGAGATGTTGATTAATGATGTTTTGATGACGTATTTGATGATATGATGAATATGTGAGTTTGATGGATGATGATGCATGTAATGACTTTTGTTGATGATGATGATTAGGACGTTGTGCATCATGTATTCATAGCATTTAGACTTTGGTCTATTGATGATGTTAGGACTTCGGTCCAGTGACGATGTTAGGACTTCGGTCCAGTGGTGGCTTCAATCCCATTGTGTGGATTGAGGTGTTTATGACGTGCTCCCTTGTGGAGGGTTGATGGCCTAGTGTCCATCTTTTGTGACGATTGGTACCACATGCATGAGTCTTGTTGTGCATTGCATTTTATGTGGCATTGACGTGATGTTGTGATATAGTGATTCCTAATGTTTTCCTTGATGATGACCCTGATGATGTTGTATATGATGATGACGCCATTTTGCATATCTTGTTTTTATATTGATTATGATGAAATGTGATTACTCACCCTGCCTGTTTGAATGTTGCCTCCACGTGGGTAACGTGCAGGTGATCAGGTTTAGCTGTGGATGCCTTCGAGGACTTGTGGAGTTGTACTTTACTTTTGGTCGATGTAGAGGGTCTTGCTCTGATAGTGTAACATCGGTTTGGGTTGTTGAGTCGAACCATTGTTGAGTTGTTGTTTTGTGATATTTGATGACTGTGGGTTATTTTGAAACCTTTTTTATTATTGTGGTTATGGTGGTTCTGCTGCTAACTTTGATGGATTTTGTTGAAAACCTTTTTATTTTGAATTATTGAGTTTCGCTGCTATACGAAGGCTTTTGAGTATTTTTTAGGAAAACCCGTGTTTACGGAGCAAGTGTTTAATTTGAATTTATTGAGAAATGTGCACCCTTCGAGGTGGTTTTTGATTTTACTCTGATAAATTATATATTTTTCCGTGTTCATTCGTGGGGTAGAAAAGGGTGTTACATTAGTGGTATCAGAGCAGGTCGGTCCATTCGGCCAGGTTGTCTAATGTTGTTTATTCCCTAGTGTGCGACATGTGTGTGAAAACACTGTCGATACTTGTTTTGTTTTCCATTTGCAGGTTGGGAATGAAACAAGTGGGGGAGAAGATGGTGCTTCTCCAAGGTGGTTCGAGTATAGAGCGTTGGCTAAGTGTGGTGTTGGACGCTACGATAGTTGGTGGAGATAGTTTATACCGCCTCATTATATCGGCTGTTTTTGACAAATTGAGGAACTGATCACCCTTAATCTCTTGTTGATAATAGACGGGATCATATTGGATAGGATAGACGTGTCTTACGAGCTTGATTAGTGTGCGCAGTAAATTGTTTGGAGTTAAGTCGGGTGCTTACAGATTATTTTGGTGAGTCGATGCAGACTAATAGACTTGAGGATGAGGTGAATTCGAGTTTTTTGTCTGACGGTCTAGTTGGGATATCTTGAGGAGAATAATCAGGCATTATTGATGTCTGCTTTTGAGGGATAGAGAACAGGGTGATGGCTAGCGATATGCCGACGGTGTGTAATTCCTGACGATCACCTGAATATAATTTCGACGAAGGTGAAGAGTTGTTTGTTCTGTGAAGCAAGTGGGTGAGTCTATGAAAGATGGTGCAAAGGTGTTATGATGTTGGATTATTGGAAGGCATAAGGGATGCGTTGGTGTGTGACTATCTGGAGCTGTTCCCATGAGATATTAGTGATTTACCACTGTAGTGTGGAGTGTAACTTACTATCGACCTGGTACTCGATGCAAGATCGATGTCGGTGTTTGCATACAGAATGTATGTTTCTGAATAAGTGAATTGAAGGAATAGCTAGAAGAGTTGTTGAGAGGAAGTTGTCCGACCGAGTGCTTCCATGTGAGGTGCCCCTGTGATGTCGGTGAAGAAGAAAGATGGTATTATGATATTGTGTGCGGATTATAAACATGTGAATAGAGTGACGATCTAGAATAAGTGTCTACTTCCGAGGATTGAGGAATTGATGGATCAGTTAGTAGATGCCTGTGTGTTTATCAAGATTGATTTGACATCTGGTTATCATCAGATTCGTGTTAAGTCTGATGATATTCCAAAGATGGCTTTCAGGACGAGGTATGGTGACTATGAGTATATTGTGATGTCGTTTGGTGTGTCTAATGCACCTGGTATTCATGGAGTATATGAATCGGAATTTTCTTGAGTATTTGGATAAGTTTGTAGTGGGTTTTATTGACGATCTTCTGATAGACTCTAAATCTGAAGAAGAGCATGCTGAGCATTTGAGGACTGTGTTGCAGGTGTTGAAAGAGAAGAAGTTGTAGGTGAAGCTATCGAAGTGTGAGTTCTGGTTGAAGGAAGTGAGTTTCTTGGCCATGTGATTGCAAGTGGTGGAATTGCTGTTGATCCTTCTAAGATTGGTGCGGTGTGGCAGTGGGAGCCGCCGAGGTGTGCTACTGAGATACGAAGTTTATGGGAGTTTTTCTAAGTTGGCATTACCTTTGACTCAGTTGACTTGAAAGGGTCAAGATTTTGTATGGGATGGAGCTGGTGAAGAGAGTTTGTGGATTGAAGAGGAGGTTAACGACCGCTCCAGTGTTGATTTTACCTAATTCGAGTGAATCTTTTGTGGTGTACAGTGATGTGTCGAAGATGGGTCTTGGTGGAGTATTGATGAAGAATGGACAAGTTGTTGCCTATGCTTCAAGACAATGAGAGTTTGTGAAGGGAATTATCCTAAGCATGACTTAGAATTGGCCGCTGTGGTGTTTGGGTTGAAGACTTGGAGACTTATCTGTTTGGCTCTAAATTTGAAGTGTTCAGTGGTCATAAGAGTCTAAGTACTTATTTACTCAGAGGGAATGGAATATGAGGCAGAGAAGGTGGTTAGAGTCGTTGATGGATTTTGATTTTGAATTGAGTTATCATCCTGGCAAAGCAAATGTAGTGGCGGATGCATTGAGCGGAAAGTCATTGCATATGTTGATGCTTATAGTGAGAGAATTGGAATTAATCGAACTATTTCGAGATTTGAGTTTGGTGTGTGAAGAGACTCCTGACAGGGTGAAGTTAGGAATGTTGAAGCTGACAAGTGGTATTTTGGAGGAAATCAGAGCGGGTCAGCAAGTGGATTTGAAGTTGGATGACCAATTGACTTTGATTAACCAAGGTAACGGAGGAGAATTCCAGATTGATGAGAATGGTGTGACGAGGTTTCGAGATAGAGTGTGCTTTCCAGATGTTCTAGAAATCAAGGAAAGTATTCAGTAAGGAATGATATTGCTGAGTTGACTTATCAGAAGTCGAAGATTGAGCATCAGAAGCCTTGGGTATGATGCAATCGTTGAGTATTCCCAAATGGAAATGAGATAGTATGGTCGTGGATTTTGTGTCGGAGTGCCAAAAACTGAGAAAGGGAGTGATTCTATTTGGGTGATTGTGGATGGATTAATTAAATCGGCTCATTCTTACCGATGAAGATTAATCATTCTATGCAGAAGCTAGCTAAGGTGTATATTGAGGAAATTGTGATACCGTCGAATGTTGTGTCGGATAGAGACTCGAGATTTACGTCGAAGTTTTGGAAGAGTTTGCAAGATGCTTTGGGTACTAAGTTGAGGTTGAGTTCTGCCTATCATCCGCAGACAGATGGACAGACATAGAGGACTATCCAATCTTTAGAAGATTTGCCGAGAGCTTGTGTGTTAGACCAAGTAGGACCATGGGATAGTTATTTGCAGTCGATCAAGTTTACCTACAATAACAGTTTTCGTGCTAGTATTGGGATGCCGCTGTATGAAGCTTTGTGTGGAAAGAGGTGTAAGACTCCAGTGTGTTGATATGTATCGGACGAGAGTGTTGTACTCGGACCTGAAGTGGTCTAAGAAGACACCTAAAAACCCTAAGATGATCCAAGAAGCAGGAAAGTTGGGCTTGAGATGTGAAGATCAAATGAGGGAGTCGTATCCGACTCTGTTTCCTTGAGGTAATTTTCGAGGGCAAAAATTTTGTAAGTGGGGGAGAGTTGTAACACCCCAAATTCGTAAGAATATTTATTTAATTTATTTAAATATAATATTCGTGATTTTTGGGGAATTTTAGTGTTTTGGGGCATTGCGTGGAATTTTGTGGAGTTTAGTTATTTAATTAAATAATAGTATATATTATTGGGTATAATGTCTTACTATTAATTTAAATAATATTGGAGGAATTAAGGGTAAATTGGACTTTTGAGGAGGATTAGTGAGGGAATTATGGAGAAAGCCCAATTTTGAGGCCCAAGGGTTAGGTTGAATATAAAAGGAGGATTTGAGAATAGGTTTCATTTTTTGGTAAACCGTGAAAAGAAGAAGGTGAGAGCTCTGAGGAAAAAGGAGGAGGCGAGGAATTCGAGAAGGCTTCCGAAGGCTCAGAGAGAAAGCTTCGAATCGACAATCTAAGGTATGGGGAGTATTACCTTTCATTGTTTTCAATATAGGGATTCAATGTGTTTAAGGACGATTTTGAGGTTTATGTGGGTTTATGTTTATATTGATGATTTAGGTGTTATTTTTGTGGGTTGATGATGAATATGAAGGGTTGGATTGAATTGGGTAAAATTAGGCCTTTGAGGCTAATGTTTCTTTGATGTTGTTTTAACCTTGTAGAAAAAGGGGATTGTGAGGATTTATGGGTTTTGAGGTAAACTGATGAATTTAAGGGCATTTTTGTGAATCGATTAAAAATGTTGAATTGAACCAGTAAAATAGACCTTGGGGATAACTTCCCTGTCGATGTTGTTTCGAACTTGTGGCGTAAGGGATTTATTGAGTTTATAGGAAGCTTGAGAGTTTTGAAGGTTTAGGGAAATTAAGGTTTCCCGTAGTGTCCTGAATCGACCTAAAAGACGTAGGTTTTAGGCCTTTAATTTCTGTGATGTATTAGGGCCGTTGTAGGGGTGTTTTGGGTCATTTGGGGCTGTAATCGTAGGTACCTTTGAGGTTGTGGAGTTACTGATGCGTAGCAGCGATTTGCTGTAATCGCAGGTTCGCTAAGCGAACCATTGCTTCGCTAGGCGAATGTTCGCCAAGGTTCACAAAGCGAACAGCGCAGCAAATGCGCGATAACATGAGTGTAGGTACTGAGATGGTTCTGGAGTGGAAGTGGGGATTCGCTGGGACTCTCGTTAAGCGAAGGAATCAGCGAGTGGGTTCGCTAAGCGAATAAACCAGTGAGCATGACAGATGATTATGTTTCTGGTGTTGAGTGTGGTGTCTGTGGGATTCGCTGGTCGCTTCGCTAAGCGAAGGTTGTAGCGAATAGGTTCGCCTAGTGAATCCTGGAGTGAACATATGCTATTCGCGAATTTGTTTTGTGTTGCTGTGCTGTTTTGATGTTTTGATGTTGTGATGTTTATGATGATTTACCATGATGATATTGATGAATATGAGATTATGATATTGTGATGTTTTGATGAATAATTGATGATGTGAATTACTATGAGATATGTTATTGACTTTATAACGATGATACATGACTATTTGATGTGAATTATCATGAGTTATATTGATGATTGCGAGATGCTGATTAATGATGTTTTGATGACGTATTTGATGATATGATGAATATGTGAGTTTGATGGATGATGATGCATGTAATGACTTTTGTTGATGATGATTAGGACGTTGTGCATCATGTATTCATAGCATTTGGACTTCGGTCTATTGATGATGTTAGGACTTCGGTCCAGTGACGATGTTAGGACTTCGGTCCAGTGGTGGCTTCAATCCCATTGTGTGGATTAAGGTGTTTATGACGTGCTCCCTTGTGGAGGGTTAATGGCCTAGTGTCCATCTTTTGTGACGATTGGTACCACATGCATGAGTTTTGTTGTGCATTGCATTTTATATGGCATTGACGTGATATTGTGTGATTCCTAATGTTTTCCTTTATGATGACCCTGATGATGTTGTATATGATGATGACGCCATTTTGCATATCTTGTTTTTATATTGATTATGATGAAATGTGATTACTCACCCTACCTATTCGAATGTTTCCTCCATGTGGGTAACGTGCAGGTGATTAGGTTTAGCTGTGGATGCCTTCGAGGACTTGTGGAGTTGTACTTTACGGTTGGTCGATGTAGAAGGTCTTGCTCAGATAGTGTAACATCGGGTTGGGTTGTTGAGTCGAACCATTGTTGAGTTGTTGTTTTGTGATATTTGATGACTATGGGTTATTTTGAAACCTTTTTTATTATTGTGGTTATGGTGGTTCTGCTGCTAACTTTGATGGCTTTTGTTGAAAACCTTTTTATTTTGAATTATTGAGTTTCGCTGCCATATGAAGACTTTTGAGTATTTTTGAGGAAAACCCATATTTATGGAGCAAGTGTTTAATTTGAATTTATGGAGAAATGTGCACCCTTCGAGGTGGTTTTTGATTTTACTCTGATAAATTATATATTTTTTAGTGTTTATTCGTGGGGTAGAAAAGGGTGTTACACTATTCGCGGTCAGGATCTATTCGGAAAGGACGCCGCAGACATTTGTTTGGTCCCCAATGTGAAAGTTTCGCACAAATTCAAGATGCCCGAATTTGAAAAGTACAAGGGTAACTCTTGCCCTCAAAGTCATTTGGTGATGTACACTCGAAGGATGTAAACTCAGACAGAGAACCAACAGCTATTGATCCACTATTTCCAAGATATTTTAACCGGTGTCGCACTCAAATGGTACATGGGATTAAACCGCACTAAGATCGTCACTTTCAGAGATCTTGGCGTTGCCTTCGTTCAGCAGTATAAATATAACCTAGACATGACACCAGAAATAGATCAACTCAGAGCCATGTCGTAGAAGGACAAGGAAACCTTTAAGGAATATGCTCAAAGATGGCGCCAAATTGCCGCCCAGATTTGTCCACCTCTCAAGGAAAAAGAGATGACAAAGATCTTCTTGAAAACCTTGAGCTCATTTTACTACGATAGAATGGTCGCTAGTGCGCCCAACGACTTCACTAGGATGGTGGGCATGGGAGTTCATCTTGAAGAAGCAGTCAGAGAAGGACGTTTAGTTAAATATGCTAGACCATCAAGCAGTACCAAAAGATACGGTAGTGCTCTCCCTAAGAAAAAAGAGCAAGATATTGGTAATATCTCTCTCAGAAAGCAAAGGCGACGGTACCAACCAGTAGCAGCTGTAACTCCTGCTATCAACCCTGCGCCTGCTCCAACGTACCAACCTCAGGTTGCTCAGAGCCAACTAAATCAACAACAATATCAGCAAAGGACACAAGAGTCTCTTCAGCAGGCTCGTCCTCAGTACAACAACAACAATCGTACTACACGACCACCTAGGTTTGACCTTATACCGATGTTGTACACAGAACTATTTCCACTCCTACTGGTCAAGGGGCACGTCCAAACCAGGGCTCCTCTTACAGTACCGGAGAATCCTCCTTTTTGGTTCAAAGCGAATCAGACTTGCCCTTACCATCAAGGAGGACCAGGGCATAACATACAAAACTATCTCAGTTTCAAACCCGATGTTCAGAAGCTTGTCAGGAACGGGGTCTTATCCTTCAAGGATACAAATCCAAATGTTCATACAAACCTGTTGCCTCAACACGAGAAAGCTACGGTAAATTTGATAGAGGAAGAGTCTAAGCACAACTATCAAATTCACAATGTACTCTTATTGGGAACCAACCTGGTCAAGATGCATTGCAAATAGAGCGGATACGGTCACGTACCCTTTCATAACTATCACCAGTGTGATATCTGCTCTAAAAACGATTAAGGATATTCTATGGTGCAATCAGCTCTACAAGAATAGATGGATCTCGGCTGGATCCAAGATCGCCGAATCCGTGAAATCAACATGACTTATACAAATTCCAACACCATTCAAAACCACGACATCCGTGTGATGAATGTCAACTTGGTGGCAATGCACTCAAGACAACGCCAACATCATGATCTGCCACGACACGATTATGATTCCTGTCTGATCTGCTCGGTAAACAATCAGGGATGCTCTTTTATACAAAAGGCCCTCCAGTGTCAGATGGATCTGGGATAGATTCAGGACTACCGCGATAGAAGTCATTATCAAGTTAATATGATTCAAATCTTTGATATTCGCTTGATGAATACCAGCTTGGTGGAATTACATGCTAAGCAAGTCCAGCTCGGTTTTCTGACTTCGCATGAATATCAGAACTATAAAGTGTGTCGTGAGACTGACCAAGGATATGCACTCATTCAAAGGACACTGTAACACTTGTTAAACCACTGGTGGCTTCTGATCTATCTAGATGAAGACACACAACAAATCAGTATGACTGATGGGAACCCTACTAGGCTTCAAAATCAGGATGTTTGATCAATAGAAATAGATCTAGTGAGGTTACACTGCATACAAAGCGGACGTGGTTGGGTGCCACCACACAACTATGAGCATTGTAGAGTCTGCTCAGAGGTTAACCAAGGATTCTACCTCGTGCAAGCAGCCCTTCAAAGTCAGTTGGACCATAAGGAGATTCAACCATGGTCAAGCTCTGGTTCAATGTCAGACTATCATCCTAATCAAGGAAAAGATGTTATCTTGATCCCAAAGCGAGAAGTGGCCGAAGATGTATGCGCCATAATCCCTTTACTCCATGAATCAAGAGTTCCTCTTGATAGTGGAAAGATTCTCAACCTTGAGCCAATTGAGGCCGGCTACGATGGTCAGAAAAATCAGAAGGCTCCTGTAGTTATCTATCTGCTGGGACCAATACCGTACAAATCCGATAAGGCTATCCCTTACAAATACGGTGCAACAACAATTGAGAATGGAAAGGAAACTCCATTACCCTCCGTCGTGAATATTGCAGACCTCAGTCGAGTAACACGGAGCGGTCGAATCATCAACCGAGGAGTTGGAGAACCCACCAAAGAAAAGGAACCTCAAACAGAAGTTCCTAATCAACTAGTCGGTCAGTCCAGTGACCCCGACCTTTCAAAGAACAATGATGAGATGATGAACCTCATCCAAAAGAGTGAGTACAACATTGTTGATCAGCTATTGCAAACTCCTTCAAAAATCTCTGTGTTATCTCTATTACTCAGTTCAAAAGCTCACAGGGAGGCTCTACAGAAAGTCTTAGAGAAAGCCTTTGTGGAACAAGATGTAACAATAAGACAATTCGATAGTATCATCTCCAACATCACTTCCTGCAACAACTTAGGATTCAGTGATGAGGAACTGCCGGAAGAGGGCCAAAATCGTAACATGGCACTCAATATTATAGTCAACTGCCAGGACGATGCTTTAGCCAGCGTAATGGTAGACACCAGATCGGCTCTGAATGTTATGCTGAAGTCCACTCTAATGTGACTATCATTTAAAGGATCTCCTATGAGAGGCAGTGAAGTCATCGTCAAAGCATTTGACGAATCCCAAAAAATAGTTATCGGCGAAGTCGACCTTCCCATAATTATTGGTCCTCACACTTTCCAAGTCACTTTCCAGGTCATGGACATCCGGGCAGCATACAGCTGTTTGTTAGGAAGACCTTGGATACACGAGGCTGGGGCAGTCACTTCGACACTTCACCAGAAGCTGAAGTTCGTCAAGAACGACCAACTAGTCACAGTCTGCGGAGAGCAAGCCTTGATCGTGAGTAACTTATCGTCGTCCACTTGTGTAGAACCAGAGGAAGTTTTTGGAACCCAGATCCAAGCACTTTCGGTGAGCAATGACAACCAATCAGAAAAAGGAACATCGATTTCCTCGTACAAAGATGCTATCGACGTGATCAAAAGTAACAACGCAAAAGGATGGGGACAGCATGTCATTCCTACTAATAACAAGATGAAGAAAGGTCTTGGTTTTTTCTCAACCTGTACCCAGACTGCTACTAACGATTAAAGTTTTCATCCTATTCAGGACTTCCTCCACAGTGGAGGTTTCCTTCACCCAGTGTCTCAAGAAGTACATACCATCAACGAGGGTGATTCCTCCGATACGGATGAAGAATGGAAGTCCTATCTTAACGAAGATGGTTATATGTCTCAGGAAGAGGTGCCTACGCCATTTTACTTTCCTGCACAGACTCTGAGATATATACCAAGATCAGACGTCAAAATGATATACAGAGATTGTGATCCGGAAGGATGTCGTGCTCCACTAAACTCATTAGAGGAAGACACTCTGATGAAAGACAACTTCGACCATGACTATTATGGACCAATGGATGGCCTGCCTATCTAGCAGTCGTACCCAGGAGACTTGGGGCAAAAGAGTCAGCCGAGCGATGCTTATCAGTTGAGCATCATTGAAAAGAATACTTGTGTTCCCACAGAATCATGGGATCATTACTCAGGGCATTCATAAAATATCTAGTACAACGATGAATTTGAAAAGATTGTAGGATAACAATTCATCAACTATGCTTTTCCCGAAGTCAACGTCATCGAGAAGGATGACTCCTCCAGTTCCAATGAAGTGCGGGACACTTTAGGACAACCAAGTGGAAAATTCAACTTCTTAGTCAAGTACACCACTCCTGAAAGCTCTCGTATCAGGCTCGAAGACATCCAGCCCACTGGATGGGGAGATTTACCTGAGATTACAAACACTGTGCAAGATACAGCGGAGGAATCCTCCTACGACAACTCTGCCTCGGAAACAGATTCGAACGATCCTGCTCCACCAGAAATCAGCGCCATTTCTAAAGACAAGCCAAGAAGGAAGGTGCCAGACTTTGTGATTCACGGAGAAGTTCGCCGCCAATGGGTTGCTGTCAATGTTCTGAAAGTCGTTCATAAGTCTAAGTAATTGCCGTCTTTATCTTTATCTTAACCTTTCACCTTTCCCAGGTGAAACGGATGTTTTGATAGGGCTTACTTTCTGTAAATGTATCTCTTCGTTTTGCCCAAAGCGACAGAGTTTTGTTTTATAGGGCTGTAGTTTCAAGAATCGACCAGATCATAAATAAAATAACGTCGTTCTATAATTTCCGCATTTATTGTTGTTTTCTCTTTTCGCTTTTTCAGAAAATTGTAATCCTAAAAACAACTCAATTAATAAAAACAAGCAATTATCAAAAAATACATTGCACACACTCTTGCATTCTCTCTATCTCTTCTAAAAATAATCATCACGTCATGTAGATTGCTTGTTTTAAACCCCGTTGAAACACGCGATCAAATGCTTTCTCCCAACTTTGAATTCCCGGTATTTGTGGCTGAAGAAGAGAATGACGAAGAAATTCCAGAAGATGTCTCCTGATTACTCAGACAAGAGGAAAGGTCCATTGAACCTCACAAAGAGTCGTTGGAAACGATCAACTTGGGTTCAGAAGAAGAGAGAAAGTCAAGATTGGGGCACTGCTCAGTCCAACTGTCAAAGAAGGATTGGTAAAGCTTCTCAAAGAATTTCCCAATGTATTTGCTTGGTCTTATTAGGATATGCCAGGGTTGGATACCAGCATCGTGGAACATCATCTACCGTTGAGATTAGAATGTCCGCCGGTAAAACAAAGAATGAGACGGACTCACCCGGACATGGCCATCAAAATCAAAGAGGAAGTACAGAAACAGATTGACGCGGGTTTCCTCGCTACATCAGAATATCCTCAATGGTTAGCCAACATAGTACCAGTTCCGAAAAAGTACGGAAAGGTCAGAATGTGTGTAGACTACAGGGATTTGAACAAAGCCATTCCAAAGGATGACTTTCCCTTACCGCACATTGACATGCTGGTAGACAATACAGCAAAGTTCAAAGTATTCTCCTTCATGGATGGATTCTCGGGCTATAATCAGATAAAAATGGCGCCGAAAGACATGGAGAAAACTTCGTTCATCACCCCATGGGGCACTTTTTGTTACAAGGTAATGCCGTTCGGTTTGAAAAACGTCGGGGCAACATATCAAAGGGCCATGAAAACTCTGTTCCATGACATGATACACAAAGAAATAGAAGTGTAGGTCGATGACATGATTGCCAAATCTAAAATAGAAGAGGTGCATGTGACCCACCTGTCAAAGCTATTCGAGCGGTTGAGAAAGTACAAACTCCGGTTGATTCCCAACAAATGCACATTCGTTGTCCGTTCAGGGAAACTTTTAGGGTTCATCATCAGCTAGAAAGGAATTGAGGTTGATCCTGACAAAGTCAAGGCCATTCAATAAATGCCTTCTCCAAAGACTGAAAAACAAGTCAGGGGATTCCTGGGACGTTGCAATTACATTTCTAGATTCATATTCCTCATGACCGCGACATGCGCGCCGACCTTCAAGTTACTCAAAAAGAATCAGGACTGCGTTTGGAGAGAAGACTGCCAAGCCGCCTTCGACAGTATCACGGAATCATGGAACGACATCACAGAATATTCGTAATGTTTGTATCGTGTCCTAAAATCCGTCTTCTGAATATCTTTCTCCTTCACACTAATCTGATGATAGCCTGACCTCAAATCAATTTTACTAAACACACGCGCACCTACCAACTGGTCCATCAAATCATCAATTCTCAAAAAAGGATACTTATTCTTAATCATCACCTTATTCAGCTGGCGATAATCAATACACAATCGCATACTTCCATCTTTCTTCTTCACCAATAAAACTAGAGCACCCCAAGGCGATACACTCGGCCTCACAAACCTCTTTTCTAACAATTCATTCAACTGCTTCTTCAACTCAACCAACTCAGATGCCGACATATGATATGGTGCCATAGACACAGGTCTAGTACCAGGAACTAGATCTATAGAAAACTCCACCTCTCTTTCTAGCGGTACATCAGAAATATCCTCCGAAAACACCTCCGGAAAATCACACACGACTGGAAACACATCAATTGCAACTTAACTATCCACAGTCAACGATGCAAACAACCCGAACAACTGAGCTTTATCTGCCAAAAGTTTCTTCAACTCTTTGGTAGATAAGAAACTCGATTCCTCGTCTTCTTCAAGAGAAGGAAATCTTATCAACTTATGATAACAATCGATATGAACTCGATGGAACTGCAACCAATTCATTCCCAGAACTACGTCTAAACCCTCCAACGGCAGACACACCAAATCCATAGCAAAATCCTTACCATAAATGGTTAAAGGACAACTTAAACAAACCAGAGAAGTAGTTACTGACCCCAATGCTGGAGTATCGATAACCATCTCTCCACCCATCGACGACAACAAAAGATTCAAACGCCGCGCACACTCAGACGAAATAAACGAATGAGTCACTCCGGTATCAATAATAGCAACTAAAGGCGTACTATTAATAAAACAAGTACCTCTGATCAGACAATCTGCACTAGTAGGCTGAGTTCCTGCCAATGCAAATACTTTTCCTCCAGCTTGAGCTTGCTTTGGTTTCGGACACCTCGTACTAATATGACCAGATTCACCACAGTTGAAACACTTCACCCCATTCCTCTTACAATCAGCTGTTACATGTCCTATACCTCCGCAATTGGAACACTTCCTCATATCCTTTCTAAATTCAAACTGACGATGTCTTAAGTCACCACACTTAAAACATCTCAGAGGATTATACATACCTCCCCCACTTGGCCTTTTAGCAAAATTAGCCCTTTGCTTTCCCTTGTTAGCTGATGCCACATAAGGACCACCACGAAACGGTTGCTTTCCTTTCCTTTCGTTCACACTCTTATAATGAGTAGAACGAGCTTTTCTATCCTCCTCATAAAGTCTACAACAATCCACCAAATATGAAAACCTCCTAATTCTTTGATAACCAATTGCCTGTTTGATCTCGGGACGCAACCCGTTCTCAAACTTCACACATTTGGAAAACTCCGCAGTTGCTTCAGCATAATGTGGATAAAACTTAACAAGCTCCACAAACTTAGAAGTGTAATCAGTAACAGACATGTTACACTGTTTCAACTCCAAGAACTCTATTTCCTTCTTTCCTCTAACATCTTCACGAAAATACTTCCTCAAAAACTCACTGCTAAACAAAGCCCAAGTGACAACTTCACCTGTAGCTTCCCACACATGACGTGTACTAACCCACCAATCATCAGCCTCCTCCTGTAACATGTGAGTACCCAGTCTCACCTTCTGTTCCTCAGCACAGTCCATCACTCGAAAGATTCTTTCAATCTCCTTAAGCCAAATCAGAGCACCATCAGGATCATGTCTTCCTTTGAAGATAGGCGGTTTGTTCTTCCTGAACTCATCATTCCCACCAGAATTAGCTGTATTCCGCACAGCCTGAGCCATAGCTTGCATAGCAGCAGCAAGAGCATCATCATTCCTACCAGCCATATTCTGTTCATATCCAATAACAATAACTATGGTTAAACAATCAACTCGCCAGAACACAACTATCGCACAACAAACAACTTGGTCAAAATGACCGACACGGACTAGCTCTGATACCACTTAATGTAACACCCCCAATCTATACCCCGAGTAATTAAAGCGATAACAAATAATCAGAGTATAATTAAAACATTCATGGCATAGATGGGAGCGTCACATCAAAGTAATGAAATATAACAACCTGCTCATATAGATATGCAACAATCAGGTAGCAACATAAACAGAGGAACTCAGTTCCTAACACCCACAATTCAGATACAGAATAAAAGCAGAAAATCTGTAACTGAAATCTCATATATAAACATAAAATTTTGTCTGTCATATACAGAGTCATACATATAAAATCCAAAAAAGATATATATACACATAATCACATAACGATCTCCCTGACTACTCGGTGCCACATATCAGAGCCGACCGACAAAAGAATGAAGACATAATCTTCACAAAAAGACCTCCAACATCTAATCTGCAATGCCTCATAGAGCATTCAAAACAGCAGAAGGGTGAGAAACACAATTGTGATACAATTGCATACAATTATGTAGTAACACGAATTACGCATGCAAAAACATTCTCACCACAATGTATACCATAATTCACATACAAAACAGAACAATGCATAATTCATGCATCCATCACAAAGGCATATCAATCATGCTCAATACATTTATCACTAATATATATATATATATATATATATATATATATATATATATATATATATATATATATATATATATATATCAACTCATCAATCCCATTCACAATTCCCACACATAATCAATCCATTCATTACTTATGCTAATGCACAGAGACCGACACAACGACTCTATGCATGTGGTACAATTTCATCCATCATTCTCATCATCATTAATTCACTCAAGAATTATTGGAATCATCGCTTGTTACTTAGTGTAACTCCCCGTCGGGCAAACGATGTTCCCTGTCGCTTTAGGTCCTCTTGGTATAAGGCTCACGACGTTTATGGATCGCTTTAGGTCCTCTTTGTATAAGGCTCACGATCCGATCGCTTTAGGTCCTCTTTGTATAAGGCTCGCGATCGTCTATAACGTCGCTTTAGGTCCTCTTTACATAAGGCTCGCGATCGTTACAGCAGATTCCCTCTGGAATCGTTTCGTCGCTCACACCCCACAAGGGTACACGACATCACAAGATGCATATCATGATGCATGGCATACTAATGACTCAAGACAATCAAATGCATATACATATATAACCATGTGAACCGTCGCAACATCAATAATCATGCATTGCAATCAAACCAATAAAAATCCATTTATTTGCCATAAAGCCACAAACCATCATCACCGCATTTCATCACATGCATTCACATCATATAACAGCACACAAGCTATACGTTATATATCAAAAGCATATCGTATGATAACACATCAATCGCACACAATTACGACGGTAAAAGTCGACAAAAAGAAACGTTTCCAAATTCCCGACACAATTAAATCAGCCACTAATCTCAAAACCATTTTTATAAGAAAGAACATCTCATTAGCTTTCTCATGGTACTAAGAACGTCTTGATCCGAGTTACGGATCAAAAGTTATGGATTTTCAAAGAAAAGAATTTATTGAAAAACTGCCAGATTCGCCTGGCGACTTAGGATTTCGCCTGGCGGATCCCTCTTCGCCAGCACTTCGCCTGGCGAACTAGTGGCGAACCACAATTTTAGAAAACACCTAAGAGTTCCAGTAGCTAACATATTTCTGTCTCCCCGTTTTCACCTGGCAACTTATGATTTCTCCTGGCGAATCCCTCTTCGCCAGCACTTCGCTTGGCGAACTAGTGGCGAGACCTAATTCGCCTGGCGAATCCCCAATTCGCCTGGAGAATCGCACCAGAACCAGAATTTTCTGCTGCGGGTTGCATGGTTCCAAAACCCCAAAATCCAACTTTCTCCAACCAAAACGTTTTCAATCAATCAAAACAAGTATCAACAATGTTCATACATATAATACGATCATACTACGTGATTCATATCAATTTCCGACCGTGAAAACATCAATTTTTATTCATTTTTGTCATTTCAACCTATAATTGAAAAACTATGAGAAACAAGTAAACATTCAAACACACGCATACATATTCATACACAAGCATATGATAACCGAGTTTCGCACCCTTACCCGATTAATCGTGCTTTGAAGTGTCGGTTGAATCGATTTCTTAAGCTCTAATTTTTCCTCTTTTTCTTCTTCTCTTTCTATCTATTTCTCTTAAACTTCTTTTTCTCTCTTTCTAATCTCTATGTTCTATTTTAAGAAAAACAATAATATCTAACCAATCAAAATGACCAAAATACCCCTACATTCAATTTTCTCGCAACGCTCCCAAAACGCGATAAAACATAATAATGATAAACATAACATATTTACCAATTAACAACCAAGAATAAAATAGTATATAAAAACAAAAATAATTAAATTGACTCGATTAAATAAATCAAACCAAAAACCGGGCGTTACAGCGGTACCAACCAGTAGCAGCTGTAACTCCTGCTATCAACCCTGCGCATGTTCCTACGTATCAACCTCAGGTTGCTCATAGCCAACCGATTCAACAGCAATATTAGCAAAGGACACAACAGCCTCTTCAGTAGGCTCGTCCTCCATATAACAACAACCGTACAACTCGACCCCCAGGGTTTGATCATATACCAATGTTGTACGCAGAACTGTTTCCACTCTTACTGGTCAAGGGGCATGTCCAAACCAGGTCTCCTCTTACAGTACCAGAGAATCTGTCTTTTTGGTTCAAAGCGGATCAGAATTGCCCTTATCATCAAGAAGGACCAGGGCATAATATAGAAAACTGTCTCAATTTCAAATCCGATGTGCAAAATCTTGTTAGGAGTGGGGTCTTATCTTTCAAAGATACAAATCCGAATGTTCTCACAAACCCGCTGCCTCAACACGAGAAAGCTATGATAAATTTGATAGAAGGAGAGTCTAGCAACAGCTATCAAATTTATGATGTACTCTTGTTGAGGGCCAACTTGGTCAAGATGCATTGTAGACAGAGTGGGTACGGTCATGTGCCACCTCATAACTATCACCAGTGTGATATCTGCTCTAAGAACAATCAAGGATGTTCTGTGGTGCAATCAGCTCTACAGGAACAATTGTATCTCGGATGGATCCAAGAGCACCGAGTTCGTGGGGTCGACATGACTTATATGAATTCCAACATCATTCAAAACCATCACATCCGTGCGATGAATGTCAACTTGGTGGCAATGCACTCAAGGCAAAGCCAACATCATAATCTACCACGACATGATTACAATTCCTGTCTGACTTGCTCGGTAAACAAACAGGGATGCTCTTTTGTACAAGAGGCCCTCCAGCGTCAGATGGATCTTGGATGGATTCAGGATTACCGCGATGGAAATCAGTATCAAGTGAATATGATTCAAATTTTTGATATTCACTTGATGAATACCAGCTTGGTGGAGTTACAGGCTACATAAGTCCAGCTCGGTTTTCTGACTTCGCATAATTATTAGAACTGTACAGTATGCCATGAGAGTAACCAAGGGTGCACTCTCATGCAAAGAACTTTGCAACACTTATTAAACCACTGGTGGCTTCCGATCTATATGGATGAAGACACGCAACAAATCAGTGTGGTTAATGGGAACCCTACTAGGCATCAAAGTCAAGATGTTCGATCTATGGAAATAGACCTGGTAAGGTTACACTGCATACAAAGCGGACGTGGCCAGGTGCCACCACATAACTACGAGCGCTGTAGAGTCTACTCGGAAAATAACCAAGGATGTTACCTCGTGCGAGCAGCCCTTCAGAGTCAGTTGGACCATAAAGAGATTCGACCATGCCCAAGTTCTGGCTTAATCAACTGGATGCCAGACTATTTCGCTGATCAAATCAAGGATGTTGTCGTGATCTCTAATTGCGAAAGGACCAAAGATGTTTATACCATAATCCCTCTACTTGACAAATCGAAGGTTCTTAACTAGGAACTGAATGAAGTTACCTATGACAGTAAAAAAAACCAGAAGGCTCCTGTAGTTATCTATCTACCAGGACCATACCGTATGAATCAACTAAGGTTATCCCTTACAAATACGGTGCAACAACAGTTGAGAATGGGAAGGAAACTCCATTACCCTCCGTCGTAAATATTGCAGACATCAGTCGAGTAACACGGAGCGGTCAAATCTTCAACAAAGGAGTTGGAGAACCTAACAGATAAAAGGAACCTCACACAGAAGTTCCTAATCCACCAGTCGGTCAATCCAGTGAACCCGACCTTTCAAAGAACGATGATGAGATGCTGAAGCTCATCCAAAGGAGTGAATACAACATTGTTGATCAGCTGTTACAAACTCCTTCAGAAATCTCAGTGTTATCGCTTTTGCTCAGTTCCAAAGCCCATAGAGAGGCTCTATAGAAAGTCTTAGAATAGGCCTTTGTGAAACATGATGTGTCAATACGACAGTTCGATAGCATCGTCTCTAACATCACTTCCTGCAACAACTTGGGGTTTAGGAATTGCCAGAAGAGGGCCCAAGTCACAACATGGCGCTCAATATCACAGTTAACTGCCAGGACGATGCTTTAGCTAGCGTACTGGTAGATACCAGATTGGCTCTCAATGTTATGCTGAAGTCCACCCTAATGCGACTATCATTCAAAGGATCTCCGATGAGAGGCAGTGAGGTCGTCGTCAAAGCATTTGACGGGTCCAGAAAAATAGTTATTCGCAAAGTTGACCTTCCCATAACTATCGGTCCTCACATTTTCCTAGTCACTTTCCAGGTCATGGACATCCGAGGAACATACAGCTATTTGTTGGGAAGACCTTGGATACACCAGGCTGGGGCAGTCACTTCGACACTTCACCAGAAGCTGAAGTTCGTCAAGAATGACCAACTCGTCACGGTCTGTGGAGAACAGGCCTTGATCGTGAGTAATCTATCGTTGTCCACTTGTGTAGAACAAGAAGAGGTTGTTGGAACTCAGTTCCAAGCGCTTTCGGTGAGAAATAAGAATCAATCAGAAAAAGGAACATCGATTTCCTCGTACAAAGATGCTCTCAAAATAATCGAGAGTAACAACGCAAAAGGATGGGGACAGCTTGTCATTCCTACGGATAACAAGACAAAGAAAGGTCTTGGCTTTTCCTCAACCTGTTCCCAGACTACTAAAGCTGAAAGTTTTCATCCCATTCAGAACTTTTTCCACAGTGGAGGTTTCCTTCACCCAGTGTCTCAAGAAGTACATACCATCAACGAGGGAGATTCCTCTGATACAGATGAAGAGTGGAAGTCCTATCTTAACGAGGACGGTTATATGTCTCAGGAAGAGGTGCCTACGCCATTTTTCTATCCCGCACAAAGTCTGAGATTTATACCAATGTCAGATGTCAAAATGATATACGGAGATTGTGATCCGGAAGGATGTCGTGCTCCACCACATTCATTAGAGGAGGACACTCCGATGAAATACAACTTTGACCACGACTATTATGGCTCGATGGATGGCATGCCTATGTGGCAGCCGTACCCAGGAGACTCGGGGAAAGAGAATCAGCCCAACGATGCTTATCAGCTCAGCATCATCGAAAAGAATACCTGCGTCCCCACCATGTCATGGGATCAACACTCAGGGCATTCTGAAAATATCCAGCATGACGATGAATTTGCAAAGTTTGCAGGACTAGAATTCATTAACTATGCTTTCCCCGAGGTCAACGTCATCGAAAGGGATGACCCCTCCAGTTCCAAAGAAGTGTGGGACACCCTGGGACAACCAAGTGGTAAATACGACTTCATGGTCAAGTATACCGCTCTTGAAAGATCTCGTATCAGGCTCAAAGACATCCAGTCAACAAGATGGGAGGATTTGCTTGAGAGCACAAATACTATACAAAATACAACTAAGGAATCCTCCTACGACAACTCTGCCTGGGAGACAGATTCCAATGGTCCTGCTCCACCAGAAATCAGCGTTATTTCTGAAGACAAATCAAGAAAGAAGGTACCTGACTTTGTGATTCACCGAGGAGTTCGCCGCTAATGGGTTGCAGTTGATGTTCCGAAGATCGTTCATAAGTCAAAGTAATGGCCGTCTTTATCTTAACCTTTCACCCTGCCCAGGTGAAACAGATGTTTTGATAGGGCTCACTTTTTGTAAATATACCTCTTCGCTTGGCCAAAGCGACAGAGTTTTGCTTTATAGGACTGTAGTTTCAAGAATCGACAAAATCATAAATAAATAAACGTCGTTCTGTAATTTCCGCATTAATTGTTGTTTTCTCTTTTTGCTTTTTCAGAAAATAGTAATCCTAAAAAACAACAGATAAAAACAAGCAGTTTTCAAAAAAAACACTGCACACACTCTTGCATTTCTCTCTATCTCTTCTAAAAAACAATCATCACGTCATGCAGATTGCTTGTTTTAAACCCCATTGAAACGTACGATCCGATGCCTTCTCCCAACTTTGAATTCCCGGTGTTTGAGGCTGAAGAAGAAGATGAAGAAGAAATTCCATAGGAGATCTCCCGATTACTCAGACAAGAGGAAAGGTCTATTAAACCTCACAAAGAGCCATTGGAAACGGCCAACTTGGGCTCAGAGGAACAAAGAAAAGAGGTCAAGATTGGGGCACTGCTCAGTTTAACAGTTAAAGAAAGTTTGACAAAGCTTCTCAAAGAGTTACCTGATGTATTCGCTTGGTCCTATCAGGATATGCCAGGGTTGGATACCAGCATCGTGGAACATCATCTACCGTTGAGATCAGAATGTCCGCTAGTAAAATAGAGGTTGGGACGGACTCACCCAGACATGGCCATTAAAATTAAAGAGGAAGTACAGAAATAGATTGACGCATGTTTCCTCGCCACATCAGAATATCCTCAATGGTTAGCCAACGTCGTACCAGTTCTAAAAAAGGATGGAAAGGTCAGAATGTGTGTGGATTACAGAGATCTAAACAAGGCTTGTCCAAAGGACGACTTTCCTTTACCACACATTGACATGCAGGTAGACAGTACAGCAAAGTTCAAAGTCTTCTCCTTCATGGATGAATTCTCGGGCTATAATCAGATAAAAATGGCGCTGAAAGACATGGAGAAAACTTCATTCATTACCCCATGGGGCACTTTTTGTTACAAGGTAATGCCGATCGGTTTGAAGAACGTCGGGGAAACCTATCAAAGGACCATGACTACTTTGTTTTATGACATGATACACAAAGAAATCGAAGTATATGTCGATGAGATGATTGCCAAATCTAAGACAGAGGAGGAGTATGTGACCCACCTGTCAAAACTGTTCGAGCGACTGAGAAAGTACAAACTCCGCTTGAATCTCAATAAGTGCACATTTGGTGTCTGTTCAGGGAAACTTTTAGGGTTCATCGTCAGCCAGAAAGGAATTAAGGTTGATCCTGACAAGGTCAAGGCCATTCAAGAAATGCCTTCTCCGCGGACTAAAAAATAAGTCAGGGGGTTCCTGGGACGTCTGAATTACATTTCCAGATTTATATTCCTCATGACCGTGATGTGTGCGCCAATCTTCAAGTTACTCAAAAAGAATCAGGACTGCGTTTGGACAGAAGATTGCCAAACCGCCTTCGATAGTATCAAGGAATACCTGTTGAATCCACCAATTCTATCACCTCCAGTGGAAGGAAGGCCAATAATCATTTACTTAACAGTCTTGGAAGACTCAATGGGTTGTGTACTTGGCCAACAAGACGAAACCAAAAGGAAAGAGTCTGCCATTTACTATCTAAGCAAGAAATTCACCGACTGCGGGACTCGGTACACTATGCTTAAGAAAACTTATTGTGCTATGGCTTGGGCAGCCAAACGTCTACGCCAGTACATGATTCGTCATACTACTTGGTTAATATCCGAAATGGATCCAATCAAGTATGTCTTTGAAAAGCCTGCTCTCACGGGAAGGATTGCTCGCTGGCAGATGTTGTTGTCAGAATACGACATCGAATACCACGCTCAGAAAGTCGCAAAAGGAAGTGTTTTAGACTATCATTTGGCTCATCAACCTATTGACGATCAGGAATCAGTCAAGTTTGACTTCCCAGACGAAGATGTTGTGTATCTAAAGATGAAAGATTGTGATGAACCACTACCCAGTGAAAGGCCAGAACCAGGTTCCCAATGGGGACTAATCTTTGAAGGAGTTGTCAAATATTATGGAAATGGAATTGGGGCAATCATCATAACACCTCAGGGTACCCACATTCCTTTCACCGCCCAACTGACGTTCAAGTGTACAAACAACGAGGCCGAATACGAAGCTTGTATCATGGGTCTCGAAGAAGCGATCGACTTAAGGATCAAAAACTTGGATATATATGGCGATTCAGCCCTGGTTATCAACCAGATCAAAGAAGATTGGAACACATACCAATCAAGACTGATTCCTTACAAAGACTACGCGAGAAGGTTGTTACCATTCTTCAATAAAATCGAGTTTCATCATATCCCTCGTGAAGAAAATCATATGGATGATGCATTAGCCACTCTCTCTTCCATGATTAGTGTAGGTCAATGGAACGACTTACCTAAGATTGACATAATGCGCCTTGAACGACCCGCTTACATCTTCGCGATTGAAGCAGTCATAGACAACAAACCTTGGTATCATGACATCAAATGCTTCCTTCAGAAACAAAAGTACCCACCTGGGGCATTTAGAAAGGACCGAAAGACCCTCAGAAGGCTAGCAGGCAGCTTCTTTTTGAGTGGCGATACCCTCTATAAGAGGAACTTTGACATGGTCTTGCTTCGATGTGTAGTGTAGCGAGCGATTTTGGACGCGGTTCTTAAGCGCTGGTCGCTCTCTGCGGTTGAGCTTAAAACTACATGTCGATTCATTTTTTATCCTATTGTGAGCTGAATAAGGAAGGGAAATAGATGTCTCCAATTAACCCTGCTTGCATACTGAGTTTAAACAGCGGTCTGTTAGGTTACGGATGCTATCAATGTGGAGGGGCCTTGTACTGGTTATTTGTATTTTCGCCAATACTGTTCTTTCTTTCTTTTTTCTAGGCAAAGGGTTTCTGGTGGGGAATAAGGATTAGGATGTTAGGACTGATGCTTTTGAATTACTGCTTTTAATTGATGGGGATATGGGATTTGGGTTTTTTGTTGATTGCGCTCGCTAAGATCTTTTCTTTCGATCTTATGCCTACGTATTCCCGTTTACCGAAACAGGGAAATCAGAGCGTTCGTAGTTCCTCCTATTCTATTGGAGGAAATTGGTTTTTGGTGTCTTGTTCAAAGCCCAAGACGTGAAGCGAAAGGTGATTTGTATCTTGTTCAAAGCCCAAGATGTGAAGCTGAAAGGTCTATTTGTGTCTTGTTCAAAGCCCAAGACGTGAAGCGAAAGGATCTCGACTTTAGAGAGAATTTGTCATCTCTAAAGAGGGGTAAAGGAGAATAATTTTAACTGGGATACGTGGATCCGAGCAATGCCATAATTTCTGAAGAAAGGGTTTTAACCTGAAGGAGAAGACTTTAACTCAGTGTAGAGTAATGCCATCTTTCCTTAGGAATTTCTCATGCTAAAAGAGGGACAGTGGCATGGATATAGATGATCCAGAGGCTTGCCGCTTACAGCGATTAGAAGAAGGGAAAGGAGTTGTTGATGTTTGTGTACTGTGAACGAGGCACAGCTTTGATGCTAAAAGGTTGATTAGATCAACCAGTGGTTTTCTTATACAAAGCCTAAGAGGAGGCTAATTTCCGCTAGGAAAATCATTATACAAAGCCTAAGAGGAGGCTAATTTCCGCTAGGGAAATCATTATACAAAGCCTAAGAGGAGGCTATTTTGTGTCTCGTACAAAGCCCGAGAGAGAGGCTAAAGGTTTTTGACCCAGTGGGGCATATCGTTATACAAAGCCTAAGAGGAGGCTAAAAGAGTTCGACTCTTGCTTAAGGAATTTGTATCTCGTACGAGGCCCGAGATGGAGGCAAAAAGGGGTGATTGACTCAACGAGGGAATCTTTTGTGTCTCATACAAAGCCTGAGAGAGAGGCTAAAAGGTTGTTTTGACTCCACTGGGGAGAATTTTTGTATCTCGTACGAAGCCCGAGATGGAGGCTATTATAACTGTTTCAGTTGAGTGACAGATCCAATATACTGATTTAAAAGAGAAAATCAGTTCTTATATGAGTAACACTGTACTCAGGGATTTAATTTGAGGATCAGGGATATTTCCTTTTCTTTGAGGAAACGGGAAATCCAAAGGGTATTGAGACTATCCGAGTCTGCGGGTTTCCTTCCTATTTAACGAAGGGTGCTTGAAAATGTCTTTGAGACTCAAGGAAGTTAGACTGTCCAAGTCTAGAGTTTTATCTTTTGTACTATGCTTCGAGAAACGGTAGTAGACTCTATGAAAGGACTGTTCTATGAGGATGACTAGGTTCTGTTCCTATACCTCTAGGAGGTCGTCGGGACAATTTGTACGAAGCCCAAGAGGAGGCTGGAATCTTTTAAGAAGCCGACGGGTCCTTGTACGAAGCCCAAGAGGAGGCTATCATTCCCGGAGGAAGAGATCATTATACGAAGCCTAAGAGGAGGCTGTGAATACTTCTAAGAAGCCGTAGGGTCCTTGAATAATGCCCAAGAGGAGGCCGATGCTTTTAAGAAGCCCGTGGGTCTATCATCTCCTTTCCATTAGGAGAGATAACTCTTTTAAAGATAAAAACCACTGGTAAACGTGCGAGGTTTACTATCCAGCGACTTTTAGCTTTTAAAGAGGGTTCCTTAGTTAAGGTCCAAGATTATGACCATAATGGGTACCCAAACCCCGAGACATTCAAGGCAAGCTATCCACAAGGAATAGATCAAGTCAGGAAAGTTCGAGAATTTGGGAGAAACTCAAAGATGCCATTCACGGAGAATACATTCATCTTGGGGAGTAGAGCTTCTTGATTCCTAAGGAGGACAGCCGAAGAGAAGACTGTATCTGGTGCTCCTATTGGGGATCTAGGCGTCTATTTCTACGAATAAATAAAACGGCGTCACTTAGTTCTAGATGTAGTTGCCGGGGAAACTCGAAATATCTATACTATTATTACACAGTAGATATGAGTTTATGAAAGGAGACTTACAGTGAGCAGCCCCACAATACAGTTTATAATATGAAAGCAGTAAATGAAAGCGATAACCACTTACTCGGTTGTAGAGCTTCCATGCTGTTTGGTTATTTGTTCAACAAAGAAAGATTAAAAAAGAAAGATTTGGGGCTTACAGCTCAAGGAGAGGCCCAGGGTTTTATCAGTGAGCGCACTGTTTGAATTTGTACAGAGGGACTTATACAAGTGACTGGGGCCCAAAAAGGTTTTCTGTACAAAGGGATGGGTCTTACACTCTCTCAAGAGGCCCAAAAAGGTTTAAATAAAAAGAGTGGGGCTTATAACACGAGGGTAGGCCCAAATGATTTTCGTTTAAAATGGCGATCGCGCCGAGGTTTTCTTTTAACGCGGAGGGACTTATACAATAAGTGAGGCCCAAAATGTTTTGGTTAAAAGGGGGATTGGGTCTTACACTCTAATAGAGGCCCAAAGTGTTTTAAAGAAAAAGAAATGGGTCTTACTACTCGAGGGTAGGCCCAGATGATTTTTGAAAAGGCGACGATCGCGCCGTTTGTTTTTTTTTTTACGGTATCGGGACTTATACAATAAGTGAGGCTCAAAGATGATTTGGTCAAAAAAAGGATTGGGTCTTACACTCTAATAGAGGCCCAAAGTGTTTTGAAAATGATTTATGAGGGTTGAATTAATCCAAAACCCTAATTTGTTTTCAAAATGTATTTAATTGAATAAAAATTCAATTAAAATGATCAAAATTGTTTAACATGTGAAAAACAAATTATGATATTCGATTAATGCTTCAAAAATTAAGTATTAACCTACAAAATAATTAGAAAGCATTAAAAGTTGCAAAATCAATGTAGAAAAAATATTTAATATGTCAAAAACAATTAAAATATTAATTCTTTGCAAAAATACCAATTATATGAAATAAATAATATTTTTGGGATTTTTTTGGGAAAATAAAATATTTTAACATTTTTGTGAATTATTAAAAAAAGAATCAACTCAAACTCATTAAAACTCAGAGAGAAATTAATTTTTGAATCAATTAAACAAAATCACAAAATTCAAATATTTGAAAATCTAAAAATGGCGCCAAGAACAACACCAAGAACACGCGCGTTTTCTGGGTTTGGCTGATTTGCGTTTTCTATCCAATCTCACTGAATACGTAATTATAACATGTAATCCACATATCATTATGCTCGCCTCAACCTCACGATCATGTCTATGTACTTTAATTTCATTTAAATTAAACATACAACAAGAAATCACGAAGAAACCTCAAGAACCTTAATTTCTGCATGAAGGCTAGGATTTTTGATACACGATTCAAACAATGCAATTAATTGAGGGAAAACATTCCATGCATGATTATGAACATATGGCCAAATTATTGTGCGAGGAAATATGCATAGATTGAGAGATGACCAAGTATGTGCTTACCTCCAAGTCGTGACAGCAAGTGCAGATGTGATTTTGGGTTGGAGGTGTTACAGACAAGTTGTGATGATCTGGACAGCTTCCGTACACCATATGGAGTGTGTTTGAACACTTGGATTGAATTGAAATGGACTGGATCAGTTTATGGCACCTCAGCTGCAACTTCACTTCAAACTTGTGTGGATGGCAAGTAATTTTGAGATTTTGATGTTTCAGAAGTTATGTGAGTGTTTGATCAGCTCATATGTGATGTATGTGAGGTGTGTGAGTGATTGGTTTGTGCAGAATTGCTCTCAAACTCAAAACCCGATAGCTACCTTGCTAAGAAAGGCATTTTTGCCAAGAGAAAGAGATTTTGAGGAAAGAATCTGTTAGATGGCTTTGGTGTACTCAAACTGACCACAATTGAGCTCTATTTATAGTAGAGCAAGTTTGTTTTGCAAGGAATAGTGCATGGCAGCTGGTAAGTAGGTTTCCTCAATGTTGGCCAATGGAAATGAAAGTCTCCTCTAGCCATTGACTAGAGGTTAGGGCACAGAGCTTTGGTCCCCTTGGTCTTGGATAAGTCTTGACTGATTTCAGATGAGAATGGCTCAGTCCATGCCACCTTGATGGTTCCATTGAATGCCTCATTCCAAATTTGAAGTCTTGTCCCTATTTTGGCCATTCTAGGTTTAACATGTTATTTCTTGTTCCATGGACTTTGGAGGCTTGGCTCAGTGATTGTCCCCTTTGGATTCAATCCTCTGAGGTGTCCAAGTGGATTGGAGCAATTGAAATTGGCTGATTTTGGTAAATCGAGCCAAATTGCAAATTCTGCCTTGCTTTAACAGATTTCAGCAAGGCAACTTGCCAATGTTGTATCTCATGGTGTAGGTTGAATTTGGCAATGTTCTTGGCCATTTTGGAAAGCTCTAACATGATACAACAACTGTTTGAACAAGTTTGGTTTTGATCTCTTTTGATTCCAAGTGAAAAATCCCCCTACATTTGGCAAAAAGTGAAGGCAAATTCTGACTTAGTGAAAATTTCACTAAGTGTTGGAAAAAGTGACATTTTCACTTTTCAGCCACTTTGATCACTCCATAACTCAAAATCCTTAATGAATTGGAATGACTTGTAGTTGAAGTTTTTGTAGGTGATAGTGAGGGCTACAAATCCATCTTTGGATGATAAAAAATGGCCTTGTGGTTTAGGAGTTATGGTCCTCCAAAGTTGGTACCTTTGCCACTTTATTTTTAACTTAGAAAAATTTCTAAGTTTTATGGTTACCCCTTTTACAAGTTATCTCACTTTTCTTGATTTTTCATGATGAATGATGATTCAAATCATACATTAACATCATTTTAGGGTTAAAAATCCATTTTGGTGAAAAACTCAAAAAGTCAAAGTTGACTTTTGTGCACAGTTGACTTTTTATCAGATGAATTCCAAACTGTGCAATTCTTCAGGAAATCATGTCCTTGACCTAAATCAAACTTGATGGACATGTTCCATGGGTGTCATAGGGTATATTCAATCATGTATTAGGGTTTGGGAGCATGTCTAGGTTAAAAGTCAAAGTTACAATTGACTTTTCCCTTAAAACCCTAATTGTGGTGCAGATGAAAATGAGACTTGTTGCTCAAGCTTCTTGAATCAATCCATTGTTCCAAATGGATCAATATGGTGTATTAGAGACCCTCAAATCATGTCTTGAGGTCTTGGCTCATGGTTTGTCCCAAAAGTCAACTTAGGGGTGAATTAGGTCAAGAAACCCTAATTCCTGATTTTTGATGAATGCATCCCCTGAGGCAAAATTGTCTTGATACATGGGTCCATGAGGTTCCATGAAGTATATTAGGTCATGTTTTGGATCATTGCCTTATGCCCAGATGAAAATTTCCATCTGGAGGCCCTGGTTGATCAAAACCCTAATTTGGTGACACTGTCGATCTTGAGACTTGATCCACCTAGAAGGGAGCAGCCTTGTGCTTAATCCTTGAAGTGGGAGTCCTTTTTGATCCATTGTGGATACTTAAGAGATTAGACAAGTTGAAGATCATGTCATTTCTTGATTGATCCTTTGTCTAAGCACTCAGAGAGGGCTTGAAACCCTAATTTTGATTGTAGTGGATGCTCACCCATCTTTGGGGAGACTAATGAAGCATAAAGGTACATCCATATTGTGATGATGATTTTCACAATGATGGGAAATCTAAGTGGTCAAAATTTGGGGTATTACAGATGCCCCTATTTAATCTTCTTGGACCCGAAGGTGTGAATGACGTTAGTATTCGAGCATTCGGGGTGCAAGGGGATTAAATATCGGAATATCCAAAATTTTGATGGTGGTTATGAATGGTAGCTTACGCATTCATCTTCTTTAGCTAAGCGATGATGCTTAGAAAAGGTAAACTTCCCCTCGATCCTGGTCTTCAGCCAAGGAACTGGTCTCAGTTTTCTTTTGAAATAAACCTCCCCTCGTTCTTGGTTTCCTACCAAGGAACTGGTCTTAGTTTCTGATTTAAACTTCCCCTCGATCCTGGTTTCTTACCAAGAACTGGTCTTAGTTTCTGATTTGAACTTCCCCTCGATCCTGGTTTCCTACCAAGAACTGGTCTTAGTTTCTGATTTAAACTTCCCCTCGATCCTGGTTTCTTACCAAGAACTGGTCTTAGTTTCTTTTGTCAATAAACTTTCTTGACAAGGGACGCTATTCATAGCGGCTTTCCTCAAACTTCTCGCCGAATTTTCCTGGGGAGATGCCATTTGAGTGGAAAAAGTTTTGATGTCAGACTTGCTGGGGAACCCATTCGTCTGAGTTGTAGAGCTGTACAAACTTCTTTGTTGGAGACGCCATCTGCCGATTCTACTAGGGAAAGCGAGTCTCTTGAGAGACTGTTTTCGTTTGGGGTTACATCATACTTTTCTCGGGATCTTCCCGGAGAAATGCCATATGATGGGATCCAATTTTGAGGTACCAATGACCTTCTTATCAGTGGTTTTTCGGAGCAAAACTGGCGTGCTGCCGAATCTCTGATCACGAGACTTTCTCTGTGGATTTTCCTTAATCCGGGAAAGCAAGGATATCATCTTCAATGGCGAAGAGTGATGTTTATTGAGAGTTTTCTCTGGCTTTTCAGAGGTTCAAGTTATCAAAGTGGCCAAGTGCCGACTCTGATCTAAAGATTCACTGGTGGCGAGATTGTGCAGACGCAACACTTCCTGACGAGGAAAGAACTGACAAACTCGATTGAGAAAACTGTTTATCACTAGGGGACAAGACCGACTCAAGTGATAACGATGCAATATGAAATATAAATGCAAATTAAAATGCATGAAGTATGTATGTTTATGCTGACAAAACAGACGCGACATACAGACTAATGGATGAACACAATTGGATACTCGGCCATCACGGGGCGAAGAAGTACCATTGATTCAAAATAGTAATTCCACCTTGCTTAGGAGAGATAGTCCACGCGGGGAGCTATGTTGATCGGGCTTAGGAGATGAGAACTCGGCCGAGGTGTGTCAGACGAAACAAGGTCTCTGACACAGTTGACCCCTTCATTCAGGCATACTGGCTTAGAAGGAGTACTTTGATTCTGCACTTTGAAATTCGCTTACTTCGGGAGAAGCAATCGATGTTCTTCTGATGTTCAACAGTCAAAAGAAATGCCATCTTTAATTTAAAAGCAGAAAAAGTTTTAACAAGTAAATTCATTTTTGTTTTATTTCAAGAATCGCTGATTAAGTTTAAACAGCGTCGTTCTGTAAAGCTAAAACAAGTAAAGAATTACAAACAAAAGCACAAGGGCCCAAATTTTATTGATACGATGGAGATCAGCCAAACGCGTGATTCCAAAGAGTATATACAAAGTTACAAAATGGTAATTTACAGGGAAAAGGGCTACGTTGAAACATAACGACCACTATCCTTCTACCAACTTTGAATTCGGGGCATCCTGAGCTTCTGTCGAAGATGACCTTGACTGGAGATTTCCTCTGATAGATGATGTAACTACTGCTGAGGGACTTGCCTCTGTTGAACATAGTTGCTTGCCATTATCCCTAACTTTTGCCTGGATTGTACTATGAGATTTCCAATCCATCGGGATGATTCTTTTTTTTTCATGTCTCTAACTTTTGCCTGGACCGCCCTTTCGGGTTTTCAATCCACCGAGACGTTTTTTTTTTTTTTTTTTTTAGTTTAGGCGAAGTATTTCTTGACTACATCAACATTCGTGGGGTAGGCAAATTCCTCTCCGTCCATGGTTGCAAGTCTCAAGGCGCCGCCTGAGAAAGCTTTCGTGACCACATAGGGGCCATCATAATTTGGGGTCCATTTGCCCCGAGAGTCAGTGAGAAATGATTGTATCTTCTTGAGCACGAGGTCTCCTTTTCTGAAAACACGAGGTCGGACCTTTTTGTCGAACGCCCTTTTCATTCTCTGCTGATACAACTGACCATGGCATAGTGCCGTGATTCTCTTCTCTTCGATCAGGTTCAGTTTGTCGTGTCGACTTTGACACCATTCAGCTTCAGTGAGCTGAGCTTCCATCAATACCCTGATTGACGGGATCTCTACTTCTATGGGAAGCACTGCCTCCATGCCATATACTAGAGAGAAAGGGGTAGCCCCTGTTGAAGTACGGACAGATGTGCGATAACCATGAAGAGCAAAAGGTAACATCTCGTGCCAGTCTTTATAGGTTACAACCATTTTTTGAACGATCTTCTTGATGTTCTTGTTAGCCGCTTCTACTGCTTCGTTCATCTTGGGTCGGTAGGGAGATGAGTTATGGTGTTCAATCTTGAACTCTGCACACAACTCTTTCATCATCTTATTGTTCAAGTTATATCCATTATCAGTAATGATCTCGCTTGGAACACCATAACGGCAGATGATATTGTTTTTGATAAATCGGACCACCACTTGTCGGGTTACATTGGCGAATAACGCTGCTTCGACCCACTTGGTGAAATAGTCAATGGCTACCAGGATGAACCGATGTCCGTTTGAAGCCTTGGGCTCAATCATACCAATCATATCGATTCCCCATATGGAAAATGGCCACGGGGAAGAAAGAACTTTGAGATGTGATGGCGGTACATGAATTTTGTCGGAGTATATCTGACACTTGTGACACCTCCTCATGTACTTGTAGCAGTCGGATTCCATTGTAAACCAATAATACTCGGCCCTGAGAATTTTTCTCGCCATTGTGTGTCCGTTGGCATGAGTGCCAAAGGATCCTTCATGAATTTCTTTCATGAGCATGTCTGCTTCTGGTCTGTCGACGCATCGGAGCAAAACCATGTCAAAATTTCTCTTATAAAGAGTGTCACCGCTCAGGAAGAAGTTTCCAGCCAATCTTCTGAGGGTTTTCCTGTCTTTTCTGAGTGCCCCAGATGGGTACTCTTGTTTCTGAAGGAAGCATTTGATATCGTGATACAAAGGTTTGTCGTCTATGACTGCTTCAATCGCGAAGATGTAAGCGGGTCGTTCAAGGCGCATTATGTCGATCTTAGGTATGTCATTCCATCGACCTACACTAATCATGGAAGAGAGAGTGGCTAATGCATCAGCCATGTGATTCTCATCACGAGGGATGTGATGAAAGTCAACTCTGTTGAAGAAAGGTAGCAACCTTCTTGCATAGTCTTTGTAAGGAATCAATCCTGATTGGTATGTGTTCCAATCTCCTTTTATCTGGTTAATAACCAGGGCTGAGTCGCCGTATACGTCCAAATTTTTTATCCTTAAATCAATCGCTTCTTCGAGACCCATGATACATGCTTCGTATTCGGCCTCGTTGTTCGTACATTTGAACGTAAGTCTGGCAGTGAAAGGAATGTGGGAACACTGAGGGGTAACAATGATTGCCCCAATTCCGTTTCCATAATGATTGACTGCTCCGTCAAAGATAAGTCCCCACTGGGAACCTGGTTCTGGCCCTTCACTGGGTAGCGGTTCATCGCAATCTTTCATCTTTAGATACATGACATCTTCGTCTGGGAAGTCAAACCCGATTGGTTCTTGATCGTCAATCGGTTGATGAGCCAAATGATCGACTAAAATACTTCCTTTAACGGGTTTTTGAGCGTGGTACTCTATGTCATATTCTGATAGTAACATCTGCCAACGGGCAATCCTTCCCGTGAGAGCAGGTTTTTCGAAAACGTACTTGATCGGATCCATTTCGGAAACCAACCAAGTAGTATGACGAATCATGTACTGGCGAAGACGTTTGGCTGCCCAAGCCAAAGCGCAACAAGTTTTCTCAAGCATTGTGTACCGAGTCTCGCAGTCGGTGAATTTATTGCTCAGATAGTAAATGGCAGACTCTTTCCTTTTAGTTTCATCTTGTTGGCCAAGTACACATCTCATTGAGTCCTCTAGGACTGTGAGGTAAATGATCAGTGGTCTTCCTTCCACTGGAGGTGATAGAATCGGAGGATTCAACAGATATTCCTTGATACTGTCGAAGGCGGTTTGGAAATCTTCTGACCAAACGCAATCCTGGTTCTTTTTCAATAACTTGAAAATCGGCGCACAAGTGGCGGTCATAAGGAATAAGAATCTGGAGATGTAGTTCAAACGTCCCAGGAATCCTCTGACTTGTTTTTCAGTTTTCGGAGAAGGAATTTCTTGAATGGCCTTGACCTTGTCAGGATCAACCTCAATCCCTTTCTGGCTGACGATGAACCCCAGTAGTTTCCCTGAACGGACACCGAAGGTGCACTTGTTGGGATTCAAACGGAGCTTGAATTTTCTTAGACGTTCGAACAATTTTGACAGATGTTCAACGTGCTCATCCTCTGTTCTTGATTTTGCAATCAAATCATCGACATATACCTCGATTTCTTTGTGTATCATGTCATGAAACAGAGTAGTCATGGCCCTTTGATAGGTTGCCCCGGCATTCTTCAAACCGAACGGCATTACCTTGTAACAAAAGGTACCCCATGGGGTAATGAACGAAGTTTTCTCCATGTCTTTCGGCGCCATTTTGATCTAGTTATAGCCCGAGAATCCATCCATGAAGGAGAATACTTTGAACTTTGTTGTGCTGTCAACCAGCATGTCAATGTGTGGTAAAGGAAAGTCGTCCTTTGGACTTGCCCTGTTCAGATCTCTGTAATCAACACACATTCTGACCCTTCCGTCCTTTTTGGGAACGGGTACGATGTTGGCTAACCATTGAGGATATTCAGATGTAGCGAGGAAACCCGCGTCGATCTATTTCTGTACCTCCTCCTTGATTTTGATGGCCATGTCCGGGTGAGTGCGTCTCAACCTTTGCTTTACTGGCGGACATTTCTATCTTAGCGGTAAGTGATGTTCCACGATGCTGGTATCCAACCCTGGCATATCCTGATAGGACCAAGCGAATACATCGGGGAATTATTTGAGAAGCTTTATCAAACCCTCTCTGGCAGTTGGACTGAGCAGTGCTCTGATCCTGATTTCTTTTCTCTCTTTTTCTGAACCCAAGTTTACCGTTTCCAACGGTTCTTTGTGAGGTTCAATGGACCTTTCCTCTTGTCTGAGTAGTCGGGAGATCTCTTCTGGAATTTGGTCGTCATTTTCTTCTTCAGCCTCGAATACCGGGAACTTAAAGTTGGAAGAAGGCATCGGATCGTATGTTTCAACTGGGTATAAAACAAGCAATCTGCATGACGTGATGATTCGTGTTTAGAAGAGATAGAGAAAATGCAAGTGTGTGCAGTGTATTTATTTTACTGCTTGTTTTTATATTTTGAATTGTTTTTTAGGATTACCATTTTCTGAAAAAGCAAAAAGAGAAAACAGCAATTAATGCGGAAATCACAGAACGACGTTATTTTATTAATGAACAAGTCGAATCTTGAAACTACGGCCCTATAAAACAAAACTCTGTCGCTTTGGACAAAGCGAAGTGGGAAATTTATAGAAAACGAGCCCTATCAAAACATCAGTTTCACCTGGGCAGGGCGAAAGGTTAAAGATGGCAATTACTTTGACTGATGAATGACCTTCGGAACCTCGACAGCAACCCATTGGCGGCGAACTCCTCGGTGAATCACAAATCCTGGTACCTTCCTTGATTTGTCTTCAGAAATGACGCTGATTTTTGGTGGAGTAGGATCATTGGAATCTGTCTCCCTAGCAGAATTGTCGTAGGAGGATTCCTCTGTTGCATTTTGCATAGCATTGGTGCTCTCAGCTGTATCTCCCCATCCAGTTGACTGGATATCTTCGAGCCTGATATGAGAGCTTTCGGGAGCGGTGTACTTGACCATAAAGTCGTATTTTCCACTTGGTTGTCCCAAAGTGTCCCAAACTTTTTTGGAACTGGAGGGGTCATCCCTCTCGATGACGTTGACCTCAGGAAAAGCATAGTTGATGAATTCAAGTCCTGCGAACGTTGCGAATTCATCTTCATGTTGAGTAGTCTCTGAATGACCTGAGTGTTTATCCCATGACATGGCGGGGACACAGGTATTCTGTTCAATGACGCTCAGCTGAGTTTTATTACTCGGCTGACTTTCTTGCCCCAAGTTTCCTGGATAAGGTTGCCATATTGGCAGACCATCCATTGGGCCATAGTAATTGTGGTCAAAGTTGTCTTTCATCAGAGTGTCTTCCTCTAATGAATTTGGCGGAGCACGACATCCTTCTGGATCATAATCTCCGTAGATCATTTCGACATCTGATCTTGGTATAAATCTCGGACTTTCTGTAGGAAAGCAAAAAGGCATAGGCACCTCTTCCTGAGACATATAGCCGTCCTTGCTAAGGTAGGACTTCCATTCTTCATCTGTGTCAGAGGGATCTTCCTCATTGATAGCATGAACTGTCTGAGACACTGGGTGAAGAAAACCTCCACTGTGGAAGAAGTTTTGAAGGGGATGAAAACTTTCATCGTTGGTGGCCGTCTGAATACAGGTTGCAGAAAAACCAAGACCCTTCTTTGTTTTATTGTCAATAGGAATGACAAGCCATCCCCATCCTGTCGTATCAGTACTCTCGACCGCTTTGATAGCATCTTTGTATGAAGAAATTGAGGTTCCTTCTTCGGATTGATCGTTCTTGCTCACCGATAGTGCTTGGAACTGAGTTCCAATAACCTCCTCGAGTTCCACACAAGTAGATGATGATAAGTTACTCACGAGCAAGGCTTGTTCCCCACAAACTGTGACAAGTTGATCGTTCTGGACGAACTTTAGCTTTTGGTGGAGGGTCGAAGTGACCGCTCCAGCCTGATGTACCCAAGGTCTTCCTAATAAACAACTGTATGTTGCCCGGATGTCCATGACCTGGAACGTGACTTGGAAAGTGTGAGGACCAATAGTTATGGGAAGATCAACTTCGCCGATAACTGTTTTTCTGGATCTGTCGAATGCTTTGACGACGACCTCGCTGACTCTCATCGGAGGGCCCTTGAATGATAATTGCATCAAAGTGTACTTCGGCATAACATTCAGGGGTGACCTTGTGTCTTCCAGTACGTTGGCTAAAGCATCGCCCTGGCAGTTAACTGTGATATTGAGCGCCATGTTATGACGGCGACCCTCTTCAGGTAATTCCTCATCACTAAATCCCAAATTATTGCAGGAAGTGATGTTAGAGACAATGCTATCGAACTGTCTAATTGTTACATCCTGTTCCACAAAGGCTTGCTCCAAGACTTTTTGTAGAGCCTCTCTGTGTGCTTCTAAACTGAGTAATAGTGATAATACTGAGATCTTTGAAGGAGTCTGTAACAGTTGATCAACAATGTTATATTCACTCCTTTGGATGAGCTTTAGCATCTCATCTTTGTCTTTTGAAAAGTCGGGATTACCAGATTGACTGACTGGTGGATCAGGAATTTCTGCCTGAAGTTCCTTTGCTTTGTTGGATTCTCCAACCTCTCGGTTGAAGATTCGACCACTCCGTGTTACACGACTGATGTCTGCAATATTCACGACGGAGGGTAATGGAATTTCCTTTCCATTCTCGATTATTGTTGCACCGTATTTGTAAGGGATTGCCTTAGCTGATTCATACGGTAGTGGCCCCGGTAGATAGATGACTATGGGAACCTTCTGATTTTTCTGACCATCATAAGTAACCTTGATCCGTTCCCGGTTGGGAACTCTAGATTTGTCAAGTAGAGGGATGATGGCAAAAACATCCCTGGTCCTGTGATGACCAGAGATCGTGACAACATCCTCAACTTGATCGGCAAGGTAGTTCGGCGACCAAATGATGGGTCCTGAACCTGGATATGGACGAATTTCTCCATGATCGATCTGACCCTGAAGAGCTGCTCTCACAAGGTAACACCCTTGGTTATTTTTCGAATAGACGCTACAACTGTCATAGTTGTGTGGTGGCACCTGGCCACGCCCACTTTGAATGCAATGCAACCTCACTAGGTTATCTTCCATTGATCAGACATCCTGACTTTGACGACGAGTAGGATTCCTGTTATTGATACTAATCTGCTGAGTATCTTCGTCCATATAGATTGGCATCCACCAGTGATTTAACAAGTGCTGAAGTGCCTCCTGGACAAGGGTACAACCTCGATCGTTTTCGCAACCTGCTTTACAGTTTTGATAATCATGTGATATTAAGAATCCGAGTCGGACCTGCTCAGCATGTAACTCTACTTGATTGGTATTCATCACGCAAATATCGAAGATCTGAACCATATTGATTTGATAGGAGTTCCTATCATGGTAGTCTTGGATCCATCCAAGATCCATCTGACGCTGGAGGGCCTCTTGTATGAAAGAGCATCCCTGTTTGTTTACCGAGCAAATCAGACAGGAACTGTAATCGTGCCGTGACAGATTATGATACTGGCTTTACCTTGAGTGCATCACCACCAAGTTGATATTCATCACACGGATGTCGTGGTTTTGAATGACGTTAGAATTCGTAGAGACCATGTTAACTCCACGAACTCGGTGCTCTTGGATCCATCCGAGATCCATCTGTTCCTGCAAAGCTGCTTGCACCACAGAACATCCTTGGTTATCTTTAGAGCAGATATCACACTGGTGATAGTTATGAGGTGGCACATGGCCATATCCACTCTGTCTACAATGCATCTTGACCAGATTGGTCCCCAATAAGAGTACATCGTGAATTTGATAGACATTGTTAGTCTCTTTCTCAATTAGATTGACTGCAGCTTTCTCGTGTTGAGGCAGCGGGTTCGTGAGAACGTTGGGATTCGTATCTTTGAAATATAAGAGCCCGCTCCTAACAAGCTTTTGCACGTCGGATTTGAAATTGAGACAAGTCTCAATGTTATGCCCTGAACCTCCTTGATGATAAGGGCATGTTTGAACCGCTTTAAACCAAAAAGGTGGATTTTCTGGTACTGTAAGAGGAGACTTAGTCTGGATGTGCCCCTTAGCCAGTAGTAACGGAAACAGTTCTGCGTACGTTACGGGTATAGGATCAAATCCTGGTGGCCGTGTTGTACGGTTGTTGTTATATGGAGGACGAGCCTGCTGAAGAGGCTGTTGTGTCCTTTGTTGATCAGGCTGGCTCTGCGCAACCTGAGGTTGATACACAGGAACGGGCGCGGGGCCGATAGCAGGAGTAACAGCTGCTACTGGCTGATAACGATGCCTTTGCTTTCTAAGAGAGATATTCCCAATATCTTGCTCTTTTTTCTTAGGGAGAGCACTACCATAATTTTTAGTACCACTCGTTGACCCAGTGTCTTTTACCAAACGTTCTTCTCGGACGGCTTCCTCAAGACGTACGCCCATGCCGACCATTTCAGTGAAATCACTGGGTGCACTGGCAATCATTCGGTCATAGTAAAATGAGCTTAAGGTCTTTAAGAAGATTTTTGTCATCTCTTTTTCCTCAAGAGGTGGACAAATTTGAGCGGCAATTTCACGCCACCTTTGAGCATACTCCTTAAAGGTTTCTTTTTCCTTTTGCGACATCGATCTGAGTTGATCTCTGTCGGGTGCCATGTCCAAATTGTACTTGTATTGTTGGACGAAGGCAGTGCCAAGATCTCTGAAAGTACTGATCATGGCACGGTTTAAACCCATGTACCATTTGAGTGCGGCACCGGTTAAACTATCCTGGAAGTAGTGAATCAGCAGGTCCTAATTCTCCGTCTGAGCTGACATCCGCCGAGCGTACATCACCAGATGGATCTGAGGGCAAGAGTTACCCTTGTATTTTTCAAAGTCGGGCACTTGGAACTTGTGCGGGACTTTCACATTTGGGACCAAGCAGAGGTCTGCGGCGTCCTTCCCAAATAGATCCTGACCGCAAATGGCTTGCAGCTCTTTCTGCATTTCCAGGAACTGTTCCTGGAATTCCTCCATTCTGTCAAACATAGTTTCCTTCTTACCAGAAGGTGTTGGTGGAATCTGTCCTTCCGGGACAGTGTGCACCACAGGGGGTGGTACCGTGACTACGGCAGTAAGTCTTGGCGCCTCCCGAAGTTTGTAACCTTCAGGAGTCTTGAGAATGCCCCTGGCATCTTCGCTTTCCCGAAGTTTGTAACCTTCAGGCCCAGCGGCTTCTGTTGCGATTCCCTGATCTTCAGTGATCGGCGGAACATATCCTTCCGGGATATAGTTAACAGGCATGCCCCTAGGACGATTTTCGGTATCTGATACCTAGGATCATACTTTTCTATGATGGGCGTTGAGGTGATCTCTGAGATCACAGTTCTTTGTAGCTGAGCTTCTGCCATGGCTTGCATGTCGTTACGAAGCTTTCTCATATCCTCTCTCAGAGCGTCGATCTCTTCTTTCAACTCTCTATTTTCTTCCTCAAGATCATCCATCTTTCTCTGACGATTGGCCCGAGTATTATACGAATGAGACAGTTTGACTCTAGAATCGAGCACAAACATGAGATTCGTAGGGAAGAAGAATACGCGATGTGAGAATGATGAATGCAATGATTATATTAATTATTGTTTTTTTGGTTTAATCAAAATAAACTTCGACAATTAGATTGCAAATATCAAACAGTGGGGAAACCCCTTTTTATTGAAATTCAAAGGATTACAGAAATGGAAATACAGTAGATTACAAAGTGCAGAAACAGAAACCTAAACTAATGGGTCCCGAGTCCTCTCTGAGGAGAAACCGGGTGCTGACTCTGGTACTTTCCTTTTCTTTGACCGGGGCGCTTGGGCCGTTGTCGGGTTGTCATTCCTTTGCCAAGTGAAAGGAGTGAGCAAATTCCTTTGGTCATCTTGATTCTCTACAGCATGCTGCTCCAAAATTTCAATCAGAGCATCTTTCTCTTTTAGTAATTGCTGTATTTGGATACACTCTACGTCGAGGGTGCGGTACTTGTTCTTCCAAGACCTTCTTTCCTTTTGAACTTTGTTGAGAGTAACCTGAAGCCTTTCAGTTTCCCTCATGAAGTACATGATAATTTCCCTCGGCGGAAGAATTCCGTAACGAGGATAAGGCATCTTTAGCTTGAGAGCTCTAGTTTGTACCCAATGGAGATAAGGCTCCACCGAGACACAGTCCGGTTTTCCCAGAGACTCTCGTCCTTTCTTATGAACCTGTTTCTAAGCTTGCACTATTTCCATCTTTAGTGCTCTGTCGTTTTCTCCTTCTTTGAAGAAAAGACCTTCCAGATGAACACCCAGTGGGATGTGTCTCATCGGGTATCCAAATTGACGAAGAACTAATATCGGATGATAGTTGATTCCTCCTTTAGTTCCTATGAGGGGTACGCTGGGGAAGTTTCCACAATGGTCAATGATTATGATTCCCTCATAAATCCTATTACACCAATCTATATCAGAGTTGGTGAGGGACATGATCTTCTGCGACCAACGTAAGACACTCTTGCAATCCCAAAAAGCGGCAGACTTGGGCAAGTGAGAGATAAACCACTTGTAAAGCAAAGGTACACAGCATGTGATCTCCCCTCCGCTGTACAAATTTCCTAAGTGTACAGAATGATACGCATCTGCGAGCAAAGTCGGCACAGGGTTTCCAATGAGAAAAACCTTAATAGCGTTGATATCGACGAAGTTATTGATGTTGGGAAACAAAAATAACCCGTAGGTGAGCAAGACAAAGATGCTTTCAAAAGCAGTCCCGTTCCCTATACTAGCGAAGTACAGAGCTTTCTTGGTCAAGAACTGGGCTGGCAAACCTTGGATGCCACCCATAGTAATCATGTGAGTCCGGACCTCAGACTCGTCCAAATAAATTGCTCTTGCAATAGTCTGATTCTTTGGAATTTCTTCCAGTCCAGAAAATGGAGCTCGATCAGTGATATGTAAATCAGTCAGATGAGAATACTCCTCCAGCGTTGGTGCCAGCTGGTAATCCAGGAATGTGAAACAATGATAAACCGGATCGTAGAACTGAATGAGCGCGTCCATGATCCCCTTAATCACATGGACTCTTAACAGTGGTAGCAAACCACCGTGCTTGGCTCTGAAAGCCTCTGGGTTAACGACCATCCTCGCTAACTTTCTCAAATCCCCTAGTTTTGGAACCTGAAAGGTATACTGGTGAGTTCTCCTTCTACCGAAATCCATTAGCGTAATCTTTTTCTCTGATATTTGCAATCACAGTCTTAGTTTAATTTGAAAAACAGAGAGACTAGAAGAGAAAGTTTTTTGAATGTTTTAATGTTTTTTTAAATGAATGCATGAATGCAGCACACAAAAACATAGAAAAAACATGGGGTCAGAGGGTCGTTGTCATGAAGTCAAGGCTCTACCCATCCCCAAAGGTTTATACTAGGGTGATTTTTGTACCTGTACTCATTATCATCAGCTCCTCCCAGGAAAGCAAAACAACAAGCGGATCGCCAGCGAGTTGTGTGCAATCTTAGAGTAAGTGCTATTCACCGAGAATAGATCACCAGCCTCAAATGAGGGTAGTATCGCGTAACAGCTATTTCCGATAGCTTCCGTACTACGAAAAAGGTTGGCTTTTCTTAAGTGTATACTCAATCTCACCACATGCGGCATCACACGCATTCCTAGTAGCCGAAAAATAAACACGTATAGCAATTAGGAAAAGCAGTATATATATTTGTCCTAATCATCCTAGACTTATAAAGCTATGAATCTTAAGTTCCTGACAGAAATGGGTTCCCCGGCGGAAGCCCCAATCTGTGGTTCCCTGCCTAAGAGATGGACCAGCATAGGTCAATCTTTCTCTTCGGTAGAGTTCCCATTTTCCGTAGAAAACGGGGATGATGCCCTAAGGCAGAAAAGATCTTGGCAAAGACTCCCCAGCAGAGTTGCCACTTTACAAGGAAAACAGACAGAAATAAAAACTGGCCCCACGGTGGGCGGCACTTTTCTGTGAAAAATGGGGACGACCGTGCCTAGATATAACTTTGAATGGCCCCACGGTGGGCGCCACTTTTCTGTAGCGAGCGATTTTGGACGCGGTTCTTAAGCGCTGGTCGCTCTCTGTGGTTGAGCTTAAAACTACAGGTCGATTCATTTTTTATCCTATTGTGAGCTGAATAAGGAAGGGAAATAGATGTCTCCAATTAACCCTGCTTGCATACTGAGTTTAAACAGCGGTCTATTAGGTTACGGATGCTATCAATGTGGAGGGGCCTTGTACTGGTTATTTGTATTTTCGCCAATACTGTTCTTTCTTTCTTTTTTCTAGGCAAAGGGTTTCTGGCAGGGAATAAGGATTAGGATGTTAGGACTGATGCTTTTGAATTACTGCTTTTAATTGATGGGGATATGGGATTTGGGTTTTTTGTTGATTGCGCTCGCTAAGATCTTTTCTTTCGATCTTATGCCTACGCATTCCCGTTTACCGAAACAGGGAAATCAGAGCGTTCGTAGTTCCTCCTATTCTATGGGAGGAAATTGGTTTTTGGTGTCTTGTTTAAAGCCCAAGACGTGAAGCAAAAGGTTATTTGTATCTTGTTCAAAGCCCAAGATGTGAAGCTGAAAGGTCTATTTGTGTCTTGTTCAAAGCCCAAGACGTGAAGCGAAAGGATCTCGACTTTAGAGAGAATTTGTCATCTCTAAAGAGGGGTAAAGGAGAATTATTTTAACTGGGATACGCAGATCCGAGCAATGCCATAATTTCTGAAGAAAGGGTTTTAACCTGAAGGAGAAGACTTTAACTCAGTGTAGAGCAATGCCATCTTTCCTTAGGAATTTCTCATGCTAAAAGAGGGACAGTGGCATGGATATAGATGATCCAGAGGCTTGCCGCTTACAGCGATTAGATGAAGGGAAAGGAGTTGTTGATGTTTGTGTACTGTGAATGAGGCACAGCTTTGATGCTAAAAGGTTGATTAGATCAACCAGTGGTTTTCTTATACAAAGCCTAAGAGGAGGCTAATTTCCGCTAGGAAAATCATTATACAAAGCCTAAGAGGAGGCTAATTTCCGCTAGGAAAATCATTATACAAAGCCTAAGAGGAGGCTATTTTGTGTCTCGTACAAAGCCCGAGAGAGAGGCTAAAGGTTTTTGACCCAGTGGGGCATATCGTTATACAAAGCCTAAGAGGAGGCTAAAAGAGTTCGACTCTTGCTTAAGGAATTTGTATCTCGTACGAGGCCCAAGATGGAGGCAAAAAGGGGTGATTGACTCAACGAGGGAATCTTTTGTGTCTCATACAAAGCCTGAGAGAGAGGCTAAAAGGTTGTTTTGACTCCACTGGGGAGAATTTTGGTATCTCGTACGAAGCCCGAGATGGAGGCTATTATAATTGTTTCAGTTGAGTGACAGATCCAATATACTGATTTAAAAGAGAAAATCAGTTCTTATATGAGTAACACTGTACTCAGGGATTTAATTTGAGGATCAGGGATATTTCCTTTTCTTTGAGGAAACGGGAAATCCAAAGGGTATTGAGACTATCCGAGTCTGCGGGTTTCCTTCCTATTTAACGAAGGGTGCTTGAAAATGTCTTTGAGACTCAAGGAAGTTAGACTGTCCAAGTCTATAGTTTTATCTTTTGTACTATGCTTCGAGAAACGGTAGTAGACTCTATGAAAGGACTGTTCTATGAGGATGACTAGGTTCTGTTCCTATACCTCTAGGAGGTCGTCGGGACAATTTGTACGAAGCCCAAGAGGAGGCTGGAATCTTTTAAGAAGCCGACGGGTCCTTGTACGAAGCCCAAGAGGGGGCTATCATTCCCGGAGGAAGAGATCATTATACGAAGCCTAAGAGGAGGCTGTGAATACTTCTAAGAAGCCGTAGGGTCCTTGAATAATGCCCAAGAGGAGGCCGATGCTTTTAAGAAGCCCGTGGGTCTATCATCTCCTTTCCATTAGGAGAGATAACTCTTTTAAAGATAAAAACCACTGGTAAACGTGCGAGGTTTACTATCCAGCGACTTTTAGCTTTTAAAGAGGGTTCCTTAGTTAAGGTCCAAGATTATAACCATAATGGGTACCCAAACCCTGAGACATTCAAGGCAAGCTATCCACAAGGAATAGATCAAGTCAGGAAAGTTCGAGAATTTGGGAGAAACTCAAAGATGCCATTCACGGAGAATACATTCATCTTGGGGAGTAGAGCTTCTTGATTCCTAAGGAGGACAGCCGAAGAGAAGACTGTATCTGGTGCTCCTATTGGGGATCTAGGCGTCTATTTCTACGAATAAATGAAACGGCGTCACTTAGTTCTAGACGTAGTTGCCGGGGAAACTCGAAATATCTATACTATTATTACACAGTAGATATGAGTTTATGAAAGGAGACTTACAGTGAGCAGCCCCATAATACAGTTTATAATATGAAAGCAGTAAATGAAAGCGATAACCACTTACTCGGTTGTAGAGCTTCCATGATGTTTGGTTAGTTGTTCAACAAAGAAAGATTAAAAAAGAAAGATTTGGGGCTTACAGCTCAAGGAGAGGCCCAGGGTTTTATCAGTGAGCGCACTGTTTGAATTTGTACAGAGGGACTTATACAAGTGACTGGGGCCCAAAAAGGTTTTCTGTACAAAGGGATGGGTCTTACACTCTCTCAAGAGGCCCAAAAAGGTTTAAATAAAAAGAGTGGGGCTTATAACACGAGGGTAGGCCCAAATGATTTTCGTTTAAAATGGCGATCGCGCCGAGGTTTTCTTTTAACGCGGAGGGACTTATACAATAAGTGAGGCCCAAAATGTTTTGGTTAAAAGGGGGATTGGGTCTTACACTCTAATAGAGGCCCAAAGTGTTTTAAAGAAAAAGAAATGGGTCTTACTACTCGAGGGTAGGCCCAGATGATTTTTGAAAAGGCGACGATCGCGCCGTTTGTTTTTTTTTTTACGGTATCGGGACTTATACAATAAGTGAGGCTCAAAGATGATTTGGTCAAAAAAAGGATTGGGTCTTACACTCTAATAGAGGCCCAAAGTGTTTTGAAAATGATTTATGAGGGTTGAATTAATCCAAAACCCTAATTTGTTTTCAAAATGTATTTAATTGAATAAAAATTCAATTAAAATGATCAAAATTGTTTAACATGTGAAAAACAAATTATGATATTCGATTAATGCTTCAAAAATTAAGTATTAACCTACAAAATAATTAGAAAGCATTAAAAGTTGCAAAATCAATGTAGAAAAAATATTTAATATGTCAAAAACAATTAAAATATTAATTCTTTGCAAAAATACCAATTATATGAAATAAATAATATTTTTGGGATTTTTTTGGGAAAATAAAATATTTTAACATTTTTGTGAATTATTAAAAAAAGAATCAACTCAAAATCATTAAAACTCAGAGAGAAATTAATTTTTGAATCAATTAAAAAAATCAAAAAATTCAAATATTTGAAAATCTAAAAATGGCGCCAAGAACAACACCAAGAACACGCGCGTTTTCTGGGTTTGGCTGATTTGCGTTTTCTATCCAATCTCACTGAATACGTAATTATAACATGCAATCCACATATCATTATGCTCGCCTCAACCTCACGATCATGTCTATGTACTTTAATTTCATTTAAATTAAACATACAACAAGAAATCACGAAGAAACCTCAAGAACCCTAATTTCTGCATGAAGGCTAGGATTTTTGATACACGATTCAAACAATGCAATTAATTGAGGGAAAACATTCCATGCATGATTATGAACATATGGCCAAATTATTGTGCGAGGAAATATGCATAGATTTAGAGATGACCAAGTATGTGCTTACCTCCAAGTCGTGACAGCAAGTGCAGATGTGATTTTGGGTTAGAGGTGTTACAGACAAGTTGTGATGAACTGGACAGCTTCCCTACACCATATGGAGTGTGTTTGAACACTTGGATTGAATTGAAATGGACTGGATCAGTTTATGGCACCTCAGCTGCAACTTCACTTCAAACTTGTGTGGATGGCAAGTGATTTTGAGATTTTGATGTTTCAGAAGTTATGTGAGTGTTTGATCAGCTCATATGTGATGTATGTGAGGTGTGTGAGTGATTGGTTTGTGCAGAATTGCTCTCAAACTCAAAACCCGATAGCTACCTTGCTAAGAAAGGCATTTTTGCCAAGAGAAAGAGATTTTGAGGAAAGCATCTGTTAGATGGCTTTGGTGTACTCAATTGAGCTCTATTTATAGTAGAGCAAGTTTGTTTTGCAAGGAATAGTGCATGGCAGCTGGTAAGTAGGTTTCCTCAATGTTGGCCAATGGAAATGAAAGTCTCCTCTAGCCATTGACTAGAGGTTAAGGCACAGAGCTTTGGTCCCCTTGGTCTTGGATAAGTCTTGACTGATTTCAGATGAGAATGGCTCAGTCCATGCCACCTTGATGGTTCCATTGAATGCCTCATTCCAAATTTGAAGTCTTGTCCCTATTTTGGCCATTCTAGGTTCAACATGCTATTTCTTGTTCCATGGACTTTGGAGGCTTGGCTCAGTGATTGTCCCCTTTGGATTCAATCCTCTGAGGTGTCCAAGTGGATTGGAGCAATTGAAATTGGCTGATTTTGGCAAATCGAGCCAAATTGCAAATTCTGCCTTGCTTTAACAGATTTCAGCAAGGTAACTTGCCAATGTTGTATCTCATGGTGTAGGTTGAATTTGGCAATGTTCTTTGCCATTTTGGAAAGCTCTAACATGATACAACAACTGTTTGAACAAGTTTGGTTTTGATCTCTTTTGATTCCAAGTGAAAAATCCCCCTACATTTGGTAAAAAGTGAAGGCAAATTCTGACTTAGTGAAAATTTCACTAAGTGTTGGAAAAAGTGACATTTTCACTTTTCAGCCACTTTGATCACTCCATAACTCAAAATCCTTAATGAATTGGAATGACTTGTAGTTGAAGTTTTTGTAGGTGATAGTGAGGGCTACAAATCCATCTTTGGATGAGAAAAAATGGCCTTGTGGTTTAGGAGTTATGGTCCTCCAAAGTTGGTACCTTTGCCACTTTATTTTTAACTTAGAAAAATTTCTAAGTTTTATGGTTACCCCTTTTACAAGTTATCTCACTTTTCTTGATTTTTCTTGATGAATGATGATTCAAATCATACATTAACATCATTTTAGGGTTAAAAATCCATTTTGGTGAAAAATCTCAAAAAGTCAAAGTTGACTTTTGTGCACAGTTGACTTTTTATCAGATGAATTCCAAACTGTGCAATTCTTCAGGAAATCATGTCCTTGACCTAAATCAAACTTGATGGACATGTTCCATGGGTGTCATAGGGTATATTCAATCATCTATTAGGGTTTGGGAGCATGTCTAGGTCAAAAGTCAAAGTTACAGTTGACTTTTCCCTTATAACCCTAATTGTGGTGCAGATGAAAATGAGACTTGTTGCTCAAGCTTCTTGGATCAATCCATTGTTCCAAATGGATCAATATGGTGTATTAGAGACCCTCAAATCATGTCTTGAGGTCTTGGCTCATGGTTTGTCCCAAAAGTCAACTTAGGGGTGAATTAGGTCAAGAAACCCTAATTCCTGATTTTTGATGAATGCATCCCCTGAGGCAAAATTGTCTTGATGCATGGGTCCATGAGGTTCCATGAAGTATATTAGGTCATGTTTTGGATCATTGCCTTATGCCCAGATGAAAATTTCCATATGAAGGCCCTGGTTGACCAAAACCCTAATTTGGTGACACTATCGATCTTGAGACTTGATCCACCTAGAAGGGAGCAGCCTTGTGCTTAATCCTTGAAGTGGGAGTCCTTTTTGATCCATTGTGGATACTTAAGAGATTAGACAAGTTGAAGATCATGTCATTTCTTGATTGATCCTTTGTCTAAGCACTCCGAGAGGGCTTGAAACCCTAATTTTGATTGTAGTGGATGCTCACCCATCTTTGGGGAGACTAATGAAGCATAAAGGTACATCCATATTGTGATGATGATTTTCACAATGATGGGAAATATAAGTGGTCAAAATTTGGGGTATTACATGTAGACAGACCAGAAGCAAACATGCTGACAAAAGAAATTCATGAAGGATCCTTTGGCACTCATGCCAACGGACACACAATGGCGAGAAAAATTCTAAGAGCAGGGTACTATTGGTTGACCATGGAATCCGACTGCTACAAGTACATGAGAAGATGTCACAAGTGTGAGATATACTCAAACAAAATCCATGTACCGCCAATGCATCTCAAAGTTCTTTCTTCCCCATGGCCTTTTTCCATATGGGGAATCGACATGATTGGTATGATCAAACCCAAAGCTTTAAATGGACATCGGTTCATCCTGGTAGCCATTGATTACTTCACCAAGTGGGTCGAAGCAGTATCATATGCCTATGTAACCCGACAAGTGGTGGTCCGATTTATCAGAAACAATATCATTTTCTGTTATGGTGTTCCAAGCCAGATCATTACTGATAATGGATCCAACTTGAACAACAAGATGATGAAGGAGTTGTGCGCTGAGTTCAAGATTGAACACCATAACTCATCTCCCTACCGACCCAAGATGAACGGAGCAGTAGAAGCGGCTAACAAGAAAATCAAGAGGATCGTTCAAAAGATGGTTGTAACCTACAAAGATTGGCATGAGATGCTACCCTTTTCCCTTCACGGTTATCGCACATCTGTCCGTACTTCAACAGGAGCAACCCCTTTCTCTCTAGTATATGGCATGGAAGCAGTCCTTCCCATAGAGGTAGCGATCCCATCAATCTGGGTATTGATGGAAGCTAAGCTAACAGAGGCTGAATGGTGTCAAAGTCAACACAATGAGATGAATCTGATCGAAGAGAAATGAATAACGGCACTATGCCATGGTCAGTTGTATCAGCAAAGAATGAAGAAGGCGTTTGACAAAAAGGTCTGACCTCGCGTCTTCAGGAAATGAGACCTTGTGCTCAAAAAGATACAATCATTTCTCACTGATTCCCGGGGCAAATGGACCTCGAATTATGACGGCCCCTATGTGGTCAAGAGAGCCTTCTCAAGCGGCGCCTTGAGACTCGCAACCATGGATGGAGAAGAATTTTCCTACCCCACGAATGTTGATGTAGTCAAGAAATACTTCGCCTAAATAAAAAAAACGTCTCGGTGGATTCAAAACCCGAAAGGGCGGTCCAGGCAAAAATTAGAGACACAGTCAAAAAATCATCCCGGTGGATTGGAAATATCAAAGTACAATCCAGGCAAAAGTTAGGGATAATGGCAAGTAACTACGTCTGACAAGGTTGAATCCCAGCAGCAGTAATGCCATCCATAAGGAAAACTCCAGTCAAGGTCATCTTCGACGGAAGCTCAGGATGTCCAGAATTCAAAGTTGGTAAAAGGATAGCGGTCGTTATGTTTTAATGTAGCCCTTTTCCCTTAAATTACCATTTTCTAGACTTTGTAAATACTCTATGGAATCACGCGCTTGGCTGATCTCTGTCCTGTCAATAAAATTTGAGCCCTAGTGCTTTTGTTTGCAATTCTCATTTGTTTTAGCTTTACAGAACGACATTTTAATAAGATTAACGATTCTTGAAATAAAACAAAAATGAATTTACTTGTCAAAAATTTTCTGCTTTTCAAGATAAAGATGGAAATTTCTTTTGACTGTTGAACATCGAAAGAATATCGATCGCTTCTCCAGAAGTAATCGAACTTCAAATCACTTCTCTAGAAGTAATCGAACTTCAAAGTGCATAATCAAAGTACTCCTTCTAAACCAGTGCACCTGAATGAAGGATCAGTTGTGTCAGATGCGAATGTTCCATCTGACACCCCCCGGCAGAGTTCTTATCTCCTAAGCCCGACCAACTGTATTCCCCTCGGGGACTATCTCTCATAAGCAAGGAAAATTTGCTATTTTAAACCCAGTGGTACCTCTTCGTCCCCCATGGTGGCCGAGTATACATTCGTGTTCATCTACTAGCCTGTATGTCGCGTCAGTTTTGTCAGCATATACATACATACATCATGCATTACTGATTTACATTCACATTCATATTGCATTACTATCACTCTGGTCAGTCTTATCCCTAAGTGATAAAAGTCCTCTCAATCGAGTTGTCAGTTCTTTCCTCGTCATGAAGTGAATCATCTAAACGATCTCTCCTCTAGTTTATTTCTGGATTGAAGTTGGTCCCTTGACCACTTTGATAACTTGAACCTCTAAAAAACAAGAAGACTTGCGACAAACATCACTCTTCGCCATTGAAGATGATATCTTCGCTTTCCCGGATTAAGGAAAATCCCCAGAGAAAGCCTCTTAATCAGAGATTTGGCAATACAGCAGTTTTTCTCCAAAAAACCCGCTGACGAAAAGGTCATCAGCACCTAAAAATTGGATCACATCATATGGCATTTCTCCGAGAAGATCCTGAGAAAAGTATGATGTAATACCCCAAGCGAAAGCGGTCTCTCAAGAGACTCATTTTCCATCAGAAGAGTCAACGAATGGCATCTCCAATAGATAAGTTTGCACACCTCTACAACTCAGACGACTGGGTTCCCCAGCAACTCTGACATCAAATTTTTTCTATCAAATGGCATCTCCCCAGGAAAATTCGGCGAGAAGTTTGAGGAAAACCGCTACAAATAGCATCCCTTGTCAAGAAGTTTATTGACAAAAGAAACTAAGACCAGTTCCTCGGTAGGAAACCAGGATCGAGGGAAGGTTCATTTCAGAAACTGAGACCAGTTCCTTGGTAGGAAACCAGGATCGAGGGGAAGTTTATTTCAGCAACTAAGACCAGTTCCTTGGTAGAAAACCAGGATTAAGCGGAAGTTCATTTCAAAAACTAAGACCAGTTCCTTGGTATGAAACCAGGATCGAGGGGAAGTTTACCTTTTCTAAGCATCATTGCTTAACAAAAGAAGAAGGATACGTGAACTACCATTCCTAACCACCATCAAAATTTCAGGTATTCTGATATTTAATCCTCTTGCACCCCGAATGCCCGAATACCTTCGCCATTCACACCTTCGGGTCCAAGAAGATTAAATAGGGGCATCTGTCATACCCCAAATTTTGACCACTAAGATTTCCCATCATTTTGCAAATCATCAGCACAATATGGATGTACCTTGGTGCCTCATCAATCTCCTCAAGGGTTGTTGAGCACTCACTGCAATTAGACTTAGGGTTTCAAGCTCTCTCAGAGCTTTTAGGCAAAGGATCAATCAAGAAATGACATGATCCTCGACTTTTCTAAGCCTCTCAAACATCCCCAATGGATCAAGAGGACTCCCAAATCAAGAATCAAGCACAATGTTGCAGCATTCCAGGTGGATCAAGCCTTAAGATCGCCAGGGTCACCAAATTAAGGTTTTGGTCGACCAAGGCCTCCAGATGGAATTTTTCCTCTGGGCATGAGCCAATGCTTCAAAGCATAACCCAAAATACTCTAAGGGACCTCATAAACCCAATCATCAAGTCAATTTAGCCTCAGGGGATGCATTCATAAAAAATCAGGAATTAGGGTTTCTTGGCCTAATTCACCCCTAAGTTGACTTTTGGGACAAAACATGAGCCAAGACCTTAAGACATGATTTAAGGGTCCCTAATACACCACATTGATCCATTTACAATAATGGATTAATCCAAGAAGCTTGATTCACAAGTTTCAAGTTCATCAGAACCACAGTTAGGGTTTCGCGGAAAAAGTCAACTGTGCCTTTGACTTTTGACCAGGACATGCTCCCAAACCTTGAGACATGATTCAATACACCCTATAACACCTACGAAATCAATCCATCAAGTTTGATTTAGGTCAAAGACTTGATTTCATAGAGGATCGCACAGTTTGGAATTCATTTGATAAAAAGTCAACTGTGCCCAAAAGTCAAGGTTTGACTTTTTGATTTTTTGATCAATTATGGTCCCCTAACCCTAAAATGATGTTAATGTGTGATTGGAATCATCATTCATCAAGAAAAATCAAGAAAAGTGGGATAACTTGTAAAAGGGGTAACCATAAAAAAACTTAGAAATTTTCAAAGTTATGGAACAAAGTGGCTAGGGTACCGACTTCCAAGGATCATAATTTGAGATCCAAGAAACCATTTGGACTAATCCAAAGATGGATTTGTAGCTCTCATGGCATACTTTAAAAGTGTCAACTACACCTCATTCCAATTCATCATGGATTTTGAGTTATGGTTGGATCAAAATGGATGAAAACATGAAATGTCACTTTTTCCAACACTTAGTGAAATTTTCACTAAGTCAGAATCTGTTTCACTTTTTCCAAAATGTAAGGGCATTTTTCACTTGGATCTAAAACGTGTCAAGACAAACTATGATCACACATATGTTGTATCATATGAGAGCTTTCCAAAATGGACAAGAACCCCATGAAATTCCATTTCAGCTAAGAGTTATAACAGTGGCAATATGCCTTGCTGCAACTGTCATAACTAGGCAGATTTGTGCATTTTGCTCAATTTGAGCAATTTGTGCAATTGACAAACAAGTTTATCCATCTGAACACCTCAGGGAGAGACCAAGGAGGGACAAACGCTGATCCATAAGCCTCCCAAGTCTTTGGAACTAAAAATAGCATGTCAAACCTAAAAACCCCTAAAGAGGGGACAAGACTCCAATTTTTTTTTGGAGCATTCAATGGATGCACCAAGGTGGCATGAACTGAGCCATTTCCAACTGAATGAGTCAAGGATGATCTCTGAACTAGGGAAATAAAGGCATGTGCTCTAACCTCTAGTCAATGGCTAGAGGAGACTTGGATTCCTATTGATCAACATTTTCCAAACCTCTGCAACAGTTGCCATTCACTATTGCAGCCAAAACAAACTTGCTCTACTATAAATAGAGCTCATTTGTGCTCAGTTTAAGTACACCAAAGCACTACAACACTTGCTTTCCTCAAAATCTCTTTCTCTAGGAAAAAATGCCTTCTTTAGCAAGGTAACTCTGAGTTTTTCAGTTAGAGAGCAATTCCACCACAGATCATGATCCAAACACATCCAATATGTCATATCTAAGTTGTCCAAACTCTCGCAAGTGACCTATAACACCAAAATCTCAAAGTCCCTTCTCAAAACCTCAAAATAGGACTTTTTTGCATTTTTCAAGCCATGTCTTGATTCAGTCACTTTCAAAACCAGATAAAGCCTCAAACACACTCCAAATATCATCCTTGAACTATCCCAAATGGTTCCCCACATCTGGAACACCATTTGAGAGAGTTGCTATTTTGGTCACTTTTGCCCCTTTTGCAAGAAAGGGCCAATTTCCATTCCTGAGGTTTCCAGCTGATTCCAATCATCCTAAAAGCTTCTAAGGGATCATTTGAGGGTGTTCAAAGCATCAAAACATTTCTGGAACAAAGCCCTTGACAGATTGCCCAAAAAGCACCTAAAGAGGTAAGCATCTCAACTTGAACTCTTTAAAATATGCATTGCTTTGAGGTCCACTAATCATGCACATCTTCTACATGTTATATATGTTGTGTTTGAACCAATTCATCATGTAATTCATACCTGCAACAAGAGGTAGCACAGAAAATGCAAAGGGAGACCTATTTCAAAACCACTATCGGGTTTTAAAATGGGGACCTCATCTGAGAAAACCACCACCACCATTGGATTCCTTGTGAAATTCTAGGCAGGATAGACCTAAATTTTGTCCCAATCCATGGAGAAATGAGAAAGTTACATGCTTCACATTTTTGGCCAAAATCTTGCCTTCCCTTGCCTTGGCCAGGCCAAAAACAAGGCAAGCCTTGTATATTTGTGGCTGGGGTTTTGTAGCGAGCGATTTTGGACGCGGTTCTAAAGCGCTGGTCGCTCTCTACGGTTTGGTTTACTACAGGTCGATTCATTTTTTATCCTATTGTGAGCTGAATAAGGAAGGGAAATAGATGTCTCCAATTAACCCTGCTTTGCATACTGAGTTTAAACAGCGGTCTGTTCGGTTACGGATGCGATCAATGTGGGGGGCCTTTGTACTGGTTATTTGTATTTTCGTCAATACTGTTTTCTCTTTTTGTTAGGATACTGCTTCAAATTAGGATAAATGGGATTTTAGGTTTTTGTTTAGTGTGCTCGCTAAGATTTTTCTTTCAATCTTATGCCTACGTATTCCCGTTTACCGAAACAGGGAAATCAGAGCGTTCGTAGTTCCTCCTATTCTATGGGAGGAAATGGGTGTTTTTGGTGTCTTGTTCAAAGCCCAAGACGTGAAGCGAAAGGTGGTTTGTATCTTGTTCAATGCCCAAGATGTGAAGCTGAAAGGTCTATTTGTATCTTGTTCAAAACCCAAGATATGAAGCTAAAAATTCTCCACTTTAGAGAGAATTTGTCATCTCTAAAGAGAGGGTTGTTTGTCACAACTATTAGGTGACTGACTGTAAAGGAGGATTACTTTAACCGGGATACGCGGATCCTATTAATGCCATAATTTCCTTTATAGGGGATTTTAACCTGAAGGAGAAGACTTTAACTCAGTGTAGAGCAATGTTATCTTTCCTTAGGAATTTCTCATGCTAAAAGAGGGACAGTAGCCTGGATGTAGATGATCCAGAGGCTTGCCGCTTACAGCGATTAGATGAAGGGGAAGGAGTTGTTGATGTTTATGTACTGTGAACGAGGCACAGCTTTGATGCTAAAAGGTTAATTGGATTAACCAGTGGTTTTCTTATATAAAGCCTAAGAGGAGGCTGATATGTGTCTCGTACAAAGCCCGAGAGAGAGGCTAAAAGGGGTTGATCCTATAAGAGGATCTTTTATACTCAACAAGAGAGTGTTTTTGTATCTCGTACAAAGCCCGAGATGGAGGCAAAAAGGTTTGACTCAACAAGGGAATCTTTTGGTATCTCGTATAAAGCCCGAGATGGAGGCTATGTGACTCAACAAGAGAGTTTTTTTTGTATCTCGAACGAAGCCCGAGATGGAGTCTGTGGTGACTGTTTCAGTTAAGTGACAGGTCTAGTATACTGATTTTTAAAGAGAAAATCAGTTCTTATATGAGCAACACTGTACTCAAGGATTTGATTCAAGGATCCGGGTTATTCCTGTTCTTTAAGGAAGCGGGAAATCCGAAGGGTATTGAGACTGTCCGAGTCTAAGGGTTTTTTCCATTCTTGAAGGGGTCACTTGAGAATGTCTTTAAGACTCAAGGAGATTAGACTGTCCAAGTCTAGAGTTTCATCTTTTGTACTATGCTTTGAGAAACAGTTGTAGACTCTTTGAAAGGACTGCTCTAAGAAGCTGACTAAGTTCTGTTCCTATACCTTTAGGAGGTCGTCGGGACAATTTGTACAAAGCCCGAGAGGAGGCTGGAAACTTTTAAGAAGCCGGTCGGTCCTTGTACGATGCCCAAGAGGAGGCTATCATTCCCGAAGGAAGAGATCATTATACGAAGCCTAAGAGGAGGCTGTGAATACTTCTAAGAAGCCGACGGGTCCTTGTACTAAGCCCAAGAGGTGGCGGGGTTGCTTTTAGGAAGCCGATGGGTCCCCAAACCCCGAGAAATTCAAGGCAAGCTATTCATAAGGAATAGATCAAGTCAGGAAAGTTCGAGAATTTGGAAGAAACTCAAGAGATGTCATTCACGGAGAAAAGATCATCTCTGGGGAGTAGAGTTTCTTGATAAGTGCTTTTAAGAAGCCTGTGGGTCCCCAAACCCCAAGAAATTCAAGGCAATGCTATTCACCGAGAATATATCAAAGTCAGGAAAGTCCGAGAATTTGGAAGAAACTCAAGAGATGCAATTCACGGAGACGAGATCATCTCTGGGGAATAGAGTTTCTTTGACAACTTCTAAAGGTGACAGTCTATGAAAGGGTTCACAGGGAATGCTGCCTTTCATATCTCCATATTGTTTAACCCCAAGAGGAGGGAAGACCGTGTCTGGTAATCCTATGGGGATCTAGTTTAGACTATTTCTAAGAGTGATTAACGGGCTTAATGCTAGACGTAGTTGCCGGGGAAACTCTAAATATCTATACTATTATTACACAGTTGATATGAGTTTATGAAAGAAGACTTACAGTGAAACAGCCCCATAATACAGTTATATGTATATGAAAGCGATAAATGAAAGCGTGTAAACACTTACTCGGTTGTAGAGCTTCCATGCTGTTTGGTTAGTTGTTCAACAAAAAAAGATTGAAAACAACAGTATATTCAAAATCAAAGGAGAAAGTGCTTTGAAAAAGAAAGACTTGGGGCTTACAGCTCAAGGAGAGGCCCAGGCTTTTATCAGTGAGCGCACTGTTTGAATTTGTACAGAGGGACTTATACAAGTGACTGAGGCCCAAAATGTTTTCTATACAAGGGGTTGGGTCTTACACTCTAATAGAGGCCCAAAAAAGTTTAAAGAAAAAGAGATGGGTCTTATAACACGAGGGTAGGCCCAGTTGACTTTTCGTTTGAAATGGCGATCGTGCCGAGGTTTTCTTTTAACACAGAGGGACTTATACAATAAGTGAGGCCCAAAATGTTTTGGTTAAAAGGGGATTGGGTCTTACACTCTATTAGAGGTCCAAATGTTTTGAATGGGTCTTATAGCTCAAGGAGAGGCCCAATTGTTATTTTTCAAAAGGCGATGATCGCGCCGTTTGTTTTTGAAGGTATCGAGACTTATACAATACACTGAGGCCCATAAATGATTTTGGTCAAAAAAGGATTGGGTCTTACACTCTATTAGAGGCCCAAAAAAGTTTAAACAATGATTTGTTTAAGTGAAAATCAAAGAAACCCTAATTTTATTCTTAAAAAGTAAATATTTAAAGAAAATCAATGAAAAATACCAAATAGGTTTGAATAGACCACTTGTGATTTTTGTTTAAGGTTTGAAAAAAAATGAGGTATAAATCACAAGAGATATTAAAACTCATTTGGTCTTGATCTTTCAAGATGAATATTCATTTCAAAATGTTTAAAAGCAAATAAAAATGAATTTATTCACAAAAATACTAATTATATTAAATAAATAATATAAACTTAATTTTTTTGTGGAATAAAATATTTCAACATTTTTGTGATTTTTTGCAAAAAGAACCAATCAAAAATAATTAAAATTGAAAAAGTTATTAATTTCCCAAATAATTAACAAAACATGAAAATAGTTGGAAAAATAGCAAAAATGTGAAAAATCACAAAATGGCATAGGTGGGGTTTGAACCCACGACCTCAAGCATACAAGGTGCGCGCTTTACCACTGGGGTGGTGATACATCCATTACTTGAAACAAAACAACAAATATACAAGTCATGCCTTGGTTTTGGCTTGCCCAAGGCAAGTTTTGGCTCAAAAACGTGAAGGTCATAACTTTCTCAATTCTTAATGGTTGGAGACAAAATTTATATGTATCTGGGCCAGAATTTCACAAGGAATCCAATGGTGGTGGTGGTTTTTTCAGATCACACTCCCTCCTCAAAACCCGATAGTGGTTTTGAAAATGGCCTATAATTGCATTTTCTATGCTACACCTTGATACATGCATGAATTACATGATCAATTGGCACAAACAAAACACATATGACATGTATAAGAGATGCATACTCAGTGGACTTCAAATGCACACATGTTTTGGTGAGGGCAAGTTGAGAGGTTTACCCTTCTTTGGGATTTTGGAGTTTTCTCTGCAATCTGCCAAACCTCTTGCTCCAGATATGGTTTTATGCTTTAAACCACCTCAAAGGATCCCTAGGATGCTTTTAGGATGATTGGAATTGACTGGTACCTGCAAAAACACAAACTGTCCCTTTCTTGCAAAAGGGGTTAAAAGTGACCAAAATAGCAACTCTCTCAAATGGTGTTCCAGATGGGGGGAACCATTTGGGACAGTTCAAGGATTATATTTGGAGTGTGTTTGAGGTTTTATCTGGTTTGGAAAGTGACTGAATCAAGACATGGCTTGAAAAATGCACCAAAAGGCCTATTTTGAGGTTTTGAGAGGTGACTTTGTGATTTTGTGATTACAGGTCACTTGTGATAGTTTGCACAGCTTACATATGATATATATGAGGTGTGTGTGTGTGATTGATTGTGATGGAATTGCTCTTTAACTCAAAAACTCAGAATTACTTGCTTTGGAAGGCAAATTTGAGGTGAAAGAAGAGATTTTGAGGAAAGCATATGCTTGATGGCTTTGGTGTACTCAAACTGATCACAATTGAGCTCTATTTATAGTAGAGCATGTTTGTTTTGGGATCCACAGTGAATGGCAACTGCAACAGAGGTTTGGCCAATGTTGTCCAATGGAAATCCAAGTCTCCTCTAGCCATTGACTAGAAGTTAGGGCACAGGGCTGTGGTTCCCTTGGTCTTGGATAAGTCTTGACTGATTTCAGATGAGAATGGCTCAGTCCATGCGACCTTGATTCTTCCATTGAATGCTCTAATCCAAATTTGAAGTCTTGTCCCTATTTTGGCCATTCTAGGTTCAACAAGCTTTTTCTTGTTCCAAGGACTTTGGAGGCTTGGCTAAGTGATTGTCCCCTTTAGATTCAATCCTCAGATGTGTCCAAGTGGATAGGAGTGTTTGGATTTGGCTGATTTTGGCAAATCGAACAAAAATGCAAATTCTGCCTTGCCTTGACAGATTTCAGCAAGGCAACTTGCCAATGTCATATCTCATGGCTCAAATGGAATTTGGCAATGTTCTTGGCCATTTTGGAAAACCCTTACATGATACAACAACTATTTGAACATGTTTGGTTTTGATCTCTTTTGAATCCAAGTGAAAAATCCCCCTACATTAGGAAAAAAGTGAAGGCAGATTTGGACTTAGTGAAAATTTCACTAAGTGTTGGAAAAAGTGACATTTTCATTTTTCAGCCATTTTGATCACTCCATAACTCAAAATCCTTAATGAATTGGAATGACTTGTAGTTGAAGTTTTTGTAGAGGGTAATGAGGGCTACAAATCCATCTTTGGATGAGAGAAAGTGGCTTTGTGGTTTAGGAGTTATGATCCTCCAAAGTTGGTACCCTAGCCACTTTATTTTTAACTTAGAAAATTTTCTAAGTTTTTATGGTTACCCCTTTTACAAGTTATCCAACTTTTCTTGATTTTTCTTGATGAATGATGATTCAAATCATACATTAACATCATTTTAGGGTTAAAAATTCATTTTGGTGAAAAATCTCAAAAAGTCAAAGTTGACTTTTGTGCACAGTTGACTTTTTATCAGATGAATTCCAAACTGTGCAATTCTTCAGGAAATCATGTCCTTGACCTAAATCAAACTTGATGGACATGTTCCAAGGGTGTCATAGGGTATATTGAGGCATGTCCTAGGGTTTGGGAGCATGTCCTGGTCAAAAGTCAAAGTTACAGTTGACTTTTTTCCTTAAAACCCTAATTGTGGTGCAGATGAAATTGAGACTTGTTGCTCAAGCTTCTTGGATTAATCCATTGTTCTAAATGGATCAATATAGTTCATTAGAGACCCTCAAACCCTCTCTTTAGGTCTTGGCTCATGATTTGCCCCAAAAGTCAACTTAGGGGTGAATTAGGTCAAGAAACCCTAATTCCTGATTTTTTATGTATGCATCCCTTGAGGCAAAATTGACTTGATGATTGGGCCCATGAGGTTCCATGGACCACATTAGGTTATGTTTTGGATCCTTGGCTTGTGTCCAGATGAAAATTTTCCATCTGGAGGCCCTGGTCGACCAAAACCCTAATTTGGTGACACTGGCGATCTTGAAGCTTGATCCACCTAGAAGGGAGCAACCTTGTGCTTAATCCTTGAAGTGGGAGTCCTCTTTGATCCTTTATGAATGTTTGAGAGGTTTATACAAGTTAAAGATCATGTCATTCCTTGATTGATCCTTTGTCTAAGGCTCAGAGAGGGCTTGAAACCCTAATTTTGATTGTAGTGGATGCTCACCCATCTTTAGGGAGACTGTTGAAGTATGATGGTTCCCCCATATTGTGATGATGATTTGCACAATCTTGGGAAATCATAGTGGTCAAAATTTGGGGTATGACAGATGCCCCTATTTAATCTTCTTGGACCCGAAGGTGTGAATACGAAGGTATTCGGGCATTCGGGGTGCAAGAGGATTAAATATCGGAATACCCGAAATTTTGATAGTGGTTATGAATGGTAGCTTACACATTCATCTTCTTTAGCTAAGCAATGATGCTTAGAAAAGGTAAACTTCCCCTCGATCCTGGTTTCTTACCAAGGAACTGGTCTAAGTTGCGGAAACAAACTTCCCCTCGATCCTGGTTTCCTACCAAGGAACTGGTCTTAGTTTCTGATTTAAACTTTCCCTCGATCCTGGTTTCCTACCAAGGAACTGGTGTTAGTTTCTGATTTAAACTTCCCCTCGATCCTGGTTTCCTACCAAGGAACTGGTCTTAGTTTCTTTTATCAATAAACTTAATTGACAAGGGACGCTATGCATAGCGGTGTTCCTCAAACTTCTCGCCGAATTTTCCTGGGGAGATGCCATTTGACTGAAAAAATTTGATGTCAGACTTGCTGGGGAACCCATTCGTCTGAGTTGTAGAGTTGCACAAACTTCTCTGTTGGAGACGCCATTTGTTTCTACAGGGGGAAAGCATGTCTCTTGAGAGATTGTTGTTGCTTGGATCTTTCATCATACTTTTCTCGGGATCTCCCCGGAGAAATGCCATATGATGTGGTCCAATTTTAAGGTGTCGATGACCTTTTCATCAGCGATCTTCTCGGAGTGAAACTGGCATGCTGCCGAATCTCTGACTACGAGGCTTTCTCTGTGGATTTCCCTTAATCCGGGAAAGCAAGGATATCATCTTCAATCGCGAAGAGTGATGCTGGCTGAAAGTTCCTCTGGTTTTTCAGAGGTTCAAGTTATCAAAGTGGTCGAGGACCAACTTTATTCCAGACATGGACTGGAGGTGAGATCGTTCAGACACAGTATTTCCTGACGAGGAAAGAACTGGGAACTCGATTGAGAGAACTCCTATCACTAAGGGACAAGACCGACTAGAGTGATAGTGATGCAATATGAAATGTGAATGCAAATCAATAATGCATGATGTATGTATGTTTATGCTGACAAAACTGACGCGACATACAAACTGACAGGTGAACACGACTGGATACTCGACCATCGTGGGGCGTGTAGAAATATTGCTGGTTCAAGATAGCAATTCCACCTTGCTTTAGGAGAGATAGTACCTGTTGGGAGCTACCGTTAGTCGGGCTTAGGAGGTAAGAACTCTGTCGTGGCGTGTCAGACGAAACAAGGTCTCTGACACAGTTGATCCTTCATTCAGGCGTACTGGCCTAGAATGAGTACTTTGATTCTGCACTTTGAAGTTCGCTTACTTCTGGAGAAGCGGTTGATGTTCCTTTGATGTTCAATAGTCAAAAGAAATTGTCAACTTTATTAAAAAGCAGAAAAAGTTTTAACAAGTAAATTCATTTTTGTTTTATTTCAAGAATCGTTAATCATGTTAACAACGTCGTTCTGTATAGCTAAAACAAATAAGAATTACAAACAAAACCACAAGGGCTCAAATTTTATTGATAAGATGGAGATCAGCCAAACGCGTGATTCCAAAGAGTATTTACAAAGTTAGAAAATGGTAATTTACAGGGAAAAGGGCTACGTTGAAACATAACGACCACTATCCTTCTACCAACTTTGAATTCGGGGCATCCTGAGCTTCTGTCGAAGATGACCTTGACTGGAGTTTTCCCTCGATGATGTAACTGCTGCTGAGGAACTTGCCCCTGTTGAACATAGTTACTTGCCATTATCCCTAATTTTTTCCTGGATTGTACTTTGATGTTTCCAATCCACCGGGATGATTTTTTTTATTTTGTCTCTAACTTTTGCCTGGACCGCCCTTTCGAGTTTTCAATCCACCGAGACGTTTTTTTTTTCTTTTTTTTAGTTTAGGCAAAGTATTTCTTGACTACATCAACATTAGTGGGGTAGGAAAATTCCTCTCCGTCCATGGTTACAAGCCTCAAGGCACCTCCCGAGAAAGGTTTCTTGACCACATAGGGGCCATCATAATTCGGAGTCTACTTGCCCCGGGAATCAGTGAGAAATGATTGTATCTTCTTGAGCACGAGGTCTCCTTTCCTGAAGATGCGAGGTCGAACCTTTTTGTCGAACGCCTTCTTCATTCTCTATTGATACAACTGACCGTGGCATAGTGCCGTGATTCGCTTCTCTTCGATCAGATTCAGTTCGTCGTGCCGACTTTGACACCACTCAGCTTCGGTGAGCTTAGCTTCCACCAATACTCGGATTGACGGGATTTCTACTTCTATGGGGAGCACTGCTTCCATGCCATACACTAGAGAAAAAGGGGTAGCCCCTGTTGAAGTGCGAACAGATGTGCGATAACCGTGAAGGGCAAAGGGTAGCATCTCGTGCCAGTCTTTGTAGATTACAACCATCTTTTGAACAATCTTCTTGATGTTCTTGTTAGCCGCTTCTACCGCTCCGTTCATCTTGGGTCAGTAGGGAGATGAGTTATGGTGTTCAATCTTGAACTCTGCGCACAACTTTTTCATCATCTTATTGTTCAAGTTAGATCCATTATCAGTAATGATCTCGCTTGGAACACCATAACGGCAGATGATATTATTTTTGATAAATCGGACCACCACTTGTCGGATTACATTGGCGAATGACGCTGCTTCGACCCACTTGGTGAAATAGTCAATGGCTATTAGAATGAACCGATGTCCGTTTGAAGCCTTAGGTTCGATCATGCCAATCATGTCGATTCCCCATATCGAGAATGGCCATGGGGGAGAGAGAACTTTGAGATGTGTTGGCGGTACATGAATTTTGTTGGAGTATATCTGACACTTGTGACACTTCCACATGTACTTGTAGCAGTCAGATTCCATGGTCAACCAATAGTACCCTGCTCTTAGGATTTTTCTCGCCATTGTGTGTCCGTTGGCATGAGTGCCAAAGGATCCTTCATGAATCTCTTTCATCAGCATTTCTGCTTCTGGTCTGTCGACGAATCGGAGCAAAACCATCTCAAAATTTCTCTTATAGAGAGTGTCACCACTCAGGAAGAAGTTTCCAGCCAATCTTCTGAGGGTCTTTCTGTCCTTTCTGAGTGCCCCAGATGGGTACTCTTGTTTCTGAAGGAAGCATTTGATATCGTGATACCAAGGTTTGTCGTCTAGGACTGCTTCAATCGTGAAGATGTAAGCGGGCCGTTCAAGGCGCATTATGTCAATCTTAGGTATGTCATTCCATTGACCTACACTAATCATGGAAGAGACAGTGGCTAATGCATCAGCCATATGATTCTCATCAAGAGGGATGTGATGAAACTCGACTCTGTTGAAGAAAGGTAGCAACCTTCTTGCGTAGTCTTTGTAAGGAATCAATCCTGATTGGTATGTGTTCCAATCTCCTTTTATCTGATTGATAACCAGGACTGAGTCACCGTATACGTCCAAGTTTTTGATCCTAAATCAATCGCTTCTTCGAGACCCATAATACAAGCTTCGTATTCGGCCTCGTTGTTCGTACATTTAAACGTAAGTCTGGCAGTGAAAGGAATGTGGGTACCCTGAGGGGTAACAATGATTTCCCCAATTCCATTTCCGTAATGATTAACTACTTCGTCAAAGATAAGTCCCCATTGGGAACCTGGTTCTAGCCCTTCACTGGGTAACGGTTCATCGCAATCTTTCATTTTTAGATACATGACATCTTCATCTAGGAAGTCAAACCCGATTGATTCCTGATCGTCAATCAGTTGATGAGCCAAATGATCGGCTAAAATACTTCCCTTAACGGCTTTCTGAGCGTGGTACTCTATGTCATATTCTGATAACAGCATCTGCCAACGGGCAATCCTTCCCGTAAGAGCAGGTTTTTCGAAAACGTATTTGATTGGATCCATTTCGGAGACCAACCAAGTAGTATGACGAATCATGTACTGGTACAAACGTTTAGCTGCCTAAGCCAAAGCACAACAAGTTTTCTCAAGCATCGTGTACCGAGTTTCGCAGTCGGTGAATTTCTTGCTTAGATAGTAAATAGCAGACTCCTTCCTTTTAGTTTCGTCTTGTTGGCCAAGTACACATCCCATTGAGTCCTCTAGAACTGTGAGGTAAATGATCAGTGGTCTTCCTTCCACTGGAGGTGATAGAATTGGAGGATTCAACAGATATTTCTTAATACTGTCGAAGGCGGTTTGGCAGTCTTCTGACCAAACGCAGTCCTGGTTCTTTTTGAGTAATTTGAAAATTGGCGCACATGTGGCGGTCATAAGGAATATGAATCTGGAGATGTAGTTCAAACATCCCAGGAATCCTCTGACTTGTTTCTCAGTTTTCGGAGAAGGCATTTCTTGAATGGCCTTGACCTTGTCTGGATCAACCTCAATCCCTTTCTGGCTAACGATGAACCCTAGTAGTTTCCCTGAACGGACACCGAAGGTGCACTTGTTGGGATTCAAGTAGAGCTTGAACTTTCTTAAATGTTCGAACAATTTTGACAGATGTTCAACGTGCTCACTCTCTGTTTTTGATTTTCCAATCATATCATCGACATATACCTCAATTTCTTTGTGTATCATGTCATGAAACAGAGTAGTCATGGCCCTTTGATAGGTCGCCCCGGCGTTCTTCAAACCGAACGGCATTACCTTGTAATAAAAGGTACCTCATGGGGTGATGAATGAAGTTTTCTCCATGTCTTTCGGCGCCATTTTGATCTGGTTATAGCCCGAGAATCCATCCATGAAGGAGAAAACTTTGAACTTTGCTGTACTGTCTACCAGCATGTCAATGTGTGGTAAAGGGAAGTCGTCCTTTGGACTAGCCTTGTTCAGATCCCTGTAATTGACACACATTCTGACCTTTCCGTCCTTTTTGGGAACGGGTACGATATTGGCTAACCATTGAGGATATTCCGATGTGGCGAGGAAACCTGCGTCAATCTGTTTCTGTACCGCCTCTTTGATTTTGATGGCCATGTCTGGGTGAGTGTGTCTCAACCTATGCTTTACTGGCGGACATTCCGACCTCAACGGTAAATGATGTTCCACGATGCTGGTATCTAACCCTGGCATATCCTGATAGGACCAAGCGAATACATCGGGGAATTCTTTGAGAAGCTTTATCAAACCCTCTCTGGCAGTTGGACTGAGCAGTGCCCCAATCCTGATTTCTTTTCTCTCTTGCTCTGAACCCAAGTTTACCGTTTCCAACGGCTCTTTGTAAGGTTCAATGAACCTTTCCTCTTGTCTGAGTAATCGGGAGATCTCTTCTGGAATTTCGTTGTCATTTTCTTCTTCAGCCCCGAATACCAGGAACTCAAAGTTGGGAGAAGGCATCGGATCGTATGTTTCAACGGGGTTTAAAACAAGCAATCTGCATGACGTGATGATTCGTGTTTAGAAGAGATAGAGAAAATGCAAGTGTGTGCAGTGTTTTATTTTTATTACTGTTTGTTTTTTTTGTTATTGAATTGTTTTTTAGGATTACCATTTTCTAAAAAAGCAAAAAGAGAAAATAGCAATTAATGCGGAAATTACAGAACGACGTTATTTTATTAATGAACAAGTCGAATCTTGAAACTACGGCCCTATAAAACAAAACTTTGTCGCTTTGGGCTAAGCAAAGAGGGAAATTTACAGAAAGCGAGCCCTATCAAAACATCTGTTTCACCTGGGCAGGGTGAAAGGTTAAAGATGGCAATTACTTTGACTGGTGAACGGCCTTCGGAACCTCGACAGCAATCCACTAGCGGCGAACTCGTCGGTGAATCACAAAGTATGGTACCTTCCTTGATTTGTCTTCAGAAATAACGCTGATTTCTGGTGGAGCAGGATCATTGGAATCTGTCTCCCAGGCAGAGTTGTCGTAGGAGAATTCCTCTGTTGCATTTTGCATAGTATTTATGCTCTCAGCTGTATCTCCCCATCCAGTTGGCTGGATATCTTCGAGCATGATGCGAGAGCTTTCGGGAGCAGTGTACTTGACCATATAGTCGTACTTCCCACTCGGCTGTCCCAAGGTGTCCCACACTTCTTTGGAACTGGAGCAGTCATCTCTCTCGATGACGTTGACCTCGGGAAAAGCATAGTTGATGAATTCAAGTCCTGCAAATGTTGTGAATTCATCTTCATGTTGAGTAGTTTCTGAATAACTTGAGTGTTGATCCCATGACATGGTGGGGACACAGGTATTCTGTTCAATGACGGTCAGCTGATTTTCATTGTTCGGCTGACTCTCTTGCCCCAAGTTTCCTGGATAAGGTTGCCACATTGGCAGACCATCCATTGGGCCATAGTAGTTGTGGTCAAAATTGTCTTTCATCAGAGTGTCTTCCTCTAATGAATTTGGCGGAGCACGGCATCCTTCCGGATCACAATCCCCGTATATCATTTCGACATCTGACCGTGGTATAAATCTCGGACTCTGTGCGGGATAGCAAAATGGTATAAGCACCTCTTCCTGAGACATATAACCGTCCTCGTTAAGATAGGACTTCCATTCTTCATCTGTGTCAGAGGGATCTTCCTCATTAATAGCATGTACTGCTTGGGACACTGGGTGAAGGAAACCTCCACTGTGGAAGAAGTTTTGAAGGGGATGAAGACTTTCATCGTTGGCAGCTGTCTGGGCACAGGTTACAGAAAAACCAAGACCCTTCTTTGTTTTATTGTCAGCGGGAATGACAAGCTGTCCCCATCCGGTTGTATCGGTACTCTCTACCGCTTTGATAGCATCGTTGTATGAGGAAATCGAGGTTCCTCCTTTGAAATGATTGTCCTTGCTCACAGACAATGCTTGGAACTACGTTCCAATATCCTCCTCGGGTTCTATACCAGTAGATGATGACAAGTTGCTCACAAGCAAGGCCTGTTCCCCACAAACCGTGACAAGTTGATCGTTCTTGACGAACTTTGGCTTTTGGTGGAGGGTTGACGTAACCGCTCCTGCCTGGTGTATCCAAGGTCTTCCTAATAAACAACTGTACGTTGCCCGGATGTCCATGACCTGGAAAGTGACTTGGAAAGTGTGAGGACCAATAGTTATGGGAAGATCAACTTCGCCGATAACCGTTTTTCTGGATCCGTCAAATGCCTTGACGACGACCTCGCTGATTCTCATCGGAGGGCCTTTGAATGATAATTGCATCAAAGTAGACTTCAGCATAACATTCAGGGCTGACCCTGTGTCTACCAGTACGCTGGCTAAAGCATCGTCTTGGCAGTTAACTGTAATGTTGAGCGCCATGTTATGACGGCGACCCTCTTCAGGTAATTCCTCATCACTAAATCCCAAATTATTACAGGAAGTGATGTTAGAGACAATACTATCGAACTGTCTGATTATTACATCCTGTTCCACAAAGGTTTGCTCCAAGACTTTCTGTAGAGCCTCCCTATGCGCTTCTGAACTGAGTAACAGTGATAATACCGAGATCTTTGAAGGAGTCTGTAACAGTTGATCAACAATGTTGTATTCACTCCTTTGGATGAGCTTCAGCATCTCATCGTTGTTTTTCGAAAAATCGGAATTACTGGATTGACCGACTGGTGGATCGGGAGCTTCTGTCTGAAGTTCCTTTTCCTTGTTAGGTTCTCCAACTCCTCGGTTGAAGATTTGACCGCTCCGTGTTACTCGACTGATGTCTGCAATATTCACGACAGAGGGTAATGGAATTTCCTTTCCATTTTCAATTGTTGTTGCACCGTATTTGTAAGGGATAGCCTTAGTTGATTCATACGGTAATGGTCCCGACAGATAAATGACCACGGGAACCTTCTGATTTTTCTGACCATCATAAGTAATCTCGATCCGTTCCTGGTTGGGAACTTTAGATTCGTCAAGTTGAGGGATGATGGCAAAAACATCCCTGGTCCTGTGATGACCAGAGATTGTGACAACATCCTCAATTTGATCGGCAAGGTAGTTCGGCATCCAGTTGATGGGTCCGGAACCCGGATATGGACGAATCTCTCCACGATCCACCTGACCCTGAAGAGCCGCTCTCACAAGGTAACACCCTTGGTTACTTTCCGAACAGACGCTACAACGGTCGTAATTGTGTAGTGGCACCTGGCCACGCCCACTTGGAATACAATGTAACCTCACTAGGTTAGCTTCCACTGATCGGACATCCTGACTTTGACGCCGAGTGGGATTCCTGTTACTGATACTAATTTGCTGAGTATCTTCATCCATGTAGATTGGCATCCACCAATGATTCAACAAGTGCTGAAGTGCCTCCTGGACAAGGGTACAACCTCGATCGTTTTCGCAACCCGCCTTACAGCTTTGATAGTCATGTGATATTAAGAATCCGAGTCGGACCTGCTCAGCATGTAATTCTACCAGGTTGGTATTCATCACGCGAATATCAAAGATCTGAACCATGTTGATCTGATAAGAGTTCCTATCATGGTAGTCTTGGATCCATCCAAGATCCATCTGACGCTGGAGGGCCTCTTGTATGAAAGAGCATCCCTGTTTATTTACTGAGCAAGTCAGACAGGAATTGTAATCGTGCCGCGGCAGATTATGATATTGGCTTTGCCTTGAGTGCATTGCCACCAAGTTGGCATTCAACGCACGGATGTCATGGTTTTGAATGACATTGGAATTCGTGTAAACCATGTTAACTCCACGAACTCAGTGCTCTTGGATCCATCCGAGATCTATCTGTTCCTCTAGAGCTGCTTGCACCACAGAACATCCCTGGTTGTCTTTAGAGCAGATATCACACTGGTGATAGTTATGAGGTGGCACATGGCCATATCCACTCTGTCTACAATGCATCTTAACCAGATTGGTCTTTAACAAGAGTACATCGTGAATTTGATAGACATTGTTAGTCTCTTTCTCAATTAGATTAACTGCAGCTTTCTCGTGTTGAGGCAGCGGGTTTGTGAGAACATTAGGATTTGTATCTTTGAAAGATAAGACCCCACTCCTAACAAGTTTTTGCACGTCGGACTTGAAATTGAGACAATTCTTATGTTATGCCCTGGTCCTCCTTGATGATAAGGGCATGTCTGATCTGCTTTAAACCAAAAAGGTGGATTTTCCAGTACTGTAAGAGGAGATTTAGTCTGGATGTGCCCATTAGCCAGTAGTAATGGAAACAACTCTGCGTACGTTACGGGTATAGGATTAAATCCTGGTGGCCATGTTGTATGGTTGTTGTTGTATTGAGGACGAGCCTGCTGAAGAGGCTGTTGTGTCCTTTGCTGATTAAGTTGGCTCTGCGCAACCTGAGGTTGATACGTAGGAATAGGCGCAGGGCTGATAGCAGGAGTTACAACTGCTATCGGCTGATAACGTCGCCTTTGCTTTCCGAGAGAAATATTCCCAATATCTTGCTATTTTTTCTTAGGGAGAGCACTACCGTATTTTTTAGTACCGCTCGTCGATCCAGCGTCCTTTACCAAACGTCCTTCTCGGACGGCTTCCTCAAGACGTACGCCCATGCCCACCATCTCGGTGAAATCACTGGGTGCACTGGCAACCATTCGGTCATAGTAAAATGAGCTTAAGGTTTTTAAGAAGATTTTTGTCATCTCTTTTTCCTCAAGAGGTGGACAAATTTGAGCGGCAATTTCGCGCCATCTCTGGGCGTACTCCTTAAAGGTTTCCTTGTCCTTTTGCGACATTGATCTGAGTTGATCTCTGTCGGGTGCCATGTCCAAATTGTATTTGTATTGTTGGACGAAGGCAATACCAAGATATCTGAATGTACTGATCGTAGTACGGTTTAAACCCATGTACCATTTGAGTGCGACACCGGTTAAACTATCCTGGAAGTAGTGAATCAGTAGGTCTTGATTCTCCGTCTGAGCTGACATCCGTCGAGCGTACATCACCAGATGGCTTTGAGGGCAAGAGTTACCCTTGTATTTTTCAAAGTCGGGCACTTGGAACTTGTGCGGAACTTTCACATTGGGGACCAAGCAGAGGTCTGTGGCGTCTTTTCCAAATAAATCCTGACCGTGAATGGCTTGCAGCTCCTTCTGCATTTCCAGGAACTGCTCCTGGAATTCATCCATTCTGTCAAACATAGTTTCCTTTTTACCAGCAGGTATTGGTGGACTTTGTCCTTCTGGGACAGTGTGCACCACAGGGGGTGGTACCGTGACTACGGCAGTAAATCTTGGTGTCTCCCGAAGTTTGTAACCTTCAGGAGTCTTTAGTATACCCCTGGCATCTTCGCTTTCCCGAAGTTTGTAACCTTCAGGCCCAGCGGCTTCTGTTGTGATTCCCTGATCTTCAGCGATCGGCAGAATATATCCTTCCGGGATATAGTTAACAGGCATGCCCCAAGGACGATCTTTCGGCATTTGATACCTAGGATCATACTTCTCCACGATGGGCGTTGAGGTGATCTCTGAGATCACAGTTCTTTGTAGCTGAGCTTCTGCCATGGCTTGCATGTCATTACGAAGCTTTCTCATATCCTCTCTTAGAGCGTCGATCTCTTCTTTCAACTCTCTATTTTCTTCCTCAAGATCATCCATCTTTTTCTGACGATTGGCCCGAGTATTATACGAATGAGACAATTTGACTCTAGAATCGAGACACAAACGTGAGATTCGTAGGGAAGAAGAATGCGTTATGTGAGAATGATGAATGCAATGATTATATTAATTGTTTTGTTTTGTTTAATCAAAATAAACTTTGACAATTAGATTGCAAATACCAAACAGTGGGGAAACCCCTTTTTATTGAAATTCAAAGGATTACAGAAATGGAAATACAGTAGATTACAAGGTGCAGAAATAGAAACCTAAGCTAATGAGTCTCGAGTCCTTTCTGAAGAGAAATCGGGTGCTGATTCTGGGACTTTCCTTTTCTTTGACCGGGGCTCTTGGGCCGTTGTCGGGTTGTCATTCCTTTGCAAGGTGAAAGGAGTGAGCAAATTCCTTTGGTCATCTTGATTCTCTACAGCATATTGCTCCAAAATTTCAATCAGAGCATCTTTTTCTTTCAGTAATTGCTGCATTTTGATGCACTCTACGTCGAGGGTGCGGTACTTGTTCTTCCAAGACCTTCTCTCCTTTTGAACTTTGTTGAGAGTAACCTGAAGCTTTTCTGTTTCCGTCATGAAGTACACGACAGCTTCCTTTAGCGGAAGAATTTCGTAACGAGGATAAGGCATTTTTAGCTTGAGAGCTCTAGTTTGTACCCAATGGAGATAAGGCTCCACCGAGACACAGTCCGGTTTTCCTATAGACTCTCGTCCTTTCTTATGAACCTGTTTCCAAGCATGCACTATTTCCATCTTTAGTGCTCTGTCATTTTCTCCTTCCTTGAAGAAAAGACCTTCCAGATGAACACCCCATGGGACGTGTCTCATCGGGTATCCAAATTTACGACGAACCAATACCGGATGGTAGTTGATTCCTCCTTTAGTTCCTATGAGGGGTACGTTGGGGAAGTTTCCGCAACGATCGATGATTCTGATCCCATCATAGATTCGATTACACTAATCTATATCAGAGTTGGTGAGGGACATGATCTTCTGCGACCAACGTAAGGCACTCTTACAATCCCAAAAAGCAGCAGACTTGGGCAAGTGGGAGATAAACCATTTATAAAGCAGAGGTACACAGCATGTGATCTCCCCTCCACTGTACAAATTTCCTAAGTGTACAGAATGATACGCATCTGCGAGCAAAGTCGGCACAGGGTTTCCAATCAGAAAAACCTTAATGGAGTTAATATCGACGAAGTTATTGATGTTGGGAAACAAAAATAACCCGTAGGTGAGCAAGACAAAGATGCTTTCAAAAGCAGTCATGTTTCCTATACTGGCAAAATACAGGGCCTTCTTTGTCAAGAACTGGGCTGGAAAACCTTGGATGCCACCCTTAGCGGTCATGTGAGTCCTGACCTCAGACTCGTCCAAATGAATTGCTCTTGCAATGATCTGATTCTTTGGAATTTCTTCTAGTCCAGAAAATGGAGCTCGATCTGTGATATATAGATCAATCAGATGAGAATACTCCTCCAGCGTTGGTGCAAGCTGGTAATCTGGGAATGTGAAACAGTGATAAACCGGATCATAAAACTGAATGAGCGCATCGATGATTCCCTCAATCACATGGACTCTTAACAGTGGTAGCAAACCTCTGTGCTTGGCTCTGAAAGCCTCTTGGTTTGTGATCATCCTCGCCAAACCTCTCAAATCTTCTAACTTCGGAACCTTGAAGGTGTAACGTATGAGTTCTCCTTCTACCGAAATCCATTTGTGCAATCCTTTTCTCTGATATTTGCAATTACAGTCTTAGTTTAATTTGAAAAACAGAGAGACTAGAAGAGAAGTTTTTTGAATGGTTTAATGTTTTTTAAATGAATGCATGAATGCAGCACACAAAAACATAGAAAAAACATGGGGTCAAAGGGTCGTTGTCATGAAGTCAAGGCTCTACACATCCCCAAAGGTTTATACTAGGGTGATTTTTGTACCTGTACTCATTATCATCAGCTCCTCCCAAGAAAGCAAAATAACAAGCGGATCGCCAGCGAGTTGTAGAGCAATCTTAGAGTAAGTGCCATTCACCGAGAATAGATCACCAGCCTCAAATGAGGGTAGTATCGCATAACAACTATTCCCGATAGTTTCCACACTAAGAAAGGGTTTGGCTCCTCAGCTTCTCAGACTTAACAATCGGCCCATTGTCTAGGCGAGAGAATGGGTTGCATTGGTCAGCCTCCACTGAGGTTGATGGTCGACCTCGTCGCCATCACTTATCTTAAGTGTATACTCAATCTTTCCACATGCGGCATCACACGTATTCCCATTAGCAGAAAAATAAACACGTATAGCAATTAGGAAAAGAAGTATATATATATTTGTCCTAAAAATCCTAGACCTTTAAAGCTATGAATCCTAAGTTCCTGACAGAAAATGGGTTCCCCGGCGGAAGCCCCAATCTGTGGTATTCAAAAGGGAGACCGTGCTTAGATCTAACATAGAGACTTGCCCCACGGTGGGCGCCACTTTTCTGTAGCGAGCGATTTTGGACGCGATTCTTAAGCGCTGGTCGCTCTCTGCGGTTTGGTTTACTACAGGTCGATTCATTTTTTATCCTATTGTGAGCTGAATAAGGAAGGGAAATAGATGTCTCCAATTAACCCTGCTTTGCATACTGAGTTTAAACAGCGGTCTGTTAGGTTACGGATGCGATCAATGTGGGGGGCCTTTGTACTGGTTATTTGTATTTTCGCCAATACTGTTTTCTCTTTTTGTTAGGATACTGCTTCAAATTAGGATATATGGGATTTTAGGTTTTTGTTTAGTGTGCTCGCTAAGATTTTTCTTTCAATCTTATGCCTACGTATTCCCATTTATCGAAACAGGGAAATCAGAGCGTTCGTAGTTCCTCCTATTCTATGGGAGGAAATGGGTGTTTTTGGTGTCTTGTTCAAAGCCCAAGACGTGAAGCGAAAGGTGGTTTGTATCTTGTTCAAAGCCCAAGATGTGAAGCTGAAAGGTCTATTTGTATCTTGTTCAAAGCCCAAGATATGAAGCTAAAAATTCTCCACTTTAGAGAGAATTTGTCATCTCTAAAGAGGGGGTTGTTTGTCACAACTGTTGGGTGACTGAATGTAAAGGAGGATTACTTTAACCGGGATAAGCGGATCCTAGTAATGCCAGAATTTCCTTTATAGGGGATTTTAACCTGAAGGAGAAGACTTTAACTCAGTGTAGAGCAATGCTATCTTTCCTTAGGAATTTCTCATGCTAAAAGAGGGACAGTAGCCTGGATGTAGATGATCCAGAGGCTTACCGCTTACAGCGATTAGATGAAGGGGAAGGAGTTGTTGATGTTTATGTACTGTGAACGAGGCACAGCTTTGATGCTAAAAGGTTAATTGGATTAACCAGTGGTTTTCTTATATAAAGCCTAAGAGGAGGCTGATATGTGTCTCGTACAAAGCCCGAGAGAGAGGCTAAAAGGGGTTGATCCTATAAGAGGATCTTTTATACTCAACAAGAGAGTGTTTTTGTATCTCGTACAAAGCCTGAGATGGAGGCGAAAAGGTTTGACTCAACAAGGGAATCTTTTGGTATCTCGTATAAAGCCCGAGATGGAGGCTATGTGACTCAACAAGAGAGTTTTTTTTGTATCTCGTACGAAGCCCGAGATGGAGGCTGTGGTGACTGTTTCAGTTAAGTGACAGGTCCAGTATACTGAATTTTAAAGAGAAAATCAGTTCTTATATGAGCAACACTGTACTCAAGGATTTGATTCAAGGATCTGGGTTATTCCTGTTCTTTAAGGAAGCGGGAAATCCGAAGGGTATTGAGACTGTCCGAGTCTACGGGTTTTTTCCATTCTTGAAGGGGTCACTTGAGAATGTCTTTGAGACTCAAGGAGATTAGACTGTTCAAGTCTAGAGTTTCATCTTTTGTACTATGCTTTGAGAAACAGTAGTAGACTCTTTGAAAGGACTGCTCTATGAAGCTGACTAAGTTCTGTTCCCATACCTTTAGGAGGTCGTCGGGACAATTTGTACAAAGCCCAAGAGGAGGCTGGAAACTTTCAAGAAGCCGATCGGTCCTTGTACGAAGCCCAAGAGGAGGCTATCATTCCCGAAGGAAGAGATTATTATACGAAGCCTAAGAGGAGGCTGTGAATACTTCTAAGAAGCCAACGGGTCCTTGTACTAAGCCCAAGAGGAGGCGGGGTTGCTTTTAGGAAGCCGATGGGTCCCCAAACCCCGAGAAATTCAAGGCAAGCTATTCACAAGGAATAGATCAAGTCAGGAAAGTTTGAGAATTTGGAAGAAACTCAAGAGATGCCATTCACGGAGAAAAGATCATCTCTGGGGAGTAGAGTTTCTTGACAAGTGCTTTTAAGAAGCCTATGGGTCCCCAAACCCCAAGAAATTCAAGGCAATGTTATTCACCGAGAATATATCAAAGTCAGGAAAGTCCGAGAATTTGGAAGAAACTCAAGAGATGCAATTCACGGAGAAGAGATCATCTCTGGGGAATAGAGTTTCTTTGACAACTTATAAAGGTGACAGTCTATGAAAGGGATCACACGGAATGCTACCTTTCATATCTCCATATTTTTTAACCCCAAGAGGAGGGAAGACTGTGTCTGGTAATCCTATGGGGATCTAGTTTAGACTATTTCTAAGAGTGATTAACGGGCTTAATGCTAGACGTAGTTGTCGGGAAAACTCTAAATATCTATACTATTATTACACAGTTGATATGAGTTTATGAAAGAAGACTTACAGTGAAGCAGCCCCACAATACAGTTATATGTATATGAAAACGGTAAATGAAAGCGTGTAAACACTTACTCGGTTGTAGAGCTTCCATGCTGTTTGGTTAGTTGTTCAACAAAGAAAGATTGAAAACAACGGTATATTCAAAATCAAAGGAGAAAGTGCTTTGAAAAAGAAAGACTTGGGGCTTACAGCTCAAGGAGAGGCCCAGGGTTTTATTAGTGAGCGCACTATTTGAATTTGTACAGAGGGACTTATACAAGTGACTGAGGCCCGAAATGTTTTCTATACAAGGGGGTTGGGTCTTACACTCTAATAGAGGCCCAAAAAAGTTTAAAGAAAAAGAGATGGGTCTTATAACACGAGGGTAGGCCCAGTTGACTTATACAATACACTGAGGCCCAAAAATGATTTTGGTCAAAAAAGGATTGGGTCTTACACTCTATTAGAGGTCCAAAAAAGTTTAAACAATGATTTGTTTAAGTGAAAATCAAAGAAACCCTAATTTTATTCTTTAAAAGTAAATATTTAAAGAAAATCTATGAAAAATACCAAATAGGTTTGAATAGACCACTTGTGATTTTTGTTTAAGGTTTGAAAAAAATGAGGTATAAATCACAAGAGATATTAAAACTCATTTGGTCTTGATCTTTCAAGATGAATATTCATTTCAAAATGTTTAAAAGCAAATAAAAATGAATTTATTCACAAAAATACTAATTATATTAAATAAATAATATAAACTTAATTTTTTTGTGGAATAAAATATTTCAATATTTTTTTGATTTTTTGCAAAAAGAACCAATCAAAAATAATTAAAATTGAAAAAGTTATTAATTTCCCAAATAATTAACAAAACATGAAAATAGTTGGAAAAATAGCAAAAATGTGAAAAATCACAAAATGGCATGGGTGGGGTTTGAACCCACGACCTCAAGCATACAAGGCGCGCGTTTTACCACTGGGGTGGTGATACATCCATTACTTGAAACAAAACAACAAATATACAAGTCATGCCTTGGTTTTGGCTTGCCCAAGGCAAGTTTTGGCTCAAAAACGTGAAGGTCATAACTTTCTCAATTCTTAATGATTGGAGACAAAATTTATATGTATCTGGGCCAGAATTTCACAAGGAATCCAATGGTGGTGGTGGTTTTTTTAGATCACACTCCCTCCTCAAAACCCGATAGTGGTTTTGAAAATGGCCTATAATTGCATTTTCTATGCTACACTTTGATACAGGCATGAATTACATGATCAATTGGCACAAACAAAACACATATGACATGTATAAGAGATGCATACTCAGTGGACTTCAAATGCACACGTGTTTTGGTGAGGGCAAGTTGAGAGGCTTACCCTTCTTTGGGATTTTGGGGTTTTCTCTGCAATCTGCCAAACCTCTTGCTCCAGATATGGTTTTATGCTTTGAACCACCTTAAATGATCCCTAGGATGCTTTTAGGATGATTGGAAATGACTGGTACCTGCAAAAACACAAACTGTACCTTTCTTGCAAAAGGGGTTAAGAGTGACCAAAATAGCAACTCTCTCAAATGGTGCTCCAGATGGGGGGAACCATTTGGGACAGTTCAAGGATGATATTTGGAGTGTGTTTGAGGTTTTATCTGGTTTGGAAAGTGACTGAATCAAGACATGGCTTGAAAAATGCACCAAAAGGCCTATTTTGAGGTTTTGAGATGTGACTTTGTGATTTTGTGATTACAGGTCACTTGTGATAGTTTGTACAGCTTACATATGATATATATGAGGTGTGTGTGTGTGATTGATTATGATGGAATTGCTCTCTAACTCAAAAACTCAGAATTACTTGCTTTGGAAGGAAAATTTGAGGTGAAAGAAGAGATTTTGAGGAAAGCATCTGTTTGATGGCTTTGGTGTACTCAAACTGATCACAATTGAGCTCTATTTATAGTAGAGCAAGTTTGTTTTGGGATCCACAGTGAATGGCAACTGCAACAGAGGTTTGGCCAATGTTGTCTAATGGAAATCCAAGTCTCCTCTAGCCATTGACTAGAGGTTAGGGCACAGGGTTGTGGTTCCCTTGGTCTTGGATAAGTCTTGACTGATTTCAGATGAGAATGGCTCAGTCCGTGCCACCTTGATGCTTCCATTGAATGCTCCAATCCAAATTTGAAGTCTTGTCCCTATTTTGGCCATTCTAGGTTCAACATGCATTTTCTTGTTCCAAGGACTTTGGAGGCTTGGCTCAGTGATTGTCCCCTTTAGATTCAATCCTCAGATGTGTCCAAGTGGATAGGAGTGTTTGGATTTGGCTGATTTTGGCAAATCGAGCAAAAATGCAAATTCTGCCTTGCCTTGACAGATTTTAGCAAGGCAACTTGCCAATGTCATATCTCATGGCTCAAATGGAATTTGGCAATGTTCTTGGCCATTTTGGAAAGCCCTTACATGATACAACAACTATTTGAACATGTTTGGTTTTGATCTCTTTTGAATCCAAGTGAAAAATCCCCCTACATTTGGAAAAAAGTGAAGGCAGATTTGGACTTAGTGAAAATTTCACTAAGTGTTGGAAAAAGTGACATTTTCATTTTTCAGCCATTTTGATCACTCCATAACTCAAAATCCTTAATGAATTGGAATGACTTGTAGTTGAAGTTTTTGTAGAGGGTAATGAGGGCTACAAATCCATCTTTGGATGAGAGAAAATGGCTTTGTGGTTTAGGAGTTATGATCCTCCAAAGTTGGTACCCTAGCCACTTTATTTTTAACTTAAAAAATTTTCTAAGTTTTTATGATTACCCCTTTTACAAGTTATCCAACTTTTCTTGATTTTTCTTGATGAATGATGATTCAAATCATACATTAACATCATTTTTGGGCTAAAAATCCATTTTTGTGAAAAATCTCAAAAAGTCAAAGTTGACTTTTGTGCACAGTTGACTTTTTATCAGATGAATTCCAAACTGTGCAATTCTTCAGGAAATCATGTCCTTGACCTAAATCAAACTTGATGGACATGTTCCAAGGGTGTCATAGGGTATATTGAGGCATGTCCTAGGGTTTGGGAGCATGTCCTGGTCAAAAGTCAAAGTTACAGTTGACTTTTTTCCTTAAAACCCTAATTGTGGTGCAGATGAAATTGAGACTTGTTGCTCAAGCTTCTTGAATTAATCCATTATTTCAAATGTATCAATATAGTTAATTAGAGGCCCTCAAACCCTCTCTTGAGGTCTTGGCTCATGATTTGCCCCAAAAGTCAACTTAGGGGTGAATTAGGTCAAGAAACCCTAATTCCTAATTTTTGATGTATGCATCCCTTGAGGCAAAATTGACTTGATGATTGGGCCCATGAGGTTCCATGGACCACATTAGGTTATTTTTTGGATCCTTGGCTTGTGTCCAGATGAAAATTTTCCATCTGGAGGCCCTGGTCGACCAAAACCCTAATTTGGTGACACTGGCGATCTTGAAGCTTGATCCACCTAGAAGGGAGCAACCTTGTGCTTAATCCTTGAAGTGGGAGTCCTCTTTGATCCTTTGTGAATGTTTGAGAGGTTTAGACAAGTTGAAGATCATGTCATTCCTTGATTGATCCTTTGTCTAAGGCTCAGAGAGGGCTTGAAACCCTAATTTTGATTATAGTGGATGCTCACCCATCTTTAGGGAGACTGTTGAAGTATGATGGTTCCCCCATATTGTGATGATGATTTGCACAATGATGGGAAATCATAGTGGTCAAAATTTGGGGTATGACAGGTTTGATACACGGATGTATCACCACCTCAGTGGTAGGACACGTGCACTGCACACAAGAGGTCTGGGGTTCGAATCCCCCTCGCCCCAGATCCTCTTTTTTACCACTTTTTCATATTTTATTATTTTTCTTATTATTTTTAATGATTTGAAAAATTAACAACTCCCTCAATTTTAATTATTTTTTATTGGTTCCTTTTGCAAAAAATGTTGAAATATTTTATTCCACAAAAAAATCAAACTTATATTATTTATTTAATATAGTTGGTATTTTTATGAATAAATTCATTTTTAATTGTTTTTAAACATTTTAAAAGTGAATATTCATCCTGAAAAATCAAAACCAAATGAGTTTTAATTCATCATGTGATTAAAACCTCATTTTTCAAACCTTAACCAAAAATCACAAGTTGTTTATTCAAGCTTATTTGGTGTTTTATCATTTTTTTTATCGATTTTCTTTAAGAATTCACTTTTAAAAATGATGAAATTAGGATTTTGATTGATTTCAACCTCATCAATCATTTTCAAACACTCATAGGCCTCTAATAGAGTGTAAGACCCAATCCCCTTTTAAATAAAACAATTTTGGGCCTCAGATATTGTATAAGTCCCTCTGCGTTAAAAGAAAAAATCTCGGCGCAATCGCTAGTTCAAAAATCAAATCATCTGGGCCTACTTCGTGTTAGAAGCCCCATTTTCTTTTATTTAAATTTCTTTGGGCCTCTAATAGAGTGTAAGACCCAACCCCTTTTTGAAACCAAAATGATTTGGGCCTCAGATATTGTATAAGACCCAATGTGTTTTCAAAAACCTCGGCGCGATCGCCGTTGCCAGACAAATAACCCTGGGCTTCTCCTTGAGTTGTAAGTCTCATCTCTTGTTCAAAAATAAATCTTTGGGCCTCTAATAGAGTGTAAGACCCAACCCCTTTTTGAAACCAAAATGGAGTGGGCCTCACATATTGTATAAGTCCCTCTGTACAGTTTTCAAAACAACGGTGCGATCATCGTTAAAACTTGGGCTCTCTTTGAGCTGTAAGCCCCAACAATTTGTTTAAAGCACTTTCTCCTTTGATTTTGAATTCAAATATATGTTGTTATCAAAACTTTCTTTGTTGAACAACTAACAAAACAGCATGGAAGCTCTACAACGGGTAAGTGTTTATCCGCTTTCATATGAATATAACTGTATTGTGGGGCTGCTTCACTATAAGTCTTCTTTCACATCCTTTTATATACTTGTCACATATCCATTGTGTAATACTAGTATAGTTATTTAAAGTTTTCCCGGGCAACTACGTCTAGCACTAGGTAAAGCCTTGTTGGTCACTCTTAAATACAAACAAAACTAGATCCCCCGTAGGATTCCAGATACTGTCTTCCCTTCTCTTGGGGTTAAACAATATGGAACAAAGAGAAAGGCAGTATTCTCGGTGAACCTTTTCTCAGACTGTCACCCTTAGAAATTGTCAAAGAAACTCTAACTCCCCAGAGATGATCTTTTCTCCGTGAATGGCATCTCTTGAGTTTCTTCCAAATTCTCGAACTTTCCTGGAATGATCTCTTCTCTGTGAATTACATTTCTTGAACCTCTCTTGGTTTGGGGACCCACAAGCTTCCTAAAAGCATCCCCGCCTCCTCTTGGGCGTTGTACAAGGACCCTTCGGCTTCTTAGAAGTTCTCATGCCTTCTCTTGGGCTTAATACAAGCACTCGGACGACCTCTTAAAGTTATAAGACAGAACTTAGTCATCCTTTGCTAGAGCAGTCTTTCCAGCGTCAAAACTCCGGCCATTTTAGGGTTGATACCCATCCCTTAATGCTCGTGCCTCCTCTTGGGCATCATACAAAAGATAAAACTCTAGACTTGGATAGTCTAAACCTCTTGAGTCTCAAAGACATTCTCAAGTTCCTTTCAAACATAGGAAAAAACACCGATCACTCTGGATCAATCTCCAACAGAAACCCGGTCTCTCTCATGAGAGTTCCCCACACTTGGACCCACTTCAGGATCTCAATAATCCTCGGCAGTAAGTTAGCCTCCTCTTGGGCTTTGTATAAATGATTCCCCCTAGCAGAGCTAACCTTTTCAGACTCTCTTGTTGAGTCAATCACTTTTAGCCTCCGTCTTGGGCTTTGTACAAGACATATAAAACACTCTCTTGTTGAGTATAAAAGACTCTCTTGTTGAGTCAACCACTTTTAGCCTCCGTCTTGGGCTTTGTACAAGACATATAAAACACTCTCTTGTTGAGTATAAAAGACTCTCTTGTTGAGTCAATCTCCTTTTAGCCTCTCTCTCGGGCTTCGTACGAGACAGCAAAACACTCTCTTGTTGAGTATAAAAGACTCTCTTGTTGAGTCAATATCCTTTTAGCCTCAATCTCGGGCTTCGTACGAGACAGAAAATCACTCTCTTGTTGAGTATAAAATACTTTCTTATTGAGTCAAACAACCTTCAGACTCTCTTGTTGAGTCAATCACCTCTTCGTACGAAAAACCCATTTAACGACGCCAGGGTTACCACGGATTCGTATCCCAACGTTGTAATACGTTAAAAATTTTATAACGCCATATTTAACGACGGTTGTACTAAAGAACCGTTGTAATACGAGCTGTGTAACAAGCTTCGATTCCCTGCTACTACATTTTTTTCCATATTTTTACATTTTTAACACGGTTGTATTAAAACACCGTTGTAATACATGTAACAATCTTCGATTCCCAGCAACTATATTTTTTGTCATGTTTTTGTATTTTAAACATATATTTTATTTCTTTTGTTAGTGTTACGGGGATTTAACCTCAAAACTCAAAATTCATCATTGTTTTTCTTTTAAACATAAAACTGTAAGAGATGAGCATATATAAAATAACATTTTATTAAGATTCCATTAAAAAGAGTACATTGATAATCATATTACATATATTAATTAATGTCAGAGCCCATTGCTGCAAATGCATCTTCATAATCCATACATCTCTCCTCACTCCCCTCATCGGAATCATAATAAACTGTTCTCCTTTTCTTCTTTATCGTTTTCTTCTTCAGCTTCTTCTTCTTCTTATTATTATCCTTCCTCACCCTTAAGGCATCCCTGACCACTGGTTGGACCTCCTCTATTGGCGCCTGACGTTCCTCATTGGTGACTCTAGCATTCTCATTTGTAGAACTCATTGTTATGAAGAATATATTATGAAGAAATGTAAAGTTGTCTATTTATAGATGAGGTTGAAGATGAAAAGTCTGATAGTTTAATGCTTGCAATTATGATAACTTGTAAATGGTTGATATTCTGGAACGTTATTTTTTGAAAAACGGAGAAAATTTTAAATAATTATGGCCAGAGTGTTCTCTACTTTGAGAAGAGCAAGGGTTATAATATTACAACGGTTAGTAATAATAACCGTAACGATACCCCTTATACTAGGCAACAACATTTTTATATTTTACGTAATTATAGAAAAATGTTGTTGCCTGGAGTCGAACCTTGTACCAATTAGAAGGGTTATCGCTACGGTTAATATAACTAACCGTTATGATATTATTAAAATAATATATATACTTATCATTACGGTTATTTTAGAAAACCGTTGTGAAATATTTACCTATATAAGGGAATTAACTTTCTATTATTGACAGTAGCGCCGTTTCCTTCACAGCGAAACCCTAGCACCCATTTTTGGCAACAAACTTCATCTTTTTATAGAATCCGCGAGAAGAAATACAAGAAGTATGAAGCTTTTGATTTAAGCTTCTTCCTCATTGTAGTTCTTCTTGCAGAATCTAAAACTAGATGAACATGGTGATAATGTTGGCGGTAGCAAGCGTAATGTACATATTGTTTATGGAAAATAAGGTAGTCTTCTACTTTAATCTTTTTGTTAGATAGTTCCCATTATCTCGTTTGCTTCATGTTGTTTTTGTTGATTGTTCTCATTTTGTGCATATTCGACTTCAATGCTTCACAAGCAAGGTGAACTTCATTGTAATGGTACAGTCCCACTTCTTAGGGTTTTGTTTTAACTTTTGGTTGTTTTGTTTTGAATACTAACTAATTTTCTTCATTGCTTCCCACTTCTTAGGGTTTGTTTCACATGGTGATGATTATGGTGGTACATATATATATATATATATATATATATATATATATATATATATATATATATATATATGAATTCATTCTGATAAGGTACATATATATGGATTCATTCTTATATTGTATATGAAATTTAGTTTATTATATCCTATGTATATTGTTTGTTTCACTATCCTTTTATTGAAAATGCAATCAGTTAAATTGATATAGAACATTAGTTTATTATATATATACTATGTATATTGTATATAGTTAAATTTAATACTAACTAATTTTCTTCATTGCTTCCCACTTCTTAGGGTTTGTTTCACATGGTGATGATGATGGTGGTACATACATATGAATTCATTCTGATAAGGTACATATATATGAATTCATTCTGATATTGTATATGAAATTTAGTTTATTATATACTATGTATATTGTTTGTTTCACTATCCTTTTATTGAAAATGCAATCAGTTAAATTGATATAGAAACTTATAATCTGAAAATTAGGATGTATTTGAAAACCAACCTTTATCATGTCAATGTTTTCCGAATTGCATCCATTTCATTCGGCACATTTTATGTTCCTTAACATAAAATTTATGGTTCAATGGTCCATTTGCTTCAATTCATCGATATCTTTTCTTATAGTTTACCTCATCGTCATCACTAATCATCGTGGTTGTTAAGATCATGATTGTTATGATGATAAAATCGCGATGATTTTTGGCGATGATGAGGTAAACTATAATAAAAGATATCGATGGATTAAAGGAAACCGACCATTGAACCATAAATTTTATGTTAAGGAACATAAAATGTGCCGAATGAAATGGATGCAATTCGGAAAACAGTGGTGTGTTTAAGTTGGTTTTCAAGAACAGTTTAATTTTCAGATTATATAGTTCTTTACCAATTTTAATGGTTATATTTCTTTAATTAGGTGGATGGTAAAACAAGCAATATACATTTGTATTTAATAAACTAAGGGTACATTCCACAACAGTTGAGACACATAACCGTTGTGATAGTTAATTTATATGACAACAGTTGATACTGATAACTGTTGTGATAGTTAATTTATATTACAACGGTTAAAATACCTAACCGTTGCAATATATCGCGCGCTTCCAGAATACAACAACGGTTTCCAGACTGTTGTAGAAACAGCGAACTTACAACAACAATCTACATAACAACGCCTTCGCCCACATCATTATATGTCATTCCCAACCATTGCTAAATGGATTTTTCATAGTAGTGACTCTCTTGTTGAGTCAAACCCTTTCAGCCTCCATCTTGGGCTTTATACAAGATACATTCTCCCCAACGGAGTCAAAATCTCTTTTAGCCTCAATCTTGGGCGTTGTACAAGATAGAAAGAACATTTTCCCCCGAAAAGTCAAACTTCCCGCCTCCTCTTAGGCTTTGTATAAAGAAACCCCCGGTTGAGTCAATCAACCTTTTAGCATCAAATTTGTGCCTTGCTCACAGCATACAAACATCAACAATTCCTCTTTAGAGATGACAAATTCTCTCTCATCCAAAACCCTTTAGCTTCACATCTTGGGCTTTGAACAAGATACAAACCACCTTTAGCTTCATGTCTTGGGCTTTGAACAAGACACCAAAATAACCTTTTTCCTCCCATAGAATAGGAGGAACTACGATCACTCTAATTTCCCTGTTTCGGGAATACGTAGGCATAAGATTGCAAAAATATTAGCGAGCATACTAATCAAAAAACCCAAAATCCCGTACCTTCATACATCCATCAAAAGCATCAGACCTAACACCTTACCAGAAACCTAGCAAATAGTCTAGACACTGTTTTTAAGCAAATAACCCAAGACAGACCCCCTTTTTTATAGCATCTGTAAACCAACAGTTTTGATTGTTTAACCTTACTATGCAAGCAGGGTTAATTAGAGACATCTATTTCCCTTCCTTAATCAGCTCAACAAGATAAAAAATGAATCGAACTGTAGTACCAAAGCGATAATGATTCGAAACCACAAAAACCGCGGTACAACTCATGCCAATGGACACACAATGGCAAGAAAAATTCTAAGAGTAGGGTACTACTGGTTAACCATGGAATCCGACTGCTACAAGCACATGAGGAGATGTCACAAGTGCCAGATATACTCAGACAGAATCCATGTACCGCCAACACATCTCAAAGTTCTTTCTTCCCCGTGGCCTTTTTCCATATGGGGAATCGACATGATTGGCATGATCGAACCCAAGGCTTCAAACGGACATCGGTTCATCCTGGTAGCCATTGATTACTTCACCAAATGGGTCGAAGCAGCGTCATACGCCAAGGTGACCCGACAAGTGGTAGTCCGCTTTATCAAAAACAATCTCATCTGTCGTTATGGTGTTCCTAGCCAGATTATTACTGACAGTGGATCCAACTTGAACAATAAGATGATGAAAGAATTGTACGCTGAGTTTAAGATCGAATACCATAACTCATCTCCCTACCGACCCAAGATGAATGGAGCGGTAGAGGCAGCTAACAAGAACATTAAGAAGATCGTTCAAAAGATGGTTGTAACCTACAAAGACTGGCATGAGATGCTACCCTTGGCTCTTCACGATTATCGCACATCTGTCCGCACTTCAACAAGGGCAACCCCTTTCTCTCTAGTATATGGCATGGAGGCAGTGCTCCCCATAGAAGTAGAGATCCCATCAATCCGGGTATTGATGGAAGCTAAGTTAACAAAAGCAGAATGGTGTTGAAGTCGACACGATGAACTAAATCTGATCGAAGAAAAGCGAATAACGGCTCTATACCATGGTCAGTTGTATCAACAAAGGATGAAGAAAATGTTTGACAAAAAGGTTCGACCTCGCGTTTTCAGGAAGGAGACATCGTGCTCAAAAAGATACAATCATTCCTCACTGATTCTCGTGGTAAATGGAATTTGAATTATAACGGCCCCTATGTGGTCAAGAAAGCCTTCTCAGGCGGCGTCTTGAGACTCGCAACCATGGATGGAGAGGAATTTTCCTACCCCACAAATGTTGACATAGTCAAGAAATACTTCGCCTAAATAATAAATAAATAAAACGTCTCGGTGGATTGAAAACCCGAAAGGGCGGTCCAAGCAAAAACTAGAGACACAAGCAAAAAAAAATCATCCCGATGGATTGGAAACCTCAAAGTACAATCCAGGAAAAAGTTAGGGATTCATGGCAAGTAACTACGTTCAACAAAGGGGCAAATCCCCCAGCAGCAATAATGCCATCCGTCAAGAAAACTCCAGTCAAGGTCATCTTCGACGGAAGTTCAGGATGTCCAGAATTCAAAGTTGGTAGAATGATAGCGGTCGTTATGTTTCAATGTAACCCTTTTCCCTTAAATTAACATTTTCTAAACTTTGTAAATACTCCATGGAATCACGCGTTTGGCTGATTTCTATCCTATCAATAAAATTTGAGCCCTAGTGCTTTTGTTTGCAATTCTTATTTGTTTTAGCTTTACAGAATGATATTTTAACATGATTAATGATTCTTGAAATAAAACAAAAATGAATTTACTTGTCAACATTTTTCGGCTTTTAAAAAAAAAAGAAAAAAAGATGGCAATTTCTTTTGACTGTTGAACATCGAAAGAACATCGATCTCTTCTCCAAAGGCGATTAAGCTTCAAAGTGCAGAATCAAAGTGCTCCTTCTAAGCCAGTGCGCCTGAATGAAGGATCAACTATGTCAGAGACCATGTTTCATCTGACATCCCCAGTAGAGTTCTTATCTCTTAAGCCCGACCAACGTTGTTCCCCACTGGAACTTTTTCTCCTAAGCAAGGCAGAATTGCTATCTTGAACCGAAGATACTTCTTCGTCCCCTGCAGTGGTCGAGTATCCAGTCATGTTCATCCACTAGTCTGTATGTCATGTCAGTTTTGTCAGCATAAACATACATACATCATGCATTATTGATTCATATACATATTCATATTGCATAACTATCACTCTGGTCCGTCTTATCCCCAAGTGATAAAAGTCCTATCAATCGAGTTGTCAGTGTTTACCTTGTCAGGAAATGTTTTGTCTAAACCATCCCTCTCCCCCAAGTTTATTTCTGGATTGGAGACGGTCTTCGACCACTTTGATAACTTGAACCTCTGAAAAGTAAGAAAACTTTCGACGAACGTCACTCTTCGCCATTGAAGATGATATCTTCGCTTTCCCGGATTAAGGAAAATCCCTAGAGAAAGCCTCTTAATCAAAGATTCGGTAATACATCAGTTTTTCTCTGGAAAATTCGCTGACGAAAAGGTCATCAGCACCTCCAAGTTGGATTGCATCACATGGCATTTCTCCGAGAAGATCTTGAGGAAAAGTATGATGTAATATCCCCAAGCAGAAAACAGCCTCTCAAGAGACTCCTTTTCCCCCAATAGAGTCGAAAATGGCGTCTCCAATAGAGAAGTTTGTACACCTCTACAGCTCAGACAGATGGGTTCCCCAGCAAATCTAACATCAAAAATTTTCCCATCAAATGGCATTTCCCCAGGGAAATTCGGAGAGAAGTTTGAGGATAACCGCTACGAATAGCGTCCCTTGTCAAGAAAGTTTATTGACAAAAGAAACTGAGACCAGTTCCTTGGCTGAAGACCAGGATTGAGGGGAAGTTTATTTCAGAAACTGAGACCAGTTCCGTGGCTAAAGACCAGGATTAAGGGGAAGTTTATGGACAAAAGAAACTTAGACCAGTTTCTCGGCTAAAGACCAGAATCGAGGGGGAGTTTATGGACAAAAAAACTAAGACCAGTTCCTTGGCTAAAGACCAGGATCGATGGGAAGTTTTTACCTTTTCTAAAGCATCACTGCTTAGAAAAAGAAGATGGATGAGCAAGCAGCTATTCATAACCACCATCAAAATTTTGGGTATTCTGATATTTAATCCTCTTGCACCCAGAATGCCCGAATACCTTCGCCATTCACACCTTCGGGTCCAAGAAAATTAAATAGGGGCGTCTGTCATACCCCAAATTTTGACCACCAGGATTTCCCATCATTGTGCAAATCATCATCACAATATGGATGAACCATCATGCCTCATCAATATCTTCAGAGATGTTTGAGCATTCACCACAGTCAAGAATTAGGGTTTCAAGCCCTCTCATAGCACTTAGACAAAGGATCAATCAAGAAATGACATGATCTTCAACTTGTATAAACCTCTCAAAACATCCATAAAGGATCAAGAGGACTCCCGCATCAAAAATCAAGCACAAGGTTGCAAGATTCCAAGGGGATCAAGCCTCAAGGTCGCCAGTGTCACCAAATTAGGGTTTTGGTCGACCAAGGCCTCCAGATGAACATTTTCCTCTGGGCATGAGCCAAGGATTCTAAACACAACCCAAGATACTCCAAGGGACCTCATGGACCCAATCATCAAGTCAATTTAACCTCAGGGGATGCATTTATCCAAAAATCAGGAATTAGGGTTTTTTGACCTAATTCACACCTAAGTTGACTCTTGGGACAAAGCATGAGCCAAGACCTCAAGACATGATTTGAGGGTCTCCAATACACTACATTGATCCATTTGCAACAATGGATTGACCCAAGAAGCTTGATCCACAAGTTTCAATTTCATCTGGACCACAATTAGGGTTTTGAAGAAAAAGTCAACTGTACCTTTGACTTTTGACCAAGACATGCTCCCAAACCTTGGGACATGATTCAATACACCTTATAACACCTATGGAATATATCCATTAGGTTTGATTTAGGTCAAGGACTTGATTTCACAAAGGATTGCACAGTTTGGATTTCATCCAATAAAAAGTCAAATGTGCACAAAATCAAGTTTTACTTTTTGGAATTTTTCACAATTATGGTTCCTTAACCCTAAAACAATGTTAATATGTGATTTGAATCATCATTCATCAAGAAAAATCAAAGAATGTGAGTTAACTTGTAAAAGGGGTAACCATAAAAAACTTAGAATTTTTCTAAGTTATGGAACAAAGTGACTAGGGTACCAACTTCCAGGGAGCATAACTTGAGATCCAAGCAACCATTTTGGGTGATCCAAAGCTGGATTTGTAGGTCTTGTTACACTCTACAAAAGCTTCAACTACATCAAACTCCAATTCCTTATGGATTTTAAGTTATGGGGTGATCAAAATGGTTAAAAACATGAAAATGACATTTTTCCAACACTTAGTGAAATTTTCACTAAGTCAGAATCTGCCTTACTTTTTCCAAAATATAGGGACATTTTTCACCTTGATCCAAGTCAAACCAGGTCTAGGGGTGGACATCAAATTTAAAGTATGCCATGAGGGCTTTCCAACAAGTATCAGATCATCTCCAAATTCCATTTGAGCAAGGAGATACAACCCTTGGAACATGGCATCATGAACTGGTTTTTACAAGGAAGAATTTGTGCATTTTGCTCGATTTGTCCAAATCTGATAGATCCAAGCCTTGTCATCCATTTGGACACATCTGAGGATAAAACAAGAAGGGAATGATCTGATCCCCAAGCCTTCAAAGTCCAAGAATCTACAATAGCCATGCCAAACCTAAAAGAGCTAAAAAGTGCCAAGACTCCAATTTTGTTTCCAAGTCTTTAATGAATGCATCAAGGTGGCATGAACTGAGCCTATTCCAACTAAATTCAGTCCAAACTTATCTCTGAACCAAAGCTACAAAGCCTGCGCTCTAATCTCAAGTCAATGGCTAGAGGAGACTTGAGATTCCCTTTGCATAACATTGGCCAAAGGCCTGCTGCAGCCTCCATTCACTATTAATGCCAAAATAAACTTGGTGCACTACAAATAGACATCAATTGTGATCAGTTTGAGTACACCAAAGCACCCAAACTGATGTTTTCCTCAAAATCCCTCTCTTTAGGCCAAAATGCCTTCTTTTGCAAGGTATCTCTGAGTTTTTAAGTTAGAGAGCAATTCCATCACAGCTCATGATCCAAACACCTCTAATATGTTGTATCTAAGCTGTTCAAACACTAACATGTGACCTGTAACACCAAAATCTCAAAGTCCACTTCCAAAACCTTAAAATTAGACTTTTTTTGCATTTTTCAGGCCAGGTCTTGATTCAGTCACTTTCAAAACCAGATAAAATCTCAAACATACTTCAAATATCATCCTTGAACTGTCCCAAATGGTTCCCCATATCTGGAACACCATTTGAGAGAGTTGTCATATTGGTCACTTTTGCCCCTTTTGTAAGAAAGAGTTCAGACTTGTTCCTGAATATTCCAGCTGGTGGTAATCATTCTAAAAGCTTCTAAGGGATCAATTGAGAGTGTCCAAAGCATCAAATTACTTCTGGCACAAGAAACTTGGTAGATAACACAAAAAGCTCCCAAAGAGGTAAGCATCACAACTTGAACTCTTTGAATTATGCATTGCTTTGAAGTCCACTGCTCATAAACATCTCATACATATTGTATATGTTGTAGTTGAATCAATTCATCATACAATTCTGGCATATACCATGAGGTAGCATAGAAAATGCAAATCATGGCCTATTTCAAATCCACCATCGGGTTTTAAAATGGAGACCTCATCTGAAAAAACTAAGGGCACTATTAGATTCCTTGTGAAATTCTAGGCAGGATAGACCTAAATTTTGTCCCAATCCATGGAGAAATGACAAAGTTACAGCCTTTACGTTTTTGGCCCAAGAACTTTCATTGCCTTGGCCAGGCCTAAAACAAGGCACCCCTTATATATTTATGGGGTGGTTTTGATACACGGATGTATCACCACCCCAGTGGTTGCGCGCTCATGTGTTTAGCTAGGAGGTTTGGGGTTCGAATCCCCCTCGCCCCAGACCCTCTTTTACCACTTTTTCCATTTTTTTAATATTTGTCATATTATTTTAAATGATTTGGAAAATTAATTTCTCTCTCAATTTTAATTATTTTTTATTGGTTCTTTTTGTAAAAAATCACAAAAATGTTAAAATATTTTATTTCACAAAAAAATAAATTTATATTATTTATTTAATATAGTTGATATTTTTGTAAATAAATTCATTTTTTATTGTTTTTAAACATTTCAAAAATGAATATTCATCTTGAAAATCAAAATCAAATGAGTCCTAAATCATCTTGTGATTAAAACCTCATTTTTCAAACCTTAATAAAAAATCACAAGTAGTTTATTTAGACTTATTTGGTATTTTTGTCATTTTTATTCATTTTATTAAAAGGATTACTTTTAAAAGAAAATGAAATTAGGGTTTCTTTGGTTCTTGATCTTTATCAAACCTTTCAAAACACTTTGGGCCTCTAATAGAGTGTAAGACCCAACCCTTGTTGTACACAAACCTCTTTGGGCCTCAGATATTGTATAAGTCCCAACACGATAAAAAAATCTCGGTGCGATCGCCATTTTTAAATAGAAATCCTTTGGGCCTCCCCTCGTGTTGTAAGTCCCATCTATTTTCTTTTAAAACATCTCCTGGGCCTCTCCTTGAGTTGTAAGACCCAACCTTTTTGTAAACCTCTTTGGGCCTCAGTCGTTGTATAAGTTCTGATACGATCTTCAAAAACAATGGTGCGATCACTGTTAAACCTTGGGTCTCTCCTTAAGTATAAGCCCCAACAATCTTTTCAAAAAGAACTTCTATTTTGATTTAGATTCAAATATATATGTTGTTATCAAAACTTTCTTTAATTTCTTGGAACAACTAACAATACAGCATGGAAGCTTGCTCACCTGTAAGTTTTAACAGCTTTTATTTACTCGCTTGCATATATATAATTGTATTGTGGGGAGGTGCGCACTGTAAGTCTTCTTTCATATCCTTTTAGATACTTGTCATATATCAACTGTATATATACTAGTATAGCTATTTAGAGTTTTCCCCGGCAACTAGGTCTAGAACTAGGTAAAGCCATGTTGGTCACTCTTTAAACATAGTCAAAACTAGATCCCCATAAGATTTCCAGATACAGTCTTGCCTTCTCTTGGGCTTAAACAATATGGAACAAAGAGAAAGGCAGTATTCTCGATGAACCTTTTCTCAGACTATCGCTATTAGAACTTGTCAAAGAAATTCATTTTCCCCAGAGAGGATTAATTCCTGGTGAAACTTCTCTTGAATTTCTTCAAACCCTAGAACTGTTCATTAAAGAAAAGATTATTCTCGGTGAAACTTTTCTTGAACTCTTCTTAAGTTTGGACCCACAGGTTTCCTATAAGCATCCCTGCCTCCTCTTGGGCTTTGTACAAGGACCCTCCGGCTTCTTAGAAGTTCTCATGCCTTCTCTTGGGCTTAGTACAAGGACCTTGAAGACCTCTTAAAGGTATATGACAGAACTTAGTCATCCTTTGCTAGAGCAGTCTTTCCAGTGTCAAATCTCAGACCAATTTAGGGTTGATTCTCATCCCTTAAAAAGACCTGCCTCCTCTTGGGCATCATACAAAAGATAAAACTCTTCCACGCCAGTAGACTTGGACAGTCTAACCTTGAGTCTCAAAGACATTATCAAGTTCCTTACAAACATAGGAAAAACCTCGGTCACTCTAGATAAATCTCTAGTAGAGTTATAACCCATGGGTTCTAAAACCCAGTCTCTCTCCTAAAAGTTCCCCAGCCAGGGTTAGTTTATCACCAGTATCAGAACCTCAAGGCATCTGATACCCCAACTCTTCTGTAACCCTCAGCAAGAATTGATTCCCCATTTAGACCTGCCTCGGGATCTCAATAATCCCCGGCAGAAGCTAGTCTCCTCTTAGGCTTTGTATAGTGACCTTTCCTCAGCGCAGTCAGCCTCCTCTTGGGCTTTATACAATGATTCTCCCCAACGGAGCTAAACTTGTCAGACTCTCTTGTTGAGTCAATCATTTTTCAGACTCTCTTGTTGAGTCAATCACCTTTCAGTACTCTCTTGTTGAGTCAACCCCTTTAGCCTCATTCTCGGGCTTTGCACAAGACAGATAAAAACACTCTCTTGTTGAGTCAATCTTTTCCAGCTTCCTTTTAGGTTTGATATAAAGATTTCCCTTAGCAACAATTAGACTCCTCTTAGGCTTTGTATAATGATTTCTCCAGCTTGTTCAGCCACAATCCTGGGCTTTGTACAGGACAAATAAAAGCACTCTCTTGTTGAGTCAAACCCTTTTAGCCTCAACTTGGGCTTTGTACAAGACATAAATCTTCATAACCTTCTATTAAGCTTGGGACAAATATCTTCCCTAGGAGAGTTAATTCCTCCCAACCTTCTTTTAAGCTTTGAGAAATACTCTCCAGCGGAGTCAAACTCATTTCAGCCTCAATCTTGGGCTTTGTACAAGACACATAAAAATATCCTCACCAAAGTCAGTTAAATTTCCCATTTCAGCCTCAATCTTGGGCTTTGTACAAGACACATACAAACCTCCTCGACGGAGTCAAAATCCCCTTTTAGCCTCAATCTTGGGCTTTGTACAAGACAGATAGAACATTTTCCCCGGAAAAGTCAAACTTTTAGCCTCCTCTTAGGCTTCGTATAAAGATATCCCCAAAGAGCCTAATCTCTTTCAGCCTATTCTTAGGCTTTGTATAAGGACTTCCCTAGTGAAGTCAATCAACCTCTTAGCTTCAACCTTGGGCTTTGATCAAGGCACACAAAAATCAACAATCCCGTCAGAGGAAGTCCAATCCCTCCTTAGAGATGACAAATTCTCTCTTAGTCAAAACCTTTTAGCTTCAATCTTGGGCTTTGAACAAGACACCAAACATCATCTTTTTCCTCCCTTAGAATAGGAGGAACTACGATTGCTCTGATTTCCCTGTTTCGTTTTAAACGGTAATACGTAGGCATAAGATTGTGAAATCTTAGCGAGCATACTAATAAAAAACTCTAGGTCCAATACCGTCATACATCAGCCAAAGACTTTAGGTTTCATACCTTAGTCATCATTCATCCCCATTTTCCACAGAAAACAAAAACTCACTCACTCACTCACTCATATTTCCCAAGAAACTTTCCCAACCCATTAACGGATAAACACTATCAAGTACTAAGCGAAACCTAAAGCTAATATCCTGTGGATAACCATATATAGGATGAGTAATTGACAACTCCCCATTGTATAACCTGACGCCAAACTCCCCGAATCTCTTTAAAGCGTTTGTTCAGTTAAACATTCGCGTGCAAGGTTAGTTTTAGATAGCTTCCCTTTTCCTTCCAGCTTCACGGGATAAATAAGAAATTAGAAAGTAGCACCCCCTCCTCATTGTGGGGAGAAACCCAAAAACCATCGATAAGGTGGTCGCGTCACCGACAAAAATCGCTCGCTACACCATGGTTCCGATTTTCGACCTTTTGCTTTGTTGAATAGGGAATAGAAACCCTCCTTTTTTGCTTGTGTTGATGATGTGATGACCTTGTGAGAATACGATTAATCGGGCTTTGAAAATCTGAACATTCCTGCAACAAAACCACAAAGAAAAAAATGCTAATGCGTATGCCAGTGATGCAAATGCACATGCTTATGCAAAAAGGCAAAAAGGGGGTCAAATTTTGGGTTACGACAAGGGGGATTACTCCTAATATCGGTGTAGATTTGTGTAGATTTCATGATTGGGTAGAGAGAAATTCTTAATTCAATTAGTTTTTTTAAAACTTTTTCTCTTTTTAATGAATGAATTATGGACATGAATTAAATTATGTAATTGTATGATTATGTGTTGTGTTGTGTGATTTTCGTGCACAATTTTTCCATGAGAATAATTTGTTCTTGTTTATGGAATTAGTATGATAGTGTTTTCATATGTTGTTGTGAAATTGATGAACAAACCATGTCAAATCCATGATTAATTGATGAAATTGCATGTTAATTGATGGATAATTGATGCTTTGGTGTTAAATATCATATTCCATGTTGTTGTTCGATTTGGGGTCTAAGGAATAAAAATCAGAGTTCTGATTTGAACTCTAATGAAGAAAACATAGGTTCTGTTCTGGTTCAGGGTGACGCCAATGACGCCCTAGTCATCATCGCTTTGGAGGTGCTGAAGCGCGTCAGCTGCATGACGAGCATCAACTACCTGACGAGGGTCGGCTGCCTGACGGGTAGACCGTCATGGTCCCCAGGCATAGTTGGTTGAGACAGTTTCCATGTGGACGACGTGTGAGATGAAGTGGACGGTGACTGGCATCACCTTGGTTAGGAATAACACGTCACGCTGCCAGTGGTGTGGAATAGACTCGTCGTTTTGATTTTTGAAGTGTTGGTGTGATTAGGCCATTGTTTAGCCACTGTTTTGGAGGTATTTGATGTTGTTTATTATGTTGTTGTGGAATTAATTCACTTGTTTGGCGTGACTAATGATTTTGTTATTTATTATGGAGATATATGGTGATTGTATGGTGATCATTTGGTGATATTGCATATTATGGTGAATCATTCATCATGGTGTACGGACTTTGGTCCAATTTTGGTGTTCTCTGATTCGATGGTATGGATTTAGGAGAAAGGATGCTCATGACACATGACAAATGACGGGAGAAAAACATATGTTCTAAAGCCTCAAGATGAAGGAAGCAAGCATTGTGGGATTTGGAGGAAACTAGAAGAATTGGATCATAGGATCAACACAATAGTTAATGGATCTATTTCCTCTCTTTATAATGTGATTTTAGTTCAAGGACCAGCGCATAATCTACTAACACAATTAAGAGACTGTGGTTATGATGTTATCTTCAATCAAAAAGCATGTCAAGCTATTAATAAAAAATATGGATTTGTCCTCTTTAGTAGAATAAGGAGAAACATTTACAAAATCAAGTTGTCCGACCTTGAAAAACAAGAGGTGGAATGTCTCATGTTAGTGAAAAAGATCAATAGTTCTGGCCCAGACGATTACGGTTGGATAGTTTAAAATTAATCTTTAAACTTAACAAAATTAAGATTGTAATAGGCTTTCCTAATCTTAAGTATCAGTCGGACGCTCTTTGTGCGACATGTCAAAAAAAAAGTTATAACAATTTTTTATTTATTTAAAAGATATTGTTTCCTCTTATAGACCACCTAAACTCTTACACGCTAATTTGTTTGGGCCAATAAAAATTGCACCTATCAATGATAAGAAGTATAATGATTATATTATATGTACATGAATAAAATTTCTACATGTGAATGATTTTATTATGTGTCTGCAGTGTTATGCAAATAAATGTAATTTTAGAAAGACTTGAAAATTACAACTATATAAAAAAAAAAAAAAACAAACAAACCAATTGAAAATTACAATTATAAAAAAAAAAAACCAATCATGTGGTAGAATTTGAAAACAACCCTTTAAAAAACATATGAAAAAAATAGTTTTTCATAATTTCTCCCGTCTTAAAACTCCATAATAAACTCTATAATAAAGTTGAAGTTGTTGATCTCTTCAAGAGATGAACAAAATTTATATACATATAAATCTTTTTCTAAACTTTATAGAGTGAATTTCTTTCAAGTATTTTTTTTTTCATTCGAATTTCTTAATTTTTAACTATGGATAAAATATACAAAACTCTTGTTTTTATACAATAATTTAGCGCTAGGTAAAACAAAACATTATTTTGAACAAAATATTATTTTGATAAAAAAAAATGTTTTGGACTGGATCAGGGGCTGATCTACCGTCAGGCACCGCCCAACTCAGCTTCGCGTCAGGGAATGTCTAACACAAAGGCTCAATCCACCATCTTGCGGGAGAAAACGTTTCTCACATGTCCTCTCCGCGTTCTCCACGTGCTCCCCATGCGAGAACGCATCACAAACTGAACCTGCGCTTTTCGCTAGGCAGTTGACCCAAGACAAAAACCACATGCTAGTCTTTCCTTCTCTCATGTAGATCATGGCAGTTATCCGTAATGGGCATCTTTATTAAGCTCACTACAGATAATTGTTGGCGCAGCGCTGGAGGCATATTATAATACCTTCCTCCACAGGAGGGTCAGATATTCTAATTCACACTCACTTTCTATACTTGCAGTCTCTCTCTTTCACTCTGAACCTCACTTTAATATCGGAATGTCTTGTAGGTATACCTCCTTCTCTTCTCCACCACCGTTAAACTTGGAACTCACGACGTATTGCTGGCTACCGAAAGTAAGAGTAAGACATCGTGTACCAAAATAAATAACATTTAGTAAAAAAAAACAATTAGGAGCTATGTTCGAAATGAAGCAATAAAGGATTAAATTGGCAATGCAAGAAAACTAAAATATAGTTTATTGCCTTAATTTTATAAAATCTTGAATTTTTTTTTATATTTAATACTTACACTCACACGCTAAACATGGAGAAATATAAAGAATTTGAATTAAGACTCTTCTTTCACATGTGATAATAATTGAATTCTTCTGCATTTGAAATTGAATTTTATTAATAAAGATGAAAAAAAATATATATATTACTATTTTAAAAGAATAAATAAATAATAATAAATGGGAAAAGAGTTGCACAATTTAATTGAAAACTAGCAGTTATATTTTTAACGAAAATAAAAAGTTATATTTCTTTCATTATAAAAAATTATCACAATAATAATAATAATAATAATAATAATAATAATAATAATAAAATTTTCCAAATAGCATTTAAAAAAGAGTAAAATTAAAGTAGCATATTCACATTGAATAAAATTAAATACAATAAAAAAAAAAAAAACAAGGAAAAAAAAGGGTTAGGATAATGGAACTTAAAGGGAGAGGAATAACCAAATGGCATTTACAGTGTACACGATAATAAAATACATGAATCTGAAAAGTGAAAACAAATAAAAAAACAATATAAAAAGAAAAAAAAAATAAGTAACACCTGGCGCAATATAGCCTAGGCTATAATCAACGCGCGCGGGTCAACTCATCACATGACCGGCGAGTCCAGCCGATGTTCGACCGGCGAGAAGCTCGGCGAGAGCAGTCATAGCACGCACTTGCATCTCCAAGGCAGAAATATAATCAGTAGCTTCTTCTAGAAGGTTCGGTAACGGTACTTTCCGGCAACCGGGAACCAACCGGCCGAGAACGCGCGTTTTCTTCTGCACAGCCGGTAACCGTGTCGTCATCCTCTGTTTTACGATCCCGGTTCTGTTCAATCCGTTTGCAGCTTTCTTCACTTTTTTGTGATGTCTGCGGAGTTTCTTCCATTTTCCGAGAATCGCGCGGCTCCAGCGTGTTCTTCCTTTGGCTGATGTGGCGAGGACTCGATCGGCGGTTTCGCGGACTTGACCGGCGGCTCTAGGTTTGGTGGTTGCCGGGGAATTGATCCGGCTGAGAGCTTCGATTAGTTTTTTGGAGTAGTTGTTCTGGTCCGATTCAGATCTCCACCGCATGAGAGTGAGGGAATTTTGATCGGTGGTTATATCTTCGATTTTGCGGCGTTTCTTGTGATTGGATTCTTGTAACGTGTGTGATGGTTCGAATGAATCCATTGATGAATTGGAATTGGATTGTTGAGTTGTTTGAAGATTGAGTTGAGGAATTGATGAAGAGACGGAATCGAGAATCGAGAATCGGCGAAGGAGAAGAAGAAGATGAGGATGGTTTGTTGTATGGTGGGAATTGTGAGGAGAAGGGAAGCGAAGAGAGAAAAGAGTATATAACAGCAGTTTGAGTCACGGGGAACCACGCGTCCTTACCTTACTCACATTTATTTTCCTTGCCCTCTGCATTTTTATTTTTTAATTATTATAGTAATTAGTATTTTTTTATTTAAAACAAAATTTTCTATGTTTTGTATTTTAATTTTTAAGAATAATTAAAAAAAAAAACAAAATGCATTAACGAGGTAAAAAGAGGACAATACAATAAAATATTAAAGGCAAAATATCTCTTTTCGTCTCTTAACTTTAACTTGGGGTTCAGTTTGATCCCTTAACTTTAAAAAGTGGCAAGTTGGTCCTTTAACTTTTAAAATAGTGTCACGTTTATCCTTCCGTCTGTTGCCGTTAGTCAAAGCTAGTAAATTGGTGTCACGTTTGTCCATGTGGCTTTTATGTTGTTGACGTTGATATAACATGTATTAAAACAAATCCTAGTGTGTTTTTTGCTTTCCATTACTCAGAAACTCAAACGACTGAAGATATAATCTTGATGTTGCGATGGCGAATGGAAGGGAAAAATCTCAGTGAAGGCGCGACGGATTGAGGGGGCATAGGATTGTTGCATCAACGACGTGAAGGATTGAAGACGATTCAAAACGTGTTTATCAAAAGGTTAGTAAATTTCTTTCTGATTTAGGGTTTACGAATGTCTTAGGGTAATATGTGGTTATGTTCAGATTTAGGGTTTATGTAATTGTTTTAGTGTAAAGGTCTTGAGAGTGTGTTCTTCTCAAGGTCTCAAGTTCGAATCCTACTAGGTGCAATCAACCCTTGTGAGGGCCAGTCCATACGGAGCTTTACTCCGGCTTTAAACGGGGTCCCCGCTAGTGGACGGTGGGATTGGTCCCTCTTGGATTAGTCGGTCGCAAGGCCGGATACCAAGATTTCCAAAAAAAACAAATATGAATAGGTATAATGGATGAATACATAAATCTCAAAATTCATCATAGTGGTGAATTCACCGATGAACGTCTTAGTGTATATGAAAATGGAGTAGTAGATGATTTGAGAGTGGATGTCGACAAATGGAGTTATTTTGAGCTAGTTGGTGTATTGAAAGACTTGGTTTATAGGGAGTTTGAAACAATCTATTACAAGGACCCTCAATTTAGGATGAATGCACTTGTTGATGACAAGGGTGCTTTAGAAATTGCATATCTTTATAGGGTGCACCAAAGTGTTGATATTTACATTTAACACACCTTGTCTCAACCGGACTAATGTGATGTTGTTGTTGATAATGTTGATGAGGGGTCTGCTGAAATTGTAGATGAGGTGGAGGAGTTACTTAGTAAACTGCATTATGAAGCTGTTGTAGTTGAACAAACCACTGTTGTGATGGAGGAAGGTAATGTTGGAGTTGAACAAGCCACTGTTGGGTTGGAGGATGGTAATGTTGGAGTTGAACAAAGTTAATCCTGCAGTGGAGGAACATAATGTTGGAGTTGAGGAAATTAATGTTGGAGTTGAACAAGCTAATCCTGCAGTGGAGGAATGTAATGTTAGATTTGAAGAAGTTATGCTGGAGTTGAACAAGGTAAAGTTGGTGTAAATAATGATGACTTAAGTTCTGATGATAGTGAATATGAGGACTACAATTATGATAGTGCTCAAGAAGTGGCTTTTGAGGATGAGTTTGATAGGTTTGATGACATTGAGGAAGATGAACTTGATAACCTAATTGGCTATGAAAGTGATAGTAATGGAAAAGTCCAAAAACTTAAAGAAAAGTCTGTAGAAGATAAAGGGAGTGACAATGACAGTGAGGACATGCAAAGTTGTTATGATAGTGATGATAGTAGTGGAGTTCCAAGAAAAAACATCCAATTTTCAGGAAGCCAAAAGACATGTCAGATTACAAGTGGGATGTGGGAATGTTTTTTAGTTCAAAGGGTGATTTTAAGGAAGCAATAACATCCTATGTTGTGCAAAATGGTAGAGACCTAAGGTTTGTTAAAAATGACAGAGTTAGGGTAAGGGTTAGATGTAGAGTTGGCTGTGAGTGGGAAGCTTATTGTAGCAAGTTGTCAAATGAAGACTCTTGGCAACTCAGGAAAGTAATTGACAAACATAATTGTAGTAGAGAGTATAATGTGAAGTTGATGAGTACAAAGTGGTTGAGCAAAAGAATTCAGAATAGCTTGAAAAATAATCCAAGGATGACCATAAAGGATATCAAGGAGAAGGCACAAAAAAAGTGGAATGTTGGGGTCAAAAAAACCAAAGCAATAAGAGCAAGATTTGCAGCTAGAGACTATGTTGATGGTTCTTTTTTGGGAGATTACACAAGAGTCTATGACTACTGTCATGAACTGTTAAGAGCCAATCCAGGGTCAACAGTTAAGATCAATGTTGATCCTGTACCAGAAGGTGTTAAGGATCACAAGCCATATTTTAGAACGCTTTATATTGCTATGTTGCGTGTAAGGGAAGCTTTAAGTTGTGCAGACATGTAATTGGTCTCGATGGGAGTTTTCTCAAAGGGTTGTGTGGAGGGCAGATTCTAGATGCCATAGGGAGAGATACTAATGACCAGATGCTTCACATAGCATATGCAGTTGCAAAGGGTGAAAATAAGGGTAGTTGGACTTGGTTTTTATAACTATTAATTGATGACCTTGGAGGCAAAGATCAACACCTGACGTACACATTCATCTCAGACCAACAAAAGGCAAGTATTCATTTATTGTTATGCTTTTATATTTTTCTGTTTTGTAAAAAAAGTATGTTATGCTATATTGTTATGCTATATTGTTATGCCATATTTTTCTCTATTGCAGGGTCTACTACCTACTATGGATGAGCTATTGCCAAGGGTGGAGCACAGGTTTTGTGTTAGGCATCTCTATAACAATTTTAGGAAGAGGTTTCCTAGAAAGATGTTGAAGGACATAATATGGAAGGTTGCCAAGTCAACATACCCACAGGCATGGGAAAGAGAGATGAAGGGAATGAGGGCCATCAATGAAGAAGCATTTAAACATATGATGAAAACCCCACCAAGGTTTTGGAGTAGATCTTACTTTAAAACCACAAACAAATGTGATGTTGTTCTCAACAACATGTCTGAATCCTTTAATAGTGTCATTCTTTATGCAAGGGAAAAACCTTTAATCACTATGTTGGAAGACATCAAAATAAACATGATGGAGAAATGGGCAAATAACATACTGAGATTTGGTACTTTGGATGAGAATGATATATTACCCAATATTAGAAAGAAAATTGATGTCACAAGCACATACACCAACAACTGGCTTGTAAGGTATGTAATATCAGCATACATTATTACTTAATTCCAAACATATACTTCCAAACATATGACTGATATATTATCTTTGTTTATTACTTTAGGATGTCTGATGAACATATATTTGAAGTAAGGCACTTGGAAAATCAAGCTGATAAATTTGTTGTAAACCTGAAAGATCATATATGTTCATGCAGAATATGGGAACTCACAGGACTCCCATGTGTTCATGCTTTGTCAGCTATGAAGAGTAGGAATTTCAAAGTTGATAGTCACATTCCAGAGTATTATAGGGTTTCAAGGTACAAGTCAGTTTATAAGCATGTGATCTACCTTGTAAATGGATCAAACTTGTGGGTTAAGACACCATATCCAGATGTGCAACCACCCAAGTTTAGAAAGATGCCTGGTAGACCTAAAAAGAGGAGGAATCTTGAACAAGGAGAAATTGATGGGTCTGATCGCAAAATGAGAAGAACAGGTTTCGTGGTGAAGTGTAGTGGGTGTAAGAAAACAGGACACTATGAGTTTACTTGTAAAGACACAACAACACAGGTTGCTCAACAATCAGGCCAACCCTCTCAGACTCCAACCCAGGCTGCTCAACAATCAGGCCAACCCTCTCAGACTCCAACCCAGGCTGCTCAATAATCAGGCCAACCTTCTCAAACTTCAACCCAGGCTGCTCAACAATCAGGCCAACAATCTCAGAATTCTAAGGGAAATATTACTCAACAATCAAGCCAAACATCTCAGACTTCTAAGGGAAAAGCTACTCAGAAGACTCATAGACCTACTAAGGGCAAGACACAAAAGCTACATGTTAGGAAGCCAACAAGACCTTTTGTACTACCTGGGCCACAACTAGGTTGAGTGTTGCCAAGAATGTTGTTGGCCCAGTAACAAGGAGGTCTACTCCAACAAAGAGGACCACGCCAAAGAAGAACCTCTAGATATAATTAGGCTATCAGTTCATGTATTTTGTGTTTTTTGGAAACCACTGTCATGTTTAATTAGCTATCAGTTTATCAGTTTGGAACATGTTATCAGTTTGGTGCTGTTTGGAACTAGTTTATGTATTTTGGTGTTGTTTGGAGCTACTTTATGTATTTTGTGGAACATATGTATCAGGTTATGTAGCTGTTATGGAATGAAACCAGTTTGTATAAAAAATTGTGTGTTGAAAATTATGTGTCAATATTTAACTTCTCTTAAAAGATCAAATATTGAAAACATATTCAACTTTATGGTAGACACAATTTATGGTACATACCAATGTATCATGTTATGTGTTGAAAACTGATACAAATTCTTATAGAGACCATTACAGGTCATGCTCAAAATTACAGATCATTCTCTTAACAGACCAAATATTGCAAACATATTCAAATTATACAAATTCAACCCAACTATTGCATTCATATTCAACTGATACAATCCAACAGTTACAAACTTTAACAGAACTTTAACATAATTCTTACAAACATACCTTAACATAATTCTTACAAACAAACCTTAACAAAATTCTTACAAACAAACCTTAACCTATTCTCCATAATACCCTAACTCATTCTAAAAACTAATACAATGATAATCATCACAAATATCAAATTCAAAAGCTTTTTCCACTTCATGATATTCTTCATTTCACTTTCAAGATTCATCAACTTTTTCCCTAATTCTTCATTCACCATTGTCACTTTTTCAATATGTATCCAGAATTGCTCATTCTCATCACCCACCTCCTCATAAAACCAACCAAAGTAACCACACCCAGCTTGCATACCTCCTTAAAATTTTCATTGTTTAGAGGTCAAGGCTACCTACAAAATGAAACTTAAACAGAAATTATTGAGAAATTAAAAAACTTGCATACCTTATAATTTGGACAACCCCATAAAAGTTTTCCCATATTATTAACAGTAGTTACCCTTTGAAGAATAACCATGTCTCCACAATGACATATGGGCTTCCATCGTGACCTACTACAAACATTCGAATCTCCACTTTCTGAGTTTTTCTGTTTCAACATCGACGACGAACAACCTGATTTCATGCTTGCCAAAACTTAAGGTTTGATTTGGGATTTGGGATTGGAAACGATAAGAGGGAACAAGAAGGAAACAAAATTTCTGAAATTGTAGCAAATTGGGAACAAGAACGAAACAAGAATATGAAGTTACCTTGCCAAGTCATCTGCCACGTATTAATAATGAACGGACGTCTGAGGACAACTAACAGTGAGGACTCAAGTGACACCATTTTAAAAGTTAAAGGACCAACTTGCCACTTTTTAAAGTTAAGTGACCAAATTGGACCCCGAGCTAAAGTTAAGGGACCAAACTGGACCCCGAGCTAAAGTTAAGGGACGAAAAGGGGTATTTTGCCAACATTAAATAAAAGGTAGCAAAAGAATTACACAATATAATTTAAACTAACATCTGGATCCATCCTCCAATCTGCCCAAGATGGAAAGGGAGTCACACCGTGTTTAGCTTGCAGCCAGTTCCAGGATAACATCTTAATTCTTTCTAACAAATTCCAAATTTTCAAGTAAACCACTTTTAAAGAATATGTTGTTCATACGATTCAAAATAATCCAACAAACGACAACCCACAAGAAACTATGTAGTTTGACCTGAAACTTCAAACCAAAAGAAAAAGTAAAAAAAGTAAAATGATAAGAGCTTAAATATTTCTCTGTAACAGAGTTGATACCTAGCTAATAAGTAACCTTGTGCCAAAGAAGGATAGTGATTGGGCAGCCTATAAACGAATGAACTTCGTCCTCATCTTTAGTGAAACATAAGGGGCACACAATGTTATGGCTTCATTCAATAATCCTGAATTTAGCTAAATGAACTCTGATAGGGAGACGAGTTTGGATTAATTTCCAACAAAAAAACTTGCGCATAGCTCGGTATTTTAGCATTCCAAATGTGAGCCAAAACACCTAGAGTAACTTCGTCTAACTTACGATCATCCTTAGTTAAAGCAGCAAGGACATCATGGATACTCTTCACACTAAAACCATGGTTACAGTGCCACTAGGTAAACAAATCTTTGGCTCCATGTTTGACTTAAATGTGTTGGATAATTTTTGAAAGTTCATGAAGCTGGCTGTCGATTTCTGGATCAGATTCAGTCAGGGGTGGTTCTAAAATCCAGCTCCAAATGGTCTCATGCCACGTTCATATATCAGTTACTTTATCTTCGGGGAAAAATATGAAAACTGCAAGAAAAGATTTACAGAGAGGGGTCTGCCCCAACCACTTTAAATACTAAAAATCAATGTCTTGCCATCACCTAATGTGCAGCTAATTGAATTCGCAAACCAATTATCTTCCTTATTTGGTATGTGACAAATAGAAAGAAAATCCTTCAACCATAAACACTCCTTTGTTCTTGAGAAAGTACTAACATGGTTGAAAATCTTGCTTTTGATGTCACCATGCCTAAACTGCAACAAATCAAACCAAATTGGTTTGTGATCATCTACCATCCTCCAAAGCCACTTGCTCAATAAAGCCGAATTGAAGTTACCACAATGTTTCACACCCAAACCTCCTTCTTAATCTTTGCCCAACTTAGCCAACAATTTTTCTCCTTTCGAGTCACCCTTCTCCACAAAAATTCTCTTTGCAAATCAACTATTTATTTTAAAGCACTTTTAGGGACATTATAAAAGGAAAAGGAATATATGGGTATACTAGTCAGAACAGATTTCAGCATCACAATCCTTCCTCCCAGGGACAAATAGACTCTTTTCCAAGATGCAAGTCTTCTCTTAAGTTTATCCACAATTAAACACCAAGCTTCCTTTCGTCTTGGATTCATGCCAACACTAACACATAGGAACCTGAAAGAGAGAGCTTCTCTATCACAAGATAAGAAAGAGGCAGCAGCAGACAAAAAGTATTCTTTAAGGTTAACACCATAGATGTTTGTTTTGGACAAATTCACACATCAGTCTGAAACAACTTCAAAACCTCTCAAAATTCCCTTAACGTTCCAAAGATTTTCCCATGAACCATTACAAAGCAAAATAATATCATTTACAAATTGGAGGATATCAAAATGAATATTCTCATTGACTTTAAATCCTTGAAAGTATCCTTAGCTTGAAGCTTTGCTAACCATCCCTGCGAGCCCTTCAACAACAAGAGTAAACAAAAATGGGAAAGAGGATCCCCTTGCCTCAATCGCCTTCTTACATGGAAATCAGGATGAACATGATACTAGTGAAGATCATAGCTTACATCTATTGCATCAACTTAGGCCCAAAATTCATCTTTTTCATGATAAATTTGAGATAGACCCCATAAATGCAATTACAAGCTTTTCTAAAGTCCACCATGATTGTTAAACACTCTTTCTTGAATCGTTTGGCATAGTCTAAAACTTCATTCACAACAAGAACCCCATCTTAGATATGTCTATGAGAAATGAATGTTGATTGACTTGAAGAGACCAAAGTATTCACCACCTTTAAGTTTTTCCTTAATCACGAATGTTGCCTTACCATGAATCTTCATTAATTTGTTACGAAAGGAAAAAAATCCTCATATTTCATCCAACAGTTGAAAATTTTAAACACTTTTATTCCCCAATTAGTGACATCTCCTTTAATCAATTTGAATTATGATCACAAATAGACCTGCTTTATTACCATGACTCTATCTATGAACAAAAATAGGCCCTGAAATTTTGCAAATGAATATTTAAGTTTTATTATTTTTACTTGATTAAGTTTGGAGTTTGTTTATTTTAGTTTTTTTAAATGATTTTCATAATGTTAAATATATAATTTTTTAATTAAAAAGAAATTTTTTATAAAAGATTTAAATGAAAATTTGGTTTAAATATTATTTTAGGTTGCGATTTTGATTATGTTTTCATTTTCAATAATGTATATTTATGTTATAGAATGTCAAAATTAGTTTTTCAATTTAAAAAACTTTTAATATTTTAATAAATATTTTTATAAAAATTATTTAAAAAAAATCTTTTTTTTTTAAAATATAAAACAAACGGACATTTAATATACTTCACAAAATCGATTTGAAAAATGAGCTTCGTCTTTTTTTTCTTTTTTTTTTTTTTTTTTTTTTTGTTTTTTTTTTTGGTTTTTTTATGACTATACGTCACACTGATCTTATTTAATAGTATGTGATTCAAGTGATTTGCTAGCAGTATTCTATAATCTATGGCATATCATCTAACATGATTTAACATATCGGGATTAACATTAATATCATTTTAAATTTAAGTTAGATTAAATCAATCTTACAAAGCTTGTGTATAAGATGAAAGACATTTTAAATTTATAATTTAATTTAAAATACAAATTTTAATATAATAATAATAATAATTAAACATATAAGTCTTAACTTTATTTTCTTTATTAAAAAAAAATATTGATACGGCCTAGCTCTACTCACAATATTGATTATTTTTTTAATAAATAAAACTACAAGAAAAGAAAATGAATGAATAAAATTTATCGTAAGATACCTAAATTAATTAATATTAATTAAATTAAAACACCATTTTAAAGATTTAAACTGTTTTAGACTAAATATTTACAAAAGTTTTTTTCAAAAAATTAGTTTAATAACGGATGATTTAAACTAGGTGAAACATTATATCTTAATATAAAAAGAAATCATCAACTTCATTTTACTTGAAAATATCATCTAAATTTAACATGCTGTGGTTAATTTGTCTTTTATTAATTAAAAAAAAAAAAAGAATGGAAAAGTAAGACGTGACGAGTTGAGTTGGATTGGAAGGAAGTTGCCTTTAAGATTAGGCATAATTAGTGGTTTAAGGTATGAGTTTGACAATTTAAATGCAATGAAATGAAATGAAAGATTAACAAACGATAATGCTCTTTTAACATGTTATAATTAATTAATTAAAGAAAGATAGAGACCTAATGTGGCCATTCTCATGAGGAAAGTTTAGTCTTATTTGTTTAAACAAGATATATGAACTAGTGGACAACTTGTCCAATTAATTTATTATAATCTCGTGCAGTCCTAACTAATTATTTAATTATAATATTTTATTTTATATGCCACCTCTTGATTACTCCTATGTTAAACTTAGATTAATTTACTTCATTTTTTTGTTAATCTTTTTACAGATGTTTAAATAATTAAAAAAGTTAATTATTATGAGAATATTCTTTCTCCTGTGTTTAAGTTAAACAAAACTCTTAATTAGGTTAATTAGTCACGGGATTCGCAAAGTATTTATAATATTTTGAATAATAGAGTCTACTTTATGAAAACATGGCTATCCAATTAAACTCTATTTAGTACTAATACGGATAAGATCACCCATGCTCCCTCAATCATCTTAACTTGCTTGCAAAGACAAAGAACCCAAAGATAAGGAGAGAGAAATTTATGAGAAAAAAAAGTTAAGGAAATAAGAAAAGGTCAAAGCGTGCACATTCCTTTAATTTTCCTCTAACATAGTACTATTACTATTGTTCTTAAATATATAGTACAATATTTAGATAAATTTACAACATTTTTTAAAATATTGATTATAATAGTATTAAGTTTGTTGATGATTTATATGATTTTATAAATTTAGTTTTTAATAAAAAAGAATTAGTTGGTGTTTTTATTAAAATGTAATAAAATTAAATGCATAAGTAGTTTTACTCTCTCGGTTTTAAATAAAAACCAAAATTTAAATTTAAATTTTATTTTTATGAGAATGTCTTTATTTATTTATTTATGCATTCTAATTAACTTACATACTAAAAATTGTTGAGTCTTCATTTATTAATTTATACTTCGTCAAATTTTAGTTATAGAAAAATTTTATCTTTTTAAATACATCAGATAGTTAATGTAAATATATAGAACAAATATATTTTTTAATATGACTAGAATTTTTTTTATCAAAATATTTTTACATCCTGATTTGTCACTTTTCAAAAGTGACACGTTATTTATAAATAAATATATAATCAATTTTAAATATAAAAATATGATAGTGATTAAAATTGTTTAAATTTGAAATAGGATGATTAATTTCGTAAATTAGATAAAATAGAGGATTAAAATTATAATTAAATTTTAATAAAAAACATAATAGATGACTCATTTTGTGATAGATGAAATACTAAAAAATTAATTTATATAATTAATTAGATGATATAATTTGAAAAATGAAATTAATTCTATATTAAAAATAAAAACAATTTATTTTAAAACAATTTCTATTATTATAATTTTATTTATTTGTTTTTATAAATATACTATTTATTTCAAATATAGAATTTTAAAGATAAATATTTAGGTACAACAAGTACTATCTACTATTGGTTTACCTATGGTTGGTCTCTTATTTTTTCAACACCTCACCTACAAGTCGTACTTGCAAAGCAAAAACAACATTTTCAATGTGTCATAAATCCATTAAAATGTAATAATGTATGACAAGAAAAAAAAATCACGAATGAATATTCAAAATTTCCAATTAATCTGTCTGAAATCCAACGGTGAAGATTCAAAGCAGTGATGAACAGCATGTCACGCTTCTGAGTAACAAAGTTTCTTTCTTTTGTTCTCTCTCTTTTTGGCAGGGCATGAATGACAGGCCAAATGAATACATCACAAATGGGTTGCATGTGATAAAAGCCATACAATCCGTCACTATTCATAATCTTCAATTTCACTCCTTTTTTTTAAACCTTTTTCTTAGGACATTGATTCTATGAAATAGGTAAATAAACTGATTTTTTTAGGTGAAAAAATGTTAGAAAATCTTTGAAGGCCTAAAATAAAGACTTTATACTTTAATTGAAAAAAGGGATTGATGAATGAAAATAAGCAATTGGACAGACAAAAGTTGTTGGCTTCTGTTGATTGGTTCCTGAAATGGGACCAAACTCGTTTGTTTTTATTCCTAGCAATCATTAGAGGGTGATGCACCCAAATGAAACCCAAAATAGACAAAAGAAAAAGAAAACAACATGCATGTGGTTGTTTTCATTTTCATCACTTTTCTATCACCTCATTTATTTGTATATATATTTTTAATGAAATTAAAACTTTTTTTTTTCAGTTTGGTGTGGCTAAGTTTCATCCACATTGCCTACTTTAATTCTCTATATGAATTATTGGTATTCAAATGTACTCTTGTTGATATAGGTTTTGAGAAAAGCATGTGCATATGCTAGTAACAAAATTACACGATTGGATATAAAAATTTGTGGCAAGAATTGAAAATTGGGAACAAAAATCTGTGAAAAAATCTTGTAAGCATTGTATGTTGATGCAAGCCAAAAAACATTGCCTCCTTGAAAGAGACATGCTTTGGTGTCTACACTGTTCGTTCTCCAAGAGCCAACTTGTTAATAATATAGTTAAAAATGAAATTGGTCCAATGCAAAATTAGTACTTAATTAGTGTAAAGTAATGTATGAATAGTTGATTACCATGTGAGACTTATGACTTAGTCACCCTCTTTTTATTAATTAATCAAGTGTTTTATTATGTCCAACAAAAGAACACATGGTTTTGTTTATATTTTAATGTTTTTTTTTTGTTTTTCTATATTCCTAGATTGTAGTACATGTCTTCAACATTTTTAAAGTTATCTTGGTCAAAATTGATATTTACTCAGTCAAAACACAATGAGGGTAGAAGGATTTGCAACTTGAAGTTTAATGCTGTTGATAATTCATGGAGAAGGGTATATATGTCTTTTAGTTGTTGATGATGCGTACTTTTATGTAGCTCATCTTCCTATGGTTAGTGGTCAATCAATTTGACTTATCTAATACACCAATAATTTGGCTCATAGAAGCCAATTTGCATTCCACCTCCTCCTTTCTCACCATATTATTGATTGGAAGTTGAGATAAAAATCTCTAAACAAAATTAATAAGTATTGAAATGATAAATAGTTTTAGAAATGTAAAGTGATGAGTTTTATATACTTTAAAATTAAATTTGAGAGTCATGACTATGTATTTCATAAATTTGTATATGAGTTTTTAGAATATTTTTTTAATCCTTAATTGAAGTGGTAATAATAAGAGTCATTAAAATGAACTATCTTATGTGAATTTATTCGCCAACTCTGCTTTTAAAGGATTTAATTTTAAAATTAGATTCATATTTTTTTAGAGTTTTTTTAATCGGTCTTAAAAATTCCGCTTGGCTAATCTGCGATAGCGTGTTAAATTTACATAACAATAAATTTTAAAAAATTATATTTATATTTATATTTTCTTACTAGAAAACAATATATTAATTTTTCTTATCTCACTAAGATTTATTTTTATTCTACTTTTTTATAATTTTAAATATTATAAATTACTGTAATCAACTTTTATTTAAATGTTTTATGCTTTATTTACAATATCATCATATTCTATTAGTTTTTCTATTAATTTTTTATGTTAAATATTTGAGTATTATATTATACAATTTAGATATATATTTTATTTAAATCTATGTTATAGTAATGATATAATATTTAAAAATACATTATATTAAAAATAATATAATTTTTTATTGTACTTTTTATAGATATTATATAATTTTTAAAAAAATTTATATCATAGAATTAATTTAAAACATAGTTTGTTTAAGATCGAGTGGTGTCCGAAATCCGTATAAGATTGAAACTTGGATAGTAACTTTTTAATCTATATTACAATAAGTTTTTTTTGGCTCGGTTTTAAAAAATCTAAGACTTATAGAATCGATCGATTTAAATCGAATAGCCTCTTTTAACAGCTCTACTAATAATTATTAAAAACTCACATTGAAACCCTTCAATTTTATAATATCCGGTTTTTGTTATTCGAGTTTGGATTGCAAATTCTAGTGTAAGTTCTTTTACTCTACACAATTAACAGATCTTGTCAGTACAGGTTACTATAAAATCTTATAACCGAATAAGACAAACAACATCATAAGTGATGCTGCTATATGGTTTTCTTACAATAAACCAAACATGAACGTGTCAACATATTTCTCATTTTAATATCTACATACCATTTAATACTAATTTTATCAATGGAATAGTTGACCTGATCAATTAGCAGCAAACCCCTAAGTCTCACAACTTTGATGTCAAAAACTCAAATAATGTGAACCAATTCACACGATCACAGTACCAAAATTCACGAGCTACACCAATTATTGGCCTCATAACACAGAAAAAAGAGGCATGCATTTAATTTTAAGATTTGGTGCAACTAACGTGTTTTTATCTTTAGAGAGGGTGATGTGTTTCTCTATACATCAAATCAACGAATGAAACATACGAATCTCTAATTATTGAATCCACCTAACATGAATAAGTTAATCAAACACAACGGCGCAAGACTCTTTAACTTGGTAACCAATCCATCCCTTGCTTATCCACAAATCAACCATCATACTCCTCTCCATAATAGTATATAATACTACTAATCAGAGCCGTCTCAAATTTTTTTTAAACCCTGTGTAAGTTAACCATAATTTAACATCCGTCAATTAAATAGAGATTTTATATAATTATGATTTAACGTAACAAATATTCTATGAGGCTCTATTTGTTATAATTTAACTTAAAAAAATTTAAAACCTATGCAATAATTTACTTTGCACGTCTTCAAAAACGATCATGTTGATAAGAATTATATTTAATATAACTAAAACACAATGACATAGCAGCAATGATAATGCCAAAAGACTGACAAAGACAATACCACATCAATTGAAAATTTTGGCATTTGTTTTGTTTTGTTTTTTTACTAGTTCATTACATGCATGAGTCATGAGAGGTAATAAGTACGAGGTACGATCCAACATTTATTATGCGGCATTCTTCCGGTCATCATTCAAGTTGTGGCTATCGAAAGTAGTAGATTAAACCAAACCAGATTGAGAAAATAAATTCTCTGTGGAACACAAAATTGTAATCAGACATAGTTAAACTGTTTGTGGCTGTATGTGGCAGCTGCTCAAAAGACCGTTTTGAACTTTTGAGATTTGTGTAGAAATTTTAAATTACTAACGGTATACACAAATATGTATAGAGAATTTATTTAATCGTAGTAATAAATGAGAATTGATCATAAATATTTGTGGCGCACTATAAATTACAATTTTTTTTATCATTTGAATTTATGGCCGTCTTTTAAAAAAAATGTGACGGCGTCTAACTCAATTTTATTTATAAAATAAAAGTTATCTCTACTTATAAATATATATTTATGTTATATATATATATATATATATATATATATATATATATATATATATATATATATATATTATATTATATGATGTTTAACTTTTAACACTTCATTTTACGTTCAAAACTGAATATTTGAAGTGTGGATATAAATAGTGAGTGATCTGATAGTAGATAGTTCAATCAATCTTAAACGAGACTTTGATATTATTTTAAAAATGTAATTGAGTTTAACTCACTCTTACAAAAATAATTTGTAAGATAATAATTCTTCCCACTTATAAATACATCTTTTAGATCATATATTATCTGAAGGAAGACTCTTAACACGGTCAACTATCAAAAATATGAGTATGAGTATTTTATTTGGCACA